>OZ004326.1:10508019-13368019 GCA_963924455.1 Pelagia noctiluca
TATCTATATTTATATACTAAATATTTACATCAACTGCATATGCTGTATTTCCAATGCTTTCAGCCATTTTTAAACCCTAGAATTATTTTCTTCAATTGTACATCTTAATCAAAGTTTGGCCCCTTGTTCAATTGAAACCCTGTAAAAATTTGTCAAGGCGTTTGCAACGTGGTTAGAATCATGACTATTTTCTCCTAGTTTTTTTGGCAAGATTACTTAGAAATATAAGATTACTAGCTATAAAAATAAGATTCCTTAACTTACTTGAATAAGAAATGTTATTGGTTGCTGTGAAATATAACTTTATGGTGTCTTGTAAAAATTCATTTTAATATCTCTAATTTCTCCCTTTCAAAAATAAACACGCTGAACTTTCCAGGAATATGTTGAATTTAGCTGATCTTTATCAACATACAATTTTTTTATTAGAAAATCAGAACGGTATTTGTAATTTAGTGACTCATTTTTCCTAATTATCGTATGGGAACAGCTTCTTTGCACGTTGTGTACCAATCCCTTAAACTTAATTTTTCTTTATTTTGTTTGTTCATATGTTAGAAGTGAAGTAGCAATTAGGTCTCGACTTATTAAATCTCGATATTTGGCAAAATACTTTAAGATTGAGTATTGAATTTTGCAATACTTTGCGAGTCATACACGAATTATTGTGTGTATAGAAGTAAGGCAAAATCGTAGAGCATTATTCCAGTGGTATGTAGATGGACGACTGTCGGGGGATTTCATAACTTATTTTCTCTGTACCATCACCCTCCTTCAAAACGATCTCCTACAATTTCAAAACAATGCGCTACGATTTCAAATAACAATAATTTGCCATGATTTCAAAACAATATGCTACAATCTCATAATAATTTGCCACGATTCAAATAAAATGTTATGATTTTAATACAATCTTCTACGATGTTAAAACAATTTGCTACGATTTCAAAATCAGTTGCTACAATCCCAAAATAATTTGCCACGATTCAAATACAATTTGCTACGATTTCAATACAATCTTCTGCGATTTTAAAATAATTTGCTACGATTCTGAAACAATGTGGTACGATCTCAAAACAATTTGCCACAATCCCCAAATAATTTCTACGATTTTAAAACCATTTGCTACAATCCCAGAATGATTTGCCATAATTCAAATACAATTCGCTACAATCTCAATACAATCTTCTACGATTCTGAAACAATTTGCTACGATTCGAAAACAATGTTGTACGATCTCAAAACAATTTGCCACAATCCCCAAATAATTTGCTACGATTTCAAAATCATTTGCTACAATCCCAGAATGATTTGCCACGATTCAAATACAATTTCCTACAATTTCAATACAATCTTCTACGATTCTGAAACAATTTGCTACGATTCGATCTGCTACGACGGCGACACCATTCTACGACGATTCTTAAATCATTTTGCAACAGTTTGAGATGATTTGTCACGATTCAAAACAACGTTCTGCGATTTCAAAACGATCTCATACAATATCAAAACAATATACTACGACTTAAAAACAATGTGCTATAATATCAAAACAATGCGCTATGATATGAAAACAATTTTCAACGATATCAAACAACAACAATGTGCAAAGACTTCCAAACAATGTGGAAAGATTTCAAAACAATGTAGAACAGCTTCAAAGCAGTCTACCAAGATTTCAAAACAATCTGCAACGATTTGAAAACGATCTTACGCGATTTTAAAACAATTTACTACGATTTAAAAACAATGTGGTACTATGTCAAAACCGAGGGGCGTTTCACTCCCTTCCAAAGTGTACGAGATTTTTCAAGAACAAAAGAATTTCCAGTGATTTCCAAAAGATTTTCATCAGAACAATAGGATTTTCAGGAAAAGTGTACGAGATTTTAGGGAGAGATTTGCCCCTCGATCAAAACAACGTGTTATGATATCAAAATAATGTGCTTCGATATCAAATCACAACAATGTGCAAAGATTTGAAAACAATCTCCTACAATTTCAAAACAATGCGCTACGATATCAAATAACAATAATTTGCCACGATTTCAAAACAATATGCTACAATACCAAAATAATTTGCCACGATTCATCTAAAATTTGCTACGATCTCAAATCAATCTTCTGCGATTTAAAAACAATGTGCAACGATTTGAAAACGATCTTCCGCGATTTTAAAATAATTGGCTACAATTTAAAAACAATGTGGTACTATATCAAAACAACGTGTTATGATTTCAAAACAATGTGCTTCGATATCAAATAACAATAATTTGCCATGATTTCAAAACAATATGTTACAATACCAAAATAATTTGCCACGATTCAAATAAAATTTGCTACGATTTCAAATCGATCTTCCTCGATTTCAAAACAATGTGGTACGATCTCAAAACAATTTCCCACAATCCCCAAAATAATTTGCCACGATTTCAAAACAATTCGCCATGATTTTAAAACGATCTTCAACGATTTTAAAACAATTTACGACGAATCAAACTCACATTAAATTGTGCAAGATATCGGCAAAATTCGGATCAATCACAAACAGAATCGAGGCCTTTGAGTTATTGGAAATTTAATGGAGATTCCAACCAGGAGTGTCCAGAGAGATGTGATGTAGGCTACTTCGTTCCAGTATTCAGACTCGTTCTCGATATGAGGCTTTCTATTTCGTTCTCATTCTTAGTGTTGTGATCAGGACTAATTCCTGCTGTGGATTTTTCTACTGACTGATCCTGTGCTATCTTAATATATTGTTTGACGAAGCAAGTGCTTTTTATTCATTTCCATTACTTTGACAAATTATTTTGTCATACTTCTTGCAGCTAGGCCCTAAAAGAGGCTTTTAGTTGTCATTCTTTTGTCCACTTTCTTTTGTGCCTGTTTAATGTCATGCATAATTAATGAACCAGAACTTTGTTTTGTTTAAACTTATTTGCATAGGAGGACAATACCTATCTATTGCCATTATTGTATTCTGCCTTTTAGACGGGTGTTGAAAACGTATTCAGCAGAAAGTTATCCTTTTCTATTTCGAAAGGCTTCGAAATTCATAGTCAAAAGAAAGAGGTACCTTCGTGTGACTATGATTATTGCTAGCATTAACTGTTTAGAGAATGAATTTCAAAAGTAGAACGGTCTTCTATCGGTTCAGAACCTTGGGACAGGCAAACTGAATTAAATGATAATAAATTTTTGTCAAACTCCGCGTCTGGAGGTGTTTGATTTATACCGCTTGAAATGTCTTAAAGTTCAATTGAATGATAAAGAGAATTATCAGAGAGTTAAACTTCTATTATCAACCTTTTTTAAAATGTGCTATCATTAAAAGGGTTTGGGTTGAATACAGTAAAAACTCACAACTAAGAAACTAAACATTAGAAACCTCTTAGACTAAGATTGTAACATTTTGAGCTTTAAAAATTAAAAAATGTAGGTTTAAAGTATATTATTTCTTACTCTATAATTTTTACTGGCATTCAAATGTTGTGCAAAGACCTACGAACAACTATTAAAAACAATTATTACTGCTGTTAACTAAAATTTATTTAAGAACCTGTTTAGGCTAACTTCTAAAAATGAAGGTTCTTAATTGCGGGTTTTCATTATAGCCAAGATCAGTGGCGATTTTAAGTGGGGGCCAGAAGGGCCATTGTCCCAAGTCCCTTGCTTCATTTAGATCAAAAATGCCCTGAAAAATACAACTTATTGGTGTAAAAACATCAAGGTATTTTGCCCCGGGTCCCACAGTCCTTAAACAGCCACTGTACCAGATCATCCATCATTTTTCATTCAGTTCAATTCAAACTCCAACCACAAAAACTCTAATTCAATTCAACAGCACAGAGTAAACACTTGTAGCGAGTGTGTTTCATTTACAATTCTCAATTCAACTTCTAACTACGGTGTAATAGCTCTGATTCAACACGTCTGACGTGTGTAATAACCTAATTCAATTCAACTACACGAAGTAGACTCGCGCAAGAAGTGTAATTCAATTCAACAGCACAAGGTAAACTCGTGCAAGAAGTTTAATTCAATTCAACAGCACTAAGTAAACTCGTGTGACGAGTGGGCTGTGACAATAACCTAGCAGGTGCAGCTCCCCCGTTTAGCAACCCATTGTTCTTCGGCTCGTAGAAAGACTTTCCTTCTTCAAAAGAATCTGCCATTTCACCTGCTGGTTCTTCCATGTTTAGTTCGCTATACTCACATCTGACATTGCCTGTGCGCCTCGAATAATTTCATCAGGCATGATTTAACCGAGTTATCGTTAACCCAAGGTTAACTGGCATGTATACTGTTCTTGTATCATTGGAAAACCGCGCTTATCTCCGTGCGGATAAACCATGAAATCGGATTGAGGAACGTTTGGCAGCGAATATATTGATGTGATTTGCAGTGAGTGGAGCGTATAGCTGTACTTGGGATATTCAATTGTCGTTTGTCATCTATAGTGAGAAAGCTGGAAGATTGTGTGTGGCATTGGTACGGTATTATATTCTCAATACTGCTTTATCGCCAATCCTGGTTGGTATACGGTAAGCTACACTGGCCGCGTTTTCATCGTTGAAAGTGATGTGGCTGTGTGTCACTAACTGCAAGGAATAGCTTCCATTGTTAATTTGCTGCATGATCAAAATCTATTCGGTATTCGGAGCTCGAAAAGTGCTGAATGAATTTTTCTGTGGTCTCTGCAAGTAGCTGCAGATTAAACTAGAAGGCTCTTCGTTGTCCACTGGTGCATCTGAAGACTAGAGATTTGAACGTGAGAGGCTCTGAGTCTATCTTTCCAGAAGATCATTCATTTGTCGTATATTCTGACATCAATAACTTCCAAGATCTGAAGTGATTGTTATTCTCAGTGAGAAATAGGAAAGGCTTCACTGCGATCATCTCTGTTATCATACAATCCACCTATGACCACTAACAAAATCAGTGCAAACGATTCAAGTGATGCTATTACTTCGCCTGCTGAAAGAACAACTGTTCAGTCTTCCATCCTATCATATATTTATGCCGTGTACTAGAAGTGATTCAAGAGGTGTTATTATCTTCACCAACTGAATAGCTGTTAATTCTTCCATCCTATCACATATTCATACTGTTTACTGGAAGTGATGAATTTAAGTACTGGTGTTGTTAGCTTTGGCAACTAAAGAAACTTGCTGGATTCTTCTACCATAAAAATCCATTTTAGCCGAGCACAAGAAGCGAAAGAAACTCTTAAACTTGTGTTGTTTTCTGCTTTTTTGCGACTGAAAGAGTTACCAAAAGAACTACTCGAATTCCCTATCTATTCCCAAGCGATTCAAACACTAAAACTTGTTGCTGTAAGGTTCGCCAACTGAAAAATCGACGATCGAATCCTCTTCCAGTACATAACTAAGCACTAAAAGCGGTCCGAAAGCTTGTATTGTTGTGATTATAACCAACTGGAAGAGCTACTAATAGAGCCACTAAAATCACCTATATCAATGTACTAAGTATCAAAAGCAGTCCAAAAGCTTGTATTGTTATGATTGTAACCAACTGGAAGAGCTACTAATAGAGCCACTAAAATCACCTATATCAATGTACTAAGTATCAAAAGCAGTCCAAAAGCTTGTATTGTTGTGATTGTAACCAACTGGAAGAGTTACTAATAGAGCCACTGTCACCTATATCCATGCCAAGTACTAAGAGTTGGAAAGGAGCTAAATGCATGTGGCAGTTCAAGTCCTTCATCGAAAGGCTCTGGACCAGCTCTGACGTAAGTTAACCTCGAATCCGTGTTTGTTTATTACCGTTTTTGCACTGGCAGTTAAACCAGTTTAAACTAAACCAGGTTTTTAATTGGAAGCATCTAATTGGTCAATTTAATAATTTGAATGGTCTTGATTGGCTGTAAAAGAACCTAAAGCTGGGTTAACCGTATCGGTGTTAATGCGGTGTACGATTCGTACAAATGAGACTGGTGGGCTGTTTATAGCTAAGTGACGATACATTAACGTGCCAACAGGGTGTTCTATCGTAGGATATTAGGTAATAACCTACAAGATACACATATTATGCGCAATATTGTTGTTTGTCGTCACTTCTGTACTATTTTAAATCAACTATTAGTATTGACACACTATGATACATTGACGTACCAAAAATGTATTTTACGCCATAGCCTACTTATACATTTATTACACAATATTGTTTCTGATACTTAAATTTTTGTACTGCTCTAAACCCACTACTCGTGTTAATGGGTGATAGTACATAAACGTTCTTAAGGTAGATATTAGATCATAGCGTACTGATACAAGGTACATGTATTACATAATATTGTTTCTGATACTTTGGTACTTTTCTAAGCCCACTACTTGTATTGATGAGTGATAGTACATTGGCGTTCTTACGGTAGATATTAGATCACAGCCAACTGAAACATACATTACATGAGTGCGTAAGCACGAAACTCAGAGTCACAGAAGAACATGTATATTTTTTAATGTGTTCATTGTACTTTATAATTGCTCAGGTTTATCGAGCACTATAGCCAGGATAGGCGCTCTCTTCTCGAGTTAGATATATTACATTATATTGTTTCTGACCCTTACTTTGCTCTAAACCCACTACTTGTATTGATGAGTGTTAGTATATTGTCCATAGCCAACTGATATTTATATTTATATCACACAATATTATTTCTGGTCCTTATTTAAGAACTATTCTAAGCCCACTACTTGTATTGATGAGTGATAGTACATTGGCGTTCTTACGGTAGATATTAGATCACAGCCAACTGAAACATACATTACATGAGTGCGTAAGCACGAAACTCAGAGTCACAGAAGAACATGTATATTTTTTAATGTGTTCATTGTACTTTATAATTGCTCAGGTTTATCGAGCACTATAGCCAGGATAGGCGCTCTCTTCTCGAGTTAGATATATTACATTATATTGTTTCTGACCCTTACTTTGCTCTAAACCCACTACTTGTATTGATGAGTGTTAGTATATTGTCCATAGCCAACTGATATTTATATTTATATCACACAATATTATTTCTGGTCCTTATTTAAGAACTATTCTAAGCCCACTACTTGTATTGATGAGTGATAGTACATTGTCGTTCTTACGGTAGATATTAGGTCATAGCCAACAAGATATACATATAATGAAAAAATCTTGCAATCAGTCTACAAAAGGTATATTTTCATAGTGTCGATCCTCATATCAGAGCCTATTATTTTCTCAGAAGTGGACCACCATAATAATATGCCCCGACTTGGTCTCCAACCGGGGAGCTCGCCCCCAATTAGGCCAACAGGGTAACCTATTCAAGACTAATGTTGTAGCATATGCTTCCCTAGATGTGAGCCTAGCTACAAGCCAAGTGTGGAGCACAAGTAAGGAGGACAAGAGAGTTATGCCGTAAATATATACATAACTATGATCCTATACTAATTGGCAGAAAAGAAACAGGAAACTACACGTTCATCTCCACAAACCTGTTTCGTAATTGCTCACTCATAATGAGATATACTAATTACCAATTAGTACATCTCCTGATGAGTGAGCAATCACGAAACAGACTTGTGCATATCAATGTGTAGTTTCTCGTTTCTTTTCTGCCAATTAGTATACTTACGCTCTACTATCATGTATTGAGCGCTATTTTCTGAAATCAAAACACTGGCTTAATAACTAACTATATAAACCTATATGATGTAAATGAGTATCACAATAGCAGTAGATTAATGCATAAAAGAAGATGAATTTATAGAAAAACGAATTAATTTGGTACCAGTTTCATCCTATCAAGAGGGATATTCATTTATACACTATAAACCTATACACATTGCGTTGTGTTAACTTGGTCTGACGGACTTTAGACGGAGTATTTACGTAACGAACGAGTGAATCTTACGAATGAGTATAGTAAAGGAAACGGGATTAAATACTTCAGAGGTCTGGTAACTAATAGAGATCAGCTGAACTAAAGATTCTGAGTAGTAGTGAGTATAATATGGAGTGTAATAAAGAAAGATTTAAATTCATTCTGTTATAGTTATATATGGACGCTGTGGAGGACAGTAATTGTTGTTGTTGTTGTCAGTGAATTAGAGGACTGTGGGATTGTATGAAAAGTGTGCGTTCTGTTTAACATGGCCATGCATGTTTCTATCTTCGACTGTTTTCAGACATTATTTAGCTTAGACCCTCAAGTATATTACAAGGAGTAAAACGTCACTCTAAATTCTCGACACTAAGCCTAGGCTACATTTTCATGAGATTCGTGTTATACAGTGGCTACATAGAGTTTATATCAGTATTTCGTATTGTGCCTTAATGTGAGACCCTTTTCATCAGTTCACTCTCCTTCGCATAGGCTTGGTTCGTAATGTGCTGCGCAAAATGAATGGTAGGGTGCTCTACTGACGGTGATATGGAGTTAACCCCGCAACAATACAGCCTCTGCGAAGGAGAATGTCATCAGTTTGTGTTTCCTTCCCAACTCATATTTCTTAATTAATAGAAAATCCATCAATGCACACAAATCAGTTTATTGTCTTATTTTCAAGTCGATTATTTTCAACATATTCTTTAGAAACAATAATTTGTTGACTTTGGATGCCGAATGTAAGTAAAATAAATAGACTCACGATAGATTAATGTATTATTCATCAGGATATCTTTTTATCTACTAATTGGAATATTATTCTTACAAGAACTAACAACCTTCCAGCGGATTTCAAACGATACTCGACAATCGTAATCGTAATGACAACGCTCGAGGCAGGTGAATGCTGACTATGGATTTCACCCATTTAGCTTATCTTCTTATCTTTTCATCAAATTTCAAGATTATTGAAAAGAAAAAACACAATTCTACTTCTTATCATTTGCAGCACGATCGGTCACGTTAACTTGAAATACGGCCTGTTGCGTCGTACACCTTTTCAATTTACCTCTGTGACTCCTCTGCACGCCCCTTGCGGACCAACGCTCCTCCTCCACATTAATCTTTAGTCCTCGCAGCACAGATTTGGCGAAATACAGACTCTCGTTGCGTCGTATCTGAAATATGTTCTGTGTAGAATTCCTGACAAAGGTCTTTTAAGGTGATAATTCAAAGATATGGGAAACTCTAGTCTGAAGTTATTATAAAGTTCGAATTCAATTGTAGACATTACTAAATCACACTAAGCTACAATTAGAGAGTATTAGACCCGAACTGGTAAATTCATAATGGCCTAAAATGCTTACATTGGGTTAATAGTCTCCGCCTCATAATTTGTAGATACCCTAGTCTGTTTGTGGATACACCGTTGTTGTCTTCAGATTGAAATCTTGTTATGAATATTGAGGGTCATATAGGGGGGTTATGTTCCCCTGTTCCCTTATAGAAATCGCGAGTATTCCCTCATTGTTTCTATGAAGAAATGTTCATATTCTTTGTTCCCTGATTCCAGCTTGCTGTCTATGTTCTCTTGTTCCCTGTTGAATTTGTCTCATGTTGCCTTGTTCCCTTTTTAATTTTGGGTATGTTCCCCTGTTGCCTGGAACCCCTATATGACTCTCAATATTGTTTTATAGCTAAAACACTTATTTCATATTTGCCGATAAAAGAAGGTAATTAAGGGGTAAATTGGGAACTGGGATTTGTCTTTTAATCGACTGGAAAATAGTATTGAACTTTTTGGGCCTGGGATTAGTGAATTAAAAAGTAAATTGGGATAGGGGTCGTTTTGAAGAATTTCTCTATTTTCCCTTATTGGGATTTTTGATTATTTCAATGTTTGGAACGGGGATCCGTACACCGTTCAGGACCCTTGCAGAATGAATTTGCAGGAAAATGAAAAATACAATCATTCGTATTATTTTCCTATTTTCAAATTAGGGCAAAACTCATTTTCATTTGTAAGTAAAGCTTTTATCCAAACAACAGTTCAGAAGTACAAACACAAATCTTTAGGTTTCTGGCATAATGAAAACTTCCATTACAAGTTGTAATCAGCGGCGATGCTTTCGTTGACAGAGTTGGACAATAGAATAAGTAATTCTGGCAGGTGGTTTGGCGAAATTTGCAGTAGCTTGCGTTGTTCTAATTCAATTTCGTCCATTTCTACTCAAAAACTCGCGTATTTTAATCATGCACGCGCCTGCAGATACCGATTTTCGAGTAAAAACAGAGACTAAAAAATTATTAACTAGGCTGAGTTTTCTGCTCGCTGTCGAATTGGTATTTAAGCCTTCTTCTAATCAGCTTAGATCGTTATTTTCGCATTTTCGCACCATGGGCCTGGTTGTCAAGGAACTTTTCAGTGCTGCACAACTCACTGCACGAGCTTTCACTGGTGCTTGCACGCGTTTGTTGAATAATTGTAATAGTTGTTGTATGACTGAATTAACTAAACCCTCGTTGTTAAGCAACCTCGTTTCAAAGCTGTAATCAGAGCCTAATCTCTCTTCGTCATATGGGCTAGATATTTACATGTTGTCATAATGTTGCACAATTATTGTTTACTGGTTGTAACTTCGAAACCCTCAAGAACCCAAACCCATGTTAAAAAACAGACCATAAAAGTGCCTTCAAAACGGCTCCATTTATTTGGCATTTAACAAAAGTTTTGTTCTCTATTTGCAGCCTCCAAATGGCTCCAGCAACAGCGTGTCCTCCTCATCGCAGAATGGGACAGCCAACAGCGAGTAAGTCATTTATCTCATTACTGCAAGTTTGCACGATCTGACTAGTGATACACTACTCTTCTTGAATTTAGAATCAATTCGGTGTCATTGCCAGTTGTTGGAATATACTAATCTGTTGAATTAGAATATCGACTACTGTATTCACGATAATCTGAATAGGTCCCACTTTGTTGTGGTCTCTCTGAAAAAACGATAGAAGCAATATCAAGTGTTAACTACAAGAATGAAAACGTTTGTGACTTGCCTATCTATGTATTTATCCCAGAGAGCCTACTTTATACCCTCTCTTACCAACAACTAGTGGTTCTGTGCTTCAAGTGAGCCTACTGTATCCCACCCTAACAAAATGGAACTGTATACGTCCCTCTGTGAGTTATTTAGATTATAATGTATTGTCTATATCATAAATGATCAGATGACACATCCATCCATCTAACTAAGCTAAATAAGCTACAAACAGTATTCTCAATTCAGAATGGATGTGTATATCTATTTAAAACGTGTATAACCGGTGCTCAATGGTTCTCGTTGCGTCATAAATCAGTAGTCCAAGCTCACGAACTAGTCGTATGTTGATTTATGCATTCCTTACTTATTGCAGGGATATAAATCCTACTGATGGTAGTGAGTATGGAGGGAAAGTCTTTTTTTCTTTTTTCTTTTTTTTTTATATAATTTTAATTTGCTATCCCAGGGCCATTACATAAAACACTTAATTAAATTACAATGACAAGGATTACAAGTACAAAATACTACAACTAACAAGGAATGTTAAGAGGTGGTTTGGTTGTTGCAAGGCGTATAGCAAAGGGTGTGATGGAAACTCCAGCGAGAAGATTTTGTCGTTGAATGTCAAAGGAAGGGCAAAGCAACAAAAAGTGCTCCGTGTCCTCAACCCCGTCATTTGTTGGGCACATAGGGCTTACCGTGTCTCTGAAATTGTGATCGAATTTGTGAAAATTAAGTTTACTGAGACCAACCCTTAATTGAGAAATATATGATATATATGAGGGAAAGTCTTACCGAAGTAACTCATTTCCTATCACAACTGCACAAACCTAGATAATATACCTTTCGCCTGTCAATGTTACCATCTTGAACTAATGCAAATCTATCCCATGGCTATCCTCAGATTCCTTTGCAAAATCTTAGAACAGGCAATGCATTAAGCGTTACTCAGTCGGTGACTTTGCATCAATCTAAGATGACATGAAAAAGCGGGAATGAGTGGTTAGATCACTTGACCCTTGATCAAGGGTCCCGGGTTCGAAACCACCTTCAGACCTGCCACAAAGTGTGAGGAGAGAGTAAGCCAGCTCTTTGTAACTCAGGCAAAAAGGCAAAAAGAATCAAGAGGTGCGGCCACATCGAGAGAAAGGACCAGGGTCACACTGCTCGATTAGTTTACCTATTCAGTGGGTCCTTTGTACTTAAACCCATACCTTGCGAAGATAGTAAGCGTATGTGCCTATCAAAAGGTCATTTGGTTTTCCATGTGTCATTACTCTTTAGGAAAATGAATATCACTTATGTCCACCCGCTTTTAGTAATCAGATAAAAACTCTTGATGAAAGATTAACTGTTGCAGTGGCACTAAACCAGTCAATGATTGCCAATTGCTTCCGAAATGTGCAAGCGGCTATCTATTGTTATTATCATTATTATTATTATTATTATTATGATTATTATTGTTCCTCTTATTGAAGAACACAACTGTTCTGTAAACAAAGTTTTCGATATAGAATATTTTTCAACTGACATTGAATTTTCATAGAAATTGAAAAAGATTTTATATCGAGAGCTTTGTTTACAGAACAGTAGTGTTTTTCATTTATCTTTTATTGCTTTTTGAGATTGCCGCTTCTATGTTTTTGTATTATTTTTACTATTATTAAAATTGGGAAAGATTTTTATATTCGAAAGCTTTGTTTACAAAACAGTTGTGTTTTTATTTCTCTTTTACTGTTTTTTAAGATTGCTGGTTTATGTTTGTACATCATTATTGTTATTATTACTAAATAGAAAGAACCACCATCAGAAATAACAGAAATACGTAAATAAGAAAACACAACAGTTAAAATGCAAATATTTCTATGTAAAATCCTTCGTCAGTACTCACAATAGTCGGACATCCCATAAATACTAGGCTTTCCGACTGTTTTGAGTAGTGACGAAGGTTTTACATCGAAATATTTGCCTTTTAACAGTGTTGTTTTTCAATTATTATTATTATAATTATTATTGGTTATCTGAAGGCAAATGTTCATGTTGTTTCTTCTAGGAGCAGCCCAAGCCCAACTGGAAGCCAAGAGAAAAAACCAATAAAATGGCCACTCACACCTGGGGGTAAGGACTTCTATTCCCCCTACACGCATCTTCTTAAAAGTAACAGCTTTATAAGCAAGTCAGTACTCGACAAAACAAAAACTTTAGCAATTCTAGTACTGGATAGAGGAATGCTAAGCAATTTAAAAATTATAGTTTTGCTCCTATTGGCAATGAAAATCGTGCAGCAGCTATAGAGAAGTAGGTTTTAGTGGATATTAGTACCCCAGCACACTTTTATATGCAAGATACCAACGACATTTGTTGTACAAAAACTTGTGAAACAATGCTCTAAGAAACAAATCTTAGGTGTAAAGGCTAAGTAGAAGCTAAGCAATTTTGAGTACTCAAATTTGCCCTCTAGCTAAGCAATTTTCAATACTAAGCTCGAGCTGAATTTGCTTATAAAGAAATGCGTGTATGTTTTCTTGGTGCCATCGAAATTAAACTATCAGCCTTGGACAAATCTTCTCTTCAAGAATACCCACAAAACGAACTGGATTTCTGACAGAACCTCTCCTTTATTCTCCTTTAATCTGTCAGTTTGAAATACATATTGTCAAGTCATTATTGAAATAATCAAACATAGTTTAGTCCTTAGTCTTGGGTTTAAAAAACTTCAATCAATGGCAAAATAGCCTGTCAGTCAGACCCCTTCTACTCCCTCACTGGATTAGCAACAAAGCAAAGCAATTAAGTTAGTCGTATCTTTCATAGTATATCCTCTGTAGTTGAAATCTTCTTGCAAACTTCAAAAGATTCATTTCCAAGTTACAATTTGTCGATACTTTGGATTCCTATGCCTATGGCAAGAACCCTGTTCATCTGTAGATATTCTGCATTTCTTCTTGACAAGAGCAATGCTTCTGTCTAATAAGAAATTAAATCGAATTTGCCTTACAAACAAATCGCATTGGTCCTTTCCATCCTTTATTTATCATATCCCTCCTTGTGTATTAGCTTCGACTTTGAAAGAGATTTCAATTTGTTTCAGCCTGCCTGAAAATGTATTCAGACAAACTGACAACCTTCGAGCAAGCTGAAATTTTGGACTTTCCTGAAATCTGGTTTCTTGGTTTGAATGGGAAGAAGATCGAAGGGGTTCCTGGTGCCCCCACTAATAATGGTATGTTTATAACCCTTCACTATATGTTATATGTTAACATCCTATGGGACAGCATTATTGGGTCTTGGGACCTGAAATCTTACCTCTGCTAATGTGAAATACTATCTGTCATCAGACTGGTTTCATTTACCTGAAATCCTAAATAAACCCTTCCTTGATTCAACGCACAGCTTTTCCTTGATAACATCAAATTTGTGCCACGCCCTCCAAAAAAGTAGAGCTTATCCTAAGAAAAAGGCCTGACTATCAAAAGTGGGTGCCATCTTGAATCCTGTTTTAGGAAGGCTTTCAGCCTCGCAGATAACCTACTCTACAAAGTCCTGGGATCGAATCTATGTGGTCATTTTCATTCAAACTGTTTGATCTAACTTAATAACCACGTCTAAAAAGCACAGTCATTCTATACTACTTTGAAATTTCTTGAAAAATATCAACATAATGGTTAACTCTTCTGAGTCTTCCCCCAAACAGACGCCCCCTGGGTTAGGCAGATATACTGAGCTATCTCACATAGGTTGGATAACTTCAAATCTATATTCTTCAAATCTATATACCCAGACATATTAGACAGCCTCCTTTTAGATACAGACTTCAATATTGGGTAGTGCTAAAACCGAAATTTAAAATAGGTTGTCTTGTTATGCCAAGCTGGCCCGAATAAACTCAATTAATGTGGAGAATTTTCAGCTCACGACAGCTGGATTTCACCCCGAACAAGAGCTGGGATCTGTACACATGGGAGTGGCCCACCTCAGGGCCTTGGGGGCTGAATAATTTGTTGAGCACCTCGAGTGGTATACACTAGTTCATTGGAAAACTCGAGCTTCAAGATGGCCAGAACCAAGCCAGTGATAAAATTAGTATTGAATCGGAATGAATAATTCACTTATCCGGTTTTTCTTCGTTCTTAAAGCACTTATTATTTGGTAATCTAAAATTCATGGAGTTCGGAGCGGCTGAAACAGACTGCATTTGAGCTCTCTTTCCACAACAAATTGGATTATCTTGAGAGTCAAAACAGAGCCTTGCTAATGTTCGAAAATCAAGGATAAATGTCAAGTGATCGGTGACCGTCGAATGGCTGATTCAATTTCTCCGATCAATAATGTAATAACTATTTGAAAGCCTTTCGTGTGATCTATAGGATTATAATGAAGTCTTTGCAATCGCTTTGAAATACGAGAGAACCACTCAAAGTATAGAACAGAACGGGAAAGTCTTTAGGGTTAGTGGGCCAATTGCATAGTAGGCGCTTTGGCTTGCCCAAGCAGTGGGAGGAGAAATGCCACTTTTGCCCGAATGGCCTAACTCAAAATGGGGTCCTTGAAGATTATTAAAGATTATCATTTTTTTATTAATTCGGTAGCTCGTTCATTTTCAGGTTATGATGATGAAAACGGGAGCTACATCCGGGTGTTTAACGACCACATTGCGTACCGATACGAGGTTGTTGACCTGCTCGGCAAAGGATCTTTCGGACAGGTCGTCAAAGCTTACGACCACAAAAATGGAGAATACGTTGCTCTCAAGATTATCCGCAATAAAAAACGGTTTGTTTTATAGCTTGTTAATTTGTTAATTGCAAAAACATGAAAATACTAATGAAACAAGCCCAGTGCAAACATTCCAGTCGGTGCGGCTTCGGTCGGACCAAATTTTTGGCTGAGTCACCTTTTCTTAAAGAGACAATACTGCTCCATAAAATATTAGATTTTACTGTAAATTCTGGTTAATTTCAACGTAAATTCTGCTCTGAAAATGCACCGAATTGCATCTGAGAGAATCTAGATATCAAAATTTTCTAGGTTTTACCGACCCCCTGGTTTATCTCGATCCAGACCAACTATGGACCACCCACGTAGCTGCTAGGGAACACCGGGGTATTCCCCCTAAACGATGGCAGATATTCTAATGCCCATCCTCTATTGTACCAATTGTTATTGAACAATGTTTGCCCCCCTAGCGTGTTGACGCAGCTACCTGCCTGCTATAGACTGCTTCTGACAGGCCTGTGATAGGTTGAGATATCATATTTAAATAGAGGATGAACTATCTAAAAGTAAAACAAGTGACACATAGAGATTGAATCTAAAAGTTTTGCTTTTGTAGTCCTTACAGCTCAATCCTTTATATTTTTTTCCGAAAATGGAGACTGTATCAATGTGTTAGAATTTCGTTTGGTGTATTATCCATTTTATGCCATCCCTGGGAGGTTTTGAGTTTTTTTCGAAAATAAAAATTTGATTAGTAATGCCCAGGTAACTATCAAGTTTATTTCTTTTTCTTCATAGGTTTCATCATCAAGCATTGGTCGAAGTTAAAATATTGGACACACTCAGAAAAAAGGTATTTAATTTTGAATAACTTTTAAATTGCTTCGAAATTTCTGAAAGGCATGAAATAAACTTCTTCCATCCACTATTTCTCCCCATCATAATTCTGTTTCATGTACATCTCGTTTTATCTGTTCCTGCCTTAAAGTTTTTGTAATTGAAATATCATTTTTCGTGTTGCAGGACAAAGACAACTCCTCAAACGCTATTCACATGAAGGAATACTTTTACTTTAGGTAAACTATAACTTTGTATTATATTACTTAAACTTTATACTAAAGCTATAATTGTAATATAGCTTTATCGCACTATAACTAACTATAATAGCTATGACTAACTGTTACTAACTATAATTACCTATATCTATAAGTATAACTGTCACTATAACTAGACAAGAAACAATGGTCTGTCTGATGACTTGGAGAGCTTGAAACTTTGAGTTTAAGAGAGCCAGTCTCCCTTCTTGTTTATTATCTATATCGTTCTGTTTCTTCGTACATCGAGCACATTGATGAAGATATAGACAACGCAATGCTATAGAGAAATGTATCTTTAACTATGACTGTAATTAACTATAATTAACTATAACTAACTACAAAATATGTTTCTTTCTTTTTAGGAATCACTTATGCATATCCTTTGAGCTTCTTGGGTAAGTTGATTAACATTTCGGTTCCATATTTTATTTCAGAAGTAATAACTTAGTAAATCAACAAAGCAAAGTGAAAATCAGCATCCTTATAAATTTCAGATTTGATGTCAATACGGTTTTCATACAATAGATGATTGACTTGCATTTCTGTGAATTTTGTTACTGATTTTTACTCCTCTTTGATTTCTTAATTTTTCCATATCTTAATCCAAAATATATTTATTTCAGGATGAATCTGTATGAACTGATTAAAAAGAATAATTTCCAAGGATTTAGCCTCACCTTAATCAGAAAGTAAGTTTTATAATTCAAAATTTGCTTTTTGGTGTACAATTTTTACACTGGTTCCTCACGTTCTAACTAGTAACATGCTTCTCTTCTAGAATCTAGAATCATGTTTATGTCATTGCCAGTAGGTAGAGTATACCATCAATTGTATTGAAGTATCGACAATAAATAGCAATCGAAATAACTCACTTCAAATGAGCCTTCTCTATTCCTAACAAGGGGATCTGTTGACGTACTTCAGAGAATTATTTAGATTGTTGTTTATTTTCGATATTCTAAATCAACAGATGGTATACACTGCCAATTGGCAATGACACTATTCTAAATCTTGAAATAGAAACATAAAACTTGTTATAACGGTCAGAACTGATGAATTTTAATCTCTTTTGGACTCCTGTATCATTTCATTGTATTGTATGCACTGATGAAATTGCATTGCAGAGAATACGGAATCTGGATTGCAGTAAATTTACGGTTGATTTTGCTGCGTCTTGCATCTCTTTCTGCTGCACTTAATATGTAGCAGTTCTTTTTAAGGGATTAGTTGGTTATTCTGGTCCGTACAACGCAGCAAATTGCATCGTATGCGCAAGAGAATATTCCTCGTGACCGCTGAGGACATTATGATCAACTGAAACAACAAGGATGGGTTATGTGATATACTATAATCCAATTCAACCAGTTTTGAAAATTTTCAGCGAGCACGCATATCTTATGTGGGGCTCGCTGCTGGACCCAAGACTCTGCTCAAAGAACAAGTCGTTAGTTACTTCCTCAAGACTTCTTGTGCGCCTTTAACTTTTCCTTTCCTCGTAATACTTTTCTTGTATGTTGTATGCTCAACTTTATTCATTTGTCTTTTAGATTCGCATTCTCAATACTTCAATGCCTTCGAGTGATAGCCAAATGTCGAATCATTCACTGTGACCTGAAGCCGGTGAGTAGTCCTATTACATTATCCTTAATTCAAGCAATTCAATTCAATCAGTTCACAACAGTTCATATGAAAACGAGACTACCACCAGTGAGAGATTACTCACACTTGCAACTTGTTATGGATGCATTGATTCCAATGCACCCAAATGGTAGTCTTATTACATTATCCTCAATTGGAGAAATTCAACTCAATCAATCCACACCGATTCCCATGAAAACGAGACCGGTGAGCTGAATACCGACTTTCTTGTAACCCATGAAAAGCCTCCTCTGAAAGCAAATAAGTGCTTAAAATGAATAAAAATTCATCCCAATGCAAATGATACACCTGTCCATGCCAGCAGGCTTGAACACCACAAATGCCAGCCTAGTAACTATTGGGACAAGTTGGACAGTCGGAGCACCAGGAGACCAGGACCTCTAAGAAATGTCCATGTAGCTTCAAACCTTTGATCCCAATGGAAGAAATGCACCTGTCGCTTTAAGCCTTGAACGTTCCATGTGCCAGCCTATTTTTTATAACTCACTATTTTAGAGGTTTAGGCCTAAGGCTTAACTCAGAGAAATACAGCAAAAAGCAATGAATAAAACAACGAGATACAAGTTACAGTTCAATGATGAAACCAATGAGATTACTGTCTTCAAGAACAGTCTACCAATGATAAATTCATTATTCAAAATATGTGAAGTCAAAAAAGAAGAATTGCAAAAGACTAATTGTTAACCACAAGATATTACACTAGTATTAGAGCAAGTTAGACAGTGGCAAACAGCACGAGGAGACCAAGAACCCAAAGGAATTACTATGTAGCTTCAAAACATCTGCTCCAATACAAGTTAGGTTTCCCAAACCCAAGACCTGAACGCTGAAATATAGGTTCTTACATATGAATATTTCATAATTAGCTAGAAAAGTTTTCAAACGTTAATCCCTTGCCAAGAAAAGCATTTTAGAAATGTTCTTGAGAGGGTAGGGGGTTATATAATTGTTAGAGATAACCAAAAAAATTAAAAACGAGCAGACTTGAATCAAACAAGTGTTCAATTTTTTCATATTTTCTATTTCGATTTGTTCAACAATGTGAAATTACTCATTTGTTTCGGTTTAGGAAAACATCTTGCTGCAGAAGAGAGGCTCGACCGCCATCAAAGTAATCGACTTCGGTTCCAGTTGTTTTGAGCATCAACGCGGTGAGTAGAAGAAAATTTCTTATCTTACATTACCTGATGAGTTATGGCTTCATCTGATCCTATTTTCTGCTTCCTTGATTAATTCAGTTTCCTCCAATCTGATAAGGCTCGATTCTTGCGCAATTTTTTAGTCTTCTTTCTTGATCAACTTTCTCCAGATATAATTATCCAATTATTCGATTTGTTTTGTTTGTAATGTTATTCAGAGTAGCTTTTATTAACTGAAAGGAATCGATTAGGCCAAGAGCTAGCTTAATACCTAAGTTAGAAGTATTATCCATTGCATTCAGCAAATTGGAAGCTGGTGGTTTCTTTGTGCAGTGTTGAATACAATTAGATGGCAATGTCAGTTTTTCTTTAGCCTGTTTAAAGCAGACTTTCGATGTAGACTCTCTAATTAACCGATAAATCATAGTCATAGATTATTATAATTTTTTTCGATTTTTTCTTTGTTTGTATTGGTATTCAGATAGATTTATATTAAAGGGAATCGACAAGGTTAAATGCTCGCCATGATAGAAGTTTCATTCACTGTAATGAATAACTTTTAATTAGGCAGGGATGGGCGAGTGGTTAGATCACCTAACCCTTGATCAAAACTATCGAAACCATCTTTAGAGCTGTCACATAAGTGAGGAGAGTTTGCCACCTCTCTGTAACTCCACGCAAAAAACGCAAAAGGAATCACGAGGTGTGGTCACATCAAGGGAAGGACTTGGGTTGAACTCCTCGATAGTTTATCTATTCAGTGGGCTCTTTTTGCTTTGCACATAAACCAACACCTTAGACAGTAGGCGTTTTTTCTAATCAACTATCAATGCACTGATCGATTATTCTACCTATTCAGTAGGCCCTTTGTGCTTTGTGCATAAACCAATACCTTATGAAGATAGAGAGCATTTTTTCTGTCTTGCCTATCAACTATCGATGTACTGCTTTGATCAGTCTACCTATTCAGTGCAGCCTTGGTCCTTTGCGTATCAACCAATACCTTACGAATAAGCTTATTTGCTATGAACTTTGACGCCTGTGCTTTCATTGTGTGGCAACAAAGAGTGGAAATGATGGGCATGTGGTTTTCCATTGAATACTGACTTTTAATAAAGCTGTTTCCATTCCCTTTAGTCAACAAATAAGCTGTTTCTAGGCAGGGTGAATTTCAACATACAAAGTGGTAGGGGGATTCCCTACTGGCCTCTCCAATGTCCCCATCAGTCAAACACTTTTACCTCACCGCTTTGGTGCGTTTTGATATGGTGAAATTAGTTTTTGTTACTCACTTTGTGGATGAAAAAATCCTAGTCTCAATGTTTTGGATTACTTGTTCAATTTCATCGTCAGCAGACATCAGTTTAGTGTATAATAAAGTATCAGAAAATATAAACAATTCTAGTTGGAAAATATAAAAAGAAAAATCGAACTAGTTCAATTTCGGTTTTTTCTACTCTCTGTGGAAAACTTTGTAGAGATGTATTGTTTTTGATGCATATGTAAATTACCTTTTTTTTAAAATGCCCCACTTGTGACAAATCCTTAAGAATAAAACCAAGAAGATGACGATATTATGTTTTCTTTTTCCAGTTTATACGTACATTCAGAGCAGATTCTATAGATCACCAGAGATTATTCTAGGTAAGTACCATACAGCAGTTTATATCTAAGTGAGTTAGTTTATGTTAGGTTTCTGCTTCATCTCTTTCGTTTCTGTTATTACTAAAGCTTTTCATCTGACACTCAACAAATTAATACGTTAGAAAGAGTCTCTTTCTGACGTATTACTCTGTTTAGTATCAGATAAAAAGCTTTAGTAATCAATGTGTTCGTTTCGCTATGTTTCCGATATTTCTGGCTATTTTGAGTAAGTTTATGTTTAACGTACTAGCCTGCTAAAGGCCTAGCAGGGGCAAAAGACCTCTAGTTTTAACGTATGAAGGACGGTGTAGTGAGTCGTTTAGTCCCCGAAGGTTACCCATGCAGAAGTTGCCCTCACATGACCAAGCTTAACTTCAGCTATTAGCAAACTACTTAAATGGCTAGGCCACACACCACTTCTCGACAAACTTAGCCTTCTGAGTACTTTAAAATAAATGTTAGTGACTTGCAGACTATGCACAACCTGTTTTAAACAACCAATCTAAAGTCTTTATGTCTCAAAAAGGAAGAAATGTTTCGAAAACAAAACGTTTTTTGAATCAAAGAGAAATTGGTATTTCTTAAGAATTCTTCTTTACATGAAAACATTTATTCAGAATGGATTTTTTTGAATTAGTCTCTCACTGTTTTATAAACTTTAAGATATTTGGCTCCCGTGTTATCTTGTTTACATAAGATAAGACAAGACATACTATGCTTCAAAGCGTTTTGATAAAGATCTTTTTCAGTTAAACTTTTCTTACATTCACCTGGAGACCTATTCAAAAAAAGAATGTTACATTAAAAGTATACCAGAATAAACAAGACTGTTTTTACAAATTAATAAGCCTTGTGGGAATCTACTTCATTCTTGTCTGATATCTTAAACATTCTATAAACTGAGGTACATTGGCTCTCGTGGTCTTCTTTTTTACATGATTGATTTTTCTGCCTTGGTTGTGACGCCTCTCTGTCTGAATTTGAATCCTATAACTGCTAGCATCATTTCTTTTTTCTAGGAGTTTCCTATAGCCCTGCTATCGACATGTGGAGTCTAGGCTGTATATTGTCAGAACTTCACACGGGATATCCTCTTTTTCCTGGCGAAAACGAGGTTGAACAGCTGGCCTGTATCATGGAGGTAATACTTAAAAATATTTTAACTTCTGTTTCATTTCCCAGCAGGCAATTTCATTTCCCAACGTGTGGATTCGTTTCCCAGTATGCAATTCCATTTCCCAGCATGCAATTTCATTTCCCAGCATAAAATTTTATTTCATTTCCCAGCATGTAATCCCGTTTTATTGTATTCATAAGCAAGGTAGAAAAATGTTTTGGCCAATCAGGGCATTTGTTTACTAATAATTCAACCAATCAAATCACCGAAAAGACAAAAGATTTCGAAGATTCAACAGCTCAAGTGCCCTGAAAATGGCGGAAAAACGCGAAAGCTGTGGCAAAAATAGCTTTCAGGGTTCTGTTTTTCTGCCGTAAACACGTAAACTATTTGGTACCATTCTTATATTTCTCAAATCTATGATAGTTTATCTAAATTTTTACCGCTTACGAGGTTAATATTTTACGTAATTGCTGTAAAAATCGACTCGACAACTTGCTCAAAAATCACTAGCTGAAACGGGGGTGGCCTAAGAATATAGGTATATATACGTACCTTTCTAGCACGATAGATTTTATCTTTATGTAGGTAATTAGAAATCTATTTATGCTTCAAATATTATTATTTGATTCTTTTAATAAATTCTAAATTATTATAAGAAAGAAAATGATCAAAATACATGTCATTTTAAATTTTCAAATTAAAATTTCGCAAATTCGCTCGACCCCCGTTTTTTGCTGTTGCTCAATTTCATTCATCAACGTGTCCGAGCTTTTCCATAACTTTTGACGTCGAATTTTGTTCGGCGGGAAATTCAAACTGAAATTTTCAAACAGCGGCAAGTACTAACTAATGGCTTGTGAAAATGGTGGAGTTGTTTTAAAACAAAGGTAAGGGCTCTGGCAAGGTAAGTGTTAGTTTATTAGGAATATTAGTTATAGTTTATAAGTTAAAATATTAGTTTATTATGCCATACTCGCAATTCAAAGCCTAAGATTGTTTTTGAGCGAGTTGTCGAGTAGATTTTTACAGCAATTACGTAAAACATTAACCTCGTAAGCGGTAAAAATTTAGATAAACTATCATAGATTTGAGAAATATAAGAATGGTACCAAATAGTTTACGTGTTTACGGCAGAAAAACAGAACCCTGAAAGCTATTTTTGCCACAGCTTTCGCGCTGTTCCGCCATTTTCGCGGCTCTTGAGCTGTTGAATCTTCGAAATCTATTGTCTTTTCAGTGATTTGATTGGATGAATTCTCAGTCAAAAAATTATCTGGTTGGTCAAAAACATTTTTCCACCTTGTATTCATATATAAAATATTGTATGCCTGGATATGGTTAAAGATCAGGTCATTTAATTTTCATATTTCACAACACACAAGACAATATGATCAGGATAAATATGATCAAATTAGAGTTAAATAATGGCAAATACACGTATATAATAAGGAAATTCAAAAAGCTGTTGTATGAAGGAATTTCTTAAGGAGGAACTCTTTCAATGGCTAAACTTATCGAGGGGAGAGCACCCCATGTTGGAAGAAACCTATTTCAGTTCATTTAAAATTACATAGAAATTTTGAGGTGGAGTTGTGCAAGTCAGATTTTAGTTCACTTTGAAATTTGAAGAGAATAGATCTGATTTTAAGTCGAAGTGAAAGATCATGCTTGTCAGGGATAGTTTCATCAAATGAGAGATGTCATTCCATGCCTTTGCACTGCATATCTAATAGATCTTAAACATTACAGATATGTATTTTTTTTGAGTCATAAAAACATCACATTTTAAGCTGTACAACACGAGAATACTCGATTACCAAGCTGCACTTCACGGTTGCAGAGTAGTAAAAGATTGTAAAATGATAACTGGGCCTAGATTGTAATTTGGTACTTGTTTAAGATAGCAACATTATATAGCAAATAAAATTATACCAGATCAGGCTACTGCAATTGACATATGCCTCCACCGGGTCTCGAACAGTGGTTAGTGCGCTCGCCTGTGTCCGCGGAAATCCGGGTTCAAGACCCGGTGGAGGCATATGTAAATTGCAGTAGCCTGCTCTGGTATAATTTAATTACCCGTGTTTGACCATGCCTTATGAATTAATGTTATATAGCAAATAGATATTGATACAGCCTTATTTCCACCCCACTAGCCTTACAAAGTATGCAGCCTTAGAAGTAGCAAAATATTACTTTGCTTCTTTCTGTTTGTTAGATTTTTGGACCCCCTCCAGCAAGTCTTATTGGAAGTGCGCAACGGAGGAGATTATTTTTCGGTGAGAAATTATTGAATTTCAAAAAATAGTTGGTGCCTACTCTTGTATCTACTCTAGAATAAATATGCAATTAGATTTGTCTACAAAAGTCTTATTTATTAGCAGAGATTTTTAAAGGTTTTTTACAGGTGGGAAACATTAATAGTGGCCTATGAGGCGCCATAGGGGACAAAAGTATGAGAACATGTTGTTATCATATGAAAATAGATTTGTTGTTTATGAATATCTTTATATGTTATGAACAGTTTTTTGCTGTATGAAAACTCTCTACTATTCATATCATGAACTTTCATGGCATAAAGAACTATAATATTCATAACACGCTTTCCATGTCATGAATTTTTTCATGTAATGAAATTCATGTCATGAAAAAATGATGGCATGAAATTCATGTCATGGAAAATTATGGCGTAAAATTCATGTCATGAAAAGATGATGGCATGAATTTCATGTCATGAAAAAATGATGGCATGAAATTCATGTCATGAAAAAGTGATGGCATGAATTTCGTGTCATGGAAAAATGATGGCGTTAAATTCGTGTCATGAAAAAGCAATGAAAAAGCGATGAATTTTTTATTGAATTGCGGAGGTCTTTTTGGCCTAAATTATCAAAATGGCGGAAGATGTGGATGCACTAAATTTCATTCGAGATGTTCCATTTCAAATAGAGCAAGCGCGTTTGGCTGTTACCTCTAATAATATCAATTACCTAGAGTTATGGCACATGCGTTTAGAATCATCAGTCAATGCATTAGTAGCTATTCAAGACTGTCTGCAAAGGTTTCTAAACCTTCAAAACGAACACACAGAAGCTTTTCAAAACAACCTGACCACACTAGCAGGCCAAGTATTGATGGCTCGAAACGATATCGAACAAATACTCGAGGAGGGAGTCAGACTCGGGGATGCAAAAAGAAACCGAGAACGAGGATTTGGACGTCCGAGAATAACTATTACGGAAGAGGAGATCGAGAGAGAGTTCTATCATTTTTCCATGACACGAATTTCATGCCATCATTTTTTCATGACATGAATTTTACGCCATCATTTTATCATGACATGAAATTCATGCCATCATTTTTTCATGACATGAATTTCATGCCATCATTTTTTCATGACATGAAATTTGTGATATGAAATTTCATGACATGAATTTCATCACATAAAAAAATTCATGACATGGAAAGCGTGTTATGAATATTATAGTTCTTTATGCCATGAAAGTTCATGATATGAATAGTAGAGAGTTTTCATACAGCAAAAAACTGTTCATAACATATAAAGATAATCATATACAACAAATCTATTTTCATATGATAACAACATGTTCTCATACTTTTGTCCCCTATGGCGCCTCATAGTGGCCCCCAAATTTCTTTTTTGTTTCAAAAACTTTTTGGACTAGGTAGAGCAATAAATGTTTACAAATACAGATATTGCATTTCGACTTTGGCCACAAGGGCAAAAGAGGCGTTTTTATTCCATTACTGGAGCCAAGCCAGGGGCCTCCCGGGCAAATTGGCCCACAATCAGTACCTTGAAAATTCCCTGTTTATAACAAGATAGAAGCTTCATATTTGACATTTTTCAATGATCACTTAAGTTGCGAAATCAAAATCTTGGCTAAAAGAATGGAATGAATTACACTTGGGTGCATACACGAAACCAACGAAGAATATACAGTGATGTTATATTTGACTAAAAGATCCTCAGCCCTCAGGGAAAAAGGCAGTGTAAAATGAATGGGAACCCTCAAAATTTCCTCCACTTACCAAATTGAATGGCTTTATTTCGGAATCGAAATTTGGGGGTTGGAAGAATAATACTACACATCGAAGGTAATTGTTCCATTGTTTTGTTTAATTCCCCACCTACTCAGCAAATAACCGAGGGTCATATAGGGGCTCCAGGGAACAGGGTAACATGCCAAAATTAAAAAGGGAACAAGGGAACATGAGACAAATTGAATAGGGAACAAGGGAACATTGACAGCAAGCAGGGAACACAAAAGATCAACATTTCTTCTTAGAATAATGAAAGAAACATTTGCAATTTCTATAAGGGAACAGGGGAACGTGACCCTCCCCTATATGACCATCATAACCCTTTTTAAGCATAATCTTAGGGTTAGGGTTAGGCCTATCGATAGTTAGATCGATACCCACTAGGATAAAGTTAGATTGATACCCAATCAGCAGTATATTGCTGGGAAATGATTCTTCTCGTACTAAGACCATTTTTATTCTCTTCAATTGCTTTTGAATAATTTGTTTTTACTCAGATTCGAAAGGACAGCCTCGATGCATCACGAATTCAAAAGGAAAGAAACGACAAATTTCCAGTAAAGACTTGAGTGCTTGCGTCAAATGCAACGATCCTCAGTTCTTGGATTTCCTGAAGCGGTGTTTCGAGTGAGTCATTTAATTTACCATTTAGAAGAGAAACAAGAAACGGGACTGGCTCTCTGTTAGATTGGAGACTGCACAGAGAGCCAGTCTCCATTCTTGTTTCTCTTCTATATCGCTTTGTACTTTTATACATCGAGCACTATGATGCGGCGTTAGACAAAGCAATCTGTATAGAGATGATTTGCCATTTATGTTTCTTTCAGCATACTGGGTAAAGAAGATTCAGTCGGTCTTAAGAGGTCAATATATTTTTTTTACATAACAAGGGATCACCAACAATTATCCTTGTAGATTCATACAATATAAGGCCTAATGTTAATGTTGTGTTTTAGAAATAGAATTAACTTTTCTAGATTTGAGAAATTGTGAATATTTTTTAGATGGGATCCGAATTCGCGAATGACACCAGACGAAGCACTGCAACACAGTTGGCTACAAGATGTATGTTCGTATTTCTATCAACATTTCATTTCACTTACGATTGCTATTGTTCTTATCTTAATCATTTAGTGGAGGGGGATATTTATCAAGGCACAAATCAAGGCATCTGAGATTACTTCGGGAAAATAATTTGAAAAGAGACAGCCTCCTTTGGAATTGAGACCACGGTCTGCCTTGGAAATGAAATGTGGCAGCTGCTTCCCCCAGATATGAAATAATCAAGGAACTTGAATATCTTAAAAAAGCGTATTAAGCACTGGAAAGGTGACCAATGCAACCAGGAGAGTTGGGACGGAGAGATACGGGGGTAAAAGGTCTGGGACCTGCAAAAACGTTTTTTAAAAGCGTTTATAATCACCTTTGTAAAAGCGAGTCTAATAATCTATGGTCGTGGGGCCCGGCTCTGTAAAATACTCTTAGGCTCTCGACAGTCCTGAATGCAACTGCAGGCTCTACAAGACATATATTCTGCAAATTGGATACTTAACAAAATAGATTTCTCGTTTGTTTTTAACCTGAAGATGTTAATTGTATATGATATTATTCTGAAATTGCTTGAGCACAGTAGGCTGATTATTGTTGAAATTAACCGTCATTTGGCCACTTCAATTTTGTATATTTCTAGCCTACTTTAATTAAATGAATAAATTATGATGATGATGTTGGAAATTTTGAAAATAGTGCTTCCAGATTCTAGAAACAGTTTTGAAATATTGTACCATTCAAAGACTGTTAGCTAGATTCTAGAAAATTCCATTCAAACCGTGGCCTTAAGCTGTTTGAAAATTATTTGATTAATAGCAAATTCTACATTGTTTACATGCATAAGAATCCTATATGTTATATGCTAAAAGATTGAAAAATGTGCCAAGTGCAAGTCCTACTTCTATGATATTCCCTTTGAATGATTGTCCTCTCGTTATTTTTCAGAATCTACCGAGACGGCGATCGATACCGAAGACGAGTCATCGAAAACACTCTGTGTCGCGCGGAGCAAACGAACCGTCGACCGCGAGATCATCACGCCACACCGCTGGAGATTCGTCAAAGACTATCGCCGCACCGCTGAAACGTGGTGCAAAAATCACCGACCGACTACACCCGCTACTATCCGAAACTCAAGTGCTCAACAGCAAACCGGTTTACTCGCCCAGCATAAGCGAAAAAGACGTCACGAGCAGACTGACGTCACGGACGGCAGCGATCGCTATCAAAGGGGACTGTGAAGAGACAGCAACAACAACAACGTCGAAAATCGACAGACAAAAATCGCACGAGTCTAGCAGTGAACAGAATAAGTTTCTGCCACCGATTAAGTAGTGGCTTGGGTCTGGATGCAGATTCGTATTTAGAGCACTTGGTACAATGGCTGGTAGTCAAGTTAGTTAGTTACCTAACATAGCATGGTAATAGTATTATGGGTGCTGGTTTTCTCGCATGCAATGCTGTACTGAATAGAATAGAAGATTCTGCAAAAGATAGTCGATGCCATCTTGCGTAATGAATGATGGAAATATGGCCTTTGCAACGCATAGCTACTGAGACTAGTGACTGCAGTTATTATTATTATTATTATTATTTTAATTCTTTAAAGAGGGTAAGCATTCAGCCGAGGCTGATCTAAGAGGAGCCCTCCAATGAATTAGATTACAGTAATATTAAACTAAACATACTTAAACTCAAAGAGTTAAAGAATACCAAAATATACTCAAAGAGTTATAGAAATAATAAAAATATATTTACAATGTCTATAATCTAATAAATTACCCTACAACAGTATTTACACGTGATGCGAAGTTTGACTCGAAGTATTAGGCCGTTGAAATGTCAGTAACTATGTGTTGCTAAGGAGAAATATGTTCGCACAAGTGGGTTCCTACAATTATATATGCCCCAACTGGAACTGGACTTTGCCCACTATAGGCTACAACCCTTGTCACTCCCCCAATCAGGACCATTACCCTAATCAGGAATTATGTTAGGCCAAACCTTGTGGATTTATGTTGCAAAGGGGCGTACTTTTCTTTTTACAAGAAAAACATTGATAATAGCAATTTTCAAATATTTGAAGTTTCCATCCTGCAAAAAATTCCTTATCATTATTATCATTCATTTATTATCATTGCATGAGATTATAAGTGAGATCTTTTGCAGAATCTTCTATTGTTCCTTCAGTGATCAATTAATTTTTAAATCGTTCTTATGTCATAATTTATATTACAAGCCGTGACCACGGATACGGGAGCCGTACCCCAGTTATAAACACCTTTGGAATTCATAGGGATTCATATGAGCATGCCAATATCATATATCGAAGACTCGAAAAAATATTTCTTCATCGGTACTGAAAAAGTATAGCTTCCAGAAAGCCTATCCTTTCACCTCCTTAACGAGTGGATCTGTACTTCAATGAATTAAACATTTTAAGGCTCAGCCTTATGTTCTTTTTTAAGTTTTTTTTTCGTCCATTTCTAGGTAGAACTGACGGTAGCAGTAAAATTCATGCGTTGAATCGCTCTCATGTTTGTTGCTGTTTACATTCGGAACACGGCTCCCATACCCGTAGCCACTCAGTACATTATTATCCCACCGCATTTTATGATAAGGGGAGCCAATTCTTATTTCTATAACAAACGTTTGCTCTCCGCCTTCCTTCCTTCAAATCAACATTATCATCGGGCTTTTTCTGACCCTCAGCCCAAATGCCCAGATCATTGAATCCTTCTAAATAAAGATTAAGACTGTAGGAGGATAAAAGTATAGAAAAGATGGATTCACGACGGTTACAACGCCAAACGAGGCTGTTGCGAATTTAGGCCTATCCTTTCCATACTTTAGTACTCTACAGTATGTAACCCACGAACCCTCTTTCCATCATTTCCGTTGTATTTTACTTTACCACTTGCATCGCTGTATTTATTAGAATTTCTCATTTATTTTATTCAGCTTAAGTTTTTAAAACAGATTATAATGAATTTTAAAATTTTAAATTTTAATCAATTATTTTTAATTTCAATGAATTATTTCATGATTTTAAAGCAACTACAGTTTTACATTGGAAAAAAGATGTTTGGTTGTAAATAATTCTGACTATAAGAATTTATTATTGACATACTGAAGAAAACGATAGTTTTTTGTGATGAATCTTTTAGTTTGAATGAATCGATACCCAATCAGAAGTAAGACTTCATAGTGGCCACGTGACATTGGCCATTTCCCTTCATTTTCACAGATGGCCTTGTGGCCCAATCAGAAGATTTCATAATGGACACGTGACATTGACCATTGTACCTGATTTTCCGAAATGAAGTTCATTTCAAAATTCACTCATAAAGCACTTCTTCGTGAATTCACTTTCCCATTAAACTAGCTTTTAAACCGAGCTAAAATTACAGAAACTTCCTAGTTTTGAAGAACTGTTCGCCAGACCAAGAGTTTAAGTCATGCAGAACAAAGGAGAACTTCATTGACGTGTCTTTGGGGCAATGAATTTGCACAAGAAGCAAAAAACTCTCCGATGTGGAGAATCACAAACGAAAGAAAGTTGTATTCCCGTCACCGTTGTCGTCGTGTTTCTTTACTCCGTACAACAAATTATCAAAACTCATTATTCTTCACGACAGCAAAATTGGTTTTTACTGAAAGAATCTCTTTTTGGTAAGTTTTCTTGATAATTATTTGATTAATGGATTCGATTAAAGTAAACAGCAAATGCTCCTTTGCAATCTGTTGTAAGCGTTCAACAAATCGAAGAAAGAAGATGTACGATTCTTAACAACTTCTTCCTTCTCCTTAAATTTGAAAGTCAAAATTTACGTATATTTCAACTTATATTTAAGATAAAAGATAGAAGATAAAGTTCTCAACAGCCTCAATACTACGCTTACAGTACAATTATATCACTGTATTTGGAATTCATGTGCCAAGGTAGAAAATAAAAAACAAATTTTATGGCCTAGACTCAGTCCTAACTAGTATGAGCTGCCATGTTTGGGTAGGTAAGTGTTTCCATTCTTTTGTACTCGCGTTGCAATGGCATTTAGTTTTTACAGTAGTCGTTAGTTTCGGTATCTGTACGTTATGGGTATGGTAGCTACGTTTTTTAACTTAGCTTTCAGTTTTACTTTTGTTTGCTGCCATACCTTAAAACGTTAGGTAGTGCGATTTTCATTGATTAATTGATTGTTGCAAATACAAGATATACAAGATGTACATTATGCTTGTACTGCAGTGGTTTTTTTAGCTTAAGTTATGCATTATGCTATCCCATAAGTTTGGCATCCTAGGCCAACTTTTGAAGAGCTACTTGAAAATCAGAGACTTAGTCATCAAATATATAAATTTTGAATTGGAAAGATTATTACTGATTTATAATTCATCAATAAACAGTAGAAGTTCTGAACAGTTGAAAAAACTAATTTTGATATATTTATGGAATTGGAATCCGTTTTTCATCGTTGGTAAGCTCGAGTTGGGCGTCTGAGTTGTAGATGGCATACGTGTATAAAACAGAACCGGCCAGGGAAATAAGAACGCTGAAAGGAAAGGAAAACAAAATTAGTTCCGGTTTACTTTGGCTCAAGCTTACATCAATAAAGGCTGATCTTCACTAGACGATTTCTGTGACGGTAATCATAAAGATCCGTTACAAAAAACCCGTTTTGATCTCCACTTATTCTGCTTTCGTCTCGAATAATTGTTTTTCAAATGAATGAAAAGCCTCAGGCTGAGGCTGAGGCTAAGGCTGAAGAAATACTGCAATGCCATAGGCCAAAACACTTCCGAATAAAATCGTGAGACGAAAAGTTTAAAAATTTCATATTTTGGTCATGTTATTCTTTCGATTTGATTATTTGGAATAATCTACTGCGCAGGTGTCGTCACGAATTTTCATGATGATCGTCCAAAAAATCGTCTAGTGGACATCAACCTTGAGTTTAGAAACTCAAGCCATATCAAAGATTTTTCTCTACCATCAGCTACATCACTACGCAATTCCATGAGAAGCGAGCGCAGGCCCTTCATGACCATTGCGAATAATTCGTTGCTGGCAAACGGTCATGCTTTTTCTTGCTTCTGACAATTGTATTCAAATGAATGAAAATTGAAATGTCGTTCAAAGAATTTTTACTAAATTGAGTTTCAGAAAGTTAATTACTGGATATGGAATGTAAATCTGTTTTACAATGCTAGGAAGGTAGCTAAGTTTTTGTTAGAAGATACAACTCATACCTGGTGGCTAGCATGGCAGACATATTGAACTCGAACAGAAATAGAGATATAAATGACATTACAACCTAGAAAAAGACGGTATAAACGAAGATAAAAGAGGGGTCTGAATGACGTGACGATTTTCCCATGTTTGAGCCATGTATCAAGCTTGACTTGGCCTATCTAAGCAGAAATACGTTTGCTCACGATATAATCAAGACATACAGTAGTATAAATCAGTTAAATGTTAATTGTTCTCATTAGTGAGCGAGTTGATTTTTAAAGTGCTACCTCGATACCTCACTGCATATACTAGTACAGTAGCAGTACTTTATACTAATTGGCAGAAAAGAAACAAGAAACTACACATTCATCTCGACAAGCCTGTTTTGTGATTTCTCACTCGTCAGGAGATGTACTGATAAAAATCCGTTGAATTAGACATACTGTTGAAATTTTTATCAGTACATCGCCTGACGAGTGAGCTATCATGAAACAGGCTTGTCGAGATGAATGCGTAGTTTTTTGTTTCTTTTCATCCAATTAGTATAAAAAGGAACTTTGATTGGCCTTCATAGAGTTAGTATGATGGGTTATTCATGATTTGTTAGACCATACCATAACTTATTCATTTGACTAGAGAACAGGACTCTAGGTAGATAACTTTTAAGTAGTACCTTTCAAAGATAAACTCATAAAAAAGAGTGCAAGTAGATTTCTCACCATAGAGAGGCTGTTGATCCACCTGATTTGAGAAACAGGCATGATGCCAGTCAGTCCACTGTATGAAACGCATAGTAAGGAACCAGTCATTCCACTGAAATACGGAATTCTTCATTAGTTGCACCTCCATTATCAAACGTTCGAATACAAATAAGAAATACCTGATGACATAACATAACGTTCACGATAACGTAAAGTTCCTAATAGCAATAATGTTTCTGATAACATGACTATCACGATGAAATAACGTTCCTTATAACATAATTTTCCCAATGAAACAACGTTCCTTATAACATAACTTTCACAATGAAACAACGTTCCTTATAACATAACTTTCACAATGAAACAACGTTCCTTATAACATAACTTTCACAATGAAACAACGTTACTAATAAAATAACGCCCAAAGACACTTGCTAGAGCCTTTTTCTAGCTAAAGTTGTTAACTCTTCCCATCAAATTTCAAAATTTGAAGGCAAATCTAAGAACGCAAGGAAAACAGGAATAGTTAGTCAGAGAAAGAGAAAAAAAGCAACATTTCCATGTTTTTTTTTCACCATACCAATCATCAAAATACTTTTGATTGACAATATAATATCCGCCTTTGGGTATAACCATTTGTTAAAAGCTTTAATAGCTTCATTTTCTTCCTCTTTCTTGCGTACTACTCTGATGAGTGTCAGACGCAAAGCTTTATTTGTTATTATATTTTGCTATGTTTCCGATTTTCCTCGTCTTCTTTAGGTTTCATACCGACCAAAGACTGTTCAAAGCATATGTACATTTACATTATACATTTACATATACATATAAATTTAAAAGAGTTTACCCTTCATTAATGCCTATGTTAAACTTACACAAATGTGTAAGATTGCACACCAAATCACTCGCTATAGCGTATTCATTAGATTGTTACAATACTTGCCAGAATTACTTGGAACACCTGACAAAAATCAATGAGTTTTTTGGAGGAAACATCAACAAAAGCTTCAGTATCCCCCCTCCTTGATAAATAATGTTGCAATCTGAGGTTGAGTGGTAGCTTTTTGGAATGCAACCTCTTTAATGAACTAAAAGTGACATTTTCAGATACAAATCCACATTGTTGAACAGGTGGAGTGGATGATAAGGCGTCAATTTGAAAAATCAATTCAGCCTTCCAACAATTATGCCAAGCGTTGCAGATAGTAGAAACCGGTGGTTGTGACGCATCGATGATTACTAAGAATCTTTCATACAAAAAGCTAGAAATGGATTATCTTAGTGTCAAACCTTAAAACACATCCAGCATGAAATTTATTGTAGTAGAGGAATGGAAACTCCAGTGAATTGCTAACTTCCCCTTGAAAGAAATGATTTGGATCAATAGCAAACGGCTTAATGAAATTACAGGTCTTGTGACAAGTCTATCACTTATCAGTAAAACTTTCAAAGCAGAAATTTTTAACTTATAGTAAAATGAATGACATTATAAATATTGTCGAGGTCGAAAATCGCAAATGAAAATTTGAGCCTGAGTGGATTGTGAAGAAAGAGACCCCATTTTGTTGCTGGGTGTCCCAATACACTGAACCTAATTGTATATATAAATTACCGTATTGATATTAGATATGTAAACACTGACGATCCAAAGTGTCAAAGTGATAGAAATCATATACAAGAAAAGATTGTATAAGAAGTACCGTGTAATATGAATAAAAGTTTACACTGACGTTTCAGGCGTATGCACCGTAATCAAAGCCCAATCAAAGAGATAGAAAAACAGTCGAGGAGAAGTAATAGAGCAAATAGAAAGCCTATTCGAATGATAGAATATAGAACTACCCCCGTTTAAAGTATCTTGGGACACCTAGCAACAAAATGGCATCTCTTCCTTGACAATCCACTTAGGCCTGAATTTTCATTTCCGATCAGCAATCATGTGTATATAGAATGAAGATGAGACGTAGCATGATAATAGAACAAGAGCATAGCATGGGAAAGAATAGGTTTTAGACAGAATTACACAAGGTGTTTACTGTAGATAGGAGAAATTTTTATAGAGTTCTGGAAAAAGAGAGTTTTCACATCAAGTACCAAAGGTTTTTCTAGAGTTTTTCTTTAATGGCTGTTATGTACACTGCCATGTTGCTCAGAATTTCTCGCCATATTTCACAACGTTAACTGCATTTTACTTTATTAGTTCAATTTTTCTTGCGGCTCTTAAGTTTTCTAAGGGGGAATGATATTGAAGAATCTATTACCTGTTACTGTTCCAAGAAACATCAGCGAGACAATGCTAAGATGAAGAAAATTTGATGAGATTTTAAGAAATCTGCATTTACTAACTGCATAAAAAAACATTGCTGCGAAGGTCGGTCAATAATAGATTAACTAACAATCCGGAAATCCACTGCAGGAGCAAAGAGAAAGTAAAACTCTAACAGATTTAATAATATTTCGAGAGTTTTGCTTGTTTCCATGAATTTTCATATGATGCTATATTACACATCAGATATTAGCTTTATCTACTACTGTAGTCCATTTTACAAAAAGTTAATAAACGATATCTTAAGACCTTCTTGGGTTGTATCATTGTCTTTAGTAAATAACACACACAAGATCCGTGCAAGAAGATTTGTGCAGGCCTATCACAGAAAATCATGTCATGAAGTTTCACCATAAATTCAAAGATAATCATTTTACTGGATCAAAAAACTTTACGTTTGTATTCCTAATCTAAGCAGATGAAAATACGAATAAATGGAGTCTCTTATCATTTTACAAAATGGTAATATGCGATATTTAATGAAAATCTTGGGTTTTTTAATGGTCTTCAATGAAAATAATAATGATAATGACATACATAAGATCCATGCAAGCTTGTTGAATTTTGTCATGAATCTTTAATATAAATTTACTTGTAAATTACTCCATCAAAATTCTTCCAAGCAAGCGTATTTATTTTTTAACGTAGGTTAGGGTCGTGCCAACTTTCAGCTGATGTGGACCTGCAACTTGTACCCCGAGAATTAATACTCTAGAACGAATATCCCGGGTACTCATAAAATATTTTGAATTTTTGTTCCTAATCTAAGGAGAAAAAAAAAGGGATTTGAAATTGAATTTCTTACCTGAAAGAGGAGTTCAAAGTTATCTTGTCTAACTCTCTGTAAAATAGAAATGACCACAGATAATCATACCGTGTTAATCGCAACACAGTTAGTCACACAGTTAACCGATACGTGAGCATCAAGAGAAGCATACTGCAAATTATGAAATTAGCACCTCGGCCAAATAAACGCCTATGCCGAATAGGCAACTATGGGACAAGGAAAATTCTGTCATAAGTATCCCTACTTCAATAGGTGCACCCTAAACAAACAGAGGGCTTATATTAATATACAAAAAAATGAATTAATTCAAAAATAAACCATGGTTTTAAACGTTTCGATAAAATCTTTATCAGTAAACTAAGTAGCTATCATATCAGAAATAGTTTACTGATGAAGATTTTATCAAAACGTTTAAAAGCATTGTTTATTTTTGAATTCATATATTGGAATTTTATGAACTTAGGTTATTTGACTCTCATTATTATAGAGAAAATAAGTCACTTAAGAATAAGAAATTATTTTGCAGTTTACTAGTCTCTAGTTTGCTACTAATTTATAAGGTAGTTTAATAATCTTGGCCTTGCCAAAGAAACGCACTCAGCCTCAAAGCTACCATTACTTAATGACTTACTTTAGTTGAAGTTTGTTGACCCTCTTGGCATATAATGAGTAGAACGCTAAAAAAAACAGAAGATTAATCTAAAAAGGGTTTTGAAACACGTTAGATCCTATTTTGAATGATGAAATACAGTAAAAACCCGCGCAAAATAACATCTATTTTAGCAGTTAAGGCTAATTTGGTTTTTATATAAAAGGTCAGAATCTGCAAATCAGCTTGTAAATGTTCTTAACTATTCCTAAAACAAGATTCTTGAGAAGATACATTACTAGACTACCAAGAGATAGTGTCAACGTATACACCACAATTTTGACTTATTCTAGAATTACATATAATAAAGAGTTACATATAAGATACATATAAGGATGGTCTGGAACTATATTAACAGTGAAAAGTAGGGCTGATCTTTGATATTTCTCCATATAAGAACAACTTTTGTTTTTCAAACTGAATGTGTTCTTATATAAATGGTAATTTTTTATCTAAAATAAGGTCTGGGTGTTCTTAATCCACATGTTCTCATACGCGGGTTTTTACTGTAGCCATGGAATCGAGATAGTCTGTATGAATGATTATGACCCGAGCAAGAATCGAACCCATGATCGCTGATTTTGTACAACCTCTTTACCATTGAGCACTCGAGTCGTTGCTCGAACCGCATCCAACACACAAATTGCACCACCGCTCATTAAATGTAGAGACCAGGCATTCCAGTTCTGTTTATCATCGATAGATTCTCCACCCATGTTTAAGAAAAGTAAAGATGAAAACAATTGGAAGGAAATGATTGAGCAATAACAGTGATTACCTAAGCAGATACAATGAACGAATATCCAGTTATATGATCGATAGTCCACCTAAAACATAACAGAATAGAATCCCATCAATACCTCACTCAAGTTGCTGAACAATAGAAATATTAATATCCAGATTCGAGAAATTAGACAAAACTACAATTTACTCTAGTTTTCAAATTACTCTAATTTCTAATTTACTCTCCTTTTTCTCTAATGATTAAAACTCTAATTTTCACGCTCTTACGAAAAATCTTCAGTCGATTATGAGTATAGAGAACTCTTTATTGAACAAGAGATCACTCTGAACAAGTATATTCAAGATACACGCTTTTTTTATAAAGAACCTAACTCAGGGCCTAGTTCTTTAAGTTCCTTATTTTGAGACCTCTTTTGGCCACTTTGTAGTTCTAAAAGTCCCTTACTAGTTCCTAAATTTCTAGTGTTTACTTAGTAGATAGGAATAAGTGTCCACGCAAGAAAAGCATTAAAATTCAACATTTTGTAATAAACTCGTGATAAGGAAACATGAAACATATTATAACACAAAAGGAAGCTTAGGCTAGGCCTATAAAATGTAAAAGTTAGTTACATAGTCATTAGAGAAGTTGCTTATCTACACCAAATGAATATATGCAAAATTATAAAGTTCCTTTGTGATTTAACCTTTAGTAGTAAAAGTTCCTTAAGTTTTTCAACCTTCGACATGTAGGTTCCTTATAAAAGGTTCTTTGTAAAAAAAGCGTGTAACGTAATGAAAGGCAATAGAAATTACTTGGGGAAAGCAAAAAGGATGCACGAAAACTTCAAGTTCATTTAAAAGGCTAGAACTGACCTCTGTATCATTTTTAACTGTCAGAACCATTCCACATGATCCGATAGCCAAGCCCGTCAGAGCCATTGTAGAATGCACCTTTGTAATAAATCAAAAACACATGGGAGTTATTAAATAATACGAGAGCTAAATAACCTAAGTTTATAAGACTCTGATAGAGTGATTCAAAAATAAACCATGATGTTTAAACGTTTTGATATTATCTTCATCAGTAAATTATTCTTAGAATGATTTGGCGACTTACTTCAAAGCCTAATTTACAAATAAACAAGGACCTACTTAATACAAAAATACAATACAACAACAATAATACAACATTAATACAACAACAATACAACCCTGTGCTTTGTAAATTAGGTTCTAAGTAAGGTCCCAGATCATTGTAAGAATAGTTTACTGTTGAAGAATATCGAAACGTTTAGAAAGCATGGTTTATGTTTGAATTACTCTCTGGGAGTTATTTGTATATATCTTACATGCTTTATACGAGAGCCATATTATAGTATGATACCTTACAGCATGTAGTAAGCAACTAGTAACTATGGTTTTATGTTATGGGAGGTTCTTCTAGGTAAAGATCTTAAATCAAACTCGGTTCAATAATTTGATGAATTGATTAAACGATTTGATTTTGTTTTCATGATAATGATAATGATAATAATATAGAATGAAGCATGGATTGCAGAAATATTGAAATCTCTTTTTAGCCTGAAAAACATTCATTTTAGCCATATAACCATGTTGGATTTACAGTAAGGTAGTATTGAGCTCTAAGAATACGACCCAAATAATTTGTCTAGAATTGTTTTTTAGGCCCTACCACGAAATAAACTACCAATACTTATCATAGATTGAAAAGAATGAACTTTACCTGCTTAAATATCACTTCATCCACCATGGTAATGATGATATAGACGAGATTGAACATCACGCAGAATATCGGCACAGGCTAAGAAATAAACCAAGTATTGATAGACCCATTTTCAACTGAAGTAAGTCTTTACTGTCAAAACATTTCCATAGTTCAGTTATGAGCCTTTTGAACAATAAATTTCAGATCCCATGACAAACACTAATAGACAGGGTATTGCTGATAACAATCTGGCAAAGTGCCTAACCAACGATTTTTCTTCAGATTCCGATAGTAAAGGTTGGTACAAATATTTTAAGACTTGGAAACATTCTGGTAAAACAATGGATGTCACGTGATTGATGATGTCATAATTCACGGTCAGAAAAAAATCAACCCCCCTGGATTTTGAAAATTTTTGTTTTATGTTGTTCGCCACCTCATGTGAAGCAAAATTATATAAGACACTTATATTATCACACTCATGGAAAGCGAGATATAAGCATTTTCATTATTAGTCACGTGATCAAAATGGCGGATTTGACATTTTCAAAAATTATAAGGGGAAGCTGTTTTACTTGCGATTTGACATCCGAATGGAAAATCTAGGCTTAATTGATACCTCAATGAGCTCAAATGCGCTGATATACAGTCTATATTCCTAAATTACTGTACATATTATCGACAATTTCAGGGGAAACCCAACATAACATACCAAAAGGCATACCAAGAAACTTGTATGAAAAAGCTTAACGGTAACCATTCATCAAAGGAATCTTCGCTTGAGTAGAAATCGGATACCTTCCACTCACTGTGATCATCAATTTCACTGGTAAAGGATTGCGATTCCGTCACTGACGCAGACGTATTCCCATCTTCTTCATCATCTCCGTCTTCATCACAAGCAGATAACGACTCACGAAAAACCGAGCTCTTTACTGGATTTCTTCTATTCTTCCTTCTCCGTTTTCTCCCGCAGCCACCTTCCGATTCACTTGCCTCTGTATCCGCGTCACTCGCATTCCTTATCTCCTTTTTCAGGCGTTTCCCTTTGTTTGCTAATGTTGGAGGCAATTGCTTTCTTATAAACCAATTTGGCATTAATTTATTCTCTTCAACTTTCCAGCCATTCTCTTCGTAAGATAATGCGTCTATATTTTCATGGCAGCATCTTTTCCAAATGTAAACCTGTAGATGGCATCTCCTGATAGCTTGCTCCACGGAATCTGCATCGGGAGGAATAGAGAGTGACGTCTTTTCTTTCAACTTCTGATATAGGCGTATTCTTGTTTGGACGTTTGTTTCGTTTTCTTTCCCGCTGTATACATTCATTTGGATAAATTGTTTGACGTCTTCCAGAGAATCTTCGTCGAGAGTTTTGCTTGCACCAAGGTTTTCGATTAGCTCACATTTCGACTCATCCATCAGCAACTTCTTAAGAATCTAGGAATGAAATATCTGAAGTATCCCTTCGTAACATCAGAGGAAGGAAAGACGTATATAGTGGAAAGATATCGCTCTACGCTTCTACACGAATGTAACCACGAGGAAGCGACACACGCTTAGTCCTTCACGCGGCAAAGCAGGATACGGATGTGGTTATCGTCTCAAAAGATACAGATGTCCTTGTGCTTCTTATTTGGGCATTTTCGAAACATCTGATCGCCTAAAAGTGGTTTTTTCAGTTTTGGCCAGCGCGTTTGTTCATCTTTACCCTCTATTCACGCTATTTCTGGTTTCGACACCACCTCATACTTTTATAAGGCAGGAAAAGTAAAGATTCTTAAGAAGTTGCTGATGGATGAGTCCAAATGTGAGCTAATCGAAACCTTGGTGCTAGCAAAACTCTCGACGAAGATTCTCTGGAAGACGTCAAACAATTTATCCAAATGAATGTATACAGCGGGAAAGAAAACGAAACAAACGTCCAAACAAGAATACGCCTATATCAGAAGTTGAAAGAAAAGACGTCAATCTCTATTCCTCCCGATGCAGATTCCGTGGAGCAAGCTATCAGGAGATGCCATCTACAGGTTTACATTTGGAAAAGATGCTGCCATGAAAATATAGACGCATTATCTTACGAAGAGAATGGCTGGAAAGTTGAAGAGAATAAATTAATGCCAAATTGGTTTATAGGAAAGCAATTGCCTCCAACATTAGCAAACAAAGGGAAACGCCTGAAAAAGGAGATAAGGAATGCGAGTGACGCGGATACAGAGGCAAGTGAATCGGAAGGTGGCTGCGGGAGAAAACGGAGAAGGAAGAATAGAAGAAATCCAGTAAAGAGCTCGGTTTTTCGTGAGTCGTTATCTGCTTGTGATGAAGACGGAGATAATGAAGAAGATGGGAATACGTCTGCGTCAGTGACGGAATCGCAATCCTTTACCAGTGAAATTGATGATCACAGTGAGTGGGAGGTATCCGATTTCTACTCAAGCGAAGATTCCTTCGATGAATGGTTACCGTAAAGCTTTTTCATACAAGTTTCTTGGTATGCCTTTTGGTATGTTATGTTGGGTTTCCCCTGAAATTGTCGATAATATGTACTAGACAGGGTATTGCTGATAACAATCTGGCAAAGTGCCTAACCAACGATTTTTCTTCAGATTCCGATAGTAAAGGTTGGTACAAATATTTTAAGACTTGGAAACATTCTGGTAAAACAATGGATGTCACGTGATTGATGATGTCATAATTCACGGTCAGAAAAAAATCAACCCCCCTGGATTTTGAAAATTTTTGTTCTATGTTGTTCGCCACCTCATGTGAAGCAAAATTATATAAGACACTTATATTATCACACTCACGGAAAGCGAGATATAAGCATTTTCATTATTAGTCACGTGATCAAAATGGCGGATTTGACATTTTCAAAAATTATAAGGGGAAGCTGTTTTACTTGCGATTTGACATCCGAATGGAAAATCTAGGCTTAATTGATACCTCAATGAGCTCAAATGCGCTGATATACAGTCTATATTCCTAAATTACTGTACATATTATCGACAATTTCAGGGGAAACCCAACATAACATACCAAAAGGCATACCAAGAAACTTGTATGAAAAAGCTTAACGGTAACCATTCATCAAAGGAATCTTCGCTTGAGTAGAAATCGGATACCTTCCACTCACTGTGATCATCAATTTCACTGGTAAAGGATTGCGATTCCGTCACTGACGCAGACGTATTCCCATCTTCTTCATCATCTCCGTCTTCATCACAAGCAGATAACGACTCACGAAAAACCGAGCTCTTTACTGGATTTCTTCTATTCTTCCTTCTCCGTTTTCTCCCGCAGCCACCTTCCGATTCACTTGCCTCTGTATCCGCGTCACTCGCATTCCTTATCTCCTTTTTCAGGCGTTTCCCTTTGTTTGCTAATGTTGGAGGCAATTGCTTTCTTATAAACCAATTTGGCATTAATTTATTCTCTTCAACTTTCCAGCCATTCTCTTCGTAAGATAATGCGTCTATATTTTCATGGCAGCATCTTTTCCAAATGTAAACCTGTAGATGGCATCTCCTGATAGCTTGCTCCACGGAATCTGCATCGGGAGGAATAGAGAGTGACGTCTTTTCTTTCAACTTCTGATATAGGCGTATTCTTGTTTGGACGTTTGTTTCGTTTTCTTTCCCGCTGTATACATTCATTTGGATAAATTGTTTGACGTCTTCCAGAGAATCTTCGTCGAGAGTTTTGCTTGCACCAAGGTTTTCGATTAGCTCACATTTCGACTCATCCATCAGCAACTTCTTAAGAATCTAGGAATGAAATATCTGAAGTATCCCTTCGTAACATCAGAGGAAGGAAAGACGTATATAGTGGAAAGATATCGCTCTACGCTTCTACACGAATGTAACCACGAGGAAGCGACACACGCTTAGTCCTTCACGCGGCAAAGCAGGATACGGATGTGGTTATCGTCTCAAAAGATACAGATGTCCTTGTGCTTCTTATTTGGGCATTTTCGAAACATCTGATCGCCTAAAAGTGGTTTTTTCAGTTTTGGCCAGCGCGTTTGTTCATCTTTACCCTCTATTCACGCTATTTCTGGTTTCGACACCACCTCATACTTTTATAAGGCAGGAAAAGTAAAGATTCTTAAGAAGTTGCTGATGGATGAGTCCAAATGTGAGCTAATCGAAACCTTGGTGCTAGCAAAACTCTCGACGAAGATTCTCTGGAAGACGTCAAACAATTTATCCAAATGAATGTATACAGCGGGAAAGAAAACGAAACAAACGTCCAAACAAGAATACGCCTATATCAGAAGTTGAAAGAAAAGACGTCAATCTCTATTCCTCCCGATGCAGATTCCGTGGAGCAAGCTATCAGGAGATGCCATCTACAGGTTTACATTTGGAAAAGATGCTGCCATGAAAATATAGACGCATTATCTTACGAAGAGAATGGCTGGAAAGTTGAAGAGAATAAATTAATGCCAAATTGGTTTATAGGAAAGCAATTGCCTCCAACATTAGCAAACAAAGGGAAACGCCTGAAAAAGGAGATAAGGAATGCGAGTGACGCGGATACAGAGGCAAGTGAATCGGAAGGTGGCTGCGGGAGAAAACGGAGAAGGAAGAATAGAAGAAATCCAGTAAAGAGCTCGGTTTTTCGTGAGTCGTTATCTGCTTGTGATGAAGACGGAGATAATGAAGAAGATGGGAATACGTCTGCGTCAGTGACGGAATCGCAATCCTTTACCAGTGAAATTGATGATCACAGTGAGTGGGAGGTATCCGATTTCTACTCAAGCGAAGATTCCTTCGATGAATGGTTACCGTAAAGCTTTTTCATACAAGTTTCTTGGTATGCCTTTTGGTATGTTATGTTGGGTTTCCCCTGAAATTGTCGATAATATGTACTAGACAGGGTATTGCTGATAACAATCTGGCAAAGTGCCTAACCAACGATTTTTCTTCAGATTCCGATAGTAAAGGTTGGTACAAATATTTTAAGACTTGGAAACATTCTGGTAAAACAATGGATGTCACGTGATTGATGATGTCATAATTCACGGTCAGAAAAAAATCAACCCCCCTGGATTTTGAAAATTTTTGTTCTATGTTGTTCGCCACCTCATGTGAAGCAAAATTATATAAGACACTTATATTATCACACTCACGGAAAGCGAGATATAAGCATTTTCATTATTAGTCACGTGATCAAAATGGCGGATTTGACATTTTCAAAAATTATAAGGGGAAGCTGTTTTACTTGCGATTTGACATCCGAATGGAAAATCTAGGCTTAATTGATACCTCAATGAGCTCAAATGCGCTGATATACAGTCTATATTCCTAAATTACTGTACATATTATCGACAATTTCAGGGGAAACCCAACATAACATACCAAAAGGCATACCAAGAAACTTGTATGAAAAAGCTTAACGGTAACCATTCATCAAAGGAATCTTCGCTTGAGTAGAAATCGGATACCTTCCACTCACTGTGATCATCAATTTCACTGGTAAAGGATTGCGATTCCGTCACTGACGCAGACGTATTCCCATCTTCTTCATCATCTCCGTCTTCATCACAAGCAGATAACGACTCACGAAAAACCGAGCTCTTTACTGGATTTCTTCTATTCTTCCTTCTCCGTTTTCTCCCGCAGCCACCTTCCGATTCACTTGCCTCTGTATCCGCGTCACTCGCATTCCTTATCTCCTTTTTCAGGCGTTTCCCTTTGTTTGCTAATGTTGGAGGCAATTGCTTTCTTATAAACCAATTTGGCATTAATTTATTCTCTTCAACTTTCCAGCCATTCTCTTCGTAAGATAATGCGTCTATATTTTCATGGCAGCATCTTTTCCAAATGTAAACCTGTAGATGGCATCTCCTGATAGCTTGCTCCACGGAATCTGCATCGGGAGGAATAGAGAGTGACGTCTTTTCTTTCAACTTCTGATATAGGCGTATTCTTGTTTGGACGTTTGTTTCGTTTTCTTTCCCGCTGTATACATTCATTTGGATAAATTGTTTGACGTCTTCCAGAGAATCTTCGTCGAGAGTTTTGCTTGCACCAAGGTTTTCGATTAGCTCACATTTCGACTCATCCATCAGCAACTTCTTAAGAATCTAGGAATGAAATATCTGAAGTATCCCTTCGTAACATCAGAGGAAGGAAAGACGTATATAGTGGAAAGATATCGCTCTACGCTTCTACACGAATGTAACCACGAGGAAGCGACACACGCTTAGTCCTTCACGCGGCAAAGCAGGATACGGATGTGGTTATCGTCTCAAAAGATACAGATGTCCTTGTGCTTCTTATTTGGGCATTTTCGAAACATCTGATCGCCTAAAAGTGGTTTTTTCAGTTTTGGCCAGCGCGTTTGTTCATCTTTACCCTCTATTCACGCTATTTCTGGTTTCGACACCACCTCATACTTTTATAAGGCAGGAAAAGTAAAGATTCTTAAGAAGTTGCTGATGGATGAGTCCAAATGTGAGCTAATCGAAACCTTGGTGCTAGCAAAACTCTCGACGAAGATTCTCTGGAAGACGTCAAACAATTTATCCAAATGAATGTATACAGCGGGAAAGAAAACGAAACAAACGTCCAAACAAGAATACGCCTATATCAGAAGTTGAAAGAAAAGACGTCAATCTCTATTCCTCCCGATGCAGATTCCGTGGAGCAAGCTATCAGGAGATGCCATCTACAGGTTTACATTTGGAAAAGATGCTGCCATGAAAATATAGACGCATTATCTTACGAAGAGAATGGCTGGAAAGTTGAAGAGAATAAATTAATGCCAAATTGGTTTATAGGAAAGCAATTGCCTCCAACATTAGCAAACAAAGGGAAACGCCTGAAAAAGGAGATAAGGAATGCGAGTGACGCGGATACAGAGGCAAGTGAATCGGAAGGTGGCTGCGGGAGAAAACGGAGAAGGAAGAATAGAAGAAATCCAGTAAAGAGCTCGGTTTTTCGTGAGTCGTTATCTGCTTGTGATGAAGACGGAGATAATGAAGAAGATGGGAATACGTCTGCGTCAGTGACGGAATCGCAATCCTTTACCAGTGAAATTGATGATCACAGTGAGTGGGAGGTATCCGATTTCTACTCAAGCGAAGATTCCTTCGATGAATGGTTACCGTAAAGCTTTTTCATACAAGTTTCTTGGTATGCCTTTTGGTATGTTATGTTGGGTTTCCCCTGAAATTGTCGATAATATGTACAGTAATTTAGGAATATAGACTGTATATCAGCGCATTTGAGCTCATTGAGGTATCAATTAAGCCTAGATTTTCCATTCGGATGTCAAATCGCAAGTAAAACAGCTTCCCCTTATAATTTTTGAAAATGTCAAATCCGCCATTTTGATCACGTGACTAATAATGAAAATGCTTATATCTCGCTTTCCGTGAGTGTGATAATATAAGTGTCTTATATAATTTTGCTTCACATGAGGTGGCGAACAACATAGAACAAAAATTTTCAAAATCCAGGGGGGTTGATTTTTTTCTGACCGTGAATTATGACATCATCAATCACGTGACATCCATTGTTTTACCAGAATGTTTCCAAGTCTTAAAATATTTGTACCAACCTTTACTATCGGAATCTGAAGAAAAATCGTTGGTTAGGCACTTTGCCAGATTGTTATTAGCAATACCCTGTCTATACAGTAATTTAGGAATATAGACTGTATATCAGCGCATTTGAGCTCATTGAGGTATCAATTAAGCCTAGATTTTCCATTCGGATGTCAAATCGCAAGTAAAACAGCTTCCCCTTATAATTTTTGAAAATGTCAAATCCGCCATTTTGATCACGTGACTAATAATGAAAATGCTTATATCTCGCTTTCCGTGAGTGTGATAATATAAGTGTCTTATATAATTTTGCTTCACATGAGGTGGCGAACAACATAGAACAAAAATTTTCAAAATCCAGGGGGGTTGATTTTTTTCTGACCGTGAATTATGACATCATCAATCACGTGACATCCATTGTTTTACCAGAATGTTTCCAAGTCTTAAAATATTTGTACCAACCTTTACTATCGGAATCTGAAGAAAAATCGTTGGTTAGGCACTTTGCCAGATTGTTATTAGCAATACCCTGTCTATAATGATAGACAACAAGAAGGTGTATTGAATATGTAGCCATTCCAATCTCATTAATGCCATTCTCCTAAATTTCACTTCCATTGTAATTTCTATTTAGATGGTCCTGATGGGGGGTACTGACCCCGATTCCCAGCACTGACATAATTAAAAATCCAAATCCCGACGAGGAAAATAGAGAAATTCCCAACATTTGCGTGTTTAACGATCCCTATCCAATTTCGATTTTTTATTCCCGAATCCTAGTCCTAATAAGTCCAATTTCGTTTTTCCAGTTTAATCAATAGGCAAATCCTAGTTTCCAATTTGCCCCTTCCTCACCCTCTCTTTAGGATAAAAACTGTAACAAGAGCATTCATTTTTTGAACCCCCAGAGTTTGAAACAAGAAATGAATAAAATTTGAGAAGAAGTAGGATTTTGAAAATAAAACGAGATAATTTTTGAGAATGAAAATGACTCAAGTAGGACTCGAACCCACAATCTCTAGATTGATACTCTAGTGAGCTAATCAATTGTGTTATCGGGGCAAACTATCGGGCCTTTGATAATGACTCTTAGACATCTCGTTTAGAGCAGTGTCTGATCATTTCTCCCCAGTGAATTATTGTACTAGAGTAAGGATCTAGAGGTACTAGGTACAAGTCCTTCTCGAGTCATTTTCATCCTCACAAATTATCTCAATTAAATAAATAAAATGTTTACCAATAGCGATAAAGCTTTCGAGCCAGAATAAATTCCTGCTGTGAATAGAAACATCGCTGGTAGCCATCTTCGGAAGTAGAACCTGAAACATAACCAATAGCCAACATTGTCAAGTTACAATTGTTTTAATCATCTTTATGTAAGTTCAAAGACTGAAGCTAAAATCAATAAGTTACTCAGTGAATAGATTGTTAATAGCATGCTAAGTTCGATAGAAAATGGGGCCGAAAAAAAGACTTTGTTCATTGTTGTGGGCGTCATCAGGGTTTGCGGGAATCCCATTCTAGAATTGGACAAAAATTTGTTGTGGAACCAGGGAATTCTTAATCCCTTCTGCGTGCTTGAATATGATACACGCAATAGGGAATTCTTAGGAAAATTTGTATTTTTCATGGAAATCTTCATGTATCCTATAACAAGAAGTAAGGCGTCTCTTGGTTTTTCCTGTGTCGTAGTTTGGGGTTAATTAATAGGAACAGGAAGGTGAATAGGGACAAAAACAGAACAAAGAATGTGGACTTCAAAAACTACAGAGGGCCTTCTCATTTTGAAACAATTTGATCTTTATATCATATGTAATGTTATTTGACATGAAATTCACCACTTATCATGACAAACCTTTGATATTTAGAAAGGCAAGATCTTTTTGGGGAGATCAGTCTCAAAGGTTTGTTATGATAAGTGGTGACTATCCTGTCAAATATTGTTTCAGAAACAGTCTTGATAAGACCGAATGTATTTACTCATGCATGATATTGTTGGGTCACAACCAAAAATCTCTAAGCTAATCTTCAATGTCAACAAACATTGTCTATTTTTGTCCCTATTCAGCTTCCTGTTCCTATTCACTCCAAACTATGGTACAATCATCTCTCCTTTAAATCAATGGAACGTTGGATTCCCCCCCCCCCCCTTTGTGACCCCCACATTATATAAAGACACCAAAAAGTAGCAAAAAGTTACCACCATCAGAAAAGGCTCGAAGACCCAAGATATGATATGAATGTAATAACAAACCTATCAAATGATGATAGTTGTACGAGACCCATCGAAGATGATGTCATCATTATTGCAAATACGAATCCCATCTGCCAGCTGCGGAGATTAAGAGATGTATATTTTTGATTTTAAAGAGACAAAATCACAAAATTATTTACTGACTTCAAAACTATCCTAAAATGCCTTAATTTACAGCAAATAAGGAAAAACTTTAAGTAGCTACAGTACATCCTCGATTATCCGAACAGGTTGAACTCAAATTTTTGTTGGGCCGTTCGGATACGCAAAAAATTCGCATAATCGAGGAAGAACATTTTACCTACTAAACTTGCTATAAAGGTTATTATCATCGTCTTGAACAGTCACATGATGCTCAAACTGAATGCAAATTGAAAAGCTTGGCAAAACGGAAAGACCAACAACATAACTAAGGCGACAGTTGTTTGTGAATTTCAACAACGATTTGTAATAATAACAACGATAACAGCGATTTGTAATTTTTTAATGAAAACTTTTGGCGTTCGGATAATTGAGGTTCGGATAATCGAGGTTCGGATAACCGAGGATGTACTGTACTACATTTGCTTGTAATCTTTAAGGTGGAAGTTTTAGGTGGAAGTTTTAGGTGGGAGCCAGGGGGCCACGACCCTACGCCTCATGCTAAATGTAGATGACAAGGGTCCAACAAAATAACCCAAAATGCAAAGTACTGTATGGAAAACGTCAAATTTGGTCAAATCAAAACATTTTGCCCGGGGCCAGTCTCTGCAGCCTCTAAAACTCCCACTGTCATTGCGGTGGCAGTAAATTGAAAAACCTTTTACAGCAAGAGTTTAAGACAACAATAATCACCTTTGGTAAACAGTTGGATAAGTGAACTTGAGAACTGACAAAACATACTGAAAGAAAAACAATTCTATGAGAAAAAATGTAGGGGTTCCTGTTTTAAAGGGAGAGGAAAGATTAACAAAATTTTAGGAGGGAAGAAAGATTTAGAAGGTGAAAGAAAGAGAGGTAGGGATGGAACTGTAAAGAAGGGAACACTTCAATTTTTATAAGGTAAAAGAAAAATTGCAAAAATTCATGGGAAAAGGGGAAAATTCAGGCAAACTAAGATACATAATAGTTTGATTAAATTCCCAAAGTGCAAGCAAGAAAAGTGAATTTCAATTAAGGCAATAAAACAGCATTAATGCTGGCAAAGAGAACAACAAGTTTAAGTAATAAATTAATTTGACATGACACTGCTAAAAATATGTATAAGAAAATGAAATTGAGGGATTTCCAGTAATTTGTGAAGGATTTAGGGGTTTTGTTGGGAACTTGGGGAGACCTCTTTAGAACACAAGAACTTCTGAGGGATTTGATATTTCTCAACGATTTCAAAGGCTTTTAAGATAATTTTCAAAGACTTTCAGGATTTCAGTGCTTAAGGCTTATAGCATTGCGGCCCCCTTAATGACTCACCTTGTTCACAAAAGTTGAACCAATAGAGCTTGCAACAAAAAGCAAAACCAATATTGTAGGATTGTGAAACTTCTGAAGCAGCATTTCGTGTTGTTATTTTTTATCTATGAGTAAAGTACAATATTCGATTAAAGTAAAATACAGGCAATTCTCTTCAGATATTATATAAGGAAAGGAGATAACAATTGATTACCCACCAGGTCACTGATGAAGGCGTTGCTTAGGAAGGCGTAGGTCTATCACCGGCCTGTGGTTAGTTCTGCTAAATATAAACAAATCATTATATTTAGTGATGATAAGTTATGAGGGGAAAATAATTCTGTATTAAATCTTTTTATGATTCTAATCTTTAACAAATTTCTATTTCATTTGATTTTAATTTTATCCCTTCTTTTCTGCCTATTTGTATTTGTAAAAAAAAATTCAAAAGGAGGAAAATTAGATACTTTGGTTGTTTTAATCGTTAAAACACTATGAAAAACTTTAATTTCAATTGTCCAGGTTTCGTCCTTCCATAAGCATTGATTCTTGATTTAGGGCTAGATTTGCCGATTTGCCTACCCTTTGTAAATAGAAATGGGTAAGCAAAATTCAAAATTCATTCATACATACATACAACTGTACTTGATTACGTTGACTTCTTTGGAACTATTTTTAGACAATTTTCTTTCCACATTGGGTGGAAAACGACCGCCATCTTTCTGCAGTTGTCAACAGTGGTTGTTGTTGTTCATGCTGCCACGCACAATGCAGCTCTTCTACCTACCACCTTGTTAATCTTATCCCAACGCAAAATCCACGCAGAAAGTCAGTTGAGGTAATCAGAGACGTAGGAACCGGGGGGCACTGGGGGCACGTGCCCCCCCCCAAGATTTTGCAAAAAAAGAAAAAGTGCCCTTTCTACCATAGGTATTTTGCCCCATTTTTCTCAAATTTAAGGTATTTGAAAGTACCCTTCTAGCGGCAAAAGTGCCCTTAAAGTGTCGTGCCACCCCCCAAGTTTGAAATGCTTCCTACGTCCCTGGAGGTAATCTTACACAAGTCTACAAAACCTTCAGTTTTGAGCTGATGGGTAACTTGGATGTATTTGGAATCAGAAGAAAAAAAGAAAAAAATCCGTCACCCCATGCGTGAAAGCAATATCTAGCTCCTTTTCTACGCAAACCATATCCCCAAAAATTCAGGTTTCAACCCACAAATCCATACAAATGCTACATAAAATCTTAAGGTGAAACATTGATCCTTGTTATTTTTCACAATAGAAGTTTTAAAGCCAAAAATCTTTCCAGGTACTCAACAATATTTCACATTTACCCAACGTTTTACAACAAAGAAAATTCATACATCAATTTCATTTAGAATCGACCGCAAATCATGCAATAAAACGTGTTCTTAGAGAGATTTTTTGACAAAAACTTCTGTTAAAAAATGCTCGATTTGGTCAATTAATGACCCTCTTGTCTGGGAAAAAATACCCACTTCCCAGGGTTTCTACCGTAGGTTTTCCTGCAACCTACAGAGTACTAAACTCTTTTTTTTAAAAGAACCATTTTGAAAGAACACGAGCCTCAAATGCTGCCAATTGTTAAGAACAAGATAAGAACAAGCTGAATCTGGCTATTTTTGCTCAATACACGCATTTTCTTTTATAAGCAATTGCTTTATAAGCAAGTCAGTAATCGACATGGCCAAAACTTAAGCAATCCCATTACTGGATAGAGGGATGCTAAGCAATTTGAAAATTCTAGTTCTGTTCATATTGGCAATGAAAATCGTGCAGGAGCTATAGGTAACTAGGTTATAGAGGAAATTAGTACTCCAGCACACTTTTGCATGAAAGATACTATTGACATTTTTTGTACAAGAACTTGTGAGATAGTATTCTAAGAAACAAATCTTCAAGTATAAAAAGAAAAAGCTAAGCAATTGCTAAGCAATTTTGAGTACTCAACTTTGCCTAGGCATTACAAAATTAAGAGCAATTTTAGAACATTTCTGGCTAAAGATTAAGGAATATTTTCAAATAGCCAGCTTCAAATCAAATTTACTGGTTCTTATAAAAAGAGTGTATATCAATAATAGCAAAAAAATGAATGAGTCTTTTGTACGTGGTTTTCATAACTGAAGATCCCCATTGTAGAATTAAATCCCTACGATTGGCACCACAAGATGTTGTCTAAAAATCTCTGCATGAATACGAGGTAAATTCAATTCAATTCTTTTCAAATGTTAATAAGATGATAAACAGGAAGAAATACCAACACTCCGTTGAAGTGCGAAATCGAAACTCCATTTGGCTGGAGACTCTTTTCAGCAACAACTAGCAAGAAACGAACATGGGAATAGAACTACTAACACTATCTATTCTAATTCTGCAATATTGCACCGCCTCGGAGCTACCTGGTGCTGGCATTCAGTTTCCTCCAAAGCTGGTTGAAGTTGAAGGGGAACCTTTAGGCCATTTGAAGCCGTACGGACATCAAAGTGCCCCAGAAAAGCATGTGAAGGAATATGACGAGCCTTTGACGGCTGAAGAGTTTTGGAAAAACCACGTAAAAGACCACATACCACTCGTGTATCGTCAAGGCATCAAAGGCTCTCCTGCGTTAAAGTTATGGGACGACGATTATTTGTCGAATGAATTCGGCGACCTCGATGTCCTTGTGGAGCTGAAAAAAGAAAACCGGACGAGCTCCTCCGGCCGAATGCGTCTGAAAGATTTCCTCACTCTTTATAAGAAAGAAGAAATTTATGTCGTCAGCATGCTGCCGTCTGAAATGATGAGAGATATTAAGGTAAATGGTGGGCTGGGTCAAATTTCCTTCTGCTTTTGTTCTGCTTTTCATCCCCATCATGATGGATGCTGTGGTTGCGTCATTGTCTTTTTGACCTATCCCACTTTGAAAAGTCGAACGTGCAGGAAATCATGAAGGTCAATCATATGTCACAAAAGAAGGAATAACAAATTGTCTCATGTGATCCCACCTTGGCCAATCATATCGTTAATCTAAGTTGGTGCCTTTTAACTTTTCCTCAAAAGGAGTAGTGTAGATAAAGGAACTGCTAATTTATGCGGGAATAAGGCTCTTTAACCTTGATAGAAGAAGCTACTTCATAGAAATCTTCCCTGACATACGCATAATCAATGCATATATTTTTGCATAGAATTCAGTATTGGTGAGAACCCTGGAAGACCACTACTTTGTTAGGTGTTTGAAAGTACTAGCAAATCAATATGTTTTATCCCACACGCAAAAAGACAAGGACAGACAATGACATATCTTGATTCCCATAAAAGAATTCAATAAAAAACTGCTGTATAAGATCTGGTGAAATAACTAAAAACCACATTCAATAATTACAGATAAGATAAATCTTTACAAGAACAGTACCATTCATGACGTTTTCAGTAACATGTACCTGAATCAGTCCAAGCAATATTTGCAATAAAGCATTTATACTAAAATTTCCTGATTTACAAGATAAAAAGGATTATTTGAATGATGAAACAAATTATCCTTAAAACCACACCCCAGTTACAATAAAAAATTCAAAACGTGTTTTATTCATGTGTAGGAAAAGCTAATCTACATTAGAATCATATTTACAAACTAAAAGCCCTTGAATACAAGATCTGATTTGAGCAGAAAACCACCTTTTACTTTCATAAAATCCTTGTTTTCAGATGTATGTACATCTTTGAACAGTTGGGCAATGCACGATTGATGTTAGATGTATTCCAAGAGCAAAAGTGAGCTGTCGCTACTTCATTAGTTGATAGGCAAATACACTTAATATCTTTGTAAGGTATTGGTTTCTGTACAAAACAGAAAGGGCCCAATGAATGGGTAGACTTCTCAAGCAGTGTAACCCTGTCCTGCCTCTCGATGTGACCACACCTTGTGATTCCTTCTGCCTTTTTTGCATGGAATTACAGAGAGATGGCAAAGTCTTTCCTCTGAGATTGTAACAGCTTTGAAGGTGGTCTCTAACCTGGGATCCTTTGAACAGTTATCAAGTTATCTAACCAGTCTGCTATCCTTGCCAGCTGCATATCTTACTATTTAATTCTATCAAACATTAAGTTGTTCTTCTTTGCAGGCTGTACCTAGTGTTTTATGTGGCACATTCAAGAACTTCACCCATGAGTCGAACCTTTGGATCAGTAATGGAGGCACACGATCTGTGATTCATTATGATGCTGACCACAATCTTCACTGCATGATTGCTGGAAGGAAGGATTTCATGATGGTTGCAAACAAATATTCTGAAGATCTTTATTTCGGCCCAAAGGTATGGAACTTTTCTCAATATTCATTTATTGTATTGCAAGCTTTTTCAATTAAAATTTTTGTAAAAGATGTGAAGAGCGACCAATTTCAACTAACATCCTGAAAGGGAGATGGCGATTGTTTGGTCACATATTACGTTTATTTCATAAGACACAGCAGTAAAAGCGATGAAATACTACTTCTAAGGATCAGAAAAAAGGGCCAGAGGCAGACCTTGAGAAACTCTTGTAACAACATTAAACAAAGATATCACAAGAGCAGATCAATGGAAAGGTAATTTCCAATACCAACATTAAGAGCAAAGAAGATTTTGAACAGATAAGGTTGAACACACAAGATCACACTGCTTGGAGAAGAATTATTTATATAAGCTTTTCCTAAAGATTTTTCAATTTATCTGATTGATTCATTAACAAGAGCTGGCCGAGAATACCAAACTTATTCAGAAACAGTACCCCCTGGAACAACAGCATCTTGTCATAGGCTAGTTTGAGTGTAAAATATGAACTATTTGTTTTTGAATTTGAAGGGTTGTTTTCATGTTTTAATAATCGTGTATTATATCAACTATCAGTAATTGCTCATTCAACCATCTGGATCGACAATGAAACTAGATTAATGAAACTAGATTGCGTTGAATTCAAATCTGACCTCAGCTATCCTACCAATTTTCATGATATATTGATATTTGTCTGTTTATAGTTTTTATGATATATCAAGTTGATAAACCAATAGATATTTTTCATAACATAGACTTGAGTTTACCATCTTTCTTCATCAATAGCCTAAAGGAGTTGGATCTGGGTATTCATCATTGGATCCTGATGTGGTGGACATGAATTTGCATCCTAACCATGCCAAAGTGCCATGGACTTACGCCACCCTCTATCCTGGAGACTGCATATTTATCCCTAGTGGTAAGTCCTCAGCATTTATTTGAGAGCTTCCAGACCATGGCAATAATGCCTATAATAATGATAGTAATGATATGTAGCTGCTAATATGTAGCTAAAAAAGAAGATTGCTAATTAAGGCCAACTATCTAGAATAACTACTGATTAAAATGTTTAAATTCCATCATACTAAGCAAGTTAAAAAGTTATAATTTAAGATGTAAAATATATTGCATTGAAACTTACCAAAAACAAATGATTGAATTGAAATATTCGAATTAATGAAATATTTTTGAAGATCATAAAATCCAAAGGTTTGGGACAAAGTTTTGACAAAGCCTACAGACATATTCCTGCATTCTGTAAATCAGCAAGCTAGCAGATTTATTTGTTAACACATGTTCGGAGTATGGCAGCTTGAAGCTGATGTGGATCTGCAGCTTGCGCCCCAGTATTAATATTCTAGAACGAATATCATGGGTATTCATTTAGCAACCTGGGGAGGATGGACAGCAGAGCTGGCTGACGACTAATATTTTGTGATTCCAACTGTATGTGAAATCGAACCCATCAAGGTTTCCCTTTAAGGATAAGGATTAGAAAACTAGTGCCTCTGACCACCGAACACTTGGCTCCACCATCAATGTGGTTATTGGTTGCAGTGAAATATCAAAAACCTGCAAAGCCTTGCTAAAAAACCACAGGGACTCAATAATTATATTAGTAAAAATAAAACCATATGCAGTGCTTTCCAGCACCTCAAACAAGCAAAATGGATCTCCCTTGCCCCTTTTATATAAAGCTAGGCTCCCATCTCCCTGAAATTAATTCAGAAATCCCCCTTAAAATAATTGAACAATCTTCCTTGCTCCCCAACGCCTCATGGAAGGGATCACTAGTATAGGAGGTCACTCTGTCTCTGGAATAGTAAGTCTAGTGTATTAATTTTGATAGAATGCCACTTATTTGAAATATTTGTTTTTAGTCTACATCCACCAAGTCAGATCTTACGGCAGAAGCGTCGCTGTGACCACACTTTTCACTGCTGACCTGAACGAGAACTTCTCCAGTGAAGACTGCACGCCCGACATCATGACCACATACCGCAACATGACTTCAATCGACTTCCGCTGGACCTATAAGAAGGGAGACCCCACCATTGATATGGGGTTCATGAACGATGAACTCGTGCGGGAAAAGCTTTTCAATTTCCTAAGAAGCAAGAAGCCATTCCATAACCAGGACGGAAAGTTGTATTGGAAGCACTTCATCCGCTTTGGCTTTACCTTCCCTCACATGAGGATAGGGAGAAACTATACCAAAACCCGGGAGGCTTTTGACAGCCTTACTGGGGACAAGGATTATATTGATATGGAAATGGCGAATAAATTCACTCGTGAGGAAGTCAAGAGAGTTGTACGGTTGATCGAGAGTCCACACGGAATTGTCACCAATGGGTCACAGGATATTCTTGCCAGACCTGGGGAAAGAAATAAATTTGACGATGGGTCTATCGATGAGGAAGAAGTCAAGAAAGTCATTGTCGACGCTAAAGTGAGCCAGCGGCAAGCCGAAAGATATTGGGAAGAAATCATGGAGGAAGAGGGGGGTGATCAAGAAGGTAAAGAGGGTGATCAGGAAGGTAAAGAGGGTGATCAGGAAGGTAAAGAGGGTGATCAGGAAGGTAAAGACGGTGATGAGGAAGGTAAAGAGGGCGATGATGAAGGCAGTAATGATGGTAATGAAGAGGATGAGGGCGAGGAACCAGATAGAGAGGGCCAAGAAGATGAAGACCTTGAGGGAGAAGGAGCTGAAGAGGAAGAAAGCCCGAAAGACGCCGATGCTGCTAATGGTGCCGGTGCTAAAGAAGATGCCAAAACTCAAAGGGATGAACTCTAGATCTTTGCATTTCGTTGCCGAGTTATTTTTGTTTGCTTTTATAGTGGACATGATCCTTTCAAGAAAGTTGTTTTAGGACAAGATTCTTGAAGATAATGAATATCAATATTTATATAATCCTTAGATCAACTTTTAGAGAACCTTTATTGCAATCTCTGTCCAAAAGGCGAAATAAGCTAACGTTCATCTTTACCCTTTTCATGAAAAATTCATATACTTTATCATCTCATTTTTGCACTTAGGCCACAATCCTGTAACGAACGAAATGTATTTCAAAAATCAATACAAATTTTAATCAAGAGGTTTCTTATAACACTTCTTCTGATGATGAATGAAGCATACAGAAGGAAGTAGAAACTCGATAAATATATTTTCAGCTTTTATTGAAAAGTTTATATCCACGATTGATTTAGTGTTTGTAAGCTCGTCTCGATGTTTTCTAGAAATATTTGATATTTTTACACGAATAATCTGGAGTAGCTAAATTTGATTTCCACTCTTGGCAATTTCTATTTATTTCTCGTGTCTAGTCGATACTTGTATTTTTTCTCTTCTGCTCTTTACGAAACTTTCAGTCGAACCACCACCCCCAACTCGACAGACCCATCAGATGTTAACTTATGGTTTGATCTGTACCTTTGCCTGATGTGCAGCTATTTGGATGACTGCAAGGAAATAGTAATAATGCTTTACTGCGAAGTATGCCTGTGTGAAAGTGAAACAGGGCTCCCACAAGGATCCTTCATAGGCTCATTGTTCAAAAAGAAGAAATGAACAACCTTCACTGATGTATGTCCAACTCCAAACGAAAAATCATATTGCATTTTTAGCTAAATTTAACTGATGGGTGCTACCGCATGGTAACAATGTAAAGACGATAAATCAGTATTTAAGGTAAACCGGAATTCTCAGACTCTAGAGTACTCATTACTTAATGATTGGGAAATCAGTACAATCATTGCTTAATGATTGGGAAATCGTGGTGATTTCATGTGACCAGGATGAGCACACATCTTGCATTATTTTCTCTACTTAAGAAAAAGAATGATTTAAGAACATCGCAGGCTGGAGATGGAGGAATGTTTAAGAACAGCCATCTTCAAACCAGTCTTACTGGTTCTTATAAAAAAGAGTGTAACTTCAGTCTCGGAAAAACAGACACAGAACAAGGCGGCATTGAAGCGAATTCAAATAAATAACTCACAAAAACAACATCACTATCCTCGATATCATGTGGATCTCAAAGCGTACATTGCTCCCAGAAACGCAAGAAATGGTTTTGTACTCGAATTTGTTACAGTATTGTGATTTAGGTGGATTTCTTGCTCAATAGCCCACTCGTATCTTGAAACGAGTAGGCTGAGAAGTCATTAGATATTGACATATGTAGGGTACACCTACCTCGTTTCCTTCATACATTTTGTACACTCAGGCCCGGATCCTAGAAGAGGGGGGGGGGGCGCACGCCCACCCCATTTCGGTAGAAAAACAATACAATTAGCTTGATGATACCCTATTTCCCTTACATCATCCTTTGATAAATGTGTTACGCCCCCCTTTTTGCGGGTGCTGGATCTGGCCTTGCATTCTATATTCATAAACAGGGATAACTTGTTCAGGGATAACTTGTGCGAGTAATCTGGAGAGGATCCCCCACATAACTGAACATCAGATGTTAAGTTAAGTGGAGGATGTCCAGTGATTTAGAGGGCTAACTCCAGGTTTCGTGTTAATGACATAGACATACAGTATGAGCAACTGCAGCCTGTTATGTTGCACAGCATTAGTAAAAGATACGATAAATTAGTTGATTGCAAAAATCAGGCATTTCATGCAATACAGTAAAAACCTGCAACTAAGAACCTAGAAATTAATAATCTGATAGCTTAAGTTTTTTAAGTTTCGATCGTATTTTAAAGGTATGAATTACAAATTTTAGGTTTATTGGTAGTTAATTCTTACCAATTGTAATAATGGTAGACGGTTTTAATGCCTATACACTGGTGGCCAAAATTAATGAGCCACCTCAAAATCTTACCAATTTCTGCAAATTCTCGCTTCTCATCAGCAAAAAACGATTTTCACAGTAAAATAAATATTTCTAATTGAGATATTATAGATATAAGATTAATAAAAAGGTATATTTGAACGTTTTAAAACATTTTGTTCATTTTTTAGATATTTTAGTCGTGAAGGGTCGAAAATTAGGGGTTACAGCTGAACTTAGGCCCATATTCATCCCCCCTCAATTGTGAGAATTTACATGAAGCAGCTTTCCCATTCTGCCTCGATATCATGTGATATGCTTTCTGTAATTGTTTGACAACATTTATTCGTGTTCAAAAGTATTTTTCTTGAATTTTTGGGTGTTTATAAGGGTAAAAGGACAAGGTTAGTAAGAGAAACTTTTTAATAATGCTATCTGCCGTTTCTAGAATACTTATATTCGTTTTTACATGCTGAAATCAATGTATTTAGGTAAAGTTAGCTCTCTGTTACATAGCAGTGGCCTAATATTTGGGACTTTCTTTGTTTTAGCCATGGCAACAAGAGCAAGACTCAGTGTAGAAGAGAGGATAAGGGTTGTTGTACCCAATAAAGAGGGCTACAGCTTGAAATCTATTGCAGAAAGACTGAAAATTGGAAGAAGAACAGTTCAAGAAATTATTAAAGAGTATGCAGAGAGAGGATCTGTGCAGGAATAGAGAGGGAAGGGGGAGAAAGAAAAAGACGGGGGTTCGAGGAAGGATCGAAAGATTATGCGTATGAGTTTAAAGTACAGAAGAAAGAGCTCAAATGACATTGTAAAAGATTTGAAGGAAGAAATTAGAGTTGAAATGAGTTCAAGAACACTAAAGAGAAGACTTCTTGACTCTGGACTTAAATCCTGCAGAGCAAAGAAGGAGCAACTACTCTCTGAGAAAGCTTCAAGCGATCCGAATAACTCAGTGGAATAATCTTTCAATCTTCCCTCAAACTCGTCTTTTTCTTTCTCCCCCTTCCCTCTTTATCCTGCACGGATCCTCTCTCTGCATATTTTCAACAATTTCTGGAACTGTTTCCTCCCAATTTTAAGCCTTTTTGCAATAGAATTCAAGCTGTAGCCCTCTTTATTGGGTACAACAACACTTCTTATCCTCTCTTCTACACTGAGTCTTGCTCTTTAAGCATTGCTAAAACAAAGAAAAATCCCAAATATAAGGCCACTGCTATGTACAGAGAGCTATCTTTGCCTAAATACATTGATTTCAGCAAATAAAAACAAAGATAAATGTTCTAGAAACGGTAGATAGCATTATTAAAAACAATTTCATACTAACCTTGTCCTTTTACCCTTTTAAATACCCAAAAATTCAAGAAAAAATACTTTTGAACACAAATAAATGTTGTCAAACAATTACAGAAAGCATATCACATGATATCAAGGCAGAATGGGCAAGCTGCTTCATGTAAATTCTCATAATTGAGGGGGGATGAATATGGGCCTAAGTTCAGCTGTAACCCCTAATTTTCGACCCTTCGCGACTAAAATATCTAAAAAAATGAATAAAATGATATAAAGCATTCAAATATACCTTTTTATCAATCTTATAGCTTATATATCTCAATTAGAAATATTTATTTTACTGTGAAAATCGTTTTTTGCTGATGAGTCTATAGGCTAAGATGGTTTGTTGTCACTGTTGCCCTGGAGATATGCTGCGGAAATCATCCACCTCCACAAAATCATCAAGCGATGGAAAGCAGCCAAGACAAGAGACGGGGCATAAATCGATTCCTCAGGAAGAAGTGAAGTTGGAGAATGTCAAAGCAGGCAGTGTAGAAATGAATGCTTTTGTTGACAATTAACACGATTAGGATCAAAGCTCTTATGAAGATCAAAAAAGAGAAACTATTGTAAAATAAGTGACAAAAACTGCCATTCATGGTTTAAAAACTTAAACTCCCCCAACTGTGTAGCCCGGCTGTCCAAGTCAGACCCATCGCATTAGAACTCGTGCATTGATTCCCAAGTCCAGCCAAAAATGAAGTTTAATTCGTTTCTGTCTATTGAAATAATGGGTTAAGGGGTTATGAGTCTACAAATAGAAGAAGTTTCGATCTCAAATAAAGGGGTTTAGGGGCAATCCTAGGATTTACAGGTTAGGGGTATAATTGATCTGTGAATACCAACTCCCGGAAGAGCATATTTCCCCTGAATTCGATGAATCAAGATTCATCAAAAGAGGTTGATGACGTAAGAGAATGACTTAACGTCAGGCTGCTTTCTATATTCTAGGTCTGCGTCAAACTCACTGAAGTTGGCCTGGATGTATAAATATTTCATTTGCGTCTACCTGTTTTGAGTCTGACTTGGACGGCACAGACCCGGTTGTGAAGCTTTTAGTATGTATCTGTAACATAATCTTAAGTTGTCAATATTCATAGGTTTTAAGTGTACTTTAGTTTAAAAGAATTTAGTATTTCATGAATTAACTTCAGTAGCTAATTCTCCGATGCGATAAGTTATAATTTTGCAACTTCATTTATTACACTATTATCAAAACACACTACATGTGCAATAATAGAGCTATGAACTTAAGAGGTAAGAATTCGTAAGTCTATTTATGCATGTAATGTATTTTAATTACGGTCAAAAACACGAAGTTACCAAAGTATTTAGTTTAATGTAGTTGTATTACTATTCTATTACATGATTGTTTTATACATCTTTAATCAAATGAAAATTTGATTCTGCGAGTTTCTATTAAGACATAGAAGCCCCGTCATTTTTAAAAAACAGCTTTGGATTGTGGGGTATTTATCACAAGGACTATTCATTTTGAAGTATGTTATCTTATGAGCAGAATTGAATTTGAAATTATAAGCTTAATATTGCTTGCAATCTCTTTCGTACCTCTGCGGAAAAAGTGTATGAATCACCAATCACCAAAACTGTATCCTTTTAGACAGTATAAGCTGGAAAGATGAAATTAGCGCCTTGTTGCCACGAGTGACATAAGGGTTTCAGTAGAAAATCTTCTCTAAACGAAGGAAGTCCACAACACTAGGCTTAGTAGTTTTCGATGCTTGCGGCGGAGTAAGTAAAATATAGCGAGACAGGAACAGCACAAGACGACACAAACAGAAAAAAATGTAGATGGATAAAATATCATATATAAAAAAGTAGTTAAAAAAGGTAAAAAAAACCTTGCGCTGTTCCTGTCTCGCTATAAAATCTTCTCTCCCGTGTCTGATGTCACAATACCTGACTTGGGAGCCTGGGACGAGGCGGGAGCACTTTGGCGTTTGTTTCAGAATTTTGCAGTGTGGTGATGAAGAATGCCTTGCTGTTTCCCTTACAAATGTTTGAATTTCAATGATGTTCTTCCAGGCATCAAGGTTTGTAGCTAAATTTATTATTTATTTTGTAAAGGGGACCTGAAGATGCTCTCTTGGGATGCAACAGCAAGTTTAAGAGACAAGACAAGAACAAAATATATTTCGTTGTTGTTGCTCCGCTTGTCTTGTGGATTTAGATCATTATTGCTCCCAAATGTAGGGGGAAACGTTGTCCTGTGCTACAAAATAGGGAGGACCAACGGGAATTAAACTTTTTTTTTTATAAAAACAAGAAAAAGTAGGCCTTGGAGTTGAGAAACTTGTCACAAAACTTTAGGGTAAAAGCAAAGAAACTTAGCATCAAAGATCTACCATGATTTTTCTTATGAAAAATAAAATGTTTGCATACAATTTCAATCTGCAGGGGACATTGTGAAAACTCGTAAAGCAGTTCAACCGTTGAATGATTGGTTACGATCACCATCAGTTTGAAGCCATTCTTTATTCGATGAAGAATGAGCGAAGTGAGCCAAAACGATGATCGAAAAACCACCTTAACAGACCACCTGATTGAAAAAGACCAACCAAGAAAAAAGGGCATTTTCACAGCAACATCAATACCACCGCCAGCTTTACCTGGGTTTAAGAATTTCAATGAACAAGTTGCGGGGCATCTAGAGACCCATCAAGTGCCTTGTGAGTACGAGTTCTTGAGTTTTTGTTCGATATTCGGTTTTGAATCGGAGCTATTAGAAGCCGTCTGAAAAACTATATGCATACTTCATCAAGCCAAGATTATTTATAGCTTTGTCATAAAAAGCCGTATTTGCTTGCTGATTTGTTCGAAAACAGCTTATTTCTACAGCAATACACAAATAACCCTTAAAATAGTTGTCAACATATTTGTAATAATTGCTTGACATCCATTTCTATTTCTTTCAGGTTTTATGATTGACTAGCGTCTACCGCAGGGCGCTGCGCGCCCTTGCGGTATCCACTTTCTCAGCGCTTCGCGCTTCGATACTCAGCAATTTTCTCAGCGCTTCGCGCCTCGCATTACTCAGGTAGAAAATAGATTACTCTAGTTTTAGACGTGATTCTAAATTATCACTTTTGTTGATCGTTTAGAATTTGCATTGCATACCAATCGTTAATTACAAATTATCTAGTTAAATACACAAATTACTTACTATACAGATGATTTCACTATTAGTTTTGCAACGCTTCCGAATAAACAACGTTGCGTGTTTGATTGTTTTCTGACAAAATCGAAAGATTTGTTGCACTTCCTGTGCGTGATGCTGCGACATACAACTGTCCATGCGAGAAGCATTGTGCTTGAAGGTCAACTCCAATCTTCTTGAAGGTTTGTCCTTGGGCTTTGTTGATTGTCATCGCAAAGCAAGGCTTGCACGGAAATTGGAGTCTTCGAAACTGAAAAGGGAGTTCTGAGTCGGAGGTATCAGAGGGATGCGAGGTAATAAAATCTTTTCGCCTTTATATGGTCCAAATGATATTGTCGCCTCAATTACGTTGGGGTGCATGAGGGTAACTATGCATCGAGTGCCATTCGTCACTTTTGGTGGATCCATGTTTAGCAATATCATCACTGGCACCCCAAGCTTCAGTTTTAGAATGTGAGGTGGTATGCCTGACACCTCAATTGAGTTTAGCAACTCGACAGGATACGACACTGCTTCCTCATCACAGATTGCACTGTCCACGGACCTATAGATTCGTTCTTCCCCCGGAAACTCTATCATAAGCCCATCATTCAAACCATTCACGTTCGTGTTCAGAGGAGATAGAATTGCTCGCTCTGCTAGCCATTCAGGTCTTAATCCATTTTCTTGTAGGGAAGGGTAAATCTCTTCTTTTAATTCTTCTTGCGTGGTAACCACTTTTCCTATACCTTCTGGGATTGCAATGGTATCTGGCTCTTCTTCGATGCGTATCCTTCCTTCTCCGATCTCAAGAAGTAGTTCTGAAAACCGATTTGCCCCTTCATCGCCAAGTGTTTGTGCACGCATGTTTTTTGTAAGGTGTTTAACGATGACATATCGCCATAAATCAGACGTTTTTAGGCTGGCATTACAATGTTGGCTCTGGTTCCACGCTTTACTACGGGAAGTATTTGACGAAAGTCTCCGCATAATAGGGTAGGAATTCCTCTCATCGGTGTATTTACTCCCATTATATCTTTGAGAGTGCGATCGAGAGCTTCATAAGCAGACTTGTGCGTCATCGGGGCTTCATCTACAACTATTAATTTCGTATCCCTTATCACCCTCGCCAACTCCGTACCACGTTTTATACCACATGTTGGCTGGTCTTTCATATGCGTGTCGAGGGGGATTTTGAAAGTGCTGTGAAGAGTTCTTCCTCCGTCGAGCAAAGTAGAAGCGATCCCACTGGATGCCGTTGCAAGAGCGATGTCGCCCCTTGACCTAATTTTCTTTAGAATTGTGTTGACCACAAAACTTTTACCTGTACCTCCTGGTGCATCCAGAAAAATGATATTATTTCCTGTGATATTGCTATCGCGCCGGTCAACCATTTCAAAGACGGCATTGTAAACATCGTGCTGGTCATCGGTCAACCTGTATTCCAGCTCTTCTGCTTGTGCAGCCAGCTCTTCCCGGTTATAATTCAGCTCTCTGCTGTATATTCGTGACATGATGCGTGAAAAGGTAGTCTTCAGACATTGATTGGCGGAATTGATTCCATATTCGGCGTGCATCACTCGGAAAGCAAGTTGTAAGTATGACAGCAAAAAGAACTCGCAAGCTTGTTGCAGATTGATTTACACTTGCCTCTTCCATGGCTAAATACAGGTGATTGTCGTCTTCTAAGAGACCCCTTGCAAGGCAAGCTTCGCGATAAGACATCTCTTGTCCTTCAACAGTTCGTAGGGATGCGAAGGAAGTAGGACCACGTATTTCTGTCAACAGAAGCCGAACGTAATAGCAATCTCCTTGTCTCGGACTGACGCTGTAAATTCTCCCAATTGCCGAAGTTTTAAAGATGGCACTTTCATCATCAACTCTCACTCCTCGTCTTCTTTTTACCCACTTTTTATTTTGTTTATTCCACGTGTAATATTCTGGCATTTCATGGTATTTTAAAGTTCTTGCGAAATCATCTTGTCTGCAGATATCAAAAAAGGATGTGAGGGTAGTGGCTGGTGGAGGTTCCTGTGCTCGCTCGGCTGCATTTTGTTCAGTGAAATACACTCTTTGGCCATTTTCAAGATGAACTGCGAGGCCGACCACTGCGGGGTAATGTTCTGAAAGCGGGTGTTCCAAGATTCTCCACACTGCCTCGGTGCTACCAACATATCTCGCATTCTGGAATTGAGCGATTTCATCCACGCTTTGTCGTTGTTCTACATCAGCTTGTTGTAGTTGGAAAACTGCTTGGTCTGTTCCCTTCGTTACATATTTGCAAATGTATTTGATGCTTTTGATGCTGGAACATATCTCTACGTTGAGATGACAATTGAACATACGTAGAAGTAGAGCATTATATGGAACAACCCATTGATTAGTGATGGTGATATCTTGTTGTCCCCGTCTTATGGTGCCGGTATTGCCTCCATCTGCTGGTTTTACCCTGCGATATTTCGGGTAGCTATCATTACCCTGTTCTGTATGCTGTATATACGGCTTTGGGTAATTTTTGGTGCATTTTCGGTCTTTCATGCATGGGCTATTCTGATTAAGATTTCCACATGGGCCATGAATCATTTGTGACATAACAATGTCATGTAGCTCGGGATCTTGTTCCTGTTCTGGAATCTCGGCACTGATGACCATATCAATGTCATCGGGCATCGGTTTGTCCTCTGCTGCGACCCATAAGAGAATGTGTGCATGTGGTAAACCACGTTTTTGATATTCGATGGTATACAAATACGCTCTCATTTTTCCAAATGCTCCTTTCTTTATTAGCTCCATCAATCTCTTTAGTTTTTGTCGAAAGACGCGTGCCTCGAGGTCTGGCCGATCCTGCGGGAGTTGTCGGGGCATGAGATTATCTTGAATCTCTGACCATTTCGGATTTGTTGTCATTGTTATGAAATAATCTGGCCTTCCATAGCGGCGTACGTATGCCATCGCATCACTTTGTTTTTCGTGCATCCAACGTGGTCCACCTGTGTATGTTGCTGGTAGAATCACCTTTTGTCCCACGTTGCATGAATCTCCATCACTTGCCATGATATGGTCACGAAGAAACGTGTAGCTGTCTGCTCGCAATTGCTTTTGTTGTCGACGGATAAAACTCAATCTTTCTGTTTCTATCTTGCAATATACATCCACCACGTATTGCTGAAATAGTCGACGCATTTCTAGAAGATGATTTCCGTCTCTTATCATAATGTGGTAACTGTAGTATTGCAATTGAGTTACTTTTTTACTCGGCTGGCCATTATTTGTGCTACTGCGTAGGTAAATACTATATCCATCTGTACCATGCGGGAAAATAATTGGATATTGAAGAGCGTCATATGAAGGATGCAATTCGTGGATTCTTTTCAGCCCTCCATCTCTTGATTTCAAGACGATGTCTCTGTGCTGCGTTAGCTCGTTGTCCATCAGGATTGCCACTTCTGGTGCTGTTTGCGAGTTATACCGGCGTGAATGCTCTCCTCTTGGACGCTTGTCTTCCCTAATAACGATTTTACGCTCTCTGTAATTATTTCCCTCTATGATTTCGTCTCTTGCTGTCTTTATTTCGCGAACTAACTCATTATTTTCATGCAGCCAAGTTGTGAGGCATGCAAGAATATCTGGATTGAGGTTATTATTATTCCTCGTAGCTACAGCTTGCTCCAGTGAGTCCATGAAATAAACTTGCAAAAATTTCGGTTGAATCTCTTCAGAAGGAAGTAGACTACCAATCAGGTGATAGGTTTGTCCATGAACTCTGAAACTTGGATTCCAACCTCGCACATTTGCTTCTTTATGGCCAAAACTTGTCATTGCGAAGCTACCATTATACTTTCTGATGTTATCCTGAAAATTTTTGCTGATCTGATCATTTCCAGATATCAGGTTTTTTAGAAATGATGGTAGTGGTGGAAAATTCTCTAGATGAATTTTCCCATTGCAGCAGCAAATACCTAATGTTTCTCCTGTAAATTTCCGTGCTGAACAATGATCGCATATTTGATTCATTTCTCCTATGTGATGCATTACATTACGATCTGTACGGTTATAAATAAAAACCATCCTATTATTAGCTAAGCGTTCCCTTTCATTGGCTGCCTCTCTCTGTTGTTCCAATCTTTGTGAAATCTGACGTAATCTTACATTTCTCTCCTCCTCACTTTGTTGCCTGCGTATTCGGTTGGCATTTTCTCTCAAGCAATCTATTTCTTTCTTCCACTGTTTCATTTTCACGTGATTGGCTGGCATGCGTACGCAGTCGTTCCAAGCGTATTTCCCTTTCTCCTTCGGATTCATTTCTACGTGTTTCGCTGACTCGCTCCCTTACTCTTGCAAGACGTAAGTGTCTTTCTTCATCCTCTTCATTCCTGCGAGTTTCAATGGCATGTCCTCTCATTCTTTCCAGGCGTATATTTCTTTCATCCGTTTCTTCATTTCTGCGAGTTTCGGTGACATTCTCCCTCATTCTTTCAAGGCGTATATTTCTATCGTCTTCTCCTTCATTTCTGCGAGTTTCGGTGGCATTTTCCCTCATTCTTTCAAGACGTATACTTCTATCGTCTTCTCCTTCATTTCTGCGAGTTTCGGTGGCATTTTCCCTCATTCTTTCAAGACGTATACTTCTATCGTCTTCTCCTTCATTTCTGCGAGTTTCGGTGGTATGCTCTCGCAATCTTTCAAGACGTATATTTCGATCTTCAGTTGTCTCATTTCGGCGTGATTGGCTGGCATGCTCCCTCATTTCTTCAAGGCGTGCAGTCCTATTTTGCCCTGTTTCATTTCTTCTTGATTGGCTGGCGTATTCTCGCAAGCCTTCAAGGCGTGCATTTCTCGCATCCTCGGATTCATTCGTGCGAGCACGATTTGCATGTTCGCGTAAAGTAGCACGTCTCGAATTTCCAGCATCTTCGGTCTCGTGATCTCTTTCTGTTTTTTTCCTTTTTGCACCGGTTGTTTTCCTACTAAGTAGACGCTTTCTTTTTTTAGGCATAATTGCTTTTAATTGCACTTGAATTAACAACTGTTTACTTTGAATCGAAAAACATTTAACTTTAAATCTCGCACTCACAGGCTGTTTATTCATTTGACGTAACATTAATCATTCAATCAAGAAACAAAAAATACAGGTTTTCAGAGATTCATAAGATACTAGCGTCTACCGCAGGGCGCTGCGCGCCCTTGCGGTATCCACTTTCTCAGTGCTTTGCACTTCGCTACGTCCATTTCCTCAGCGCTTTGCGCCTCGTCTTCATCAATTCTGTGTTTTTACCGAATTTTAAAGAACACTTCTATACCAACTAATATAACTTTCATTAACATTCAAATACTTCTTTTGAGACAGTTGTCCTATCCATTTCTTCAGCGCTTCGCGCCTTGTATTTATAGAGTCTGCTTGCCCTTACGGGTATCCACTTTCACAGTGTTTTGCACTTTGCTATGTCCATTTCCTCAGCGCTTCGCGCCTCGTATTCATAGATTTTTTACTATTTGAACAATTTCTTCTATGGCAACTAAGATAACATTTATAGCAACAAATTCTACTATGGAGACAGTACATAAATTTGACGTCACAATCAAACTTAAATGATTTTGTATGTCTCTAACCAAACTGAGAAAGAAATACAGCTACAGACTGTTGGTTGATTTGACGTCACAATGGCATCAAAGAAATTCATATTTTAAAGCATTTTATCTCGACTTCTCGTCACATTTTTGCTTTTCTTCTTCTATTTCTAAACGATTTGTAAAATATTTTCAGCTAAGGACACTCCCAGATAAATTCTGGTTGTATTGATACCTTTCACTTTGCTGTGCGTAAAGTGGTTCTTGAGTTTTAAGCGGACAAACATACATACATACATACATACATACATACATACAAACATACATACAAACAGTTCTGTTTTATATATATAGACTTAAAATTGATTTGACGTCATAATGGCTTCAGAGAAATTCATATTCTTACGCATTTTATCTCGACTACTCGTCACATTTTTGCTTTTCCTCTTCTATTTCTAAACGATTTGTAAAATATTTTCAGCTAAGGACACTCCCGAATAAATTCTGGTTTTAATGATACCTTTCATTTTGCTGTGCGTTTAGTGGTTCTTGAGTTTTAAGCGGACAAACATACATACATACATACATACATACATACAAACATACATACAAACAGTTCTGTTTTATATATATAGATGATGATGGACACATCTTAAAAATTCTTGATAAAGGCAAAAAATTAGTTTACATCGAACAGGAATTCTACGAAAAGATCTTTCACAGAGAGAAACATAAAGATGAATGGGTTGAGCTGAAGAAATTCATTCCATCTTTTTATGGAACAACCACTCTCTTACACAATGAACAAAAATGTATCCTTTATATCTAGTGTTCGGTTCAACAGTTCAACAAGATTCTCAAGCCATTTTGACTGAGTTGAGTAATAAATCTTAGCTCTAGCCGGTGGCAGATTTTTAGTGGGTGCAGCTCCCCCTCCGCGATAATAAAAAACTTTCATCACCAACTTTACAGAAGTTTGGTACCCATTTAGCTGCTACTTGATATTTCTGTTAAAAGTTGCATTTATCAGTGCCCCCTAAAGGAACTACCCCTTTTCAGATTTATTCTAAGTCTGCCCCTTGCTCTCGCCAGCACTCAAAGTAACAACAAGAGCTTGTTAATCCAATGAGCAGAGCGTTTAGACACTCACATGCAATTTTCTTTGTGGAGGGACTGTCTGTTCACCTCAATTTTTCTTAAAAAACTTTTTTTGTTAGTTGATAAATGGTCTGGAGAGTTTTCAGTTTATTTTGTATAAATGTGATGTATATGGAATCATTTCTATGATAATTGTGCAAAGTATTTCATTTTCTTAGACTGGCTCATTTTATAAACTCTCTTGAAAAAATTATAATCTCCTTGACAAATAATCAGTTTCTTATCTGAAGTTGCAAAATCTGGTCCACGGTTTGCGAAGACCTTGCATTATGGAAATGAAGATTGGAAAGATCACTTATGATCCTTTTGCAACTGCTGATAAAATCCATAGAGAGCTTATCCGCTACGACTACCAGGCGCAACTTGGCTTCAGAATCACTGGATTCAAGGTTTGTGGTTCAAGTATCTTTGTGATTTTACTTCTAATTTTCACAAAATAGACCAAAAATAAAATTACTATACACTTTTTTTTTATTTTTTTTAAAGAAGTATAAATTTATAAGAAGACGAGCCTCAAATTTTGCCAAAACTTAAGAACAAACTGAGGCTGACCAATTCAAGGTCAATACAAGAATTATACAAAATAACCACAAGACTGAGAAATAAAACAAGTAGATTAACAGCACGCAGATATATCAGATGGTCAAGAGAGTCCACACTCCACATTTGAACCAATTAAAAATACTCATAGCGGAAACAGGCTTCCAAATCAATATAAAGCAAGGAGCAATTTAAGAACATTTCAGGCTGAAAATAAAGGAATATTTAAGAACAGCCAGCTTCAAATCAAATTTACTGGCTCTTATAAGAGTGTAAAACATGTGCGCTTTTCTATATAACTTAAGGGTTTTGTACCATTGTCAACTTTTTCACGAGTGTACAACAACTATTTCAAGACCATCCCCCAAAAGTGTACAAAATAAAATGATGATTTCTCAGAAGCTAACTAACAAAGCAAACTAAATTCAAGAAATAATTCACTCTACAGTACAAATAATATCGCATCCTAGCATACAAAAGTATGTTACAAAACACTATCTAAACTTTTCATACGCAGAGTCTAGAATTGACCTCAGAGTGCTACCTGAGTCAACCAGAAGGAGTTGTCTTCCTCATACGGTTTGTACACTTGTGAGAATTTTGCCACTTGTGAACGACCCCTTACATAATTTTGAAGCCGGTAAATTATTCCTGTACGTCATTCATGTTAAATTGTAGGTTTTTAAAGCGAAAACTGGTGAAGTAGAATTGTATGACCGGTTCCATTGTAAAAGATTCAAACCTGATGATATGGAACCAAGTGAGTGGAAATTTTATTAGCTTTTCATTGATTGATTTCTGCCATTGCAAAGCTTAAAAAGTGCTAAATGGATGAGTCGAATAAAGGGATGGCTGGTCCTTTTCTGTGGTGACTGAGTGAGTCTATGTAACATGCTAGCCTACATGTGGCCAAAAGAGGCCTTATTTCTCAAGGAGCATGGTAGCATACATTTCATAAGTAAATGAGGTCCTGTCATGTTCATGCTCCCATTTGATCAACCGAAGTTCATATTTAAAAATCACTGCCCATTTGCCAACCCTCGAATTTAAGTCAAGAATTTCTAGCACCAAAGCAGTTAGCTTACCAATGACACTGCATCAGCTAGATGCTCAAGAAGTTATAAGCCCAGGTTTACTCTGTAATTTGGGTGACAATGAAACAGGTTCTGGCTGTGTAGCAACTCAGGCATACAATGTACAGGTACATATTTTGTGTACAAAAAGCAAAATGTTATATATATAAAATAGGGAAAAGTATAAGATAAATTACATTTTTATGTATATAAATTTTCCCCTAATTCTCAATTACAGCTTTCGCATATTTCTTTGACTTGGAGGACTTCCCTGAAAGAATCTTGCTGGTGAAGAAAATGCTGGAAAAATTACAACGCTTGAAAAATTGGTTTGAGTCTCAGAATCAAGTGAAATTTTTCTGCACCTCCCTCCTCATTGCATATGATGCTCTAAAGTGCAAGAACAGCAAAAGTAAAACGAAGATGATAATTCGCCCAAAGACGAAAGAAGATATTGTATTTGATAAGAGTCTCTTACACAATGAACAAAAATGTATCCTTTATATCTAGTGTTCGGTTCAACAGTTCAACAAGATTCTCAAGCCATTTTGACTGAGTTGAGTAATAAATGTTAGCTCTAGCCGGTGGCAGATTTTTAGTGGGTGCAGCTCCCCCTCCCCGATAATAAAAAACTTTCATCACCAACTTTACAGAAGTTTGGTACCCATTTAGCTGCTACTTGATATTTCTGTTAAAAGTTGCATTTATCAGTGCCCCCTAAAGGAACTACCCCTTTTCAGATTTATTCTAAGTCTGCCCCTTGCTCTCGCCAGCACTCAAAGTAACAACAAGAGCTTGTTAATCCAATGAGCAGAGCGTTTAGACACTCACATGCAATTTTCTTTGTGGAGGGACTGTCTGTTCACCTCAATTTTTCTTAAAAAACTTTTTTTGTTAGTTGATAAATGGTCTGGAGAGTTTTCAGTTTATTTTGTATAAATGTGATGTATATGGAATCATTTCTATGATAATTGTGCAAAGTATTTCATTTTCTTAGACTGGCTCATTTTATAAACTCTCTTGAAAAAATTATAATCTCCTTGACAAATAATCAGTTTCTTATCTGAAGTTGCAAAATCTGGTCCACGGTTTGCGAAGACCTTGCATTATGGAAATGAAGATTGGAAAGATCACTTATGATCCTTTTGCAACTGCTGATAAAATCCATAGAGAGCTTATCCGCTACGACTACCAGGCGCAACTTGGCTTCAGAATCACTGGATTCAAGGTTTGTGGTTCAAGTATCTTTGTGATTTTACTTCTAATTTTCACAAAATAGACCAAAAATAAAATTACTATACACTTTTTTTTTATTTTTTTTAAAGAAGTATAAATTTATAAGAAGACGAGCCTCAAATTTTGCCAAAACTTAAGAACAAACTGAGGCTGACCAATTCAAGGTCAATACAAGAATTATACAAAATAACCACAAGACTGAGAAATAAAACAAGTAGATTAACAGCACGCAGATATATCAGATGGTCAAGAGAGTCCACACTCCACATTTGAACCAATTAAAAATACTCATAGCGGAAACAGGCTTCCAAATCAATATAAAGCAAGGAGCAATTTAAGAACATTTCACGCTGAAAATAAAGGAATATTTAAGAACAGCCAGCTTCAAATCAAATTTACTGGCTCTTATAAGAGTGTAAAACATGTGCGCTTTTCTATATAACTTAAGGGTTTTGTACCATTGTCAACTTTTTCACGAGTGTACAACAACTATTTCAAGACCATCCCCCAAAAGTGTACAAAATAAAATGATGATTTCTCAGAAGCTAACTAACAAAGCAAACTAAATTCAAGAAATAATTCACTCTACAGTACAAATAATATCGCATCCTAGCATACAAAAGTATGTTACAAAACACTATCTAAACTTTTCATACGCAGAGTCTAGAATTGACCTCAGAGTGCTACCTGAGTCAACCAGAAGGAGTTGTCTTCCTCATACGGTTTGTACACTTGTGAGAATTTTGCCACTTGTGAACGACCCCTTACATAATTTTGAAGCCGGTAAATTATTCCTGTACGTCATTCATGTTAAATTGTAGGTTTTTAAAGCGAAAACTGGTGAAGTAGAATTGTATGACCGGTTCCATTGTAAAAGATTCAAACCTGATGATATGGAACCAAGTGAGTGGAAATTTTATTAGCTTTTCATTGATTGATTTCTGCCATTGCAAAGCTTAAAAAGTGCTAAATGGATGAGTCGAATAAAGGGATGGCTGGTCCTTTTCTGTGGTGACTGAGTGAGTCTATGTAACATGCTAGCCTACATGTGGCCAAAAGAGGCCTTATTTCTCAAGGAGCATGGTAGCGTACCGTTCATAAGTAAATGAGGTCCTGTCATGTTCATGCTCCCATTTGATCAACCGAAGTTCATATTTAAAAATCACTGCCCATTTGCCAACCCTCGAATTTAAGTCAAGAATTTCTAGCACCAAAGCAGTTAGCTTACCAATGACACTGCATCAGCTAGATGCTCAAGAAGTTATAAGCCCAGGTTTACTCTGTAATTTGGGTGACAATGAAACAGGTTCTGGCTGTGTAGCAACTCAGGCATACAATGTACAGGTACATATTTTGTGTACAAAAAGCAAAATGTTATATATATAAAATAGGGAAAAGTATAAGATAAATTACATTTTTATGTATATAAATTTTCCCCTAATTCTCAATTACAGCTTTCGCATATTTCTTTGACTTGGAGGACTTCCCTGAAAGAATCTTGCTGGTGAAGAAAATGCTGGAAAAATTACAACGCTTGAAAAATTGGTTTGAGTCTCAGAATCAAGTGAAATTTTTCTGCACCTCCCTCCTCATTGCATATGATGCTCTAAAGTGCAAGAACAGCAAAAGTAAAACGAAGATGATAATTCGCCCAAAGACGAAAGAAGATATTGTATTTGATAAGAGTGGTATGATTTTCATATTGCCTATTCCTTTTATCTTAATTCTGCATTTATCCATAGTAATGAACATAACAATGCATATATTCAACTCGGGTAGGGTTTTTTCAGAAAAATTTACAACTGCACATTTTTCTTGTTTGACATTATTTTCCTAACCATTATAATCCTGCACAACAGAGGTTTAGAACTGTACATATTGTGTAGGACTACACGTTACAAAAACCCTAAACTCGGGAAAAGCTTGCTTATTTTAACTTGTAGCTCAATTTATATAAGTCTAGCTCAGAATACGTGAGTATAGAGCAATTATACTGTAGAATCTACAATCCTCTTGGTATAGTCTGTCTGATGAGTGTGCAAGCACCAAAAATCAGAGCTAGAGAAGAGCATGTCTGCTTATTGTGTGTGGATTTTACTGTAACTTTGAATATATTGTCTAAAAAGAATACAAAGTACCTATTCAAAGATACAGTCGTCAACTAACGTCAATTGAAAAAATACAATTTTTGCCCTCTTTAATCCTACGCCAATTATTTCCTTCCAGGTATTTTCATTGGTGACAAGAGACTTAAAGATAGCAAGGAGAGTGAAAAAGCTTCCAAAATCATCTGCAATGATGACAACCTCATACAAGATGAAAACAGTATTAGTGACAGTGATGTAGTGGTCAGTATGATTGACTTCACTCACACTTTCATAGACTTCGAAGGCATGTCCGACTCGATTGATGAGAATTACATTTTTGGCCTACAAACAATTATTAATCTATTTGAAAATATGTTATTTAACAGTACCTACAAAATATGAATATTTAACAATTTACATAATATGAATATTTGACAAAGAAGGTTTAAATGGACTTGTACATATTCCGTGATTTCTATCTAAAAATAGGTCAGGATGGGGTAAATTGAGCACAGGGATTTGTCTTTTATTTACTGGGAATGGGACATGGAAAATGGGATGGCACTTTTGAGACTGGAATTCGGGAATGAAAGGGTAGACTGGGATTGTACAACACTTTAATATTGGGAATTTCTCTTTTTTCCTTCATTGAGATTTTAAATTACTTCAGTGCTGTGATTGGAATGAGTAATATCCTCTATGCCCCCTGTCTTATATACACGCCTAAAACCCAGCGCGGGTATAACACAAAATATAGACATCTTAGCTAAACAACCATTTACCCCCGTTAATACAACTGTTAACTACAATTTATTTTAGAACATGTTTAGGCTGACTCCTAAAAATGTAAGTTCTTGCGGGTGCTTACTGTATCAATGGCTGTCCTGCTGAAATATTTCGAATTACTTCATTAGGTCCTTTGGCATGTTATTGTTACTTGTTACTCATGGAAAAGTACATGTATCTTGTGAATTCATTGCATGCATGAATAAAATGAGCTAGCTTATTGCTTCTAAATTGAAAAGGTTAACATACCCCGTTTGCCCCTTGGGTATATTTATTTCACTGCACCGACATTCAGCATTGTTACACAACTGAAAATAAATTTGTGAAAAACGATTTTTGTGACCGAGGCCAATCAAAAACGATAACGAGGTTTTACTAGTGAAATACCCAGGTTTCTGCCCAAATAAGGCATTGTAGACCACGTGACTTACGGTATTTGGGACCACATGTTCCGCACTTCCTTCTCTCTGCTTCTCGCGTCGCGTTACCGGCTGAAAAGGTGTACCCAAATCTAAACTGGCTCCTCAATTTCTTCAGTTTGTTCGCCGTTGTGCCACTCAAGCAATGGCCACTAAACAAGTTTTCTTCGATATGACTGCCGATGGCAAGCCCTTGGGAAGAATTGTCATGGAGGTGAGTATTTTATTTCATATTAGTATGACCGTATTGTAATTCAGCACAGACCTGGTCTAGGCCCTTCTTGTTGACCTAACAAAGAAAGGCGTGCGTGCTGTCATGTTAGCCTGGTGCTTTTACAGTTTTTCAGAGCCTTGGGTATTCAGTACTTTTATGCCTAGGAATGTCTTGTCGTGCAAAGGCCAATGAAGTCTAGGCGTCTGCTAAACGGTACGTCTTGGATTTTTTTGGATTTTTGATGCAAGCCAAGATTTGAGCACTTTTAGGATTAGGACTCAGGACGCGCTGGCTTGTATCGACGCTCTTTGCAAACAAACAAAGAGAAACCGACGATGAAGACTTCTTCATATGTTTTAGGTTTTCTTGATTGAGGAGTTTATACCTGAGAAAGATTAGCTCGACCATATTTGCGTAAAATGAATTATATATTTTTGCAGATAAATTATTCCTTTAGAAGAATGAAAACCTATTTAGACTAGCCTCTCTTTCATCATGTGTATAAAGGTGGGGTGTGGTCTTTTGGATGAATGGTTTAGGCCTAATTTTGGTCCTCATAATTTCTTTTTATTTCTCCTAATGGATTCAATACCTAAACAATTTGGCTTAGTATAATGAAAGGTGGCATAAACTTTTGATGAGCCACAAGCTGCAGACCCCTCTAGGGTGCAATTCAGATTGTCTGAACACAACAGACACATTGTTCTCCCATTGTTCTTTATGGTTTCCTTGCCAGATATATCTGGAATAAGCCTCCTTGTTCCACAACATAGTAGACCCCCAGTCTGCAGAGCATGGCAACTGCACACGCGAGTCAATTTGGCAGCAGCTGCAAGTGCGCGCCAAAAATTAGGCCTTGCACGCGCAAATATGCATAAAAAAATAGGTTTTTGTGGCATTTTCAGGTGTTATCAGACATTTTTGGGGGAAATACTCAGCCTAAACTCCTACTTACACGCGGTTCCCGCCCAAAATTTCGTGCTGCAGGGGTGAGATCTCGTCAAGTTCTGCCATGCTCTGTGCAGACTGAGAAGACCCTTGCTGTTTCTATATAGATATGATGGTGTAGCTTCCTACCCCCTGATAATCCTATATTTTGCATTTTCCATGAAGTTTGAAACTAAAAAGTTTTGAGTGTTGTTGTAGCTTACAGTGAAAATAGGTGTCTATTTCTCTTTTAGCTAAGAGGTGATGTTGTTCCTAAAACAGCAGGTGGGTTTAGATTTTTCTTTGCTTATCTTTGGGATGGAAACTGGCTTGAAATATTGTCATTTCGAAAAATAATGGAAATCACAACACAACCTATTGTTAAAAACATTGTATTAGATTAACACAGAGACCTGCTTCTGGTGGGTGTTTTGCATACATAGGTATGATTTATCAGTCAAATCCTATATACGTGGATATGAAATCCAAGATTGCTTTTTCATAAAGATAGGGTTAAGTTTTAGTTTCAATTGTGAACACTTGCTTAGTGAATATCTTTGCATTGTTCATTCATAATGTTAGTTATAAATTAAAGCAAGTGGGTATTAAGAGAGGGAATGCTTGATAAAGTTGCAGCAGCACAACCCTAACATGTACCCTTCCCCTAACATGTACCCTTCCCCTAACATGTACACTTCCCCTAACATGTACCCTTCCCCTAACATGTACCCCTCCCCAGACAATTGAAAATGCATGTAGATTATAAGTGTGGTGGGTGTTATACCATGGGTGTTATAAATGTAATAGTAGGTTACACTTAATTTCATCATTAAATTATAAGTTTGTTAAGTTATTTGTTCTCGGAGTTTCTTAAAGATATTGATGTAGTTCTAAAAGTTTCTTAAATTTTTGGGGCTCTAGTGCCAGGTTTCTTATAAACGCGTTTCTTATAAAAAAACATGTAGTAGGTTAAACTTAATTTCATCATAACATATAAGTTTGCTTCTTTTCAACAGAAAACTTCAGAGCCCTCTGCACCGGTGAGAAGGGATTTGGCTACAAGGGCTCTTCATTCCACAGGGTCATTCCAGGCTTCATGTGCCAGGTACAGTTTAGTTTTTCTTCAACTTATATTATCTTTTATTGTTTTTAAAGCATGTACAGATTTACTGAAAAATAATTAATAAACACTGATGTTACCTCATCATGAAAAGGAAGCAATAACAGAAATATGAATCAGCTTTTTCAGATCCTTCCTTTACCATTTCTCTTTAAAACTGCTTGAAACATTATTAAAGTTAGCTGCGTTGACTAACTGCTTATTCTCTACTGGTACCTGGCGTTCCCGTGTTCAGCTGAACTATATTTGATATGCTGCATTAGTCAAATACTTAGAAAGAATCAATGATTTATCACACCAACTAGATAATCTGGACTCCTTCCCAGACCCGCTTAAGTGCTTTTTTGTTCTAACCAAAAAGATCTGAGTTCAAATCCTACCAAATCAATTAAAAAGTTTTTTGTTATCAACAACAGTGTGTCATCATGAAAAATCATCCTTAAGGGTGCGTACATGGTTGCTTTCTATCTGAAATTCTTATTGATAGTTAAGTAAGAAAAGTAGCAACCCTGTCCATCATTTGTAGCTTCATGCTAAGAAAGTTCTCCTTCCAGGTTGAGTGGTATGCACCCTTTTACTACACACATTTTTTATAAGCAATTTCAGCTTGAGCTCAGTACTGAAAATTGCTTCGCTAGGGGGCCAATTTGAGTACTCAAAATTTCTTAGCAATGCTTAGCTTTTTATACTTTTTATAGCTTTTTAAGATTTGTTTCTAGGAATATTATCTTACAAGTTTTTGTACAAAAAAGGTAAATGGTATCTTGCATACAAAAGTGTGCCAGGGTTCTAATATCCACTAATAGCTGCTGCATGATTTCCATTGCCAATAGGATCTTAACAATCATTTTCAAATTGCTTAGCATTCCTCGATCCATCAATGGAATTGCTTAACTTTTAGTCATGTCGAGTACTGACTTAATTATAAATCAAATGCTTATAAAAAAATGCATGTAAATTTAATTGAATGGTTCTATTTCCAAGGGAGGTGATTTCACCAGGGGTGATGGAACTGGCGGAAAGTCCATCTATGGCAACAAATTTGAAGATGAAAACTTCCAACTGAAGCACACTGGATGTGGAATCCTGTCCATGGCCAATGCCGGAAGAAACACAAACGGATCCCAGTTTTTCATCTGCACTGCAAAAACTACTTGGTGAGTCTTATTTGTACTTTGCTTTGTGTCATCCGAGTTGAAAAGTTTGAGAAATTTTCTGAAAAACTTTTTCAAGAACCATTTAGAAAGACACACAGTGTGATGGCCGCCTTCTTCAAATAAACAGAAAAGTAATATCAGAACCTGCAAACTGAACATCTTCGAAGGCACCTTAAAGGATTGATAATGATTTTGTAAGAAAATAAAAAACAAGTACAATATTTCACACTAAATTCTTTTTCAGTAACAACTTAACAAACCTATATAAGCCTTTTTAGAAGGCTTAATTCCCAGATTTTTATCTGCTCTAGTTTCCAATTAATATGTGTAACTCAGGTCTTCTCAAACTGTTTTGTTTTTTCGCTGTTCGCTTTCATGCTAATAATTACTTCATTGCTTTGGTCCCTACCTCCTAGGGTGGTCTTATTGCAAGGGATATCTGGATTTGTTTGAAATGATCGTGTGACATCCAATAAGAACCTTAATTTTTCTGAATATGTAGATTTTATTTTCTTTACTTGTCAGGCTGGATGGTAAGCATGTTGTATTCGGCTCTGTCACCTCTGGAATGGACGTCGTCAAGACCATTGAAGGCTATGGCTCCGACGGTGGGAAAACGCAGAAAAAGATAACAATTGCAAATTCTGGAGAGCTGTAAAGTATTATTTAAAACAAACTTTAGGATTACTACCAGCTCATGCATGTTCAGTTGCAGATTGCCAGATCCGTATTATCTTTATTGAACATAAAAAAGTGATAGCATGATGGACTTAAATGCTATTGTGATAATGATTTTTATCACTGCTTATCAGAATCATGAATGAAAACGACTATTAAATATTTTGTATTTGTTCTTGCTTAACTCCTCAATTTGTGTTGAGATCTTTTCAATCTGCCAGCCCAGCTTGGGGCAATTGCAGAGTCAGGTCTGACCTGCATTTCGTAGGAAAGCTTGTTAAAATCAATTTAGATTACATGAGGTGGGTTGGCTCTACAACTTATTCTGACCCTGTAGTAGTGGATTCCACTATAGGTCATCTTCATTTGCCTATTGCTTTGATTGAAATTCAATGGCTTGCTTTATATCTTGTGTTTGATTCTAAAGAGCGTAAAACCTACATGTATGTGTTTCAATGATGTACTATGTTGGTCGTAGTCTTCGAAGAAAAAAGTTCTTACAAACAAGGAATAGACCGTATCGCCTCTTACAAACAAAGAATCAATCGGTTGTTTTTGATAAACAAAGCATCGATCGATTACTTATTGCGAACAAGAATCGGTCAAATTGCTTCATTAGATCAGACAGCAAAATGCTTCATAAACAACTCCACTGCTGCTTGTAGAATGCAACAGGCTGAGAAAATTTTTGATGTCGTCTTTTATTAACAAATAACCAGGAATATCTTAATCATATATCCAAAGTAAAAAACAGACATGTTCTTCTGTGACTTTGATTACACGTTTTTTTTATAAGAAACCGGTTTATAAGAAACCTAGTACTAGAGCCCCAAAAATTTAAGAAACTTTTAGAACTACATCAATATCTTTAAGAAACTCTGAAAAGATAAGAGGACTTTCTCAGCCGGAAAGTAACATGTCAACAATACATTTTTGCGTGATTTAAGTTTGCTAAATGTTTTTATTTAGAGGAACATAGAATAGAATTAAAAATTTTAATACAAGAAATATGCGAGGGAAAGTGCAAAATTTGATGTTAATTGCGTATCTAGAAATAAGAAACTTTTAGTACTAGAAACTGGTGAAAAATTAAGAAACTTTTAGTACTAGGACCCAAGCTAGGTTTCTTATAAAAAAAACGGGTATAGTCTGTCTGATGAGTGCATGAGCACGAAACTCAAGAGTCACAGAAGAACATGTCTGTTTTTTAATGTGTTCATTCTACTTTATGATTGCTCTATACTGAGGTATATCGAGCACTATAGCCTGGATAGGCACTCTCTTCTCAATCATATATCTAGCTTCTTTGACGTTGTGTAGCATCCATAGACTTGTTTTTATTACTCTAGGCACTAAGTTCAGGGGTGTTGAAGATGGTGCTTCTTCAGCTATTGACTTGCATGACAGGCATAGCTAATATAAATATGGATCCAGTGAAGGGAGATGAAAATTATTTTGTTAATTCGGTGTGTACGGGAATTTCGCGCTTCTGGAAGGAGATGAAATACACTTTTTTTTATAAGAAAACTTGAAATATTCCTGAGTCTTGAATTTGCATTGTTTTTTTGCAATTTTGAGCCTCAACATTCTTACAACTCCATGCTCAGACGATTTAGTAATAAGATAATTGTAATTTAAAAGGGGAAGAAATGGAAGCTTTGGGATTTAATCGCACAATGCTAATCACACACGAAACTTGTTGGTAGCGATGCATTGCTAACTGGCATTATCATGTGTGGCGTCAAACGATGTCTTGCAAATTCATTATGCTTACTTCTTGAGCCTATTCATCTATTCCCTTCAAATCTCTGTGAGTTTGAACAAGATTTATTAGCCCTCGTTGTAGATCAGGCATTTTTGGCAGATACAATATACCCTAAGACAAGTTTCTAAGATTCAAAGACACTATGAAAGATATTTTGAAAAGAGTTGGTGTCCTTGATACGTGGAGGGACATTGTTACTGACAATCAATGCTTGTTCAAAGATCGATACGGATAGGAAGAAGAACAATGAAACGAAACGACAGAAACTTAATCAAAAATCAGTGAAGAAAAGAACTGACTTTCCTTTTATTATTATAATGTTGAACTCATCCTGATATTTTGTGTTATACCCGCGCTGGGTTTTAGGCGTGTATATATAAGACAGGGGGCATATAGGGTATTACTGATTCCAACCCACAGGACTGAAGTAATTTAAAATCTCAATCAAGGAAAAAAGAGAAATTCCCAATATTAAAGTGTTGTACAATCCCAGTCTACCTTTTCATTCCCGAATTCCAGTCTCAAAAGTGCCATCCCATTTTCCATGTCCCATTCCCAGTAAATAAAAGACAAATCCCTGTGCTCAATTTACCCCATCCTGGCCCATTTTTAGATAGAAATCGCGGAAGAACAGAATATGTACAAGTCAATTTAAACCTTTTTTAAATATTCATATTATGTAAATTTTCAAATATTCATATTTTGTAAGTACTGTTAAATAACATAGTTTGAAATAGATTAATAATTGTTTGTAGGCCAAAAATGTAATTCTCATCAATCGAGTCGGACATGCCTTCGAAGTCTATGAAAGTGTGAGTGAAGTCAATCATACTGACCACTACATCACTGTCACTAATACTGTTTTCATCTTGTGTCAAGTTGTCATCATTGCAGATGATTTTGGAAGCTTTTTCACTCTCCTTGCTATCTTTAAGTCTCTTGTCACCAATGAAAATACCTGGAAGGAAATAATTGGCGTAGGATTAAAGAGGGCAAAAATTGTATTTTTTCAATTGACGTTAGTTGACGACTGTATCTTTGAATAGGTACTTTGTATTCTTTTTAGACAATATATTCAAAGTTACAGTAAAATCCACACACAATAAGCAGACATGCTCTTCTCTAGCTCTGATTTTTGGTGCTTGCACACTCGTCAGACAGACTATACCAAGAGGATTGTAGATTCTACAGTATAATTGCTCTATACTCACGTATTCTGAGCTAGACTTATATAAATTGAGCTACAAGTTAAAATAAGCAAGCTTTTCCCGAGTTTAGGGTTTTTGTAACGTGTAGTCCTACACAATATGTACAGTTCTAAACCTCTGTTGTGCAGGATTATAATGGTTAGGAAAATAATGTCAAACAAGAAAAATGTGCAGTTGTAAATTTTTCTGAAAAAACCCTACCCGAGTTGAATATATGCATTGTTATGTTCATTACTATGGATAAATGCAGAATTAAGATAAAAGGAATAGGCAATATGAAAATCATACCACTCTTATCAAATACAATATCTTCTTTCGTCTTTGGGCGAATTATCATCTTCGTTTTACTTTTGCTGTTCATGCACTTTAGAGCATCATATGCAATGAGGAGGGAGGTGCAGAAAAATTTCACTTGTTTCTGAGACTCAAACCAATTTTTCAAGCGTTGTAATTTTTCCAGCATTTTCTTCACCAGCAAGATTCTTTCAGGGAAGTCCTCCAAGTCAAAGAAATATGCGAAAGCTGTAATTGAGAATAAGGGGAAATTTATACATAAAAATGTAATTTATCTTATACTTTTCCCTATTTTATATATATAACATTTTGCTTTTTGTACACAAAATATGTACCTGTACATTGTATGCCTGAGTTGCTACACAGCCAGAACCTGTTTCATTGTCACCCAAATTACAGAGTAAACCTGGGCTTATAACTTCTTGAGCATCTAGCTGATGCAGTGTCATTGGTAAGCTAACTGCTTTGGTGCTAGAAATTCTTGACTTAATCTCGAGGGTTGGCAAATGGGCAGTGATTTTTAAATATGAACTTCGGTTGATCAAATGGGAGCATGAACATGACAGGACCTCATTTACTTATGAACTGTATGCTACCATGCTCCTTGAGAAATAAGGCCTCTTTTGGCCACATGTAGGCTAGCATGTTACATAGACTCACTCACTTACCACAGAAAAGGACCAGCCACCCCTTTATTCGACTCATCCATTTAGCACTTTTTCAGCTTTGCAATGGCAGAAATCAATCAATGAAAAGCTAATAAAATTTCCACTCACTTGGTTCCATATCATCAGGTTTGAATCTTTTACAATGGAACCGGTCATACAATTCTACTTCACCAGTTTTCGCTTTAAAAACCTACAATTTAACATGAATGACGTACAGGAATAATTTACCGGCTTCAAAATTATGTAAGGGGTCGTTCACAAGTGGCAAAATTCTCACAAGTGTACAAACCGTATGAGGAAGACAACTCCTTCTGGTTGACTCAGGTAGCACTCTGAGGTCAATTCTAGACTCTGCGTATGAAAAGTTTAGATAGTGTTTTGTAACATACTTTTGTATGCTAGGATGCGATATTATTTGTACTGTAGAGTGAATTATTTCTTGAATTTAGTTTGCTTTGTTAGTTAGCTTCTGAGAAATCATCATTTTATTTTGTACACTTTTGGGGGATGGTCTTGAAATAGTTGTTGTACACTCGTGAAAAAGTTGACAATGGTACAAAACCCTTAAGTTATATAGAAAAGCGCACATGTTTTACACTCTTATAAGAGCCAGTAAATTTGATTTGAAGCTGGCTGTTCTTAAATATTCCTTTATTTTCAGCCTGAAATGTTCTTAAATTGCTCCTTGCTTTATATTGATTTGGAAGCCTGTTTCCGCTATGAGTATTTTTAATTGGTTCAAATGTGGAGTGTGGACTCTCTTGACCATCTGATATATCTGCATGCTGTTAATCTACTTGTTTTATTTGTCAGTCTTGTGGTTATTTTGTATAATTCTTGTATTGACCTTGAATTGGTCAGCCTCAGTTTGTTCTTAAGTTTTGGCAAAATTTGAGGCTCGTCTTCTTATAAATTTATACTTTTTTAAAAAAAATAAAAAAAGAGTGTATAGTAATTTTATTTTTGGTCTATTTTGTGAAAATTAGAAGTAAAATCACAAAGATACTTGAACCACAAACCTTGAATCCAGTGATTCTGAAGCCAAGTTGCGCCTGGTAGTCGTAGCGGATAAGCTCTCTATGGATTTTATCAGCAGTTGCAAAAGGATCATAAGTGATCTTTCCAATCTTCATGTCCATAATGCAAGGTCTTCGCAAACCGTGGACCAGATTTTGCAACTTCAGATAAGAAACTGATTATTTGTCAAGGAGATTATAATTTTTCAAGAGAGTTTATAAAATGAGCCAGTCTAAGAAAATGAAATACTTTGCACAATTATCATAGAAATGATTCCATATACATCACATTTATACAAAAATAAACTGAAAACTCTCCAGACCATTTATCAACTAACAAAAAAAGTTTTTTAAGAAAAATTGAGGTGAACAGACAGTCCCTCCACAAAGAAAATTGCATGTGAGTGTCTAAACGCTCTGCTCATTGAATTAACAAGCTCTTGTGGTTACTTTGAGTGCTGGCGAGAGCAAGGGGCAGACTTAGAATAAATCTGAAAAGGGGTAGTTCCTTTAGGGGGCACTGATAAATGCAACTTTTAACAGAAATATCAAGTAGCAGCTAAATGGGTACCAAACTTCTGTAAAGTTGGTGATGAAAGTTTTTTATTATCGCGGAGGGGGAGCTGCACCCACTAAAAATCTGCCACCGGCTAGAGCTAAGAGTTATTACTCAACTCAGTCAAAATGGCTTGAGAATCTTGTTGAACTGTTGAACCGAACACTAGATATAAAGGATACATTTTTGTTCATTGTGTAAGAGAGTGGTTGTTCCATAAAAAGATGGAATGAATTTCTTCAGTTCAACCCATTCATCTTTATGTTTCTCTCTGTGAAAGATCTTTTCGTAGAATTCCTGTTCCATGTAAACTAATTTTTTGCCTTTATCAAGAATTTTTAAGATGTGTCCATCATCATCAATCATAAAACCTGAAAGAAATAGAAATGGATGTCAAGCAATTATTACAAATATGTTGACAACTATTTTAAGGGTTATTTGTGTATTGCTGTAGAAATAAGCTGTTTTCGAACAAATCAGCAAGCAAATACGGCTTATTATGACAAAGCTATAAATAATCTTGGCTTGATGAAGTATGCATATAGTTTTTCAGACGGCTTCTAATAGCTCCGATTCAAAACCGAATATCGAACAAAAACTCAAGAACTCGTACTCACAAGGCACTTGATGGGTCTCTAGATGCCCCGCAACTTGTTCATTGAAATTCTTAAACCCAGGTAAAGCTGGCGGTGGTATTGATGTTGCTGTGAAAATGCCCTTTTTTCTTGGTTGGTCTTTTTCAATCAGGTGGTCTGTTAAGGTGGTTTTTCGATCATCGTTTTGGCTCACTTCGCTCATTCTTCATCGAATAAAGAATGGCTTCAAACTGATGGTGATCGTAACCAATCATTCAACGGTTGAACTGCTTTACGAGTTTTCACAATGTCCCCTGCAGATTGAAATTGTATGCAAACATTTTATTTTTCATAAGAAAAATCATGGTAGATCTTTGATGCTAAGTTTCTTTGCTTTTACCCTAACGTTTCGTGACAAGTTTCTCAACTCCAAGGCCTTCTTTTTCTTGCTTTTATAAAAAATAAAGTTTAATTCCCGTTGGTCCTCCCTATTTTGTAGCAAAGGACGACGTTTCCCCCTACATTTGGGAGCAATAATGATCTAAATCCACAAGACAAGCGGAGCAACAACAACGAAATATATTTTGTTCTTGTCTTGTCTCTTAAACTTGCTGTTGCATCCCAAGAGAGCATCTTCAGGTCCCCTTTACAAAATAAATAATAAATTTAGCTACAAACCTTGATGCCTGGAAGAACATCATTGAAATTCAAACATTCGTAAGGGAAACAACAACGCATTCTTCATCACCACACTGCAAAATTCTGAATCATCATCATCATCTGTACATCTTCAGCTTTTGCAAGCCATGATGTTCTTGATTATTTCATCCCAAGTATTTCTATCCCTTGTTACTTCGGTAAGCTTCAGTAGGGTTTTTTCAGCTTCTTCTTTATATATATCTAATTGAACGTGGCCTTTTAGATCTGATTCAATTAATTTTAACCAGGTGGTCTTGGGTTTTCCCTTTTTCCTTTTTGTTTCCCTTAGTGCTTCATGTAAGGATATTCTAGCCGGTGTTTCTTCTGGCAATCTCATGAGATGGCCGAGCCATTTCAGACGTCTCCTTTTGATCGTTTTACTCCATGCTTCTACTTTTGTGATTTCATATAGTTTTTGGCTTGATATTTTCTTTGGCCACCTGATGTTTATCGCTTGTCTTAGCATACGTCTATGAAAGGAGTCAATTCCATTGGCAGTCTTTATTGTTATTGTCCATAGCTCTGAGTTGTATAGAAAGATGGATGCTGCAAATACATTGAAAGTTCTTACCTTGGTTTTGATGCTGAGATGTCGTGACTTGTATGTTTGTTTGTATTTCTGCATACTATCAATGGTTATTCCTTTTCTTCTGTTGATATCTTTCTCTGTGTCAAGTTTTGATCCAAGTAGTTTACAGTCACGCCAGTCTGGGGTCTTGTTTTTCACTTTGGGTTTATATGTTAGCCAATCTAGTTCCGACCAAAGGGTTTTGTCATTTTTGTGCTTAAGGAGAGTTTTCATAGATGGTATTGGTGCTGGTGGAGGTGGAGGTTTAGGAATGGTATATCTCTCAGTCTTGGTTTTGTTGACTGTTAAATTGTAGCTTTCTAGTCTTTCTGGTAGTTTTTTCTCTAGCTCGTCTATCTGTGTCCTTGATGTACCAGCATAGGTGATATCATCAGCATATTTTGGTGTTGATATGAAACCTTTCATCTTTGTTTTGATCGGTAGTTTGAGGCTTTTCGATAAGTACAGGATGAAAAGTATTGCACTTAGAACATCTCCTTGCATGATGCCAACAAGTGTTTCAAAGGCATCTCCTATGGTGTTGCCGATCTTAACTTGGATTTTTGGTCTGTTGGTAAGAACACTTAGTAAATACATCTCATCTCCATTTAGTATTTCTTGCAGTTCCTCGAAAAGCAGTTTTCTGTTGACAGTGTCAAATGCTTTCGACATATCCAGTAGCAGTAGATGGATGCTGTAGTCTTGTGATATTATTGCTTTCTCAGCTAGTATTTTTATTGCAAACACCTGTTCTGTTGTTCCTCGTCCTGGTTGGTAAGCAGCTTGATCAGGTGGTATATGCTGCTTTAGACGTTCCCATGTTCTATCAATCATACAGATGGTAAGGATCTTTCTCAGGACGGATAGTAAAATTATTGGTCGCAGGTTTTCTGGTGGGCCTTTTGCTTTCTGGGAATCGGATCGGTTGCGTGGTGGCGCCGACAGCCATTTTCTATGGCTGAACACCTAAATCTTGATTCATGTGAAAACAAAGTATCTAATCCTTTGTTACAAGGAAAAAGCTTCAAAAAGAAAATTCTGAAACAAACGCCAAAGTGCTCCCGCCTCGTCCCAGGCTCCCAAGTCAGGTATTGTGACGTCAGACACGGGAGAGAAGATTTTATAGCGAGACAGGAACAGCGCAAGGTTTTTTTTACCTTTTTTAACTACTTTTTTATATATGATATTTTATCCATCTACATTTTTTCTGTTTGTGTCGTCTTGTGCTGTTCCTGTCTCGCTATATTTTACTTACTCCGCCGCAAGCATCGAAAACTACTAAGCCTAGTGTTGTGGACTTCCTTCGTTTAGAGAAGATTTTCTACTGAAACCCTTATGTCAGTCGTGGCAACAAGGTGCTAATTTCATCTTTCCAGCTTATACTGTCTAAAAGGATACAGTTTTGGTGATTGGTGATTCATACACTTTTTCCGCAGAGGTACGAAAGAGATTGCAAGCAATATTAAGCTTATAATTTCAAATTCAATTCTGCTCATAAGATAACATACTTCAAAATGAATAGTCCTTGTGATAAATACCCCACAATCCAAAGCTGTTTTTTAGAAATGACGGGGCTTCTATGTCATAATAGAAACTCGCAGAATCAAATTTTCATTTGATTAAAGATGTATAAAACAATCATGTAATAGAATAGTAATACAACTACATTAAACTAAATACTTTGGTAACTTCGTGTTTTTGACCGTTATTAAAATACATTACATGCACAAATAGACTTACGAATTCATACCTCGTAAGTTCATAGCTCTATTATTGCGCATGTAGTGTGTTTTGATAATAGTGTAATAAATGAAGTTGCAAAATTATAACTTATCGCATCGGAGAATTAGCTACTGAAGTTAATTCATGAAATACTAAATTCTTTTAAACTAAAGTACACTTAAAACCTATGAATATTGACAACTTAAGATTATGTTACAGATACATACTAAAAGCTTCACAACCGGGTCTGTGCCGTCCAAGTCAGACCCAAAACAGGTAGACGCAAATGAAATATTTATACATCCAGGCCAACTTCAGTGAGTTTGACGCAGACCTAGAATATAGAAAGCAGCCTGACGTTAAGTCATTCTCTTACGTCATCAACCTCTTTTGATGAATCTCGATTCATCGAATTCAGGGGAAATATGCTCTTCCAGGAGTTGGTATTCACAGATCAATTATACCCCTAACCTGTAAATCTTAGGATTGGCCCTAAACCCCTTTATTTGAGATCGAAACTTCTTCTATTTGTAGACTCATAACCCCTTAACCCATTATTTCAATAGACAGAAACGAATTAATCTTCATTTTTGGCTGGACTTGGGAATCAATGCACGAGTTCTAATGCGATGGGTCTGACTTGGACAGCCGGGCTACACAGTTGGGGGAGTTTAAGTTTTTAAACCATGAATGGCAGTTTTTGTCACTTATTTTACAATAGTTTCTCTTTTTTGATCTTCATTAGAGCTTTTATCCTAATCGTGTTAATTGTCAACAAAAGCATTCCTTTCTACACTGCCTGCTTTGACATGCTGCATCTTCACTTCTTCCTGAGGAATCGCTTTTCGCCCCGTTCCTTCTCTTGGCTGCTTTCCATCGCTTGATGATTTTGTGGAGGTGGATGATTTCCGCAGCATATCTCCAGGGCAACAGTGACAACAAACCATCTTAGCCTCTTTCCTGAAATTCTTATCCATGATACTGTAAACAGCAGGATTGAAAGACGTATGCAACAGCAACAACACGCCAAACATCTGCAGAATATCCCACGTGTTGCCAGTCGGTTCTCCGTCGACGGAAAACTTCACATAAAACGCGTAGATTTGATTCGGCAGGCAAATTATAGCGAATCCTAAAACAATTGCGACAAGGATCCGCGCGGATTTCTTCAATTCCCTGTCTTGTTGCTCCCTTTGTCGTGCATTACTGTTACCGCGGCCAAGGTTGAACTTCTGTCGTCCGCGGATACAGACGATGATTTTGTAGTTGCAAAAGCCTAGTATGATGAGCGGCACCACATATTCCGCAAGCAGAATAAAGACATTGTTGATGCGCTGAGACGCGATGCTCCAGCCTTCATAGCAATCAACTCCTGATGCTTTTACCTTGATGACGTAAATGCCAGGGATGTAGATGGCAATTGAGAAGATCCACACCACAAGGAGGCTGAGGAACACTCGACGGTGCGTCCACTTGCGGGAAATGTGGCTCGTTATTCCCCGGTACCTGAAATTGATAATAAAATTACTCGCAACAGTAACGGAATTATCCCTCCCCGCAGGGGCGGATCCAGACTACAGCTACTACTGCTCGAGCTGTAGTCAGATTTCAGGTGAAATGTGTTTTCTTTCTTCTAATTTACTGCGCTAGAGTCTAAGTCACTGGACCAATTTGAGCAGATCTACGTCCCTGCGGTCGTTAGCTTTGGTACCTACGTGTTGCTAAGGGGTATTTTCCCGTCATGCATTGCGTTGAACGAAATCTCAATCTTTTGCAGAAACGTGTATTGTGAAGCTATAAAAGGGCATGTCAGAAAACGATACAGTGTCACACGGTCATTGACCGGAGGTAGGTTAAGAATAAAATTCAGTAATTGAGAAAGGATTCCAATATATTCCAATTAAATGTTATGAACGTTGTCTAGTAATGCTGTTTAGTAGGAATGCTGTTTAATAGCATTATTCAGTGGTAAATTCTAGCTGCATTGAAGTCTTTTTTGATGCTTTCAGGATTATTTGGCAAAAGTACTTGGTAAAATTAGATTTGGTAAAAAGAATTTTTATCTATCTCGGCATGCAAATTACAACTTAACATTCCTAGTATACAACCCAACCTAAATGAGGGAGGACATTCGCTACTGGAAATATTACCCGGAGGAAGGTTAGTAAGACCTTTATGGACACTGTAAAAGGGATATGTTAAGAACCTGATGAAGCAGTGAACCTGATGAACCTGATGAAAAATGGAAAAACAATAACAGCTTTCAAAAGGAGGATAAAAGAATGGGCTGGCGAAAAATCCACACGTAGAATATGCCACTAATCATAGTTTAACTAAGTAATTATTTATTTGTAGTTTAGTTTTTTCTGTAAATAGTTGGTTTGAATTAGTATGAATCTTTACTATTGTAAGTACCAACTTTGAATATTATCTCAAATGAAAAGGAAAGCGGTGGTGTAAGGCGCTTGATTTCTGATCCTTGAAGGGTAACCTTCGTGGGTTCGAATCGACGAACGATCAAAATCATGAACTACAAGCCGTCAGCCAACTCAGCTATCCATCCTTACCAGGTCAGTAAATGAGTAACCAGGATATTCGTTCAAGAATATTAACTCTAGGGGTACAAGCTGCAGGTCCCCATCAGCTGTAAAGCTGCCCTAGACCCTGAACTGCGTTAATCAAAATGGGGGCTCACCTTTCTATCGCGATGACAGTTATGGTGCCAGTTGCAGCCATGAAGGGGGTCTGTCTGAACAGCTTCTTGAACGAACACAGCGGTTTGCCGTTTTCGTGCTCCTCGTTGTGAATTTCGTTCGGAATGAGAATAAACGCGTTGCACGAAAACAGAAAATCAACGAACGCCAAATGAGTTAACAACGCTGAAAACGCTGAAACTTGGGTTTTTGCGCGAATCTTCTTTAAAGTAACCAGCATAACGCTCCCGTTTCCCACGACGCTGAGCACGAAAGCGATGACGTAAATGATGATGCGGATTTTGGAGAAGACAGAGAACGGACTGTCAGCCACTTCACAAGGCGTGCAGTCTTTGGACGTGCAGTTGTAGTTCGTGCCGTTGATGCAAGTGAAATTCGCTGACATGGTTGAGTTTTAGAGTTTCTTTAATGGTAAGGAGAGGAGTCAATGAATTTTTCTGACACCTGAAATGAATGAAAACGTATCTTATTTATAAATGAAAACGTAGTTTTAAGAAAGATATAATTTCATGCTTAGAGATCTTTTCGAAGGAAAGTCTTGATACGAATCGTTATGGTAAGTATAAAACCCGTAAAACATATTTGCACTGGGCCTTGCTGGTGACCCATCTAAATTCTTCTTTGTGCTTTACCTTTCAAATGGAGCAATGTAAACTTGCTCATACAAGGATTCTTAACTTGCTCCAACATGAAATCTGGCCCTTCTCAACTCTCTTCCAGGATGTATTCCAGGATATGAACCTCAGGGTACTTTGTCTGTCTAAATAGCTATTATTGTACTTTGTACAGCAGGTTGAAACAGCTTGAGATTTTGATTAGAAAATGTCCTACTATGACGTCTCAAAACCTTTTCCAATAAACAGCAGGAGTTTGGTTACAGCTGAGGTCCAGGAGGGGGTAATAATAATAATAATAATAACAATAATAATAATGATAATAACAATAATAATGTATCTTTTTAATGTTAGTCGTTACGTAGTACAGAGACTAATATAAACTAAGTATGACCGCTCTCATGACAGGTTATTTTTGGCAAAAAGAGCAGCTGCATTCGTTCTCAAGAAACCAAGTTTTTGTCAGTTGATTGAGAACTGGGTTTCACTTTCTTATTCACTGGGAAACCTAGGGTTTAACTTCTTTGGGCTGGGATTTAGGAATAAAAAGGAATTGGGATTGTGAAGTAACGTCATTACTGGGAATTTCTCTACTCTCCAGATTGGGTTTGAGATTTTTGATTATTTCAATGCTGGAAATGGGGTAAAACCCCCATGAAGTACCCCCCTTCAGGAGCCTGCTCAATTTAGAGTCTTCAGCCCTAAAACTTGCTTTAGAATTGCTTAACACGTAGTTTTTTTATAAGCAACTGCTTTTTAGGCAAGTCAGTACTTGACAAGAGAAGGACTTGAGCATTTCTAGTAGTGGATAGAAGAATGCTAAGTAATTTGAAAATTTTAATTCTGATCAAATTGGCAATGAAAATCGTACAGCAGCTATAGAGAAGTAGGTTACAGTGAATATTAGTACCCGGCACACTTTTGTATGCAAGATACCATAGACATTTGTTGTACAAAAACTTGTGAGATAATAGTAAGAAACAAATTTTTAAGTTAAAAAGATAGCTAAGTCATTTTGAGTACTCAAATTTTCCCTCGAGCTAAGCAATTTCTATAACTGAGCTCAAGCTGAAATTACTTATAAAAGATACATGTAATTGCCTTACTAACCCAAACAGAACCTCCCCTTTACAGCAGCCTAGTTACGTCACTATTTCTCATATTATGCATACACCTCCTTTCTGTTAAGTTTTATTTTATTTCTACACCTTCCGCATTCTGGATTTTTAAGCTTGTTTATCATTTTCGAATTGATTAATTGTTTAACAGAACAGAGAGATACAAATATAACAGGTCCCTGGAACAAAGAAATTAGTCATGTAATAAAAATGTTCCCCACGCACTTCCTTCTTGTAAAATGCAATTAAATTAGTTTTTTTAGAAATTCATGTAAGGGATGTAACAGACAGTTAGTTCCTGGATGCATTATTTTTCAAAGATAACATGTTTTTTATTCGATTATAAAGTTTCCAACGACTGTAATACTTGGGGTGCCATAGCCAATAAGGGGCAAGAAAGAGGGGAACAATTCTTCGATGACACCTTTGATACCAAACTGATCCAGTCCATATTATTGTAATAAATAAGCTTTCCTGTTTTAATCCAAAAGTCGTGCTTGAACTAAGTAAAACTCTGGGAAAAAGGTGATGGAATAAACTAAATGATGTATAGTTACATTATATTCTTTTTAGGCCTATATAAACTAGGTAAAATGTATTTGAAGCTGACTGTTTGTGAATGTTCTTCTATTTTCAGGCTGAGATGTTCTTGAAGTGTTCTTAATGTTTTAAAACCTGTTTTTGCTATCAGTGTTTATCATTATCATTATTATTATTACAATTACCATAAATGCAATTTTTTACAAAATATGGCGGAAAACAAAACAAACTAAACTAACATACATCGAACAGAAAGAAAAATAATTTTTTTCTTAAAAGGTATTAGAACAATAATAACGAGACTTAGTTGTGTGGAGTTTAAATGGCCTTGCTCCCAAGAACTAATTAGTTTTAGATAGGGTGCAGACATTTTGAATGATGGAGTGTTCCTCATCAAGTTGTGATGGTGGTTGCAATTTTACTTTTCTGACCTGTATGATATGTGACTTTGCTACCAATTTACTTGTTTTACACTTATTTTATCATAAGAAACTGGACTTTTCAAAAATTAGGAAACTTTGGTTAGGGCCGGCCTCGGCTTGTTCTGAGCTTGTTCCTAAAATTTCGGAAAATGTGAGGCTCGTGTTCTTATGAAATTGTTCTTATAAAAAGAGTATTTTGCCTTTGATAGTGTACACGTATTTTTTCATAAGCAACTACTTTATAAGCAAGTCAGAACTCGACAAGACAAAAACTTAAGCAATTCTAGTACTGGATAGAATTCTGATCCAATTGGCCATGAACATCGTGCAGCAGCTATAGAGAAGCAGGTTACAGTGGATATTAGTACCCCGGCACACTTTTGTATGCAAGATACCATCGACATTACATATGTTATAGAACAATTTGCGAGAAAGTATTCTAAGAAACAAAACTTTTTAAGGAAAAAAAGCTAAACAATTCCTAAGCAATTTAAATACTCAAATTTGCCTTCCAGCTAAGCAATGTTTAGTACTGAGCTCGAGCTGAAATTGGTTATGAACAAAAATGCGTGTAATCCTGTTGAAATATTCTATTAAATCTGCTCAAGCCAAAGCGGATATTACAACCATTTCTTTTCGTCGTGTTCTAAGAAAAGTTTCAAGGAATTTACTTTACAGAGCTGAATTTTTAAGTGACTCAAAACTTCCAAAAAGGGCAGTAAAGTCAGTAGCACCCCCCTAAAATCCACCACTGTGCTCATGCTAATCTGTTATCTTGATATAGCCTTTAATATCGAACAAAATCTGTTGGCAAATTTTGTAACAAAAGCCAATAAAAGATCCAAAAGAAATGCCCATGTGACAAACAGTTAACTAGTTTCGAGCCGGACTTCCTCCTTTAGAGCCCTAACCTACGCTCACACAATAAGATCACTCAAAGTAAATCTTCTGTGACCTTTTTTGACCACTAGAATGCTACTCAATTTTTAGCTGTTTGTTCTTTTTATGCAAAGCAACGGGAGTGCAACTCAACTTTTATTTTAATTTTTGGCTGAAGAGTTTTCCTAGAGGTCCTAGAGATTTGATTGCTGAGTTTTTGTTTTAAATTACTTTAATTTTCTAAAGCACTCATTTTTTGACAAGAAACCGTTTATAAGAAACCGTAGAGCCAGATTTTCAAGACTTTCAAGAATTTGGCAGGATTTTCGTGTGAACCAGAGGACATAAGAAAGTTTTTTGGTTCTCTTAACAAAAAAAAGACGTTTAAAAACGCTCAATGCCCTTCAACGACACAAGATCATAGCGAATCTCATCTCATCTGGTACTTTTCTAGAATAGATTGGTATCAAGGCCGTACACAGAACATTTTTAGCGGGGGGGGGCAAAACCCCTTTTGAAGAACTTTTTGAGGATATCCTCTATAGGAAAGCATATACTTTTGGAATTTTTTTTTGGGGGGGGGCAGCAGCCCCCCTTGCCCCCCGCTATGTACGGCCATGATTGGTATCGGGTGAGATTTTATAAGCTTAAAGCTCAAACTCTTCATATCAACACGAAGTCTAGAAAATACATCTTTTGGTTAAAGAAACTTGCCAAGAAACTTTTCCTACCAAACTTGGGGTGAAAGCTAAGAAACTCTGGTACGAAGATTTAGCATAGTTTCTTATAAAAAAATGAGTGCAATGATATAAATCTTTATCTTTGTTGCAAACGCAAATCAAAATTGCTTGAGAATCCTGCCAAAAAGTCTAAAATAAACTTCTAGAGTCAAACGTCTTTCTTTTCAAGAGTCCTATATCGTAAATTTCTTAGTTATTTCTTTATTTGAGTACTTAAAGTTTCTTATAGATTTTTCAAAAGCAAAAATGTGCAATAATCTCTATGATGCTTGCTACTCATATTTTTATGTTTATTCTGCAAGGTCAGTCACAAAGACGTTAAAAAGGAGCTCCATCTGTTCTGTTCTCTGAAAGTTATATATTACACTTGATGAAAACAATCCAAGTGCATCCTCGGCACTGAACACACATTTTCTAGAACTAGATAACAATAGAAAATACAAAAATAATAGCAGTATCAAAAAGGCTTGATTTTTGAATAGTTACCTTCAAATTCAGCAAAGATATCTTGACTCATGAAGAGGTCTTCCAGACAGGAATTGGTAGCTTCCAAAAGCGTTTTTGCTTGGAGCTGTCTTGAAATAACCGAACGAGGTAGTTAGTTTCGAAAGTATCAAAATTTCTGAAAGTCTTGAAATGTGAAGAGAATTCTTCTAATCGCTCTAACTTATATCTACTTCTTCTTTTGTTTGCACATACTTACGTATGAGCTGTGAATGTAGTTCAGAATTGTATTCACTCAGGACGGGGGCTCGTAACATTATAATCTGTCCATGTGTCTATGTTTCCATTTCCCGTCACACGCTCTTTTTCTTATAAGGAACTGTTTATAAGGAACCTAGAACTAGAATTTCTTGCGAAATACAATGGATTCTTTTGTTTTATTGTTTCCTGTAACAATGGAGAGCAATATAAAATTTTATGAACCTCTAGTACTTGGCCTTGGGGTAGGTTCCTTACAAAATAAAAAGTGTGTGGCACACTGTTGTTTATAAGGATCGCCATCGGGACTGATAACTCTTTAACACTCTGCATGATTTGAACCAATGCCTTGATCTTCACGTCTTGATGACGAATGCTGGTTTTGTTCAAGGTTATATTTTTCAGAAAACCTAATGTTTCTTTGTAATAAGCTAGAAATAATTTCAAGTAATGAGAGTTTGGAAATGGAAAATAGTAAAATTTCTCAAAAATAGTCTATAAACCTTTTTCAATAAGGAACCGGGCTATGGGCCCAGACTCTTACTTTTACCTAAATTTAACTTATGATTAATATTTTGCTAGAAATAATAGACTCTCTACTAATTCCCCTACCCATAAATCCGTTTATTTGCATTTTTTGCAAGAGGAAACAAATTAAACAATTCTAGAGAGTCTTGGCTTTGAACAATGCTTTTTGCATACAAAAATTACTTATTGCTTATCATAAGCATAAGTATTGACTTGTAACTTATTGAAAAAAAACATTTTATTCAATGGTTAGTATACTAAATGCAATATAGAATGTGGAATGTAATTTCTTATTCTGTTTCATAGTGAGGTTTTCTGAAAAAGAGATTAATTTCCGCTGAATTAGGGGCTCGTGGACATCACCAGTGCCACATTGATGATGTTGTGTTGGTTTTGCAATGGTGGAAATCTTCTGACCTCTTGCGACTTTCTGAACATCTTTAAATTAGAATAATGCTGAATCTAGCCCGATGAAGAAAGAACCAAGGATGCGACAAGTTGAAAAAGCTTATAAGCAATGGACGATAAATGTCTGAAGTCTGAAGAATTGGCCTGAATCGGGAAGAGCGAAATCTTCCTGTGCTAGCTTGATTTTTGAGTCACAGCCTCCTACGGTTGGAAGATCCGTCTGGCAAAATGGGACTGAAGAATGGTGTCTACATTGTTCAAGGAGAACTTAACCATGTAGTTGCGGCATTGAGAAGAAGCAGTAGATGGTCTGGCGGCCATTACCATCAGGTATTTCATGTTTTAGTTATTTTGTTGTTGTGAAATGTTGTTTTGATAAGAAAAATAAAATATTTCGCAATCTTTATTTTCTTTTAGGCCATTCATACTGAAAGGGAAATAGAATGGTAGATCGTGGCCTGCGATCTAAGGGGCCACTACAGGCCCACTTTGGGCCTATCAATTTTCCCATTCAGGATAGATGTACTGCAACGGACATACAATTATAGATGAGCTCAGAACCCCAGGATTTTCATTGACTATAATAACCCCTGGCCCTGGGAAAATATAATGGATATCATGGTTGATGGTATACCCTCACCTGCATGGAAAATATTGCACTTGCACACCTAAGATACATAAGAATCATAGGATCTACAAAAAAATAGAGAATTGGCTCTGCAAATACAAGTTCTTGGCGTAGGCTAAAGTGCGATGCTTTACACACAACACAGGACCCTTGGAAAACCATGGATTTGCTAGTAGATAGTAATATATATGAGATTTTTTGAGATGCTCCCTGAATTTTTACTTCATCAAACTAGATCCCTTGCTGCAATTTGAAATTAAAAAGTAAAACATATTAGCTGATGACCAATGGTTATCTTGGACACGCATCGGACACTCAAATTGAAACAAACCTAAAAAATTTTATAGACAGAGGCAAAAGAACTAGACAAATCTTTAAGTCAGATCTTTGAGCCTTTCAGTAATACACCCCAAAAAATTCACTTGAAGATAGAAAAATACTCCCTAGCAATACTTTTTCATTTTTTGAGAGCCCGAAGAAAAATATTCCTGCAGAAGAATAATTAAGAGGGGAGAAAACACAGATGGACAAAGAACTGATTAGCAAAAGAGGTCTAGTTGGGAAAAACCTCCTGTCTAGACATAGTATTGGTTCAAAGTGGGTCCTTTTGTAGTAGCAGTTTTAGAAGGGTCATGGCGCCCCTGGCTGCAGAGTATGGCAACTGCACGCGCGAGTCAATTTGGCAGCAGCTGCAAGTGCACGCCGAGAATTAGGCCTTGCACGCGCAAATATGCATAAAACGAAGGTTTTGTGGGGTTTTCAGGTGTTTTCAGACATTTTGGGGGGAGATACTCGGCCTAAACTCCTACTTGCACACGGTTCACGCCGAAAATTTCACGCTGCAGGCGCGAGATCTCGTCGAGTTCTGCCATGCTCTGCAGACTGGATGGCGCCAGGCCCCGCTCTTCATGTGAACAGGGCCCGGCAAAATGAAGAAAAATACAAAATATGGTACAGAAGCATCAAATTTAGTCACGACAAGGTGTTTATCCCGGGTCCCGCAGTCTCTACCACTGCAATTGCCTTTTTGGGAGGTATGTATTCTACAATAGATGGGTGCAAGGTATGGTTTAATTCAGAAAAAAATATAAATAATATATTCCTATCCTAGGACGAAGAACAAGACCCACTGCTAAATAGTTTTGCTCAGTTGAAAGACACGCTACAAAATGTGTCTGGTGAGTTTTGCCTCCTTTTTGTCCCTGATTCTTCAACCAAAGTCCTCACTTATGTTTTAAAAAACTACTCTACCGTCTTTATTATTTTCTTTCCAAATATCTTCTGATATGTGTGTAGCCATAAAAAAGGCTTGGCTGGATGAAGAGTTCAGTCTTCTACCTACATGTTGCATCTTAAAAATATTGTATTAAGAGCAGGGATAAGAACCACTGCACTAAAAACTTTTCAGGAGTCAGGAAACATTCCAAATCCTGCCTTTTAAGATCAATACTAACCCTAATGCAAAACCTCAAGCTTTTCCCTGTTGCTCTGAAAAGTCTGGAAAACCTTTTTCATCTTAAAAATATTTTGTGTTCATCTCTAGATCAAATGCGGCCACTGACCCTTACCAATTACCTTAGTTAACACCCATATGCAAAGGTCTTCCCTCCAATATTCTAAAGACAGTTTTCTGTGGGTCTAATTTGGCATCTATTATTTTTATTTTCAGAGTAAGTAAAAAACAAATTCTAAATGCTCTTAATACTCAACATTCAATTCATCTCTTTTCTAGATATATCAGAAATTGAGGCAAATGTTTTTCTTGGACCCTTCCTGGATGTGATCAGGTCAGAAGATACAGCAGGACCTATAACTGGAGTTGCCCTTTCTTCTGTCAACAAATTTCTTTGCTATGGCCTAATAGGTAAATTACTTCAATTTCTTTTTCAGGACTAAAAGCTAATTTTCCTCCTTGGATTTGAGTTTGCTTTCCCATCTCAAGTCATGTATCTTCTATAGAGAATAGTTTGTTGTTCGTCTTTACGCATGTTGTTCTGTGATTGAGAATTTGCTTGTTATCGAAAATTTGCTTGTGATTGCAAAAAGTACAAGCAAGCATATTTATTTGTTAACGTAGGTCAGAGTCGGGCAGCTTTACAGCTGATGTGGACCTGCAGCTTGTGCTCCCAGAATTGATATTCTATAACAAATATTCTGGGTACTCATTTACCGACCTCAGAAGGATGGACAGCTGAGTTGGCTGACGGCTTGCAGTTCATGATTCCAACTGTTCGTGGATTCGAACCCACAAAGGTTACCTTTCAAGGATCAGAAATCCAGCACCTTAACAACCACTAGGCTACACCACCGCTTGTACAATTTAAATAAAGCCGTACAAAAGAACTGTGACGTGACTTGAAATGGGAAAAAGATCCAAATCTGAGGAGGTGTATTGAATGTTATTTTTAAGCTTAATTTCTGTTTTAAACTAGAGGATAGAATAATTGATTTGGTGTACTTTTGCAGATCCAACTTCAGAGGATTCAAGCTCTGGTGTAGAAAATCTTGCTGATGCCGTCACTCATGCAAGATTCGTTGGTACAGATCCAAGCAGTGACGAAGTTGTTCTTATGAAGATTTTACAGGTATTAATTTGTAGAACAGTCTTTGATTTGTACAGAACTTGAGGTTCACAAGGAAAATCAAAAACATAGCGAAACATTTTGACTACTTTTAAAGCTTTGTGTCTGACGCTTCAGAGTAGTACTTTAGAAATAGAGAGAAAATGAAACCTAACTTAATTTTTGTGGAGAGAATCTACACATTTAAAGATTACAAAAATATTTTGCCTTGAATGAATGAGCCCGCTCTTAATTGAGTTACAATAAAAGGAATAACAGTTTTCAAAAAAAGAATTATCCATACTCAAAGGCAAAAAAATCAAATTTTTTTGACTTTATCCAATTAGTATGCTCTTAAAAGATCTTTAATCCTTCTGCAAATATAACTTGAATTTCCCAGCCTTTAAATCACATCCAAACCCTCTGAATGCACTCTACTATGTGCTAAAAGTATTTTGAATGTAAACAAAACTTCATGTTCTCTTTGTATGGCTAAAGCCGTGGTAAAATTGGATTTAGGATTTATGAGAAAGAGTGCTTAGGTATAAGAACAGGTAATTTCTTTGGGAAGCATACCTGAAATTCTAAGGAAGATTAGGTGTTTTCCATTTATAGGGAATTAAGCAAAAATCGAAAAAGTGTGATTTTTATTGGTAAAATACATTCTGATAATTCCAACAGTATCAATTTTTAAAGTGCTTTTGATTTGTATGGCATATAGCGGAAAATAAACTAAAGTTAACGCCTAGCGGCCTGTAAATACCCCTAGGGACCAATATAACTGATATCTAGGCAGAATGCAAACATAAAATACACACATTTTCTTTGGCAGCTAACAAAACTACTATTAGGGTAATGCGATAGTTCTTCTTTAAACTTCTTTGTTATGATAGGAGTGTAAATAGCTTGAGGGATGGGTTGAAAGTTATTTCTTAGATCTTGGGCAATTTGATCCTGGGTGAGGGCCTCGGCATTTGAAGCATGCGTGCAGCCAGAAGCAGTTAGGCTCGGTGCAACTGTTGTTGTTATTAAAGTGGCGGCATGGGGTTTGGCTAGTGTATCCTTGACTTTGGGGACGAAAACTTTGGCTAGTTTTGTTATGTAAGGGTTGATTACCTTGTGATTGGGAGGGGCAGTCGGCCGCAAAGTGGCCACTGTTATTACACTTGAAACATGCTGTACTATATTGTTGCGGGGTACAGCGAAGAAAACGGTTGAAGGCATACTCATCTACTCTTGACCATTGCTGGAGAGTACTACGGGCCATGTTCATTCTAAACGCGTTGATGTCATATTTGTAGCATGCGTTGAATGGGTAGTTGCGTGTCAACGTGCAAAAGTGCTCTTGATACGCAAGCAATTCGGAGGCTAGGTGGGGGTGAAAATGAACCATCCCTCTAATAAAAACATTCCAGGCTTCCAACCAAGAGGAGAAATTAAAAATCTTGCCCTGAGAGCGACGGGATGGTGTCATAGCTACTGACTCATCACCGTCAGGACCGGTATTTACTTGCACACTGTATGATGTGTGAGGTGTAGTTTCGTACAGGCAGGGCTTTGGAGAGCAAGATTCCAAGGTCTATGAACTCCTTGTCTTTCATGGCTTTCATTATTTTAGGGGTAAGAGGAGGCAAGGAACTAATGGGTGGATTGAAATAGGGTGCAAAGATACCTGATTGTTGGGCGATGTGGTTGTAGGCAGGAATTTCAGGTTGGGGCTGATGAAAGACGTTTCCGAGTGCAGCTGGAGGTGGGTTTACTTGGGGAGAGTGTACCGGATGAATTGCTGAAGCCGGGGATATCTGAAGCAGGCTTGGAGTGGTGGGGTGGTCGAGCTGAGGCTGGGGGTGGGCTGCTACTGGATTTCCGTTCGCTGAGATTTCTTGCATCAGGGATCGTAAGTCTCCGAGGCTAAGTGTCACCATGTTGGTCGAGGATGACGCCGAGGGAGCAGAAGCAATAGCTGACGGAGGTTCGGGTACTGAGTGTGTCGGAGCCGTAGCAGTGGATGTCGACTGCGGATTTGTTTGGGTCGAATCACTGAAGGACCGAGGTAATAAATGAATGAATCCATGGATTCTGGTAGCCAGAGTCTCCTTGGAGCCGATCGGTTTCAGGTTGAATTCCGTTGCTTTTCTGCGTAGGGCTTCCTTCGTTAGTTTTAGCCAGTCGTCATGGGACTTGGCTCTGTCTTCAGCACTAAACCTTGGATTCATATGCGACGTAGAAGCCATAATAATCGGCAATTTTCTCAGAAAATATCAGCAGAGAAAGTATTATCGTAAAGGTGGTCTGATCTGAACGATCGCAAGCAAGGTGTGGTGAACCACGAGAAATATAAGGAGTGCTGGCATGCTGCCAGCATGGCAAGGGGACTAGGACGAGGCATGTGCAAAGATGAATACGTCATACGGCCTTGTCGTTAAACCACATTTACAAGTTGTAAATGCCCGATAAGGTATATATTGGTGAAATACACAGCAATTTCCTACAATATTTGTATGGCAAATAGCGGGAAATAAACTTAAGCAAGGTGTATATTGGTGGAACACATAGTAGCAATATCCTGCAATATCAAATTTCAGAGTGTCTTTGATTTATAAGGATTTGTCCGTTAAATTTATTTAACTGTGACTTTTTTTACAAGAATTTTTAGGAATTTTTGTTAACCTTTGATTGAAAAGTTTTTAACGAATTGAAAGAATTGAAACAAATGCATTTTTCTTCTCTTCTTACGTACTACTCAATTGATTGTTAAAAAAAGGCTTCAGAAGTTATTATGTTCTGATATCTTATGTGTCAATAATATTTTGAAATTTTAATGCAATGATTTATTGCAACCGGAATTAGCAGAATCACACTTGATATGACTCGTAAAGAATTTTCAACCCAAACAGTTTATCTTATGTTACACATAAAAAACTTAACTCATCAGCAGAAAATTGATTTTTTTAATCAAAGGTTCATCCTATAGATGTTTTGGATCAATTAACAATCTCTTTTTGAAATGAATAACTATGAAATCATTTTCAGGAGAATTTGAATACAATTTTATATTTTTTTATTTAAGTCAGGTTACATTAAAGCTGACAACCTGTTTGAAAAAATAAGGCGTAATTTGTGTTTTCTGCTTTATAGTACTCATTCACCACCTTTCTAACAAACCTTACTCTAATCCTAGCACAAGCCTAACTCCTTGTGCCAACCTAATTTTAACTGTTATACTAACCCTAGGGCTAACCTTTAATTTTCCAATTTTTAGCGTCCTCTCTGTATAGCTACTCGTAAGGTTTTATTTTCTTTCTGGCATACAGCTCTAATGAGTGCCAAATGCAAACCAATCAATCAGTTGTTATCATGTTTCGCTATGTCTCAAACATTTCTTGCTATGGTCTTAGTGTTTTTAAAAGATGTATAGAGGAAGTTAGTTGGGATGATAAATCATATTGTATCAGCATTTCAGCCATCAGAATTTTTTTTCCAGCTATTAGGCCAAATGTAATGTATTATGAGTCTCCTTGATTGATACATTTTTACTGAGACGTAATAGACTTAATTTTCCCCCAGGTTCTTCGTACACTGTTGCTCAGCTCTGTTGGCATTCACATGACGAATGAATCAGTGTGTGAAATCATGCAATCGTGCTTCAGGATATGCTTCGAAATGAGACTCAGTGGTGCGTATCTTTTACTTTACATCAATATACATTTGGCAGGACATTTGGTAGCTCTTATCTTTTCTTTTCAACAATCAAATAAGGCCGTGTCTAACACGGGAAATTAAATTTTACCACAGCAGGCTACTGCAATTGACATATGCAACTAACAGGTCTTGAAAGAAACTCTACCTGTTACTGTGCTAACTTGTTGTCCTGGTTTAGGACAGTGGTTAGCACGCTTGCCTTTGGTTGCAAAAACCTGGGTACAACTTAATTTCCCATCATGTTAGGCCATATATGAATTAATGTTACTTTACATCAAAATGTATTTGGCAGGAAATTTTCATTACTTTCTTTTTACAGAGCTTCTACGCAGAACTGCAGAACAGACATTAGTAGACATGGTGCAACTACTATTTACCAGGTAAAAGCATTCTTCCCTTTAAAGCCTTTGAACTGAAAGGATGGACACAATTGGACATATTGTTTAGATCATTCAATCCTTGTGGAATTATTACTTAAAATTGGAGGAAAAAATTTGCAAGCTCTCCGTAATTCCAGGCAAAAAGGTAAAAGAAATCACGATGTGTGGTCACATCAAGAGGAAGGACCAGGGTCGCACTGCTCGATCAATCTACCTATTCAGTAGGTCCTTTATGCTTGTGGGTAAACCAATACCTTACGAAGGTAGTAAGCGTATTTGCCTATAAAATATCAATTCATTGTTTTAATTAGTCTACCTATTTAGTGGGCCCTTTTTACTTTTGAGCTTGAACCAATACCTTATCCATATAATTAGCGTATCAACTTGAAAGATTCTCGCATTCGACTCTGCATTCACTTTCATAAATCTCCGACGGTGTCTACTCAATATGAAAAATTGAAACTTGATTTATGTAGACTGCCCCAGTTTAAAGAAGATATGAAAGGCGGGTCCTCACCCCACATCAGAAAGGTAGGCCAATATTAATTCTAGAATATTTTTCTTTCAAAACATTTGAGCCAAGCTTACTGTGGATGTAAACAAATCGTTGTAAGATGAAGTTTTTTTTATTTGCCTTTGGATATTCACAAACTTAAGGACATTAGTATTTGGCTCTCTTATTGTTGCTTAATTCTAGAATTGATTGTCTAAATTTTTAGAAATAAATTTATGAAAGCATTGTATAATTATGATGAAAATGTATTTAATTGAAGTTGGTAGCGGTGATAGTTGAAACAAGACTAATGAATTCGATCTAAGTCATATAAAAAGAAAAATCTGCTTATTAAATCTTCCTACCTTTTGATAACAACCAAGACCGAATGCATTAATATGCGGTGCTTTTTTGTCTTCTCGAGCCTCCCACCGCTAACCGTTATAAATGTACTTTTCAGATGTTTAAAAGATCTGGCACCCTATCAAGCACTCGAAGGGGAACAAGGAAGCCATCTCCACTACCCAAGCGCAGTAAACTAGAAGCTACTGGCAAAGCTTCAAGGAAGTCACAACTCTCACAGCAAACCCTTAAACAAGATTCAGAAAAAAATATGACTGAGGATACTAGTGTTAATGAAAATAAGGTGAATAAGGACGAAAAACCGGACCAAGATAACGATCAAGTGGCGGTATCATTATATGATATCGATGAAATGGAAGTTCGGGAGGATGCAAATAAAGACAAGGTCGTTTTAGATAATTTAGATGAAGATCAAGGCTCAGAGACTTTGAAACAAGATTCTGATTCTACTATAGTTGAGGACGAGGCAAAATATCAGAACGAGGATTCTCACGTGATAATAACAGCCGAGGATTCCAAAACCATTGCAACAAGCGGAGAATCTGAACCCATAGTAACTGGCAAAGATGCTTGCACGCCCCGTGAACATTTACCGAAAACGCAGCCAATAGCAGACAAGTCTTGCGAAGATTTTATTAATGATGCGGAAGATTCAGAAACATTTCAAGATATCAGTCATTTTAAACCTGAAATTGTCGTTGAAAATGAAGTGGAGGCTGATGTTTCTTTGGAGATGAAGGCATCAGATATGTCTGGTTTGGTCAGCAAAGGTGTGATATCATTGCAGTATCCAGAAGATGATGTCCGAAGTATTGGATCTGTGAATTTGGAGGAGACCAAGTTAGAAGTGCCTCAAGTTAGCGAAGAGGTATATTTTCCATTGTTATCATCATTGTAGTTGTTTCCATTTTGTATATTACTTAGCCAGATTTCAACGATTATGGAAACAGTAGAACAGCCTTTGATCAGTATAAAACTTGAGGATGGTGAGGAAAATAGGAAACATTGTGAAGCATAATAGCTTCTTAGAAATGTTTTGCCATGTTTCTGATTTTCTTGGCCATCCTCAAATTACAGAAACAAGGTTTTGACAATCTTGTTGGAATACCAAGCCCTTTACTTATTCTACTGTATATGGAACCTTGTAACACACCAATTTTACTTTCAGAATTTATTGGTAACTCCTGACAACATTGCTAAGAAGCATAATTCACGAGGCATGTTTTAATGCGGGAAATTGTATTTTACCACCGGGATCTGCTGCTATTCTGATAAAAGATAACCAGGTCTCAAACCTTGGTTTTACCTACCAAAGGTGAGCGGGCGAACCGCTGTCCTAAACCAAGACAATAAGTTAGCACAGTAGCCTCGAGGTGTATCAAACTCCGGGCTGCAAGACCTGGTGATGGTTTCTGAGCATTGCGGTTTTGGTTTAGGCCACTTAAGTAAAATATGATTTCCCATGTTAGATCATGCCTTAAGAATTTATGTTATTATAAACATGGTTCCGAAGAAGGACATTGCTGAGAAAGAGGGTCTATATCATAAATCGACTAGTTGTTTGTATTTAACAATTTCTTTTAGACTGTTGAGAAATCTGAAGAGTCTCCAGCTGCCAAAGACAAATCAAATTTAACTGAAGACAGCAGCCACAGTGCGGAGGAGGACGACAACGAAGGAGCTGAAGAATACGTCAATCAACAAGGAGTGCGTTTTATGCCGCAACAACAACAAAAAGAAGGTGCGTCATTTTCTATGTAAGCTGGTTATAGTATGCACCAAAACCTATGACCTAAAACGTTGACCCCAAAAATCCTTCTTATACTTACACTTACCTTAATGCTCAATTTATGACCCTAGCCCTTTTTAATAGCTTTGATCTTTTAAAACGAATGAACAAGGACATAAATACTAATTCTGGGAAAAACTGAATTCAAGGAATAGGTTTTTGATGCATGGCAAAGATCACCAAGCAGATGCGAACTTGAATTAAAAAATCCAATATCCTTAATTCATGAAACATTTATTCTCTGCATTCTGTTCACTTCATTCATTTCATATTGTAACAAAATTTCTTTGAACTCCTATTAATGTGTTGAAATTATTTGCCAGGTCAAGCAACTTTGATTCCTTACGGCCTACCATGTGTTCGAGAACTTCTTCGCTTCTTAACCACACTCATCAATCCTCATGACAGGTATCTATTTCCTATTTTTTTCATTTAGTTTCTTAAAAAGATAACAAAGTATAACTTAATTTGCCACTCATGGCGGGAATAGACCCTAGATCGTCGGAGCTCCTGCCATGAAGATCACTTACTTGAAGATCACTAAATTTAGTATCCGACCAGAGGTACAAAAAAAGGAAACTGTAAGAACAAAAGTCTTTCCCACATCTAGCTTAAGCACTATTGACAGTGATGAAATAATCTTTAAAGCTTTTGCAAGAATAAGAAATCTGACTGTCGCATTCAAAACAGTAGATAATTCGAAAACAGTCAATTTTACCTAAAATCAGATGTGAGAAAGAGATTACTCACAATAGTTACTAATAACTATGCTGATATGGTTGGGTGCTGCTGTATGCTTTTGAAGCACATTTTTCTATTTTCTATTTTAATCATGGGCTTGTACTCACCTTTCAAATCCCCCTGTAAGACCTTTCAAAATGGTGGCACAAACGTATTGTACCTCTAGCATATAATTTGAAGTGGTAAAGCTGTTTAATAATCTCTTTTACTTTGTATTATTATTTCAGACACAACTCCAACACGATGATCCACATTGGACTGTCTCTAATGACCGTTGCGTTGGAATCTGGGTCAAGTAAAATTGGCTTGTTCTCTTCTCTGATGAATCAGGTCAAAGACGAAACTTGCAAGAATTTGCTATCGGTTAGTTGAGTCTTTTATTATGGAAGGCATTAGACACTGAATTCTTACCCCCCCCCCCCCCCAACCTGAGGGGAGTTATGAAGATACGTTTTTTATTTTCTAGCTACTCTTATTCAATTTCAACTTTGTTTGAAAATCACTCAATAAGATATGTAACAAAGATTGATTATAGCTATTAACCATACCATGTTGAAGATTTTGCGTTTATTTGGTACTTTTCTCTACTGATGCCTCGCAATGAAAATGCCATGATGATCCTACTACTTAACTATTGCAAAAGTTCCCAATAACTCAGCAATTCGTCTGCCAATTGCATTGCCAATGTAAAATAATATTTTCCTTGCACAGGTTTTTCAAGACTGATTTTTTCATATTGAAATGTGGCATCCGTCCTCACTTTCCATACTTTTTTCCATTTTAGTTGCTGCAATGTGACATTCACATATTGTTTTCATTGGCGATGCGTGTTTGCTTTCTCATGATCGAGGCTTTGAGGGGTCACCTGAAATACCAAGTCGAGGTAAAAACACTTAACAATCTTACTTCATGACGAATAAGAACCTCTCCAAATTGTGGTTTCCCAGTAAAAAGATGATTTGCTATTTAGTGTACGCTTAATCTGTTACCCCTTATCTGCTGCCCTTTATCTGCTACCCTTAATTTGATACCCTAAATCTGATACTCTTAATCTGCTGCCCTTAATCTGATACCCTTAATTTGATACCCTAAATCTGATACCCTTAATCTGCTAATCTTAACAGGGCATGAAAAAGTACCTGTCCGTGTGACTGCTGTTCGCAGGACATTTTTGAATTGAAATTCCTGCAGGAAATTTTTTAAATTGTTTACTTTTTTCTAAGTAACAACAGGAGTTAAGCATTATATTCTGTGTTGGTATTTAGGGATGTTATGGTATATTATGAGCCACTGACATTCAGGTGATTTTTCGGTAGTAGGAAGAAAATATTCTTTCATGCCCTGACCCTTAAGCTGCCACCCTTAATCTGCCACCCTTAATCTGCTACCATTAATCTGCTATCCTTGGTGGCTAGGGAATTGAAATTTCCATTGACATGATTGGTTTTATTTCCAGTCATTCTTCATGAAGCTGATGGATATTCTGGTGTTCGAACATATCAATGTGCCTTACGAGAAGAGAGAAATGACTTTGGAATATATCAATCAGGTAACTCATTTCATTCTTGAAGTTACAATAATTTTTATAGATAAAATTCATGTTTTTAATGAATTGTTCCGGATGGGTTGAACATTTTCAACTTAGCAACCCCTTTCCCTTTGTTTTATTCTGATTTGAAGTCATTGAATTTGAATTGTAAGAAAAGAGAAATGACTTTGGAGAATATCAAATAATTAACTAACTGATAATTAAAATTAACTGCTTCTTTATTTTGTCACTCTCTTATTGTAAATGCAAGGATATTTTGCTATTCGTTGCGCTTACTTTCGCTTTTTAAGTAAATTGTTGACTGTTCATCTAACTGTTCATTCATTTAAGTAAATTCAACTGTTCATTTACCATCTTCATTTGATAATAATAAGCCAAAAGACATTCGAGAAAATTAAAGTGAATATACGTAGCAATATGGACAGGCGGTTATGAATAGGCTCAAGAAACGCCCACAAGCATACTATTTCGTTTGCCACACAACGGAACGGCAGGCGTCGTTGTCCTTGAATACATTACATTACAGTTTTAACTTAGAACGGGCCATCTTTTAACCCTGTGAATTCCCTTCAACGTTTAGTCTACTTTTAGGAATTGTTTATTTCCAAATGCAATGTTAATGTTTCAGGTTGTAGTATAAGCCTTTGTGCATCGACGCTCTTAAATAAACTGCCCGAGTGTCAGTCGAAAAGCTTTATTGGTCTTTTTTTGTTTGCTATGTTTGAATTTTCTCGCTGTTCAGAAGCTATGTACCGATCGAAGTATTACCCTGAAATTGATGATTATTATAATTAAAAATGTTGTTAAAACTAATTTTTTGTTTCTGTAGCTGTTCCATATACCGTATCTTGTTCCTGAGATTTATCTCAACTATGATTGCGACATACGATGCAGCAACCTCCTGGAAGACTTTTGCAAAGTTCTTTCAAAGGTACTACCTTCTATTTGGATTTTCTATTCGTCTGGATTTGGACGTTACAAACATCGAAATTGATGTTTTCTCCGAGAAATCAAAATACTTTTGACCGTTAAAGGATCCCTGATGTAGAGCTATTGGGATTTAGGTTTAGATGCCTTTTTCAATGTTTTTACAAGGAATTTCCATGATGATTAACCGGACCGGCTTTTTGCTTAGAAATTTTCAGCGTCCTTCAGCCCCAAAAACAAACCATTCAAAATTCCTTTTTATCCATTTCTTGTATGAAAACAACTGAAAATAAACACATCCCATATCAGTTCAACATTTGTAAACAAGAATTGAGTCATTTTTCATCTTTTTGATGCATTTTTCGATGCTTTTCCATGGAAGGAAATATTGAGGATTAAATGTAAGACATACTAAAATGTTAAATCGATTTCTAAATTCAAACCTTTTCTTTTTCAGAACGCATTTAGGCCCGGTAATCTCTCGTCAGTGAACATGCTTGCTCTGGATGCCCTGTTAACAATTGTGAATGAAATTGAGGAGAATTCCCACCGGATTTCGTCACGAACTGAAAGTGACTCACTCGGAATACTCGGCATTGATGGCGTCACTAGAAGCGAAAGGACTGTCAGCACTTCTTCAGAGAAAACTGGTGAGTTGGAATCCGAGGCTTACTCTAGAATTTTCCCTGGGACGAATCTAGTGATGGAATGTGGGTTGGAACGCTTGATTAACTACAACACACCAATCAGGAATTGAAAGAAGTCCTGAATAAATGGATTGGATAGAGTTCCAAAGTACTGATCAATGGTGGTCTGGAATAGTCAGTGTTTTTGGAAAATTTCCGTGAATCGCTCCTATGCCCCTCCGATCTTTCTTAAATGTTCCCCTTTAAATGTTTGGGTTTGTTCCCAATGATACACATTAAAGAGTTTTGCTCCTAAATGTACCCCTTTAATAGTTCGAGTTTTGGTCTTCAAGCAAAATATGTTTATGGAATACTTGACACAATATCGTGCATTAGTAGTGAAGAGTATTCTGATAGGGAGGAAGCTGTCATCCGGTGTAAAGTTGATAGGGAAATGTGCATTGATGGAAGATATTGAGTTGAGTTGATAGGCAAATACACTTACTATCATCGTATGGTATTGGTTCATGTGCAAAGCACAAAGAACTCACTGAATAGGTAACTAATCAAAGCAGTACATTTGTAGTTGATAGGCAAATCCCCTTGCTATTTTTGTAAGGTATTGGTTCATGTGTAAAGGCTAAAATACACGATCAGTTTTTTTCTTCAGTTTTTCCTCTTCAGTCGAAATTTGAGACGTTTCGTGACATTTTCTGACTGATTAGTCGAGACTGATCAGTTTTTTCAAAAGATGGACGTGCTTAAACCTTCAGTCAAATGGATCAGTCAGAATGACTCTCCAGCGGAAAAGGAGGTGGTCGCTGTGGGTTTTTTTGTAAACATAGTGCAATTAAAGGATTTATATGACGCATTCAGGAAAACATTAGCATATCTTGCAGGATGTAGAGAAAATATTGGAATATTTGAGCAAGTTTTTAAGGAGCATCGTCGTCTTCTTCAAAATTTCTTCAAAAACATAAAAGGCAGAGCGCGTTGAGCTAACAGAGTTCTTTATAAGTCTCTGGGAAGCAGACCCTAGTTAATGGGACGAAAGGTCGCTTATTAAGGACAAAAGGTAATCGAATGTTACTGGGCTCATTCTCAAGAGTTTTTTTTATGTTCGTCCTCCTCTTCTTAACGAAATTCTCTTTGGAGTGTGTCGTACATCCCAAGGCTTTGGCGTTTTTGAAGCCATGGCTTTACCCAGGTTGATTTTTTTTTACGTTTTCGCTTCAAAATCACAGGAATAATCAAAGCTGCAGCAGCAAATTCTGTGTCACTCTCCACTGCTCAACTGAAAAGAACTGACGATTTTTGACTGATCGTGTATACGCGTGCCTCTTCAGTTTTTTTTCGAATAAGCTGAAGAAAAAAACGGACGGGGAAAAACTGACAAAAAAAACTGATCGTGTATTTTAGCCTTAAAGCAAAAAGGGCCTACATAATAGGAAAACTATTCGAGCAGTGCGACCCTGGTCCTTCCTCTCGATGTCACCACATCTCGTGATTCCTTTGGCGTTTTTGCTTGGAATTACAGAGAGCTGACGAATTCTACCCTTACACTTTTTGACAGGTCTGAATGTGGTCTTGAACTCCGAAACCGGAAGGGTGGAGTGATCCAACCACCCTCCGCCATATAGAAATTTTCTGAAGGTGGTGTTTGTGAAGTTTTACTTCTACAGTAGAAAATCAATTTGAAAGTTGTTTATTCGTTGCAATAACCGATTGGTAATTTTATCACTAATTCCTTCATAGGCGAGGATGATTCCGGTTCAGATAATGATATGGAGTACCTTGGAATCCTCCCTCCTGCCCCACCAACATCAGGGTTCAGTGTTGCCAAGCAACTGCTTGCAAAAACAAAGCAATCGTCGATCATGACGAAGAGGAAGCAACGAACGTATTCTGAGATGAGTGATGTTGTGTTACCTTGCTCTGAAGATCTGGCTAAACAAAAATTAAAGAAGAAGGTAGCTAATGCACATCCTTGTTACATTCATCTTCTTAAATCTTGTATCTTACTTTAGGCTTGCATCTGAAACTAATGATTCAATGCCATAAACTGGCTAAATATGATTATCTCCCTTTGGCTGAAAGTCTTTGTTTAATTAGTGGGATTGGGGTAGCTCTATTTGTGTTATGAAGGGATGTGCTATTCACCAAATGGTGAGAGCACTTGCAGGCTAACTGTCGCGGCTTTGAGTCCTGCTAGAGTTATTTAAAGGTACTTATCTCAAACGATGTGTGAAAAGAAAAGCATTGATGCTAAACCATCCTCACCAAAAATCAAAGCGATTGATTTTTCAAATCCCGCTTCTCCTCAAGTTTACTCCTGCACCCCATCCAATGATTATAGGCTGTGATGCCCCCCGCCATGGTGTGGGTAGTCCTTACCTTTATACAGGCATTATACCATTATATTGCCATTGAAGAAATGCGTTGGTTCACCCCTACATCTGATAGGTGATGGTGCAATTTATGTTGGCCTTCTCCTTGCACAAAAATCATCAATTTTCTTTTTTCAAATCTTGCTCCATCTCAACTAAGACGTTATTATTGGCAAACATTCTCTTTACGCCCTTGATGTGCGGGTAATACTTTTTACACAATGCCATGCATAAAACATCTACAATCCTCACCATTTTTCCACAATCCTCGGTAGGTTTTTCATACTTAATCAACTAAACATCAAGAAAATGTCCCCCCTCTCCCCCAAATCAATGTTGAATCGATTTGGAAAGTTGTTTGAAGGTCCTCAGGTCACAAGCGATAGTAGAATCAACATTGATTTGGGGGTAGGGGAAGCTGGACTTTTGTAATCCTTAATTGAAAGCCATTTAGTAGAAATATTTTCAATTGTTCTCCTCGATGTCTCAAGACCTTATGTCAAGGATTGTAGTACAGTGTACAGTAGTATCCCGCATACAGGAAACACCGATTTAAGCAACACAGACCTGGTTTCTGATGAATAACTACCCTTTTTATAAGAAACCCCTATTGATATCAATTGAGTAGCATCAGAAAGGCCTCAGACCTGATATTGAAAATTATGTTTCTTACATGTAGGACACTACTGTATTTAATTTCCATCAATATCGTTAAATTATTCTCATTTATCACCAACTTCTAGCTTCTATGGCAAGGAATCGAAGAATTCAACAAGAAAGCCAAGAAAGGTATCGAATTTCTTCAAGAGCACAAATTACTCTCAACTCCTCTAGTTCCAGAAGAGCTTGTTCATTTCTTCAAGGAAAACCAGAAAGTCGATAAGAAAATAATTGGTGAATATATCGGGAATAGAAACAACGGAAAAGTTCTTGATGCATTTGTCAGGTTTGTAAATTCAATTTTATTTGCATTGAATATGGTAGAGTTTTAAACCAAAACTTACAGTAAAATCTACACTCAATAATGAGACTCGTTTTTCTGTAACTCTGAGTTTTGTGCTTGTTCACTCATCAGACAGATGGTATAGTCTGGCTGGTGTTAGTCCTATTAGATGGAATAGCCAGATTGGCATTGTCTGTCTGATGAATGTGCAAGCACGAAATTCAGAGTTATAGAAGTACATATTTATATTTTTGAGTGTAGATTCTACTATAAAATTGCTTTATACTCGCGTATATCAAGAACTATAATCAGGATAGGCAAGTTTTGCTTGATAAACAATATATGAATATTGGGAAACTCAGAGTTGCAGAATGATATGTCTCTTTATTGACTGTAGATTCTACTATGAAATTGCTCAATACTTGCATATATCAAGCACTAGTCAGGATAGGCACGCTCCACTGGAGTTAAATTGCTTAAAACTTATCAATTCTCTGTTTTTTCCTTCTACCTAGTTTTAAGGATTCAAATGCCTTAATCTAACATTTTCTATATAGCTTTTAATTTATCAATGTTTTTGACATTGGGCTCTTTTGTACAGAATATTTCTCTTTGTAGATAAATTATTATAGGCTACCCACTTTGAATACATTATACTATTATTATTATAGTTGTTTATTTTTCTTATAAATGACAATGTTGTGCTACCAATCGATGTATTGGAGGATTTTTAAAAGTATCAGTTTTTGAAATGTTGTATTTGAAAAACCAGCATAATTGATTTTGCACGTCATGTCGGATTACTGAAGGCAATACTCGCAGCAAAAACGAGACTTGAACTTTTCAAGGCTAATATTCCTTCCACACTGGCAGTTAAATCAGCTTAAACTAAACCAGGTTTTAGATAGAAGACTTTTATTGGTCAATTCGATGATTTGAATGCTCTTGATTGGCTGGAAGAGAACCTAAAGTAAACAAAGCTGGGTTACCATGTCAGCGTGAACGCAGTATGAGGAGGACTCAACTCAATCATTTGTCCTTATTTTTCAGTTCATTTGACTTGAAAGGCCTGAGAATCGAGAATGCGTTACGTCACTTCCTGGAAACGTTCAGACTTCCTGGAGAAAGTCCTGTCATTTCTTTCATATTAGAACATTTCGCAGAAATTTATTACGTAAGTCATTGGTTATTCACCTTTCTCATTATAGGATTTTAAATCAAAACGTAAATTTCTCATTTCAAAGAGAAAATTGGCACTTTAGGCAGAAGCAACTTGACACCAGAGACTAGCTGAATGTAATTGAGCTTGTTTTTGTTACCTGAAACAAAACTTTTAAGAAGGAGGAGAGGGGGCAAAATGCAGGAAGCCGTAAGAATTATGCAAGTGTTCCAAGACTTTTGGCGGGGATTGTAGGTATTCTTTTTGAAGTCTCTCTCTTTATATTCATTTCTGATTTCTGTATAAGGTATGCAAATCCAGATAATAATCATCATATTTCTTTTAACAGAACGCGAACAGTGATGACTTTGCAAATACTGATGCTGTATTTACATTGGGTTATGCGATCATCATGTTGAATGTAGATCAACATAATGCGAATGTAAAGCAACAGAAGTCAATGACCGTCGATGTATGCTATCTATTTTCTCATTTATTCAATTCAATTTTATTTATAGACATACCATCATTATTGAATATATCGAACTACACAGCCTTAGCAATGTTAATACTTCGGGTTATTTAAAAGCTTGTTTATAACTGCATTAAGGCATGTTGCTTGCGAGATCACCTACAGTACACCTAGTTCCAGCACACTTCTCTCTGATTTAAGTCAATGACTATTGGTGGTGAGCCTAGTGATTAAGGCAATAAATACTTGCCTGTGAAAACATCACATCACAATCTCTGAGTGAAATGTTATTTCTTTGAACTGTTCCATCTTGGTATGAACATAGCAAGTGCTACTGTCGCTTCAAGATACAGAATCTTTTCCGTTAGTGGGTCTGGCATCACTATTTCAAGGTTTTGATAAGAATTTTTAAAAATGAAATGGAATATTTATTTTATAGGATTTTAAAAGAAATGTAAGAGGTGTGAATGGAGGTGGTGACTTCCCTGCAGAAATGATCGAATCAATTTACACCTCAATCAGGTAAGTGATCAGCTATTATTTAGGCCATGTTTAGACTGAAGCGATTGATCACTATTCCATATCGTATCTTGCGAAGAGGTGCAGCCACAGTTTACAACCACACAATAACGCTTAAAGATGCACCAAAGTGAGCACTACATAACCGTTTCCGTGTGAAGATTAGCTCGTGTGAAATTGGAGTTTATTTCAAAATCTTGGGTGGATTTAGTCGACATAACCTTTTAACTTTTATTCTACAGCAATATGAATTTATCGAGTTGATAACACTTGTCTATCTTTTCTATCTCATTTTGTCTATCAAAAGTATTTTAAATACTGAGCTTCTAACGATATGTCTCTCTGTTTTTTTTGCAGAACTGAAGAGATTGTGATGCCATCTGAAAGAACTGGCAGAGTGAAAGAGAATTACGATTGGAAGGTATTTCATGACCTCCTTTCCGGTTCACTCTCTTCCGGGGTCATTCTCTTCCGGTTAATAATATTCCGGTTTGTGAACAACTTCCGGCTTACGAACCTTGACTTCTTTCCTTGAATGCACTACTACGTCTTAGTATGTGCAAAGGAACATGGTATAACCTTTCCCAGACACCTTCGCAATTTAACCATATTGCCTTAATCTAAGAAGTTGGCTTTGAATGGAGAGAAGCATTATGCATTATGAACCTTGGATAGTCATAATCTTTGTATACATGGGTATCCTCTAAGGCCATTCAGATAAAAAGTGAAATATATAGTAGGAGGGAACAGTTTTACATGTAGAAAACTTTGAGAAATCTTGATCATAGTAACCTTTATTTGGTAGGTGTTACTGAGGAAAAGCCTCTTACCGGAAAGTCAGTTTTTGACGATAAACAGCAGCATGTACGATGAAGACTTGTTTCTGGTCGTCTGGGGACCAACAGTTGCTGCTCTTTCTTATATTTATGACAATGGCATGGATAAATCGGTCGTCCAGAAGGCTCTGACAGGATTCAGGTATGCTCTCATCACTAACCTCACAATTAAGACTGAATTGAGTTGCTTTGGCTTTCATCGTCCACCAATATGCCCCACAAGAGGTGCTTTTTTACATTCTTTCTTTGTGTTTGGTGATTGGTGATGTTATGCTGATAGGGTCAACTTTTCTAGTATTTCAAGAAGTCTAATTAGAATCTCATCTTATGATTTATTTTTAGAAAATGTGCTGTAATTTCAGCTCGCTATGGCCTGAGTGAAGTCTTTGATAACTTGGTTATTTCACTTTGCAAATTCACAACATTACTGACCCAAGGAGAGGTAAGAAACTTATCCAGTCAACTCTCCCTTCGTCTATAAAACGGAAAACTCCTTAAGACGGAAAATTGTTGTTTAAAGTCACTGCCAAATCGTATGGGAAATGCTGTATGTTTCTACTCTATACAACGGGCACACTCCTAACTGTAAGATCAACAGGCAAAACTCTTTTTTCCTTTTTTCCATAGTAAGAAGATTATTTACAAAACGTATTTTCTTTTAAAATCAGCTGTCAAAATGGCCTTGCTCTACCTCGACTGTCTAGTCTTGAGATCCTTACGTATGCCAGGAATGAGATGCTAAAGACGTGCAAATTGTATGGAAAGCTTGATGAACAATTCTTTGATGATGAAAATTGTAGATAGAGCATGGTGGTTTTTTCACAGTTTCCAGAAAATCCCCTCTTGAATCCAAAGAGCTTTCTATTTTCTTTAATGTAATATTGTAACCATAATAGACAAATATAAAATACTAAAAAGATTTGGATACGCCAAAAAGTCGAGATAGATGTGAAGAATTTCCTTATTTCTAACTTAAGAAATAAAATATACAATCTTAGCACACTAAGGCCTTTCTAGCTTGTTCTTCACATCTATCTCGACTTTTTGGCTTATCCTGATATCATCTTTTGAATGTAATATTGTGACGGTTGATATACTCTTCTCCTAGTTTTTATCATTAGTGATTATCTTTTTTTTTACTTCTTATAGCCAAGTGATAATCTACCAGTGACGTTCGGGACGAATATCAAAGCCCAGCTCAGTGCTAGGACAGCGTTTTCATTGGCTCACAGACACGGTGACATTTTAAGAGAAGGCTGGCAGAATCTCCTTGTCTGCATTTTACAACTTTTCAAAACTAAACTACTGCCAACTGTTCTCACTGAAGTAAGTACGGTTCTATGATGAAAAATTGTTTTCTCGTTTGCAAGCTCTCAATCTAAATCATGCTCCTAAATCTAGACGAGGGGGTAATGTAGTATCGGTTAAATGGGATCGTAGTAAGTTATGAAACATTGATTGATGGAAATTCTTCCTGGTTTTATCAAGGTTGAAGATTTCATCGATCAGAGTGGAAAGATCAGCTTGATTCGAGAAGAGCCTCAACCAATTGCAAGGTGAGAACATATCTAATACATTCCGTGCTGCTTTGATTAAACCTCAATGGTAAGTCACATTCAAAAGCAAGGAGCGGGGCGCTTTTTCGAGTGGTAGGCCTATTCAAAAATTAATGATAATGATTTCCATTTTGTTGTATTATATTTTAGAACCTTGCCCGTCAAGAATTTCTAGCATCAAGCAACTGGGGTAAAGGTGCACCCACATTGAAAAGGGTGATAGGGAGGGGCTTTATTGCGTCAGATTATGATGTAAAGAAGAATATGTAGATGTAGCGGACGGGGTTGGGAAATATTTATGTAATCATAAGATAGAAATACAGGCAAAATGTATAAAATTAACAGATATGATGATACTGTTGCATTAACTGTGAATTTAATTCAATTGCGTTTGTTCTAGGCCTGACACGACGGGTATTTTATCATCGTTCTATCATTACATCCTTGCGAATCCTGATACTTCCACACAACGAGTACAAACAGCTGAAGACAGAGAAGCCCAAGAACAAGCAGTTAGCTGTATTCAGGTGAACAGCCGTTTTCTATTTCTATACCTTCACACGCACACACATACACAAAAACAGAATTTGTATTCCTGCAGTTTTCCCTGCCAGCAGGGGTTGAACGCTCCATTGATTTGTTTCCAGACACATCCATGATTTTTGTTGGGAGCTAAGTTTTATGACCGGATACCATTCCTGACGCCATACGCAGAGATACTGTGGATGAATTCTGATGAATTTTCTGTTTCTATACCTTGTTTCATTGATTTTAAGTTGTGGCTTCTTTGGGAAACTGCAATGGTCTTTGATCGGTACTAAACTCAAGGATGGCGAGAAAATTTGGCGAAATGACTTTAAATATTTAGAAGAGTATGAATTTGCACTACATTGAATTGAATCCGAATTCAACGAAGATTGAATTGAATTGCAGGATTGCCATCCCGAGTTACTTATCACCGAAAGCAAATTTTTGAGAGGAGAATCGTTGCAAGAATTCGTAAAGGTACGAAATATTGAAGCTCTTTCTTAATAAACTATTCCCTTTGGATAAAGGTAGAACATGTTGGAAATAGGATGACCTGAATTTTCTATGAAGGTATTTTATCAGTAACAAATTCTTCTATTAACATCCTAAGACTCCAATATGCAGTAGAGCTAGAGCCCCACGTATACGATGAAAGAGCATGCAGAAGTGTTCTTTGCATAGTTTGGAGCAAGTAATGATTATCCCCTCTGTCTCCTTTTATCTTTACTTTGAACTGATATAAAGTATGCCAGATAAACATATAAAATAGTAACTCTAAAATGTATTGGAAATCAACAAGCTTTTTACGGATTAACGGGGCGATTCGAGAAAATCCCACCAATAATCTTTCTAAGAGCGACAAGACAAACAGTTATTAACATTAAAACAATAGGCTGTTAAGGCATGAGAAGAAAGGCATAATGTTTGCTGGGATGGTCTAGAATCTGGCCAGCTTAGCCAACTTTAAAGAGATGACAATTAAGGTAAAGAAATTTTCAACACAGAATTTTTATAAACATCAATCGAGGGATTGACAAAGATGAATGAAATTTAAAAAAAGTTAGATGAAATCTATTCGTGTTGTTGAACTATGAACGTAAACAAGCAAGTTAGGAAAAAAGCATCACTTAAAATGGAGTTTATATTTATAATCATTATAGTTTCAAACTTTCATGAAAACATCTGTTGTTTTTGCAGGCATTGATATTTTCATCAAAGCCAGAAAATGCTGTTGAAAACACTGACATACCGTTCGATGAAGACGCAGCAGCCTTTTTCCTGGAGTTTCTTATCCGAGTTGCATTGCAAAATAAGTAAGTACTTCGAATCACGAAATCCATTTATTTCATGATGCAGAGCTAGCCATCTTAGGGGAACAATTTCCCTGTTTTACCCGAGTTTCCTTATATCGTGTGACCATACTTCGTGATACCTTTATATTTTGCCTAAAGCTACGGAGCTGGCAAATTCACTCTTAATATTTTTTGTGATAGTTCTAAAGGTGGACACGAACCGACCACTTTTTGAAAAATGGTTGTGTGAGCTAACAAATCGGCCATTCCTGTCTCATCATTTTTGTCAAATCGGCCCTCTTTTTTCAACCTTCAATTTCCATCTAAACTTAATTCATGTATATTGAATGTGTTCCTTGCTCAAGGCAACCCATGCTTGTTACTGCTACTTATATAATAGGTATTCATGATTAGAAATAGCTAAATAAGTAAGTATCCAGAATAAGGAAATACGATTGATAATTATATTAGGTGAGTTACAGAAATGCAGAGAACATATCATTAACAAAAACAGAGTATGGCGGTAGGGGTAGCATTAAAGAGGTGAAAGTGTCCTTATTTCCATAATAGCATCCCCTTTGAAGTTTGAATAAAGATGAAAATGTAGCTGTTTTTATTGATAACTTTTCATCTTGTAGAGACAGAATTGCAATATTATGGCAGACTGTTCGAGATCATCTAACAAGTATCATCATATCTGCACAGAAACCCAGGTTAGGAACTTCAAACGTTTTTTAAATTCTATTGGCTGTTAGTATTTATAGTGGTTGAAATGATTTGAAAGTTAACAGTGAATTGTTTGGACTCAGTTGAATAGAAATACACCAGCAAGTTTATGCTGCAGAATTGAGTATCATATTCATCAACAGAACAATGTATGAACCAGGAAGCCTGTCGTGGAAAACATGTCCAGATTTTGAAACGGAGCTGGAAAAGCTTTCCTTAAATGATTTACCCATGATGTTGATACGGTTTCAGAACAATGTTGCTAAATTAGTTGGAGACAATTTGGTTAAGATTCACTCTGAGTATTTAATGATTTGCAACAATTCTTCTTTGTTGCAACATTGTGAAATATCAGATCAGCCTTCCGTTTACACTAAAACGTTTTTCTTACCGTAATGAAACGAAAATGATTTTGAAAACGGTATGGATCGTTTCAGTGTAAACGGCAAAAACGGAACGATTTCATCCTAGATTCGAAGCGGAGACTTGATGAACGCGTTCTTTTTTCACCCGTTTACACTGAACGATTCAAACCGTTTTCAAATCATACCGTTTTTGAAACTCGTTTTCACTTTATGACGTCAATGCAAAAGTCTCAGTGTAAACGGAAGCCTAAAACGGCATGATTTGGTGCTATTTTCATTTGAATTTGGTATAGTGTAAACAGGGCCCTAGTGACGAACCATGAAGAAAGTATATAATTATTGGCAGAGTTAGCTTATGCTTGTTTTTCTATAGCTTCCTCGTTGAACGAGCCGTAGTGGGACTACTCCGTCTCTCCATCCGCCTCATCCGGCGTGAAGACATTTCAAGTCAGGTCCTGGTCACATTACGCGTCCTGCTCATGATGAAACGGTCTGTCCTCCAATCTTGCTACCGGCAAATCGCATACGGTGTCCATGAGCTGATCCGGACCAATGCCAACAACATACAGTTGTCCCGTGACTGGGTTACCATCCTCACCCTTCTAGAAGTCGCAGGGGCCGGTGCACCGCCTCCTATAGTGAAGCCCGGACCCTCACTGACCATGGTACAAGGGGAGAGCCCGGTACAGGAGCAGGAACAGATTGAAGAAGATACCGGTGAAAAGACGTTCCGGCCTATTCAGGGGCATCCCCAATCGTCTGATGATGCTAGCCCGAAAGGAGATTCCTCAGGTTTGTTAGTCATCTTACTATCATTTCATAACTTTTTACATCTTATAAGAAGTAATCTAGATTTGATATTTGGCTTCTGCAAGGCTTTAAAGCCACTCGACTTTTTAAGTTAAAATTATAATCCAAAATCTCAAGATAGTACCTCAAGATTGAGCATGCAGAGTGTAAAATCGATATCTTTGACTTAGCAGGTGAGACATGGCTTCTTATTAACAAAGACCAGAGTGGTGGCACACCTGTCAATCAATACGACCTTGAGTTTGGTGAGAAGTTGAAGAAACACGACCACCGAGCCTTCATTAAGGCATCCGGGACTATTGGCTTCATTGTTCGTGATGCTGCTCACGTGACCAGGGGAAACGTATTGCAATGTATTCACACCGCTTTGCTGTTTGCAGAAGCAAGTGCTAATGGAGGTATACCATATGTCATGTTTTATCAATGAGTATCAAATATTGCTTTATCTGCATTGCATTTATCGAAATATTCTAACATCTGTCCTTAAGTTATATTCTAGAACGAGAGCCCATTTACCTAAGTTTATATATATTTATATATAATAGAAGAAAAGACAAGAACAAACCATGCTTTAAGACGTTTTTATTATAAATTTTCTTCTTTAACTTTTTAATATATCTAAAGTTGAATATGTACTTTATCATATATAACTCGAGTAGAGCGCCAGTGTGCCTATCCTGCCTATAGTGCTCGATACATGATAGTATAGAGCAATTGTAAAGTAGAATCTGCAATCTCTTTGGTGTAGTCTGTCTGACGAGGGCGCAAGCACGAAACTTGGAGTCACAGAAAAATATGTCGGTTTTTTAGTGTTTGTTCTACTTGATACTTTATCATAAATATTTTGGAAGAAAAGAGTAAAGATAATAAACTAAAAAGACTTGAAAGCCTGTTTCGCGATTGCCATGCCACTCAGTAGAAGATGTACTATAAAGATTTTAAGATGTACTATGTAAAGGGTTTAAGTGTAGAAACGATAATAAGATTAAATTAAATTAAATGAAAGATTAGCACATCTCTAAATGAGTAAGCAACCACGAAACAGGCTTGTAGAGTTTCACACTTAATATGATACCTGATTGAGGATTACATGTTATTCTTTAATCTCAAGTCTTTACTTACTAATAGTGAATCCCTTTTGTAAACCAGGTGTGAAACTTAGACTCGAAGACCCAACACCAAAAGATGCAAATGCCACCGTCAGGCGGCAACAGCCTTCAAAAGGCTCCAAGAAATTAAGAAAGAAGACGAAAGACTCCAAAACTCATGGCAAATCAAGAAACGGCGCACCCGGCTCTCCCATCAGTGAAGATGAAGTTGAAATCAGCGAGAACACCAGTAACATATACGACGCCATCTCCCTACAGTTGTTGGATCTGATGTATGTGTTGCATACGAAAGCATGTTGCATACTTGAGAATATCGACTGGCATGAGTTCGAAGAGAGTCAACGACAGGAAGTGAAGCAGAGGTGGAGTAGTATCGAGAGTGTTGATAAGCTGCCCAGCACGTTTACAGGTTTGTTTCTTTTCATGATCATCTAGTGGCGGGATGGCCGAGTCGCTAGATCACTCGACCCTTGATCAAGGGGTCCTGGGTTCAAAACTAGCATCAAACCTGTTACATAAAGTGTGAGGAGAGAATTAGCCAGCTCTCTTTAATTCCAGACGAAAAGGTAAAAGGAATCACGAGGTGTGGTCACATCGAGAGGAAGGACCAGGGTCGCACTACTAGATTAGTCTACCTATTCAGTGGGCCATTTGTGCTTGTACACATGAACCAACAACTTACGAAGATAGTAAGAGTATATGCCTACCAACTATCATCATCATATAATTGCTGTCTATTGCTTATTTGCTAAATTGATTGCTCATACAGACATACAGACTATACAACTTTATCCATCCATTTAGGGGGCCCCTGTCAAGGGAAGAGCCCGAAGGCTACTTTTGCATAGAAATATTTTTCATAAAAATCAATTTTCGAAATACTTTGCTCTGATTTTGGTCAATCATGACTTTTTGTTTCTCTTGTGCTCTACAGTTTCGTGATTTATATATTGTTTTACTCCCGTAACGTCTTTGATGTGGGTAATAAGGGACTTTGTAAACATCCTTGTTGTCTGTCCTCCCAATTGAAATGATTGTTGCTTTGATTTTTTCCTTGTATGATGCATGTTATTGTTTCCTTTTTATTTCATATGCCTTTGTTTTAAATATTTTTCGAGATTATGCGACTTCCTAAAGGAGTGATCATTTTGAATTACAAATAAGACTTATTTCGCTATCTGTCAAACAAATGAGCTGTCATTCTAACCTTAGGTGATGCTGGTTTCGGAATGAGTTTGCTGTGGATAAAGTGCTGGTGCCCCTTACTTCAAGGAATAGCTCGTCTTTGTTGTGACAACCGAAAGGAAATAAGAATGTCGGCATTGACAATTTTACAACGCTCACTGCTGGCTGAAGACTTGCAAACTTTAACTGCAGCAGAATGGGAGAGCTGTTTTAATAAGGTGGGTCAAGTTTCAATCAGTTTTCGGTTTTGCTAGAGTATTTGCACCGACTCCACCTGTTCTAAAAAGAAATATGCTTCTCTTCTAAAGCTTAAAATCATGTTTTTGTCTTTGCCAGCTGGTAGAATATACTATATGTTGATTTAGAATATCGAAAATAAACAATAAGCTAAACAACTCCCAGAAGTACATCTACTGATCCACTTATTAGGGAGGGGATTGAGTAGGCTCACTTGAAGTGAGTTATTCGTATTCAAACGAAACAGGAACAGTGCAAGACGACACAAACAGAAAAAACATAGGTAGATTAGATATTTTATATCAAAAATATTGTCAATATTTCACCTTGGCGTACAGAGCTTCTTCATTTGATTTAACTTGCATTCAACGCAAGCATTCGAAGAGGATCCGGCACAGAGTCCATTATTTTAGTCTTCCTTCGTTTAAATGTTATTTAGATTGTTGTTTATTGTCGATATTCTAAATCAACAGATGATATGTTCTATCAGCTGGCAATGACACAAACATGATTCTGAATTTTAGAAGAGGAGCATATAACTAGTTAGCATGTGCAAACCTGGTATTATTTTATTCTTGAAAATTCTTGAAAATAGCGAGAAAAATTGAAAAAAAATAAGGGAATTCAGTATACTATATAGCTTCTATATAGCTTCTCGTCTGATACTCTTTGAAACAACACCTTTTTTAAATTCAGTTTCAATCAATGAAAATCAGAATTAATGAAGTCATCTGCTGGTTAACACTCGGTTGTTAGTTTGAAAAAAAATTATCCAGTTTTCCCCGTTTTTCTCTTTCATACTAAACCGTGTTCTTTCCTTTATTTCAGGTTTTGTTTCCGATGCTAGCAAGATTACTGGATGTTCCATCCGAAGTGGATCCTATCGGTCTGGAAGAAACCAGGATGAGGGCTGCAACACTCTTGTGTAAAGTAAGTATTAACCACTGGTCTCGAAATAAAGACGGTGTAGGGCATCTGCTGTTGTAAAATGAAGCAATTGGCGGCCATATTGGAAGGCTCAACTCGATACTTTGAATTCCTAATTCTTTCTAAAAGTCTACGTTTGTGTTTGATTTTATGTATGCCGGTTATTTCAAGGCAGTGGTCCTTTATCTTGATTACAGCCTTCCCGTAATAGCTCTTCCTTCAACTAGATTTCTCACAGGTATTCGATATCTTCCGAATGTTTTATGATATTTCAAAAATTGTTATAATTTAATCGCAGGCCTTCTTGAAGTTATTGAATACTCTGCTGACCTTATCTACATTCACTGCACTGTGGATGACAATCCTGGATTTCATGGATCGTTACATGAAGGCAGACAGTAGTGACTTATTGGTATGTTTATGAGCTCGATTAATTTACCTTTGCAGTTTACTTTTCTCAATGCTGCTAAAAATATTTGTATTTTCGATACCAATTCTAGTCAAGATCGATAAATTTCTTCGTTTGCTTTCATAGCTGACTTAGTATTCGATGATATCACAACATTTGAAGGCTGTTATTCCTTCCATTTCATACTGTTTCGTTGCTTGCTTACAAAGTGATCAATTTTCCGTTCGCTTTTTATGTATTGTATCTTTTTGTATTGTTATTATTTATTCAGTGCTGATATTAACAATAGTGAGTATACACTAACATGAACAACTCCAAGGATTGCATAAATTTACCTACATACTTGAGACTGAAAAAGCATATTTGTTCTCAAAAAACCAAATTTTGATTCAACCTTTGAAATCTTTGGTATTTTTAGCCTTTTTTAATCTAATCTGGTAATGAATTCTAGATTTTTGGCCCTTTGGAACTCTGTGATCTGATGCCATAATTGGTTGTTCTAATCTTAGGAATCGCAAGTGGATTTTTGATTCGAAGATCATAACCTGTTACTTTTGGTAAAAAAATTATTCTACATAAAACTGGGTTAAGATTGTTAAGGGTCTTGTAAATTTTAAATGCTGCTTGTGATGTCCACTTCCGGTTTAAACTTAATGCTCTAGATGACATCCTTATAATGTTCTGCAACCTAGCTTTGATTTTGTATTTTCGTTTTCAGTCTGAAGCCATTCCAGAATCAATGAAAAATATGCTGCTTGTGATGTCCACTTCCGGTGTTTTCGATCACAGTGACGACGACAAATCACTGCAGCTCACACAGAAGTCAAATGACAGCCCACAGCAGTCGGACACGAAACGTCATTATTCCGCTCTTTGGCAAGTAACCTGGGAACGAATCGATTGTTTCCTGCCGAATCTAAAAAGAGACATGGTAGCCTCAAGATCGCCTTTTTCACAGAGAGCCTCATCGCCTCCTATTCATGCAGAGCCTGAGCCTCAAACAATGGAAACGGAAGGGAGGCCGGTATCTGATGATGAGTCATCAAAGCCGCACCAACCCCCTCTTCAAGAGCCAGGTAAGCCCTTGAAACTGTAATATGTAACTATGTATCAATCAACTTTATGTAATTCTTTTTACTTTATTTTGAAAAATGGAGAAAATAATTTCTGCGAGAAATAGACAGCATGGCCAGAGGTGATAAAAGTATCCAAACCTGGCAAAGTAGTTCCCAAAAATATTTTGGGTAGAGGAATTTGCAGAAAGTTTCACAGAACTTTTCGGAGTTTTGAAAAAATACAAAATCAAATGATATTGTTCTGGTCCGATATAGTTAACAGAAAACATTATCTCTGGTTGCCTGCTGGTTAATAAAGCCTATCTGAAAATTGATTTTGTAGGCCTAGACGAGGGCCTAGATCTGTCGTTATGAAAGAAATTACTCAAACCAATAGAATGGTTAGGGTTAAGAACTAAGGCTAGGATTTACATCTTATTCCTGTTCTTTTTTCAGAAAAAGTCGAAGAAGTAAGTAAAGAACCGGCTGAACTGGAACAAGAACGTCCGGCATTAAGTCCAACCCGTACCTCTCTGGATTCACATCACCCATCTAGCAACATTATCCTCCATTCACCTCTACCAGCCTTGAATCAGCCAACAAACCGGCAGTTTATCCTATCAACATCCGGTCCACAAGCACCCGGAATGCCAATTATATTGGCACCAAAACCACCGCATCCGGAAACTTCACCTGAAGCAACTAATGATAGACCGGACAGCCTTCCTTTGAAAATGGCATCAACGGAAATCACTGGAGGCGTGCCTGGGAAAGAGGCTGTATCGAATGAAAACATTGAGACTCATGCTGACGAAAAAAAGGCCCCTCCGGCTGAAAAAATCCCAATAATTATGACTAATACTGTGTATGATATATAATATTTTCTTTACGGGGGTTAGGACTGAATTCAAATTTATGGTCTGTTGGTACAGGCCAAAGCTCTATTAGAAAATTACTGCAAAACTAGATTTGTGTTATTTGCAGTAATTTAGCTGATTTGAAAATGTTTTATTCTTTACCATATTATTGAATAGGAATTAGACTAAGTCGACGTTCAAATTGCTCCATATCTTTCGTCTCCGGTTCGAAAACGAAAAAAGGCATGGATCACTTGTACAAGTGCTCCAGAAAGCTGGTCCTTCTTCCATTCAACACACAATGAATTAAATTATATTTTGCTTTCTCAGCTATAAGAGTATTGCTTCGGAATGTTGAGGACTGTTTAAAAATCAGTTGAGCTTGTCCCAACTGTTACGTCACTTCAGACAACTACATGTGGTATTCTAGCTGCCAGGAAACTTTTGATTTACCTGTGATACCGTAAGGATCGAAGATGGCTGAAAACAAGCACAGAAAACCGAACGGTTATATACACACTAGGCCGCCCCCCTGTATTAAATGTGATGTAGTTAGTACTACGTTTGTATGATGGGAGACGGATCTCTCCCGAAACGTTGTCCCACTAAGTATCAAAGGCTGTAATGATGACTTCTGACTATTATGTCGAATATTGTGTCCGAAATAGCCTTGATAAGACTGATTGCATTTACTTAGTGCTACTTTGCTTAGCGTTGTATATTGGAAGCTCGATGCTGCTAACTGAGTTGATATCAACAAATCGTTGCAGCAGCTTTCTGTCGAGTAAGTCTATCTGTAATAATTCAAACATTTTGTTGATGGAAGAACTAGAGTGTGAGAAATGATATCTACGCATGCGTTTAGTTTTTGAATTTAATACAATTCTTCTCGAGATTGTATTTAATCCACCCTACCATCCTTGCCGGTATGAATTTTTGGTAAAAATTTAGTCTATTTTAGAGAGAGGGGAATCATTGAAAAATGTGCTTGCGATAAAATCGAATAAAAGTATTTTTGAATTCTTTACAAAATGTTATGGCTTATTTATGGGTGGAAATCGACGATTCCACAATAGATGGTGAAAGTTATTTTATTCAAAGCATGTTTGGAATAATCCCCTTTGCAGTGCATAGCTATCAAAACTAGGACTGCAGGCACAAATTGCCATTCCGGTAGCTATGCGTTGCTAAGGTGCATATTCCCATGATGCATTGTGTGAAATGAGTTAACTTGCAAAATATCGACTTATATGAAATGGCTTATGTTTGTCCAAATCAATTGGAGATCTGAACTGATAGATTCTCGTAGCTCTAGGCTTAGACTTATTGTCTTATGTAGACTTTTAGATGTTATTATTTCTATATTATATGGTGAAATGAAGTAAAATGACAGAGGTGAAAACAGATTTTTTGATATTTTCTGCAAAAAACGGTCTGTTGAATGTTGGACTGAAGGACTATTCCCATGATATTTATTTTCTTTCCCCCGCATAGGTTTTTCGAGAAATCCTGCGTACCATACTAAAATTTCATGCAGGAGCCAATTAGGATAAGGTGTCATAAGTTATATCTTATCTTAGGGAAGGGGTACTCTGGACTGACAGGGGCGTCCAATCAGGCAAAGAGAATCAAACAAAGCTACCGTTTCAAAAAGCATCCCCGAACGGTATTGTGTTATTATTTTATCAACACCCCTCAAATGCTCCAATGGTAGTGCTGCGGAGGAGAATAAGTGAAAGTGAGGCTGCAGGATAGGCCATTTTAATTTCTTGGATTTTCAACATCAACAACAATTAAAAAACACTGACTTCAATGAACAGGGTGGAAGTTTAGCTCGATGAAAGAACGCTTTGTGAAGGATGGTGGTTTGCCAGTACTTTTTAAAAGGAACTTGTCGATTTGGTAGCCAATGTAGAAATGAACATCCAAAAGGTGTGTAGAAATAATGAAACAAAATTATGATAGGGAACTAAACAGGCCAGTCTGCAGAGTTGGGCAATTGCACACCCGAGATAACAATAGAACAATAGGATAGAACAATGGAAAGTTGTTAAAGCACACTCGAGATCTCGTTGAAAAAGGCCATGCTCTGCAGACTGGTAAACAGGAACCTAAAAACGTGTATTAGGCAAAGGCCCCCCCATTAGAGCTTCAATTTTTGGCACACCCGATAGATAATTTTCAATCAAAATATAAAATGAAGCACTAAACAATTTCCTGAAATAAAGAATGAAGATGAATTATGTCCATTAATCCCGTCACACATCAGTATCTTACCTATCACCAGCAGAGTCCACGGTGCATTTCATGTACTTAGGCCCAAAGATGTTGTTAGTGCACAACTTGCCTTAGAACAATATAGTCTATCAATACATTTTTGGTATTGACTCAACATGGAATGCACCCTGGACCAGAGTACATTTCATTGCGTACTAAGACCCAAAGATCTTTGGCTTACAACTTGCCTTCAAACAATATGTAATCTATTTTTTTGAGATAATCACAAAATCCTCGGCCTGGACCTAACATGGAATGCACCTTGGCAATATCAGAGGGCTAAGGCTACTGACCCCAACTGCTCAGCATTGCCAAGGCATTTATGAATTTCCCTGGCAATGGAAATCAACAATGAATAGTGCACACGGGTCATTAATCTCAGTTCAAACCAAATGTTTAACTGTCAAGAAACATGTTTCTGTTTTTCACACAAAAAGTTGATTGACCTGCTGGTAGTCACTTGTCAAAATACTCCAGTCTGCAGAGGATTGCAGAAGTTGACAAGATCTCACACGTGCAGTGCAAAATTTCCGGCATGCACCATTTATGCATCTCTGCACTTGCAAGGCTTAGATTTTGTCGTGCACTTGCAGCTTCTGGCAAATTGACTTGTGCATGAAGTTGCCATACTCAACAGACTGGAAACATGCTAGTTACCTAGTACAAGTTTTTTCTTTTGTATCTTTCTTGAGTCTTCATTCTTAGGCCTACAGACGGAGAGATTTTACTCAGTATTATATCTTTCCTCTTTAGATAAATATGAATTATTCTTGATTTGAATTTTCCTTTCCTCTCAGGTGGTTTTGGTCAAACACAAAATTTTGCAGGACTAAACAAGGTAAGAGAGGATAATTTAAATATGTCAATTCTGTGTCTTGAATTATGATACCGTCAAGGCACTTAAAACAATTCAATGGTTAGAAAAAGGGTCAGGGGTTGATTACAGAGAAAGAAGAAAGAAAGTGGAGCATTGAAGGAGTTTTGTTGTGAGACTTTAACAGAAAGAATACGTAATCAAACAAATTGAACAAAGGAGGTAGGTAATTTTGGCGAAGTTTGACAATTAAAATGCAGTTCCTAGGAAACATTTTCTCACCCATTGACTGCCTTTCAGAATTTTATTTCTTGTTGACTTCTAAGCATTTTTATTGCTCTGGTGCTGGATTATTCCTCTTCAAAGTTATAATGCAGCTCAGGTTAGTTGGGGGCAAGTGACACATTTCTTGCTTGCTGTTAAACAATGAAAAGATCAAATGACTTTATGATTATCCAGGAAGCAAGAGTAGAGAAAGTTCTGAAATAACCAAGAGAGAAATTGTCCTAAGGAATGAATAGTGTTACTTCACTGCTACCTAAAACAATCCCCTCTGGTATCATAACTTATTTCATATTACAGTTATTTCTATATTGATTTCAGAGTTCTTTTCAAACATCGAGGGGACAATCAGGGAACAATCCATGGGGAAAGTTCCAGAACAATAACAATAATAATAATAATGGCGACCAAGACTCTCCTGAAAAGATTGTGTAAGCTTTTCATATATTAATACTACAATTATAATTCTTCTCTACCCGCTATTCCATCGTGATCGTTGTTAACTACTTCTAATTTGATGTTTACCTCTATAACAAGGGATTGTGTAAAATCACATCATTTTCACCTATTCATTTATCTAGGGAAAATCATGTTTAAAGGAACAAATTGTTGAAATGTGGAATAGTACAGAGCTAAATACATGACAAATGATATTGATGGAGAATATTGATGAATTAGCAAAAATCAATACATGTTTTAATTAGGGTACATATGCCGTTTGATTTTAGCACTTTGATTATTGCTGACAAAAATTTGTAGACAAACAATCAAGCAAGAAATGGAATTGTGGAAGAATTCAAAGATGTGGCCGTTTTCATGCTTCTCGTACCAGAAAGAAAAGCCTTGCTTGGCAGGTAATATTCTAATGGGAGTAAAATGTAGTAGTCTAAACTAAAGGCCTTTGGTCTTGCTATTTCAATTCACCCCTAGGAAAAAGGAGTGATTTCGATTTTTGATCTTTTTTACGCTTATTTATATGTCAGATGAATAGGCCCAACAAGATAGGGGGGGACAACTGCCAGGGGAAATTTTTGGGAGGAGGGCCATGGCCCCAGGACCCATGCCCACAAAAAAAGAAAATTGCAAACTATCGTATAGAAAATATGAACTTCCACAGAATCACAGTGTTTTCCCCCCAGTCTATAAAACCACCACTGGCTACTGGGAAGGCGGGCAAAGAACCATTTGGGGGCACCTGTAATCGACAATAGCTCAAATACCCTAATTAAACCCTGTGGCTCAGAAGATGAAAACAACTTGGTACTATGTTTTGCTATTATATCTCTATAGCTATTTATTAGATGATTAGCATTAAAGACTGTTTATTTATTTTGTATGATTACCAACAGGTTTAACAGATTACTCTGTTGAAGAAATCAGGCTTGAAGCTTACAAAGGTAAAGAAACTGGAAATATGAACACTTACGTAAGAATTTTCACTTATTAAAGAATGCTTTTCTGCCTTTGTATTGAATCAAGTGGTGATGTATTTGATTCATTAGCATATATCTTGTCACCATTTAGTATATAAATAGTCTTCCCACTGTAATTTTGTTTGAGTTCTGAAAATGGAGGAAATAACATTGTTCTGAAACGTCAACTAATTATGTCATAACGAGTTTGTCACCTTAAATAATGAACTTGTCATAGGTTAGCTTTTTGGATTTGTCTTTCTGGATTTTTCATGAAAAAAAGCATATCGAAGTGTCTTCCTCTTGATTTCGTCCTGCAAATATGAATATTATCGTCACAGTTATTCTACTAAAATTTATTTTGAAACTTTGGTTTCCTGCCAACTTATCAATGCTGATTTCTAATTGGAATTCTCACTATGGAATGGGACAAAAGACAAAAATAGTAATTATTGCTTTTCTGATGAGCAGAAAATTTGTGATAAGTGTTTGACAAGTTTGGATGTACAACTGCTATCGGTTTTGAATTAAACTCAATCTCCAATTTGTAATGTAAACCTCTATTGCCAGTCCACCAAAATACAGTTTTTAGAAATATATTTTACTTTTCCATTTTCTAGCTCAACTCTATAAAGCAACTGCATGACCAATGGATGGCAAGGCTCAATGAGTTAAAAAGTCTGAATGCCTCAACTTGGGTAAGTGATCAATCACATATGTCTTACTCCAATGCGGCTATTAAACCTTACTTATACTTGCTCGATGATTACTTGCTATTTAAGGGAATGAAAGCTGTTATGTTTTTGATTGATAAAACCACAATTGCTCAAAGTAATTTGATGCAGGGTTTACTTCATCTTCTCAATTGCTAATTCAATTATCAAATAAAGGGTGGCCTGAATTTTTCCCAAGCAATGATAGTTGATAGGCAAATACGCTTACTATCTTCTTAAGGTATTGGTTTATGTGCTAAGCACAAATGGCCCACTGAATAGATAGACTAATCGAGCAGTGCGACCCTGGCCTTCCTCTTGATTTGACCACATCTCGTGATTCCTTTTGCCTTTTCACCTTTAATTACAGAGAGCTGGCTAATTCTCTTCTCACACTTTATGTGAAAGGTCTAAAGATGGTTTCAAACCTGGGACCCTTTGATCAAGAGTCGAGTGATCTAACCACTCCGCTTTCCAGTAATATGACTACGTTCTAACATTAGTGTCATAAAACAGCAATTGTTAACAGGAATTATAAATAAACTAGTTTAGTAAACAATTCTTTTATCTATATAGGTATCCTTGTACCCGTAAAACTACGTTAGACTACATGACGAACATTTTAATATACTTCTTCAATTCATCAATTGACCTAACCACTCGTATATTCACATATACTCAAATAAGGTCTCATCACTATGGGATACGACTTAAGTTGCTTGTGTTTTGAACATTTTTTTTTTTTTTTTTTATTCAATTAAAACAGCAGTAAACACAATACAACTACTGTGCCAATCATGGCGGGAATAGACGCTGGGTCATCGGAGCTCCCACCATGAAAGGCACTTACAATGCAAAATTTAACAATACTCTAGAGAAAATAAATTAATTTGAAAAAACAAATATTTGGGGAGGGAGAGATGTATTCGGGGAGGGAGGGATGCTGCTGCGAACATGCCTCAAGACTGTCGAACCGAAAACCACCCCCAGCGGATACACACAGTGAAACCCACAAAAGCGAAAGGGTGTCCCGAGGCGACCCGCCGTGGAGAGGTCTCCACTCCACCAGCCCAGAGGCATGATCTAAAGTCTGTTTGTTGCCTTTATGTATTTAATTGTTGCTTCAATAATCATTCTATTTTCAATTAGGGTTAGATCTGGATTTCCATATAGCATCAAATTACATAAAGCCTAGGAATCTAATAATGAAATATCTACCCTGGGAATATCTAATAATGTGCCATGGAGATCTGTACGTGCTTCTTCAAAATTTGGGCAGTGCAGGAGGAAATGTTCGGTATCTTCATCAGCAGTGCCACATGAGCAGACAGGATCAAGGCAGTTGAAGTTATGTCGAAACATGTGCTCGTTGAGCTTACTAAATTTTAATCGCAATTTCGATAATTGTCTAATACCAATAATATCATTTATACCAAAAATAGGATTCTTATTTGGTCTTATCAGAGCAAGTAATTTGTTTTTGAACTCGGAAATTGATGTTGAATTCCTTATATCATTATCAAGCAAGTTCCATTCAAAAGGTGCATTTTGAAAATATGTGTTTGCATATCGCGCAGTTCTTGTAAAATTTTGGTCATAATTTCTGGTATTTCTGAGGTTAAAACTAATGTTTCGCTCAGGAGGAACTTCGGTAAACAAATGATTAGGGGAGCGAGATTTTATTAGGTTATAGAAATGACACAGTCGTCTATACCATCTTCTATGGTACAAAGTCTCCCAACCAAGCTCATTATAAAGGCGTTCTCTGCTTGTTCCCCTCCAGGCGCCAGTCACTGCAAGGGCAGCACAATATTGAGTTTGTTCTAATTTTTGCGTAAAGTTTTGACAGAATTGAGGATCGTACTTATGGTAAATAATATCTCCATAGTCAAGATACGGTCTCGCATAAAGCTTATATATTTGGTCTAAAACATCTCTCGAAACATATTTGGAAAGATAACGTATCATGCCAATGCTGCGCCTCGCTTTTTGCATCGCTTCTTTGATGTGACTCTGAAAGTCTAGCTTTGAGTCGAGGATCATACCTAGATGCTTGTGTTCACTCTTTTTTACAACGTCATCATTGCCAAAGGACAAAGGGGGGTGTTCTGGTTTAACCCTCTTGGCAGAGAAAATAACTTCCTCTGTTTTCTGATAGTACATGGAATCGAACAATAATTTTTCAAATAATTTTCCAAAGATAGGAAGCAGCGAAATGGGGCGATAGTTGTTTTTACATTGTCTGCTCCCTTTTTTATGGACAGGAATAATATTGGCTTTTTTCCAAATAGAAGGATACTGGCCTGATGAAAGACATTTCTCAAAAATCATGCAGAGGGGCTCAACGATTGAAGAGTCACATATCTTAATCATAGTTATGGAAATGTTGTCACTGCCATGTGCCTTTGTTGCATCAAGGGCTCGTATCAGTTTTAACACCTTTGGCCTATCAATCTCTACATATTCAAGAACTGTATCGCACCTGTTCCGAAAATTTGGGAGAGTGCTATCGGTAGGAATGGCACAACATTGTTCTACAAAAAAGTCATTTAACAGAGAAGCTTTAGTTGCGACATTAGTGACAAAACATCTATTTTCTAATAACGGGGGAATATTGAGAGTTTTCTTTTTATTAATAAGCCTTTTCAGGGTAGACCAATAACTCTTTATGCCTTCCCTAGGATCACAAAGCTTTCTTCCAAGCCTTTTGAAATATTCTTCCTTAGCATTCACAATCATTTTAGATGTTTCATTACGAACTCTTTTTACATAATTCCAATCTTGGTCCCTTCTTCCCCGCTGGCAGAATTTCCTGTAGACTCTTTGCTTACGCTTAATGGCTGATTTTATGGTAGGATTGACCCAGGGCGGGTCCTTGTCACAGAATTTAACGACCTTGCTGGGGATGTAAGCCGTCATAACGGCGTAGATGGACGTAGTAAAAATTTCGGTCATTTTCTCTGGGCAAAGGGCATCAAACCGTGTTTTCCAATCAATAGCCTTCAAGTCATGTTGAATATTTTGTACGTTTGCCTTATGGTAATCCCAAATTTTTCTTTTGTAAGGTGGTGGGGATGGTATAGAGATGTTAACTTTGCCATATACTATTTGATGCTGACAGTGCTCATCCAAGGAAGGGTGTACCCCAAAGTCAGAAAATAGGTTTGGCTGGTCAGTTATTATGAGATCTATGCATGACATATTACCCTCTCGAATATTCGTTGGCTCCTCAATTAACTGGTGAAGATTATTAGTGTCCATCAATTCCTCCAGCGCAGTCCCCTCGGGTTGTTGGACATCACCTGCCCACCATTCCGAAGATCTACAATTCAGATCCCCTGTGAGAATTAAAGATTGTGGATTTTCAGCCTGAATTTTTCCCACCAAGCTCTGCAATTTATCAATGAAATCTTCAAACTGAACACTATTCTGACTAGGGCTCCGATATAGGGTGACAAAAAACACTTTCTTATGAGAAATAATTACCTCGGCGACAATTAGCTCTTGCAATTCTTCGAGATCACTTCTACGTTTTATTGGCAAGTCTTCACGAAAAAATAAACAGGCTCCCCCAACTTTTGAGTTACTTGGATGGTCACTTCTGTAGATATCCTTACTAAAACCCTCAATGAAAATCTCATCATTGCTAATAGAACTATCCAACATGGATTCAGATATAGCTATTACATCAAACTGGTGAACCGCATTATAAGCTTCAAGTAATGAGGTCTTAATACCACCCCTTGCACAAATACTATTCAAGTTCCAATGGCAAAATTTAAACAATTAGCAGTTAAAGGGCCAGGTTGGACTTCAATGTCACCAGAGAGTAGCATAATCGAATTCATTGGAAAATTTTCGCCGGTACTAAAAAGTACATAAACGATGTGTTTTAGGACAGTTCTGCATGTTGTTTTGATTTTATGGCAGGTTATGCGAAGAAAGCCATTAGACTGTATAAAATGTCTTGAAAACAAATAAGAAAAATATAATGCAGAAATAGCATAGGAGGTAGGCCTACTTAGGAAACAATCAATGTCGGTTTGAACATCAATGTCGGTTTGAAATAGCAGGCTTTTCTTCAACTCATCACTCATCCAAGCATTTAAAATTATTAGTGTATTCATTATTTCTTTCATACTGTGCCCATTTTTGCAGGACAACGAGCTGAGAAAAATTGACGGAACAGCTGGAAGTGGCCTATTTCAAACCAGCTCTAAAGGATCCGGATTATTCTCGACTTCTTCAGGTTTATTTTCAAATCAGACCGAGAAAAAATCAACCAGTGTGTTCGGTCAATCATCCTCCGGACAATCGATATTCGGACAGTCGACTGGTCAAACGTCTGGCCAATCGATATTCGGAAAACAGTCCGCTTTCAGATCCCAGTCAGCGCAGCCTGCTTTTGGAAGTCAGCCAGTGAAACCGTTGTTTGGCCAGGCCTCGTCCACCCAACCAGGTTAGTTTCTTAATTCATGATTTAATGCGTCAAGACAAAATCTTTTTAGTGCTCTCGTGCATTGAATTTTGGTATGGTAGCTATGAGAAGGTTGCCTTTGATCCCCCTAGCCTAGCTCCAACAGGCATCTGAATCTAGGCGGAGATGGCCGAGTGGTTGGATCACCCGGGTCCGAAACCACCTTCAGACCTGTCAAAAAATGTGAGGAGAGAATTAGCCAGCTCTCTGTAATCCCAGGCAAAAAGGTAAAAAGAATCACGAGGTGTGGTCACATCGAGAAGAAGGACCAGGGTTGCACTGCTTCGATCAGTCTACCTTTTCAGTGGGCCCTTTTTGCTTAGCACATAAACCCATACCTTGCGAAGATAGTAAGCGTATGTGCCAATTAACTATCAACTATCAACAACTGAATAGACCTTTTTCTTGTCAATGCTACCGTCTTGAATTAATGCAAATTTACTCTCTGGCTACTCCAGTTTCCTTTGCGAATTCTAATAACATTCAATGATATCAAGAGGGCCAAATTTGCATTAACTCGAGATGGCATCATTTAGAGGAAAAGGTCTATTATGTGCATATATACCGTCTTGAAATTAAACCACTTGATTTCTTTTGAAGCATCGCTTGTTAAATTTCACTAGTTTGCTAATTATAGTTTAAAGAGTAACAAATGAATTCTAGAAAAGCCCATCCATTATTCTGGATCAGTCGTTGCTTAGTTTAATCCTACATATCAACAAATTAACATCAACAAATAAACGAGGATGGTAGGCCACTTTTTAGCTGTCTAATTTGATGGTCTCTGACTTGCATCTAATTTATTTCAGCAGGACAAGGTCTGTTTGCTCAAACACCACAACCAACGAATCAAGGCATTTTCGGCCAACAAGCTCAGCAACCGAACCAGGGACTCTTTTCCAAACCTGCCAATCAAATGTCCAGTACATTATTCACCCCGCAACCAGCGGCACAAGGAGCCTCACAAGGGCTGTTTTCTACTCAGTCTACACAGGGACTATTTTCAAGTCAGCCTTCGCAGGGACTCTTCTCCAAACAGCCCACGCAGGGCTCACTGTTTGGTGGTAATCAGCAAACTCAGAGTAATCCATTTGGACAACAACAACAGCAACAAAAGCCAGCGTTAAGTTCGTCACTTGGTAACACCAACCAGCTAGGAATCTCTCAGGTAAATAAAAGTCTATATTATTAGAACTCTAAGATTTATTCCAAAATCATCCTCCACTTTTACTTTTGTCTGCAGCATCCAGACTCGAAAGAATCACTGCTTGGTTTTTCTAAATCGAATCAAGCATGTTTTTTCTGTGCTAGTGCTATCTCTCCGTTGTATTGATGCTATCCCTCCATGTACTTAATAACCTCTGTGTGCTGATGCTATCCCTCCAGTGTACCAAATGCTATCCGTCCTTGTACTGTATATCCTCCCATGTACTGCACAATCTCCGATCTACCGATGCTATCCGTTCGATGTACTATCCTACCCCTCCATGTACTGAATGCTATCCTTCTGGTGTACTGCATGCTACCCCTTGTACTGTACAACTTCTGGTCTACGGATGTTATCCTTTCACGACTGATGCTATTCCTCCATGTACTGTAAATCTTCCAGTGTACTGAATGCTATCCCTCTATATATCCTATAACCTCTGGAGAACTGATACTATTCCTCTTGTTTACTGCACAACTCTTAGTGTAAATGTGTAAAAGTTGGGGCATTGTAGTCTAAAAGTAATTCCATCCAGAATATTTATCACCTAGCAGCTGATAACAGGTGTATGTCACTAACTGCTGCATCCACTTATACAAGAGGAGGGACCTTACCGAACCATTACAGTAATGGAATTACGAAATTATTTCCTACTTTTATCCGCAAATAGAATGGTCACACAAAGATAACTACAGATAATTGATTTTTTCAATAACGAATTTGCTGAATTATAAGCTGGAAAGAATCACGATTGACTTTTGACTTTGGAGACAATTCGGTTTTCTTGAACCGATGTTGAAAAATTGGGCGAAGAGATCAAGTAGGATCAGAACCAATTCCTTTTAAATCCAATTCCAAATTAAATCTTATCTAGATTGCTTAATTGAATTTCACGACGAAACCACTTCTTTCTCGAAGCTTTGCTTTTAAGAATGGCTTAGCTTTGTCAACATTGTGACTTCATTTTATAATTGATTGATCCATGAAGGATCCATAGCTTTGTTACTGTCATCTTAAAGTGGATGACGCTGAACGATTGAAAAACTTTTTTGTTGCCCAGGGGGTTTGTTCGTCTACTTCGGATACGACCACTATTATGTTATGCTCAGGGTAGGGTTTTATTTACCCTTATCAGATGCCTAGATCTAGGACCTGGTCTTGCTATTCGACTTTCCCTCCTTCAAGTTTTTGATCGGCAAATAGTTGATAGGCAAATATGATTACTATCTTTGTAAGGTATTGGTTTATTTGCAAAGCAAAAAAAGACCAATTTAGCAGGTTAACTAATAAAGTAGTGTATTGATAGTTAATAGGCAAATATGATTACTATCTTTGTAAGGTATTGGTTTATTTGCAAAGCAAAAAAGACCAATTTAGCAGGTACACTAATCAAGTAGTGCATTGATAGTTGTTTGGCAAACACGATTACTATCTTCGTAAGGTATTGGTTTATGTGCAAAATACAAATGGCCCACTAAATAGGTGGACTATTCGACCATCGTATTCCTAAAAGACTCTAGGGTAGTGCATCCTTTCTCATTAGGTGTTTTCTTGTGGATGTGATTTTCTCTGTGCTACCCTTTGATCAGAGAAGAAACGATTTTTTGCTGTCATTTCATGATCGGTTTTAAATGATCGATTAATGCTCACGAGATGATTATTCCACGATTAGTTAGTAATCGGTTTTAAATGATCATTGAGTTTTGAATGATAAATTAGTGATCATGAGATGATCAGTCAATAATCGGTTATAAATAATCAAGGAGCTTTAAATGACCAGTTAATAATCACTTTTGAATAATCAATGAGTTTTAAATGATCAATTAATGATCACCAGATGCTCATTCCATGATCAGTTAGTAATCGGTTTTAAATTATCAATGAGTTTTGAATGATCAATTGTTGATCATGAGATGATCAGCTAATAATCGGTTTTAAATGATCAAGGAGCTTTAAATGGTCAGTTATTAATCAGTTTTAAATGATCAATGAGTTTTAAATGATCAATTAATTATCACGAGATGATCATTCCATGATCGGTTAGTAATCGGTTTTAACTGATCAATGAGTTTTGAATGAACAATTAGTGATCATGAGATGATCAGTTAATAATCGGTTTTAAATGATCAAGGAGCCTTGAATGATGAGTTAATGATCAGTTGTAAATGATCAATGAGTTTTAAATGATCAATTCGTGATTATGAGATGATCATTTCATGATCAGTTTATTCCACCTTTTCAGGCCTCGACTGCAGCAGTCCAGCCAACCAACTCGGTCTCAAACCCATTCCTACAAGCAGCCATGCAGCAATCACAACAAACGAACAATGCCGTGCCTGAAATCGCGTCCGACCTGCCGGTCACTGAGAAAGATCTTGCTGCCTTCAAAGCGGACCGGTTTGTTTACGGACAGATACCTGAATGCCCGCCTCCGTTAGAGTTATGCTGACATTGCTCATTCAAGAGAGGTTAGCTATCACGGGAAAGAGGTTTGTCGCTAAATGCTTTTCTACGAGATAAAGTGATGTCTAGCTCAGTTTGAACTAATCCAAAAGTAGGCCACTGCTTTACCGCACGCCTTCTCCCCTGATTCAAGAACTAGGAGTTTCTTCCTTATAAAATTACTTTTGGCTCAAGTGTTTGGAATGGAAAAGAGCAGACAGCAGATATGTTTCGCAACCTTCTTTTATAAATGATCAAAATGCCATCGTTTTTTTATTGGGAAATATTGTTAGATATTTATATTGTCAGGGGCGGATCAAGACGGTTGTAATGGTTGCAACTGCAACAGTCAGATTTCTATATTATACATTGTTACATAAAAAAACTTCAGAAAATAGTGTTAGACAAGCAAGTGAAGTTCATTTTGAATTTTCCATAGCGAAGAAAAAAGTAAAATCCATTTTATAATTGAAACCCCCATATCTTCTTCATTCTGCAAAAGTGACTAAAAAAGGTGGACCCGCCCCTGATTTTGACTTATAAAATGGTCGGATGAATTTGTACCACCAAGAAGAGTGCCCTGCTGTATTTAGTAAATTTTGCAACCGAACAGAAATGTAGAATTATGTTCAAAGTTAATAGAGATAGAAACATTTAAAACACAATGGAACATAACATTTTATCTATAGATTACAGATTTATGGGTAACCAGCTACTAGGGCCTGCTACCTAGGTATCATGGCAGATCATAGAACTCACAGTACACCCTTTTTATGTAAGGAAACTAGCCGAGGGTCTAGTAGCTCCTATAGCTCCTACCATTTCTCATGTTTCAATCTATTTCAAACATTTTGTAGAGCTTGGTGCCCAAAAGTAGCTAAGTAGATACAAAAGCATTAAAATCAATAAATTTCTACACGCTTTTAATATTGATTGCATGGAAATGGCGAGTCTTAATTAGAAACGAAACAAAAGGCTTAAGAATTTCTGATCATTCCCAAGTTTTTTTCCTCTATTTACTTTGCATGCAGGTTATTCATAAACTAGCTTCTAATAGATAAACAATCTGAGGAATCATTTTTATCTTCCGGACATCTATGTCTTTGTTGAATTAATCGCCTAGACGATCTGCCACAATTCTATCTTTACAACTGATTTCACAAAGATGATCATCCTTCCTGATGAAAAGCCATCTAATTATGCGTCATCGTTTCTTAATTTAATCTTCCAGCTCATCTTCTAGCTTCCGCGGGCTGGGCCTTCTGCCTCTAAATTTTAATCTGAGAGGAAAATATACAATGAACAACTGAACATTTAATTAGATATTCTGAAATTCCTGGGAACGATTCATAAAACAGTTCGTTGTTTTGAAAATACAGGGTGTTACGGTAAAAATGTTTTATGAAGTTATAGATGAAGGGAAAATGTACAATGAACAAGTATAATCCCCACCAAAAGTCTTGGAACACTTGCATAATTTTTACAGTTTTCTACATTTCCCCTTCCCTACCCCCTTACAATGTTGTTTCTGATAACAAAAACTAACACAATAGCATTCAGCAAGTGTTTAGTGTGGTCTCATAAAGTTCCTTTTGTAAACAATATTGTTTTGAGGGGAGAGGGGGGTTTGATTGGAAAAATGTTCCGAAAGCTAAGAAAGTACTTATTTGTCAAGTAAAACAGGGGTGTTCCAATTACTTTTGGTGGGGATTGTAGATATTCAATTGGATTCCGAAATTCCCGGGAAAGGTTCATAAAACAGTTTGTTGTTTATCAAGATACCGGGTGTTGCGGTAAAATAATCGAGTGAGTATTTAACCGTTTGAGTCCCAGCCTACGTATGAGTTCCACAAATATTTGATGACACCTTAATGTTGACGTCAGTATCACGTCATAGTAAATAATTACGGAGTAGCCCTATATCTTAGAATGATCCGCATGCTCAGTACTATATTACTGCCAATCATGATGCTTTTATGCTAAAACCCACAATTTCCCAAAATATGTGCCTAAATCTGCCTGACTAAAAGATGTCTTAAGCCTCTCAGACCTCAGACGTTCTTGGCTCGGGGGACTCAGCTATTATGAATGGTATTCTAAGGATAAACCTAGGTATCTATCATCGTCAAGGAGTATAGCATTTTCAAAATCGGAAATTTTTTTTTAAATTTTTGTGATTATTTGGTAAAACGGATAGGATCCGGTAAATAATTTTAAAATATTTTCCAAGTAGTCATTCTTTCTCAACCCTCTTGACTTCTGAACGAGGTGAAGCAGCTACGGTCGTGAAAAGTAAATACGATTTTACGTCATATGCCTCGTTTTGAATCAAGGTCGTCAGCAAAGGTGAATTTCACGTCTTATCTGTATTTATACAAGCCGATTGAAAGCTGATCCTCGGCTTCTACTTGCCTAAAGACAAATTTTGTCTACGTACGATTTTGTAAAGTCTGGGAGTTTTGATACGAACTTGGACAGCAGTTTGGGACAGCAGTTTGGGACAAATTGGCTATTACTTCTGGTTTACTGTTTTGATTGTTCTCTTGAGTTAGACAAGCTAGACAAGCTAATGATAGATTGGAAAATACGCTTACCATCTCCGTAAGGTATTGGTTTATGTGCAAAGCACAAAGGGTCCACTGAATAGGTAGACTAATGAAAGCAGTACATCGATAGTTAAGAAGGAAAGACAGAAAAAATGCTCTCTATCTTTCTGGGGTATTGGTTTATGTGCCAGGCACAAAGGGGCCCATTGAATAGGTAGACTAATCCTTCTTTTCTATTGGACCATGCGTCATGATTCCGTATGTTTTGGAAAAGTAGGCTGGCGTGGAAACCATGGAAACCAGGCCTTGAATGAAATCCCTCTAGCCAATTACAAGAATCCATATTGATGCGATATATTGGTTTCCTCGGGCACTTTCCGGTTTCCGTATGAACGGGCCAGCCTCGTTTCATGAGATGAAAACTGTTGGCAACAATAGATGCCACGATCTTTCCGGTGAAGAAACTCAAGCCGGGCCATGTGAGACAGATCAACCCGCTGGTGCAGTGACACAATTTTAGTGGCTTGCTTAACGACTTTAAAAGATTACCCATTCTCTCACAACCAGACCGTGTCTTGTTCAGAATATTTTGAATTTCCACAAGCTTCGATAAATTTGTTCTGCAGTTTCCGAGTTTCAGATGGATAGCTCAAAAATAAAGGTATGTAATTTAGAATATTGTTTTGTTTATTTATTTATTCATGAGAACGCATTTATAAGAATATTGACGCCCAAATATACCCGGATTATTACAAAGTTAAGAAAAACGATTAACGATTTAGGTTTGGAAAATCTATAAGCACTCTATTAAGAACAAACAGATATAATTATAAGTTTTCAAAACTTTATTTTGTTGTTTGTTTGGCCAGAGAGTTTGTACTATGTAATGTTGATCTACGAAGGGGAATCGCATAATATTAGGCTGACAATAGAAATAGACGATAGAAGCTTCATATTTACAACTCTTTTATAAAATCCTTTATATAGTAAATACTATTATTAGATTTTTAATGAGTTACAGATATGAAGCTTCTATCGTTTATTTTATTTTCAAACTGTTAGCTCAGTCCAAGATATTTTACATAAACTGCATATCGCTGTGAAAATTCAGGATATTCTTATGGATTTTTTGGGATGCTAGAAACTTTTAGTGAGTTTTAGTCAGATTGTAACGAGATTTTTCAAGTGATTTCCCCTCGATAATGTAGCCTAAAATGGTAGCAGAGTTTCAGCAGTTAAAAGATTTCAATGATTTTTTGTTCATATCACGAAAACCGCATTTTAATGTCGGTGAGAAAGTGGAAGTAACACTACTATTATGCATGGTGTTGAAGTTTATCCACCATCGATCACTAGATGTAAGAATTCTTTGTTATGTCCGACAGTTTCTTAAATCAATATCATAAAAGTTTCATCAATATGGTTTGAGTTTATACAAACGAATACGAACGAAAATATTTCTTTCCCGTAGTTTAATTCAACGGGGGTTCGTACATTCTATATAGGATTTTCCAACTTTCAGTTTTTAAAAATAAAACTTGGTAAACCTCGGAAGGAGGTCTGTGGGAACCCGAAATTGCATAAGAATTTTTGATGTTTTGGATTGTGTTAGCCACATGTGTTATATGAATATGTTATATAAATCAGTTAGTAGGACAAGTCAGCTTTGCCCTCCCCCATTCAGCAGAGCAATACCATCTTAACTAACAAATGATCATTAGATTCTCAGGTCAGCCCCCCCTCTAAAAATGCTGAATTTGGCTCCCGGTCTTTAGAAGTTTCTGTGAGTAGCTGAAAAGCTACCTCATTGGGCTCGAATACTCTCATATTGCAGTTTCTAACAAAAATCATATAGTATGCATAAGAACCTTGCCAACAGAAAGATGATCCGCTTGATGCATTAGGGACACTAGGGGATGGTGTAGAGGGGCACAAGGAGATAAGGTCATTATTCGTCCTAGTACTTTTTGAAAGTTTTCTCTCGAATATTGCAAAAATCGTCTGTGGATATGTTTGAGTGGCCTCTGGTCTCAAAAATTCGTCTCGCTCCTCTTTCCCCCAATTTTTGAAGGCTGTTTGCCCCACTGTGTCTCCTAAGGATAAACTGCATAATTGTAAATATCTTAGTTGACACTTCACTGTGTTGTTAAGAAGGGGTTGGATTATGGGGTTCTTTTCTCAAGCCACTCACGATTAGATCATACTGACAACGATACAACTCTACTCTCATGTGCATTCTATACAAACTATAGAGACAAAGAACAAACAGGCTTCTGTGTTAAGTTTCTATAATTCTTCTCAACACAGCAGTTAGGATTTTATAACCTCTTATGTTCATATTGGTAGAGCTTTACTTTAGCCAAAAATCTTGATAAATATTTTGACTTGGTTTACATAGGTAAAATTTAGCTTTACAGGGTATTTGGGGCATTTTGCGTTTGATTTGATAGCTCCTTTGAGTTTTTTTCAAATACCCAAAGAATATTCTTTATATATCATATTGAATGCTTGAATCGATAAAAAAATGAAATGAAATTGGGTACATTTTCATTTAATTTCATTGCAATAGACATGCTACAGTTGTAGGACATCATCCAGTCTATTTCTACTACAGCAACAAACAATAAACACTTTTTTTATAAGAACCAGTAAATTGATTTGAAGCTAGCTATTCTGAGATATTCCTCTATTTTCAGCCTGAAATGTTTTTAAATTGTTCTTACTTTTACATTAATTGGGAAGCCTTTTTTGCTATCAGATGTGTTAAATGTTTAAAAGTTTGACTCTCTGGACCATCTGACATTATCTGTGTGCTGCCAATCTGCTTGTTTTGTAATTATTTCTCGGTCTTAAGATTATTTCATAAAATGTTCACATTGAGCCAAAATTGTCTGCTTCGGATTTTTCTTAGCTTGTTCTTAAGTTTTGGCCAGATTTGAAGCTGGTGTTCTTATAAAATTGTTCTTATAGAAAAAAGAGAGTGTAGTTAATATGAAAAAGTTAACAAGATTGTGTACAAGTTCGATCCTTGTCCAGGATGCAACTACCCATTATTCTCCCCACCACCCAATCAGCATTCTAACAGACCCCATGTAGATTTACCGTTTGGAGTTAGATTTACCAAATCATTGCTGAGAATGTCACAACCTTGTGTTGACGAGTTTCCAGACCGGGCAGAGTTGAGATATTTTCGAAGTTGTTGAATGACAACATGCTTAAGTTTCATTGATATCATATTCGATTTTGCCACCTTTGACCACCTAAAATGAATTTCGCTCTCCAGTTGGCCTCGAGTTCAAGCTGTAAATCAAGGCTTGCAAAAGGAGGTTGGAAGGTTGCATACCTTTGGTTCTTCAAGTCTCTTATGGATAGCAGAACATTATGGGCCTGGGTGGGGGTAAATCCCATTGTGGCCTCACAAGGGTCCAGTCTTTTTGAGGGACTGACGAAAGGCAATCAAATGGCCCAATTTAAGGACATAACTTTACTATCTGGGGGTATTTTCTGAATTTGTCACTTTTGGGGGTTATTTGTACCAGTTTATTACTGAGACTTTAAGGTTCAATTTTTACCATTTAAGAGTTTTTGATAAAAATATTATACTACAATTTGAGGATGATTTTTAAAATCTTAGCCCAAACCTTTTTTAGACACCAAGATGAGAAAAATTGTATATCAAGATTATTGGGGGAAGAAAATGCCCCTTATCCTTCAACCCTGCAAAACATATCGTCCTCTGATATGCAGTGAAATCTCGATATAACGAACCCCCATTGGATTTTGCCTTATTAAGAATAATCCTCTCGCTACAACGAACTCCCGATCGATCAAACAGATTTCTGGTTCCCTTCAGAGTTCGTTATAACGGGATTCCACTGTATATTTTAACTGTGGTGGGATCTTGGAAGGAGGAAAAGGGTGTGGTGGAGATTTTCCCAACCAAGATCATACTATTGTATTACCTCCATGAGCACATTTCTCATTTGACTAGTGAAAATCGAGGAAGAACGAAGAAAAGTTGAAGAAGTTTGACTTATGAAGCTTGAAGCAGCACCCAGGTTTTTTGTGGAAAAGTTCGATAGAAACTCCCCGAAACATTCTCATGGGAATATTGTATTTTAAAAATAACGGATGTTGACAATTCGTCATAAGCCTTGAGATATTAACCTTTTTCGATTGAAAGTGTATTCCGAAATGTTTCTCTTTGCAGATGCTACATTTGTTCTTTCTTGTCATGGTGACCTTGCTTCCGTTGCTTGGCTTATCGCAAAGCCTCTTGGGATCAAACAGCAAACGAGTGTTCCTCCTGCAAATTTACCCCCGGATTTTCAAATTCAGGAATGGAGAAGCTGTATTGTATTACAAGCAGTTAGGAAAGGGAATGGTTGATGCCCATCTCAATGGCACGGAGGTGAGTGAATTCGTCATCATGGATATATTTCTATAATCATACATAGGCCAAGATGGCCCTTAATCATTTCAAACTCAACAGATATTACAAAAAATATGGTAGTTAATATGATATAATTACAAGGAATAAGTTTTTAATCCAAAAGAACTAAAACTAAATAAACTACAACAATAAAAACGGCAATCAAGTAAAGTAATTTCGGAAGGTCTTGTTTGTTTGTATGTAGAATTTCTACGCTTTTCTTCCAGATTTTCAAGCTCTTTTCGCAAACATTCCCTATTAACTCTTAAATCTAACAATGATTGATTGGTCCCATACAGAAACCATTTTCAGTGTTACGACCAATCAGATTGTTTGAAATGTTCTGATGGGAAAAGAACTGATTCTGTATAGCCAGAAATATCGAAAACATAATGAAACGAACACATGGAATTCACCTCTTTTCTGATTGGCCTATTTCGATCCACATCTGGGTATATAAATCAGTTAGGTTTCTGTTTCGTTCTCTTTCTGACGTATTACTCTGTTGAGTGTCAGACGAAAAGCTTAAGTAATCCATGTGTTCGTTTCATTATGTTTCCGATATTTCTGGCTATTTTGAAGTTCTGTACCATCCAAAAACTGATTCTGTCAACAACGTATTGACGGCTGTTTCTCACCATACCGATAATTCTTTTCCTTTCTGACTTTGCCAATTTCTATCCACATCTGCGTAGAATAATTCGTCAGGTTTCATTTTCGTCCTCTTTCTGACGTACTTCTCTGATGAGTGTCAGACGCAAATCTTTAGTAGTCATTATGTTTCGCTATGTCTCCGATTTCCCTCACCATCCTCAAGTTCTGTAGTATCAAAGACTGTTCTGACATACTACTCTGTTGAGTGTCATACGCAAAAGCTACAGCAGTTATCATGTTTCGCCATGTTCCCGATGTTGCTCCCAAACTTCAAGTTTCGTAGCTATCAATGACAGTTCTGACATACTACTGTGATGAGTGTCAGACGCAAAGCTTCATTGATTATTATGTTTAGCTATATGTCTCCGATTGTCCTCACCATCCTCAAGTTCTGCAATTATCAAAGACTGTTCTGACATACTACTCTAATGAGTGTCGGACACAAAGGTTTAGTAGATATTATGTTTCGTTATGTTTCCATCCTCATATCTTTTTCTTCTTTCTTAGATAAACTCAGATTGTTATAAAATCCGTTACATATATGGTCAGGCACATCGAATAATTGGTTATTGGAAGAAATGCCGTCTGCAAAGCCATTATGGAACCTTCACAGTAAAGGCTCAGGCGGGTAACGCTCGATACCGCAACTTTGATACCTACCAATTCTAAATCCATATTCTCTGTAATGAGTAGTCCTGCACTCTATTGATAAGCAAATTTAAGTTGTAGTCTGTCCCGTGAGATTCGCTAGAGCTTTAAAATTAATTTGCAGTCATTCGCTTGAAAATTTTGAGATCTTTATGAAATTTGATTGGACAGTGCTCGATAAATCCCTTCTTCCCTTAAAAAACAAGCTGAAAAAATGAAATCGACAATTTGCTCCGTGAATTTGGATCGTTTCTGAGTGACAAGTCGAGAGCAATATGGCCTAGGCTTTATTCCACCTTGTTTCTATCTTTATAGACTTTTGTCTTCTTTTTAAAATGCTAGAGGTAATAAGGAACCCATGAATCAACTTTGTTAGCACCTATTTTAATACCCTAAATCTCATGTAACTGACTAAAGTGATTCGAATAGATATATTGTTAAGAAGTATACAAATGCCATGGATGATAACACGAGAGCCCAATCTTTTAGGTTTATAAAATATTAATTGACTAATTCAAAAAACTATTCTTGAAACGTCTTCAATTCAATCTTCATCAGTAAAATTTTCTAACCAAGTGTGTAATCGAGATCACAGATCTACTCGCTTGGGAGGTTTCTAACAGCCCGAATGCCCTCAAAATATGCTGAGCTCAAACCTACCCTTCAGAATCCTATTCAATGTCTTTGTATACATACCTGATGATCCACTGTCTTAAACCAGGTTAATATGATAGCACAGATACCTCCAGGCGTACCCAACTTATCCAAAATGAGGCAATTTATGCATTAATTCGTGTTTCGGATTAAATCTCACTTCAGAGCAATATTCACATGAATTAAAACTAAGCATCACTATACATGACAATTGCACTTACGTAAATTTCATTATTATCATAATCATCATCATCTTTCTTTACACTCTCTTGTTGTGTGAATAAATAGACTGCCGAAGAAGACCGTTAGTTACTTGTTGTAGACTTGAAGTATTGGGATCTTATTGGAAAGCTTTTCTTTGTACCCTAATTCTGTATCTGTTCAACTATTTCCAACCAAAGCACTAGAGGCATTATAACCAGTTGATGTAGTACCATGGGGCATTTTAGTAGCATTTTCATCATCAGAGGGATTTACAAAGTTTTCAAGCGTAGGACAAGAAACAAAATGATCCTAAGAGGAAGAATGAGCACGATTGATTTACACAGCACGCCCAGCCAAAATTTAAAAGGGTTGCCTTGCTCAGCACCAAATATCAATTTTATAAAAACTATATCCATTATTAGGCAGAGTGTCCCTGAAGAAATTGTTTTTCAAGGGGCACTAAATTAAGCAATATTTTCTGATGTAAAATTCAGTGGTAAATTCATTTACAGTTCATTTCAAGCATAATTTCATATAGATGTGTATTATAGTTTAACGTATGACATCGAGTTGAAACACGCTTATTGAGGCTGCAGAAGAGAAGGCTTGCTTGGAGAAGTTCTCTCAATCGTAAAAACCCATGTTTGTCCGTCAAATGTTGTTGCTATTAGGTCACAGCCTATAGATATTAACATTATAATCGATTGTAGTGAATAATCAAGGTGGTTGATCCTAGAGTGAGCAATGTCCTTAATACTTAACTTAGAATTGAAAACTCTGGCATTAAGTTGTAACTGTTTATCTCATTTTTGGTTCGATCTTGAATTCAAAGTTTTGGTTTGTGTCCGAACTTATTTCATGCAGTGTATCTCATGTAGTTATCTAATGTAGAGTAATTTGGGGCAAAATGGGTCAGGGGGTAAAATGGGTCATTCTGTATAAAATGTTGCAGAACACAGCTCCACGAAGAAAGACTATCATGCATCCATTAGACTGCTGAATAACAAACAACGTGGGGTAACTATTTTCCTTCCCCAGCAAAACCGGCCGTAGTTCTGAAGCATTTTATACAGAATGACCCATTTTACCCTCTGACCCGTTTTTCCCCGAATTTCTCTAGCTTATTTTGAGGCTCGTTCTTGAATATACAGTTTAGGAAAGTGTTAAGATAATTAGAATCAGAGTCGAGAAAAGTCTTCAATCTTCCTTCGGGTAAAATTTCCTGAAACTAATGTTCTTCCTAATTTAGGTTAGGTTATATAAAAGGAATGTTAAGTTGTAATTTGCATGCCGAGATAAACATACTGAATGACAAAAATACTTCAATTCAGCTAGAATTTACCTCTTTACAATGCTATTAAGCGGTAGTTTCATACCATTTCATTGGAATGTATTGGAGTCCTTCCTCAATTTCACAGTTTTTTCTTTACCCTACCCCGGTCAATGACTGTGCTACCGTAACGCTTTCCTGACTCTGATTAGAATTAAGTTGGATCACAAACAATAATTCTGCAATATTGTAATATCTAGGTTTCGACCATTAACTCCGTTTGAGAGTTCGCATGTAAACATAAGTCTACTGGAAAATTATTAAATGATTAAAAAGCGAGAATTTGATGTAGTTTCTTTGCCAAATGTTTAAATCAATATTTTCATAGAATCCGCGAGTTTACTTGATTATAAAAGTCTTTGATTGCGCAAAAATTAAGGCTGAGCAATCGACTATTTCATTTTACAAGTAAAACAGACTTTCAGTAGATTTTTGCTGCCAAAATGCTCCTAACATTCAAACAATGAAAATTAAAGATAATCGCCTGTTAGGAAAAAATTACATGAGTTTTCTATTTCTAGACAACTCGTCCCACGAGGTAAACTACAAGACATCGAAACCGGCCTTGACATAATGCAATTTCGTATGATAATTATTCTAACTTATTCAGCTTCTTTACATAATGTGATGCAGATGTAAGATTGCCGGGTGTAAAATTAGCTGGCATGCAAGATGTCCGAGTGTAGGATAGCCAGATATAGGAGGAGCGGACGTTGGAAAGCCGGATGTAGGATGGCAGAATATAGGGCGAGTGAATGTAGAATTTGCTGGCATGTACCGGATGTGAGAGGGCCGGATATAGAAGGAGCGGAGCGGATGTTCGACGGCCGGATGTAGGATGGCAGAGTATAGGATGAGCGGATGTGGAATTGCCATATGTGAGATTGCCGGGTATAAAATGGCTGGATGTTTGATGCCCGGATGTCACACAATGTCCAGGATGTAGGATGGCCGGATGTAGAATGGCAGGAGGGCTAGATGGCCGGATGTTTAAGCAGCATCAACATAGAAGCTGTTTATCTGTTATTCTGAACGCAGAATCAATGATCATCAGACTGATTCCTGCTAAGTATTGAAAGAAGATTGTGAATTGAGGATGTCGGTCATCAATATTGATTTTTAATCAGCTGCTTGACGCTTTTAGAGGGTATAAACTCCATGAGTTCATGATGGATTTTCATTCTCGTATGGAAGCTTCTAATATCCAAGAGAACTTTCTTCTTCAAGTAGAGCATTTCACAAGCATATTTAACCGCTGCTGAGTATTATATTCGTGGTTTCCTTGAAAAACAACTGGTCACCCTTGCAGCGTTCTCGTTGAAGCTATCTCAACTCAATGCACTGGAAGATCGCCAAAACATTGAAGAATATCTAAGATTCTGAAAGCAGTTTTTAGCTATCGTTTAGGATCTAGATAAGGTTTCATCCAGTTCTGTTAGAGGACAGATCAACACAGTGTTTGCCTATCTTTCGATTGCTGTATTCACTTCGTAATTCACTTCACTAGAAGAATGGTACCGGCACGTCATTTATCTCCTAGCAGCTTAACTTTGTGAAACGCTTACAAGTTATCTGTTCATACGATTGTCTTCCTCGCTCGTGTTGGGCGAGAGAAATTATCCCTTAAGTAATTTTCTCAATTTTACAACAGTCGTGAAAAAACCTGGATCTGCCCCGGATATTATTGAGACAAACATTTATCTCGAACTCTTTTATAGAGATAGAATTTTAAAGAGGATTCAAAGTAACTGAAAAACTTAACTTGTCCACATCTTAGCTTGTCACTCCTTGTTTAACGACTTTTGAAATTAATTTTAATCTTACTCAGAACATGGTTTAGCTACGAGTACGAATGACGTATCACAGGACAGCTTGCTGCAAGCATAACAAAGTGGGACCTACTACCGCTCTTCCAAAGTATACCCTGTTGGCAAGACATATTGAATCGACCTGGAACCAAAGGAGAATAATCATTGCAAGAGGTATTGCTGAACAGCTTCGCACCTTCCTATAGGCCTGAGTTTAAGAGGTAAACCATTAAGAGCGATCTCACAGCCTAAAACTTTGCTTTATTTTGACTTATCGGGCATTGCTTCCTTTGAAATTCTTGAAGTGAACCAGTGGCCTATGACTAACAGACCTGCATAAGACATGGAGTTTGAGTTGCGTATGATGAAATATTTTACTGCTCCTTATGCAATAATTGCTACGTCTAACATACTGATAAATACCTGCTTGGTAATGGCTTTGAAGAATTTGAACTTACTAAACTCCGTATCGTATCAATTCATATTGGTCGTATGCATATCGGACATATGTTCGGGCATAACACTATTACTGTGGAAGCCTATTTGGTTTTTCGTAACAACCGAGTCACAATTCACATTAGCTCTCATTTTCAAACGCCTTATGCACACACCGTTTGTGTATTACTCGATATTCATGATCTTATGTCTTGCACTTGATAGATACGTGCATATGGTATACATGTTGAGATACAACTCGATCATGACGAAGCAAAGAGCTTATGGCCTAATGACTTTCTTCCTCGGTATAAGTGTAGCCATTTGCATCTTTGAAATCATTGGATACATAAGCAAAACACGCATTGCTGTATATTATGCCATGTACGCAACATTCATGCTGTATGCAGCCGTATCCTCATTTTTCTACCTAAAAGCCTACTTATCCATTGCAAAACGCACCAGGAACATAAGTCCTCGATCATCCTCGTCGAACCAACGTCGTAATGCCAACAAGGAGTTTTCAAGGGTTGCCTTATTGGTGCTTGGTTGTATGTGTGTCAGCAATCTACCGTATATATTGGCATCGCTGGTAAAGGCACATTCTCGTTTTAAGGGGAGCCAGAGTTTGGTCGTGGCAAAGCTTTTAGGATCTCTGCTCGTGTATGCCAACTCCACCTTCAATGCCCTCATTGTTATTAGATTTAACAGGCAAGTAAGAAGACATACTGTCGAAGTTTTTCAAAGACTCCGTGAAAGATGGTTGTAAAGAGTAACAATTCCCGCCAAAAGTATTTGGAAAATCCTTGTTTATTTAACAAATAACTACTTTTTAGCTTTCCTAGCATTTTATTTCAAAATAAAACCCCTTTCCCCCCTCAAAATGCAGAGCTTGCAAATAGATTTTAAAATGTAGAAAATATTGTAAATTTATAGGTTTTGTAGTATAGTTTTTAAAGTAGGTAAGTATCCTAGTATCCTTTAGTTGGTCATTAATAACACACATATCTCTTGGTGTGCACTATCGTATTGTATACTACCACCTTTAAATAAATTCACTATTATCATTATCATTATCATTATCATTATTCCAAATAGGCTTTTAATCCACTCAGGGCAGTCTCTGGCTAAAATCTTAGTTGGGAACAAGTAACTGATCTCTTGCCTCTCGCTAAAATGGTATCCCTCCCAAGTACTGATGCTATCCCCCACAATCCCCCACAGAATTGATGATATTTTGCTATGATCGCCTTTGAAAACGCATACGTAACATCACCAAAAAGTTTTCCTTCAAGATCAACCAGAAATTGGTAAGGACCCTGGAAGTAAGCCTTTAGTTTCTGTTCGAAATTGGCCTAAAACAATTTCATCTAAATTGACTTTTACTCCAGACTGTTCAAAAAGCAATATTAGGCTATAATAGCCTTAAAAACGCATAAAGTCTCTAAATACATTTTCCTTCAAAATCGGCCAAAATTTGAAAAAAACCAATGTTGGTTAGCCAAAATGATTAGCTTAGCTTATGGTTTTTTGGTCAAAATTGGTCTAAAATAAATGGTTCCAATTGGGCTTTTGATCCACTCAGGTCGGTTCAACGATCAAAATTAGGCTATAATTGCCTTAGCCTGCGTTACAGACACTGTCCTTGAAAAAGTTGAAAAACTGTACTCTTCTGAAAGTTTTATATTCTGTGCACAGGCTATAATTGCCTTAGAAAGCGCATAGAATCACCAAAAAATGCTCATTAAGTGCAATGTAAATTCAAGCAGCAAAAACACAAAACGAGGCTTAATAATCTTTCGGAAAAGGAAAAGCAAGTTTGTATATTTTTTCTTGTTTTGGTCACGTCAGCTTTTATTTTTTCGCGCGAAAATCTTTTTGAAAAATTGCACAGCCTCGTTTTTATGTTTTGCTTTTGAAAAAGCTAGGCCCATCGTCTCCATACTTTCATCCCCTACAGTCCCTACAGTATAAAGATTCATGATGATGGCGGAAATGGCATTTACATCTTTGAAAAATCTCCATAGAACTTATCAGGAAATCTTAGTGATGGATATAAGGTAAGCGTTTTCTATCTCCAGAACAGCCTGTTTAACTATCTAGCCCAATTCAGGATTTAGGCCAATCTTGGGCTGTTGTTGATTGTTGATAGGCAAATACGGTTACTATCTTCGTAAGGTATTGGTTCATGTACAAAGCACAAAGGGCCCACTGAATAGGTAGACTAATTGTGCAGTGCGACCCTGGTCCTTCCTCTCGATGTGACCACACCTCGTGATTTCTTTTGCCTTTTTGCCTGGCCAGCTGGAATTACAGAGAGCTGGCTAATTCTCTCGTCACACTTTGTGACAGATCTGAAGGTGGTTTCGAACCCGGGACTCTTCAAGTAAGGGTGGAGTGATCTAACCTCTTCGATAACCCCTGGACCTTTCGTTTGTGCTAGATATATATAAAAAGATAATGGACTTCCTTCAAATACGTACAGAGTGGTCAATATAATCATCTAGGATGGAAACTACTTCTACTTGATTTATGCGAGATTCGGGGCACAAATCAGCAGATCATCACAATCAATCAGAACAACTGACAAGCGGGGTGTGGAAAGGTGATGTTACATACAGGTGATGTCACATATATAGGTGATGTTACATATGGGTGATGTTACATATAGGTGATGTTACATATAGGATATGTTACATATAGGTGATTACATATAGGTGATGTTACATATAGGTGATGTTACATATAGGTGATGTTACCTATAGGTGATGTTACATATAGGTGATGTTACATATAGGTGATGTTACATAGAGGTGATGTTACATATAGGTGATGTTACATAGGTGATGTCACATAAAGTCTAGGTGTTTTTTGTTACCAGGGTTGTTTATTGTTGCTTTTGTCTAATATTGTGCATTATTCATTCAGATAAGGCGTAAACATCAGCGGTATCAAACAAGTGCAACAAGAATCACTCGCAGTATTTCTATGACCACCTATATGTAACATCAGGTTACCACTTGTTATGCAAAAGACAACTCTGAACTGTTAAGAGTTATCTGCAAGTCATTTGCAATTTTTTCTCCCCCCTCATTTGTTAATTCTGAAAGACTAATCTGATCTTGATGCGATTTCTTTGTTGTCATGGCAGAGAGTTGATTACCTGTGGATTCATAATGCTTCATACAATGTAAAGCAATTATATGAAGAGTTACAGAATTAGATTTTTGCTCTTTTATACCACAAGAAGAATTAAGCAAAACCGTTCATTGGAAAAAGTCCGCACTTCATCAACCAATTCCGTTCCTAATTTTATTTCAATCATTGTCATCATCATAATTCTCTTTGATAATTATTATCCTTTGGGTGGCCTTACCCACAATGCTGTTAGAGTAAGGAAAGGAACTTTTATTTCGTATTGATCTTTGAATTTGCATATTTGATAATTTTACTTCCTTTCCCATTTCGATCAAGGGATCTCGGACATGTTTCAAAACCATGTAAAAATAGTTGCTTTTCCAAAGAAGAGTTCTCCAGATGGGAAACATTAAAACGCGGTTGATATAGGCATTCAAAGTAGTTTTCTCTGTGTCTTTTATTCACGTGACCCTTTTTGATTCATGTGTCTCTTATTCACGTGACCCTGTGTCTCTTATTCATGTGACCCTTTTTGATTAACAGATAACACTTAAATAGACTAGAGGCACTTAAAAAAATCAATGTTTTGAAACACAAATAACTACTTTAAATTGTCCGCAAAGCCAAATTATCGATTTACTCCTCCGCAGAGGCATTTTGTTAATGCGCCCAATTTTGAACCCCCGTTTTGACTCACTAGACCCCAGCAGATCACCGTTCACCATCACTTTTCTGAACCCCCAGATGTGTGGCTACTTGAAAATAGCCATCATGTTTTCTTCGCTTTAAGGTGGTACCTACCCCAAAATTAACCTGGTCTATATTAAGTCGTGCAGCATACCGCATCAACTTCAACTTTTGCTTCCGGGTTCATGGACTTTGCAGTGGTCGATTCATCAACTCCAAAATGTGGGAGCAAACAAGGGTTTAACACTTTCTTATGTGGGTGTGAGGATTTCCTTCTCTAAATAAAATACGTGATTTTGATGGCCTTTATTGAACTTTGGTAAATCGCTCAATTTGTGTTTTCAATGCATAAAAACGTTTCGCATTGGTTATAAAATTCTTTGATTGTTCCAAAAAGAAGACATTTAATGAAAATATTAGTTCTTCAAGAGAAAATAGATTTTCTGTTGATCTTAATAAGGAAGTAATTAGTATTCTTGGAGAACTTGCAAAGCGTTCCCTGTCAATACAGGATGCAGAGGTGTTTTGATTATTTATCCTGGAACCTGGTAACTATGTTTGCTGAATTTATCAACCCTGTCAATCAAACCTCTACGATCTATTTTAAAGGAAATCTGGGAGTGAGGTCTTCAATGCACTTTGCAATGATCAACGCTGAACCGTTCCTTCAGCTGTCCACTAAAAAGGTGACTGCGCATGCTCAGTAATTTGTTCCATTATTTTACAGAACTTACAAAGGCCATTATGGAAGGAAAGCAGGAAATAAGATGACATTTTCACCAATACAGAGTTGAATCTTATCGGTAAGCTACTTGAAATAATGTAGGATATGGTTTTGTCCAAGTTCACTGTACATTTATTAGGCCTATTTATCAGGTCCCCTGCCATCATAACCAGAATTGATTCAGCAATAATATTGGAATACCTTGTTATTTGATGACTGGGTTGGTTGAAGGCTTGATTGACTTAATTATTTGATTTAAACAATGGGTAGATTTTTAGCTAAGGTCATGCTTCTTTGACTGATCCTACAATCCATAGTATTACTTGAACCAAATCTATTGCACGAAGTGATTTTCAGAAGCAGCATTCTTGCATGGCTTTAAAATTACCAAGATTCCTTCCCACATTAGCGAGTTAAAGTATGCAAATCAAAGACACGAACTTTCCATAAGCTTACGGATCTCAAATTAGTTATGCTAGACTTAAATGATTAAATGGTAGTTCTTAGGTATTGCAACACCATTCATGCTATCCTCCTTCTGTCCTGATCTAATTAATCCAATAAGAGCCTATGTATTATCAGTTCTTGAATTGATATAACATCAAACATTACAATGCAACTTATATGCTGTCTACCTTGCTTCTTTTCAAATTGAATATGAACATGCATACCCCAGGATTGTCCAGCATCATTTCTTCGATATCATTAAGAGAGTTACTAACCCTGCAACATAATTGCTGTATTATCAGTTCTTGAATTGATATTACATCAAACATTACAATGCAACTTATATGCTGTCTACCTTGCTTCTATTCATATTTAATATGAAAATGCATACCGAGGATTGTTCAACACCATTTCTTCGATAAGAGATAGTAACCCTGCAACATAATTGCTTCGCGTCATGGAAATTGAAATCAGCAAATACTTCACTGCGCCTTTTGTGTTTGTTGGTACGTCTAACATAGTTTTGAATACTCACTTGGTAGTGGCCTTGTGGAGGTTGAACTTGCTCAACTCGACATCATATCAATTCATCATGGCTGGATGTATTTCTGACATATGGGCTGGTATAACGTTACTGCTATGGGAGCCTGTGTTGTATTTCATAACCACCGAGTGGGAATCCGCGTTTGCTCTCATTTTCAAACGCCTTATGCACACACCGTTTGTGTATTACTCTATCTTCATGGTCTTATGTCTTGCACTTGACAGATACGTGCATATGGTATACATATTACGATACAACTCGATCATGACGAAGCAAAGAGCTTATGGCCTAATGGCTTTCTTTCTCGGTTTAAGCATAGTCATTTGCATCTTTGAAATCGTTGGATACATATATGACACGCGCGCCACTATTTACTATGTCATGTACCCAGCGTTCATGGTGTATGCAGTTATTTCAACTATCCTGTACATTAAAGCCTATTTGTCCATCGCGGAACGTGTTAGCAACATGAGGTCACGATTCGTGTCCGCATTACATAAGCATAGTCCTAACAGGGAATTCTCAAGAGTCGCGTTGATGGTCATTGCTAGTTTGTATCTATGCTATTTGCCTATCATGATAACCTCACTGCTAGATGCCCAGTATCAGCTTCAGAATAGCGAGAGTTTGGTTGTGGCAAAGCATTTCGGCACTCTACTCTTTTACGGCAACTCCACCTTCAATGCAATTATCGTTATAAGAGGTAACAGGCAAGTCAGAAGGTATACCGTCCAAGTTTTGCAAAGATTCCGTGAGAGATGGCTGTAAAGAGACTGGCTAGATGCGTGTCAAGTTTTATCCTTAACATTCCCAAATATTTAAGTTAAGTTAAATAAGAACAGAGCTATGTTCGTTAGTCTACTGAATTATCTAAATCTAAAAGCAACCTCTATGATTTACAATGAAATATTCTTTGAAATTTACTTGCGTGTTTCAATAAACCCCTTTCTCAATGACGTCAATTCTTTTGAGATATTGATGGGAACATCACTATCCTCGATTTCATGTGGATCCTTATCTGAAAAGCGTACATTGCTCTCAGCAACACAAAAAATTGTTTTGCACTTGCATTTGGGACATAATGATGTGATGTAGATTTCTTGCTGAATAGGGAATCACATCTCTACCTCCATTTGAATTAGATTGTGAAAGAGGTCTATTGTGTCGAGTAAATGCTGTACAGTCTTTGAATGGAAGAATTGAATGTCATGAGTTAAAGTATAAGATATTTGAACAGTCTTTTGATGGTACAAAACTTCAATATAACTAGAAAAATCGGAAGCATAACGAAAAGAACACATCGATTAAAGCTTTTCGTCTGACACTCAACACCTCAACAACACTCAACTTCGTTTTCGCCTTAGGACTCTTGAAGTAATCTTATTGGTCAGCTCACTGTATCGTGGGTGTTGATTGGTTTTCCCACACCTTACCAATCATTCATCTCTTTTCTGATTGGCCTATTTCGATCCATATCTGGGTATATAAATCAGTTAGGTTTCTGTTTCGTTCTCTTTCTGACTTATTACTCTGTTGAGTTTCAGACGAAAAGCTTAAGTAATCCATGTGTTCGTTTCGCTATGTTTCCAATAATTCTAGCTATATTATGAGATATTTGATAAGGTAAAAGTCTGGCCTGTTATTTTCCACCAGCCCTACACATCCTAACTGGCAATATGATGTTCTTCTGACATTCAGAATCATGTTTGTATCATTGCCAGTTGGTAGAGTATAACATCTGTTTATTTAGAATATCGACAATGTACAACAATCTAAATAACTCACTTCAAGTGAGCCTACTCTATCGCCGGTCTAACAAGTGGATCTGCAGACGTAATTTTGGTAATTATTTAGATTGTTCTTTATTGTCAATATTCTAAATCAACAGATGATATGTTCTACCAGCTTGCAATGATACAAAAATGATTCTGAGTTGTAGAAGCGAAGTATATAACTTGTTAAAACGTGTAACCCGTTGTAGATTTTGATTATTCACTCAACAAGTAGCACTAACGCCAATGCCTAGGTATAATAAGATGCCCGCCAACTACTGTCGTTGGATCAACAACTAATCTTTTCTTTTGTAAATTGAGCTCTATAATGATATGATAGCGAAACTTCTTTCGCTTATCAAGATCAGATTTCGTTGCTTCTGTAAGGGCTAGAAACAAAGTCAACATTGCTAGTTGCTCCTATTCGTTTTACAAGATGCTTCTGGTAATAGCAGGGACGAAACTCAAGGGGGTATCGGAGGGTGTGACACCCCCGCCCCCATCAGAAAAAACCTGGTTTTGCAGGGCAAATTGATTCAATTTCACAGGGAAGATTAGGGCATCAGGCATATTTTCGAAAGGAAATTACCTTTTGATTTTATAATGATCTCGTCTAGGAAACATTGACCCACCTTTAAAAGGAAATAGCAGCAGAATAGATAACACAACAGTCATACAGAGACTACTCCTGAAATAGTCCAAATGATCTGTGTTTTGTTGATGGGAAATGTTTAACATTGCTGACTGTTGATTTCCTAACGTTTCGAAAAGACTGACAGGGTATTTTGGCCAAATTTGCAGTGCAGCCATGGCTACACCCCTCCAAACAAATCCTCTAGTTTCACTCATGGGTAATAGCTAAGATAATTTGCGTTAGCAGTACCTCTTCACTGAATGTGGCTATATCTAGGCGATGATAAACATCGAAATTTAGATAATTGAGATGTTTTCTTTGATTCTGTTCGAAAACAGGTTTCTGGCTTACATAACGTCTCCATCAATATAGAGTCCGTCTTGGATCCCTGTCTGTCGCAGCGGCGTTGATTTCTGATTTTGACCCCATAAACTTCCCCGCATCGAACCCCATGATAGATGAAAATGAGATATTATACATAGTGAAATGCTGCATATTGGTCCATATGTTCCTTCCCCTCTCCGTTTAGCATGGATTCGTTTTGTTCATTTGCATTCACCTCGTTTGCTTCTGTTATTGATTCCATCGTGTGGAATGTTGGTTTCGCCTGACTTCTCTGGCTTTTGTAGCATTTGTTGTACTTTGGGTTTGTTGGTATTTGCACTGCTGGAAGGGGCTACAAGGTAATGAAAATATTATTCTAGAAATTTCAATCTTAATTCAACATTATTGTATACCTAAATGCAGCTTCAATAAAAGATCACGGACTCTGAGAAGACAGTCTGGTTGAAAATAGAATAGATAAGGCCTGATCTCATTGGCACATTATTATTATCTGGCCAATGATCTCTGATATGTTTTTTCTAAAATGCTTCTAAGTATATCATTCATAATGAGTAATTCAAAAATTTACCATGCTTTCTAAACGCTTCGATATAATCTTCATCAGTAAACTATTCTTACAATGATTTGGGGACTTACTTAATAACCTAATTCATAAAGAACAGGGTTACAAGGAGATAGAACTAGGGCCTACACTTATTCATAATGAATCCTTGCTAATGAATTGCAAAACTGTAGAGTTACTTTTCAAATAATCGAGATAATTTGTGTGAATGGAAATGACTCGAGTAGGTTTCCTATTCGTATTTAAATATCTACCGAGGTTGTCAATTTGGTGGGGCGTATCACCTGATCTCAAAACGAAGACTGGGTGGAGCATCTGTCGTTCTGAAATGAAGTCGATGGGCAGCCATATTGGAAGGTCCAGTTTAATACATTGAGATTACACTAGGGATTGCTTTTTTCTTTTTCGATTGTTGGAATGTTATGAATTATCAGCACGAGACTGAATAACCGTGCAACTATTGTTAACAAAGAATCAAGTAGACATAATTTCTAAATGGCAGCCATATTGGAAGCACTGATCACAAAATAAAGACTGGATTGAGCATTATGTTGTTTCTGGATTCAGATGTTGAAGCCAATTGCTTCCGCTTGCATTTGGTCTCCAAACATGGCTGCCAAAAAATTTACATTGCCTGTATTCTTTGCTAACAATAGCTGCACAATTAGACTCATGCTGAGCATTTGTGACATTCCAACAATCATCAAAGAATAAAGCAGCCCCTGAGCCCCTGGTGGAATCTCAATGTATTGATTTGCACCTACCAATATGGCCGCTAATGACTTCATTTAGAACGAAAGATGCTCGATCCAGTCTTTCTTTTGAGATCAGTGATTGGAAGGCCAAACGTAAGCCGAAGCGATTGGTTCCAAATATTTTGCCCCTGAAACAACAGAATGCTCGATCCAGTCTTTATTTTGAGATCATTGGGGGTATCCCCTGAGTGATACGTCTATGCATTCGGTGAGTGGTGTTGCAATTTGAACCCCTGCTGGAAAGTCATCCCTCTATAATTACACAGCCTATACCACAATTAATTACATAGCCTAGCTCAAGGTAGAAAAAAAAAAAAAAATTAATAGTGAGTTGTTTTTGACGCACTAGCTTTCAAAAGGCCACAACAGCCCAGGAAGGGGTTCGGTAGCTTGCACTACATCGATACATATATTTGTATACACAGAATGGACCCATTAAAAAATAGACATGTCCTTCTATTACTCTGAGTTTCGTGCTTACGCACTCGCCAGACGGAATATACCAATGAAGAAAGATCACATATTACAGCAGTACTAATTATAGCAGAATATTTCTTCATTGGTATAGTCTGTCTGACGAGTGCGTATGCACGAAACTCAGATTAACAGATGGACATGTTAATTTTTTAATGGGTTCATTCTGCTTATAATTGCTCTATACTCAAGTTTATCGAACACTATAGCCAGGATAGGCACTCTCCTCTTGAGTTATATTTGTTTAAATGCATTTTTACAAAGAAATTTTTTATTTTGGATTGTTCGATTTTTCTACAAGAATTCTGACTTTGATTTAAGCATCTTATTTCAGTGGTAGGAGTGAGATGTTCTTTTTGAGGGGCCTCCTTTCAGGCCATAATTAGAATGGCCTCCTACCCCAGGTTGATATGTGACGTGTAAAGTAACATGAAAATATCCCACCTTTTTACATGGCTGTCTCTGATGATGTTTTGGTCTTGAAATTGGCTTCTGTTCAACCACGTAGTCATCGTGGTATGTCATGCTGCCGAAAGAAGGTGCCGCTCCACAACCAGCATAATACATTGAATACTGTAAAACAAATAAAAAATAAAAGGAAATTAACACAATGGTATATTAGCCAATCAGCAAATTTTTTTATCGTTGCATAATATATTGAATACTGTTAAAACAATGAAGAATAAATGGAAATCAATGCAATGGAATATTAGCCAATCAGCCAATTGTTTAATCGTAGAATAATATATTGAATACTGTTAAAGAAATGACGAATAAATGGAAATTAACACAATGGTATATTAGCCAATCAGCTAATTTTTTATCGTTGCATAATTTATTGAATACTATAAAATCAACAACAAATAAACGGAAATCAATACAATGGTATATTAGCCAATCAACCAATTGTTTAATCGTAGAATAATATATTGAATACTGTTAAAGTAATGACGAATAAATGGAAATCAATACAATGGTAATATATCAGCCATTTTTATTATCGTATCATAATACATCGAATACTATAAAATCAACAACAAATAAATGGAAATCAATACAATGGTATATTAAACGCTTTACAGTTAGAGGCTGTAAAGTGAATCTGAATTTTGCATGAAAACAACTCGCATCTCCCAGCTATGAGCTTGATTTTTTGAGTGAGAGCAATCTATGAGCTATAAGTGTGAGCTATGAGCTACAAGGTTTCTATCTATCTCTCTATCTAAGCTTTCTGACTTTTTAAGACATAAAATATAACACACTCTGATTCTTACAGATGGTTAGGAAAATCTCCTTTCTGATTGGCTAACTTTGATCCACATCTGGGTATAATTATTCATTCGGTTTCACTTACGTTCTCTCTCCGTACAATAGGTGTCAGACGCAAAGTTTCGATGTTTATTATGTTTTACTTACAATTCATTTATTAGGTTTCATTTTCGCTCTCTTTCCGACGCACTATACTCTGATGAGTCTCAGAAGCAAAGCTTCAATAGTTATTACGTTTCCACTCAAATTCTTTAGGTTTCATTTTCCTTCTCTTTCTGACGTACTACTCTTACGGATGTCAGATGCAAAGCTTCAATTGTTATCATGTTCTGCTAGTTTTCTTATTATTATTATTATTATTATCTTCGTTATTATGTTTTCATTTACAATTCTTTAGGTTTCATTTTCGTTCTCTTTCTGACGTACTACTCTTACGGATGTCAGATGCAAAGCTTCAATGTTTATCATGTTCTGGTAGGTTTCTGGTTTTTCTCCCTTACTATATAAGATAAATTTCGATACTGAGATTTCTATGAAGAATGATACCATTGCTTATTATGTTTTGCTGTTTTTTATTTTTCTCCAAAAATATAAAATGAAAAATTTTGATATTAGGATTTCTATTAAGAATGATACCATAGCTCATTATGTTTTGCTATGTTTCTGATTTGCCATCCCGCACAACATACAAAAGTTGAAAATCTCTCTTACCTGCTCACCAACTAGACCATCATCACTGACCCAGAGTCCATAGCAAAACTTCGACGATTTCCTCAGAAAAATCAGCAGCAAAAAAGATATTATCAACTCCATTGAACTAACACTCGCCAATAAACTGAATAGAGAAGTCAGAAGTAAAGCCTTGTTTTTAAATGTCTCCTTGCATTGGTTGTTTTCATTTGTGGGAGGTGCTGTTGTGATTGGTTCTGCTGAGCATCCAGGAAATCGTTTTGCGGTTATCAGGTTCATGTAAAATGCAGCAGCCTTGCTGGAGAATACCAAGCTCATGATGGACAGAATTAAGGTCGATAAGTTCAGTGTTGAGAACAAAATGGCCTAAAGAGAAAATTATATTTCACATCATTAGAATTCAGCCTGGTAAACGTTGCACGATCGAGAGTGTCCAGGGGTGGATGCAGACGGTTGCAACTGTTTCTGCTGCGACAGTCAGATTTTTAAATCACACAGTATTACATAAAACTAGAAAACACTCTAAAAAGCAAGTGAAATCAATTTTGAAGGCGTTTCTTAACTATCTCAGGGAGTGTAAATAGGCCCTTATGGAGCTATCAAGTTCTTTCAGTATTCACAGCAAATAATAACTCATCAAATTAATAATAACGAAATAATGTTTGTAGAGTTTTGTTCTACAGTCTGCCCTCATCCCAACCTTTGGCTGGCTTGTTTTCAATATTTTAATCATTCAAGGTGGAATATAGATGCATTCAAATTCTCAATTATTTTTCTGTTCAGTAGTTAACGATCAGTGTAGACTGATATAAGTGGTGTGTGCTGGACTTAAGGTTTGTATCTTGTGTCTTTTGCCCTAAACTTACCCCCATATTTCAAAAGATTGAAAATATTTGCCTTCCAATTTAATTTTTATTAAACTCAACGTTCAAAATGTCAGGAATGAATCGTAAACATTAAGAACAGGAACCAATAGCAGTGCTCAAAAATACATATGCACAAGCCAGCAAGTTCCAGCCAATCCATTCGCATAATTTATTTCACCTGTGTGTTCCCATAATTCATCTCAGTTGCCTAATTTGCATAATTCATCTCAGCTGTTAATTCGCATAATTTGTCTCAGTCACTCAATTTGCATAATTCATCTCAGCTGTTCATTCGCATAATTTGTCTCAGTCACTCAATTTGCATAATTCATCTCAGCTGTTAATTCGCATAATTTTCGAGGTAAATCTAGCTTTGGATGTCAATATACTGTTGTTCCTTTTACTTGTCTGAAATTTCTGGCCTTTAAACTTATCTAGGTCGAATTGCAGTCCACTCTCAACATGTAAACATAAAGTTGAAGTAAGTCGACAATGGGAATTAATAAACATTAGGTTTTTATAACGAATTGGTACAAAATTCAAAGTTTTACGTTAATTTCATGCATATTTAAACAGTTTCAAAGTTGTGACTCCAGTGAACATATTAACAAGATATTTCGAAAAGATAAAAAAATGATTTTGTTAAGATTCGAGTTCTCACCCGACTTGATGAAGTGGATTTCATAACAGCAAATATTCCTGAAGCAGCATTTAAGAATACCTGTAATGATAATTAGTCTTTCAACGCTTCAGAACTTGAGGGTGGTGAGAAAATAGATGTTGAATCACTAGGTTTAGTTTGATACGTTGTTAGAAATCCACTCTTATTAGTGGGTTATACGACATTATTGTAATATGCGTCAATCGGGTTTCGAACCAAGAACCTATCCAACCATAGGCTAGCACGGTGACCTTCGTCATTATCAGCGACAATAGATTAGTAAATTAGTTGTCTGTTTGTTTTCAACACCACACCAGGCCTATCCACAGTTGTTGTATTAATTCGTCCCTCGTATTAAATCCTCCTTCAGAGCCATGTATATAATTAGAAAATAATACAGATTAAAGAGTATGTATAGCAGAGATGAGGTTTCAGTACAATGTAAAGTCGTATAAAATAATCGGGATGAAGAGAAATCCTTACCAGTAGACCAAACCAAGCGCCAAATGCACTTGTAGCAACCCAGTGTGGAAGTTTCTTGCTCTCAACAACAGCAGCTATTCCAACAGAAACACAAGCCACAGCTGTGAAGCAATTCAAAATCGACAACTTCAAAATTGTTCGTTTATTAAATCTAGCCTTTTGTGATGAAGCAGGGCTCGAACCCTCCGCACAGCTTTCTTTTTTGTTGCCATTTGATTCAGCTTGCTTCGCCGTAGCATTTGATTTCTCCATCGTCCTGTTTTCACTCGCTTTCTCTTCACATGTCATTTTATCTGTGCTCAGATTTCCAAAATCGCCTTCCTTTCAAGGTTACTACGAATAGGAAGAAATATTCACATTCAAGGTCACGAATCATTGTTTGAGAATGTAACGATTAAATCGACGCAACATGGGATCAAGTTTAGATCTTTAGTTCCTAGATTCAAACAAAGAGTCAAATTTGCTTCCACGCAAGACCTAGAGAATTATTTTCCTGATTGTCCGGGGAATTCTTAACTCATTGTGCCTTATTGTGCCATATCTTGATAAGCTTTTCTGGTGTACACGCTTTTTTATGGGAAGACTTTAGCTTGCCGTTTTTCTTATTGATGTATTTGATTGAAACGACTCCTACCCTTGTAATGTGTTATCACCGTGGCGAAGACGTCTGGTGTGGGGAATGTCCAGTTCTGTGGACGAATACTTGTCTTCCATTTATGATCCATTTATCTTAGCCCAATTTTGACTAAAAACTATGACCTAACAATGGTCTTTTTAAATGTTTTGCTGATTTTGAAATAGTATTTTTGTGATTTTATTCATGTTTTGAGGCTTTTATAAACTTGATAATGCTCCCTGCAATCCTGAGTGGATTAAAAGCCTTTTTGGAATCAAATATTTTAAGCCAATTTAGACCAAAAACCCTAGGCCTTAGACATCAGGCTTTTGTCAACTTTAGGGCCAATTTTTGAGAAAACCTTTTCTGGGGATTTTATGCGTTTTTTAAGGCTTTTATTGCCTAATATTACTCTTGTCAATTATGATGCTGAATGTTGGTCTATAAAGTATTGAGCTATTTTCAAAACTGTTTGAAATCAATACAGGACGAGCTTCCCATTGTATCAACGCTATAACAAATTTCTTTTAAGGATGGGGAATAACAATCAAGAGGAATAATCGCTTAGAATAAGGCTGGTTAAAATCAAAACAAAGTTCTCTGATAAAAAGTGTGTAATATTACCACGTAATATGATTAGCCTTTGTTTTTATCAGTTTTTCTAAACAGTAGAGTCAAAATTTCCATTTGAATTCAAGGGCTAAACAACCAAAAAGGACGTGCGTCTAAACAACCGGAAAATTATAAACAAAGCGAAAGTGACTTTTCTGGAAGATGATTTTGAAACAAAGGGTCTGGTTATGTAAAATTCAAAGACAACATTGTACGTCTATTCATGATTAATTACTCTGAGACCCTGGCGAATGGGAAAACATAATAACTTTCAAAGCCTCTGATACTCATCGGAGTTGTAGTAGCGTCAGAAACAAGACGGAAATGAAACCCAACGAATGGGTAAGGACCTATAGGAATGATTGGTTGATTCTCCTTATACCCCAGAGGGGACTCCACCCCATAGTAAGTGGTGGGGTATCAGACATTTTCGAGTTTGGAGGAAATGCTTCGTATACCTTTCAGTACGCCAATTCATGTATAATAAGTTTATGTCAGGAGGTTGTTCCTGATAAGATTTGATAAACAGTCCTCAGTTCTAAGCGAGTCTTCCTGTTGCAGCAAATGTTTGAATGAAATAAAAGAAAACGTTAGACGTAAATTAAACTTCTTGTTGTCTTACTCTGATCTAAGTAGAAATTTTAAATGCCCCATGATGTTTGTTACGAATACCTTTATTTTTGAAACACAAACAATTCTTGTTACTATATTCATTTATTAATGAATTTACCCTTTTTAAACACAAGGAGAAAGAATAGAAATTTTAAATGCCGCATGATATTTGTTGCGAATACCTTTATTTTTGAAACACAAACTATTCTTGTTACTATATTCATTTATTAATGATTTTACCCTTTTTAAACACAAGGAGAAAGAATAGAAATTTTAAATGCCGCATGATATTTGTTGCGAATACCTTTATTTTTGAAACACAAACTATTCTTGTTACTATATTCATTTATTAATGATTTTACCCTTTTTAAATACAAGGAGAAAGATTAGAAATTTTAAATGCCGCATGATGTTTGTTGCGAATACCTTTATTTTTGAAACACAAACTATTCTTGTTACTATATTCATTTATTAATGATTTTACCCTTTTTAAATACAAGGAGAAAGAATAGAAATTTTAAATGCCGCATGATATTTGTTGCGAATACCTTTATTTTTGAAACACAAACAATTCTTGTTACTTTATTCATTTATTAATGATTTTACCCTTTTTAAATACAAGGAGAAAGAATAGAAAGAAGTTAATTACACTTGTGATCAGTGGCGTACACGCGTTTTTTTTATAAGTAATTTCAGCTCCAGCTCAGTACTGAAAATTGCCTAGCTAGAGGGCAAATTTGAGTACTCAAAATTGCTTGGCTTTTTATACTTGAAGATTTGTTTCTTAGAATACTATCTCAGAAATTTTTGTACAACAGTTGTCAGTAGTATCCTGCATAAAAAAGTGTGCCGGAGTACTAATATCCACTATAACCTACTTCTCAATAGCTGCTGCACGATTTTCATTAGCAATTTGATCTGAACTAGAATTTTCAAATCGCTTAGCATTCCTCTATCCAGCACTAGAATTGCTTAAGATTTTGTCATGTCCAGTACTGACTTGCTTATAAAGCAACTGCTTATAAAAAAATGCATGTAACACAGTTAAGTGCTCGGTTTAGTGAACCTTAGTTCGAAAACTAAAGGCCCCTGAGCAAAAGGGGCTCCGAAGGGACCCCCAAAAGTCTTTCATTGTGTGTTTTTGGACTGTATTGTGTTTTTGAGGTTATCAAACACCCCTCTGTAAACATATTTGCTACCACAACACTGGTTTCATTCATCTTTTTTTGTTAATTCCCTTCTCAAATTCTATTTCTTAATCATAGTCAAGGAATTACTGAAACAAAGTGTTTTTTGATGCTCGTTAATGTTCATTTTTTGGCGTGGCAATTAGTATGCTCAAACATTTTCTTAGTATACTTTGAGCCCCCATTTTCCCCGTACAACTCACTTAGATTCATGGTTGCTACACAAGGGCTCCATCCTACGTAATTCCTAAGGGCCCCGACTGCCTCCGTTACGCCACTGCTTGCGATTGTGTTGTTGTGGTTGCAGTTGTAATTAGTGAGACATTGCATGTTATTTCAGATGAAAAATCTTTCTTAATGAAACACACAGGGTATATGATTAATTCATTACCGTGTTAAAACGGTTTTACTCTTTCAAAAACACAAGCTGAGGTGATAGAAAGGCGTTAATTAGACTTGTGGTTGTGTTGTTGTGGTTGCAATTGTTATTAGTGAGTGATCGCATGTTATTTCAGATGAAAAATCTTTGTTAATGAAATACACAGCGTTTTATTTTTTCTATTCATATTTCATAACGGTTTTGCCTTATCCAAAAAAAAAATATGAAATGGAAATGCGTAAAAGACACTCATAGTTATGTTCTTCTGGTTACTGCTGCTATTTTTAGGAATCCTCCTATTGTTTCTTGTAAATTAATGTAAAACAATGAATGGCTTCCATCAAACAATCGTATGGTGGTTTCATTGGTTGATAGAATTCATGCCAACGAATTCAAAAGCTAGAAAACGGAGAGCTTAAGCAGGGTGGCTGTGATGACTTGATAGGGAGGTTCAGTTGGTTCTAGGGTTTTTCATTGTGAGAGTGAAAATGACCCGAGTAGGATATGAACCCACGACCTCTAGATTTGTACTCTGGTGCGCTACCACTGCGAAATCTGGACTTCGAGGAACCCAGGCCATTCACAAATTATCTAAATTGATTTTCCAAATCCTGCTTCTTCTCAAGTTCTCATGTAGTTTTCACATAGTTTTCACCTCTGGGGCATTTTAGCTCCCTGATTAATAATGCAAATATAGAAAGAAGCGTTTTGGTACATAAAGAACACAAGTAAATATTTCAAATTTATTATATTCAGTACCATGATCATTATAATATTCTATGGTACTGAATATGATAAATTTGAAATATTTACTTCTGATTAGTAATGCCAGTTGATTTTTTCATAGCCAACTTTCTGTATGGGGGCTATAATTTACGGTTGTGAATGCTGATTAGTGCTAGTAAATGCTAGTTAAAACTACTCTTAAACAGAAATATATTGTCAACTTCATAATGGCAACTATCATCAAAACACCAGCAGATGTCTGAACGACCTGTACGAAAAGTAGCCTTCTGTGGTTTTTTCTAGCTCGATTGCCGTACTGACCAGTCTAAGGGCCAGTCCTTCCCTACGTTGAACCTCTGACGTTTTACGAATGTCTGTCGAGTGATCAACTCAGCCACCCCTTAGCCTGACTATCTGCACAAACCTCCTGACTTTCAACTCTACATCTTAGTTCTTGAATAGCTTTGAAGCAGTCTTCATCTAATTAAGCTATGGTTTTAAAACTTCTTTTGTAGTTTCTTCGTTGATACTGCATTACCAGGCCCGTAGCGTGGTTTTTGAGATTGGGGGGGGGGGGCAAAATTTGGCGCCAAAGGCGCCAGGAGGCTTAGGGGGTTTGAAATTTTTTTTAGGGCCACGCCCTCTACATTGCTGGAAACGCCCATTTTTTCTTGATACAATGTTTCTGTTTATGTTATTCGCTCGGTTTTGCAAGTTAATTTTAGATATATTATCTGAGAAGTTAAAGTATTAAGTCGAAATAAATCAGTCAATGCATTCCGTCGGCAATCTCTCATCTGTTTGTGTTCCAACGTGGTGGAATTCAGCTTCCTTTACCTTGTCCGAGTCTGAAAATTTTCCAAAAGCTTGTTTTCTGCTGTCAATGGAGTCGGCAAACTCGTTCGCCATCTCAATTAGGTCCAAATACTCAAGTTTGTCTTTATGCACATGCAAAATCATTATATGATTCAACCTGTTGTTTGTCGTGGTAGACTGCAGGTGGCTACGTTTTGATTCTCTACGTTTTGAGCCGAAAAAGACCTTTCACTAACTGCGTTCGTGGCTGGAATCACCAGCAAAAGCTTTCCAAGATGTCGCACTTCAAGGAGAATATCTTTTCTTGATGCTTCTAATTGCTGTAGGAGATCGGTGAGGTTATGAACGTTGAATTCATCTACATCGAAGCCCATTGATGTGGCAGTTGGTGCGAGTAGTTGGAGTTGAGTCTCTAATTGAAATTCATTGATTTCATCTCCATACAGATTCTTTCTTCTAATTCTTCACCTAGCGGCTTTCCAGAAACTGCCTTCAGCATAATTTCTTGCAAATTTCGATAGCGCCGATAGTCTTCATGATTGAATCGTGTCCTGATGCTTTCAATAGTCGCATCAAAAGCAGCGAAATAAACCGTGCGGTAATTATCTTTGGGGGTCGATGGAAAATGTGCATTTAAGGGATTACCCGGGTCGAACCTTGCAGGTAGCCTTCTTTTTCGCGGTAACTTAAGCTCATCCGCTTGTAGTTGCTCCTTCTTCAGCATTACGTTGTCCCAAAACAAACCAAAAGACTGATCATTTCTGTGATTGGTCTGACTCTCCTAAACGGGCTAAACGATCTTCGCATCCAGATTCAAGTTCTTGATCAGGTGCAATGGGCCTGCTGGAAATAAAAAAGTCTTATTTTAAACTGGGGGATCAGGATCGCAGTTAAAATAACGAATAATAAAGAATAGAATGAATACATCTTTTTTTAAATTTTATTCTATACTTACACTTTCTTAGAGCTCAGCCAGGAAATCAGTCCACTTTTTTTGTTGCTTTCTGGTCTTTTTACCATGGCTTATAGCGATGAGATTTCTAGTTTAATTTAGTCGCGCTGTTTCTTCAATAGCCTATAGATTTATTTGCGTATGCTTCGAAAACAGAGGTATAAAGTAACGTGGGTCATAGGAGAGAGCGAAGCAAAAGAGAGAGAGAGAGATGTGGCTTTAAAATAGGATTTTATTCAGTGAATTTGAAGCTACCAATAAAATAACAGCAAAAACAAAACAAGTTGACAGGTTTTCACTTCCCTGCTTCCTCTCACACTGTTTTCCATAGAGTATTGCTTCCTAAATGTGAATTCTTACAGAAAACATTGTAAATAAAGTAAATAAACTTATTGTAAATTGAATCAAACAGGTGGTAAAGCCCAAATGACCAACTGTATGGGTTGAGGTGGAATGTGTGTGTAGTAGGTGTAGCAGTCTGACCCATAAAAAGGATTATGAAGCTACACAACCTGATTTTTCCTTCCAATTCCACAAAATATGGACAATTTCATAAATTTTTGTCTGGAAATTATTGGGGGGGCAAATGCCCCCCCTGCCCCCCCCCGCTTCCTACGGGCCTGGCATTACTTGTTTAAAAATCTTCTTGTATAGTTTTTAAGCAGTCTTCATCTGAAGAAGCTTTGTTTTTCAAACTTCTTATATAGTTTTATAATTACTCGTTTAAAGATGCGATGCCTTTGTTCAATTTTGAAGAAAGTTCCGTCTGAAGAAGCTACGGTTTTAAACCATCTGTTTCTTCTTTGGTACTTGACATTACTCGTTTAAACCTAAACTTGTTTAGACCTGAGGATGTCATATGAGAATTGCAGTAGCCTACTTTGGTAAAGTAAAATTACTCCTTTAAAGATGGTATTATATAGTTGTGTAGTTGGTTTCGTCCTAATCTCTAGTTTTAAACATATTTCATAGTTCTTCTTCTATACTCTTATATAACACGTTAGATGTTCTTGCATAGTTGTGAAGAAGACCACATGGTAACTTTATTCCTTGCATAATTGATATGTTTATCGTAACTTTTAATAGATTATGTTCAAATAAAATTAAAATGCTTCCAATCTTTGTGTTACCAGCCATTATTGCAAGCATTAGATTGTACATTTTCAATGGATTATTTATTTTTGTATTCATAAGTGTATTCTTAATGATCATTTATTCCATTGCCAGACTTACTCAAAGTGAAAACAAATATTCAATTAAGAGATGAGACTTATTCGAAAATAAACCATTCATCAAACTTTTTGATAAAATCTTCTAGTTTTTACGGCATAGATTATACTGAAGAAGATTTTATCCAGACGTTTGAAGAAAGGTTTTTTTGAATTAGTATCCTCTATTTTATATACTTCGGAAATTAGGCTGTCGCATTATCAATAAAGGCATGGGTAACCATCAGATTGTCTTAATCAAAGTAAATCTGTAGTATAAGCCTACCCTCTTTTTCCATTATAAGAATAGATTTTAGTATAAGGAGATTGAACGTGGAGCTAAAAATTGACCAAATACCATAGGAAGTTGAAAATAAGCCAGAGGTATGGATTGATTCTAAGTGTTGCTATAAGAAAAAAAGTGTGTACTCATTTTTAAAAAACCTAATCAATAGTTGTACTACGAGAGTCTCTTAGCTTAACAAGAATAATGGATTGTCCTGGTAGCTTAGTTGGTAGAGTGTTTGAGGTGCGAACTCGGAGATCCTGGGTTTGAATCTCAAGGGGAACACTCTCAAAACCTTGGTAGGATATGTCGATTAGAAACAGGTTTCCACCATTTATATCAATACGAACAAGACCAGTAGATCACATCATAATGCATCTGTAATTGAGTTGGCAATCCACCAGGGAGTGAGTGTTTCAACTCTGTAGGACTGCATTTGTTTCTCTTAGATAGGAAATATCTTTGATACTCTCATCCTTATCATACCAAAGTTTCTTAACTTCCAGTCCTTCGGTTTCTTGTAAAAAATGAGTGAATAATGACATCTGGAAAATTTAGTGAAATCATTAGGAAATTGTATTTAGTTAATTGAAAGAATAGCCACTTACCTTACCTACCTAATGCAGTGGGCTTTCACGAGGCTTTCGTGCATTAGCCTTATTGCAACTCAGCTCGCATTGAGCTATTGTACGTCATATTTAAGTCAGTATTGAAAAGAGTTCATTCACTGTATGGCTTTCTTTATTGCAAAGTCTCTCCAATTCTTTTAAAAACTCTGATGGAATCTCCTGTACAAATCATAACCATGCAAATCATGCTTTGCGAGGAAACTTAAAAGTCAAACAAACAACAAAATATTCAAACAAACAAAGTAATGAATTAATAAGAAACGCTGACCTTCGAAAATTTTCACGATTTCATTAAAGTTGGATATCTGAAAGATGTCATCACACGACGCTCTTCAAAATTACACAATATGAATTATTTATGACGTTGACCTGTCTCGGCATACGTTGTTTTACAGTGCTTCCGCTTAGTAAGTAATTTCTTTTATTTCCTTCCAAAGAAATTTCCTTTATTTCCTTCCAAAAGGAAATATCGCCACAACGAAAGCCAGGGAAAGGGCACGTTTTTATGTACAACGAAACCCATTTGTGACAAACAAAACTATCATCATCCTCGTATACCCCATGTGTAGTGTATGGGGGTGGGAGGGTATTTCAGGGGGGTTAGAGCAGCGTGAGGGACTATCACTGAGTATTAAGGGGAACACTCCCCACTATTCACAATATTCCCGCTAATAAACACCGTGACTTTTGGCCTGCGTATATGAACTTTCAGACATGATGCATACTTTTTGGAAGTGTTGAAAAATTTGCATACAAAGCCCCTACTATACTGCTTGCATGTCCGTCATACTCGTGTTTGATGATTACAGGGGGTTTTCCAGCGCAGCATCAATAAAGTGCGTATGGGATACTAGATTATTTCAAGTACTGTCTGCTTTTTCATTCCAATTACCAGAAATTTTGAAATTCAAATTTAAAAAGAAAACAGAAATTCAATAGGAAAATTAGGAAATTCTATTTTGAAAAAAATTGAAAGCACTGATCCAGTTGTGTCTCATGAAAAGCTTATTACTGAATGATGAAAAGCTTATAATAAAGCATTGAAAGATAGCTCCATCATTCGTACGCTCACTTTGTCTTGAATAACAGATGGAGAAGAATTGACGACAGTTTCCTTGTTGAGGGGATGAAAAACAAAATATGATCATTTTGTTGAGTAGTAGTTAGATAGGGAATAGACAGTACTGACTTAACAGATAGGACTTCAAAATAGCCAGAAATATCGGAACATAGTGAAACGAACACATGGACCAAGTATTGCCATGGATTTTGTGTCGCCAAGCTTAAGTAATGCATATGTTTTGTTTCACTATGTTTCCGAAATTTCTGGTTATTTTGAAGTTTTGTACTTTTCAGACTGTTCTAGATAGGCCTCCCTGTTATCCTAGACTCAAAGTGGTCCTAGTTACTGCTAACAATTGAATTGAATTGCCTGCTTACGGGGATTTACTGGCAACTAATACCATGGTACGAAAACAACAGAAAGCTCGATCCAGTCTTTTTTTACTATAGAGTTCTAAACTGATGACGTCACAAAAATCTATTTTTAGAATTTTGGAAGTTTGGGTCCATTATGTGAAAAAGCTTTCAAAATTACATCAAATAAATGTAAAATCACCTCTGTATGTTGAATATTAACTGAGATATGATCATTTGAAAAATTGACTTTCAATAGGAAATCCCTGTAATTTTCGGCCGGTTCATAGGTTACATACAGAGGTGATTTTGCATCCATTTGATGTAATTTTGGAAGCTTTTTCACATTATGGATCCAAACTTCCAAAATTCTAAAAATAGATTTTTGTGACGTCACACTTTAGAACTCTATTAAGCATACAGACAACTATGATATTTCAAAGGGTGTGACTTGAAAAACTTGAAAATATTACTGTGTTATTTGTATAAACTATGTAAACTTGAGAAGCAGCCGAATTCTTAAAATCAATCAGGATAATTTGTGAGAATGAAAATGACCCGAGTAGGACTCGAACCCACAACCTCAAGACTCTGTTGGGCTATTCTACTGTGCGCCCCTGATAGTGCATTGAAATAGCACACCAGAGTACTAATCTAACCAGAGTACTAATCTAGAGATCGTTGGTTCGAGTCCTACTCGGGTCATTTTCATTCCCACAAATTATCTCCATTGATTCGATCGATACCATTTAAACTATGTGAATTGCATAAGTCGATCTTAATAACTTTACGAAATATATTGTACTATGGCACCAATATAAACAGAAAAAATCTATCCATTAAAGTACATTTGACCGATGAGTAATGCCAAACCAATTTTGTACAGAACGGTTCTTCTTCAGAAGTTAGTTATGAATTTTTACTTATTTGTTCTGAGCCTCAACTGGCCGCGCGGATTCATCATCAATGTTCGTTGCATTGTCACCAGACCGCATGCAACTATCGACAGGTGATGTGGAGTCATCGAAAGAACGTGAAATATGTCCAACTGTTTCATTTGGCTTTGCTTGCAAATGAGCGTCAACTGGCCGCGCGGAAACGTCAGACCGCACGGTATCTTCAACTGAAAGTCCTATATTATCATACGTTTGCACGGAACCAACGCCTTCATGCTCCGCTTCTTCGGGTCCTCCTGAAAGCATGTATGCAACTCTCTCTGAGATTTTTCTCTCTCTTCTAAGCTCGAGAAAAGAATCGATTAGTTTCAGTACGATTGCCACTGCGATCAACACGATGCTGCTAATTCCTAACACTTCAAGAAATGTCGTAGCAGAAATCATTGTTAAGACTCATTGACTTTCCACCAGTATCCATTCGTTGCTATTTGTTGTTGTTGTTGTTATAAGAGATTTTTGAGCTTTTGTCTTGAGTTTGCCATCGGCCTGAAAAATAACAAATAACGATACAACATCTTCCGCGCACTGACTACAATCTTGAGAATTATATATTGAGACAGCCTTAAATTTCTAAAAAAACTGAATAAGTTGTTAAAATACCCCTCTAAATCAATGTTGGATGGTTGTTGGAAACTGGGGAAAAAATCCCTCTGACTTTAACTCAACATTGAAATAAGGGGGAGGGGGAGACCTCTGACTTTACTGAACATTGAAATAGGGGGTAGGAGACCTCTGATTTTCCTCTAAATTGAAATGGGGGGAATGCAATCCTCAATCGAATATCCTAATTTTCAGTTGTCCATTATTTATGTCCAAGATTGTAGATAGGCCTATTTAGGAGGTATTGTGTAATTTCATGAAATAGTAAACACAGTTCTGAACTAGTTCTGGGGAGAAAACAAACAATCACTTTTAATAATATCACAGTTTATACAGCAGTTTGATACTATCACAGGTTATACTCCTGCTGTCTTTTAAGCGTATTTTTAACAAGGTCTCGCACTTAGGCTCTGGATTGACGGTATTTTTTCTGCAAACAGGCATAAAATGAAGCTTATGACTATCTAGGATAGCCTCACTACCTTCCTCTTTCTGGAAATATGTAAATAAACGGATTTGTTCGAGTAGGGCCTTGTGGATGGCAGCGTGTCTGTTAAAAGCACAATATCAAGCCATGGCGAAGGACCGATAGTCCAATTATTTATTGAAAAAAGTGAATATTGCGTTCTGAAAATCATCAGATTTGAAATATGTTTTGGGTTTGTGAAAGCAAATAAAGTATTGGATATGTTAGATTACGAATACATATGGCATCTTCCCCCTGGCACATGAATAGACTTAAAGTGGCTGCTTCTTAGGTATCTACTTCTAACTCTCTCTACTACTTATCAATTCAAAAGAAAAATAAAAACGCATTTGAACGCTTAGCAAACATGAAATATAAAAACTAGACTCTTAGGAAGGTCATACTTCGATAAGCACACAGTCTTGGTTAACAATTCACGTTCAAAATTTGATATTTTCACTTAAGCTAACTTTCAGGTATGATTATTACTTTGATTTTCTAGATGGATATCATACAAGAACCAATATAATAAGTATATAATACTAATAGTTGTGAGTATTGTTGTTTTTAGGTAGAATTCTTGTTTTAGTGTTAGGAAACCAGGAACTTGAAAGGGGATACTGAGCCGTTAAATATTTTGTTTCTTCAGAAACTAAACTCGATCCAGTCCTCTTTGAGATCAGTCCTTTAAAATAGAACCTACGTCAGGGCCAGAGTTAGGAAGACATTACGGTCGCACGGTCATTGACCGGTCGAAGGTAAACAAAACATGAGATATTGATTCCAATATATTCAAATTAAATGGTATGAAAGTGCCGTTTGATAGCATTATAAGGTGGCATATTGCTAAATTCTAGCTGATGTATTAAGTCCTACTACATAGTCTTTCCCTCTGAATGAAAATTACAATTTAATCTTCGTTTTATATTTAACTTAACTTTAGTGAGGATAAACCTTGGTTACTTGGAGATTTTACCCGGAGGAAATCTAAAGACTCATCTGGACTATGGTCAGAGCGAGATCAGTAAGGGAAATCTACACAGAAATACGAATAACTAATAAGGCGAGTTTGCACAGAGCGAGTCTCCACGCAAACTCGGACTTTCTGCATTGAGATAGTTGAAAATCGTGAACATACCTTCCCCAAGCCTGGTTGTCAACTTTCTGATTTCTTAGAATTGCGAAAGTCCAGTTTGGGAAATGTTGATCCAGCCATTAATCGGACGATGTTTCTCAGACGACGTTTCTCTCAGTGCTTCGAACCCAAAAACAGAGATTCTCAACAAGTAATTTGTTGACCTGTCTAGCTTTTTCGATTGATTCAGTTGTTTTCTTTCTTATTTTTCACGCATGACGTAACGTCCATTCTTCTTTTATTTGTAAGTTAAAAAGATAATTTGCAAGCCTTGATGATTTGGTCAGGAGAGCTGGGATTTCTTTTGAGGAATCTAGGCCATTAAGAACAGCCATCAAAAGAATGCATTGTCATTGATTGTTTCGTTCTTTAATATCCTGGATGATTTGGTCAGGAGAGCTGGGATTTCTTTTGAAGAATCTAAACAGCCATGAATACAATGCTATTTCAAACGAAAACGGGATGATGTTCTCAGCAAATAGAAGAGTAGTGTCTAGAAGATAGCTCCTTAAAAAATCTTGAGATGGACACAGCAATTCAATTCAATCCTATTGTTCCAATTAATTTCAATCAATCATCTCCTCAACTCCATATACTTTCAATTGCTTCTTGTCCCTCTTCGTTGTCTCGTCAGCATTCGCCTTCACAAACCGTTTTGATAATGAAATCAATCGATAATCTTTGAGACATTGATAAGCGTTTTCTTTGCCACTTCCTGACTTCTTTTTCATCAGATTCACGTAAACTTTATTCAACTCCTCCCGGAAAAATGTAAATGAAACATAAGTATCAAATTAGCATGAGAATCTACGACCTCGTTTACTATACATTATACAGTGATGTAGTCCAGCATACTGTGCCAATTCAGGAAATAAGACCTCTTGTGGCCTTTCGTAGCCTGGCACGTTCAACATAAACTCACTCACAAAAATAGGACTTTATCAACTTCTATATCTTGTGATTTTGTGCATGCTACCTTGACCCTAAGTAAAATAAGGTCTCGTGTGGCCTTTCGTAGGTCAACATGTTAATCATCACACACTTATTAAGGCCGAATACTACTTTCTGTAGTGATTTTATGCATGCCACTGTGTCTATCCAGGAAATAAGGCCTCTTGAGGTCTTTCGTAGGCTAGCACGTTAAACACATTATACTTCATTCACAAATGGAAGTATTTAACATACTGTGTCTTCAATAATCTACAGTATGTAGTGATGTGTGCATTCTACATGTCCCTTCTAGAAACAAGCCCTCTTTCGCTTTTCCTTAGCTGGCACGTTAAACATAAACTCACTCAAACATCTTTTGAACCAATGGGAGTATTAGACATACTGGGATAACATTTATTATTATATGAAGCTATGTAGTGCATGCTACTGTGCCAATTCTGGAAGCAAGGTCTCTTGTGGCCTTTTGTAGGCTTACACGTTAAACATTAACTCACTGATTCAGAGAAAATGATAAAGAATTAGTAATCAAAAGAAGAAAATAAAAGTAAAGCTACAAGATATTCACCGTATTTTCAGATGATCTTCGTTTACATCAGCCGGCGAGATTTTACCTAATGAAAGTTTGCCTTTGCCAAGAAAATTGGAGCTCCTGACAAATATAACATAAAATCAAAAATCCCTTATCTGGCATATAGATTCTAACAAGTCATCTAAAAGTAGAATACTCGTTATCAAGAGCTCCCAGCTTATCATTTCCTCTTATCATCTTCTTGAATTGCGTCACTAGAATTATATATTATCATCTTATTTACATCATATAGAGGAGTGGGGGGAAGGGGGTATTGAACGCAAACCACCCCTTGCACTTTTACAAGAGTTTCCAGCTTATCAATTTCACTTGATCATCTCCTTGAGCAGCGTCACTAGAATGATATATCATTGTCTTATTGCATTATATAGAGGAGTGGAGGGGGAGGGGCATTGAATGCAAATCCCTTGCACTATAAATCATGTCACATGTATCAGCATGGAATTGAATACTGAAAGATAAATTCTTACCACAAATGCACTTGCCTCACCACTTGAGAGCTAGAATGAAATAGTAGCTGATTCATAACAAAACGAACTTTCGATATAAGAGAAAGCCCCGTTTTTAAGGGAGTGCCACAGGGAACCTAGGAGTGTTGGTAACATGTTAGTAACTGGTAACTGAATAAGGAATTTTATTTTTTGATGATTCTGTCAACTGGGTGAAGAGTGTGATTCTTATTGCATGAATATCCTTCAACCTCCCATACTGTTAGATATAGATATAGATACACTACACCTCTAGCAGGAGGCTTCAACAACCTCGTCAGGCAGACTGCTCCACATATCCATCTCTCTGTTCCAAGAGGTTCGTCTAACATTCAATCTTGATCTCCTTTTAAACCCCTCTCTAACTGACTTGACCTCCAATGTATTGAATTATTCCCAACCCCTCCTCTATCTAATTGTTTCAATTCCATACTTTTTATTCGTTACTCTAGTTTGATCCTGATTCACAGCCCCAACTGTTCTCACAGAAATCATTTTGAAACGTTGTAGACTGTCATTCAGGCTACTCTAGTACAGGCCTAAATTATATAGAGATATTAAGTGGTTTAAGCATTGGCCAGAGGACAACACCACTTACCTTTCTAATCTCAGTGCATCTGCTGCGGGTCTGAAAAGATCAGAAATACAAAATTAGCATTAAACATGGTGAAATTTTTACTTTTTATCCTATCGTAAAGAGGAGGTAGGGAAGAAATTCGAATGGATAGAGTAATTCGGGGCAAAACAAGTCAGGGGACGAAATGGGTCATTCTGTATAAAATGTTGCAGAACGCAGCTCCACGAAGAAAGGCTATCATGCCTCCATTAGACTGCTGAGTAACAAACAACATGGGGTAACTCTATTTTGCTTCTCCAGAATAGCCTGCGGTAGTTCTGAAGCATTTTATACAGAATGACCCATTTTGCCCCGAATTACTCTATAACGTATAACGTATAGATGTATAACCATTACGTATAACGTTGTTTTGAATTCTCAATAGACTTACTCAATACATTAAGAGCTGTGGGACGCTGGCGTGTATTTCCAGGAGCTGTTTGAGGCCGAAAAGAAATGAAGATGAAAATTTCATTCTCTGACTGCCAGAAAAGCTTTAAATATGCTGAGAGGATTCTATAACTAGCGATGATGCATGATTCCAATAAGTTTGAAAAGTAAACACGAATAAACTTGCTTTTAACGGGACCGTTTGGTGATTGAAAGTCCAAGTAGCTGTATTTTTACTTCTATTCTGTCCTGGGAGGAGGGACAACGATCATACTACATCGAGTCGAGAAAAAGCTTCTCCTGTATTTATTTGTTCTTGTGTTTAGAGGTTGAAGGAAATTATTGGTTCTGAAGTTGTTTAACTCTAACAGCAAGAAGATGTTTCTAGGAGTAATGCATCGTAGAATTCCGGGTCAGCTTTTTAAATGATTCACACGTTAAGTCCTCCACTAATTTCTTCTAGAGATGTCCCAATGCTGGAATACGAATCAATCAGAGAGATGGAAATGAAACAGAGGTGGAAATGAAACAGAGGTTGAAATATCAGAGTAGGTATAGTTAATCACAAATTTTTCCTTTGACTCAAGAGCTCTTTAACTAAGTAAAGTCTCCGTTTGGCTAATGATAAACGAAAATGTTACCATTCTACCATTTACCATACCATTCTACCATTTCATTTTACCATTCTTCCCTGGTTAACGTTCTCGTCAACAGATCCAAGACTGAAGTACGGTGAAAGATTATTATAAGTATCCGGAGAAAATGCGCTCCTGCAAAAGAAAAACACCACAATTTTATGGACAAATCTATCTCTCAAAGTGATCTAAAATAGGGTCTTTCTAGTTTAGGGTTGATTTGATATTTTTCTTAATTGTAATTGATCTTTGTTATCTTTATTTTACTTTTTATTGTTAATTTGTGAACTAGGCTGTAAATAAGATCTTTGCTTAGACTTGTTATCACTGTAAAGAAATTATACAGATACATACATACATACAATTGATATTTACATACAATTACTAGCAAATTGATAATTGGTTTGTGACTTAAGAGACTAACCTCTGATGAAAGAGTGACTTCTGGTAGGGAAGCTTCTGTTACGAGGGTGGCTTCTGGTTGGACGCTAACCTCTGGTAGGAGGGGTAACTTCTGGTTGGAGGGTAACTTCAGGCAGGAGGGGTAAATACTTGTGGGAGGAAAGCTTCTGGTAGGAGCCTAACTTCTTATAAGAAGGGTTGGTACGAAAAACTTTCACTTGCGCTTTTTTTCTTTTTTTCGTAGCAGAAATTACTTTCATCTGTCGAATACTTCGTTCTCTCTCCAGTTCAGTTAACATCTTCGGCCTTGTGAATCTTCTTCTGCTTTTTTGATCGCAAGAACATGGCTGAGTTGGACTATTATTAGGTTTAACATTTCCACATGTATTACTATCATCGTTTTTTTCATCTTCATTCTCATCATCAAATTCATCAATAGCTTCATTGGTAATAGTATCCTCCCCGAGGTGATTATCATTTATACTATCATTCCCTTTGTCACTTCCATCGTCATTATCTTCAATACTATTTTCCACATTATCTTCGGTGTTATTTTCATTGTGTTCATCATTATCCTTACATCCGTTTTCATTATCATTGCTGTTCCCAATATAAACCTGTTCCACATTATCTTCATGATCAACATGGTCACTTTCTGCTTTGATATCATCCTGCACTTTCTTGCAATTATTCTCCCTCTCTCCCTCTTTGTCACCCTGTAAGCTATCATTACTCCGTTCCCTTCCCTGTCACTAGCAGTAAAACTGGTTTCTTCTAATCCTGCACAGAGTTCTTTTCCACTTTCTTTGTCATCAGCTTGCCGTACTTCTGATATACCATTAAGCAGCTTAGATCATGTATGCATCTACACCTCCATAACACCAGCCTGCGTAAAAAAACAACAGTTAAGGAATGAAATTTGCAAAGCATTAAGATGCCTTTACATCTCCTTGTAAAGGTTGAAATCATATCACTAATCAAATCTGGTTTTAGTGAAGTGTAATTGTAACCCAGCTGAATCGCGCTCTGAATAGACAACTCTCTGCTCTCTAATAGACGTCCCCCGTTTATTGATTTTAAGATCTTTCCGACCCCCTACTTTTCCCACCCGACCCCCACCCCGTTTAAGAGACCAGAGAGTAGGTTCTAAATCTAAACCATCATGGGTTGAATAGAGAATCAAGGGGCTATTTATTTGGCTGTCATTTGAAGCTTTTTGGAAATCATCCATTTCCCTTTCATCTTTTTATTAGCCCTTCCATTGCCCTTCCATCATCCTTCCATCCACCCTTTCATTGCTCTTTCATCTACCCTTTCTTAAGGGGACTTAGCGGGATGTTCCACATTTCTGCTCCTGGAATACATCAAGCATCATAATGCTGAGGATGCATTTCACAAAACACAAAGCAAGTACCTGTTCAGGTTGATCTAGCTCTTTTTGCAATGCTTCATCAATTGTTGCAGTGAGTAAAAGAGATGATTTTGAAATACTGAGTGGTAGTTCCATCACTTCTGTGTATTACAACTGATGAGGGAATATCCAGCATTTTGGCCTAACCAGGAGTCACCAATAGCATTTCTACTTCATCTTTTGAACTTGATAATAGTTTACAAAGATCTTCATGCGATGCCCCCTCTACATCATGCCCATCTCTACAAATAGAATACAACAACATTCAGGAACATGGGGAAGGGGTACTCTCCCTAGCAACAAGTTGCCAAAACATCTGAGCTTTGGATATAAAACCAAATATAATTGTGTTGTGAGTATAAAAGCAAAGTAGATAAACAAAATAGGAACAGGCATAAAACTACAAAAAACTGCAAATTTATGAAAAACTAAAGTAACATTCTTGATTACTAGATTATTAGCTGTAAAAAAATTATTTAAGAAACCTTAAACATTAAAACTAAGAAGTCAATACTAATTCCTGACTGCAAAACACAAGGATATGGTATCCTTATTTTTCCCCTCTTTTTCTGCACCACAACCATTTAAGAGACAATATCCTTTAGGTGTAAAACAATAGAATATGTCCCATGATTTTATTTCAAATAATATCATGACGGGTTTACCCCCACCCCCTAAACCCAATAACGGACTATGTGTCTGCACCCAAATCATTTAAGATAAAATTTAAGAGACAATATAAGAGCCTTTGGTTCTGAAACAATATAATTTGCCCCATGATTTTATTTCAAAAAACGGCATGGGTTTACCCCGCCCCCAATAATTATTAAGTGTCATCTAAGCTAACTCACATTGACAAAATCTTGTCTCTAACTTTCACGTAATTCTAGGCCTAAACTTCGATTTCGGCTTTTTAGGCGAACTAAACGGGGTACTGTGACTTCATTGGCCACATAATTTTCGTCTTCACCAGAGTTTTTATAATTTTCCTTGATTTCAGGTTCTTTCTCAGCTGAATCATCGTGTTTTTCTACAGAAATGTTATCCGCAGCTTCCATACTACTGTCCGCCATTGAACAATAAACAATAACTGATAAATAATAAATAACAATTATTTGGTTTCATTTTCGTCCAGTTTCCTGAAGTACAACTCTGACTAAGGTCAGACGAAAAATCCAATAATTTTAAAAAGTCAATTTAAAACAAAATACTGTAAGATCTATAAAATAAAAAAGGAATAAAAAAGAATGTTCTAAAATTAAATAAATTCGTAATTAGATCTGCGTGGAGCCAGATTGAGGGAGGCATGACCCATCATCTTGTCATGTTCAATCCTCCCTCTCACTCCCCGAACAGCTATTAAGATGCTTTTTAATAGAGCAAATCTAAGTTTTGTTCTTATATGATTCATGACGTCAGCATATTTTTCATCCCGTTTATTTGCAATCATCCCCGCAACTCTTTTCACAATGGCAGCACACTCCGGACCCATTCCACCTGTTGTGAGGAATACTAGAGGAGCAAAGGAACCTTTCTCAGAATTGATGACTCTTTCCTCATACATATCCTTCTTTTCTCTTTCATTTTTTCTGTATACATCATTGAGGGTCAGGGTAACGTTCGATGGCGCATTCGGGTGAGATACCCTTACATCAAAATATGTGCGCTCAAACGATCCCAATACCCCTACAGCTGAAATATCCAGACGTGCCCCTTCGGAAGTATTTGTTCTCGAATGATAGTCATTTGGGTTAACGGGGAGAAGTTGTGGCTCGACTCTGACATCGGCACAGACTTCCTTCAAGGTGTTTGCCAGGCAGTCTCGCAGAGCATTGTGTCTCATTGTGACGTATCCTCCCTTCTTACATGTTAGAGCATGCGTGATATCATTTTTTGTGCCACACGCACAGTACTTGGGGATACCTTGGATACCAAAATTGTATCTCAAGCATATAGCATCTCTGAACTGCTGTTTGTTAAAAGTATACCCCAAATGTCGCAGAGGGAGTGCAGTCAGCCATGATGATGCAGATTTTTCCCTTGATAATTCCAAGCACCTTTGCTTCAAGGGCGATATATTTGCGATTAGGTAGTTGAGTTCTTCCTTATACTGGTTTTCTTTGGCAATCTTTAATTCTTGCTTTGTTTTTTTGACTTGTGTATTGTCCAGTATTTCTATGGATGTATTCTGTCTGACAATGAGCTCCTTCAAACCCTCAGTTATTTTCCGGGAGGCACTATATTCAAATGCAGCGGTCTTTGTAGGATCATGAATACCTAGTCCACCAAGTCTCACTGGAAGTGCAAGTATGCGTCTTTCAATAGGAGTTACTGGTTTACCGAGCATCGCTGGAATGAAAATGTTATGGATTGCGTCTTCGAGTGGCTGAAAAAGATGTCCGATACCGCTAACAGTCCTTTGGATGTAGGTCCAACGCATACAAAGTCCCTTGACAAAAGCACTGTACGCTGCTTGTGGTTCATCGATGGCAATTTCAGCAAGTTCAGCCAATTCCAGCCGCCATTGAACTGAATATCGATTTCAACTCCCTCGTTTTCGATTCATTTTACATCGAGTTCCAAGAATGCGTGATAAATCCCCGGCCTCCAACAGACCCACCAACCTCCCCTACTTTATTTCTTCGGATTTTTTTGTCATTATGAGTTCAATCTAAAAGTTTAACGATTAAATTTAATTTTGGCATAAAACTGTCAATGAAAGTATACAGAATTAGGTTAAACAATTTTCTACTATTTTCCCTTTCACTATTGTATCGGTTTTTGCTGCGAGGCAGAGTATCACATGGAGGAGACACAAAGCATTGTGGGATACGTGAATTGTTTGCGCGACGAACACGCACGACGTTTTTCGATGTTCGCTCGCACCACCACAAAAGGTCACGTGAAGAGAAATGGCGCATGTTATGCTAATGAAGGGATGTTAAAACTTGTTTTAAAGTTATGGAAATGATAATAGAAATATAAAAACTAAGTAGCTTTTTACCACTGATTTATTCTATAATAGTTTTGTTATGTTCCAAACATTGTTTATGGATGAAAAAACAAAGAAATCGGCCAAAAACCTGCCTTACTAAAGATATTGATGTGTGGCCATTTTGGATTTGTTTATTTGAGTGGGTGAAACTGAATGAAAATTGATCGAGGAAGATTGTTTTGTTTATTGATTTTGGAGGGATCAAGGTTGATAAACCACTGCAGTTTGTACATCAATCGCTGGCTATTTTACCAAGGAAGGTATTTATATCATGGATGGTGAAGCAAGCTCTAAGATTCTACCAACAACAAGCAGCGATTCCTGGCCGATGACGGACCTCCCCGACTTATCTTCGTCCACATTGAATTCAGTGTTTGCGAGCGAACCGCTGGCTAGCCACAACGATTTCAATAATTATCTGCAGTCTCTCGGAGATCATGACGATCCGTTACTGAGTCCTGTCACAGTTGCCTCGATAACTGATATTCTAGTGCCAGGAGAGAGTCTGAATAAGGGAGGAAGCCAATGTAAAGTTGATCAAAACTTTGGTTTAGAATCAGCGAGTCTGCCATCTTTGTTTACATCTGCGCATGAGCAGAGGACGGAGCACGACGCTTCCTCTACAACTGTTAGGCCAGCTGGAGCCGATATCGTTAAAGGTAGCAGCAATGTGCCGCAGATTTCCGATGTTTTATTGAGCGATATCGAAAAGATGCAAGATGATCCAGTCCTTGTGAAAGACAAACTATCTACCAAGAAGTCTGCAATATCGGAAGGGTTGCAGAAAATTAAAGCACAGCTGGAAAAAAGCGAGAAGACGATCGTAGGCCCTGCAGTCGTTACAGAATTTATCGACCATAGCAGTGCGATGATGTTTTCTGATGATTTGGACGACATCTCCAAGTGCAGTGTCGACTCTGCAGAGAATGTTGTTGCTAAAGATTTCACTGTTTCGCCTCGTAGGTCTGGGAGAAAAACAACCAGGCTGTTTGAAATTGTTGCTCCAAAAAGCAAGTCCAAAAAGAATGGGGGCCTCCAGACTGAAGTTGAAAATGCACAGAAATCGCAAAGGTTGTTAGAGTTTCTGGATTTGTCTACGTTTTTGTATTCAGTCAGTAATTTTGATCTTAGAAAGTTCCAGGATGTAGTTCAATGCAGAATAAATTTTAGTGTAATTAAGATGTTTACCTAACATCTAATTGGGAAAGTATGGCACTTTTAGATAAGATCTCTGGTGTGCAGGGGCAATTTTCTATTGTTCTAGCCTATTGTTCTATTATTCATCTTGGGTGTGCAAGTGCCATACTTCCCATACTGGCCTAATGACTGTAGTAAGGCAATAAGGGGGCAGTTGTGTGAATTCAAATTTCATCCTTAGCCTTACTTCAAGCATTAAAAACTTAGTTGCACCAGTTATGCTTTGGTTTAAACCAAATGTTATTTGAGGTAGCTTTGCACGACGTTATTTGAGAAAAATGTAACATTCGCATGTCCTGCTATGCTGCGTATGTACACTATTAAAATTCAGTGTATATTGTGTTTGCCGTTGACCGGCTAGCAAAATATTGAACTAAAAGCACTGCATTGATGTTAGTGGGTTGGTGAAATAGTCTCGCACTGTGTGGCACTTGTACACTACAATGATAAACATAGAATCACAGAGGATTAAAAAATATAAAGTTGCACTAGAAAACTAGAGATCTAAGCAAAAAGTGCCGATGACCCATGTTCTATGTTGGCTGTCTGAGGGGTCAGTGGGCACACAAAGGAAAGTTGTTGCATAAATAGAAAGCTATTGTGTGTTAAGTGTGATGATAAATGAGTGATGTTTGACAGACCCCTTGAAGCAGGTATACCACTTTGACCACCAAACAATCAGGATATTGGAAGGTTTTCACTAATATTGTATTTTCACTACAATATTGTTGCAGGGATGGCAAAGAAGTTAGATCACTCCACCCTTGATCAAAGGGTCCAGGGCTCGTAACCACCTTCAAACCTGTCACAAAGAGTGAGGAGAGACTTTGCCAGCTCTCTGTAATTCCAGGCTGAAAGGCAAAGGAATCACAAGGTGTGGTGATATCAAGGGGAAGGACCAGGGTCGCACTAATTGATTAGTTTACCTATTCAGAGTGCCCTCTGTGCTTTGCAAATAAACCAATACATTAAGAAGATAGTAAGCGTATTTGCCTATCAACAACTGTTTCATACATCAATAAAAAAATTTGAAAACAAGGAGGAAAAATTGGTTACCGATTGATAAGAAAACTTTAGGAATCCCATTAACTGAACCCTTTTCTTTTTGTTTGCGTGGGAAGGTGAAGTGGTGAATCCAAGATGTTTGCATGCAAATTTGTACACATTATTTGCACATTAGGGGGCTGGCTACTAGAACTAGGTGTGAATGATGTATTTTATTATTGATTCATAGCATTCATAAAATTATGATAAAAAGAAAACAACACCCCACTCCTGGGGTAAAGTTTAAGAGTCGTATCTTGTAAATACTAGTATTTGTATTGAAAGCATTCCCACCAGTCATTACCAAGGAATCTGTTTTTCACTTCAAGTTTGTGTAGGTTTTGGTTTCATTCAACTAGGGCTAGACATGGCAGTCAAAAGACAGACTTGGCCCAAGCAAGGTTGACAACATATAGGTCCTCAAGAATTTATAAAATCATACATACCTTTGTTTCGTACAGGCCCCTAAAGGCCAGGGCTCCTGCTATCTGCTTTTTTCTTTGTTCTGGGTTAAGGTCTCATAAAGGAGGTTGAGATCAGGGTTATGCTAGAGCCAGTCAGTGCAAACAATGCATGTATTTGCAATTCTGGTGGGAATTTTTTCTTTGCATATGCCATATTTTGAGCTTGGTTGTCTTCTAATGTTTCCTGCAATAATCTTTGGGATTTTTATTGAATCCAGCTTGGCCCTGTACTTGTCATTCCAACTAGACTTTTTTCAAAGTTGACTCCAGATTATGCATGCAAAACAATGAATTTCATTTATTGAGTTGAATTGAATGCCAGATAAGCTGCATGGAATGCTGTCTGGTTGTCTTCTTTCTACAGGATGGTTGATGGCAACCCTCTTTTTTTAATAATGCAATACACGCATTTTTATAAGAAGAAACTAAGTTCCACAAATAGTGCTTAATTTCTTAATTTTATGACAATTTTAGCATTAAAATTTTCTTTAATCTACAAATTTAGATAAATTTAGCAGTTTTTTAAGGTCAGTGAAACGTAGTCTTACTGCTTCTTGATTTGTTTGGCATCTTAGGTGTCGTTTCTTACAAGGGGCTTCTTATAAAAAATGTGTGTATTTACATTTATTTCAGGTTTGTATCTAGCATATTTTTTATTAGGAACTTATCTCAAGCCTCTTCCTCAAGATTTCGATTGCTTTCAGTTGCTGAAAAATGAAACATGACACTAGAAACTCACTAGAAATCCCAGTGTTAGAAATAAAAGTTTTGCATTATCTAAAAAGGCTTTCTTGTAAAAGAGGAAATCCTTTTTAACTTGATAAGAAACTCTTTATCTTCAAATAAAAAAATTGTGGCTCAGGCTGATAGTCCATTCATGGGTCAAGTGTTTGAAATTTGACAGTTTCTACACTCGCACTTTTACATAGCCAAGATGGAGCCTAGTATTCCTTGAGCCCTTCATTGATTTGACTCGATGTGAGACTCGAATAACCCGTTTATATTACCAAGCAACATAAGATTCTTGAAATGAGGCTGGAAGTTCTTTTAATGATTGCTTGCGTCACACATCTGCAAATTTAAAGCAAGGTTTACGAAAATCATATCTTCATAAAGTATTTTTCTAAGTATATCGAACCAAACAATACCTAGGAAGCTCTAGGAGATTGAAAATCTCTGTTTTTTATGATTTCGATAGGAAAAGTTGAAAAAATAAGTAACGAAGATGAACCCATTTTATAAAATATTTGATACTAAGGGGTACCGAAAAATTCTTTGGTAAGATTTCGATACATCTTGAGATGAAGAAATGACGTCATCATTCATTTTATAGTTGATATTCCCTTATGAAGTTATTGAGTCAGTAATTCGTTACGCTTCTACCATCTACTACAGTAAGATTCCTTCCAAGTCAATTCTAAGTATTCACATATAAATATATTTCATTGCGTTAACAAATTCTGTGAGATTGTTTCCTTACACTGTCACTTGTATGGAATATCAGCTGATATGAAAACTTGGAACAACAGTTGTCACTTCTTTCGTGGCAGCTTCGAGAAACTAAAGATTTGAAATAGGTTTTAAGACATGTCTTGTGAAAGGTCCAAGCTAAAATAAAACTTACTTGTACTTACTTGTTTTATCTTGCTTCTAAGAATCACTCTCAAAAGTAATTAACAGTTTTAAATGTGACAGCTCTGACAAATTTAATGTTGAAAGCTTGAGATAAGTTCCTCTCGTAGCTTCGCAATTACTCACCTCTTTGCTCTTGTACTTGACTGGTTTTTTAGCAATGTTGTCACCATGAGACTAAACAGCCAAACAATAAGGGATGAAAACCAAGAACCAGCTTCCAAAAAACAAGGAAAAAAACCAAAAAAGCTTGAGCCTCAAATAATAAACCAATACAAACTAAGAACACACCCTGAAGACCCAAGGGCGAGCTAGGACAATCATTGAACAAGCTGGAACGACCCAAAATAACAAATAACGTTTAAAATCTTAATGAAATGTGTAAATTGGGATTTAAAACGTATCGTACAGGGACGAGATTTTATGTTCCGTTCACGATTGTACCAAACTGCTGCGTTCAAATTTGTTCTGAATTTCATGTCTTTTTTTGGATGTTCAGTCTTCAGATACGACGATTGTATCAAATATTGTAAGTTATTTGATAGATATATATTAGTATTAGTAATTTTTGTTTTCGGTTTTAGTGAGAGCAAGAAAGAAGAGGACACCCGCAAAGGCGCAAATACTGTGGCTAAGAAAGATCAGGGGTCGTCTGGAGATGATCTACCCAAAAGAAGGTCGCTGAGAGGACAGCAGTTGAAGGAAGAGGATAAGAAAGGTGATGGTTCAAATGTGAAAGGTGATGGTCCAAAGGTGAAAGACGATGGTCCAAAGGTGAAAGGTGGTGGTCCAAAGGTGAAAGACAATGGCCCAAAGGGGAAAGGTGATGGTCCAAAGGCCAAAGATGATAGTCCAAAGGGGAAAGGTAGATTTAGAGGCATGAATACTCCGAAATCGTCATCCGAGAGTGAATCCAGTCCAAGAAAGAGACGGGGAAGAGGAGATTCTAGAATTAAATCGGAAAATGAAAAAGATAATGAGACGGAGAAGATAACGAGAAGGCGTTCTAAACTTGATGATAAAACTGACAACAAATCGCCCAGTAAAAGACCAGGGAGAGGGTTCAAGAGAGGAGGAAAAGAAGAGGAAAATGAAGAAAATAATGATGGTTTGTAATTTTTTATATTTTGTGATTTTTATACATATTATCTGTCTTCATTTGTACATCTCCTGATGATTGGAATACCACGAAATATAATATTTGATTTCAATTTAAATTCATATTTCTCGTTCTTTTTCTATATTATTGCATCTTATTATAAATCTGTAAAATATTTTTTCACAGTAAATGCCAAGTTGTATGATTCTGATCTGATGCCTTTGAAAAAAGAAGAGGTTGATAGAACGTAACTCTTAGGCTTTAAAGAGATGATCCTCAAATCGCTGCTTCAAATTGAAACAATCAGCAACAATTAGGCAACGATTCTGAAGTGTTTGTTTGAAATGATTTTTGTAGCTCGAAACGAATATACGATAAATCAAGACAATTTGTGAGAACGAAAATGACCCGAGTAGGACTCGAACCCACAACCTCTAGACTGGTACTCTAGTGGGCTACCACTGCAGTAGTGGGTCTGTAGTGGTAGCGCACTAAAGTACCCATCAAGAGGTCATTGGTTCGAGTCCTACTCGGGTCATTTTGATTCTCACAAATTATCACGATTGATTTTCAAAATCCTGCTTCTTCTCAAGAACATTCAACAATTTAGCAATGATTTTCAACAACTTTGCAACAATCTTTGATTACTAGAATGATTTCAGAATTTATAGATGATTCAATGCAATGATTCAGAACAGATTTTAGAAGTTTCTCGAAACGATTTGCAGCTACAGCCATTTAGCCTGGATAAAACGCTATTTTTATAGAACAATGGAAATAGCAGGTGTTGAGTAACATAACAATAAAATTTCAGGATTTTTGGGACCTAATAAAGACCCCCTATGCCCCCTCCTCTGCTTCGTGCCTTTGCAACAAATGTGTTAACTAACATTTTCAATTATTATGTAATGATTAGGAACTTTGAATTTGTATTGGAAAATATGGCAAGATCGCAGTGCATCTTCAGTGGAGATTTGCGGACATGTGAAGAAATATGATTACGTTTTTACGGTGACAAATTATCAATGAACTATTTAGCTAAGGGCTTCTTTCTCTGAGCCATTCTGTATATTCAAAATACTGGGAAATAAGAGGGGACTAAACCAGTTAGAGTATCCGCCACTCTCGTAATATCTTATCGCTTTGAATCTTTCTATCGTTATCCCTCAGACAAAGATGTTAAGAATAGCAAGAAAGATGACACCAAGACAAACAAGATAGACAAGACAGACAAAACCAAATCAAAGAAAGAAGATCGTGAAGGTAAGAAAGAAGATGTCAAGAAAGATGCTGATAAAAGTTCAAAGAAAGAAGGGAAAACGGATGAAAGCGAAGAAGAAGATTTCAGTTCTGATGAGAGTATCCCGGATGATGGGGAACTCAGTGATGACTGCTCGGAATTCGATCCTGATGAGGATCCAAATAGGCCATGGTGTGTCTGTAGAAAACCACATGGGAACAGGTAATTTGATTCCTTTTTGGTCCTTTTCATGTCCGTCCTGAATGGTGTTAATTCTTGATGGGCTGCACAATGAGGGCTTGCTTAAAAATTACCCAATTCGCACAACATAATGCTTTTTCGTTAGCTCATTGAAGCCCTCTGGTAAAGCAACCACTAGAGCTTGTAAACCAAATGACCAGAGCGATTAAGCCACTCTGGTGCAATCTTCTTCAAGAAAAGGCCTGCAACATGCCTCAAAAAGCAGCATTCTTTGCAATATCCCTTGCCAATATGCACCTTGTTTTAAGCTAATATTTTGGGAGAGTAATACTAATACGAGAGCCAATTCACCTAAGTTTATAGATATTGAAAGATAAGGCAAGAATGAAACGTGCTTTCAGAGGTTTTGATATAAAATCTTCTTCACTAACTTCTTCAGAAAAAGTTACGGAAGAAGATTTTATATCGAAACGTCTGAAAGTCTGGTTTGTTCTTGTCTTATCTTTTGGTACAGTTATGAATCTTTGACATGAATTAGCAGGGAGATGTCAACATTACAGTAAGTAGACTGGAAATTATTTAGGTCAGCAGTCGTGTGAGTTTCAAATTTATGTCTATATCCTGAATGGGTTTTTGCAGAAAGGGATTAGTTTTTGGGAAGCCTGTATAAAACAGTTTGAAAAAACTTGCATTCAAATCCTAATTTGTTTAGATTCATGATCTGCTGTGACACATGTGAAGATTGGTTTCATGGCGATTGTGTTGGTATCACTCAGGCTGACGGCAGAGAGATGGAAAAACATGGTGAAGAGTGGATGTGTCCTAAATGCAAAAGTGAGTTCTTGAAAGTCCAATTGATATAATCTTCTTATAGCTCACACTGAGCTATAGCTCACAATATCCTTAATGCCAATATCGAAATGATTACACAACTGGGCTCAAAACCATGCATCCTATTATCACTGATCTAAAAAGAGACTGGATTGATCATCTGTTGTTCTGTAATGAAGTCATTCGCGGTCATATTGGTAGGTCCAATTCAGTACATTGAGATTCCACCAGGGGCTGCTTTTTTCTGTGATGATTGCTGGAATGTTATAAATGCTCTGCACGAGACGCAATAATTGTGTAGCTATTGATAGCAAAGAATAAAGTCGATGTAATTTCTTTGGCAGCCATATTGGGAGGGCAAATACAAGCCACAGCCATGGGCTTCAAATATTTGGCTCCAGAAGAACAGAATACTCGGTCCAGCCTTGATTTTGAGATCAGTGCCCATTAGGAGTTTGTTTCCCCTAGGAATCCCTAAAGAAGCTATAGTGTCCCTATATCTTTTCTGTACCTATACCAATTATTCTTCTTATAAGTAAATTTCAACCCACCTATATGTATGGTAATTTGTTTGGTTTCATTTTGTTCTGTTTTTGGCACACTACTCTGATGAGTTCAATCCAAAGAGCTTCAGTAATTATAATGATTCGTTATAATAATTCCTCTCACTATTCTGATTTGAGAATAAGCAGGATTCGGAAAATCAATCGAGATCATTTGTGAGAACGAAAATGACCCGAGTAGGACTCGAACCCACGACCTCTAGATTCGTACTCTAGTGCGCTACAACAGCGCAACTGGTGCTGATTCTACCCCTATATCAATAACTTCCTGTAATCTCATATTTCGTCGCATGTTGATAGCATTTAAATTTCGTGTGAACAGGGAAATTGCAAGCATTATCCAAAGAACTAAAGGAAAGAGAAAGATTGGCCAGATTACAAAATAGATTGAAGAGCGATGGGGAGAGGAATTCATCTGACGAAAAGGTAAACAAAGTTGTTTTAGAATGGACCAAGTTTTGATTATCATTATCTTAACTTGCATTATTCTTCTATCATTTCTTCAAGGCAAATTTTGCTTACCTTCGGTACAGCATGTAGTTTGATAGAAGGGCTTCAAGACTTTGGATGTGATGGGAGTGAACTTCGTTGACAATGTCTTTGATTTGTTTATGACCAGATATTATTTGTTTATCATGAATTTCATCACATGATATTATAAAATGTTTTCTCAAAGACTTTGAAGGCCACTTAACTTTCTCTAGTCCACACCATGCAACTGGTGACACGAAGATCTTCGAATGCATGTTATTCATATTTCTAATTTGAATTTTTTACACTAAACTAGGAAAGCCAAGAATGACACCAGTATGGGGTAAAATATTCCATCACAAAAACAAATATATTATACTAACACTACACTAACAACACGCTACATTGCACTGCATATGCTAAAACATGCAAGTATTGCAAATTGGTCAATAAATCTTGTTGTCAAAATATCAAATTCGAATCTCACATTTTAGGACGGAAGTGATAAGATTCGACAAAAACTTCTAAAAATACTTGCAAAAGAACCCTCTTTGAAACACGAGATAAAAAGCCCTGACGTAAAAGAAAGAAAGAAAAAAGTCGACACGGATACAGATGATGATGATGATGATGAAGAAGAGCCTACTACTCCAGCTAAAAAGAAATCTCGGCCAATAGAAGACAAAGAAGCAAGGGAGGCGCGGAAGCTAGAGGAAGAAATTGAGTGGAAGAGGCGGCTCAAGGAGATGAAGGCAAGGCAAGCCAAAGCCGAGCTGGAATTGAAGCGAAGAGAGTCGATTGAGGGACAAATGACGTTTGACAAAATTGGCAGCCAGAAGTTTGTTAAGGTTAGAATGGTGTTTTCAAGTCTAGTGATAAATGTTTTAGTTGGATGAATAAAATGGGTTAATCAGTAAGTGAATGAATTTATGTGAAATATGCTAGCCCGTTTTAGGCCCCTGGATACCTTATTTTGGCAGGGTTACGTAGCAAGCTCTACCTTACTACGCATCCTTTGTATGTAAGATCCTAAGTGCTCTTAATACTCCCATTTCTGCAACTGAAGTTGAAAACGATTACCCACTAGACAGCCTGATGATATAAAGTTGACATAGGTTTCAAACCCACGCCACTCAAAATTTCTTGCAGATGGTTTAGAAGAAGTAGCACTCAAAAAACACACATTTCTTTCTATGATTCAGAGTTTCGTGCTTCTACACTCATTATACTACTACACTCACCGACTATACCAAAGGGTTTTGGTACAGACTGTAATTTGGTATAGTCTGTCTGATGAGTGCAGAAGCTCGAAACTCAGAGTCACAGAAAAAATGTCTGTTTTTTGAGCGTTACTTCTTCTAGCCTAGCTTATATTGAGCACAAAAGCCAGGATAGGCATACTCTACTCGATCTAAATGTAGTAGTAGGTTTACAAATGATAAGCAAAGGGTTCTGAAGAAGTCACACGAACAGCGAAAATAACTCATCAAGAGACCCAATCTTTCCTTCAAGGCTATCACCACACTTGCTGTAGAGCAGCTCGTAAACTTGGGCACACTTTTTACTGTTGTACGACTGTACCCCGTATGATATATTTTCCACAACAGACATTCACAACACCACTAAGGTAGCATCATCGGTTTGTCTGGTAACAAAGCTAGAAATCGGTCTAAGAAGCATGATATAGACCCCAAGGTCTAGATTTACCTATTTGATTCATAATTGCTTTAATTTTTTCAGATTAAGGCAGAGGGAAGCACTGAAGTCAAGCAGGAAACAAGCAGTAAGAAGCCAGCTCTGAAGAGCATAAATGATAAGGCAGATGGATCGACAAGGGATAGAAGGAAGAGTGATTCCAGCTCTATGGATGCCAAGCATAAAGCCATGCATGAAGCAGCGAGGAGGATTTCGGTTGATATTTCAAATAAAAAGCAGTTGAAGCGAGAGATCAGTGATGAGAGGGAAATCTCACCCAAGAAACATCGGCCAGGGGAGGCTGTCAGCTCTAAAAAGGTGAGTGAATATCAGTATTGGATTTTTGTCGTTATTGAGGTTTGGATTAAAATTTCTTTTATAAAATGGCCAATATTTTTAGATAGACAGGAATTACGAAAGGGTTAGATTATTCAACCCTTGTTCAAATGTTTGTAGGCTCAAGCCTGCCTTCAGACCTGCCACATTAAGTGTAATGAGGGATATTGCCAGCTATTTGTAATTCCAGGCAGAAAGAATCATGAGGTGTGATCGCATTTAGAAGAAGGACTAAGGTCAAATTGCTTCGATTTGTTTAATTATTCAGTAGGTCCTTTGTGATTTGCCCATAAGCCAATTTATTGAATGATAGTTGATAGGCAAATACACTTACCTTCTTCGTAAGGTATTGGTTTATGTGCAAAGCACAAAAGGCCCACTGAATAGGTAGACTAATTGAGCAATTCGACCCCTGGTCCTTCCTCTTGATGTGACCACACTTCGTGATTCCTTTTGCCTTTTAGCCTGGAATTACAGAGAGAATTCAGCCAGTGGGCCTGTTGTGCTTTGCCACATTTGAACAGCCTTTGATAGGTACAGAACTTCAGGATTGTGTAAAAATTCGGAAACATGTATAGCACTCATCAGAGTGGTATAGTAACGTAGGGAGATAGTAGATTTACCTGTAAACCAACTATCAACCGTATCATTCAATTTCATATTCAATTTTTTGCAGGTTCGAATAACACCCACCCCTAAAGCAACGAAGCAGCCAGGCCAACAGAAATACTGTATTGTGTGTAATAGGCCTACTATGAAGAATGCTGTTTACTGTAATAAAGACTGTATAACGAGGTTCGTATGCTTTTATACTTACAACAGATTAGTAGTGTATTGTGTGCTCTCCATTGTTGGATGTATACTAAATTATATAGTGTATTCTACCATGTCCCTGCTTGAATTATGATATTTTAGAGCTCACTCTAGCCTTTTTTGTTATGGGCTCTTAGTTATTAAGCTATCCTTAGTCTGCCTGCTTGTTGTTTCAGCCTGCTGCAAACTTCTCAATATCTTCAATCAATATTTTCGTGCATACTTCGTTATCCCAAGGGAGATTTGTGTATCCCATTGGGTTTATGGGTATGCTATATCAACAAACAGGTTTTAGTTAGCATTGGTCAGAGCAGTTTTCTGCTTGATTGCTAAAGTTTGATAGTAGGACCTGGTATATTCAATTTTCTACGAATCAATACTCTGTATGCTTCCTAATGCATACTGTGAGGAGATGGAAGTATGGAAATAATAGGCCTACATTTACCACAGTAAAAGGCAAAAGATGGCTTAGTAATCTGTAGGAAAAGCAAGTTTGTTTTACATTTGCTTGTTTTGGTCACGTCAGCTTTAATTTTCGCGCCAAAATATTTTCAAAAAATTGCACAGCCTCGTTTTGCATTTTTGCTTTCATAAATTTAGGCCAATTGCTTCCATACTTTAATCCCCCTACATTATGTTGTAAATTAATTTGATATTAAGTATACAGAGGTTAAGAACAAGATAACAGTCCTGCCAACTGTTAAGTGACTGAATTCAAAATATGATTATCTATTGTAGCTACACCAAGGAATCTCTGAGATTGATTGCAGAAGATAAGCAGAAGCGACTCGGCATCAAAGTACCAGAAGTGAAGAGTCCCACACAAACTGAGGTGATTAGTTTAATGAATACCAAATGCCTTTTATATAACTGTTTTTTTATGGAAATAGAATGATTTTTTATTGTTCTGTCTTTCTGGCCCTTTGGTGAATGTGGCTTTTGTTGGTTTGGTATATTTATTACTGCATATCTGTTTTGAAAACTTTGCAAAAAATGGGATTGAAATCAAGGATTTTCTGCGAGTTTTGAAATGTCTCTGACGTCACAGACATTTGACATCATAAGTCACATCAGACTTGTGTTTTCATATAAAATCCTGTTAATTCTTGTATGAAACTATTGTACGTGGAAGCTCAAATAATCCACCAACGCATTGGGATAGCTGCATATCTGTTTTGAAAACGTTCAAAAAGTCAGTTTGAAAGCAAGACAGGCATACGCTAGAGGTAACGTTTGAATCATGTTTGCCCTTAAAATCCTGCCCATGCTTGTGAAACTGCATGGACTTTCAAATGAGCTATTGAGAAAGAAGGCCTTTTTTGTAAAAAAAGTGTTATTTCTGTGACGCCTTAACCACAAATTCAGGGAATCTATGAAAAGCAGAAATCTTCAAAGACTTCTACAAGAGTAGCAGTTTGAAGTTTCAGAGTGGCTGCCATTTTCACAGTTACCAGGATATATGGGGCTAGGAACAAACCAAGCAAGATTTTTTCAAATCATTGATTCTTCTTTTTTATCATTCTGCTTTCAAAATTCGGCAGGTTTTCGAGGTTTAAAGAACACACCATTAGATTTCTTTTATGTGATTTTTCAGAGTGGGAAAGGCACAACGATCAGCCCGGCAACTTCATCCACAGACGTGAAGAAGGACGGGGATGAAAGAATCACTGTTCTCGAACGATCTACAGGGAAGGTCTTGGCAGGACTCATGGCACCCACCAAATCAAATATTTACAGTTGGGTGGAAGGACATCCTACCTTTGAAGTCTTCCGACCAGGTAAGAGTTGGATGTTTCTTTGCAGATTTTTATAGGCTGTGCTTCTGGTTTGGGTAGGATTTGGGCTAGTTAGTTGGGACTAGATTTAGTTTCTTTTAGTTGTAGATGAAAGGTTGGTTTTAGTTTTAGTCAGTTATAGATTTAATGTTTTTTTAGTTAATTATAGATTCGAAGTTAATTTCAGTTGGTTTTTGTTTGTTTTAGATATAAGATTAGTCTTAATTTTAGATTGAGTTTGGGCTAGTTTTGGTGATGAATAGTGATTCTTCTTAAATTGCACACGTTTTTATTTTATTAGGAACGTACCTCAAGCTCTAGTACTTTAAGGTCCTTAAATATTCTATCGTTTTTTTGTGAAGGGGTTGGGGTTAGAGCTAGTTATAGATTTAGAGTTAAAATTAGTTTAGTTAGTTTTAGGTTTAGGGTTAGTCTTAATTTTAGATTAGGGTTAGGCCTAAGGCTAGTTTGGGTAGCAATGTTATTAGCTAGTATAGTGTTTCTGCTTGAGTTTTACACGGTTTTTGGTTTATAAGGAACCTACCTTAAGCTCTAATACTAAAAGTTACTTAAATTTTCTATTTTTTTGTATTGTTGAAGAAAGCTATATAACAAGAGAATCCATTGTATTCTACCACATATCCTAGTTTTAGGTTCCTTGTAAACTGGTTCCTTATGTAAAAACATAGTAAAATATAAGATTATGAATCAATATGAACTGAAAATTTGATAAGAGGAATATGCATACTTCGTTATCCCAAGGGAGATATGTGTATCCCATTGGGTTTATGGGTGTGCTATATCAACAAAAAGGTTTTCGCTAACATTGGTCAGAGCAGTTTTCTGCTTGATTGCCAAAGTTTGATAGTAGGACCTGGTACAACTCATTGTTATTTCGTTAATTTTCAACATTAATTTTCCAAGCTCTACTCTCTAAAATTAGGTTGTCTTCATATTTCATCGTTATTATGTTGTTGTTGTCGTTCAAGTATGCTGGATTAGCTATTAGAATGAAACTTCCTTCAGGATCGCCATCCTGATATACATTGATGTCAGTCCAAATTACTGGCCAACCTTCTTCTCCCTTGTAAGAGATTTTTCTGTCTAAATGTCCACTGCTTTGTCATTGGATATGTGTATTCTGTCCTCATTTGGGGATGGGGTAGGGGCAGAAGCTTTTTCATAGGCTTAGATCAGACGTTTCATAGGCTTGCTTATGTTATACATGTACACATATACTGGTGTTATACAGAAATGCAAAAATAAACCATGCTTTCTAAACGTTTGGATATAATCTTCATCAGTAAACAGAGTTCATTCAAAGAGTTTTTTTTGAATTACCCTATTATAATTATATAAACTTAGGTTATTGGGCTCTCGTATTATCATTTTCTTGTGTTATACATATACTTACCACGTAAATGTAAGATAGTGGGGTATTCAGGTAAGAATAGTTAACTGATGAGGATGATATCGAAATGTTTAGAAAAAGCATAGTTTATTTTTAAATTACACCATTTTATAAATACATATTTGCATATTTGAAATAGCAATAGAGGATCCTACGAATTTGACCCCCACCCCTTCATTACAGCATTGTGAACAGATGCCCTACCACGAGGGCGTGTTCGACTTTCACAAAAGAAATTGAAAGAAAATTTACAAAAATGAGGATAGTACTGCCACCTGGGACTAGTGCCAATACTCTTCAAACTGTTGCATGCCTTCAACCCAGCCACTTGTAGGAAAACCCTTCCTTTAGGAAAATTCGGTACTTGCAGGGGTACTTCGAAATTTGCATAATGAATAGATTGAGAACACTCAGGCTGAAACTAAGTTGAAAAGCATCGTATACATAAGAACACATTAGCACAGTAAAAAGGAAATTGTTTATATATATAAGTTAGTGATGTAGGGGTTGATATGGGATGGCTGCAGAATAGGGTAGGGGATTGCAACCTAGAGGTAAATCACTCAAAAAAACCTCGGACCCTTTTGGCTAGAAATCTTTAAAAAAATCTTAGAAAATTCGAAAAATCATTAAAAATCTAAGGAATCTTTCAATTTGGCCTGCAAGATCTGAAAAAATCCTGAAAGATCTCTAAAAATCTTAGTAATCTATAACAGTCTCAAAGAGATTTTTTATTGAAGTGAGTCGCTCCTCGATTTCAACTGCACAATAGGTTAATAAGCCTTGTGTCCCTGTGCTCCTCATTCTGAAGAGACAGCCTAGGGTGAAGACCAGAAATACGTGGTGCCGGTGGGGAATTCAATTAAATTACTCGCTGTTACTTGATAAATGGCCCAAGTGGAAAGTGAGAGAAACTCAGGGCCATCTTTAACGATATGGAGTTCATTCAAGGAGAAACAAGTAAAGGGAAGGCCAAAGTTAAAAAACCCAGGGCGAAGCGTGGTAAGGGAAGAGAATTGAGATGAATACAGATAGCTCACAGTCAACATTTTCTCTGGATTCACCCCTGGTTTATATTTATGTATCCACCTTTGTTTCGCTGCTGTGTCTTGCTGCATTGATACTTGTTGAAAAATTGCACAGAAATTATTTGCTCGTTCAGCAATGTTGATTTTTGCTGCGAGAGTCCATATTGTAACCGTTGGCCGTCAGTGATGATTTGCTGCAAAGTTTCAAGAAGCCAATCATTTAGAGTATTTATGGCTTACCTACCGTAGCTACTAAACCCAGATAGACAGAGCAAACTCATGATTGAAAGGAAAGAATTTCTACTCTGTATCTGTTCTCCCCAAGAGAGAGTCAATTACAATAATTGATTATACACAATTTGATATTGAAAAGATTAAACAGCTTTGACATCTCCCAATAGGTTTCTGATTCTAATTTCTTTCTATTCATACCTCGATACTTCTTTATAAGAACTAAATAGTTTGCCCTGTAGGCTATTAAAGTTTCCTTTAAGTTTTTAAATTTTGATTGCTAAGATTTTTAAGGAGTCTCCTACACTTGAAATTAGGTTTAGATAAACTCGATGATACCGACAGTGTTATCTAAACGCTACTTAAAGATACTAGAACCAAATATAACATATATTGAAGGTTGCAGCTCTTACATTTCAGAAGCAAAACAGAAATCTTAAAATAAAAGTACCCCCTTTAGGTTCCCACAAACAAACTTTCTGTTCTTTGTTCATCATTAACCCCTCAGTCTGGCACCTTTTCTCTTTATCCCCCCCCCCCCAGGGAGGATTGAACATAGGAAGAAATGGGTAATGCCTCCCTCAGTCCGACTTCACAAAGATCTAACTATGAATATATTTGATTTTAGAACAGTTTTATTTCTATTTAATAAATCCATTGATCTTACAGTATTTTGTGTCTTCTTTTTTCAAATCAGAAAAATCTAAACTTTTCTTGGTTTTCAATTCATATTGTTCTTTCCAGCAAATAAAAGCACTACTTCTTTGAAAGAAAAGAAAGACCTCACCGAAGTAATTCGAAATAATGTCAAGAAGTCGTTGAAAGATACCATCTTGGCCAGGTAAACAAATCAACCTATTTTAGAGTTATCATTATCATTATTATTCTTGTATTGTTACTGCTATCTTGAATTATATTACAAATAGTTGCAAATGAATTTATTGCTTCTTCCAAGAAAGTCGATAAGCTGCGTCGGATTTTAAGATCGATGTGATATCTGTAAATTGTGTAAAAGACTCTCTCCATTGAGGCTCACACCAAAACAACCTCTCTAAAAAACACTCTCCTCTCTACGTCTCTAATGGCTCCTTCTTCTCTATAGCCCCTCCCTCTCCTCTTTAATAATCTCCTCCTCTCTAATAGGCCCCTTCTTTTTAATAGCCCTCTCCTCTCTAATAGCCTTCTTCTCTCTACCTCTCTAATAACTCCTTCCTCTCTATAGCCCCTCTCTTCTGTAATAACCCCCTCCTCTCTAATAACACCCCACTCTTTTATAACCTCCTCCTTTCCAATAACCCCCTCTCTCTAATAGCCCTCCTTCTCTCTAAAAATTCCCTCCTCTCTAATAGCCCTCCTCATCTCTAAAAACCATCCTCTTTAAAAGCCCTCCTCTCTAAAAACCTCCACTCTCTAATAACCTCTTTTGACAATCACCTCTTGGCTTTTTCTACAGAATCGTACACAGAAAACCTCTGAAGCATGATAATCACTAAAGTTGCTATTTTCAAAATTGTCGACTCAGTTCGAAACCTGAACCTTTTCATGATTCCTATTTTTCTACGATTATTTTGACTGATATTGGTATGTAGGAAAATATTCATGACATAAGCGTAGTAATAGAGGTTGTAGTTAAACTCTGGTTGACAGGGACAAAACTGGAGGTGTTAAAGTAGATTCAGAAGACCATTTATATCCCTGATCTGAACTACCCCCTCTTAAGTATAGAGTTTTGAATGAGTCTCCCCTCACCTCCATCTGAATGTTACATGGATATTTTTCACTGTAACTTTGAGTAGTCATAAATACAGAACGGAAGCGAAAAGCATGCCACTCGTTCAGAGTTAAGAAACTGACTAATGTGTCAGATGAATATTCTAATCACGTAAAACAAACATTACAGGTATTGCATAATTATCATAGATTAGCAGTATTATGACGACAGTTCTGTGACATGAAGCATAGCATAGAGTTTTAGGGTTAAGATAATAAGGTTACAGCGTTTGATTTATTAATTTCAAGATTTTGTTCTTATTTTCCGTGTTGTAGGTGTAAAGATTTCAATATGGAGGTGAAAGTGGAAGAAGTGACGAAGATCTGTCACACTATTGAAGAGGAAATCGTGAAGATGTATGGAGATACAGGACAAAAGTACAAAACCAAATACAGAAGTCTCATTTTCAACTTAAAAGATCCCAAAAATAGGGTAAGAATTTTTTTACGAGTTCGAGACCTGTTTGAAGCACATTTCGATTGGAAAGCCCACTTGTTAGCCCACTTGTTAGAAGAGAAAAGAGGTGAGATGCTTCAGAAACCAAATTCATGTTCTGCTTGATTCATCTACATAAGAAATCATGTACTTACTACTTTCGTGCATACCTCGTTATCCTAAGGGAGATATATATATCCCATTGGGTTTATGGGTATGCTATATCAACAAACAGGTTTTCGCTAACATTGGTCAGAGCAGTTTCCTGCTTGATTGCCAAAGTTTGATAGTAGGACCTGGTACAACTCTTTGTTAAAAACTCTAATTATTAATTATTTCCCAGTGGGCTTTGTATTATCCTTGTATTAAAGCAATGAAGCTCTAAGGGACTAACTTTTAGCCCTTTTGGCTGGGGCCTTTGGTTTGGCAGCATTTTAACTGTCTATATGAAGTCAGCTGGCCAGGATTGCGGGGAAAGCTTCTATCATGTCATCAAAATTGGTTCCTGCATTGCAAGCCATATGTAAGATGGGATCTCAGCTCAGCCAATGCTTACTCATCTTTTACGTATTTTGATTGTACAACCTGCTACAACTCTTTCTTGTTAATGCTTTCAAAGTGGACCTCGTATTCTCCTTGTATTTAGGCAATGAAGGGCTTAAAATTCATTATTATTATCATTACTTTGTGTTCATAACTTATTATCATATCGACACAAATGCTTTTTGTATCGCAAAGCCTATGTTATTTAAAAAAAAAAAAAATTAAAATTCAATCTTAGCTAATCATCTGTTTATTCTATTTTGATTGCAGAACCTGTACAAGCAAGTCGTCCTTGGAGATTTGACACCATCTAAGCTGGTACATATGTCCCCAGAACAACTTGCATCTGCAGAGTTAGCTCGATGGAGAGAGAAAGAAGCTAAACATGTAGGCATCTATTTCCTGACTATAGACTTATCAACAACTTTCTGTGGAGTTTTGACAGAGATTTGTCACAATACTTGTCTACAGACAATCAAAACAGGCACTTGCATGCAGGGTTTCTTTATACACTTTGAAGTAGAATAAAATCATTTTATTCACTTATTAAAAGAGATGAGATGAGAAATTCCGAAACTACAAATGAATACCCTTATGCCTGATCAACCCAAACAGCCTTGTTATGCTAATGCATGGGTCTTAATTGTATGTAGAACATTTATTGAAGGTGATATTCATTAATTTCAGCATATTGAAATGATAAAGAAGCGGGAAGAAGAAGAAGCATTGGCGACGAAACATGCTGTGAAGAAAACACACAAGGTACTTACACAAACAGTATTATTTCTCTTTAGGCATTCACTTGATCGAATTTGAACCATAGAATCACTTTGCTCCACCTCAATCTTCAAGGGTTATCATCAAGGAACTTCCCGTTTTAAGAATTTTTACCAAATCTTGCAAACAATCGAAACAAGCTTTAGTGCAGCTCAACTAAAATAGCTTGCAGCAAGCATACTTCTTAATTGTTTCTCTTAACTGAACTTTGAACAAGATAGATATATGTCATAAAACAAATTCCAACATCATTGATCTTTTACAGGGCGAGGTGGAACTTGAAAAAGAGGCGGATGACATGCGAAATCTGGAGGTAATTTGGTTTTACTTGTGGTGTGAAATTGACACGATATGATAATGAAAGATAGCAGGAAAGAAAAAACTTCATATTTCCAATTTTACACTCTATTTTGGAGTAATGACAGGATCAAAGATTGTAATAGAGATAGATATAGATATAGATGTTGGTCGGAAAGCTTCAGTAGTTACCATGTTCCTATTTTTCTGATTTTCTCTGCATACTGAACTTTTTTAGCATTCAAAGACCACTTCTTCTTGGTTAACTTGTTTGAATCTAACGAAACAGAAACACAATTTAACACCTCAATGTGGATAAGCCTGGTGTTGTAAACACCTCAGGGCTACTATGCTAACTTATTGTCCTGGCTTAGGACAGTTGTTAGGGCGATCGCCGTAAATCGAAACAACTCTTGTGGTAAAATTTTGTTTGATTCTGATTGATTTCAGACACACATTGAGGCGCCAGAAGAACAGAAAGAGCCCGCACCTGATGAGGAGAGTACCCCCATGCATGTTGAAGACACCACAGGGCAACATAACAGTCATCTGTTTGATTTGAACTGTAAAATCTGTACTGGTAAACAACTTCAACCCGGACAACAACCAATACTGCCTCATGTCTCAACCACTGTGTAAGTAAACAAATTACAGTCTTTATTGTCTGTTTTTAGCAAATATTCTTGCATGGACTACTTTGGTGATAAGCCTTTTCAGGAAGAAAATTGTACTCGAGTGGAGTATCGCTCTGGTCAGTTCATTTGCATGCTCTAGTTGTTACTTCACCAGAGTGCTCGCGAGAGCCTAGAGTGATTGCTCTGGTCAAAAGAAGAGGTCTATTTTGCCTTGGTAGACAGGTTGCAGCAATAATTAACTCCTCAAAACTCTATCCATGCAGAAAGCATCTTGATCAACTGGATCACACAGCGTTTGTTCTTTATTTTAATGCAAAACACATTAAAACAATACACAGTAATACAAAACACATTAGAAAAAGGTTCCTTTTTATTTCATTTACCCATGGCAAGAACGTTTAATCAACTACATGCCATTCATAGCGAGAAAGAACTTATTGTACCAGCATAAAACAACTCCAAACATGGACAGACTGCTAAGTTTCAGTTGCCATCCAAATTATAATTTGGCAAAAAAGCTTTTAGGGAATTATGATGTTGCTTAATGGAGAATTCTTTTTATAATATATTGTAGAGAGACCTAACATCCCTGGTAAAAAGTAAGTAAGTAAGTAAGTATTCATCTGCCACTTCAAATCAAATTACAGGAATAAGAAAAAAGAATAAGATTGATGATTTAATTAGGGGAGTTAGAGAATAACAAAAAATAAATCATTAAAAACATCAGAAGATAAAATGAACCAACAAAAACACCTCTAACTTTGATAGCAGGGATAGCATTAAAAAGTTCAAAGTGTCCTAATGGTCCCCTTGGAGGCGTGAATAAAGAAAGTGAATGTAAGGGAGCAAAAAGAATAAATGAATTGAATTTTAAAATGGATTGATTGTTGCTTCGTTTTTAGGATTCAAGCAATTCCTGAGAGCTCAATGCCTTCTCCGTCCGACTCACCAGATGAGGATGATCTGAGAAGAAAGTAAGAGATTTCATCTTGTCCCAAATTATCATTAGATTTCATGATTGGAGGCTGTATGTGCAATCGCTAATAACTTTCTTTGATTGATTGTCATAGATCTTCAATTACTTTTGATTCACTGCACCGCTGCAAAGCTGATTGAAAAACAATGAAATACTCTAACTTTTCAGATCAGAATATAAATCAAAAAGATCAATCAACTTGATGGGTATGATTATAAATAGGACCAGATATGGCGGAATCATGAAAATCGTGTAAAATATAATTGAGAATGAAGGAACCAAATTGAATAATATTTTTGGTTCATATTCTCAACAATGAAATTATGGAATTGATTTTTTGTCTCATCCAGAAGAATGAGTAATATAGCTTTTGAGATCATTGTCTTATTCATTATTATCTGTGTTTTAGTTATTTTTTACATTTGAGATCCTGAAATCAAATTATTTTTTCTCCTGCAGCTCGCCAGATACAATCGAAGACCTGACTAGATCACCAATCAACATTCCCCTGCCTTCAAAAGAAAAATTCGAAGCGGTTTGGAAAGGCTTTATAATGATGCAAAGTGTGGCTAAGTTTGCCTCGTCTGCGTATCGAGTCTCAGGTCCATGCGACAAGCTGCTGCAATTACTGCCAGATACGATTCAAGTGTGTGGGAGGATCAACCCCGAGCAAGTCTGGGATTATTTATTTCAACTCAAGGGAACTCACCACAAGGTTTGTCTTCTGCATCATTTCTATGCTGATTTGTTTGAAAATTTTAGGTCTCGCCAAACTGGTCCAGTTATCACAGTTTTGGCTGGATCAGATTTTGGACTCTTCTTCTAGAAAAAACAATATTGATCCATAAAACATAAGATTTTATGTTAGAGAAAACGAACCAAAATATTATCTTTTGTAATACATACATAATATGTAATCTTTTGGTTCGTTTTCTCCAACATGAAGTTAACCAACTCCTTTATGGCCTCGTCGAGTTAGTAGCAATAAAACATAAGATTTTTATGGTAAATTTCGGTTACACTTTAGTGAATTCTGTGGTTTTGATCCAAACTATGAGATTTCAAAATCTTCTTATGCTACAAGAAATCAGCAATATATCAATATCTTAGAGCTGATCTTAGAATTTTTCACAAAGAGCTTCATTTACACTGCTGTTAACCTATGAATTGAAGAAATAAAATGCCCCTATCCGTCAGAAAAAGCTCACAAATTCATGATTCCATATGGAAATTAAATAACGTTTTGCTCCAATGGAATTATTCCAAAGCACAATCCTTAGGAAGAGCAGCAATAGCATCATTCCATATCATAATGCTGATGACATATCTGAGACCTGATAACAGCAAACAAGAGCTTGTCAGCTCGAAATATTCTTGATCACCTAACTTACCAACCAAACATTTTTTTCAAGAAAATCGACTTGTTAAGATTTGAGATGGCTGCAGACGAAGAAAAAGCTGGCTACGTGTCACTTTACTCGTATTTTTATACGCGGAAAAGAATTGGCGTGGTTGGCAACTGTCACTCTGGCGTTAAAGATATGTATTTGGTCCCTTTGGCATCCCATGATCCTATTCCACCGGAACTGAAACCTTTTGACGGACCAGGTATGTAAACCTAGTTGATAGTTATAACAATGTTTCTTTTGCTCCCATTTTAGATGTTCAACCTTAGTTTCATAACCGTGTCTGTAGAGTATATTTGTTGATTTGTTTCCAATATGCTGGCATCATATGTAGGCAATGCCCCTTCCAGATGGATTGCAATAACTGGAGCAGCCATTTTCCTATGCTTGTTGTGTCTTTTATTAATTGAGACAATTTGTATGAATAAGAATCACCTGAGTAGGACTCGGACCCACAGCCTCCAAAACTGCAGATATATTATAGGGCTCATCAGCTCGAATCCCACGAGGGCCATTTTCACTCATACAAAATATCTTGATCCATCTTCAAAATCCTACTTGAATCACTTGGAATCGGTATTTGAGCGCTGCTAAAAGTCACTTTATTCCACAGGAATGCCTAACCCACGTCCACACATGCTGATTGGAATCGTTGTTAAAAACAAATCAGCTACTTCACCTCAAAAACGCTCTAAATCCAGCAATCGCTCCACAACACCAGAACCCATGTCCAAGAAATCCAAAAAACACTCAAAAGACCGAAGTAGAAAAGAAGAGAAAAAACGCTCCAAAAAGAACCTGGAAAAACCCTATGAAGATATTATATTTGGTAAACATAAGACAAATGTCCCGGAGACTAAAAACACCCCATCGGAATCTTCCAGCTCGTATACCCCGGATCTGATGTCGCCGCCCGGCTCGTCAACCACACCTGGATCATGTCAGGAATCAAAGATGGACGAGGCCCAGTTGATGCTGGAGGAGAAGTTGCAAAAACAGAAGGAGGAATTGTTGCGATTACAGGCTGAGGTAAATGACATTTTCAAGTTGATTTTGTTATTCAATTAGACTTCACGATTTTATAAGTAATTACATCATACCCAGTATCAAGCAGAGAAATTTGTGACACTATAACAGGTGCAGAGATTTCAATGGTCTTGTCCGTTCATTCAGTTTTATTTCTGTTTTAAAGCTTGCTATTTTTCATTTCCAAATTTGTTTGTGCTTTTTAAAAAAGAAGACTTTCCCATAAGTAGTGTTTACGAAATTGTTTAGGAATGGACCTTGTTGTTTTTGAATATCTGCAAAATTACACTTTAAATTATTTAGCTATTCTGCAGCAATTATCGTTAATATAGGCCCTCAAAGATTAAAGTTTGTTGATGCATACTGTATATTTAAGATGATTGTTTGACACCAAATGGAGGAATATGCCAGAAAGAGAGTGTTTAAGCTAAAGTTTAACAAATTTCTATCCCTAGAAGTTACCTTTAAGCATTTGACTCACCAATCATTCACATCTATCTTTTCTGGTTAATTCTTTTAAAGCCTCTTTTAATACACTTCTACTTCTGGGTATAAAAGTAGTTAGGTTATGTTTCTTCGTTTCTTGGTTTGTTACTCTACTGAATGTCATGAACAAAAAGCTTTTAATTGTTTTGGTATTTCTTGACTTTTTATCAAGAAATCAGACCTTTTCTTTTGACCAGAGCGATCACTTTTAGTTCTTGCCAGCACATTGGTAAAGCAACCAATAGAGCCTGTAAACCAAATGACCAGAGCTTAAGCCACTCTGGTGCAATTTTCTTTCTGAAAAGCACTAGCAAATGTATTTCCAACCAAGCGAAGTTTTTTAATCTGATGCTCATTTTTTCAGGTTCAAGCAAAACTGGAAAAGAGCAAGCCGGCCATGCTACCACCAGCTTTATCAACAGTAATGGCCCCAATCATGAGCAAACCCTCTGAAGTTTCTAACTGCTCAACGGGGGCTCCTTCAGCAGCTGTTTCTGTCGTTGCTTCCCAAACCACAAGCACTATCTCTTTATCCACGTCAGCTTCTTCATTTGTAGCTGTAGCCCCAATGATGGCTGCTGGTATGATGGTTCCTTCTCCGTCATCGTTAGTTCAAGCTCAAGCAGTTTCCTCACAAGTTGTTGTGCCTGGCAAGGCCACATCCCTGGCTCAGGACACATCATTTGCCCAGACTATACCTTCAGTTGAAGTACTAACCTCTGTTCAGGCTACATCTGGACAGCCCACCATGGCTTCAGTTCAGGCTGTCTTGATACCATCTACGTCCCAACCATTGGTGATGCCAGCTCAAGCACCTATATCCAGCACAACTGTTGAGTCAAACAAGGACACATTGCATGTGCCAGTTGTTCCAGTCCAGATCATTTCCACCACATCTCAGTCCAGCCCCGCTGTTTCTCATCTTGCAGTGAATAAACAAATTCTTGATACTTCTCTTAAACCGGGTGATATTCCTCCGTCAACTCTTACTCCAACAGCTGTCCATGCGCCTAAATCTGAGCCAGGGAAATCGACAGCGGATGATGAACCTTACGATCCAGAGGATGATTTAGATTTGGACATCAAAGATCCAGAGCCAGAGGCTAAAGTTGCAGAGACTGTCACTAAAACTCCAGAAGCCAAGAAACAATCAACTGGTGATGAACCTTATGATCCGGAAGATGATTTTGTATTGGACCTGATTGAAGATATTTCATTACCGTCGTCACTCAAAAAGATAGAAAAACCAAATGTAAGTTTTTACTTTTCAACCTAATGCACCATTAGAGTATATGAGATCTAAAATATTTCTTTTTGGTTTTGTTTTCTCTGTGAGGTTCACCTAGGAGAAAGCTTACAGATACAGGAAAGTATATCCTGGATTCCCTAAATACTGAATTTGATATGATTAATCTTACTCTTACCTTGTATACCTTGAACCCCATATAGCCTAAACCAAACTCTAACCTATGAACTGTCTGACGTATTTCTCTAATCTTCCTTGCAATCCTCTAAGGTTCTGTAAGGTTAAACCCTGCCTAGACCTATATACCCTAACCAAATATACCCTAACGCTATTTACCCTGACCCCGTATACCTACCCTTACATATACAACCTTTTAAAAACTTACATACCCTATCCCTAACCTCTACCTTAGTTACGAAAACCCCATATACCCTTACTCTGAGTATATTAATGGGTATTTGTGATTAACTTTTTACTTTTACATTTGCTTTCATACTTTCTCACTTTGGTTTTTTTCAAATTACTTTCAGTTACCATTCCCATTGGAAATCACAAAAAAGTTTGAAACCAAAATGCCAGAACTACCTCCCATCCGATTACCAGACAAACAGGTTGACAGAAGAAGTGGTGGATTTGCCTCATTCACATCCCCTAATTTGGTTGACCCTCGCTCCAATGCCAGTCCCAGACTCCAGCCAGTGTCATCACAAGGTAGCACGACTGCTGTACCTGCTGAGAGCCCTACTCTAAGAGCACAGAGCCAGCTTACCAGTCCTTCTCATGCTAGCGGGCTTGATGTAACTGGGTCCAAACCTATCACAGACCCACGTGTGCCAGAAACAGGTACCAGCAGCGTCTCAAGTACATCACAAACCTACCAGACCCCAGTCAGCACAGCAACATACAGTCAGGAGGCATCAGGTCATTGGAAACCAGATGACCGTTACGGTGACCCCAGGGGTCAAAGTGCAGCTGACTCTGGGGGTCAAGGTACAGCTGGGAACCTTCAAGGCAACTATTATCAAGATAGATACCAAAGCTATTCAGGTGATTATTACAGTGGGCAGACAGGGTCATCATATCAAGACCATTGGCGACAAGGTTCATTCTCTGGTGACCAGGGTCATGCAGGTCAATCAAGCCATGACTCAAACTGGAACGACAGAAATCGATACGGCAGAGACAGCAGAGACTGGAGTGGTCGGGAACGAGACTATGATTCGTGGCAGCGAGGCTACCAATCTGGACAATACGATTACAAAAACGATAAATATAATGCGGACTACAGATCGAACCAGAATTATGACCATTATGGAATGAACCCTAATGACCCGCCAGCTCACCGTATTGGTGATCGTAGGGGCTCTAGGGGTCATTATCGAGGACACCCCAGAGATGGAGATAGGGGAAGGGGTAGCCAGTGGAGATAGTAAGTGGCTGTGAGATTTTATGGTCATTAGTAGGATGTTTTTAATTTGTATTAGAATTTTGTTTAGTTTTTACAATAGTTGCAATAAGTTTACTTTGTAATTAGATGATATTGCGTGGCAATTAAATCGTTCAGCATTGTGCTTTATCTTTGCGCCTCCTGCCATCAAAGGATCAAAATCTGACCCCAATGATAGTGAACAACATTTTGCCATTTTGCTGTCTGGGTTGATTGTTAATCATACAATTATACGTCGTGCTCTGAGATTGAAGTTCTTGTACAATAACTTGGGATGGTAGTTATCAAAAGAAGGAACTGCTATCTGATAGCTTCAAGGAGACTGATGCTGTTGCAGCTGCAAGGTATGCACAGAACAATCTCATTTACTTTGTTGTATCCACAACTCGTTTTCAGCAAAATGTTTTTTTGAGATCATTCGTGTATAGAAGCATTGCTCATCTCATTTTTTTAATAAAAACCATTTTTTGTCTCATTGTTAATTTTCATATAAAATCTTTTCAGGTGCTCTATTGCAAATGAAATTGATTGGGGCGGCCCATAAGCAAAGGCTTTTAGAAATATTGAATGCTAAATTGTTGGCAATTACATGAAGGAAGCTTACCAGGGGGTGAGTCAAATTTTGAATTGGCTAGAAAGTTTGTTTTGAGAGGATGTGGTGTATTGAGTTTATGGCAAAAATAGAGGAACAAAAGTATGTAGTTTCAACCAAATTGGAATTTCAATTGTGTAAGAAGACCAATAAATCTGTTTTGGACATAATAAAGTTGTGGTCTTTGAACTGCAGGATGCACACAGTGGTAGACATTTTGGCGATTATTGGGGGTTTAGAATAAACCAAGTGACCTTTCATATCGTTTTAGAACAAAAGATGATTGTTTTGCTTGCAGGCCCCACCTGGCCCCAAAGTGTTCGTCACCAGATTCAATGTATGCTTAACTGTTCTGTTATCATAAAGTAATAGCAATAGGATGGCACATAAAGGTATTTTGACCCAGATCTTATAGATAAAGATGCAAGTTTATCAGTAATTGACATCATCAGCTAAACATTTGTGTGCAAAAAAATTAAATACTCATGTACAAAGAAATAATTATGTTGCATTGACGCTGGCAAAAGGAAAACATTTCACAGATATTTACTATCAAGTATATTTTATCAGTATAGTAGTTGATTAGATTTTGATGTAGAAATTATACTAAGAATTGTTGAGATTTCTTTGTAGAGTTTAGATGATTAAGAGTTTCTCAATAAGCATTGTAACATGTCTAAGAATTCTGACTTTGGTAGTTAGCAAGATTCCATTTGGTTAAATTGAAAAGGTTTTCCTTTTAACGAAAATAAGGATAAATATGAATGATTTTTTGCAGGATAAGGCAAAAGTGCCTATTCTTATCTCCCAGTTGTAACATAAATATCAATATCAAAAGTTTCTCTATTTCCAGCATTTATGCATACAATTTTAGATAAATACAGTATGAAAATAGTAAATCAGATTGACAAATATTGTTGTGGACTAAACTATAAAATCACATTGAAAGACCCCAAAGTTCATTTACTTTCTAAACCGAAATGAATTATCACAGTTCTTTTACTGAGAACTTGCATACTGCAGTTTAAATAGTAAACAAAATTAAGAAGATTAATTGAAAATAATGCGAAAAGTTTCTTTAAGAAAAATCTGATTTAGTTCATTTCCTTGAGCTTGAATCAATCAGCAACCAACCTTGCCTGGGTCCAGGCATTACGGACGATTTGTTCAACACGTGCAGCTTCAGGATGAAGTAACACATGGGGGGCGGTAAATGCACCTGAAGAGGGGTCTTTTTCAGTTGCTTTTGCGTCTTTGTCTTCCACATACATTTCCAGCTCGTACCTCTTCCAACAGCAACAACACAAGGGAGATTCTTTTAGCTCCAGGTCCTTGAAGAATCTGAAGTCCATGTACTCGGTTGAGACTAAAATGAGATAGAAATAATTATCATCCACTTGATGTACTTTTTTCCTGAACTCAGCAAGTGTGCTCCTATTATGGTTGAAAATTTGTATAGAAAAAAAGAGGCAAAGAAATACAACTTAAATACAGCAAACTTAGCCCTTTGGGTTTGCTAATCAATACATAATATGCTCACGTGAGTCGCACCCATACCTCACACAAAACATAAATCTTCCCAAGGTGGACATGAGTCCAAAAGACCTAAGAGTACGGTATTAAATCTGTGTTTCTTTGTTTCTTTTTTCTATCCATTTTCAGTAATTCTATCTACATAGTCTATGTTTGAAACATGACTGTTTTGATTGGTCTCAGCTCTATAGAATAATGATTGGTGGAGTATCTAAATATCATAATTGCAAATGGTTGTGAAAAGAAAGAGAACTATGACTGGAAGCAAAATGAATACAAAGAAAGAATTCTCACCTGTTCCAAAATAACGTCTGAATGCAGGCACTTCTCGGTAGAAGACTCCTTGGGCAGTGACCTTCCAATATGTACGATTAACACAGCAAGGACAGAGAACACGTCCGATTGCATGACAGATTCCTTTGCTATATGCTAAAAGATAAATATAATAACATGACTAAAATTTAATGAATACTTGATAAAAGGAGCACTCAATTTTAACCAGTCTTTCCTCATTGGTATAGAGTTTAGTGTTTTAGTTATATTATAGTGATCATACAAACTTCCTGTTGTTAATGTGCAATGATGAACCCTTCATTGATTTATGTTTCACAGGCATTGATGGATTGTTCTTAAATTTTCTTGTTGGCAAAAAGTTTTTCTGAGTAGAAAAATAAGAAAAGAATAGGAAAGATGATTGGGGATATTGCAAAATATAATCAACTACTAAAGCCCTTCATGTAACATTCATCAGAGCCAAAAGGGAACTAAATGAAATTTCTACTAACCGCATCCTGCAGCTGGCGTCTCTCCACTCCACAATGCTGCACTGGTATCCAGTTCTTTCTTCTTCTTCTTCAACAAACCAATCATGTCCAAAAGATACACCCTGTCCCCAATGGCCTGAATCCCCATCTCTTTCAAGTGACCCTGAAACAGGAACAATCGCTTTTTATGTAATTGCACTCAAGAAAGTAAGTTCGCCTCGATTCGAAATTCAGTTAGTGAAGTACTAGGTGGTTAGATCCACCTCCGAAACCCAGAAAATAAATTTCTACTAATCAAGCATTCTAACCTCGTTCAGGAGCATCAGAGCTCTTCCTGTGATCTTATTGGCCAAGAATACTTCATTCAGATATCCAAGTCCAACTCTTTCGACAAAGTTGTTGACAACTTCTTCTGGGGTCCATCCTGAAAACAGAATCAAGATTTTCAAGCAATATTAATGACAAATGCAGCAGGCACAGCCTAACATTCACTGGGTAGGTCAAAGCGATCTAATTAATGCTGGAAGAGAGATTTGGTTATTCTATGGGTTCAGCATTTTTGGTAGACTCAATACTCAGCAGTATTATTTCTTTTTTGCTATGTTTTAATATAGATTCAACCGGTCTGTTTTTCTTGCATCAAAGCCTGAAAGGTTTTTAGTGTGGAACTTGCTTTGGAAAAATAAGTTCTATAGTTTTCTTGGCATATTTAGTGTCATTTTGGCGGGGATGGCAGAGTGGTTAGATCACTTGACCCTTGTTCAAAGGGTCCCGGGTTCGAAACCACTTTCAGACCTGTCACAAAGTGTGAGGAGAGAATTAGCCAGCTCTCTGTAATTCCAGGCACAAAGGCAAAAGGAATCACAAGGTGTGGTCACATCAAGAGGGAAGACCAGGGTCGCACTGCTCGATTAGTTTACCTATTCAGTGGGCTCTTTGTGCTAAGCACATAAACCCATACCTTACGAAGATAGTAAACAAATGTGCCTATCAATCAATCTATCAATCAATTTCTTGTGTGGGATTGACTCAAAATGCACCATAGTGAATTTATAAGAAATAAAAGATGAAAGTGTTGTGATATTTTGGGAATTGAATTTCTAATGGTGTACATTTTTAGCACTTTGGCAGGACAAACTTATGCCCACTGAAAAAGAACTGCAAGATATGAATATATAACTCTAGCTATTTTGTATAGTCTGTCTGACGAGTGCGCAAGCACGAAACTCGGAGTCACAGAAGAACATGTCTGTTTTTTAATGTGTTCATTCTACTTTAACTCTAGCTATCCATTAACTCCAGAAAGCAAAAGTGCAATGCATTAGGATGATATAAGCCTTAGAATCAGCTTCAAATCTGCGCAAATCGACAGACCTTTCAGAATCGAATTGAGCAGTCATAATCCTGATTCTCAAAAGGCAATTCCAGCTGGGTCAATAAATATTTGCCCGTTGGAAAATTAGATTTTCTGGCAATATGACACCCAAAACTCAACTATTAGCATCAATTTTCATCATCATTAATATGCTTTCATACACTAGAAGTACATGTGACATGTATGGCAGCAGTAGAAATAAAATTCAAATATTATAAAAGTAAAATTAAAATGGCCTAAATATCATAGGTTGAACAAAATAAGGCTAAATAAACACGACAAAGTAGCGAGACACACCCAGAAGGAAATTTTATATAATTGTATCTATTTCATAATAATCTATATCAAATTAAAGATTGAAATGCCTTAAATCTTAAGATATCTATCCGACTTTGCATACATGGGCGTCGCCTTTATCTTGCTTTAATTTTGGGCCTAAACCACAAAATATTCTTTAGAATTAAATAACTCACGTCCAACTTGTTGTGCGTCTAAATCGATGATGTAATTCTCGATTCCTGAAGCTGCTGACGGCTGGGAAGTAATTGCTGAGCCTTTGCCTGCTTCCATCGTGTGAGTTTCTCCTTCAAGAACGCTGTAATCCCTTTTCTTAACTTCTACAGCTGCCATTCCGCACTGTTTCAAAGAATGTTTACCAATGTGCTGATGACCTGATCGATAACCGGTTTTATTCCGCATCATCAATCCGAGTCCGGTGGGACTGATATTCCATCCTGATACATGGAAATTGAAAGGGCTCCGGTCCCCAGGGTACTCATCAGGCAATCTTGACACCTTATTACGTTTATTTGTTTAAACATTCTTTTATCTTCCTTTAGTTTTCAGTGACTGTATTTTCTTTTCCACCAAAACATGTGGTTTTTCCAGCCAATTGATTGATAAAAACAGAAACAGGCTCTGTGCTACAGTTTTGACAAGAGAGTGCCGAAAATATATTTTTCGTGCGAGTATTACTTGAAGAAGTTAAAGAAAACCTTTCAGGTATTTTACCAGGTATAATTGTAAAGATCATATAGTAGCTCGTCTACTTGTTCAGTTCATTTGCATTTTATTCGTTAGTCCTAGTTTGAAAAAAAAGACTTAGATCGGTTTATGTAAAGTAATTTTTTTTTAAAACGTTCATTTTTTTGCCAATTTCTTCCAATGCAAGCGACCTTCAGATGACTTGCGGTATGAAATCTCTTATAAAATAAATTCGCATTCATCTTTCTCCTGTTAACAAATGTGAAGTTTCTATTCAAGTTAATGTCAGGGTGATGTAGTAAAATATAACCGAAGTTGCTTGTTCCAATGGCTCTGGTTCGAATCTTTTCGGAATGATTTTGTGTTTGAAATATTTCATTTTTTGAATTTTTAGCAATGTTTGAATAAATTCAATTTCTTCAAGTATTCGGACAATTGTTAAAATCCTCGTACGGTAAGACTTTCTTAGATTTTTCATGTATAATGAAAGAAACCTCTAGATAACTCGCGGGATAATGATACTAGATTATTAGTTTGAAGTCACTTACCTAACCTAACAAAAATTGTTTCACTTTTTTAAGCTGAGTAAGTTATTAAATCTCTTAAAAAATAAATTCGCATTCATCCTACTCCTGTTGTACGAATATGAAGTTGCTATAAGAGTTACTGTTGGGGTGGTGAAGTAGAAGATAATCTAAGTGGCTTGTTCTAATAGCTCTGGTTCAAATCTCTTTGGAATTATTTTCTTTTTGTATTTGAAATATTTCATTATTTAAATTGATGACAATGTTTGAATAAATTCAATTCCTTTTTAGTTCCAATTGCATTGACGATGATTGGAGACTTTGACCAGTCTAAAGGGAAAGCTTTTGATATATGATGTTTGGTAAAAATGATACAAGAGTAATACCTTTCACATCAAGAAAGTTTGGATGGCAAAGTGGTCTAAGCCGAAGACTACAGTTTCACGAAGCGTAGTTCAAGTCCTTGTAAGGTAACTATTTTGATTTCTAAGATTTATAATGTTTATCAAAATTGATAGAAATTCAATATCTCCTGAAGGCTTTGGTGGCAGAATTGACCGTAGTTCAAGTCCATGTAAGGTAAGACTTCGATTTCTAAGATTTATGATGTTTGGTAAGAATGATATGAATGCAATACCTCTCTCTTTTAGGAACATTGGATGGCCAAGTGGACTAAGCTAACGGCTCAAGATACTCGGACCGTAGTTCAGGTAAGACTTTTTATTTCAAAGAGCTATAATGTTTGGTAAAAATGATTTAAAAGTAATTCCAGTCTCACTAAGAAAGGATGTGTGGCTAAGTGGACTATGCCCAGTGCTAAGGATGCTCAGACCGTAGTTCGATACCTGGTTAGGGACGACTTTTGATCTCTAAGATCTATAATGTTTGGTAAAAATGATGTTAAAGTAATTCCTGTATGACTAAGAAAGGTTGGGTGGCCAAGTGGACTGAGCCTAGGGCTTTCGATGATCGAAACGCTGTTCGGTACCCGGTATGGTAAGACTTTTGATTTCTAAACTCTGAATAAAAGGATATCAACTTCAAACTTCTTCTGTCGGTGGGTTCCTGGTAGTGTGCAGGCAGAGTGCTTGTCTCACAGTCGAAGGGTCGAGGGTTCGATCCTGAGATATAGCTGGAGTGAACCAATCTCCTGGCGACACTTTACAAACGAATTGCCGAGACAGGGTCCGCTGGCTGCTCCCTAAAGAAATGGGGTTTTTAAAATTACCTAGTCTAATTTCTTTATATCATCCTTCCTCGAACTTCAGTTCTAACTTACTGACTAAATTTCCTGTACTTACAAGACATTACCAACTTCCAACTACTAACTACCATTTTCTTACAACTAACTACTAATTATCAACTACTAACTACTAACTACTAACTACTATCTACTGTCTACTAACTGCCAACTACCAACTCCTAACTACTAACTGCTAACTACTAACTGCTAACTACTAACTACTAACTACTAACTACTAACTACTAACTACTAAAATTTTGTGTAAAACCCCCTTCGTTCTTCCCTCGGAAAGCCGCCAGGGGGACCAGACCCCCCTGACGCTCCTCCTTGCCATTTCCTGTAGAGCCATTACAGCTCCGAGGGAATGGTAGGTGGGAGATTGGGTCACTCCGGATGTATCGTAGGATCGAACCCTCGACCCTGCGACTGTGAGACAAGCACTCTGCCTGCACACTACCCGGAGCTCACCGACAGAAGAAGTTTGAAGTTGATATCATTTTTATTCAGAGATTAGAAATCAAAAGTCTTACCCTACGAGGATTCGAGCTACGGTCCGAACATGTAAAGCCCTTGGCTTGGTCCACTTGGCCACTCAACCTTTCTTAGTGGGACAGGAATTACTTTAATATAATTTTTACCAAACATTATAGATCTTTGAAATCAAAAGACTTACCTTACGAGGAATCGAACTACGGTTCGAGCATCGTTAGCACTTGGAATAGTCCACTTAGCCACACAACCTTTCTTAGTGAGACTGGAATTACTTTTAAATCATTTTTACCAAACATTATAGATCTTAAAAATCACAAGTCTTACCTTAACAGGTATCGAACTGCGGCTCGAGTATCTAGAGCCTTTAGCTTAGTCCACTTGGCCATCCAATGTTCCTTACAGAGAGAGGTATTGCATTCATATCACTTTTACCAAAGATCATAAAACTTAGAAATCAAAAGTCTTACACTACCGGGTATAGAACTATGGTTCGAACATGTTAAGCCCTTGGCTTAGTCCACTTGGCCACCCAACCTTTCTTGGCGGGACTGGAATTACTTTGATATCATTTTTACCAAACATTATAGATCTTAAAAATCACAAGTCTTACCTTACCAGGTATTGAACTGCGGTTCGAGGATCTTGAGCCCTTGGCTTAGTCCACTTGCCCAGCCAACATTTCTTAGTGAGAAAGGAATTACTTTCATATCATTTTTACCAAACATTATAGCTCTTTGAAATAAAAAGTCTTACCGTACCAGGTAACGAACTACGGTCTGAGCATCTACAGCTTTTAGCTTAGTCCACTTGGCCATCCAATGTTCCTTACAGAGAGAGGTATTGCATTCATATCACTTTTACCGAAGATCATAAATCTTAGAAATCAAAAGTCTTACCCTACCGGGTATAGAACTATGGTTCGAACATGTAAAACCCTTGGCTTTGTCCACTTAGCCACACAACGTTTCTTAGTGAGACAGGAATCACTTTTCATATGATTTTTACCAAACATTATAGATCTTAGAAATCAAAAGTCTTACCTTACCAGGTATCGAACTGCGGTTCTAGCATCTAGAGCCTTTAGCTTAGTCCACTTGGCTATCCAAGCTTACTATATAAGAGAGGTATTGCATTTGCATCACTTTTACCAAACATCATAAATCTAAGAAATCAAAAGTCTTACCTTACGAGGAGTGGAACAACGCTTCGATTGACTACTGCCCCTGGCTTAGTCCACTTGGCCATCCAAGCTTTCTTGGTGCGAGAGTCATTACTCTTGCATAATTTTACCAAACATCATCAATCAAAAGTCTTATCTGTATTAACCATGCTCTAGTCATCAGGCTTTTTTCCAAGTTTTGGCTGATTTGAAAAAAGTTTCTTTTACTGTTTTGATGCATTTTATAACGCTATTATACCCTAATATGGCTCCCTGAACAGTCCTGAGCAGATGGAAAGCTAATTTGGAACCGTTTAATTTGGAAACATTTTCACCAAAAACCATGGACTAACCATCAGGCTTTTTTCCAATTTCTGGCTTATTTCGAAGGAAATATTTTTTACTGTTCTAATGAATTTCATAAGGCTATTGTAGCCTAATATTGCTCCCTGAACCGTGCTTAGCAGATGAAAAGCTAATTTGGAACCATTTATTTTTGGCATTTTTGGACCAAGAACCCTCAGGCGTTTTTCCAATTTCTGGCTGATTTCCAAGGAAAATTTTTTTTACTGATTGGATGCATTTTATAAAGCTATTATAGCCTAATATTGCTTCCTGCTCCTTGGCAGATGAAAAGCTAATTTGGAACCATTTATTTCAGGCAAGTTTAGACCAAAAACCATGGACTAACCATCAGGCTTTTTTCCAATTTCTCGCTGATTTCGAAGGAAATTTTTTTACTGATTTCGAAGGAAATTTTTTTACTGTTTTGATGCATTTTATAAAGCTATTGTAGCCTAATATGGCGCCCTGAACATTCCTTAGCAGATGAAAAGCTTCAGAGAGATTTCCAAGGAAGAATTTTACTGATTTGATAGATTTTATAATTCTATAATAACATAATATTGCTCCCTGGACAGTCCTGAGCAGATGAAAAGCTAATTTGGAACCATTTATCTTTGGCAAGTTTGGACCAAAAACCATGGACTTACCATTAGGCTTTTTTCCAATTTCTAGCTGATTTCGAAGGAAGAGTTTTACTGATTTGATAGATACTTAAGCTTTTCGTCTGACACTCAACAGAGTAATACATCAGAAAGAGAACGAAACAGAAACCTAACTGATTAATTGGTTTTCCCACACCATGCCAATCATTCACCTCTTTTCTGATTGGCCTATTTCGATCCACATCTGGGTATATAAATCAGTTAGGTTTCTCTTTCTGACGTATTACTCTGTTAAGTGTCAGACAAAAAGCTTAAGTAGTATCTATGTGTTCGTTTCATTATGGTTCCGATTTTTCTCGCTATACTGAAGTTCTGTACCATCCAAAGACTGTTCTATTTATTTCAGACACATCTGGACAAAAAACCATGAACCAACCATCAGGCTTTTTTCCAATTTTTAGTTGATTTTTAAAGAAATTGTTTTACTGATTGGATGCAATTTATAGGGCTATTATAGCCTAATATTGCTCCCTAGACATTCCTTAGCAGATGAAAAGCTAATTTGGAACCATTTATTTCAGACCTATTTGGACGAAAAACCATGGACTAACCATCAGGCATTTTTCCAATCTCTTGCCTATTTCGAAGGAAGTTTTTTATTGCTTTGATAGATTTTATAATGCTATAATAACATAATATTAATCCCTGAACAGTCCTGAGCAGATGAAAAGCTAATTTGGAACCATTTATTTGAGACATATTTGGACTAAAGACCATGTACTAACCATCAGGCTTTTTTCCAATTTCTGGCTGATTTCAAAGGAAGATTTTTACTGATTTGATAGATTTTATAATTCTATAATAACATAATATTGCTCCCTGGACAGTCCAGATCAGATGAAAAGCTAATTTGGAACCATTTATTTCAGACATATTTGGACCAAAAACCATGGACTAACCATCAGGCTTTTTTCCAATTTCTCGCTGATTTCCAAGGAAGAGTTTTACTGATTTGATAGAGTTTATAATGCTATAATAACATAATATTGCTCCCTGGACAGTCCTGAGCATTTGAAAAGCTAATTTGGAACCATTTATTTGAGACATATTTGGACCAAAAACCATGGACTAACCATCAGGCATTTTTCCAATCTCTTGCCTATTTCGAAGGAAGTTTTTTATTGCTTTGATAGATTTTATAATGCTATAATAACATAATATTGCTCCCTGAACAGTCCTGAGCAGATGAAAAGCTAATTTGGAACCATTCATTTTTGACAAGTTTGGACCAAAAACCATGGACTAACCATCAGGCTTTTTTTCCAATTTCTGGCTGATTTTGAAGAAAGTTTTTTACTGCTTTGATAGATTTTATAATGCTATAATAACATAATATTGCTCCCTGAACAGTCCTGAGTAGATGAAAAGCTAATTTGGAACCATTCATTTTTGACAAGTTTGGACCAAAAACCATGGACTAACCATCAGGCATTTTTCCAATCTCTTGCCTATTTCGAAGGAAGTTTTTTATTGCTTTGATAGATTTTATAATGCTAAAATAACATAATATTGCTCCCTGAACATTCCTTAGCAGATGAAAAGCTAATTTGGAACCATTTATTTCAGGCAAGTTTGGACCAAAAACCATGGACTAACCATCAGGCTTTTTTTCAATTTCTGGCTGATTTCGAAGGAAATTTTTTACTGTTTGGATGCATTTTATAAAGCTATTGTAGCCTAATATGGCTCCCTGAACATTCCTTAGCAGATGAACAGCTAATTTGGAACCATTTATTTTTGGCAAGCTTGGACCAAAAACCATGGACTAACCATCAGGCATTTTTCCAATTTCTGGCTGATTTCGAAGGAAGTTTTTTACTGCTTTGATAGATTTTATAATGCTATAATAATATAATATTGCTCCCTAAACAGTCCTGAGTAGATGAAAAGCTAATTTGGAACCATTCATTTTTGACAAGTTTGGACAAAAACCATGGACTAACCATCAGGCATTTTTCCAATTTCTGGCTGATTTCGAAGGAAGAGTTTTACTGATTTGATAGATTTTATAATTCTATAATAACATAATATTGCTCCCTGAACAGTCCTGAGCAGATGAAAAGCTAATTTGGAACCATTTATTTCAGACATATTTTGACGAAAAACCATGTACTAACTATCAGGCTTTTTTCCAATTTCTCGCTGATTTCCAAGGAAGAGTTTTACTGATTTGATAGATTTTATAATTCTATAATAACATAATATTGCTCCCTGAACAGTCCTGAGCAGATGAAAAGCTAATTTGGAACCATTTATTTCAGACATATTTTGACGAAAAACCATGTACTAACTATCAGGCTTTTTTCCAATTTCTCGCTGATTTCCAAGGAAGAGTTTTACTGATTTGATAGATTTTATAATTCTATAATAACATAATATTGCTCCCTGGACAGTCCCGAGCAGATGAAAAGCTAATTTGGAACCATTTATCTTTGGCAAGTTTGGACCAAAAACCATGGACTAACCATCAGGCTTTTTTCCAATTTCTAGCTGTTTTCGAAGGAAGAGTTTTACTGATTTGATAGATTTTATAATTCTATAATAACATAATATTGCTCCCTGGACAGTCCTGAGCAGATGAAAAGCTAATTTGGAACCTTTTATCTTTGGCAAGTTTGGACCAAAAACCATGGACTAACCATCAGGCTTTTTTCTAATTTCTAGCTGATTTCGAAGGAAGAGTTTTACTGATTTGATAGATTTTATAATGCTATAATAACATATTATTGCTCCCTGGACAGTCCTGAGCAGATGAAAAGCTAATTTGGAACCATTTATCTTTGGCAAGTTTGAACCAAAAACCATGGACTAACCATCAGGCTTTTTTCCAATTTCTAGCTGTTTTCGAAGGAAGAGTTTTACTGATTTGATAGATTTTATAATGCTATAATAACATAATATTGCTCCCTGGACAGTCCTGAGCAGATGAAAAGCTAATTTGCAACCATTTATTTTTGGCAAGTTTGGACGAAAAACCATGTACTAACTATCAGGCTTTTTTCCAATTTCTAGCTGATTTTGTAGGAAGAGTTTTAATGATTTGATAGATTTTATAATGCTATAATAACATATTATTGCTCCCTGAACAGTCCTGAGCAGATGAAAAGCTAATTTGGAACCATTTATTTTTGGCAAGCTTGAACCAAAAACCATGGACTAACTACAGGCATTTTTCCAATTTCTTGCCTATTTCGAAAGAAGAGTTTTACTGATTTGATAGATTTTATAATGCTATAATAACATAATATTGCTCCCTGGACATTCCTGAGCAGATGAAAAGCTAATTTGGAACCATTCATTTTTGACAAGTTTGGACAAAAAAACCATGGACTAACCATCAGGCATTTTTCAAATTTCTTGCCTATTTCGAAGGAAGAGTTATACTGATTTGATAGATTTTATAATGCTATAATAACATAATATTGCTCCCTGAACAGTCCTGAGCAGATGAAAAGCTAATTTGGAACCATTTTTTTTAGACATATTTGGACGAAAAACCATGTACTTACTATCAGATTTTTTTCCAATTTCTTGCTGATTTCCAAGGAAGAGTTTTACTGATTTGATAGATTTTATAATTCTATAATAACATAATATTGCTCCCTGAACAGTCCTGAGCAGATGAAAAGCTAATTTGGAACCATTTATTTCAGACATATTTTGACGAAAAACCATGTACTAACTATCAGACGTTTTTCCATTTTCTCGCTGATTTCCATGGAAGAGTTTTACTGATTTGATAGATTTTATAATGCTATAATAACATAATATTGCTCCCTGAACAGTCCTGAGCAGATGAAAAGCTAATTTGGAACCATTTATTTTTGGCAAGTTTGGACCAAAAACCATGGACTACCTATCAGGCTTTTTTCCAATTTCTAGCTGATTTCGAAGGAAGAGTTTTACTGATTTGATAGATTTTATAATGCTATGATAACATAATATTGCTCCCTGAACAGTCCTGAGCAGATGAAAAGCTAATTTGGAACCATTCATTTTTGGCAAGCTTGAACCAAAAACCATGGACTAACCATCAGGCATTTTTCCAATTTCTTGCCTATTTCGAAAGAAGAGTTTTACTGATTTGATAGATTTTATAAAGCTATAATAACATAATATTGCTCCCTGGACAGTCCTGAGCAGATGAAAAGCTAATTTGCAACCATTTATTTTTGGCAAGTTTGGACGAAAAACGATGTACTAACTATCAGGCTTTTTTCCAATTTCTAGCTGATTTCGTAGGAAGAGTTTTACTGATTTGATAGATTTTATAATGCTATAATAACATATTATTGCTCCCTGAACAGTCCTGAGCAGATGAAAAGCTAATTTGGAACCATTTATTTTTGGCAAGCTTGAACCAAAAACCATGGACTAACTACAGGCATTTTTCCAATTTCTTGCCTATTTCGAAAGAAGAGTTTTACTGATTTGATAGATTTTATAATGCTATAACAACATAATATTGCTCCCTGGACATTCCTGAGCAGATGAAAAGCTAATTTGGAACCATTCATTTTTGACAAGTTTGGACCAAAAACCATGGACTAACCATCAGGCATTTTTCCAATTTCTTGCCTATTTCGAAGGAAGAGTTATACTGATTTGATAGATTTTATAATGCTATAATAACATAATATTGCTCCCTGAACAGTCCTGAGCAGATGAAAAGCTAATTTGGAACCATTTTTTTTAGACATATTTGGACGAAAAACCATGTACTAACTATCAGATTTTTTTCCAATTTCTTGCTGATTTCCAAGGAAGAGTTTTACTGATTTGATAGATTTTATAAAGCTATAATAACATAATATTGCTCCCTGAACAGTCCTGAGCAGATGAAAAGCTAATTTGGAACCATTTATTTCAGACATATTTTGACGAAAAACCATGTACTACCTATCAGGCTTTTTTCCAATTTCTTGCTGATTTCCAAGGAAGAGTTTTACTGATTTGATAGATTTTATAATTCTATAATAACATAATATTGCTCCCTGGACAGTCCTGAGCAGATGAAAAGCTAATTTGGAACCATTTATCTTTGGCAAGTTTGGACCAAAAACCATGGACTAACCATCAAGCTATTTTCCAATTTCTAGCTGATTTCGAAGGAAGAGTTTTACTGATTTGATAGATTTTATAATGCTATAATAACATAATATTGCTCCCTGAACAGTCCTGAGCAGATGAAAAGCTAATTTGGAACCATTTATTTCAGACATATTTTGACAAAAAACCATGTACTAACTATCAGACTTTTTTCCATTTTCTCGCTGATTTCCATGGAAGAGTTTTACTGATTTGATAGATTTTATAATGCTATAATAACATAATATTGCTCCCTGAACAGTCCTGAGCAGATGAAAAGCTAATTTGGAACCATTCATTTTTGGCAAGCTTGAACCAAAAACCATGGACTAACCATCAGGCATTTTTCCAATTTCTTGCCTATTTCGAAAGAAGAGTTTTACTGATTTGATAGATTTTATAAAGCTATAATAACATAATATTGCTCCCTGGACAGTCCTGAGCAGATGAAAAGCTAATTTGCTACCATTTATTTTTGGCAAGTTTGGACGAAAAACGATGTACTAACTATCAGGCTTTTTTCCAATTTCTAGCTGATTTCGTAGGAAGAGTTTTACTGATTTGATAGATTTTATAATGCTATAATAACATATTATTGCTCCCTGAACAGTCCTGAGCAGATGAAAAGCTAATTTGGAACCATTTATTTTTGGCAAGCTTGAACCAAAAACCATGGACTAACTACAGGCATTTTTCCAATTTCTTGCCTATTTCGAAAGAAGAGTTTTACTGATTTGATAGATTTTATAATGCTATAACAACATAATATTGCTCCCTGGACATTCCTGAGCAGATGAAAAGCTAATTTGGAACCATTCATTTTTGACAAGTTTGGACCAAAAACCATGGACTAACCATCAGGCATTTTTCCAATTTCTTGCCTATTTCGAAGGAAGAGTTATACTGATTTGATAGATTTTATAATGCTATAATAACATAATATTGCTCCCTGAACAGTCCTGAGCAGATGAAAAGCTAATTTGGAACCATTTTTTTTAGACATATTTGGACGAAAAACCATGTACTAACTATCAGATTTTTTTCCAATTTCTTGCTGATTTCCAAGGAAGAGTTTTACTGATTTGATAGATTTTATAAAGCTATAATAACATAATATTGCTCCCTGAACAGTCCTGAGCAGATGAAAAGCTAATTTGGAACCATTTATTTCAGACATATTTTGACGAAAAACCATGTACTACCTATCAGGCTTTTTTCCAATTTCTTGCTGATTTCCAAGGAAGAGTTTTACTGATTTGATAGATTTTATAATTCTATAATAACATAATATTGCTCCCTGGACAGTCCTGAGCAGATGAAAAGCTAATTTGGAACCATTTATCTTTGGCAAGTTTGGACCAAAAACCATGGACTAACCATCAAGCTATTTTCCAATTTCTAGCTGATTTCGAAGGAAGAGTTTTACTGATTTGATAGATTTTATAATGCTATAATAACATAATATTGCTCCCTGAACAGTCCTGAGCAGATGAAAAGCTAATTTGGAACCATTTATTTCAGACATATTTTGACAAAAAACCATGTACTAACTATCAGACTTTTTTCCATTTTCTCGCTGATTTCCATGGAAGAGTTTTACTGATTTGATAGATTTTATAATGCTATAATAACATAATATTGCTCCCTGAACAGTCCTGAGCAGATGAAAAGCTAATTTGGAACCATTCATTTTTGGCAAGCTTGAACCAAAAACCATGGACTAACCATCAGGCATTTTTCCAATTTCTTGCCTATTTCGAAAGAAGAGTTTTACTGATTTGATAGATTTTATAATGCTATAATAACATATTATTGCTCCCTGGACAGTCCTGAGCAGATGAAAAGCTAATTTGGAACCATTTATCTTTGGCAAGTTTGGACCAAAAACCATGGACTAACCATCAGGCTTCTTTCCAATTTCTACATGATTTCGAAGGAAGAGTTTTACTGATTTGATAGATTTTATAATGCTATAATAACATAATATTGCTCCCTGAACAGTCCTGAGCAGATGAAAAGCTAATTTGGAACCGTTTATTTTTGGCAAGTTTGGACCAAAAACCATGGACTACCTATCAGGCTTTTTTCCAATTTCTAGCTGATTTCGAAGGAAGAGTTTTACTGATTTGATAGATTTTATAATGCTATGATAACATAATATTGCTCCCTGAACAGTCCTGAGCAGATGAAAAGCTAATTTGGAACCATTCATTTTTGGCAAGCTTGAACCAAAAACCATGGACTAACCATCAGGCATTTTTCCAATTTCTTGCCTATTTCGAAAGAAGAGTTTTACTGATTTGATAGATTTTATAATGCTATAATAACATAATATTGCTCCCTGGACAGTCCTGAGCAGATGAAAAGCTAATTTGGAACCATTTATTTTTGGCAAGTTTGGACCAAAAACCATGGACTAACCATCAGGCTTTTTTCCAATTTCTAGCTGATTTCCATGGAAGAGTTTTACTGATTTGATAGATTTTATAATGCTATAATAACATAATATTGCTCCCTGAACAGTCCTGAGCAGATGAAAAGCTAATTTGGAACCATTTATTTTTGGCAAGTTTGAACCAAAAACCATGGACTACCTATCAGGCTTTTTTCCAATTTCTAGCTGATTTCGAAGGAAGAGTTTTACTGATTTGATAGATTTTATAATGCTATGATAACATAATATTGCTCCCTGAACAGTCCTGAGCAGATGAAAAGCTAATTTGGAACCATTCATTTTTGGCAAGCTTGAACCAAAAACCATGGACTAACCATCAGGCATTTTTCCAATTTCTTGCCTATTTCGAAAGAAGAGTTTTACTGATTTGATAGATTTTATAAAGCTATAATAACATAATATTGCTCCCTGGACAGTCCTGAGCAGATGAAAAGCTAATTTGCAACCATTTATTTTTGGCAAGTTTGGACGAAAAACCATGTACTAACTATCAGGCTTTTTTCCAATTTCTAGCTGATTTCGTAGGAAGAGTTTTACTGATTTGATAGATTTTATAATGCTATAATAACATATTATTGCTCCCTGAACAGTCCTGAGCAGATGAAAAGCTAATTTGGAACCATTTATTTTTGGCAAGCTTGAACCAAAAACCATGGACTAACTACAGGCATTTTTCCAATTTCTTGCCTATTTCGAAAGAAGAGTTTTACTGATTTGATAGATTTTATAATGCTATAATAACATATTATTGCTCCCTGGACAGTCCTGAGCAGATGAAAAGCTAATTTGGAACCATTTATCTTTGGCAAGTTTGGACCAAAAACCATGGACTAACCATCAGGCTTCTTTCCAATTTCTACATGATTTCGAAGGAAGAGTTTTACTGATTTGATAGATTTTATAATGCTATAATAACATAATATTGCTCCCTGAACAGTCCTGAGCAGATGAAAAGCTAATTTGGAACCGTTTATTTTTGGCAAGTTTGGACCAAAAACCATGGACTACCTATCAGGCTTTTTTCCAATTTCTAGCTGATTTCGAAGGAAGAGTTTTACTGATTTGATAGATTTTATAATGCTATGATAACATAATATTGCTCCCTGAACAGTCCTGAGCAGATGAAAAGCTAATTTGGAACCATTCATTTTTGGCAAGCTTGAACCAAAAACCATGGACTAACCATCAGGCATTTTTCCAATTTCTTGCCTATTTCGAAAGAAGAGTTTTACTGATTTGATAGATTTTATAATGCTATAATAACATAATATTGCTCCCTGGACAGTCCTGAGCAGATGAAAAGCTAATTTGGAACCATTTATTTTTGGCAAGTTTGGACCAAAAACCATGGACTAACCATCAGGCTTTTTTCCAATTTCTAGCTGATTTCGAAGGAAGAGTTTTACTGATTTGATAGATTTTATAATGCTATAATAACATAATATTGCTCCCTGAACAGTCCTGAGCAGATGAAAAGCTAATTTGGAACCATTTATTTTTGGCAAGTTTGAACCAAAAACCATGGACTACCTATCAGGCTTTTTTCCAATTTCTAGCTGATTTCGAAGGAAGAGTTTTACTGATTTGATAGATTTTATAATGCTATGATAACATAATATTGCTCCCTGAACAGTCCTGAGCAGATGAAAAGCTAATTTGGAACCATTCATTTTTGGCAAGCTTGAACCAAAAACCATGGACTAACCATCAGGCATTTTTCCAATTTCTTGCCTATTTCGAAAGAAGAGTTTTACTGATTTGATAGATTTTATAAAGCTATAATAACATAATATTGCTCCCTGGACAGTCCTGAGCAGATGAAAAGCTAATTTGCAACCATTTATTTTTGGCAAGTTTGGACGAAAAACCATGTACTAACTATCAGGCTTTTTTCCAATTTCTAGCTGATTTCGTAGGAAGAGTTTTACTGATTTGATAGATTTTATAATGCTATAATAACATATTATTGCTCCCTGAACAGTCCTGAGCAGATGAAAAGCTAATTTGGAACCATTTATTTTTGGCAAGCTTGAACCAAAAACCATGGACTAACTACAGGCATTTTTCCAATTTCTTGCCTATTTCGAAAGAAGAGTTTTACTGATTTGATAGATTTTATAATGCTATAATAACATATTATTGCTCCCTGGACAGTCCTGAGCAGATGAAAAGCTAATTTGGAACCATTTATCTTTGGCAAGTTTGGACCAAAAACCATGGACTAACCATCAGGCTTCTTTCCAATTTCTACATGATTTCGAAGGAAGAGTTTTACTGATTTGATAGATTTTATAATGCTATAATAACATAATATTGCTCCCTGAACAGTCCTGAGCAGATGAAAAGCTAATTTGGAACCGTTTATTTTTGGCAAGTTTGGACCAAAAACCATGGACTACCTATCAGGCTTTTTTCCAATTTCTAGCTGATTTCGAAGGAAGAGTTTTACTGATTTGATAGATTTTATAATGCTATGATAACATAATATTGCTCCCTGAACAGTCCTGAGCAGATGAAAAGCTAATTTGGAACCATTCATTTTTGGCAAGCTTGAACCAAAAACCATGGACTAACCATCAGGCATTTTTCCAATTTCTTGCCTATTTCGAAAGAAGAGTTTTACTGATTTGATAGATTTTATAATGCTATAATAACATAATATTGCTCCCTGGACAGTCCTGAGCAGATGAAAAGCTAATTTGGAACCATTTATTTTTGGCAAGTTTGGACCAAAAACCATGGACTAACCATCAGGCTTTTTTCCAATTTCTAGCTGATTTCCATGGAAGAGTTTTACTGATTTGATAGATTTAATAATGCTATAATAACATAATATTGCTCCCTGAACAGTCCTGAGCAGATGAAAAGCTAATTTGGAACCATTTATTTTTGGCAAGTTTGAACCAAAAACCATGGACTACCTATCAGGCTTTTTTCCAATTTCTAGCTGATTTCGAAGGAAGAGTTTTACTGATTTGATAGATTTTATAATGCTATGATAACATAATATTGCTCCCTGTACAGTCCTGAGCAGATGAAAAGCTAATTTGGAACCATTCATTTTTGGCAAGCTTGAACCAAAAACCATGGACTAACCATCAGGCATTTTTCCAATTTCTTGCCTATTTCGAAAGAAGAGTTTTACTGATTTGATAGATTTTATAAAGCTATAATAACATAATATTGCTCCCTGGACAGTCCTGAGCAGATGAAAAGCTAATTTGCAACCATTTATTTTTGGCAAGTTTGGACGAAAAACCATGTACTAACTATCAGGCTTTTTTCCAATTTCTAGCTGATTTCGTAGGAAGAGTTTTACTGATTTGATAGATTTTATAATGCTATAATAACATATTATTGCTCCCTGAACAGTCCTGAGCAGATGAAAAGCTAATTTGGAACCATTTATTTTTGGCAAGCTTGAACCAAAAACCATGGACTAACTACAGGCATTTTTCCAATTTCTTGCCTATTTCGAAAGAAGAGTTTTACTGATTTGATAGATTTTATAATGCTATAATAACATAATATTGCTCCCTGGACAGTCCTGAGCAGATGAATAGCTAATTTGGAACCATTCATTTTTGACAAGTTTGGACCAAAAACCATGGACTAACCATCAGGCATTTTTCCAATTTCTTGCCTATTTCGAAGGAAGAGTTATACTGATTTGATAGATTTTATAATGCTATAATAACATAATATTGCTCCCTGAACAGTCCTGAGCAGATGAAAAGCTAATTTGGAACCATTTTTTTTAGACATATTTGGACGAAAAACCATGTACTAACTATCAGATTTTTTTCCAATTTCTTGCTGATTTCCAAGAAAGAGTTTTACTGATTTGATAGATTTTATAATGCTATAATAACATAATATTGCTCCCTGAACAGTCCTGAGCAGATGAAAAGCTAATTTGGAACCATTTATTTCAGACATATTTTGACGAAAAACCATGTACTACCTATCAGGCTTTTTTCCAATTTCTTGCCTATTTCCAAGGAAGAGTTTTACTGATTTGATAGAGTTTATAATGCTATAATAACATAATATTGCTCCCTGAACAGTCCTGAGCAGATGAAAAGCTAATTTGGAACCATTTTTTTTAGACATATTTGGACGAAAAACCATGTACTAACTATCAGATTTTTTTCCAATTTCTTGCTGATTTCCAAGAAAGAGTTTTACTGATTTGATAGATTTTATAATGCTATAATAACATAATATTGCTCCCTGAACAGTCCTGAGCAGATGAAAAGCTAATTTGGAACCATTTATTTCAGACATATTTTGACGAAAAACCATGTACTACCTATCAGGCTTTTTTCCAATTTCTTGCTGATTTCCAAGGAAGAGTTTTACTGATTTGATGGATTTTATAATTCTATAATAACATAATATTGCTCCCTGGACAGTCCTGAGCAGATGAAAAGCTAATTTGGAACCATTTATCTTTGGCAAGTTTGGACCAAAAACCATGGACTAACCATCAAGCTATTTTCCAATTTCTAGCTGATTTCGAAGGAAGAGTTTTACTGATTTGATAGATTTTATAATGCTATAATAACATAATATTGCTCCCTGAACAGTCCTGAGCAGATGAAAAGCTAATTTGGAACCATTTATTTCAGACATATTTTGACGAAAAACCATGTACTAACTATCAGACTTTTTTCCATTTTCTCGCTGATTTCCATGGAAGAGTTTTACTGATTTGATAGATTTTATAATTCTATAATAACATATTATTGCTCCCTGAACAGTCCTGAGCAGATGAAAAGCTAATTTGGAACCATTTATTTTTGGCAAGCTTGAACCAAAAACCATGGACTAACTACAGGCATTTTTCCAATTTCTTGCCTATTTCGAAAGAAGAGTTTTACTGATTTGATAGATTTTATAATGCTATAATAACATAATATTGCTCCCTGGACAGTCCTGAGCAGATGAATAGCTAATTTGGAACCATTCATTTTTGACATATTTTGACGAAAAACCATGTACTAACTATCAGACTTTTTTCCATTTTCTCGCTGATTCCCATGGAAGAGTTTTACTGATTTGATAGATTTTATAATTCTATAATAACATAATATTGCTCCCTGAACAGTCCTGAGCAGATGAAAAGCTAATTTGGAACCATTCATTTTTGGCAAGCTTGAACCAAAAACCATGGACTAACCATCAGGCATTTTTCCAATTTCTTGCCTATTTCGAAAGAAGAGTTTTACTGATTTGATAGATTTTATAATGCTATAATAACATATTATTGCTCCCTGGACAGTCCTGAGCAGATGAAAAGCTAATTTGGAACCATTTATCTTTGGCAAGTTTGGACCAAAAACCATGGACTAACCATCAGGCTTTTTTCCAATTTCTAGCTGATTTCGAAGGAAGAGTTTTACTGATTTGATAGATTTTATAATGCTATAATAACATAATATTGCTCCCTGAACAGTCCTGAGCAGATGAAAAGCTAATTTGGAACCATTTTTTTTAGACATATTTGGACGAAAAACCATGTACTAACTATCAGATTTTTTTCCAATTTCTTGCTGATTTCCAAGGAAGAGTTTTACTGATTTGATAGATTTTATAATGCTATAATAACATAATATTGCTCCCTGAACAGTCCTGAGCAGATGAAAAGCTAATTTGGAACCATTTATTTCAGACATATTTTGACGAAAAACCATGTACTACCTATCAGGCTTTTTTCCAATTTCTTGCTGATTTCCAAGGAAGAGTTTTACTGATTTGATGGATTTTATAATTCTATAATAACATAATATTGCTCCCTGGACAGTCCTGAGCAGATGAAAAGCTAATTTGGAACCATTTATCTTTGGCAAGTTTGGACCAAAAACCATGGACTAACCATCAAGCTATTTTCCAATTTCTAGCTGATTTCGAAGGAAGAGTTTTACTGATTTGATAGATTTTATAATGCTATAATAACATAATATTGCTCCCTGAACAGTCCTGAGCAGATGAAAAGCTAATTTGGAACCATTTATTTCAGACATATTTTGACGAAAAACCATGTACTAACTATCAGACTTTTTTCCATTTTCTCGCTGATTCCCATGGAAGAGTTTTACTGATTTGATAGATTTTATAATTCTATAATAACATAATATTGCTCCCTGAACAGTCCTGAGCAGATGAAAAGCTAATTTGGAACCATTCATTTTTGGCAAGCTTGAACCAAAAACCATGGACTAACCATCAGGCATTTTTCCAATTTCTTGCCTATTTCGAAAGAAGAGTTTTACTGATTTGATAGATTTTATAATGCTATAATAACATATTATTGCTCCCTGGACAGTCCTGAGCAGATGAAAAGCTAATTTGGAACCATTTATCTTTGGCAAGTTTGGACCAAAAACCATGGACTAACCATCAGGCTTTTTTCCAATTTCTAGCTGATTTCGAAGGAAGAGTTTTACTGATTTGATAGATTTTATAATGCTATAATAACATAATATTGCTCCCTGAACAGTCCTGAGCAGATGTAAAGCTAATTTGGAACCATTTATTTTTGGCAAGTTTGGACCAAAAACCATGGACTACCTATCAGGCTTTTTTCCAATTTCTAGCTGATTTCGAAGGAAGAGTTTTACTGATTTGATAGATTTTATAATGCTATGATAACATAATATTGCTCCCTGAACAGTCCTGAGCAGATGAAAAGCTAATTTGGAACCATTCATTTTTGGCAAGCTTGAACCAAAAACCATGGACTAACCATCAGGCATTTTTCCAATTTCTTGCCTATTTCGAAAGAAGAGTTTTACTGATTTGATAGATTTTATAATGCTATTATAACATAATATTGCTCCCTGGACAGTCCTGAGCAGATGAAAAGCTAATTTGGAACCATTTATTTTTGGCAAGCTTGAACCAAAAACCATGGACTAACCATCAGGCTTTTTTCCAATTTCTAGCTTATTTCGAAGGAAGAGTTTTACTGATTTGATAGATTTTATAAAGCTATAATAACATATTATTGCTCCCTGGACAGTCCTGAGCAGATGAAAAGCTAATTTGGAACCATTTATTTTTGGCAAGCTTGAACCAAAAACCATGGGCTAACCATCAGGCTTTTTTCCAATTTCTAGCTGATTTCGAAGGAAGAGTTTTACTGATTTGATAGATTTTATAATGCTATAATAACATAATATTGCTCCCTGAACAGTCCTGAGCAGATGAAAAGCTAATTTGGAACCATTTATTTCAGACATATTTTGACGAAAAACCATGTACTACCTATCAGGCTTTTTTCCAATTTCTCGCTGATTTCCAAGGAAGAGTTTTACTGATTTGATAGATTTTATAATGCTATAATAACATAATATTGCTCCCTGAACAGTCCTGAGCAGATGAAAAGCTAATTTGGAACCATTTATTTCAGACATATTTTGACGAAAAACCATGTACTACCTATCAGGCTTTTTTCCAATTTCTCGCTGATTTCCAAGGAAGAGTTTTACTGATTTGATAGATTTTATAATTCTATAATAACATAATATTGCTCCCTGGACAGTCCTGAGCAGATGAAAAGCTAATTTGGAACCATTTATTTTTGGCAAGCTTGAACCAAAAACCATGGACTAACCATCAGGCATTTTTCCAATTTCTTGCCTATTTCGAAAGAAGAGTTTTACTGATTTGATAGATTTTATAATGCTATAATAACATATTATTGCTCCCTGGACAGTCCTGAGCAGATGAAAAGCTAATTTGGAACCATTTATCTTTGGCAAGTTTGGACCAAAAACCATGGACTAACCATCAGGCTTTTTTCCAATTTCTAGCTGATTTCGAAGGAAGAGTTTTACTGATTTGATAGATTTTATAATGCTATAATAACATAATATTGCTCCCTGAACAGTCCTGAGCAGATGAAAAGCTAATTTGCAACCATTCATTTTTGGCAAGTTTGGACCAAAAACCATGGACTACCTATCAGGCTTTTTCAAATTTCAAGCTGATTTCGAAGGAAGAGTTTTACTGATTTGATAGATTTTATAATGCTATAATAACATAATATTGCTCCCTGAACAGTCCTGAGCAGATGAAAAGCTAATTTGGAACCATTCATTTTTGGCAAGCTTGAACCAAAAACCATGGACCATCAGGCATTTTTCCAATTTCTTGCCTATTTCGAAAGAAGAGTTTTACTGATTTGATAGATTTTATAATGCTATAATAACATATTATTGATCCCTGGACAGTCCTGAGCAGATGAAAAGCTAATTTGGAACCATTCATTTTTGACAAGTTTGGACCAAAAACCATGGACTAACCATCAGGCATTTTTCCAATTTCTTGCCTATTTCGAAGGAAGAGTTATACTGATTTGATAGATTTTATAATGCTATAATAACATAATATTGCTCCCTGAACAGTCCTGAGCAGATGAAAAGCTAATTTGGGACCATTTTTTTAGACATATTTGGACGAAAAACCATGGACGAAAATCCATCAGGCTTTGTTCCAATTTCGGGCTGATTTCGAAGGAAGTTTTTTACTGTTTTGATTCACTTTAGAAGGTTATTATATTTTGGCAAATTCAGACCAAAAATCATTGGCTAACAATCAGGGTCTTTTCTAATTTTACGGCTGATTTGGAAGAAATTTCTTACACTGTTTTCATGCATTTTATAAGGCTATTATAGCGTTATATGGCTCCCTAAACACTCCTGAGCAGATGAAAAGCTATATTTGAACCATTTATTTCCGGCAAGTTTGGACCAAAAACCATAAGCTAACCGTCAGGCTTTCTTCTAATTTTTGGTTGATTTTCTACTGATTTGACGCATTTTATAAGGCTATTATAGCCTGATGTAGCTCTCTCAACAGTGCTGAGGCGATGAAAAGCTAATTTGGAAGAATTTATTTTAGGCATATTTTGACAAAAAACCATCAGGTTTTTTTTTCCGATTTTCGGCTGATTTTGAGGAAAATAAACCATTTATTTTCGAGTTCTCTAAGATCGTTATAGTTGAATATTGTTCTTTGCATTGTCATGAGTGAATAAAAAGCACGTGTAGAACAAGTCTCTGAGCCAATTTCACCCACAGACCATGGGCTAACCTTAAAGTTTTTTTTTCTTTTTCTGCCTATCTTGAAGAAAGGTGTTTCATCGATGTACGAGTTTTCTACGTCTATTAGAGTCTAAAGGCTAAAATACACGATCAGTTTTATTCTTCAGTTTTTCTCGTCCATCTTTTTCATCAGTTAACGTTTGAAAAAAACTGAAAATGCTTTCGTTTACGCGATCCGTGAAAAATTGTCAGTTTTTCGTTGAGTATTGGAGAGTGACAAAGAATTCGCTGCTGTAGCTTTGATTATTGCTGTTATTTCAAAATGAAAATGAAAAAATATTTCATTGCTCACAGAACACTCCTGGCTGGATCGAAAGCCTGTTCAGACGAATATATTTTGGGGACCATTTTGATCAAAACCATGGGCCAACTTGTTTGGTTTTTTATTTGTTTCCAATGGCTATAATAACCATGGTAGGATGTTGTTTGGTATCACCACTTGTAGAGGAAAGTTTAGTGGTTACTTTTAGGCCACATTAAAGAATGGCGGACAATTATTGGTATTATCGATAGAATCATTTTAGACTATTACCTTCAACACTTTCTCGAAAAGACATAGAGCATCTCGTTTGCCAACCTCTTCAACTATTAGCGGGTTCCATTCTCATTTGGGCACAAACGTGGCCTCAACACTAAGCATTACAGCAGTTGTAGATTCAGTCATCAATGAAATACCAAAAACAAATGACCTAGGGATAAAAGAATGACTAGGAACATTGTAGATAGGGAATCTTGCGTTGTTTCAGAAATATCAAGATATTCTGGTTGAAGTTGCATTGTAAACTCCAAATGTCAAAGAAACTTTAAACTATTACCTGTGTTTTCTCTTTTCCAAGTTTGTGTTCAACATGCTAGCCTATAAAACACCAGAGGCCTTATTTCCACTGCTATCTTCATTTTATTAGTACTGTTCAGGTTTTTTTTTAAGTGTTTTCCTTATCTTAATTTGATTCAGTCCATATTATCTTATAGAATTACGTTAGAGTGAAATTAATCCCCCACCCATATGTTTTGCGTAATGCGTGATCAAAAATTATCAGTCTTTTTTTAAATTTCTGACTGCTTTTCAAGGAAAATTTACATTTTATGCGTCATTTAAAGCTTTTATAGACAAAATCTACTCCTTATATAGTTCTGAGTGGATCAAAAGCTAATTAAGAACCATTGTTTTTTCCAATTTTGACCAAAAACCATGGGCTAACAATTTTTGGCTTTGTACCAGTTTTTGCCTTTGTACCAATTTTTGGCTGATTTTGAAGGACATTATCATAGGGATTTTAAGGGTTTTCTAAGGCTATTATAGCCTAGTATTGCTTACTGAATACTTCTGAGAGAACTAAAAGCCTATTTGGAACCATCTGCTTTGGGCCGATTTTGACCAAAAACCATTGGTTAACCATCAAGCTTCTACAATTTTTTACTGGTTATGAAGGGAAATATTTTCGGTGATTTTATGCGTTTTCTAAAGCTATAATGGCCTAATATTACTCCTTGAACGTTGCTGAGTGGATTAAAAGACTATTTGGAACTATTTATCTTGTGCAAAATTGACCAAAAACATGGGCTAATTTATCAGGTTTTTCCAATCTTTGGCTGATTTTGAAAATATTCTAACAATAAATAAACTAACAACTTACTGCGACTTGTTTGCACATAAATTCTTACAAATTCTTCACAGTTGTCTCAATTTAAGTGGGAAACATCAAAATTAAGTTCTTTTTAACATGAAACTTTCTCTTCCACGCACTTCCTTACATTGTAGACGAAGAAATACTTCAAATGGCGAGTTGTTAAAAGTTAAAGTTATTGGCCATTTTGAGAAAGCTGATGTTGTTTTCACTAAATCTTTCAAAAACTCGTCCACAACCTACAAAGTACTGAAAATCCCAACCATAGGTAGAATTACCTACGAGTGACATGGCAGCACTGAAACCTCCAAGCAGTCTTCCAAGGTGAGCACGAGATCCTATCTATTAAAAGTAGCTCTTCTGTTCCGGTTTTTATAATAATATGGGCTAAAATGGTTAACCTTGCAGGTTTATAAAAAGAGTTCTTCTAGCATAAAAACCGGACCAGATAACCTACTTCTTATAGATAGGATTTCACGCTCACTTTCTTCTCGTTGCTGAAAAGTTGTTGTTGAAGTTGTTGGTTGGCTTGTAGCAAAATGGCGCCCATATCGCTGAAAAAAGGGCGAGTTGAGAAAATAACAGAAGATTTGATAACAAGCCTAACTGGAATCAAAAAGAACACAGAAAATTTTAACTTATCTCTTGAATTTGCAGTCTCAAATTTCAGGTTTCACAGATTCCTCGACGTAAATTCATTCGAGGTGAAACGCAAATTGGATGGCCTAAGTGAAAAATTCCTAATTCACTGTCAACATCGTAAGTCTGAGAAGTTGAAAGAACTGAAAGAGAAGTTTTTGAGCTCTGCTTTAAGTGCTTCTCAATTCACTGAAAACACGGAGGAGCATTATGGTGTGCTGTCTCTGTTACTGAACTTATCTGAGTCCCCCATTCACCACAAATACGCCCCCAGTAAAAAGGAAGAGAGTCCGGCCATTGAAGATGTGGTCGACTGGACGGAGTATTTGTTAGCTGGGGAAGAAAAGGAAGAACTTGGAATTTATCTCCCCAGGGAACAGTTAGCTGCGTTGGAAGAAAGTGATGAGGAATCGGAGACAACAGTCGCAATCTTAACCGAAGATAGCAACAAAGAGAAGCCTGTTAACCCAAGTGATATTTCCAAAGTTTCCAAGCATTCTCTAGGTAAATTATGATTATAGGACCAGATCTTTAGTTGTTTGCCCTCAGCGGCTTGATACTGAGGATTCTGGACAGCATTAGTACATCAAACTTAAAATTAAGGGGATTGTCAGTTGGGCTGTCATTTCTAAATTGGAAACTATATATGGGTTTGAATTAAAGACTCTAGTACCTTGTTATACTCAGTGGTAAGGGAGTTTTCCCAGAGGTTGATTTTCCAATTTGCTGAAATCCGTTGATAAAAATTGAATGGGGGAGGGGGTAAGGCACCCTAAGCCCTTTGCTGAAAGAGAAGTAAAGCAAGATCACTGAAGTGACGAAACATAGTGTGTTGTCAGATAGAAATGTGGTTGTCATTAGTTTGCTAGTCATTTTTTGCAGAAAGGGCGTCGCCTACATTCTCCGAGTCTTTGAAGGGCTTGGTCCTAAACAATTTTCCGGGGGGCTACACCCCCCGGCCCCCTAGTAGCTCTCTGTCCACCCCAGTATATTTGGTCTGGCGACGCTATTGCAGGGGCATGGTAGGTAGTATTCACTATATCGCTTCCTATATGATAAGGATGAGGCTCCAGTTTATCTTATTTGTTTGTGCTATTGATGTTGCCCATTTGAGAATAACTACCAACTAAGACAGATTTTATTCACACCTCTAAATTCAAATTAACATCTGGCGTTTCCCAAATCAATGGTTTTGGTTTCTAATGCTGCTCAGGTCATTTTTCATTTTCAAACGATTTTGATTAAACTCTATTTCAGAACAGTCTTAGAATGGTACAAAACTACAAAATATACCAATCATTCACCTTTCTTCTGATTTGCTTATTTTGATTCACATCTGGGCATATAAATCTGTTAGGTTTTTGTTTCGTTCTCTTTTTGACCTATTACTCTGTTGAGTGTCAGATCAAAAGCTTAAGTAATCTATGTGTTTGTTTTGCAATGTTTCTGATATTTTTGGCTATTTTGAAACTCTATTTCATTTACAGAGGTTGAACAGCACCAGAGGGACCTAGCTTGGCTACAAGAAAACATCATCACTCAATATTGGAATGGCAAATCAAATACAACAATGCAGATAGAAAGCAGATATGACCTATCAAGCCATGTTGATGAGGTTGAATCGACTCAAATCATCCTCCAAACGTTTGAGGTACCCAGCTCTCAATTTTCAAGCAAACTGACTGAAGCAGTCATCATGAGGGAGACACTGTGGATGCTTCAAGGTCTGCATTGCATGTTTGTTTATTCGTTTGCTGATAAAGAATACAGGGTGAGACAAGGGGTGACAATGGGGCATACAAGCCAGGAATCTTTGCAAAAGGTGTTAGAATCATTTGCCGTAACAGGCAGCAGGTTGCAGGCCTTGAAAAGTTACGTTTCTGAAGTGTGTGATATGAGCAAGGCTAATTTGAGGACCCTGAGAGCGTTTGGATATTCTGTCAGTAGTTTCCTGAAGAGGGTTAAGAAAGACCTATCTGTTATTGAAACTGAAATTATCAAAGGAGTTAAAGTGTACACTTGTCTTACCCTTGCTGAGGCCATCAAGGATATTTCGAGAGATTCCCGTTTGGTATTCGACTTATTTGAGGAGTGTATTACAAAAGCTAGTAATACAACATCATCCAGAGAGTTGATGACACATGTGATCAATACCTTATACAGCGCTATTTGTCGACTAGATTCACATGGAAGCTCTGGGATTGGTCAGTTGACAGTGGTACTTCCAATCTTCTTGGAGACAATAAGGCCATTTCTGAGTGACTTAGGAAACTGGGTTTCTCTGGGAAAGCTCCCCACCACAAGCAATGCAGAATTTTTCATAGAAAAAAGCTCTGAAAAAGCAGAGCATGACTCTGATGTGTGGTACAATACCTACCAGATTATTTCCCGGACCAGGAATGGCAAAACAGAAGCATTAGTCCCTGAGTTTATTGCTAATGAGGCGCAGAAAATTCTACTTGCTGGAAAATCGCGTGGACTGCTGGAAGAAGCGATTCTCAACTCCACAGCAATAACATCTACCGCCTTCGATGAGGAATTTCTTGGTCAGTTTTTTGAAAATCTTGGCATCACAGCGTCTCTTGGGCTGATTGGAGATAATATCAAAGATGATACAGGTAGAAAAGTTGCAGGAGAAATCAGAGAGCTGGTGATTTGTGAGCGAGAGTTTAGCTCGCTCCTTGCTGAGAACTTCAGTGCTGTGTTCCAGTCAGTTTACCAGCGAATTTTTCATCCATCTGGACGCACTGATGACAAGTCATTCAAATGTATCCAGGATATCGTTGAAAATAATGCAGAATCTTTCGCTAGAGAGGCTACATGCAGACTACCTATTAAGCTGATTTTCGAGAGCACTCTGCGCCAACTTATCGACAGTCGATACAAACAGACATCCAAGGCCCTGATTCACATGTTTAAAGATAGATACAAACTCAACGCACACCTATCTGTGATGAAGGATTTCTTCTTCATGCAAGCTGGTGACGTCATGAGCATGTTTTACTCGGAGCTATTCACGAAAATTCGTAACGGCGAATTTTGGCGCAACACGTCCTATCTAACGAGTGCGTTGCATGAGTCGCTATGCTTGCGATTTCCTGACTTAGTCAAGAATCTCATGGTTGGTGTGAATGAGGCGACAGAGTCGCGAAAAATGGCGAAAAGTCAAAGCATTCAATCTGTGAATGGCATCTTCCTTCGCTATCATATGGAGTGGCCTCTGACGATCATATTTGATTATAAGGTCGAGGAGAAATACAACGCAATTTTCGTGTTTTTGCTCCAAGTAAAGCGTGCATTGTGGTCTTTGGAGCAGCTTCGCGTCACAGACTTAAATGTTGATTGTTTGCAACCTCGAATTCAGCTAAAGCAAAAGCTTTACGTCCTCAGAGTGAGGCTCCTTCATTTCGTTCAGAGTTTCCACGTGTATTTGATGACGCGCATTCTGCATAGCTCCGGCCTGGAGTTCGCAGAGAGACTACAGAATGCGAGGGACTTTGAAGATATTTTAGCAGGACATGCGGAATTCCTTGATAAAGTTTACGACCGTTGCTTATTAGGCCCAAAAGTTGGTTTTGCGAAAGAAGCAATCACGCGAATCCTGAGTTGTTGTCTGAGTTTCCAGGTGCAGTGGGATAGAGGCTTGCATGAAATCGAGGAAGAAGATGTCGTTGCTGTGGAAACCGAGTTTGACAAATGCAGTCGTTTTATTCAGTCATTTTTGAACAGTTTGATAAAACGAGGATCCTTCCCTCATCTCCAACTGCTGTCACTGTCGCTACAAGCTTGACATCGAAGAGTAGACTAGGCAAGACATTTCTAAATGGAAATTTTAAAACTGGAAGGCTGCTGCACTGGGTCACTCTTTTTAAAATAACAATCCAATAGAACCTGATTCTCGATTTTTACAAAATTTGAGAACTACTTAAGTAAAAGCAGAGGGTAGTATTTCTTGCTGAGGATTTTAAGAAAACACAACAAGACTATTCAATAGATCTATAACGAGTGTTTGAAGGAAAATGTTTTGGTGGTTTTATGCATTTTCTCAGGCTATTATAGCGTAGTATTGCTACCTGGACAGTCATGTATGAATCAAAAGCTTATTCGAAACCAATCATTTGGGTCAATATTGACTAAAAACCATTTTTGATAACCAACTATTTTGATGACTTTCAAGCAAAATATTGTTGGTGGATTTATGCGTTTTCTAAGGCTATTATAGCCTAACATTGCTCCCTTAACAGTCCTGAGTGAATTAAAAGCCTATCTGGGACCATCTACTTTGGGAAAATTTTGACCAAAAACCTCGGGCTACAGGTTTTTTCACTTTTTGGCTGATTTAGGAGGAACAATTTGTTGGTTATTTTATGCATTTGTGAAGGCTATTATTGCCTAAAATTGTTCTCTGAATAGTCCTGAGTGGATTGCAAGCCTCTTAGGAAAAATAGATTTTGGGCCAATTTCGATAAAAAATTTTGTGCGTTTTTGAAAGCTTTTATAGCCTCATACAAAAGCCTATTTCGAACAATTTATTTTCGGCAAATTTTGACAAAAAACTATGGGTCAGGCTTTTTCAATAATTAGCCAATACAGAGATTTTTTGTGCTTTATGTGTTTTTGGTCCTTACAACCCAAATTTGGAGATTTTCTGTTTCCTAGTGTTATGAGAGCCCAACATTGCTCCCAGAATGGATCTAAGGTAGAGCATATCTTGAACCATTGCTAATTTCAACCAAACACCGTGGAGAATCTGCTCAATAGTTTACTTGTTAATACAGAATGCTTTTTCCTATATTTGGCCAAGAACAACAACTCTGTCTTGCCTACATCATCAATAATGAACATACTTTACAAAATTTGAATCGAAATTTACAAATCCTATTTGAACCTCAAGAAATCTGAAGTAAATAGACTAAACTTAGAAGCGCGTGTAATTCTGAATTACACTTGTTTTATAAATAACAGAACGAAATTCTATGCAAGTGCCATAACTATCAGCTAGCAGCTATTAAATGCGTTAAAGTAGAGGAGGCTAGGTTCATTTACAATACTATGAGGCCCACATTTAAAGAAACCAATTGTTCACAATTGCTTCATCTTTAATTTTGATTTTAATCTTTAAAGAGTTGTTTCGTATCCCTTTTGTAGTATCTCTTAAGAGATACTTTGAAAGGAAGCCATTTTCAGTAGAATAACATTTTTATGTTTCCGTCCTTGCTATAAACTTCGATATAGCCAGAAAAATCGGAAGCAAAATGAAGCGAAAACATGGAGGAAACTTTGCCAAACTTACACCTCTTTTCTGATTGGCCTATTACGATCTGCATCTGGATACAAAAATTGTTAGGTTTTTGTTTCGTTCATTTTCTGACGTATTACTCTGTTGAGTGTATAAATAATGTACAGTCCCTTCGCTGTAAGCATATGTCAAACTTGAAAGCCAGTCACCTCTAGAGATTCATCTTAGCTAGGCTCACACTATACAGAAGAGGCTTCTAATCGAAATACCCCCAAAAGAATTATAGCAACGTCCTTTGGATCCCCCTGTATTCTACTGCCCATTCACTACCTTTGATCCCGTGCACGGAGGGGGTCAAAGCGTCTTGAGGGCTTAAAGCCAGTCAAGAGCACATTTCAGTTAATCGGACATTCAGTTTTTACGAATCAAAATTCAAAATCGACAGGTGTAAAAGTGAATATCTGAACGAGAGGGTATTTCATTTCTGCTTCTTGGTATCCAATGTTTTTGCAATTTACCATTGGAAATGATTTGGCACTCTCATGAGGCAAGAATGAACGCAATGAAGGTTTACCCAATCAAAAAAGAAAAGTTTTGCCATGCACTTAACTCAGCACTCAAGATTCTCATTCAGCCCTCTTACAGTATAGTGTGAACAGAGACTACGAAATTTCGATCTCTAAAACAGATCATTGCGTAAATAAATTAGTAAATTATCCTTCTAATTCTCACACTCATATTCTAAATCCAATTCCTAAATTCTTTGCTAGGCGTCCTCTCTATGACGTCACGATTCAAATCACTAGCTGCTATACTATGTTAAGTTGTTAACGGGAGTGGAGCGATTTTCGCATTGCGAAGGGGTTCCCATCATGGAACCTTTTATCTTGAGGAAATTTTGACCAAAACAATTTTCTAACCATCAGACTATTCCCCATATTCTCGTCTGACTTTGAAGGAAATATATTTGGTGATTTTATGCATTTTCTAAGGCTATTATAGCCTAGAATTGCATCCCGAATAGTGCCAAGTGGATTGAAAGCCTATTTAGAAACATTTGCATTGGGCAAGCTTTGACCAAAAACCATATAGCTTTTCCCATTTTTTTGAAGATTTTGAAGGAAAATATCATGGTGATTTTATGCGTTTTTTAAGGCTTTTAAAACCAATTCTAGCAGTGGTCACTGTAAGAGGCTCGATTGTATTGAGACCTCAATCGCTTCCATTGTAAGCAATACTAGGAATTGATAACACGCAATCACTCACTATCATCTAACCAGTTAGCAATTGACTTGGACTATCCCTAATAAAAGACCACTGCCAATGAAAGACCCCTAAAGCAGTCACTCCGGTATCAAAATAACTCTGTTCCCATACCTATCCGATATCGGCTCTTTTGGTGATCTGGTACCGGTTACTTAAAGCAAAAGCCTAAGTGTACCTACCATCCTCCTCAGGACGTTCTGCTTCTAAGGTATTTTCGCCAGTCGAAATATTTGCCTCTGGGATACCGCAGTCTACCGAAGTTCAGGCGAATGGAGGGTCGTATTATCTAAAGGAGGCAAGAAAAATATGGTAGATTAGAAGAAAAAGATAGTAAATGGTACATAGTACACATTGGTCAATCATAAGGCAAGAGAAGCTCAAATCGATCCTTGATCTGATTGTGATAGGTTGTTTAATTTCTGAATGTTTTGCAAAATATCGACTTGATTTCAGTCAGAGTGCTGGTTATTTCAACAAACAAACAAATATGTTTTTAATCCACCCTAGCCTTAACCCTAACCATTGCTGTTACCCTAATCCTAGCTCTAGTCCCAACTCTAGATAGATTTACAACGATTTACAGTGGCTTTACGCAAGAGATCTGGAGGCTCGTTTCAGGTGGTTTCAAGTTTGTTTCAGCTTGTTTCAGGTGGTTTCAAGTTTGTTTCAGCTCGTTTCAGGTGGTTTCAAGTTTGTTTCAGCTCGTTTCAGGTGGTTTCAAGTTTGTTTCAGCTCGTTTCAGCTCGTTTCAGGTGGTTTCAGCTCTTTGGAGGTGGTTTCAAGTTTGTTTCAGCTCGTTTCAGGTGGTTTCAAGTTTGTTTCAGCTCGTTTCAGCTCGTTTCAGGTGGTTTCAGCTCTTTGGAGGTGGTTTTAAGTTTGTTTCAGCTCGTTTCAGGTGGTTTTAAGTTTGTTTCAGCTCGCTTTAGGTGGTTTCAAGTTTGTTTCAGCTCGTTTTAGGTGGTTTCAAGTTTGTTTTAGCTCGTTTCAGGTGGTTTCAAGTTTGTTTCAGCTCGTTTCAGGTGGTTTCAAGTTTGTTTCAGCTTTGAGGTGGTTTCAAGTTTGTTTCAGCTCTTTTGAGGTGGTTTCAAGTTTGTTTCAGCTTTGAGGTGGTTTCAAGTTTGTTCCAGCTCGTTTGAGGTGGTTTCAAGTTTGTTTCAGCTCGTTTCAGGTGGTTTCAAGTTTGTTTCAGCTCGTTTCAGGTGGTTTCAAGTTTCTTTCAGCTCGTTTCAGGTGGTTTCAAGTTTGTTTCAGCTCGTTTCAGCTCGTTTCAGGTGGTTTCAGCTCTTTGGAGGTGGTTTTAAGTTTGTTTCAGCTCGTTTCAGGTGGTTTTAAGTTTGTTTCAGCTCGCTTTAGGTGGTTTCAAGTTTGTTTCAGCTCGTTTTAGGTGGTTTCAAGTTTGTTTTAGCTCGTTTCAGGTGGTTTCAAGTTTGTTTCAGCTCGTTTCAGGTGGTTTCAAGTTTGTTTCAGCTTTGAGGTGGTTTCAAGTTTGTTTCAGCTCTTTTGAGGTGGTTTCAAGTTTGTTTCAGCTTTGAGGTGGTTTCAAGTTTGTTCCAGCTCGTTTGAGGTGGTTTCAAGTTTGTTTCAGCTCGTTTCAGGTGGTTTCAAGTTTGTTTCAGCTCGTTTCAGGTGGTTTCAGCTCGTTTAAAACTTAACAAATTACGAAGTTGCAAGGTTTGTGGTATGCAGTATGTTAGTAGAGTAGACATCTACCCCATTTCGTAATAGGTTCAATAATTATAAGTCATCATGTAGGAAATTTGAGAAGGGGGAAATGGTAACGCAGGCGGATTTTTACAGGCATTTTGAGGTAGCAGGTCACCATAGTTTCATGGAGGCTGTTAAGGTCCAAGTCATTGATAGGTTGTTAGATGAGTCTAGGGTTAGTGAAGATTTTTAGCAATTCAAGTAGGACAGTTTTGCACCTAAGGGGCTTAATGTCAGACTTGTTTTTCTGGGCTTAATCTTTCCGTTTCTTGTTTTTTTCTTTTCATTTTGTTAGAACGTAGCTATTGCCTCCCCACATAATTTATAAATGTTGATGGTTGTATCAATAAATTCAAGCATCATGAATGACTTTCGAAGGAAATTCACACTTTCGAAGGAAATACACACAACTGCGTTGGCAATGTTATTGCGTTTGCAACTGTGTAAGTAATTTGGCTAGTGTGGCAACCCATTATATCAAGCAAAGCTTGGGCAATATTAAACGCTCTTCTTGCAATTCCCTTGCAATTCCCGCTCAACTTTCATAAGAAAAGGAGATCAAAGCTGCTATTAATAATCGACAACAGCTCTCGTCGGTTTGGCATAGATCCAACTAGTGCGCATGTTCTATTTTAAGACAGTACAAACACGAAGCAGGAGCGACCACGTGTAGACGGAACTACTAAGTGTGCAAATTTTGGCCGGCTCTTTTTGCGTACAAATATATGGCCAAGTATAACAGGTATGTCGGACACCCTTCTCAGTGGTTACGTGACAGGATAAAACAACACATGCCGTCTAGCATACGCCAAAAGACTGTGCCTTAACGAGAGCAAATAACTCTAAATAAACTCTAACATCTGGATTTATATATCAGTCAGGTTTTTGTTTCTCAGTTTAGGTTTCTCAAACGAAAAGCTTAAGTAATCTGTGTTTTCGTTTAGCTATGTTTCCGATATTTCTGCCTATCTTAAAGTGATGTGTCATTATTAACACTGATTACTATGGCTCAATTTTAACAGTCTAATTTGTAAGTTTAAGTCTCTTATGAAGAGTATCGTATCAGAAAAAACATCAATTCATAAGGTGTATCTAACATAGGAAATCAAATTTACCAGTGCAAGACAAATTTTACATACTTCGGTTAAATCATAAAAAACAGGTGCAGAAAAGAATAGGATTTTAATTGGTATAGGGTTTTTCTGAACCAACATTTTAGGAGTTTTCACAGTGCACTACCACCATGAAATTTATTCAGGATAAAACCGGTTGTTACCAGAGAATTTGTACGTTTTTAGCTTTCCAATATCTAGCTACCCTCTGAATATGGTAATTTCAATCGACTTTATTGAAATAACATACATCAAATTAAAGTGAGCTACTTTTAGAGACGGTGGAATTGATACTGTAAATTCAGTAAATGAAACAACCAAGGGATGGAAAACATCCTTATACCGATTGGGATTAGTGAAAATTGGCATAAACACCTGCAGATGATGTTTTCCAAATATCAATCACAATCCCAACAAAATAATTTTGATGCTCTTATTCATATTCTGAATAGCTATATTTTGACAGGAATCATTCCTAATCTATTATTCATGAAAGAAAAGCTTAATAGTACCACCAGCAGTGGTAAGTTTTATCACACTGCATAACGAACTAACTCTGATATGTTTCAAGAGCAAGAAAGTGGGAGTTTCCTAAGGTGTGTAGAAATATCTAAACATTTTAAATTCAAATCACATTAATCGATCACACTAATCAATGACAAACATCCAATGAATTCTCTTATCAATGAAACAACTTCTTCAAACAATCAGACCCAACGACCATCTCTAATAATCTTCGCCATCTGGCCAACAAAGTCACAGCTCATTCTCTAAGCCCCAAGGATATTTATCTCATCTTCAATGTTTCGACAAGACAACCCCTCCTCCTCAACCAATAACAAAACACGGAGATGAAAAAAGCTACTCCAAGTCAAATGTTTGCAAAGGGGACTCTTCTTTTCAACAACGATTCAATCATTCGATTCTGACCTTCACAATAGTAGACTTCATTGAGTAAAATAGAAACATCCAAACTTGCTGAGAATATCATAGATGCTGTTCGGGCCAGCCCGGTTAGTAGGATTGCTCGTCTCATATGGACAGCCCCTTAGAAAGAGTATTACATATTGAGCATATTTTCTTTGCTTGTCTCAAGAGGTTTATGCGAGGATTGTCTTACAGAGAAAACCAAGAAACCAATAGGCACGAACCAATGTCAACTTTTCAACCGGACCAGAGGGAAAACCATCATCCGTTTGCTAAGTTATGACGTGCGATTGACCAAAAAAAAATGGCGTCGTACCCATTTCTCCCTATTCGTCTCTTTTATTAGGGCATTTACAGCTTACCTAAGTCTTTATCGAGTCAAAAATACGTTTAAAGGCTGTTATTGGCTACTTTCTATTTATTCATGACTTTTTATCAGACTATTGAGCATGCACACTGCATTTTATAATCACATTTTCGTTGCTTGGGTCATGATATTTCTCTAAGTTTACCATGCTGCCAGGAGTAAAACATAGTATAACTTCATAAGAAGTATGCGATTCAACACAGGAAGCGTATTTATAGGTTGTATTCGATTTTGAAGTGAATTATTTGACATGTGGACAAGCTATGTTCGTTATAAGCATTTAGAAATGCGATGGATTGCCCTAATAAGAGAGATTTCAAAATCTCTACTTATTGCTTCAGCACACTTGCAAATAGAGGCTATGATTCTTGAGTTTAGTGGAAATATAGATTCATCTACATAGTCAATTGGTAGCTCGAACATAGGTTTCAGAACGATTTTTCGAAATTGTTTTATACTTTTATGACTTTCATGTCAGGGGGCTGGAAGCCGTCGGGCTGGATATGAAAATGTCTAGAAAACTGTGTCCTATAGTATTGGAGGAAAAATCTCCTGTTGATGTTAGAGACTTTATCTTCTGGATATCTAGGATACTTTGCGATGCTAATTTCAAATTTGAAATAAGTTTTTGTAAAGTGTCAATGGTAGACGCCGTATTTAGGCTATATATGTAAGTATATAGAAACCTGTGACCTACGACAATCCTCGCCAAAACTGTTGATAAATGTAAATTATATGCAGATTTAATTTGAGTTATCCCCGTAAGTCTAGGGTCCTAGTGTTTGGTTTTTCCGACAGATCATCTACAAGGTTGTTGTTGCTGCCTGGGTTTTTCCCTGCTCAGTTATTTCCCCGAGTTTTTATCGTGACTACCTTATATGGGAGGTGTTAATTTGTTCCATGTGCTGCAGCATTGATTCTATGGCATGCTGTTTTGATCAGCAATTGAGTTCTTCACTGACCAAGCATGGAACCAAGTCTCGCTGTTCTTTCGAATCCCACCCACCCACTCCTTCTTAGGGGATTTTTTCTAGTGAAATGGGGTTTATTTATTTAATTTTTATTGTTTTATTTGATATTTGCATTTGCACTATTTTCTGCCTTTCCTTTTCCAAGGCCTACCATCTGGCTCCTGTTTAGATGGAAGGGGTGCATCGGCTCAATATTATTTGCCGACGGGGGGCTGGAATTATGTTCCCTGTTACGTCACCGACTTAGAGAATGTTATTCTCTGGGTAGGTAGGGCTTGTGCGCCTCCACAGCCCACTCCCCAGTGTCTAGGACTTACACAAGGGATAAAAATCTTTATTACACAACTCATTGACTTACAGCCCTCCCCCTCACCCCAATGTCAATGTTGTTTGGGCTAGTCATATATGTTGTTGCTCCCTGATGCCCTGGCAACAAATTCAACCAACATTGTACCGACTGAGCTTGCCGTTCTGATGATTCACAATGTAATTTATCCAAGCATTTAAGATGAAGCCTATGTAAAAGCTGTTATAACTAACTTAAACTTAACTTATATGTACTACTCCCTGCTTGGGGCTCGAACCCTCGACCCTCATATTAAAACCCTGTTGCTCTACACTCTTATTGATTCAAAGATTGAAAAGCTGCTGCAACTAACTTATCAAATTTTATTAAACAAAATTAAGGAATACGTTGTAATTGAACCAGCGACCTTCAGATAAAATGTCTGATGATTGGTAGTCTGAGCTTGCCAGGATATTGATGTAAACGTTAGTTGACTACAAATACAAAATTTAGCAAACGGAAAAATTACTTTACCAAACTTAGCAAGTTTAGTTGAAGAAAATTCCTGCTTCTCGACCCCAAGATAGTGATATTAAGTAACTGGTGCTCTACCAACTACACGTATTTTTTTATAAGCAATTTCAGCTCGAGCTCACTACTCAAAATTGCTTAGCTAGACGACAACTTTGAGTACTCAAAATTGCTTAGCAATTGCTTAGCTTTTTATACTTGAAGATTTGTTTCTTAGAATACTGTCTCGCAAGTTTTTGTACAACAATTGGGAATATTATCTTGCATTCCAAAGTGTGCCAGAGTATTAATATCCACAATGACCTACTTCCCAATAGCTGCTGCACGATTTTCACTGACAATTGGACCAGAACCACTATTTTCAAATTGCTTAGCTTTCCTCTATCCAGTATTGGAATTGCTTAAGTTTTTGTCAAGTCGAGTACTGGCTTGCTTATAAAGCAATTGCTTATAAAAGAAAATGCGTGTAGGCCATGAAGACATTACTGACCTCTCAGCTGGTTTTTTTATATTTAAGGGGAATTTTCGTTACTATTTTTTTGATATTGGTTTCATTTTTTCTAATTTTTGTTTTATTATTAAAAGTTTCATTTTTTATCTCATTTCGAAAATTGTCTTACATTTTTGTTTCCAAAACATTGTTGGAATAATTTTTATTTTTATTTCGTGTTGTATTTTTTGTTTTTAATATTTTTAATTTCTTTATTCTATTTGAAATTTGAAAAAATCAAAATCAAAACCATTTTCCTCGACGTGGCCCAAAACTGCCATCGGACCAAGACTGCCACAGCCTCGTTATGGTATTTTTCGCGCCAAAAATAAAAATCTTTGGGCCACCATACACACATGCGCACTAGACACGAGTGTTCATATGGGAAGATTTCCACCCGACCAAGCGGGATCTCGGCAGCACTTTAGTGAGACCTCACCCACCGGTCCGGCCCGCCAGCTCATATGAACAGACAACTAACTTTGAATGGGAAACAGGGATAAGGTGATATCTTGGCAAAAACGGGTTGGCTCACTTCCATATGAACAGGTCCTAAGAAAATAGAAAAAACTCTCCCCCTTCCCCCTGTACAATGTTCGTTAAATTTGTATCCAGGTTATCAGAGAGCAAAAATTGGGTTCGATCCTCACGTTAGGCGTAAATTTTATTTAATGAAACTGGCGAAGCTAATCGAAGTAGCTTTTTCATGGGCTCCATATTTAATGCTTGAATCAAGAATAGTGTAAGTCATTGGTCCGGCTGGCTCAGTCAGAAGAGCAACAGGCTCTTAATCTAAGGTAATGGAATAGAGCCCCACATTGGGCGTAAATTTGATTCCTCTTGATCTTAGTTCCCGTAAGCCACAAATGCACTTCAGTGTTCCTCCAACATGACAGGATTGGAACTTCAGATCACAGAGATAGAGGGAAAAACAAGGAAAACAAGAATGAACTTCATTAAATATTCAATCAAAATTAGAAATAAAATTCTAAAACCTACTTTATGATTTGATTGTTTTCTGTTTTTTAATTGCATACTCTTTTTAAGCTAAAATTATTATATTTCATATCGTTCTTTTCATTTTAAGAAACCTCTATCCTAATCCGTCCGATCTTTCAGACCCATCTCTAGCTATATAATTACTTTTCATTGATATACCAGACTATCTTTTTATCCACTTCAATTCGTAATGAGGAATACGGGCAGCGGAGGAGGAACATGGCTGCAGAGGATAAAGGATGTACTTGAGAGAAGAGCGCAAATGTTTTCAGTACATCTCCTCCGCAGCCATTCTCAGTAACACAGATCCAGTTGTCCTCGCACTGCCCTTGAGACCCCGAAATCAGGGACCCCAAATAGAGACCCCAGATACCCCGAATACCCCCCCCCTCCAATTTAGATACCCTGGGTGTCAGAGCCTAGAGGAAGAGGGAGGACAAAGATTGAAGACGGGTAGAGGTAAACAAATGCATCTATTTTCAACCTAACTTTGTTTTTTCTTACTTCGCCAGAAGCGTACCCCAGAAGAGAACGCCTCTCCCCTTGAAGTTTTTGTACAGAGGTTACTAATGATCTCAACGAGTGACCTCAATTTCAAATACTGTAGTTCCGAATTTTCGAGGTTGAGCAACATTGCAATGTCTTAGAATGTAGCTAATAACTCGTAGCAAATGATATCCTTCGTGAAAGGCTTGGATCGTGTTTGAAAGTGTACATTTTTTCTTACTTAGAATAATCTTTGACTGAAAACCTTGAGAAAACCTTACAAATATGTAAAAAATCTTTGAAATGAGGACCACATTATCTGAACATTCTTTCTAGTAAAAAACTCATGCAAATTTAAAGAAGCAATTTGCCGCGTGCATTTCACTTGAATATTCAATTGAATACGACTTTCGTTCGGTCCTTTTTTACCAGAATGTTTTTTTTCAATCTCAACCTTCAATAATCGTTGATTCTCCCAATACGGCAATTCTATTCAGCCTTTTGACACATTCATGAGGCCCCCCCAAAGTACCCCTGGAGAACGGATTCACGCGTCAATTTTTTGTTTGTCGCGCCATCACGGACCTTAAAACAGAATTTTCACGATCTTTTCCATCTAATTATGCAAGAAAATTTTTTTTAACGAGCAGAACGCGTCACGCAATCACGCACTTGAAAACTTATTTTCACGGAATAACGCCCTCATTTTCAACAAATCACGTTGCACGAAGGATTCTTTGATAACGGATTCACGAACCGAAAATATCTAAATCACGAAATAACGCGCGAAAATATGCCAAATAACGCTTCACGTACAAATATGGGGGGCCTAATTAATCAACTATATTCATCTTTTGAAGTCTTTAGAAAACATTACAAAATGCTTTAGCAACTTTGGGTAATCGAATTTACCTTCTTTGATAGCTAAGAAATTTTATTACTGAGCCTAAGCTAAACCTACTCGTAAATAAAATAGGTGTTTAACATTGCTTCACTCAGTCTTACATGCGCCTATTAACCCCTTATGTTACTCTACAAATTGGGTACTTCGCCAATCCACCACACAAAACTCAAAGCCAGAAAAACCGAAAACATATTGAAGCTAAAAAAGGGTTACTTAATTACTTGGATTACTTGAAGCTTTTCGTCTGACACCTTTTCGCCTTGAAACTCTTGAAGAAATCTCATTGGCCAGCTCACTGTATCACGGGTGATTATTGGCTATCCTACATTACACTTATCATTCACCTCTTTTCTAATTGGCCTATTTCGATCCAAATCTAGGTGGGTTTTTTTAATTAGTCAGGTTTCTGTTTCGTTAAATAAAATGAGACAGGAACAACGCAAGAAGACACACACAGAAAAAACGTAGATAGATTAAATACTGAAATATATAAATTTATATATATACAATATCTAATCCATCTACGTTTTTTCTGTGTGTGTCGTCTTGCGTTGTTCCTGTCTCACTTTATTTTACTTACTTCGCCGCAAGCATCGAAAGGATCCTGCACAAAGCCTAGTATTGTGGACTTTCTTCGTTTTGATTTTGTTTCGTTCACTTTCTGACGTATTAAGGGCTTGAAGGCCGATCTCCATGGGACGATTTTTGTGACGGTTCGTCATAAAGTTCGTGAACAAGAAGCGGTTTGATCTCCACTTCTTCTGCTTTCGTGTCAAATAATTGTTTTCAAATGAATGCAAATCTTCAGGCTGAGGGAGATGCTGAAGAAACTCTGCAATGACATTGGCCAAAAAACTTCGCGAATAAAAATGTCAGACGAAAAGTTGAACAATTTTTATTTTCGTCAAGCGAATATTTTTGTTAAACGATCTGAAATATTCTACTGCGCATGTGTCGTCACGAACTTTTATGACGATCGATTTTAGGAAAATCGTCTAGTGGATATCGGTTTTAGGCAATCCATGTTTTCGCTTCACAATGCTTTTGGAAGTTCTGGCTATTTTAAAGTTCTGTACCGATCAGAGACAAATCTTAAAGCATTAAATGCAAAACTCTATACTTAACAGGAATACCACATCAATAAATTAGAGCTATTTAAATTAAAACTAACAAATAATTAAATTAATTCATCGCAGTATGAATTAAGTCCCCAGTCCAAAGTTAAAAATACAATGGTTAGTTAAGATTCAGTCACAGAGTAACAATTCCATGGGTAATCCTCTTGAAGAGAATCAGGACGGATGCTTTCGGCTAGGGGCAAGAGTATCAAGGCAACAAATTACAATATAAGCTCATTGCATTTTGTAGAACAATTAGGATTTGGAAAATCAATCGAGATAGTTCTTACGCAGTTATCTCGAAGTAAAGACTCAAATGAAATTAGAAAAATATTCATTAGATAGCATAAGACATTATTAAGCCTAGATCATCGTGGAAAGCCTTCTAGCTCTGTAGTTCAGGAAAATTAATTGGAGGGAGGTCACTTTTATTCGAGATCAATAGAAACACAAGGCCGCATGCAGAAAACAATTTATTTTGAGACCCTCTGTATCGGACCCCCAGGCCTCTGTTTATTACATAGTTCTTCTTGAAAGCGTAAAATAGGTTCTATACACTGCCACAAGTCACCTAAAGGTTTCTTTCATTATTCGCTACATAACCAAAACCATCCCTCTTCACTATATTATATCAGTGCATTTGATAATAATAATATAGTCACTTCTATAGCGTCATATATCCCCAGGGCACATTAATGCTAGTAATTTGTAATTCATTAATTTGTTAAATCGTAAAATTTGTTAAATAGATTATATATCAATGATCAAAATCAATGTAAACAGGGGCTTAAGTATTGGGTAGTTCTAATTATGGTTTTAATTTTCCTTGGGCTGGGGAATATTTCCATTGATCTGTGCGATCAAACTTTGAGCCGTTGCTTTGATATTCTGCAGCTGTTCGGGACTTAATGTCCCAGTGTCAATGTTATTGGTTGTTGGCTGTGACGTAGTAAACACCCCAAAATTTCCATAGGCCGGCAGTTGCTGCTGCTGCAGTTGCTGTTGTTGCTGAGAAACCATCTGATTGGCTGGCAGAACCAACCCCATTAAACCAGACATTCCACTTGGTCCTTCGCCCGGTGGATTGTAAATATAATCTGTTTTCGAATTGATAGGTTCATTTTGATGACCCAGAGCAGGGTGGTACCGTCCTTGAGGAGTAGTATACAGTAGCTTACCGGTATCAATCTGTGTAGCTATTGCTTGTTCCGGAAGCTGGAATGAATCTCTACCTGCAGCACTGCCTGAAAATCAAACATAATCAGCATAAAAATTATTTCTGTATATTTTTGACCATTCATTTCTCAACCGCACTTGTCTGTTGCAAAATTCAAAACTCTCAGGTGAAACATTGAAAATTAAAAAAAGGTAATTCAAAACTTCAAAAATTCAAAACTCTCAGGTGAAAAATTGAAAATCAGAAAAACTAATTAATCACACCAATAACGTAGAAAAACCCTTCCCGCTCTCAGCTTTTGTGCTGCATTGTTGACTAAACAACAGAGCCGTCGAGAGACTGGCCATTTCCATGTTTTGTGCATGTATAGGGCCCCGAAAGATGCTCCAAAAGAAATCATATTGTGAAAAATATACTCCATGTATTCTTAGGGGGCCCATTATAAAGCCAAAGACTCCCTGGTAAGTACCCTGGTAACTATTCCTTCTCAACATCCCTGCTAAACAACTCACTCCACCTAAACAACTCACTCCACCGTCCTTAGGAAGTAACCTTGAACTAAGGGACCTTTGCTACTGCTCTACTAGGTATAAGGCCTTTCGCAGGCTAACAGGTTAAGTACACACTAATAACTTTTTTCATATTCATATCCATATTTTCAGGAAATATGTAAATAAAATGTTTTGGATTAAAAGAAGATGTTGTTAACAAAACTTCAACAAAGTTCAAAGAATTGATAAAAACTAATTAAATACTAGATGCAAAGATTGCTGACGGACACATGAGTAGAACTCTAAAGAGCTTTCGACCAATGTGCTCTCAGTGACGTATTGGTTAACAAAACATTTGAACTACAAGGTATTAAAAATAGGCTGATTCAGTTTTGTCTTCTTGCCTGAATATTACTAATAACCGTATCTTCTTACCTGATTGAGATGCAATTGAGCTTGAAGGGGAGACTTCGCCGAGCATCCTTAAGAAAGATTCTGGCTGAAAACCATTCGAGTCTCTTGATCCTGTCTCAGAGCCATCAAAGCTAAAACTAACCGTTCCGCCATCATCATCATCATCATGACCATCCCCAATCTGTTTAGGCTTTTTCCCAAGGTAATTGAAAGCAGTTGCCCCCGTAGAGGAATTACTTTCTATTGTACACCCCTTCATTTGCGAAGCAATATTTTGTTCTTTATGCTCTTGATCTGGCTTCTCGCCTTTAGTACGCTTGCGTCTGGTTTTTCTGTCCAATCGATTGCGTTGCAAGAAACGAGCCAGCTAAAAGAAAGAAATAATAAAATACCTCAAAAAAATGAAACAAATATGATAACAATATTAAGATGACTCGATGTTTGATTTGGGTTTCGTTTTCGTTCAATTTCTGACGCTCTGCCCTGATGAGTGTCGGACGCAAAGCTTTAGTATATAATATTTTTCGCTATATTTCTGAATTTCCTCTCCACCCTAAAGTTCTGTACCAATCAAACACTGATCTAATGAATATATTACCGTTTTATCTGCTTGTTTAATGGGAGACTTTCCATCATCATTCTCAATGTAGACATCAGCTCCCTTTCTCAGTAGCACTTCGGCCATCTCTCTTTGATCTTTATCAGTAACCCAATGCAGAGGTGTATTACCGTTGAAACTTTTCGCATTCACTTCCGCACCAGCGTCTAACAACTTTTCCACAATTTCTATATTATCTTTTTCCACTGCGTAATGGAGTGCCGTTTCACCAGTTTTCATATTCTGTTGATTTACAAAATAAAGAGGAGAGATAACATATTTAAAAGAATATGAACCAAACAGGACTCGAACCCTCGACCTTGGACTTTCTACGTAAGACTTACAATCCATTAAGCTAGATTACGTGAGGTCCAACATCTAGATGGGTGCAAGGAATTAACTATCAAAAAAATCCCTACACCTTCCTCAAGAAGGGTTGTTAAACCAGAGGAGCCATGCCTTACTTGAAATGAGATCTCTGGTATTTTGTAGGCTAGCATGTTGAACATACGCGTACTTAATTAGTTACTTAGGGATTTCTTATCCATTCTTTTACAGTCAAGCCTACTTTCGTCAGATATGAGCGTACTCAACCGTCTAATCATCTTTTGAAAATCCACCCTAGCATCGTAGTTACAATGTATCTGTGTATGAATCAAATTACCAAAGAAATAAATCATTTCAAAATCTCCTACAAATCTCCTTACCTTAGCATTAACATCTGTCTGTTTTCCAATAATAATTTCAGCAGCTTTGAAATTCTTCTCCAATATGGCTTTGTGCAGGGCAGTATCCCCTGCCTCATTCTGAATTTGGAGTGTCTCTTCGTCTGCACTCTGGCATAAAATCGGCAGGCATTTGTTTTTGCCAAGTTTCGCTGCTAAATGCATTGCGGTGTCTCCATCTCCTGAGATTGTCGCTTTTTGCTGAGCTCCAGAATCTAGCAATGCCTCCACCACATCCTTAAGGCCTTGGATAACGGCTAAGTGTAGGGCAGTCTAAAAGAGATTTTAGGTCAGTCTTTGATAAGTAAAGAACTTTAACTCTTGAATTCTTCATGCGTCAGATTTGTTCTCTTTATGGCCGCACAATTTTATGAGTGTCAGATACCAAGTTTCAATAGGTATTATGCTTGGCTATGTCTCTGATTTTGATTGTCAAAATACTAGGTGTGCAGCTTTATGCATATTTCCTCATCCTCTAAACACTGGCTGCGCGCTTGATTGTCCCACTCAAATGAATATTAACTAAAAACGGAGTGCTTGGTTCACATCTACCACAATGCGGTCAACCAATCAATGATCATTTTGTTTTATGAATTCAAAGTTTTACTGCAATTTAGAAGATACTTATCATTTTTTGCTAGTGTCTCTTAATAAAAACTGAATAACCCATAGCTTTTAAACAATACCAAAAGCCTGTTACTTGTAACCGATTAGATGGCTTAAGTGGCTGCTGAAAGTCCATGGCAATTTTTCTTAATTGCATAGTGGCAACAAATCAAATATTTTTGTTGATATTGTTTCCACTTGCCTATTCATCTAAATTAAGCCTAATATCAGGCCTTCCAACTCACCAAATTTTACCCAAAGACTCACAGTAATGTCCTTTTAACATCAAAGACACGATCAGTAAAAACAATAGAGGACCGCAAAGATCAAAGAATCTCCCACTTTCTAGACCAAGGAAGTTGACAAGTCTGCTTACTGCTTTTAGACATGGAGCTGTAGACTCTTAAGAATCCGGGAAATAGCTCATGAAAAACAGGTCAGACCTAAGCCAAGACAGGTCATTCTGTCAGCTTTCTAATTAGTGGTATTGGTAGTAATCTAACAATGTCAGGTAACTGTATAGTTTGAGCCTTACAGCAAATTTATCGATAGCAATAAACTTCAGCTCAAGTGATAAGTCTTATGGGACCCTTCGTTTAACACAGTTATCTAGCCAACACCTCAAGATCACCCATCCAAATGTTGATTTTATACTGCCAAAATTAAGTAAGGATGCACAGAGCAAACTGTCAAGTCACTTAGCAAACCACAACAAATGCTATGAAACCAGAACATAGAGAATTAGTATTAAAGGAAAAGAAAGTGTATTCTGGCATTGATTTATAGATCCCAATACACAGGCAGTGGCCTTTTCAAGGGGCCATTAGGCGGCCTGGACCTCCTAATCTCTAACATATTGACTCCAAACATTATTGCAACACGCAACTTTGAAAGAATTTTGTCAAAGGGAGTGACGGACGTAAAGGCCTCTCACTTCACCACAGGCTCCTTTTTTTCCCTTTCCTCCATTTCCTGGATACGTCAAAACACGCACCTTGGAATCACAGATTTGACTACGAGTTAAGAGTTCAAGTTTAGGACATTGCAGCAGCTTCCAAAAGTTAAGAAACTTAAAGTTCTTAAACTTACCTAGTAGTTTTTGTACATTGTTATTGAATACAAATGTGATTCATTTATAAATACTTTTTTTCATATTTCCTAGATTATAAATGGTGAGCATTGCAGTTTTGTAATTAGGTTGTTCTTTGAGGTTTTCTCAGAACTGGGCTCTTAAGGGGCCTTAAAATATGGTATAAACAACCTTTCAGGAATAAACTCTAAATTGGTATTCTTGTGTTGTGTGTTGTTGAGGTAGAGGAAAGAGGAAAAGACGCTCGCTCGACGTTTTTTAAGAAGATAACAAAATAATACAGTTTTCCCTGCTGCTTTATTTACTAAAACTTCATCATTACAAGTTAATCCAATAGCTAAAATATAAGATACATTATGTCTTTAAGGATTCAATTGACTTTTCCGTTTCTTTAGAGCGCAAAATCTTATTCTTCTGACCAAAGGAAGATCAAGTAAGCTGGATAGGGGGAAATACTGGATTGGATATGAGTTTCAATGTTAAAATTTTACTTATGGAATGCTTCCTGAATTTGTTTATATTGAAAATCATAATGAATATAGAAATCAGCGTAGTCTTTTAGAATTTCCCTACGATATATCCATGCCTGTCCAAATATTTTGAGGCAGCGTAGGCCACTGCCATTAGGATGTGGGAGATAACGGTAATCATATGAAAATAATTTATACCTGTCCATGTCTATTTTGAACCTCCAAAATCTCTTTACATCTCTCATTTTGGATGATTTGCATAGCTGCTTCTGGTTTTTGAACAATGCACAAATGTAAGTAACTGCAAGAGATTTGAAGTGATAATCAGTACTGCATTAAAGAGTGCAATGGCACTAAAATTCAAACTATGGGTCTTTAAGGCAAGGGGAGGTAATTTGCAAGATGGATCAATCCTTATGTAAACTTCCATTTAACGTGCGGAGAGTTGAAGTCACAGAGCCATAAACAGACATGTTCTAGGGACATTTACATATTCAAGACTGATAAATAAACTAATTGGATGAGATAAAATACACAGCAAGAACGATAAAGAAGAAAGTAAGAGAGTTCATGTATCCGGTTTGATATGATACGAGGCTTGAGGAAGTGATGTGTAGTGCTGTTATCCTACTACAGTAACATCATGTTATTTTAGGCATCAGGCTTTTTGCAACTCAAATTTGAAAAGCTCAAACAAATTTTTACACAGTGAAAATGTCTACCCTTGAATAAATAAGAGAAAATTTTTTCAAATAAGAATATTCCAAACTAGCATCTACCGCAGGGTGTTGTGCGCCCTTGCAGTATCCACTTTCTCGGTGCTTCATGCCTTGTATTCTTAAATTCTGTGTTTGAAAGAACAGTTCTATGGCAACTAATATAACTTTCATGACAACAAATACTTCTTTGGATATAGTTGATATATTTGACATCACAAAGTTTTTCTCTATTATGGTACAGAGAATGATGTCTTATTCTTATAATTTTGTGGTTTGTCGTATATAAGAAATTCTTCTCATTAGGCTGTGAGGGGCAAAAACTGTTTTTAATGCGACTTACGTGTCATCATCCGCATCCCTGTACTCAAAAACGTCCGTCAGCTCCTCCATTCAATAACCTGGAATTCAAAATTAATTTGTATAAATATATGATAGATATAATTTCTGTATAAATGTATATGATGAATATGGATCCTATATGAATCAATGATAGGTATAGTTTTTATATAAAAATGTTTGATAGTCAAGTGAAGAAAGCATTTCAAATAATCAAAAACATTATAAATCATTATCAGCAAAATAAAGAAGATACAATTCAAAAATCACAAAAAATCTAACCAAGTTTTGCTGCAACAAACTCAATGAGAAGAGAAACTTGGAAAATCCCTTAGCCTTTGAGACATTCAGGAAATAGAAAGCAGCTGAATTTCAAGAATAGAATTTTATGCCATGGGAAAAAATTATATATATATACATTTTTTGAGCAAAATAAATTTCCCCTTGCCTCCACGTTGGCCATAGGAAGTTCCCTCTGAGTAAGGCATCGGAAAAGTTTTCAATTGTTGAAAACATTAAATATTTATCAAATTTGTATACGCGTAAAAAAATTCCCCTCGCGTATGTGCAGCAAAAACGGTGAGGCAAAACAACCAAGGCAGGCGGAAAGCCCCTTTGTATAAGACCATGTTATTTTAATGTGCTTTCATGGTATTTTCAAAACCTGTCCTTTCATGTTTTGGAATCATCATTGTTCACATAACAAAGCTCTGTGTGAAACCGACATGAATAATACCCCAAAAAAAGAATGAAGAAACTTTCATACCTTCGACATATTGTTGATTCGAGTTTAGGCCACTAGGTAGCCTCTTAGGGGCAAACTCGAATGTTGCATTTCATTCAAGCCCGACAGATGCAATGCTCTTATTGAGTTTCTCTGAGCAGCCATGTTAGCAATTCAAAAGCTCCGTTCCTTATTTGATGTGCTTTTTCCGATATTTTCAAATTCAAAGCGAAAGAGAATCGCGCAGTTTCAGAACACTCCCGCAAATGACAGGGAGCGGCGGGGAACTCCGTATGCGGTAAGGGTAATCCCCGCGCGTAAAATATCACGTGACCTGTTACTCATAGAGGGAAAATACTTGACAACAACATCAATAAGTTGTTGCGTTTTGATAAACAAGAGGTAATACATGTTTTTTTATAAGAATACTTGGTTCTGATTTCAGCTACCCGTTTCTTATTTCTTAGGTGATTTTTTGCTAGTTTATCACCCCTACCATTCTCAAAATATGTTTGAAATATATCTCTGTGCAAGGAATTGCATTTGTGAGCTTTTCATGTGTTTGTATCTAATACTTTTGGAGATAGCAAGACATAGACGGACATTGTTTATGATAACATATCGACACGAATAAATGAGAATATGAGAGGAACACAAATGCATGCCTGTAACGTCTTTTATTATTAAGCTTTGGGTCTACTTGTTGTTATCAGCAATACCTTATAATTATCACTAAGTGAAAAATACATCAGAGTAAATATAGAAAGAAGCGTTTTGGTACGTAAAGAACACAAGTAAATATTTCAAATATATATCATATTCAGTACCATGATCATTATGATATTCTATGGTACAGTACATCCTCGATTATCCGAACCTCGATTATCCGAACGCCAAAAGTTTTCATTAAAACATTTTTTGTGCAAACCAGTTCTTGAGAAACCAATCGTAATATTCGTTGTCTGCTCAAACTGTTGCCCAATATAAAAGTCATATCCAACGGAAGCACAAAAATAACACATTTATTCGTTATTATCGTTGTTATTATTACAAATCATTGTTGAAATTTACAAAAAACTGTTGCCTTAGTTTTGTTGTTGGTCTTTCCGTTTGCCAAGCTTTTCAATTTGCATTCAGTTTGAGCATCCTGTGACTGTTCAGGACGATGACAATAACCTTTATAGCTAGTTTAGTAGGTAAAATGTTCTTCCTCGATTATCCGAATTTTTTGCGTATCCGAACGGCCAAACAAAAATTTGAGTTCAACCTGTTCGGATAATCGAGGATGTACTGTACTTAAAATAATATATTTGAAATATTAACTTATGGAAAATACATCCTCGTGACTCACGTGGTAGCCCAGTGACTGGGCTACCACATTTATGAGATATCTCAGCTGCCAACCAGGTTCCGAACCCAGGACCTTGCCAACCATGGGCAAGGCCTTGGAGACCTGTTAGGGACATATTGACACTGGAAGCCTACGCTAGCATGTTCATCAACTGACGACGCTTTACCGATTAAGTAAGATAATTCAGCAAGTATTGAAGGTGGCTGATGCTTACTCAGCGGGAGGTTATACTGTCATTAGACGTCAGTTCACATTTTCCATCTATAGAATACTGAAATAACAACTTTTCAAATTGATTAGTATTTCTTCAGAAATTTAAATTGATTAGTGGTCCTCAATCCAGTATTGGGACAAGTAAATCTTTATCAATTATCCGAACCTGGTTTATTCAAAAAGTACGTATCAAACTATCCAAGCCTTGCTGATTCGAGAATCAAGTTTTTCTCGTTACTTCTCCTCGAAACTAGTTGTTAAGATATTCGTTTTCTGCTCGTTAAAATCCGGGGTTAAAATGGTCAAATCCCACATAAAACACACATTCATTTTCATTTCTACAACTTCTTATACGACTCACATTTAACTAAAGCGAAATTGAACAGTAATCACAAAGATGACACTTTTAGCATTCAGTTTCAGCATCCTGTGCATTTTGAGGCAGGTGAAGATAAAATGTATTCAGTGTGTTTAGCAAGTAAATGTTCTTCCTTGACAAATCTCCAACTTTCAAACGGCCAATTCGAGCTTGAACTGTTCGAATAATAAGGAATTACTGTGCTCAACTTTTGCCTTGCAGAGTACACTACCTTGCATGGCTTTGAAAATAGGCGTCTTTTATCTCAAGTTTATATTTCATCAAAAATGAAGAGCTTACAGAAATTCTGAACAAGATAAAGGAAATTAGGAGACATTGCTTTATTTCGTCTATCCACAATCTGCCCCTTAGCTTGGTTTGTTTAAAGGAATTTGCTTTTTTAATGTACGGCGTCAAACTAGCACATAAAATGCTTAAATCCAGATGCAGAAATGCAGCAGCAACGTATTATAGGCACAAATATTTTCCCAGAGTTTTACATATATAAAATTTTTTTATAGTTGGATTGGATCGCTATTACAAAACCATGAACGACAGCTAAGTACAAAATTGACCAGCACTTTCAACAGAAGAGCACAAACTTTTACAAACCTTTCTTTTCATTGCCTCTCAGCTCAGGAAGCATGGAGATACAAAGTTCAACTCTTTCGACGAAGGTTTCTCAAATAAACAAAATCGCAAATTTGATCAAGATTTATAGATCAAGTTCATAAATGTATTATAGAGTAAGTTTGCCCAAGTTTACGAGTTGCTACACATCCGCAGCCGGTGCGGCGATAACATATATCATGCTCGTCGTTCCTGCAGCTGTATCTTAGTCCCGGGGAAAGTCTGTGCAGAACTGTGGGGGGAGGGGTATTCAGTACTGCGGAAAATGCTCATTACTGTGGAGGACGTTTAGAACCATGGGGGTATTCAGTACTGTGGGAGGATGTTCAGTACTGTGGAGGGATACCGTCAGTACTCCACTATATTATTCATTGGATATCTAGTTCTTTCTTTGAAGGGATACTATCAGTACTGTTGAGGATATTCAATACTGTGGAGGGTTGCCACGTACTGTTGATACAAAATACCGAAAGTGCTTTTGGTTTCCCTCCATAGCAGCTAAGTCAAGATGAGTACTCTTACTCTTAGCCTAAGTAACCCAATCTTCTGTATCAAAAACAATGTTCCTTCTTGATTTCTTTCAAGTAAGTTATTAGGTAGATTGTGCTAGATTTATCAGATGAACTTATATAGAAAACATATTTTGCGATTAAACATCACAGATAAGAGTTTTGGGTTGTGAAGGTGTTTTTCCGTACAAAATGTTAGCTTTACTTCGTCTGCAAAGAACACCCCCTGGCAGTATAATACCTCATTAGGTTTTAGCAAAACACACGCTCAATGTTATGAGAACACTCTGTGTATTTCTTCCGCCATATTAAAAAGGCATTATTATTAAATAATCCACGGAGGTCCTGCTAGGCAACCCAAAAGGCAAGAATGAAAATACAAAATACAATAGAAACCCGATAACTCGAACATGCGATAACTCGAACTCTCGCTAACTCGAACAGATTTGGCATTCCCCCTGAACGTTCAACACTACTTACATATGAATATACCCCCAATAACTCGAACATTCGCTAACTCGAACAATTTTTTATACCCGCTGTCGCTATTTTCTATCGATTACTCGACATTTTTGTGCCAAAGCACTAACAACAACAATAAAAACAATATTTCAATAAGAAACTCTTCATTGAATCAAGCTGTTGTTTTAAAATAAAGACAAAGTTCCCAAGTCCAGTGACTGCAAGGCTGCATGAGACAATTAAACCCTTTCCATCCCCCTGATTGCACCTCCTCCCAGTGACTTTGGCAACGCACTTAGCTTTGGAATGACTTCGAAAAAAGTAGAAAATCGTTCAAGAAAAACGGCCAGTATCTCCTTTGTTCAAGTGTCCCATAATATCTACACCTTTCAGGACACAAACAGCATACTTATCTAGAGGGTTTTCAGGTTCAGAACGGACATTCAGACATTCATTTTGCTTTGGCGTCCAAATCTCTTTATACACATGATGTCCTTTGATGTGTGTTTCGACAGTTATAGTAGTTGTGATGTAGATTGGCAGTTCATTTTGTAGAACAATCGTTTTCAATGAAAAACTTTCAAGTTCAAGTTGCATTATCGTTCTGTTTCGCAATTAAGATATTGTTGTTGTTGTTGTTGTTCTCTCCATAAAATCCCGATAACTCGAATTATAGGCTGGTTTCCTAAAAAGTTCGAGTACTCGAACATTCGATAACTCGAACTTTTTTGATCGTCAAATAAAAAAAAGATGACAGCGTGTAGCACTTTTAGTTATACAATAAAACGACAAAATTAAAACGTTTGGTACCGAATTGAAAAAGTATTAAATTTTTTACAACGTTTCGGGATTATACCCGTTATCAGTTGACTTGATCGTCCTTTGCTTGTTCGAGTTATCGGTATTCTATTGTAATTACAAATTTACTTGAGGAACTTCTGCCGCAGCGCGTATATTTATCGTAGCGTGAATTCGAAGCTTTTTAGAGCCTGTTGATATGAAAATCCTGTCCATTTTATCATGTTCTCCTCGTTACCTCTGCCTGCTAGACCTCATCTCACTAATGGAAGATAATGAACAGAAATTCTAGTTAAATGAGAAAATTATGGCAATACGTCTGCAGTAAATGGCCAGAATCCTGTTTTATCGGACACCCTTTCTCGTTAACACACTGGCACCAGATTTCTCATATAAAAACATCAACTAAAAAACCCCTTTGAGATTTCTAGTACATGATTCAATAAAAAAGCATTTCTCTAATTCTTATTTCAGAACGACTGAATATCTAGTCAAGTCAAGGAATAGGATAATATGGGATAGAAGCAAGCAATGCTAAAAGGTAAATTTGGTTGCCTTCGAGGGGGGATTTACACGATTCGGGCAGCTTCAGATAGAACAGTCTTTGGATGGTACAGAACTTCAGTATAGCCAGAAAAATCGGAACCATGTTCGTTTCATTATGGTTCCGATTTTCCTGGCTATAGCTTCAGATAGCTAAAAATGCGCACAAGCATTACTGCATGGAAACTTTAAATGCAAGTTGATAAGAAGAATTTGCGCTAATTGTAATTATTTATATATTTATCTTTATTTCTATTCTTTATTTTTACTTATTTAGGCATATCATCGGTAGACCCGGAACGGTAGCCCGGTCAGTTCTAAAGAACTGTTCAAATTTACCCCATCCAATTTCTGTTTAACTAAAAACGGTGACTTTAACTAATTCAACAGAAGAAATTGGAAGAGTCGGCACTAATTGGGCCCTTTCTAGCTTTTCTTGAAGATGGCCCTTTAGACTCTAGCCCGGTAGCCTGACTGGCTAGGTATCCCAATCTTGGCTGTGGGATGATAAAAAGACCCTCGATTGTGTGCGTATACAGTCTCACATAGAGCCCTTCAAACAGTTCTATATTTGTTTGGGTAGCCCGACATATTCCTCGAGCATTCCTTTGCTGATGAAAATAGATATGAAGTGTTGTTACATACATTATAGATAAACATAGCAAAATAATTCGCTTAAATATACCAATTCGACTACTGAAGATAAATTATTACAATTCAGATAAATATAACATTCAAATTCACCTCAACCAATCAATACACAAATAAGTGTTTACATAATTGGCATCATAAGCAAAGTCCCGAGAGTACATCCTTGCGAGACTTCAGCAATAAACTTGATATGCTATGGACATTAGCAGAGCGATATGGGAACAAACAGTAAGATAAAATATCTTTCTATTACACAAGTAGTGAGAATTAAACATTTGCTGACATTTAATTTCACGGTGTTAGTCTAACAATGACCAAGTCGCTAATTACGAATTAGTTTTGTAGAGAATGGGCAATATTTCAACCGAAATAGCTTATCAAAATCTTTCTTGATTTGTGTGTGCATGAATAACAAACTGTCACTTAAACCCCTTTCTCGTGCAGAAACGGGCATACAAATCGAGGCTGAATACAAATATCAGCATACATTTAAAGTGTTTCGGCACCCCTGGTAGTGTTATCCCATTCGCATTATCGACTCTGCTGTAATCTAACCTCATCCACCGCCACTTGCACCTGCGAAAAGATTTCAAAAAGAGCTCAGGGCATGAAAACGCAACCATCTGACTGGGTGCAGCTGATTTGATCCTAGTAAATCTAGACGACTTGCGTTCGAAACCACCATAGAACCCATCATTGCTACATCTTGTAGCTGCAAATAGGAGCATTAAACACAATAATACACGCTTTTTTTCTTATAAGGAACTGTTTATAAGGAACCTAGAACTAAAACTTCTTGTAAAATAAAATGGATTCTTTTGTTCTATTGTTTCCTGTAACAATGGAGAACAATAGAAAATTTAAGGAACTTTTAGTATTAGGCCTTGAGGTAGGTTCCTTATAAAATAAAAAGCGTGTACACGAGAATCTCATTTACTACTTTATGTAGCGAATAAGTCGTTGATACCGTACTCCTGCTGTAAACAAGTCTTCTAGTGGCCTTCCGTGGGCTAACACATTAAACATAAACTCACTCACTTACTTACTAGATAGCATCTCATGTACTATCTTATGCAGTGATAAAGTGCATGCTACTTCACTTCTGTTGGAAATCAGGACACTCGTGGTCTTTCATAGGCTAGCATGTTAATACAACCTCATTCAATCTTTCAATATATACTACTACATTCAGTGATGTAGTGCATACTACCATAATCCTTCTGAAAATAAGGTATCTTGTTCGTAGGTTAGCGCTTTAAACATAAACTCACTCACTCAACTTTGGTACTACAGATTCAAATTGGTGGCAAGTTTGATCAAAACTTGAACATATTTGTAACCCGATTTTCATGTAACATGTCAGAAAATTCAGAAACGTCCTCAAACTTTTTACCATTGTAAAGTATTCAAATCTGAAGGTTTTGGCAGAAACAAAATTCAAGTTTAGGGTTTTAGTCTTTTTTAGAGAATATGTTTCGAAAGTAACAATATCACTAACCATTATATTTGGAAGTATTCTTTGAAAGAACGAAATATTTTCTAACAACCCATATCAAGTATCTTCCCTACTTTTTGACAGGACCATCTGCAATGATTTTGAAAATAACACACTTCAAGCTGGCAGTTCTAACTCAAGCACTTTTTTATAGGATCCATCGATTGAATATATGGATTTAAAAGTGTTCGGGTCAGGATAAGATAGAGTTTATTGCGCAATATGTTTTCCTGTAGGCTATGACCACGCGACAGACTATTCAGCGCTAGACATGATAGAGCCAAGACTTATGAATCGGTGACGTTAATCTTACCTCCCCTTCTCGAGGGTGGCTTATAGCCAGATGATCCACTGCCACCTTGCCCAGTCAACGGGTTGAAGTCTAAGATAAAACAATTGGAAGGGTTATCAGAATACTACAGAACAACTGTTTAGTCGCAGTAAAATAACCGCTGAACAACTGTTTAACAGCTGGTTAACAACTGTTAGACAACTATTTAAACATGTACTCGCCTTACAAAGTTGGTTTAAACCTCGTGATAAGAACCATGCTGTCTTTAAACATCTGTCTCATAAGACCCATACTTTTCGAGATAGCGCGACAAAGGCACGGGGCATTTTTCATATTTTTCCTCTCACTAGCTTCCTTATGATAATGACTTCAGGAGGGATTTCCGTATTTGGAACACTAAACGCTCCACCAATGCTGCTCTACATAAGAATCATGCTGCCCTGAAATATTTGTTTCATTGAAATCATACTTTTTGAGATAGCGTGATAAAGGCACTGGACAGTCTTATAATATCTTTCCCAATTTAGGCCATTCAATTCAATCAATTCATGTGAAAACGGGACCATTTACACTAAGAGATTGCCCTAACTGGGTCTAATAATCAAGCAGTCAAAAAGCTGCCTTAGCAAGCCAAAAACGTGGAGCGGCCTCTAATTGGTCAATTCTCCGAACTTGGAAGAAGACAATCAAAATCGATTTCTGAGCATGAGTCATCCAAGAAATCTAACTGTTTATTAAAGAGTCGCAGTTTGAGTGTTCTTAAAATTCATCAATATCAATAACTACGGCTCGTGTTTTAATTCCAGGCACTGGATGCTTTTTCTGTCTTTTGTAATCAGAGTTTATCTAACTACTTATCAAGACAAGCTTTATACATTTAGTAGTAGGGCAACATATTGAGAGAGATCCGTCAACCATTATCAGCAATCACGGCTAAAGATCAAAGTTTGTCATGACGATCCTAGCCCTAACCACAACCAAAACTCTAAACCTGACCCTAATGTAAACCAAAACCCTAAACCTGGCCCTAATCCCAACCATAACCCTAAACCTTGCCCTAATCCTAACCAAAACCCTAAACCAACCGCTAATCCTAGCCCTCAACATAATCATAATCATAATCATAACCCAAATGCAAACCTAACCCAAATGCAAACCCAACCCATAACGTAAGTGTTGCCGATTATGTCAAATATTGTGTCAGACAGAGCATCGAGAAGACTGAATAAAGTAGAATCCAAAATAGCCAGGAAAATCGGGAGCATAGCGAAACGAAAACATAGATTACTTAAGCTTTTCGTCTGACACTCAACAGAGTAATACGTCAGAAAGAGAACGAAACAGAAACCTAACTGATTATATACCCAGATGTGGATCGAAATAGGCAAATCAAAATAGGCTGACAAAAAGATTGGTCCACAAAAGTGCCCTGTTTATCTAAAACTGCCTTACGTTGGCAACGTCTCCTTGCGATTCGAAAGACAAATTAAAACAGCCATAACTAAGTGCTACGCTACGGTCAGCCCCCGTCTCGTCTTTTCCTCTAAGAAGATAATTCCATCTATCCGCAAAGATAGTGTGCCTACCACACAAAACAGCCTAGTAGTTTATGAATACTCGTGCCGGTGTGATGCCAGATACGTAGGTCGCACATCCCAGCGGTTATGTGATAGAATAAAACAACACGTGCCGTCTAGCATACGCCAAAACACTGTGCCGCAACGAGAACAACCATTTCGCGCCTCAAAAACTAAAAGATCACTCAAACATGACTCTGCTATAGGTCAACATTTGCTCGACAATCCAGAGTGTGCTAAAGCCTACAGTGAGAATTGCTTTCGAATTATTGGCAGAGTAAGATCCACATTTCACTTAGGTATTTTGGAATCAGTCTACATAAAAACCAGGGATTCCCTATTGTGTAGACAGAAAGAGTTCGTTTTCGCCTTAGGACTCTCAAAGTAATCTTATTGGTCAGCTCACTGTATCGTGGGTGTTGATTGGTTTTCCTACACTATACCAATCATTCACCTCTTTTTTGATTGGCCTATTTCGATCCACATCTGGGCATATAATCAGTTAGGTTTCTGTTTCGTTCTCTTTCTGACGTATTACTCTGTTGAGTGTCAGAAGAAAAGCTTAAGTAATCTATGTTTTCGTTTCGCTATGCTCCCGATTTTCCTGGCTATTTTGAAGTTCTGTACCATACAGTAGAATCCCGATAACTCGAACATGCAAGGGACGATCAAAATAGTTCGAGTTAACGAATGTTCGAGTTATCGAGGCTCTTTATAACATTTATAGGGTTCAATGGGACTGCCAAATCTGTTCGAGTTAGCGAGAGTTGGAGTTATCGCATGTTCGAGTTATCGGGATTCTACTGTATATTCATTTATTACGCAGCAGAGCCTACCATTTGGTCGGAGTGATTTTTTGAATTTTGGCTTAGGTTTCGTCATCATTTGTGATTCATTATCAGCCTGAAAAATAGAAATTAACATAACATAGTTATTACATAAAAAGACACCACCACAGACCTATTGAAGTCAAATCTCTGTATATTCTGCCCGTCCGTAGTAAGGAGCGGTCTGATATCCAGAATCAATATACAAAATTCAGCAAAAGCAACTTAATTTCTTTTAACTAATTACCACCATGAAGGCCTATAGTTGATATCTGATGGAAATCAGGTATTGGAAATTGAAAAGAACAATTTTTTCACCAAGATATTTCTAGCTTTATCATAGTTGTATATCATAGATAGAATCTATCTTTTAAGAAATGTATCCTTTCAATTTTCCAACTAGTGGTAACAAAATTCTGAAAAGTACACTACTATCAAGTCTAGTGTCGCGAACAAAAGCCTTGCCTATGCTAGATTCTACAAAAATAACAAATATCCTATGCCTTACAGTATCGAAGCTTTCCCAACTCACCAACAACCCAATTTACCAACTCCCATTGTTCCTGAAGGTTGGGATGTTTGACATGATTTACATAATATAATTTATGCTAATTATCCTGCGTTGTTGTTGCTTTGCCTCGTGTTATTGCGTGCCAGATTTCTTTGATTATGACTGCATCTTCTGAATTGATGAAGTGTTGCGATTTAGCAAGGAAGATAATGTATACATCCAGGCTATGCGATGCCACAAGATACTTTATCCACATGACAAATGCCACTTTTATCGGAGCTGTGGAGGAGTTGCAAGCATAACCGGGACACATCTGTAACAAGAAGTTAAAACAGCTATGGCGCTGAGAATATACGCTTCTTCAGCAATTCAGAAGACCCATCCATCTTGTTCTTTTCCAGATCAGACACCAACAAAGCCATTCGGCACTCAAAAACGGATTTTGCACAGGGGAGGAATTCAACATTTAATTTAGATCGTTGCGCATGCGTTTTACAAGAAAGGCCCATTTTACCATGAATGAGAAAACATCAAACCTCAAGTATTTGGTTGAACCTTCGGGTGAATATAGATCAATTCACACAGAGGTACACTCCTTTCTTGTGTAATGTTATGGAAAACACATAGAGTTCGTCCAGGGATTTGAGTCTGAAAAATGTGGAATTCCTCCCCTGTGTCAAATTTTTCAAAAACACGACCAAAACAACTACAAAACATAATTAGCATAACATGAATTATGTTTATGATTCATATCATGTCAAACATCCCAAACATCAAGAACAATGGGCGTTGGTGAGTTGGTAAAACTACGACGAAGCTATGCCTTAGTTTATTTCTGTCTCCTATAGAATGGATGAAAAGGAGGCTGTTGCGATAGAGATGCACAACGACAAGTTTTCACTTGAAATTGCACACATACATTTTCTATAACTTATCAAGGTTGAGCTCAATTAAAACCTCTCAGTAATCACGATATGATTCACAAATCTTACCTTACTCTCCTGTACCTAAGCTACCCAGAGAATATATCAAAAACAAAATAATCATGTTCAAACTCACATCTGGTTTTTTGACTTTGGACCTGTACCCCTGGCCAAGACGATGTCTGTCCCAGTCCTCAATTTTTTCTCTTCTCCTTTGAGCCTCAAGCTAAAATCCAATAGAAAAAAATTAATGGTCAAGCCAGTTTAAAAAGGAGTTTGCTAATGCCATATGTACCAGTGTGCCATAGTGAGTTGCATTCCTAGGTGCCAAAATTTTTCTGTGGCAAATATTTATATGTGCCATTGTGCCAAGGGATGTTATGTTAATGAAGATGAATCGCTCAGATGTCTGGGGTAATTCACTTTCTTTTTGGTAGATGGTGTGCAAAGTTAGAGGTATTTCAATACAAGGCATCTAGCTAGAGGAAGATGCCTTTAGCATCAAAAGGCAGGCCTGTGGGCTAATTGTCATGATTATGAAAACTGGTCCAGAATTCAAGTTATTCGTTTGAAAAATTTAAAAGGAATTCTAATAAATGCAAAAATGATCACACCTCTTCTTGCTTTTCCCTAAGCCTTGCAGCATCAGCATCTATTTTGTCTTGCATTTGTTTTCTCGCCATTTCCACTGTTTCTTGCTGTCGGTAGACTTTGTTGGGGTCTGTGAAATTGAAAGAACAAAATTAAAAACATTTCCAAAGCATCTGACTCATGAGTTCTTGGCCATGTCTAAGTGTCAAATCATCAATAAACCTAATCCTCTGCTTATATATTTCTAACTTTCTACCATATTTGGATTGGAGCCCATGCAAACAAATATATGGAGTAGTGTGGAGAAATGTGTCCCATGTCCGTGGTTGTCATCCCACAGAAATAAAATCACGTAGTGAGAAATTTTGACCTGAATATAAATGAGACCAAGATCAAAAGGACTGAAAAATCTAAATACCTTGGAGTATACTTTGATCCCACATTATCATGGAAAGAACATATAAATATTACCGCTGGAAAATTGAAAAACAAACTAAATAAGATTGAAAGAGCTCTACCATATTTGACGAATGACACTAAAAAACTTTTGTTTAATGCTCTTATTTTACCCCACATAGATTACTGTAGTGAGGTTTGGAGTTCTGCTTCAAATGCATGTTTTAAAAAAGTTGCAAGTGTCTATAACCGCTCATTACGACTGTTAGAAGGAAAGAATGATAAGTATTGCAATCTGAATACCAGACTGGAGAAGAATATTCTGAAGATGATGTTTAAGAGCGTGAACAAGATCAGTCCAGTATATCTGCAAAAACGAATCAAATTAGCAAGATAAATTCATTCGAGAACAACAAGATCTGCGTTGTCAAAGAAAATTTTTATTGAGAAAAGAAACACTAAGTCAGAGGCCAAACTGTTCACGACAAGGGCAGCAAGTTTATGGAATTCGTTACCATATGAATTGACTTCTTTAGATAGCTTTTTAAGATTTAAAATTAGTATAGAAGACTATTATCGAGATAAAAACTGAACATAGTTATTGGTTAAAGAACTTTCATTCGTTTATTTAAGAGTTTTACAGGTACACTTCAGTCATTTTCAATTTTTATGTTCTTTTTAACTTTTTGTTGTCAGTGGGCCCTTTTGTAAAGAACTGGTTTCACCGGTTATCAAAGGCTACCCACTTTAAACATGATGTATTATTATTATTACTATTATTATTAGTTAAACTCTTTTTTGTGAGTCTAAATACCCCCTATACTATTATAAACTAGCCTATTGAAAATACAGTAGAATTCCGATAATTAGAACATGCAAGGGACGATCAAAATAGTTGGAATTATCGAGTTTTCGAGACATCAAGGCTCTCGATAATTCAAACTTTCTAGAAAATGAGCCTATAATTCGAGTTATCGGGATTTTATGAAGAGAAAAACAACAACAACAACAATATCTTGATAGCGAAACAGAACGATAATACAACATGAACTTGAAAGTTTTTCATTGGAAACAATTGTTCTACAGAATGCATTGCCAATCTACATGACAACTACTATAACTGTCGAAACATACATCACAGGGCACCATTTGTCTAAGGGGATTTGGACGCCAAAGCAAAATGAATGTCTGAATGTCCGTTGTGAGCCTGAAAACCCTCTAGATAAGTATGCTGCTTGTGTCCTGAAAGGTGCAGATATTGTCGGATACTTGAATAAAGGAGATACTGGCCGTTTTTCTAAACCCTATTACTACCGGGCTTTTGGACCCTTGTACTACCGGGGGGCACATTGTGCCCGCCCCCTATAATACTTGTTAGGAACGCGATAAAAGCTTGAAACTTGGTAGAACTATAGTAATTTGCCTGCTCTATCAATTGATGGTGATATCAAATGACGTCATAAGTCTGAAAAACTATTATACCTACTTAAAGGCAATTAGCTTTTATTTGAAGCTATCTTTATGGTTTTTTTGCCTCTCAAATGATCTATTTATGAACAAAAAGAGTTTTTCAAATCATAATTTATCAATTTCATTGACATTTTTCTATATTTCAACATAGTCTTATGGCGTATGCTAGACGGCACCTGTTGTTTTATCCTATCACATAACCGCTAAGATGTGCAACCTACGTACCTAGCATCACACCGTCACAAGTATTCATATATTACGAGGCTGTTCTGTGTGGTCAGCAACATTTCCTAAATTTCCCAACAAGAAACATGTTTTTGGAGCTGTCTGGAGCAAGTTATGGTAATTTTAGTTTAGGCCTAGCCCTTACAGTTGTGCAATTTTGCTGCCATTTTGAATCGGCTTGTGCAATACTTTCAATTGGTTACACGCATTTCTTTTTATAAGCAATTTCAGCTTGAGCTCAGTGCTGAAAATTGCTTAGCTAGAGGGCCAATTTGAGTACTCAAAATTGCTTAGCACTTAGCAATTGCTTAGCTTTTTATACTTGAAGATTTGTTTCTTAGAATGCTATATCACAAGTTTTTGTACAACAAATGTAAATGGTAACTTGCATACAAAAGTGTGCAAGGGTACTAATATCCACTAAAACCTACTGCTCTATAGCTGCTGCACGATTTTCATAACCAATAGGATCTTAAAAATAATTTTCAAATTGCTTAGCATTCCTCTATCCAGTGCTGGAATTGCTTAAGTTTTTGTCTTGTCGAGTACTGACTTGCTTATAAAGCAATTGCTTATAAAATATGTGTGTAGTGTATTATTAGACAATTCCATTGTTGTGGATGAAGCAAAACAGATTTTTAGAGGATCAGTAAAAGCTGAATGAAGGCTCTAATAAACTGCTGTGATTTACTTTCATGTTCTTTCATTGACTTGTATCTATTTGTCCTGCTGCTCTTCCAATTAATCCAATCTACTTATTCGATAGAAATCCCCATATTCAAAAGACATTCCTTTCTCGGTTTAAGTATGAATAAGATCAAATTTTCCAGAAGAGTGAATTTTCAGTTCGTAATTCTGGTAGCTTTGAAAATTGTGTCTTCATGTTTCTTTACAAGATTACAAAGGATTGGATCACCTTTGCTCTGCTTCCCTTTAAGACAGCTGATTGGTGAATAATTCTAAAGCCACAAACTTTCTCCCAGCTCTGCTTTTACCAGATGGAATAATGTCACCCAGATGGGCGAAATAAGTATGAAATTCATTATTACCTTCATTCTTCTTATCGTGGTATTCTTTTAATTCACTTTGCCATTTATCAAACATAGGTTTTAGTTTCTTGACCAGATACCACACTAATATGACACCAAATAAGATCAGCCAGCCATATTTTTCAAGAACTGCTATAGCTGCGAATAAAAATATTTCAAAAAATACATCACAATATTATATACAGAAAAATATGAAAAATCCTATTGCTTATGGAACCTGAAATTGCAAGAATCGCAATCATTATCACATCACTTGTGTGATCAGGAACCAAACTGATCCCTGGAAACACTAAAAGTTTTGTATGACTTAAAGAATTACCTAGTTATACCTTCCGTAGACCATTTTTCATCATGGATAATGCAAATTCCATACTTTCATACTGGACTAGTACAAAGGCATTCACAAAGGAAGTGGAATATTTTTGGCTTGTATCTAGGGGCTTTTATCTATTTCAGGGGTATTTTGGGTATGTGGCTATTTTGCGATGCTGCTATCAGGCTTATTTTTCAACAATATTAGGATTTTCCCCTTTCTTGTTTATAAACTGAAATTCCTCTTGAATTGCTCTACTGTTACTGTTGTGATTCATTCAATTTTGCAATCTTAATAATTTATTTGTGATCCGTTATCCATTTTGTTCTTTCTGAATAGTTCCTTGGACCCTCTATTACCGGTTCTCTTTTTATTGCATTAGTCTCTTTTTGAATAGGCAGCCTCCACTTTGTTCAATGTACACTTGAGTATCAAAAGAATTCGAACAAGGATGATGAAATGGCTACCAAAGCGTCCTGAACTCACACTAGGCCCTGATTTACAAACAAATTTAATACCACTTTACATGATACAGGAGTGATATTTTTAGTTGAAATAAAAGCAATAGACCTTAGCTTTCATTAAACAACAATCAAATAAGATTATCAGTTCTAAAATTCATTTGGGACAAACATTTTCAGCGACATTTGATAAATTAGAAAAAACAAATAGAAAAGTGGGTACATGAAAATAAAAAGTGTCCAAATTGGAAGGAATTTTGAACTTTTTTGTTTATTTGCAGTTCGTAGTATGCAGAATGAAATAAGTTTCAAAATGATGCTATTTCATAATAATTTAAGTATTAAGAAGTCGTGTAAAAACATGAGCAAACCTATGAAAACGGGCGAGAGGTCTTAAAAAATTAATTGAGATTTTGAATAGAAGTACAAAATGTGAAAATAAATCTGTTTTTGCAACAGAGCTTCTGGAAATGTTTATGGAAATTTGAAGCATAGGAAACTTTTAGTCAAAACATTTAAGACAAAATTCATCCAAACATTAACAAATAATGACCATTTTATTTCTTGGATGAGAAAATAAAAGTTTCAAATTTTTCATTCATTTTCAAAGGCCTTGGTTTATTTTCTTTCATACCTCAACTTTACGAGAGATTCCTGAGCTTTGAATTAAAATTCTGAATTGCAAACTTACCAGCTTTCATTTAAGCCGATATTCGTCAAAATTTCTTCTGAAAAATCCCCAGTTCATGACTGATAGTTTAGTGAATATTGATCATTTATTTGAAATTTTGTTTACAGACCTAATCATCTTTTAGACCTGTAAATCTTTTCAAAACTCTTTCAGCGAACTAAACTTGACCACTTCGGATTACGTGAGCAATTGTTTTTACTTTGGCGCGGAAAATTTTAATGAGGAGACTGGGGAAGGGATAAAAACTATCAACAAACTTTCGGGGCTAGACTGCACTTTAGCGGACAGAGTTTTGTTACCTGATCGGTTATTGAATTAAATTTTTTGCTGCATAGCAACAACAGGACGGATAAAAGTTGAGTTGCAGAAAAAGTTTTCGAGGACTCAAAAACACACACACTTCGTGAACTAGATATCAACTGCAGAATTTAACAGGGGGTTTGGGGGCTTGCCCCCAAGAAAGAAAGAAAACTAAAGAGCAAAATCGTCTAAACTGTTATTTAAATTGTTGCAAGCTGCCAAAGACTGGTGTGGTTCTCGCTCTTTAACTTTGTAAACTTGAGAAATTAGTTCAAATATCTTTAGAAAGCGATCGCTGCTTGGCTTCAAGTATTGTTTTCTTATGCAGTATTCTGCGAAATATGTGTCATACATATCTTTTCTGGTGCCAAATTTTGGGAGAGATTTTTTTGTTTTAAGCCAATTCAAGATTTTTTCCTTAGTTTTGCAAATTTTATATACTGTATATCGTCGTAGACTAAGGCCATTTTTGTTTGTTTACAAGGTATCAAATTCTCCCTACTTACTGGCTAATTTTCATTGGTCACTCGAATTTTCGATTGTCTAATATGACGAATCAGGCAACGGTTTAAAATTCAATTCAATTTTTGTAGGTAAGAGAACTCTGTCCGCTAAAGTGCAGTCGTCCCACTCAGGGTTGTCAGATTGGCTTTTTTAACGCCAGATTCCTCCTTTTTGGCTTTTTTTGGAAGTGCTTGGCGTGAAAAAATTGACCTTGGCCTTTTCCAAAATTCTGGCGTTTTCTTGGCTTTTTCCATCAAAAGTTACGATTATTGTTTTCTATGTAATTTAACTACTTCAAGCCCAAAACAATAGGCAGTATTTTGGTTTTTCCGAGTGTAACTGCAACTCTTAGTGAGCCCTAGATTCTTGTTAATTTGAAAATTTAATTGTCCATAGGGCGCTGTATTTGAGTAACCAAAGGGGGGCGGTTTTCTAAAACTTTGTAGCCCAATACAAGAGTTTAGAAAACATTTCATGACCTTTTTGATAGTTTTGATAATAATAATTTTCGTGGCGCATGTTTGTTCATCAAAAAAGTTTGTTAGCTATTAGTCGATATAAAATACATATATTATCATATTCATTTACTGTTTGTTGTTTTTATTTGCACTTTTTCTACATGGTTTGCATTAATATAGTTCTAACATATGGAGGATTCTAAGCCAATTAAAGCCCTCAGAAAAGGCACAATCCCAAGAGCTTCCGGGGGCTCCGCCCCCTCGACCCCTGCTAGGGATCTGCCCTGAACCGTGGGGGGGGGGGGGGGCTTGTGGCGCCCCCAGACCCCCCAGCTGTCTGGGTATTGACTCAGTCATTGTGTGCATGCCGGGCACCTAGCTTCCCCCTATCAGATTTGGGAAATTCACCATACTTGCCCCTCCACTCAAAACGCCAGATTTCCTCCACTGCGCTTCCCAATAGGCCTAATCAAATTTCATCGGTTGTTAGGCCTAGAAAATGGTTATAGATTCTAAAAACTCCTTACAAGCCTTATTTCTTATCGTTTACTGAGTGAAAAATAGAGTATTTCTCGGAAAAAATTTTTTTGGCTTTTTTTTGGGCAACCTGGCTTCATTTTTCCACAAACTGGCGTTTTTTCCATAGTACAAATCTGGCAACCCTGGTCCCACTTTCGGGCCTAAGAGGAAACTTTAATCGCCATTTTCTCGTCCTCGTTCGAATACTTTTGATACGTCAGTGTAGGCTGACACCGCACGGTCCTAAGTTCAAGGCCTAAGCAAAGAACATTCATTCATCTTTTTTCATACTCACATCCATAAACAAATTCTAATACAATTTCAGGAGAGGAATTCTCTAATCTGGAGGGATGCATTGGCACTTCAGCAGCACCTCCTGGATTCGTGTCTTCCATAGTTTTATCACTTTTTCAGCATAATTTTGTGAAACTTCAAGGAACTGCGGTTAACATGACAAGGCAAAACAACAACTACACTTTGTCTACGCCACAGTCTATGATTGTGAAATTGCCTCGTTTTCGATTCGAAAGTGAGGACTTGTGTTCCCGATTATATACCAAATGTTTTCCACCCATAGAAATAAAAGTCCTTTTATTTCTATGTTTCCACCGATGTCAAGACTGGAATGGATCTGGATCGAGAAACCGACCAATCTCGCAATATCCTGAGTGAACTGTAAACTATACGAGAAAGTGTTAAACGAGCCAAAGAAGAGTATTTCATCAACTTGGCCAACAGTCTGACTCCCAACGGACTCAACGACTGACCGCTAACCATACATAATCATAATATACACATCTGTCTTTGTCTTATTATTTAAAGTTATATTTCCATATCACTATTTACAGAAATATCCTATTTCTTTGTTTCCCAATATGTTGTTTTCTTTTATCATTATTATTATTATCATTATTCCAATCATAACCATTACCACCGTTCTGCGCGGCAGTATCCACTGATCTCAAAATAAAGACTAGATTGAGCATGTTGTTGTTTCTGCATTGAGATGTTGAAGCCCATTGCTTTGGCTTGCGTTTTGCATCCCAATATGGCTGCCAAAGAAATTGTATTGCCTGTATTCTTTGCTAACAATAGCTGCACGATTCGTCAGTGTCGTTCTATGCATTCATAACATTCCAACAATCATCATAGAGAAAACCAGTGCCTGGTTGAATCTCCATCTATTGAATTGAGCATACCAATATGGCCGCCAATGACTTCATTTCAGAACGACAGATGCTCGATCCAGTCTTTATTTTGAGATCAGTGGGCGGTATCACTACAACGTACTAACTAATCATGTGACAGTAAACACTTTTCAAATTTTTTGTACAGCTCTGTAGCTTTTCGTTTGTAAATTTAGTCCTGAAGAAGCCCTGTATGTCAGAGCGAAATATTGACAACATGTTTTGTATGTGATATTTAATATACCTTCGTCTTTCTGTTTGTGTCATCTAGCATTGCTCCTGCCCTGCCTTATTTTACCTACTTCATCGCAAGCATTCCAAAAGTATCCAGCACAGAGATTGTGAATTTCCTTCGCTTATGATATTTCTTTGAAACGATTAGTGTTTCTAGTGAAAGCATTCTAATCTCTCTACCCTATTACAACCCGGGGGAGGGAGGGGGCATAAAGTAGAGGAGCAAATTAGAAATGCTTTTCTTCAAAGGTAAGACAAAATATTTCACTAGAACCTGTTCGAATTTTCCCATTTACATTCGGAACACGGGAAAAAATTTATTACAACTCTTTTGACCACATGTGGTTAGGTGTTAAAAGTATTTAAATTCCCATATTTCTGTGACTATATCATTTACCAAGATGTAACAGGCACAATTAGCTTGCTCTCGATGTTGCTTTTGAATGATATTTTCTTTATGTTCACTCAAATTTGAAATCGATGGCGTCATCAATTTTCATAACGTCACATATACAAATAGAAATTATTTCTTTGCTCTAAAATTAATTATCTTGCTTCTTGAAGGAAGATTCACTTAAGATAGAAAATACCACTGATGCAAATAACTTTTCAAGCCTTATGGTTCGACCAAGTTCTAGGTCTCTAATGTCATTCCTAACAAGAGTTATCAATAGGTGCCCCATCATACGCCCCTGGTAGTACAAAGGTCCAAAAAAGTCGCTAGTAATTTGGTTATAGAACATTTACAGAACATTTCCTTCAAAGTGAAAGCAGTTTCATTTCTCTTTTAAAGGAAATTTTCTTTTAAGTGAAACCACTATAATTTTCCTACAATAGGAAATTTTCTTCGGAGTGAGAGCAACACAAAATAAAATCAGGTATTTCTAATAATTTATACATTTAAGCTGCTGAAATAAAAAATTCTATCTCCCAAGTTGGGTTTCGTTTATTAGGTACAATAATGCTATGAAGTTGTAAACAGAAAAGGCTTTTTTCAACAATACACACTTTTCTTCATAAAGAGCGTGCCAATAAGCAACAAGCCCAGAATTTAGGGTAATTTTTTTCTGCCAAAACGACCCTCTTGGATTGCTTTTCTAACCAAGGAAAGCAAAATTTAAGGATTTTTTGGTAGGGGTAGATAGCTAGTCTGTTAATTTCAGCAAAAAGATTAAAAGCAACAGCGAGAGCCTGGACCAGTTGCTTATTGGAAAAAGTGTATTGTAATACATTCACGCCAAAACATCAAAATATTACTAAGCTTGCCACAAACTTCAAACTTGTGAGCGTCTGAATTCACTACATTCAAGAGAGGGTCGACTTAATGCTTTTTGGTCACTGTAGCCCTACTCTTGTGAAAATAATAAACAGGGGGACTTATTAGCATAATAGACGGAGCTGAGGGAAGCCTCCTTAAAACAATCTCTGCTGTATACCCCTAACAAACAGCAAGTCATGCATCCCCCGGGCTTGTTGTTCCGTTATTCCAACAACATATTCCAACCAGTGGCGTAACGAAGGCAGTCGGGGCCCTTAGGAATTAAAAGCTAAGTGAGCGGTATAGGGAAAATAAGGGTTCAGGGCACTGGGAAACACGATGATTATGGGGCCCCTTCGGAGCGTCTTTTGCACGGGGGTCCTTAGTTTTCGAACTAAAGTGTCCTGAACTGCGTTACACTACTGATTTCAACCTTCTCGGCTATTTGGCTCTCTGTTCATATAATGTTCATCTAATGTTCATCTAATGTTCATATAATGTTCATCTAATGTTCTTAACTTGCAAGGGTCGCGTTTTCATAACCAATGCTCTCATAAGAAAAAGAAGTGGAGATATATTCTAATTCAATTAAAAATGTAAAGTAACTTTATACAGAATACAATAAGCAAGAAACCAACTGTCTTTTTGCTTTTCATCAACAGGGAGCCAATTGACTTTAAAACATTTTGTCATCTCTTCTTAGCTGAAGGATAGAAGATAGGGAGGATTTATTAAAACATTCATAACTAGAATTATCTAAAAAATTACAGATACTATACACTGGGAAGCAAAATCCATGACTATCCTAGCAATTACGCCCCTGAACATCCCTTAATGCATTGCGTCGTCTTAGGCTTTGCATAGAAAACTGGAAGACCTTTTCTCAAATACACCCTTTCACAATCTTATTGAATACAAGCTAAAGGATGTGATTCCCTTTCAGTTAGAATCTATATCATATCATTATGATATTAGGTGAGGTCTGGGCAGTACTGTGGAGGATTTTCAGTACTGTGGTGGAGGGGGAGATATCATCAGTACTGTTGTGGTAATATCCATATTTCTCCACAGTACTGGAATATTCTTCACAGTACTTATGGTAACCCACAAAGTACTGAACATCCTCCAGAGCACTTAATAATATCCCTTCACAGTACTGACGGTATCCCCTCGCAGTTCTGGACACCCTCCAGTTTGAGGCCACATGATACGGAGGATATTGATGTTCTAAGCAATATTTCAAAAGAATTGACGTCATTGTGAAAGCGTTCTATTCCTTTGAACCAGGGGAAAATTTAAATCAATCCAGATGGTTGAATGGATAGGAAATAGGTCCATCGGAGGTTATTTCGAAAATATTTACCTGCGTGACTTGAGTCAGTACTACCATTTGCTTGCTTGATTTTTTCGACTGGCTGAAAAGCCAGTACCTGTTTGTAGATCAGCTCTGAAAATCAAGCGAAAGAACAATAAAAACCGAATAATTTCTAGAAGCAGAAAACCATTTTAGCTATCACTAAGATGAAATAAGAGATTCAAGATAATTTATCTTGCTATCACGAATTAATCTAGAAGACATTAATTTCTATAACGAGGCAGCCATTGGAACTAATTCAGACTCATACTATTCTTATTTATCAGGTTATTCATCCATGAAAATTATTCCTAATCCATGTAAAGTTTTAGTGTAAGACTTCATTTTGGATATTTTATTTTGATGTGAGCCTGTTGATTAAGTTTTTATTTAGCGTTGTAGTGCTGTAGTGCTGCCATTTGTAAAGACCTGCTTACCAATAAATGCAGTCATTATATCAATAATAATGAATGACAATTTTAGCGCAAGAAGTTTCTAAAAATCTCCATGAATTTCATCACCAAGACAGTCATCTTTATTGATATAAACCAATCTATTTGGTTGATTGAATAAATTCCCCTAGTGCTCGGTTGTTAGAGCGTTTGCGGCGGAAATTCTGAGGCTGTGGGCTCGAATCCTACTCCGGACGTTTTACACAAAGTACAATGAACATTTTAGGACTCGAACCCGTGACCTCTGATTTTGTGCATCAAAACTCTACCGACTGAGCAATCTTCCTTTTCAAATTATTCAATTAAAAAATCTTAACTTACTCTTCCACTCATCCACACTATTTTCAGCTTCATCCACTGAATGGTCATACTGCATGGGTGCAGGCTGGGAGAAAAACAAAAGTCAAAAGAACACAAGACGTCATGCAGTTTCATCAAAGTATATTTCTCTTTTCAGAGTAAAAAAGAGCTTAGCAGGTAAGGCAGAGTAGAGCCATCTTGTAACCTAACTAATCGAATTTGTTCAAGATGCTATCTGGCCATTGTTTATTGACTATCTTGTGTGTCATAGTAGATCTAACAAGATAAATTATCTGTTCAACGTTTAGCCCATTATTAATCCAGGAGTCTTTTGCTTGTCATTTTCAATTATCGAGAAGGCGCTGTTTTGTAGTTGCTGAAGCGTTTGCAGATTCGAAATTGATAAGCTACCACAGATAGCATTCCCATATCAGAGATGACTTTCAACTGGCGCAGGGCCGGCACAGTTTAGATTGCGGAAGGATGTTTTCAAGTTTTTTCAAAGCCGTCAGATCACTTGCTATTTTACCTTAAAGAGATTAGAAGTGATCATTCCAATTGAAATTTTCATCGACTATAACTCCTGAGGTAGGCGAGCTTTAATCAAGCAGTACACCTCTTTGTTAAATTTAGCTGCTTTTACATGAGAGTAGGCCAGGAGTGATGAGCCAAGCTGTAGCCCATTCATCATTCTTTGTCCAACACTGAGGCTAGCGCCATTAACCAGGATGGAAAGCGCATCCATGTAAACGCTGTGAAAAACCATCTTGCCTAACCTAGCCAGCTTGTCTAACCAGGGGGCTGGCCAGCTATGAAAATTAATGAAAAGGGTTACTCACCGCATCAACTTCACTAGCATCATACCATACATGAACATAAGGATGTTTCAACGCTTCCGTGACGCTACATCGCTTCAGGGGGTCAATTACCAACATTTTCGACAGCAAAGAACGGGCCTGGTTAGCTGGAATGTGAAATTCAACCCATTAGTAGAACTTTCAAAGCACATTAACATCTGTCCCCTTTTTGGCGAAGATGGGTAGGAAATGCTGTAAACACTAAGAGAGATTTCCAAGTACAGTTTATGCAAATTAATGCAACATGTTTACTTGGTAGAAGAGCAAGTAGCACTTTCACAATCTTGGAGAATTTTCGTAAAGCATAATTCGAAAAAAGAACAAAATACTGAAAAATACAACACTTTGGTCAACTACCTATCTCTGAGCTGATTTGAAACTTGGAAATTTTCTTCAAATTCCAATCCTTTTTATCTCACAAATGTTTGTGTCATTTTAGAAACCTTTTCGTATCCCAAAATATTTCTTTCAATTCTGCCAGTTATCACCCTAAGTGACGTCTGTGTACTGTGGAGGGTGGACATTACTGTGTGGGGATATCATTAGTACTGTGAGGGGAACAGTACATTGACGGTGTTCAGTAATGCAGGGATACCATCAGTACATTACGGGTGTTCAGTACTGTAGGGGTATACCATACGCACTGTGGGGGTATATTCAGTACTTTGGAAGGAAACTACAAGCACTTTGCGTATTATTTAACAGTACTGATGATGTTCCTCCACAGTACGGAAGTTGTCCATGCACAGCACTGATCGTATTCCCACACAGTACTGAACATCCACACAGTACCAAGCACTATTCTCAGTACTGCACAGGACTTCCCAGACTGAAAAACAAAAGGCCGCATCTATTGCAAGATTGCGTTTTAGGAAACTTTTATAAGCGACCCATAAGCTTATGGACACAACAAGTTTTAACGCAAATAAAGGTATGGATACAGCAAGTTTCAACGCAAATAACCGTAAAGAGTTTTTAATTTCAAAATCAAACCTTTGGTTTTATTATTTGATGGAAAAAGGTCATCTGGAAAGAGCTCTGGGATTGAGAATCCTTTATGCCTAGGCCGATTGCTACAATATGTCCTCACCTAAAAAAGATATAGAATTGATAATACAATCATGAAGAGAAGCCGGATTCGGAAAATCAATCGAGATAATTTGTGAGCATGAAAATGACCCGAGTAGGACTCGAACCCACGACCTCTAGATATCTAGAGGTCGTGGGTTCGAGTCCTACTCGCGTCATTTTCATTCTCACAAATTATCTCGATTATAATACAATCAGTAAAGGTCTTGCAAAGCTACAATTGTTCGACTTGTAAATCACTTCAAGAAAGATATTGAAATTTCCTTAGATCATTTATGACCTTAGAGGGTTTTTAAGAGATTTTTGAGGATGTTTCAAGACTGTTTTTATTTATATGATTTAGACATTTTATTCGGCCAAACTTTCAAAATATTTTGAATAGCTGGACGTTGCAACATTAAAACCGTGTCGGGAAAGCCACTCGGTGTAATTTCAAGTTTGAATGAATAATTGAGGTTTTCGTGGGAATATTATGAGCAGGACTCATTCTATTCAAAAGTGACACATTAATACATTATTCATGCAACTGGCGCGTGAAAATCTCTGGTGGTTAGACGCCTAAAAGTCTAAGACCACTGTCGGCCAAAGCATGTGTTGCCCTAAGTAAATTTCAACCCTATTCTTGGAAAATCTTCGTGGGATTATGAGCAGATATTGCCCATTTAGAAATTGTCATAAATAATGTAACAAGGGAATGTTTCAGAACTAAAAAGAGGCCGATGTGCAGCATCAGCCTCGAAACCACGACTCACTCTTAACCCTTTCATTATCAGTAATGTTAAATGGTGTTGTCTACCTGTTCTAGCATCTGACCAATGAGAGAAGCAGAGCCATTCTGTGTTTTTAGATAGTACTACAAGCCGTTACTAATTCATCCTGCTATTCTGAGGAACTGTTTTGATCAAATTCTTTTTTACTATTTTGAAGTTCACCCATCTAGAAGGTATCTCCACAAGACCAAGCTTGACTCAGTTTGACCCTGACAAGCTGGTTGATTCACAGTGAGCCTATATAGTGGTAAATGTTCTTAAAGCAAATTTTTTCCGTCGAAAGAGTGTACATATCAGGTCATGAAAAAGCACCTGACCGTGTGACTGCTGGTCGCAGGAAATTTTTGATTCGAAATTCCGGTAAAAATATTTTGAAATTGCTCATTTTTTTCAAAGCAACAAAGAATCATATTCTGTGTTTGTATTTAGGAATGTTATTGTATATAATATATATAATATAAATAAAAAGAACCACGATCAAAAATAACAGAAAACTAGATAGAAAAACAACACTGTTAAAACACAAATATTTCGATATTAAAATCTTCGTCATCACTTCGTCTGACGAAGATTTTGATATCGAGATATTTGTGTTTTAACAGTGTTGTTTTTCTATATATATAATATATTAATATACAGCCAGTATGTTGGTTCCCGGAGAATAGTGCTCAATACATTGAAGTAGAGCATATATAAGCACTGGTTGGCAGAAAAGAGACAGGAATCTACACTTTCATCTCGACAAGCCTGTTTCGTGATCTCTCACTCATCAGGAGATGTACTAGTTAGTACATCTCCTGATGAGTGAGAGATCACGAAACAGGCTTGTCGAGATGAAAGTGTAGATTCCTGTCTCTTTTCTGCCAACCAGTGCTAATATATTAATATATTTATATTATAATACATTATAACATTTATATATATAATATATTAATATATTTATATTATAATATATTATTATATTTATATTATAATACATTATAAACAATTGGCATTCAGGTGAATTTTCGGTTGCAGACAGTAAAACATTTCATGCCCTGCTACACACAACAGACAGCAAGATGGCATAGCTGCTGCGGCCTGAAAAAACCTAAAATACTAGTAAAAAATGGCGCATGAAATGATAAAGAGTTGACTATCTAAATAATGTTTCTACTCACTGAAGCTTGAAGCCGATCTAAGAAAGAATGATGGGGTGTGCCAAGAAGCTCCGTGACTTTATTCCATTGATCAATGTCTATTCATAGTCAAGGAACGTTTGCAAGCAAAAAGGTCAGCCCCAAGAAAAAGTCAATCCCCCACAAAAAAAGTAAACTCCTCTGCCAATAGATAAAGTTATCAAAATGGCTGTATCTAAAAAAAATTCTGTAGAGTAAAGTGGCTCCCGTTTTATTCGTAAATGAAAAGGATACGATCTGAACCAGGAAACATAACCGATGCCCGGATCATCTCACCAAATATACAACCGATTGACCAGACATCAACGTTTTCTGAGTACCCCATCCCCAGAATAATCTCGGGGGCTCGGTAATATCTAGTGACCACGTAGGGGGTCATAGTGAAGGCAGATCCAGCTGTCCTTGCTAGCCCAAAATCTAAAATCTGGAAATAGAAGGATTGAGAAGAGATCATCATTCAAAATCATAATCAAGATCCTCGTGTCTGTTGTATTTGATATACGTTAATTAGTGTTGCAGAGGTGGAATCTGTTCAAAGAGAAATATGATTTAATTAAGTCACTTTTTAGGGAAGCTCCCTTTTTGCAGAAGATTGCTTAGAGAGGTGCACTAAGACCACCAATATATCAAGTGTCATATTGAATTAACGATTTTGTTTAAAATTACCAATAACAAATCGCAGGTAACTTTAAAACATCAAATCAAAACACCTAAAACACCAATTTTAACTATTCTACCAGTGATTGGGTTTGCTTTAGCTTGTCATTAAAACAATTTCAATACAAGATTTTTTAGTCTCACTCACCTTTAAACTACAATCTGATTTGACAACAATATTACTTGGCTTCAGATCCTAAAATGAAACACTTACTTTATTACACTAAAGTATTTCCAATAGAAGTAGGGATAATAGCCCTACCATTCTTGTGAGTGGCCTATTCTATATCTAAAGTGATGGTCAAGATGGATGATTCCATTCAAATTAGACATAAGAGGAGGGGAATTAACTGCTCTCAAGTAGATATTGAAGTGAAGCAGGGTGACTGCTTGCCTCAAATGACTAGGTCTGCTCTTAGAGCACACAACCAACAAAATTCATTTTGTTCTTAGGGAATAGTAATTGTTTATGCTCTGTTAAGTGTCCGTATCTAGATGGGTGACACATGTATATTTCCATGTTAATGTTAGCAAAAGAATGAGCCTAAAATGATTATGAAGTTTGAGTTTTCAAAAGATTATAGAAATAAGATCTGAAATAGTAAACTAACCCTGTGAATAATTCCTGCTGAATGAAGATGCTAAAAATGAAAAATAATGAGACAAGTATTAGTGAAAAACAGATACTGGTCTAAAAGGGTTTGCATCTAGGGAGGCACCACTGCTTAAAGAAATACTCAACTTTAAACTATGAGCGTGTGAGCTGGAGTGACTCACACGACCTATTGGATATAAAAGCCCTTAGAACTTTTGCTCAAAAATCTTAAAAACGTTAGTCTATACGGAAAACAAACAAGAAGATATCCAAACGGCATCAACACTACTAGGAATTGACTTTTTTGAGCTTGCCAGATGTGGAGTGGGCCTATTAGGCTAGCAGTATTCAAGACAATATGGAAGAGATATTATCAGGAATTCACAACTAAAACTTGGTGGCCTATATTGTTTAGGGTCTTGGCTTTCAATAAAAAAAGGACACAATAAAAGGAATAAATTTTGTGGCGGTATGGCCGACTGGTTAGGTCACTCAACCCTTGATCAAAGGGTCCCGTGTTCTAAACCACATTAAGTGTGCCACATTAAGTGTGGGGAGAGAATTTGCCAGCTCTATGCAATTCCAGGCAAAAAGGCAAAAGGAATCACGAGGTGAGGTCACATCAAGAGGAAGGACCAGGGTCGCACTGCTCGATTAGTCTACTTATTCAGGGGGCCCTTTGTGCTAAGCACATAAACCAAAACCTTACGAAGATAGTAAGTGTATTTGCCTATCAACTATAAACTATCAATAAGAAGTCAATGATAAATCTCTATTTCCAGGGACACAAAATACCAAAATTAGCTTTTGAAAAACATTTGATTTGAATCTTAAATACCTTTATTCCACAAAGCATTTGATATAAGAGATATGAAAGTCTTTCATGATCCAAATCCATCTGCACAACTTGACATAAGCTTGCATCCATTAATTCCATGACTAAGTACCTAGAGATAATTCAAGTTTAGAGATGAGATTTAGAGATGAGAACTAAAACATTTTATCCGTCTCTGTGTATGAAAATTGGTTGGGTTTTATTTTTGTTCTCTTTCTGACGTACTAATCCAATGATTTTCAGATGAGCAGCTTATTAGGTATCATGAGCATGTTCTCCTATACATTAAATATCTGCCGAACTCTGAACACAGAATAATACCAAAGATCTCAGAGAATTACGCATTCTGAAAATGCAAGACTTTTTGGACCTGATGGGTGGTTTCAACTAACAAATGACCATCAATATAGAAGAGTGGGCTTTTCTGACTTCAAATTTGATGTTATACTTTGACATTAAGACAGGAACAATATCATAAAAACTTATCAATCATACACTCAGCTCCAATATGTATAGAAACACTGAATTTTAGGCCTAAATTACTTTATTTTCTTAGTAAAACACAAAATTAGATGTTGGTTATTATCCCTTATCTTCCTACATGACCTGCATTGCACATCATTTTGTTGAGAAATTAGTATATAAACTTTATCTGAAACTTGAATGCAAAATAGAGAAAGAGAAACAAGTTTTTCTTGAATATTCAAAGCGCGGTTAGATGCTGAAAATTTTTATCTTAAGACAGAATGGTTCACAATAAGGAAATAAGTAGGATTTTCTTTTTATGGAAATAGAAAAAAATTGCTGAAGCAAGTTTATAAACAAAATAATAAATATCAAAAGTGGGTGAGTTCTCTAACAATTTGCAAATTTCAAGACAACCAAAACATATTAGCAAGGTATGACAATGAATTTTTAATGGCAAAAAAAGGCAAGTTGTAAGCACTTTTACCAAGATAGCTCCTTATTATGGCCGAAACATTTTGAAGAAAATTATATGATGCAAACAATATGAATTAGGGGGTTCTCTGATGCCTATTATGCATAGGACATATCAGGCCCAGATCCAAGAGGGGCGTAAGGGGCGTACGCCAACCCTATTTTGGTAGAAAAGCAATACACTTAGCTTTATAATACACTATTTACCTTACATTATCCTTTGATATATGTTACGCCCCCTTTCAATGGGTGCTGAATCCTGCCCTGAATATCAGAAATCATACCAAATAACCTGCTTCCCAAAAATATTACTTGCCCATTGGAGCGTAGTGTAGAAAAAAATTATCAAATATTGCAAAAATAAAGCTTACAAATCCTGAAATTCTTCAAGGGTCTTATCAGGTGAGAAAACATTCAGCAACCCAATTATCTATAAAAGAAACATATTAGTTTACAGTTTAGTTTCTGACTAAGGGTAAGTTGCTTATGAGCTGGGGTAAATTGCTCTTGAGCCTGGGACACAAGTTGCATTATATAGTCAAGTGATTTGAGAGACTAAGCCTTCATGTAATCAATTCAAATTCTTAATTTCACATTTTTGCTTGATGCATTTTTGCTTGAACACGGAAACTACTGTTAAACTAGAAAAATGCAAACAGCCACAACTTGGCAATAGTATAGACAATGCAAAGACTTACATCATAACATCTCATGACAGTACAGAAAAAAACATTCTGCAAGATGAGACATGAAAGCCCTTAGAGTGATAATGGATGGCAGGCCGCAATCTGATAAACACTTAGCGAAAACAAGCAACAGGGGTGCTAGCACAAATTAAAAGGGCTATGTTGCATATCTGATGAAATGAAAAATGAATATAGCCAGCTTCTTTCCTTCAAGTTAGCTTTGAAAGACAGTGAAATCTTCAGAATGCTTGATAAATGGGTTTAATTGTTTGCTAATTTTGATTAAAGATTTGCATTATATATTGAAAAATACAATTGTATCCTTTAACCAAATTGAAAGACTGATTTTAGTTGAGACTTACATTTTTGTGATTTGTTATCTTCATCAAGACCAGTTCTCTGTACGCCCTTTTAGCATGAGTGACATTTTGAAACGGTCTGCTCAGCTTTTTTATTGCAACTCTCTGCTTTAATATTGTGTCGTTTGCAGAGCTAGGAAACAAATGAATAAGATTCAGACCTCTTCATTTGAGCCAATTTGTCAGCTACTCTGGTCCAAATGTCAACTTGGCCCACCTCAAATTGGTCAAATAAGACCAATTTTATAAGTAACCCATATTTTTTACCAACTCTCCCCACTTTTAAAGTCCAAGCCATAGAAAGCATCTTAAACTTAGGGTGATGCTTAAAGGGAAGTTTTTTCATTGAGCAAGGAGGGGAGGTAGGGCATCTCCAGGTCCTGCATGGAGGGAGATGCACAGAGTCTGTACAATTTATGTGCATCAATCATCGGGAGCAATAGAAAATGTGCATATTGAGAGATAAGAACCAGTCCACTCCAGCACTTTGAGTAATGGAAAGGGAGGAAAACGAGCTGTACGCACAGGTCTCCAAATCCTAAATAGAGGATTCCTTAGGTCTGCTTGAAGCAAATGAAGTTCAAGAGGGTGCATAGACTTAATAGACACTTTCACTATTCATTATTGAGTTCTTGAGGCCGCAAATCTTGAAAATCTTGATTTAATTTTTTCATAGTTACCTTTACATTTCAAGCAATAACTTCAATTAAAAAAGTGAAAACGCAACCAAACTTGCACAGTTTATACGTAAGTAATGAAGGCATGTGTCTTGCATTTCAAGTCCTTTTTAACTTGAACAAGGGAGAGGAGCCATCCTTGAAAACTCCAACAGTTGTTCGCTCTTCCCCGATAACCGCTGTTTTGGCTCCCTGACCAGCTAAGCTCTATTGACCACCAATCTTGTGCATATGCAGACTCTAGCTCTATTTTCAAAATGAAGAATCATTTTGCTTTAATAATGATCTTCTGAAAATTCTAACTTCAAATAATTCTAAAATAATATGGTGTGCCACATTTTATTAATGATATTGAATTCTGAATGTATAAAATTGCAAAATTCCAAAGAACAGGAGTGAAAATAGGGGTATGATTCTGGCTGTAAAGCAAACTTGCATCATTCAGATTCTTTGAAACCATTTTATTAGCTTGAACTCTTAAATCTTACCAAAGAAATAAAGAGAAAAGTGGAATGAGAAGAGCTGCAATTGCAGAATAAGTATGCAAAGAGAAAAGTCAATGCTGTTGTCTATTTTTAAAAATCAAATAGCATCATTTCAATATTATTGGATTGATTAAGAGTAATTTGACCTTTCTAACAAAGTTCTTTTTTATAGAAAATATACAGTTTCCGAATCTCAGATTTTCTTAAATCAGAACTCTTATCAAGAATCAAATTTGCTTTACAATCAAAATCATACCCCTATTTTCACTCCTGTTCTTTAAATTTTGCAACGTTGTACATTTAAAACCCTACCATGAATCAACTGATCAACTCTCTGGCCAATGTCCAAATGTGGCACACCATATTTCAGATTAGAATTTTAATAAAAACAAGAAAGAGAAAGAAAATAAAATTTCAAAAGATCATTATTGAAGCAAAAGAATTCTCCGTTTTGAAAATTGAGCTGATAGCTCCATATGCACAAGATGGGTTGTCAATAGGGCTTGGGTGATAAAGGAGCCAAAACAGCAGTTTACAGGAAAAAGCTAACAACTGTTTGAGTTTGCAAGGATGGCTCCTCTCTCTTGTTCAAGTTAAAAAGGACTGGAAATGCAAGACACATGCCTTCATTACTTAGGTATAAACTGTGCAAGTTTGGTTACATTTGCAAGATTTTCACGATTTGCAGCTTCAAGAACTCAATTTGAATCCCCCGTTCGATGAATAGTGAAAAAGTCTATTAGAACTATGGATACAACATAAAACAGCTCTTGCACATGCGAGATCCCGTTGAATTCTGTGCCGCCATGCTCTGCAGACTAGCAAGTGCCTTTGTTAGACTGCCAGCTTGGAAAGATTGTAAGTGCTCAACTGATTTCTGAATCTCATACACTACAGGGTTTCAATCGATGCCTTATAATAGAGTATGGTTATGACTTGTAGAGTATGGCTACTTTGGATGTGATCGTGGGTATGCCATGGCAACTTTCTATAATTCTATCCTATTATTCTATCAATGTTCTGGGTGCGCATTAAAAAATTCTGCTGTCTGGCCTTATAAAAGGGGTATAAATAGTCTGCCCAACATACAAACTTTCCAATCTTGATTGCTTGTCTCCAATCATGCCAATTATTTCAGGCTACTCTGCTTGTTTAGCTACCTTACATCCATGCTTAAGGCGAATTCTTAGGATTCGGACAAGCCCAGGGTTCCAGGTAGAGGTAGGCTAACTAAAGCTAAAGCTCACTGGCAAGCAATAAGCAGGCAAGCAAACTAGATTTATATAAATTTTCAAAGCATGGGCCTAGAAATCTAGTAGAATAAAAGCTATTTCTGTCTTACCAAACCATTCCTTGAGCACCAGATCCAATAGGCTGCAGATTTTGGTATCTTTGGAGGACATTGAAAGTAGTATCGCCGATTTGAACTGTGTAATACATGTTGAAAACTGAGAGATTTAGGCCCGTTGCATTTTTGCCAGTGCGAAATTTTTCAGTCCCCCAGAACGGCAAAAAACAACAGCCAAAGAGCATTGATTCATTTGTGAGTCTAAGGAAGCATCATTCAGTAAAATGTCTGTTTGTTGACCAACAAATGGGCAACATCTAAAGGATCTTCTCTGCGGATTGACCTTCCAATTTTAGTTTTGTATTTTGTTGAATCGAAATTCCTCTGCAAAATTTACATGCTAAACATTTTTGGATCGCACGGAAGTCATATTCCAGATTTGGAATTTCGGTACTACGCATGCTCAGTAGAGATGGAGGGTAACCGCTGGTGTGAGTGTCAGGAAGTCATGCAAATATTCTAAGAAGTTACATAATGGACGTCCGAATGAAAATCTTCAAATACCCTCCTCTAAAAAGTCTCTCCTTCTTAACATAATTTTCTTCGTGGGTATATTGTACTGCTGAAGATAATGCGTAGGTATGGTATCTATCAGGCCTAGGTTTCATAAGGAGGTACCTAAACACGGAGGTTCCCTTCTCTCTCTCTGATGGTTTCGTGCACTTATTGCTCTATTATCACACAAGTCAAATGCTTTCCAAATAACACATAATTGAGACCATGATAGTCCCCGTTGTTTCCCCAACTCTTCTAGAAAATTCAAAACTCCCAGAGAAAAAAGCTTTGCTTTGATTTGATTTTCATTCACTTGTTACGTTCCCCTTCCTGTTCGTATTGGAAATACTAACCCTAGCAGAAAAACATTGAAGTACTAAAATGCTTTGAATTTGATTCCAAAGCGAAAATAAACTGTAAGCCATGTAGGCCTTTTAAAATTGCTAACCCCTGGCAATTGGTGGGTCAAGTGAAGAAATCCGGGCACCTCGTGAATGCATTACGGTATGTGAAGAATGCGGCGCATGAAGACCTGGACAGGTGGTTGTTCAATCAGGGTGAAGGTCTGTTATTTGTAGGAATCCGAATCACTAGCAACATGCAATCTACCTGCGACCTAACATTATTAATTACTTGAATGCTTCTCAAACTGGTGGCCTACACCTTCGTGATTCCGCTCATTGGTTAGCAACCAGGGGCAAGGGTTAGTACCAGAAACCTTGCACTTCGTTTGCCTCTTGAATTCCTTGGAATCCCTGACAACTTCTTGGAATCGATTAGAAAAAAAAGTTGTCAAGAACTTTCAGGAAACATTTTTTCGTGATCCTGAGGGCAACACAATCATCAATGTCACCCTGGGTGTCCTGTGGAGGATGTTTAGTCCTGGGGGATCAGTGGCGGCGCCAGCCACCAAGAAGTGGGGGGGACATGTGAAAGGCGGGGGGAAATTTTTTAGGGCCACGCCCTTTCAAAACCAGGGAAGCGCCCTTTTCAACGCTGGGGAACGCCTTTTTATTTACTGGAAACGTCCTTTCACAAAAAGCTCGTCAAAATCAACGATCGAACGAGGCTGTCCAAATCTCAGAAGTCATGAATGTATAGAAATTGATAAGAATTTATGCAAAACAATACTGGGTAGCTATTACATCGAAATAATCTTGCGATACAATTCACAGGACGTAGGCCTACCCCCCCCCCCCCATTTTCTCATCGGATTTGCATTGATCTCAGATACCATCTTTCTGAAAAAGTGGGGGGGACTAGTCCCCCCCATTCCCCCCCCTGGCGCCGCCACTGGGGGATATCATTAGTACTGAGGGATACCATCAGTACATTAATTAGAGGATGTTTAGAACTGTTGAGAGATTCCATCAGTAGCTGCTGTATGGGATACCATTAGTAAGATAGAGGATGTCTACAGGCACCGCGGAGCGGTTTAAAAGTGGGGGGGCTAAACGGAGGGAGATTTTTTCATGCAATGACCGAAGGTCATTGTCAACAACAGCTGAGGGTCTGGGGGCGCTCTAAGCGCTGATACAATAGCTCAATTTGAGTTTTATTTTACATTCTGACCCGAGAAAACAACAGCAGAAAAAGTTAATTGTTGGTTTCTTAATTGTTGGCAAAAAGTGGGGGGGCTATAGCCCCCTCAGCCCCCCCTGCTCCGCGGTGCCTGGTCTAGCACTGATCGTGTCCCCCACAATACTGGAAATTCTCCAAAGTAATGGATAGTATTATCCCTCTACAGTACTGATGGTATCCTCCACAGCACTGATGATATCCCTTTAAAGTACTGATGGTATCCTCCACAGTACTGATGGTATCCCTTTAAAGTACTGGAGGGTATCCCTTCATAAAAAAGATGATATCCCCACAGTACTGATAATATCCCTCCACAGTACTAGACATCCACGACAGTGCTGAATGGTAGTTCCCATACAATACTGAACACCCTTTATTGTATGATATTCTGTAAAAAAAATACTATAATTCATCAACAAAATCAAAATCAATCTTTTTCTTGACATAAAAAGCAAATTTTCAACAAACTCAATATTAACAAATATACAACTTGAAATTTTAAACATGAATCGCAAATCTGAAACATAACAAAACATAGTAACTATGACTACTAAAGTTTTGCATCTGACACTCCTCAGAGAAGTAGCTGCGTCAGATAGAGAACGATAACGAAACTTTTATAGAATCTTCTATTAAACAATACTCAAATACCCACTTGGGGGGTCCCTACGATTCATCCTTCAAAATTCTACACAATTTTCGGTTCAATGAATGAATCTATGTTCAAGATGGTGTGTCTTTGGAAATTAGGAGTTTGCGATAGAATTTCTTGTCATGCATTTGGGGTGCTTTTAAGCGTTCTGACTTGATGTTGAGCTGAGGGCACTCCTTGCTCTCTCGTAACTATCTTGTCTTGGCGCATACAGTTTCTAAAAACAGAAAATTTTCAATTTTATATCAAATCAAAATGATATACATTCCCATTAAAAATATATTGGACGCTTGGCAACAAAATGTGGGTGTTATCCTTATTCCTCAGTTACTCTATTCCATTTATCAATTTCATTTACTATCAAAATCAAATGCTCCATTATGGTTGTAAAGCCTTGAAGATTGAACAAAATGGCTGCTACAACTGTAGCTGTAAGCAATTATTTTGTTCTCACAATCCACATGAACTTCACACAGTTGAAAAGGAAAATATTCTCAAATATATCAAAACGATAGGTACATAAATATAACAACAAAATATTTCATCAAATGATTTTCTCTTTCGTACATTCCTTTTCTTGGTTCGATGAATATATACAAGAAAATATAATTAGGCCTGAAGGAAACATGAGTGAAATTTGAATTTGTCATTCTAGACATTTTTCATGCAAGCACTGATTCTGTAAACAACACTGTAAGCATCACTGTAAAGCTAGAGCAGAGCAAAGCCATGGTCTTTGATATGTGGTGCCGATGTAGACAATAATCTGACTTATCACATTCGTTCTTATTTTCATTTATATGGCTTATTTTTTAAATCTATGGCCTATTTTTCAAACATATCTGCAGCTTTTACTGGATACACTGCCTGGTCTTTCATACCGAAAACTGTTTTATGGTGACCGAAAAAAGGTTTTCGCTATGAAAGACCAGTGCATCCAGTAAATACTGCAGATATATTTGAAAAATAGGCCATATATTTGAAAAATAGGCCATATAAATGAAAATAAGAACGAATATGGAAAGTCCGAATATTGTCTGCATCGGCGCCCCATACTTTGAAACTCGCCTAAATTCACATCATATCAACTAACTCCTGATTTACCCGGAAATGCATCACCCGGAGCAAGTGTCTGAAGATCGTTATCTTCGTTTCTAAGAAGCAATTTAGACCAAAAAATGGAGTTTATAAAGCATACGTACGCTTTTTCCACCTTTGATTGGTCTATATGATGCCACGTGACTATAGCCTCTGTGAAATACTGAACCAATGGCTGCAAATTTCATCTGCAAACGTAAACAAATTATAAAAACACTGCATAGATTCTGGGACTCTAGAATATTCGGGTGTAAAAACGAATAGCAAGCGTCACAAGAATTCATGAACCAAGAATGAAAATCACATTAGAAATATTACTTAAAGATATTTGATGAATATCAATCGGTGAAGCAACTCTATTAAACAAGCCAATTTTAGAGACATTGTTAAGTGCGATGTTTTCACGTACCCAAAGACATGATCGCCAATAAAACGGGTCATCAACACCCCTCAGTACAACACCCTAGTGAATTCCTCCTCTCAAGTCTTGTACATCTTTATGATGAAAATGCATCAACATGCTCTAATGTGCTGATACAAGATGCTGTTTTTCTGATGTAGCCATCCCTTGTTTGGGAATGAAGCAACATATTTGTTTCAAACGAAATTCATCCTAGGAACGTCAGTGCATTACTTTGGAAGGTGTTCAATACTGTGGAGAATATCATGATTACCATAAGCACTGTTGGGTATTACCTTCACTGTATTGATTATATCCCCCCACACTAATGAACACCCTCTCCAATACTGTGAAGGTATCCCCCCACAGTACTGATGTTATTCTTCCACGGTACTGATTGTATCCCTCCGCAGAGCTGATGGTTTCCCTCACAGCATTGAGCACCCTTCACAATACTGATAGGATTCCTTTCCCTTACTAATGCTACCCCCCAACAGTACTGAAGTTATCCCTTAACAGTACTGAACACCCCCCAGAGAAAAAATATGAAATAGTAAGTAGGTAAAAATAGTCTTTTGATGGAAATATTGAGACCTATTTCTTATACAAGGAGGATTTTAATGTGGGATATTACACCACTGTATGTAGACGTGTTGCTTTATATTAATTAGCAGGAAGGGAACAAGAAACTAATCATTTACCCTTGACAAGCCTGTTTCGTGATTGCTAACTAATCAGGAGATGTACTAATAGTGTTGTTGTATTAAATGAGGTGTACTTAAAGTGTACTAAAAGATGCACTAAATATGTACTAAAATAGGTGTATTCATAAATAGAGAGTCGCTGGCAAACAAATTCTCAGATCAAAAGGGCCAAAAGGAACAAAAGGTACCTTCACTTGGGACAGACAGCTTGGGCCTTTTACCTCTTCTCCATGCAAACTAGAAACTTCAATCACCTTTGCGTCCTGTGAACAAAAGTTGTGGATTTCAAACCTGAACAGCATGCGTACTTCTAATGGGTGGGATTTTGTTCTTACCGTTTCAATACCGACCTGGCACATTTTCGAACATTCAATTTAATGTTTTAGTACATAATGCATATGTAAGAGGTCATCAGGGCTTGCGGGGCTCCACAATTGGATGAACATTCGTTGAGGAACATGGATTTCTTGCAATCTTGAGAAGGAACGACGAAATTCTATCCGGTGTTTCAGTTCTTGTTTCTGTGCATTGTTTGAAATTCTTTTAATTCTTGAAATTATTTATTTCTTGTTTGAAATTCTGTCCGGTGCAGATTTTCTTGAAAATGATACACGGAATACAGAATGTTTATAAATATTTACAGATTTATGGAATTATTCACGTATTTCAAGGCCTGGCGGAAGCTGTCCATAGTTGATCCAGTTCAAGATAAGCCAGTGGGACTTGGGCTTACCCAAGAGAAATTTTGAAACTTAGATTGTCTCAGATTCTATTTGGTGCATTTCCAGAACATAATTCACGTTGAAATGATCTAAAATTTACCATAGAAATCTAATATCTTATGGAGCAATATTATTTTCTCAATTAAAAGGAGTAAACCAGCCCAAGATTTGGTCCAGCCAAAGCTGCACCAACTGGACCGATTCCATCGGGCCTGATTTTACAGCAAAGCGAAAGGTCTCTCTTGTTTTTCCAGTTAGAATCAATCATCCATCCTTCACTCCTTCAAATCAGTGGAACGGCAGATTTTAGCCGAAAGACGCGCAAAATGGCGGATTTCTACCATACCCTCCTTGGCTATCCCCACCGCATAGTTACCTCTGGTTTGGATAATTTATTCCCCGCTTCAGTTGCTCCTTTGTCTCCCCAATTTACCTGGAAAATAAGTAAAATTCAAGGATACGGACAAAGTTTGGGGTGTTGAATTACGCTTTTGGTCATAATTTCAGAATTTTGGTCCAAATTACACACATGTACACCTTGAGAATCAGAAGACCTTATCGAATCGGAAAATATCAAAATCGTTCGCAAACTCAAAAAATTATATTTTCAGTTAGTTTACGTAGAACGTAAAGTAGTACATACCCTTCAAAAGCTATTTAAAAAAGTAAAACTCCCTCCTCGGCATTCGCCAGCAGTCTAAGACAATGAGAAAATGAAAAGAAATAATTCAATGAAACAATACATACTCTGACAGGTTTAACACCTCCTACACCACCACCACCATAAAACGAGGCATCTACGGTCGGCCATTTCTTTTTTGCCTGAAAAGCAACAAAAATACTACAAATTCGGATAGAAAACAACCACAAAAATCTTCTGGTCAGTACAGTTTCGCAGTAACTCTTTCAAGCTTTCAATCCACTAGTTGTTGTGAACTTGATTTGAATGCGCAAGGCTTTGCTTGGTTCTGATCCAAACCTCTTTGGAAATGTAATCACAGATGTGCAGTGTTGAAACTTTCTTCAAATAGGCCCTACTGTGATAAGCAAAGAGTAGAAATATTAACCAACTGGGCTAATCAGTAGAATACCAACCTCTGGATCTTTGATGATTGGCGAATCTCTCTCTGGCTTCTAAAAAAGCATGCCTGGTGTTAATTCATGCTCACGAAGAAGAAGAAAAAGAATGAGTTGAATAAGAAATAGAAGTAAAAGAAGAATACGAAGAACGAGATGACGAATACAATAAGAATAATAGGACTGTGGATATAAGAGAGAGAAACATCTATCCGAAAAAGTTAAAGTTAAAAAGAGTTATTCATATGTTATGCACAAATCATCTCTCTTTAAAATCCTTGTGCTGAGAGGTCAGATCTCATCTACCAAAACAAACCATCGTATTTTCATTTTTCTTATCAATATGGAAAATATTTCAACCCAATCTTTGAAATGTTCGTTAAGGGGTGGGATTTCACCTGGGTGAGATGGAATTGTCTCATACACTCTTTTTTTTATAAGAATATCTAATTTCTTTCTGAGCCTCAATATTCTTATTTTTTTGCTATTTTGAGCTTCGGAATATTCTTAAATTATTCTTACGGCAGAAAACACGGATATAGCGATAAATTGTTATTATGGTCATAGATACCAAAAAATGCACACCTACAGTATTACAAATATGGAGGCTAAAGTAACAGAACAATATCCTTATTTACTGTAAAATAGAGCTCATCGACACTTGCATCAAAATATAGGTGAGTGTATTTAAACCATTCCCGGTAAAAAGCACACCAATTCAGAAGGAAAGAAACACTCGTTAAAATATTTTTCCATAAGATCTGAGCCTCGCAATATTCTTAAATTTCACCAATTTTGAGGCTCATTATTCTTATAAAATTTATTCTTATGAAAAAAAAGAGTGTATAAACACTGGAAGGCAGGATGAAAGCTGGAAGGTGGGATAGAATGGGTGTTAGAACAATAAAAGATGAAAACAGTAAGCGTCTTTATATGAGATTTGATCACACCTTTCAGCTTAAGAAGCTGATGGAGCACATATAAGCTTTTGCTGTTTTTATCTCAGCTCCCAGGTTATTGCCTGGAGTAATGTTTGACTTTTTCTGATAAACAGGCCTTAAAGCTGAAGAAAATGCGAGTGACCTTAAATAAATACATACCGCACATGGGAGTAGTTTCCAAAACCACCACACCAGGATAAGAGATACAATCAACGCAATGAGAAAGAATATCAAGATGGCTTTTGCGTCTATTTTCTGCGATTGCTTCTCTGTAGTACTCTGTAATGAATTAAATGTAGAGGTAGATGACTCCTAAATCAAGAAACATGTTTTATATTGCACATACAGCCTCGATTCTAATTCAATGCAATCCTCTGTGGTGATATTTTTGAAAGAATGGAACGATGTAGGAAAGTTTGCTACTTTTATTAACTGGCAATAGTAATGAATTATCTTCCCTAAAATGTGACAGAACCATCTGCAATGGTGTTGAAAATAGTACGTTTTAAGTTAACACTACCAACTCTTTCCTATTAGGGTCAATCTAGCGTATAGATAAAATCCGAAACTTAAACAAGAACAAAGATGGGTGCAAAGGCTTTTGGAAGTGCACGCACCTTGAAATACTTGGAATGAAGGAGTTATATCTTACCACGACGCAGTCCCTTGAAGTCACTGTTACATTACTTGAAACAAACGTCCTTCCATTCACAGATACTTGCAGTATGACTGAGCTAGTAAAAATAATAACATGAATCAGCAAAAGGAGTTTCAGTATAGCCAGAAATATCGGAAACATAATGAAACGAACACATAGCTTTTCGTCTGACACTCAACAGAGTAATACGTCAGAAAGAGAACGAAACAGAAACCTAACTGATTTATATACCCAGATGTGGATCGAAATAGGCCAATCAGACTTCTTGAAGTAATCTTATTGGTCAGCTCACTGTATCTTGGGTGTTGATTGGTTTTCCTACACCATACCAATCATTCACCTCATTCTGATTTCTAATTTCATGTTACACAAGGGGCATAGTCTTCAGACAATTAATCTCTCTCTGAAGTGCCAGGGACTTTCATGTATCATAAAGAGGATGATCTTTTCAGATAGCTTTTAAAGAGTCTGTGGCAATAAGAATCCCAGCAAACAAACAGACGAAGATTTCATATCGAAATATCTGATTTTTAACAGTTTGGTTTTTCTTCTTGAAGAAATGAATGTAAATACAAACAAACCTCCCAGGTCTTTCGATTTCTGGTGCTGGGCAAGATAAATGTCTTGGCGTTACTTTGATGGGTCGAGTTACTGGAATAAAACAAAAGAAAACTGAATGTATTAGAACTTTAAACAGAGCTTGGTAATATAAAGCTTATTCGATTAACCGAATCGGGTCCAAATGCTCATTCAAGAGAACTGAAATAGGCTAAATTTTGCATGAGTAGACCAGTTTCCCAATGACGCAAGTTCCTTAGAGATGCAACTATAGCCTGACATGATGTGCAGCTAGATTCCAAAGTTTGCATTGCTCTAAAATTTGCGACAGGTTTTCTTTGTGTTATTAAAAGCAATGCATGCTTTGGGGTTTAGCTACAAACCATGTCGAGGCTGAATTTTCCTTTTCAAGGAACTTATATGTTAGGTTACGCCATGTCATTGGGAAACCAGTCCATTGAGTCATCAAGAAGCTGGATGAAACATTTTCCCGCGAAAAGACAACATAAAACGAGGGAAAACTATATAGATATAATCTTTTAACTATTCATCAATGAATTTCTATTCAAAAACATTTGATCTTACCACGACTTTCTGTGGAGTTAATTTGAAATTTGCAAATGACTTTGCTTATGTTGTCTGTTTTAGTAAACCCATTGCCAGTCAATGAAACTTGGTATTTTTCTGAAATAGATAAAGAGAGATTGATCAGCTCATAAGAAATTGTAGTTCAAGTCTAAGTTAAAATGACACCGCTTCCTTTTAAGGGATCTATTTTTTCGAGGTTAGCCATAAATCTAATATCACCACCCTGGGAAACGTCTGTGCAGCACCATGGAAGGTGTTCAGTACTATGGAGGATGTCCAGTTCTATGAAGGGATATCATCAGAACCTTAGGGGGATTTTCAGTACTGAGAGGGATATTCAGTAGTGTGAAGGGAAACTACAAACACTTAAGGTATTACCTCCATAGTGCCGATGGTATCCTGCGACAGTGCTGAACATGTTTCACAGTAATAATAGTATCCAAAAACACTGCAGATTACCCTCCAGCGTTCTGTTGATAACTACCCCCCTCCCCTTCCCAGTACTGATGATGTGATGTGGAGTTTGGAATCTATAAGCAGGCTATGAAATACCTAGTAATAAAAGATACAATAAAAGCTCTTATTCTCTAATTCATTATATTGAACCTAAAATAACTTATTTATAAAATAAACTACAATACACAGAAATCAAGAAGGTCAGTAAAGCGAGGTTGTACATAGATGTGCCAAACAAATCAACACAGAAAACACATAACTTCTATCGCATGTATGGTTATTCGATGAATGTAACCTAAATCTCACTGAAAACTTGGAGGGGATGGTTGGGAGGAACCCTAATTTTCGTAAAAAAAAGTTACAATCGACCTGTGATTATCAACGCCTTCAAGAGCTTTTTACATATGACTACGAAGCACGCTTCTACGGAGAGTGTGCAACAGTATTTCATTAAGGAACATAACAATACTACTTCAAGGCAGTTTCCTATTATACTGTTAATGAATTCATTTATTTGCATACCTCCAGCACAAACGTATGAAGGTTCGGCAGAAAGAATTTCAATACATGTTTTTTCAACAATCTAAAAGAAAAATTAACAACTTCGATTAAAGTGATAATATGATATGGTCGATTATTTTTGTGATCTCTTCTTCAAAATTTTAGCAAGCATTTGAAAAAATAATCTTCGATGCGAAAAAAGGAATACTACCGGGTGTCTCACAAAAAAGTAAATTTGTTTGTCTCAAAAATGATGTGACGGCAGGTAGGGCTTGCGCCAAAGAAACGACGGTACATTCCTTTATACAAATACTTTATTGAAATCAACAAGATATACACAACGCTAACCCTAACCTAAACCTAACTAATGATTGAAAATACTGCAGTTTAAGTTAGAAGTTACCTTGACGTTGGGACGAAAAGATCCAACGAAAATTAAGAATAACAGGAAAACGTGGGTTGTACAAATAGATATGTTGAATATACGAGCAACGATGGTTACGATATAACAAAAAGACAAATATGAGTAACAAAAAGACTGACGGTATAAACATGAGTAACAAAAAGACTGACAATATAAACATGAGTAAAAAAAAGACCGAATTAAGACGAAGAACTGAGTAATAACTATGACGAGCGTGAAAGACTTGAGTTATAAGAGAAAATAACAGAAAGGAGAAAATCAAAAACATGGAAGAGCGGCTGGGAAAGATAATGCTCGAGTGAATGAAGAGAAAAGACATTTATCATAACAATGATTAAAAGATGGATAGTTAAAACTCTTCACAATAACATGAATGGATGTCTTAAGCGATAACTTAGACATCGATATCTTAATCTTAGTCGTAAGAATAAGCTGACCAAAACAAAAAAGTTTAATTCTTAAAAGTTTAATTTTTTGGCAAAACTGAAAACCAAACGATTTGAGGAAATGCCACTATTCTGGTAACGTTTCCAATCGTTTATGACTGATGAATGGATGAAAAAACTTACAGATGCCACGAGGTTTTGCAACGATGCATAATTATCAGCTGTAAACACGTGGTCTTTTGCAGGAGAATCAGCTATGGCCTCTAACTGTGAAAATAGAGTATGAAACTAGCAGCAGAACAAGGCTTACATTACAAGTGGAAAGAGACAAAAGCATTGCAAGATGTCTTCTATTTTCCTATTGTGGCCCTTACTACTGTGCCTGTCATGTCAAATATTCTGTCACGAAGAGCCTTGTTGAGACCGAATTTATTCACAAAGCTATGATAGTATATCAAATGCTTGTCGTCATAAGTGGAAACTATCATGTCAAAATTGTGTCACAAAAAGCATTGTTGAGACCGAATTTATTTACAAAGTTATAATACCATATCAAAGGCTTTTCGTAATAATGGGTGGCTATCTTGTCTAATATTGTGTCACAGAAAGCCTTGTTAAGACTGAATTTATTCACAACGTTATAATATCATGTCAAATGCTTGTCGTCATAAGTGGCAACTATCATGTCTAATATTGTGTCAGAAACAGCCTTGATATGAAAGACCAAATGTATTTACAACGTTATTCTTCTAAGTGTTTAAGGCTTGTCGTAATAATTGGTGACTATCTTGTCTTATATTGTGTCAGAAACAGCCTTGATAAGACCGAATCTATTTGCAACGTTATCCTACTAAATACCAAAGGCTGGTCATGATAAGTGCTGACTATCATGTTAGATGTTTTGTGAGAAACGGCCTTGATAAGACTGAATGTATTTACTCAGATTAATTGAAATGATTAATCTATAGTAAGAGAGAAATAGTTAAGAAGAATCATTGAATTAAATCAAACCAACGTCAGATTTCTGGTAGTCATCAACACCAACTGCATACACAGTAGCCCCGTCGCTGCGAGCTTCATTAGCCTGTGGATAAATCAAGGATGATAAACATGATGGAGGGCGTCTGTGTAGTGCTGTGGTGGATATTTAGTGCTGTGGTAGATTTTCGGTACTGTGGATGGTACAGGCCCGTAGGAAGCGGGGGGGCAGGGGGGGCATTTGCCCCCCCAATAATCCTAAAATTCAATTGTTCACAGCATGGTGCCTGGTCTTCCTTTTGTTCTCTAACAATGGTTGCCCCCCCAATAATTCTACCCAAGCTACAGCGCTGGGATGGTATTTAGTACTGTTATGGGTGTTCGGTACTGTGGAGGGTATTGGAGGGTATCCAGTACTGTGGAGGATGTTCAGTACTGTGGTGGGTGTTCAGTATTGTGGTGGATTTTTTGTACTGCGGATAATGTTCAGTACTGTGGTGGATGTTTATTACTGTGGAGGATGTTCAGTACTGTGGATTATGTTCAGTACTGTGGTGGATGTTCAGTTCTGTGAAGGGTGTTCAGTACTGTGAAGGGTGTTCAGTACTGTGGTGGGTTTTTGGTACTGTGGATGATGTTCAGTACTGTGGTGGGTGTTTATTACTGTGGAGAATGTTCAGTACACTGGAGGATGTTCAGTGCTGTGGTGGATTTTCAGAACTGTGGTGGATTTTCGGTACTGTGGTGGATGTTCAGTACAGCGGAGGATGTTTAGTACTGTGGAGATGTTCAGTACTGAGCGGGATATTCAGTACTGTGGTGGATTCTCAGTACTGTGGATGGTATTTAGTACTGTGATGGTTGTTCAGTACTGTGGGAGGTATTGGAGGGTGTTCAGTACTGTGGATGGTATTCAGTACTGCGGGGGGTGAGGATATTCAGCACTTTGGAGGATGTTCAGTATTGTGGAGGAATACCGTCAGTGCTTTGGAGGATGTGCAGTAATGATGGGTGGATACCACAGTGCTAATGGCATTCGTGGCATTCCTTCTCAGTACTGAAGGCATCCCATAAAGCAATAAAGGCATTCTCCACAGTACCGATCATCCTCTACACTACTGAACATCATTCATAGTACAAAACAACCTCTAAAGTACTCAACATCCTCCACATTACTGAACAACCTCCACATGGCAGCACTGACGTTTCCCAAGGTGATTCTAAACCTATATACCAATCAAAGTCAGTATTAAATCACTCTAAACTGTCATAGGTTCTCCTTACCGCATCAATTGCTTTCTGTCGATGCTGATTCAATTTACCATCCGTTAGGATGATGATGACGCTTGCAGACATCCCACCTGAAAACAATAAGTAATTCTTCGATTAGAGACTTAGGATAATGCAGAGTTCGAAAAACGTTCTTAGGTGACGAGAAACCTGTGTATTATCATGTGTGAAAGTGAGGAAGATCGCAAAACGGGGGAATCCTACAGCTGTTGGTTGACAAGCTTAAGGCCACTCAATACCTAATTTTTTTTTATTTTTTTATTTTTGGGAAAAAACTTTTTTCAGATACTTGAATCATCCTTTGGGAGGGTGGTTAATGTTTTTTTGCAATTAAAACCTCCTAAACCTGTGAAATAACAATTTTCAAAACCCTACCGTAAATCTAAAAATCGGTAACCATAGCAACGAAAAATGATTTTGCATTTTACTCTACCCCAAATTGCCCCAATACAGATTTTATTCTCTCTGAAGACACCCTGTGCCCTTCGTTCCAGATAGAGGCTGTGAACTCAACTAGAGGCTGCTTTTACATGTGCTCTGAACCTTTTTTGCGATCGCTTTGACAAGTCAGTCCAAACTCAAAATTCACAAGTTTCGAAAATTTCGAAATGGATAAAAAACCTAAGTTTCGAAGCATTAGAAAACGGAAAAGAAGATTTAAGAATAACCAGTTTACCAAAGTCGTCACTGGTGAGTCTAGTGCAAGTTTTGAGACGGAAGAAATACCTGAAAATAGAGAGTCAGTGCAATCAACTTCCGACGAAGAAGTTCAAGATAGGCCCATCACCGAAATCGACCAAGACGACACATTATCCTCCACACCGAAGACGACGAGGAAACCCGCTTCTGTCATCAAACTTGTCGATCTAATGACAGATGATGAATGCTCTGGCAGTGATTCGGACGATGGTGATACTCCTGCGAATGAAGGCTATCGCTTTTTTGACGTTTCAATATTGAAAAATGTGATAGAAATGCTAGTTTGCCCAGTGTGCAAAGTTGGTGCCATTGCATTGAATGAAGAAATGTCTTCAAAGATGGGTTTTTCTTCCAGCTTTAGAGTTGAATGTTCAAAGAAAAACTGTGCATTTGAACACTCGTTCTTTACGTCAAAGCGGATCGGACATGCCTTTGAAGTGAACAGAAGAGCTGTTCTGGCTGGAAGGAAAATAGGCGTAGGCCATCAGGGGCTTGTAAAGTTGGCTGGAGCAATGAACATGCCGCCCCCAATGAATAACAGTGCTTACAATAAAAACGTTGTAGCATGCAGGCAAGCTGCCAAATCTGTAGCTGAAGAAAGTATGAATAAAGCTGCAGAACAAACCAAAGCCTTTTATGATGTTTCAGATGACGGCCTCACTGATGTAGCCATTTCTGGTGATGGAACCTGGCGTAAGCGGGGCTTCAAATCCTCCTTTGGTGTGGTCACTGCCATCTCTCTCATGACTGGGAAAGTCGTAGACACAGAAATAATGTCAAAGGAGTGTAGAGAGTGTATGGCCAACAAGAGGAACGAAGGGTCTGCCGAGTATAATGAATGGTGGGAGGGGCACAAACAGAAATGTGACGCTAATTTCAGCGGATCATCCGGTGCCATGGACCCAGCAGGTGTGCTTGCCATCTTCCAAAGATCAATCGATAAATATTCTATGCGATATGTTGAATATTTGGGAGATGGTGACAGCAAAGCATACAATACAATTGTAAAGGAGAAGGTATATGGAGAAGTTGCGGTTCAAAAGTTGGAATGTGTGGGACACGTACAGAAGCGCATGGGAAGCCGCTTGCGGTCGCTGAAAAAGCGTAGAGGGAAAACACCTCTTGAAGATGGCAGAAGTATTGGTGGAAGGGGAAGGCTAACGGATAATGTTGTGGATAGTATCCAGGTCTATTATGGAAAAGCTATCAGAGAGAATTGCAATAGCATTCAAAATATGAGAGATGCCATATGGGCCATATGGAATCACATGCGGTCAACCGATGATGACCATCATCACACACTGTGCCCACCCGGAGATGACTCTTGGTGTGGCTATCAGAGGAATGTTGCCAGTGGAGAAGGATACAGCCATAAGCATCCTATTCCGGCTGCTGTTGCCAATGAGATCAAAGGCATATTTGAAGCATTGAGCACAGAAGACTTGCTTGCTTCTTGTCTCCATGGTGGCACGCAAAACCAGAATGAATCATTCAATGCATTGATCTGGCAGCATGTCACCAAGGAGACACATTCTGGGCTCAAGTCAGTTGAGCTGGCAACTTTTTTGGCTGTTGCCCAGTTTAATGATGGTGCAGGGAGCATTTGCTCTGTGTTAGAGCACCTCAAAATAATGCCAGGATATTATTGTCAAGCCGCATGCAAGAAAATGGATAAGATCAGGGTTCGTCACGCTGTCCGTCAAAGCACCGAAAAGGCCAAAAAAAGAAGAAGAGCCATAAGGAATGTGAAAAAAGGTTATGCAGAGGCACTGGAAGAAAATGAAGGTCCCCAGTATCAATCTGGAGCATTTTGAAACATTTGGAACATTTTGAACTGCACTTATGACTTTGTGAAACTTTGAAATCATTTTTCTCAAAACGAACTTTTTCGCGCAGTGTTCTTCTCTCTACGGTGATTACGAAAAAAGTATATTAGATACAGCCTTCAAATTTTCAGTAGAGCCTTAGGATTGTCAGAGCTGTGCATTGAACCTCAAATAGCTAGTTTGGCTGTCCATGGGCCAGGCTATAGCAACATCTGTTGATAATAATTATCAAACTTTTTGCATTTTTTTGTAACAGCCATAAATATACTCTATGTTGTCCAACAGGTGTAAGAGTGGTTCAAAACACAGCTCTACCATACCTCTCTCTATGGTAGAAATTTCAGGGCTGTAGCTTTAGCACCTAACAAGAAAAAGCTGCAGAGCTGAGGGTAATTTTCGATATTTCGAAAAAGGGTGTGGTCAATTATTGGGCGTTACCCCTAAACAGTCAAGTAGATTGAAAATCTAAAAAGTTCAATCTGTTCTGTATGTATAGTTCTATTGGAAAATTGCTGCATTGGTACATTTTAGGGTACAAATTTGTAGCAATAGGCCTCTGAAAATCATGCTGAACAAGGTATTGAGCTCCCTTAATGGATTAACTACTAACTACTAAGGATGGGTATGCATGAGTGACAAAATCACAAGAAAACAGGCGGAAGCAAGTTCCATTTTTCTACCGTTCTTGGATAAAATGAAACGTCTAGCGGCTTCTATCAAAAATCACTACGTTGTCCGGCTCAGTAAAGTATGCAGTTTAATTCTGTACGATATGTTTTGAGTTAATCAAATGAAGATAAGACCACATTTACAAGGATGTAAATTCTTTTGAAATAATCATCGGAACTTTACTATCCTCGATATCGTGTGGACCCCAATCTCAAAGGCGTGCATTGCTCTTAGCAAAGCATAGAATGTTTTGTAGTTGTACTTTCAGCATAATGATATGATTAATAATTCTCGCTCAGCAGGGGTCACATCTCTTGCCTCACTTTTAAACACATTCAACGTCGTTATCAGAGGTCTGTTGTCCTGCTTTCTTCGACAGTACTTTAGCAAAATAAAAACTGCATTTACCTAGCCTCCTAGCTTGTTCTATTGCCTGAAAATGCAAGAGAAAATTAGGAAAAGGATCAGAACAAAGCAAACAGTCGTAGACTATTCATCAATCTCTAAATTGCTATGTGATAAAAACAGATGATTGCTTTGGGCAAGCAAAGAGAAAAGAAAATAAGAATCATGGCGAGACAAGCTGGAAATGAGGCCATTGTATTTGCTGCTCGGTCTATGAGCTTACTAGTGGAGTTAATCAACAGTAAACTTACAAAATGGAACGAAAAGGATTGGAAATTATAGTGAATTATTTGTTGTTATCATTTGTTATCTTTTGCTTCGCCATGCTTCCAATTTCTCTGGGTACATTGAATCATTTGATTGATTCGCTATACGCGAGAAGAGCAGCAGGAAAGTGCACGAAAAGTGCCAACAAAAGAAAACAATGGGAAAGATATTGCATCTTATCATTTAACTGATTTGATGGTTGAGCAGAACGAAAGGGAAAACATATATGAAACGACAAAAAGTTGGAAAAATTTAAATAGCCTCTTTCTCTCGCAAGTAAACAAGATTTATCTCTCTCAAGACTATGGAATAAACAGAAACAAATTTATCGTATCACATGAAAATTCAAAAACCAATTTCTTAATCGAGAAGTTCAAAATCTTGAAAAGGCAAAAATACGATACCTGTTGCAGGCCTAAATGCAGGAAAGTGCTACCAATAGGTATCTTTTTCTTCAGTTTTTCCATTCCAGCTTTTATTCGATCCCTGAAAACATAGATGACAGCTAATAACGATTCACGAAGAATCATGAAGTTTAACACACAAAACACCAGTAATGAAACATTCCAACATTTTGGCAAGAATACCCACACCGGCTCTAAAACCCAAATTCAGATCATAAGTGAGTTAAGTGATAGACATAGTATTGTATAGAAACAAAACAACTAATGATCATTGGTTGATAGTTGATATGATAGGCACATACGCTTATCTTTGTAAGGTATGGGTTTATGTGCTAGGCACAAAGGGCACACTGAGTAGGTAGACTACTCGAGCAGTGCGACCTTGGTCCTTCCTCTCGATGTGGCTTGTGATTCCTTTTGCCTTTTTGCCTGGAATAACAGAGAGCTGGCTAATTCTCTCCTCAAACTTTGTGACAGGTCTGAAGGTGGTTTCGAACCCCAGGACCCTTTGACTAACGGACAAGTAATATAACCACTCGGCCATCCCCGCCTATTGGTGGATCAGGGAGATAGTTTTTGAAGAGACCTACAGGGAAAAAGTTCGCTTGGTTTCATTTCCGCTCTGTCTATCGTATTTATCTTTTCGATTAAAGCTATAAATCCCACTCACTCACCTATCTCCTGTGAGTTCCAGTTCGGTTGTTGCTGTTGTTGCAAATGATATTAGTGATATACGTAGCTTTGGACTGTAAAGAAAATACCCTATTCATGCAAATAGAATCATGATTATCTCGAGGAAAATATTAGGGCTTTCCTTGAGGTAGCCAATAAATGAAAACCTTTTGAAGGAAACAAAATATCAGGGTTGAACTTAGTGATATCAGGAGAAGGGGGGGGGGGTAAAACCTGTAATTCTAAGGATTTGAAGGGTTGACTAGAGGCGAGTCATTTTTCAGTCGTTCTCAAATTGAAATATTTTCCAACATCAATGGGTGGAAAATATCAAACAAACTAGGTCCTCACATGAAGTGTTGAGGTTCATGCTACAGAGTCCCCAATGTAGTGATGTGAGGTGCATGCTAAGTTACCGTGCCCATGTTGAAAAACTCACACCATGAGGCGGGATACAGTTATCAAATTTTGCATTGTAATCTATAGAAAGGTACTTGCCTGATAAAGAATTCGGTGATGTTTTGAACGAAATTCACCGTCTGTACTTGAAAGTTGGATTTACTGACACTACCTGAACTGAAAAAATATGATTTTCAAATAAAGTTTTGTCATCAAAAAGCATAGGGGTACCAGAATTATGAGGGGTAGTTCCATAGTATTCAAAATATGTCAATCAAGGCAAGATTTCAACAAACTGTGGTACATGAATCTCATCTTGTTCCTTATAAAAAAGAGTGCACCCAAGGCAGACAGGCCGCATGTTGGTATTTCTACTTTAATTTGGAAGCCCTCCAAGTACAAGATTACTGGTCTATCTAATTCTGAATGGAAACGGAAACCACCCAATTAAGCCTGCTTAAAACAAGGAAAGACTTTCTAAGATTAGAATCAACCCTTGTTTGTTTCAGATGAAAATAACATGGGCCACAGAACATATTTTCGATAGGGGGAGGGGGGCTAGTAATAAAAAATTGACCCTGCCTATTGTTACCACGCCTATTGCATTTGCGTTTTAGAACTTTTTAGGGGAGATAAAGCCTCTGTGACTCTGCGGCCCCTGGAAAATGGTTAGAATTAAATTACTGACAAGTTTTGTTACCAAAGTGGTTATCTTGTATGGTTCAAACTCTTTTTTTTAAAAGAGCAAATTTTATAAGAATAATGAAGCTCAAAGTCCGTGAAATCTAAGAATATTTCAAGAATATTACGAGGTTCATATCATATGGAAAAATATTTTAGGAAGTGATTTTTTACTTCTGAATTTGTGAACTTTTTATAGGAAATGGTTTAAATACACTCACCAAATCTTGATTCAAGTGTCCAGGAGCTCTTTTTTACAGGAAATAAGGATATGTTACTGATTGAAGAACGTTTTGCGTTTTTAGCATTTATGACCATAATAACAATTTATTGCTGTATCCGTGTTTTCTGCCATCAGAATAATTTAAGAATATTCCAAGGCTTAAAATAGCAAAAATTAAGAATATTGAATCTCTTGAAAAAATTAAGTATTTTTGAAAAAAAGAGTCTATCACGAAAAGCATTTGTGGAAAAATATTTCCTCTTTACGTGCAAGTATTTGTAATAATTTCGTAGCGAATCTTCCAACCTTTTGATAACTATAGAGAAACCTTCCTCCCAGCCTTCTGGTCTCTCTATATTTCTTATTGAAATTTATGAATAAGTAATGAAATGTTAAGGTACTTAAAAGTGGCCTTGTACATAAGAAAAGAATATATTATCAAAAGAATGTATTGTCCTATGTATTGTCCTATATGTACGTTGCTTTCCAGTACATTTCTATAGAATAGACACAGTCTCTTGCGTAACAGGATTTGAATTAGTAAGCTCCATGCTGGGCCCTACAAAGAGCCTTTTAACAAATGAGGATGAAAAGATAAAGTCGAAAGAACTTTTAAAATAGCAACGAATCAAAAGTTTCCCAACTCTTGGAGCAAAACATTTTTTATGTTGATTAAAAAGGAAGGATTCTTTTTTTCTTCTTGCATTTAGACAATATAATAATCTTTCTAAAACTTAAGCAACAGCTAAGCAACTTTAAGGGCTGCACTTTTTTTATAAGAATACTTATAATTTTCCAAAGCCTCAACTTTTCTATTATTCATTCTTAAATTTCCATTCTTCTTTGGCGACTTTGAGCCTAAATACTCTTATAAAATTTATTCTTCTAAAAAAAATAGTGTGGGCTATTGAAAAAATTGTAACAATGCAAATTTAGTACAGTAAAAATTAAGACATATTTATACCTGTCAAGAACAAAATACAAATCGAATGCCCCACGACACAAAGGAACAGCGGGGGCAGAAGAAACCCCAGATAGCACCAATGAAAACACAAGGGTAACTGCACCAAACCCCATATTGAAGAAGAGCAAGATGGATGCTTTTAGCAATACTTCAGACGGTTGGCTCTGGATGCATTCAATCTTGGAAGCAGTTATCTAGAAAAAGAGTTATTATCAAATCAGAAACAAAAATGGAACAGCATAAAATTTTCAACAAGTTCAAGGTGTATGTGATTTTTTGGAGTTTTTCCCTTCAAGTTCATGTTTCGTGCCAGACTTTGAGATCTCCTAAAACTTTTCGAGTCATCTTCTTGTCAGTCATCACGAGACCTTAGATTCTATATATTTCAGCTAACTAAAACTACAATCTTTTTTATAACAATAAGTCAACTCTTTTTTTTTCAAGAACCTTTACAATTCGTTTGAAGCTGGCGGTTATCACATGTTCCTTAATTTTCAGTCCGAAAAGTTCTTAAATCTTAGTTTCTGATATAATGATTTTGAAGCTTGTTTTTGCGATCAGTTGTGTTTAGTGTTGCAAATTTTGACTCTCTTACATGTATGACATTACGTGTAGTGCACGATGTTTCGGTCTCAAATCTAATCAAAGACCTAAAATGGCAAACATTTAACAACATGATAAAATGCGAAACAGCCACTATTACATACAAAGCATTATCAGGTCTTGCCCCCGGTTATCTTTCGAACATTTTTAAGAAAAACTCTGCGCGTGGAATTAAAATGAATCTACGCAACGCCACTGCTGACGTCCTAGTTCCTTTAAGATGAAAACTTGCAGCGGGCAGAGAGCAATATCGTTCCGGGGTGCAAAGACTTGGAATAAATTGCCCTTGGAGGTCAAACTAGCACCCTCTCTTAGCACATTTAAAAATAGGCTCAGGAGTAAAGTCTTTAATTTTTGACTTTTATTCAGCTTTTTTATTGCATATGTAGTTTTAATCAGTTTCTTTTTTAAAATAATATTGTAAATTTTGACACGGCCCCCTGTAGAACAGTACATATTGATGGGGTTACCGTGTAAAAATAATCAAAAATGAAAAGAAAAAATGCACTGTCAATCGACTGACTTTATAAAATTTTAAAGTCCCAAGGTTATTTCTTAGAACTTTTATATTGAGCTCAAAGACACAATTATCAAGAAAACAATACGGTTGTTAGCACTTGACAATAATCTTTTTTCCATAAAAAAGAAAGAGGGTCGCACTTTTAATTACCTCCTAAAAACTTTCTTCGTTTATGTTCTCTCGATTCCAAAATACACCAACACTTCATGCAAGGAAGCAGATTCCAGATTTTGCAGAATTCAAGTTAAACTTGCATGAAACCAAAACTTGAAACAGCTCCAATTATTTCCAAACTCTCCACAAATTTCAAACAATCTCGCACAGGTCAGGTATCATCTATATTTGGGAAATCGGACTCCAACTTGCCCGAGGGAAGGCAAATAATAGAAGATCTCAATAACAATGCTCATATTTCGGTGCTTCCAAAGTCAAATAAACTTCAATTGTTCGAATTTCTGCAAATTCCTCCAATATCATCCAGATATTTTCGTTTGTTTTCAGCGATTTGTTGGTCTTGTGGTTCCATTCAAAAGTTCCTACTGAAATCTTCTCAAGCACGTGAGTGGAGTGATGTTTTTTTCATGCAAACCCGGAAATGTTTCGATGATGATAAATCCTAGAACAAAGAGGCTTAGGCCGGCCACTGCTCCTTGGCCACCAAGACAGGGAGACACGTTCGGTTTTTTTTAAGAAACAAATTTATGAGAATCCTATTACTAGAACACCAAGACATCAACAGAAACATGGCTAGTTCTATATACTGGAACCGGAATATTGGAATATGGAACTTGGGAGTATTGGAACCGGGGAGCGTTAAATCTCTAAAAAAGGGAACTTAGCAATGGCACTTCCTATTGCAATGGCGTTTACACCAATGGAAAGGGCTACCCTTCTACAACCCCCACACTAAGCTCTTAGGTTCCCTGAGTGTGCAAAATAGCCCTAATCAAAGTTTCATCAGAACGTGGATTTCTCCTGCAGTCTGACTTTCGCAAAAGTCTCAAACATTTTGCAGTGGGATTTTTTTAGGCCTTTTAGTAAGTTGATTTGTAGTATTTTCATTAGTTAGGCTATTTAGAACAGAATGGTCATCCAGGTCGGTTTTGGAACATCGGCTCGACCTAAATACTAAAAATTGCTTAGCTGGAGTGCAAATTTGAGTAATCAAACTGGTTTGGCAATTGCTTAGCTTTTTTTCCTCTAAGTCTGTTCCTTACAGTACTGTATCACAAGTTGGTGTACAACAAATGTCAATGGTATCTTGCATATCAAAGTATACCCAGGGTACTTATATCCACTGTTACCTACTTTCCTAAAGCTACTGCAAGATTTTCACTGCTACTGGACAAAACTTTTACAAGGACAAAACTTTTACAACTGTGGACAAAAGTTTTGTCCAATGAAGTAAAAGTTTTGTCCATTGAAGTAACAGTTTTGTCCAGTGAAGCAACAGTTTGCGCAGTAAAGTAACAGTTTTGTCTGGCGTTTATGGGCCATAGCAGGCCATAGTACTCCCCCTACCACCAAGTTTAACAAGACATGCTGTCAGTGAATTACCTTCCAGAGTAGAGCTGAAACTAAACAACTGCAACGTTCAACAACTATGCTAAATCCTCGTACCAGAGTTTCTTTGGCTGAACCCCGGTTAGGGTTCGAAAAGTTTCTTAGACGTAAAACCTAATTTTTCTTTATAAAGGCACACCCGGGCACACCCTCGCTACCAAACATGAATTCGATATAGAGATGCAAAGATGAAAGCAATTTTCCCAACAGACAGCTAAATATTCTATAAAATGTAACCAATCTGAACCTAGGAAAAAAGACGAGCACGTTCCGGGTTAAAGTCTCGTCTAGAAGAATCTGGACAGTTTATCAACTTGTTTGGTTCACACAAAACATCTAACCAAAGTTCCTTAAGTTTTGAAAATCTTGCCCTACGGTATCTTATTAACGGCTTTTTATAAAAAAGATGAGTCGAAATGTATAAAAGCGAATTTCTAAATTCCACAGTCAAGTGGTGAAACTTGTCCCACCCAGCCATGATAAAGAAACATCTTGATTGCTTTTCTATTGGCTGTGAGCGTCAACAGGATTTTACATGTCTCATGACCACACCGCACATTTGTTAATCGACTTTAAGAAAGTGACCTGCCCCACACGCGTTGGCAGTACTAAGACAAAGAACTTAAGCAAATCCAGTACTGGATAGCAGAATTTTAGGAAATGTAAGTTTTAGTTCAGATCTAATTAGCAGTGAAAATCTTGCAGTAGCTTTAGGAAAGTAGGTTACAGTGGATATAAGTACCCTGGGTATACTTTGATATGCAAGATACCATTGACATTTGTTGTACACCAACCTGTGATACAGTACTGTAAAGAACAAACTTAGAGGAAAAAAAGCTAAGCAATTGCCAAGCCAGTTTGAGTGCTAAAATTTACACTCCAGCTAAGCAATTTTTAGTACTGAGCTCGAGCTGAAATTGCTTGTAAAAAATGCGTATAACGTCTCGTTAAGAGGAATCTGGAAAGTTTCTCAACTTGTTTGGTTTACACGAAATGTGCAACCAAAGTTTCTTAAGTTTTGAGCCTAACTAAGGAAAATACTACAAATTAACTTGCTAAAAGACCTAAAAAAATCCCACTGCAAAATGTTTGAGACCTTCGCGAAGGTCAGACTGCACGAGAAATCCACGTTCTAATGAAACTTTGATTAGGGCTTTTTTGCACACTCAGGGAACCTCAGAGCTTGCTGTGGGGGTTGTAGAAGGGCAGCCCTTTCCATTGGTGTAAACGCCATTGCAATAGGACGTGCCATTGCGATGTTCCCTTTTTTAGAGATTTTACGTTCCCCGGTTCCAATATTCTCAAGTTCCATATTCCAATATTCCCGGTTTCAGTATCTATATATAGAACTATTATTATTATTATTATTATCACAAGATTTAAAGATAAATTATCTTAAGGATTGACACTAGGATGTCTATCCCTTGAAAATAATACAATTTTTATCATGTCAACTAAAGAGTTACTGTCGGTTTTCCTAATCGCCGTGTAACCAGCTAGTTGTGGCTCATCAGGTATCTGAGATAAGAAACTGTCTAAGCCTTTCTTGAAAATATCCAGTGATACCCCTTTCAAGTCCCTGAGGTGTTTGGGTAATAAGTTGAACAGCTTTGGGCCTTGGATGCTGAAACTTTGTTCCATCAATGTGCAAACTTTATTCTTTCCAACGATTCTTTTGATTTCACACTTCCTTCCGTGTCGAATTTGATTGTATGAAGCGATTTCAGAGTTAACGTTGGGGACAAGCCCCTCAAGAATTTTCCAGACATAGAGTATACGATAACGTTCGCGTCGACGCTGGGGAGAATATACTCGTAATTTCTTAAGAGTTTCCCAGTAGTCCAACTTTTCATTAAGTTTTATCTTTCTTAAAAATGACCATTGCAGTGCATCAAGCTTTTGAATTAGGCTTTTTTTGGATGGAGACCATAATACGCTGCAGTACTCAATTTGGGGAACAAGATACATTTCCCAAAGGAGAAGCATGTGCTCTTTTTTACGAGTCTTGAAGGTACGAAGTACCCATGACATCATTTTCTTACACTTTTCTATTGACTTGGTGATGTGTATATCGAAAGAGCAGTCATCTGTCATTGTTACACCAAGATCTCGAAGGTTGTTTTTTTGAAGGATAACGTGACCATTTGGAGTCGTGTATGAAGTTGATTTTTTTAGTGTGTGATCATCACCGTAACGCAGGACTTCAAATTTGGTGTCGTTTACCTCCATGTTTGATTCTGAGGTCCATTCATAGATTGAGTCGATTTCAGTTTGATGGTTGCTGACATCGATTGCATTTCTTACATTTCTGGTACAACGGGTGTCATCAGCGAATGATCTGGCTATACTTTTATCTAGACCTCGATCAATGTCCATAATGTGGATCAAAAATATTAGAGGGCCGAGTACACTACCCTGTGGGACTCCAGAAAGGACAGGGCATGGATCAGAAGATATACCATTCACCACCACAGACTGGGTACGATCAGTTAGGAAAGCACGAAGGAAGTTAATTGTGTTTCCTCGTATACCAAGTCTCTGTGCCTTTGAGAGGGCAATACGGAAGTCTACCTTGTCGAAGGCTTTGGCAAAGTCCAAATAAATAACATCAACATTGTCGCCATTAAGCATATGGCTCAGGATGGAATCGTAGTGCTCCAGAAGTTGGCTTAGACAAGATCTGCCAGCACGAAAGCCATGTTGGTTATCATTGAAAAGATCGTTTTCTTCAAGATAGAATGTCATGTGTTTTCTTACTACCTTTTCAAATATTTTTATAAGGTGTGACGTCAATGCAACAGGTCGGTAGTTAGCTGGAACAGACCGAGAACCACCCTTGTGTAGTGGCGTGATTATGGCATGTTTCAAAACTTTTGGTATTACATTGTTTTGCAAACGTTGATTTCAAAAGAGGCAGAGTGGAGTTGACAAAGCCTCTTTGCATTTTTTAAGAAATATTGCTGGAAATCCATCTGGACCAGCTGCAGATGAGTTGTCTATTTCATCATTAGCCGCTTTGATGTCTTCTGATGTGAATTCGAGTTCGGTGATATTAGTCTGTGCTTTTGGAGTACTGTTAGCATACCATTTAGGAGTACTAAAAACCTTTTTATATTGTGAGGAGAGGAGTTCTGCCATTTCTTTGCTATCGTTTGTCAATGATTGGCCATTATGTATTGGACCAATTTTTGTTTTTGTTTTTGATTTCTTTTTCACATAGGAGAAAAAAAATTTAGGATTTACCCTAATAGCGTCAAGGGCCTTCTTCTCTGCATAGTCTTCTTCCTTTTCATACGATTTTTGCAGAGTTTTCTCTTGATATGAGTTCTTTGATCAGATTGTCCATCTTTTTCTGAGATTGACTTTTGACTAACCTTTTGTTGATTCTACGACGGCGTCTTAAGAGCTTTGTTCTGAAACGCATTGTTTTGTTCTCAGAGATTTTTGATATTGATTTTGATGGAACAAATCTTTTGGCTGCTTCAAGACAGATTGAATAGAAACAGTTAAGCATTTCACTTTCATCACATTTTCTCAATTCATTTTTCCAATCAACATTCAATAGGTACTCTGTAAGTTCATTCCAATCAATACTCTCTTCAAAGAAGTTAAGTGCTCTGAATGAGGTAAGAGGTGGTAATGAACTTTCTGCTTGTAAAGGTACATCTATTTCAGTTAAGATTTCTATACGGGAGTGGTGCGAAATCGAATTGATGGTAGATGCGATAAGGATATCGTGAATGCTGTCTTGATTGTTTGTAAACAATAGATCGAGTATATTTCCATCCTTATGAGTTGAGCTATTTACAACTTGATGAAGAAACATTTCATTGGATAGTTCATCAAGATATTGAAACATGAGTTTCTCATCACTTGGGCAAGCAGGTTTGCAACACCCTGTTTGCCAATCAATGTGTGGTAGATTGAAGTCACCACCAAAAATTATGTTTGTATGTTGATTATTCAGTTGATGTAATGCTAATTTAAGCTTATCTAAGCAAGTTTTGAAGTCTTGTGGTGTTGATGGATGACCATGAGATCTATCATCTGGTTGTCTGTATATAACTATAATACACAGGTTTTTTGATACAGAGTGCAGTCCTAGCATCTGAATCTGAGAAGTGTTATGTTCGACTATAAGTTCAAATGAACTGGATATGTCATTTCTTATATAAAAGGCAACACCTCCTGCTTGTCGGCCTCGTTTAGCCTTTTTCCTACAAGAATCACTACGATGTAGTGTATAACCAGAAATATCTAGCTCTGCTTGGATATAATTATCATTCAACCAGGTCTCACTAAGTCCAATGAATAGTGGCCTAGTTTTACTGAGATCATTCAGATAAGGAACTTTTGACTGCACTGTCTGTGGAGCTAGCCCCTGAATGTTCAGATACATATATGAGTTTAGCAGCTTCTGAGGAGTGCTGGATGTTGAAATTGACTCTGGTCACAGAAACATTTAGAACCACACCAATATTGATAAAATACTGATATCCGATATATAGAAGGTTGTAAAGCTGTTGTTGTTGTTGCTATGGACAATATTTGTTTAACAATGGTTACCAGAACAACAAAAAAATCATGAACCTTTTAGAACTAGAACAATATCATCAAGAAGCTTATTTCTAAATTTATATTGTATTGAGTATTATATTAGAAAAGATGGAATGGTTTTGATGGAATTTCCTTCGTTGTTGTTGCTGTTATGGACAGTGAAACGACCAATCAGTGTATGGAACCAAAACTTGAACATTAAGCAGTGTGTCTGTGGTTATGGCCCGACGTCAGACTAAACCTCAAAATAGAGAAACAATTCATTTCAATTTCAAGGCAATGGCTTTTGACCTCAGCAAAATAAATTTGTTTGACTTTTCCCGTGATTACTAAGAAGTCCTTGCTTTTACTAATGAGTCTTGTTGCTGCAGTCTGTATTCATAGCTGGAAATTGTTACTTTTACACGCATTGTTTTTTTTATAAGTAATTTCAGCTTGGGCTCAGTACTGAAAATTGCTTAGCTAGAGGGCCAATTTGAGTACTCAAAATAGCTTAGCAATTGCTTAGCTTTTTGTACTTGAAGATTTGTTTCTTAGAATACTATCTCACAAGTCTTTTGTACAACAAATGTAAATAGTATCTTGCATACAAAAGTATGCCAGGGTACTGATATCCACTATAACCTACTTCTCAATAGCTGCTGCCCGGTTCTCATTAGCAATTTGATCTGAATTAGAATTTTCGAATTGCTTAGCAATCCTTTATCCAGTACTGGAATTGCTTAAGTTCTTGTCATGTCCAGTACTGTCTTTCTTATAAAGCAATTGCTTATAAAAAAGAATTTGTGTAATTTGCTGACCTGTCTGACCTGCCATCGTCAGTGTGCTGCCAGTTTGCTTTTTCACATTCATATTTTTCCTAATCTTGTGGTTATTTCGTGTAATTCTTGGAAAGAGCAAAGAAGGCCACATTTTGAAATTTGAGGCTCGTATCCTTATAAAACTTTTCTTATAAAAAAGAAAGTAATTTCTGTCCATCTAACCAACAAGAGCTAAGCACGGGCTACGCAAGAGCATGGTTGGAAAAGCGTCACAATTTCTTCAATTCAACGAGGGCATTAAAGTGAGCGGCTACTTCTCTAGCCTCGACCTTAAGCCATATATTCATAATTTTGTGATTTCGTCGTTTACAAAAACAACTCTGTGGGCATTCAAGATACCGTGAATTTCTTTGAAAAGATTGTGGAATTGTGGCTTTTTAAATGAAGTTGGCAGACCTCCCAGATACTTTATCTTGATAAGAAACATCGGTAGGACATACACATCGGAGACACAGCTCGACCTTGGGGAACGTTAGTAATTACAGTGGAAGGTACTCTACCATCAGTACATTGGGTGGATACCATCAGCACTTTGGATGGATACCATCAGCACTTTGGATGGATACCATCACTCAGCACTCTGGATGGATGCCATCAGCACACTGTGATATTCAGTACTGTGCAGGGATACCATTCAGTACAAAATCAATAATCAAATCAGCACTACGGACACGGAGAAATACCATCAAGCACTGTGGAGTGATAGAGTGATACCATTAAGTACTGTGATCGGTATTCAGAACTGTCGTGGAGAGATACCATCCGTACTGTGTAGGGACGCCATCATCAGTACTTGTGAAGGATATCCAGTACCGTATACGGACGCCATCAATACCTGTGAAGGATATTCAGTACTGTGCAGGGATACCATCAGTACTTGTGAAGGATATTCAGTACTGTGCAGGGATACCATTAGTACTTGTGAAGGATATCCAGTACTGTCGTGGAGGAATACCATCAGTAGAGTGTAGACGGCTAGTTATATAATCGGGAACGGGGAATATTTGGAACGGGAATCAGGGAACCGGGGAGCATTAAATCTCTAAAAAAGGGATCATCGCAATGGCACTTCCGATTGCAATGCTGTTTACACCAATGGAAAGGGCTGCCCTTTTACAACCCCCATATCAAGGTCTTAGGTTCCCTGAGTCTGCAAAATAGCCCTAATCAAAGTTTCATTAGAACGTGGATTTCTCGTGCAGTCTCACTTTCGCAAAGGTCTCAAATATTTTGCAGCGGTCGGCAATTGCCCTTTTCTGGCATTTTTCTGGCATTAGTATATCCAGGGTAATAATATCCACTGTAAACTACTTTCCTATAGCTACTGCAAGATTTTCATTGCTAATTGGATCAGAACTAAAACTTAAATTGCCTAACAAGCTTCTAACCAGGGCTGGAATTGCTTAAGTTCATTGTCTTGTCGAATACTGCTTTGTTCATAAAGCAATTTTGTAGACTCGGGGAACCTAAGACCTTGGAGTGGGGGTTGTAGAAGGGCAGCCCTTTCCATTGGTGTAAACGCCATTGCAATAGGAAGTGCTATTGCGATGTCCCCTTTTTTAGAGATTGAACGTTCCTCGGTTCCCTGATTCCCGTTCCAATATTCCCCGTTCCCGATTATATAACTAGCCCAGTGTAAACAGTGGAAGATATCATCCAGGACTTTTGGAGAGTAACCCCGACCACAACAAGCACTTGTGTAATCACAACAAAGGAAATAGAGGACTTAATACAGTAATGCATTTCATATTAAATGGAAAAGCTTGTTAAATTCTGACTAGGTCAACTGAAGTAACAGGGCTAGTTCTGTACCTCAGAACTTAATCATGTAATAAATCTTGTAAAGGATGTTTTTTTCATTTTTAAATTCTTTATGAAAGTGAACAATAAAGAAATTTCAGTTGATATAAAGATGAACGTAATCCGAAATTTTGTTTCAGATTAGATGATCCTTAATCAAGATAAAACACTTTTTGCTTGTCAAAATTGAATCGTTGAAGAATATTGAGGCTAAAAATTGCCACGAATGGATGAAAATAATATGGAGGCCCGTTCTGGTCAAAATATGATTATTATTTTTATCTATCTCTGTTGTTATTTTTATCTATTTACATTTGCAATAAATCGCTTTTGAAATATTTTTATGTTTTCCATGAATTATTTGTTTCTAGTATTTGCAAATAATTGCACATCACAATTATTTATCTTCCCTCTGAATTATTTACCTTCCCTCTGAATTATTTTTGTATCCAAGGAATTATTTTTGTATCCAAGGAAATATTTTTGTATCCAAGGAATTATTTTCGTATCCAAGGAATTATTTTCGTATCCAATGAATTATTTTCGTATCCAAGGAACCAGCCTCGCTTTCAAACAATGCCGCATGCTTTAAGTTTTCCCGCCCTTTTCCTGGCCTTCGTTGAATTTTGCAAACATGGATGCTCCAGATGCTCCCCCAAAAGAACAAATGCGTGTATTTGCCAGACAAGCACTGGACAGCATTAGCCAGCTGTCTAGGCTCATTCACCTACCAAGAACGAGTAGCAGTTCCAGCCCAACAACGAATGTCCTGGACAACTTTGACAATGTTGTTGAATCAAGGCCTAGCGGCAGTACGATCCACACACACACAGGCACAGCAGCTTCCACTTCGTCCACAAGGCCGGGCCCATCATCAGCAATTCGTGAATTACAAAGACGTTTCCCGACCACTCGTCCCAATGCAAGGAGAATGGCGTCACCATATGCAAGGCCCAGCCCCAGAAGACCAGGTAGGCCTCATATTGGTGGAGAATTGGTAACAAGAAACATTGTAATCGTGGATGCTAATTCTGAAAAAGTACCATCAAAGTCAGAAAAGCCAAGATTGGAGAGAAAAAGACGAATCATAACAGGATTCGACATTGACAGGAGGTGGGATGATAAGAGGCTTCATATGGAATTAGAATCATTGCTTCCACAAGATTGGATGAAAATTGCAGGTTTCGAGATATTGAAGAATTGTTCAGGCAGCTTAATAAAACCTACCATTGCTCAAAATAAAAAGATTGATGCACAGCTTCTTTTCAAATCAATCGCACCATCCGGAAGCATTTACATAAGACTTCTGGGAAATTATTTTGAAGAAGATGATGATGATGAAGTTGATGATATTTTGCTTAATCCAGCATTTAATTTTGAAAATGTTGCCCATAGCAAGGATGAAGATTTGGAGATAGTGGAGATTCCTGTTAAAAAAGAGAGCCCCCTTGCAGCAGAAAGTGAAGAAAAGCTACCTGATGTGAATTTGGTTGACGATTTACAGCAGTCTACAACTACAGCTGTGACAGACAAGGCAGAATCCAGCCATCAAATTTGCCCATTTGATATTGGCCAAATCATTGGGAAGGTAAAAGAAGCAAACCTACCTAGTCCAGTGGAGATTCTTAGATTTCTGCAACAAGAAATTGTGGAAGGTAGGTCATTGGAAGTTCAGCGTGCAGATGAAACAATTGAAGGGCAGTCAAATTATATTACAGTGGATAGAGAACAGATTTTGGAGACAACTTTCTCAGAGTTAGAGTACATTGAGAATTTTCGCCTGACATTTAATGTTGACTTTATGGGTGAAGAGTGCGTCGATCTTGGTGGACCACGCAAGGAGTGGATACAATTGATGAACAATGCTATTAAAGAAAAACTCTTTGACCAAGGTTTGAGAGATTTCCTTGCAAAAGAATATTACTTTGCTGGAATAATGATAGCAGTTGCCATGCTCCAGAATGGCCAACTCCCAGCCTTCATTGAAGAGAATGTTCTTCAGGAAATTTTGTGCAGTACAAGCAAGAATGAATGCATAATTCAGCTACAAAAGGGTCTTGAACAGCTTGGAATGTTGTCTGCCATACAGCAATTGCCAGAACTTATTCATCTTCTTCGACCAGGTGCTCAAAACAAGCTTAGTGTTCAGAAGCTCTTGCAACTGTTAAAACCAAAGTTTTCATTAGAGGGTTCAAATGCACGTTCTGAGGAGAAAGCCACCTACCAAATGTTTATAAAATACATCAGGGAAGTTGCAGGAGGAAGAAGAGAGAGTGGAGATGTAAAAATGACCTTGGGTCATATATTGAGATTTGCTACGGGGGCATCAGAAGAACCTGTGTTAGGATTCCAACTTCCTCCAGAGATTCAGTTCCCTATTCCAGATGAGCTTAAGAGAAGTGAGTCAAATGATCAAAGTGAGGAGCCTGCATTTAAAGCTAATTTTTCCCCTACAGCACGCACCTGTGTCAATGTTTTGTGCCTACCAAGTTTGACACACATCTTTAAGCTGCCAACAATGGAAAAGTTGTTTTCATTGTATGATCTTACATTTGGCCAATCATACTTTGGAATCCAGTGAAAGCATGACAGTGAACATAACAAAAAAAACATCACATTATCAAATTTAAGTTATCAACGTTAGCTGTTACCTGTTCTGTTATGAAATTTGTTTGGTTTTTGCTTATGAAGCATCTTCATTTTTTCAAAGGAATCCTAAATCAACACCATTTCAATATATTCATATTAAAATAGCCAGAAAAATCGGAAGCATAGCTAAACATATATTACTACTTAAGCTTTTCGTCTGACACGCAACAGAGTAATACGTCAGAAAGAGAACGAAACAAAAACCTAACGAATTATTATACCCAGATGTGGATTTTTCTGGCTATTTTGAAGTTTTGTACCGATCAAAGATTTTCATATTACCATAACTTATGGTTAAAGTGTCATTTTTAAATAGAATTTGATGTACAATTTTTTTTATAAGAACCACTGGCTGGACCGCGGAGCATATTTTTGATTGGGGTGGCTAAAAACTAAAAAGGTTGACCCATTGTTACCACGCCCATTTCGTTGTCTTTTGGGCATTATTGAGGGGGGGCTAAGCCCGGCTCTGCGGCCCATGAGAACCAGTAAATTTTGGCAAAGGCTCAAATGTTGTTAATTCTTAAATTGTTCTAAACAATAGGCTATTGTTTTGTCTATTGTTATCCATTATAAATCGAGCCTGGGTGTTCTTATAAAGTGTGTTCTTATAAAAATAGGAGTGTACTTCAGCCCCAAGACCTGTTGTCAATGACAAGCAAAAAGCACAATAATTAGAAAAACCTATAGTTTGTCATGTGAGAAAAGCCTAGTTTTTGATGACTTTGCTTTCCTGTAGAAAAAACAATTTTTTCCTTGGTTTTCCTAATTTTTCAAAAAAACATTACATATTAGGATTTTCTCAGAAAAATAGGCTTCTCTAAGATAAACCGTTATGATGCTTTATGCTTGCCATAGATGTTTTTGCACTTCTGTTATCCCAATGTAAGTTTAAAACAGTAAATAATGCTCCAAAAAGTTATAGTGAATTTTTAAGTAAGGTAACACATTCTTGAAATAGAATTTTTCCATTGAACCGGTCATTCTCCATTGGATCCGGCAAGTGAGCTAGAGTTTCCTCTGTAACGTTTTCTAACATAGGTGGTATTACGTTGACCTGATAGTCTTCATCTTCAATGTTAAGAATACTTTCTGGATCCATCCCGTATTCATCAATCTCCCCCTCTGTCAATGGTGTTTCTTCTGATAGAATGTTCTCAAGCATCCCCCTTTCCCACATTTGCAGAGGTGATTGGTTTCGCTCTGTAGAAACAGGGCGGTTGTTCATTTGATTAACAAACTCGTTCAAGGATTTTTGAATCCTAGGAATGTACACATGATGTAGACTAAAAAGATGTACTTCATCTAATACATCAAGATGCCCCTCATATTCAAGTTCCTCAAAAATGCGAGCATAAAACACGAGCACCCCAGAATAAACATCACGATGAAGACGCTCAACCCTGCAATTGTGCACTGATGATCCCGTTATTATACTTCCCCTATTTTCACCACGGTTTTGTATCATATATACACCAATTAGGTAGTTTTCCATACCATGGTCACTTCGGACACGCGAAGGTAGTCCCCACTCTTGAACTGCATTCTCAAATAATGCCATAACCGTCTCCGCTTTGTTGTTGTTATAGCATCCTGCATACATTATCACTCTTGTCTTACCATCCAAACAAACATGAATGATTAATTTGTACTTAATTAATTTATGGCAAGAATCTATGTGCCATAGGCTGTTTGGCATGGGCACATAATATTTCCTTCGATGTATGACCATTCTCCATCTAAGTGCAGTGCCCACTGGATCGACTCTGCGAAGGCACTCACTAACTCTCCATCTCTGAACTCGTAACCCTCTGCACCTTAAGGCACCAATAAATCTTCTCCTGCCCAGGTTGGGGGTTGGCCCTTCTCCGGAAATTGCCACTTCTCTATAAATGTTGTCAAGCTCATCATCTGTAATGTCTGAAAATGACTCGAACCTTTTGCTCAAGCCGTACTGTTTTCTTCGACGCTGCAATGTTGATATGCTGACACCGAGAAGGGACGCAATATTCTCCCAAGAGAAATATAGGGAGCGAAGATGTTCCAGCTGCTCTTTCGAAATTTCTAGACATTTTCTACCTGACCCTTGAGCCCCAAGACTAGTGGGCGCAGAATAAGCTACACTAACATCCTCCTCTGCAAAATCAATATCATCCCTCTTTTCAAGAAGGGTTGAAGAAAATGTAATCAGTTGACTGATAGCCTGTTTCAAATCTTCCAGTGGTGATTGGATCGTATTTGACTGAAGACCCGTTGCATTTTCTTGACCCAAAGCAACTTCATTCAAAAGAAGTGTGAGTGTTCCATAAGCGTCCAGCAATCTTTGTTTTGTTTCACATAGCACTGTTGTTGTCCATGACTCAATTTCTTCCGTGGTGCTGAAAACGGCCAAAACCCTTTGTAGATGCTGCAAAAAATTTGCAAAACCCTGCAAATTTCTTTCCCGGTTTCTACTCGGGTTTCTACTTCGTCTTTCACGTGGCATAGATACTGTTGTGTGTATCAGGTAAATGTCTGAATTGTGTTTCTGACGAGGTGAAGTACAAAGTGAATGGCTTAGGCCGGCAAGGCCAACCGCCAAAGCAAACAGCAAAAAAGTACAAAAAGTAAAAATATTTTGAAAGCGAGGCTGGTTCCTTGGATACGAAAATAATTCCTTAGATACGAAAATAATTCCTTGGATACGAAAATAATTCCTTGGATACGAAAATAATTCCTTGGATACAAAAATAATTCCTTGGATACAAAAATAATTCAGAGGGAGAGGGAAGGTAAATAATTCAGAGGGAAGATAAATAATTGTGATGTGCAATTATTTGCAAATACTAGAAACAAATAATTCATGGAAAACATAAAAATATTTCAAAAGCGATTTATTGCAAATGTAAATAGATAAAAATAACAACAGAGATAGATAAAAATAATAATCATATTTTGACCAGAACGGGCCTCCATAAAATAACATAAAAGCAATAAAGTGGATCACTTTGCAAATAATTCTACCACCTTGGATTCATGCTAATTTGCCCAAAGGAATCTGGGAAATATCATCCCAGGATCCTTTGTGAATTCAGAGACATCACACTGCAAAAGAGTTGTTCAGGAGGGAGGATTGCATTACACTCCCTTTTTATAGGAGCCAGTAAATTTGATTTGAAGCTGGCTGTTTTTAGATATCCCTCTATTTTCTGCCTGAAATTTTCTTAAATTGTTCTTACTTAATGATGATTGGGAAACCTGTTTTCACAAGAAGTTGTGTTGATTGGTACAAATGTGGACTCTCTTGACCATCTGATATGTCGGTTTGCTGTCAATCTGCTTGTTGTCAGTCTCGTGATTATTTCTTATAATTCTTATATTGACCTTAAGATGGTGAGCCTCGATTCGTTCTTAGCTTGTTCTTAATTTTTGGCAAAATCTTAGGCTCGTGTTCTTATAAAATTGTTCTTATGAATAAAATAGTGTAATCCAATTGGATAATTTGACAATTAATTGGATGTGGTCCATTATCTGTTAATTTGCAGCTGGTTATTAAAAACATCAGGTGTGTCCAGCCCCAAATAAACCTTAAAGGGGAAGTTCGGTCAAAAAAAATATTCTCCAATTTCGGTGTAAATGTGTTCTAAAGTCGTTGTAGGATACAATTTTAACTCTTACCTTGCTCCCGGTGACGATAATCCACTAACATTCGTTGCGAAAAGTCGCATGATTTTAGGCCGCCATTCTCGAAAATCTGAGCAAGAATGTTGTTGCTGTTTTTGACGTCATCACGGTCAAAAGAAAAAATCATGGGGTGAAACGCGTATTGCGGACAACATTTCTTAAGATAATTCTGAATCTTTCTTTGTTTTTGTGACACAATATAATGTGTTAAAAATATATTTTATTACTAGAAATAGATTAAAAACTGCAATATCAATAGAAATTACTCAAACTTCAACTCAAAATGGCTGAAAGAAGTTGTGAAACTTCGGACGAATTTGAACAAATTAGTAGCGACTAAGAAAGTCGCAATGAAGAATAATAAGAAGTTCTTAATTAAATTCGTTCGAAATCTTTGGATACGGAACCAGTGAGAAAATTAAAAGAAAATGCATAGCGAAGATTCCCTGGATAGCGAAGACTCCTTGAATTGTGACGAAGAAGAAGAGCTTGAGAACGAAAGGATAGGTAATGATGAATGGTGTGTTTGGGGTAAAAATGGGAAGCAATGGAGACATATACCAAGAGTCTTTGCTGCCAAGAAACCAACAAAATTGAAGAAACATCTTCAAAGGAGAAGCAGTTTACATTATTATTTATTTAATTGCCTTACATTAAGACATAAGAAAGTTTGAGGGGCAACCAATCCTAGTTTTTAGAGATACCCCTAAGTAGAAATATATAGAAATGAGAATGTTTTGATCTGGACTGAGAAAAACAAAAGGAGTAAAAGTAAAGTACCATTAGGCAAAAGTAAAGGGAAACGATGTGGGGTAATTATTGAGCCTCCCCCCTGACCACAACCATTATGAAAAGAACTTATAAGTCAACAATGTTCTTTACTGTTGATGGAATCCCGGAGTTTGTTGTCTGAAAAGGGTTGTGTATGTATTCTTGGTTTAGCCCCATATTCTCCACTGTGTGAGATTTGATTCTAGCCTTATCCAATACAGTACTTTCATCATGGGGATATTTCAGTTTGGTTTACTTGACAAGAACAGTCTTTGAAACGGCGTTAAACAATCTTAGGGGAGATTGAATGACCACTTGTAACAAATAATCTCTAGTCCCTTATAGACGTGCCCTTCGCCTATTAATCTTCTGAAAATTTTCCACCCAGGAAATCCTTATTCCAGCCCCCCTATTAATTAATTCTGGTAACGATTTACAAGCAAAATAAGAGTTTCACTACACAAATCTATGAGATTGAGAATTTCAAGTTAAATCAGTAAAGTTATTGCACTATGTCCTAAACGTCTCATTGTCGCTGCATTCTGTCTCTCACAGAGGTTCCCATTTTAACAATTTTCTGAAAAATTTCGAGGTTTCCAATTGACATTCTCTGTAATTTTGAACTTCTTATTATTCTTCATTACCACTTTTTTCGTCGCTACTTATTTGTTTAAAGTCGTTCGAAGTTTCACAACTTTTTTCAGCCATTTTGTGTTGAAGTTTGAGTAATATCTATTGATATTGCAGTTTTTAATCTATTTCTAGTAATAAAATATATTTTTAACACATTATATTGTGTCACAAAAACAAAGAAAGATTCAGAATTATCTTAAGAAATGTTGTCCGCAATACGCGTTTCACCCCATGATTTTTTCTTTTGACCGTGATGACGTCAAAAACAGCAACAACATTCTTGCTCAGATTTTCGAGAATAGCGGCCTAAAATCATGCGACTTTTCGCAACGAATGTTAGTGGATTATCGACACCGGGAGCAAGGTAAGAGTTAAAATTGTATCCTACAACGACTTTAGATCACATTTACAGCGAAATTGGAGAATATTTTTTTTGACCGAACTTCCCCTTTAAGGAACGTCTGTGTAGTACTGTGTGTGGAGTATGTTAAGTACTGTGGGGATTAGATCAATGGGACATCAATAGGACTATATAAGAATTTACTCCAAGAATACAAAATACGTAAAAACCAAATCACAGAGAATATACAAGATCTAAAATAGTTTTGAACAATGTAGGAAATTTTACAACCACGTATACCTTTGATAAAAATGTTTCAGTGTCCAGTTTATCATGTAAATTAGTATTAGATCAATATATTGTCGATTTCCAGGAATAAAATACAAATTTGAATAGAATCTTTAAATACAAGGGAACACTTTCAGTAAGTTAAGTAAACATGTTTCGCCGTGGTAACGATTTTTCTGGCTACTCCGAAGTTCTGTGCCGATCAAAGATTGTAGTGTGCACTTTTTTGCATAGCCTCGGTTTCAGGCTAGGCTAGTTTGTTAAAGCATCGGTTGCAAGCAGACTATTCTTCTTAAAGTCACTTTGCTTCTCATGGATGCGATGGTTGGGCCTACACGTCTTAGTTCAAACATTGATTTAACTAAGTATTTAGATTGATAAAATGCATAATTGCACATGTTTGAAGTAAGATGTGCAGGCTTTATTTGTAGATAAGATGTATTAGCCTTTTTGAATTGGAAGGTATGAAAACGAGACAAAGTCTGCAACTTTCTGTCTTCAGGGGACCATGTTGTTGCGTCAAATAAGCCCATCATAAACGACCAGGGAATTTCACAGTGTCTGTGTATCAAATAGCTTACCAGATGATAAATTCCTCAAACCTTGACGTGAGGGCTTTTCTTTACAGATCTCAAAAGCTTGTCAGTCTGCTGTAGTTTTGATTCCATATCACGCAGAAATGATCTAAATTTTAAAAAGGAAAAGAGTTAACTGAGAAATGAAAATTTAAGTTAATGTATTTCACCCTAAGGAACATGTGTGCAATACAGTGGATGGTTTAGAGTACTGTGGATGAAAATCAGCATTGTGGGGGATATCATCAGCACTGGGGGGATCAGTAAACTGGAGGGTATTCAGTAGTTTAGAGAGATACTATCAGTACCGTAGAACAGATACCATCAGTATTGGGAGAGGATGTTTAATATTGTCAAAAGATATCATCAGTACTTCGGGTTACCATCACATCAGTACATTGGAGGGTGTTTAGTACTGTAGGGGATACCATCATCACTGGAAGTCCAATTAGACAAACAATAACAGACCATCTTAAGAGTGGTAGTGGGAAAACAAACTCCTTCTGTCTACACAATCCATGGTTTGGATGTAGACGTATCTAGCTACTTCCTACTACTGTTCGAAGCATTAAAAATGCAGCTAATCAAATACACGCTTTTTTATAAGGAACCTGAGTCAGGGCCTAGTAGTAAAATTTCCTTATTTTGAGACCTCTTTTTGACCACTTTGTAGTTCTAAAAGTTCCTTAGTAGTTCCTTAATTTCAAGTGCTCATCTAGTGGATTGGCATTAGTACCGACGCAAGAAATGCATTAAAATTCAACATTTTGCTAAAACTCGTGATAAGGAAACATGAAACATATTGTAACACAAAGAAGCTTAGGCTAGGCCTATAAAAAGTAGAAGTTAGTTACATGGTCATCAGAGAAGTATCTACATCAAATTAGTATATGCAAAATTATAAAGTTCCTTAGTGATTTGACCTTTAGTAGTAAAAGTTCCTTAAGTTTTTCGACCTTCGACATGTAGGTTCCTTATAAAAGGTTCCTTATAGAAAAAAGCGTGTATGCAAAGAAATAAGGCTTGATTTGAGAATGGAATCTAAAAACTGACCTCGTATCTTCGACCGAATAAGACCGGTCACTATTTGAATCTGCAGCTCTTGAGAACTGATGCGTGGACGTGGACACACTTGGTATTGGATTGGACGGTTGAGCTGCAGCTTGCAGTGTCTTCTCGTGCGACCTGACAATCACACTTGGTACCGGACTGTGAATAGAACCATCCGACCTCTCCGGAAACCCAACATATGAATCCAGACTTTCAGCCTCCGAATCAAACGGGAATTCAGAGCCTGATACTGAAACCGAGTCAGGAGTATCGTTTCGAGGTTTGAAAAGTTCCTTTTTACTGCCTCGCTTATGATTTCTAAATTTCTTATGAAGAATATCCAAATTTTTTTGCAATCTCTCGTTTTCGTACTTGACAGTGTTGTATTTCTCTTCCACTAGTGTTTTTTCTTTGCGCAAGGAATTGAGAGATTTCTCTAGATTCCTCAACTCGCCTAACATCGCTTCTGTGCTTTGCGTTTCATTTGAGATTTTGCTGTGTAGCTCTCGGTTTAGGATCTTCTTCTCCTCTCCCATATCTGCAATTTCAGACAACAGCGCCTGGATCTTTTCAGCAAGGCTTTCTTTATCGTTGTTCAGAGAGGATATTTTATTGACTAGATTTTTCTCTCTGATGCGAGATTCTTGCAAATCGGTCATAACTTCGCGTTTGTCCTGTTTCGACTGCTCGCATGAATTCTCAAAGCTCACAATTTTCGTCTCCAGATGTTTGATAATAGTCTGATCAGCCTCATTTGCCGTCTTCAGAGCCTCGTTCTGCTGCTGTAATTCAATTACTTTATTCCGAAGACTGACAGATTCGACTTGCAATCGTTCAAAATCACTTTTGCATTCATTTTTGATACCGCTCAACTCATTTTCAAGTTTTTTCGATTCGATTTTATTGATAGCTAATTCTGATTCGGTGTTCATGTGTGCCTCTGTCATTTGTGCGAGCTGGTCTCGTATGCTCGATACTTTATCCTCGTAGTCTCTTCTCGCAACTTCATAAACAGACTGTTTTGTGGATAGCTCATCTTGCAGTAATTCTAAGCGGTGCACTAAATTCCCATTCTCTCTGTTTTGCGACTCAACTCGGCCTTCGAGGGACGCAACGTACTGCTCAAGGCCGCTAATTTGCTTCTGCAAAAGGTCGTTTCGAACTTTTACACTGTTTACGTCAGATGCAGTTTTCGAGAGATCAAAGTTTTCCCTCGCAAGTATGTCCAATTCAGCTCTCATCTCTCGCAGCAAGCCCTCTCGCTTTTCCTCGGATTCCTGGGTTCGCAAGTAGTTTTTTTCGACGATTTCATCGATAATCTGTCCCCAGCGGTCGAAAACCACAGCAGAGATTTTATCAATGGGAAGACCTCCGCAGGTATCCTCCATTTGCAACCGAATCTGCTGCGTAGCTTCCAGCCTCCCCTGCTCTAAGTCACGTGACTTCAACAATGCCAAAGAATAGAGCTCATCCAGGCAATTGTCTAATTGATCAAAGGTTTCAAAATTGTTCGTTTTATTGTACGTGGAGACAATAGGTCTTGACTTGGTATTTTTTCTAGAGATTATACTCTTTGAATCTACATTATCTTTCGATGTTATACTCTTTGAAATAGCATTGTCCTTGCCAGCAAAAGACGTTGAGCTGATATTTTCCCTAACAAAAGTCGCGTTTGGGCTTTTCCCGGTAGAGAGCTCGCTCAAAATTGTATTGCCCAGGGGGAAATAACGAGGATTATTTTGATCAGCTTCACTTCTATCCTCAAAGGTAGGCCTGATTTTCGCGATTCGCTCCTTGTTGACATCAAATGGTTGCCTTTGGGTCATGCTTGTGCCAGATTCTCTCATGCTCTCATTCTGTTTATCCCAGAAGTTAGGCCTACTGTCAATACTGTGAGATTGCTCCTCATCTAGCATATCAACTGGTTCATCAGCTACGCTCAAGCTTCCACTTCTCTCCAAAGCCTTTCTAAGCTCTGCAGTAGATGCTATGCTAGTCTGGAAAATGTCCTCCTCAACATCTTCATCAGAATCACTCAATGATTTATCCACATCGTATGGCCTTGTAGAGTTCCATGTAATAACCGGACTCGCCTCTTGAACGCTTTCAAAACTTATGAAATCGTCTGCTGACTTATGCGGTATTATCTCCCGACTGAACTGATGCTCAGACCAGCTAGTCAGTAAGCTAGTATTTTTCTTATCTGTAGATTCGACATCATCATCTTGCCTTTCAAACTTTAGGGACGAAGAAGAGAAAAAGTATTCAGCATGTCCTGGCTCTTGGTATTGATCAGACTTTGGTTCGGTAGATTCCAAGTTATCAAGCTCAGTAAGTTCCGGCGTATGAAATTCAGCGGCCTCCGGCTCATATTGTTCAGCAGGTTCTAGCTCATTATGTTCCACAGCACCATCATCTCCATTGACTGCTTCTATTACTACAATATTTCCAGCATTATAACACTCGTCATCAGATGCATCAGAACCAGATGTATTAGAGTATATACTAGAATTAGATGGGGTAGGTGCTGAAATAATCAGCATGGGTATCATTCGTCCTGCAGCAGCAATATCATGGGCATCAACAGTGATCCCTGTGGCACGCTCCATGGCTATCGAATCAATATTAGACACCAGAGAAGCATCAGAGGTATCTTTAGAGTGCGAGATTTTCATGCGTTCAGTATGATTTTTGTCTGCATTGGAAGCCATGTTTATTTCCATCAATTCTTCATCTTGTATCTCAGAATTTCCTCTGTTTTCAACGAATTCATCAGCATCATAGAATCTATCATCCATCTCATCGGGTTTCTCTTCCACTAGGTTTCTTTCCAGGGTGTTTTTAGTGTCGATGTTATCGCTGACTTCGAATTCAAGCGCCCAATTCCGATTGAAATCACGTGTGTTGGAGTGCCACGTCATGTCTTCGGCTGCAGAGACTTCCAAGTCGGGACTTTCTGTTGCGGGTGGCTGTTAAGGAAGAAAGACCCAGTGAGATAAAAGTTTAAGGAAGGAGGTGACTTGGAAACCCATTGTTACATCTTTTGCGCACGTTTTTCTAAATTGAGAGTGTATAGTGTATTGTTTTGCAATTGTTGTAGCCATAAAGGTCAGGGTTAAATCAAACCAAACCCCGTCTTTGCTTCCTTATCCAGAAGTTTTCGTTATTAATTGAAGATTTTATAAAATTCACTATCACATTTATGCAGGCAATGTGTACATGGAAAATTCTAACCGTCAAGATGGAAAATAAGGTAAACGTTCTACACTTTCAGGTGCTATTCAACATCAAGTGTAAAAAAAACTTCCAATAATAGGTTTTTCCCGACTATCTCCTTCTATAACATATTAGTAGGATGAGGTAAAGTGGCACATAGAATGGGTAGGCTGCTGTTGTTTTTGGTACCAAGTTTCCACAGGTCTTGGGGCATTTGGGGCTTAAGTGACAAGATCAGGTAAGATGGAATACATTGGAAGGTAGAATGGGGTACGGTGGAGGACCTTAAAATGGTATAGGACATTGATGGGCGTACCTTTGACTGGGATAGGGATATTAATGGGGGAATGTTTGGTAGGATATGGCTATATTCTTAGTAGATATAGTACCCGGCCTTTCCAACTAAGATAAGACAGGGGAATGTGCAGGAGAGGGGATGGGTTAGTCATTAGTCAGGCAAAACATATTCCAGTTGGAGTAAAGGACATTTTACCTTAGTGCTATCCCTGCCACTATAGTTGGGGATATTGCTTTTTTAGAATTTTTAGTTTCTAATGTTGTGAATCTCCTTCTATAAACTATGATGAGGTAAACAAATTTATCAAAATTTCACGCAACTAATAACTAACAACTAAGCATGGCAAAACACAATGACCTGGATGTAAACTGGTGCTGACTAATGCTAGATTCATGTGTAAAAACACTAAACTCAGCCATAGTTCAAAAAGAATCTTGTCTCTAGGAAACAAAACAGACCACGGAGAATCTTAAATGGTGAACCATTTGACAACAAACTATTAAAAAGGCTTTGTATCAAAGTATTAGCAGGTACATGTATTCTCACGTCTAGAAAGAAAATTTACCTTAGTCGAAGGCCCAGATTCAGTTGCAGCTTTGATTTGAGATTCGTTTTCTCTGTTGGAAAGAGATTGCAGGAGCTGGGCTGAGATACAAAAGAAAAAAATCTAAATTACTTTCCTCTGAAAACCAAAGGGGTTAAGTTGGTTCAAACTAGGTATGAATTCGTGAATACGGAAGCAAGTGTCTAGAGTAGCTATGTGTGGATTTTTTGACAGTCACTGTAGGACGCAAAAGCAAAAGTCGCATCACTACCACGTAGCAGCGTAGTGCTAACTGTACACCTGCGAGAAATAAGGCGTCTCGAGCTTTCGTAGGCTAGCATGTTAAAATGTTCACTCAATACAAATTGTAGCAAGGAAATACGGGGCAATGATATCACTGACCATGATATCTGTTTGCAATGCTTATTTGCAGGCTAGATTCATTTTTGAGGACTTTGGAAGTTTAGCAATCGAGAATAAGGAGGATATAGGGCGAGGAAACATCACTAATCTACAGATCTAAAATGTATTGCTGTTATTTTGAGGTCAAAGTATTAATTTCGTGACAATCCCTCTTTAATGCTAAATATACTAAATATATAAAAAAAACTATAGAAAAGCCAAAAGTACAATTGAAAATTTGACTAACATAGACGACACTCACATAAAGAGTCCTTATCATCCTTTGCAATTTTGGTAGTTGACTTTTTAGGAGAATCAACAATCTTCCTTGTAGAAGTCCTAGAATCGTCAGATCTGGAGGGACTTAGTGGTAGCTTAGCAAAGAAATCTTTTAAATCGAGAGGTCGAGCTTTCCCTGGACTTTCACTCAGTGGAGACGTCTGACCCTGAAAAATAAAGAGCACTGAGGAATAGTATGGTCAGTAAAATGATTCCATCTTTAGTAAAACAAGCATATAGGAAATATCCTCTTTTAAGAGCCCCAGGCTTTTTATATTCTAAATTAATATTTTAACACTAACTATCCGTTCTGAAATTTAAGGAAGGCTCCTATGATAAGAAAGTTTCACAAAACTACTTCTTGAATGGGTCATCTGATGAAAACGTCCAAAGCAAAAAGTGCAGTTTTATGTTTATTTTTCATGTTGTATGATGACACTATGGTTGGAAAACCTTGTTTTTCTTATGTTTGACGTGAGGGGTGCCAGTTATTGGTTCGTCTATTAAGAGCCTATTTAAGAGGCCTTTTCTTTCTGTTTTCAAAATACAAAAGAACCTATAGTATATAGGCTGATCTCAAAATGTGAGGTTCTTATATGAAGTTGGTGATGTGTGGTTCACCTATACATTTGTGAGATTTACGTGGCTCGGTTGGTCTGTTAAATCAACTGCGCCGCTTCTCAGTTAAAAGTGATGCGTGAAATTAGTGGCTGTGGGTTCGAATCCTGCTCGCATCATTTTCAAAAACCAATTTGATTAAACTGTTGTTAGTTGTTGTTGTTGTTTGTTGCTAGGCACATACGCTTACTATCTTCGCAAGGTATGGGTTTATGTGCTACGCACAAAGGGCCCACTGAATAGGTAAACAAATCGAGCAGTGCATTGATAGTTGATTAGAAAATACACCTACTATTTTCGCAAGGTGTTGATTTAGGTGCAAAGCAATAAGAACCCACTGAATAGATTAACTATCGAGGAGTTCAACCCAAGTCCTTCTTCTTGATGTGACCACAACACGTGAATCCTTTTGCAGTTTATGTCTGAACTTACAGAGAGTTGGCTAATTCTCTCCTCACACTTTGTGACAGGTCTGAAGGTGGTTTCGAGCCAAGTGATCTAACCACTCGGTCATTCAAAACTGATATTCACTACCACTCTAGAGAGATTTCATGAAACCTTACGGATTTTGGCAATCTGTTTTCATCATCGTTGAACAATCGTTGTTTTGACGACTCCATTCTCAATGATCTTTGCATTGTTTGGCTTTCTGGACCTTTGGCAGGCGATGAACTGTTGTTCTCTTGGAGAATCTAGAAGCAACAAATAAAAAATAGACTTGGTAATCCTTAAAAGTTTATATGCGTTCCCTTCAGTCATAAGGTACGCAAACAAACAACAATCTGTAACAAACGACAAACAAACAACAATATCTTTAAGACTTTGAAATACATTGTTGTAAGCAATTGGTATTGATACCAAAATGAATCTCATTTATTCTTTTCCTCAAAATAAACACAGTCCTTTCATCTCTGACAACACAAAAAAAATACGTATTGCATCTGCATGGTCTTAATCTAACCCCATTCAAAATCAAGTATAAGGTTCCTAAATCATCTTGACGAAGTTCTAAACTCCTGGAAAAAACTTTTGAGACACTTGATGAAATTTCAATTGCTCCTAAATATCCATACCCCCAAGCCCCACCAAAGTTATGTATTAATCAATGTGTATAAACTAAACATGCTTCCAAAAGATATACCTTCCTTCGTAGAATTGTAAGATAAATGAGCAGTCCTGTCTCTGATACTGATCCATCTTGCAATGTATCTAAACTGGAGAATAGAAATCGCAAAAAATTACAAAAGTAATCAGATAAAGCTGTATGAAATACAGATAGACTCAAGGGTTGTATCCCATCGCCTTATTTGCACCAGAAACTCAGTCACACATGTAACAGATTTATCTCACTATTCTGAATCAAAATTGTGTAAAAAAGAAATTTCTAAATAAATATATTACCTGAATTCTGAATTGTCAATGTTCCATTGCAGTTTTATCGCATTAAAAACATCATTAAGACTTTCCTGTCCATCCTGCAAATATAAAATTGTGAAAATCATCACCAAGTTTAAGGGTCTTGTTCACATGAACCTGAGATGATCGGTTGACACTGTATAACGAGCGCCATTAAACCAGGTTGGCAAGTTGCCTTTTGGAAAAGTGCTGTTCAACATCATATTGTTTTTTCACATGAACTTTCCATTCCCCCGTGTCAACCACAGAAGCTGCGTGACCCAGCCTTTCACTACCAAGAACTTAATACCTAATGAAGAAAATTCTAAATGTGAATTCACCTCAGAAACCGCTTCATCGAAGTCTTTGCGATATTTACCAACAAGCCTTTGCAAAGCATTGCCATTGGAAAAGCTAGAAAAACATGACGTGAAAGTTGAAATTTGAATAAGTGAATTAAGTAGAGGATTATTATAGAGGAGACTTTTAGAGGAGGACGAGGAAGACGATGGCTTGTGTTAAATCGAGGGAAAGGATAAGTAGCTCAGAGATGCAGAGAGGATGGTAGAGATTTGATAGAGGTGTGGTTAAGGAGACAGTGTTCGAAGTGGTTTGGGCATGTATTGAGAAGAGGTGAGGATACAGAGTGTTAACAATGGAAGTGGCTGGAGCGCAAGGGATGGGGGGGCAGCAACAGCAAGGGGATGGGAGGATGTTGCTGAGTATGATATGAGGGTGATGATGGGGTTGGAGAAAGGGATAGCAATGGATAGGGAAACTTAGACAGGACAAATTCATGGACCGTTCAACCTCCGCTAGCGAGAAAAACGGCAGGGACAAAAAACCTGTTTGTGTGGGTGTGTGTGTTGAGAGGAGACTTTTCAGAGAATTGAAGGTGAATCTTTTTGAAGGCTTACATTGACGTTTGCTTGGTGGTTGCCCCATACAACAAGCAATTGAAAATCATTGATTTAAGATAAAACAAGGGATTAAAAATGCTCAGAGTAAGATACCCAGACCATGAATCCAGCGGCGGTTTTCGGTTGGGGACATGGCTACAGGCCCCGTGCCTCATAAAGGTGAAAAGGGCCCGCAAAATAAACAAAAATACGAAATATGGCACAGGCACATGAAATTTGGTCAAATCAAGGAGGGACAACCCGAGACCACCTGAAAGGTAGGGGGCAAAAATCAAAATTGCATAATTGGCTAGTTCAAAATAGCATTATTTTGAAGACCTCTTCAAAATAGCATTATTTTGTAAAAAAATTTGAAGGCCATGCAATGTGTTTTGCTCTGAGCCCACGCAGTTTCTAAAGCCACAACTAGATGAATCCAAGAAGGAACCGACCTTAGCCTTACCAGGTCAAAAAGCTATCTTGATCTTGAAATGGTTTATCATCAATTTCATCTGCAATCCAATCCAGCATGAAGCGCTTCCCTAATCGAAGTGTTCGCTGGTAACATGCTCGCTCTAAGGAAAAATCAAAATGGTTCGGTCAAACCAAAATTTTGCATACAGATTAATAAGATAAGAAAAAAATGTAGACGATGCACTACCAAGAGTTCATACCTGAGTCTAGAAAAGGTTAAACAGATATTTCTTAAAACTTTACTTTCATTATAACAATAGCCCCCCCTTTGTCATTCATCGCATGGCACTGTTCTGTGCTGTCATCAAATGCTAGTCCAAGAGAAACTAAATCAAAGAACATTGGCCTCCTTTGCACATGTCTGATCTGCAAAAAGGAAGGCTACTGAATGGATCTTTGACAGCCAAATCTTGTCAAGACCAACTAAAGCTTTCTTTAACTAAGGTGATATCAAATGGAAAAACTCTTGGAAATCATTGCGCAATGACAAGTAACTTTATCTCTGTTAAACTTACTATGACTATGAACATCAAAGTGGAGGCAGATCAACCACAGAGTATTGAGTGTTTCAGTACTGTCTCCAGCTTTCAGGGCTGTAAAGTAATAACTGTTATATATAACTGTATTACAATAATTGCCTTTTGTTTCATGTACAATGCAATAAGTGATACTACTAAATAATACAAACACGCAGCAACAAGGGGATTGTGTTAATCAAATTATCTTTCACAAAAAGAACATTTTTGCATTCATTCTCAAGAAACAAATTCTGGATAAGGTTTCAAAACAAAATTAGTAGTAATTTAAACAAAAAAATTTAGAAAACACATGAATAATTTCTATGAACATGTACCTTCAACATTGATTTGTGCATCAATTTCATTTGCATTTAAATATTCTTTTATCAGCTCAAATTTATCATCGCCATCCTAAAATAAAAAATCAGTAGCATAGAAGGCGAAATCTGAAATAAAGCAAAACATGATAACCACTATTAAGTTTTTTGTCTAACACTAATCATTGTAGTATATCCTTAGAACAAAACAAAATAGAACAAAATAAAACCTGACAAATATGCAGAGGGGCTTTACCCAGAGGAGGGGGTAAATGGGCACAAATCAGTAACTGGTTAACGATTTCCATAACCTAGAAGCAACTACTTACTGGACTCGAAAATCGCTCAGCCAATTAACAATGCTTAGGAACATGTTCCATAATATTCTTACTCCATATTCTTAAATTCCTTGGTGAAACGTTGCTCTTGCTTACTGCGGATTCAAAATATGCCACTCTCAGGTATGGAACAGATGGTTTTTAGACAATCTCGCTCTTATGACTAAGTTTTTAGGCACATCAAGAAACACCACAAAAAATACAATAAATATTTTGTAACTGTAGAAAGTTGATTAGTGAACTAACTTCATTTACGATTTCATCCCCTGTCAAAGTTTCCATCAAAGTGATGAAAACATCAGCCGAAAGACCATTTAGCAAGTCACCAATCCATATTTTCCAAGATTCCTTCAGGCAGCTATTCAACCATGCAACAAAGGTCTGAAACAAATTTGATACACTCATCTTTAAAAAAAAAAAAGAACGCTAAATCCTGGAACGATAGTTTTGTAGCTTTTATACCAAATATTGTACAAAAGATTTCTTAACAAGTTCTCCACCCCAAATCCCATTCTTACTTGACTTCATGTTGACATGAAGAGCCTTAGGTTTGTTATTACAAAATTTCACCCCATGCCAATTAATCAAGAAAATGTAACCATATTTGTGTGCTAATAAAGGACATTGGGAGTTTTTAAATTTACTGCAGCTTGTTGCTCAATGCTTATGTTTAAGCAGTGCATTCCTTATTTGTCTATCAAGGACTTCTGCAGCTAATGATTTGCATTGGTGCGGTGTTGGCCAGACCAACTTCCAGGCAAAAACACTTCTTTTGTTAGAAAATAACATTGCTTTTTTAAAACATAAGATTTTCACTGTAACTTTCAGTTAATTTTTATGCATACATCACTTTCTAAAAATGCACCAAATTGTATCTCTGAGTACCTAAATTTCAAAATTTTCAAGGGGTATGCCCCTAGGCCCCGTAAGTTAAACTTGAACCAGACCAACTATGGACAGCTTTTGCCCGGCCTGCATTATTTCATCGAGTTTCAAAACCTGCGGTATTGGGCTATATTTAATTGAAGATTGCTGTTTTTGGTACACTTTTATGCGGCCTTGCTGTTTCTAAATCCCTTATATAATATAGGTCCCCAAGAGAAGATGGCCACCCACCCAACACGCATGCAGCCTGGTTAACTATACCCTGCGTCACAGACACTGTACTTTGAAAAACTGTAGTACTTCTGAAAGTCTTATATTCTGTACACAGGCTAGGTTTAAAAAATAAAAAGCAGGTCTGATATATATTTTCACTGGAAAGGGGAAAGATGACGGACATCCACAAAAGCTACTTCCACTCAATCCTTTGGAAAAAGCAGCTAGGGGTATGCTATATCAGATTACGTCTAGCTTCAGTAAAGCAGTAGGCAGTGCAAGCTTCGACAAGACAAAAGAGGGGGACGGGGACCAAAATAATGCATGATGGCCCGCAGCCTAAAATAGGACAAATTTCAGTGAATATTTACCTTATTGGACAACACTGAGCTGCCAATTTCTCTTGCAACAGCAGTTGGCATATCGACGGAGATAATCTTGCTTCAAATTTCCCATCGCATTACCATTTCCATGCAGATGTTTACATTTACTTCAATTCTTTCTTCCTTTGCCGCCCATTTGTTCAGATGATCAGAAGATGATGTTTGTAAACGAGGCAAATTCAATATGTCACTTTCCCATTCGAATACACTCAATCCAAAAAGTTTCCGAACACTTTCGAATTTTGTGCGACTTTGGTTCAAAAAACTAATTGTTTACAAATTTCGACAATTCATTCCTCCAAAACCTTTGAACACATTTTATTAAAAATTTTGCAAACATTTTCCTCATTACTAAGATATATTTAGGGCTTGAAAAGTCTATTGTAAGTATAAGAATGAAAATCTAATTAACGTTTCTTGTCAAGGTAGTAAACAAAGGTCAAAAAATAAAGTTTTGAGCAAGGAATAAAAACTTTTAGCTAAAACGAAAAATAAGATGGCCTCAGCCAGACCTAGTACATCAAAAGTATCTTAGACCCTTTTGCTTTTGAATTTTACCAAGAATCTAGAAATTCGTTATGCACAAAATGTTTAACAAGACAAGGAAGAGGAAGGAAATTTACCACAGGATTTTTATCATCATGCCATTTTAATGGCAAAATGTTCGAAGAGGTTTGAACATTAAAAACAGTTTAAGGATCAGAATACCAAAAAAGCCGATAGCAACTGAAATTCTACAGGAAACATAAGAACAACCGCATTTACTGAAACATAAAACGATTAGGAACGGGCAGAAACAGGTAGGAAACGAGAAGTGGGCGAAAAGTTTGGAATTAAGTAAAAACCCACTTATTAGGGAAGGGATATATAAAAACCTTCCAGTAACCACTGCCTGTTTGCTAATCGTTTCCAACTTGTTTTCCTTCCTGTTTCTACTCGCTTTATTTTTCAGTAACTACGAACAACAAACAGATAAGGGATACCCTAAAAATCTCCAGTGTATACCAGAATTAACCTTGCAAATTCAACCTATTGATTCGTTGCAAAGCCTTCAATCATACGATGCTGTGTTCTGGTCGAATTTAAGCAAATCAGTTAGTTTTATTCTATGTGTTTTTTTAGGTTGTTATTATGTCCGCCCAGTCAAGGTTTAGGTCAAATTCAACCTTAAACATTGCTCTATTTGATTACAACAAATATCTGGGTCATTAAAACACCTTAAAGACAAAAAGGCTAGTTTCATTCGTCGAGTTGAATCGGCTTTTTGGTATGAAAACGTACAAAATTGTGGACTCAATGATGATAGAGATTTACAAAAAAACGGATCGATATACTGTACTATTTTATCAATTCATTTATCAAACTATTGTTTCACGGCAAATTTTGCTAGATATTTTAAACACGCCAAACCAGCTGAGCTAAATAAAAAATTGAGAAGTTATAGAACATGGAATAACAAATACTGCTGCAGAAACAAATATTACTAGCTCTGCTAGTGATGTAAGGTTTCTGAGCTTTACTATACAGATTCGTTAATAAAGTTAGGTCTCCGGTTTTACTGGTAATTCTCATTCTCTATACTGATCCGATCAAAGACTGTTCTTCTCTGAAAAACTTACAATGTTTATTTTCTCGCATAGAGTGCACGCCTTAGACTAAGCTTTACGACTGTTCCAAAATATCTCGCAATCAAATTTACCAAGTAAATTAAAAAAAATCAAATACAAAAGTAAAGTGTCCATTAAGCTGAATTAGATATTACGTCCTATAATTCTAATGAGCACTCATAAAATCTTATTAGAGTGGGGTAAGCAAGGGAAAGAAGTTAGTGTGGAAAATATTTGGCATAATTAGCATAATTTGTTTCGTTTGAGCACGTGGAATCAAGATATCGAATTTTGTATTTTGCGTGAGTGAGAATTTGAGTGAGCATTCGAAGCAGGTAGTTTTGGAAGAAACGTTCAAAGTTTTTCGTTCAGTTTTAAATGCTGTCTCTTTTTATTGTGTTTTGAACCTGCATGGTTGGGGATTTCCAACAATAGATAATGCAAATAAACACTCTTCCTTTTGTTTTGAAATACCTTTTCGTTTTAAAGGGTTTTAAAATAACCTCTCTTGGTGAAATCAAAATCTGATTGGTCTAGTTATTTTTAAGCTGTGGGGAACACCTGTGTAGTAGTATGGAGGATGTTTAGTGATGTGTGGGGGGGATACAATCAGTACATTGGAGGATGTCCAGTTCTCTGGAGGAATATCATCAGTACTGTGGAGGGAAAGCACAAGCACTTTCTGTATAATATCAGCAGTGCCTTTGATTTCCTCCATAGTACTGATTGTATCCCCCATAGAATTAAACTGAACACCCTACATACTGATGATATCCCCACACAGTACTGAAAACTCCACAGTATTACACAGACATTCCCCAATTCCCAGGGTGACTTCATAACGTGATGGGATTGCTTTGAAAACACAGTTGCTTGATGTCCGTACTCCAACATTGCACCAACTCTAACTAGTCTCAATATATAGAGTGTTGGTTTCAACTTATTTCAATACATCGAGTGCTAATAAAAGTAAATAAAATCAACGTTTGAAATACAACTGAACATTCACCGCCCGCAATCACGAAAATGGTCTTGGAAGAGAATTTTGGGAAACTTCTCACCGCAGTTCTCACATTTTACAGTTCCATTCTCCCATTCTTTATACTCTCTCTGCTCCTCTAGCTGTTCGCTGGAAAAGGCGCGATAGTTGAGAGATGGTCGTGTGAAAACATTATCGCCTCCTGGACTCGACTTGCTTCGGTCAAAATCTTGCCTTCTGAAGTAACGATCTTGGGAACTGTCTCCCTCGGTTGGAGTTATGCTTCTTGACGCGCCTCCATCGTGTACAACACCCTCCATTCGATTCATTGGAGAGGACCAATTGGGAATCTGCCATGGTTCAAGTGGCTGCAAAAAACAAAGTGTTATTTCAAAATCCCTCTTCAAAACCTTCTGCTGTATTCAAAAGGTTCCTGAGATTTTAGAGAGATTCGCAATTTGGAGTTAATCTGATCATATTTTCCCAAATAAGCAATTCGATTCTATCAATTCATGTGAAAACGGGACTAATACCACTAAGAGATTACTCGAAATGGGTCTAACAATCAAACAGTCAAAAAAGCGGCCTTAGCGCACCAAAGAAGTGGAGCGGTCTCTGATTGGTCATTTCTTGAGATCATCAACATCATCTTGCGGCCTCAGCCGAGATTGCATTCACTATTCCTTTCAAGTTTCCAGTATTCTCGAAATAGTTGGGAAGGAGGTAAAGATTATTGCGGTCCGTGGTCCGTGTTTCATTTTGTCTTGTCCAGGTTCAGCTTGGTGCAGTTTTTGACAAAATTTGGGGTAATGTATTTGTGGAACAGCAAATTCGTAAGAAGAAGACGCAAAAATCGATTTCCAAACATTTCTCATCCCAGAAATAAGACCAGAAACTCAACTGTTTGTTAATGAGTTGTAGTTTTGGGCATTCAGCAAATCTAATGAAAGCAACAAACGTCCGCTCATACAATAAGTCTAATTTGGAGTTAGAGTATGGCTGGTATTCAACTAGTTACTAGCATACATCCCATCAATAGGGCTAGTAACAAGTTGGTTGCCTTCGAGTCAATTCTTGAAAATCAGAAGGCTTTTGAATTTTTAGAGGAACTTCTCATCAATAAAATAAGACTGAAAAAATTAAGTTTGTCTCAGATTCTACTCACCATTTCTCTATGTATTGGTTGCATTTGTTGTGGTGGAGGAGACTTTGCTTTGTACGTGGCCTGAAATCAGATAATCGAATTCAATGGTATGTATGATTTTCTAACTTGCCCACTCCCAACTTGCAGCTTACTATTGCTGACATACGAATTCAAGAACGGCTTTACAATTCGTAATTTACAGGCCATTACTTGACCGTTCTCAAACACGCATTTCAATTTGAGTTGGAAAATTGGAGAGTCGGTGAGTTGGTAAAACTATGATACCACTCTATCCGCTTCAGTTCAGTTGTCGCAAACGTTTACAACTAATTACTTGGAGACAGCCCAACTTCTGTGGAATATGGGACAAAAAAATGAAGGACTTTTGTAGCTCTTTATAAGACTTGGGCATGGCAGCCATGTAATCAGAGTAACAGGCCTTTGCATAAAGAATATTCCACCAGAGTGGCAAATCGCTCTAGTCAATTGGCTTAAAAGCTCCACTGGTTACTTTACCAGTGTGCTAGCAAGAGCTAAGAGTGATTGCTCTGGTCAGAAGAAAAGGCCTGCAGTAATGGAGATTGAAAGAGAAAAAAATTTACCAAGGAAGAATAAATTCATAAACAAAGAAATTAGCCTCTGTGCATCATCCTCTTTGATTACTTTAGGCGAAAAAGTAAAATGAAACAAGACAGGAACAATGCAAGACGACACAAACAGCAAAATGCAGATAGATCAAATATCTTATATAATGCATCATTTAATAAATGAAGAATAAATTACTTACATGTAATATTGGGTTCGCCTTATTTTGCTGCTGCATCTCAAGCTAAGAAAAATATATCAATAAATTAGTAAAAAATAAGAGTTTTCAAAAGTTAAACGAGATTGAGAATTTATTTTAATTTACGCTTAAAGCAGTGTCACATGAAAAAGCTAAGCAGATAAAATAAGACAAATTACTCTATGTCTAAAGCGAGAAAACTGCATTGCAGAGTTAGGCAATTAAAATGGTTTTTTGTTCTCACAGCACAAGACTTAAGAATGACTGCTATCACCACATAAAATGTATTATGCTGGAAGTTAGCATTTTCTGTTCAGATTTCTGTGATCCATATATGATAAATTTACCTTTTCACATTTCTTTCGTAGATAATCCAGTTCCAGTTCTTTCTGAAGAAATTGTTTTCGTTCTTGATGGTATTCCTTTATTTCTTCTTCATAATTCCGCATCTAAATAAGAAAAATGGATCATAAACTACTTTTTTCACCACGCACAAATTATAATGCTAAGATATCAGAAAAAACTCACATAATTGTACCACATCAAACTGTTTAAAAGTGGAATATTTTCTTCTTAAAATCGGGGAAATTTGCAATCAAGTCTTTCATCAGTACAGAGCTTTAGGATGGCAAAGAAAATCGGACACATGACAAAACATGATAGCCACTGAGACTTTGTTTCATAAAAAGAATAGAAAGATTTTAGGTTTCATTTTTGCTGCCTTTTTGACGTACTCCTCTGATGAGCGTCAATAGTTATATAGTTATTTTTAGCTATGTTTCTAATTTTCCTATCCGATCCTCAAATTTGTTATTCTGAGTACCATGAGAGCTTTTGGCCAATGCCGAGTGCAAATCAATTCTGTATCTTGACAAAGTTTTGATCTCCTTTAAATATTGAAAAAAGCTTTATTCTTGTGTTCTTTTACAAGCAGCTGATTCAAAAGTAAACCATTCTGTTCTTTGACAAAGATATAGCTAAGGCAAGAATATATGGGCTAATTTAGATTCAATTATAGGATCTGCTGCTTTAAGGTTCTTGAATTTGGTGGTGCTTATTTTCATGGCTCTAAAGGCTTTGTGAATTGTAACAACAATAAGTAAGTGTGACATTACACCGCTTTTGCACCCCACTTTAGCACCACATTCCCACTGATAATCTTTTAAAGAATGACAAAAACTCTCCAGAGGACTTTTCAAACATCATTTTAATTTAATGGAGATGTGGTCATTTTCAGGCAAAAAATTTGGACATTCCAGCACTAACTAGAAATGATGCAATAGCACTCTCATGTTTGTGATGCTGTTGATGTTTGTGATAAAATTTGATCACATCAGGCATTGCAATCTAATCTATCTTTAGTAATTGAGAATAGCACTAACAAAAAGTATTGAATTTCTTGTTCAATTATATTTCAAAGAGCACCATCATTCGCATACCACATACCACACGTTCCTTATAAAGAATCATGTAAGATTTTGAATGAGTGAACATACCACTGTTTGCATCATTGGTAGATCCTGCAGTTCTTCCTTGCATTTCTTTAATTCTTCCTTCAAACTATTAACGTCCCCATGCTCCATATTAACCTTATCGACCTGCTCCTGCATCATGATAAGGATTTGCTCTGCCTCCTTCACCTCCTTCTCAAGACGCATTTTATCACTGTTCGTTTTCTCTAAGATGGAGCTCATCTTCTCCATTGAGTCTCTCATTTGACAATTATCCGAAGACAATGCATCACATCTTGCTTCCAGTTTAGCCAAATATGCCTGTAAAGAAAGACATAATGGAGTCAGACATCTCTTCAAGATTATAGGGAAACGCACTTATCTTTGCACAGTATCAATTAAAACTAAAGATGCACAGAAAACCAAAGGGCCCAATAAGAGAATGAAGCATTGCAACGCTTGATGCATGAGCTTCTTGGTCAAGATGTGACAACACCACTTGCCTTTTCCCCTGGAATAACAGAGAGCTGGCAAATTCACTCAGGACACTTAACCCCCAAGGTCTCTAAAGTTTTATCAGGACTTCAAAGAGGCTAGCTTGAATGCTTTTTGCTGCTTATTATAAAAGTCAGGGTCAGGAGAATGATGAAGAAAAACGTCTTAAACATTGGGATTGATATATAACACTGCGTTATAACATCACTGCAATATATAAAATGGGTAGTTTTACATTCTCTGAAAAAATGAGCATGGTATCACCAGAAAATATCTATTTTCAGCAGCTCAAAACATTCAGCACGATCCAAGCAAAGAAAACGATTCAGCAAAATATCTCAAAAAATACCTTGTTGTCTCTTTGCTCTCTTATGGTGGCCAAATACTTATTGTTAACTTCCTTTAGCTCTTCTATCTCCCTTGAATAGCCATCCAGCAAACTGGTATTCATTGCAACATCTAAATCATTTGAATGGCCTGAGAAGGGCTCAAGAGAAAATTCGCTAGCGGTCTGTGATTCCGCATTTTGGTACACTTGATTGGTCTGCATGTCTGCATCTTTTAAAGAGCCTTGGGACCCTCGTCGGCTAGGCATCTGGCTCCCACTTCGGCTAGCAGCTTGGCTCCCTGAGTGACTTGGGGTGGATCTGCCATCAAATAGATCGATCCCATCATCCATAGACTCACTTGGGCCGCCCTTCATGCCTCGTTTGTCAAATTCTTGCATGATAGAGTGCATGATTGCGGTATTCTTCTCTCGCAGATGCTTCACGTAGCTCTGGTACGTTCTAAGCTTCATTTTCAGCTCATTGCATTCTTTTTTATGCTCTGCAATGTTCCTGGTTGCCTCTTCACTTGCGCTAGGTGTCTCCACAGACTGCAATGATGTTTCATATTGGTTGATCAGGGATGTTTTCAATGCAATTTCTTCTTCCAGAGTTCTTACTTTCTCTTGCATCTGACAGTTTTTCTGCAAATGATTTATCATGTTTTCAAAATTGAAATCATAAACATTTGGTTCAGCTTATGAATCAGTGAAGCAAAAGAACCTTGACATAAAGAGGGTTTATGCTGACATTTATAATTGCTTAGAGGGCAAGCTCAACAGAAGATCTCTTTTGAGTCTCTGCCTGGTCTACATTTTAAAACCAGTAATTAACAGTGATTTGTTAGAGGGTGATTTTAAGCATTAAGTACAAGGTTGTATTATCAATTTAAAGACACTTTTTGAAATTGTATCAAATCTGTCATTGAAAATATTTCTAAATGTTTACTAAAGATTTACAAAAGATAGTCAGAGCCAAATGTCAGCGGGCCTCAAGCTGGAAAGTCTTGTATTCATTTCTGATTCTAAGAGCCTGTTAATACATGACTGTGGGGGAAGCACTCCCAAGCGGTTGGATTTTTTGTTGAGTTTACAAGGAGAATTTTAAGCCCACTGATGAGGGCTGGCCCTAATAGGTATGGATGTGACAACGCTCCGGCGCTTTCCAGGTAGGCCATATTGTTGATTGTTTTGCATGGAAAATAGCTTTGGAGGGCTGCTCCTCTTCTCATATAAAGGGGGAGAAAGTATTTCAGAAAGGATTAGACCAGAAGGAGAGATCTCAGCTAGGACAGCTATTTCTCTTATGGTGGGGATGGCCGAGTGGGTGGTGGGGATGGCCGAGTGGTTAGATCACTTGACCCTTGTTTGAAGGGTCCCAGGTTTGAAACCACCTTCAGACCTTTCACAAAGTGTGAGGAGAGAATTAGCCAGCTCTCTGTAATTCCAGGCAAAAAGGCAAAAGGAATCACGAGGTGAGGTCACATCGAGAGGAAGGACCAGAGTCGCATGGCTTGATTAGTTTACCTATTCAGTGGGCCCTTTGTGCTTAGCACATAAACCCATACCTTGCAAGGATAGTGAGCTTATGTGCCTATCAACTATCAACTATTATGAGTTCTAGCTTCTTCATGTAGTAAGCAGACCCTAAAATAGAAAGCACTGCTGTTATTTTGAATTTATTTTTTAGATATAAGAGTTCCTTTGTAAGAGCAAATTTTCATGAGATTTCAAAAATTTCCACCTATTTTCATCAAAGAAAATCACTCAATATACGAATAATGAAATCTTAGCTACTATATGCCTTTCACATCCACTCTTTTTCTATTAGAACCATTAAAATTGTTTTAGAGCTAGCTGTTCTTAAACATTCTTCTATTTTCAGATCAGTTGTGTTGATTATTCCAAATTTCCACTCTCTACTATCTGACAAACCTATGTTCTGTCAATCTGCCTGTTTTGTAATTATTTCTTAGTTCAATGGTGACACACTTTTTTTTAAGGAACTGTTTATAAGGAACCTACATGAAGAAGGTTGAGAAACTTTCTTTAGGAACTTCTATTACTAATAGTGTCAGAGACGATATTAATGGTGTAGATATGAAACTTCTTTGATATGACTCTTATCAAATTTCACACTACACACATTTTTTTATATAAGTAATTTCAGCTTGAGCCCAGTATTGAAAATTGCTTAGCTGAAGGGCAAATTTGAGTATATACTCAAAATTTTGTCTCTAAGAATACTATATCACAAGTTGATGTACAACAATGACGATGGTATCTTGCATAAAAAAGTGTGGCAGGGTACTAATATCCACTGTAACCTACTTCTTTATAGTTGCTGCATGATTTTCAATGCGAATTAGATCATAACTAAAATTTTCAAATTGCTTAGCATTCCTCCATCCAGTACTGGAATTGCTTAAGTTTTTGTCATGTCAACTACTGACTTGCTTATAAAGCAATTGCCTTTAAAAAAAATGCGTGTATGTAGGCCAGGCCTAACCTTCTTAGTATCATGAAATGTTTTCTCATTGAACGAGTTTATTGCAAAATTTTGAATTTTAATGCTTTTCTTGCATTGGTACTAATTCCTATCCATTGAATAAGCACTTAAAATTAAGGAACTTTAAGACCTACAAAATGGTCAAAAGAAGTCTCAAGATAAGGAACTTTAAGAACTAGGCCTTGAGCTAGGTTCCTTATAAAAGTGTGTATTTATCAAATTTGTTATATATGATATCAGCCTCAGTTGTTTCTTGAGCTTTTTCTTACTTTTTGGGAAAATTCGGGGCTTGTGTTCTTATAAAACTTTCCTTATAAAAAAATTATAACCCTACAATTATTAGGCTATATGCTATGCAGTAACTTTGCGCGCCAAGATTTTCAAGATTCCGAATCCACAAATTCTAAGATTTTACCCTTTTTAACAGGAAACTTAGGAATCCCCATCAAAGGGGATTCCTTTAAAAAGATTCTATGAACCAAATGCAAAGGGAATTTCCCTCCGCCTAACAGATAAAAGGGGAATTTTCAAAGCAATCTTGCCTTTATCACAAAAGGTCCTTTGTCAAAGGCCTTCAGCAGACTCATCTTACATAAATGCTGCCAGGCTTGCTCTAAAAATAACAAACTAATAAATAATGACTCATTGTTTTAATGAGAAATCTTGCCAAATCTAAGGCCTAATAGGTAGAAGAACGTTTTGGCAAATCCCCCAAAATACTTTGATTTTGTTGATAAGGCTCAAAACAAAACTGTCATACTTATGGACCGTTCCCCAAACAACAGATTAGTTTACCTATTGAGAGAGCTCCTCCTATAAGAATTCCCTCCATACAATTTATTTCGATTCTCTTTATTTGTATGTTGTATTAAGTTTCCATATCATTGTATTAATTTTCTGTAATAGTGTATTATTTCCCTGTAGTTTAGTCATTTGTTAGTATACGTAATTATAAATTGTATGTAGTGGAATTTAAACATATATGAAAAACTGAAAACTGAAACTGAAATATATACTTTTCTTTGTCCCATGTCTTAAAAACACCATTAACAGACCTCAGCAAGAACCCTTCCCTTCCCAAATTCTACAGGATGTGTGAATACCTTCAATATGTCGGCTCCCCTAGGATGCTCGGTTGCTTTATTTACGGCCTTCATCAGGGCGATGTTTTCTGCTGTCAGACTATCAATTAACTGCTGAATTGAGCTCGGCAAATAAAATGGAACTTGAGTCGTTACTTTTTCGGAAGAAAACCCGGTTTTCTGCGCTTTGTACAAATCACTCTGCAACATGGCAGACCTTCTTTCAGCTCGAGCCATTCCCACCTCGAAATTCTTGGCTCTGAGTTTCAACCTTTCCGTTTCCTCTTTCAAATGCTGGCAATATCTGGCCAATCTTTTAGTTGCCATTAATGGCTCTCGCAATTTCAAATTCTCAGCTATTTGAGAACGAACGACTCGGAGGAGTTTCTTTTCCAGTAATGTTTGCCCGCCATCTTTTATGTTGAACTTCTCGTCCTTGGAAGAAATCAAAGACGTGTCTGTGCCATCCATTGCACTGGAGATGAAATTAAAAGCAATCCTCGATGATTAAAGTGTTTGGACAACTTTTGATTGCGCAAATTCAGCTAGTCTATACAGGATAGATCCTTTTACCTTCTGTCATGTGATGTAAATAGCCTTTCAATTATAGACCAAGGCAAAACAATTGAAGTTGAAACAATTAAGTAGGTCTAACTTAGGCCTATCAATTGTGGGCTTCTCGCCAGCAGTTCTTTCTTGTAGTTAAACGTGTTTTATTATACTCCGATTTTGATGTTGGTTTCAGTAAAAAGCGCAACTGGGTATTCAAAGCTTTCCAAACTGCGTCTACAAATACTTTAATCTCTTTCCTGCTTCAACAAGTCCAGTCGTGTATGTTTGTGTATTTCGATCTGAGCACTGTCCTGTGGAGAGCAATACGAAACTCTTCCGTTACTTGGTTTTCATCGAGGTTACGATGACATCATCGGTAGGGGGAATAACCCGAGGGAAGACAACAAACGCACGTGGAGGAGTCGAGTGCCTGTCAGCTATCATTGAGTGATTCCCAGGGAATCACACCTTGAACTCCCAGGTTATTCCCTGGGTTTCCTATCTTGCGATGCGTGATTCAGCATTCCATTTTCTCATTTTGGTCTTCGACACGTATTCTTTCCATAAGAAACTCAGAACTGGAGTTTCTCGAAGTGAACAATGAACAAATTTCTTTCTATTTTTAAGAAAACAGAAGATGATTTCATATATCTAAGTACCGTGCCAAGTATTTAGCTTCTTACAGAGAATACACGTAGTCTGCTACAGCCTGTCGATTGTTAGAAACTAATTCTTTTTTATAAGAACCAGTAAATTTCATTTGAAGCTGGCTGCTCTTAAATATTCCTCAATCGTTAGCCTGAAATGTTCTTAAATTGTTCTTAATTTTGTAATGCTTTTAAAGCCTGATTTGCTATCAGTTGCAAATTGCCACTTTTCTGGCCCATCTGACACCCCAGTGTGCTGCCAATATGCTTGTTTATATCTAGTTCTCTGTCTTATTATGGCTTTTTCTAATATTTCATATATTTAGCAAAAAATAGCCAGCTTCAGCTTGTTCTTAGCTTGTTCTTAACATTTGGCAAAATTTGAGGCTCGTATTCTTATAAAATTGTTCTTATAAAAAAAGAGTGTATTCAGAGCATACATGCATTTTTTTATAAGTAATTTTAGGTCGAGCTCAGTACTAAAAATTGCTTAGCTGGAGGGAAAATTTGAGTATTTAAAATGGCTTACTAATTGCTTAGCTTTTTGGCTTAAAAAATGTGTTTCTTAGAATACTACCTCACAAGTTGCTGTACAACAATGACTATGGTATCTTGCATACTAAAGTGTGCCGGGGTACTGATATCAACTGTAACCTACTTCTCTATAGCTGTTGCATGATTTTCATCGCCCATTGGATCAGAACTAACATTTCATATTGCTTAGCATTCCTCTATTCAGTAGCTTAATTGCATAAGTTTTTATCTTTTTGGGTACTGCCTTGCTTATGAGGCAGTTTCTTATAAAAAATACGTGTAGAGCATGCAGTACGATGAACCCTGAGTCCTTTCTAAACCTTACTGAGCCCTTAACCCTTTCAGAACTTTATCAACTGAACCCTTAACCCTTCAGAGCTTTATCAACTGAACCCTTAACCGAGGCCACCCCATATTTGTACGTGAAGCGTTATTTGGCATATTTTCGCGCGTGATTTCGTGATTTAGATATTTTCGGTTCGTGAATCCGTGATCAAAAAATCCTTCGTGTAACGTGATTTGTTGAAAATGAGGTCGTTATTCCGTGAAAAGGAGTTTTCAGGGGCGTGATTGCGTGACGCGTTCTGTTTGTTAAAAAATTTTCTTGCATAATAAGATGGAAAAGATCGTGAAAATTCTGTTTTAAGGTCCGTGATGGCGTGATAAACGAAAAATTGACGCGTGAATCCGTTATCCAGGGGTACTATGGGGGGCCTCTTAACCCTTTCAGCCCTTACTAAACCCTTTTTTCAGCCTACATTCTGGGATTGCCAGGTTTGAGGCCAGGTTTTTTGTTTCAATCGCAATTAAAAACGTATCCTTTTTTATTCAGGCAAATATCCAATCTGCAAATATTTCATATTAACTCGAGGGGAGATAGCACCAGTTCATTGGAGAGTGTTCAGCACTGTTTGGGAGGGAGGGGGGTTTTCAGTATTCTTGTTACATCTTGTAGATATGAGACCCTTTCTTCTACTACTTTTGGGTCTGTTATTGAGATTTTCATTTAGAATAGTCCTGGCTTTTTACCGAGGGCTAACAAGTTGCTTTTTTCCTCTTCTAGTTTCATAAAGTTCTAAGCAAACCATTCACTTACTATTGGGAGGTCACTTTCAATTTGAGAAGTTATTCTTTCAAAGCATGCATTGCTAGCTGCTAGCAAAATATTAGTGTCATCTGCGTACACGTTTTTTCTATAAGAAACCTAGCTTGGGTCCTAGTACTGAAAGTTTCTTAATTTTTCACCGGTTTCTAGTACTAAAAGTTTCTTAAAAGTTTTTTATTTCTAGATACGCAATTAACACCAAATTTTGCACTTTCCCTCGCATATTTCTTGTATTAAAATGTTCAATTCTATCCTATGTTCCTCTAAATAAAAACGTTTAGCAAACTTAAATCAAGCAAAAATGTATTGTTGATATGTTACTTTCCGGCTCAAAAAGTCCTCTTATCTTTTCAGAGTTTCTTAAAGATATTGATGTAGTTCTAAAAGTTTCTTAAATTTTTGGGGCTCTAGTACTAGGTTTCCTTTAAACCGGTTTCTTATAAAAAAAACGTGTAATTGCAAACTTCTATTTTCTCGAAGACGAAATATTAGTTCGTTGATGACAGTATCAAATAACAACGAACCAAAGACAGATCCCTGTGGGACACCAAGGGCTAGCCCTACCCAGTCGCTGGAACTACTGTTCACTTTGACTCTTTGAAACCTGCATTTTAAGTAACTATTTAATAGCAAGGCATTTCGGCTAGAACCATATGCATCTACTTTTGCTACCAGCAAGTCATGTTTAATGCAATCAAGTGCTTCAGATAAATCCATTAAAACTGCACCCACTTTACAACCCTTATCTAGAGTGTCCTTCCACTTTACCAGCCTTACCTAGAAGGTCTTTCTATTTTTTTTCTAAAAGTCTCAAAAAAATGCTGGGTGCTGCATCATTTACCTTTTCTAAAACCTCAAAGTAATTCAGATAAATTAGATTCAATGTAACAATTCATTTGTAGATGGATAAGTCTTTCAAAAACTTTAGAAATTGTGGGTAACACACTGATTGGTCTGTAGTTATTTCTTAAAGTTTTATCATTTTTTTCAAGCCTTAGTTCATTAGGGAATTGGCATTTATCAATGCACTGACTAGTTGAAGATTTTTTCAAATTTTTTCCACAAATGTCTGAGTGTTTCTTTAATAGTTTTGGTGGTACATATGTCTTTAAACGTTGTTGCCTTTTTATCATTCAAGTTATTAATTTCATCATACATTTCTTTCAAAGATAATTTTCTAAATGAGAAAGATTCGTTACAGGAGATCCTCTTGATACTCGGATGATTCGAAAAAGCATGCAAAATATTGTCAATCGGATTAGATCTGACACATGATCTGCTTGTAATAAAATGTCTCTATTATCAGATATTTCTAGGGAGTCAGTAATTATGACAAAGTAAGTGTTCAATAAATCTGCTATTGTACGGTCATCATTTACAACTTCGCCATCCTCAATTACAGTGATCTTCGATTTTTATATTGATGGTATTTGATATAAGATTTCTCTGATAACACAACAGTAGCTTTATAGCTTTCCAAAATTTCTTATTGTCAGTGATAAGAAGTATCTAAACTGTTATAATAACTTCTCTTTTCTATTCGGAGAATCTAAAGAAAACAAATTCGTTTCTTTCGCTGTTTTCGAAATTTGTCCCAGTTCTCAGGGGATTTTTATTTCTCAGTCTCGATTGCAGCATTGTGGCTTTTCGCAGATTCCTATTCATAAACGGAGTATGATTCGAGCGAAGAACTTTCTTTTTTAGAGGGGCGTGTTTGTCAAGAATTCCTTGAAAGACACGCTCAAACGAACCGTAGCTCTTGTCACAACTTGTAAGCTTCAATCTTAAATCTGTCCTAAATTCAGATTCAGAAAACTTTATTTTATCCCTGTAATTAACCGTTTAGGTACGTTTTCGTGAATTCCATTTTCAATAATGTAATAATAATTTTATGAAAATCAGATAAGCCGGTTTCGATTGTTACGGTATTGCAGAAACTCCTACTTCTATTGGTTATTATGAGATCTATGCAGCTTCCAGGGTTACTCTTGTTACATGTAGGCCCTTTAATCAATCCATACCCCTTGGGCAAATGAGTAGCAAACTGGGATTTAAGACCAGCCAAGAGGGTAATTTAAACAATCAACACGAAAAGAGGGGCGGTGGGACACTTGCCCCTAAGTCCCTAAGCATTAGAAGAGTAAGAACAACTTATAAGTGAATAATCCTGCCTAAAAATGTAAGAAAATTTAAGTATAACAATTTCGTACTGGTTCTAACAAAAAAGGAGTTTAAGGCAATGAATGGTCTAAAACAAGCACTCGTACGCATGTCTTTAATTTCTCCCAGAAAAATGACGTAATTGACTAATAATAGTAGCTAGCTAAGGAGTTCTTCGCCAAAATGCTAGACCTTTAAAAACAGGAAATAAAATCGAAAATGGATTCTTCATTGAAAAGTTATTCCTAATCAACATCAAAGCAAAATAAAATAAAGACAACTATTATATAGTTTGATTGAAAATCTAGAAGTTTCACAAACCTCTTCGCCTGGCTCCATGCTTTGCGCGAGTGTAGATAAACTTCTCTTAGTACTTGCTGCTCATACTACTGGCTATGTGATGAATATCCATCTGTTACTGTAAGCATCCAGTGCGTTGATTGGCTGGGAAGGCCAGCTTGCTTTGACCAATGACGCAATTGCTAAAGATAGCCTGACAGCACCTGAGGTTGAGGAGTGGGCATCGCAGATTGATGAATTTTGCAAAGCGGGGCATGAATATTAGTGGAAACTGCGCTGATGTGTTAGTTCAATAATAGTTTAGCACTTGGTTCTTAAATCAGGGAGACCCATTTCGTTTTCGAAAATTAGAATAACCTTAGTTTCATATTCAGCATAAGCCGGGTTGCTTAGTATAATGAATGGTACAGCGGTGGTTTTAGAGAAAGCAAGGCCCGGGGCTAAACACCTTGATTAAACCGAATTTGATATTTTCTTTAGGGTTTTTTGCAATTCTCGTTATTTTTCGGGGCTCTTTTTGCCTGAATGATGCACGGGCCTGGAGCCAAGGACACCCTAAAACCGACATTGAATAGGTAGCAGTATGCTGTCCAACTTTCAACAAGAGGAGGGGAGTAAATTCAATACCGAATTCAAGTACTTTTCTACTATACCCCTTTTCATACCTGATACAGATGATTTGCATTACAGAGGTATGGAAAAGGAGAAAATATGGCAGTTTCTTTGATGAAGAAAAGGCTAAGGATAAGCTTCGAAGAATATCCCAGAGCCTAAACCAAAATATTGGAAAGGGGAACCTTCAAAAATATGACCCAGTTCTTTACTTATGTCCCAAAAATCACGAACTTTGTGTTGCGAACAAAAATATACCCTGAAAAGAATTGTACCATTCATTGTCCGTCTTCACTTCCACTGCTCTATATGGTCGCGAGAATTGGATATCATGCACGGAAATGGAGAAGAAAATGGAAGCCTTAGATATGAACTGCACGAGAAGAGTACTGATGATTTCTCGGATGCTAAGGAGGAAAACGGAGTAGGTCAAAGAAGAAAGAAGAGAAACGGCAAACTAGAAAGGATTACTGAACATCATGAAAATCCGGAGGGCCATACGAGTATACGACCCATCATGTTTATCGTTAGTTTATGAAAAGACGTATTTAAAAATATTGTAATGGAACCTAGCGAACTGTTATACCCAGAGGTGGTTTCTCAAGTACTACCAAGTATTACCAAGGAATGTCAGACGAAAAAATTTAAAAGTAATTATGCTTCGTATCTTGAAGCTCTGTGCTGATCAAAGACTGAACACTCCATGTTTCTGTGAATGAAATGGCCTGGGTTTCTCGAAGCCCCGTTTGCGCAGTGGTAGCGCTCTAGAGTACGAATCTAGAGGTCGTGGGTTCGACTCCTACTCCTGTCATTTTCATTCTCACAAATTATCTCGACTCCATGTTTCCTGAAACCCATGGTACAATGAGAATTATGACTGCTTTCTAAACGACATTGTCCCGCAGAAATGGATTAAACAGTGGAAGGGCACGGGAAAAATGGAGTACTTATTTAGGAACTCGTAGCAGGCTCGCCCTTCATCGTGCCCCGAGGCATTGCTATACCGGAAGTTTCGCATATACGAACAGCAAATTTGGCTCTAAAGGCCTATTTTTGTCCAGAATTCAAACAAAAGTCCCAGGTTAACAAAGAAAAGTGGGTGCACTTCTTAAAAGAAAAAGGACGCGCATAAATTCTCACTGAAAAGTAGGCCAGGACCCCCTTCTTCCGCACCATTTTCATCTCCAGAGAGGAGGGATATGACTTGCCATTGTATGGGGTGTTGGTGAGAGTTTGCAAGGATATCCATTTATATCACCAGCATCCTGGAAACAATGCCCAACATGCGAAACAATGCCCAACATTACGAATGAAACGAAGCAAAGGTACCCCATTTCACGTTTTAACAGTTATGGCAGAGATCTGAACCTAAATTTGTGAGAAAGCTATTTGTTTAATATCAAACCCATCGTTATTATGTTTATAGACTTGTCGATGAAAAACACGCCTGTATGCAGGACACATTCCCGAAGAACGTCTATACTACACGCATTTTTGTTATTAACAATTTCAGCTCGGGCTCAGTAGCTACTCAAAATTGCTTAGCAATTGCTTAACTTTTTGTTCGTGTTTTTTGGAAATAGATTAGAAAAAGGTAAATATAGGGCCATATACATGTCAGAAGGCACATTAAATTGAAGATGAAGAAACAAATTAATGATTGATGTTGTTAGCGCTTTTTATTCATAGACACCAACTCAACCAAATATGATATATCTATTCAAGATATTAGCTCTTTCCAAAGTTATTTAGCGATCTGCGTAAAGTATTGAAAGTCAACAAGGATTGAAGCTAGACAACACTTGCACAGGTCATTCCTGTTAATAAGATGGTGTTAGTGCACATTTACTAATAAGTACTGAAAATACAATTTTTCAAATTGCTTAGCAGTCTTCGATCCAGTACTGTTTAATTTTTCAAATTGCTTAGCTTTTTAGCTTGCCCAGTACATATAAATCCCCTCCTGGGCTGTCATCAGCCCAGAGACCACAGGGAAGCAAGTAAGGTGCCGTAGCAGGTCCTGATAAGATCGAGCGTGTTGGGTCGTACCACCTGCCTCATGTAATCTACAATTCGTCACCGAAACCAACATTGCACAAGATCAACTGATTTTCTGCGGCGGCTCACAACTTGAGTCGACTGTACATCAGTCTAACAGAGCCGAAAGAGTTCTCATTGTTTTAGGCTGCTCAAGCGCGGGGGGGTGTTGCTCAATCCAAAATTATCTTCTGTGAGAAGGTTTGGATATCCGCAGAAAGGGCCCCGAAGACTCACAAGAAGAGATATTCGCTTTTTGGTCAGGTGTTTTCAAAGCATTAAACATGGCTGCAGAGGCCGGATCCACGTCTTTCCCTTTCAAATGTATCCCAAATGGTTTTCTAATCTCTTTCCGTGGGCAGTATTCATTTCCACAGCGAGAGCGAATCGCCACCGGCACAGAATCATCGTTCAAACATATAAAACTCACGGGTGTGGTGGAGGCGTATCAAAAATTCGACAACCCAAATTTTTAGAATATATTTCCCCGTGTTAGACCATGCCTTATGAATTTATCTAAAACGCAGATGCCATTACCTGTTAAGCTATTTCGCAATAACGTTTCTCTGACACGAACCCAGTCACTATTCCTTATAGCCTTAATGTTCGTTGACGAGGGTGAATAGAAACGTTTTTGGTGCACATGCAAGGGATCTTGGTATCCTAGAAATAGATGTAGCTTCTCGATCAATGGGATTTCAGAATTTCTTCCGGAGACAATCTGATAGGCCTGTTTATTCTAAAATTTAAGAAGATTGTTTCAATGCTAGAAAAGCGTTATTTTATGTTCAAGAACTAACTTCAAGAACATCCCATGAATAAATCACATTTTTATGGTACGCTCTTATTAGATTGCAAGTTAGATGCAAGTTGTATTGCAAGTTATTGGTTTAGGAATGGAGGGCCATTCTAGCGCAATACGATTATATCTGACTATGAAGCAGTGCCAGCCCTATCGAACCACCTTTGAAAATCTTGAAAATCCCTTAATATCTCAGAGACCTATTAAAATCTTTGAGTCTCGAAATTCCATATTATTTGCCCCTACCCTGTGCTACTGAGCGTGAATTTTTTATTTTTCACTCAATTCAATTTGATTTCACTAAACAAGTCAAGTCTCCACGCAGGCTCTTTGCCGCACAACGCAGGCAATCATTCTTAAAAACCTAAAAATTTCCTTTTATCCTCAATTTGAAATCTCCATGTGCAGTAGGCATTTGCAGTAGGCATGTGTAGTAGCTTAAGTATTATCTTTAAATCTACCCTAATTAGGACACACGTATCCGGATATTTTGGAAAACGCATATTTATTTATCCGTTTTGGAAAAAATCTGCATTTAGACGATGAGCGTTTTCAAAAAAAATCTCCGTCCACACGGATACGGAGGAATCACTAACAAAAAGTTTTTGTTCGTTAAACTGACTGCGCAAAACTAAGCTGGTGACGTCATCGTTTTCGAAAAGATACGTTTCACCGTCCACACGACAACATGAAAACGGAGTTTTCAAAAATCTCCACCCTGGACACCGTTTTCGAAAAGCTCTGTTTTCATCACCGAAAACTCCGGCTACATGTGGACGGAAGGCAAAAACGGATAAATAATATGCGTTTTCAAAAATATCCTTATACCTGTGGACGGCGCCTTAGTCTCTTTGCGCAGCTGCTGTTTGCTAGTTTCTAATCTTCGAGTAACCAGCCCTCTCCTCTCGTCCACGTACAACCGGTTTTAGGGGGACCAAGGGCGCCATGTTGATAGCACTAAATTGTATCTTGTATGCACCGAAATAAACGCATCATCTTTGACACCCTGTGGTAAATTTTCAATCGAACTGATTTCGAATACAGTAAAATCTCGATAACTCGAACATGCAAGGCACGATCAAAATAGTTCGAGTTATCGAATGTTCGAGTACTCAAACTTTTTAGAAAATCAGGCTATAATTCGGGTTATTGGGATTTGATGAAGAGAACAACAACAACAACAACGATATCTTAATAGCGAAACTGAACGATAATGCAACTTGAACTTGAAAGTTTTTCATTGAAAACGATTGTTCCACAAAATGAACTGCCAATCTGCATCACAACTACTATAACTGTCGAAACTCACATCACAGGACACCATGTGTATAAAGAGATTTGGACGTTAAAGCAAAATGAATATCTGAATGTCCGTTGAGAACCTGGAAACCCTCTAGATAAGTATGCTACTTGTGTCCTGGAAGGTGCAGATATTGTGGCGCATTTGAAGAAAGGAGATATTGGCCATTTTCCAAAACAATTTTCTACTTTCTTCGAAGTCATTCGGAAGCTAAGTGCATCGCTATAGTCACTGGAAAGAGGTGCAATCAGGGGGATGGAAAGAGTTTAATCGTCGCATACAGCCTTGAAGTCACTGGACTTAAGAACTTTGTCGCTGTTTTACAAAAACAGCTTGATTCAATTATGAGTTTGTGATCAAAATATCGTTGTCATTGTTGTTGTTAGTACTTTGGCACAAATATTTCAAGTTATCGAGAGAAAATAGCCGCAACGGGTATAAAAGATTGTTCGAGTTAGCGAATGTTCGAGTTATCGGGGGTTCCAGTTACCAGGGGTTTATCCATATGTAAATGGTGTTGAAGGTTCAGGGGAATGCCAAATCTGTTCGAGTTAGCGAGAGTTTGAGTTATTGCATGTTCGAGTTATCGGGATTCCACTGTATGAGATTTGATGTCAACAGCAGAAGTGCTAAAACATTTGAGACGTGTTTTCGTAGATGTTTCCTAATGCAACAGGCTCCATTAATCAATAATTTCGCACTCATTACTTGGTGGAAAATTTCTAGGATTCACTTCTATCAAGCAGTTAGGCATTGTGGTTCTTTACAAGAAAACATGGAAAAAAAAGCTGAAAACACAATTTAATGAGACGACTAGACCACGGAGTCTCAGCTTGCGTCTGTTGTCTTATTTCAAAATAGATTTTTCTCCATGTAGTCTTGGTGTGACAAGAGGACTGTCAAAACAGTTTTCTATGCAACTAATATACCACTTTCACAATGACGTCAATTCTTTTGAAATACTTCTCGGAACATCACTATCCTCGATGTCATGTGGATTCAAATCCCAAAGGCGTGAATTGATATAATGAATATAATGAAATAATGGATTGAAATAATGATATAATGAAGGATTCTTGGTCAGCAGAGAATCACATCACTTGCCTCGCTTTCAAACATTTTCTACGTAATTGAGAAAGGGGTCTATTGAAGCTTGGAAAATCTAAAAAAACTAGTTCAATAATTTGCTATCCTTGAAAAGACAACACCTAAAATCTTTGTAATGGATTCCTTGGAATTTACATAGCCCATCCGAGACAATGCGTTTGCTTGGTGCATACTGCATCAAAAACTAACTTTTGTCCAGATTCCTAGATTCCTCCGCTTTCCCACTTCATTGTTCCCTTGAAGCATAGGTTTCAACGTGTACAAAAACTATATGTAAAAATCCTACTCCATACCGAATCCCTTGCTAAACTCGTGCAAAGCGAGTTTGAGTTTGGGCTCCATGATGACCTTCGAGTTGTATCGCGGCAGGGAAAGTATATTGAAACAAGTCGACGCTTCGGGCAATAACTCTTGGGTTTCTTGAGAAGAGCGCACCAATGGTTGGATAGTAACCTGAAAAATCATAATTTCATACATTCATCAAGGATAGTTTTTATTACCAGGGGGTACTTAATATATTTCAGGTCCTGGGGACGTGAGGAGTGTTGCCAGGTTGCCCTGATGCATGAGGTTTTTTACTTGTGTGCATTGAAAGAGCCTGGGTACTAAGAAATGATCAATATATTTACGACCAAGATATAGGACACTACCAGATACTTCGTACACTGTTTGATACTAGAGTCCCTTGGAATCCTTGAAAATCTCTTAGAATCCTCGAGAAACCTAAGAAAATCCATTAATTTTAAGAAGTCCATATAAGTTTTTGAATGGTACAGAACTTAAAAATAGCCAGAAAAATCGGAAACATAGCGAAGCGAAAACATGGATACTTAAGCTTTTCGTCTGACACTCAACAGAGAAATACGTCAGAGAGAGAACGAAACCAAAACCTAAAAGATTATTACACCCCGATGTGGATCGAAATAGGCCAATCAGAAATAAGGTGAATGATTGGTATAAAGTAGGAAAACCAATCAACAACCACGATACAGTGAGCTGACCAATAAGATTACTTCAAGAGTCCTGAAGCAAAAAAGAAATCTTTCTGTCTACAAAATAGAGGATCCCTGGTTTTTATGTAGACTTTTCTGACGCATTATTCTGTCGAGTATCAGACGAAAAGCGTAAGTATCCATGTTTTCGCTTGGCTATGTTTCCGATTTTTTGGCTTTATAGAAGTTTTCATCTGAAATCCCAAGAGAAGCCCTGTCAGTATTCTAAACATACTTAATCCTTGGAAACGTCTTTTGTGAGAGTGTCGAGCACCCTTCTCTTGAGATGCATTTCCTCTTACGAAATCAGAGAGCAGCGTGTCAGAAAGGAGCCGTTCTGCAGGTGGTCTCAGGGCGGCTTGGCACAGGTTACCAAACAGCTTTTAGTTTTCACATGAACAGCATCGACTTAAGCTCTACTCAAAGCTTTCCGAGCTCAGATCGAATTCAAGAACTCTTTGAAATTCGAAAGCAGTATGGAAAGAATTAAAATCATCTCATGAGCAGAACGTTTCTTGAAGGGGAGAAATCGTTTGCTACTTGCAAATCAACAAATCAGTCTTCCTCTTATGCAAAGGATAAATACTGGTGACACCATAAAGATGTGCTGCTGTTTACAGAGGCTCAAATCATATGCATCCATGATGCCAGTTCTTTACATCAATCCTTAAAAAGTCCGGACGGTAAAGTTTTCTGCCAAATACAAAGCCCCAAAAGGTTTACAGTCCGCAAGTTTTAACGTGCGAAAGGTTTACTGCCTTAGTCTCTGTATATGAATATACTGATGGAGCAACAAAACCAATTTTATAATGGTGCCCTTATATTGAAAAGCAATGAAGCATCTAGAGTTAAAAAGAGCCTTAAGTTTCATTTATAAGGATAAAGAAATGGGTAAGATGCATGCTGGGAACGAGGGGAAGGTACATCCATAACGAAAGGGCGAGGAATCATGTTTGCAATAAGAAGGTGTAGGCCTAATTTTACCAGTCATTGATTCCGTAAATAGCAGCTTTTCCTCTCATTAGCCTCATCTGATGCTATTAAGACTTTGTTTAAGACTTCTTTATTGTCTTTTATATATTGTCCGAAATTGTACGAAATTTAAACATTTTGGTCCGAAGATTTCTGTCCGAAAATCAAACCTCCAAAATCAAACCGTCCGAAATGTTTTGGAATCAATGTTTATCATCAGCCAGGAAAAGGACTAACATAGATTCGCGAGGCTACATACGGACCTTATAGAAAACTATGGGAAATTATATTCGAACACTTTGGAATTCTTTAAGGTTTGTGAGGGTTAAGAATGCTGAAAATGTTCTCGTCAGTCTTTTCGTCTTACATTAATCGAGTAGTACCTCAGAAACGTTGTCCACTGTTTCGATGATAGTCAAGAGAGAAACTGATATCTAATAATATAAACCAACCTTTACACTATCAATGCCTTCCACAGGTATTTTGTCACTACCGGTCAGAAACACTGAAATAGAGAATAAATCGTAAAAATGCAAATGATAGCAAAATGTAGGTACAGTGAAAACAACCTTCTGATTGAGAAAGGAAGACACGAAGTCTTAGAAGTTGCACGTCGAAAAAGCCTAAGATTTAATTTGGAAGAACTCTAACAATAACCCTAACCATATCCCTCATCCAAACGCTAACGCTAACCCTTAGCCAAACCCTAATCCAAACCTAACCCTTAGCCAAACCCTAATCCAAACCTAACCCTTACCCAAACCCTAATCCAAACTCTAACCCTCATGAGCAAAACTGAGATACAACTTACCAAGGAATTTCTTTTTCAGATCTAGATCAAAATCTCTAAGGACTTCCCAGAAAAATCGGACAATGACATGGTCGCGATGATAGCCGTTTTTGTATTCAGCATTCTGGAAAGGAAGGAAATAACAATAAAAAGATAAAAAGAAAATGATAAATATTAAATGTATATTAGAGTTACCAAATCACGAAAAAAGTAGCACAAACTGGTGCAATAAATACAGTAGGACCTCACAATACTGCATGTAGTGATGCAAAGTACATGCTATCGAACCTCTGTTCGAAACAAGCCTACAATGTTAAACAGAAACTCATACACTCTCTCAGACCTGTGAAGGAGAAAAAAGCCAATCAAGGTGCCAAAATGCCAACTCACATCTTTTAACTTCATGAAGTCGTCATACTCTTCACGGCCTGCTATCATTTCCATCAGCTCTTGAGAATGCCAGAAACTCTAAAAGAACCAAAAATCAGTCTGCTTTGATCAATAGAATATAAGTGACTGTCAGAAGGAAAACCTTAACTTTTTCCAAATTTTTTCTCACTATGTAGAAAGCTGAAGTAAGTTGGAGCAATGTTTGATTGGAAAACAATTCTCAATGTAGTTTTTCAGCACATTCTGGGTTGCTGAGCGAATTTCGACCTGCAGCAATAATCTTTTAGTATTTTTTAAGTTTTAGATTTAGGTGGTTGTTCTCTAAGTACCTGGAAACACACCAGAACAAGAATTCGTAAAATGTTAGACTTCTTTTGGCTAGAAGCACTGTCTTTATAGATAGAGGGCAAGATATGTTTGCCATTGAACAAACGGCAGAGATTAACTATATGGTGGCATTTCCTTATGGCCGTTTTTGAATCACAATAGAGTTTTAGATGGACTGGGCACTTTTGAGGACCAAACTTTTTTTCACCCTGAAATGATATTTTCTGGAGAGCCATCATATAAGAGTCTAGATTTTATATCCCAATCGAAAGTGAGTTTTGGTTAAGAACAAAGCGCCTGATGACCTGAAGTTGACGTTTAGCACAAACATAAAAAGATTAAGCAAACAAGTACAGTTTAATGAAATAGCACTCACAAGGAGATCTTTATCAGAAACAGTGTAGAAACCATCTTTAAACTTCTCGAATTGATTCTTTACAGAAACGTTGAGCTTGTAGTCGATAGAAAGGTCCACATACTCCTCCCTGAAAAACAAAAGTCTTTTAGACATGAATAGAAATGTCTGAAAGTCTTCCAAAACCAATGCTTGAGTATCAGCCACTTAATTGCTGCAATTATCAACTAAGAATAAAGAATGAATAAAGAAAGGACACAAGAGTAGAAAGCCCAATTCGCGTTTACTAGGGAGTGAAAAATAACGTGCATTTCTCCCTGAACTGGCAATTGTTTGTTCCTATGTTTTATTCCTATGTGCTTGCAAACCAGCATAAAACCGTGCTGCGAGAGAATAGTTTAATGTCAAGGATCATATTGTTCCGTAGAGGAACATGCGGAGGAGCCACTGACACTGAGCAGAACAAGTTTTCAGAAGTGCCTCCGTCTCCCCCCACAAGCTCCTCTGCCAATCACTTTCTCCTCTGTTTAAACCTTTCCCTCGCAGCAGAGATTCAGCTAAAAGGACTGTTGAGAAAGTCTAAGACTGAATCACTCTAGAAAACGTATTCAGTAGCGTGGGGAATGTTCGGTAGTGTAAGGGATAATCTACAAGTAGGTTGGGGAAATTCCGTAGTAAAGTGTAGAGGAATATCTGTGATTAGTGTAGAGGGATATCTCTTAGTAGTGTAGAGTGATGTCTTTGAATAGTGTGGGATGCTCAGTAGTATGGAAAGTATCTCTGAGTAGCTTAAGTGTAGGGGCTACCGATGAAAATTGTAGAGGGATGTATTTGAAAAGTGTATAGGATATCTCCGAGTAGTGCGGGAGATGTTCAGTATAATATTGAGTTTCACATTTTTTCTAAATATACTTTTTTACAGTAGCCTGAAACTCGAAATGATTTGAGCTTGCAGCTCAACTTCAAGGCACAAAGACAGATTGGAGAATAATAAATCAACTGACCTATTTTCAGAAGTAAGGTTGATGTTTGCACCGTTAGGTTTTAAATCTACCAACATCCTATTTCCATAAACGATTTCCTCTACCTTGAAAAAAAACAAAAAGGTGTCACGATATGCTTATTTAGTTAAATTCATATATTACATCACTCGTTAGGTAAAAGCTATTTTCATCGTTAGGTTTTTTCCCCGTGCATCATGGTTTCGTTACGTAGTTGGGCATCCCCCACTCCATTGTTTAGGTTTTGTTTATCCTAGTGATTTCCCCGTAAACATTACGTATTTTTATATGTGGCCTAATATTTTACCCGTTTTAGTAACATTCGTAATCTTTTTGTAATTCTTACATTTAGATTTGCTTAATCATGCTTATTTTACATATCTTGTATTAGTATAAATACGAGTTCATTTAGTTTGTAAAAGTAGAGTGTTTTAAGCTGAGGCCTAGGTTCGTGAGAAAGTACGTATCGCCGTAGTACGTAGGTTTTCTTGTAAAAGTTATACGTTTTTATGCATGATATATCGAATTATTCTTAAGTTGCTACAGACAGAATTCTGCCTATTTATTAGTGTATGCTCGGGTCTGTGACAAAGGCCTAAATCACAAGAGCTGGGTCGAACGGGTAAGCCTTGCTACACGAGACCAAGTTTTCTTCAACATTAAAATAGGAGGTTCTTGATGTGTTCAGACAGGCCAATTTCGACCATGGCTTCCGACTTATTTACTGTTTGTTAGCGTATGCACGTGGTCGAGCGCGGAAAGTCGCGCAGCCATGCAGCCAGCCGGCTAATTCTAAAACGATTCATTTCTGACGATCAATCGAATTTCATGTTTTGTCGCACAGCAGAAAATTGGTTGTTGACGGCCGCTCGGTTGATTTGGTAGGATTAGTCCTAAGCCATCCCAAATCCCACACTGTATGGGACACCTGAAGGAAACCAATTATTCATCCAGGAAAAGCTATTTTACCGGGAGGGATACATAGCATGATATTGATACAGGGATGTGTCACTGATATTGGAGGGCATGGATGGTGGGGGGCGGGTATTTAGAATGGTGCGGAGGGTTATTATGGGAATCACTGATTACCTATATTTTTAGGTTATATTTGGTAGGTAAAAGTGCCTGCAAGTAGCAAACATACCTTTCAAAGACTATATTTGACCCCCAGAGTATTGGTTTCTAAAGATTGATTGATTACATTGTTCTGAAACCTACGCGCTGCCATTTCTTCGCACTGAAATAATCCACCTGGGTGAGGTCGCGGTACAAAATTTTCTATATATTGAACGACTTTTTCTGAAGTTCATATAAAAAAGCCTGCATGCCACACTTTCCGTCAAAAGAGTATGATGCACGGGGGCCAGTATAAAATGGACCAAATAGCTTTGAACAAAGTCTCCTCATAAAGACAAGTAATCGAAAGTGGTTGCATGGATAAAAATGACCCGCATAGGATTCGATCACGACCACTGACTTTGCACGTCGATCACTCTACTAACTGAGGTAGCAGGGAAATTCATCAATCTACCAAATAAATCTACCAATACATATCACTCACCAAATGTAGAGGAAAACCATCGCAGTTGTAAAGGCTTTGAGAGCCGGGTTGGGCCAGGGCCTTCGAGACAACGGCCGGGCCCCAGGGTAAAGCCTAAGCCTAATTCAAGGGGTTTACATCAAGTGGAACATGCAATATAATGACAATATAAGAATATTGTGTCAAAGGTTGATCTACGCATGACAGATGCTGAATGTTAATATTTGCTAGTCAACTCACTTGAAAGTTTTGGTCGAAGATCTCTTTGATATTACCATGTTCATCATCAACGAAATCCAACAGGTATTGCAAGTTCCTAAAATCACGAATCGTATGGATAAGTTTCAAAATTGTCGTCACATATCATTATTGTGCATGGTAAAATGACATGATTCGAATGAAGCCCCAATTGAAGGAGCCTCCCTTCCCTTGTGAGTCTTGAATAAGTCACCTCTCAGACCCCGTTTACACTAGAACAGATCCAAATGGGTACGGATCCAATTTGGAATCGTGCCCATATTCGCTAGCGTTTACACTGGAACGGATCCATTTCAGATCGCGTTTACACTTGAACGGATCAACAGCCAGGTCCAGTCCCGCTTTCAGCACTTTGACCCGAATCTAATAACAAAACAAAGCGAAATTTGCCTCGCTTTCGATCCGTACCCGTTTGGGAACGGTTCCAACCGTTTACACTAGACCTAAACGAGCACAGATCCAAATGAGTACACCTTGGAAAGCAATCCCAAATGGGTCCAGATAGCAGACCCAAATGGGTACGGATTCACAGGTCTAGTGTAAACGGGAGGCCTATCTGTGCTCATTTGGGTACGGATCCATTTGGATCCGTGCTAGTGTAAACGGGGTCTCAAATAAGCCCCCTCCCTTTACCTCAGTTCGGCCAGCAAGTCTGTTATGTACATTGAGCAAGTTTTCCCAGCAAAGCCGAATATAAATGGGGGATATAGCTAAGCTGAAGGCCTAGAGGCACAGAGCTGAATTTGTTGAGACATATAGCTGGTTAACTGAGTTTTGGAGAGTTTCGTTGCAATATGTGTCTACAAAGATTCAATAAGAATACTAATAAATAGCCCAAGAGGTTGTGCGAATTCATCAATATGAGAGGTTTCAACAAAAGGTGCTTTATGATCACACAGTTTGATAGCAATAGGTGTTTACAGAGATTCAATACGAATACACGATCCTGCAAAGAGTGACTTGTGGGTTTCTTTCAAAGGCTTTTCGGAATATCAATGTTTTCATCGATGATCCCATACACACATTAATATCTCATCATTTTTACCAAGGAGAACGTCTTCGCAGTACTGAGGAGTATGTTCAGTACGGTGGTGAATATCATTATTACTGTGGAGGATGTTCACACTATGAAGGGAAACCGTGGAGGTTATACCCAGTTTCCCTCAAAAATAAATTTACAGTACTGAAGATATCCCTCAGAGTACTAATGATATCCCTACAAAGTTCTATGTATCTTCCAAAGTACTGAGGGTATCCCTCCACAGTAATGAACATCCTCCAGAGTAGCTACTGATGATATCCCTCCAAAGTACTACATATCCCTCAGAGTACTAATGATATCCCTCCAAAGTACTACATATCCCTCAGAGTACTAATGATATCCCTCCAAAATACTACATATCCCTCATCCCTCCAAAGTACTATGTATCTTCCAAAGTACTGATGGTATCCCTCCACAGTGCTGAATATCCTCCACAGTACTGCACATACGTTTTCCAGGGCGATTTTCAAAACTTGGCATTTGGGTTGAATAAGATAGAAAATAAGAATCTTGTTAAGCTACCATTGATGACTGTGGGGCACTGTGTCTCAGATATTGCTTCACAGAGAGATAATTGGCAGGTCTGTGTCCTTCCATTATAGCTACTAAATATTTCATTATCCCCACATATTGGCCGCCAATCATTTCAAGTACTTTAGAACTAATTGCGAATCCAAACTTCCAAACTCATTGCATCAGTCTCTAAAATTCACCTTTGAAAGGGAAGAAAACAACTCCTTGCCATTTCTTGACGTTTTCGTGGAGAAAACTGAACCTGGTTTTCTTATCAGTGTCTACAGGAAACCAACTTTTAGCGGCCTATATACACGTTGGGATTCCTTTTGTGCCAAACAAATCAAAACCAACCTATTTAACACCTTGGTTCACCGGGCACTTATGATCTGTTCCGAACCAAAACTCAATTTAGAATTGGCAAAAATCAAATCTACCCTCATCAGCTATGGATATCCAGAAGATCTCACTTCGGCTTGCTTTCGTAATAAAACATCAAGGTCCACCGCTGACAAAAAGATTGGTCCACAATAGTGCCCTGTTTATCTAAAATTGCCTTACATTGGCAACGTCTCCTTGCGATTTGAAAAACAAATTTAAGAAAGCCATAACTAAGTGCTACGCCACGGTCAGCCCCCGTCTCGTCTTCTCCTCTAGAAAAATAATTCCATCTTTCCGCAAAGATAGTATGCCTACCACACAAAACAACCTTGTAGTATATGAATACTCGTGCCGGTGTGATGCCAGGTACGTAGGTCACACATCTCAGCGGTTATGCGATAGGATTAAACAACACGTGCCGTCTAGCATACGCCAAAAAACTGTGCCGCAACGAGAACAACCATCTCGCACCTCAAAACCAAAAGGATCACTCAAACATGACTCTGCTATAGGTCAACATTTGCTCAAAAACCCAGAGTGTGCTAAACCCTACAGTAAGAATTTTTTTCGAATAATTGGCAGAGCAAGATCTACATTTCACTTAGGTATTTTGGAATCAGTCTACATGAAAACCAGGGATCCCCTATTGTGTAGACAGAAGGAGTTCGTTTTCACCTTAGGACTTTTGAAGTAATCTATTGGTCGGCTCACTGTATCGTAGGTGTCGATTGGTTTTCCTTCACTATACCAATCATTCACCTCTTTTCTGATTGGCCTATTTCGATCCACATCTGGGTATATAAATCAGTTAGGTTTCTGTTTCATTCTCTTTCTGACGTTTTACTCTGTTGAGTGTCAGACGAAAAGCTTACTGAAGTTCTGTACCATCCAAAGACTGTTCTAAAAGCTATAGTAGTTATCATGTTTCAATATGTTTACCCTTGGGAATGTCTTGGCTGTGCTGTAGACCATGTTCAGTGCTGTGGAGGATGTTCAGTACTGTGGTGGGAAATATCATTAGTAAGGGTGGAGGTAGCTCAGTACTGTGGGGATACCATTAATACTGTTGAGGGATACCATCCAGTATTGTGGAGGGATGCTATAAGTACTATGAAGGGATACATCAGTTCTGCGGAGAGTGTTCAGAACTACGAGAAATGATTATCAGTAATGAATCAGTAATGTGAAGGTAATGATTTAAGTGCTTGTTATTTTCCTATACAGTATTGAACATCCTCATCCATCCATACTACTGATGGCATCCCTCCACAGTACTGATGGTATCCCTCCATAGTACTTATGGCATCCCTCCAAAGTACTGATGGTAATCCTCCACAGTACTGAGCATTGGATATCCTCGATAGTACTAATGAAATCCCTCCATAGTACTGATGATTTCCTCCAAATTACAGACGGTATCCTCCCACAGCAGTGAACATCTTCTAAAGTACCGCACAAACTTTCCCTACGGTGATGTTTCTGTTTTTCTGTCTATCCTGATGTTCTGTACGCCCAAGGATTGTTCTCAATGTCCATTATATTCTTGACAATGACTACTAACCATTTCAGGTAGTTTCGTCATTGCACGGAGAGCTGCGATGAAATAATTATATTTCTGTGAAATAACATATGACACGCAGTCAACAGAACGGGGAAAATTTTGCAAAATTAATCCTTTGGTGTGTTCTTTCGCCATCCAACTGTGAATATTGAGAATTAAAACATCTGGGAAATATGCATGAAAAATTCTTAATAATATGGTCATTAGTTATTGTTAGAATTTGAGGATAGCGAGGAAAATCAGAAACACAAGGAAATATAATGACAGCAAAGCTTTTTGCATGACACTCCTTGGAGTAGTGCATGTTTATAAGAATAATGAGGCTCAAACTCGGTGAAATTTAAGAATATTTTAAGAATATTGCAAGGCTCAGATCTTATGGAAAAAATTTTAGCGAGTGTTTTTTACTTTTGAATTGGTGTGCTTTTTACAGGAAATATTTTTAAATTCACTCATCCAAATTTTGATGCAGGTATCGATGAGCTCTGTTTTACAGTAAATAAGGATATGTCACTGATTTAAGAATGTTTTGCATTTTTTGGCATTTACGACAATAATAACAATTTATTGCTATATTCATGTTTACTGTGTTTTCTGCCGTAAGAATATTCTAAGAATATTCCATGGCTCAAAATAGCAAAAAATTAAGAATATTGAGGCTCAGAAAAATATTAAGTATTCTTACAAAAAAAAGATTGTATTGATGTAGTGATGAAAATAAAAAGCTTCTGTAGCACAAACGCTCGCAATGTCGGTGAGAAATAGCAATTCCTCTATCTTATTTTCTAAACTTCTCCAATTAAAAGTATTCATGTAAGTGTTTAGTATTTTCCCAATGATTTATTTCATTGTAAGGATATCAAAGAATTCTCCACCCCCTCCTTATTCGACCCTACCCCTCATCCTTCAGCAAAGCGAGTAGGACACTTTTGGTTTGTTTGGACAGGTGGTTATTCATGTGGGAAACATCGGGTGGTGCAACGTGAGCTGTAGACGTTGGCGCTGCAATCAGTTGGGATTATCAGGAATTTCATGGGATCAAACAAACCTCTGTTTCTCATTTGTGAGTTTTGTGTAGACGTTTTTTTAAGAATACCTGGCTCTGATTTCAGCCTATCTGTTTCATGTTTTCAGTGATTATCACAAGTACATCAGTAAACCTCAGGTATACCCATCAATTCATCAGTATAATTCATCGGTATATCCTCTAGTTCATCAGTACGATTCATTGGCTATACCCTCTAGTTCATCAGTATAATTCATTGGTATATCCTCTAGTTCATCAGTATAATTCATCGGTATATCCTCTAGTTCATCAGTATAATTCATTGGCTATACCCATAAATTCATCAGTATATCCTCTAGTTCATCAGTTTAATTCATCGGTATATCCTCTAGTTCATCAGTATAATTCATCGGTATATCCTCTAGTTCATCAGTATATTTCATCGATATATCCTCTAGTTCATCAGTATAATTCATCGGTATATCCTCTAGTTCATCAGTATAATTCATCGGTATATCCTCTAGTTCATCAGTATAATTCATCGATATATCCTCTAGTTCATCAGTATAATTCATCGGTATATCCTCTAGTTCATCAGTATAATTCATCGGTATATCCTCTAGTTCATCAGTATAATTCATTGGTATATCCTCTAGTTCATCAGTATAATTCATCGGTATATCCTCTAGTTCATCAGTATAATTCATTGGCTATACCCATAAATTCATCAGTATATCCTCTAGTTCATCAGTTTAATTCATCGGTATATCCTCTAGTTCATCAGTATAATTCATCGGTATATCCTCTAGTTCATCAGTATATTTCATCGATATATCCTCTAGTTCATCAGTATAATTCATCGGTATATCCTCTAGTTCATCAGTATAATTCATCGGTATATCCTCTAGTTCATCAGTATAATTCATCGATATATCCTCTAGTTCATCAGTATAATTCATCGGTATATCCTCTAGTTCATCAGTATAATTCATCGGTATATCCTCTAGTTCATCAGTATAATTCATTGGCTATACCCATAAATTCATCAGTATATCCTCTAGTTCATCAGTATAATTCATCGGTATATCCTCTAGTTCATCAGTATAATTCATCGGTATATCCTCTAGTTCATCAGTATAATTCATCGATATATCCTCTAGTTCATCAGTATAATTCATCGGTATATCCTCTAGTTCATCAGTATAATTCATCGGTATATCCTCTAGTTCATCAGTATAATTCATTGGCTATACCCATAAATTCATCAGTATATCCTCTAGTTCATCAGTATAATTCATCGGTATATCCTCTAGTTCATCAGTTTAATTCATCGGTATATCATCTAGTTCATCAGTATAATTCATCGGTATATCCTCTAGTTCATCAGTATAATTCATCGGTATATCCTCTAGTTCATCAGTTTAATTCATCGGTATATCCTCTAGTTCATCAGTATAATTCATCGGTATATCCTCTAGTTCATCAGTATAATTCATCGGTATATCCTCTAGTTCATCAGTTTAATTCATCGGTATATCCTCTAGTTCATCAGTATAATTCATCGGTATATCCTCTAGTTCATCAGTATAATTCATTGGTATATCCTCTAGTTCATCAGTATAATTCATCGGTATATCCTCTAGTTCATCAGTATAATTCATCAGTATATCCTCTAGTTCATCCGTAAAATTCATCGGTATATCCTCTAGTTCATCAGTATAATTCATCGGTATATCCTCTAGTTCATCAGTATAATTCATCGGTATATCCTCTAGTTCATCAGTATAATTCATTGGCTATACCCATAAATTCATCAGTATATCCTCTAGTTCATCAGTTTAATTCATCGGTATATCCTCTAGTTCATCAGTATAATTCATCGGTATATCCTCTAGTTCATCAGTATAATTCATCGATATATCCTCTAGTTCATCAGTATAATTCATCGGTATATCCTCTAGTTCATCAGTATAATTCATCGGTATATCCTCTAGTTCATCAGTATAATTCATTGGCTATACCCATAAATTCATCAGTATATCCTCTAGTTCATCAGTTTAATTCATCGGTATATCCTCTAGTTCATCAGTATAATTCATCGGTATATCCTCTAGTTCATCAGTTTAATTCATCGGTATATCCTCTAGTTCATCAGTATAATTCATTGGTATATCCTCTAGTTCATCAGTATAATTCATCGGTATATCCTCTAGTTCATCAGTATAATTCATTGGTATATCCTCTAGTTCATCAGTATAATTCATCGGTATATCCTCTAGTTCATCAGTATAATTCATCGATATATCCTCTAGTTCATCAGTATAATTCATCGGTATATCCTCTAGTTCATCAGTATAATTCATCGGTATATCCTCTAGTTCATCAGTATAATTCATTGGCTATACCCATAAATTCATCAGTATATCCTCTAGTTCATCAGTTTAATTCATCGGTATATCCTCTAGTTCATCAGTATAATTCATTGGTATATCCTCTAGTTCATCAGTATAATTCATTGGTATATCCTCTAGTTCAACAGTATAATTCATCGGTATATCCTCTAGTTCATCAGTATAATTCATCGGTATATCCTCTAGTTCATCAGTATAATTCATCGGTATATCCTCTAGTTCATCAGTATAATTCATCGGTATATCCTCTAGTTCATCAGTATAATTCATCGGTATATCCTCTAGTTCATCAGTATAATTCATCAGTATATCCTCTAGTTCATCAGTTTAATTCATCGGTATATCCTCTAGTTCATCAGTATAATTCATCGGTATATCCTCTAGTTCATCAGTATAATTCATCGATATATCCTCTAGTTCATCAGTATAATTCATCGGTATATCCTCTAGTTCATCAGTATAATTCATCGGTATATCCTCTAGTTCATCAGTATAATTCATCGGTATATCCTCTAGTTCATCAGTATAATTCATCGATATATCCTCTAGTTCATCAGTATAATTCATTGGCTATACCCATAAATTCATCGGTATATCCTCTAGTTCATCAGTATAATTCATTGGTATATCCTCTAGTTCATCAGTATAATTCATTGGTATATCCTCTAGTTCATCAGTATAATTCATCGGTATATCCTCTAGTTCATCAGTATAATTCATCGGTATATCCTCTAGTTCATCAGTATAATTCATCGGTATATCCTCTAGTTCATCCGTATAATTCATCGGTATATCCTCTAGTTCATCAGTATAATTCATCGGTATATCCTCTAGTTCATCAGTATAATTCATCAGTATATCCTCTAGTTCATCAGTTTAATTCATCGGTATATCCTCTAGTTCATCAGTATAATTCATCGGTATATCCTCTAGTTCATCAGTATAATTCATCGATATATCCTCTAGTTCATCAGTATAATTCATCGGTATATCCTCTAGTTCATCAGTATAATTCATCGGTATATCCTCTAGTTCATCAGTATAATTCATTGGCTATACCCATAAATTCATCAGTATATCCTCTAGTTCATCAGTTTAATTCATCGGTATATCCTCTAGTTCATCAGTATAATTCATCGGTTTATCCTCTAGTTCATCAGTTTAATTCATCGGTATATCCTCTAGTTCATCAGTATAATTCATTGGTATATCCTCTAGTTCATCAGTATAATTCATCGGTATATCCTCTAGTTCATCAGTATAATTCATTGGTATATCCTCTAGTTCATCAGTATAATTCATCGGTATATCCTCTAGTTCATCAGTATAATTCATCGATATATCCTCTAGTTCATCAGTATAATTCATCGGTATATCCTCTAGTTCATCAGTATAATTCATCGGTATATCCTCTAGTTCATCAGTATAATTCATTGGCTATACCCATAAATTCATCAGTATATCCTCTAGTTCATCAGTTTAATTCATCGGTATATCCTCTAGTTCATCAGTATAATTCATTGGTATATCCTCTAGTTCATCAGTATAATTCATTGGTATATCCTCTAGTTCATCAGTATAATTCATCGGTATATCCTCTAGTTCATCAGTATAATTCATCGGTATATCCTCTAGTTCATCAGTATAATTCATCGGTATATCCTCTAGTTCATCAGTATAATTCATCGGTATATCCTCTAGTTCATCAGTATAATTCATCGGTATATCCTCTAGTTCATCAGTATAATTCATCAGTATATCCTCTAGTTCATCAGTTTAATTCATCGATATATCCTCTAGTTCATCAGTATAATTCATTGGCTATACCCGTAAATTCATCAGTATAATTCATTGATATATCCTCTTGTTCATCATTATAATTCCTCGGTATATCCCCTAGTTTATCAGTACAATTCATCGGTATATCCTCTAGTTCATCAGTATAATTCATTGGCTATACCCGTAAATTCATCAGTATAATTCATGGGTATATCCTCTAGTTCATCAGTATAATTCATTGGCTATACCCGTAAATTCATCAGTATAATTCATTGATATATCCTCTAGTTCATCATTATAATTCATTGGCTATACCTATAAGTTCTTCATTACAATTCATGGGTATATCCTCTAGTTTATCAGTACAATTCATCGGTATATCATCTAGTTCATCAGTATAATTCATTGGCTATACCCATAAATTCATCAGTATATCCTCTAGTTCATCAGTTTAATTCATCGGTATATCCTCTAGTTCATCAGTATAATTCATCGGTATATCCTCTAGTTCATCATTATATTTCATTGGCTATACCTATAAGTTCTTCATTACAATTCATGGGTATATCCTCTAGTTTATCAGTATAATTCATTGGCTATACCCATAAATTCATCAGTATATCCTCTAGTTCATCAGTTTAATTCATCGGTATATCCTCTAGTTCATCAGTATAATTCATCGGTATATCCTCTAGTTCATCATTATATTTCATTGGCTATACCTATAAGTTCTTCATTACAATTCATGGGTATATCCTCTAGTTCATCAGTATAATTCATCGGTATATCCTCTAGTTCATCAGTATAATTCATCAGTATATCCTCTAGTTCATCAGTTTAATTCATCGGTATATCCTCTAGTTCATCAGTATAATTCATCGGTATATCCTCTAGTTCATCAGTATAATTCATCGATATATCCTCTAGTTCATCAGTATAATTCATCGGTATATCCTCTAGTTCATCAGTATAATTCATCGGTATATCCTCTAGTTCATCAGTATAATTCATCGGTATATCCTCTAGTTCATCAGTATAATTCATCGATATATCCTCTAGTTCATCAGTATAATTCATCGGTATATCCTCTAGTTCATCAGTATAATTCATCGGTATATCCTCTAGTTCATCAGTATAATTCATTGGCTATACCCATAAATTCATCGGTATATCCTCTAGTTCATCAGTATAATTCATTGGTATATCCTCTAGTTCATCAGTATAATTCATTGGTATATCCTCTAGTTCATCAGTATAATTCATCGGTATATCCTCTAGTTCATCAGTATAATTCATCGGTATATCCTCTAGTTCATCAGTATAATTCATCGGTATATCCTCTAGTTCATCCGTATAATTCATCGGTATATCCTCTAGTTCATCAGTATAATTCATCGGTATATCCTCTAGTTCATCAGTATAATTCATCAGTATATCCTCTAGTTCATCAGTTTAATTCATCGGTATATCCTCTAGTTCATCAGTATAATTCATCGGTATATCCTCTAGTTCATCAGTATAATTCATCGATATATCCTCTAGTTCATCAGTATAATTCATCGGTATATCCTCTAGTTCATCAGTATAATTCATCGGTATATCCTCTAGTTCATCAGTATAATTCATTGGCTATACCCATAAATTCATCAGTATATCCTCTAGTTCATCAGTTTAATTCATCGGTATATCCTCTAGTTCATCAGTATAATTCATCGGTATATCCTCTAGTTCATCAGTTTAATTCATCGGTATATCCTCTAGTTCATCAGTATAATTCATTGGTATATCCTCTAGTTCATCAGTATAATTCATCGGTATATCCTCTAGTTCATCAGTATAATTCATTGGTATATCCTCTAGTTCATCAGTATAATTCATCGGTATATCCTCTAGTTCATCAGTATAATTCATCGATATATCCTCTAGTTCATCAGTATAATTCATTGGCTATACCCATAAATTCATCAGTATATCCTCTAGTTCATCAGTTTAATTCATCGGTATATCCTCTAGTTCATCAGTATAATTCATCGATATATCCTCTAGTTCATCAGTATAATTCATCGGTATATCCTCTAGTTCATCAGTTTAATTCATCGGTATATCCTCTAGTTCATCAGTATAATTCATTGGTATATCCTCTAGTTCATCAGTATAATTCATCGATATATCCTCTAGTTCATCAGTATAATTCATCGGTATATCCTCTAGTTCATCAGTATAATTCATCGGTATATCCTCTAGTTCATCAGTATAATTCATCGGTATATCCTCTAGTTCATCAGTATAATTCATCGATATATCCTCTAGTTCATCAGTATAATTCATCGGTATATCCTCTAGTTCATCAGTATAATTCATCGGTATATCCTCTAGTTCATCCGTATAATTCATCGGTATATCCTCTAGTTCATCAGTATAATTCATCGGTATATCCTCTAGTTCATCAGTATAATTCATCAGTATATCCTCTAGTTCATCAGTTTAATTCATCGGTATATCCTCTAGTTCATCAGTATAATTCATCGGTATATCCTCTAGTTCATCAGTATAATTCATCGATATATCCTCTAGTTCATCAGTATAATTCATCGGTATATCCTCTAGTTCATCAGTATAATTCATCGGTATATCCTCTAGTTCATCAGTATAATTCATTGGCTATACCCATAAATTCATCAGTATATCCTCTAGTTCATCAGTTTAATTCATCGGTATATCCTCTAGTTCATCAGTATAATTCATCGGTATATCCTCTAGTTCATCAGTTTAATTCATCGGTATATCCTCTACATCAGTATAATTCATTGGTATATCCTCTAGTTCATCAGTATAATTCATCGGTATATCCTCTAGTTCATCAGTATAATTCATTGGTATATCCTCTAGTTCATCAGTATAATTCATCGGTATATCCTCTAGTTCATCAGTATAATTCATCGATATATCCTCTAGTTCATCAGTATAATTCATCGGTATATCCTCTAGTTCATCAGTATAATTCATCGGTATATCCTCTAGTTCATCAGTATAATTCATTGGCTATACCCATAAATTCATCAGTATATCCTCTAGTTCATCAGTATAATTCATTGGTATATCCTCTAGTTCATCAGTATAATTCATTGGTATATCCTCTAGTTCATCAGTATAATTCATCGGTATATCCTCTAGTTCATCAGTATAATTCATCGGTATATCCTCTAGTTCATCAGTATAATTCATCGGTATATCCTCTAGTTCATCAGTATAATTCATCGGTATATCCTCTAGTTCATCAGTATAATTCATCGGTATATCCTCTAGTTCATCAGTATAATTCATCAGTATATCCTCTAGTTCATCAGTTTAATTCATCGATATATCCTCTAGTTCATCAGTATAATTCATCGGTATATCCTCTAGTTCATCAGTATAATTCATCGGTATATCCTCTAGTTCATCAGTATAATTCATTGGTATATCCTCTAGTTCATCAGTATAATTCATCGGTATATCCTCTAGTTCATCAGTATAATTCATCGGTATATCCTCTAGTTCATCAGTATAATTCATCGGTATATCCTCTAGTTCATCAGTATAATTCATCAGTATATCCTCTAGTTCATCAGTATAATTCCTCGGTATATCCCCTAGTTTATCAGTATAATTCATCGGTATATCCTCTAGTTCATCAGTATAATTCATCGGTATATCCTCTAGTTCATCAGTATAATTCATCGGTATATCCTCTAGTTCATCAGTTTAATTCATCGGTATATCCTCTAGTTCATCAGTATAATTCATCGGTATATCCTCTAGTTCATCAGTTTAATTCATCGGTATATCCTCTAGTTCATCAGTATAATTCATTGGCTATACCCGTAAATTCATCAGTATAATTCATTGATATATCCTCTTGTTCATCATTATAATTCCTCGGTATATCCCCTAGTTTATCAGTACAATTCATCGGTATATCCTCTAGTTCATCAGTATAATTCATTGGCTATACCCGTAAATTTATCAGTATAATTCATGGGTATATCCTCTAGTTCATCAGTATAATTCATTGGCTATACCCGTAAATTCATCAGTATAATTCATTGATATATCCTCTAGTTCATCATTATAATTCATTGGCTATACCTATAAGTTCTTCATTACAATTCATGGGTATATCCTCTAGTTTATCAGTACAATTCATCGGTATATCCTCTAGTTCATCAGTATAATTCATTGGCTATACCCATAAATTCATCAGTATATCCTCTAGTTCATCAGTTTAATTCATCGGTATATCCTCTAGTTCATCAGTATAATTCATCGGTATATCCTCTAGTTCATCATTATATTTCATTGGCTATACCTATAAGTTCTTCATTACAATTCATGGGTATATCCTCTAGTTTATCAGTACAATTCATCGGGTATATCCTCCTCAAAACTGGGCTTTAAATTCTTTACTTGGGCAAGGGCTCTCCGTCATCGAACTTTTTTTGTTTTAATCTCAAATACTGTTTCAGATAGCAAACAAATCGAACTTTTTCTGACCCCTTCATGGGATTATACGAACCACTCTTTCTCATTGTGAGTCTATGTACAGATCTTTTTTATGAGAATACTTGGCTCTTGATTTCGGCCTGTTTTTTATACGTTATGAAGCAATTGTTCACCAATTTACTCACCCTCCTCGGCCATTTCAGAGAAATCAAAACCGCCCCTTATTTAATTATCAGCCCCCATATGATGCTTTTTTTTAGATTTCTCAAAGCACCCCCTACCCTTCTCGGAATGCCTTTAAAATGATGTACTTGAGTTGTGTTTATCTCAAATACTTTGGGCGATGGCAAAAAATCTTACCCGAATTTCAGCCTGTGCTCCTAACAAAGATTGTTCTCATAGAAAACCGTTATTCGACAAGTGAAATACGCACCTTGCATAGTCTGGGTCGAATCCTCTGAAATCATCCAGTGTGGTTTTTCTGGAAAAGATCAAGCACTTGAAAGAGATTGCAATATTTCGAAACCGATCAAATTTGTGTTGAAAGGGATTCGCACGTCTTTCAGGAACAAGAGAATACATTAGACAACAGTTAATTCTAGCTTCAGATATGCAATAAAGATAAATAAAAACAAAAGAAAAGAATGTGTTTAAAGTTGAGCGAGTAATTAAGAGCTCTCTAGGAGATTAGCAGATTGAGAGAGCCACCATTAGAACAAATGATATCAATAAAGGATCTCACTGGTTCAATAGCTTCTTGTACAGAACGGGCGGAAAGTGAACATCGATGATGATAGAATTGTACAGCGCCAATCCACAAATTAGGCCAATCATGAAATACATGTTTGGGTCTTCAAATGTCTGAAATATATATAAAAAAACAGATAGTCGTGTTAAATAGTGTAGATTGTTGCATTAACGAGTATGAAGGAAAGACAGCAACGTCTACCAGGTAACATACTGTTTCCATTGCTAAAATTGAATTTAATTCAAACTTCTTTTACAGGAATCATATCATTGTAGGCTTTAGGATGGCGAGAAAAATTGGCTAGGTTCTCCTGGCATGGGCAAATACCAGTCATCACCTTTTCTCTTGTTGTTGGCTCAATGAGATTTACCTCTAGGCAGGAGTGGATCCAGAATAAATCTGAAGAAGGGGACAGTTGGTTTATTAAGGCGCAAAACAATGCTATTTTTAAGAGAAATATCAAAAATCAAATAATAATAATAATAATAATAATAATGATAATATCGAATTATTCAACAAGATAAAAACTTCAACAATTGCGATAATGCTGTTATCAATGTTTGTCCTGTAAAAAGAAAGGTGCTTAAAAAAATAAAATTCATAAACATGTTACAATTGCAGGTCATAAAAAATTAGTTTTATAGTATAACAAATTAAAATGCTATGTAAAAATGGTGTCCACAATCTTCATAAAATCAGATGCATTGTCAGACGTCCTTGCACTCAGTGGTAGTTCATTAAAAGTCTTTGCACCCATGTAGAAGAAGCCTTTCCTCGCGTATTCAGTTTTTATCCGTGGAAGACATACACTACAATGATTGTTCCTTGTGTTCTTGCAATTTTTTTGATACATAAAGTATTGGTTTAAAGCATGACAGACATTGTTCTGTAGGACATTGTATACCAGCACGCAGGCTCTCTTTTTGACTGCATTTATTGGCGATATAACTTCAAGCCTTTGATTTTTTTGCGACAATTTCAGCTATTCAAATGGGCACCAACCTTCTGAAAAGTGGGCCCTGAGAGTTATTTTTACATGTGAAGAGGGTAGGGGTAGCTCTCCCCAACTGCACCCCCTTAAATCCAACACTGCCTCTATGTATGATAATTCTTTGTATCGTCGAGCTTTGGAGACAGGGTAGTCAGGCTAGTGCGTTTAATAGAAACTCACTCACTCTTAGTATTTCTCTCATAAGAAAGCATTAAAATTGAGTCTTCAAGTTAAGACACTTAAGGCCTAGTGAGTTCTTAAATCATAGATTCTTCCAGGTCTAACAGCATTACCCCCACGCCCCTGCTAAATCTCTCTAGGCTGTGTTCAATGACTGTGAAAATTAGTCTGCATAGAAGCTAATGATTACTCTAATGATTACCTGTGGATCAAACCAAACAGTCCTCGAGCTTTCGATTTCTTTGAACATTCCATACTTTCTATCAAATATTTCTTTGATCAGTAGCAAGAAAAACTCCTACCAAATAAATAAAAAGAGAATAAGTAAGAATCAAAAACCCGCTCACTAGATACTTCATAACTATACATTTGGTAGTGGATGCAAGCAACCATCCTCTGAGTAGAGTTAACATATAACAATTATCGAAGAAAAGCTGACAGGAATAGAATGGAATGGCATGGAAGGAGATGGTGGAATGGATAGGATAATTGATAGAAGGCATAGATTGAATAAGTTGATTGATAGAAGGCATAGATTGAATAAGTTGATAGATAGAAGGCATAGATTGAATAAGTTGATTGATAGAAGGCATAGATTGAATAAGTTGATTGATAGAAGGTATAGAACGAATAAGTTGATTGATAGAAGGCATAGATTGAATAAGTTGATTGATAGAAGGCATAGATTGAATAAGCTGACTGATAGAAGGCATAGATTGAATAAGCTGATTGATAGAAGGCATAGATTGAATAATTTGATTGATAGAAGGTATAGATTGAATAAGTTGATTGATAGAAGGCATAGATTTGAAAATTTGATTGATAGAAGACATAGATTGAATAAGTTGATAGATAGAAGGCATAGATTAAGTAGATTGATAGAAGGCATAGATTGAATAAGTTGATTGATAGAAGGCATAGATTGAATAAGTTGATTGATAGAAGGCATAGATTGAATAAGCTGACTGATAGAAGGCATAGATTGAATAGGTTGATTGATAGAAGGCATAGATTGCATAAGTTGATTGATAAAAGGCATAAATTGAATAAGTTGATTGATAGAAGGCAAAGATTGATCCCTTAAGTTGATTGATAGAAGGCATAGATTGAATAAGTTGATTGATAGAAGGCAAAGATTTAACAAGTTGATAGATAGAAGTCATAAGTTGAATGGAGAGAATGCGAAAGAAGAGAATAGAATGGGAGGAGATGGTTTGGGAACCTTTTGTCTATGTGCAGGCTACTAGTTTGTTTTCAATAATGTTTGGTTTTTAGATGTAAAGACAAAAATGCAAAAGAAAGCACCTTCTTTGGTCCACCAGCATCAATCGCTTCTTCTCCTTGAAAAACTACCTGAAAAAAGTTTTTAATAAGATTCGGCAAAGTTATAGATTCACTGCCTTGTATAAATTTCAAACATATACCTTGCAGGGCCTTTCTTAACCCAAAACTGGGGGGAGGGGGCAAATACCCTACTATTCCTCAACTATGCCCCCTAGCTATGATGTTTCCGACCCCTATCCATTTTCAAAATAGTTATCCATTAATTGAGGAATTAGAGCAGCTAAGCCATTTTCAGGCCATAAAAATGAGAAAATATCTGGAGCTCCTGGCAGCTTCGTACTCTGGACCCTTACCAGAGTGCTGCCTTACCCTGCTGGGGGTTCACATCAACCCCTGTCTTCCCAGCTACTTACATACTTTCGACACAGCATGTACGCCTGACAGACCAAACCTTCCCCCCCATTATCCATATTCATAATTTGCCCCCCTCCAAAATTTGACGATAAAGGTTCTGCTACCTTGAGAGGCTTCTTGAACTCTGAGGTCTGCTCCATGTGTTTCTGTATCTCATGCAAGGTGTCCCGCACAAGGTTGTCCCCACGTCGAATGTGAACCACCAAATAAGGGTTGCTGGGGTTGAACTGTTGGTGACTCATATTTCGAATGCAAGTTTTCTCCATCTCATGCTAAACAAAGTAATACATGATAGTTAGGTCCCTCTGCAAATCATTTCAAAATACTGACAAAAACTTGGTCTCTTGAATATGTAAATTACTGCTCTTTTCACCAAAAATAACCTGTCATAAGAGCGATCATACTTGATGGAACTTAATACTAGCTTATATTAGTCTCAGCACTACGTAAAGACTAGTGTACAATTATCATTTCAAATAAACAGCGCTTCCCTTAATAGCAGCTAGAGTTATGGCTGATTAAATCACCCTGTGTAAATAAGGTATCGTTCTCATCGTTAATAGATTAAACCCAGATAAGATAGCGTAACATTGAAGCAAAAAGAATGGATTTTTACCATCATTTTCAAGTGAGCATCTGTCTCAAGGATTCGAGCTTTGGCCTTGACATCAAATACAAACATAAACTGTGTGAAGCAGAATTGGGTCCCCTGAAAATCCACAGAGAAAATTAGCGTAAATTCTCTTTTTAGTACCCTCTCTATCATGCTCTTCTCTCATTTAAGCCTTTTCATGCCCTGCATCTATAAATTGACCCCCATTTTTTAAGGTACTGAGCATCCTCCACAGCACTGAATATCCCCAACATCACTTTACGTCCTCCACATTACTGAACATCCCCCAGAGCACTGAACATCCTCCACTGTACTGATGGTATACTCCCAGTACTAAATGTCGTCCACAGTACTGAACGTCGTCCGCAGCACTGAACATCCTCTACAGTACTATACAGACTACCCTCAGTGTGAATGGGTTGAAAATCGCTGATTAATTATCCTTTAGGTTAGAAAATCTATGTTTAAAAAAATACGCCGGAATCTTAGTGATGGTGGCCTGTCCAAACGTATAGCCAATTATATGCAACAGACCGTAAGAAAAAGAAAAAAAAGACAACAGCAACAACAACAAAAACAACAACGACAAATCAAATCTTCTCACCTGGGAACGAATGAAAATTTGGTAATCGTGTTGTATGTTGATCTTCTGCTGTATGCAGGGAATGTAGAACTTGTCAAAAGGAACGATTCCACCAGCTGCATTATTAACCTACATACATGAAAACATGAATACACAAAACACAAATATACCTCCTAACCCTAACCTTATACAAACTATAACCACAACCCTAACCCTGACCCTATAAGCCCAACCCAATATAATCATAACTCCAACCCCTACCCTCGATAATCCTAAAACCCTAACCCTAACCTGCATATATCAAAACATGAATACACAAAACACAAATATACCTCCTAACCCTAACCTTATACAAACCATAACCACAGCCTTAACCCTGACCCTATAAGCCCAACCCAATATAATCATAACTCCAACCCCTACCCTCGATAATCCTAAAATCCTAACCCTAACCTGCTAATATCCATTGCTGAGATGGAACTCCTATCAAACATGATGTTCTGATAGGGGGTGCTTGCTCCCTCATTCCCCCAGACCAAGCAGTGCTCCCTGGGTCCTTAACCCTTACAAAAGGAGGCTAACACAGAAATGGTAAACGTGATAAACTTCCGAAAATGAATTTTCTGTATTCTGTTTTGCTCCTCTTTCTAAGCTCCTAGGACCCATTGCTTTCTAGTCATGCTTCCACAAAACGTCCAGGAACAGCAAAGCGCCTACTCCCTTTTTACGGTCTGGTCCAGCACTGCGCCATTGCCTCACATTGGCCTGTGGTAAAACGTGCTATAACGTGTTTTCTTATAACGAGTTTATCGCAAAATGATCAATTTTAATGCTTTTCTTGCGTCGCTACTAATTCCTATCCACTAAATGAGTACTCAAAATTGAGGAACTATCAAGGAACTTTTGGAGCTAAAAATGGTCAAAAGAGGTCTCAAAATAAGAGACTTAAAGAACTAGGCCCTGAACTAGGTTCCTTATGAAAAAAGCTAATAGGGCATCAAGCCTTTAGAAATTAGGCTCTCTAAATATAGTTTATTTCATTAGAAAATTCTGCCATCGCAAGCAAATTGACCGAAAGCTTTAAATTGCACAACATATGCCCAGCTGCATGCGTTCTTCTCAATATCTTTTTATAGTTTGTTATCCTGAAATCCTCCTTGTCTCTAGGACAATGAGGTGTTAAACAATTAGACTCTCTATAAGTTCATTAGAAAATTCTGCCATTGGAAGAAAATTGATCGAAAGCCTTAATTTCCACAACGAATTTCAACCACCACGCATCCTTCTACGCTTCCCTGATACAGGCCTATTTCCCTTTCCTAGTGAGTTGCCGGTAGAATCCCTCTATGTTCACATGAATCACTGGAACTCGAGATATTTCCCAGCAGGGTCTTTTAAATCAAATTGGTGGGCCACTTGATTCTAGTCTTTTATTCTTATTTTCAACATACTTCTGATATCTAGTATTCTGTCAGACCTTCGCCTTTTTGTACTTACCCTATTTTGCAGGGCGCATTTACACCCAAATTATTGGGGGTTGTCAAAAGAAATGTTCACTAATTATTCTGTTTTGTTAATTTCTCGCTGGGTGTGCTGGGTCCTCAACCGCACCCATGCTGAGTCCTCAGGCTTGATGTGTTACACACCCTTCTAAGTTTTTCCTCATGATCTCCTTATCAATGATTCATCCTCATTTCCAAGATGTCGCCAGTTTGGCGCGGAGATCGTCAGATGGAAAGCAAGAACTCTCACAAAACAGCATGGTGTAACTGAATTTTAGACGTTTAAGTAATAAGGACAGGTGGAAATTGGAAAAACAACTCACCTCGTTTACCAGTTTTAGTACATGCAGCGACGTGACACACTGAAAAAGAAAACACGTCATCTTCATCATTACAGAAGGCTCGCAGAGCAAGGCAAAAACAGCGATGAAGCACTGGTAAATAGGCCTACCAGATTTGCCCACTGATGTGCAAACTAGCAATGGGGGGACCTTGGAAAACTTGAGCAGGTTTACGCTTTTTTCCAATTAGGAAAAGGTTAATAAAAACAAAAGTCCTGGATCGTCTGCAAAATAATCCTGAAGTGAAGGCTATGACTATCTTTGATTACTTTACTGGCTTCATTTTGCCGTGCCAAAACATGCAAAAACACGGATTTTTGGGATGGGATAGGTCGCTTATTTGCCAACGAAATATCATATAGGGTAAGGTTCTGGACCAGTAAGGTTTTTCAAAAATAGGATTTTCCGGGATTTTTCAATAAAAGTGTGGGATTTTCCGGGGAAAATGCACGAGATGTTTAGTTAAGAGTAATTTGCCACTTATTTTGCCTGGAGTCACAAGGAGCTGGCAAATTCACTCCTCGAAATTTATGTGACAGATCTGAAGTTGGTTCACATCCACGAACCTTTGAAAAAAATGATTCAACAACTCGCCGAAACCCGTCACATCTTGTGCAAAGGGCATCTCTCTCCAACTCATTTAGCTTTTGCTAACTCTAAAATGTTGTATATAGGTTTTTAAATTATTCTATAACGGAAAATTTTAATATTACTATTAACGCAGTTACCTCACTTCCAAGATTAGGGAAATCTTTCATACCATATTCACAACAAAGTTTGAAGGCCTAAAAATAAACAACAAACTTGATTCCAATGTAGATTTTATTGATATAATTTGTGAGAATGAGAATAACCCAAGTAGGACTCGAGCCCACGACCTCTAGATTCGTAGTCTAAAGCGCTACCATTGTGCAATCGGGTTTTCGAGAAACTCGGGCAATTTTATTCACACGAATTGCACCACCACTCACCGAATGCAGAGACGAACCTATCCGGGCTCTTTAATAACTACACTGGATCTGCCGAATGGCGACGACTTTCTCACAACAGGAGGACCATCGCAGTCCCACCACTAGATAGAGTTGTAGAAACAAACTTGAGAAGAAGCAGGATTTCTCGAAGCCCCGGTATGCAGTGGTAGCACTCTAGAGTACGAATCTAAAGGTCGTGGGTTCGAGGCCTGGTCGGGTCATTTTCATTTTTAAAAACGATCTCGATTGAATTCCGAGATCCTGCTTCTTCTCAAGTTTACTCCTAAAACTCTAACCAGTGATAAGACTGAGTTATCAGAATTATTTGCTGCATTATTTACATTATCTGGATTATCTTCATTATCTACGTAATGCTGTATTATCTGCATCATGCAATGGGTGCAGTGAGATGCATCGGTCAACCAGCTGCTTTGGTGGTAGAGATTCTGCACAAAGAGTTTTTTTTTAGTTGGAATTTAAAAACATACTAATTTAAACCAACTACTACATACAAGAATTAAAATTAAAACCTACAATACAATTTATCTTCACTAGAAAAGAGAAACACTTGAAGAAAATGATAAAAATCCTCGATGCCCAGGTGCAAATATGGCACGTGCAGCTTTTACCATCCCAGTGTCGTATTTCTTTCTTAAATTTTTTAAGCGAATTGATCCCTTTGATGTTGTCCCTAAAAGTATTCCAAAGCAGACTTCCTTTAAATGAAAGTGCGCTTGTTCCAAACATTCGGGATTTTGCGGCTGGGAGTTTACACAAATCTTTTTTACGTAGGTTGTATGGCACATCTTTTTTTATAAAGAATTCCCTCATGTATGCAGGATTTAAATTATTTTATTTTCTGTTTTATAAATCTCTATCATGAGGGTTTGTAAATTCTTTTTGTGCATCGTGTTTGCTCCCTCCCCCTTTTTAAAAGTCGTTAAAAAGAAGATTCGTAATCATCATATAATACTCTCAAGGGCCGTTTGTGTGTTCTATTTATTTCATTATTTGCAGCTTTGCTACAAAATAGCTAAAATAGGAATTGGTTCGAACCCATCATTCGACCTAAATTTAAGGAGTTGCCTAGTAGAAGTTGTCTACATCTTGATCTACTTCTATTCCTAATGAATAATCTCACCTTAATAATTCGAAGAAGAAAACTCCCAGGATGCTTTGCCCACCAATGAACTGGAAAATAACAACATATTTTGAAGTTTTTATGAATACGATTCAGATTTTCATTTTTCCATCATAAGCTTAGTACAAGATAACTTGATAACTAGGATAACTGAGATAACTAATGCAGGACTACTGAAATTCAAACAAAATATCAAATAAGGTGATTACATGCTAAATTTGTTTGAGAGATGAGATTGGGTAAGTTGAAGGACGATCATCTCCCTCTCAACCCCCCCCTGTGAGCATGCGTAATAGAGTGATACCGGGGAGCATGCCCATAAGACAATAAGTTGGTGGAGCATGCGTAATGGCGTTTCCAACGCTTTATCAAGTCGGAGCTAGGAGCTAGGAAAAAGCAACAAACGAAATCGACGGAGAGCTCGATATTTCCTTAAATACTCTGGAATCATATATCATTACATTTTATTATAATGAATGTAATTTACCACGTCAACACTATAATTTTTGGGTCGTTTTTCCACGGTCTAGTTTCCATCGTAGAAATTGAAGCGATGAGACCGGGTCAAGAAACTCTCTCATAGTGTGCATGTTCGGTGGCATCGCAAAATCTGATTGGTTTTTCTGCACAGACGGGGTTTTTCTCAATTTGACACAGGGGAGGAATTCCACATTTTTCAGACTCAAATTCCCGGATGAACTCTATGTGTTTGCCATAACATTAGACAAGAAAGAGCCAACACTAACCCTTCCCTACAGAGTGGATTGCTGTATAATTGGTTCTGTACTTCTAAATGGGTTCAACCAAATACTTTCAACCTAATTTTGTAGCATTTCTAATAAAATAGGCCTTTCTACAAAAACGCATGCACAGCGAACTAAATTAGATGTTGAATTCCTCCCCTGTGTAAAATCCGATTTTTCTGCACAGAACAACTGCACAGACGAGGATGTTCAGTGTAAAGGGTCCCCTACACCACTCACATATCCCTCCATACTACTGAACATCTCTCATATTACTAAACACACAGGGTAATCATACGGATGATAATGATGAACCAACCGGGATGAAGACTCTGATGAAAGTAGTCACTAAATACTGAAACAACCCCAGAAATATCTCACGAGGATCACAATCTCCAATGAACAGACTGAGCAAATAATGAAAGTATAGAAGCAAAACTCACATAACACTCTCTTTGCCTCGTCTCTAAGCTTCAATATTTGTTCACCAAGACTGGTTATAAACCACATGTCTTGGTAAGCCTCTTTAGTTCCTTCATAAATTACAATTTCTGGTAAGATTAAGTAAATTCTGAGGGCTTCTATATCGCTTGGTGACGATGATAGGCTTGGAAGGAGGTGATCCGAGAGAGACACTTTTATCTGGAAAGAAATAAGACGTGTCTTGAATTCACATAAGCATCTTTCAATGGTGCAGAAAATTGAACCATTCAGAAAATTGAAATGACTTTGCTTGCCATCATTTTTAGGCAACAGCTCGATATTCGGACCACTCGATATTTCGACATCTCTATATTCAGACATCTCTATTTTCGGACATCTCGATATTCCGACATCTTTATAATAAGACATCCCTACATTAGGACATCTAGAATATTCCGACAACTCAATATTCAGACATCTCTATTTTCCGACATCTCTATATTCCGATATCTCAATAATACTAAAAGCTTCGGATAAGGCAAAAAGTCGAGATAGATGTGAAGAATTTCTTTATTTTTTCTTAAAAAATACATATAAACAATTTAAGCACACTAAGGCCTTTCTAGCTAATGCTTTCATCAGAGTGTGACTAACATGAAAAATTAGGGTTATTTATAAGAGTATACAAAACGATTAAAGATAATTAGATATTAAGTGTTAAGCAGGGCGTGTCCTGCCTTAAAAAGAGTTTCCTCATCAGAGGTCAAGAGTTTTGAGTCACTTCCAAAATCTTTATATTCCGACATCTCAATATTCCGACATCTCAATATTCCGATATCTCTATATTCGGACATCTCTTTACTCCAACAACTCAATATTCAGACATCTTTATATTCGGACATCTCTATATTCCAACATCTCTATATTCCGACATCTATATATTACGACATCTCTATATTCCGACAACTCTATATTCGGACATCTCAATATTCCGACATCTCTATATTCGGACAACTCTATATTCCGACATCTCTATATTCCGACATCTCGATATTCCGACAACTCGATATTCCGACATCTCAATATTCGGACATCTCTATATTCGGACATCTCTATATTCCGACATCTCAATATTCCAACAACTCAATATTCCGACATCTCAATATACCGGCATCTCTATATTCGGACATCTCGATATTCCGACATCTCAATATTCGGACAACTCTATATTCGGACATCTCTATATTCCGACATCTCAATATTCCAACAACTCAATATTCCGACATCTCAATATACCGGCATCTCTATATTCGGACATCTCTATATTCCGACATCTCTATATTCCGACATCTCTATATTCCGACATCTCTATATTCGGACATCTCAATATTCCGACATCGCTATATTCGGACAACTCTATATTCCGACATCTCTATATTCCGACATCTCGATATTCCGACATCTCGATATTCCGACATCTCAATATTCGGACATCTCTATATTCGGACATCTCTATATTCCGACATCTCAATATTCCAACAACTCAATATTCCGACATCTCAATATACCGGCATCTCTATATTCGGACATCTCGATATTCCGACATCTCAATATTCGGACAACTCTATATTCGGACATCTCTATATTCCGACATCTCAATATTCCAACAACTCAATATTCCGACATCTCAATATACCGGCATCTCTATATTCGGACATCTCTATATTCCGACATCTCTATATTCCGACATCTCTATATTCCGACATCTCTATATTCAGACATCTCGATATTCCGACATCTCAATATTCGGACATCTCTATATTCGGACATCTCAATATTCCGACATCTCAATATACCGGCATCTCTATATTCCGGCAACTCGATATTCTTACATCTCAATATTCCGACAACTCAATATTCCGACCACTCAACATTCCGCAATCTCTATTTTCCAACATCTCTATATTCGGACATCTATATATTCCGACATCTCTATATTCCGACATCTCTATATTCCGACATCTCAATAATACTAAAAGATTCGGATAAGGCAAAAAGTCGAGATAGATGTGAAGAATTTCTTTATTTTTTTCTAAAAAAATACATATAAACAATTTAAGCACACTAAGGCCTTTCTAGCTAATGCTTTCATCAGAGTGTGACTAACATGAAAAATTAGGGTTATTTATAAGAGTATACAAAACGATTAAAGATAATTAGATATTAAGTGTTAAGCAGGGCGTGTCCTGCCTTAAAAAGAGTTTCCTCATAAGAGGTCAAGAGTTTTGAGTCACTTCCGACATCTTTATATTCCGACATCTCAATATTCCGACATCTCAATATTCCGATAGCTCTATATTCGGACATCTCTATACTCCAACAACTCAATATTCAGACATCTATATATTCGGACATCTCTATATTCCAACATCTCTATATTCGGACAACTCTATATGACCCATTTTACCCCCTGACCCGTTTTGCCCCAAATTACTTATCATTATTATTATTATTATTATTATTATTATTATTATTACCTTCCGATATCTCGCTATTCCGACATCTCTACATTCCGACATCTCAATATTCCGACATCTCTATATTCCGACATCTCAATATTCCGACATATATATCAGATGTCGGAATGAAGAGATGTCGGAATATAGAGATGTCAGAATGTAGAGATGTCGGAATAGCGAGATATCGGAAGGTAATAATAATAATAATAATGATAATAATAATGATAAGTAATTTGGGGCAAAACGGGTCAGGGGGTAAAATGGGTCATTCTGTATAAAATGTTCCAGAAGACAGCTCAAGGAAGAAAGACTATCATGCCTCCATTAGACTGCTGAATAACAAACAACGTGGATAACTTTATTTTGTTTCCCCAGCGTAGCCTGCGGTAGTTCTGAAGCATTTCATACAGAACGACCCATTTTATCTTCTGACCCATTTTGCCCCGAATTACTCTAATAATAATAATAATAATAATAATAATAATAGTAAAAAGAACAAAAAACCCTTGGACCTAAGGTTATTGGTTGTAACCAGATCTAAAGGAAAAAACTACCGGTGTAACACTGAGTGTCATAGTACGAAACATAATAATAATAATAATAACCCCCCTTCTTAGCATCAAGTTTTGTATAAGCCCCCTGGGGCTTGATTGAATTATCATCGTGTTTCTATAGTAGAATAAAAGTATGATTGTCATAAGTTTTCAAATGAAATTGACATTGAAATCTCTGATATCTTCTGCTTTTACGGAGCATCGAAAACTCCAACTTGAATAAGAATTCACTTTGAACAAGGCTATGGATGAAAAATAAAAATAAGAACTCATAAAACATACTTTCCTCTTGATGTCATCAACGGCTAACAATGCCACAAACATCCTGCGGGTTGTGGATAAACTCAAACCGTGGAAGTCAAGTCCAGTACTTTCATGAGTGTCTCTAAAAGTCAGATATTCATGCATGTGAGACTGGGAGGTCGAAAAAAACATTATTTGGGGAGAGGAACAAGGTGGAAAAATGTTTTGACCAATCAGGGCATTTGTTTACTTATCATTCATCCAATCAAATCACTGCAAAGACAATAGATTTCCAGGATTCAACATCTCAAGAGCCGCGAAAATGGCGGAAAAACGCGAAAGCTGTGGCAAAAATAGCGTTCAGGTTTCTGTTTTTCTGCCGTAAACCCGTAAACTATTTGGCACTATTCTTATATTTCTCAAATCTATGATAAAACAAGTCAATTTCAATTTTCAAATAATAATTTCGCAAATTTGCTTGACCCCCGTTTTTTCCTGTTGCTCAATTTCATTCATCGACGTGTCCGAGCTTTTTCATGACATTTGACGTCGAATTTTGTACGGCGGGAAACTCAAACTGAAATTTTCAAACAGCTGCAAGTAATAACTAATGGCTTGTAAAGATGGCGGAGTAGTTTTAAAACAAAATTAAGGGCTCTGGCAAGGTAAGTGTTAGTTTATTAGAAATATTAGTAATAGTTTATTTGTTAAAATATTAGTTTATTGTGCCGTACTCGCGATTCAAAGCTAAGACTATTTTCGAGCGAGTTGTCGAGTGAATTTTTACAGCAATTACGTAAAATATTGACCTCGTAAGCGGTAAAAATTTAGATAAACTATCATAGATTTGAGAAATATAAGAATGGTGCCAAATAGTTTACGGGTTTACGGCAGAATAACAGAACCCTGAACGCTATTTTTGCCACAGCTTTCGCGTTTTTCCGCCATTTTCGCGGCTCTTGAGCTGTTGAATCTTCGAAATCTATTGTCTTTTGAGCGATCTGATTGGATGAATTTTTAGTCAAAGAATGCCTTGGTTGGTCAAAAACATTTTTCCGCCTTGTTGGGGAGAGTAAATCCTTAAACTTTTGTCTTGCTTCATTGCAAAGTGGTGTTATGTTGCATTTGGACCCGTTTACATCATCTTTACAGTAATGAAGATATCGCACCACTGTGGTAAATAATAATGCCTACGCAAATTTCGAGCCCAGAGAAAGTTTATAGCGCAGAGAAAATACAGAAAGAAGCGTTTGGGTACATAAATAACACAAGCAAAATATTTCAAATATATTATATTCAGTACCATAGAATATTATAATTATGATTAATGAAAGTTCTGGCTTAACCCGTTATTAAGGACCTTTAGATCGAGTACAAAGACGAAAATGAGGACGCAGGGAACCGAGGAGTTCATAGTCCGCTTTGTTATCGTTTAGATTTTGAAACCTTTGCCTTGACGACGAACTCGAAGTTTGAAATTTTTCGTACACAAATATGGCGGATGCTAGCCTTGTTGCAATAGTGCTTTTTGAGTTTTTGACGACGAGGATGAAATGTTTCTTCCGATTCTCGAGGAATTAGTTAGGCCGAGAAAAAGCCTCGAATTCCCTTACTGGGAATATGCACATTTCAACCTGGAAAGAGTTGCTAAGTAGGGTTTTGATAACAGGTTAAGCTCGAAAACTCGTTAATCATCCTTATAACTTCTATGGTACTGAATATATTTGAAATATTTACGCATTGACGCATCTCTGAGCATGCGTACACCGAATATTGCATACTTTGAAAATATTTCTGACCTTGCATATCAATAAATAATTCTTCCATAGAGCCCTCACTATTCCCTCCCTAATGAGTGGATCTGTGCTTTAGTGGGTTCCTTATCTTTACTTGGTCCAACCTAACACTTGTTTTTTAGGTTTCTACTCTCGTACATTTGTGGATACAAATTCAGCGCAAATATTTACTGTGCAAGTCAATGAAGCTATCGTCTCTCAACGATGCTCTCTACTGTCCCTGGTTTCGAAATTAGCAATGCCTGCAGTGAGTAAAGGTAGAAGGTTATGTGGTACTAATTGATAGTTTGCCATGCACGTGTTTTGGCAGTTTTCCCCGAGTAGCTCACTCAACCCTTGCTAAGAACTGTTAAATAAAGTAGAGAGAGTTTATTAATTATTCTGTAATTCCATAAAAAATGGTACACGGAATCATGAGGTGTAGTCACATGGAGAGAAAGGAACAGGATTCACTGTTAGTCTACCTATCAATTGAATGACTTTCATTAGGCCCTATGTACTTTACGCATAAAACCATAACTCATGAAGATGATAAGCGTATTTCAACACCAACAATCAATGTATTTCTCAAATAAGTCTGACTATTCAGCGAACCCTTGCACTTAGTGCAAAAACAAAGACCTTTTATAGATCATCGATAAACATATTTTCCTATCAGCTATCTTTGATTTACCATGTAAAATAAATGGCTTATTCTTATCATGTATTTGGGCTCTCTTCTTGGAGCTAAAATTCCAGGAAATTACCCCTAGAATGCTGTGTTTCCCATTGAGCAATTACTTGATTATTATCATGATGAATAATCGGTGGAGATTGAAATGCTTCATGGAACAAGCACTGATGGAAATAGGACCTGAATACTTACGGATTTAGGAATGAGCCATTCAGGCAGGAAGCTGACGAAACTACCATTGCAACTTCTTCTAGTGCCTTCTTACTCGTCTCCTCCTTGGAGCCTGGTCCGCAGTCTTCGACCAGTTGCTTCACTTTTGCTTCCGTTAGAAACATCGTTGTCCTTGAATCAATCACAGTTTCTCTCATGTCGTGAGCAGCGTGATGAATCTGAAATGAAACGTTTCATCCTCGAGATTATACTGAAGCGGATATAAGGAGAAATGATGTCTGAAAAGTTCTAATATATTAACATACATGACCATCTCTCCAGGGGTGGGAAATATATCAAAACCACGACACCCATGCTCCCAGAAAAATCATAGGTCACCAGAAAGAAAAAAGCTGTATATTTCAAGTCAAATAGAATTGAATTTCCTCCGAGTTCAGATGAGAAGAGTGGAGCATTGCTATCCAATACTTTGCTTTCGACTAACATTCAACTTGTAGTCATGTTAGTGTTTACAACTTGTCATGTAATGTCAAATCATGAATTCAAAGTGTTTGTGTGAATCAACTAAAAACTGCAGCTGACTGGTTGATGATGAGTATTGTGAAAGTCGTAGTTTCCAACATATTTTAGCTTTTTATTGCATCTTTTCAATATGCTGGCATTAATTTCCATAGTCCCAGAAAGTAACATATATTTCCACCCATGTATCTTTTAAAAATTATTTCTAGTTGATTGCGATGAAGACGGCTTCCAAATCTGAAACACGAATCAAAGGCCTCGATCGCGGATCGTGAAGAGAGGCGTATCAATCCTTAAAAATCTTTTGCGTGCAGAGAAAAATCAAAACATATCGAGACACAGTAATCTCGATCCACAACTGGGTATAACCATTTTTCGGTTTCATTTTCATCATTTCAAGACACTCTATTCTGATGAGACCCGGCAGCAAAGCTTCAGTAGTAAGTGCGATAGAAACTCTGCCAGTGAGTAGGAAGGCCAAAACGGTCACATGAATTCGCGTTTTCAAAAATATCCGTAAACTTGTGGACGGGCCCTCAATATTCTAGAATAAAAAGTCTTTATTTGTTTACCTTGTTTCTCTTGAGAATAACGAAATTCTGGCTCCCACCAGAAAAAATATTTTCTATCTTCAGTACATCCACATCATCATCATCAACATCCATATGATTAACATCACCCTCGACAGCCTCCATATCGTTATTTTCAACCGAGTTTGTCGTATCAGAAAGAGGTTGAAAACTTCTCATTTTCTCATTTTGGTTGTACCATGCTGGTTGGACAACGGTAGGAAGTAGTTGGTCGGTGAGAGAGCCCTCGCCGAGTTGTCCGAATTGGTTCTGTCCGAAACTGTAGAGACGGGACGTCCCGCGGGATGTCTTCTCAATATATGCTAATGTGTGCCACCTATAAGAAATGTAATTTTTCTTAAAACATTCTTAAGAGATTCATTAATCACGAGGATCTAATAAAAGCACGGTATAAATAAGTACATTGTTAAGGAACCTATTGTGGTACGTCTTTGTTTAACATCTGATGTTGAACATTTCCTGAAAGTTCACAACATTTACCTTATCTTCTCTCTTGACTGTCAATATTGTTCATGTGCACATTACCTACATTAGCATGATGGAACACATCACAAAATATTTCATCAACGACTAAAAATCAGGGATAATGACGCAAAAGAAGCGTTTTGGTCAATTTGTTCAGCCATGTACTTGTTGGCTAAAGCAATGGCAAAACAATAAACTGGGCATCATCAATCTTGCACAAGATGGACAACAGGAGGTTTCTGAACAATCGCTCTGTATGAACTTTAGGTAAAATGAGAAAAGGGTACTTCGCCTCTCTTTCTCATCTCGTTAATTGACAAATTTGGCTGATGCAGAAACAAATTTCTCCATTCAAGAAAGAATCAATCATCCAATAACATCGGAATCAAAGAAATATACAAACGTACCTGGCACAAGAGATCTGTGTCACAACACTACCCATTAGTTCCACAACCTAAAAGGAAGCAAAATTCGATTACCATCTTGAGGTGATCCTTCAAGACTGCACCCATATGGTTTGTATAAGTTTTAGACGTTGATTAGACAATTAAAGGACCATAAATACTCATCCAATTCATTATAGACTTGGCATTTCAACCATTTGGCTAAGTAAGCCACTGCAATGCATTGGACGTATGATCCAGAAGACTAACAACCTTACATACAGACACCCACTTCATTAGTAGCCTAAATAGGCAAACATTGACGAAGATGATGTTACAGTTGAAATACACCTCTAGATAGAATGCTGCATTTATGACACATCAAAACATCAATTTTCACCTGTTTCGGGTTGATTTCATTGTCTTTTACACCATGGCCTAGTTGTCCTTTAGCTCCATATCCAAAAGTAAACACTTGTCCTTGCTAGAAGTGATTAAGAAATACATTATTCTCAAAATACATTATTCTATATATTATCAAAGCAGATAGAACATGAAACAAACGTGAAACCCCTTAAATAACCATATTCTTAACTATTAGGCTCCGTTCTCCAACAGCCCGGGCCAAAACTAGCTGAGATAAACTATATTTGTTGTAAAACTATAGTTACCTACCCCTTATCAGAAACAATGTTGTTGGTAAAAAAGGCTATTCGAAATTTTATCAGACACATTTCATGGTTCCTGTACGTCTTTATTGGCCGAAAACTATTGTTATAGAGGGAGGAGATAAACTTTAAATCATAGAAATTGTCACACCTAGGACATTTTCAATTCCATAAACTATTTCTACAGTCTAACAACTAAAGCTTTTTGTCCAACACACATCAAAGTAGTACGCCAGAAACCAACCTAGCAGCATTACATTTTCATTTTGATAGAAAAACCTTCCTGGATGCGTTTCATAATATTTTCATCTAGATTTCAGGAACACAAACCTTGGTCAAAACTGCAGTGTGTTCCTCCCCACAGCAAACATGCCGGACAAACTTTGACCTCAATGAATCGACTCTAACAGGCAGACATCGATCTATAAGAAAAGGCTTTTAAGTATTGAAGAGTAGAAAGTGACAGCAGATTCAATAAAATCATCAAATTTATAAGCCTGCCTTTAATTGAAAACGAAATTTGTCACTGTTACCTTGCTTGTCACCAATCCCTAACTGGCCAAAGCTGCAAAAAAAGATACAAAAATAAACTGTTGAGCAGTGCAAGTAAAACGATTTCAAGATGGCAAGAATAACCAGAAACGAATTCAGCTTCGCCACTACTGACACTCATGAGAGAATCATGTCAGAAATAAGAGAACTCAAACAATATTCAAGGTATTGTTGATCTCACTAGACCTCCAATCCTGCAACTCCTTCCTGATTGGCCAATTTCTATCCCCTCCTGGGGAGCAATAATTTGTTAGGTTTCATTTTTGTTCTCCTTCTTCCCAGGGTTAAAAGACAGTCTTGGAGTGATCATGGAATTTAAGAGAGTTGTGGAGTTTGGCTGGGAATTTGATGAGAAGAAATGAAGGGAGAAGGGCAAAGGTGGAATGGAGACCGAGAATGGATCCTGGGGAAGAGGAGAGATGGGAAGAAAAGTCTGATCTGGACTGTTATGACGAAGAGAAGCAACAGCTAGAGCATGGATAACAAACTAGAGTAACGGGACAGGGAGAAATGGGCTACAGAAGTTTGGATAGCGTCATTTATTTCCTAATATCCATGGACAATTACAAGCTTGCATTATAATGACAATGGTGCATAATCTCTATTACAGTGGGGTCATTTTACCTGTTTTTACCCCAGGCAAACAGGGTTCCAGATATTGTCAGAGCAAAGCAATGTGATCCTCCTGCTGCAACCATGTATATAGGTAGATGGCTCAATGCCTTGATTCTAGTTGCTGTTGAAATGCTGCCTCCTTTCTTGTAATTTCCAAGCTGTCCATTTCCATTGTCCCCCCAGGAGTACACTTGACCACCTAAAAAAGAAATCATGAAAATCTGGATCATGAATATCATATCAACTCATGGCAGAAACATCATTAGAACAGACTAAAACCATTCTTAGCTAGCACTACTTTGCCGTTATGGAGATTCATGCTGACACTATTCTGAAATCCAAAGTCATGCATTGAAAACTGCCCAAGGCAGTGCAAGCCGAAGCCAGGTATAGGGTAGGCCAAACCTCCATTGAATAAACTACTCCCACTACACCCTGATCGAGGTATGGCCAAAGAGAAACAAAAAATTCTAATCAGATAGTTAACCTTACTTGAAGTTAGAGCCAAGCAGTGACTTGCTCCGCAGGCAACTTGAACAATGGAAGTATTGTTGAGTGGTGGAGTGAACTTTTTTATCTGTCTGAAAAAGATATTTTCACAATGAAATAGAATTTGTAAATAATTCTGAGTCCGACAGTTGACTAGTTAATTAGACAAAAACCAACTTATATAAATGAAAATACTCGAAAACTTAACAAGGGAAGTGGTCAACTCTTGACTAGTTTAGCAAGTAGTTATTCCTGACAGTTAAGTAATAGTTAGTTAACTGTCATAGCAGAGAGGGCTCCAAGAAGAGAGCCCAAATATATGCTTGGAACAAGTTGCAATTCTGGGGAGAGTTATTTAATCTTGCTAGCCTCAGACTCTACACTGGCTAACACAAAATAAATAATAAATAAATCATACCTTATTGAAGCTGTAAAGTCAAACTCAATCAAACAAAATTAACTATTACTTGGGTTTTGAGATAGTTTTGACATCATCATGCCCAGCTTGTCCTCTTCTATTATCTCCAAACATACGAAGCTCACTCTGTGAATTCAGAACGAGTGTGAATAATTCGCCACATGCCACTTGCTTTATTGACATATTTTCAAGCATTTGAATCAGCTCTAAGAAAGAATATGAATATGAAGTTGAATAATTGTAGCAAGGATAATTGATAATTGTTGATAGGCAAATGCATACACTTACTATCTTTGTAAGTTATTGGTCTATCTATGTGGTAAGCCCTAAGGGCACACTAAATAAGTAACTGAGCAGTGCAATGCTGGTCCTTCCTCTCAATGTGACCACACCTTGGATTTTGCCTTTTTGCCTGGAGTTACAGAGAGTTGGAAAATTCTCTCTTCATACTTTGTGACAGGTCAGATGGTGGTTTTTAAGTGTGAGGAGACATTTGCCAGCTTTCTTCAGCTGTAGGCAAAAAGGAAAAAAGAGTCACTTGGTGTGGTCACATCAAGAGGTTAGGTGACAACACTACTTGATTACTTTACCTATACAGTTGGCCCTTTGTGCTTTGTGCATAAACCAATACCTTATAAAGATAGTAAAGCTTATATCAACAACATCAATAGACTGTCTGTGCAGCAATAAAACAAATACGAATTGAAACAATCATTAGATATTAAAATTTTGTCATTTGTAACAGGACAATATTGTATCTAGTACATATTCCTTGTTTATCAATCTTTGAATTCTATGCCGATTTATACATCATGAGTTTAAGCTGGATTACGCCAGTATCAAAATATTTGCTGCAGTAGTCTGTTTATGCTACTAAATAACTTGTTCATCATAGAGCAGAGTGTGGCAGGTGTGAGATTTGTCAAGGAATGACATTTCCACTTAATGCTATAGTGAATTTGACCAACGATGGAAAGACATTTAATCAAATCCACTATTTTGGTTCAGGCAGGAGGGAACTACCCTTGAACTATCAAATAAGAATATCTTAAAGAGGCATAGTCACAAAAAATAAGTATTCTGAATTGAGAATAGATTCATTCTGATAGACTGCCAAGGTAGTATATACAATATGAAATGCTTTATTCCGCGATTCCGCTAAGGAGAAAAATTTTTGGACTCCAAAACAAAGACCAAAGTAAATGACCGAAGGCTTCCAACTAATTTTCCGACATCACGACAAGGCATTACTTGTTCGTCTTGATTTGCACATGACTCGACCTTAGAACCCAAAGCATGAAAATCTATTTCTATAGAACTTTGAAAGCTTTTATTTGAAAAAAAGAAGGATAGTTAGAGCAAATAGCCAGAAATACCAGAAACATACCTAAATGAAATGTAGATCTTGTACTTCCAATTATTTGAAAACAATTCTCACTGTAGGATTTAGCACATTCTGGGTTGTCAAGCAAATACTGACCTATAGCATAGTCATGTTTAAGAGATCTTTTGGTCTTAGAGCCACAAGATGGTTGTTCTTGTTGTGGCACAGTCTTTTGACATATGCTAGACGGCACATATTGTTTTATCCTATCACATAACTGCTGAGATGTGCACCTACGTACCTGGCATCACAATAGCACGAGTATTCATAAACTACAAGGCTGTTTTGTGTGGTAGGTAACACTATCTTTGCGGATAGATGGAGTAATTAGTGGAGAAGACGAGTGACATGACTCTTAATGACATGACTCAAACATGACTCTGCTATAGATCAGCATTTGCTCGATAACCCAGAATGTGCTAAAGCCTACAGTGAGAATGGTTTTCGAATAATTGGCAGAGCATATGATCTACATTTCACTTAGGTATTTTGGAACCAGTCAATATAAAAACCAGGTATCCCCTATTGTGTAGACAGAAAGAGTTCATTTTTGCCTTAGGACTCTTGAAGTAATCTTATTGGTCAGCTCACTGTATCTTGGGTGTTGATTGGTTTTCCTACACCATACTGATCATTCACCTCTTACCTGATTGGCCTACACATATTTTTTTTTATAAGCAATTTCAGCTCGAGCTCACTACTCAAAATTGCTTAGCTAGACGACAACTTTGAGTACTCAAAATTGCTTAGCAATTGCTTAGCTTTTTATACTTGAAGATTTGTTTCTTAGAATACTATCTCAGAAGTCTTTGTACAACAATTGGCAATAGTATCTTGCATTCCAAAGTGTGCCAGAGAACTAATATCCACAATGACCTACTTCCCAATAGCTGCTGCACGATTTTCACTGACAATTGGACCAGAACCACTTTTTTCAAATTGCTTAGCTTTCCTCTATCCAGTATTGGAATTGCTTAAGTTTTTGTCAAGTCGAGTACTGGCTTACTTATAAAGCAATTGCTTATAAAAGAAAATTATTTCGATCCACATCTAGGTATATAAATCAGTTAGGTTTCTGTTTCGTTCTCTTTCTGACGTATTACTCTGTTCAGTGTCAGACAAAAAGCTTGAGTAATCTATGTGTTCATTTCGCTATGTTTCCAGTATTTCTGGCAATTTTGAAGCTATCATTTAAATCCAAAGACTGTTCAATTAGAACAAAAAAAAGCAATAGCCCGTAGGGAAGAATGTATTCTTTCTAATTGATGTAATTTGAGACCGAATCTAAGAGACCAAAATTTCGTGACAATGCCTCTTTAAGGAATTCTTTCTTAATGAAAGATCATCATTACCTGGTTTGCTTCCATTTTTACTGTGCCCAAGTTGGCTAAAATCATTTGATCCACAAGAGTAGACAAGTCCATTCTTGAGGAGAAAAACGACATGATGTTTCCCACACGAAATTTCAGCCACTTCTTCCCGAAAAGCTGTCAGCACAGTCGGTATTGACACATTGCTTTTTCGCTGCTCCTGCGGTGCTAGGCCTAGGCCTAACTCTCCAGAGGCAGCTCTCCCCCAACAGAAAATTTGTTGGCTAGATGAATGAGGGCTTAAAGAGTTTTCCATTATCATTTCTTCTTCATTCTTCGGCTACGTCTCTACAATATGCTCAGCTACTTTCCTTGCATTGATGTTGATTAATTCGAAATAGCTTCGCTTCTCAGTTATTCAAGTTCTTCTCGGAATTTGCTAGAATTTGCTAGGCCATCTCAATTTCAGCAAAAAGGCCATCTTTGAATGGGAATTCCCCTTTTCAGAACGAGAGGCTCCGGGAAAGTTCTTTTCATCCCAGTTACTACACAGGCTTAAATGTGAATGAAATCATGAATATTTCATTCCAATAGAGGCTAATAATTGAACCTTAAAGGCAATAAGGTAAAAATTTAAACTCAAACTGTTAACTGAACTTGCTGTGGAAATATTTTGCAGCAGGTGGGTTAGTCAATCTATCAACACGTAAAAGGAGGTGAATATAAAATTCCGTAAAATTCCTGGTCCGGTTTTTATGCTAGATATTCGAAGGAATTTTGAAACACTGAACTGATAATGATGATAATAATAATAATAATAATAACTTGCTAAAAAATAGAATGCGTGTGGTACATTGATTGTAGATAATAAAAAATGACGTATAATAACTTTAACCCTATTACTACCGGGCTTTTTGGACCCTTGTACTACCGGGGGGGGGCACATTGTGCCCGCCCCCTATAATTCTTGTTAGGAACGCGATAAAAGCTTGAAAATTGGTAGAACTATAGAACTTAACTTGTTCTATCGATTGATGGTATTTTGGAAACCATAATGGCTACCAATGACGTCACAGTGACGTCAAAAGTCTGAAAAACCATGATAACTACTAATAGGCATTTAAATTGTTATTGAAGCTATCCTTATTGTTTTTTTGCCTCTCAAATGGTCTATTCATGAACAAAAAGCATTTTTGAATTATAATCTATGAATCTATTTGACATTATTTTATATTTTTTCATATTTTTACCATTTTTTTCATAAACGTTCAAGTCGATGAATTTTACAATGAAGCAAAATAAGATAAAACAGCTATTCATATTGAAAAATAGAATTTTTTCTAGTTTATCCCTATTCAGGAACGCCAAAAAAAGAATTTCAAATGAAAAAAATAATTGTCTTTTATAAATATGACGTCATAAACATTGATGACGTCATAGATTTTAAATTTTGCTTACCTCAGCAAATACTAATGAATTATATATCATTCAAAAGCCCCTGTCAAAACAAAGCCAATAGTGCTTCAAGCAAGTCTCTATGTGGTATAGTTGCAGAGATATAGACCCTAAAGCATTTTAACACCTGACCGCTTGTTGACAAAAGAGGTGTCACGTGATTAGTGAAGGTGTGATAGTAACAAAAATAATTTTTTCAGGCTCTCTGATAAATTTGAGGAAAAGTCGAACAGGTTCCAGTAGAATATTACGTGTTTTCTTGGAGATACAGCATTTTTAATTTTCCGCGGGCACTTTGTGCCCCCCCCCCCGGCCATAATAGGGTTAAGTACCATAATTTTATGAGAGCACAATATTTCGAGCTTATACTCGTTATCAAGTGATAAAAATCAATATTTTTATCACTTGATAACGAGTATAAGCTCGAAATATTGTGCTCTTATAAAATTATGGTACTTAAAGTTATTATACGTCATTTCTTATTAATAAATTGCCACATTGTATACAGGAGCGTCGTTATAAACAGTTAGTTATGAAGATAGTCTAAAATAGTTAAAATATAACAATTCTAACAATACTAACGTACGAACAAAACGAAACAACTTCTAGTAAAAAGAGTGGTGTATGTTATGTAGGAAGATATATCCGAGAGAACAATGACCAGGACTTTCAAATACTTTAATTTGATATAATCTATGTTGGCTACACGTAATTTGTGCCTTCAGCGTATTTCAAATGAACCTTTAATGAACTACCTCTTAAACCTAACCCCAAACCCTGAACCCCAAACCCTTACCCTAATCCCTAACTCCAAACCCTTAACAGTAACAGGATACCCCTAGCCGAAACTGTGAGCCCAAACCCTGACCTAAAACCGTAGTTCTAATTCCTGGAACATTATATTTACATCTCATTTTTATCTCCTTTTACCTGTTATGTCAATGTCGCACTGCTCGATTAGTCAACCTTTTCAGTGGTTCACCAGTGATTTCCTTCTACTTGAAAAAATAAATCCTAAGAATCTCGTTTACACGTTTTTATAAGGAACCTTAGCTTTTGGCCTTTAGTATTCCAAATTCTTAACCTAATTTTGAGGGGAATTGACTAGGTTTTCTGGCTGTTTCACAATATATAATTCTAGAAAATGCAGTTATACCCATTGATTTTCTATAAACTCTAGAGTCTACCAGCCTTAGTTACCTTTAAATAACTCAAAAATACAAACAAAATCTAAATACACTCATTTTTGATAAGAAACCGTTTATGCAGTTACAACAACTGACGTCACAGGAACAAAATGGAGAAAAACGAAGCGTTTCGTGTCACTTGGTTTTTTAGCCTCCAAATCGGCACACTATTTCCCAAATATCTTGAGTACAAAATGAAATATCCTTGTCAGTTTTTTTGCAGTAGTCTTAGAATTACTTTCTCTTTCAAATATCATATTTAGAAAAATCAAGACACCCCCCACTTTGAGAGAAGCCAGATCGGTCTTGTTTTGCAATAAGTACATAAACTTTTATGGAGCACTAAAGCAACTACATATGCGGAAAGTGCTTCACCTTGTTTGATCACACTATGTTTTATTGTTGAGAAAGAAGCATATTTGGTATTTTAAAGATCTACTTCTATTCGGGTTTTCTACAATGTACTCCGTCCACTCCATCAATCTAAACGGTTTGTGGTACTACAGGGAACTGAGGTGTCTATATTTTGTTTGTTTTCAAAACTGAAGCAGCTCTAAACAACTTTGAGGGCTGAAAATCGAAAAGATTTAAGCAAGCTCGAAGACTGGGACCTAAGTACAGTTACTTATTAGGAAAAGGTGTATTGAACGAAAAGGAAGCGAAAAATTGACATCTTACAATGCGTCACATCAAGTAATATCAATATAATAGCACGTGCACCTATTCAGGCCCCGGCCTAAAAATTTCGATTTCCTAAATGAGGCAGAAACGTGGAACCTTGGAATCTCATTTATTGTCAACAAGGAAACCAATCATCGACAAAATAACTATTTATAAACATGGAGTACACATTCGAGAACCTTTCTGTTGAACTTAATTCATATTTCACCCTCTTTCAAGCAGCTGTAGAACAAGATTGGCAACTTCAGTGCTGTTTGATTGGGGCGACCATTTTAGTTTTGTTGCTTGTGTTGATAAACATTGAGTGGAGAAGACATGGCTCAAATCTTATGAATCTTGATCTGGATCGAAACAGAATACGGAGTGATTTGTCAGCTTCGAAAGAGAGGGTCTTGCAAAGACAGTCTTTTCATGAGAGCAATGAAAACAAACTCCAGACTTTTCCTGATGAGGATCCACTAACATTTGTGAAAAAGAAAAATTAATTTTAACGTATGTTGAAGGATCGATTAGTTTTTGTGGGTGTTGAAGTTTCCACTTGAAGCCTGATGGCAATGAAGACAACCAATTTACACGTTTTTTTATAGGTAACTGCTTTTTAGGCAAGCCAGTACTTTTTAGACAAGACAAAAACTTGAGCAATTCTAGTTCTGGATAAGAGGCCAGACTGCATTCTTTGTTTTCAATGCGGAGAACATAAATTTCGGTGAAAATTTTGTGTGGATGAGACATAAAAACTGCTAGCCTATTTCGCAATTATGATGATGATGATAGTGATTCATGAAAACATATTTCGTTAAAACTAACTACATACGTTTCATACGCCCCAGGAGAAGCAAAGCTTATCGAGCCTGGGGCGTTTACAACAAAACAAACAACATTATAAAATTTAACAACTACTCTACAAGGTTAAATACAATGAAGATACATTAGTGGTTAGAAAAAAAGCTATGAAATGCCAAGACAAGAAAACTGAATTGCTAGAGCAAATTAAAGTATTTTTTTTTTTTTTACACGTATGATTCTAGTTTGTATTCTTTCAGAGCTTGTAAGTATCCTATTTGGGGGGTTATCTTTTTCAATTCACGAGGTTGAGAGTTCCAGAACCTTGGACCTTTGACTGTTATCGCTCGGTTGCCAAAACGATTTACAGAAACGAAAACGATTATCCTGCAAAATAAAACCTTTTACCCTAAGAATTGTTGATTTTTCAGGGTTTTCTGATCTTATTTAGCATTGATTTCCAAGCTATTGTCAAGATAATGTGCAAATTCTGTTTTGACCTTGCAAATCTTTACAGATCTCTAGCTTCAGAAATTAATTGCGCGGATGCCTTTACAAGGATTCAAAGTTGTGCGGAGAATGTATTCTCCGCAGTAATTCTCTGCAATAGACATAAAATGCAGTCTGGGATAGAGAAACGCTAAGCAATTTGAAAATTTAAGCTTTGATCAAATCAGCACTGAAAATTGTGCAGCAGCTATTTGGAAGTAGGTTACAGAGGATTTAGTACTTATCATGCGAGGTGCCATCGATATTTGTTGGAAAACAACTCGTGAGATAGTACTCTAAGAAACAAAGTTTTAATTAAAAAAGCTAAGCAATTACTAAACAATTTTGAGTATTCAAATTTGCCCTCCAGCTAAGCAATTGTTAGTACTGAGCTCAAGCTGAGATTGCCTATAAGAAAATGGGTGTAGTTCATTGCTTTTGCGCTTGTCTGAAAATAATAGACACTTAGCTCATCATGGCTCTTGTTACTATTTTGCTGCCTAATGCTTGGTCCGTGACATGAACTTTATTGTGGGGGGGGGGGGGTGGGCCAAATTAAAATTTAAAAAATTGTATGGCATTCCATGGGTATGCCACAATGACAAAAGGTGATAGCTCTAATTAGCTGGAGGCGCTGTAAGTCCCCAAGTAGGTCCAGGACAGGGGTCCACGGGGCGAAGCCAACAGAAGCTCACAAAATCCTACCTTTTTCAATGCCATCAAATGGCTAAGGATCCTTTAAATTCTCTTCCTGTACAATGATAAAAAATACATTTTTGTATAGTTCATTATAGTCCCTGATTGCCCAATGCATCAGTAGAACATGAAAGCCAGTAATGTGCAGACCAGGTAGATATTGGGACAATTCTATATTTCTTTTTGATAATGGACAATCGATCCCTATATTCAATTCCAAATCTGAACAAATGTCTAACAAATGTTAATTTTATAACAAAAATCAACCAACAATGGCGACCGTCTAAAACTTTATTAGCTATGATTTATAAGTCGGAATCCATGAACCTTCCAAAATGCGTTGTACAATTTGACTCTCTCTCAACAAAGTCGCTTGGATCATTGACTACGGACAAACTCACATTTACAAACTTAACAATGTTTTTGGCCAAATTGGTGGGGAGGCCTAGCCCCTGTGGCCCCCCTGGTGGTGTGGGCTCTGTTATGGCAAAGATATTTGTATTATATCTGAGCTGTTTGTCATTGCCTCAAAGAAATTGAATATTCAATAAGTAGTGATCTTATACGTCACAGCATTGCTGTTAAGATCAGTCCCCTTAATTGTCCCTAATTTCTTTCTTGGGTATACCGTTGACCAAGCTTCAGAGGTGAGAAGTATAGGCTGTAGAGATCAGGGCTGGATCCAAGGGGGGGTACACCCCCCTATTTTGGTAGAAAAACAATGCAATTAGGTTGATAATACCCTATTTTTCTTACATTATCCTTGGATATGTGTGTTACGCCCCCCTTTCTATTGGTGCTGGATCCGGCCCTGGAGATTCTCTGTTGGCTGGCCTTTATGATGGTACAAGTTATGCCAAGTTAGTTTATGAAAATAAGATTAGTAAAACTGGAAAAGATATTGAAACACCTTAAGTCAACATCACTTGGAATCCCTAGCTCTCCGTCGTTCCTATTTTATGAATACCAGACTACCCCAATCAATTTGACTGACAGATTGCTTGGCCCATGGTTTCTATTGTGAGCCCTGTTGGATTTTCTGGTTGCCGATCTCAAATCATACCCCTATATTTTTGTTTACAATTATCAGGGAACAACTTTCTGTCGTAAGGATATGTTTTGCAGGTAAAAGATTTGAGTTTGAATCCCTGTACTCAGGTGTTCTGTGTAATTCTTTGCAAGAGAAAAACTAATTAATTTTTACTGGAACAATGGATTCTTTATTCTCCCTTTTTTCAGTGCTACTTCATGTAAACAGATATTTTAGCAGATATTTTGAGTAATTTTTCTAAAATATCATTATGATAGAGTATTCAAAATATTGCAAAACTGCGTTTTGTTGCGAGGTATAGTAGGGGGCCTATTATAGGTTTTGCGGCTTGCGGCTTCAGCCCTATTTTTACGTGCGGCTTACGTGTTTAACCATGGATTTTTGCGGCTGCGGCTTTGCGTTTACCGCTTCGTTTTCACAACCTGCGGCTTTGCGCTTTATTTCATGGCGGACTGCGACTTTGGCCAGATTTTTGTACGGCCTTGCGGTTTCAAGACCCCCTATAATAGGCCCCCATAGTAAAATAGGGAGAGGACAACAAGGTTACTAGAGGCTTTGTGTCGTGAAACTAGGGGCAGATAAACGATTCTGAAGAGGGAGGAGGGTAAAATTTGGAGGAGCGACAAACAGAAGTAGTGAAAAACTTGTAGATCCCTACCTTGAATGATGAAAAAAACACAGATAAAAGATACAGGTTTCATTACCTAAGGCAATCATACTTCTTTTAACTTCGATTAGTCTTCAGCTTTCTCAATTTCAGAATTTTAACTCAAGCCTCACTCTATTTTTGCTCCAAAAGATGCATTGTAGAAAACTCAGATTGCACAGCTTTGATTATTTTATCGCCAAAAAGACTTTTAGATCTCAAAAGGAAGGATACATTGATTTTCCAAGAAATTTTGTTGAAATTAGAAGTTGGAAAGATAAGTAAAATTAACCACTCTTTAAACATTTGCTATTTTAGCCTAACCAAACACAAATAGTGATGTCACTGCAACTGTATGTACTTAATGCATTATTTTTCGCTCCACAATGGATATGGAATTCTCAGAAATAATTTGAACCGTCCCTAAGTTGTCTAAGTTGGGCTTCAGAGTAAATTCTGAAGAAAGGGGGTACTACTTGTACTACAAGGGTCTAAGGCTAAAAGTAAAAGCTCCCCTCTATTGTTTGGCAATTTCTTATTCCCCTCATCCGAAAGAAAAAAATGTATACAGTTTTTATAACCACAGATCTTGTCTTCATTATTGACATCATTCTGAATTTTTCTTATTATTATTATTACTTTCTCTCATCCACACGAGACAATAACCGGAAGTGACGTAGAGATCTGGACATGAGTGCTGTTTCATATGTTCGATTGTTAATAAGTGAGCGGCAATCGAGTGTGCACGAGGGAAACAAAGATCCAATTACTTAGTTTTGATTTGCCGTCTGTTTGAAACCCAGAGCACTGTTTACAAAACAGTAGGAACATTTCCAGCGAGTTTATAAAGACTTCGAAAGTCGTTATCTCTGTGGAAAATTGAGTCATTTGAAAAAGCTACGTCGAAACAGGTGGACAATATTATGAAATCGTGTTGCTCGCCATAAAGTCGTCAAGAGCGGCCTAATCTCGTCTGACGCTTCTCGTTTTGTTCTGATCATCATTGAGAACTGCCGCGAGCCGATACAAATTCATTGGTCTTCGAAGACCTCACCATCTGTGAACTAGCATATGGATTATGATCAAACGATTTCATGGTTTCAGAGAAAGGTAAGATGAAAATGAGAGTCTACAGCAGAAAAAATATATTTGTTTAGTAGCCCAGCGCAGGCCTCCTGGAAAAATCTCCTGGAAAAATCAAAGATTTTTTATGCTTAGGCCTTTTACGGTAGGTTAACTTCTACGTGGTAGACTTGATAGTCTTCTGATTTCTTTCAATGCTTGGTCAGAAAATCCAGTTTTACTCAACACGATGGCTTCCCCGCAAATGTTGATGCGAATTTTCAAACTTTCGTGCGTCATTCGTTGGAATGTAATTGTTATAGATAATGGTTTCAGGTTAAGCTAGTTCGTTCTTCCATTCATTATTGTGAGGGATATTTCAACAATTTTACTTCCTTCTTCATTGCAGTTCCACTTCCTACACTAATGTCTCTTACACTTGGACCTAAAGACATGCTAATTAAAAACTTTAAGTTCTGAAACTTTCTTATTTTGAGCAAAAAGTCCAAAATTTAGAGTTTCTTTAGATTATTGCTATAGCTATGGATACCAGGGTGCATTTATGTATTTAGGCCCCAAGATCTTTGGCGTACAACTTGCCTTAGAACAATAGAATCTCGGCGTATATCACAAAATCTTTGGAGTAGACTTAACATGGAATGCAACCTGGTACAAATGTAAATAGCCCAAGATCTTTGGGCTGTTTAATTCAAAATGTAAACAGCTATGAGTACCGATTCTTCGCATAGGTAAATCAAATTCTGAATACTTAAAGAATAAAAAATAATACTGACTTTGCAACCCGATAGCTGTATTGCTCCGAATGCTCCAGATACTATCGCCTCCCTAACGAGTGGATATATGTGTTTTGACATACCCGCATCTTTTCTTTGGTTCAACCTTATCTTTCTTTTTTCCAGTTTTTACTTTTCTCCATTTGTTGGTACAAAAGTGAAAACTGGAAAAAGAATATTGATTAAGTACATGTAAATCTACTTTAAGGAATAAGTACATATAAATCTACTTTATCATTGGTTTGGACTGGACTCATAAATATTTTTAGATATCTTACTTTACATTGTAGATTCTTAAGTTTCAGGACCCTAGTGATAACAGTATATCTTGTACTAATAGGTTATCCTGTTGAAATATTCGAATATTATTATTTATTATTATTAAATTACAGGAGCTGTAAAACTTTTTCAAAAAGGCATGCGCAGAATTGCTCCTGTACTTGTAGCTGTTTGCATTTGGGATACGCCTCCCCTATCCGAGGCCCCCCCATAGTACCCCTGGATAACATCAATTTTTTGTTTATCACGCCTTCACAGAGCTTAAAACAGAATTTTCCCAATCTTTTCGATCTTTTGCTTCAAAGCTGCAAGAAGTATTTTTTAAGGACTTTTGGAATTTTGTAAGGACTGATATTATGCAAGAGCATTTTTTTAACGACAAGGACGCGTCACGCAATCACGCACTTGAAACCTCCTTTTTACAGAATAACAACCACATTTTCAACAAATAGCACTGCACGAAGGATTCTTTGATCACGGATTCACGAACTGAAAATATCTAAATCACGAAATCACATGCGAAAATATGCCAAATAAAGCTTCAAGTACAAATAGGGGGGGGGGGCTCCTACCCGTAGGCATTTGTATGATTAATTATTCAATCAATGACTTCCCCAGGCATTAGAGAATGGTTAAAGGATGCATTTGTTAATTAGAATTCCCCTATAATTGTCCTGGGAAAAATAATTTTAATTTTGGGTCCATTATTTTAAGAATCATTTTATTCTTAGTCTATAATTACAACAAAAAGGGAAAAAAATCCTATTTCACTAATCCATCCACAATAGCTGTTACCACCAGTTCATCCACAGTAAAGCCCAATTTCCAGTGAGAAAAATCTCTGCGAAATGCGCATTATTTCTCGAGAAATATTTTGCAGGCATGCGCAGTAAAAATTTCGCCAGTTCGCAGAGAAATATTTCTCAGAGAAGAAAAGTTGAACTGAGTTCAACTTTTTGCGAAGTTCGCTTGCGAAATGATCATTTTGACCAATCAGAATGCATCTAATGACTCGCGGGGCAAAGGGTCAACCTATGTTTGCCTTTCAGGCATTCCTCCTCTTTGTTTTGATTCAGAAGTTGGCGCCAAAACACATGAAGAATGAGATTTCGCAGGAATATTTCGCAAAGGGTGGAAATTGAAATTTCTCGAGAAATATTGCGCGAGAAATATTTCTCCAGAAATTGTGCGCATTTCGCAAAGATTTTTCTCCCTGGAAATTGGGCTTTAGGAGAAGATTTTAGTTTTAATAGCTCTGAGGAAAAATTTCAGAATTGGCCCTTTTTAACTTCAGCTGATGGGGCCTTACAGAGGATTTGGGGGCCCCATCATTCACTGCAACATTTTATTTGAATTTTTGCAATATTTGTTTCCTTAGATTGGCACGTATGACAAAGCGAACTGGGAGAGGATAGTGGAAAAGCACGAAATATCGGTAAGTGTGAATTTTAGCTTCTTTAATCTCTATCATACTGAATTTTCTAACGATAATGGGTTTGTGTTTCTATTTTATCAGTTGAATTGCCAAGAGGTCCTGGGAAATCAATGAATTTCTTGCAACAATACAAAATCCTAAACAATGAGTATAAAAAAATTCCACCTTCTACTTGACCTTAGCAAAGCTTATCAAGCTTATCTATAATCATAAATAGAATTATTATGTAACAAGTTGTTGATCATGCACCTCAGTGATCAGGTTCCCTGACGTAGGAGCTCAGTTATTTTCATTGTAGGCTCCATCTCTCTGTAACAGGCATTGTCACAAAAAATTAAGTATTGCAGAATAAGAACAAAACTTGTTCTGATAGACTACCAAGGTAGTTTATACAACAGGGAATGCTTTATTTTGCCATGAAAAATATTTTTGGACTCCAAAATATAAACCAAAGTAAATGACCAAAGGCTTTCAACTGATTCTCCGACATAAAAAAAGGTACTCGTTGTTTGTTTTAATATTCACACAGCCTGACCTTCAAACCTTCAAAACAATCATCAAAGAAATACGAGAAGGGGTTTAGATTTAATGGGACTAGGTGACCACAAAAAATTTGCCTATTGTTTGCAACGATTTTTGTGGGTCACAAAAAATGATTTTCATAGAATTCTGAAAGCTTTTATTTTTAGAAAAAGAAGTATGATTGGAGCAACAAACAGCACTAGCCTGTAAAGAAGAATGTGTACTTTCTAATCAATGTAATTTGACACCAAATCTAAGAGACCAAAATTTCGTGACAATACCTCTTAAAGCAGTTTAGCAATAAGAAGGACGTAATTAACAAAAGCATAATCAGTTTTCAGTTCAGTTTCATTATAATTTAAAATTCCACACAATACAGTTTTGAAAAAGTAAATTAAACTATATATGTTTAATAGTTATTAATGATTTGAAATAAAAATCATTTTTGGAGAAATACTAGGTGCTGATTGTATATACTAGGTAAGGTACCCTTGAAACAGGCCTTTTGGATTCACCAGTGATCATTTAAGCTCTCATGGGCACTCTGGTGAAGTAACCACTAGTGCTTGTAAGTCAAATGACAATGAAACTCTGGCCATTCTGGTTCAAATTTCTTTGTTAAAGGCAAAATTGAAGAGATTAAGATTTGGTCCAGCACAATGAGATATAATCTCTTGAGAAATGATTGAGAATCTAAAGTAAAAAAATAATTTAATTTTGATCTGGAAAACAATGACAATAGCATTGCACTCATAATACTTTAGTCTTGTAGGGAAAATAAAGAGGCTTCTAGACATGTAGAAGACAGAGAGTTACTTGCTGAAAACTCAACAGACAAGGTCTGAGTAATAAGTGAGTCTTGCGACAGGAAAGACTCAGCAGGGAGCTAGGAATCTCTGTTTGAATTGATGAAAGTTCAATATCTTAACTAATTAATGGGAAACCACAGAGAGCAGCTAGAATTTTTACTTATGAAAGATGCTGGGAATTTCATTTGAAAATCTTCAAGAATGATTCATAATTCATCCCTCGCAACTAGTCTGTTCCAGACATCTAGAAATTAAACAGAAAATTAAACTCCAAAAAACAGGCAGAAAACGAAATGCATGCAAGAAAACAGGCAGATCTCTGCCATCTCTGTAGTGCTAAAAGACTAGATTAAATTGTACATGATCAAATGTTTGAGTTATTCAGCGCATACTAACTCAGAACGAGTGATTTTTGCATACAACTTACGTAATTGATAATCTGTAGTGGCTCCTCATATGCTGCTGTAGACAAGACCATGTTACTATCTCCATAGACCCCTGAAAAGGTATTTTATACAGTTGATCCCTTTCATGATATTATTTGCAAAATAAGAGATGGCTTGAAAGAAACAACAGGTTCACCTTTTATCTTGAAGTGGAGAACACAATATTGTGATGTATGAGAAGAAAAACTGTCGAATAAATTGACTCATAGAATTGTTTCACTAATTCAATGTTCATAATTAATAATCATAACTGTGAACAATTACAAAAATATTATCAGGTATGTATGCAGATGATATCAAAGAAACTACTGTTTTGCAAGTGCAAACTCTAGTATTGAAAGCACTTTCTTTATTTCTTGAACTCTTTCTGCATCTACGATCCCCGCCAAAAGTAGTTGGAACACCCTTGATTTTTTTACAAAATATCTACATTTTTAGCTTTCCTAGCCTTTTATTTCCAATCAAACCCCCCTTTCCCTCTCAAAACAATGTTGTTAACAAAAGGAATTTTATGAGACCACACCAAACACTAGCTGAATGTTATTGGGCTAGTTTTTGTTATCAGAAACAACACTTTAAAGGGGGGAGGGGAGGGGGAAAATGTAGAAAACTGTAAAAATAGTGCAAGTGTTCCAAGACTTTTGGCGGGGATTCTATATCTATTTGATAATCAGCAAAAACCTATAAGTTATCACCCGGATGGGCTTCTAACTCTTAAACATTGAGCAACTGATCTCCACAAACTATCGTTCAAATTTACACTTTTTTTCAGCTGTTGCCAGATCTACAGAAGATACAGCATTTGAGAAGTGTTAGAGTTAGAACTGATCTCATAGATGTCGATTTGGTCAGAGGTGAGTATGAATAATCGTCCTGGCCTTAACTGACTCTCTCTCATGCAATGTCCTTGCAAGACGTGGGCAATCACACTGTCTCCTTTCCCATCTATAATATATGTTTAACCAATCTATTTGTACAATAATAGACAAATAGACATGACAATTACTAAAAAGGTTCAGAGTAAGCCAAAAGAGATGTTAAGAATTTCTTTATTCTTCTCGTAAAAATGCTATCATCAGAGTGTGACTTACATGGAAACTTACAATTTATTATTGTATAGCCAGAAATATCGGAAACATAGCGAAACGAACACATAGATTACTTAAGCTTTTCGCCTGACACTCAACAGAGTAATACGTCAGAAAGATAATAGGTAATAATAGGTCAACAAGGTAAAAGATAATAGGTAAAGGATAATAGGTAAAAGATAATAGGTCAACATTTGCTCGACAACCTAGAATGTGCTAAAGTGTTCAGTGAGAAATTTTTTCGAATAATTGGCAGAACAAGATCTACATTTCACTTTGGTATTTTGGAATCAGTGTACATAAAAACCAGGGATTCCCTATTGTGTAGACAGAAGGAGCTAGTTTTCGCCTTAGGACTCTTGAAGTAATCTTATTGGTCAGCTCACTGTATCGTGGGTGTTGATTGGTTTTCCCACCATACCAATCATTCACCTCTTTGATTGCCCTATTTCGATCCACGTCTGGGTATATAAATCAGTTAGGTTTCTCTTTCTTACGTATTACTCTGTCCAGTGTCAAACAAAAAGCTTAAGTAATCTATGTGTTCGTTTTACGATGTTTCCGATTTTTCTGGCTACACTGAAGTTTAGTACCATCCAAAGACTGTCCAATTTGTTATCTAGGATGTACAAAACGATTAACAATATTTTAAGTACTATTAGAATTATGGGTTAAGCCCAGGCTGTCCTTTCCTCGTAAAAGGTCAAAAGTTTTCAGTTATTTATTGGCTCAACTAATCTCTTGTGGTTGGTGCCAAGTTCAAAAACGTATTATGGAAAGTTGCATGTTCAGATCCTAGTTATTGATTCTGAAATATGTCCATTCATTTGTGGTTTAGTTGTTAGGGCAATATACGTCATTGCTACATTATATAGGTTGCAAGATAGGAAGTAAACGCAATTGTTACGGTGACTTTTTAATCAAGATTTTATGCTCCAAATTGTATGCTTAGAAATTTTAAATGAGGAAACTGGTTGAAGATATAATTTGCGAAATTTGTGGCAAGAGTTCTTGCATAGACCGATTGTTCAATGAATATATGAATTTGTTTTTTTTTATTCTTTCCTTGCTTTATCAGATTGAATTATATGTTTAGGGTCAACTTTCTCAAAAGCAAAACCCGGATATCACTGGACTCAAGTCACCAAGAAAGGCCTTCTGAGAGTTTTACTGTTCCCATTCTATTGGAGATGGTAGGTTTTCGTTCTGTCTTTTTGCTGATCGATTCCCTTAATCTCTTAACTTCATTCAGCCAAGGAGCTTCATTCAAGGAGCTTCATTCAAGGAGCTTCATTCAAGGACTTTCTGAGCAATAAGTAACAAGCGTGAGGTAAGTGGACGGACCAGCTGAAGCAGTTTGCTATGGTTGCTGAAGTTAATTTTTGTTGTCTGAGGTCAACATCTGGATGGTTGAGTAATAGGAAACAGGACTGCTCTTCAGGTGGTCAAAAGTGTAGTGAAAGCCTGGCTACATGTAGCATCCCACAAGGATCTTGTCTTGGTCTGTTCTTATTCATCATCTACTTGAAAGATTTTTAATGTCTTGCGCTCTCTAAAGCGGGTATGTACGCACGTGATACATGCGTGACTTTAACATTACATAGCACGGACTATGGTCTCAGAAAAAGCTGATGAAAGCAGTTCCGCAATGCCAGCTTGTCAACATTAACCATGCACTCGTGGAAAGTCATTTTCGATATACAAACGTTGTCTTTAGATCTCTCTTCAACGCAAAAATGGTAGTTCTTCAGCGTCTTCACAACGGAGCCAGTTAAATGATTGCAAACGCAAGAATCAAGCATTAGTGGTCTAATGACTGGTTGACTGTAGAACAACTAATAACGTTTGATCGATCAGTTATGACCTATAAGATGATGAAGGAAATCTGCCCTGAAAGCTTTTGGGATACATATAAAACGAGAGATGCGTACTCAAGCTATAAAACTGAGGAGATTCAAAGAGGCTGTACGGACATTCAACTTATTATCTAGTAGTCAAAAAAAACTTTTCTCTATTAGGGTCGAAAAGCTTGAAATTAAATCCCTACTACCATCAGGAAACTTTTAAACTTATAAAAATTAAAAAACACCTCAAACATTTGAGGAGCTGAACTGAACTCAAACACGACTTTCTAGGAGAACAGTCCCAACAAATTATCAAATTTTATGTATTTTTCTTTTTATTGTATATTGTAATTGTATATTTATAGCTGAAGGGGTTTTTCTTGTCTAGATAATGTATGATAATGATAATGATAATAATTAGGGGTTTAATTAGGGTCCCTTGCTCCTCCTTGAAACAACGATTCCAACCTTTTGCAGGTTAGCAAGATAAACTTAAACTTACTACACTTACTTGGACATTTTCAAAAGACCCTCTTCAAGCTATTTATATTAACCTCATATATGCTATGTGATCGATACTCTCATTGGTATTCCGTTAAACTCTTTTTTACAATGTTTCAAAGGGCACCATGTTAAATGATGAGGAATAAGTGTTATTACTGCTGTTTCTTGACAACAAGTTTGTGTTATGCTTTCTTCAACTTCCAGGTGGCAACAACAGACTTCCATCATCTTATGGCTGTTCTTTGTGGCTCTTTATTTCTCGCAGATAATCAGCCTTGGGGTGTATTTCTCAGATCAGACAGGTGACATGAAGGTGCGTAGTCTTAACACTTGGCGCTAAACTGACAACACAGTGAAAGCATTGCTCCTTTGACTTGAATAATATGCCCATAAAGGAAACTCGTTCAATGGGATACATTTTTATCCAGGTTTTTATTACAGCATATGTAAGTTAGGTAATAGCAAGTAAATCAGAAACTTAGCAAAACATAATAACTCCTTGCAATAATAACTACTCCTTGCAATTTTTGCCTGACACTCATTTGAGTAGTAAGTCAGCAAGAAAACGAAACCGAACAAATTATCATTCTGAGGTGTGGATAGTAATTGGCCTGTCACAAATGAGAAGAATGGTTGTATAAAGCAGAAACAACCGATTATCTCCGGTGTTCCAGGAACAAAACATTATGGTTTAATTCATGACATACTACTCTGATGAGTGTAAACGGAAAGTTTTAGTGGTTATTATGTTTCACTATGATTCCAGATTTGCTACCCTTAAGTTCTGTACCATTCAAAGACTGTTTTCTTAGTAAAAGCTCGAGAGTTAAGTGATCATAATGTAATTACCTGAACTATTTTTCACTTGAAACTCAGCAGGGTGCTGAGAAAGGAAAGAAACCAAATTTATCTTCCTTGTTTGTGGATCAAGGAAATTTCAGAAGTTTGTTGGGCAATGTTATTCCTCAAAAATTATCGTTATTTAACCACTAGTAGGCTTAGGCAGAAAAAGAGTCCTATTCTCATGAAGCTGACATTATCAATGACACAGAAATTACATGTGCTTTACGCATAATTAACAAGATATAATTTACATAATTATGCGAGGGTAACACTTTATGCATAATAAACAAGATATAATTTACATAATTATGCGAGGATAACATTATGTCTATTGAGTCCCAAGAACAAAACTGCCCTTTGGCAGGTATTGTGTTGTTATAGAGCTTTGGTGAGCGATGGTGCAATTTTCGGTATTTATGGGACTTTGGTTGGTCAATTAACTCAACTGCCCCAATACCTCAGCTGGTAGCGCATTGACGTGCCAAATCAGTAGTCGTGGGCTCATCCAGCTTGGCTCATTTTTCATTCTTTCTTGTCAATTGATTTCCACATCCTACTTCTTCTCATATTTCATCGATTGTTTGAAACAGTTGGACTACATAAAACAGGTCGGTTCAATTGAGTGTTTGAAGCAACTGCTATACCCCCCCCCCCCCCCCATCGCTGAGTCTCTTTTTCTCTTTTTCCTCCGGTTATTTCGTTTGCCAAGTATAGTTTTCTTGAAATTAAACGTTTGTATTATGAGTAATTCCTATATGTAATGGCCCTGGGATAGTCACGATCTTTGCTTCCCAGGGTATCGTCTTTGTAATGTAGATTTTCGTGTTGTATGTATTTTCTATCTATTGATATAAAAAAAAGTTGGACTCATGTAATCCCTTCAAAATATTCATATATCCTTATGCTCGCATCAGATGTGTGCACCTTGCAGTATGTTTACTGGAATTAATATTTTGTTTTCAATTAGGATATCCCACTGACAGAAGCCATCAGTCCTATTGTGGTAAGCGAATGTAAAGATTTTATCTTGATAAGACCAAAAATTGTATGCTATAATCCATATCATGTTAATATACAAGACCTGCTATCTTCCGCTCGTTTTTATCCCTTGCCTAAAAACGAACTAAAGGAAATTACCTTTTAGAAAAGTGAACATGGGATCAACGTGCTTATAGATTGATATTCGTGTATTATTATCATCATCAATGGTTGCGTAATTGCACTGGTTGACCTAATTGGCATTGTCTAGACCTGTTAGGCGAGTCGTGACAAACGACCAAGGACTAAAAAGTTGTCTCAACCTTAGTTTTCTTGAAATCCGTTCTGTTCCCATTATAGTATACTTTTGTAGAACTTCTACCCTTAGATCAAGATTTAGCTTTCTCATCCATCTTTGAAGCTTTTTGTTGACACATCCGAATGCCTTTTCGGGAACGACTTAGACAGAGCTCAATTTCCATAGCCTTTTTATATCCCTTCTCAAACCCTGGTTTTTCTCCACCTTATCTTGTTCTTTGTCAGTAATCCTTTTATCTGCAGATACCGCAATATCAACAATGCTTCTTTATTTTACTTATCTATCACAATGATGCCTGGTCTCCTTGCTTTGGTAACATTCTCACATTGCCCATTTATATCCTACAAAACCCTAACATCATCCCTTTCTGATACGCCTCGAGGGATGTATTCATACCATTTTTCCGTATGATCGAGACCGTTAGCTGTATGTAAATCCCAATGGACTATTATTCTTATTATTATTATTATCATCACTATTATTATTGACTTTAATAGAATTCATACTAGTCTTGGTTTCCCTTTTTCTCTAACTTTCAAAATCGAGGGGATGTCAAAAAAGTGTATCTTTTACATGATTTCTCGTTACTACAAAATAGTACGGTAAATGTTCATAGAAAAGGTTTTACACTTTTCAGCTCTTTTTCTATAAAATAATGTTTTATTTTGGAATATTTGAATCAATATTCACTTTGCTAGATGTCAGCCAACTTCTGCATCTGACCCAGCTTATGCAGTTGCGGAATTCAGATATTGATTGTTATGTTATCTTTTATTTTGAAAGCTGATGGTGCTGTTAGGAGAAATATACATACATGTAGTTTCGACCAACTTTACCAAACCTTCAAATCGCCTGGTGAAGAAAAAAAGAAAAATACGCAAGGGATCCAGTGGAAGGTATGATTGTTTCTGTACTTCTGACTTTTGGCAACACATGTTTTCAGATTCTTTATGTCCTCGAGTGAGTATTTTGCAAAAATCTCTGATTTATTTGGAAAGTTATGTCTCAATTGTTGAATTTACTACAAGACCCCTGCTAGACCTTACTAAACCCTTAATAAAATCTAAATCAACCGCTACTCAACCCTTGCTGAGCCTTTGCTGAATCCTTACTGAGTCCTTAACGAATCATAACTAAACCTTGTCAGTTGTTGAAAAAAAGGAATTCCCTGTATGCAAAAATACAAATATTACATAAATCCCTGCAAAGTAATATGGACTTTGACCAATATCAATACATGCTAGAAAGGGTAATCCCCTTCCACATCCTTTACACCCATCACTGTCTCCTTGTTTATTTCGAAATTCACCTGTTTATCAGGCCGCATCTTTTTTATGTGAATGAGCAGGCCTAAATGAATATAGTTCGATTCCATCAGCAACAGCTTTGGAAAATGGTTGCCACATTGAAATTGTCCTTTGTAAAAAGTCATTTTCGCCCTCCCTCTTGATGGATATTCCTGAAATGAATCCTTGATAACCCCATATTTCTCGATAGGAAGAAGAGGAAAAATAGCAAAGAGAACCCATCAGTTCAGAATATCCCAGAGCCGGCTGCAGAAAACAAGACTCAAGAATTTAGGACATTACGAAATAGGAAAGGTGGAGAAACTGCTTCCCAAACCACCCCAGAAGTGGCTAGAAGAGGTAGATGGTTTTATTAACATAATGGAGATTTTGATGAATGTTTCTCGATTTGATGTGTTTCTAATTTGACAATATCCAACGTTTCTCATTTCAAATGTCAATTTCTTTCTCAAGCAAGTAATAAACTGACTTCAGTGCTTACTGTGAGGATATCACTTGACATCTGAATATCAAGCCTGGTTATCAGTATTGAGTTAAAACCCCTTTTCTATTAGATAATCAACAAGAACTCCTCAGGCTATTTTGTTTTCTTGGTATTCTCTGGAGTTCTTTGTTTTCTGAGTCTCTACTCTGTTCTATAGAATGATTAACCATGTCGATGGTATCGGATTCTTTGGAATGAAAGAACAACCAGACCCTCTCTCACTGAAGCTTGTCCCCTGCTGAATAATGATTGACTTCAGAGCTCAGAGGGTTGGACGAAAAGCTAATGATTTTTGTCAATTTATAGATTACACTTTATCAATTTTTGTAAATGATGCTTGTGTTGACTTTCAGATTCACCATCATCCAGCGGTTCGGATTCGTTGGAAGAGAGGCAGGAAAAGGTTTCATCAGGTCGAGACTCAAGTACAGGAGATACGTCATCGGGATCTGATAGCAGTAGTGACTCGTCCACGTCATCCATATCCGACGCAGAAGATTCCAATGAGGATAATCCCTTTGAGACGAGAGTGTCAGGTTTACAGCAAGAGCAGAAGACGGAATTGGGTGCTCCCTGTGCACCTACTGAAGAAACAGGTACACTAAACAGTCAGGTCCAATCGTGGTATACTACGATCATAACAACGTAGAATACTAGGATATTCGGGAGATGCGAGGCCTAGTTGTTGCGGAGGAGCTTGTGGTTATGTTGTTCTGTGGGCGATTGTAAAATTTCTAAATTCTGTTGTTGCGATTCATTTTAGGCCCAAAACATCAGAGGTTTTACGACGATTAATCATGATTAATTAGGTATAAAAAAAGGAAAGCAATGATAGATTTTCTTTTACAATGGTAGGATTAAAGATAACATATAATGTCATCGTTTGACTGCGTAAACTTTTGTGGACGGCTCTTGGCCTTCGTGCTCGTCGTATCGTAGAATACTACGTTCTTACCTTGTCTACATCAAAGAAAACTACGTTTGGACTTGACAGTAAAGCATACGTGTAAGAGCTTAGATTTTCAGTTGGACTAAACGGGTTCAGGTACAGATGAAACTTTTTACTGAGGCTGCCTAACAGGTTCGTATTTTCATATGGCAAAATTAACAAAATAGTGTACAAAAAAAAAAAAACCAATCTTTACAAGTTCAATCTTGTTATTGATGTCCAGCAGGAACTTAACTCAAAGAGTGGTCTAATTTAGCCTGAAGTTATATTTTTGCTTTGTCTCTAGTGATGGTGTCAGTCTGGGATGGATCTTCATTCAAGAAAGTGAAAATGACGTTATTGGAAATCAGCTCAACGATAGTCCAAAAAGTGGTACGTTTCTTTACGTTTCAAAATGGGTACGAAATCTTTGTTGACTTTGATGTTCGCTTTTGAAGAAAAAATGCAGAAAGTATTGCCTTGAAAAATAATTTGGAACGAATTTCAATCAATTCTCATTGATTGTGAAAGGATTTCGAAAGATGCTGAGTCGCTTCTATGGGAGGATTCTGCATCAATTCGAAAAACTATCGGATGAATTTGTAATGATTTGAAGCGATATGGAACGGATTAAAGAAAACTGAAACCGTCTCCGAAAATGATATTCAATGACATCGCAATGAAACCTATTGAATAGATATCTTTAGCTATTTTTCTGAACTAATTATCATTCTTCTATTTTCTGATTGTTTTCTTCTTGTAATGAATGTCTTCCTTATTTTAGGATTCACATCACAACACAACAGATTATTTTGCAGTTGGCATTTTGTCTGCAACGTTTCTTACTCTTCTCCCATTGTTCTACAGAATCTACATGAAAAGTGTGAGTATTTATTAGTTGTTATTTTAGAACTTTCACCATAGACTGGGCGAGATGGTTAAAAGGTGTTAGTCTGACAAAGGCTAAGCATTTCTGTTCATATTACAGAATGCTTATGCCCATCAATTTAGTTGATTGCGTTTCGTTTCTTTTTCGTTACAAATACCTTCTTGTGCATATTTTTCAAGTGATGAAAGTTATCTCTTAACTGCTTAAACTCGAGCTTACATAATCTTATTCCATCAATTTTTGTTGGCCTATTATTTAGGTATTCCTTAACTCTTAAGCTCCTGTATGGCCAAACGCTCTCTATTTTTTTCCTTGAAAGCGCTCGACATTACTGCAGAGCAAAGGGTTGAAGCGTTTGGCCACCTTGTTAACTGCGTAGAGTGGTGTTGATCGGGGTCCAGCGTTTATTGTTTTCAAAAGTGCTTTACCACCTCCAATTCAATATTGCTCGATAATGCTTAAGTTTTGTCAAGCGTTGTCGATTGCGAAATTGAGAAAATTAGCTCAGGCTTCTCTTTTCATGGATTGCCGAATTATTTTGCTTTTGCTTACACAATTGGTTTACCACCATTCCGGAATGTAACTTTTCATCGCCGTCATCATCTCAAGGTATCTAATAATGTATTTCCCTGAAACATATAACTCCACCTATCTTTTGGTGCGTGCTTGTCCTGCTTTCCTATGAAATAATGTTCTCAGAGTGAGCAATATCATGATAATGTATTTTCTCCTTCAAGTTCCCTGATATACCAAAGTCGCTACCTGGAACTATAGAAGTTGCACAAAAACTTTTTTGGACTGTTTTAGGGAAAAAATTAAGGTTGGTAGAATCTAAACGCTTCTTTTATTCTTGCAACGACGAAATTCGATTACTATTAGCTTTTCTACTCTCACATTCTTGTTGGTTTTACCATTATCTTTCTTAGACATAAAGATCTTCATTTTACTTTCTTTCTTTAGTTTAGCGAGAAAAGTTAGAAACATAGCAGAATAGAGTAAACGCTTCTCAAACCCAAACAATTTTTGAAATACAATATTTTTACAAAGTTCAAAACATTTCAGGAATACAAAATAAAATTTTATTTCTGATTCACTTACATTTGGAAATTTTATTCAAGCGCAACTCTAATGCTTTCAAATTGTTAATGCTCGATCTACTCCGTTCATTGTCAGACGGAAAGTGCAAGTTTTAATTTTAGCCTGTTTTGCTAATCTCCCTGGCTCACTCTGCTGAAGTTCTGCACCGATGAAGGACTTATCATATTTTTTCATTTCAGGCCTCAGATGGTGGTTATAATTAGCATGATTTCCAGGTTTTCCCTCAGCTTCTCTTTCTTCTTTTTGCTGTGTGTTGCTGAAAGAGCTTATAAAATGGTACGTGACTTTGTACTACCTCGTTTGTGTTGTAGCGTTGAGTACAGATGAATAATTCTCCCGAAAACCCCAAAATGCCAAAATACCCGCTGCAAAGTTGGTACCAATGTGAAAATAGTGTCTTTCGTTTGGCGCTGCATAATTTAAGATTAAACCCAAATAGAAATAGATTAAGTCGTGAGTACCGTCTGAAATTTCATCATTTATTGATATGATTTTCAATAATAATGATAATTACAACCATTATAAGATTTACACAGCACGAAATCTAATAAAAATTGTATGTATCTTTGGCGCTTTACAATCAATAACATTCAATGTCCCTATTTCTGAAAGAATCTAAAAGAAGACAATATTTACATTGTGTTATAAAAGCAAGTGTAAAATAACGAATTCTAAGACGTTTTTTAAAATTTGCAAAGTTTGTGCAGCCCTAACTTGTGCAGGGAGGGTGTTCAAGTCACCTATTAATTCTGGAGCTGCATCATGAAACTTCATTTTCAACTTTCCTAGATCTTTTTACTCTTGATTGACCATGGTACAGTAGCTATACCTGCTATTAGTTATACTTGGTTATACTCAACAATGCCACAATTTTTTATTTTCCTTTCCAGAGATATTTATATGCCAAGTACTTTGGTGCTCTTACCTCCGCCCGCAAAGCCAGAAGGAATTGTCTGCCTCACTTTCGATTGCATAAAGTTAGACACATCAAAACGTGGCTGTCACTACGATCGTTTTTGAAGGTGGGTGTCGCTGATGAAAAATAACTTTGTGGAGAAAGAAGCAAGTTAAGTCTCCTGGTTCTTTCTCTTACGTACGAATTTCCCTCAACCCTTCATTTATAAAGCGGCCTCTGGTCGATCTTTGAATAATTTGATGTAAAATAATGCAAAGGCAATAACAGGAGCATTTTGGGTGGAAAGCAAATTGTATTTTAACAATACCTGATTTTGCTAGCATTTAAGAGGTTTTTTTGTACTGTAAGCTTTGGCTACTTTTATTATACTGTATATTGTTGTTTTTAATCACTTTGATTATTCTAATGACTTTGGGAGTCTTTTTGACTGAAACTGTTTTAAAATTGACTTCATCCTACCTAAAAATCTTCGAGGAGTTCAAAATTACCCATTTTGATAATTTGAAATATTTCATATGCAGAAACGAGGACCACAAAGATCTGTAGATACAATCATGTCGTCATCGTTCCTGCTCGGAATTTTTTTAGTCGTCGTCACTTGTGTTCAGGTATGCTGTGTATTTCTTCTCTTTTTCAAGTATAAGAATGCACTTTTTCTCTAATTCATTGGTTAGGAGTTGCTTAAGTTTTGAAAGAGAAACAAAATACAGGTATTTCACTAGTATCCCACAACCACTGATTCAACTTGCTAACCTAATACAATCCCAACCTATTGAAAACTATGGTCCTGCCTTTTTTTATTGAGACATGGCTCAAAATAGGCTGTTCCGAGTTTTGGGCCTAAGATCCCTAAATGTAATTTTCTTTCCCTGACCCCCCAAATTTGAACAGAATTGAATTTTTTCGATTTACTTATAATCTACTCAATTTTACGATTCTAACAAGCCCAAAACCAGTGTTTTAGCATAAGTGTTTGTGGAGATATCATCCAATGTCCACGAAAACGCTGTTTTAGCCCACTGTGTCACTGTACCCCTAACCGCTGATATTGATGGTGTAAATGTGAGAAAAAGCTTTGGAATACCGACTATGCTTCTTTTAACAATGAAACAGTGTGATCAAAAACTTTCAGCTTAACCTCAAAAGTGCTTAGTTGCTGAATTTATTTCATCGAGCCCCCCGAGTTGCTCATCGTTTCGGTCATCCAAGCATGGTAGCTTATTGGCGAGTTGCTTATTGACAAAAAGTGTACTTTATGTATTGCAGTGTTTTTGCAATAGGTCAAGATAGCCCACAATATCAAGCAAACAAACTATTCCATCGCCCCCAAAGTAGTCACAAAGGCGCATACGGATGGTTTAGTAGTTTGGTAATTTGCATGTTGATTGGTAATTGAGTTCGATAAAAGTTTTGAACAACTCGCTGTGGACAGGTGCGATACGTTGAATCTCTGTTAATAAGATTGGTTTCAAAACACCCTTGCTAGTATGAAGAGGAAAGCAAATCAAGTGTTTTTCTTATCCTTTTTAAGAAATCTCGAGGAAGTGACAAACGATTTTTTGGTGAGCATAGATATAGGCCCAGCGAGGCCTGCATCAGATATGGTAGCTGGTGGAGAATTTTCACGGCTGGTTGAATTGAATTACAGCATATCACTTGACCAATCCGTGTGGGCCTTCAATCTCAGTGGTACAAAGCCACTACCAGTCTACGACGGTAGTATTTATTCAGCACCTTGGTTTAAAATCGTTAACACAGCGGTGATAACCCTCCACGGTAGTAGAAAATAAGCGCTACAGTAGTAAGATTACCCACCACAGTGTTGCAAAATAAACATCACAGTATAGCAAAATAAACATCACAGTATTGCAAAACAACCATCAAAGTATCGCGAGATGACTACCTGTCGTAAAAGGATACTGAAAGTCAACTATTATAGGCTTTGTGGTGTAACTAAAGTTCTACTCAAAATTATTGTAAAGAAAGTTTAGATTATTCCATGTTGCAAGCTAAAAGGTTATTTTTGCCCTCGTTATTTTCCTCGAAACTGCTGGGAATGTCTGATTGAAGATACCACCACATACAGCAGTACAAAATCACCATCGCAGTTGCTCGATATTACCAGCAGTAAATAGACCACTTTCCCAATTAAGTCATCTCTATAGAAATTCATCTTGAAACAACCTTAGCCTCGACATGATGCGTAGCGAAATCCCAAAGCATGCATTGCTTTCGAACTCACAAAGCAATTCCATTTGTTGCTAGGAGCAATGCACGCTTTGGGAATTAGGTACGCATCATGTCGAGGCTATGGTTGTTTCGAGATGAATTTCTATAGAGATGACGTAATTGGGAAAAAGGTCTATTATAGCTATTGCAAAGCCAACTTTGAATAAATTTATTATTATTATAGTTATTGTTATCATCGTTATTATAGCACATCACTGCAAAATCACCTGCGGAGTAGTGATTGAGCACCACATAAAAACAAAATAGTATTTACTTTACCCGTGGCAGTAGTGATTAATAGCTTCAATAGCTTGTTTATTTTTCCCTTGTATCTTATTGTGATTTAATGTTTTTATTTCTAGTTCATTAAATACAATGGAACATCTGATAAAGATTCTTATTTATCATATTTTTTCAACTGGGAAATAACAGCCTGGTAAGTCAATCTTAAATATATTTTGTATAATGTTTTTGTGTATTCAAAGATGCTTCTCAATATAGATTATTCTCCTTGAAATGTTCCCCCACTGCAATTCATTTTAATTCATTTTTCTAACTACCAAAAGTAGAATAGACCTTGAATTTTTCAGATGCGTTGAAATTGGAGAAATGAAGACTTGTTGAAAATACTTTTTTCAGTTTATTAGATTCGATTTTTATACAAGACAGAATGGAAACTGAGATAAATATTTTTTTCTCTTCAATAAATTCGATTGTTTTACCAAACAAATGGTTAAGCGTCAAACACATTACCAATGGCAATTGAATCCAGAATATCTTTCAACTGCTTTCGTAATCGATATTCATTTTCGTGCTGGTGATCCAGTCACACATCGGCTTGTCTCCCGTTACCCACCTCTCCAGCTTCACGCTCGTCTCCGAGTAAGTCTCCAGTAGCCTGGCTGCTGTTATCATCTCATTCTTCACCAGCTGCAAGAAGAACTGCATCAACGCCTTTCTCAGTGCTGCATCGAAGTCTTCCAGCTCGTTACTTAAAGCAGTTTTCCTTCGAAACAACTCCGACTCGACTCTAACCAGCGTTTCTTTGGCTTTCCGCGCGGTTTTTTGCCGTGTGCATATATTGTTACTTGCTCTTAGTCTCCGTCTTGCGCGCGTTAATTTCTCAGCCGTTGCGTGATAATCTTCTAGAACTTGCCTTGCGTTGCGATAGACGCTTTTAACGTGCCGCAAGTTCTCTCCGACTTTTACCATCCTCTCCGTGCGTTGCTTTTGATACGAGTTGGCTTTCTTTAGAATTCTGGCAAACGCCCGGAGGAGGGCACCCGTCTCTCCGGCCTCCTCTGTGCCGTATATTATGAAGCCTTGAATGAAATCGTCCATGCTGTCCTTGAATCGCGCAGACTCGCCGATGTGCTGATACAGTCGTCTGTCCAGGCTCTGAAGTTTCGCTTTGGTTATCCGGATTCGTTGTTTCAGATAAGCCGTATGATCCGGTCTACGCGGGTCGTCAAAATCGGTCATTTCTTCGTAAATTCAAGTGCTTTTGCGAATTTCGCCTTTTCAAAACACGATCACCTCGTATGAAATGTGTTTTACTATCAAATCAAGCCTCTGATTGTGACGTCATTATTGATTGAAATGCTAGATCCCAGGCTCTTTATTTATCATTGCATATGGAACAATCCAGAGTTATTTTTTCATGCTGATTATTGATATAAAGTGTGTTATAGTTGGCTGGGTAGGAGGACATATCGGAGGGTATTAAGTGTAACCCTTAGTGACGATTCCCGGATAAGGCTCTTACAAATTAAAAGCTCAAAGTCTTTGAAAAACTGTATGCATAGAAGCAAGAACTTTGACTCTCTACACGAAAGTTTAGTTGCTCAATCTGAATATGGGCTTAAATGATGATTTAGAACAAATATGTACAAACGATAAGGGGGGTCTCAGAATTTTCTTTTGATTCCTCTTGATTTTTATTCTAAATACTGTAGGTAGTTTGTTTGAATTAGTTCGATTGAAGTTTATGGTAAATAAAGAACCAACCGTGTATAATTTGATGATAATGATTATAATGATTCAATTTCTGTTGCACATGCTTCACTAAATGTCATTTTTCATTTCTACACTGTTTTATACATGAATACTTTTTTTAAAGGTGTTTTATGATTGGCATATACTTAATGCGGTTTCTTACCCTTGGTGCAGAAATCAACATGAAATACAGAAATAACACCGCTCTACTAACAGAACAGGTACCCTAGCCATGTCATCCAGTACCACTTATTTCTTGTTTTTCATAACATGCTCCCCTTCAGTCCCGGAATAGAGCAGTATCAGAACTACAGTGCATGCCAAAACTGCTTGGAACACCCGATGATAATCAACTGATTTTTAGTGGGAATCTTCAGGGCAATAAACACCGGTATCTTGAGACATACTCTGCTATTTTAGTGCCATTATAAAGAAATCTGGCTTCCTATCCCAAGGTAAACTATGCCTAAATCAAAGCAATGATATTGTGATACTTTATTGGTCTAATGGCATTTACCTATTAGACCGATTGCTTGACGCTGTTGATGATAGACAACATGGGTTCTAAACTGCACAATGTGTACTTACAATCGTTGTCGGTCGTCGGTGTACTTACAATCGTTGTCGGTTGTCGGTGTACTTACAATCGTTGTCGGTTGTCGGTGTACTTACAATCGTTGTCGGTTGTCGGTGTACTTACAATCGTTGTCGGTTGTCGGTGTACTTACAATCGTTGTCGTTTGTCGGTGTACTTACAATCGTTGTCGGTCGTCGGTGTACTTACAATCGTTGTCGGTCGTCGGTGTACTTACAATCGTTGTCGGTTGTCGGTGTACTTACAATCGTTGTCGGTTGTCGGTGTACTTACAATCGTTGTCGGTCGTCGGTGTACTTACAATCGTTGTCGGTTGTCGGTGTACTTACAATCGTTGTCGGTCGTCGGTGTACTTACAATTGTTGTCGGTTGTCGGTGTACTTACAATCGTTGTCGGTCGTCGGTGTACTTACAATCGTTGTCGGTTGTCGGTGTACTTACAATCGTTGTCGGTTGTCGGTGTACTTACAATCGTTGTCGGTCGTCGGTGTACTTACAATCGTTGTCGGTTGTCGGTGTACTTACAATCGTTGTCGGTCGTCGGTGTACTTACAATCGTTGTCGGTTGTCGGTGTACTTACAATCGTTGTCGGTTGTCGGTGTACTTACGATCGAGGGGTTGTCGGTAAATAGCGTTCTATTTGGATGGCCCCTAACAACTTGATTTTTGCAGATTAATTTATATCTACAAATGGAATACACACCACACAAGAAAGAAGAGTTATCTATTGCAAATAATGTTTTGAAATTGGCTTCGAAGCTATTGAGAGTGAGTGCTTTATTTTTCAATATTTCTATAGACCGGGTGTGCCATTCAAAGGTATTAGTGTTTGCTGACCTAAGTGTGATTAGATATATTTTGATATATTAACAGTAGATTGTTGATGGTAGGCTAAACCGGCTAAACCAAAGGAGTGATTTTGCACTTGCAGTTTAGCATCCTTGATATCCTTGATGTACCCAGAGATAGTATGTGAGATTTGGGATAAGTACTCCCTGTACTTGATGTCTTTGCTGTCTTACTGTATCCAAATTAACTTCAGATGCAAAAATGGATTGAAGATCAGTTTATTCCTGTATCTTCATGTGATTATATTGTATTTAGTATTTACTGTACTTAGAGATGGAAGACACCATTTTATGTACCTCGTTGGTTTTCTCGTTTTCCTTATTGAATCTGAATTTTCATATTGGGAGATATGATGACAAATAAGCTTGAGTCCTTTGTTCCAAGAATAAACTTGCATCTTTAGTACCCCTGTCCTTGCTGAATACCTAATGCAGTAGTGCAAAATAGGTGCGCAAATTAGTTCCTCCGTACTTGTGTCCATATTATTCTTACTGCCCCTACTTTACCAATAAATAAGAATGGCATAGCAAATAAGCTTGAATCCTTATAGCTGAGAATAAACTTGCATCTTTAGTACCCCTACTGTCCTTGCTTCATACCTACTGGAGTAGTGCGAAAATAGAAACGCAAATCAGTTCCTCTGTACTTGTGTCCATATTGTTCTTAGTGTCCCCACTTTACCAATAAATAAAAATGGCATAGCAAATAAGCTTGAATCCTTATAGCTGAGTATAAACTTGTATTTTTAGTGCCCCTAACCTTAATAATGTGAAAATGGATTACAAATTAGTATTTCGTACTTTCGACCTTACTATCTTTACTGTCCATACTTTGCCTAGAGATACCTAGAAATAGGTTTGGAATAAACTTGCTTGATTAGAGTCCTTGCTGCATAGTTTGCGGTGCAAAATGGTATGGCAAATTATATCTTACCTGCAACCTTAAGTGTTTTTCAAGTCCATACTGTATCTTCAGATTTTGGACAGAATTTTTGATGAGTGTCCTCATACTTTCGTCCTTATTCTTCTTAATATCCTTATATTAGCTTTGCAACTTTAGTGTCCCTCCTTATAGTACCTTAATATTGAAGAAGGGATTGTGGATCTTACTGCCCTAACTGCCCTTCTTTAGCCTTCAGCCTCATGTTTCTGATTTCTTTCGTTTTCGTTTTGTTTTGTAGGAACTGGAGAGTCCTTTCAAGATATCCGGGTTGATAATGAGCCCGTTATTATCTAATATCACGCGGGTTGTCGTCCTCTCCCTGTTTTCTGGAGTCATGTCTGATATATTTGGTTTCCGACTGAAGGTGAGACAGGTCATCCATTGAATTACAGATTATAACTCCGTTCAAACAAGCTAACATTAATTCACAAGCAATTGCTATTTGCTTGCCTTGTTTAGTTTTTCTAATATTCTAGCCTGATTTTCTAGTATTTATAGACATTCACAGAGGTCTTAAGGATTGAAAAAGAAGAGTTGTTGCTTTGTCTTTACCATAAGATTTATGGGATCGGAATTCTTATTTTCGCCTCATTTTCCCTAATTTCTCGCCCTTTTAGTTATCTTAGAAGGAGGGATTTAGGAAGTAACTCAAACTTCGAGGGCATGGTGCTTCAAGGGCCCGTTTATTAAGAAACATGTGTAGTTTGTGACAGAACCTAGAACTAGAACCTTCGAAACTAGAACTAGAACGTAGAACTAGAAAATACCTTTGGTTCTCTGTGGAATAATTTGGCCTACTGTTTTTTTTAATTAGGATTTGTTTTTGTTTCAGCTATGGAAAATTAAAGCAGAATGAAGATTTTAACAATCAAATCCCTGACGAATGGTATTGAGTTTGGTTTGAGATGAGTTAACGTTTAGTTATACACGTACATTACATATACATTTGTGTCAATGATATAGCTACCATAGCCATGAACAGAACATAGAGCAGTATAAATAAATTATTACGTGCTATACTGTATTGTATATAAAAACAGTTGTTTCCAAGAAATGTTATTTACGACTCTCGCCATGTTATTTTTCATCTGGAAGTCTGTGCCATATTTCAGATACTGCATGTCTTCGTTATTATTTCCCAAGCGATGTTAAGTTTCTTTCTTCTGGGGTCATCAAAAGATCGACATCGATTTGTGTGTACAAATCCAACATCTGCTTTCTTTTTAATTTGTATGTCAAAGTTTGCAGCCCATCGCTTGTTAGGTGATCGGCTGCTTTTTCGAGAAGCCTGATTCTGTGGACGAATGAATTTGCGTTTTTCAATAGTTTCCCTGGTCCGCCCTTTATCTATATAAATAACCTTTATTTTGTCGATCATTCCTTTTTGTTTTCTTTCATGCCACAAACTCTTGTGTGCTTGATGAACGTATCCACTGCCCATTGATTTTTCAATTATCTTCCAATTCCCAATACTCGGAGCTGCTTATGCCCCCCCCCGGGTTTATTGTCTTTAAAACTCGACTTTAGAATTACTATTGTGCGTTGCTAATAGAATTGTTGTGCGTTGCTAATAGAATTGTTGGGCGTTGTTTGAAGTTGTGAAACTATAGCAGGAAAATGTTTTTACGAGACTTTTTGCCAAGTTACTGGTCTTAGGAAGTGGATGAAGTTTTCTGCAGCACCAACATCCTTAGCACAATTAAAAGAAACTGGATTTTTCATCTCCGTTGAATTAAGCAATACTCACGCTAGTTTGTTTCTTTCTTGACTTTGATGTTTGATCATCGTGTATCTTCCTATCTCCATTGTAGGTCTCGTTAACTTCAATCCTTTCAATACCACTCTAAAAGATGCTTTAATCTGTTAGATCTCTTAATACAATGATAGTAATCATCATCATCATAATCGTCACCATCTTCATCATCATCATCATCGTCATCATCTTCATTATCATTATAATTGTCATTAACATCATAATCACCATCATATTTAGCATCGTCATTTTTATTATCATCATGATCATCATTATCATAATCATCCTCGACATCGACATCATCATCATCATCATCGTCATAATCATAACCATCTTCATCATCAGCATCTTCGTCATCATCAGCATCTCCGTCATCATCAGCATCTTCGTCATCATCAGCATCTTCGTCATCATCAGCATCTCCGTCATCATCAGCATCTTCGTCATCATCAGCATCTTCGTCATCATCAGCATCTTCGTCATCATCAGCATCTTCGTCATCATCAGCATCATCGTCATAATCATAACCATCTTCATCATCAGCATCTTCGTCATCATCAGCATCTTCGTCATCATCAGCATCTTCGTCATCATCAGCATCTTCGTCATCATCAGCATCATCATCATCGTCATCATCGTCATCATCGTCATCATCGCCATCATCGTCATCATCGTCATCATCGTCATCATCATCATCATCATCATCATCATCATCATCATCAACATCATCAACATAATCATAATCCCGTAATCAACTGACTCTTTCGCATTACCCTTTTTCCTCGCAGCACAGATTTCACAAAAAATAGACTTTCGAGAAACTTCGACTAATTTTGGAGCGTAAAGCTGTATGTGTGTACTATGATAATTTCCAACTAAATTTTTTAGGAGTCTGGTCACTAATGTATTGTCACGTGTCACTCAGAATGCTTGACACATGGATGACACATGGACGTTACTGAGAACAGAGTCATAATCAGCCACTCACCTTTTATAGGAGTCGTCGTCCTCTCCTCCCCAGCCCCAATACCGATCGGGAAATCCATTTGTCAAAGTGAAGTGGGTCATGGTAAATGCTGATACTCCACCAAAAATTTGATTATTAAATAGCCTGAAATGTGGAAGGAACATTTTCACCCTAGGCAACGTCTTGGTAGAAACTGTGGAGGGTTTTTAGTGCTGTGGGGATACTATCAGTACATTGGCGGGTATTCAGTTATGTGGGGGATATCCTTAGTACTTTGGATGGATGTTCAGTACTGTAGAAGGGCTCCATCAGTACAGTGGAAGGCTTTCAGTTGAGGGAAACCACTATTACTTCGAGTATTACAGTACTGATGGTATCCCCTATAGTACTGGACACCCTCCAGAGTACTAACTAAAGTCCCCGAAAACACTGAATATCTTCCCCAACACTTATGATGGTACCCTACCTCCCCCTCTTTCGGTGGTAGGCACACTTCCCTAGAATCTCAGCTAAGTAGCCCTTCGTAATCATTACTTACTTGTACTGAAACTTGTCGATTGCAACACTCATATGCCTTGGACTGGTAGGACACCCATAATCATTTCTATCGTCCTCTGGAATAAGATCAGCGTCGTGGAAAATGAAGCATTGGAAGTTGTTGTAGTTCAGGGCTTCTTTGAACCCTGCGTTGAAGAGCTTTCCTCGGTTGAATGGGTACGAATCGTTCTGTAGAAAAATTCACTTGGATCAAAAACTAGTGGCTCATGTGCAGTGACATTAGTGCACTCATCTTATTTTATGAGAAACTCTTTATAAGAAACCGCAGTGCCAGAATTTCCACTCTAAGGAAACTTGGGTAAGGAATTCGATGTGGAACAAAAAGTTCAGAAATTTTTTATGAGAAACTCTTTATAAGAAACCGCAGTGCCAGAATTTCCACTCTAAGGAAACTTGGGTAAGGAATTCGATGGGGAACAAAAAGTTCAGAAATTTTTTATGAGAAACTCTTTATAAGAAACCGCAGTGCCAGAATTTCCACTCTAAGGAAACTTGGGTAAGGAATTCGATGTGGAACAAAAAGTTCAGAAATTTTTTATGAGAAACTCTTTATAAGAAACCGCAGTGCCAGAATTTCCACTCTAAGGAAACTTGGGTAAGGAATTCGATGTGGAACAAAAAGTTCAGAAATTTTTTATGAGAAACTCTTTATAAGAAACCGCAGTGCCAGAATTTCCACTCTAAGGAAACTTGGGTAAGGAATTCGATGTGGAACAAAAAGTTCAGAAATTTTTATGTTGTCCATGCTAGAGAGAGTTGGAAAAAAATGCTCAGTCTACTTTATTGGCACAGATCTCAACTAACATAGAACGTTTTGGTACTACTCGCATAGAGTTTATATGATTTATAATGTAAAAACCTCGTTTTTTACATGAACAAGAAATTAGGGAAACATCATATCCGGGGTTAAGAAACTCTTCAAGAAACTTTTCGTACAATAATTGGGGGAAAACTGGGGTAAATCTAGTGATAATTGGCGATAAAATGGAACTCTGGTAATAAATGAGTTAACTGTGGTACCATGATAGAGCATACTTTTTATTTAGAACAAATGAGTGTAATCTAACCTGATTAATGACGAAGACCTGATAGTTCAACCTCTGTCTCTGCAGCAATGGATGTATTTGATGCAATAAGGCGGACAGATGCTCTCTTCTATTTCTGTATGGTATGATGATAGCTACCTAATCAAAGGAAGCAAGAAATAGATTTAGTCAACAACCAACAAATCTACAAAACAAAGAGGCTGCTCCCTAAGGGTAATCTAAATTCTTTTTCCCACTCTTGTCAGCCGATAGGGGACTCTGCACAACATGGTTTCACGCAATGCATCATGGGACGCATACCTGAAATAGTAACGGCCTAAATCTGCCGAAGCTGCAACAAAATTGTATGGTTGCAGCAACTACTCAAGCTTAAAGGGGAAGTTCGGTTAAAAAAGAATATTCTCCAATTTCGCTGTAAATGTGTTCAAAAGTCGGTGTAGGATACAATTTTAATTCTTACCTTGCTCCCGGTGTCGATAATCCACTAATATCCGTTGCGAAAAGTCGCATGATTTTAGGCCGCCATTCTCGAAAATCTGAGCAAGAATGTTGTTGCTGTTTTTGACGTCATCACGGTCAATAGAAAAAATCGTGGGGTGAAACGCGTACTGCGGACAACACTTCTTATGATCATTCTGAATCTTTCTTTGTTTTTGTGACACAATATAATGTGTTAAAAATATATTTTATTACTAGAAATAGATTAAAAACTGCAATATCAATAGAAATTACTCAAACTTCAACACAAATATGCTGAAAAAAGTAGTGAAACTTCGAACGACTTTAAACAAATAAGTAGCGACTAAGAAAGTGGCAATGAAGAATAATAAGTTCTTAATTACAGAGAATGTCAATTTGAAACCTCGAATTGTCCGTCGCAACACTGTATAGTGGCAATACATTTACCGCAGGATTCATTAACTGATGTCCCTTTGAATTAAAAACTTACAATAAAACATTTTATTCGTCGACAAAATATAATACAAAACGACTTTAATATAGGTATCTAATGAAAATCAAGCAGATAACTTTTCCAGTTGAAAACAGGGAATGGTAATGGGAATGTTTGTAATTAACCTAGTCTGTGGTCTCTGATAGACAGGGGGTTAGAATAGTAGGAGAGGTTGGAAAAACCTCAAAATAATTAATACAGAAGGGGGCTGGAATATGAATTTCCTGGGTGGAAAATTTTCAGAAAATTGTTAAAATGGGAACTTCTGTTGGAGACAGAATGTAGCGACAATAAGACGTTAAAGATATAGTGCAATAACTTCACTGATTTAACTCGAAATTCTCAATCTCATAGATTTTTGTAGTGAAACTCTTGTTTTGCTTGTAACTCGTCATCAGTAGGGGGGCTGAAATAAGATTGCCTGGGTGAAAAAGTTTCAGAAGATTATTAGGCGAAAGGCACGTCTATTAGAGACTAGAGAGTATTTGTTACAACAAGTGGTCATTCAATCTCCCCTAAGATTGCTTAATGCCGTTTCAAGGATTGGTCTTGTCAAGTAGACCAAACTGAAATTTCACCACTATGAAAGTGTATTGGCTAAGGCTAGGATCAAATGCACAGTGGAGAAGAATACATACACAACCTATTCCAGACAACAAAATTCGGGATTCTATATAAAATAAAGAACATTGTTGACTTATAAGTTCTTTTCATAATTGGTGTGGTCAGGGGCGAGGCCTCAATACTTACCCCACATCGTTTCCCTTTACTTTTGCCTTATGGTACTTTACTTTCACTCCTATTGTTTTCTCAGTCCAGATCAAAACATTCTCATTTCTATATATTTCTACTTAGGGGTATTTCTAAAAAAGAGGATTTGTTGCCCCTCAAACTTTCTTATATATTAATGTAAGGCAATTAAATAAATAATAGTGTAAACTTCTTCTTCCTTGAAGATATATTTCTTCAATTTTGTTGGTTTCTTGGCAGCAAAGACTCTTGGTATATGTCTCCATTGCTTCGCATTGTTACCCCAAACACACCATTCATCATTACCTATCCTTTCGTTCTCAAGCTCTTTTTCATCGTCAGAATTCAGGGAGTCTTCGCTATCCAGCTCTTCAAGCACATTTTCTTTTAATTTTCTCACTGGTTCCGTATCCAAAGGTTTCGAACGAATTTAATTTAGAACTTCTTATTATTCTTCTTTGCCACTTTCTTAGTCGCTACTTATTTGTTTAAAGTCGTTCGAAGTTTCACTACTTTTTTCAGCATATTTGTGTTGAAGTTTGAGTAATTTCTATTGATATTGCAGTTTTTAATCTATTTCTAGTAATAAAATATATTTTCAACACATTATATTGTGTCACAAAAACAAAGAAAGATTCAGAGTTATCATAAGAAGTGTTGTCCGCAATACGTAATACGCGTTTCACCCCATGATTTTTTCTTTTGACCGTGATGACGTCAAAAACAGCAACAACATTCTTGCTCAGATTTTCGAGAGTGGCGGCCTAAAATCATGCGACTTTTTGCAACGGATATTAGTGGATTATCGACACCGGGAGCAAGGTAAGAGTTAAAATTGTATCCTACAACGACTTTAGAACACATATACAGCGAAATTGGAGAATATTTTTTTTGACCGAACTTCCCCTTTAAGGTTGGAGGCCTCTAATTTGCTGTAGATTTTTGTTGTTTTACGACTTTTCAACCTACTTGTTTGTGAGTTTACCTCTCAAGATTAAAGATTGGACAAAACTAGGAGACGGTCGGAAAGAAATTAAATACTCCCAAAAGTTTATGAATGATTGACTTTCTTACAGAGGTCTGCTGGGAACTGGGAATTTGCCTTTTTTCATTGGGAAAATTTGATTACTCTTCTTTGGACTGGGCTTTGGGGATGAAAAACGAATTTTGAATTTAGATTTTAGGATATTGAGAATTTATCATTTTTGTCTTTGAATTTTTCATTATTTCGGTGACAGGAATTACGGTCCATAAATCTCTTAAAGACTTGATAGAATCGAGAACGGTCGTGGGAGAAAGAAAAGACTTGTCCTATGAATACAAACTTACCTTAGTTGCCACGCAGTCGTCAGGCTTCCAAGCTCCTCCTTTTCTCACGTTCCGCATGAACCTCTCTTTCATCGCCTTCTCCAAGTCCATTGGCTTTGTGTCCACGAAAAGGGGACCGACTGAGTAGGAAGAAAGAAACCTGTTTATCAGGCTATATACCCACCGACAGGGGCGATGCGGGCAGTGTTTAATTCCCAAAAAAAGAGCGGCATTTTTAAATTTAAGTTGTATGTCCCATTTGCTGCACCTTTTTTCTTTCATTTCACATTTGGATCGAGCAGGCCATAATCGACGGAATATACATTACTGCACAAGTAACAAATTTAGTGACTGTCCTGGCAGGGTATTTCATGCAGCAGCTAAGAAGAGGAGGCAATAATTTTCAAAAACAATCTTCAGAGTGATACCTGTAATATGATAGGCAATTGTAGGGAAAAAAGCAAAAAAGGTATTGATACTTTGAAACTTGAATTATGTGAATGCTTTTATGTTATGACTTGTTTGCTTTATGGGACATTCAGCACGGCTGAATTAATGAACATTGAATAACATATTCTAATTCAACACTGCATGCACACAGGGGGGCACATAAGGGGGGTCCAGACACACCCAATAATTTCCCAGTCGGTCCAAAAGTCTTCCTAAAGTCGGTCCAAAAATTTTGAACAATGAAATGTCGATCATTTTGTGTTTTAAACTTGTATCACCACTATATTCCTTTTTATAATTTCAAGTAATGGTCTTTTTCTTTGAAAAAGGAAACAGTGGGAACAATTTTGATATAAAAAAATTGCATTCTCCAGCGATCTGAGGCATCAAAATTGCAAAAAATTCTTCTTTGGGCCGGCTGAGGTAGCCCAGTTCTTCTCCAGGCATGTTTCATTTCAAGCTGCTCGAAACCATTCTTTTAACATGCTCATTATCACTAATGTTCTTCATGTGCTCACTGGGTCTAAGAAATTGTATGCAAAGGTTCGGTACCCGATGCGTCAACACGCCTCCAAAACATTTTGGATGTGCGCCCCTGGCTGTATATTCCAGAACAACTACTACACGAATTGGTCATCACTACACCTCAGACTATTGCCTGCTGACAAGTAACACGGCAACATCCTAAGCAATCCAGTATTCCTGAACCTTTTAGAAGCTCGTCTGTGATTGGTTAATTGGGAAGTGGGGAATGCCCAAAGGTCCCGAAGGTCCCAGAGAGATGATTGGTTTATGTCTGGGGATATCCTTCTAGCTAAGTGAATCTGATTGGGTAGATGAATACCATTGTTTTTAAACCAATCAAAGCGTTGTATTTTTAAAGTTCGTTAGTAGAGCCCAGTCCTAAAATTATTTTACAACTTATAACAAAATGGCGGATTCGCATGTAGGTTCTCTGGTGCAGACAGAAATAAGACCTTATTTTACATTTAATTGAACAATAGAAAACGATGTTTTGGATCACAATTGTAGCATAAAGGTTCCTTGCATTGGTTGCTGGATGTTATTATGAATTCAACTTGTATCTTCGTTGTTATTTTTGCTTGTTTGAGTACTACACAACAGAACAACATGACACAACAGCGCTGCTTGTGGAGTTGGAGCTATCAAAATAACTGTATTAATTGCCCTAATTTTCCATAAGTAGAAGTTAAGTTACAGTTTTCTTCACAAGCTAAACAATTATTTTGCTTAGCTGCTGGACTAAAAGATTAACGAGAATTATCTTCAAATGTAATAGACTACTTGAGTTGATTTCAGAGAGATTTACCAAAACAGTTGAAAGACAATAGGCCTACTTATTTGATGGAGGATGAATTTTCATTGTATGATGATTTGTCAGAACTAGTAAATTTATTAACCTTTTTTCTTTGAAATTAGCATAATCTCTTTTTCTTGTCTTAGCAAGAAACATTGAAGGTGGCTTAGACTACAACAATGTTCAACTAGCCTCAACTTTTAACAAGCCTTGATGTCAAAACCTAAGCCTATTGCAACAATAAGTATACATGGTACAACATAGGACTTTGACCACCTCCGTACAACATGGTACAACATAGGACCACCATGGTACAACATAGGACCTTGACAACCTTGGCTTGCTGGGAGCAAAATAGAGCCTGGAAAAATTAAGTTTAGGGCCCAATCATTGGTATTGCCATAAGAATAGAAGGACTCTCAACAAACAAGCAGTTTTTGGGGCCCATCAGGAAATTTCCCAGTATGATTTTTTATGATTTCTATGCTATGTATTGGTAATGATCTTTGTTTTAAAAACACTAGCTTCTGTTCTTTTGCTGATTTTGGGCTCTATTAATTCTGGGTTCTGGTAGCATCAAAATCTAAAACTTGAGCAGAATTTGGAAAATTCACTAATAAGTGAGACTGAAAATTACCTAAATAGGACTATTACTTACAACCTAATTAAACCGTAAACACCAAAACATATAACTTCTATTCAAACTTTCCTTCTGACACTCATTAGGATAGTATATTGGAAAAAAAAACGAAAAATGAAACCCAAAAAAATTGTTACGCAGAGGAAGATCGAAATTGGCCTGTCAGAAAAGTAGGAGGGATAGGTATTGTGTAGAAAGAATCAATCATCACTTACAATCAAGAGAGACTAACAAGAGGAGCAAGCCTGGAAACACACCAGTACAAGAATTTGTAAACACAACAAAACCTTTTAATGTAGTTGAAACGCCAATAAGCCAATTTTGATCCAGCCCTGGGTAGAGCAACTTGTCAGCATTAATTTTTCATATTATTCTGACTGAAATAATAATGGCCTTCAAGACCCCAATCTTGCACATCGGTACATAACTTAAGGATAGTGAGTAATACAAGAAACATTGCAAAACATAATGTGTTTTGACAAAATATTCTGATGGTGTCATACAGAAACCTGTTATTGTTATCCTGCTTTGCTTTGCTACCAATTTTGTTTCTATCCTGGGCTTCTTTAACAATAAAAGATTGTTCTACTGAAAAGTGAAGTTTAAAAGAGCCGATTCCTTGAAAATTGTAAAAGTCAAGAATATCATGAGAACGCCTAGGCAAAAATCGGTACATTTTGGTAAATGTATGTAATAGTCTCAACAGCTCTGTTATTGCATATCTGTATGTCTTAAGTTTAAATTAGCATAGCTATTGTTCAGTTTTGTTTTTTTGTATGGCAGTATGATGAAGCTCCAAATTTCTGTGGCAAATCATTACTAATAAAATGAAATGCGCATCAGAATTAAAGACCCCCACAGTTTAGATTACATCCAAAAAACCTCTCCGCTCAAAAACATTTATATATTTTGACCAATATGGATTTGCTTTTAGAGCCAAATACTCTCTTAGTTGTATCAGCCAAAATTCATTGTTATCTTTGCCTAAATTCCTAAATAGCACAGTAGGGGAGAGCGGGGCAAGTCGGAACGCGGGGTACGTTGAAACATTTAATTTTTTATAAAACTGAGAATGCTGCTGGTGACTGTGCTGCCATTATCTAATAGCCTCTCATACTACCCTTCAACCACATTTAATACGGCATCATCGAAGGAGGAACAAAACTTTTAGAAAGGTAAGTTTGATTTTTGCTTCTTGGAGTAAAATTTTTGCAAGTTACTAATATCCACTTTATTGCTTAATGGCGTTGGCCATAAATACACCCCATTGCCAGTTGATTACTTGAATATAACTACTCATAATGGTGGGTGAAGGATCGTGTTACTTTTAGTGTGTGTTGTATATGTTACATGCCTAGGCCAAAAATTTGTATGGGGCAGATTGGAACATTTGGAGTGGGGCAGGTTAGAACAGTGTTTTAACATTGTTCCAACCTACCCTCCATCAAAACAGGTAATGTTATTGACAAAATTTTGGCTTATTTATTTGCTTTAATGTAGTGATACATAGCCAATACTATTTATTAGGACTAATTGTATAAAAAGATGACCAATGTTTTCCTTACTACAGAAATATGCGGAATTACAAGAGGAAAACAGACCGTGAAAATACGCCTAAAGATGTAATGGAGCATGCAGTTCATGAGTGAACGATATTGATAATGGATATGGACGATCTACTACTAAACTGTGTTTAATCAAACTTGTTTCGTTTTGTTTTTTTGTTTAATCAGATTGTAGGATCAGTCTTTTTCTGGGGTTTTGGAAGCTTTGTGAAAGTATACAGCAGAATCCAACTGGTGCTAACCAATTTTTATTCTTTTGCATATTAGACACTGAAAAAAGTATATTTGGGTCAGTAGAATGTATAAATCTCCCAAAATACTTAGCTTTACCTCCATTACAAGTGTGTTCAGACCTACCCCATTCCGTGTTTCAACCTGCCCCGCTACGGGGCAGGTTGGAAAATTTTGACCAAGGTCACAATAATAGATTTTTCTCAGTACCAAGCTGTTCTTGTATGAAACTATTATTATGATTTTGTAGCCCATAGATGTAGTTATAAAAACAGCATGAAGATAATAAACAGACACAGTCAGATTTCTGTGAACCTAACTTTTTGTGAAAAATGTTCCGACCTGCCCCGCTCTCCCCTACATAACTAATTGACTTTTAATATTCTATTCATACATATTTTTCAATTAGTGAAGTCCAAAGCAGGAAAATAAAATACTATCTCTAGGAAAGATATTTATTAAGAGGATTATTTTGATTCTGGGTGTGACAAACATTTGACCAGTGCTTGTTCTCATTCAGATCTTCAAATATTACAGAGTCATGTATTTGTCCTGTTTTGTTGTTATCAGTATTTAGTTCACTGGATCCCTCTGTTGAGTTACATCTCCTTGACCTATTACAAATAGCTAGGTATTATACAACAATTATGATAGACCATTTACGGACTTCATCATAAAATAGTTCATATGACTTCTGGCCTTTCATGCGGATATTTGCTGTAAATAACATCTCACAGACTATATCTTCAAACGCCTCCTCCTTCCACTCTGAAAATGTTTCTTGGTTGTTTGCATCTCCAAATTTCTTTCCTTTGTACATTTCTTGGTTTTCATACCTGAATATAAGATGAATAAATTGAGATATGGGTAGACTGTATCAATAGACCTAAGATTTAGTTACATATTAAGTATTTTTATAAAAATTTCAGATAAATGGTACAATATAACGATCAACCCAAAGGGCTCTCGGTAGGAAAATAGTGAGTTAGATGTTTGATGAAGTAAGATTGATTAATGCATGAATTGCCAAAACTTTTCTTAAATCCTAACTGATACTGAAAACCATTTGATTCAAAAATTGGCCTAGTTTTAAAAATTTGAGATAATGCGAGCCACTATAGCTAAATTTCAAGCAATGCTAATTGTTATATACTGATTAAGTATGTATATGTATTAGAAGGAATATGCTTAGGAATTTGAAAAAACCCTGGAGAGCTATATGTATGTAGGAGCTATCGGGCCAAATGCCCTACCCTATGATCAATTAACAAGCCAAACTCATTTACAAGCAAAGCAAACTGATCGATTAAAACACCAAAGTTAGATCACATTTCAAAATAAGAGAATGGATAGTTAAAATCTGCATTTATAAATTAATTTTTTAACTCACCAAAGTTGGCGAACATCTCTTTCATTAAAAAACTTCAAATTGCTGGATTGCTTGAGCGAGACAAACACACGAAAACAGAAGGAAGTAAAAGCTAAACTCTGCTGTTCCAGCTCCACAGGGATGCAATAGGTTTATTTAGAAGCACCGTCGTTATGGCAAATCGCAAGAAAAACGGGGTTAGGGTGTTGCAAAGTAAAAATTATTGGGGTAAAAGTTGTTGTTACTATGACAAAAAGTTTGACCAAGGTACTTTTAAATTAATTCTTAAAGCATTGATATTTTCTAAATAACAATTTCATCGGTTTCTCAGATTCTACTATAATCAAACTATTAGCAAACACAAGATACAATTCTTTCACCTTTTGTCCTCAAAATGGAAAAGTTTGTTATCAAACCATCGCATATTCGAACTCTGAATTTCAAGTAATGAAAGTTTCTTAAGAGTTTCTTAGATTTGTAAATAGTTTTTAGACTATCTAAATAATGTTTATTTTGATAAGACTAACATAAGACTAACGTTCTTATGAATCAAAACACATTCCAAAATTAAGTTCCAGTACAAAAAAAAGTTAAAACCAACATTCAGAAGTTTCTAAGGATATTTCTATCCCAGCACTGGAGTTTCGATTGTTGGCTATTCACAGAACCAACCACTCTACAAACTGAGTTATCTCTTATTCATGTTCGTGAAAGAAAAAATTCTGAATCACCATACCTTAGTTTCCAAGCTTTCGCCCATGGGGGGTTGGGTAAAAACTTAGAGCCATCTTTATGAAAAAGTAATTTCTGAGATTTTATACCCACTTAAGGATGTAGTTCACACTTTTGAAAGAGGGTTTCCTCAGAATTTTCTGTTTTGGCCTTTCCTGCTTATACTACCCGAAATTTATCAGAGAATACGATGAAAACATTTATATTCAAGAAAAATTTATTTTTCCTTATGAAATTTCTTCTTTTCTGAGCTTAAGTATTGATTGTTTTCCTTGGCAACCACGTTTGCCCCGTTGCTAGGTGTTTTTTCCCCCTCTTGGTTACCCTATAAAGGTTTTCATCGTCTTAAAATTACCCCTGTGACAGCTAAACATAGTGTGGACACCCTATGGCAGCCTCTTAGTCATCTGGAGGCTGTAACTCACCGGAGACATTCTTGTATTTAAGTGGCGCTTAAAATTCAGTCAAAGTGAGATTATCTCAGCGAGTTTTTCCATGTTTATTGTTGTAATTCTATCAAGTTTGCCATGTTAAAATGCCACCAAGTAAACGAAGAGCTGTTTCTAATAGAATAAAAAAGAAAAGACAGTTTTTTGGAGTCCGTAAGCAAGATATTGGACGTGCATTCGAGTTGGAAGGCAGCGGGCCTAGCAGGCAAAAGAAGCCGGATACATCCTCTACCCCAAGATCCAGGACTGCAAAAAAACTTTTAAATTCTTCTTTTGAGAAAATAATTGAAAGTGAAGGCATTTTAACTAGAAGACGCAGAAGCAGACTAGGCCTCTCAAAGTTGAAAAAACCCGAGAATGCTGACGGTTACTCAATTTTAGACGTTTCCCTACTCCAAAAAGCATTTCAGTCGTCTGCAATTTGTAGTTTCTGTAAGAAGACAGATTCAAAGCTTACTATATTGAAAGATAACAGAAAGCAGCATGGCCTTGCTGAAAAATTAATAATAAAATGTTCAGCTTGTCTACAAGAGACCAGTTTCCACTCCAGCAGGAAATTGGACAGAGGAAAGTTTGAAATAAATGCAAGATCTGTTGTTGCCTCTAATACGTTGAAGGGTGGGCGGAAAATTCTTTCTAGTTTCTGTGGAATTATGAATTTGCCTTCACCACTAGCTAAAGCTTCATATGCAAGGAATTTGAAGTCCACTGCGAGTATTTCCCAAGAAGAAGCTGAAAAGCAAATGAATGATGCTGCAAAACGTATTCGCAAAATTGTTTTAGAACAGAATCCCAATGCTGATAAGGAAGATGAACATGGTGCTATTTCTGTTGCAGTAAGTTTGGATGGTACCTGGCAAAAAAGGGGGTATTCCTCAAAATTTGGCATTGTTGTTGTGGTACTTGTCGATACTGGCGAGGTGGTAGATTATGAAGTCTTATCAATGCACTGTCATGAGTGTAAAAAGCATGAACATGACGACAAGAGCAGCGAGGTGTACAAAAGATGGAAAGAGAACCACAACAATTCTTGTCAGATAAATTATGAAGGTTCTTCAGGAGGTATGGAAGGGGCTGGTGCTGTGAAAATATTCAAGAGATCAATTGAACGCAGAGGATTAAAGTATACTACTTTCGTGGGGGATGGTGACAGTGACACATTCAAGGTTGTTAGTGAAGAAATTAATAAGACATATGGTGATCAATATAAAGTAGTAAAGGAAGAATGCATAGGGCATATTCAAAAGCGGATGGGCAATGCCTTGAGAACACTTGTGAAAGATACGAAGGGGAAGAAATTGTCTGACAATAAAACGATCGGTGGTAAAGGACGCCTTACAAAAGAAAAAATTGATAGTATCCAACGATACTATGGTAAGGCTATACGATCAAACAGTGGCAACCTGTCTCAAATGCAGACTGCAATTTTAGCAATTTTCCATCATTCTGTTATGCACCCAACAAATGATAATTTGAAAGAGCAGCACAAGTTCTGCCCTAAAGGCAAAGATTCATGGTGCAAATTCAATGCAGACCTTGAATCAGGCAACAAAACATATGACGGAAGCAAACGGTTACCAAGCTCATTTTATGATATCCTAAAGCCCATCTTCAGTCGTTTATCATCTAAAGAATTGCTAGAGAGATGCCTGAAAGGAGTAACCCAGAATGCAAACGAGAGCTTCAATCATATGGTATGGGAGCGATGCCCGAAAACAACATTCTGTGGAAAAGTCAGGATTGAATGTGCAGTTGCAGAAGCTGTCTGCTGCTTCAATACAGGAGCTGGTTCAAAGGCATTGATTTTAAAAGCTGCAGGAGTAGAAAATGTTGGTAAATACTCTCTTGCATCCTTGCAAGAAGAGGATCATATTCGACAAGTTTCAGCGTCACAGAAAATAACAAAAAAGTATAAGTACTGGCGGATAAACAAGAAAAAGTCAAAGAAAAATAGTAACAAATCTTTGATGGAGCACTATGAACCAGGAGCCTTTGACAGTAGAGGAGAAAAGTCTGTTGCTTCAAAGAAAAGAAAGATGGATGATGTTTCTAGTTTCAGAAAAAGAAATAAGAGTGAAAATGGATCTTTTAATGCTTCCTTTGCAATAATCGAATCTAATGTAACAGATCTTCCAATAACATTTGCAGTTCCTTTGGAACATATAGAACAAATGTGACCATCAAGACATAATTCAGATAGTAAGTTCCAATATTTTTAAATCTTAAGAAGTTATATTTGATGATGAAATTAATTTTATATCCATATACTCTGAAAAAAGTTACGAAAAAAAGTTTGAAAACTTTAAATGCGATTTTCTCGAAAACTTGATTTTTGCTAGTACTAAAATTGGGCAGCCAATAACTTCTACAAAAGGGCACATATCCAGTTGAAATTTTCACAGAACACATAAAACATGACCATACATAGTATGAATAGACAAAATTTCAAAATTTAAAAGATGGTAGCCGTAACCATGGAAACAGTGTTTTTTGCCATTTTGTCCGCCTAGTGTAAAAATTTTTAAATTTTGTCTATTCATACCATCAAGTTTCTTATCTGGGATACACAGTAAAAATTTCAACTTTCTGAGAAACTCCTATCAGCAGTAATCATCTGCCCGAGGAAAAAAGGGCGTGTCACTAAAATTTGCATAAATTAGCATATATTAATTTTTTCACAAGTTTAACATATTCATTGTTTGCAATATGAATCTACCTACAATTCCTGAGAAGTTTGAATTTCTACAAGAAATAACTATTAAATTATGGCCAATAGTGTAATTCTGAACACACAAAACTGAAAGTGTGAACTACATCCTTAAGGGGTTTGGCAGATCGTATCTATTCTTAGAGATATTTTATGGAAAACGAACCTATAGAAGGGGTACATCCCATACAAATTTTATACCATGAACCACAACCCCCCATGGAGGATTTTACATAAATAATAGAAGGAAAGTTTTGAATCGAACGAAAAGTTTCAAAGAAAGTTATTTCACTCCAAACCTACTTTTGCAATGCCCCGTAAGTGCTGGTAAGTCGTCACCCTTCGGAACATCGGGTGTAGTTGTTCAAGAACCCAGACATATCTATTTTTATATTTGCTATGGGTGCTACAATAAGCATACCATGCTGCTTCGATAAATGCCTTTTTTTTTTAAACGCCTCACTCGATAAGAAGCCCACTATTTAATGATGTTTTTTAATTAACTCCCCCTTGCAAAGGGATGTGTATTTGAAATACATAGAACAGTCATTACTAAGTCTGTAATTCGGTTTGCCAAAACAGTACTCAATAAATATAATTTAAGTAGGTAAATTTCCATCGGCCGCGGATCCAAGGGGGGCGGGGGCATGCCCCTCAAACAATAGATTTCAAAGATTGAAAATCTAGGAGAAAACGAACTGCAACACAATAATAAGACAGTTAAATGAATTAGATAATGCCTTGAACATGACAACGTAACAAAAAACATTACATGCGTTCGTATTTAATATCAAAATTACATATCATCTTGCATTTCAGGTGATGGGGTGAATCTCCAAAATGTGAGGATATTGTATTAGATACCATATTCTCGAGACCTGTGCTGAACCAGATGGAAAGTGAGATAGATGTACCCCCTCTCTTCTCGCTCTAATAGCTAGGTTATAATCGAAAATGAAAGTGACTACTAGCTCGGTTCATTTGTCTTAGATGTCTTTGACGTACTTCTTTAGAAAGCCAAGATGCGATTTGACTTTTGAAGTTTCAAAGATGCACCCACTCGTATGGATTTATGGTATAATTCGAAAGAAGGCTTACTTTCGGAGAAAAATGAAATTGCAATTCGTGTAAAATAATGATGGAAACAGTTTTAATTATGTATAATGCTAGAACCAAAACCGGAAAAGGGCGTTTATTTCCTTTTAAACTTTTAATTTGCAGGTCCACATCAGCTTTTAGCTGAAATTTTGACCTGCATTATCAACTAAATAATGTATGTATGTATGTATGTATGTATGTTGCCTACGTTCTACCGAGACCTACGATATACGTCTTGATACACGACTCATTTTGTTGTAACTCAAAGTTTCGCACTATAAAATTGATCATCGCTACGCATTTTATACTTCTTGCAAAAGACTAGTTAAATTCAGCAAAAATGCCCTATAATTCTCGACACCTTGATAAACTCCTAGCGTGTTCAATGGAAGTATTTCGGTAGTTGATATGGCGGGAGAATGCGGACATGGTAGTGAAATTTGGCAGTCCATTATTTACTGAAGGACAAAATACCAACCAACGTTGAGTCAAGGCGACCTATTATATTGCTTGTTTTCAATTAACAAGTGTTGCAATGGTAATAAATGGTCTCAACATCTTGATTATGACATATATTTAAAAAGGAGTTCGGTAGCAAAGTTTCAACAAGAGCTTCAAGCACTTCATATACTTCATATGAGAAATTTAAATAATCATATTTAGTTAAAACATGTCCTTAAAGCCATCAAAAGTAAAATTACTAGTGGCTAAATTATTCATCTACTGAGTATCTCAAAACTTTAAGATAGACCATTAGTTGCTTGAATCTCAAAAACTCTCTGATACCTGGAATCATCTCGTTTGTCCTTTTTTTAAAAGGCTAAGTATTGAGACTCTCGGGGTCATACCTATGTAATTATATGTCTGTCAGATATATACATCACCCTTAAATACTGGGACCTTTCGGGACCATGTCTATGCATTTACATAAATATATGTGCTTCACATATACCACCTTTAGAACTGGGACCTCTCGGGACCTTGCTTTTATAAGGTTATGTACTGGGACCTTCGGGACCATGTCTATGCATTTATATAAATATATGTGCTTCAGATATACCACTTTTAGTACTGGGACCTCTCGGGACCTTGCTTTTATAAGGTTATGTACTGGGACCTTCGGGACCATGTCTATGCATTTATATAAATATATGTGCTTCAGATATACTAGCTTTAGTACTGGGACCTCTCGGGACCTTGCTTTTATAAGGTTATGTACTGGGACCTTCGGGACCATGTCTATGCATTTATATGAATATATGTGCTTCACATATACCACCTTTAGTACTGGGACCTCTCGGGACCTTGCTTTTATAAGGTTATGTACTGGGACCTTCGGGACCATGTCGATGCATTTATATGAATATATGTGCTTCACATATACTAGCTTTAGTACTGGGACCTCTCGGGACCTTGCTTTTATAAGGTTATGTACTGGGACCTTCGGGACCATGTCTATGCATTTATATGAATATATGCTTCACATATACCACCTTTAGTACTGGGACCTCTCGGGACCTTGCTTTTATAAGGTTATGTACTGGGACCTTCGGGACCATGTCTATGCATTTACATAAATATATGTGCTTCACATATACCACCTTTAGTACTGGGACCTCTCGGGACCTTGCTTTTATAAGGTTATGTACTGGGACCTTCGGGACCATGTCTATGCATTTACATAAATATATGTGCTTCACATATACCACCTTTAGTACTGGGACCTCTCGGACCTTGCTTTTATAAGGTTATGTACTGGGACCTTCGGGACCATGTCTATGCATTTATATAAATATATGTGCTTCACATATGCAAGCTTTAGTACTGGGACCTCTCGGGACCTTGCTTTTATAAGGTTATGTACTGGGACCTTCGGGACCATGTCTATGCATTTACATAAATATATGTGCTTCACATATACCACCTTTAGTACTGGGACCTCTCGGGACCTTGCTTTTATAAGGTTATGTACTGGGACCTTCGGGACCATGTCTATGCATTTACATAAATATATGTGCTTCACATATACTAGCTTTAGTACTGGGACCTCTCGGGACCTTGCTTTTATAAGGTTATGTACTGGGACCTTCGGGACCATGTCTATGCATTTATATGAATATATGCTTCACATATACCACCTTTAGTACTGGGACCTCTCGGGACCTTGCTTTTATAAGGTTATGTACTGGGACCTTCGGGACCATGTCTATGCATTTACATAAATATATGTGCTTCACATATACCACCTTTAGTACTGGGACCTCTCGGGACCTTGCTTTTATAAGGTTATGTACTGGGACCTTCGGGACCATGTCTATGCATTTACATAAATATATGTGCTTCACATATACCACCTTTAGTACTGGGACCTCTCGGGACCTTGCTTTTATAAGGTTATGTACTGGGACCTTCGGGACCATGTCTATGCATTTACATAAATATATGTGCTTCACATATACCAACTTTAGTACTGGGACCTCTCGGGACCTTGCTTTTATAAGGTTATGTACTGGGACCTTCGGGACCATGTCTATGCATTTACATAAATATATGTGCTTCACATATACTAGCTTTAGTACTGGGACCTCTCGGGACCTTGCTTTTATAAGGTTATGTACTGGGACCTTCGGGACCATGTCTATGCATTTATATGAATATATGCTTCACATATACCACCTTTAGTACTGGGACCTCTCGGGACCTTGCTTTTATAAGGTTATGTACTGGGACCTTCGGGACCATGTCTATGCATTTACATAAATATATGTGCTTCACATATACCACCTTTAGTACTGGGACCTCTCGGGACCTTGCTTTTATAAGGTTATGTACTGGGACCTTCGGGACCATGTCTATGCATTTACATAAATATATGTGCTTCACATATACCACCTTTAGTACTGGGACCTCTCGGACCTTGCTTTTATAAGGTTATGTACTGGGACCTTCGGGACCATGTCTATGCATTTATATAAATATATGTGCTTCACATATGCAAGCTTTAGTACTGGGACCTCTCGGGACCTTGCTTTTATAAGGTTATGTACTGGGACCTTCGGGACCATGTCTATGCATTTACATAAATATATGTGCTTCACATATACCACCTTTAGTACTGGGACCTCTCGGGACCTTGCTTTTATAAGGTTATGTACTGGGACCTTCGGGACCATGTCTATGCATTTACATAAATATATGTGCTTCACATATACTAGCTTTAGTACTGGGACCTCTCGGGACCTTGCTTTTATAAGGTTATGTACTGGGACCTTCGGGACCATGTCTATGCATTTATATAAATATATGTGCTTCACATATTCTAGCTTTAGTACTGGGACCTCTCGGGACCTTGCTTTTATAAGGTTATGTACTGGGACCTTCGGGACCATGTCTATGCATTTACATAAATATATGCTTCACATATACCACCTTTAGTACTGGGACCTCTCGGGACCTTGCTTTTATAAGGTTATGTACTGGGACCTTCGGGACCATGTCTATGCATTTACATAAATATATGTGCTTCACATATACCACCTTTAGTACTGGGACCTCTCGGGACCTTGCTTTTATAAGGTTATGTACTGGGACCTTCGGGACCATGTCTATGCATTTACATAAATATATGTGCTTCACATATACCACCTTTAGTACTGGGACCTCTCGGACCTTGCTTTTATAAGGTTATGTACTGGGACCTTCGGGACCATGTCTATGCATTTATATAAATATATGTGCTTCACATATGCAAGCTTTAGTACTGGGACCTCTCGGGACCTTGCTTTTATAAGGTTATGTACTGGGACCTTCGGGACCATGTCTATGCATTTACATAAATATATGTGCTTCACATATACCACCTTTAGTACTGGGACCTCTCGGGACCTTGCTTTTATAAGGTTATGTACTGGGACCTTCGGGACCATGTCTATGCATTTATATAAATATATGAGCTTCACATATACCACCTTTAGTACTGGGACCTCTCGGGACCTTGCTTTTATAAGGTTATGTACTGGGACCTTCGGGACCATGTCTATGCATTTATATAAATATATGTGCTTCACATATACCACCTTTAGTACTGGGACCTCTCGGGACCTTGCTTTTATAAGGTTATGTACTGGGACCTTCGGGACCATGTCTATGCATTTATATAAATATATGTGCTTCACATATGCTAGCTTTAGTACTGGGACCTCTCGGGACCTTGCTTTTATAAGGTTATGTACTGGGACCTTCGGGACCATGTCTATGCATTTACATAAATATATGTGCTTCACATATACTAGCTTTAGTACTGGGACCTCTCGGGACCTTGCTTTTATAGGGTTATGTACTGGGACCTTCGGGACCATGTCTATGCATTTATATCTACCTTATCATATATACCTTTATATCTACCTTATCATATATACCTTATTTCATTTTTATAGTACATTTCATGTAAAATCATGTATATGTAAATGTGGTAAATTGCTTGGAATGTTGCCATTGTTATGCAAATTAGATTTTTGAATTCAGCCAATGACAGAGCAGCTTCTAAAGGTTCAGCAAGACCCAAGCAATCGTCAAGAATTCCAGAAACGTTTGAGATGAACAAAGCGATATTTCCCTAGCAGCAAAAACTAGCATTCAGCCACTTGAACTTTAAGCTTACTTTGGTTTTTTCAAAAGTTTTTCTTATCACTATTTTGATTTAATCCATGTCAAGATTAATAATATTATGAAAAATAAATAGCAACAATAACATATAATGAAAGCTTTAATTCTTGTCTTCATTTCTTCGGCATTTCTTTAGGGAGACCTAAGCTCAAAATGGATCTCCAAAACACAACTACACGTTTTTTTTTATAAGAAACCTAGCTTGGGTCCTAGTACTAAAAGTTTCTTAATTTTTCACCAGTTTCTAGTACTAAAAGTTTCTTAAAAGTTTCTTATTCCTAGATACGCAATTAACATCAAATTTTGCACTTTCCCTCGCATATTTCTTGTATTAAAATTTTTAATTCTATCCTATGTTCCTCTAAATAAAAACGTTTAGCAAACTTAAATCAAGCAAAAATGTACTGTTGACATGTTACTTGTTTCTTAAAGATATTGATGTAGTTCTAAAAGTTTCTTAAATTTTTGGGGCTCTAGTACTAGGTTTCTTATAAACCGGTTTCTTATTAAAAAAAAAACGTGTACTTAGGTATGTTCTTAGCTCAAGGTAGGGTTAGAGACATATTACGTAATATAGTTTTCTTATTCCAACTTCGAGATGTTTCCTACCCCAAAATCGAAGAGCGGACCATGATTATGCAAACTTAGATACAGATTTGTGGTCCAGCCTTCAATTTGGGCTCTGAAAAGTCCTAAAGTGGGAATATAAAAGCGTTTTTGGCACACAATGACGAAATAGTCTTATCTCTGCCATGATCTACCAACAATCTGTTAGGAAGCTCTAAGCAACAACAGCAGAAATGCCCAATTTCTTTGGTCACATGGCAAAACTGGTTTGACCAGAAAGACCAAAAAAGAACGAGAGACATTTCATTTAGAAGTCTGCAGAGCCCTGCTAGGTGCAGGGTAATATTCACCATGGGGATCATCTTTGCAGTACTGTGGAGGATACTGAGTACATTGGGGGATATCATGTGTGCTGTGGAGGGTGGTAATATTCCCCCAAATTACTGAACATCTCCAAAGTAGTGTGATGGTATCCCCAACAGTACAGAACACCCTCAAATGCATTGATTTCTCCCCAACAGTACTGATGAAATCCCCTACAGAGCTGAACGCCCTCCAATTTATTGATGGACTTCCCCTACCACCATTAACAGTACTTATGACATTCCTTCTTGGATATGATCTACTTACCTAGACGATTTTCTTCCCATCGACAGCAGGACGGGTCTTTTTCCATTTCTCTTTTCTCAAATTGCCTTTCCTGCGACTTATTGGCGACGGCTGAAAAATTCGTATCAGGATTTGTTGGTAGCAAACTCTTTAAGGTCGAAATCACCAATAAAACCAGTATCCCAAACAGAAAAGAAAGACCCAAGAATTTAACCAACGCCCTAAATCCCATTTTCATGCAATGCTCAGAGTATGGTAACCAAGAGGGCAAATGAACAGGTGTATGCGTAAAGCGAGGCATATGTAATTCTATTTGATGAATACGTGGCATAAAGTTTTTTATATTTCCAGGGGGTAGACGCTTGGGCATGTTTCAGGAAAAAGGTGTTTAGACCAAGAAGGCAATGCTTCTTTAGTTGTTACCAAGGGAATTTCGTGTCTCAGTTGACCTCAGGGGGGTACTTCTAAAAATTTTGATAGGGATCCTCGTGTCATGTTTTTGGGTTTGAAATTTATGGAAATATCATTTTTTTGGGTTTCTCTAAATTCGCACCATTTTTTTGAGTTTGAAAAACTTGCCGTCAGTTTTTTGGGTTCATTGAAAATTTGCATCATTTTTTGGGTTACCGAATTAAAATGTTATATGAGTCTATCGCGTAATGGTGTGATCCAAGTTGAGTCGAGTAAATAAAGACGAATATACAGCTATATACATAGATATATACAAAAAACCTCTAAAACACTCTTCGAAACCATAAACGTATATAACCAGAAATATCTCAAATCTCAAAAGCACAATAATACTCGGTCTAACTTTCAAGCTCTCCAAAACCAACTCCCTAAAAACGTGCAATCTAAACACGCCCTAAAACCTGAATTCCTAATTCAAACTGTCCAATCACGTTAAAGTGTCCATAATTATGTTAATTATTCTAAATATGTTAAAATATCACAACAAAAATGTAGAAAAAACTAACTCCTGGGCGTTCAGAGGGTTCAGAGTCAAAATGAACCTTTAGAAAATGAAGATGTGATTCACAAAGAGAAAAAAACACGACAAAGATATATAAAACATTATTATGTTGTGCTTTACATGATACAAACTAATCAGCCTTCTTGATGCCCACAGGACTTCTCAAGATGGCGTCATGACTCATGTTCAAGTACAAATGTACCGGCTGCGCCAAAATAAACTATGCACTTTTGACAGACATGATGGTTTACCAGACCGAGTCAATGTATATCTTTGAGTCAATGAATCAATCTTTAGCTTAGATCTTTAATTGATTACCAGTATTTTCTACGCATTTTTAGTCTTGTATTTATGGAGCTATAAGCCTTTGTGATTCGAAATTGCTGAAAAACGGTCAAGAACGTTGATGAAATTTTCCAAAAACTCAACGTGAAAAAACAGACCGTAAACGTTTTCGGTTCATCTAATTTCCTTTGCAACTATGACAATATAGGCAGCATGAATAACTTTTTTAAACTCAGCATTCTAATTTGCATCGGAAAGTCGCTATAAGGAATCTATTTGTGAAATATGTGAGGGATCTACCTCAAAATGGGAGCTTATGTATCTTGGACGTGAAAATCTGTGGGATCAATCTCATGATTACCATATTTCTGTAACTATGACAGCAGCCTGACTAATCTCTTACAACTCAGCATTCAATTCTGGGTTTTACCTAAACTTATGTGTCAATTCATGGATATAGTTTTTATGATTAATAGACAAATCATAAGACTTGTTGTGATAGTCTCCAAATCTAATATCATGCTAACTATCTTGTGCAGAATTGTAAGGTCCAATTTCCTCATTTCAACTTGTTATACAAAAAGGATAGTTATGGGGGCTCGAGAATAATTCTGTCTTTTTTTAGGGTTTGAAATTTTGAAGCTGCCATTTTTTTGAGTTTGAAATTTTGGGCCTGTTATTTTTTGGGTAGACAAAAAATCTATTCAAATGAGAATCCCTATCGTAAATTTTATCGAGTGCCCCCCCCCCCCCCTGGGCAGTTGACCAGGGGCTTTTAAATGAACACTGGGAGGACTACTCACAAATAAAGGTGTAAAGGTGTATTTAAGTGTTGAGCAGAATGTCCGAAGTTCGTTCTCAAGGTTTTTAGGTTACTCCAGGTATCAGAGCCTTGATCTGTATGAGTAACAAACGGGTTCTTTGCAAAGAGGGTGGGGGTAAATTCTATAGACGACTTGGTATAGCTGTGCCTATGGGTCTTTTCCAATATTTTGCCTGGTTGATTGGTCTTGTTTCATAAGTTTTTGAAAGGCTTGTCTTGGTTTTGATTAACAATGATTCTTAAACCAGATATGCGTCAACGCACAGAAGGACAAAACCCAGAAACCTCGTGAGGGTCAAAAGGGAAGGCAAAGTTAATTCCCAAAAGTGCGACACTACTCGTGAATTCAACATTGCAAACATCGTCACTGAATGCACATTGTGATTCCAAGTTCAGATGTTCAGGAAAAGAAAGCAAAGCAGGCAAAGAAAACAAACACCAACTTGAACATCAAAATCAACTTGAACGAAAGTCAACGAAACTAGAATAGCCAGTGGATCAAGTTTTAACACCCCTGTAACGCAAGCAAAATATGATACCACAGTCACAGATTGAGAGAGCAAGCTGATATAGGTAACAACGTTAGTGAGAGTAGACGCCACGTCTAAAGTTATTGACGGAACGAAAAGATGAATGAAGATTCTGCAAGACCACGGAGACTTACTGCTACTCGTGGAGGGAATCGAACCGTAGTTGCAAGGCTTGAAAAACAAGCGAACGAAATCATTATTGACTTAGAAGATGCTGAAATTAGCGCGGACAACTTGATAGATAAAGTTGGAATCTATCGCAACAACGTTAAAGGAAACGAAAGAACATTTGGCAGAACAGAATAAGGAAATTATCGATAATTGTCCTATCGAAGAAATCGAGAAATCGGGACTCACGAATCAATGAAATCCTTGAGAAAATTGAATTTTTGAAAAAGGGAAGCATTTCTCAACCCAACGCAAGTGGAGCTGGGAGAGAAATTTCAACGCCTATTCGAGCACGCCACTCAACCAAAGATGTTCAAGAATTAGCCTCAAACGGAAACGATGGAAATGTTTTTAATCAAAGTAGTGCCTCGACGGCCTCAAACGGAGGAATGCGCCTACCTAAGTTGAACTTGCCAAGATAAACGAAGACGTTACTCGATACACGTCATTTTGGCAGAGTTTTGAAAGCTCGATTCACAACAACGATACCATCTCGCCAGTGAACAAGTTGAACTATTTGGTTAGTTTATTGGAAGGACCAGCCCATCGAGCACTTGCTGGACTTGAACTATCGGAGGAAAATTATCAGAACGCTATCGAATCTTTAAAGAGTCAGTTCGGAAATAAGCAAATGATGATTACTTCGCACATGCAGGCTTTGCTGAAATTGCAGAACAGTCCGAATGACAAAGTGTCGAGTCGAACGAGAAGAAACAAGAAAAGACCGCACCGAAACCCAATTCTCAACAAGGGACAACACGATCTTTCGTTGCGAAACAAAGTAACGCCATCCAGTGCTACTTTTGTGGGAAAAATCACGTCAGTGGTGGCGCCAGAGGGGGGGCAGGGGGGGCTACAGCCCCCCCGTCGGAGGAGGCTAGCCCCTCCGTCGGAAGATAAATTATGCTTGAATTTTTTTTGTCGGAGCAAATTTTTTAAGTTTTGGCGGAAATAGAAATTTCTAGTAAAAGACAACGATTAAAAATGTAAATGTAAACGTAGTAAAAAAACACGATTACACCATTTTGATAGCATTTTTAGCCAATCTAACGGGTGTAGCCACCAAAATTTTCCCGGGGGAGTACCCCCGGACCCCCCAATTTTTCGGCTCGCGACGCTCGCCTTCGGTCTCCAGTGCCCTAACAATTCCTTGTCGCCCCCTAGCCCTATCGTTCTCTAAAGCAATTAGCCCCTCCGTCGGAAGTGCTAGCCCCTTTGTCGGAGGAAACCTAGCGCCACCACTGAATCACGTTTCTTCGAACTGTGATGAAATTACCGATGACCGGGAACGAAAGAAAGTTTTGATGATTTCGAAACGTTGCTTCCATTGCTTTAAAACGGGACATATATCTGGTCTCGTACCGAAATAATGATGCGAGAGCCCAATCACGTAAGTTTATAAAATTCTAATAGATAAATTCAAAAATAAACCATGCTTTAAACGTTTCGATTAAATCTTCATCAGTGAAGTATCAATATTGGTCTCGTACCGAGATATGGCAAATTGGAGTCTAACACCCTGTTCACACAGGATCGGATCCAAATGGGTTCGGATCCATTTGGAACCGATCCGCTTTTTCGGGGTGTTTGCACGGGCTCGAATCCAAAAATTATTCTCGCCCGAGTGGAAACCCTGAATTCTCGAGACAACGCAAAAAGACAATACCTGTCACCCTCAGGAGGCTTACTTTCATACCCCCTAAAGCTTTAGCAAGAAGATAAAACCCAGGGAGCGGGCTTTTCTGCCCGTCATTTTTGCAGATAGTCTGTTTAACGCCCTATAGGGCAGAGTTAAATTGACAAAATAGTTCCTTTGACTTCGACGTAGATGGAGCACACTATCTGCAAAATTTCAACAGGGAGGATGCCTGTAATACTGGGCTCCGTCTAATAATCAGACACCCAGTATGTGGCTGGGGCATTGAGCATGTGTCATCAGCATCTAGGATTTAAAAAGGGCATGGCAGTTACATCCCTGAATATCAACAGCCTTCGCAATCATTTTGATGAGGTTCAGTAAATGAGACTAAGCTCAACCCCGATTTTCCAAAAGAGCTAACTAAAATGGCTAGATACCAGCAAGAACGTCAAGATAGGACATGCCATGGTGGGGGTGTTTCTATTCACATTAAGGATACTATCCAATACAAGCGTCGTCTTGATGTCCCAACTGAAGACCTGGAACTTGTTTGAATAGAAACTTAAACACCCAAAAGCAGCTCGTTTTTGCCCGTCCACCCAGTTACCCTGTTGAATCTTTTGATAAGCTGGAAAAGTTCCCTCTTTTTGGATAAGTAGGGCAAAGAAATTATCTTTTAAGGGGACCCAAATCGCGATCTCTCCCTGAAACTGTCGGAGCAGTCCATGGAAAACAATTCAAAGCACATACTTGATCTATATGAGTTGTTTAGTTTCAAGCAGATTATCTAGGAGCCAACTAGGGTCACTACAACTACCTCTTAGTTTTGGCTCCAACAAGTGCCACAAACATTGTTAAATCTGTAGGGTATGAACTTTCCATGAGCGATCATTATACTGTATTGTCTACTGCATTAGAAAATTTAATAATGCAGTGGAGAAGGGTCATAAAATGACCAAAACTCGAAAAATGAACAGCTTTAACGAAGATGCATTCCTGTGTGATGTTTCTGATATAGGATGGGAGCAATTGCTGAGCGAGACAGAAGATATTGATGTCTTAGTAAGCTATTGTTCGAACCTCTTTTCCTTCATAATAGAGAAACATGCTCAAATTATAGAAATGCGCGTGTCAAAGAAATACTGCTCTTAGATAGATAAAGACCTCAGAAAACTCGTACAGAATAGGAATAGGCTAAAAAAGGCTGCTGTAAAAAGTAAGCTCGAAATCATTATGAACTCTTTTAGACTAGTCCATGATAAGGTTAATGCAAGAAGCATTAAAGCATCGAAAGCCAGTAATATTGACTCTCTTAGAAAGACTGGATCGGAGATCGTTTAAGAAGAGGAAGTTTCTAATGCTAAGGTCTCTTTTGCGATAGGTAAGGATCTTGCAATCCAAATAGATCCAGCCCCGAATCCGAAAACACATAAAAATGTGGCTATGCTTAGTGTTGACAAAGTTTTGATTTCTTCAGAATGAATCGTCAGATCTGTTTTGGATAGAATTTCTATCATAAGTATAGTTTCGAGATAATAATGGATGACAGTTTTCCGAGGGACAGAACGTAAATAGCTTGTCTTGTCTTTTTTGAACTTTCGAGAGGACAAAGGTGTGTGGTCCTTTATTTCCTTAAACAAATCCTGTTATAATGTTTTTAATTGGATAGTGTGAGCGGGATATTTCTCAATAATGAACCACTTAGCAGGGCACCTGCAGTTGTCTGAACTACTTTGTAGTAAAGCTTAGCAAAGCTGCAAATAATGAAATTGATACAGCCAATTAACGTGTGTTGAGAACATTATAACGAGAGTATAAGACTTTTACGAATTTTACATTTATACTATTTGGGAATTCTTCATATAATGGCTTGGACACCCCACTTTGGGTCCACACCAAGATTTAGTTAGGTTAGATATTGTAATTCCTGTAGGAGTGAAAACAAATATCATTTCTAAATTAGCTCTTTTGATGGAAGTGGTGGCTTACAAAACACGTTGATTGACCTGAAGCCAAAATGTTTGCTCTTTTAACTATTTTTTTATTAATATTCTAGTATAATGATCCCTATCAGCATATTAATTTTTAAGGCTACATTTACGAAATTCAAAGAGTTATTCAAAAAACCCCTTTTTGATTTTTCCCTTCGCAAAATATGTCACACCATCTTTGAGCATGATCCGCCATATTATTTTTCATCTGGAAGTCTGTGCGATATTTCAGATACTGTATGTCTTCGTTATTATTTCCCAAGCGATGTTAACTTTCTTTCTTCTGGGCTCATCAAAAGATCGACATCGATTTGTGTGTACAAATCCAACATCTGCTTTCCTTTTAATTTGTATGTCAAAGTTTGCAGCCCATCACTTGTTAGGTGATCGCCTGCTTTATTAAGAAGCTTGGTTCTGTGGAAAAATAAATATGCGTTTTTCAATTTCTATTTTCCTATTCCACCCTTGATCTATATAAAAAACCAAGGGGCATATCACTCGAAAAAATCTCGTACACTTTTTGAAAAAAATACAGAAAAATCACAAAAATCACAAAAAAATCACAGAAAAATCACGAAAAATCACAAAAATCACAAAATATTCACTGTGAATTTGAAATCACAAAAATCTTGTACACTTTTTTCGTGGGTGATATGCCCCTCGTAAAAAGCCTTTAAATTGACTACCTTTCCTTTTTTTCTATCATAGCCACAAAATTTTGTGTGCTTAATAAACGTATCCCTGCTTAATGATTTTTAAGATATTTTCCCTCCCCTAACTCCCAGAGCTTTGTGCCCCCCAGTTTATTCAAATTAAGAATTTCTAGTTTTGTACTGCTAACTGACAAGATTATTTGACGTTGTTTGACGTTGTGAAACTGTGGCAGGGAAATGTTTTACGAGACGTTTTGCCAAGTTACTGGTCTCAGGAAGTGGATAAAGTTTCATGCAGCACTAACAACCTTTGCACAATTTCAATATGTGGCTCCCTGTATGTTTCGAGGAGTGATGGATTCAATAACTTAAAAGAAACTGAATTTTTCTAACTGCCTTGAATTAAACAATACTCACGCTAGTTTGTTTCTCTCTTGACTTTGATGTTTGATCATCGTGTATCTTCCTATCTCCATTGTAGGTCTTGTTAACTTCAATCCTTTCAATACCACTCTAAAAAAGCGTTATTCTGTTAGATCTCTCAATCATCATATTCATCAACATCATCATATTCATTTTTTTCTTTTAAACAATACAGCTTGATGCCGAAAAATTCAGATAACTATCGGGCCACAACCAATAGCTAAGAATAGATATCTCATCTCGCTTTAGTCCAGTCAGTCAGTTGAGCTCTTTACTCTGATCTGATACCTAAACAGTGTCTGATAATTGACGAAGTCCCAAGTAGTGCAGCTCTTTGGATATTGTGAATGGTTTGATCACACCCGATAGTTCAGAAATGTTTTTTTAATGCGATGGGTACACTACCCAGAGCTCCAACAACAATGGGTACGACGGTCGCTGTTGTGTTCATAACCTGCTTAGTTCTATTCGGAGATCTTGGTATTTTTGGATCTTTTCTGGTTGTTTTACATCAATCCTACAATCAGCAGGAATGGCAACATCAATGATGGTTGTCTTTCTCTCGATTTTGTTCATTAGCACAATGTCAGGTCTTCGCTGCTTGTCAACTTGGATATCAAAGTCGTATAGAAATTTGATCTATCATTTTCTAAGCATTTTGTTGCTACAAGTTTCTACCAGTTGCTGACAGCAGGAAAATTATACTTTTTCAGAAGTTGGTGATGCACCATTTTACAGACTTTATTGTGCCGATCTTCATACTTTTTGACTGTTAAAAGTTCACCCTCAGCTACAATATGGTTTACTGTCTCTTCACGTTGGTGACGCATTTTGCATTTGTCATCTATATGGGTCTTACAAATTGTAGCTTTGTTGTGGATTGTTGGAAGTGCTTAATCATGAGCAGCAAGTAGAAGTCCCTCAGTCAGTGGGTGCTTTCAACCCAGCAAAACGTAGCCAGTTCCAGGTGAGGGAGGTGACCTTACTTTCAGTATCTCTTATGAACTAAAACCATGTAATGCCTTTGCTTTCAATTTATCAAGAGTACTTTCCACGCTTCTTACTTTGATTGCATTTTCTATTCAACTTTTTAGCTTTCCTTCCAGTCTTTGAACCATGGCATTGCATTCGGTTTTGGCACTTAATTCGATATCGGCTTCTTCCTTCCGATTTGCGGCTCGTGTATAGGCGATAAACATCAGATTGTCTCGGAAACAGACTAAACATTGTGAGTTTTTTCCTTGTTTTCCGGTCCAATTGTTTCTAGTTTTGTCACTCTAGTTAACAATGCCCGTAGTTTATGTAATAACAGGTAGAGCCCAGCTATTGATAGCTCTAATGATATTGTAGCCATTTAGTTTCGATTTGAGAGTTTTCCTTAGGCGATTGGTGTATTCAGAGCCAATCTTCTGCTTCATGGTGGTATGTTTTATGGCTGTATCTATGATGATACTAAGGTATTTGTATCCGTTAGATGACAGGGGATTGAACTTTTCCCCATCATACAACTCAACACTATCGCCGTTCTGCAGCACTCCACGTTTCATTCTCATGATGGCACATTTGTCCAGGCCAAACTCCATGCAGATGTCTTTGCTGAATATCTTGACTACGTTAAGAAGTCCAGTAATTTCTTTCTCAATCTTGGCGTAGATTTTCAAGTCGTCCATGTATAACAGATGATTGATCTTTTCTCTATTTCCTGTGGGTTGGTACCCCTTGTTCTTCTTTCTCAACAGAGAGGTTAGAGGGCGAACTCCAACATCATATTTGTCATTTCCAACATCATCAACATCATCAACATCATATTCATCATCAACATCACCATAAATGTCATCATTGTCACCATCAACATCATCATCAACATCGTCATCATCATCATCATCATCATCAACATCATCAACATCATCAACATCATATTCATCATCAACATCACCATAAATGTCATCATTGTCACCATCAACATCATCATCAACATCGTCATCATCATCATCATCATCATCAACATCATCAACATCATCAACATCATATTCATCATCAACATCACCATAAATGTCATCATTGTCACCATCAACATCATCATCAACATCGTCATCATCATCATCATCATCATCAACATCATCAACATCATCAACATCATATTCATCATCAACATCACCATAAATGTCATCATTGTCACCATCAACATCATCATCAACATCATCATCATCATCATTACCATGAACATCATAAACATCATCAACATCATCAACATTATCATCAACATCATCAGAATCATCTTGATCATAATCAAATCTTTTGCATTAAACTTTTCCTTCGGTATGGATTTCGCAAAAAATAGACTTTCGAGAAAGTCTGCTCTAATAGTCGCTTGTCAAACATTTTCTTCTTCATGCTGTTGAGGACAAATAAGCCAGACAAAGAATTACTTTGATTCAAATATTTGTAAACCATATTTTTCCCTATATACAACTTTCTTCAATCAGAAAATGCTCAGAGCGTAAAGCTGTATGTGTGCACTCAAATAGGATAATTTCCAGCTGACATTTTAAGGAGTCTGGTTACTAATCTAAAGTCACATGTTACTCAGAATGCTTGACACATACGTTACTGAGAACAGAGTCATAATCAGCCACTCACCTTCTATAGGAGTCGTCGTCCTCTCCTCCCCAGCCCCAATACCGATCGGGATATCCGTTTGTCAAAGTGAAGTGGGGTACGGTAAATGCTGATACTCCACCAAAGATCTGACTGTAAGGCAGCCTGAAAGGTAGAAAGAACATCATTACCTTAGTCTGTGGAGTAACTATCAGTACTGAATATCCTCTGCAGTACTGATCACCATCCACAGTACTACACATACGTTTCTCAGGATGAGTACCGATGATATCAACCGAAAGTACTGAATATCTTCCCCAGCACTGATGGTACCCCCCCCCCCCCACAGTACAGTTAGTATCCCTTCACAGTACTAAATACTCTTCGATGTACTGATGATTTCCTCCAGAACTGGATGGAGATTGGTCTACCGAACGGTACTATTTCGAACCTGCCAACAGCAGCCCCCTACCACAGAAAAAGCCCCTAACTAGATTTAAGCTAAGAAACCCTCCGTAAGCATTACTTACTTGTACTGAAACTTGTCAACTGCAACACTCATATGCCTTGGACTGGTAGGACACCCATAATCATTTCTATCGTCCTCTGGAATAAGATCAGCGTCGTGGAAAATGAAGCATTGGAAGTTGTTGTAGTTCAGGGCTTCTTTGAACCCTGCGTTGAAGAGCTTTCCTCGGTTGAATGGGTACGAATCGTTCTGTGGAAAAATTCACTTAGATCAAAAACTAGTGGCTCATGTGCAGTGACATTTGTGCACTCATCTTTTTTTATGAGAAATTGTGATGCTAGAATTCAAAATCTAATGAAGCTTGGGTAAGGAATTTTAATTGGAATAGGAAAATGAAGAAATGTTTTATGTTGCCTATACTTGGTATGATTTAGAAAAATGCTCAGGGTACGCCATTAACACAAATTTAAACTTACCTAGTATTTTTTGGCACCACTCGCATAGTGGTTGTAGCTATGATTTATAATGTGAAAACTGCGTATATTTACGGGAAAACGAAATAAAGAAAATATGATATTCAGGTTTTAGAAACTTCTCAAGAAACTTTGTTGCATTGCAACGTATCACACCTTATCTAGTACTTTTTGTCAATACACGCATAAGGTTTCTATGATCGTTACAATGTTTTTATAAGAAAAAATCCAAAAGATCACAAGCCTCGAATGTTCCAAGAATTAAAGAAACAAAATGAGGCTGATCATGTTTAGCGTAACATAAGAATTGTAGGAAATAAACCACTGTCAATCTGATTTATTTGTAATTATTTCTCAGTAGTCAAATATGCAACGATCAGCGCAAATGATAGCAAAAACGGCCTTCTAAATCTTTATTAAAGTACGAGCGATTTAGGAATATTTCAGCCTAAAAATAGAGGAATATTGAACTCTGGTAATAAATGAGTTAACTGTGGTACCATGATACATACTTTTTATTTAGAACAAATGAGTGTAATCTAACCTGATTAATGACGAAGACCTGATAGTTCAACCTCTGTCTCTGCAGCAATGGATGTATTTGATGCAATAAGGCAGACAGATGTTCTCTTCTATTTCTGTATGGTATGATGATAGCTACCTAATCAAAGGAAACAAGAAATAGTTAAGTCAACAACCAACAAATCTAAAAACAAAGAGGGTGCTCCCTAAGGGTAATCCAAGTTCTTTTTCCCACTCTTATCAGCCGATAGGGGATTCTGCACAACATGGTAGCTCTCATTTCACGCAATGCATCATGGGAAGATGCCGTACAGCAACGCATAGCTACTGAATGGCCTAAATCTGCCGTAGCTCTAATAAAACTCTGCATTAAGTTCTGGTAGCGATGCGTTTTCAGACACAATTACTGAAAATTGATTTCTTTACCTCAAATCACTTGTGTCCCATTCTATATTCTTAATTTGATGTCACTACCAAAACCCAAGGTTGGTTGGCCTCGACTTTGCTGTTAAGTTACATGATTTGAACCTACTTTTAGGAGAGTTTACCTCTCGAGACTAGACTGGAAAAAACTAAGAGAGGGTCAGCGAAAAATTAAGTTTTACCAAAAGTTTATGGAGAGCTTCTGAGAGGTTTTGGGAAGAGTAAATTGGAGACTGGGATTTGCCTTATTGCTCGTAGGGGAAATGGGATTAGTTCTCTTTAAACTGGGATTTGGGACAGAAATTTGGCATTAGAAATGATTTTGAATCTAGAATGAGACTTTAGAACATTGAGGATTCCATTATTTTCGTCTTTGGGATTTGGATTTTTGATTATTTCGGTGACAGGAATTAGGATCCGTAAATCTCTTAAAGACTTGATAGAATCGAGAACGGTCGTGGGAGAAAGAAAAGACCTGGCCTATGAATACAAACTTACCTTAGTTGCCACACAGTCGTCAGGCTTCCAAGCTCCTCCTTTTCTCACGTTCCGCATGAACCTCTCTTTCATCGCCTTCTCCAAGTCCATTGGCTTTGTGTCAACGAAAAGGGGACCGACTGGATAGGAAGAAAGAGTCATGCTTATCAGGCTATATACCCACTTAGAAGGATGTTAAGGGGGAACGTGTAACTGCATCTTCAGAATTTTGTATCAAGAAGCTTGGGGCGTATGGATGGGGCACTACGGGCAAGTATGAATAAAATATTTAGCAATAAACTGACAGTACGAGAGCATGATATTCTAACGTTGAAAAATATTTGAATGTGATTAAGAAATTAACTGATTCCAAGTATTGAAGATGCGGTTTATTTTTCTATTACCTTACGTAATAAGAAAATTTGCGCTTTATTCCCCAAAAAGTGCCCCATAATTATGAATCACAATACGAAACAATACGTCGCCCTTATAAGGTCAGCGTCACTTGATGCATTGCACACGCATCATGGTTTTTGAGCAATGCGTCAGGGTGCGTCGAAGATGAAAAAAATCATTTTTGATGCAACGCTTCAGAACAATAAAGAAAGTGGAAAAACAGGACTGTAAAATCGCAAAGCCCTCAGTATCAACAGGGAGAAGCTATCAATGGGGTGAGAACTCAAATGCAACTCCCTACATTAATTTTTGTTTGATTTCTGTTTGTAAAGAATTCGAAATCGAGAAGAAAATCAAAATACATGTACTGTAGAAGCTTTAGATAATATTACATAGAAGTATGCAACAAACATACGACAATATAATCAGTTCTATCGTAAAAGACTGCTTCATGTATTGACGCTCAATTTGGTCTTTCCTGTTGGAAATGAGAATGCGACCACACTTCCACTTTCTTTTTCAAATGATATCAACAAACCTCTCACCACAGACTTGGATTATATTAAATTATAAAGAAAAGCAAATTAAGCTTTAGATTTTTGCCTGCCCATGAGTAACACAGCAACATCCTAAACAATCGTAAAGAATTCCAGAAACATTCGAGATGACAAAGCGATATTTCCCTAGCAGCACAAACTAGCATTCAGCAACTTGAACTTTAAGCTTACTCTGGTTTTTTCAAAAGTTTTTCTTATCATTATTTTGATACAACATATGTCAAGATTAACAATATTATGAAAAATAAGTAGCAATAATAACATATAAGGAAACCGTTCACTTTTTGTCTTCATTTCTTCCACATTTCTTTAGGAGACTTAAGCTCAAAATTGATCTCCAAAACAAAACTACTTAGGGTTGTTGTTAGATCATGGAAGAGTCAAGAACATGTTACGTAATTATAGTTTTCTTAATCTATCCTCAAGACGTTTCCTGCCCCAAAATCGAAGAGACCATGATTATGCACACTTGACACACATACGGGATTCCCATACTGTATCCCAAATATGAACACAGGTCTAACGAATATTACTTTTCTAACAAAACTCAACCAAAAAACGCGACATCTATGCATTTACTAACTACAATTCATAAGTCATTGCAAACTTTCTGAAATGCGTTCGTGATTTCGATTTGGCTTATTTCCAACAAAGATGTTTGCAGCATTGACTAGAGATAATGTCTACCAGACCATTGTATACATAAAATGGATTGAGTTGATGATTTATTCTTCACGCTAAGGAGAATCAACGCTCTCCTATACCTTTATTCACTCAAATTTGAAAACTTGAAGTTCTTTTTGGCTAAATTTGTGGGGGGCCCTGACCCCTGTGGCCCCCTGGTGGCGTGGGCCCTACTTGCAGATGAGTAATCACCATGGGGAATGTATGTATAGTACTGTCGAGAATGTTGAGTACATTGGGAAATATAATCAGTACTGTGGAGGGTGGGTATATTCCCCCCAATTGCAGATACACAGTAGCAATGATATCCCCAAACAGTACTGAACATCCTCCAATTTATAAATTATTTCCCCCACAGTCAGTGTTGGTGATAGGAGGGGACAGGGGAAGGGGCTACCACAGCCCCCCCGTTCGAAGAGGTTAGCCCACGTCGGAGCATGGAATATAGCCCCTCCGTTGGAGGTCTTAGCCCCCTTCCGAAGGAAACCTGACGCTACTACTGCTCACAGCATTTATGATATTCCTCATCATAGTACTGAACATCTTTAGCAAGGGGCAAGATGTGAGTTACTTGTCCCTCAAATAATAATTTCCCATGTCTACCCTTCAGGAGAACGTATCCAACGCCGAAGTGTTTACGTGCGAACAGGTCACGCGGAGATCAGAGAGCCAGAGAGAGAAGCGAATCATATGTCTTGATGTGAACTTCTATACGTCTACTGAACTAACTGATTTGAATAACATTACAATATCTACAGGTAATATACAGAGATGAAAGTAAATCGATACATGATATGACCCAGCTTGTTGTTATTAGAGAATTGTTAAGGAGGTAAGGGTGTAGAATCCTAGGTAAAAAAAAGAAAAGCTGGAAGTATGCAGTAAAGTGCTAAATGTGATATCAGGCTAGGTCAGGCGTTAGTTGAAAACGATGGAACGTTACCAGAGATGAATAAATGACACGTGGTTGACTCTGAGAAAGTTAGAAGATGATATGACAATAACAGAATGAGTAAGTTAGGCTATGACGCAGAGAACTTTGAGAAGCAAATAGTTGAGAAAGAAAGTTCTGAGAACAACTGAATGAGCAAGAAAATGAAGGCCTAAGTAACTACTGATTGTATAATGTCTAAATCCACTACACATCCTCCAATGTTTTGATGGTCACCGCCCTCAGTACTTTTGATATCCCCCTACAATACTGAATATCCTCCACAGTGCCGCACATACGTTCCCGGGGTAAACACGTATCATTAAGGATCTGTACACCAAACAGACTCAGAGGAAATCTATCCTGGTAATCTTTTCGCTATAGCCTGCTCTCATTATAGATTATAGCTACACAAATAAGGTAATCAATTCTGCACTAAGCACGAAATTCCCTGACTGAAGTAGCCGAAGCAAAGCAACAGTCACACCAGGAGTCGGTCAAATAAAAGTAAGTCACCAAGCAAATAGGCAGCTATGCTGAAATAACCGAAAGAGGTTTGTACATGCTCGGTCAAATGATCTGGTAAATTATTTCTAAATCACTTCTAACGCTTGATTGAATTCTTACCAATATGCTCTGAAGCAGATTCAAACCAAGGGCTTTTGTATATACTGTTAATGTATGTATTAGAAAATCCTCTAAAGCGTTGTGTCACTTCTCAAGTTTGAAATGCTTCTTGCACCTTTGTAAACCCTTACGAATCGAGTATTGCATTTAATACCACAAAAGTATTTTGTTTAGATGCTAGATAGACCAACATTAGCTTTGACATTTTTCTCAACAAAACTATTAAAGTAAAGAAGTTTCAAACGAAGCGCTTTAGGTATACCGCTAGAAAAGAGAAGACGCATTTGATAAACCCTACGAATCGAATATTGCCTTGAATACCATAAAAGTATTTTGTATTGATCTACATCGATTACAATCATTTCCCTCATTAACATCGGACAAAAGAATTGTTATCTCAAACATACCTACCTCGCCGTTGCTAAAACATTACGGAGCTTTAGAAAACATTGCGAAATAAAAGTAAATACATTTGGTCTTATCAAGGCTATTCTAGGACAATATTTGAAATAAGCAATCACCCCTCGTTCCGACAAGCCTTTGATATTTAGTAGGTGATCTAGGCTGGCATTACTTCATGGTGTAACATGTAGCATTTCATTCAACGTGTAGCGTTTCATCTTGATCATGTTGTATTTTAGAATCCAAGGTTTAGAATAATGTCTGGTTTGTTATCAGAGAGCCGTTTTGGCGCAATAGAGTTGATATCTTGCCTATGACCTAGTACCAATTGTGCATCTACTTACCTAGACGATTTTCTTCCCATCGACAGCAGGACGGGTCTTTTTCCATTTTTCTTTTCTCCAATTGCCTCTCCTGCGACTTATTGGCGATTGCTGAAGAATTCGCATCAGGATTTGTTGGAAGCAAACTCTTGAAGGTCGAAATCACCAATAAAACCAGTATCCCAAACAGAAAAGAGAGACCCAAGAATTTAACCGACGCCCTAAATCCCATTTTCATGCAATGCTCAGAGTATGGTAACCAAGAGGGCGAATGAACAGGTGTATGCGTAAAGCGAGGCATATGTAATTCTATTTGATGAATACGTGGCATGACGTTTTTTGATATTTTAAGGGGGTAGACGCTTGGGCATGTTTCAGGAAAAAGGTGTTTGAGTGGTGTAGGATATGTTAAAAAGAGGGGTATGATGGATGATGATAGAGAGAGGAAAGCGAGGAAAGCGAGCTGACTCATTGTAAGCGAAGTGAGGCGACTCAGCTGGGAGGTCTGGGGTTCGCTTTAAGCCACCCCTGCCGTAGCCTGCACACAGACTTTACTAGGATGCGGAGGAGTGAGGAATACGGTTCTGTAAAAGAAAACCGTACAGAAATTTTAAGAATCTCGAGAATTGCTATTCAGACAGACAGAAAACAAGACTAAAAAGTTTTCTGTTCAAGCGCTCAAAATGAGTCTGTAGAATAAAAAAATCAAGAGTTTTCAATATTAATGCTATTTTAATGAACACAACAGCGTTTCAAAAAATGATGAACTATAATTTAAATTGAACAAAGTATCACTGACTGACGTTTTTTAAAGGATGAAAATCAAAATATATACAGAAACAGAGCCTTTTTAAAGAAATTGTTAGTGGGGGAGGGGGGCAAATTACAAAAAGGGATAATGGGGATTCTGGTCTCGTCATTATTTGCTGAAGGTACGAAACAATAAAGCTAAAAAAGCTGGGGGTCTGGGGGGTGCTGTAAGCTCCCCAGTGGGTCCAGGACAGGGCCCTGGTCGGGGTCCAAGGGGCGACGCCCCTGGAAGCTCTTGAGATTTTGTCATTTTTGAGGTCTCAAAATGGCTTAGGATCCTTAAGTTTCTCTTGCTGCATATGTTAATAGCCCTAAGAAACGCCACTGTATAAGTAGCTGATATAAGTGGCTGATGAACAAAACCTATTAACCACACCTTTATGATTGCAAAGAAATAAGGTCAAAATATACTTTTTCAAACTAATCAGTACGAAAAGGGATAATATTATGGGGTCAAAAAGGGGCAAAGTTGAAGAACGGGAGGGCATTTTCCCCCCTCCCCCCAGTATAAGTGTTAAAAAAGGCCCTGTCAGAAAATGATTTGTAAATGAAAAGGAAGCTATATCTTCTATAGTTTTTTATATCATTCTTGGGTAAACTCAAAATGTCACGGAGTCTAACAGTTCAGGGGGAATTTCTATAGACGACCTTGTGTTGATTTGCCTGCCCGGGTTATTGGTTTTTTGCAATAATTTGTCCGGTTTATGGATCATGTTTTATAAATTTCTCGATGACTTGCCCTGGTTATGGGTCTGATATACAAAGATTCTCTGAAATATAGTCAAATACACTCTTTTTTTTCTATAACAACAACTTTAAAAGAACACGAGCCTGAACAGGATTTGGCCAAAACTAAAGAACAAGCCAAGAAAAAACCGAGGCTGACCATCTTTGGCTCAATATGAAAATTTTACGAAATGACCACAAAACTGAGAAATTGTTACAAAACTAGCTGATATACAGCACACATATAATATCAGAAGGATAGGAGAGTCAAACTTTTAAACAATAAACACTAATGATAGAAAAAAGGTTTCAAATCATTATAAAAGTAAAAACAATTTAAGTGCATTCCAAGCTGAGAATAGAGGAATATTAAAGAACAGCAAGCTTCAAATCAATTTTACTGATTCTTATAAAAAAAGAGTGTAAACTGAATTTTGGGCTGAATTTTTAATTTTTTGTCCTGGTTATGGGGTAGCTTTTCCAAAATGTTGCTCTTACAGTAAAAACCCGCATATAAGAACCTAACGTTTTGAACTCAGCCTGTTTAGGTTCCTGTATAATGAGGTACATCAAGTAATCAGGGTGTAGATTCTTAACATAGGGTCTAAAGCAAGCAGAAGAAAACAATGATAGTTGAAGGTTTAGTATTGAAATATGAAAGCAATGTAGCCAGCAACATAAAGCTTTGATTTGAAAAATATAGTCCTTTAGTCCTTGGGGTTGTAACTTCTCGTCTCCTAACTCATCCACAGTCATTAGACAACCAGTTTTTTCAAAAAGTTTGGTGAAGATTGATTTCCAATGAAGAATGAATGAAACCCTTTATCAAGAACCTAGTTAGGATATCAGGCTGAAATAGTTCTTATTTATTGGGTATAAAACATCTAATTTCAGGCTATAGGTTCTTAATAAAGGAAGGTTCTTATGTACGGGTTTTTCCTGTATTACGGAGTATTTTTTTGGGTTATGTGTCCATATTTTGAACTGTAACAGGCAATTGGCATAACGGAGGTAGTCGGGGCCTCTAGAGAATCAAGTACGATGTGGCTCTTGTGTAGCAACCACAAAGCTAAGTAAAATATAAAAACACCCAATGAAAAACTAAGGAACTAAGGTGCCCTAAATTGCGTTGTGCCACTGTCACAGGCATATATGTATGTACAAGTCATTTATAAGAGTTACCCCCTCCCTCAGTTCTTGTGACATTTACATCAGTGACCAAGGCAAAAGATAATCAAACAATAGAAAGGAAGAGAGAGTGTTCATACATTGGAATAACGAGGCTAAACGAGGCTATGACGCACGTAATGGTAATGAGACTATTTATGACATAAGATATGGGCTCATAAGATAAGGAGGCTCTTTGTGACGTAATAGGAGAGGAGTGAGCAGTGCGACGAACGTTGGTATAGTTTTTTTTTATAGAATTTGAGTTGAATCAGAAAAGATGGAAAGTTGTGGTTGATAAAAGTTGGATACTAGTAAACAACGTATTTTGTTATAAGAAACTCGCAACTAACTCATCTCTCAAAAGCCCGAGAATCGAAAAAACTTAATTACTAGATAAGAGCCTCTAAGAAGCTGTTATGTTGTTGGTGATATATAAGAGCCAGTATTTTCTATTATCTTCTTGTTGTTTGAGTGATAGACAATTATAAGTATATCATCAGAAATATGTAAGTTCTGAAATCAAACGAATTAAAAAGCGCAATCTTCAAACTGGTTCTTATCTTTTAAAGCAATAATTCTTTTATAAGAAGTAAAGACATGCATCTCCTGGCGAGTTGTCGAGATGGAGAGTTTTGTCTTTTGTGTCTTTATTTTCTTACTAGTGTATATTGCTCTACTCTTTGTATCGAGTACTTTCATGGTAAACCGACTCACAGACTTCGTAAGATACATACCTATATTTCATTACAAGAAACTCGTTACGCTCATTACATGAGAACAATTTAATGAACAAAATCAAATGCATAACTGCATAAATGGCTAATTTGTCAGGAACGAAACCCAGCTTACTAAGTACTGTAGATAATACAAAGTGACGTAATTTTGAAATACTACCATTTGAGGGTTATAGGTTTTTGAAAAAATTACACGACCATTCTAGGGAAGTTTTTCTAAATCTTAGCCTTAGGAGCACCAAAAATTTGGGAGGGGTACTGCACAACAAAATACAATTTTTTACTAAGATTTTGCCCAACTGAGGGGGGAATTTTACCGGAATGGACCTCATTTTCAGAAAAAAATTCAAATTTGCTGGGGCTTAGTCTCCCCTCTCCCTACCTTCTAAAATCCTTAGCCCTCTCTAACCCTGATTAGACCCTCTGTCAGTCAACAATTGGAGCTCCATCTTGGGGTGCTAATTACATTTTATGTTTTTGTAGGTGAGCGCCACAAATTCCCACCCTTTAGAAATAGATCTGCTGCAGGGATGGCCGAGTTGTTAGATCACTTGACCCTTGTTCGAAGGGTCCCGGGTTCGAAACTACCTCCAGACCTGTCACAAAGTGTGAGGAGAGAATTAGCCAGCCCTCTGTAATTCCAGGCAAAAGGCAAAAGGAATCACGAGGTGTGGTCACATCGAGAGGAAGGACCACTGGACCAGGGTTGCACTGCTCGATTAGTTTACCTATTCAGTGGGCTCTTTGTGCTTAGCACATAAACCCATACCTTGCGAAGATAGTAAGCGTATGTGCTTATCAACTGTTCGGGTTTTTATATTCAAATTAATATAATTTGGCATTAATAAATTAAGGTTTTAGTGAATTAAGGGCTTATTAGAGAAATATATTAAGTTACATCATGAAATCATAAAAATAGTTGCCTAGGACGCTGAGAGAACTGAAACGGTTTTCTAGCCCAGCGCCCTATTCAGTGAATCAAAATAAATACAATGTCATTGGTGTCTAAATCATAACAAACCTGGAATTTGGATTAGGGTCAAAGTCAGAGGGTTAGGGTGAGGCTTTAGGGCTAAGGTTTAGGAGCTAGAATTGGAGTAAGGATTTAGGGCTAGGGCTGGAGCCAGGGTTAAGATTAGGGGTTAGTTTTCCAAATTCCTTCTAATACCTAGCATAAAAACAGGAACAGACCGTTTTTCACTTTCGTTCTCAGCGTGCTTTTATTGATCTATTTCTTAAATAAAAATTTTCGTGTCAGGGGCACTTTAAGCTCTTGTCATGGGTAAGATTTCGTGCTCAATGTTTTTGAAAGGCGCGCCATAGTTGTTGCTGTTGTTGTTGTGTTGCTGTGAAGGAGAAATTTTAGAATGTTGACGACACGGAGGCGAAGCACAGGTCATCCCGAAGTGATTGATGCGAAATGTAAACTGAGCTGAGAAAGCAAACGCACCCGCTGTAAATCAACCTCTTCAGGCAAAATGGACTCCTCTACAACCCACCAGTCGTCAAGCACAACTTGCTGAGCTATTGGTTTGAAATGGTAAGAATCACCTCCATATTTACTAGCCAGACTTCAGGTAGCTAGATAGATGGAGTTATTGTTAAATCAAGGAGATGAAATTCGAGCTTTCTCTTTCCTAAACTGTTTGTTGACATTCGTGATCGGGTCATAAAGTAAAACGCTCAGTATTTAGATTTGATCATTGATGATTTATTAATTTGCTATTCGTTTCATGTGAACTCGTTTTCTGCAAATAATACCAAGGTATGAATTCCAAACCCTTCTTCTATTTCTTTCTCTCTGTGAAATAGTATGCCTGCCCCCTTGTTCTTTGCCCTGAGGGTGCAATAATAATTGCCCTGTCTAGACTGGTTTGTTGTTCATCCCTTCCTGTCTCCTTTTCCTTTCAGGCTAGTTGTTGCTGCACATTTTCGGTCTGTTTTTAGATATTAACTTAAAGTGACCTGGAGAACTGTGAATGTTTACATTTTTCGACATGCGAATGAGATTCTATTGAAATTCATAATAAGAGCATCATAAAAAGTCAATTTGAACAATTGATTGAATGATGATCCCCTTTGGAATGAAGTAGCCATAAAAGAAGCAACAAACGTGAAAATCAGCACAGAAATATGACTTTGTGCTTTAAAACATATGTTGTTATGACAAATTTGTTTGCGCACGACACACTTAATGTAATTTCTAAATCTTTGCCTGGCAGCTAAAACAGTTTTATACAAAAAGGATGCTCATCATGTTCATTAAGGCATTGTAAAATAATGAGGAAATTGACGATATCAAGCCTTCAAATATGACTTGTTTAGTTTTTACGAGAGTTTCATGTTATAAAAGCAATCATCATACGCATTTCTGAATATATTGTCTTAGGAAGATTAGAGTAATCAGATGCATTGCCCTCTTTTGAACATCAAAAAATCTGATACCTCTTGTGTCTAATCAAAGCATTAAGATATCGATAAGTTTCAAAATATTCTGAGTCATTAATTCACCAATAATCTTATCAGAAACATTTTCTATCTTCCCCTAATTCACGGTCCTACAAGGCCCTCTTTCTCTGCAAATTTAGTACGTAGGAAATTTAATCCTTCATACCTGAAATTTGTATACACAGGCCTGTGGCATAACACACTATGTACATGTTAACAAATCTAAGAGCCCTCACCCAAATATATAGTCTCAAAAAGGGCCCTTAGACATCATTTGTACTGTTAGATTATCTTTATGTCTTTTATAGTCTTTTTTGTGTTTTCAGAATAGGCATATTTGCAAATAGGGTTCCCAAATGCCTACTTTGCTTAAGGGCCCTCACTGCTCTGTGATGCCACTGACATAAAAGATAAAAAACTAAAAAAACAAAGATTAAAAGGCCTCAACGATTAAAAGTCAAAGTAGAATGGCTCTGCACTGGTGTTTTTCAGATGAGGTCAGACGAGAAGAGACTTACTCTCTGTCCCCCTGGCTGTTCAAACTTCTAGAGAAGCATGATCTTTTATCAAAATATTTTGATATTCTTGGCAAGTTTTTAGCAATGACAAAAGGTTATTTACTATCTTTAGCAGGGTGCTTTGTGATTTCTAACAATCAACCACCAGGCTTTCACAGAATGCACAAGTTTTGTTAATACTTGATTCATAAACCGCTTGTAGATTTTCATCTCACTATCTACAAAGTTTTGAGTGCTGACATGACATTTTACCATCATTAAGAAACGATACAAAACAACACCGGCAGAAAAGCACAGCATTGCTAAGTCTTGACCCAGTTTTCATTACATCGGAGTTGAATTGCTAAATTCATTTCAGATGCAATAGTGTAGTTTCTGATAGTTTCCCACGGGAAACACAGAACCTAAAAGGCTTTTCTTCTTTATGCCTTCCAGACGAGAAAAGTGTGCGGTCCTTGATTTCCTTGAAAAAATCCTTTTTTATTGAATGGTTTTAATTGGATAGTGTGAGCGGGATATTTCTCAATTATGAACAATTTAGCAGGGCACCTGCAGTTGTCTAAACTACTTTGTAGTAAAGCCTAGCAAAGCTGCAAATAATAACATTGATACAGCCAATAAACGTGTGTCAAGAACTTTATAAAGAGAATATAAGATTTGTTTGCAAATCATACATGATTTTTCAGTCAAACTATTTGGAAATTAATAGAATAATCTTTGACCGGTGTAAAACTTCAATAAAGCCAGTAAAATCAGAATCATAATGAAGCAAAAACATGGATTACTTGAGCATTTCGTCTGACACTCAAAAGAGTAGTATGTCAGAAAGAGGACAAATCAAAAACCTAACAAATTATTATACTCAGATGTGATGTAGGTCTAAATAGGAATCAGAAAAGATTTGAATGATTGGTGTGGTGATGGAAAAACAATCATTGCCCTTGATACAGTGAGCTGACCAATGAGATTGCTTCAAGAGTCCTAGACTCCTACAACTGACCAACAAGAATTTGTTTGTTTGTTTATTTGTCATCTTATTTCAATTCGATGTATAACAATCTAGCTTCTAAAGAAACTAATCTAAATCGAATATTTAAACTACTTGAATACATTAATACATTTTTTTTACTTTAGCTATTACTTTATCAAAACATACAATTCGGTCAGAAGCTTTTTAATTTTTGCATACTTTGCAATTGCACTCTGGTCCTCCCCATTCTTTAATGACGCTTTTAAAAGTTTGTAAATTTTCTATTAATTTTAAGTTTTGTGGTAAAGCATTCCAAATTTGTGGGCCTAGTGATAAGAGGCTTTTCAAACCAAAAGTGACTTGATTAGGTCTGTGATGAATTAGCTCGTTTGGATTTCTTGATGGTCTGGTGGTGTCTTTCAACTTAAAGATATCTCGCATAAAAGGAGGATTTATTCTTGAGACAGTCTTGAAAATCTCGACACAAAGGGTTCTTAGACGGCCAATTCTCATGGTACATTTGCCAGCTTTGGAAAGTAGCTGTTCGTACGAACTCGAAGTGTCGTTATAAAGAAATCTAAGGGCCCGTTCATGGATTTTCTAAATTTTCTGAACTGATTTTTCTGACGAGAAATGCCAGACAAGTGGGCAGTAATTAAAATTTGAAAATACAAAACTTTTTACCAATGTCGCTTTAGCTTTCATTCCTATGTACGAGTTTAGTCTTTTTAGAGCGTTCAGTTGACCCGCAGCCTTTCTACACAGGTCAGAAATATGCTCATCGAAAGATAGCTTGTGATCAATTTTCACCCCTAAAAGTCTTACTATGTTCTCAGATGCGATTTCTTTTTCATTTATCATGATTGTCTCCCCTTTTGTATCATCTTTGTGCTTTGTCATCATAGATTACTCTAAGAAGTGATAACGAACTCTTTCTGTCCACACAATAGAGGATCCCTTGTTTTTTTAGATAGATTCCAAAACACTTGAATGAAATGTTGACCTTCCTCTGAAAACATTTCTCACTGTAAGACATTCTTACATGAGAAGCTTAAGTAATCCATGTTTTTGATTATTTGGTTATTCTTGATATCATGGCATGGACACCCCTTTTTGGGTCCTAAGACCTACAGCAAGTTTTGGTTTACCTGCCCAATAACTCCATGTTTCATCCGTTATTGAATTACGTATCATTTTGGAATGGCTAAAAATATAACCTCTTTTTAAGGTTGGGATGAAATGAATAATGCTGTATCTTTCTCTTTGGTGCACTTTGCCATGGACTGTAGTGTATTGTGTTTCATTGTCGATTGAGGCGGTCACAATTGAGAGTGAGGGAAAAGTTGGTATTCTCAAAGGCTCTGTTACAATTGGCGGGCTGGTGCCCATTCACCAGCCACTTAAATATGGAAATTGCTCCACGAAGTTTGGTGACAGTCATGGCATACAGCGCCTTGAGGCTATGATCTATGCTGTGAAAAAGGTGTAAGATTTTGAAATTCTTCTATTTCATACATAGGTTGACTCTGCAAGATTACATATTGTCAGTAAATCAGCCGAAGCTCAACTCCCTACCCCCTTGTATGCTGTTATAAACCGTTGCTCTAATAGCCTATTTCTGCATATGTGCTACCATCTGACCATTTGACCATTTGACCAAGCGATCCCAGAAAACTTTCAATTGATATCTGGATCCTTGATGAAATCTTGAGATTTTCCTTTTGCTTTATTTCAAAACGTACAATCAATCATCTGTCTTGGCAGGACAAATTTTCAAAAGTTTTCCCAAGCCCCAGGATGAAATAAATTTTTCCTGACCTGAGTACTATATCTAAGTCTTTGCCTGGACTCAACAAAGGGTTGTGCCTACAACGTTTCTAGTGGCCAGCACTTTACCACTAGTGCACTGCTTGAATTTGAAATTATTTACAGATTTTATTCAAGAAACTATCAGTTGAGAAATGAATAATCAAAAATGACTTATCACACCAACTAGAGAAACCTGTCTCCTTCTCAGCCTAAGCTAAGGCACTTAGTTTCTTCTAACCAAGGAGTTGCTAGTTGATTCCCACATCCTGAAATATTTTTAATGTTTTATTTCTTTATTCCTTTAGATAAACAATGATTCCTCATTTCATCCTGTCAACCTTGGACTTGAAGTGCGAGATAGTTGCAATCTTGAATCACATGCTCTTGAGCAGTCCCTCAACTTCGTTCTGGACAAGGTTCCCGATGTGTGCAGTAGCAATGGAAGCAGCAGTGGCAGAGGGGGCAAGCTAGTGGGGGTTCTAGGGGCGACCCTCAGTCAAGTAACTGCTCAGGTTGCAAAACTTCTTCGATTATTCAAGATTCCTCAGGTTGGTTGATTTCATAATTATACTGCCCTTTGTTTATACCTGCTTTTTCGCTTATGTTCAAGAAGAAAAGCACCAATGACATTTTTGCCAAGAATTCAGAGTGACGTTACATTCCTTATACTCACTAGTACTCAGACTCGTTATTATATAATCTCAGTTAGTTGCCAGACTTCTTTAAGTATTCAATCCTGTTTCCTTTCCTATTACTCATTTGTTACATTTGCTTCGTTCGGTAGATTCACTCGTTTGTTACGTTTATACTGCGCATTTAATACGTCAGACTACGTTAACACAACACAATGTATATAGGTTTATAGCTAAAGAAGAATAAACAAGTTAAAAAACAGACATGTCCTTCTGTTACTCCGAGTTTCGTGTTTACGCACTCATCAGACAGACTATACCAATTTGTATTTTGGTTGATTGGTATAGTCTATGTGATGAGTGCGTAAGTACAAAACTCGGAGTAACAGAAGGACATGTCTCTTTTTTAACGCGTTCATTCTTCTTTATAATTTCTCTAGATACTAATGTATATCGAGCACTATAGCCAGGATAGGCACTCTCTTCTCGAGTTAGGTTTATAGCTATGTATATATTTGAAGCATAACCCTCGTGCTTTCCTTACTTGTTTTCCGTAATGTTACTGAGGAGCACTATGCAAAGCTGTGTGTGTGGAACTAGAGACCAAGGATAATACTACTCGGCCAAACACACTCAACATTTCTTGGAACATTGCTTGACTTTTGCACAGTATAGGTATGGGTTGTAAGGTAAAATCATTTCAATAGTTTGGATTTGATATGCAAGACTAAACTATAGACCTACAACTAAGAGCCTACATGTTTGAAGTTAGCTCAAACAGGTTCTTAGATAAATTGTAGTCAAAAGCTGTGATAATTATGGTTTTGGTTGATTTTAGGCCTTTAAACACTCCTTAGCTATCATTATCATTTTGGTAAAAATTGGCGTTATAAGTGAATTTAGATATCATACCCTTGAAATACACTCCAAATTTCAAGATCTTAGGCCAACGGGATCTTGATAGTCAACACTTATCATGACAAGTGATGACTATCATATTAAATATTGTGTCAAAGACAGCCTTAGTGATAATGATAATAAAGATAGATAGAAAGAACCACCATCAAAAATAACAGAAATACGTAAATAAGAAAACACAACAGTTAAAATACAAATATTTCGATGTAAAACTTTCCCGCCAAATTCACTGTTGGAATTCTAATTGTTGACGTTGGAAAAGAAACTCTTTGTAAAGTCCAAGGCAGAGCAAAGATCACGCCCTCCATCGACCCTCGTAGGATTTGCTTATGCTAAATCCCTGGATAGCAAGACAGGGAATTCCACCCTGACACCACGTGCACAACGACACAAAGTACGAAGGAAGGCAAGCTCCCATGCAAAGCTCAAGACTTATTCCTTCAAATGTAAAAATAAAGATAATAATACATGTTTAAAGTGGGTAGTCTACAATAATTAACATGGTTGAGCTAGTTTCTTACTTTAGGGTCCGCTTAGAATTAAAGTAGTGAAAAAGAAATGTGTTAAAGGGTATAAAGTGTTCTATAGAGTTTTTCAGAGTTTATTATGAAATATGTTCAGGATGATAAAAGACTAGTTTCAAATTGTATATAAAATGATATTTATTGCTGTTACTGCCAAAGGTAGATCATTTCAGATCTTGGTTCTTCTTACTATAAAGTTTGATAAGACTTTGCCTTTCCCGTTCTCCACGTGCGTCTTACTTGCCTTTTGCTGATCTGGTATTAATCCAATGAATAATTGACCAACTCTTCCAATCTCTCAGATAAATACCTTGGAGCTACATCATTTAAATATTTGAATATTATGATGGGAGTACCTGTCCCTAAAGGTCTGCTAGTGATGCAGGGTCTTTTGGCAACGTTTCTTTTGTTTTCAGAGGCTAACTTTACAGGTTCATTAAACTTTTAAGTGAGGAAATACTTGCTGATGACCAGGTCTCAGAGCAGTAGGGCATAACAAGGCTGTTTACAGACCATGATGAATGTGTTTACAACGTCATTCTACTAAACATCAAAGGCTTATCATGATAAGCGGTGACTGTCAAGTTGAATACTATGTCAGAAACAGCCTTGATACGACTGAATGTGTTTAGAACTTCATCTTACTAAATATCAAAGGCTTTTCATGATATATGGTGACTATCATGTCATATATTGAGTCAGAAACAGCCTTGATGAGACGAATTGTATTTACAGCGTTGTCCTACTATATCAAAGATTTGTCATGATAAGTGTTAACTATCGTGTCAATTATTGTGTCAGAAACAGTATTGATAAGACCGAACGTATCAGCATGTTCTTGATTTCAAGGTTATTAGTTGCGGGTTGTACTGCATCATAGATGTCTAACTGATACAAAAGTTATATTACCTTTTCAGATAACATACGCTTCAACAAGTGATGCCCTGAGTGATGTCACTGCATACAAATACCTCCTGCGCACCGTCCCTTCAGACAAGTACCAAGCAGAAGCCATTGCTGACTTTATTGCAACAGAGCTTAAATGGACCTCTGTTTACGGCCTATATGGAGTTGGAAGCTACGGTGAGAATGGCATGAAAGCTTTCAAGAAAGCCGCCTCTAAAAAAGGTATCTGTGTGGTGGACACCAAAGTCATTACTCCTAGCACGCATTCCAGCGATATCATCAAAATCCTGAAGGGATTCAAAAAAGAGCCAAATGTGCCAGGAGTGGTACTTTTTTGTCACATGCAAGCTATTGAGCACATTTTACAAGCAGCAGCCACTGCAGAGCTTGATAACCATTTCAAATGGATTGGATCAGATGGCTGGTCCTTAAATACATTACAAAATAACATTGCAACGAACGCCATCGTTTTCACGCTGAGTCACCATTACAAAAACTTACGCGAGTTCAGAGAATACTATCGGAAACTAAAACCTAGAGCTGGGAACACTGAAAACCCTTGGTTTGCAGATTACTGGAAAGTGCAGTGTTCGAAGCAATATGAGTCAGCCTGCTCATTGGATAATAAAGAGTTTGTGTTCTGTGGCAGTGATGAGACGTGTTTCAATGACGATAAAATTCCATATGTTATTGATTCTGTCTACGCCATTGCATACGCCTTAAAAAGCCTGTACAAAAAAAAATGCACGGACGACGGAAACCAGCACAGATGTCTAGACACACTGAAAGTTGAGACCAAAGAATTCTTTGAGGAATATCTGAAAAAAGTTGCCTTCCAGGGAAAATCTGGGAATGTGTCGTTCGCCACAAGCGGCCTTAAAGGGGTGTATGACATTAACCAACTGGAAGGGAGGCTTTTTAAACCGATTGGAACGTGGAATATGGGGAAGTTGGCAATGAATAGCCGATGGGTGTCAAAGCAGAGCCCGGTGACCTCCACATGTGGGACGAATTGCTCTTATAATCAGATCCGAAGATTGCGCAATGGCAATAAGTGTTGCTGGTCATGTATTGACTGCAAATCAACGCAATACGTCAATAGCTTATACAGCTGTCAGGACTGCAAGCAGGGGGAGATAGCGAAAAAGAACTTTACAGGTTGTGAGGCACTACCTGTTGTTCACTGGAAGACAGGCTGGCGTGTGGCTGTCTCGTTCCTAGCCTCTGTTGGATGCGGAATGACCATATTCGTGATCATTGTTTTCGTCAGATACATCCGTACCCCTGTGATAATGGCGGCAAGTAGAGAAATATCATTCACACTGCTATTCGGTATCATATTCAGTTACTCCTTGACATTTGTCATGGCGTCGTGGCCAGTGCCGTTAACGTGTGGTATTGTTCGTTTCGGCACTGGATTCTCCATGTGCATATGCTACGCTGCTTTGCTCGTGAAAACAAGTCGAATAGCACGCATATTCTCCGGCAAAGTTGACCCACTGTTCATCACCCCAAAGTGGCAGTTAGTCCTGACGGGATTCCTCGCCCTACCTCAGATATTAATAGGAGTCGTGGGACTTCTTGTAAACCCCCCTAAGGGGGTGTATAGCTATGCAGACCCCGACTCTACACTTATCCAATGCAATTCCAACACCAATGACTTGATAGTCTCGATATCTTATAATTTGCTGCTGATATTGCTATGTACCGTTTATGCCTTCCGAACAAGGAAAGTCCCTGAAAACTTTAACGAGGCAAGGTTCATTGGCTTTGTCATGTACACGACGTGTGCAATATGGCTCGCCTTTCTCCCGCTGTTTTATGGTGCGAGTGTAGGCTACAGAAGTGTAGCCCTCAGCCTCAATTTGATTCTGAATTCTACGACGATATTGGTTGGTTTGTTTGGTATAAAAGTTTACATTGTGTTGCTGCGACCCGAGAAAAATATTCGAGCGAATTCGAAAGCGAGGTCGTTTCTACATTTGGACGAGAATGTGGAGCAAGAAACGGTTCCAAATGGGAAGAAAGAGAAAGGTGGGTTTCCAATGAGTTATGATGTTTTTACTGAAAAAAACCCAAGTTGTTGCCTGAAAATTTTTAAAAGAAAGAAATTCCTAAAAGAAATTGTTCAACAAAATGGTAGAAATAACTGCCGTTTGAATGAAAAGCTCTGATAAATCATGTTCAGTCTCATTTGATTATTGATACTAGTGTATCAGCAAACACTCTTTCCTTTTATTTCTCCTGTTCAGCGAGTTATTTCCATCAAAACATTGATATATTACTAATTGTTGCAATCATATTTCTTAATTTTGGTGTTAAAACGGCCCAAGCTGGATTTTGTGTCATATTTTGTGGGTTGTGTAGGGTCATATATTTTGATTTTCACGACTCCTGCGAATAAAGTTTGGATTTTTGTCTAATTTCAGTTCCCATCAAGAAGAAACTATCACTGAAGAGAAGCAAGAAATCTGACAAAGATAAAGACGAGGGCCTAGGAGACGAAACGTTGGTGAGCTACGTCTCAGAAGGTCCCTTCATTACATTCGGATCGGCTGCAGGTATGTCTCTGCCGGAAGTTCAAAAGGTGACTGCCATTTAAGTCTTTGTATTTGTGGGTAGTTTTCGTTGGGGTAGATGTAGTCTTGTTGGGTGTCATCTATGTGGTGGATAATCACGGATTTGGGCGTGAATCACCTTTGTGACTGATTATTTTGCACTATTGCTGTTCGTTGTTATGCTGATATAGCAAATATGCGATATGGTAGGCAGGCCTCAGGCTTGATATCCCACCAAATCAAGTATTATAACCCAGCACAGTAGTGATCACCAGTTTTAGCCTGGTAAAATCGACTTCAAAGTGGTTAGAAATACCACCACATAAGCAAAATCCGCTCTAAAGTAATGCAAAATTCCACACATAAGCAAAATCATCACTGAAGTAATGTAAAATTCACGAAATTAGCAAAATCACCACCAACATTGTGTAAAATATCACCACATAAGCAAAATCATCACCAAAATTATGTACAACACCACCACATAAGCAAAATAACCACCAAAGTAATGTTAAATACCACCACATAAGCAAAATGACCAGCAAAGTCTTGAAAAGTACCACCACATAGGCAAAATCACCGTCAAACTAGTGCAAAATGCAGCCAAATAAGCAAAATCACCACCAAAAAGTATAATATTCAACTAAAGCCGTTATTATCCACCACGATAGTATTGAGTTTTTCCAGTGTGTCAATATTGCACATTTTCATTGTTATGACTTTTTTATTGGGACTTTGAGAAATTATCTAATGGCATAGATTCTATAGCAGAAAGCACAAAGATAGAAAATTGAAGTCCCAGATGTTAGCACGGTCTGCCACGTTATTTTGTATATCATACACCTATTAAGTGTCAGTTCGAGTGCTATGCACATCAAACATCATAACGAAATGTCAGGTGTTAAGGCAACTGTTTGGCAACGAAATCACTAAGTTTAGGACCGAAAGGTGCAACAAAGCCCCGGCTGTGATAAGCAAGAAATGTTTTTAAAAAGTTTCAAATCTTTGGCAAGGAAATCCTGTTTTTCAAGCAATGTTTGGTAATTTTTTGTTGTTGTTGTAAATGTGGCCAAACCGTCAAACATAGAAAGGAAAGTAAAATATGTTTTTAAAGTATTGATCGATCGTTTGGCCGGAGATTAAGAAGGATGTTTTTTGATATTTTTTTGTTTACTCGGCCTCCTGCCCGGAAGGGTGAAAAGAAATTGACAACATGCCGTTTGCAGTAGAAATGAATATACATGTTGGAAAAGCCACAATGAATCGTTTATTGCCTTAATATGCGAAAAGTAATTTTATATCGAACACAATTAGACCAACTTAGGTATGGATAATTTGTGGAAATTTCTTCATAGCAATAAATATGTAAACGGAAGCCTAGTTATGCTTCATTACTTCATTAACCCTTTATTGAAAAAATTGTCAAAGTTTTTTCAAAAATACAGCCGCAAACACGAACCTAGAAATGTAAGAACCTGTAAAGAATATTTTTCTGGAATGACACCCCAAAAATATGATAAACTCTGTACTTTGTAATACTATCAAGTACATGACTATTATTTTCTGCATCCATGTTGTAATACAGCCAGGATCAAGAAGCCAGCACGTCCCAGAATTGTCCTCGTAAGTACCAACTGTCACAGAACGTAGTTAGTTAATGACGTAGGTATCATCTCAAACGTAGGGACACGATGCTTCAAAGGCACTTTTCAATTAAGGAAGAGGGGTGGTTTCTGAAAGTAGAAAAGGTACTGCAGTATTGTTTACACCATCTGGGAAGATGGTACATGCGAGGGGCTGGTACACGCGAGGGGCATTTCACTCCCTTTCAAAGCGTGTGAGATGTTTTCAAGAATAAAAAGATTTCCAGTGATTTTCAAAATGGATTCTCATGAGAACAATAGGATTTTCAGGACATATGTGCGATATTTTTAGGGAGTGATCTGCCCCTCCGATGTCCCTGCTATTCATCGAAAACGTAGGTCCCTATTTGTAAGATTCTATATAGTAAGCTCTGACCCAAACGTCAACGATTTCTAACATAGAAAGTTAACATAGTTAACGTAATATATTGTAGTGTTAAAGATTGATATATGGTATTATATTTTCTCTGCTTGCACGATTATGATAATCAGATTGTCACAGGTTTTGATGCATAGAGTTTCATATATCCAATGTAATATATTCCAACATAGAACTTATATGATTGTGAAACTATTTTTTTGCATATTGCAATATTTTTAGTTAATTGTTATTAGAAAAGTTGGAATATTTTATTGTGGTGCAAAGTATCAGACTTTTCAAACTAGTCATTTTTGAGCATATTATTGTTGAGTAAAACCAGAAAACTGATGGTGTTTAGTAAGGATGTTAATGACTCATCACCCTTAAGACTTTCTGTGCAGAACTGTGGTTGGAGTATTGTGGAGGATGTTCAGTACTTTGGGGGGGGGGGTTATCAGCAGTATTGTTGGGGGATTCTATCAGTCATTGGAAGGTGTTCAGTACTACTGTTGGGGGATATCATGGTTACTGCGGGGGGCATCACTACCGTGGAGGATATTCAGTACTGTGGGCGAAAACCCCAAGCACTTTATAGCAATATAGGTATCACGTCCTCAGAACCTGCAATTGGGGTCCCTCCATGCTCCTTCAAAAGTTATCTCCCACCGTGTAAACGGGGTCTTACTCAACTCAGGAAACTTAAGCACCCCTTGTAAGATCTGCTTTTTCAGGCATAGTACTGCGAATATCAATCAAGATGATTAGTGTGAATGAAAATGACCCAGTTGGACTCGGACCCATGACCTAGACTTGTACTCTAATGCCTCATCACTGCTCGCTCCAGTGGGGCCTTCGATTAACCCTAGCTATGTCAAATACAGGTCTTTTCAGGAAGGAAACTGCTTTACTTTGATTGTGTGCTAGCAAGTGCTAAGAGTGATCAAAAGAAAGTATCCACAAATAATGCTTCGTTACTTTGCATCCAATATTTCTAACTTTTCTGACAATTGTAGCGATATATTTTAGTTGAGAAATCAGTGGAGTGCATTTTCACAAGTTCAGAGCACAATTTATTTCAAATATATTCAGAGAGATGATTACTTTCACATTTGTATGATTTTGAGACTGTGTTAGTATTTTAGCAATGATTATTTTAAATCTATTTTCTTATTAATCGATATAAGAATGTGTAAAACTCATATTGTGTCATTTATTCATGTTCTTGGTGTCTGTTTTGTTGATTTTAACCCAGGATACATCCCAGTGAGATCTGGGGTGCGAATATTCATTTTGGCACGACTCATCCCCTACAATATTCTGAGCTTTTTCTGAATGAAAATACACCCGCATTTCGCAATTTTCATTCCTATGCAATACAAGTTTTCCATTTAATCTAAAGGCCTTTAGCCATGGGTTGGCCTTGAGCAATTTTAGTAATAATTTTGCCACCCCTGGAAAATCTTTCAAGTAACCCAAATGGTTTTCTAATTGCCCAATGTTGAACCTTTTAAAATATGATTGAAATGTAAAAAATATTGATGAGACAGTTAGGAAAACAGCATTTTTGATTGAAATATAAATGGGCCCATATTCAGAAAGTTAGCGTTCCTATAATATCCTTACCCGTTTTTTTGTTTAGCCTCGCCCCTCTCCCATGAAAATATTTTCAACCTTCTTCAAAATCTGGCTACGGACCTGGTTAGCTATACAATTGGGTATAGAAAATCAAAAATATTTAGTATCGAGCTAGGTCCCTTTTTGATGCTCTGGCGCCATCTCTGGTATAAGAATCCTTTAGAAAAGGTTAATGCACTGGTCTTATTGCTGATTGGTCACTACTCTGTTAGAAAGTCGTTGGCTCAATTCCTGGCCGAGTCAAACTGCAGACTTCAGAAATAGTACTTGATGCCTCTCTGCTTAGCACTCAGCACGAATAGTTGGGATAAGGGTAAATGGCTTTCGAACTGGGATGAATTTCAGAACCAACCAATGAACGACTTTGATTTCTGGAGTACAATTCTGCCTGCCGGTAGCAGTTAGACACTTAGCAGGTAAAGAGGGAGAAGTTTTGCACGGATAAAGTTTTACGAGTTTAATTAAACGCTTCATGCCAACGATAAGTGTTCTACTTTTCGTATCGTATCGTGAGTGGTGTTCTGAAACTTAAACGCTAACAATCGATCCTAATCAAATGCTATAGACCAACTGGTGTTTCATTATACATAATAAAGAAAATATTTCTTGATAATTAGGTAAATAAAAGCAAATTTTCTACATGGGAAATTCCAATGGCATAGATGAATTTCCATGGTTACTTTTCAATACTTAGATATTATCGATTTTTATTCAGTTTTTTCACAGAAGGAAATCTGTTTCGTGACTCTCAACATCGTTCTCAGCATCATCCGACTTTATCGTTGAGGTAAATGGTTTTTTTATTGTTTTCAATATCCTTCCCTGGTCTAAAGAGCTTCAAATGAGTTGAGTTTCTGTTTCACGTGCTAGCCAGACTAAAGCGAGGCCCTTTTTCCAGTAACATGTCTTACAACAACCACATATATCGTTTTATTAAGTCCTGGTGTATTTATTGCAACGATTAATGCTACTGTAGTTTTGAACATGGAAATCAATAACCATTACACGCATTTTTTTATAAGTAATTGCTGTATAAGCAAATCAGTACTTGACAAGACAAAAACTAAAGCACTTCTAGCACTGGATAGAGAAAATCAAAGCAATTTGAAAATTTTAATTCTGTTCCAATTGGCAATGAAAATCGTGCAGCAGCTATGGAGAAGTAGGTCATAGTGGATATTAGTACCCCAGCACACTTATTTATGCAAGATACTTTCGACATTTATTGTACGAAAACTTGTGAGATAGTATTCTATGAAAACAATCTTCAATTTCGAAAAGCTAAGCAATTTTGAGTACTCAATTTTGCCTCTAGCTGAGCAATTTCTAGTACTGAGCTCGAGCTGAAATTGCTTGAAAAATGGGTGTAGGGCCCTATAATGGACGAAAATCCTCAAAGATTTAAGTCACTTGGTTGTGGCACATGGTCTGACGAGTAGTCTCTTTTATATCTTCATTTCTGTTTTATATTTTGAATATTTTCATATGCTATTCTTCCTTAGAACATTTGCACAAAAGCATGAGAAGCCATTTTGCAGTGTTGGTAGTATCGTGGGTGTTGTGCACTTGTGAGGCGAAAAATGCAATCAAAATCAATCCCAACACACTGGATGCCAGACTGGGTAAGCAATGCTAACTGTTTTGGTATCATCTGAGATGTGGATAGCATTACATGTGCAGTGTAGGGCCGTTGTTGGGGGGAAGCATTAGAAGCGAGAACGGTTCGTGAAAAGTAGACCCACCAAGCACCCTGCTAAGAAAAATATGTTATTGGGAATGATTAGTCCCGTTGCCTATGAGCCTGGTGCATTGTGAAGTGGATTTGGAGCAGTCTTAGTTAGATGGAAAAGTCTACGAGGAGTGAATTTTCTTGCCCCATTAGGACAAATGGCTACTTTGAGAAAACTGGCATGGAAGCTTACATGCATACTATCTATCTAAAAACGGAATGCATGCTAGCTTGCTGTAGCTCGAAAATGTCGTTTAGAGTAAAGGATAAAACCGCTTAAAGGTAGGAAATGCATTAATCAAAGCTACACAAACTCGTTGACTCGCCCATTCACACTGCAATGAATATAAATATACCTAACTCAAAGTGAATGAACCGATGTTTGGCATGCTATCATATTGGCTTCATTTCTGCCAGGTCTTATTTTCAGCCAGGGAGTGTAGCTTGCAATTCATTGCTGCAAAGGTAGCTAGTATGTGAGATCCTAGTCTGTTAAATTGCAGCCAGTTCTGCTAAAGAAGAGATATTATCAATTTCCAAACGTTTTCACATTAGCCAAACCCAATACTCAGTGTTATGTACCCTCCATCATCATCATGGGCTGTCACTCTTGAAGAGTATGACGTTGGCAAGATTTCTCGTGAGAGAGTGGTCCGATCCTTGCTTTGCAGAGCCTACCACAGTGGCGGCACTTCAGTTGTGGGTTTGCAGGGGTTTCAACAGTGTTGTGTATTGCTACTGTTTGCCCTTTTGCGGCTGCGTTCTGTTGACTGGGCTTGAGGCGGTCATCCACTGCGGAAGCTGTTCTGGACACAAGCCCCCTCCAAAGAGGACGATTCTGTGCAACATTTTCCCAGTTGGTGATGCCATTCCCCAGGTGACGTTTGATGCAGTCACAGAAACGGAGCTTTGGGCGACCAACTCCTCGCTTGCCTTGTTTCAGCTCGCCATACAAGACAGCCTTAGGCAGTCTTTCTTGTTCCATGCGCACAACGTGGCCGGTCCATCGCAGCTGGGACTTAGTGAGCATTGCCTCAACACTTAGCATTCCGGCTCTCTGGCGGATTTCGACGTCTGAGACTCGGTCCCTCCAGCTGATGTTCATCAGTTGCCTGAGCTGTGACATTTGCACCCGTTGTAGTCCACGTATATGCCGGCGGTAGAGAATGTACGTCTCAGAGAATGCTCAATACTCCGATACCCAATACTCAGTGTGATGTACCCTCCAGTGTTTATATAACTCACCAATTTACGTTGCCTTTCCCTGTTTGATATGTTTTGTCGTTCTCTATCTTAACTCTTAAGACATTGCATTTTTCATTCTTTTCACAGCTGAAGCTACCTATTTGCCACTGCGACTAAGCTGCCCAAAAAAATACCAGCACATCCTCCTCGGTGGCATTACCTTCAACCGAACGGATGCCCCACCAGCCGTAGAGGCCACAGCCAAACAGCAATGCGCAGAACAACTCGCAAATACGACAATGCAAGGGAAATTCCCGGATGAAACAATTTGCTCCATTACTTTTGGTAGGAATGTGTCAATTCAGCAAACGGGGGTGATTCGCATGGTTTATAAATGTGCCATGTCAGCTCTGGCCGGATCAGGAGGTAGCCCGTGGATGAAAGGAATGGACAGTGATATTTATGAAAGTAAGGATCTCTTCATTTCATATTTTCTTGATTCGTTGTAGTTTAGGATACCTCTAAACTTTCCAAAATTGTTATTGCCAACTATGCTGATTTCTCGGAAAGCACGCGCACGCGTACTGAAGTATAACGAAAATAATCTGCAATACAGCAAAGCATGATAACTAGGCTTGTTCAGTTCACTTCCAGATATTTTGAAATCCTACTGCATACAATGAATAAAGTGACCTTCTATTAACATAGTATACAACCTACATAATATCAATTAGTTACTTGCACATGGTGACCAGTGGCGGCGTGGCTATGGTTTCTTTGGGGTGGCCAGGACAATTTTGGCGCCCCTCGTATGTAATGTGTTTCCAAAAGCGCTCAAGTTCCTACAACTGCTAACAGCTGCTACAGTTTGTGATGTCATTTGCAAAGGCCGGTGAAAAAGAGATTTTTTCCAATGAAGTTAAAATTTCATGAATACGTTTTGACAGAAAATGCGAGTTGTAAATTGGAAAATGAATCCTAATATTTGACCATTGGTGACATTCATAGAGAAGCTCACAGAGTTATTGTCCCTTTACTTGACAGATCTCTACAGAACATACTTATTACTGGATGCTACCAAATGACGTCACTTTGATTCTTATGCTACTATTTGAGGGTTATTGTCCAAGAAACTACCATTGGAGGGTAATATTGAACATTTTAGGTTCGGCCCTATTTGACCCTGACTGGATCCCCTGTCATGCCTTAATGGGAGTACCCCACGGGGTTATTGTGAGCAATGGAATTTCTTAAGAAGGAAAGTTGTCTTTTTTTACACTCATTCGACTTTAACGTTGACTAAATGTGATAAGATCACGAGAACTAAACCTAAAGAATCTATCTATGTTCGTCTGATTGAACTGCTAGTGATGATTGCTTGTTTTTCTCTATACCAATCATTCATATCTTTTCTGATTGGCCCATTTCAAACTTTCTCTTGGTAAAACAATCGGTTAGGTTTCGTTATTCTTCCTTTTTCTGACATTCTACTCTGATGAGTGTCTGATTAATGTTTAAAGTTATCTTATTAACTTTTGTGCAGCACTGTTGAGGGTGTTCAGTACTGTGGAGGTTATCATCAGTATTTTCAAGGGATACCATCAATAATGTGAGGGATACCATCGGAGCTATGGTGTGGGGGATGCCATCAGCACTGTAGAGGATATTCAGTGCTGTGAATAGAAACTACAAGCACTGTGGAGGTAATACCAAAAGTCCTACTGGTTTCCCTCCAGAGTACTGAATATCCTCAACAGGAGTAATGGTTTCCCTCCAGAGTACTGAATATCCTCAACAGGAGTAATGGTATCCCTCCACAGTACTGAATATCCTCAACAGGAGTAATGGTATCCCTCCCCTGTACTGAACAGCCTCTAAAGTACTGCACAGACATTCACTTGCGTGATTTTCTTCCTTCATAAAGATCTTCCTCCTCTCCAGCAATTTTGGTTGGTAAGCAATTGAAGTTCATGTGTCCTGGCAAGAAGCAAATAATAAAGGTGAAAGAAGTTACCAAACACGGGGAGGCTGTTGGAAAAGATCAACTAACCGCTTACCAAACCAGGGTGTTGAGAGATTGCTACAAGCAAATGATCGAGGAGCTAAAGAAAAGAAACAGTGTAAGGGATTTATCCAAGTATGTCTCTTGGTTTAGGCCTTATCGTCAATTTGCAAAGAGATAACGTAACGAACAATTACATCTCTATTGATTACCTTTCTTTCTATTCATTGACTTTCAAGGTTGAGTAGACAAAAAGTAGACAAGTGTTGTGGGCAGAAATTTGGAAATGTCGAGTATAAGAAATAGGTGTAGAAAATTAAACAAGTTGAATGGGCTTGAATGGGAGGTTTAGTAGGCAAAAAGTAGACCAAGTATGTTGACAAAATAGTTGGAAGGCGGAAAAAAAAGTAGACAAGTGGAGTTAACAAAAAGTAGATAGATTGTAGAATTAGAGGGGGCCTATTATAGGTTTTGCGGCTTGCGGCTTCAGCCCTATTTTTACGTGCGGCTTACGGGTTTTACCATGGATTTTTGCGGCTGCGGCTTTGCGTTTACCGCTTCGTCTTCACAAACTGCGGCTTTGCATTTTATTTCATGGCGGACTGCGACTTTTGCCAGATTTTTGTACGGCCTTGCGGTTTCAAGACCCCCTATAATAGGCCCCCATTAGAAAAGGTTAAAAAGTTCAATAGGCAAACAAGTGAAGGGTGGAGTGAGAATAAAGTAAATAAGGATGATAGGCAGTAAGCAGAAAGGTGACAAAATTTGTGTTACAAACAAGTTGTCTGGTCTATTCAAAAAAAGGTAGACAAGTTAAGTTCACCAAAAATGAAGAAAAGCACGAAAATTTTTAATGAACTTCTAGCTAACAATTAACATTAACTCAACTGTGATATCGATTTCTTTTGGTTTCCATAGCAAAATGTGAAATGTGACTTGGTGTATGCTAATGCCCTGTCTGACGATTTGAGGATCAAATACCAATGTGTTGAACCACTTGTCAGAAAGCCTGGATGGACCTTCGTCTCAGTCTAATTGAGGTTTGTATCAATAAGAAGATACTAATTACTTCATTTGTTGTTAATTTCGTTGCTAAAGTGGATTGATCATATCATTGTCTGAGGTTCTTCGGTGTCCAGTATTAATACCAATTTGTCATGGAAGATAATGAAAAGAGAAAAACATTAGCAAGCCTAGAAACGATCCTTGTCGTACCACCAATCATCTTTGGTCTCAATCTGATTGAGGTTTGTATCAATAAATATGTACTAATAACATATTTGTTGTTAATTTCTTTGCTAAAGTGGATTGATCACATCCTTATTAGAGGTTCTTTAGTACTCAATATTAATATCTACTTGTCATGGAAGATAATGAAAAGAGAAAAACATTAGCAAGCCTAGAAACAATCCTTGTCGTACCACCTTTAAAACTAAAACTGATTTGACTTACGTCTCTGTATGATTGAGGTTAGTATCAATAAATAGCAACTTATATCCCCATTTGTTGTTAATTTCTTAGCTAAAGTGAATTAATCACATCGTTATTAGAGGTTCTTCGGTATCCGATATTTTTTTATCTAAAACTTGTTTGAAGATAATGATAGGCCGATATCTGTTTAAGAGTTTATTCGGTATTGAATATGAAATGGTGTTGAAAGTCCATTGAAAAGGATATTGGTAAAGATTCAAAAAGGATAATGAAAGGAAGATGAACTTATTAATAAGCCTAGACACGACTATGGTGGCCGAGAAGGGCCAAACCTCATTTCAATTTCAAAAACCCGATTTCACTTTCAAAATCCCAATCTCAGTTTCAAAAAACCTCATCTCAATTTCAAAAACCTCATGTCAATTTCAAAATCCCAATTTAAATTTCGAAAACCGGATTTCAATTTCAAAAACCCAATCTCAATTTCAAAAACCTCATCTCAATTTCAAAAACCTCATCTCAATTTCAGAAACCCGATTTCAATTTCAAAAACCCAATCTCAATTTCACAAACCTCATCTCAATTTCAGAAACCCGATTTAAATTTCAAAAACCCGATTTAAATTTCAAAAACCTAAGGCTAACTAATTTACATTTCAAAAACGGAATTTATTGGAATCTCGTTTTGAAAACGAGTCTCCAATAAAATTTTTGTTGTTAAAAATAAATAAAACCGTACCTGAGCACAAGCAAATAAGAAAAATGAGTGTATTACCAACCTAAAGGCGCTGTTGCTAAGCAAAATTTCGGTCTAGCCACGATGTGGGGCGCAGCTTTGCGTGCAATTGCCGGCTTTGCGCATTGTGTGTGTGAGTGTCACAGAGGGTGTTTATGATGTAGATTTAAGAAACTCGTCAGTCGAATACCCATGAAGCATTTCGGGGCATTATGTTCGATGTGCTGTGTTATTCATGGGCGCCCCATCACCCTATGGAAAGGGTAATGTTCCGATCTAACATCATAATATAGATATTAAGAATTGTGTGTAGGTAATATGATTACCAATGTCTTTGTGACTTATAAGTGCTAAGGCTGCAGGGAGGGTTCAGATTTTGGTTGGAGTCTCTTTCCAGGATAGGGTGCTCAAGTGTCCCTTGAGTATGGAATTTGTGCAAACTGTGCGTGTATCATAGGGTGTAATGAAGGGTGAGGTATTATGTCTTATTTGGGATTGTGAGATGTAAGTATTGGACAGGTATAAATGGGACTTCCTGGGCCCTTGATTTCAGTAGATATTATATGACGTATGTTTTCCTTCGTATTTTCTTCCAACAACGTTTTTTCTGTAGCCCCAGTTCCTTGAGACGGCGTTTCAAAGTCCTCAGACTCATAGATATCCCATGATGTTCTTCAAGAAGCTTTAGCATCGTCTCATATTTAACTCTTTTCTTGAAATAGTGCTTTATGAGATCACTTTCATTGCTAGATTCCGCTATAAATGGTGTAGCTTCAAATTTTTTCTGGAGCCACAGGAAGAGCAGAAATGGCCTAGATCTGACCGTTCATTTCCACAATCACGGCAAAACATTTTGTTATATACTAGCTGAACTGAACAGTCTGTGGAGTGCGTGTAAAGGCCTAAACGAAATGTCAAGCTGAAATAAGCAGAAGAGGGCAAATTGGCGCGTAAAATGACTGAAATCGGGTTTTTGGAATTGAAATTGGGTTTTTGAAATTGAAATCGTGTTTCTGAAATTCAAATTGGTTTTTGAAATTGAGATTGGGTTTTCGAAACTTAAATTTGGTTTTGAAATTGAAATTGGGTTTTTGAAATTGAAATCGGGTTTCTGAAATTGAGATGAGGTTTTTGAAATTGAGATTGGGTTTTCGAAATTTAAATTGGGATTTTGAAATTGAAATTGGGACTTTGAAATTGAAATGAGGTTTTTGAAATTGAGATGAGGTTTTTTGAAACTGAGATGGGGATTTTGAAATTGAAATCGGGTTTTTGAAATTGAAATGAGGTTTGGCCCTTCTCGGCCACCATACACGACCCTTGTCGTACAACCAATCAACTTTGGTCTCAGTCTGGTTGAGGTTTGTATCAATAAATAGGTACTAATAACATCATTTTTCGTTGAATTATTTGGTAATGGGAGTTGATCACATCTTTATTCGAGTTTATTCGTATCCAATATTAATTTGTCTGAAATGAGTTTAGATATATTGAAAGAAAAACATCTTTATAAGAGTTTATTTGCTATTAAATATCTAATGGTTTTTGGAAAACGTGTTTGAAGGGAAGAAAAATCATTAGCAAGACTAGAAACGATCCTTGTCGTATCACAAATATAACTAAGACTGATTCGACTTCAGTTTCAGTCTGATTGAGGCTTGTATCAATGAATAAGAATAATTTTCCTTCTAATGAGAATTGATCACATCTTTATTAGATGTTCTTTGGTGGCCAATATAAATTTGTCTGAAGTGTGTTTAGATATAATAAAAGAAAGATATCTTTATAAGAGTTTATTGACTATTAAATATCTAATGGTGTTCGGAAAACGTGTTTGAAGATAATGAAAGGAAGTAAGATCATTCGCAAGCCCAAAAACGATCCTTTCCGTACCAAAAATATAACTAAGACTGATTCGACTTCAGCTTCTAATTGGGCTTGTATCAATGAATAAGAATGATTTCTCTTCTGATAAGAATTGATCACATCTTTATTATATGTTCTTTGGTGGCCAATATCAATTTGTCTGAAATGAGTTTAGATGTATTGAAAGAAAGATATCTTTATAAGAGTTTGTTCGCTATTAAATATCTAATGGTTTTCGGAAAACGTGTTTGAAGATAATGAAAGGAAGAAAGATCATTCACAAGCCCAGAAACGATCCTTTCCGTACCACCAATATAACTAAGACTGATTCGACTTTGATCTTAGTCTAATTGTGGTCTGTATAAATAAATAGATACTAATAACTTTATTTCAATTTCCCTGCTGAAGAGAATTCATCACACCTTTATAGAAATTTATTCTGGCCTTAATATTAAGTTGTCTTCGAAAAACGTTGTTGAAGATACTGAAAAGAAGAAAAATCATTAGCAAGCCTAGACACAATCCTTATCGCACGATCAATAAAACTAAGCCTGAGTAAATTATGTCTTAGTCTAATGAAGTTTTGTATCAAGAATTACGACCTAACAACTTCCTTTGTTGTTGACTTTCTTTCTGTCATTGATTTATTACATATCTTCGTTATTCAATACAGAACGGTCTTCGAGAAATACATTAGACTGTTATTAAAGAAAGAACAATCAATAGCAAGCCAAGGTTTTCTAGCCCTTCAACTCTATCAGAACCAAAACATCTTCCTGAACTTTTTCAACTTAGGCCCTCGACCCTGTTTTCCGATGTGAGAGCAACAAACTTGTTACAGTATCAAGGGGCTATATTCTGCAAATGTCTTTGATTTTCCTCTTTTACAATTACATCGCTATAGATTACAATTGATTTAATTTCTCATAGGAATGCAGAAGAATTACATCATTGAAGCTGACAACTAGCCACTGGCTATTGACACTCTCTTAATCAAGTTCATTCAAATGATATTTTTAGTATTTCATCATTGAACATTCATGTATTTTGATGTTTCAATTTGATTACTCGAATATTTCTCTAATAACAATGTACTAGTATAAGCATTATGAGTCAAATAATATATTACCTTGATACTATAATAAATTTTTATATGCTTACAATTCAGTATCATACGCAGTCTAATGAAATTTCGTTGGTCATTGATGTTTCCTAGGAAAGTTAAGCTTTCCTCATTTAGAAAAAATCTTTACTGGCTTGCTGCAAAAATCTCAAGAATCATCTTTATAGATGTGAAGGGTCTTGATCTCTAAATACCCCCTCACTAAGGCAATTTGATTCAGTCTTCTATGATCTATCCTATTTCTTCTATTTCTTGTCTTCTGTTCCCTGTCAATACCTGATATGTTCCACAGTATATCTCTATCTTCCTTCTTGTACATGAGTCTCAGTTTTCTACTTTGACTTGAATTGTTGTCATAGCTTCAAATGTTTGTATGAGTGAAACTACAAAATTCAGATGTGAAAAAATCAGATAGAAGACATTGTACGAATGCAGGAAATCACGCAGCAAGTCTAGGCATCTCTTAGATAAGTTTTAAAAAGACACGGCCCTAGACACTGGAAGAAGAGTCTTTCATCTTATACTACGACTATATTTGGATTGAAAAATCAGCCTATTTGCACCAACACCCAAATGGTATTGAAAAGCAATCACTTTAAAACAGAAATTTTAAATGTTATTCATTAGTTCTCTTCAAAAACGTTATAAGCTGTGTTTAGTTTAGGCCTATCGTATTTTCCCTTTCCTTCAAATGTTGCTATACTCGACTATACTTGGCGCAAATCAATTCAGTTCAATATTGCCCACCCATTACAATCTTTGCTGCATTCCGTAACTTCAGCCGCCCTAGTTCATCTTTCTGCCATGATATCTTGTCTATGCCCAAAAAATCTTTCAATTATTTCATTTTTAGTGTCTCCACAATGACTTTTAGGGGGAAGTTCATCTTAATTGCACAGGATTGATTTGAGGAGTCCCGGGGTCCGAGTTTGGGGTCCGAGAATCCGGGTTTTCGAAGTTGAGGCTGAGCTTGAATAAGAGGCTGGAGGATTTGGCGGGAATCTCCCATGATGCTCTAGCATTCTTGAGCACGCTCATCTGCTGCAAGCTACCACTGGCCTGAGCAACGTACTTACTCACTGCAATAAGTCCCAAGGAATAAAGCTGAAAAACCAGCAAGATGGTTGACGTTAACGACCAATTTCTTCGAGATATTCGAAGGCAATATCTTGATTTCTTGGACGATGATGTGAGTATTTTTATCCTTCTTTTCATCGCTCCAAACAACGTGACTGACTTGGACTGAAAAAAGACAACAACAACAGACACTTCCGTCAGATTGTGTACAAATGCAATAGCCATGCATAGAATGATTGGGAATCGATATAAATGAATGAAGATAAATTTGTTTTCCTGCCTTTACTAGAGGCCTTGTAAACATATCCAGACTGCATACTTTGATACTTTGTGAATCATGCACAGAATGTGCAAATAAGAGGCGAATACATGTATTCCTGCAACCGCACTTGTGCATGCTGCTAACCACACCCATTTTTGCACGAATGACCACGCCCAATTTTTTATCAAAAAATCTTCCCATGCCCATCAAGCCCCTCAGTGGCAATGTTATTAGATAAGAGGAAAAAATGAGTCACAGCACATGATGGGGTAATGCCAGATTGGAAAGTTTGCCATGTGCAATAAAGACACTACGATGGGTGTTGTTACAATAGGCACGGTCAATTATTTGTTTATCCCCCCCCCCTTATGGGTTTTAATACTCTGTAAAAGCCACAGAAGTTTGTGCTTTCTGACGTTTTATGAAAAATGCATGATTTTTGTCTCTTAAATACCATGATTGATCAAAAATTTTGTAGAAGCATTTTGGACTAAAAATTATTTTTGGCTGGTTAGCCTTGCCAATAAAAGAAGGATTGAGTATAATGTTGCAGATGATGATATACTGTTTTTTATCTTGATTTTCAAATAATATTTAGATTTGCTTTTTAGGCTGACCAGGGAGTTTATAACACAAAGGTCAGAGACATGATTGAGAGAAATGACTTCCGTCTCATTGTCAACATGAATGATCTCAGAGCAAAGAAGGAGGCTAGGGCCTTGAGGTAGAAGCTGTTTGTTTTTTTTTAAAGAGTTGCATTGTTATCAATGGTAGACACTTAACCTTTGTCATTGGTAGACACAACAGCTGTTACCATTAGTAGACAACAAGTAGTAGACACAAATAACTATTTGATATGTCAAGTGTTACCATGTTTCAGAAAACGTGAATGTGCCTTCTTGAAATATGTTGAAATTTATATTAAGTCAAGCAAAGAAATGAGTAACTATTAATGTTCTAGAAGAAGCAGCATTCAGAAAATCAATTATGTGAATTTGTATAGATGAAAATGAGCCAAGTAGGTCTCAAACGGACAGCATGTGAGTTTTTCTCTACCTTCAGTGACTGGTGGCCTAGTTTGTGTGATTGATCCCTAGGATATTACTTGACTGCTCCGATGGCACAGTGGTAGCAAACTATGAATGTACTTACTGATCAGAAGGTTGTGGGTTGGATGATTTTCAGTGCTGAACACCCTACACAGTGCTGAACACCCTCCACTTTACTGAACACCCTACACAGTACTCAACACCCTTTACATTACTGAAAACCCTCTACATTACTGTACACCCTCCACAGTACTGAATACCCTCTACAGTATTGAACACCCTCTACCTTACTGAACACCCTACACAGCACTCCAAATTCTTTTATCCAAGGTGAACAGCCGGGGACCGATCATTTGCTCATGTTGCCCCATGTTTATGGAATGAATTGCCATATGCTCTAAGAGCAGTAAAAGATGTTAAGACGTTTAAAAAACTTTTGAAGACATTTTTATTTCAAAGACATTTTTATTAATTTCACTGTACATAAATCTGTTATAATTTTATAATTTTTCTTTTCTGTCTTTAGTTGTAAGGTATGTTATGCGCCTATGAGCCCTGAGGATATACGGCGCAATAAAAATTTCTTTATTATTATTATCTTTATTATTATTATTATTTTGGACTTATGAGTTTATTTCGAAGTATAAAATAATGAAATGATACTGTAGGCTACTTCATATCTTTAATGAACAATTTATCATATATTTTCATCTCTGCAGATTGTTGAGTGATGCATTTGAAGAACTTTCAGCATTTCAGGTAATATAATTTGTTGTCGTGCGTTTCCTCAAGAAGGAAAGAATGCAATTTCTTTAACTATTGCTTCATCATTCATAAATGGTTGTGTTTTGTGGTTGATATTTCTAAGTTTTAAAAAGATACTTCAATTTGACTTCTATCTAGGAGGCCTTGAAAGAATTTGTCGCTTCCATTGACACTCAATATTCAAAGAAATACGAAGAGTTCTTCATTGGGCTGGAGGGAAGGTATAGTTCTTTATGGTCTTCAATATGCATAAATTTTTGTTTGATTAATTTTAAAGTTTACCGCCCCATTCATAGCCACATTATATGGACTGGATTGGTTTGTGCATACAGCAATCTTTTATCCTGAAACTTGAAATCAAAGAACAAAGTAAAGAATCTAAGACTTTATTTTGACACTGAACACTAGATGCACTAAAACCCTGCAAACGAGAAGCACAAGACTAAAATACTCTTTATATCCTCAGTGTAAGTGAACTTTTGTTGATAGGCACATACGCTTACTATCTTCGCAAGGTATGGATTTATGTTCTAAGCACTAAGGGCCCACTGAATAGCTAGACTAATCGAGTAGTGTAACCCTGGTCCTTCATCTCGATGTGACCACACCTTGTGATTCCTTTTGCCTTTTTGCCTGGAATTACAGAAAGCTGGCTAATTCTCTCCTCACGCTTTGCAACAGGTCTGAAGATGGTTTCGAACCCAAGATCCTTCAGGGTCGAGTGATCTAACCACACGGCCTTCCCCGCCACTTTTAATAATAGGTTAACACACCATGGAAAGGCTTTGGCGTTCCTAGAAATTTTTATGGGGGATCGTAACTCTGTGAATTTGCTGAAAATGGCTTCCAAAGTATTTCAGAGAAAATGTAGTCACTAATATCATCCTTTAAATTAAAGGTATTAGGAAATAGTGTTTTGTGGGAAAAATGTTGGCATGCTTTGTTTTTCCAGTGCACAAAAGTTTTATTTGACACTATTGATGTTTCTTTCCTAGTTTTGGCTCAAAACATGTCACCCCTCGAAGTCTTGCGGCAAGATTTTTGGGCAGCATGGTTTGCTGTGAGGGAATCGTAACAAAATGTAATTATTAACATGATATTTCTTTATGTTCTACATTGTTTCCATATAACTTTACAATAATGACTAGATATTCAGAAGACCAAGGCGAATGAGTAGTTGAGTTTATGTATAGTTTGTTAGCCTACAAAAGGTCGCAACAAGCAATTTTTCTTGAATAGAGTATAATAGCATGCACTGCACACATACAATTGTAGATGATTCAGTTGTGTGTTTGATGCTCTCATTGTGCAGCAGGATTTCATACTTGAGAACGACTACCCACTAGACCACCCCCGAAATTAAATCAGACAGGGTTTCAAACCAAACCTATTTGAATATCCTGCAACAAAGCAGTTGCTAACAGATGCAGGCCTCTGTACCCGCTTCAAGATGCTGCAGATATTCTCTTTCTGCAGGGAGGATGCAAATTTCATGTTAATCTCTCTTTTAGTCATCCCGTGACTAAAAATGATGTCAATTCATAAGGCATGATGGCCTAACATGGCAAAATATTCTACTAATGTTGGCTATCACAATATGATGTGCCTCCACCAGGTCTGAAACCCCGGACCTTATCCACCATCTGCCATTGATCCCTGTCCTTAATCAGGGCAATGAGTTCAGCGTAGTAGCCTTCAGATGTTAGCTACTGGCCTATCCACAGTGAAGGGCCATTATACTCCACGGAGGCATTGTCTCAAAAACTATGTTGTTGTTTGATTCTAGGCTCCCTGATTCGTCCGAAAGTAGTCCGCAGTGTCCATTATTGTCCTGCTACAACGAAATCAATGGAAAGGCGATATACAGACATGACGTCGCTGAATGTCTATCCAACCACATCAGCTTACCCAACTAAAGATGACGATGGAAATCCACTGGAAACTGAGTACGGTCTTTCAACTTACAAAGATCACCAGACATTCACAATTCAGGTTAGCAACAGGGGATTTCCTACATAGTTTTTGCATGTTATCCTTGAAGTAAAAATGCTAAGAGCAACCAACTTTAAAAATACTATTATCTAACAGCACTCCTTGTAGCCATTCATTTCACTTTTATTTCCCTCACCCACAGCCTTCACTGTATTCATGTTATGCCTCCCCTGTTCTGAAAAGCTTTCACTGTACTCCTTGTTTTCCATCGACTGAACTAATGATCCTTCATTGTATCGATGCTACTGTAATATCAATACACTGTACTATTATACCACTGCACTTATGTTTTTCCCCCAATTCATACATTTTCTGGCAAGTGAGCTCATTTTTGCGTCAGGATGTATATGATGTTTTATTTACTTTTGCAGGAAATGCCTGAAAAGGCACCGGCTGGGCAACTGCCAAGATCTGTAGACATTGTTGCTGATAATGATCTATGCGATAAATGCAAGGTGATTAAGTTAAACTCGGTTTTATTTAGATCTTTCTCCTATATTTTTATTTATCCTTATTTTGTGCCAACATAAGAATATTAAATAACAACCAACATTAGATAATTTCTATCTTACTGTAATGAAAATTGAAAACTCTTATAGAAAATTGCCTTGGCATCAAGAACTAGAAAACAAAAGAAGCCTGACATTTGAGTCAAATTTACCATCAAAGCATTTTATACTCACTATTATCCTACTGTGACCATTTCAATTCCACCATCTCCTGTGCATCGTAATGTTAAAGTTTTATCAAAATTTAGCAAAATTTGTTTACATTTAGCCTGGAGATCGAGTTCAAATTGTTGGCACCTACAGATGTCTTCCATCAAAGAAGGGAGGTTTCACTTCTGGGACTTTCAGGTAGAATATCTCATAGTTGATTCAAAAGACTTTATTTGAGGGGAGGTGAGTTTTACAAATCACCCTATGCAACTCGGTAGGGTAGTACTGGGCAAACCCGGTCATGAGACTTAGTTGTTAGACAGTAAATTGCTCTCCTCACTAATTCCAGGTGGGCTATCCTTTAGTAAAACTCATCGCTCAGCTCAGGTGAAAAAGGAGGGCATTGAGGTGGAGTATAAGGATCTGGTACAGGGGGTTTTCTGGTACAGAGGATCTGGTAGTGTTGAAGGCAGGGCCGTTGAGAACCAGCTAGGGCCTGGGAATATTTTATAGAGCCGTGCCCAAAAAGGTTTGGGGGAAGGGATCTCAAAAAAATCATCCCTGATCACTCTTTTCACAATACAAGGAAACAAGGGGAACAGGTTCAGGAAAATTGTTTCAAAACAATGTTTTTCATTGAAAAATATAAACATTTTTATTGGTAAAAACTCTTGTGGGGCCATGGACCTTTAACCCCCTACCCCCCGTCTCGATGCTCCTGGTTGAGGGATGTCTCTGAGTTGTTTGAGGGGATGTTCAGTAGTGTGACTTTATCTTAGGATATCATGTGAATACATCTTAGAATACACAAATTACATCATATCATTTTTCAAAGCTTTTTAAAAGTATCTTTATTGAAATAAATTTTCACGTTTCTAGGACTATAATGATTGCAAACAACATCAAAACTATGAGCAAAGAAGTAGCACCAACATTCTCTACAGCTGATCTGGCAAAAATCAAAAAGTTCAGTCGCAGCAAATCTATTGTAAGTAGCTTTAGAATTTTCCTTTTTCATGTTTGCTGTGTGCAGCTGAAGTCAAGCTTGGTTTTGTTAGGTCAAGATCTGGATGGGTGACCTTAAGGCTGATATACACTATGCATTAAGTTGAATTTGATTTGTTGATTTTGTCAAACTTCACAGTGTAAACACGAAAATTGGATGATAATTGACTGTTTCGACAAATCGAGAACTCAGTTTTAAAAGTTGGACGTGTTCAACTTTCATCCAACTTTTCTCTATTGTATCCTTTAATCCCTATTGTGTTTATGGCGCCAAACGGAACGTAACTCAGCTCTGCATCACGTTTAGTCTATTTCTGGAAAATACTTCTTCAAATAAACAAATTACAACAAACATGGCCTCAAAAGCACGTCGTCTTGAGCTCATCGAGGCTTTTATTACCTCATGGAGGGATGAGAAAAGTCTCTGGGACGGAACTTCTCCTATATACTGCAACTAGAAGTTCGTCAAAATTTTCTGGGGAAATTCTCAAGAACTTTTTATATTAATCGCTGTCTTCCAGCCTAAATTCTCGTAACAGAGGGTTATCAACACCAAGATCATTCCTTTGACCTAACCATGGCTTCACATATATCGACCTTTGCCTTTTCTTTCTCGTCCTTTTTCTCTTTTTACTTATTGCAGCAACTATGATCACAGCTGCAGCACATTCACTTTCAGAGTCCATGATGAAATGAGAGATTCCGACAAAAAACGTTTGAATTAATTGGATAGTGTAAAAAGACGCTCTCATCCAATTAATCTAAACAACCAATAAATCGAATTCAACTGAATGCATAGTGTATTTCATCCGTTAGAGGTGTTGACTAAAACAACTCGCTTCATTTTCCTCTCTAAGTGACGTTAAACTAGGGTCTTGCTCCCCTGCTTGAGATAAGGCCTGTTGCCTCTCACAGGCCAGCTGGTTAAAGGTAATCTTTCTTACTTTACTTATTTACTCTTGTTGACATGCAGGATGTGTTTGAGGCGTTATCTAAATCGCTGGCTCCATCAATTCATGGGCATGATTACATCAAGAAAGCCATCTTGTGTCTCCTACTGGGTGGATCTGAAAAGGTTCTTGAAAATGGTACTCGTCTCAGAGGGTAAGCTATCTTTTTGTTGATGGTCAATTTTCGTTCACAGTACTCAATAGCTCTTACTATGGTATAGAGCTCTTTACTTGATAACGGATACAATCTCAAAGCATCGTTGAATATACTTTTCATTGCAGCGTTTACATTTCACTATTTATTGTTGTCATGATATCATATTTTACGCAACACAGGTATGGAATTATTTTGAAGTAATTTCGTTTATTGTGGATTCGTTTATTCATCTGGGTATATAAACCAGTTAGCTTTCTTTTTCTTTGTCTTTCGGACGTATTACTCTGTTGAGTATCAGACGAAAAGCTGAAGTAATCCATGTGTTCGTGTGGCTATGTTTCCGGTATTTCTGGCTATACTGAAGTTTTGTACCATCAAAAGACTGTTTAATTTCGTTTACTGTAATGGTTGGTGATGCATAATCCTGTTGGGAAAATTTGGATTCACTTGCAAATTCAGAAACAATTTTAGAAACAAATTAGAAACAAATTCAGAATTACTTGCATTAGGTACTTGTCTTTAACATTAATTTTAAATAGGTTGTAAACATCTGAATTGAACTGAAGCGGGAATTCATTCAAAATTTTTATTGTTTTAGAGATATAAATGTTTTGATGGTTGGCGATCCGTCTACTGCAAAGTCACAGCTTCTCAGGTGATTTGTTTGTTTCTTTTTTACTTATCTGCTTCCTGTCTACTTCTTTGCTATGATATTTCTGGTCGTAAATGTATTAACTTAGAGGTTTTATATTATCTCTTCAGGTAGATCGACTGCAACAGATCTCTCTAGCTTACGAACTTGAGCTTGCATCAATTTACTGAGACACACACTCCCACACAAACAGGATTTTTACCCTGAGTGACTTTTTTCCCTGCTAGCAGGGGTTGATCAGTCCATGAATTTATGTTCCTCCCAGCTTCCCTATCCATTGCTATCCCCCTCTCCAACCCCATCATCTTCATATCATACTCAACCATATCCTTCCATCCCGTTGCTCGTCTTCCCCTCCTTCCCGTCCCTGCCACTTCCATTGTTAATTCTCTACCCACTTACCTCACCTCCTCTCAATACACGCCAAAACTACCTAAAACGCTGTCTCCTTAACCAATCTTCTATTGACTCTACACCCACCCTTTCTAGAACCTCTAAGCTACTACTAATTCTGTCCCTCAATAAAATATCACACATCATTCTCATCGTCTTCTTCTATTTCGAAGCTAGCTCAATTCTTCCACACCCACACCTTATTTTTTGCCCCATATTCCAGAACACTTCTAACAAACTCATTATATAATCTACCCTTCTGTTTCATTGCCAGCTTTATTCCACGCAACAAACCTCCTAATTCCTTGAAACTCCCTAAAGCTGCCTTCACTCTGCCGTTTACTGCTCTCATACATCTTCCATCATTCCACGCATCTCTCAAGCTCAGGAACTCAAGCTTGCCTTCATATACTGAGACCTGTCATATTGTTCAGACTACTTGTCTGTTGTTATCGTTTCTCCCTGTTTTCTTTTCTCCGTTATATGCCTAAGAATTCCACCTTATGAATCAAGCTTCCTGTCTTCTCCAGCTCTTTTTAAAACTTCTTCAGTTGAAGCATGATTTACAAACAAATTCTCATCATGGTCCTTAAAAACAAATTTTAGAAGCTTCGAATCGACTCACCTCCTTAGCTGATACTGTCACACTTGTATATCAAGACGGAATATATTCTGTTTCATTGTTATTAATTCATAAGACATGTTCAAACACGAGAAATTAAATTGTACCAGAGCGGGCTACTGCAATTGACATATGTCTCCACCCGGTCTTGAACAGTGGTTTAGGACAGTGGTTAGTGTCCAGGCCTATGGCCACAACAATCCAGTCTCAAGCCCGGTGGTGGCATCAGCCTGCTCTGGTGTAATTTTGTTTTCTGTTTCTTAGGTGTCCCAATACACATTGAACCTAAGTGTATCTTTATTTTTTATTACAGTTTTGAACTTGAGATCATGTTTTTGTTGGATTTTATTGTAGATATGTTTTGCATACTGCACCACGTGCCATCCCTACTACAGGAAGGGGCTCTTCAGGTGTTGGTTTGACTGCTGCTGTTACCACCGAACAAGAAACAGGTAATAAACCATTTGGGAGTTTAAGGCATGGGTGTGTTTTTTTCATTTGTGTCGCATATAGGAAAAATCTGTTCTGTTAAGTTATTTGTGAGGCCGAAACCCCCGGGAAGTGAATTTTCTATTCAAAACGTAGTCAGGGATCAGAGCTTAAAAGGAGCTAGATTACCTTGTAGTATTATGCTGTGACAATGTCTTTAATGTTTTAATTTATCAGAATTATAAAAATGTTGATTTCGTGATATTGGGAGTTCTTTTCCTAATTTTCTCCAATCTGTGTCAGGTGAAAGAAGGTTGGAAGCTGGTGCTATGGTTCTCGCTGATCGTGGTGTAGTCTGTATTGATGAATTCGACAAGGCAAGTTTTGCTTCCTTAGAAACTATGCTGTTCGGAAACTATGTAAACCTTACCAAGGAAGGGGGGGGGGAGTATCTAGCCTTTGGCACCTAACTTCAAGTTCATTCCATTGAAAGACTCAACAATTCGAAAAACTTTATGATTTTCCATAAATTTCTCTAAACTTCAAAATGCAAAAAGGGCAAAAAGGATTATTAGTTGTTGTTACTTGGATCAACAATGTTTATGACGTCATTACGTAAATGGCCAACAAATGGAGAAAGAAACAACTGTCATAAGTCAACGTATTTAGTTGAAGTCTGTCATTCGGTTTGCCAAAACAGTGCTTAATACAATGAAGTAGAGGGGTGTAATGTACAGAGAAATTAAGACTCAAGAAAGTGTCAAGCTCTCCATCTGGACAAGCCTATTTCGTCGTTTCCTAATCATTCGGAGATGTACAACATATTTAGTCAATATATTCATACAAGCCTAAATCACAAGGAGTACATTTAAGTGACAAGGTGTTTAGACAACTACAACACAACTCCATGATAGCAATAGAAGACATGAATTGATGAATCAACATAAAGAGTTATGTTTCCTTTTTAATGTTTTATGATTTTGCGTAGATGAGTGACATAGACAGAACTGCAATTCATGAAGTGATGGAGCAAGGTCGAGTGACGATTTCTAAAGCAGGCATCCACGCCAAACTGAATGCGAGATGCAGTGTGCTGGCTGCTGCAAATCCGGTTTATGGAAGGGTAAGAAACTGCAATGCATCTACAGTCGACTGGAATTCATTAGTCCTTAGCACTTTGAATTACTTTGCAGCCTTAATAGGCCTGGTTGAAAACTGACTCTCTTTGTGAAAAACTTTGCTCTCACTGGACCTTATGTTGTTTCCCACTATACTATTCATGCAGATGTTACCTCTGGATTTGAAAATTCATAAGGTTTCATTTCCGTTCTCTTTCTGACGTACTATTCTGATGAGTGTCAGACGCAAAGCTTCAGTAGTTATTAGGTTTCGCTATGTTTCTTAATATTCTCGCCAACCTGACTGTCTTTGTGTACACAATTTAGATATTAGCTCAATGACGACTCTCAAAAACATTTTGATAATCTAACGTCAACAGTAGAGCAGCAACAGAAATAAGAGTCATTTTGACAACACCAGTGAAATATTAATGAATTATACACTTATCTCTAAACGAAGACTGGATCGAGCATCTGACGTTCTAAAATTAAATCATTGGTGGCCATACTAGGAGGCTCAGATCAATACATTGAAATTTCGCGAGGGCATGCTTTCATTTTGACTATCATTGGGATGGTATGAATGATGTGCATGAGACTGAATAATTGTGCAGCCATTTTTACTAAAGAATTAAATCAATAAGATATCTTTGGCAGCCATATTGGAAGGCTCAAACTTGAGCAAAATCGATTGGATACAAATAGTTGGCTCCAGAAACGAAAGAATGCCCTAATCCAGTCTTCATTTTGAGATAAGTGGAAATATATAAATTAAAGGCCAGGCCATTGTTAAAGATGGGTCCGGTTACATGCATATGACGCTTATGTTGCCACTCTACTGTTTACGTCAAATTATCAACATGTTTTGGGTTGTCATTATCATGCTAAAATTTATTCAGAACCTTCGCTCCCCAAAAAGTAAAATTTTTTCAACAATTCAGATTACATTTTACCCATCTTCTCAATACTCGCATACTAGATTGTAGTTACATTCTACACTGTAAGCTATATCTAAAAATGTATTGAATTTTCGGCTTTTGGTTGAATGCTTATTAGGTGTTGAACTATTTGCGATTGTTTTTAGTACGATCAATACAAGACTCCAATGGACAACATCGGAATGCAAGACTCGTTGCTGTCTCGTTTTGATCTGCTCTTCATCGTCCTTGACCAGGTACAAGCTCGCGACTTTCAATCTTTTTGACAGGCAAAACGCTGTTGAAATAGTGTACAGGAAGTTTTTAGATCGATAGAGATTTTGTACCTTTTCTATGTAAAAAGCATTGATTTTAATAGTTCTTACAATTGTAATGTGTAATCAATGGCAGGGGCGGTAAAGAGGCTTATTAAGGTAGTCACTGGTCTGAGAACCAGATCTAAACACGAGTGAAAAATGCATGAAAAGCTTTCCATCCAACAATTATGTAGAGATTTATTACCTATTCCTAAAGCCTCTGCACTGCCTTTGTTGAAAGGGATTCAATTTTCTTGATAGGGTACCTTTATGCCTCGAAGTTGCGCCTGGTTCTCCAGTCCCTTTTGCAAAGCTTTCTATTTCATGCATTCTTGTCGAAACTTTCCCAATTTTTAAATGCTTGATTGACATAAATGTACATTGCTTGTGTTGTTTATTACTTTAACTTTATGGATGGCAAAATATCTATGGAAATACGCTTTGAATTGTTTGGTTTTTCTGTAGTTGACATCGACATGATGTTTTGCTATACTATAAACGATCAATAAATTTGTTGTCAAATACTTGAGATATGACCGAGATATCATTTAATTCGTTAATTTTACTTTTATCATCAGATGGACCCAGAATCGGACAGAAAGATTTCTGACCACGTGCTGAGAATGCATAAATACAGGGCACCAGGAGAGCAAGATGGTGATCGTAAGTCAAAATTTCTTCTGTTCATTTCCTTTTTCTCACCCTGAAATCCCGGGATTTTCATTGAAAGTTGCTGGAACGAGCCTCAGTGCCTTCTGCAGCCCTCCCTGGAACGTTTACGAAGAAAAATGTGATATGATTTTCAAAAGTTCGATTTTTGTTAGCAAGATTAAGAAATGGCTTATGCTGATGTAGGCCACCAGGTCGTCAAATCTCGCTTATTTATTTTGATTATTTTGAACCTTATGGCTCAATTTTTTGTGACAAATTGCGATCCACATCTGCTGGGCATGATAATTTGTGAGGTTTCATTTTTGCTCCATTTTTCATGTGCTGCCTGGTGTGTTTCAGACGCACTCTGATTTCATGTAAAGTCAAATGAAATGATGCCTCAGCAAATGGAGTGCCGTGGCAAAGTGCCAAAAGAAGCCGGTTTCTTTACCCTTTACTCTATAGGGCTTGGTTTCATTAAAAGATTTTAGACCTTAGCCAATTCTTATTTGATGGATTCTCTTTTTAAGCTTTACCATTTGGAGGCACTGCAGACATTCTGACAACAAACGACTTGGACGAAGCAGATGAAGATGACGATGCCCCTATTTACGCAAAGAAAGATGCTCAGCTTTATGGGAAACAAAGTAACAAAAAAGATAAATTCGTTTCCATGAGTTTCATGAAGAAATATATTCATCTGGCGAAGGCAATCAAGGTATGAGAATAATTAGAATATAAAAGGTATCCTAGACCGAGCTTCAGTTTATTTTTATGAATACATTTGGACTTATTAAGAATGTTTCTGACACGGTATTAGCACCACTTTTAGTTAAGCACAATAACACGCATATGAACACTTTTCAAAGTGTACCACTTATCATTACAAGTCTTTGATATTAACTTGGGCAACGTGAACGCAAACTAACACGCATATCAAAGCTTTTCACACTGCTCCGCTTATCATTATAAACCTGTGATATTTACCTGGGCATTATAAACGCAATAACACGCATAACGCCCTTCCGCAACGTATTATACATGATAGACAAAGCCTTTGATATTCTAATGCCACTTGAACGTCTTTTACTGTTCATAATTGTCAACGATTTTTGACTGATCTATTGATCTGTTGTAGCCTGCTCTAACTCAAGATGCCGCTGACAGAATAGCACAGGAATATTCTGATCTGAGGGACCAGGAATCGATTGGCAGTGACCAAGCTAAGGTAAACTACTTTCACAGGGAAGAAACTTTCCCTTTTTTTTGGGAATGTCTGATCGACGAAACTTCTAAAAATGTGAGATTAGTGAAATTTTATCCCCACAAAATATTCTGAATTTCTAATTGACTAAAACCTTTTTTTTACCTTGATTATCTTAAAAAGCTTTTTTATCGCCTTGTTCTTTCTCGATTAGATAATTTTCTTACTTGGAAAAATTTTCTTTTTAATATTGTAGACAGTGCCAAATATTGTAGACAATCAAGAATTTATCACTATGTAGTAACTTTCATATTTTAACAATCTGATCTTCCCTATTGCAGACAATGCCAGTGACGGCAAGAACTTTGGAGACGATGATTCGTTTAGCAACTGCTCACGCTAAAGCAAGAATGAGCAAATCTATTACAGAGGTAGATTTTTTCTCTTTTATAACTGATAGAAAAAAGAGGGGTACCATTAGTATATTTGAGGGGTTACCAGTACTGTGGAGGATGCTCAATACTGTAGAGGGATACCATCAGTGCTATGTGGATACTATCATAACATTTGAGGTTGTTCAATACTATGTGCGGCGGGCTATCATAAGTACTGTGGAGGAAGTTCAGTACTGTGTAGGAACTACCAGTACTGTGGAGGGATATCATCAGTACTCTAGAGGGATATCATCAGTAGTCTAGAGGGATATCATCAGTACTCTAGAGGGATATCATCAGTTCATTTGAGGGTCTTCAGTACTGATCTGCATAAAAACCATCAACCCCATATTCTGTAGACAGAAACGATTCCTTTGTCCGCTTTTCAATAACATACATTATTCTCTGTCTGTGTCTGATATTATTACGTTTGGCTCTTTTTCCGATGTCCCTCGCAATCTTTAATTTCTATTAGTTACATTTTTAATTGTTTTAATAGGTTGATGCTGAAGCTGCTATTGAAATGGTCCAATTTGCCTACTTTCACAAGGTATTTCGTGTTAGAATTTTAGTTTCAATTCAGACAAATATGAACCCAAGGTATCAAAAACCCATTACCAAACAACAAATGTCAGCTAATATTAGGCTCGAATTCCACTATTACCATCTTGCTATCGTATTTGTCTTTTTTTAAAAGATAATGCTCCTTCAATCAATTTGACAAGAAATGACCTGTGGATGTCCACACTCTTTTCAGCATGCATTTTGGCATGCAAAATTTTGAGAAGGCTGGCAACGAAAGCCGTTTTTATGTAGCTGCGGAAAATGAATGAATTTGTTGACAAAGCGTCCTGAATTTTGTTACGATAGTTACCTATTCTCACCCAATTGGCCACTCTTCCTCCCGAATCACTAAGAAACCCGAGTGCGAAGGAAGATCGCTATTCGAGAGGAATAGTGACTAACGGGCGGCTTCACTTCACTTTCACGCCCGCCATAGGGGCTGGCCGCATGTTTCCTGAAATAGATTTTTTCTAAAGTTATATAAGTCTCATGTTATGCTTGAAGATACTATGTACCCGCATAGTCCCATGGAGGGACCTGCGTGAAAGTGAAGTGGAAGACGCCTAAACGTTGGAAAATTAACTGTCGCCTAGGGAGGAGGGCGGGTCGCTTTGAAGCCTTACAGCTTGTTGCGTAGAAGAAGGGCAGACAAGCCCACGCCCTGGGTTTTATCTTCTTGCTAAAGCCCTAGGGGGGTATGAAGAAAAGCAGCAAAGCCTCCTGAGGGTGACAGACATTGTCTTCCTACGTTGTTTCGAGAATTTAGAGTTTCCACTCGGGCGAGAATAGTTTAGTATGGTGTACATTCATGATTCTTTAAACTTATCCAGGTCGAGAAGCGAGAGAAGCAAAAGAGAAAAAGAGCTGAAGATGATGAGAGTGACGAAGAAATGGAAGTTGAGGCCATCGATGATGAGTCTCAAACAACCGCAACAGGGAGTACTCCCGGGTGAGTTCCCTTTTTCTTGTTTACCAAATTTGGATTTAAGGAGGAAGTAATTGTGTAACAAGAAAACTAATCTGTTCCTTTTGTGATTTCAGCTGATAGAAATTATAAAATTCGAGGTGTCTCCACAGTTCCAGCCGTTTTAGGCAATGAATTTGGCCCGCCATTTACATAATTTTTGTCCCCTATTATTCTTTTCTGTCATCCCCCCTTCTAGAAACTTAATAATGAAGGCCCTAGAGCGCAGTGTATCCCTCACTTAAGTTGGAGGAGGGGAGCATTGAGACGATTGTTTGTTTCAAAGGGTCTGGTCTGCCAATGCTACCAAATGAGACAAATCTTGACTACTTTTTTGTATTTATCGCAAGACCCAAAAAGCAGAGTTCGAAGAAAAAACAGAAGCCAGTTTTGAAAGAAGGGGACGAAGGATACGTTCCGTTCGATTTTGACGAAGATGACGAATCGGCCCCAGTTGACACGCGTAGAAAACGCAGACCAAGCAAACCTTCGCAGGCTGACGACTCAATGTTGATGTCTATGGATTCTGAAGAAACAGCTACTCAAGAATCACAGCAGAGAATCAGTGAAGAGAGGTATTATTTTCTCTGTGTTTTATGCTTGAAAATTGAATAAGCTTTAGTCTTTATACAGAGCATCGGGATAGCCAAAACAATTGCTAAAACATTAATTAGCAAAAAAAATTATTAGATGTTGTGAAATATAACCCAAAAGAACATATGAGCATTGAACTATGAATAGAGTGTCTGTTGAATTGGTTTTTCAGAATGAAAAATTACCCGACTTGCTTGGGGCCGAACCGACAACCACCTGAGTAGGATCTGAACCGGCGACCACAGATGTGGCACTGCAGTGTACTTACTGAGCTATCAGGACAATTGCTTTAATCAACCAACGTTGAAGCGATCAATCTCACAAACTACACCATCACCACTCACCAGAAATAGAGACAATCCAGGCTCTTTAACAACAGCACTGGACCTATACCAAAAGGGCAACGAATTTCCTAAACCAGGGAGGACCATCGCAGTCCCTCACTTGATAATGCTGAGAAGTGAACCCGAGGAAAAGTAGACTTTGGAAAATCATAATCTGTGAGAATGAAAAAAGACTCTAGAAGGAGTCGAACCAACGCTGACTGATTTGGCTCATCAGTGATGTACTAGCTATCATGGTCATTTAGTCAATTTCTGAGTAGTGCTTCTTCTCAAGTTTATTTCTTAACCCTATCCAGTGGTTTGACTGTGATGGTCCTCCTGGTGTGAGGAAGTCATCAGCCTTGGTAGGTCCAATGTTGTTGTAAAACAGCCCGGATATGTCCGTCTCAACTTTTGGTGAGTAGTGGTACAATTTGGGAGATTGAAGTGGCTCTAAAAGATTGACTCCCCCGATAGCTCAGCTTGTAGACCACTGTTACGCGAAATCAATGGTTTTGGGTTCGAATCCAGCTGGTTTTTGGTTCGAATCTATCTTAGGGTCATTTTCGACTCTCACAAATTGATTCTCCCAATCCTGCTTCTCAAAAACGATGCAAGAAACAGTAGGCTTTTGGTTTGAATTACAGACTTTGTCTTAGAAGTTGGTTTATTTATATATCGCTCGGTTAAAAATTCCGCCATGAGGGTTCCTAACTTTGTCCCCACCCTTGTCATCTCCGCAGTATTTCACAGAGCAGTATCAGAAGAAGATCCATTTAATGGATAAAATATTATGTGTGAAGTAACCCCCTAAAAATATCTCCCAGCTGCTGTACAAATTTAGAATTTTATTCATGCGCCATATGGTTATTCAGGGGGTAATCAGCTTATAATTATTTAGGAAATACAATCCCCCTGAAAATATCAACCAGCTGCTTTACAAATGTAGATCTTCATTCACGCGCCATATGTTCATACCGGGGGTAATCAGCTTAAGCAATGATACTGGAACATCCCTAATCCTATTAACTTCTCCATTGTGATCAGACATGAGCTAAGCTATCCGGGAAAGCTTCGACCATAACGAGATTTAACTTCTAAATCGCGTCTTTGTTTGGTAGGCCAGCCATCGATTCTCTAGACCTTTTCTTAAGACTTTCTCATGTTGTAACAGTTAAGTTGAAATGTTGAAGGAAAATCTGCCTTAGAAATAAGCTTATTGAAACGCCAGACCAATGATTGTCTTATCGGTGTTATGTTTTGGTATCACAAAGACGTCGCCATCTTAATTAATTACTTTATTTTTAGCCTTTAAAGCGGTTTATGAGATGTTGTTGTGGGCAGAGTTCGTTTCCATATCAGAGAAAATTAGTTTTGGAGGAAATGAGTGACCCAGAAATGAGGAAAGAGATGTAGCGACTTAACATGGGTGATATTTGGCTACCCTAAGATGGTTAATGTGTGGCTACATATAGATGGGTGATGTATGGCTACCTTAAGATGGGTAATGTGTGGCTACATATAGATGGGTACCCTAAGATTGGTATTGTGTGGCTACCCTAGGATGGGTAATGTGTGCCTACCCTAAGATTGGTAATATGTGGCTACCCTAAGATGGGTAATGTGTGGCTACCCTAAGATGGGTTATGTGTGGCTACCCTAAGATGGGTAATGTGTGCCTACCCTAAGATGGGTATTGTGTGGCTACCCTAGGATGGGTAATGTGTGCCTACCCTAAGATTGGTAATATGTGGCTACCCTAAGATGGGTAATGTGTGGCTACCCTAAGATGGGTTATGTGTGGCTACCCTAAGATGGGTAATGTGTGCCTACCCTAAGATGGGTAATATGAGGGTGCCCTAAGATGGGTAATGTGTGGCTTCATTAAGATGGGTAATGTGTGGCTACATATAGATGGGTGATGTATGGCTACCCTAAGATGGGTAATGTGTGGCTTCATTAAGATGGATGATGTATGGCTACATTAAGATTGGTAATATGTGGCTACCCTAAGATGGGTAATGTGTGGCTTCATTAAGATGGATGATGTATGGCTACATATAGATGGGTGATGTATGGCTACCCTAAGATGGGTAATGTGTGGCTTCATTAAGATGGATGATGTATGGCTACATTAAGATTGGTAATATGTGGCTACCCTAAGATGGGTAATGTGTGGCTTCATTAAGATGGATGATGTATGGCTACATTAAGATTGGTAAAATGTGGCTACCCTAAGATGGGTAATGTGTGGCTTCATTAAGATGGATGATGTATGGCTACATTAAGATTGGTAATATGTGGCTACCCTAAGATGGGTAATGTGTGGCTTCATTAAGATGGATGATGTATGGCTACATTAAGATTGGTAATATGTGGCTACCCTAAGATTGGTAATGTGTGGCTACCCTAGGATGGGTAATGTGTGCCTACCCTAAGATAGGTAATGTGTGGCTACTCTAAGATGGGTAATGTGTGGCTACCCTAAGATGGGTGATATGTGGCTACCCTAAGATGGGTAATGTGTGGCTACCCTAAGATGGGTAATGTGTGCCTACCCTAAGATCAGTGGCGAAGCTAAAGGTCATGCTGAGCATGACTAAACAATTTTCAAGCACAAATTTTTTTATTTCACCATATTTCGCTAAAAGCAACTTTGACAGGTTTCAAAACAACCCTCCACCCCTTCAAAGTGTCGGTCTCCTTTCTGTCGGCATTTTTAAGTTCCTGTGTCCCTGTGTTTAATCGATAATAGGGCTACCATATTATAGTACGAATTCGTTTATTGGGAAAATTTCTGCTCCTGCTCTACAAATATAGCAGGACTAAACCCTATGTTCGGTCATGCTTAACAATGGAGCCTTCCCATACGGCTTTGCGTTTGATCATGCTTAACAATAGAAAAAGACAATAGAAGGACTGCTCATCTGGAATAGCAGGACCTCAGCAATAATAATCATCAGAACTCTAGAAGGATAATTGATCATGATTGGCTGAAATCACCCCGTCGTGCGGCTTCAGAAACCTTCAAGTCCTGCTAAGCATGATTAACGCACGAACCCCCTGTTTTGTTGCAGTTCTCACTTCTTTGAGAAACGCGTTTGTTATCGTGGCCTTGCCGTAGTTTAAAATTTTCCGTAGCTAGCATAATCTAAAAATGGCTGGAAGTTTAACATAACGAAGTCTTACTGATTGAGACAGCGTTTCTCGGTTGTTGAACAAGTCATTTGGTGCAAGTAATCTAAGTGAGCAAAAATCTAGGCCCTTGCAATTTTCGAAAGTCAAAACCAAAGATCGAATTTGTCAGGAAGATTGGTACACAAGAAAGGACTGACTTTATGGCAGTGAATGTTTACAACGCCTTTTTTGCTGACCGTGTTTGCTGTTTAGTCCTGGAAAGTCACAAACATCAACTTTAAAAAGCACCCAAAACATATGCAATAGATTACTGAATTCTTAACAGAATATTGTAAATGAAAATCATACCTATTCCTCTATCCCTCGAGACAACTTTAAGAAACTGTGTACAGTACTTGATCTCATAGAAATTAAGAAACTTTCATGGGAATTTTCTACATGTTGTTAGAAATGATTTAAGGGCAATAACAATTAATTCTTATAACAAACTTAAGAAACTTCTGCTCCTGAAATTCATTGATGTAATCTATTATACGAAAGTTCTCTATTTATTGGGACATAAAAATAATCATTATGTCTTCCAGGTACTTTTTCCATAATCTAGGCCTAAAATACTTCTGTTTTGAAAAAGTAAACTGTTCTTTAATCCATCTATTTATCAGCTATTCATGGGAATTTCTTAATATCGAATTTCAAAACTTGAAAGAAATGATAAAACTGACAGTTTGTAGATAATATTCTCATGATATTAGTGTACATGAAACATTGTTACAGCAATGCTAAAATATATAAATTGGCCTTGCTTGATGTATCTTGAAATCTGCATTTCCAAAAACTTGCTCCCTTGTCATTGCCTGTGTACCTATGGCACACCTTACACACTTTTTGCCATCATCAAACATTTTTCCCAGATAGCATGACCACTTATTGCTACCTAGCTTCGCCACTGCCTAAGATGGGTAATATGTGGGTACCCTAAGATGGGTAATGTGTGGCTACATTAAGATGGGTAATGTGTGGCTACATTAAGATGGGTAATGGGTGGCTACATTAAGATAGATCGTGTGTGGCTACCTTTAAGTGAATGATGTTGTATGGCTACATTAAGATAGTTGAGGTGTTATATGGAGCTATGTGATCCACGAAGGCTATGACTCTTGGATTCCTTTGCTAGTTTACACCTACCGGGAGATAGAGCTGTGGCCAAAATATGGGTGTGATAAAGATGAATGGGTGATATATCGTCCCCCGAGATGGGTTAGGTTGTGCTCACTTCGGAATGAGAGATTGAGAAATTGATAAAGTCTGTTTCCCTGAAATGGGTGGGATACGAAGAGGCTGATATGGGCGCGTTAATATGAAATGCGAAATCGGCAAAAGCAGCCAAAATCAGCCAAACCACTTTGTGTTGAAAATTACCCTGAACGTGGAAAATACCCTTAAATGTGAATGTCTGAGACTTGCATGAATACGTGTCTTAGAATTTGTGTTGAGAATTTGTTTTGATTTACGGTATTAGTTGAATTATTTTATGGTTTTTCGGCATTAACAAGATATTATAACGGTTTTATGGTTGTTAAGCCTACATTTGACCCATCTTGACCAGCTTTGAAATCAAGCTAGTGTGCGTTACTGTACATGCATATGCCTTAGTGAATACGTAAACTGCAAGTCAATAAGCTATCAGGTTCAGGTATGGACAGAATCATAATTTGCCACACTTTTTTTCCCGAAAATATTTGGCAAGATAGGTAGGTTAACTTACGTATTAAAAGAATCAGAGGCAAACATTAACCGAATAACGGCACATTTCAGGCATTCCAACCTACGCCTTCATCAAAGTGTGACTTAACAATTTCAAACTATAGTGAAATTGTAAGTCATATTAAATACCAAAAAGGTGGTTTGAAAGGCCTAAATTTGCAATAATTCTATTATTTCTTTGCTTTCAATAATCATAGTTTCCAAAAATGTTTGGAAAGTTGAAACTTTCAAAAATAGTTCAATAAAAAGACTAGAATGTTGAATTGAAATTCTGTTTTTACCTTACTTCGATAACGAATTTGCTGACACCCTCTCTTTTATTTTAAGGCTCACTCTGTTCAAGTCCTCTCTACAAAGCGTGTTCGCTTCTGAGCATGCTCAGTCGCTACCGCTGGACACAGTCACCGAAGCTTTGCACAAAGACTACCCCGATGCGAGGTTTTCAAGAATGGAAATCGACTCGGCGTTAAACACAATGCAAGAAGATAATCAGATTATGGTTTCAGATAAGCAAATCTTCCTTATTTAACTCGATCCGCTAAATAAACACGGAAATTGCAAGTAGATGGCGCTTTTGTCAACCGAGCCGACCAACTGATAATGTTAGCGTTGACCCAAAAACTTGAACGTTGCAGAACTCTTTTGAGAATGCAGTGAACGCCGCATAAAAGAACAAATGGTTTGAGAATCCTTCGCCTGAAACTTCATCGAGAAGGACCACATAAATTAGAACACTTTTAGTTTGAAGAATGAAAGCTCTTTCTTAGAAAAAGCTGGAGGGAAGGAACACAGACGAAATACATACATTTTCCAAAAGTGCATAACATTAAGTAACAACGTAAAACTCTTTACTTCATTCTAATTTCATGAATGTTTAGAGTATGTGGTCCTTTTTACCTTTTCATGTAATGGTTGCTGAAAATTTCAAGATGGATTTCCTAAGAATACCCATTAGATGATAAAAATATGGTCTTGAAACTCAAATCATTTGTTTTTTTATGCGGGTCTCCTGTATAAAAACACTCGTTTTTAAGAACATGAAAATAGGAGTAAAAACGTGAACAAAAAAATTTAGGTGCAACTTTTTGCTTGGTGTTTTTCATCTCCGTATATACGCTGCTTTCCAGAAATGCTATTCATAAGCAAATTAAAGATTTTGAATCATTGCGTTTCGATATTTTCATAATTTTTCTCGCTATCTTTAACTTCTGTTCTGATCTAAATCGAGACATTCGGCCAAAATTTGAACAGGAGAACTATGCACATAACAAAAAGGGTGACATTAAGAAAAATCTATCATTGAACAAAATTGCTATATTCTAAATCTACAGATATTTATTTACAATTCGTTTTTTTTTTCAAATAAACTAAATAACTGAATGATATACTAAATCAAACAATATACTTCAAACAAACTTCAAGTACTAAATAATGAACTGAATTAAACTACGTTATACTTGAAAAACAAATATGTACAAAACTAAGTATTAAAAGATAGAGCAAAATCCTTTGCATAGTTCAGCCTAATTTGGTACTAGTTACTAGGGAGTAAAACTCTCCTAGCCCTTGTCTCAGCAGACAAGTTTCACTTATGAACCCCTGGAAATTGGCACATATGAACATTGACCCTTTTTAACTTAGAAAGTTGGCACATACGAACATTGACCCTTTTTAACTTAGAAAGTTGGCACATATTGACATCAACCGCTTTAACTTGGAAAATTGGCACATAACGACATCAACCCCTTTATCTTAGAAAGTTGGCACATATTGATCAATCAATATCCCCTTAATCTTTGAAAATTGGCACAAAACTAACATTTTTCTAAATCTAATGTGAAACAATCTACTTTACCGATTTAATACTCAGCTTTAAGTAAAAAAAAAACCTATTTACAAGTCGGTATCAACTACAGTTAAAATGATGATAAAAATATGCAGACACACCAGACCTGATGGCTCAAATGTATAAGTGTCACGGATGTAATGTCCCCCTAAACAGCACTGTACCTTGCAGCTTCGTTTGAAAACAGTTGGCTATTATATCAGTAATTTATAAATTAAATTGCTCCTTTCTTGATTTAATCATTTTTAGAATCCGAGTTTTAAGGTTGGTGTTGGGCCATGATCACTGATCTCAATATAAAAACTGGATAGAGCATTCTTTTGTTTCTGGAGCCAAATGTTTTAAGCCAATTGCTTCGGCTTGCACTTGGCCTCCCAATATGGCTGCCAAGGAAATTACATTGACTTGATTGTTTGTTAACAATAGCTGCACGATTATTCAGTCTAGAGTTGATCATTCATAACATTCCAATAATCGTCAAAGAATAAAGCACGCCCAAGTGGAATCCCGATGTATTGAATTGGGCCTCCCAATATGGCCGCCAAGGACTTCATTTTAGAACATCAGATGCTCGATCCAGTCTCTATTAGATATCAGTTGGCCATGATATGTAACAAACTGTCCAACTATCATCCGAGCTTCGGCTCTGTTCATGACATTGCTACTCGGCGAGCCTATCTCCAACACACCACTTCGACTATCTGAGCATTTAAGAGACTGAGTCGGGTTTTGGGGATGTACAAGTTCTTTCTCTTCAGTTTGAAACAAAAAATATAAAACAGACTTTATTTCTGCTGCAGTGCATCTTTGCAAATAAACGCTGCCTTTAGCTTGAATTCACATGACACCTTTATTTCCTGTCTATTTTTAGAAACTTATTTCTTAAAAAGAGCATGCTTTACGATATTTTGAGGCCTGCTCTCTAATGGAGAATAATTAAAGCCTTCCACGAGCTCTTCGATGCTTTATTGGTACTAATCAAAAAGTTAAGATTGACGATGGGTTCGCCATTGCCTTGCTAAAAGTGATAGTTGAATTTTTGCTACCATCTTTGTTTGTAAAAGCCATCAATTAAGGGTGAAATTATACAGAAAGAACTTGCATCCTACAACTTGGTCCTGTCTCTAACCCTTAAGTAGGAGCAGTGGTGGTTTAGGAACTGCGACGCCTGGGGCCGAAAACATTTGCGGGGCCCCTACCCCCGGTAAAAAATTTGGTCTTAATATTATTTTTTGCGTTTTCTTTACAGAGAGCTTGTACAACTCAAATTTTTGCTAAGTCTGAGCATAAAGTTATTTCAAACATTGTTTTAATGTTGCTTCAATATTTTCGACTTTGAGTACATTTCATTATGAAGAAGAGAATTTTTTTATTTTAAGAAAGGTGCGAGGCGCCTTTTTTCTAGCAAAAGCGTAGGGCCTGGGGCAATGCCCCCCCCCTAAAACCGCCACTGAGTAGAAGTGATGCATTGATGTTCAATCCCCTGCCAGCCTACACAACTACGCAACATCAACATATCGTATTAACATTCATATTCATACTAAGGTTCAAACTGATTCACAACACCGCTCATCTGATTGCGTCATTACCCCCCTCGGAGCATGTCTCTTTCTCATTCTCCTTTGCAGAAGTATCAGACTTGTTTTCGGAACAGTCCACCGCAGCCTCTTTGCCATCCTTCTCCCCTGATTCGGTTACTACCGGAGGCTTTTTTGATGTCAGCAGTTCGATCAGTTTGATGCTTTTAGTTGGACTTGCTCGTGAAGATGCGCCGTGAATGTAAACGAAAGGGTTGTCGCCAATCTTGGAGTATTTTCCAATCTAAAACAAGCGATATAGATAAAAATTTTGCGGTTGTTGATTGTCATGTAGAAAAGTCTGTTATTATTGCTTCGAAGAGCTAAAGTGGATGCTTCCACCAGACAGGCAAATTCGCGGCCATAGACTAATGCAAAATACACAGACGGAACAAGCAATTTCGGGCGAAGAACATTTTGCTTCATTACAATTAAACTTAGATTTACACAATCGTACAAAAATATTCGAACGATGGCCAAACTAAGGCAACTTATACATTGTCTCTCATACGCTGTTTCCAAACTTTCGTGCCAAAGTAAAATCAATAGCCCACGCCATCCAAAATGGTCAAGTTTAGTTAATTGAGACAGGGTTCCAGAAATTTTTACAGATTTAAAAAGGCTAATAGGCCGGTAAACTTAATTAAGAAACTTACATTATGGCGTAATGATTGTTGGTAAATTTGAAATTCGGAATTTTAACTCGAAGCTTGGAAATTCTTCGCAAGTTGAAGGATGAAAGAAAATAAACTAAAATATTAAGAGGCCCGGGCCTTTGAATATGAATGCGAAATTTGAAACTGATATGTGATTCAAAACTTAGACTTTATTTCGTTCGTGAAGTCTGAATGAATTTTTTTTCTATCGTTTTGCTTTCATCCTCATCAACTGTGTTGGGGATAAAGATAAGTTGGTAAGGACCTTTGTTATGTTCGCTAAATCATAAAGCAAATTCTTTATTTTATGTTTTACGGATTACCAATAAGCTTGTTTTTGAAGGAAGTTGTCCGCTTCATTCATAGGAAAATTAGCTGTATGCATGTAATACGTATACGCACGTGTTGAGCAAAAGGCTTATTAGCAATAAGCTATTTGCCGTTGTCCACTCACCTAGGGTTATAGATAGAAAACTTGAGAGTACCGGACTCTTCGAAGCAAATACAAAAAATATTGGTTTTTTTCAAATTCTTTTGCACTTTTTATCATTGTTATCTAATGAATACAATTTTAAAACCACTGCAGCAACTCCAAAGGGAACGTCTTTACCCTTGTGATTCTCTGCATCAAGAGTTTCTACTTTTCGTGTAAATCGATCTCCCCAGAGACGCAGATAAGTTGTCTTTTAATTTTTTATCTGCATGATTCGAAAATGTTCAGCTTTGGCCTACTGCCCTTCGAACCTACACAAGACAGATTCAAGAAAGATTGCTCATTTGAAGCAGAAAAGGAAGAAATAGCTACAAGGTAACAATATGACCCCGGTATACTATTCTCTCTTCCCCCGACTTTTCCGAATTCTCTGCAGTTCCTGTAATACACGGTTTCGTTCAGTATTGTTATTCAGTATTGTTCCAAATCGAGTTTGCTCAAAGAATTTAACATGAATAACGTCGATTTAAGATAATAATTTCATTAATAGGACTGAAAGTGAGGATATCCTTCGATGTCTGACCCATAACCAGGGCAAACATAGAAAACTTGTAGCCGTCGTGAATAGTTCTAAGTTGCCTTTTTTACAACTTTCGTTCCAGGTTTTATGTTTACGATTTCACTATGACGTCATCTGGGATTTAAAGCCGATAGCTGACATCAGTAACTGGTCAGGTAGGGTGAGATCTGCTAGGGATTTACGTTTAATTATTGTAAGAAGTGACACATTTGCATGGAAGTGGAGTGGTTTATAACAGCCAGGAATACTCTAGGTTCCCAATTTTGACCCTTGTATTAAGAAGCAACGTAGAAACTGGGGTTACAGGGTGCACGTACCCCAAACATTTTACAAACGATAACATAGTGCCTTTTAATTTCAGAAAGTGCCCCCGAAACTTAATAAAAATGTGCCCTTGAAGGGTTGTGCCCCCAATACAAGTTTGTTGTGATTTCGATACGTGTGCGATTACATGACACATGACTTTAATGCAATCATTCTTTAATCAACTAGGGCTGGATTGAACAACACTGAGGAGACCGCATTGGCTATATACAAATACACATTTTCATTTAGAAGAGTGATTTATAACAGTGAGGAGAACTGAATCTTACTCGTTTTTAAACATCACTTTTGTCTAGAAGAAATTCGTCATTGTCAACTATGGCTGGATTGAACAACTCTAATTAGACTTGAAGGGGATATAGCAAGAATTCGTGTATAAAAAACATATTCATTGAAGTGAAGAGATTTATAACAGTGAGGAGTACTCAATCTTTCTTTGAGCCACGTTGATAATAACAGGAGACAAAACTTAAATAAGCAATTAGTCAATTATCAACTAGGGCTAGTTCGAACAACTTTAATGAGGCTTGATGGAGGTTTAGCATCACTTTGTGTATAAAAAACATATTCATTGAAGTGAAGAGGTTGATAACAGTGAGAAATACTCAATCTTTCTTTGAGCCACGTTGATAATAACAGGAGACAAAACTCGAATAAGCAATTAGTCAATCATCAACTAGGGCTAGTTCAAACAACTTTAACAAAACATTGTTGGGATTTAGCTGTATTCAAATACACATTTTCATTAGGTTGAGTTGTTTAAAACAGTGAGGAATACTCAATCTCCCTTTGATCTTTGTTGATAATAGCAGGAGACATAACTTTAATAAGCAATTAGTCAAGAAGCAACTAGAGCTGGATCCAAATCTTAGGGGATTACACATTTTCATTTTAGTGGAGTTGTTTATAACCATGAGGAATCAGAAAATAGATAGAGGCTAAAAGAACATTGTTGGACATCATAAGCCAAAGCAGTAACTTAGGTGATGAAAACACAGTTTTAGACATCATAGGCTAAAGCAGTGATTAAAGTTAATGGGTGAGTGGAAAATAAATAAGTATACTTGTTTAACGATCCTTTTGTTGACCTCCTAATGCCTTAAGAGCTAAGAATCATTAAGAGAATATATACTGATGACAGTTTTAGACATCATAAGCTCAAGGAGTAGCTTAGGTAAATGAATGCGTGGAAAATAAATTAGTATACTTGTTTTTACAATGCTTATGTTCACCTATTTATGCTTTAAGAGCTAAGAATCACTAAGAGAAAAGAAACTTAAGTTTTTAGACATCATAAGCTAAAGCTGTAACTTGGGTAAATGGTAAATAAAGAGATGAATAAGTATACTTTGTTATACTAAACTTCTGTTGAAGCTCGTAATGCTTCTCTTTGAAGAAAGAAAAGACTTACTAGGCATAAGCTAAAGCAGTGATTTATGTAAATAGTTGAATAGAAAATGAATAAGTGTACTTATTCCCGATGCTTATGTTTGACCTGTTAATGCTTTTAGAGCCTAGAATCACTTTAACAATAGAACAGAGGACAGTTCTTGGACATCAAAATCTTAAGCAGTAATTTAGGCACAAAAAGATAAGAATCATTTAGTGAATAGAAACAGCAGGAGCCTTGAGCTTAAGAAGTAATAATTTTAAATGGATAAATAGAAATAGAAATGAGTATACTAGTTTTACCATGCTTATGACAGCATCTCGTAACTTAATCTCTTAAATAATGGAAACAGAAAGAAAGTTTGGACATGATGAGCCAAGGCAGTAACTCGGGTAAATAAATAAATATCATGAATGACTAAACCCAAGATGCTTATGTTGACCTCTTACTTAATGCTACAAGAACTTGACGACAGGAAACATAAGTTTTTGGACATCATAAGCATCATAAGTAAACGTGTAAATAAAGAATAAATAAGTAAACATAAACCCCACCTGATCCTGAGTAACATCTTCTTTGATGACGATTTTCTTTTGAGATCTAGAAGAGGTTGATTGAGGTGCAGCAATTGTCTGCATCACCCTCGGTTCTGCTTTCGACGACAACAGTCTGTAAAACAACGATGCCGAGGTCGTTCGAGGCAGCTCTGACGGGATGGCAGTGGCGGACAGTTCTCTCAACCACTTGTGAACGATGTAATGATCTTCTTGTTCGAAGTAATACTTAGGTTTCTTCGCCTGTGAGTCGTGTTCCTCGGGATACTCGCATTTCCTCTTGCTCATGTGTCCGCGATATTCGTCGATGTCGAGCCTGTGCTGTTTATAGTCAGTTCGCTTCGACTTCTCTCGCTTCATGTTATGCGACTCGCTGTAGTACGTATCATCGGCGTCAGGCATCTTGCTTCTGACCCTGCGTTCTTGTGTTCGTTCTTTAGGTCTGTAGAAGGCATGTGACGTCTCGCTCAACATGACCTCACAACCAGCCCGCATATTCTCTGACCCGAAGCTCTCGCGACAATTCGACTGAAAGCTGGCGCCTGGATACGTCTGGAGGTCACTGATAAATCCATGCTGCTGATAAGAATTCCGCGGATACGCGCCCAGACTCGGATTGTTAAAGTGCCCGAGTTGATTCAAACCGAGCATCTCACCGTATCGGTAGTCCGGCCCGGGCGTCGAGTCAATACTGAACGACTGGAAGTCACCGGATAGCAGATAGTCGTCCGGGGCATAACGCTCCGAGCCAGATAACCGCTTTCTACGCTGGCTCGGCTCACAGTATTGCGGACGACACCATCGCGAAAAAGACATGTCGTTGCTGGCGCCAATCGGAGGTAATGATAGAGGGCTGAAGTCGTTAGGCAGAAAAGCTTCGACGGAGTTCGGCGATCGACAATCCTGCAAGGTAGAGTATTTTGTTAAGACGAGAAAGATTTCTTTCAATTGCTGGCAGGCTTATTTTAGATTATTTCTTAAGAGAACACAAAGAAACATATCAATCTATTTCTACTGTGTTTTTGATGCAATTCTTGAAATTGGCTTCACGATTATTCGACTGACCTCGTTGGGGTTATTGGGTCGTTTTTGATACACCGAAATTGAGCAAAACAAGTCTATGAATAATTTTTCGTTGAAAGTTTTCCGAGATTTCAAATGTCTCTGATGCTGTAAAACTAGAATAAGGTTTGAAAATATTGTGCAAGAACAGCACAAAAACTATGTGAGTGCTCAAGACTGCCAAATTCACTTTCTTTCGATGAGTAACATGTCTCAGCGCGATACGCGTTTTCAAAGTTGCATAACATATGCAGGAGGTTGGATGGGGTGTCTCCCATACGATACCCTAGAACGCACCCAGAGGTTGGTAAGTGAAATGTGGCATAGGAAATCGAGGTTCGGCACTTTCAGTTTTGCAGAATTGCTGCTGAGTTGCTTCGTTCATTTCCAAATTATAGAGGAAAATCTAGAAAGAGAATATTTTTCCTGCAAAAAATACACTTGTTTAAATAATTTGAATTGCACTGAAAATTACTCGTGTCTTGTAAAGGAAACCTCTAAAAACAAAATGAAACCCACTACAAATTATTGCTATAAGTTGTATCCTTATTTCTTGATAATCCCTGCCCCATTCACTCTACCCTCTAACCCCCTCCCCTTGCACACAAAAATGATTCTGAGAAGTAAAAAACATTTGGCACACTGCTGACAATCCTCGAAAGCGTGTCACCCAGGCCATACATTTCGAAAGACTCATATCGGTATATCGTATAAACTACTGATTTCATAAATGTTACATTTCCATATCGAATGCATCTACGAAGAAATGTTCAAAGAATTTCGGAAGAAGCCACACGATTTTGGGAAATATGCAATAAAACTCGAAATAGAGTTGAGGACAAATCGCATTATCAATTGAATTAATAAAAGTTTAATTAAGAGCAACTTGAGTTTATCTTGTATGAAATTTTTATCAATATGACCTGATCCCATGCACGCTGTCCACGGTGGGTCTGGGCTGGGTCACGTTCGTCAACAATGGGTGAGGGCGTAGCGTGGAGAGGGCCTTGCCACAGGCTTTGTTCTCGCCCCGCTGGGTGCTGAAATGCTACCTCACCGAAGTTGCAAGCACACACGAAGCGAGAGCAGGTCAGAAAGCCACAGGCGTACCTCAAGGGGGTTCTGGGGGCGCAAATCTTTGGAGCATAAAGCAAATCTAAGTGTCAAGGGGGACCTGAGCAATACCTGCCTCTGCAGAGAGGGACTCCCCAGGTAAATTCTCCTAAGAGCCCTAGCTACCTCTAGTGTACGCTTAAAATGTAAGAAATAAGTTTATCACTTTTCAATGCTTCCTAAATATGCTTCGAGTTTATTGAGACTGGCCTAGCCAGCAATCTTTGTTTTTCTCCCCGTATTGGGTGCTGAAATATTACCTTGCCAAAGTTGCAAGCGTAAACGAAGCAAGAGAAGGTCAAAATAGCAGAAAAAATTTTATTACTGTTTCCACTGCTCACTAAATAAGTTGCAAGTTTCTCGGTTGTAAGTGAAGAACTTCAGTTTGGCCTAAAGCCAACAAACATTTCTTGCAATACGTCGAGATACATCATGTTTTGGTCTATCAGTTGACCGTATATAATGCAAACTTATTTACCTATTCAAGAACATCTTCGATAGAAGGTTTTTTGTATTCATTACTCAATTTATTGGCACATTTGGTTTTCACATCTTAAACAAATACCAATCGAATCATGCAGCATACAGCCACACCAACTTTTATCAACTGAAAATGAGAGACATTTACAAACGAGGAACGTTTACGACTGGAGGAGGGTTTGTGACTTTCCCGGTCTCTGTGTTTGAGGGTAATCTTCTTAAGGTTGTTTTATTGAAAAAGCCTGCTAGATGTAAACACGATCAAACCATATTGGTCTTGGAGCAGGTCTCTTCAAGAAATGAACCATAGAAACAAGGCTGAAGGTGTTAAATATCTTTAAGCAGGTGCTCAGAGTGGACCAAAATCTCGTGATAAATCATCAACCAAATCAACACAACATGAACCTGACAAACACTTGATAATAATAAAGAGATACCTGGGACTCCAGGTAGTTTAACTTGCAAATATCATTCAGACGCGGACATTGGCACAATATTTTGTCATTTTTGCCATATCATCTGCCAAAACCCTTTCAGAGAATGTTTTTTTGCAGGTGTAAATTGTGGAATGCAAGCTTTGGGAGCTAGGTCACATCCTTGGATCCAGTCCTCCAACAAAAGACTCAAGGACAATGTGAAAGATGTTTGAACCGCAGAACCGTGACGCAGGAAGAATTATAAAGAATGAAGAATATTTGTGATATCTGCCACGACATGTCAGTTATTACCAGTCAATTCGAAAGAAAGCACTATGAAGAAGAGACTCTGAATGCTGGTCATTTACAGTCTCTAGGAGAATGTGAGAGAAGTTTCAGCCGCATGGCCGCGAAGAAAGAAGAACCGTGAAGAGTAAAGAAGGTTCGAGATATCTGCCGTCAGCAATGACTACTCTATTCGAAAGAAAGCACCATGGTGAAGTTCCAGAGAAGAATCTGAATGCTCCGTAGGCTAAACATCGACTGTCTCTTGGAGACTGTGAGAGTCATTTCATCCAAAGAGCTATGAAGAGAGAAGAACCCGTGAAGAGTAAAGAAGATTGCAGATATCTGCAGTGGAATGTCTACAATGACCCATTCCATTCAAAAGAAAGAATTGTGAAGAAGAGACTCTGCTTGCTCTGAAGACTGGCCATTGACAGTCTCTGGAAGAATGTGAGAGACTGTCTACCGCAGAACCAAGAAGAAAGATAAGCAAAGATGAGTTAAGGTCCGTGAAGAGTAAAGATGATCTGTGAAGAGAGGAAGAATTCGTGATATCTGCTATGTGTGATGAAAGGGTAAGCGCAATTACGCGATTTTTCTTCACTTATTCTTGTAGAAAGCAGTTGCATATTTTCAATATAATCTTCATTCATGGTTGTCGTGATTAAACTTTTAACACACGGGCCTCTAGAAAAGCGTTTAATCATAACAATGATCAATGCATTTGGTAACTTTGTTCGACTTCGCCACGACCAACAAAAGTTTACATAAACAATTTTGCCCATTTATTGCCTCTTCAAAAACACGATCGAAACCCAGCCTTATTTACTTGTTGACTTGTTGTTTGCTGAAACCTGTGCAATGAGAATCATCAAGATTGTTTTAAGACTCTTTGTCTCTTGATTGGTAGAAAAACTCGTTATCATTTCTATAGAAGCCAAGATGACCCTCAAGTGAATAGCTCTACAAAGGAGCCGCTGTTGGAATATAATGCTTTACTGGATTTCTTCCTCTAATTATGCACGGTAAATAGTTTTGCGTAGATGACCTGGACTTTCCGCCGACGTAAGAGCGTAAAGACAAGATTACAATACTGGAAGTGTTCATCTCTTTCAACACGGTGCCGACGCAATATCTATGTTCCTGAAGATTTCTACTTTGAAATTTTATTAGATTAAACTTTGAATAGTGAGGCTAAAAGGATAGTTGGCATCGATCCAGTAGATGATCCCCTGATACAAGACAATTGTCTTAGATTGCGCATACATCATCAATTCATGGACTACTAGAGTCACTTGAATTAGGATTCATATTTTTGATGATGAAATAGAGCTTTGGTACTTTACATTGAAAAAAGGGGCAAGTTTGACCCATAAGATATTTGTGACACAACTTCACCAAGTATGCCGAAAATTGTGTTCTGAAACATTTCATCTTCTGCAAGTATTCCTATCTAAAGGTAATGGCAGAAACAGAAGGTAAATTTGCGGTTTCATCCTTTCAAATACTTCTTTGTGAAAGCAACAATATTGTAGGTTTACCTATACTGTACTTTTACTTAACTTTTACTGTGAAAAGGACAGTTTTCCATTGCTGGTCGGGCCTTTTTCGCCCCCCTGAAGATTATTCTTTTGATCGAGGGGCAAGCTCTCCTAAAACAATCTCGTATGGTATTCCAAAGTACGAAGAACATGACTGGTTGGCAACAACGTATGTTTCACAAAGGGCAGCAACGTATGCTATTACCTATCTGTTGATAGGCAAAGTTGGTAGTTGTTGATAGTTGATAGACAAAATACACTCAATATCTTCGTAAGGTACTGTTTTATGTGCAAAGCACAAAGGGCCCACTGAATAGGTAGACTAATCGAGCAGTGCGACCCTGGTCCTTCTTCTTGATGTGACCTTATGATTCCTCTTGCCTTTTTGCTTGGAATCACAGAGAGCTTGCAAGTTCTCTCCTCGCACTTTATGTGGCAGGTCTGAAGGTGGTTTCGAACCTGAAACCCTTTGCACCATCGGGTGTGTGATCTAAAAACAATGCCTTCCCCATCCTGGGATCGCATATTAGCTGATGGTAGAGAAGTAGCTGGTTGTAGAGAAGAAAGTTCCAGAACATCCTACTTACGTTTAAAATCCTTAAAAACATATGAAAATCAATTAAGGCAAAAAGCATGTCCCGAACGGGACTCGAACCCACGACCTCCCAACTTACAACGTCAGAGCTCTTATCCGCTGACCATCAGGAAGATTTCCCAAACCCTGCTTCTTCTACAAAAGCATATCTAAAAATCGGATTGTTCTTGAAGAAAGTGTTGAATATTATATTGGAAATACTTGAGTAATTGGAGTTATTTCATTTGGTTAAAACTAAGACTGAATCAATAATGCTGATCAACGAACTACTGAGAAAGTTCTGTCTTAGTACATAATCAAATCTAGCATCAGAAAAACTGTTGAAAATTGAAGGAAAAGGCAAATTTGCCATCTCCAGTCTGCCTTAGACTATCTTAATTTATTAATGAGCACGGCCCAAATTTGATAACGAAAATTGATATGATAAAAGACAGCGCCAATGCCAACAAAGAAATACGACAAATCTATAGTGACTTTTTGAAAAGAGTCAAAACAAATATTCAAATCACGATAATTTATGCATGACACGCCAATTCGATGAAATCTATTCTTCCAGTATGTAAATAACAGCAGGACGTGTTTGTGTTGTACCGGGTCGGTTTTTGAATCCGGCTTGAACGTTTAAGAGCATTTGTACCGTTCCAATTCTCGATTTCATCCGTTTGCTTTTCGTTCACATTTAGCTTGTCACAGTATTTCAAGAAGGGGACTGGGACGAACAGCTGTTCACTCGAAATGAAGCTAACTCAGCAGCCATCTTAGGAAGTCTATAATTTTGTTTCAAAGATATAAAGTGGCATCTTAGATTCAGTTTTATTGACCACAGCCGTTACGGCGAAATTTAGACTATAAGACATTTATAGACTCATTAGATATTTTGAGTCAATGAGAAGAAACAGATAAAAATAGTCTGAGGTCTCAAAAATATGGAAAACAAAGTCAAAGAGAAGAAATATTTCCGACATGATTCCTCAACAAAGATCATTCATAGTCAGGCCAAATGCGGTTGCTTCACAGATCAAGCTTGAGGACACATTTGAAATTCGTAGATATAAGATTTCACGTGCGAATTGAAACACTCTGACAAACACTTATAGAGGCTCGACCTTTTCTATTTCTTGTTAATCTATTGTCGTTTGGGCTTGGTAATATGCTTGAAATATTTTGTAAAGCTTGGGAAGTGCCCTTTCCTCCTTGGATATCCATCTAGTATGCATCTGTTAACACTGAAGTTTTCTACATTGAACTAGTTTTCTGGCAACTTTTAGTAAAATATTCGCTTCTGACAAAAATTTAGTTTTTTAGTTTTGAATCCACATACAACTATTCAATTACACATCAGTAATCTCCAAATTTGATTAATTTTTGAACAAGGTTAGAAATGGAAGTTAGAGAGCTAAATGGGGATTTTCGAGATCCCCGCGTCTCTTGGGCCTAATAGCAGTTTCGAGTATATCGATAGAGCCATGTGGATTCTCTTTTATGATGATGATATGTAGGAACACTGTCTTATACTAACTATCGATAAGTGTCATTCCAACAAGCTGCTAACGATATTACAATTACACAGACTTTCTCATGACAAGCCAATAAATCACCCATCCCCCAGTTGTAAGTGGCACCATTAAATAAATCGATATATTTTGCTCTGAAAGCAAAAATTCAAGTCTACTGCAACTCTACCTCGCTCAAGTCAAACCGTTGTTGATTGTCATGCTAACTACTTGTTAACGATCAGTTGATTACATAAAATCTCGTGTCAGTAACATGCCAATAAATCATCAATTTAGCAAAGACATCATTCACTTGATCAATGCATCTTGCCTTCTTAAAAGCAATAAATCATGTTCATTGTGCGTATATTACTTTTGAAGGGAGTTGTTTTAGACTCTCAGTCAAGATGGAAGGCCTCTCCTGCTCAAGTTTTTCATTCCTCCATAAAATTTCATAATTTGAAGGCAAATATGATAGATCTCAAAGAACAGTCTTTGGATGGTACAGAACTTTAGTATACCCAGAAATATCGGAAACATAATGAAACGAACACATAGATTACTTAAGCTTTTCGTCTGACACTCAACAGAGTAATACGTTAGAAAGAGAACGAAACAGAAACCTAACTTATTTATATACCCAGATGTGTATATGAGATGGGTATATAAATCAGTTAGGTTTCTGTTTCGTTCTTTTTCTGACGTATTACTCTGTTGAGTGTCAGACGAAAAGCTTAAGTAATCTATGTGTTCGTTTCATTATGTTTCCGATATTTCTGGCTATACTGAAGATCTCAAAGACTTAATCACTCTTTGTCACCAATTGCTGATTTAATTTGAAAATGTGCAAAACTGCACCCCAAAACAAACCCTGCTCGAGCTTTTTGCATAACAGAAACTAGTTTATGATCGCAAAGCATCAATGTTGACTGGGAGTCTTGGAGGTTAAGTGCTGGTTGAAATTAAATTGCATCAAACAACTTTTAAGCCAATGTTTGATCGTGTGGTGAAGGAAACAATAGACTTTTTGGAATGGGAGTTTCTTGAGTTTATTTATAGCAGTCTTTCGATGGTAGCCATGCCTTCTACTTAATACGTTACTTAACCAATATAATTAATCAATGCCATGCCAACAACCCGCTAACGGGCAGTTAATTACACGAAATGTCTCATGCCATTTTAACGCCAATCAATCATAGGTATCAATCACTTAATCAACGCATTCAAACCAAGCCATCAAACAAGTTTACCACATATCTATTCTTTTCAACGTTTGTTTTACATTGATCCTTATGTGTATTTTGTCAAGTGTGAAATCAAAAATTTAGTTGTATATGTGATTCAAGCATGCATTGTATGCGATTGATCAAATGTAAAAAGTTGCTCTTTGATAATAGATGTCGCACGTTATCCATGAAATATGATTTACATATTGATTCCTTGCAACCGTTTATCAAGCTGTTTCGCGTGATTTTTGAAATGTAAAGTCATAAATTGTGTTGTATGTGATTCAAGTGTGCATTGTATGTGATTCATCAAATTCAAATATTGTTCTATTGGAATTGATGAGAAATGGACTATAGATGTTATTGTGTGTTCTTCATGAAATGCAATGTTAAAAATCTAACGGGATAGATCGATGCCGTGACATTTTATTTGCGGAATGAAAAGTAAATGCAGAAAAGATTTCTTAGTTTGTGATTCGCATATGTACATTTCATATGTTTCTCGAAGTAAATGAACAATTTTATTAACTTGCAATAGTAGTGCATGCATGAAATATACGTTGATGTTTTTTGAATATATGGGAGATAGTAATAGCTTTGCATGGGATAAGATTCATCAGTGCAAAGCATGGGATACATTAGTACATTGCATTGGTTTCATAGTGTGCATTGTATGTGATTCATTAGTTTGCATTGCATTTGATTCATTCTTGCATTGCATGTGATTCATAGATGTGCTATGTAAGTGATTCATTGGTGTGATTTGAATGTGATCTTAATTGGCGTATTGCATGGGGTCCATTACTTTGCATTACATTCATTCGTTAGTTTGCATTGCATTGCATCCATCAAATGGAAGTATCTTTTCCGACTTGCAGGAGATATCTGTTTAACATAAATCTGTTCCCTTAACTAGAGTCATATATATTAAGACAGTCTGTTCATTAGGGCGATATGCTTCCACTTCACCACTTCTCGTTGCAACAAAATATAGAAGTCATTTAGATGCAAAAGCAAATTGAAAGAGAAGCCGTTAGAACTAAAATGGATACAACACAACTTGCTTTTTTTCGTCCATTACACAGAACACAGACCTAACTGCGTCTACTCACAACCCAAGCCCCAGATGGAGAATATATTGCTGAAACTGATGACACCAAAAACCTTATTTTTAACCCGTGCAAATGACCTACTAGAAAATCAAGAACTCGAGGCTCATCCGTTAAGGTGACAGTTAATTTTCTAGCTATGCCTTCAACCTTTCGCAGCCACAACCAAATCCCCTCTAATGAGCTACAAAATCTCTCGTGTACTTACTCACCAGTCACTTAAACGCCTTGGTCACGGAGCTGTGAGATTTCTCCGCTATTGCTAATTATGGATGCAGTTGGGGAACCGCATTTTCGCGATCAGTTTAGCAACGGTGACCTGACCTGCGAGAATCGTTACGGCATTATTCAGGATCAGCCAAGTGGATTTTGATAATTCACGAAAAATGTTTTTTGTAAATCCAGGTTAGTCCGGAATTTCTCGATGGGCGGAGTTGAATGACCAATCTCGGTCGGAACAACTCTGAATCGGGCTGGGTGACCATATCACAAAAGCCTCTATTGGTACGCGCACTTGCTTGAAAATTTCACAATAGGAAGCCTTTGACTTGATATTCAGTTATGAACACTTCAAGGAGTTCAATTCAATTAAATTTCATTACGTACACTCGTTTGTAAAAGTGTCAAAATAGAAAGCCTTTGATTTGAAATTTTAGTTTGGAACACTTCAAGGTTTTCAATTCAATTCAATCTCATAACGTACACTCGTTTGTAAAAATGTCACAATAGAAAGCCTTTGATTTGAAATTTTAGTTTGGAACACTTCAAGGTTTTCAATTCAATTCAATTTCATTACGTACACTCGTTTGTAAAAAGTCAAGATAGGAAACCTTTGAATGGAAATTTGGTTGGGAAATCTTCAATGGCTTCAATTCAATTCAATTTCATTACGTATACTCGTTTGTAAAAGGTCACGATAGGAAGCCTTTGATTTGAAATTTTGGTTATAAACACTTCAAGTTTTTAAATTACACCTTTCGATTGATGTATCATTTTTTGATTTAGACAAAATCTGAAAAATGTTATGACGTCATTGATACAAGGATCTCATAATTGAGCGATTTTTATAATTGATTTATCTCGTTTTTTTCATTGATCTTATCTTAACGAACTACGCAGCTTCCAAATTTGCAGTCGATAAACTATTAAGTTGTACAGAAATAGCTTCTTAGTGCATGTCAATTTTCAATGTTTTGAAACTATGGGGGAATGTGATATGCCTAAAAACACTATTTCTGGAGATAAAAACGGCTCATCAACTACAAATTTGGAATCTATGTAGTCACAAATTTAGGTAAGATTGATGAAAAAATCGAGGCAAATCAATTCTAAAATAGTTTAATTATGATGTCATTGGATTGATGACGTCATAAGAATTGTTCATAGTTTTTCAAAATAAACATTATGAATCATTAGAAAAGTCTAATCAAGTGCTGTCTGACCACATTATTTTTGAGCACGTCAGACTTACACATAAACAGGTATGGGGACATTTGTTAAAAAAATAACAGTTATCGACGTCATCAAATTTTGCACTTCCGGTCAAAATTGAAAATGCTTCCAAAACTTATTGGAATCTCCATGGTCGATTTGTAAACAATAAGCATAAAATCAAAGGCTTGGGATGTTGCTCGATATTTACGAGAAATTCCCTGTCTATTTATCCAATTTTTTCATCAAGTTTAAAAAAGGAATTTCTGTTTGATAATTCATCTCTGACCATTTATTGATTAGGGATATTAAGACCCCGTTTACACTAGCACGGATCCAAATGGATCCGTACCCAAATGAGCACAGATAAGCCTCCCGTTCACACCAGACCTGTGGATCCGTACCCATTTGTGTCTGCTATCTGGACCCATTTGGGATCGCTTTCCAAGGTGTACTCATTTGGATCCGTGCTCGTTCAGGTCTAGTGTAAACGGTTGGAATCGTTCCCAAACGGGTACGGATCGAAAGCGAGGCAAATTTCGCTTTGTTTTGAAATTAGACTCGGGTCAAAGGGCTGAAAACGGGGCTGGACCTAGCTGTTGATCCGTTCCAGTGTAAACGCTAGCAAATATGGGTACGGTTCCAAATTGGATCCGTACCCATTTGGATCTGTTCTAGTGTAAATGGGGTCTAAGACTTCCGATATGTCATTTAATGCATGAAACTGTCTCAAGCATACCCACCAAGTAGAAGCTCGAAACTTGTCTATAAAGAAATATTACGAAACACCCCTAATGACCACGGAAAGTTATCTTTTGGCTTCAATGCAAAATTCCTAACGGTAATATTGTACTATATCAAAGATTCAGAACGTTTTCTTTAACTTGCAAATATTAATGTTAATGTTATGATCAAGCTTCAGCCCCTTGAGCAATATCCTATTTTGTCCTCTGTGTATTTAGGTAACATGTAGAGTTTGCATTTTTGTTTCAAATATAATGACCTTAGGGTTGCTATTTAGTATGACGATCTTATGAAATAAGATTAAGGAGGGAAAATAAGAAGTCTGTTTCACTGGAGCAGAAGCAGGCAATGCAAAATCAATCTCAACGTGGACTGGCTGAGGCGTAGACTGAGGGCTAGTGAGTTCGAATCCTACATTTCATTTTCACAAGCTAATTTCGATTGATTCTATTTCAAATCATTTCAAATCAAGACGTTTTCAATGCGTTTGTTCTCGGGAATCGAATTTTTCGACAACTAGAATCAAATGTTCAGCAGGAAATGTTTTAGGGGAATCTATCCAGATTATCAATGTTACTATCCAGCTAACTATTAAATTTCACGAATATTATTTCCAGATTATTTGCTAAATTACAACTAGATCCATGAAACAACTATTCATGTAAACATGATCCGCACATTGGCATTGGAGGTTTATAGAACTCACATCAAATTGAATCCCTCTTTTATGCGAAATATTTTTTCAAGAGAAGCACATAAATTATAACCTAAGCGGAATAAAAAACCATAGATATTCAGAAAGTTATTAACACCAAAAATGGAATCAAATCTTGTTTTATCTTGGACCTAAAATATGGAATTCACCCCCAATTGACAGAAAGATAGCATCGTCCGCCAACCATATCAAAATGTTGATGAAAATGGTGCATCCCTTTTTGTTAGAAATGATCTGTCCTAGGAGTGGTCAGACTTGATGTAACTCTTTACAGTTAGTTACTTTATATATCAAAACTAAATAATTTATATCATTATTATGATCATTACTATTATTAAAATTGTTATTTTTTCATTATTATGCTTACTGTTAATCACTGCATTGATTTTTCTATCTCTTAGTCCCTGACTGGAGCACAATCGAAGAGGATATGATGAGAGAATCAGATGACGCAATTAAGACATGTGTTACAAGAAGTTTAATGATCACGCCGCACTGTTAAAAGGAAGGTGAGTCTTCGTTTTCTTAATTGAATCCATGAGGTTTGATGGCTTTTTTAAAATCAAATTTCCTAACGTACCCATCACATTTCTACCATGATTTCATCCTAATCACATTTTTGCACTAGCTCAAGACTCGAAGCAGCATTGGTAAAACGTGGCCATGCCATGTTATCAAAAATAGGCCATAGACTGTCATCGTTTCAGATATTGGACGGCATGTGATAAAATTCCAATCAATGAACATATTTGTATTTGGATATGTGCCAAGGGGCAAATGGATCCCTAAAAATCTTTCAAAATCTTCCTTCTACAATTCTATGACTCTCATTAGAATCCCTGAAAATCCTTTGAGAAGAAGTGACATGCCCCTTGATGTCTCCTGCTGTCAGAAAAGTTTGAAAGTGAAGTACTACCCTCTAACTGTGCTGATTCCCTGCAAGGTGGGGCTTGTTCTAACGTGGATTTGGGCCTGCTTCTTGGAACCCCCAGATAACTATGTTTCCACAAAGATCATTTCATCTTATTATGATTATCATGGTCACTTGTTACCAGGTTTTGCCCTAACGTGGATTCTGGCCCTATTCTTGGGAGGGGTATACCAGGAGATTACCCCCAGAATACTGTGTTTCCCCACAGAGCTATGATAATGATTATCGAGATCATTTGTAGAGCTGGAAATCTTTTTAAAAGCAAGCCCTATTTTCAGGCTGACAAGATGTAGACTACAGCCTGATCGAAGAAAGTATCGCCAAAACATATGCTTTACTTTACAACTACCTTTTGTTTCTGTTAACAAACGTTTTCCCTCTTTCTTAGTCGCCAAGAGACTCGGGCACAGTCGGATAGTCGATGAAAACCGCATATTACGATGAAATACATGGCAGAATATGATGACACTTAAAATCGAAGTTCTATGAAGTTTGATGATTACACTGCGCTGTTAAAAGGAAGGTGAGTCTTCGTTTTCTTAATGGAATCCATGAGGTTTGATGGCCTTTTCGAAATCAAATTTCCCAACGTACCCATCACATTTCTACCATAATTTCATCCTAATCACATTTTGTAACTAGCTTTTATTAGCCAATATTAAATTTTAATATGTAACCTCGTGACGACTTCGTTTCTAACATTATTTTTTTTGAATTTGATCATTTCATTGCGGTGATGAGCGTTTGATCTCCAAGCGCAAGTAACGTACATTAATCAATAACACTGCCAGAATTCCCAGATAATGAGATTTTAATGGAATTTAACCCTTTAAAACATGATTTCCCAACAATCAAAGTAGTGTATTGATAGTTGATAGGTAAGTATGCTTACTATCTTTGTAAGGTATTTGTTTATACGCAGAGTAAAAAGGGTCTACTGAATGGGTAGACATCATCAAAGCAGTGAATTGATAGTTGATAGACAAATATGCTTACTATCTTCGTAAGGTATTAGTTTATGTGCAAAAGCACAAAGGGTCTACTGAATAGGTAGACATTATCATTATATATGTGTCATTATATATGTGTCATTATATATTCTGACAACCTTAACCTGCAACACTTGTGGAAGCCCCTGGAGTGATGTTAATGCATTTTTTTTTAATTGGAAGAGACTTTCATACAGGCTGCTTGGCCTAATTCGGAATAAACTTATATTATTATTATATTATCAAAGCATTGCATTTATAATTGATAGACAAATACGCTTACTAACTTCGTAAGGTATTACTTTATGTGCAAAGCACAAAGGTCAAACTGAATAGGTAGACATTATCAAAGCAGTGTATTGATAGTTGATAGGTAAGTAACTTTACTATCTTCGTAAAGTATTAGTTTATGTGCAGAGTACCAAGGGTCTACTAAATAGGTAGACATTATCAAAGCAGTGAATTGATAGTTGATAGGTAAGTACGCTTACTATCTTCGTAAAGTACTAGTTTGTGTGCAACGCACAACGGGTCAACTGAATAGGTAGACATTATCAAAGCAGTGAATTGATAGTTGATAGACAAATACGCTTACTATCTTCGTATGGTATTAGTTTATGTGCAAAGCACAAAGAGTCAACTGAGTAGGTAGACATTATCAAAGCAGTGAATTGATAGTAGATAAACAAATATGCTTACTATCTTCGTAAGGTATTAGTTTATGGGCAGAGTACAAAGGGTCTACTAAATAGGTAGAAATTATCAAACCAGTGGATTGATAATTGATAGACAAATAAGCTTACTATTTTCGTAAGGTATTAGTTTATGTGCAGAGTAAAAAGGGTCAACTAAATAGGTAGAAATTATCAAACCAGTGAATTGATAATTGATAGACAAATATGCTTAATATTTTCGTAAGGTATTAGTTTATGTGCAGAGTAAAAAGGGTCAACTGAATAGGTAGACATTATAAAAGCAGTGTATTGATAGTTGATAGGTAAGTACGCTTACTATCTTCGTAAAGTACTAGTTTGTGTGCAACGCACAACGGGTCAACTGAATAGGTAGACATTATCAAAGCAGTGTATTGATAGTTGATAGGTAAGTATGCTTACTATCATCGTAAAGTATTAGTTTATGTGCAAAGCACAAAGGTCTAACTGATAGACAAATACGCTTACTATCTTCGTAAGGTATTAGTTTATGTGCAAAGCACAAAGAGTCAACTGAGTAGGTAGACATTATCAAAGCAGTGAATTGATAGTAGATAAACAAATATGCTTACTTTCTTCGTAAGGTATCAGTTTATGGGCAGAGTACAAAGGGTCTACTAAATAGGTAGAAATTATCAAACCAGTGAATTGATAATTGATAGACAAATATGCTTACTATTTTCGTAAGGTAATAGTTTATGTGCAAAGTACAAAGGGTCAACTGTATAGGTAGACATTATCAAAGCAGTGAATTGATAATTGATAGACAAATATGCTTACTATCTTCGTAAGGTATTAGTTTATGGGCAGAGTACAAAGGGTCTACTAAATAGGTAGAAATTATCAAACCAGTGGATTGATAATTGATAGACAAATATGCTTACTATTTTCGTAAGGTATTAGTTTATGTGCAGAGTAAAAAGGGTCAACTGAATAGGTAGACATTATCAAAGCAGTGTATTGAAAGTTGATAGGTAAGTATGCTTACTATCATCGTAAAGTATTACTTTATGTGCAAAGCACAAAGGTCTAACTGATAGACAAATACGCTTACTATCTTCGTAAGGTATTAGTTTATGTGCAAAGCACAAAGAGTCAACTGAGTAGGTAGACATTATCAAAGCAGTGAATTGATAGTAGATAAACAAATATGCTTACTATCTTCGTAAGGTATTAGTTTATGGGCAGAAAACAAAAGGTCTACTAAATAGGTAGAAATTATCAAACCAATGGATTGATAATTTATAGACAAATATGCTTACTATCTTCGTGAGGTATTAGTTTATGTGCAGAGTACAAAGGGTCAACTGTATAGGTAGACATTATCAAAGCAGTGAATTGATAGTTGATAGACAAATATGCTTACTATCTTCGTGAGGTATTAGTTTATGTGCAGAGTACAAAGGTCTAACTGATAGACAAATACGCTTACTATCTTCGTAAGGTATTAGTTTACGTGCAGAGTACAAAGGGTCAACTGAATAGGTAGAAATTATCAAACCAATGGATTGATAATTTATAGACAAATATGCTTACTATCATCGTAAAGTATTAGTTTATGTCGAGTTTATGTGCAGAGTACAAAGAGTCAACTGAATAGGTAGACATTATCAAAGTAGTGAATTGATAGTTCATAGACAAATATGCTTACTATCTTCGTGAGGTATTAGTTTATGTGTAGAGTACAAAAGGGTCAACTGAATAGGTAGACATTATCAAACCAGTGGATTGATAATTGATAGACAAATACGCTTACTATCTTCGTAAGGTATTAGTTTACGTGCAGAGTACAAAGGGTCAACTGAATAGGTAGAAATTATCAAACCAATGGATTGATAATTTATAGACAAATATGCTTACTATCATCGTAAAGTATTAGTTTATGTCGAGTTTATGTGCAGAGTACAAAGAGTCAACTGAATAGGTAGACATTATCAAAGCAGTTAAATTGATAGTTGATAGACAAATATGCTTACTATCTTCGTAAGGTATTAGTTTATGTGCAAAGCACAAAGAGTCAACTGAGTAGGTAGACATTATCAAAGCAGTGGATTGATAGTAGATAAACAAATAAACAAATATGCTTACTATCTTCGTAAGGTATTAGTTTATGGGCAGAGTACAAAGGGTCTACTAAATAGGTAGAAATTACCAAACCAGTGGATTGATAATTGATAGACAAATATGCTTACTATTTTCGTGAGGTATTAGTTTACGTGCAGAGTACAAAGGGTCAACTGAATAGGTAGGAATTATCAAACCAGTGAATTGATAATTGATAGACAAATATGCTTACTATTTTCGTAATGTATTAGTTTATGTCGAGTTTATGCGCAGAGTACAAAGGGTCAACTGAATAGGTAGACATTATCAAAGCAGTGTATTGATAGTTAATAGGTAAGTATGCTTACTATCTTCGTCAAGTATTAGTTTATGTGCAAAGCACAAAGAGTCAACTGAGTAGGTAGACATTATCAAAGCAGTGGATTGATAGTAGATAAACAAATATATTACTATCTTTGTGAGGTATTAGTTTATGTGCAGAGTACAAAGTGCCAACTGAATAACTAGATAATTGGAAGCAGTGCATTTAGCTGATAGGCAAATATGCTGATATCTTTGTAAGGTACGCAAATAATTATTATCCCCAAAGCACTAGAGACAAAGTTAACGTTGTCAATATACAGTATACAATGTAAGCCTGGTTTTCTAGATAGATTTAGTTATTTTTGCATTTTGATTATATTTCAGGTAACAGTGCCAAAGCAAAGCCTACCCAGATATGAGCTAAGGAGTGTTTTTATATTAGTCGAATTTGAGCCTAGGCCTTCTCAAGATGATCTTATCTTTAATTGTTTTCAAAGGTCGCGTTTCTTTAAACTATATCCTTATAAAAAAGCGAATTGTACTTTAGCAACCAAATAATACCTTTCCCCCGTTTGTTGATTTTCCATCTTTTCCCAGCCCCAGACCTTTATATCGGAGTTTCTTCAATCCTATTTACAAAATTCTCAAGGCATAGTCAAGACTATGCAATACACTCTTTTTGTATAAGAACAATTTTATAAGAACACGAGCCTCAGATTTTGCCAAATCTTAAGAACAATTTAAGAACAAACTGAGGCTGACCATTTCAAGGTCAATACAAGAATTATGCGAAATAAACAAGAGACTGACAAATAATTACAAAACAAGCAAATTGACAGCACACAGATATATCAGATGGTCAAGAGAGTCCACATTTGAACCAAATATCACAACTGATAAGGAAAACAGGCTTCCAAAGCATTGTGAAAGTAAGAACAATTAAAAAAATTTCAGGTTGAAAATAGAGGAATATTTAAGAACATCCAGCTTCAAATCAAATTTACTGGTTCTTATAAAAAGAAAAGAGTGTAATAAAATAGATACGAGACATACTAAAGTTGTGTCCCTGCCTCGGCCTTAAGCAGAGAAATTATGTAGCCCCTATTTATTACGATCCCCCGTTCACTAATTTCGAAAAATTTCCAATACACCCCCCTCCGTTTTATTTGACCCCCCTCTTTTATTTGACTCCCTCCGTTTATTTAGAACTTTAGAGTACACAGCTCTCGCTTCCCTCTGGGTCATGGTGACCTTGAAAGAATAAGGCCAGCGCAGATGATTTCCACTGCCCACTATTTCTTTGATCTTATCTTCCTAATCCGCTCTGTTGATTCTCCCTGATACGAGCGGCCCTTGCTCTCCAGTTGAGTTAGGCCCATTGCCCATCCCTCATAATCGTATTGGTGGTGAGCATAAGATCGCATATTTCAGAATCATATTCTGTGATAGCCATATTCCGTCTTTTATGCTAAATAGTTTTGATGCCAGAACGTCTAAAAAGGATTTGAGAGCGAAGCACGAAGTATTCTAACATAAAGAGAAGATGAAGTATGGAAATCACCGTAGCTCAGTAGAAAATATTAGAGGCAAACATGTTTGAGAGCAATAGAATAAAAAGGCACCGTGGTTGAAATGATCGATTTTGGGGATTACAAGCTTTACCATCTTTGATTTATGCAGTTTTGTCCCCTGAGCATCCCTTAGTCCATTGTGGTGTCTTCAAATTCGCAACGGATGCTGGGATAATATTTTCCGGATTCCTTTGCGCAAGGGGGCAAATTTACATAAATACAAAATGGTAGACTTAACTGGAAAATGCTCCATTTGATGATTTCCCATAATTTGATATAGACTTGGGACCTGCAGTTTTCGACAATATTGCCATATTCATCTGTGGGGGATTTCCTATTTGAGGTACAGAGAAGCATCTCATCATTAAACAACTAGACATGGATTGAGGGTATCTTACTGCAAAAATGCCTGAAACGAAGTCAATGACTTTTCAGGGTTGCTTTCCTTTCCAAGTTTCCTCTTGCTGGGTTGCTGGGAGCATGCAAATGAACGGGTTTCAGGTAGGGGTGGTAGCAATACTTGAATATTTAGCACAAGTGCTCAGCAACTCCGAGGGCTGGGGCCAGTTGCTTGTGGAAAAAAGCGTTTTGATATTAATGCATATAGACTAATCCCACTACGGCTACGTCGCTCCGTCCCTGAAACGGACCGCTCACAACTAAGATCAAATGATTCCTCATCTAAAATATGTTAGTGAAATTTTAGGTTGATATGATAATGGTATGCAGGCTAATATGGAAAAAACTATTGACTACTCAGGTGGTGTAGAGCTGGGGGGCTCAGCCCCCTAGTTATTTTTTCTTCGATTTGGGGGGGCAACAACCCCCCTAGTTATTTTTTCTTTGATTTTGGGGGGCTACAGCCCCCCTTAGTTATTTCAAAACAAAAAATGATTCTTTCTTTAATGAAATCTTTATCATTGTGCTCAACGAATCCATCAGGAAAGGTATTTTTTCTAGCTGTTCTAAAATGAAAATGCTTGAGATATCGAGACATAAAGTGATGTTTCCCCACCTGTTTTCACGTGTTTTCAGCTCAGCTATGAAATGACACTTTTTCACTATGCAACATTTGCTTTCCTATTCCAGAGTGCCTTGCAGATTTTCGTTTTCTCTAGACCACAGGTTTTTTTAAGTAATGACAGTGGCGTAGCCGACGGTGTTTACCTGTAGGGCGAACCACTAAGGGCCCCCCACTTACTGGCAAGGGGCCCCAGACCTCCTACTTCACTAAGGGCCCCACACACCTCAGCTACGCCACTGAGTAATGACTTACGTCATTGCATACATCATTACTTTCCACACCTAGAAATGGGCCCCCTAGTTATTATTCTAATTCTGCACCAATGCTGATATCCACCGTATACGTATCCAGCAGTCGTTTATCACTAAAGGTACAAAAACGGGAATACATCTATTACGGAATATCATTCTGGGCAATAGGATTTCCTACAAACCTCTCTATCAAAATTTCTTGCTCTGCTTCAAGTTAATCTTATTGCACAATCAGAGAGGCCCTTTTCTCATCTGGCCCCTACTCACCAGCCACTGTAAAAATAACCCTCGTTACCTGCATGCAATGCAAATAGTATTTTCGTTCTCATTTATCAGAGTTTTTATAAAGCAGGGCCAGATCCCAGATCCAGACTATACTGTTTTTTAAAAGCACAATCTCAGAATGTTTCAAAACTGGAGAATGATGCGCGTATTTTTTAAGGGCAAATAGCTTTGATTTCCGGTTTCTTACACTTTTTTTTTAAAAATCAGTAAAATTGGTTTGAAGCTGACTGTTCTTACACCTTTCTCTGTTTTCAGCCTGAAATGTTCTTAAATTGTTCTCACTTTAATGATGCTTTGGAAGCCTGTTTTTGCAGTCAGTTGTGTTTATTTTTGCAAATTCTGACTCTCTGGGCCATCTGACTTGGTTATCATGACTTGGGCCATCTGACTTGGGTCTTCTGACGATGGCCATCTGACTTGGGCCATCTGACTAATCATTGTGCTGCCAATCTGCTTGTTTTGTTCAAATATGAGCAAAATATGGTCAGCTTCCGATTTTTCTTAGCTTGTTCTTAGATTTTGCCAGAATATGAGACTCGTGTTTCATAAAAATGCTCTTATAAAGAAAGAGTGTATTTCTTATTTGGTGATTTTTCAGAAATTTTTACCTCCTACCCTTCTCAAAACTGCGTTGAGTTGAACAAGAGTTTCTAGACAAGGGCTTCACTTTGGCGAACTTAAAATGGGTTTATCTACAATACTTTTGGCGATGCGAAAAAAATCTGACCAAAATTCAGATTTGCTATTAGTGACATCTTGTTCTGTTCTTATTTGTATTGTTAATTGCTGTTGTTGTATTTCGTAATTCTGTCATTAGCTATAAAGATACAATGTACATTGTAATTAGGTTGTTGATGGAATAAAAAATTCAAAATTCAAAAAATTCATATGGAAAGGAGAAGATGATGGGGTGCAGATCACCCATTTTTAAGAAGATGGCCCATGAGAGTTTGCAGAAATGCAATCAATTTTTGACCGACGGAGGAATGAGGGTGTGGCCTTTCAAACGTTACCCTTGAAGCGCTCACTAACCCCTACCTTTTTGACAAATGTTTGCTGAAACACTGTCTGCTGATTCTTATGAAGGTTGTCCTTAAAGAAAACGTCAAAAGTCATTGAAAAGAAGGGTTATTGGAATTCGACTCTAAACATGTTTAAAAATGAATGAGCTTCCTTTGAGATATTTGAATATTAATCAGAACTTAAGAGTGTCCGATAATCTCCATTCATGAGCAATAGGAATAGATGATATCCAGCTGGTTTCATTATCATGTTGTGCAAAATTCTATCGTGTCACGTTTGTCGTGAAGGTGGCTTTGAATGGTGCCCTTGTGGAAGCAGTAATCCCCTATGTAACAGGATTTCTTGGTTATTACATAAGTTTTAGGGGGTAGGCCCAGAGAGAGAATGCAGGCCAGTAGAGAGAACGCAGATCCCACATGAAGGTCCCGGGTTCGAAACCACCTATTTTACATTTCAAATGTCACAAAGTGAGAGGAGAGAATTTGCCAGATCTCTTAAGCTTCAGGCAAAAAAGCAAAAGGAATCAGGAGGTGTGGTCACATCAAGAGGAAGGGCAAAGGCTGCACTGCTCGATTAGTCCATTACTCATTGGGCCCATCAACCAGCACATAAACCAATACCTTAAGAAGATAGTAAGCATATTTGCCTATCAACTATCCCATGCAATGGAATGCAATGGGTACATAAGGGGTTCCTGTTAATCAAATAAAGAACGATTTCTTGATAACTTTGTGCTTTTCTAAGGTACAGGTACAGTACTATCAGTCCTTACATAGCAGGAGGCAGGACACCAGGGGCGGACTGGCTATAACATTAGGGCCCGGGCATCCAACCAGGTGGGGGTCTGGGGGCGCTGTAAGCCCCCAGTGGGTCCAGGGGGCGAAGCGCCCGGGGGCTCCTGAGATTTTGCCATTTCTAAAACGTTAAAATGGCTTAGGATACTGAAATCTCTATTTCTGCAGAATGGAAGCTAAATAAAGTATCTATATATTAGTTTTATAATTACAAAAGCATTAGGAAGCGTTTCGTCTGATATTTTTGAGCTACAAGCCAACGAACTTAATCCTTAGCGTTTCTTTGCAAATCAACAATGTAAACAATAATAGTAGGGTTAATAATAATGATTAATAGGGTTAACAATAACGACTGTTTATCTGTTCTGCAATTAAAAGTTTAGAAGCCTAGAAAGTTCCTTGGAAGTCTTAAAAAATTCTGAAATCACTTCATCGTTGGATATGTCATTTCACACTCTTCTCTCAATGCTCAGAAGCATAAACGCTTCCAGTTGCTCTTGGCTCAGCATGCTTATAAGAAACGACGTCCCTTTTATATTTTTGTCCAGATAACCAAATACTTAAAACTGATATTTGAATTCATGCGCTAAACCCAAATCTGACAAGAATCTGATGAGTATATATAAGGAGAAATGAAGAGGGCCCCATTTACTGCAAAAATAAACAGAACAAGCTAGTATGCCATCAAATAGGAAATTTGAAAAAAAAAATTATTTAGAGAGGGCCCCCATGGGCGATCGCCCGGTAGCCCGACCAGCCAGTCCGCCCCTGCAGGACACCATAGAGAGAATGTAGGTGTCTTGAAAGAGATACATAGAATCATTTCCTGGGTCCCTGCTTTTACAAAACTGCAGTTAACAACTTTTTGAAGCCCTTCACGCTTTCCTACGGAGCAGTTTCGTGAGTCTATATACACTTTGAAAGCAAAAATGCATTAACGAAGAGGAATATGGGTACCAATGTACATCTATAACACTCGAAATTCAGCTAAAGTCTCATTGAATATATTATTGAATTGGATAGAATAAATACAAGATATGATTATGACTATTGAATTATAGAGTTTCTTGTTGAAGAACGATAAATCAAATAACTCTTTAGAAAAAGACATACAAGATTTAATTATGAAGTGTATTCAAATGTACTTTTATAGCATTTAAGATTCAGCAAAAGTTTCATTGAATTTATGATTGAATTGGATGGAATAAGTAATAGAGATTATTATGATGATTAAAGTATCGAGTTTCTTGTTGAAGAACGATAAATCAAATAACTCTTTAGAAAAAGACATACAAGATTTAATTATAAAGTGTATTCAAATGTAATTCTATAACATTTAAAATTCAGCAAAAGCTTAATTGAATTTATGATTGAGTTGCATGGAATGAATACTATAGATTATTGTGATGATTAAATCATCGAGTTTTTAGTTTTTAGTTGAACAGTAATAGAATAGTGAAGATGATGCAATTGTGTAGAAATTATACATGTAAACTTCAATGACATTTAGCAGTTCAGCAAAAGTCTTCTTGAAAATATTGTTAGATGATATGGAAACCATGTGCTTAATGAATTTATGTACAAGATTATTAACATGGCTCTGACAGCGGATTTAATCCGAAACACGAAATGATGCCTCTACTGTGAATAGACCTGGAACAGGATATACCTGTAGGCTAGCAGAACGGATAGCTTGCAATTAGCTTGATAATACCCTATTTCCCATCAGGGGCGCATCTAAGGGGGGGTTGTGGGGGTTGTAGCCCATGCCCTTATTATTAAGGAAACTAATTTGCCCTATTTTCGTCAGGCTAATCATTCTGAATTCCCCATTTCAAAGAGAAATTGAAAGATTCTAAGCCATTTTAAAGCCTCAGAAATGTCAAAATCTCAGGATTTTCCGAGGGCTCTGCCCCCTTGACCCCTACTATAGTCCCTCCTTGCCATTTTTTGTGGCTAAAACCCCTGCCCTCCAAAATTCCTAGTTGCGCCCCTGCCCATACGTTATCCTTTGATATGTGTGATACGCCCCCCCCCCCTTTCTATGGGTGCTGGATCCGACCCTGGCAAGTGTGAGCTAACGTGTTGTCCTGATTAAAGACAGTGGTTAGCGTGCTTGCCTTGGGTAGGTTAGGTCCTGGGTTCTAGACTAGTTAAAGGCATATTTTGACTATGCAAGCCCTTAAGTCAGAATATATTCCCTCCTTGTTAGACATTCAGTTGATGACTGATTTAGTACAGTGATGACTGATTTAGTACAGTGGTTTAATGCAGCTGGCATTTGAAGGAAAAAGCAGTTTCTTGTAGTTAATTTCGAATAAATTTCTTGTAGTTAATTTTATGGAAAATTATGATCATCAGATTGCTGAGTTTTCAGTCGAAGAGCTCTAGGTTGAGTATGGGTGTTAAATACAGAGGATGAATTGTAACATTTAGAGGTTTTCGTCTTCTGGCTTTGAGTTATCTTGAAATATTATGTATACTTAAGCTCCAAACATAGTAAGTAAAATATTTTTAGGTGTTTTATCAAATTTGATGTAGTTTATTCTAAAACGAATAAAGACCAAGTCGTCGAGATAGATGAAGATGGTGTTTTTATACCAAAAGACTTTTGCTAGTTTTATTGTTGTTGTTGTTGTTTTCAATAGTCTAATGCCATAAAGATTTCCAAGACCTGAAAAATGATAGGTTTTAAGATAACGCTTACTAAATAATCAAGTTGTGTTTTAGTAAATAAGAGCATAATTATAATATTTCATGTACATTACATAATGCCATGGAGATGAGATGAATTAAGCAAACGTGTTTACGTCCTTAACCAGATATGAATTCAAGGCTTTATGGTTGCATTCAAGGCTTTATGGTTGCCTAGACTTGAATTAGTTTTTACAGGTACTGAGATGGATTTGATGTCATCAACTAATCGTTAATGAGAATTGAATAGGCCGGTTTTCCAATGAGGTACGATCTATAGAAATGCAACTTTAGTCTCACCATGATATGTATAGCTGGATCCATAAGCATCATTGCTTTTAGCAATACAAAGAAAACCTTTCGTAAGTTTGAGAGAGAGGAAGATTCGAGATTTAACAACACATCATGTCCAGGCTGTAGTTGCATCTCTAAAGAACTACGTCACAGGAAAAAAAGTCTATATAATGACTCAAGTAGCCATTGTGAAATTCAAACAAATATAAATTTTGATATGATAAGACTGTCAAAATAATATTGATGGGGTATTCATGCTCTTTCGCTGTATTGCACTATGGCCATATGTTATCTTGAATTCGAAATTCAGAAAAATCCAATACTAACAACTAACACAAAATAAGTGAACAAAATCTCTTTACTAAGGATGCAATGGTGAGCCAAGATGCTGGACTACTAGGGGAACCTAGCACACAAAGATATACCGGTTCAAGTACCCCAAAATGGCTGTATCGACTGAAGATTTGCATCCAAACACTAAACAAAATTAACTACCTAAGTAATAAATAAAGAACGATAAAACAATAAAATCGAGCAATAACTCTACCATCATTCAGCAATGAAATGCTATCTGTTAAAATTTGCCTTGCAGTGTGGCAGCGTTGGTCCTAACTAACATTAACAAGGAAAATACTCTCTTTCTTTTCATTCATTTCTTTGTTCATATCAATATCATACTATATTTACTGCTTCTTCTGTCAAAACAAAAAAAGACAAATTCAAACAGATCTAGATACAGTGAGGCCTTACTTGAAATAGAGGCTAGGTGGCCTAAATTTGAATAATATGTGGTTTTGGGTTTTAATTCTTTTGCCATCGAGTTTCTATAGCTGAATTAGTCGTTCTTCTTTTATGTATTGCTATTCTTATGTTCCTATGCCTACAATTCGTAAAATTGGAATCTAGCCATCTTTATCAAAACTTAGTACAACAAATATTTCTAAATCCAATTGTGTTTATTTTGCTATCTTCCTCGTTTTTCTTTGATATCTCACTATTCTTATCTTTCTATTGTTAAAATGATAAAATTGGAATCTAGCCATTTTTATCAAAAACATAAGATTAACGTTTTAGAGATATGCTATACTACTCGGATGTTTTTAAGTTCAGCTTACACCATCAGCAGGAAGACTATCAAATTTGTAAAAAATATCTTGTCTTAGATTTTTAAAGAACAAAACAATAATATATGGTGCTGTATCAAAAACTGTAAGTTAAGTCATGTCCAGTATATAGTCATAGTTTTTTCATTCTAAATTACTTGTGATAGTAATTGTTCTTTAAATGATTAAATCAACATTTGCATGTGGTCGTACTAAAGTCTTTCATAATGACTACTAAATTGCCAAGTTATCTCTAGAAAAATTATATGGTTAGTTATAGAAGTTATATGCTTAGACCTATTTATCTATGAAATCTAGAGTCAGTTGAATTATATTTTTCATGCTATCATTATAAAGTCTTCCACCACCATATGATAAAAGCTGTAATAGTCATTATTTAAAAATCCATTAATATATCTAGAAAAAGGTTATGTGTATTAAGTAGATACCTCCACATGGCTAATTCGTTTGCATTACCTGTGCTATTGAAAATTAGGTATATTAGTAGGTCCCCGAATCAATTTAAAAGAAGTTTACCTGAAGAAGATATTATTATTGAACCGTTTTAGAAGCATGGTTTAATCTTGTGGATATTCTATAGACTTAGTTGGTTCTCGTATTAGTAGAAAAGATTGCAATATTGATAAAGCCCCAGCGAGAAGCGGCTTCAAAATTACATCTTTTCATCGAAATAAATATTTTCTGACTACCTGTTCCAATTTCTTAGTCTCTCTTAGGGGTATTCATGGCTGGGATATAAATCCTCACTACACTCTTTTTTTGATAAGAACAATTTTATAAGAACACGGGCCTCAGATTATGCCAAATCTTACAACAATTTAAGAACAATTTAAGAACAAACCGAGGCTGACCATTTCAAGGTCAATATCAGAATTATACAAAATAACCACGGGACTGACAAATAATTTCAAAACAAGCTAATTGACAGCACACAGATATATCAGATGGTCAAAAGAGTCCAAATTTGAGGCCACGCTTCCAAACCACTGTAAAAGTAAGAGCAATTCAAGAACATTTCAGGCTGAAAATAGAGGAATATTCAAGATCAGCCAGCTTCAAATAAAATTTACTGGTTCTTATAAAAAAAGAGTGTATTAGACATGCTTGAAGTATTGTTAAATCACTTTAGCCCTTTCAATAATTAATTAGCTAAAAAACCCAATGGCGAAAGAAGTCTTCAATCAAACAGTAAACTAATACAAAATATCATATCTGCTGTTTCATCATTCGTTCAATATATGGCTATGTTTTCATAAAAGCTACGGCTAAATTCCAATCAAATTTCCTAGATATTGTTCTTAAAGTCAACATTTGCATCTGGACATACTTATGTCTTAAATAATGATGGGCAAATCGACGAGTAATCTCTTGAAAAATTAGATTTGCTTAGTTCTAAGAGTAAATTTGACCGTCAGAGTTGTGATGTAGTCAATTCTTACAAAGGTAATGAAGCATGAATAGCAAACAGTTTGATAAAAATGATGGATATTACACAATTACTAAAGAAATAGTCTTCTTGTCAAGCAAAGAAAACAACATCTCAACACTGAATTACTTTACACCAGCAAAATAGATTTAAATGACTTGAGATCTTTCAATACGTTCGGAAGCTTTTGGTGAAAGGACTCTCTAATGGAATCTTTAACTTATAGAAATATTGTATCTGTTGTGTTAAAACGTAAATAGTAGCTAGGCAGTTTGTAGCAAAAGGGAACTATACAGATAATAATAAATTCTTCCTTGGTAAGCAAATAAGTACACCGAAAACTGCTGTAGACCAGAAGCGTAGCTTTTGATAAGCAATGTATTTGTATCTTTCAGACAAGTGTTGTTACTTTTTGTTAGAGAATATCATTTAACTGTTTTGAGGGGTCAAATTGGTATGAACACTACTGATGCGGGGATGGCTAAGTTGTTAGATCACTCGATCCTTGATTCAAGGGTGCCGGGTTCAAAACTACCTTCAGACCTGTCAAAAGTGTAAGGATAGAATTTGCCAGCGCTCTGTAATTCCGGGTGAAAAGGCAAAAGGAATCACGAGGTTTGGTCACCTCGAGAGGAAGGACCAGGGACGCACTGCTCGATTAGTCTACCTATTCAGTGGGTCCTTTATGCTTTGCACGTAAACCAATACCTTACGAAGATAGTAAGTGTATTTGCCTATAAACTATCAATACATGGCTTGGGTTAGTCTACCTATTCAGTGGGTCCTTTATGCTTTGCACGTAAGCCAATACCTTACGAAGATAGTAAGTGTATTTGCCTATCAACTATCAGCTATCGACAACGATGCTCTTTTCAATTGTATGTATAGAGGCTATGTTACGCTCTTCTGACTGCTCTGTATGTTGTCTCTTTGAGGTAATACCACATAAATTTAGCTCTTTCGATACATACTAGAGCTTTGGTGGGAGAACTCTCAAAAGAAACCTTAAACTAATAGAAATGTTGTATCGGTTGCTACAAACCAAAAAATGTTAAGATGTTGCAATGATTTAAAGGAATTTGTGCTTCGTTTTAAATTCTTGGTAGTAGTTGGCAGTGATTGTTCTTTAGAGCAAAAGCTACATGGATGGATGTACCAACGTATTTTAATGGAATGACCAAATTTATTAGCTTTGTGTTGTAAATTATGTGCTTAATGTTAGGGGCTGGATGATCAATGATAGGAAAACTATAGATATCAAACAATGAGTATAGAAACATATTTTTGGTAGCCATTAAGCCAAAAATTAACCATAAAACTAAAAAGAGTCTAATATAGTAAATAGAAATTGTATTAAACATTAAGTATAGAAACATATTTTTGGTAACTATTAAGCCAAAAATCAACCATAAAACTAAAGAGATTTTAAAAAAGAATGCATCTTTACCATTATAACAAATATTTTCTGAATTCTCATCAAAGCAACCTTTTAACGAATTTCGAGTGCCAAAATAATTGTTACATAGCCTTAGCTCTTTCAATATATAGGAAAGCAATTACGCAATTAAAGAATCCAAAAATGAATCTCAAACTAATAGAAATGTTGTATCTGATGTTGCATCAATAGAACTTTAAGAGATGTTCATGATATAGCTGTTTTGATAAATGTATATGTATATTCATCGTGAGTTATCATAATTCATCATGTATATTTATCATAGTATATGAACTAAATTAGTGCACTGGTGAAGATTATATCGAAATATTTGAAGCATGGTTTATTTCTGAATTGGTTTTTAATCAACTTGTAGCTACCAACAAAAGTTTTTAATCAAAGTTTGGCAACTCGTATCATCATATTTATCATCTTTATACTTATTTTACACTATAGTTGTAATAGGTAGTAACTGTTCTTTATATTAGAGGTTTGTATGGATGTTCTGACTTGATGACCCAATGAAAAGCTTTCGGTTGAAAATTTTATGCTTAATGTTGAAACACGTTTGGTTTCATTTTCATTCTCTTTCTGTCGTAATACTCTGATGGGTGTCCGTCACAAAACCTAAGTAGTTATCATGTTTTGCTATCTTCCGATTTTACTCGCCATCCTCAAGCTCTGTACCGAACAAAGACTGTTCTTACGTACTACTCTAATGAGTGTCATACGCAAATCTTCAGTAGTTATAATGTTTCTTAGGTTTCCGAATTTCCACGCGATCCTCAAGTTTTTTACCGATCAACGACTGTTGATGCTAAACGTAATGATGATTAATATCGAACACGAAAGTATATCATAGATGGAGAATTCGTGCTCTTTTGCTCTCCGCTGTATCTTTGAGGTATTGTTACGAAACTTGTGGTTTTGATTGTTGTGCTTCTGCCGTGGTTTTCCTATTGTGTGTTTTTCAAATTCCTTTAATTGTTAAATTTCTATTCCTTCATTTGATAGAATTGGAATGAAGCCATTTGATGATAAGAACCGTTTTATTGAAAGCAGTATAGAAGCTCTGCTGGACGGCTATGAAATTGTTAATACACTTGAAATGCATGTGATATACTTGAAAACATTCAGCTTTCATCACAATCAGGAAAACTAGTAGTGAAAGGATAGGTTAATCTGATAAAGCTTATTATTTCTATGCTGTTGTGTTGAATTCGGTATTTTCAAGAACATTTGACGAGGCTACTCCATCACCAATACATCACATTTTAGAAAATTTGATAGTTATGTAACGTAAACTGGTGTTATTCTTTAAGAGGCACGATCAGCACTCACATTCTTCTTCAAGAACAGTTTCTTTACAAAGATAGATGATATTTTGTGACATTATTGTGACTTAAGATCAAACATTTCTTTGAAAACCTACAGCTAAGTTTGGAATCTTTTTTACAAGAATGTTGAGGCTTGAAATTGCTAAAAACAAAGGAAGGTAAAGAAAAGTGATGGAAAATGGCAAAGCTCGGACATACATATCTCGAATCCTGTGTCTTGTAAGAGAAAGAAATTCTCAAAGAGTGAAATAAAGTGCAAGAAGCTATAGTAGATATGGCAGTAAAAGTAGCTACTACATTTAACTATATGTTAACCTATGAGATACCTAAATTAGGTAACTTTTTGATAGCTACCATGGGCTACCATCTATCTATCAGTTCCACAAACTTTGATGGCGTCTTTTGATGTTCAAGTTATCAGGTTATTGTTAAATTGATATAAAGAAGCAATTAGTGTTTGGTCAGAGCTGATAAGTATTTGTGGTGATGACAAGAGAGTTAAGCCTTGAATTGCATATAAACTTTATACGATTGTAGTATTTTGACTTCCAGAGATTCATACAACTTTCATTGCTTTCTCTGATGCTCACGATTGAAGGTTCTGAGCTTTTATTTAGCTGTTTACTTTAGTGAAAGAATTAGGGCTTTTGAAAGGTCTGTTTTAGGTCCGCTGATCAGCTATCATTCCAAAATAAGGGCGTTCTTGAAAATTTATTATATTGCAAAGATATAGGAATCAATTAGGTCTTCGAGAAGATGTATCCATCATCTTATGCATCAAATACTTTTCAACTGTCAGTATCTTGAGTATTTTCATGGGCGGTTATAATTTCATATTGACTTAGTATGATACAAAAATAAATTGGCATTGGCTCGAAATTGATGCATTGAAACAAAAAGAGAATCTCCCTCATCTCTAATATTCTACAGTGACTACATTTGAAATCTCAGTATTTGGAACAATTTTCATGGATGCCTTATTGCAACCTTACCGTATGAGGTATAAAAAAACTCAGTTGGCGTTTGGCTGGAAATCGATAAATATTGGGCAAATATACATCATGTTTAACATAATTGCAGAGTGTGTCTTGTGATTTCGATTCATTGGGGCATTACTGTATGCAACAAAAATCAATTAGTTGCTAGTTAAAAATTGATAAACATTGCGAGAAAATACTCCATTTATCATGACATGGCAAATACGTTTCAAAACTCGCGATTTTCATGGGCCCCTGAAAAATTCGATTCATATGGGCATTACTGTGTGTAACGAAAATCAATTAGTATTTGGTTTGAAATTGATAAATATTGGGAGAATAAGAATCATATCTTACATAATTGCATTCTAACTCTCGATATTTCGAACACTTGCAGGATGTTTCTTATAGTTTCGATTCACAGGGACATTACCGTTTGTATACAAAAATCAATTAGCGTTTGGTTGGATGGGTATCGCGGTGAAACTAAGAGATTAAAGTCTCACCTGTTTTATCGTGGCTGCAATCCTCTCTAACTCCATCGCGTCCTCGTTAACTAAATCCAGAATGCTCTCGCCTTCTCGATCCATGGAAGCAAACACGGCGTCAGTCCACGATCTATTTTTGCGAGCAGCTGATGTCTCCGTATTTCCGCGGCAAGATCGCCTTGAGTTGCCTTGACCCTGGGATTCGCTCTGAGCGAACGCGTCTCTGTTTTGATCCATGTTTTCCGAAGGGAAATATTCATGACCGTGTGAGAGAGAATTAGGATAGATATTCCGTGAGGGCGTAAGATTAACATAATTTTCCGAGCTTCTATCCTCGACGCTCTCGCAATGACGGAGAGCCATGGGAACGCTGGGCTGGGCATAATCGCTGACGTAGCCCTCCATGTTCCCGTATAAATATCCAATGGAGCTCGGCGGATGATAGCCAGCAAAGTTGCTGGCATTAGGTCGATGATTAGAGCCGGTCTCCAAGCCGCTAGATTGGTAAAAGCGTGAGCCGTATTCGGTATTTCCTGTTATGTGAGGCATATTAATGCTAGCTGTGTACATAGCTAGGATATCTCGTCAATTTTTCGCGATGTGGTTACGCAACATAACATGGCTCTCGATTAGTAAAGAACTTTCTCTGCTTTCACTCGGCTGGGCTGGTAACTAGTGACGTCATCAACAAAGGCAGGCTTGCGTGTGAGTAATGGAAACCTATAGAAAACAAAGATGAGTTATTAGTTTTGAAATTTACAATAGTTTTAAGTGCTTAAGTGCAGCTTGATGTAGTAATTACCATCCATAGCTGTCACTCATCATCAATTTTATCATGTGTGTTTATTTACCATCTATTTTGAACATTCATAATTTCAATCATCAATTTTATTCTATTTTCATAATAAGAAATTGCGAGAAACGTCGAAGACACATCATAGTAGACAGCATTTCGTTTATGTGTTTCATTCTCTGTCTGGTATATTACTCCGATGAGTGTCAGACTCAAAAGTTTTATAGTTAACAACAATATGTTTACAAAGATTTTTATGTTCTGTACCATGCAAAGATGATTTGTTAACAATACATTTAGCTAATGATGAATTGAATAAGATAAGTTCGAAAATAAACAAATGATACAATACAAGTCTTAAGTGTTGTTATATTATCAGGGCATCCCACAGTTGCATAAGAAATGTCTGAAGTGTTCTTATATTATCAAGGCATCTTACAGTTGCATAAGAAATGTATTAAGTGTTGTTATATTATCAGAGCATCTTACAGTTGCATCAGAAATGTATTAAGTGTTGTTATATTATCAGAGCATCTTTTAGTTGCATAAAAAATGTATTAAGTGTTGTTATATTATCAGAACATCTTACAGTTGCATAAGAAATGTCTCAAGTGTTGTTATATTATCAGAACATCTTACAGTTGCATAAGAAATGTCTTAAGTGTTCTTATATTATCAGAGCATCTTACAGTTGCATAAGAAATGTCTAAAGTGTTGTTATATTATCAGAGCATCTTACAGTTGCATAAGAAATGTCTTAAGTGTTCTTATATCATTAGGGCATCTAACAGTTGCATAAAAATGTATTAAGTGTTGTTATATTATCAAGGCATCTTACAGTTGCATAAGAAATTTCTTAAGTGTTGTTATATTATCAGAGAATCTTACAGTTGCATAAGAAATGTCTTAAGTGTTGTTATATTACCAGGGCACCTTACAGTTGCATAAGAAATGTCTTAAGTGTTCTTATATTATCAGGGCATCTTACAGTTGAATAAGAAATGTCTAAAGTGTTGTTATATTATCAGAACGTCTACTGTCACGTAAGAAATTACTACTTTTTGGAAGCGAACTCTTGTTCAATTTAGAGATCTTGATATTGAGAATATCTGAAAATTAAAGGAAGCAGCCATGATTTGCATCAATGTTCAAGTTTCATGCAGTCACAAACAATCTTTAGTTACATCAAAACTACTGCATAGTAACTTAAACGTAGGGATAAGTAAATCCTGGTTAATATTTTCGCACCTTACGAGGAACTTCTCAGCCCAGTTTTGAAAGAGATTATCATACTAACTGTATGTAAGCGTTATATGTATAACTGTTACCGATTGTTGATGATTTTACATTAGGAGTGCACACATCACTACAGTTGTTTATATTCATTTCACACATAAATGGAAACTTTAATCAACACTAAATTAGGCTGGTTAGTTAGGATTCAATTTCAATTCTTTTATAAATGGGCTCAGTAAAAGAAATGAGTATGAGACATTGTTGACATACTGAGAATCGCAGATATCCTGGCCTAGAACTAAATCTCTGGGATCCCCTTAGCTGGATAGGAAAAGGGAAACAGCAGGATTGGGTTTTGTCATGTAATGATCTTACCTTACCGTATCTGCAATCGAAAACATCACTCACAGACTTGTTCTTGTTCGTAATTCTACTAAAATGATATTACTCTTTTCGTATTAGGAACACATCTCTCCACCTTGGTCCACATCAACACAACACGGGTGAGTTGCTTCTGAGTGCATTGTCTTTTTTGATATGCTCAGCTCAGTTTAGTTTGTCAGCAAATACGTAAGCTCATAACAGATTTTTAGGGTTAAATAACTCAGGTTAAACCTTTTTCTTTCGAGTTGCAATAACTGTCAAATTTAGATCTAAGATAAAGGACATTCGAGCTAAAGTTCAGATTTGGAAAAACGCTGGGATTAAAGAATTGATTTCTATATTTTCCATCAACATCATGAAATTCAGTAATTGCATATATTCAGTAAGCACCCCTTTAAATCTTTAATTCTATTCAGAGAGCTCCCATCGACACTCCCACCAGAAATATTAGAACAACGTTACGTGTCATCTCACTTTGAATGGGAAGAAATTATAAGGAGTATGTCACTAAGAGGGACTGAGGAACATTGTTGCAAAAGCATGGACAATCCATCGTTTCAGGGCTCAATTATAGAAGTAAGGAAATTCTAAAGATTTGAGTAGGATAGACACTCAATGCAATCAAGGTTTATGTGTCCTTGGAAAAGCTGAGTAAAGAGTAAAATAGCCTCCACTTTACTGATGTTATCCATTAGAGCACTCAAAGTATCCCTCCACGGTACTACACGCTTTTCTCTAATAAAGAACCTAGCTCAGGGCCTAGTTCCTTAAGTTCCTTATTTTGAGACCTCTTTTGACCACTGTATAGTTCTAAAAGTTCCTCAGTAGTTTCTAGATTTTAAGTGTTTACTTAGTAGATAGGAATAAGTATGGACGCAAGAAAAGCATTAAAATTCAACATTTTGCAATAAACTCGTGATAAGGAAACATGAAAAATATTATAACACAAAGAAGCTTATGCTAGGCCTATAAAACGTAGAAGTTAGTTACTTAGTCATTAAAGAAGTTGCATATCTACACAAAATGAATATATGAAAAATTATAAAGTTCCTTAGTGATTTGACCTTTAGTAGTAAAAGTTCCTTAGGTTTTTCTTCCTTCGACAAGTAGGTTCCTTGAAAAAGGTTCTTTATAAAAAAAAGCTTGTAGTGTCACCAATACCACCTTAAGTTCTACACATCCTTATTCGATATACTGATGCTATTCCTCACAGCAGGCAAGATATCCTGTATTGTATCCCTGTAGTATGACACATCCTGCACTGCAGCGATGTTATTCCTGCACAGCACTCCTGCTATTCCCCAAACAAGCTATTCCTCGCGCTTGCTTTCGTTTTATTCCTTCACAGTAACCATGTTATTCCTCCACAGTACTAATATTACCCCACCAAAGTACTGAACAGCCTCAACATCTCTAAATTTTATCCCCCACTGCATTCATGTCATCCCTCCAATCACACTGCACTGACGTAACCATGCCAGAGCATTGCATTGCAAATTTTTCTCCATTGGTGTTATCCCTTCACAACACTGAATCCCCCACAATAGCCTGAGCATTCATGCTATTCCCCCACACAGCCGCTGTGTTATTTTCCAACAGCTCGCATGTTATCACCCTACTTTATTTATATTTCACAAACACAAATACCCATGTTATAAAAGTCAATATTAAAAATTCATGAAGCGTTTTGTGTGACACTCTGCAGGGAGTAAGTCAGACAGAAAACGAGAATGGAACACGAAGTAAGAAAAAGAGTAAAAACTAACAATTCTTTAAAAGTACACAAATTGAAAGGTAAACCATTGCTAAAAATAATGGTTATATACGACATTGTGAGCTTGGCATATGTTTGGAATATTCTTGAATTTAATGAAATTTGAGCTTTCAGTTTATTCTTCTAATAAAGTTTATTTATTATTTTTGGAAAGCACACGAACCATTATCTTATCTGGCGGATCAAATAAACAATTTTCGCTCTGCTGTAGTATATTTCAACACGTGTCACTTTCCAGTCGGCAGGATATTTATAAATGTGCTTGGACTAATGTGGAACGTGTTTCACAACATCATTGCATATTTCTAAGAACAAGTTTTCCGCCTTGCCCCTCCTCTCCTAGGGATGGATAGGAAAGGTTGGCCCCTTCAAAGGTAACTGAACCATCGGTACCCCGTACTGGGTACCAAATTACTGGATCCAAACGTTAGGGGGAAAAAACATGGCTCAAGAACAATAGAAACAGTTCAGACTGTGCATTGGAACAATGAGACATCATTTGGGGACGGTGCTCCCGTATCCCCCCCTCTGAGGGTACGAGGGTGAAGTTTAGGAAATTAGCAAGAGATTCTTGGGTGACCTACCCCTTGGGCCACTTCATGGTTTATCTCCCTCCATCCATCCAACAGTTCACCAACCCAGAACCACAAATGATTAAATAAATTATGGTTAACGTTATGTCATGATTTTATCGCTGTTCTGTCACGGTGTTAAGGTTTTTAATACACGAGAAATAATAGAAGGACTCAACTTCAGGAAATTCGCATAAGGTGACCTCGTAAACCTAATGATCCCCATCGGTCGCGCGCTGATAACGAACAATGCCACGTTTTCATCCGATTTCGACGCAGAAGGCAAGGTCTATTATTAGTAGTTTCAAAGTTAATTACAACAAAAGGAGGAAATTATCATTTCTCTGAATCTCTTCTTTCTATTAATCACGAGATTTATATCTTTTGTTGGTGTAGTGTTGAAATAGTTGCAGCTGTGGCGTAGCCTCGTTTTCAGCAAGCAATCTCGTTTCAGTGTGAAAATATCGACCCTTTATGGAAAGGATAGATACTAGGCCTAAGTTTTGACAACAAACTCCGCAACACAACAAGTAGAAAGTGGTTTTCGAATAAGAGTCACACCCTTTCCTATCTGCAAGGTACTTTCTAAAGTTTTGGAATGGTAGGGATTTTTTCAAAAGGGCCAACTTCCACATTGGCACAGTAAAAAAATGAAAGCAATGACTCAAGTTCAATGCCAACAAGAGCTAGGTAAAAGAAGTTGTGTATAACCCCTGGCGAAAAAAGGCTTCGACAGCATCTTAACTTTAGAGCAAATAGAGATTTTAGATGATGATTTCTGACCGAAACGGATAGTTGGGTATCAGTCTCCCTGCTTTTATCCCAGCTACTGTCCTAAAGCTCTAGAACTACACAAAAACACACAGTTTCACCAAAGGAACACCAAGGTACAAACCAAATTAAAGGATCCTTATAGAAAAATGTGTAACTACATGGTTGTTTGCTTGATAGCTCATGGGACTATAATGCTAGAAAGGCAGCAACAATGATGGCCTAATGAATAGCAGTTGATAATCAAGTATTATGGTTCGCTATGTTCCCAACTTCTCTTGCTACATCATCACGCATGGTCTAATCGTTGGAAGTAACCTAGGCTATGTTATCACAACAGATACATATCTAATCTAGTGAGCTATAGGGACTATATTATATAGAAAATCATAGATATCATATACACAGTACCATATTATTTAGATTCTTATTTAGATTCTCTATGTTATATTACATTTCAATATCATTGTAGTTTAGTTAGTTGGTTTAAATTGGTAGATTTAACAGCTATTGTATGTAAAAACTTCATAAAAAGTTAACAGATAAAGCATTTAATCTCAACAAGAGTGGGCTACGACGATTATGATTTTAACCAACTAAGTCTTCTGGAACCTTGTCCAGCATATGTACTGGAGTACACCAACCATAGAATCGGGACAAACTTATCTATAGTTTATAGTATATACAATATCCATATCATAATTAGCGAGATCATTTAACTGAATAGTTGTTCTGAGGAATCTTTGTTTTCACAGCACCCTCTAAATCAGTCTTTCTCCCTGGTCTCTAATGAATGTCCCCCTCGCTTATCAAATTTTTGAAAATTTTTCACACAGAGCATTCTTATTCCAACTCCCCCCCCCCCCCCCCCCCACTCATCTATTCTTGAAACAAGTTGCAAGTGAAACAAAAGTTGCACTACTAAAATCTAAGAGATTGGGGATTTGAAGTGAAATAAGTGAAGTTATTGCACTTTATTTCTAACCTCCCACTGTCGCTACATTCTGTCTCTCACAGATTTCTCCAATTTAGTAATTTTCAGATTAAGTTTCTACCCCGGCCATTCTTATTAAAGCCCTCCCCCGCTTATTAATGCTTTGAGATTTTTCCAACCCCTCAACTATTCCAGCCCCCTCCGTCTATAAGAGCCCAGAGAATATATAGTTTGTTAGCCGTTTATATACAAAATGTGCTGTAGTGAAAGGAGTATAATGCTCTTTGTTCATCATCATTATCATGATTCAAGCCTGTAATTGTCTATCAGCATTACTCTATCCACTGCTGGAGGCGGCCTTAAGTCTGCATCTCCAAGCCACTCTATCCGTCGCTTCTCTTCGCCATAACCATTCCACCAAACTCGTCCTCCCATATCTCTTCTATAGCCCTGTTTACACTACTGAAACAAACCCGGGTTCAACCCGGGTTAGCTAAACCCAGGGTGAACACGGGTTCAACCCACTTTCGTTTACACACAAAAGTTCGTTTTAAAAGGTGTAAACGCAAAGTGGGTTGAAACCCGAGTCTCTCTAGGTCACGCATGCGTACTCAATAGAAATAATGTCCTTTCACTTTGTGTTATACGATTACGAAAATGGCGGGCATTGGTGGCGCTTTCGAGCTTGAGCTTTTTAGGAGAATTTTGATTCTCCATGTCATAGCAATGGCAGCGCACTGTGTCTTAAAATTAAGATATGCAGCAAGAAAAAGACGAAGAGAAAGACAACGAACGCTTGCAAATCAACGGATCAAGAGGTATATGAATTTACGATCGAGGAAATCAAGACAGGCCTACCAAAGCATCATGCTGGAATTTGGGCAGCCTAGGTCTGTTGAACGAACTATCTGGTCTAAACCTAGAAGTCAAAATTGGTGGGACTTGATTGTCGAAAAAACTTTTGATGATAATGAATGGGTTAACAATTTCAGGCTAAGCAAATCGACATTCAACTTTCTATGTGATGAATTGCGTCCATATCTACAGAAAGAGAATACCCGTTTCAGGCAAGCAATTTCAGTGAGAAAGCGTATTGCCGTAGCACTTTGGAGGCTGGCCACAAACTCTGATTATAGAACAATAGGCCATCTTTTTGGTATTTCCAAAGCAAGCGTTTGTTTGATTGCAGATGAGTTCTGTAAAGCAGTGGCAGATCATTTACAACCAAAATACATAAGAATCCCAGTTGGCCAAGAATTAGACACTGTGGTGAACAATTTCAGGTATAGATGGGGATTTCCGCAATGCGTTGGTGCTATCGATGGATCACACATACCAGTCAAAGCTCCAATTGAGTTCCATGCCGATTATTATAATCGAAAGGGCTGGTATTCTGTTATCCTTCAAGGATTAGTCGACAGCCATTATAAGTTCATTGATATCAATGTGGGATGGCCAGGAAAGGTCCATGACGCAAGAGTTTTTGCAAATTCACTGCTATTTCGAAAAGGCAGTACTGGAAATTTATTTTCTGACTCAAAAACTCAAAAGATTAACGATGTTTCTGTTCCTCTGGGTATCATTGCAGATGCAGCATATCCATTGCTACCATGGGTCATGAAACCATTCCCTGATAATGGTCACCTTTCTCCAGAAAAGTCCCATTTTAATTATAGGCTGAGCAGGGCAAGAATGGTTGTGGAAAATGCTTTTGGCAGATTGAAGGGAAGGTGGCGCTGTTTGCTCAAGCAAAATGAAGTTGACATAACAAAAATGAATTCTATTGTGGTAACTTGTTGTGTTTTACACAATATCTGCGAGATTTTTAAAGAAACATTCGACCCGGATTTGACTGTTCAAAGAGACCATCTTGCTGATCCTATTGCTAACGTCACTGTAAATAGAAGAATAAAAGACGCAGAGGAAATACGAAATTCACTTGTGCAATATTGCCAAGATACTGACATTTAGTTTTGCATATCTGTGTATTTTTCAGAATCATCAAACGATATCAGCCTAAAATAATCTTCCTACAGACTTATGACTAACGACAAAGTATTTTTAGTTTATATTTTAATTTAAATACATCCCTGAAGCACACGCAAATGTTCCGCTCAATTTTTCATCATCATCAAGTTAAGAAGACAACAAATAACTTGTTTGTTAATCACTTGTTAGTGATGTTTTAGAATTGCTTAGTATTCTTTGATGCCGGAATGAAATAGCATAACTTTTTTCTACCTTTTTTGGTACAACAAGTCTTAATGGAAATAGACTTGTTGTACCAAAATCGAAAAACGAAACAGGAAGAAGATCATTCAATACGCACGGAGCATTAACTTTCAACTCGCTACCTGAACATATCCGAAAAGAAAAATCTATTATAACGTTTAAACGCTTAGTAAAACATTTCAAATTTTTGTGTATTTATCTCATTTTTTTACATAGCTACTAGGTTAAAGTCTTTTATTAGGTTTTTTAAATATAAAGACTATTTTTATCCTTCTTTTAAACGCAGGTCCTTTATTGATAGCAGAATTTATTTTCTGAAAAAGTAAACCTGTAGAAATATGTTTAATAATAATAATAATCCTGAGTACTAACTTGCTTATAGAAAAATGCGTGTATGCTAACCCTTTTTATATATAACATTATTGTCTTAAAAAATATCTTTTGGTTCAAATGTTGTGTTGACTTATTATTAGTGACTATGACAAATTAGTATAATGTACGTTATCTTTTTTGTGCTCAGAAACCATACTTCTTACGAACCCATTAGCAAAGATGTCTTGCTGATTGGCTTGCTGAGGATGAGTTTGCATAATGCTTTGACCACCATGTGGGAACTGATTTTGACTCTGTGTTGGAGGGGTGAAGCTTTGGTGTGGTTGGGGTTGGTAGAGTCTGTTAAAACTTTCTGCAATCCCAGCAAACATGTTCCCCATCATTTGCATCATGGCGAATTCATGTTTTTGCTCATCTTTCCTTCTTTTTTCCTCCAACTCGAATTCTTTTTCTTGCCTTGCAGCTTCCATTCTAAAAAATCGCTCATCTGCGGCTTGTTGCTGCTTTTGGACCATTTCGAAGGCAGTGGAGAGAAAAACTTCATTTCGGCTTCTTTTGGTGCTTTTCCCTCTTCTGGAGGAAAGGATTTTTTCTTTGCCAGTATTTTTTCTTCCAGAGTTTTCTAAGGAAGAAGGCCTTGCTGAGGTTGTCACACTTGATGAGCTGCTTGTAGGACTAGCAGATGGTTGCTGTGGAGTTTCAGAAGAATCAAAACTCCTGCTTGAATTTTCAACACTAGTATCAGCATCTTCATCCATATCCCCATCAGATTGATCTAGGCCTAAATCATTTTGATCATTTGGTGCTTTCCTCACAACAAATGATTGACTGGAGTCATCGTTTTCGCTGTCATCTCCACCTTCCACGTCTACTTCTTCTGTCTCCCCAGTGGTCTCCCCGCTCTCGAATAAATGCCTGGGCTTTGTAATAGGTCTGTCCCCCATTATAGCATCAATTGCATCGAAAAATTTGAATGTTTTTCTGCTCCTGCCAGACAGATTGTTATTGTCCTTAATACCTTTATATTTTTTCTTCAGTTGTTTGATCTTATCACTTATCTGGTGATGGGTTCTCACGTATCCACCCTCTTCCTTCAAACGCTTCGCAATCTTTTCGAAAACGGCCTTCTTTCGAGTGCAGGTGTCGAGTTGCTGCTGTATTTTTTCATCAGCCCAAATACTTATTAGCAGGAAGACTTCGTCATCCTCCCAAAATAAACCGCGATTTTGATTTTCCATATCTCTTCAAATCTCGACAAAGTAATGGAATCAAAACAAAACGAACCTTGCCAAGACAATACTCCCTTTCTCTTTCAGTTTGCAAATGGCGACTAGAAACAGAATTGGCGCGCAACTCGAAATTTTCGACACTAATCCGCATGCGCAAAGGAAAACGAACCCGGGTATGAACCCAGTTTAACGTTTACATTACATCTGGAAATTCTAACCTGGGTTCAACCCGGGTTCAACCCACCTCTGGAGATGGGTGAAGTGAACCCGGGTTCAACCCGGGTTCAACCCACTTGTGTTGCGTTTACACTACACAAAATTTTATCAAAGTGGGTTGAACCCGGGTTGAACCTGGGTTAGTTTTTGTAGTGTAAACAGGGCTTATGGTTTTCCTCTTCCTCCCCCTCTCGGTAACAGTCACTCCTCGTCCAGCAAGACCCCCGTGGTTGCAGCATTAAGTTGTCTATCATTTCCCATTGCCGAAGATTGCAGTCTGGCATATTTCCAGAAGTAGCCATCGTCTAATACATCATTTTGATGTATGGAGAGTGCGTTTGGAAGACAAGTATTTCGCCCGCAGGCCTATTTCATCTGGATCAGTAGTAATTCTAATTTGCTGAGAGCTCAACACTGGGATTTTGGTTTTGCGGTCTTTTTATATACACCAATACTGTAATTCCAGGAGAATTAAAGGGTTCCCGCCAGCGTTAATGCTTTGCGACCTTAATATTCCTATATATTCTATTTTCACTCGGGATTTGATTGTAGTAGTAGGGTTATTTCACTTCATTTCATTTTACAAACAGAAGTAAAGATGTGATCATGCGGCGTCAAAACAATCCACAACCGAATGAAGGATTGAACTCCCTTCACAACTGTAGCTAGCAGGTATGGGGGTATGACTCCCCAACCCAAACCTGGCGTTTCAGTGGCGTAGAAAGATAAATATAATTGAAGGAGCACGTTGGAAAGAGCGGATGTTTTCGAGGAATGCGTCAAAGGTGGAACTTGCTCCAGATGGGGATCCGAATTCATACTATTTATGAAACTAATGAAATATCTACTTTGGCTCTTATGGCCTTCCTTCGACTAAAATTTTAAGAAAATTCACACGTTGACAAAGAAATTTAGAGGCACTTTTGTGATATGAATTAAGTTTTGCAAGCTTTTTACCGCTGTCTCTACACCACTGTCCCACTCAAATTCTTAGTTTTATTGATCATGACAATATTCAGTCGAATCGATCATGTTAATTAAGGATTTTGAACTGGCCCTTCTCTGAGCAGTGTAGCCTGGCAATTGCGGCTCATTGAGCACCTACTTCAGAAACTTATCAATCAATTGCTTGCATGAAAACGTCAATGTTCACGTTCGTCAGTTAACGCAGATACTTGGGCAGCAGCACGTTGGTAACTTTGCTCCGTAAATTGGGAAACTAGCTTCTTTTATGCTACGCCACTGTCCGACTCAAATTACGACTAGATATGTCTTGAGAAAAAACAGTGGACTAACATGTAGCCTCGTTTCAGAAATTCAAATTTAATTCAGATGTAATGGCTCTTTCTGCGGTAAATACTCGTTAGGGCCTTGACAGGCTGGTCTACACCCTTTAAGGAGTGTTTACACCGTTTGGAAAGTGTCTACACACTTTGGGGAGTGTCTACATCCTTTGGAGAGTGTGTCCACATCCTTTGGAGAGTGTGTCCACATCCTTTGGAGAGTGTGTCCATCCTAAAGTGGGGGAGTGGTGGAGTGGGGGAGTGGGGGAGTGGGGGAGGCGGAAAGTAAGGAATCAAAAAAGGAAAAACTAAAAGAAATTTTCGAGCCATTCATTTATTTGCCGTGGAAAAACACTTTAGGATTTCTTTCATTTTATTTGAGCTGCAATTTGAGCTTGTCACCACACAGGTGCTGCAAGACACTACTTTTTCAAATTATGTACATGTTTTATAGGAACCTATTATCAGCTCTAATCAATAATCATATTAAAATTTTATAAATGGTTTCTTTTTTCATATCAGTTAAAAATCATAAAACATAATAATAAAAATGATAATGCAGACCAAAATGGATATTAACAAAGTAAGGTTAAAAAACCTTGAAAATTGGTTAATATCCATATTGGTATTTCTGGTACATTTTGAAACTTTATGATGCCAAAGTAGATTTTTTATGTACCAATTACCTGCTAAGAAGCACTAATTAATTAACTATCAAAACTGCTTAACAATATTGGTCAAATTCTGAAGTTTCTTTAATTAATTTGGCTTCAATGACCAACTGAAGAATAATTTGATCTTATGAGATAGTAAAAATGTACATAATCAATCTAGGTGTATCATTACTGCAAAATAAAGGTTTGCAGAAGCATTCCCATTGGATCTAGCCCTGCCTTTAAGCACAGCCAAATGGTTGGAAGTTTCACCAACTTCAAGTCTATATTTCAAAATTTGCATATAATCCTGCTATCGTCTAGATCTGTCTAGAACTTGTCTAGATCCGCTCCTATTAATCCCATTAAAAAATTCATCTGAAAACCTTGAAAACTTGGAACCAAGAAATTATGCTTGTAAATTGTGGTCAGGTTTAGCCTTTGTAAGTACATTTAAAACGTTAGCAACATACTAAATAAAAATCATTATCAATATTTATTCGTTTTCTTGCAGCACAACTTAAAAGAAAACTGAGCCTGGCTTGCGAATGAACAAGTAAACTCAATTCATGATTCCACCCCTCTTTTTGGAAAAGCAGGATGTACGGGGGTGCTGTCTGTTGAGCTCATCAAGAAAGAAAAATGCATGTTCCATTTTAGGGGCAAAAGGGATTGCCCTCTAGTTGACCTTTAAGTAAGTACCCATAGAAGTACCCATAGATTGTTGTGCCCTTTACTTTAGAAAATCTGACTATCTAATTCAAAAAGGTGTGTTCCAAAGAAACCAAATATGAACCTGTCTCTGATTTTTGTATCCCCCACCCACAAAAATTTGATGGAGGTTTTGAATATGAAGAAAAAGAGTTACTAAACTTTAATATGTACAAAAAAGATGTTAAAAACATCCTACTTCACATGCACAGCATTGTAACATATCTCATCACCTATGGTACACCTCAACTAGAATTATTTGCATAGGATGAGATTTCATTAGGCAAGACCAGTGTTTTTCTATACATGTTTCATTTATAAGGAACCTTTAATACGGAACCTACATGTACAATGTCGAAAAACTTAAGGAACTTCTACTACTAAAGGTCTAATCACTTAGGAACTTCATCATTATAAAATTATAATCAATAGTGCAGATATACAACTTCTTTTAATGACTCTCATTAACTTCTATGTTATACACGTTTTTTTTTACAAGAAACCTAGCTTGGGTCCTAGTGCTAAAAGTTTCTTAATTGTTCACCAGTTTCTAGTACTAAAAGTTTCTTAAAAGTTTCTTATTTTAGATACGCACTTAACTTCAAATTTTGCACTTTCCCTTGCATATTTCTTGTATTAATGTGAAACCCACCGACTAATATGAGTAGACTCAACATCATGGCTTCCTCTTAATAAAAACGTGTAGCAAACATAAATCAAGCAAAAATATATTGTAGACATATTACTTTCTGGCTCAGAAAGTCCTCTTATATTTTTTGGAGTTTCTTAAAGATATCGATGTAGTTCTAAAAGTTTCTTAAATTTTTGGAGCTCTACTAGTACTAGGTTCTTATAAACCAGTCTCTTATAAAAAAACGTGTAAAGGTCTGGCCTAAAAAAAGGGTTTATACCCTGAGCTAGGTTCTTTATAAAAGAAGCGTGTATGAACACAAAAAATTAGGAAACAATAGGTTTGGGGTTCAGGGACTACTGAGCCTGAGTTGAACTTTCTTATCAAAAATGTGTGCACTACAGAATAGGTTTTTTTCCTTCAACGTCAAAAATAACACAAAGAAGAAAAGAATCAATTTCGTGGCTTTAAGTTATGTAACATTTTCAATTTTTACATTTCTCAACCACCTCCATGCACAGAACTTCGCGAACGATGTTCTCTGAATAATGTACTGCATTACTCCCAATAAATGATGAATGCATAATGCAGTCAACGTTTTGTGGGATATATTCAGAAACCCTGATCAAAAATATCTGGTATAAATAAAAGGATAGGTATATTCATCACTAGATTCTTAAATAAGTTCACGAGATTTCCCTCTAAGGTTTCTCTCTCTATGTGTTAGATCTTAAGCTGAAGAAATTCTCGCAATTGATTGCAGGGAAAAGGGAGTCATGGTTGAAATTTTTCCGATCTTCCACTAAAGCTTTTCTTTGATTTCTTTGAGAGATTATTTTCTCAGCCAAGTCATAATAAGTGACCTCGAGCGCCTTGATAATGGACAGATTAGTTACAACAGGAGTGAATTAAAACTAATACAGAGCTCGATTCTTGTATCCTAACTTGTGAAATATCTTTTTGTGTTTACAAAATACAAACAAAGCCTGGTAATTCACGTGCTAATGGAATTTATTTCCCGTGATGAAAACAAAAACATTCGAACCAACGAAGAAAAATCATCTCTACTTACACTCGATACTTGCAGTGAAACAACGAGGTCAGACGTCGGATCGGATTGTAACCAAGGGAAATTCTCTCCACCAAACTGTGTTATTTTGATTTTTCGCAGCGGAAAATTGTTTTGTTTTGATACCAATTCACAGCATCCTCAACCACGTAGTCACCCGAAAATCGAGAGAAAACTGTCTCTAGGGTCTTTGTTCTCAACACGATCTTATCTCATTCAATGATAGTTCAATATAGAGAGAATCATAAACGCAAAACTGCGTCCATATTATAGATTCCATTCCTAAAGTGATCGTGTTTTCGTGCAGTATCAAACATGGCCTAATTGAAGAGGCGCGGTGTTAAAACACAATCAATCATAGTTTGGAGACGGGGGGAAACGTGCACGAATTCCTTTACACTCTTTCACGCAAGCTGGGATTAGAGAGTGCCGAAGAATGCTATAATCAAATTAGGCAAGAGCATCATCTCACAATAATCCTTAACATCTCTCTATTTGCTTTTGTTCCTGTTGTGATAAGAAACTTATCGTGAGTTTGTGAAGTAGAGTAGGGTTTCTTTTGCACTGCAGGGGTTTCCTTCGCACTGCAGGGGTTTCTTTTCCAGTTTCGTGCACAGCAGGGGTTCTGTTCTTCGTGTATCTTTTCAAAGTCCTCCTCTCTCAGTCTCACTTTGATTTTGGGTCCCTATTTTATCAAAACGTCCTTTATTAGACAACTGAGATTCGATTGTCAATTGAAAATGATAGATAGCTAAGATCAAACTATCCCAGCATCGTCTAGAATATTCTTTTTCTTTTGAAAATAGATTGGTTCACTCTTTTTTAAAAGAACCAATAAAATTTATTTGAAGCTGGCTGTTCTTAAATATTCTTCTATTTTCAGCCTGAAATTTTCTTAAATTGTTCCTACTTTTACAATGATTATAGGGAAGCAATCAGTTGTGTTGATTGTTTCTACTTCCAACTCTCTGGCCATCTGATATTTCTTTGTGTTGTCAATCTGCTTGTTTTGTAATTATTTGTCAGTCTCATGGTTATTTCGTAATGTTTTCATATTGACCGAAAATGGTCTTGGTTTTATCTTATCTTGTTCTTGAGCTTTTGCCAAATTTGATGCACGTATTCTTATAAAATTGTTCCTATGAAAAAAGAGTATACGTCAAAACTCCATTTTGCCTATTTTGAACTTTCTAACAAATTCTCAACCTAAATTCTGGTGAAGTAACACTGAACAATGAATAATGGTATTCGTCATCATTTTACAATATTTTGAAATGAATTAGTAGTAATGTTTTTACAAACTTTTGTGAAATTAAAATGCTGTTAGTAACAGGATCTAAACTTTTTAAGCAAACATGTACTTTAAGAAGGCCCCTTTAGAGACTGGATAGGCCCCACGGTAGACCTTACTAGAAGGGCCAAAGATAATCCCCTCTAAAACACTGCTGCTTTTTAGTGCTACAGCTAGCTATTCATACATTGTAAGCAGTCACAGGCAAGCAACTAGGGGGGACTCTGGGGGTCCAGACCACCGCCTTTTTCTCAAAAGTCTGCAAATCCCACTCCCTCATGACAATTATGATATCTTTAACTGAGAATTACCTTTCATATCAGTTGCACGTAAGCCTTTCTATTTCTATGGGGTGTTTTGGGATATTTTCTGTTGCTCCCGAGGCTCTAGAGGATCTAGTTTCAAAATTCTTTGTAGGTTTGTGCCCTTTATGAGATTTTTACCCCTGCCTCCTAGAATCCTGATTTGTGAACCCGAGTCAATTTACTTTTATAATTTTACTCTGAATTCAAGCGAATAAATAAAGGTGTGTGGCTCTTTAAAATAAAAAACCTTCTTATAGTTTATTGGCCTTCATTATTGGCCAGACTACAAATTATGTAAATACTGTTCCTGAGATCTTGACTGAGGGTTGCCTTAAAATGACTTCCCTATTGTTTTCATATTGTAGTAAAGACAAGACCTTGGCCAAAAGAGGTTTTCTCTGCAGGGCTTCCAAGAGGAGGGAATGGGGAATGCAAGTGGCAGCGGACCACAGCCTGTATGTTGCTTTGAAAAGTTCTAAAGTATTGAATCATGTTTCCTAATCTAAAGAAAGGTTTCAATGGTGCTGTTATCTACTTTCTCTCAGGGCCTCAAAAGTCTCCCTACTTTTCTGCAGTCTGGGTCTATAGAGGGGCCAGTATGGATATTTCGTGCAACCGGATAGGGATTTCTATTCTTCGTGTTTTGTGTTTTTAACTTATAATTCTTATATAGAGGATAGTTATTAATGTTATTGTTATTCATTCAAGACTCCCTATTAAACACCATTTTTCAGAAACTCCATACAAGCCATTTTGTTTTCAATAGGTTAATACACTTCTTTTTCAAGCCACCAGCACTGCATTGAACAAAAAATAAACAACAAAAGGGATCAACGAAATAAATTAAGCAACTAAAAGCTTACGCGACCATGCTGAAAGTGTTAACCTGGTTTGATCGCACTGTTTCATTGTTAAAAGAAGCATAGTGGGCATTCTAAAGCTTTTCTCACATGTAAACCATCAATTTCAGCGGTTGGGGTTACAGTGAAATGCCTGTATTTTGTTTGTTTTTCAAAGGTTAGGGAACTTTTAAGCAACCTAAAGGGCTACAAATTCTAAATCGTAAAGCCACTTTGAAGCCTAGAACCAAAGTCCATTGCTTTTTGAAAATAACATGTAAACAGAAAGTTGAAAACCCTCCTTGGGTCAATCCCCCAGACTTCCAATAGAAATCTGTTAACGATTCTTATCTGTTAACGATTCTGTTAGCGATTATTATGAACCCGATTCCGATGTATGTTGTTCTTGTTGAGGGGGAGGAGAATGTTCTTGAGGGGGGTCATTTTCATTGAGGGCTCGAAAGATGCTACCCTCTTGTGATCTTGTTGTCGCAACTTTAGGATTTTTGTCATCTGAAAAAACAACTGTAACTCCACTCATGGCTGCAAATCTCTCGAAGGCTTCCAGCTTGATCTTTGCATCGTCCCTTTCCCTGCGTAGCCTGACATTTTCCCTGCGAAGTATTGTCATTTCATCTTCTAAACTGTCCTTTTCTTCCTCTAAAACGTTTCGCAGTTTTGTCCTCTTCGAACGACTAGTCTGGGCATAGCCACGGTTTTTTATAGTTCTTCTTCGTTGTTTCAGCTTCATCACTTCGTTGTCTGGTAGGCCGCGAAGTAAAACATTTAAATCTTTGACAGGCATGCTTGCCAGCTCTTCTTCTGTGAGGATAACCTGGTCGCTATTTTCGTCGTCTTTCTCGGCGTCCATTTTGAATGATTTAGTGAGGAGAAAGGGCTGAGTCAGTGCCAGCTCAGCACTCGGCATCTGCTGAGTAAGCACATCTGCTGAGTAAGCAGATGTCATCGATCTTTTCTCATTGGTCAATTTTTTTTTTAGTTCGACTGTTGATTGGCTCGTAATGATTTTTTTAGTATTCCTTTGCTACTTTAAACCTGAACTAAAAAACTTTTCCTAGTACGCGTATTCTTTTGTCATCAGAAACTCGTTCTAAGAAACTCAGCTTGCAAAAGGGCAAAAATTGAAACTCAAAATAATAGCTGATGTCTTCTTTATCTTAATTAGTTTTGCCTATTGAGAGAGTACACTTAAGTTTTTGATGCCTAAAATGAGAGAATTTGTGTTTAACCCTCTACAAGACCTTCAATATATTACAAACATCACATAGACAATACGAACTCATGTGCAACTCCTGAGGAACTTTCAATTCTGACTGAAAATTCGAAAAATATCAGCTGTGGTAAATGAAACCATACGAGTACTGAAAGTTTCTTAATTCTTTTTTAGATTTTGAATGCCAAAAGTTTGTTAAGAATTTTGATAATGTGATAATATAATAATATTTTAATGCAGTGTAATGATAAATATTAACATATTGATTCACTCTCTTTTATCCTATGTCATTTAATAACTGCCCTATTATGGCTTTTCTGCAATAAAAAACAAAAATGAAAAACGAAAATGAATAAAAGGGCCTTACACATAATCCACACAAATCCAAATTATTCATTACACTCTTTTTTATAAGGACAATTTTATAAGAACACCAGCCTCAAATTTGGCCAAAAATTAAGAACTATTTCAGGCTGGAAATGAGAAAATAAAGAAATATTTAAGAACAGCCAGCTTCAAATCAATTTTACTGGTTCTTTTTTAAAAAAGAGTGTAAATTGTAACGATCTCCGTAGATATCCCAAAAGTAAATACTATGGGATCCAATCTTTGAGTAATCTCGGGCCCAAAATCTGGAATTCACTCCCAGATGAAGTTAAGTTAGCTCCCTCTGCGAATCATTTTAAAACACTGACAAAAACTTGGTTTCTTGAAAACGTATGTTGCTGCTCTTTTTGCCAAAAATAGCTTCTGTCATAAGAGCGACCATACTTTATGTAACTTTAAATTACTTTATGTTAGTTTATTTAAGTCTCTGTTCTATGTAACGACTAACATTAAAGATACAGTATATTATATCAATAATTTCTTGGTTTATTCTAGAAAGGTAAAAAAACTCGTTTTATCAAAATTGCACTTAATCAATGTTCATATTTTCAAGCTTTTAATTACTGGATACATAGTGACGTAATTACAAATACATGGAGCTTAGAGCTAATAAAAAGAACCCAGATGTCATGAGCTAATAAAAAGAACTCAGATGAGTTACAAGAAACTAACATGAAATACGCAAAATAACAGCTCTTTACCTTTCTTTTATCTACTATTTAAAATATTTTACTTGATTTTCTACTGAATATATTTGAAAACAGTTATTTGACTGGAGAGTCTAAACGTTGGGTGGGTATGGAGAAAATCAATCATTGCCTATTCATTGCAATCATCACCTGGTCGGTAGTACATTTTAGAAAATCATTGGGTTGGATGAACTAAGGAGTTTTTATTTATCTTTAATAAGCACACAGTTAGATGAAGTTTTGGGGGGCCTGGCCAAGACCCTACACTCGTTTTGAACGCCTAAGGGCATAGGGCCCATATGTGGGACCAGGAATTCTCCAAATCCTCCGATTTTGACCCCCTATCATTCCCCTCTCGACAGAGATTTACAATGGCGTTGTTGCTGTTGTTTTGAAAGTTCCTTGACAACAAACAAATTCTGTTCACAAATGGCGGACAAGAGGACGTCCTTTCCTCCTGTTTATTTCAACTTTCTGGTCACTTGAAACTCTCTACCCAATAAGATTACAATATCTTCAAAGTCTGATGTCAGGTTCCTTTGGTAAATGCTGATTAAAGCTGTGGAATCAGGAAGAATTGCGATAATTTTTCATGTAATTGTGGATGGAGTTGAAAAGCGGCCTAATCAAGCATGTAAAATTTGATAACGCTGACTTCTGCGGTTTGAACTTACATTTTCAACAAAGACTTTCCTCTTCTAAATACCTTCTACAAAGAAACGAGACATACAAGCTGTTTTTTATTCTAAGGCTGTGAAAATCGAGAGGACTGAGAGGTTTCTCCCGTGTTATGTTTGAATGGGCGAGCAAACGGAAGAAATTGATATGGAACTGGATGAAACAGCCTTGCAAGAACTGTACACATGGATTGATGAAATCCCATTATCAAGACCAAAGAAAAACATTTCTAGAGATTTTAGTGATGGAGGTATAATCATTGGAAAATGTTTACCTCCTCCCTCCCCTCCTTTTGTCATTAGGGACAAAACTTTATCTTATCTGCAGTACGTGACGGGCGGGGATGGCCATGTGGCTTGATCACCTAACCCTTGTTCAAAGAGTCCCGGGTTCGAAACCACCTTCAGACTTATGAAAATGTGGGATAGAGAATTTGCCTGCTCTCTGTAATTTCAGGCAAAAATGTGTAAGGGATCACAAGAAGGTGTGTTCACATAGATAGGAAGGACCTGGGTTGCAGTGTTCAATTAGTTTACCTATTTACTGGACCCTTTTCGGTTTTGCACATAAGCAAATACCTTACGAAGATAGTAAATGTATTTGCCTATCAACTACCAGCTAGGTACAACATTTGTCTACGATAAGGATGTGGTCACAAATAGTTTTGGACTTCTTAGGGTGTGGTCAAAATTGACTTCACAATACAACTTCTTAACCAAATAAAGCATCCAAATATACCAAACGTTTGATAATCTTACTATTAAAGTTTTAACTCAAAGGGCAGACTTGACCTTTGCTTGCCCCTAGGCATTTTCCACTGAAGACTGATAGATTGATTTGAGCTATTTTTTGGAATTCCTTTGTTTTAGTCCTGGTTGCAGAGATAGTCAACCATTTCATCCCAAAGATTGTTGATTTGCACAACTATGTGGCTGCCAACAGCAACCAAGCTAAGATGGAAAACTGGAATCTTCTAAGCCGTAAGTTCTTTTTGCCTGCAGCTTCCCTATACCTCAAGCTTCTTTCCTTAAGCTTCTCTATACCTTGTTCATGCACACAAATGCATAATCTTTGAAGGGCTAAACCAAGTTCTGCAGCAAGACTATCACAAACATTTATCACGGCAGAATAGCTCAAGAATGTCTTCTCATATTGTTAGATTAATTTTTATCCAACAAGCTCCACCAATAAACAATTTTGTGACTGGCTTACTTTAATGCGCCTCTATCTTTAAATGTGATTAATGTCACAGGAAAGATACTATAGAGATGAAAGCACTATTTTACAATTCTTTTACAGGAAAAGTTCTTTCTAAAATGAGTTTCCAAGTTGTACCAACAATGCTGAAAGGAATTGTCGCAAGTAAACCAGGAGTCATTGAAGTTTTTCTCCATCAGTTGAGACAAAAGGTTTGATTTACAAAATTTCTAGTTATCCTCTTCAGCCCTATTTCTGTTAGTTGTTTTAAATTTTTTTAGTTTTGCGCATTAGCACTCAATATAACAGAAGCATGATTTGGAAAAACCAATAGATAGAATTTGTGAATGAAAATGAGCCGGGTAGATTTCAAACTTAAAACCTTTGATTTTGTGATTTTGCGCATCAACCACTATACCAGCTGAGCACTGGGTTAATTGATTAAATCAACCAACCGAAAACACATGTATCTCCCAAATTTTACCACCACTTGTCGAGAGATGCTTTTCACCCCCTTCCAGTCATGAGGGGCCATGATGCTCCCCCTTGTGTGAGAAAGGCGTAGTCATAGCCTGTGAAGTTGTTAAACAACTTTCATAGTTTTGTCTATACATTTGATGAATGGTGGTGCAATTTGTATGATAGATGTGGTGGTTGGTAGACTAAATGCATTGCCCTTGTAGCTCAGTCGGTAGAGTTATGGAGGCTCAAACACACGAGTCTTGAGCTCCAATCATACTGCAGTCATTTTCATTCATACAAATCATTTCATATGCATAATGTTTATTCATAGTAACAATTAAACAATTACCATTGCAATCGATTGCCATACATTCAGCGCGTTTAGCTTATCTGCAGAACGTTTTTTATAGACTTGATTTATTTGCTCTTGTTTATCCTTCACTATTCAGATAGAGCTGTTCCAAGCTAAAAAGAAAGCAGCAGCACTTAGGGAGAAGAATAATGTTTATGACGAGCTTGGTATGGGAATGAGTCCTGCATCCAATGATGATTACTACCAAGAAAATTATCAATTTGCTAATGGAGGACCATATAGGTCACAAAATGGTATGAGATTTTCGTTCTTTATAAAACCTTGGAAGTTTCACCCGTGTAAGGTTATTGTTCATAGAATTAGGAGACAAAGAGGTTACTGTAAAGGCTCTTATGATTATAATCAGGAAAGTTTAGACATGGCAAAAGGAGTACCATAAAGGCCAAAAAACGGTTTAAAACGCTGGATTGTATATGCAATCTCAAATAAATCAAAGCAGAATTTATGAGATGTTTATGTTGCTAACCTTAAAGGAGCATCAAAAATATTCTTGATGACTGGGGGTATTGGTTTGAAAAAGTGCTGAAATCTATGAACATTGAGATTGAAAAAAGGTTTTGGTTACAACAGGGTAGGGCAAGATTTCTGTGCTAGTATTGTGCCAGAGTGGAACCTTTTTGGGCATTATCTCTGACTCAGATAGATTTGTCATTAGTGCCCTGCATTCTGCAAAAAGGGGGGTTTATGACTCTTTGAACCAATCTTATGTAACAAAACAAATCAAAATAATCTGGCGAGAATGAAAATGAGCCGAATAGGATGTAACCTGTTCTCACAAATTGCATCACCACTCACAAAGTAGATATGAACCTATTTTCGTTCTCACAAATGATTTCAATTTTTTTTCCTAACCCTGCTTTCTTCTCAAGTACTATAATTTGTATGTTACATTTGGTTTTCTTTCAGATAAACCTGGAACATATCCTGAGTATAACTTTGGAGGCTTTCCAAATAATAACCAGCCCATGTATGCTGGAGGTAACGGAGGTGCTCAACAAGGTCCATATTACTACCAAAGCGAGGTTAGTTATTGTATATTATTATATTTAGTATATTATTAGTATAAAAGATTTTCAATAAGCATCAAGCCGCGGATTGGTAATTGTTCTGGAAAAAACAAAAAGTGAAGGATATTGCTCTCTTGGATTACATTATCAGCTCAGCTCCAGGATTTCTCATAATAATCATAATAAACAACTTGCTCACCAGAAAAACACAGTAATCTAGGAGTGGTCTGGTCACCTAGTATGACAGCTCCAAGAAGTGTCCGAATCTACTTCACAGAAAGCCTTGCTTTATGCTTTTGTTTTTTAACAAAAGCATAGTTTATTTTTGAATTTATCTATTAGAATTTTAAAAACTTAGATAGTTAGGCTCTCCTATTATTATTCTTTTGATAAAATAGATGTTCAGTGAACTGACATATTCTCAACCCATTGATTGATTCTACTTCTCAACCTATTCACAGCCTAGAGCGATTCCTGACAACAGAAACTATCCTCAATATGCTGGTGAGCCTCCAAAACAAACAAAGCAGCCAGTCGACCCATCGCCTCGTTCTGATCGCTCCGATCCACAAGGAAAGATCAAGCATAGTGACTCAAGGTACGCAGTCTTTCATCACATGTTTAATTGCCTTGATGATGGACCACTTAATAGCATTAATTCTACCATATTGGATTAATGCCATTCTTTCCCTGAGCATTCTTCCCCTTGATAAGTTGCATTGTCTTTAAACTTGCAAAGGTTCCTGGGATAGTATTTCTTGTTCTCTCTTATACTAGGGGACAAATATTTGATAATTGGAAAATTGGAACAACGTAGTAAGGGACCAATAATTTGTTGATTAATTTCTAAAGTCCCAGTTATAGGATAAATCTATTGTTTGTTTGAACTGAATTGCTAGCAAATTCATTCATGTTGCTGTTTCGTTGTTTGCTAAAACCAGTTTTTTGTATCAATTAGGATGGGCTGGTAGAAATTGTGCTGAAAGGTAGATTTATTGGAAGGCCCTAAGCAATGTTGCTTGATTTTATAGATCTTTATTATGATAGAGGTAAATTTGACATCCACCGTAATGTACTAGTCAATAAAACCTTCACATCCTACTAAAATTTCTCCAGTTGTCTTTATGTAATTTCCTCCCCTGTTAATAAAACCAAGAAATATATTTTTGATATTTTGGAGCCTAATCTACCTTTTTTTGTATTTGTCAGAACTCAAGGAACGCAAGACATAAGTGATATTGGAACGTTGAAAATGTTGTTAGAAGAAAAGGAGCAGGCATTGCTTTCGTCTCAAGAAACTGTCCAGGTACATGATTTGATCGATTCTATTTTTGATTTTCTGACGACATCATTGAAAGTAGTTTTATGCATTTTCTTGAAAGTATTGTCTGAGTACACGCGTATGTATTCCAGATATTCTGAAATCCTGGGTACACGCGTATGTATTTGCTTGAAAGTATTTTCTGAGTACATCATTGAAAGTAGTTTGATGGGGTATCATTAGCTATTGGTTTTAGATGTCTTGATCATTCTTTTTTCGGGATGGTATAGAAAATCTGAAAAATAGCGAATATGAAAGCTAATCAGAGTAGCATGTCAGAAAGAGAATGAAATATAACGAATTATCCTACTCTCAGATGGGGATCGAATACGGACTTTATCGTGATATAGAAGAAAGCCTATCCTAGATTTTGGTACCCTTCACTATAGCCAGAAAAATCAGAAGCATAGTGAAGCGAAGACATGGATTACTTAAGCTTTTCGTCTGACACCCAACAAAGTAATACGTCAGAAAGAGAACGTAAATAAAAATCTAACGAATTATTATACCTAGATGTGGATCGAATAGCCCAATGTAAAAAGAGGTGAATATTGGTATTGTTGTAGGAAAACCAATCATCACCCGGGATAAGTGAGCTGACCAATAGATTATTTCAAGAGTCATAAGATGAAAATAAACCATTTCTGTCTGCAAATAGAGGATCGCTGGTTTTTCACGTAGATAAATTCCAAAATACATAAATAAAGTGTAGACCTTGCTCTGCCAATTATTCGAGAACAATAGTCTCTCACTGTAGACTTCAGCACATTCTGGGTTGTCGAACAAATTAGTCTCCAAATGGGTTTCCGATTTTCTGGCTATAGATATCAAGGGCTTTGTACCTATCAAAGACTGCAATCTCATCCTTTACTCCATTCCAAATATACTCAAAATATAACATGTTGAATCTTAAATTTTCTTCTTTTCAGATTTTGCATGTGAAAGTGCGAAGACTGGAACATTTACTACACCTAAAAGATTTGAGAATCGACAATTTAAACAGTAAATTAAACAGCTCACAGCGAATAACGCCGCAAAATCAACTCCCTCCGCAGAACTATCCGGCGGCCCCCCAACCACCAGTTCCGCCTCTGAAGCAACACCCCCCTCTGCCAGGCATCTACCCCAAGGCCGGCGGAGTCAGGCAGCACCATCGATGAAGCAGCTCGTTGTATTATTTGTCGAATATTTCAGCACGCTTCTATAATATTTATTCATGTAATCGTCGTCTGTAAATAGCAGTTTCACTTTGAATTTTATTTTCCTAATAGTGCAAATAAGTGATGTGGATGATTATTTGATTTTCTCCATGTTGCTAATAGTTAGGCCCTGACCCTCCTTGTAAAACGTCAGAACTTTTAGAAGTGGGAGAAAAATGCAAATGGTGCCCTTTCAGTGTTTGTACTTGTAAAAATTTATTGTTTTACCTAATTCATAAAATTTTTGAGAAGAAAAATGATTCTTAATTTGGGGACAATAAGTTTTTGCGAATGTGGATAATTATATATGGGGGCTGTGGTGGGGAACACTATTCTACGGGGAAATAGTATGAATGTTAATCTTCTAGCAATCTTCGCAAAATTTTAGGGTGGAAAAACTCTGAAAAATCCTCTGGTTTTTAAGCATCATTTTTTTGGAGTTGGATATTTGATTAACTTTGTGTGCACATCATTCAGGATATTTGCCGGGGAACTGCAAAATTTATTCATAAAATCTACCAGTCCCATCCAAATGCTGCCATGAATTTTGTGAAGAAAAAAGTTTTTACAAGCCTGTTTCGTGGTTGATTAGAAAATCTCCCATTTATCAGGAGATGTACTAATCCTTATATTACGCTCTGATTTTATGTATCGAGCACTGTATTAAGAAAGCCGAAGTACAGACTTCATGTTTGTACACAAAAGTGTGCTTTGATGATTGTTTGTTGTCATCGAGTTACCAAATTGATTCAGTGTTCATATGGCATGAAATGAGATTAGCTATTATCAATTAAAGTTGATAAGATTATTTCACCTATTCAGTGGGCCCTTTGAGCTTTTCACATAAACCAATACCTTATGAAGATAGTAAGTGTTTTTTTCTATCAATTGTCAATACACTTCTTCGATTAAGACAAATTTTTGTACTTTACAAAATAGCTCTTCTTTGTACAGTAAAAATCTTGTGTAGCTATTTCAGCATTCTTTTCCACGCTTTGTCCTGCTCATTCCTATAATGCTACGGCACAACGTTTCTCCAACTGTAACTTCCATCGTTTTATCATTTTCCTTCTACTCAATCGTTTTTCCTATCACTTTGATAAAGGGCATCAGGCATACGCCTGAAACGTTAAAGCAAATATTTTAAGAAGCTCCATGGTACTATACTCATACAATTTGTTCTTTTATTTGTCTTATCAACATTACCACACGCATTGAATAACTTTTAACTGCCTCGATTAGTCTACGTATACAGAGGTCCTTTGTGCTTTGCTCATAAACCAATACCGTTATAATACGAAGATCTTAGGAATATACTATCTTCAATGTAGAAAGCGTATTTGCCTATCAATTCAGCTATAAAATCTATACCATAGTACAAATCCTTCCATTTTGTAAAGAAACTGTGAGGCATATTTCAAGAATAACTAAACTTTTTGGTAGAGGATTTGACTCGGTCTGAAATACATTACCCAGTCAATCGAAATTGAAGGTTTTCTATTTCAATGATCCAGCCGCTAGTATACTTTCTCTGGCGCACCCGGTACTTGAAATTGACCAATCAGGAGAGACCGCGTTCATTTTCAAAAACAAAATACCAGAAAGGAAGGAGCTATATCAGAACACCTGATGATAAATAACAATTTGCTGCTTCTTACAGGTAGCTTACAAATTTTTCTCACCCTGCTGTAAACTATTTAAACGGAACGAAACTTCTGCTCTCCTTCAGCTTAACAAAAAGTTTTAACTGGTAAGTAAAATAGAAGTATTGGAGACCCTCTAAAAATTAGAAGGACGTATATGATGCTCCAGTCCTAGTGCCTAGGCCCATAGCCCAAATTGGCCTAAGTCTTCTAGACAAGGATTGCAGAAGATTGCAAGGCTTCTGTGTTTGCTGCCCTATCATCTGGGCCTAGGCCAAGCAAGGAGATTTTTGCCTTAAACAAGAAACCCTTGCAAGGAATTAATAAATCATATTCAAACAACAAAATAGATATCTAGCCTATACCCTAATGTACACAATAATGATAAACATAAATTATGATAATGAAATAACTAAAACCACATTCGATATTTACAGATATTTCCTATTGACAACTTAGACTGCAAAGGTTTTCTGAAAGATTTTATACAACTGGGTATGCTGTTTTAGTTGTAAAAAATGATAATATATAAAATGATTTGCTTCATAGGAGCCTCAGCATTAACTAAGCATTAACTAAACTGCTGACTAAAAACTGAACAAGGAAACATTGCAGCATTGAAAATACTAAGAGAATTTAAGAGAGAAAAAAAAACCAAGAAAAGCAGGCCCAGCAGAAGTTTTACAAAGTTGATCTGGTTTGAGATGAATTAGTACTTAATTTTCTTATCAGTATTTATTTGAGATTAATTAGTAATTGATTAGTCTTTAGGGCATTTTCATAACACAGAATTCATGGAGCAATACTGTTTTTTTGAAAGAGTGAGGTAGCCCAGAACTTGGTGGCCAAGCCACACCAATTTGACCGGTTGCACCGGGCCAGAGAAAGGGGTATCACTAGGTCAAGGGGCATTGTTGTTAGAACAAATATCAATTGATCAAGATGCTGACGTAATATTGATAATTGATATCGACAGCAATATGTCCAGCAATACGCTGGCATACCTTTTTTTAATATATACTCCCCAATCAATGAAGCATGTGCAAAAAGATCCATATAGGGTGACCATAAGGTGGGTAAAGTTTATTTTGTCATTGCATTCCTCCATCAATTGAATTAAACTTTCTTTTTCAGAAATTTCTACTTGAATTTGAAAATGGCAGCGACTCTCTGGGTTTGTCTGTTTATTCTTCATCAAATCTCTGTGATTATTGAGGCACAAGAAGGCCAGAAGATGACATTCACGATGCCAAAGATGTCCGAAGAAGAACAGCACTCAATGCATCTTCCATCCAATATGCTCTGTGATGCTTGTACTGCAGTCGCTTATCAGGTTAGTGACCAGGTGGAGTACTCCAAAACCTACCATGGGGGAGGTCCATATCAATATTTGAAGTCTGAAATTTTTCAGTTGAATCAATATTGGAGCTTGATGAATTACAATGGGGACAAAATTCAATATTTAGAGTCCAGAAAGGAAGAAAGGAAGAAAGAATCTGGTTGATTGATAGGTTGTTGATAGGTTGATAGGTTGGTTGATAGGCACATACACTTACTATCTTCGCAAGGTATGGGTTTATGTGCCAAGCACAAAGGGCCCACTGAACTAATCGAGCAGTGCGACCCTGGTCCTTCCTCTCGATGTGACCGCACCTCGTGATTCCTTTTGCCTTTTTGCCTGGATTTACTGAGAGCTGGCAAATTCTCTCCCCACACTTTATGACAGGTCTGAAGGTGGTTTCGAACCCGGAACCCTTCGATCAAGGGTCAAGTGATCTAACCACTCGGCCATCCCCGCCACTGGGGCATTTCTTTAGTGACCCATCAAAAGACCTGCACATGTCAATTCAATAAATATCCATATTTGGGTTCTCCAAAAATATTAGATTGAATATTTGAAGTTCCCAAAACACCAAGCAAAATATTTAGAGGTCAGTAAAGAAATGGTAAGACCCCTTGTATTGAAAGATAGGGAGTACCTCCCTAGGGGTTAGTGGCAGTTGGGAAAAGTTAACTAAGGAGTTCTAAGGTTTTTGTTTTATTGAACCAATAAATTCCCTTTATGCTGCTAAACTGTGTTCATGAATCTGTAGTCAATGTCTCCTGAATCAGAACAATTGAATTACAGACCTTCCAACTCTCCCAAATCACCAGTCTTCCAACTCTCCCGATTTCACCAGGAGACTCCCAGTTCGTCCTTTATATATAAAAGGCACCACCAATGAAAAACAAAAGAAGGTAGGGAAGATCAAATAATCTCCCAGTTTGTATACTGTGGAAGTTTGCTTGCTGTACTGTGAGGTGTTGAATCAATCATTATATTAACTTAGCAAGTGTTTGCTTTGAAAATGATGTAGATCTTCAAAAAGATAATATTTGCACTATTCTGGACAAGATGAACAATTTTCTGACAAAACTAGCTATTTAGCCCAAAAGAGAGATTTTGGCCCCCCTGACCCCCATCTCTCAGCCCCAGTGTTTCATTACGTTCAAATTTTCCCCATTCACCAAATTTCCTTATTGGTCACCTATTGCAATTGCAAGCTTTTGATTACTCAGCCACACTTTCATTATGGCATAATGTATTCTTTCGACTCGCTTGCTAAAACTTAAGCTAAAATGAATGATAAAATTTGCATTTTGATAATTGAATTAAACATGTTCTTCCATTTGTTGAAATTCCATATAATGTGTAAAATTAATGATTTCTTGCATACATACAACTTGCCCATCTATTCTTTCTTCTCATTCTGTTGTAATTGCTTTACAATCTGAGCATTACTTTGGTTATAGATGAAGAGTCAACTAGAGAAAGCAGAGAGTAAGAAGAATGGCAGAAAATTAAAAGAATCTGAATATATTGATCTGTTTGATGATATTTGTTATGGAAAGTCATTTGATGAGTGAGTTTGTCTTATGTAAATTATAGAATTCAAATCCAGTAGTTGTTAAAGTGGAGTTCGAGGCTTAGACCAGAACAGATCTGATTTGTGGCTCCCACAGATCATGAACAGCATGAACCCAGGTACCTGGACTTAATCTACCAAAGACGGGGACGCTAACTATTGTCTTAAACCAGAAAAAAAACTTAGCACAGAAACTATGAGGTTTATCCATCCCCAGGCTTATTATCCAAAGTGAGGCATTTATTTGTGTTATGATTAAATCCTTCTTCAGAGCCTTGTGTATTAACATTAATTCATAAGGCATGGTCTAGCATGAGAAATTAGATTTCACTAGAGCAGGCAACTGCAATTATCATATGCCAACACTGGGTCTCGAACCTGGGTTGTTGTCACTATAGGGGAGGGCGCTAACCACTGTCCTAAAGCACGACAAAAACTTAGCACAGGAACCATGGAGGTGTATTAAACTGCCAGTCTTATTATCCACAGTACAGCATAAATCTGTGTTTTGGATTAAATCTTTCCAATACATGTATTATTTGGCCGATAGCAATCAATCTGCGGTTTTTCTGTAGATATGGAGTCAAAGCAGTGAATGGAGTGAACCGAATATCTGGCGATGGACTCGAGGCTAAAGATGTTCCTGGAATGCTGCAGGGTGGAGGAAAATGGCCTGGAAGGTAAATATGGTAAACTTTAACCTAGTTGACAAGAATACATCTAACCAACAAATGATGAATCAAAATATCTATAAGACCATGGATCTCCACTAAAAAATGCAGAAAGGGCTAAAGTTTTAGTGAAAATCGCAGATAGAAATCTTGTTGGCCGGTTTTTGTCGGATTTTTCGTTAAATTTGTTTTCCAACTTGTTCCCTTCAAGTGTCCACTTAATTCACACTGAAATTGTTACCCCAGCTTTATTTACTCATTTGATTTATCGAATAGACCAATCAAATTCTTCCATTTAAAAACCTGGTTTAGTTTTAACAGGTTTAGTTTTAACAGGTTTAGCTGCAAGTGTGAAAACAATTTTCCATTTCTATTTGCAGGTTAGCAGAGAAGTGTGGAATACTTGTTGGAGAAATTGGGGAAGACGAGGTGTACGAAGAATTTCACAAGAAACGAGATTTATTTGACATGTTTTGCAAAGTTTCCACGAAAGACTGTGTAAAGAAGAGTAAAGAAGAACTGTAAATCAAATCAACTTATTTCTTGTTTTTATCAGACTGTAATTTAGGGAGAAGAATGAATTTTTTGAATAATTTATGTATGTATTTTGTTAAGTTGAACAACACTTTGTAATGAGCAATTAATAAATGATCTTAGTACTAGAACTTAAATATCGTCTTGCCAATTTCTGTTTGATGAAAATGTCGTTAGCAAGTTTGCACTTCGAATTGCCATCGGGTGTTTTCTATTACTTATTTCTTTTCTGTTACTCTTGACTGTAACCTGTGCATAGTACAAATCACTTTCACAAGTGTAACACACTACACTTATGAAAGGGTCAGTGTCTGTGCACAGGCCATCTGGATTGTTGATTCTCACTAAGTACAATTTCCTTCGAATAACATCTTTTTGGCCTTTTTGCAGGAAGCAGCGAGAGGCATCACGTTCTAAGCTCTAAGAATCTCTTTCTAACTCCTTTCAAAGCGTATTAGATTTTTTCCAGAACCAAATGATTTCCAGAGATTTCCAAAGTATTTCCATTGGAAAAATAGGATTTCCAAAAGAAGTCTACGGGATTTTTAGAGAGTTATTTACCCCTAGGGAAGCAGAGAACTCGAAAAATTGTCAAGTATTTAAAACAACTAATATTGAAGGTTGCTAACGCTTAGACTTGTGCTGAGACAGGTACATCACTCCTAATCTTCTCTACCAACATTAAAATGCAAACTTCACAAGCAAACTTAAGGTTATTGCATACATGTTGTTGTTCGAATTTTCCCTAAACGAAATTTTGAAAACTGCTTTAGCATTCTTCGATCCGGAACTGAAACTGCTCAACGTTTTTCGTTGTCGAACACTGACTTGGTTTTATGCACTTCCTTATAAAAATGCATGTAATCTATCCTATAGAACAACAGAAAAACCTGGCCTGGACCAAAATCAACGGCTGAGTTTGATAAAAAAGAGTGTATTTTAAGAATTGATCTAATTTTGAATTATCAATCTATTCGTGGTTGGATGGATCACATGATAAACTGTTATCTGCACATGATCTTCGTATCAAAGCGCAACTCATCTTACATGAAAGTGAACAATGCAAAAACAACAGAGCTTTGTTCTCTGTGTAACACGAAGTACCTTCTACGTGGAAGTTGCTGTTGTTGTTGTGCTTCCCTGACTTGAACCTTTGAACTGAGTGAAGTAGCAAAACGGTCCCTTAACACTTCTCCTTCTTATTTATTGGAAAGACGAACCTGGAATCAAGATGGGAAGGCCTGGCTCCGTGTCATCTGGAGATGAAAGCTTTGCTTTCAAGTATTTGTTGTCAGCAATTGCTGCAACTTGTGCTGAGACAGGTACATCACTCCTAATCTTCTCTACCAACCAATTTAAATGCAAACTTCCACAAGCAAGCTTAAGGTTATTGCATACATATAACAAAAATTAAAGGAAGAGGAAAATAAAGGGAATGAGATGATGTACTTCTGAGAAGGAAATATTTGACTGGGATACGTGGATGGTGATAGTTGGTTGGTGCATTTCGGAGGTTACTCCTGTTGATGCTGCATTGCTGCTTCCTGTTATTCAGGCCCTCCATTTTCGACTTTTATTGATCCGTGGTCAGGAGGGTGCTACGTCATAAGATATATAAATTTTTTCTAATCTTTATTCAATTCACTATCCATATCATCCATTATTGGGATGATCCCTAATGGGATACATGTATAGTCTTGAATGATGGAATTTTGTATGCTGGACAGGGTATCTTGGGATCTCTGGTGTATGCCTGGTAAAATCCAGATTCCCTAAAAAAAGTATACACAACTATCCAATTTTCAGAGAGTGTACGCTAACCACAGTATGCAAAAGATCTTTGTTGGGGGAAGCTTACCAAATGACAAATAGGTCTAGATTGTTTTCAGAAAATTGGCGTTGCTGTTACCTTGATTGGTAACATTTCTTCTTGATTTGAGCGCACATAAGCATCTAAAAACTTAATCTCAATTTAATCTCAGATCCTTCCTTCATTCAACTTTTGCTTCTTTTTCCAGTGACGTTTCCTCTTGACATAACAAAGACTCGTTTGCAGACACAAGGGGAGATAGCAGCTCAATTGGCTGAGAAGGGCAAAGTGCCAAAAATGCCTTACAGAGGAATGTTCCGCACTGCTATTGGAATCAGTAAGGACATTTACATAATTACAATTGTTTTGATCAGATCTGACTTTGAGGATTTTAGCAAGTGGGTATTGTAAATCTTCCTCCTCATTGATGTCAGGTGGGGTAGGTTGTAGAATGAATCAGTGCTTTGAGCAGGGCAATTCCTTTTGAATTTATTCAAAGAGTGAGGGCAATGTATCTTCCATCTCAGGTGAATAAGGAGGGCATTGCAGTTGAGCAGGGCAATCGCTGGACACAAATGGCCAGATCTGTTTGATGTGTATTGCTGTTATTCTACTTATTTACAGGAGTGGATAGTAGTATGTACTTAATTGCTGAAGAGAAATGTAAATCAGGTGGGGTAAAAAAAGTATTGAAGTGCTCATCGCTTACATGTCCAGGAGATTGAAAAATTATCATACAGATTCTTGTAATAAAAATCTTTGATGATTTAGAGTCAATTGTTATTCATATTTTTTGCCAATTCTAATTCATAACATTTTCTTTGAATATTTGATGTTGAAATTCTTTCTTCCTGTTTTAGTTCAAGAGGAAGGAGTTATGAACTTATGGCTTGGCATCACGCCTGCGGTGCTTCGACATGTTGGTGAGCATTTCACTAGTGTTTCAGCATCTGATGAATGTTTATTTCTTTCAATTTTAAGATAGATGTATTTAAGCTCAATGATACATTAACTCTAGTAAAGCATGGCTATCAAAAGTGCTTGATATACGCAAGTATAGAGCAATTATATACAGCACCGTATGAAGGAATCATTGATGGGGGGGCTGAACAACAGAAACCAGTATATGATCAGTATATCAGATAAATTCAAAAATAAACTATGCTTGTGTAAACGTTTTGATATAAATCTTCGAAAAAGTATATCGAAACGTTTACACAAGCATAGTTTATTTTTGAATTTATCTATTAGAATTTTATAAAATTAGATCGTTAGGCTCTCGTATTATTATCAGTATATCAGTATTATGTAATCTTTTGAAGACATAACATTATTGTTCTGGGGATTATTTGGGGGCCACAGCTTTCCAGCCTCCCTGCTTCCAACCAGCCTGATTTTATAGAATTAACACATTAGTAAACAAACATGTCCTTCTGTGACAAGGAGTTTTGTCCTTGCACACTCGTCAAACATGCGAAAACAATGGTATTACTCAAAGTCATAGAAGAACAATTTGTTTATTGAGTGTAGATTCCACTTTGAGCTTATCATTTGTGGTTAAAAAAAGTGCGTACATCATGCTAAATGATACAGACAACAGTCAATCAGCTGGTCCATTGTGGTAAATATAGTTTTATCTTAAATAATTTGGTTATTTTTCTTTCAGTCTATACTGGATGTAGAATGGGTTTTTATGAATATTTGCGTGATAATGTTTTGAAGAAAGACGATGATGGCTATTTTCCTTTATGGTTTGTAAATACAGCTTGTTGTAGCAATCTTCTTTCATTCCCTTTACTTCAAGGTCTTTTGAATCATTTATTATGTTAGAATTATCTAAGAGGAAGTAATGAACGTTTAACTGTCTAAAAAAAACTGAAGGAAATCTGCATAGCAAATTATGATAACTTTGAATGTCATGTCTTACACTCATTAGAGTCAGTTGACATCGACCTATCAGAAAGTAATTTTGCCTTGGAATGCTATTTTTGCTCCTCTGTTAGCTTTTGCTTGCATGGCAAGCTTGTCCTCCAAAGCTTAGGTTTTTTATCTACATTACATAATCACAATTTTCCCTGTCAAAATCTTGATCATGTGTGACTATCCTAGGACAAGGTATTTTTGAATTGTCCAGTTGGAGTAGTTAGATGACATTTAAGACTGAATTATAAGGCCCTGCCAGGAATCTTAGTAGAGACATTTTATGGTATGCGGTAACATCACTCCACCATATTTTTCCAGGAAGTCAATAGTTGGTGGACTATCGGCAGGTGCGGCTGCACAGTTCATCGCAAGTCCAACTGATTTAGTCAAAGTTCAAATGCAAACAGAAGGCCGCAGGGCTCTCGAAGGAAAACCGAGGAGGTGAGCTTTCTGTACCGTTTATTGCTCTACTTGTAGCATATCATCACTTTAGGCAATATCTCTGACGTAAAATGGGGGGTTCAACGTAGTTTATAGGGTTCTTCAGTAATGGGGAGGGAGTTTTACAGTCGTGATTCTCTTCATTGCTTCAAGAAAGCCCTCCACATCACTAAACATTCTCCACACAATTGTGAAAATCCCTCCATATAGCTACAATACAAATATCTCTCTACATTACATGACACCATCAACATTATCGCAGATATCCAACTGCTCTTCATACAGCGTCCACATTACTGTGCAGGCATTTCCTAGCAACAGCGATGATGGTTTCGATAGCATTAGTCAATTTCACTGATTCAAACATAATTGGGTCTTTTTCTAGGGTGAAGAATACATTACATGCATTTAGAAAAATCACTGCAGAATATGGGGTGAGGGGGCTCTGGAGAGGATGGGCCCCAAATGTCCAAAGAGCAGCCATTGTCAATCTCGGAGGTAAGATTAGTAAATATTCGTAAATTTACTGTCAATATTATTCGAGTTATTGATTTGAGAAATTATTTTCATGAAACCAAGGTCTCAGCATAACTTCTAGAGCAAATGCTAGGAGAAAAATGCCCAGTTTTAGTATTGATCTAAAAGGCTGACTTCTTTTTTTTTAAGCTCGCATTTTCTCTTTTAGATTTAACGACCTATGACAGTGCCAAGCATTTCATTCTTAGGAATACGTCTTTAAAGGATAATTACGTAACTCATGCACTCAGCAGGTAAGTTTTAAAAAAGTATTTATTTCATCCTTGTCATCATCAACTTTTCTTTAGCCTCGATGCATTGAGTTAGCATTAGGAAATACTGAGCTATCTTAACAATATTAACTTCTTTGTAATCTCAATGTTTAAGTCAGTCGTTCAAGTCTCGTCCCATTCTCAATAAGGGACCGTTCATTATTCATACCCCGGGTTCCGACCGAAGTGAAATAAAACGTTTATAATATTTTGCATTCACCCAACCTCTATACGAATCAAAAAGGTAATTACCCAACCAAAACGAAAGTGAAATCATGTTTTGGTTAAATCATTTCATGTCATGCATATTGTAAACCAAACCCTTCCAAGAAACAAAATCATTTTTACCAACCTTTAAGGAAGCCAGATAATAGATTGCCAAACCAATTCTCTTTGATGCCAATCTTTAGCAGAAATAATGAACCATCCCTAATTTCAAATGATGCTATGGAATTCATTTGCTTCTATCTTATCAGTGTTTGTTCCGGCTTGGTGGCTGCTTCATTAGGCACACCTGCTGACGTCATAAAAACGAGAATTATGAACAACCCAGATTTATATAAAGGAACGATAGACTGTATCCAGAAATCTGTGAGTTTCATTCTTGGAATCTTTACTTTTTCGTTATCTTATCCATTGATTAAGTTAGATACATATTACAATCAAGATAGCCTTCTTATTAGAATGTATTTTCCCATGCCTCGTATTAATATAAAAAGGCTCTGAAGAAGGATTAATGGAAAACAAGAATAAATGCCTGGACTGTGATTTTCCTAGACTGCAATGGACATATGCCACCACCGGACATGCCTTGTGAATTAATGTTGATATAACATGGCTCCGAAGAAAGATTTAATCTGAAACACAAATCAATGCCTCACTGTGGGAAGGGGTGAAGTTGGAAACACCTCGAGGCTACTGTGATAACTTATTATTCTGGTTTAGGACAGTGGTTAGTCCGCTCATCTGAGTGAAATCTAATATCTTTGTTTCTTTTTCAAATACTTTCTTCATCGAAATGAAGTTTTCTGGGGATTTACCTTTTTTGGAAATGGCTTTTTTTGGGAAAATTTTCATTGGCTTATACTGAAATGCAAAAATATATTTTGTTTATTACCCTCTGACGGAATGAAAATTTGCTTTTGGTTACAGGTAAAACATGAAGGTTTTTTATCGCTGTACAAAGGATTCATTCCAACTTGGTCTAGGATGGTATGTAATTATTCGATATGCTTACTATGTTCGTAAGGTATTTGTTTAGGGCCCACTGGAATGGTATAGACTAATGACCGCGACTCGTGATTCCTTGTGATTCCTTTTTGCCCTGAATTACAGACCGCTTTATATTCTCCCTAACTGCTTTTCGTGATAATTTTGCAGGTGGGCTGGAAACCCAAGCCTTTGAAAAGGGGGTTGAGTGATATAACCACTCGGTCATCCCTATCACTAGCCCTGATATCACTATTTCGTTTCAGGCGCCTTGGTCACTGACGTTCTGGTTAGTGTTTGAAGAAATTCGAAGATTATGCGGAACATCGAGTTTTTAGCAGCTTGGTATCGCTGCTTTCATTTTTTTATGAAATAAAACTTTTAGTAGATATTTTGATAATGATACTGAGTGTCTGGCATCCTGTTTCTGCACAGTTAAAACTGTGTGTATGAGGAGAGAGCTGTACCTTCAACGAAACAAGGGGATGGAATTCATACAAGGTTTCAATAGAAGTTTCCAATGCTTTTCAATTCAAATTCAATTCAAAGGCAGTTTAAAATGTAAAATCAATTCAATTCAATATTTTCATACCATCAATATATTCAAACTCATCCAGATTCAAATAAGAGTTCTTATAGCCTTTTCAAGCAACTGCAAGAAGCTTCTGGTAGGAGTCTCAAGTAGTAATAGTGTGGCACAACTGTTTTCCTTCTGTATGATTTAAGACTTATCGTAGACATTTTGGTAATAACACAAATAGGGTCTGGTAAAGTACAACCCTGTTAACATTCCTAAGCAGAAAAACTGAGAACCGTTCGTATAGCCAAGCAGAAAAAAGGTACCAATATGAGAGATCAACTGCGAATTTTCCCAGCGAATTCGTTTCAAAAAATTGCTGAAATGAATGATTGTGAAACAGTTCTATGAAGGTGCAATGTAGAATACACTCATTCTTATAAGAAACAACCTCCACAAGGAGATAGCAGCAGGATGGATAGACAACACAACATTCACGCAGAGACCACTGCTGAATTTTCCCAACTGATTTGAGTATTGGAAATCAATTGATTCTAGCGTTTTTATTTGACACCTTTTTCAGGGCAGCTATAGCTACCACCCCAACCAAACCCTCTTGTTTCGCCCCTGTATGTAAGATCACACGTGGTCTAGAACCTCCGGCACTTAGCAAGGTGTTCACTTTACTCTGGCTTTGGTGGGAGATCTTTGGAAATGGTTTGATCTTTGAATCAATAATCAATGAAATATTAGTTCATTAGTATCGTGTTAGCTTTGTAGTGTAATATTTTTAGCAACTGTTTTTTTCTATAGTTAATTGCTTTAAACAATCGATAGTTAAACCTTCGATTTAAAACAATAGAGATGATTGATTCGATGAATATTTGAACTGACTACATAATTCTGAATGCATCGTGTTTATTTGAATATATATGTATATTAGTATGTTATTGTGATGATGATAATGTTTCCAATTACTTGTATTTTATGATAAGTATCTGGCTATTATGTTTGTCTTTGATCAGTGCTCTGTACAAAACTTGAGGATCGAAGAAAAACATGATGGTTCTGCGAGCTGGGGGAAGCTTGTATGTATGTAATGTACGAAGTCTTTTCGTCGCTTTTCCATGAGATTGCTCGATATATAGAGTAGAGCTGTATACACTTAGAAGAAAAAGACTCAGAAGACAAAACTCTTCATCTCAACAAGCTAGTTTCGTGGATACCCACTCATCAGGAGATGTGGAGATAAATATATTCCAATTTCCAATGACCAAGAAATAGTAATATATTTATCTGTACATCCCTGATGAGTGGGTATCCAAGAAACTAGCTTGTTGAGATGAAGAGTTTTGTCTTCTGAGTCTTTTCTTCATAGTGTATATAATGTATGTATGTAATATATATTCATCGACAATTATAAGACTAAGTTATGTACTATTTTGAAGACTTGTTCGCTTATTAAATTTCTAAAAAAAGCAACCTCACCATTTGAAAAATTCCTCAGAACTAAATGTTAAAATACTCAAATATCAAAAGTGCCTAGAATATTGTCCAAGAAAAGTGATTGTATTGAGAAACTAAGAGGTTAACAACATTACGAGTTTGACCTGTATGCGGTAAAATTATCTGATTTAACTTTGTTCATAAAGTAAAGTGCAGCAGACTATTTTCTGAAGCTCTCTTAGGTTTTACGTTTGGAGGAAAATGCTCGCAGTTTTATAACAATACTTTATCTTGAGTGACATTCCCAGTCAGTTTATTTGTTATTTTCAGCTTGTTTTGATAAAGGCATACCTATACCTACTGCACTGTATTTCTGTTCTGTTGTTTAGGTGCTCCCTAAAGCATCTTCCTTCATACGCCATTGGTTTTACTAATTACCTTACCCAAATGAGTTGTGCGTATAGACCATAATAATGATACGAATGTTAATACTATTCTCTTTTTCGGAGCAGTCACTTCAGTTTCAGTTTCAGTTTCATTTTAAAATTCCACAACATACAAAATTTTTCTAAATTACATACATACAAGATGGAAAAAAAGTTACAAAACACTACAATAAATACTGACAAATGAAAGATTTTTAATTTAACATAAGGAGATAAAATTTTGTACGATGGGGAACTTCTTAAAGGAGGAGACCTCTCAATAGGTAAACTAATCGAGGAGAGATCACCCCCTAGGTTAAAAGCTTAATATTGATTTTCTGAAGTTTGAGTGGGGTCGTTATCTTCCTAAATTTAAAATAATATTCACGACTGGTAATTGACTGAGAATATAAAACTTTTTAGATCACGGCGGAAAATCATCACTGAATTGGATTGTTTTATATTAGATGGGATGTTGTTCCAGGATTGAGCACCTGCATATCTAATAGACCGCAAACCATATTGCAACGTATTCTTATGTGTCATAAAAATGTCGCCTTTGCGAGCCTGTCTTGTATAATACTGATGAACAGTTGGCAGTGTTTCAAAAAAATGGTGAAATGGAGTAGGAGAAATCAAATTGATAGATTCATACACAAAAGTTAGTAGTTTGAGTTGAAGTAGATCATTTAATTTGAGGATTTTTAACTCAGAGAAAATAGGTGTAGATGGGGTTGAAAAATGCTTAAATAAAATAGATCTTACAACTTTCTTTTGAAGAAGGTATATTGGTTTGGTATAGGTATCGTAAGTAAGTCCCCAGACAGTAATTCCATACTGAAGAAAAGAAGCAAACAAAGAGTAGTACAGAGAAACTAGAACATTAGTAGGTAGAAGATGTCTGATCTTAAAGAATATGCCACTCGTCCGTGCTAATTTCTTCGACAGTTCACTCAGGTGGTATTTCCAACTAAGGTTTTCATCCAAAAGAAGACCAAGAAATTTGACATATTTAGCCTGTTTAACATGTTGCTTACCTATCTTAATATTGACAGTTTTATTTAAAGAGTTTTGAGGAGAATGAAAAATAACAAAGTTTGTTTTGTCTATGTTTAATGCAAGTTTATTAGAATCAAGCCATTTTTTAACTTTCTTGAGCTCTTTGTTTACCACTTGTTCTAACTTACTAAGACTGTCAGATTCAAAATAGATATTTGTGTCATCAGCAAAGAGATAAAAAGATAACTTTCGAGTTGATGCTGGAAGATCGTTTATAAAGATAAGGAAAAGAAGTGGACCGAGGACGGATCCCTGGGGAACACCACAAGAGACATTAAGATAACTAGAGTTATGACCATTTACAGATACATACTGACATCTATTGCTAAGATACGATTTAAACCATGCAAGAGCAGTACCTCGTACACCATAATGCTCTAGTTTATCAAGGAGAATCTTGTGATTAACTGTATCAAAAGCCTTTTGAAGGTCAATGAAAATTCCACATCCGAAGTGTTTGTTATCTAGAGTATTCTTAATAGATTCTGTTAAACTAATCAATGCATGATCTGTTGAGTGAGAAGCTCGAAAACCAAACTGAAGATCATAAAGGATTTTATTGACTTCCAAAAAGTTATATAAACGTTTATACATCAGTTTCTCTGAAATTTTACTAAAAACAGATAAGAGAGATATTGGTCTATAATTAGAAGCTGTCACAGGACAACCTTTTTTAAACAAAGGAACTACTTTTGCATGCTGCATTTTGTCTGGAAAAATGCCAGTGTGAAAAGACTCATTAATAATTTGAGACAGAGGAAAAGAAATGTGAATAGAAAGGATTTTTAATAACTTTATGGGGATACTGTTTGGGCCAACTGATTTGCTGGTTTTCAACAAGCCAATTATATCAGATATCTCATATGCAGTTGAAGGAGCTACAAAAAATGAGTTGGGGTTTTTATTCTCAAGATAATTTAAGGGAGATCTTGGTGATCTTGGTATTCTTTTTTTCACATCTTCTGCTACATTCACAAAAAAGTTATTAAAAATGTTAGCCATTGTTGTAGAATCTGTTACTACATTTCCATCTGCATCCTTGAGCTTCCTAATGATATTTTCTCGAGAATTTTTAACGCTAATTATTGACTTTATGCCAGTCCATAAAAGTTTCATATTTTTGCTGTTTTCATGAAAGTAGTTTTGGAAATAATTTGTTTTTTACTATTCTTCAATTCTATAGCAATTCTGTTTCTAAATTTTTTGTAGAGAAGTCTTTGGGAAGCATCAGGTTTTTTCCTAATCTTTTTTAGTATATTGTCCCTCAGACGCATCATTTTTTGAATTCTACTGTTTATCCAAGGCTTGTTTCTTAATTTTAAATCCTTTTTAGTTAATTTTTTTAATGGAACATGGGTTTTGATAATATCATCAAGGGTAGCAAGGAATCTATTGAACTTTGTATTTACATTAGTCTGATCATCATTTAAATAGTCAAAGTTGAGATTGCTAAAGTCTGCGAGAAACCTTTCTTTATTAAAGTTTGAATAATCATGTTGAAAATAAGACGTAGACTTGTTGGTGATACCAGCTTTTTCAACAATCAAAAACTGAGGGAAATGATCTGCAATTTGTGTTAGAATATTTCCACTTTTAGTGTCAAAATCACAAACATTTGAAAAAATATTATCAATGATGGTAGAAGAATTCTCAGAAACTCGGGTTGGATGTATTATGAAAGGAAGGAAGTGCTGGGAAAGGAGGAGACTGACAAAATCCTTGGTAGGAGTGTGGGAGTCATAATTGAGAAGATTGATATTGAAGTCACCTAAAATGAATACCTGCTTATTCACAACAGAAGAATTAGATAAAGTCATTTGGATATAATCAGTATAGTTTTCAATCTCAGTGCTAGGGTGACGATAGGAACAACAAATTAGAGTATTTCTTTCTTTTGTGGTTGGAATTTCAGCCCATACGGTCTCGAAATCATTGTTGTCAGATTTTAAATCAGGCCTTGCAACAGGACCCAAGCAAGTCTTTATATAAAGACCAACACCGCCATTTTGGCTATGAGATTTTGAGGAGAAAAAGGTGTAACCTGGAATTTCAACATTGATGCTCAGAGGCCTTTCAAATGAATCCCAAGTTTCAGAAACAGCAACTACATCAAAGCTAATATTTAAGGTGGAGAGTAAATATTGAAGTTCATCAAAGTGACAGGATAGGCTTCTTACATTCATATGCAAGAAAGATAAGTCATTGTTAGAAATACTGAGATTAGATACATCTTGAATTGTATGATAACTTGAATCAATTTTAGAAGGCAATTGTTCATCAATATCATAGTCTTGCAGGTTAGGCAAATTGGTAAGATGTGAAGTGATTTCAAATGATGGTAAAGAATCAACAACAGAGGGTTTGTCAAAGTCAAAAAGATAGGACAATGGCTCATTTTCAATTGAACCAAAGGGGAAAATTGATTTATTATAGTTAATTGAAAAATTTATACAAAACCATGGAACATCGTCAGGTTCATTAGAAAGTGCTTCATACTCCGAAACAGAAATGTTATTGCATTTTATATGATGCCAAAAATTGCAAGTATTACATAGAATACCATTATTGTTCACATTTTTGTGGCATATGCCACAAGGATATTTTGGAGTTCTTACCATTTGTGCACAGAAAAAGTTATATATGTATCAATATTTCCAATGGATAAAGCTTCTAAAAGGGGTGGAATTTCAATCATTGCGCACATCTTGTTACAAAGGGCCCGGGGATATTTACCTAAACTGGTCATAACTGAAATGAAAAAAAATTAGAAAAAATAAAATAATGTTCAGGCTTAAACACAACGTTGGGCATAATGCCGAAAATTTTTGATAGTTCATTTTTTGTTTTTGAAGGTAACTTCACTATCGCTGCTGGGGCCTTCCTTTGACTTCCAATCCGGGGGCTTGTCTTTGATCACAAGCTTATCAAGGATGAAATAAGCTATTTTACCTGCCTTTCTTGCAGCTACTAGAGCTGGAACTTTCTCTTTTCTTTTTTGGATAGTGCGGTTGGACAAATCAGGTAGAAATTTAATACCTTCAGGCTTTAATTCCCTTGCTTTCTTTAGAATAATTTCCCTTTCCTTCCAATGTGACATTTTGGCAACAATTGGTCTTGATGATTCATTATTGCTGGATGCTACCCCTGATTTACGGTTAACTCTATGACAGCGTTCAATATCAAAATCAGTTTCAATCTTGAGAGTTTCTTTCAGGGCCTTTTTGACAACCAACTCAGTATCATCCCAGGATCTTTCTTGCTGCCTGTCTTCTGGCAGACCAGTGATTCGAATATTACATCTTCTACTCTGGTTTTCCAAATATTCCAGCTGAGCTTCTGCAGAATCGGCAAATTCGTTCATAGAGTTTAAATTGTCACCGTGAGCGCATACTGTCTGATCAATTTTGCTCATTGACTTTTCTGCTTCGTCGAGTTTTGCTTGAGAAAACTGCAAACTCACTTTCATGTCGTTAATGTCATTTCTTATTGATTTAATTTCTTCCTTTACATCCTGGATGAGAATTGAGAAACTTGATTTGAAAGCATCCGCTTGATTTTGCAACAAGGTCTTGACAACATCGAGAGTAACAAAATTATTAGCCATGGTCATTGACGTTGATGAAAATATGGCCTAATAAATGGCCTTCCAGCTCAACTGCATACACGAAACCAAATATGATATTTAAAAGTACATTACCAATTCTGAAACATGTTTTAATAAAAAATAAAGTAAACTTGCAAAAATAAAACAGCTTTTGCAAGATTTCTATCTCATATGCCGTTCAAGAAGCCTAAAAACGACACGTGCAATTACGCGACCGTCCGCCATCTTAGGTCCTCGAAAAAAAATTTTGAACTGTACATCCAATTGTCACTAAAGTAACACTGGTGAATACAATTCTTTCCAAAACTTTATTCATGATTCAACGGACCCATATTTTTCAAATGTTTCATATTCTTTGATTCTAGTTCGCTTCTTTTTTGCACTCTCAAAAAATATTTTACAGTGCCAAAGGTGTTCAATTGTCTCGTCCTCTTTCCCACATCTTCTGCCTTTTATGTTACAATGTCTGCCTTCATAATTTGCTTTTAAATGTACCAAATCTAGTTTCAAAGACAGAATGCCAATTTTAATAGACTGAAAATGAAAAGTGTTTTGTGGTAAGATTTTCACGACCAGAGGAAGGTTGACAACTTTTCAGGGTCGTACCAATGTTGCTGAACCATAAATAACACTGTGCCACGCAAAATTTCTCGTACACTTTTCCTGAAAATTCTTTTGTTCTAGTGAAAATCACTTGAAAATCACTTGAAAATCTCAAGAAATCATTTTGTTCTTGAAAAAATCTCGTACGCTTTGAAAGGGAGTGTGCTAGCGTACGCTTTGAGTAAGGGAGAATTTGCAGCACCTGTGGAGTAGATAAAATGCAATGATGCGAAGGAGCATTTCATCGACACGAGGTTTTTTGACTGCGGAGGAGCCTCAACATTTGTTTGAAACCAATGCGAAGGAATTCCTTTCCCGAAGAAAAGCAATCAGTAAGTTAGGTAATTATGAAATTACTGTTATTTCTTTAACAATTTCCCATTATTTATATTTTCATTTACTATGATAATAACCTTGTCAAATTTTTGAATCGGTGGAGAAGGCCTGCATATTTAAGACATCAGGAGTTGCCTTCTCCTTGGTTTTCTTATAATGTTTTGGGTAAGGCCTAAATCTAGGCCATGATGCAAGATGGCGGACGAAGACAGCTGGTTCGGCTTTGTATTCTAACGCGGCTGTGTAGACGTTGCATAATTTCTAATTGCATGCCTATTATCTTTGGAAAATAGATTGATTAAAGCCTCAAGCAAATCGTATATCATAGTTTTGTCCATCATTCGAAAAATCAAAATGATCGGGACCCATGATAAACTCTTGAGCGAGATCGTACCCATTTTCATTCAATTTCTTTCCAGGCCCGTTTCTGATTTGCATTGTTTTTACTTCTTTCAATTCGCCTCAGGGCCCGATCTCCTCTACCTGATGAGAAACACTGTAGTGCACAATGAAGTAAATCACGAAACAATGTGTGCTTAATGTCTAGCCTTGTTGTTCCTTTTGATAGGAATAACAGCTCATAACAGTCAGGAGCATCCAGGCTGGAATTCAGGCAAATGTAAAAAGGTGCAGTGCCTTTTTTACACTGAGATTAGTAGGCTTGTGTAAATTATGAAACATCTAATTTTGGGAAGAAACATTTAGGTATAAGCCATTTTTTGTGCCCAAAATTCTACCAGTATATCTTAACAATCAACATACTCTTATCAGAACCCTAACCGTTTTTTGCATTATTGGCTAGAAGCTCCATTGGCTTAATCTGCAAAGACGGTGTCCCATAGCAATAGGAAAAAGTCTTGTCATGCCTGTTAAAGGGAGATACCAAGCTGGGGAGATGGTGAATTACAGACACCACCATTAATCAACCTCCTCAAGTTCTATACCTATCAAAGACTGTTTGTTTTGAGTTTTCTAAAACATAAAACATGTTAAAATGAGTTAAAAATAAGTAGGAAAAGAGTAAAAAAGACTTAGCAAACAAATGGTTGGTATTAGGCATAGATCCATGCATCAAGGAGACAACAGATCAAGTTGTTCAAGCCACTGCCTGTTTTCTGCTTCTTCCTGCCCATTTTCCCCTTGTACCTGCGAGCTTCCTATTTGGTTCTGCCCGTTTCTACATGTTTCATGTTTTAATAACTACACTATTTTAATTGACCTGATAACAAGCCTGTCATTCAAACCTCTTTTCAGCATTGAAATCAACTAGAAGCCATGTCTTCCAGAACAGCAAGTGGCATCCTGAACGAGCTTGCTAAAAACAACAAACTTATTCTGAATTACAATCACACAGAAGAGAACGGGCCAGCCCATCAGAAAACCTTCCGTGTCAATGTCTCTCTCTCTGGACTTGGTAATTTTGAAGGATTTGGCGCAAGCATCAAAGATGCAAAAAATGCAGCTGCAAACAGCGCTCTGCAGTTTTGCACGTTGAACGGAATGGAATCGGTGAAGAAAATATTAAAGATCAGTCCAACTGTTGAGTTGAACATATTGTCAATGAGAGCAAGAGAGGAAGTGATTTATACAGAGCTGGATCCTGTTCACGTAAAAAACAACTTGCCTGCCCCTCAATTTCAGAAGCTGATTGACGGCAAGAAGCCCCACCCTGGACACCCTACTTTGTACCGGCAGTTCATTAAGATCTGGAAGATCGCTGTGATGGTTCTTGGTCAGACATTCACTGGACAGGGAAAGACAAAGCAAGAAGCTCGAAATAATGCAGCGGTTAGTGCATTGGAGGTTGCAAGGCATGAGCTGGCTATCAGAGCATCATCAAACGTAAATGTTAATAGTGGGATGATGCCAGACGAGGAGGATCTCAAAGCTAGGTAAGAATTTTTTTCTATTAGCAATATCTTAGCAATAGTTTTTAGGCAACTGTTCCTTATGTGCAGGTTCTAAGCAGGACCTATTCCAAACCTTCTCATTGTTTCTAGGTGTTTCTTTTCATTTTCTACCTGTTTCTACTCGTTTCATATTTTGGCAAATGCGGCTCATCGGTGGGTCTTCCGTCCTTTTTCTTGAGCATGAGGATGACACAAGTTCGTTAAACCACACTGATCTGCAAGTTGATAGGCAAATCGGGTACTGCCTTTGTAGGGTAATAGTTTTTTGTGCATAGCGCAAAGGGCCCACTGAAAAGGTAAGCTAGTCAAGCAGTGAGACCCTGGTCCTCCCTCTGTTCATGACCACACCTCAAAACTTCTCTTCCCCTTTTTGCTTGGAGTTACAACAAAATAGCAAATTGTCTCCTTTACACCTAATGTATCAATTCTGAAGGTGATTTTGAACCTAAGACCCTTTGAACAATAGTTGAGTGATCTAACCACTTAGTAGTGGTGGTGCCAGGACAGGGGGCTAGAAGCTTCATCAGAGGGGCTATTTCCAATTTCTCAATCCGCTTAAAGTAGTCAAGTGGATGGAATATTTAAGCCTCCAATGGTGAAGCCTTTCCCAATATATCTTCCCTGAAATCTGTCTATTGAATTAAGAAGTGTGTGTTTTGATTTCAGAAATCAGTGCTTCATATATAAAAGTAGAGAAATAATAGGAATAGGTAGAAAAGAAACAAGAAATTACTCTTTCATCTTGAAAAGCCTGTTTCGCGATTTTTCACTGATCTGGAGATACAATATGTACTATACATGTCCTGATGAGTAAGAAATCATGAAACATGCTTTTCAAGGTGAAAGAGTAATTTGTTGAGTTTCTTGCTACCAATTATTAATAATGAATATATTTATGCAGCCCAAAATTAATTTTGATCCCTTGTTTTACAGGAAGGAATTGGCAAAACTGAATGACATAGCATCAAAGAACAAGCTGAAACTAACATATGATGTTGTGTCTACAAGTGGACCATCTCACGTCATGAAGTTCATCATCACATGCAAGACAGGGGAACATGAGGCTGTTGGAGAAGGCATTGGAAAGAAAGCTGCTAAACTTGATGCGGCAAAGAAAATGCTAGCTTTACTGCTTAATTCTGAGAATATACAAAATACAGATAAATCTGGTAAGTGCTAGGATTTTTGCTACTCTTAGTTTTCTTCACGGTTTCTTGATGGCAGTATGATAGAGTTCTGCGTGTACCATGATAATCCGATCAAGCCGGTCTCTTTTATGATACCCCCTTAATCTTAGTTTGGCCTGAAAGTCCATTTATTATAAACAATTTTACTCTGAAACATAGAAATGGTGAATATAATAAAAGATTTAAAAGAACAGAAATGCTGCTTTTTAAGCCTTACAAGCTTTATTTGCCCACTTTTGTCAGTTATCAAAACCCTATCCTATCAATTATACCTTCTGTTCAGGGGATCAAGTTTTGTTTAAGCCCCTCGGAGGGCTTTTTCTGACGCGGTTTTGGGCCCTTTTTTTGTGCTGGAATTCCAGCAGATAGCCCATAGTTTATTTACAGTGTGTTTCCCCATAGAGCTATTTCCTGTATCACAATTATCATGATCATCAAACTATCATGAATGATATTTTGTGGAGCTGGAAGTTTTCTAAGAACATGCCCTTCCTTCTAGCTAATCAAATTATGACGGTAAGAATCCGTTTTAAAGATTAAGCCTATTTTCAACAACAGTCTATTGTTTGATCCGCTGTCTTATCAAACTTTGAAAGCTCTAAAATAGAAAGATGTGCTCTCCATTGCGTGTGGCTTTGCTAGTGATATTTGTGCTTTTACTGTAGAAAATGAATCCAGAAATACGAGGTTTAACAAACACCCAAAGCAGAAGAAAAAGAAGAAGTCGCGGTCTGAACAAGCAATTGATATTAATTCTGATCCTGTTACATACCTTACTCAATTACTGCAGATGAGAAAGGAACCCAATGCTTCTTACACCTTCCTTGGCGAACTTGGCTCTAAATTGGATAGGAAGTTCGAAATTGAGGTAGTTTTTTTTAAACTTGTGTAATATCATATTATAGCTTTATTTGCCCTTTCTTGCTCTTTATGCTTTGTTGCTTTTTCAACTATTGTATTTAAGTAGACTGCTCTCAAGATGACTAAACTATTGCACTGGAGAAGTTGGCCACAGATACAGTTTGAAGCTATGAATAGGCCTAAACGTTAAACAATGCTATAATGTTAAAAAATATACAGAAGTGTAAAGTCTTATTCAACTTGAGGATGGCCAAAAAAATCTGAACTATTGTAAACAATGTAACAACTAGAAGCTTTTAATCTGACACTCATTAGAGTCAGAGTTAGGTTTTATTTTCGTTCTTTTTGTGACATGCCACTTTAATGGTTGTCATAGGAGAAGCTTTAATGGTAATTATATTTCTGATTCCTTGCTATCTTGAAGTTTTAAAGCAATAAAATCTTTGAATCCTCGCCAATGATTTTTGACTTTGACGATTCTATCTATTCTGTCAGACCAACTAAAGACAAGCCATAAATAAAATAAATCATATTTTTCAGGCAAGGATTGGTGAAAGTACAGAACTCGTGGCCACTGGAATTGGCTCAACAAAAAAGAAGGCAAAAATGAATGCTGCCGATAACCTGTTGAAAAAATGTGGTATTGATCGTGAACAGATACAAGAATCAGAAAATGAAATTAAAAGGGTATGTCTCATTGTCTTTATTACATTGGATCATAATTTTCTATTGTTCATTCTTCTGGTCTCCATCGATGTTCCTTTCAAAGATCAAATATTTATTGACCCCCCCTATCTTTGAAAACTATGTAAAATTCATATTTTGCATAGGTGTAAAAAAGATAGACTCTGTGGAACAGTTGTGTTGACATCAGGACTGAAACGTCATAAATGGCTTACTGCTGAAAACATCATAGAAATAATCTTCTCTGCTGCCATTTCGAATGGCACAATTTCAATTTAAACTTCTGGTAAAAATATTTACTTATCGATCTTAAAGTAGCGCTTATATCTTGAAAAAGTTTCAATGTTGATGAACTTAAAGAATTATTCACGATTACTCACACTTTCTGAATGTAGATTTGATATTTATTAACAGACTTAGCACTCTTGGTTAAGTTTCAAATTAGAAAATCTCAATTAGGGTTTTTTGCTCTTTTTCCCTGAAGGTTACATTTCTCTTTTTGGTTACTCTCCTACCGAATTTCCTACTGCCCGAATGAAAATGTTTGTTTGGTATTGGTTTGGCAAGGAATTAAGACCTTAACTTATTGCTTTTCAGGCTTATCTAAATGCTGTAATTGGAAGAAAAGCCGATGACGTAAACTGCGGTCCAGTATTAGAAGAAAAACCGCCTGTCAAAGTACTGGACCGAGCTCCGGGAGGAACTGTGAAAACACGCATGAATTATAAACAGAATGACGTCACAAGTGAAATGGCTCGCCCCACCAACACGCAGACACTGGAGTTGATTGCGAGCTCTGAGGGAATCAAAATCATATTTAATGACTATGCCAGGGTATGATGTTTTCACCTTTTTTTATATTTGCTAAGGTAAAAAAATTCAACAGCTGTTCTAGACCACAGAGGCAAATTAGTGAGTGAGTCAGGATACGGTTGTATGCACTATATTGCTACATAAAGAAGTAAATGCGGTTTCAGTATATTTAATGAATGAGTGAGTTTATGTTAAACATGCTAGCCTAACAAAGGATAATATTTCTAAAAGGGGAAGGGGAAGGGGTAGTATACAGTGCCTCCATAAATGTAATTGTAAATGAGGTCCCAGTGTGGTAAATGAGCGAGTGAGAGTAAGTTATCGTTATAGCCTACAAAAGCTCGTAAAGGCGTCTTTTCCAGAAGGGTACGGAAGCATGCACTGCATCACTACATGAAGTAGTAAATGTCCTTGTGTGTTTAATGCTCCCATTTGTGCGTCCCAGAAGTTCATATTTGAAAATAACTCCCTAGTATTCTGGCATTTCATATGCAGTAGACAACCCCCAAATTAAGTCTGTCGGTGGATGAAAGTTTTAAGGAATTTTAAGGACTGTAAGCCAAACGAAGATGTTCGATCAAAACTGTGTAATTTTTTTAGCATATTACATCTGACTCGAGTAGATATCCTACCCTGGCTATAGTGCTCGGTGTACTTGTCTTGAGTATAGGACAATGATAAAGCAGAGTGAACACATTGAGAAATAATTCAAAATTGAATAATTTGAAAAGGAATCATTCATATTATTCATTTACATTTGTATTTTGTGATTTCGATTCTTCTCTCGTAGAAAAAGGAAACCGATCTATTCACGACCCACCTTGCTATCGTGACGTCTCCGCCCGTCGTTTTTCAAGGAACAGGTCGCTCTATTGGGCATGCGCACGATGACGCCGCTGCGCAAGCTATTGCTCACCTCAACCATCACGGGTTTAGTAAGCATCTGACAAATCAAGAGATAATGGGTATGACCAGCATCAAAAGTTGACGGTAAGTTATCGATCGTGGTTAGTACATGCCACGAAAACAACCCCAACCGGAACTTCGGTTTCAGTTATATGGTGAACAATTATAGAGGAAAAATGGAAAATGTGTGTGCAGACTTGGACTAAGCTGAATGAAAGCGAGGCAGCTTGTCTCCGCGCGAAAACTTTTGAACAAAATTGACATTAACTCCACACACATTTTTCTCTATGTTTGGTGAACACGAAATCCCAAACATTGGAAGTACTGTTCCGGTTTTTATACGATACATTTAATCCTGTGAGGCCCGAGGGGTGATATATGACCATTTTTCCGGTTTTATGATATACATTTAGGCCTGTGAGGCCCGAGGGATGATATATGACCATCTTTCCGGTTTTATGATATACATTTAGACCTGTGAGGCCCGAGGGATGATATATGACCATTTTTCCGGTTTTATGATATACATTTAGACCTGTGAGGCCCGAGGGATGATATATGACCATTTTTCCGGTTTTATGATATACATTTAGGCCTGTGAGGCCCGAGGGATGATATATGACCATTTTTCCGGTTTTATGATATACATTTAGACCTGTGAGGCCCGAGGGATGATATATGACCATTTTTCCGGTTTTATGATATACATTTAGACCTGTGAGGCCCGAGGGATGATATATGACCATTTTTCCGGTTTTATGATATACATTTAGACCTGTGAGGCCCGAGGGATGATATATGACCATTTTTCCGGTTTTATGATATACATTTAGACCTGTGAGGCCCGAGGGATGATATATGACCATTTTTCCGGTTTTGTGATATACAGTTAGTCCTGTGAGGCCCGAGGGGCTATATATGATCATAAGGGGAAATTGCAATATTTTCTTCCTCACTTAGGTGAGGTTATATACTAGGAAGGTTAAGATGTAATTTGTATGCAAAGATACTTAAACATTGTTTTTACCAAATAATCTTAAAAGAACCAAAAAAGACTTCAATGCAGCTTGTATTTGGTAATTTACAATGCTATTAAACAGCTTTTTCGCACCATTTAATTTGAATATTTTGGAATCCTTCCTGAATATCTAAGTTTCCTCTTAACTTTCCTCCCGTCAATGACCGTGTCACAGTAATGTTTTCCTGGCTCTTTATGACCCTCTGATTTCAGTGATCTCTTATATTGTGCTCTTATTGTCATGTAGGATTTGGGTTGGAGAAAGGGTAAGGGTAAGGGTTAGGGTTGCTCAAAGTTGTGGCTAGAGTAAGGTTTGGGGTCTAAATTAGGGTACGGGTTAGGGTCAAAGTTTCGGCTAGGATTAAGGTTAGGGGTAAAGTAAGGATTAGAGCTACATAGGGTTAGGATCAGGGTCCAAGTTGGGGAAAGAGCTTGGTCGAGTGATTGTAGCTATATTGTATTTAATAACTTCGAAGCAGTTTAATTGTGCGGCGAAGGAGAAAATTGGTTTCTGGGCGTTTCTTGCGCCCATTCATAACATTTTGTCGATATTGCCACGTCTATTGACATTTGAAGTCTAATTCTTTCAATTCGTTTTTTTAGAATCAAAGAATGAAGGGAAAATGTATTAAAGCAAATGTCTTTGGTTAATTTCAACTCGTCATTGATGACGGAGAGAGCAGTGGAAGAAGCCTGCAAGATTCTCTTACAAGTCTGCAAAATTTGAATTTGCCAGAACAAATATTAATTAAACTGCCAATCGCTGACCTTGCATAGTCGATGATATTTAATTGTGTTTTCATGATATTAAAATCTGAATGTGATTGCGAAGTTGATTTCATTATGTATTTTACTTTTATCCATCCTACCACAATTACTACCAGACCCAGCTTTCTGAAAATGAAAGTCGTATAGGGGCGCCAAGCAAATTACAGAGTCGAATGGCGATCTGCCCTGGCGATTTCCAATCATTTTTCCATTTCAAGTGAAAATCATGAATCAAGGTAGAAGAGCCATCGTTTATGGCCTAATATTCCTCCCTGAGTGGATCTAAATCTTATTTCGAATCATTTACTTTTGGCCAATTTCGACCATGGACTAAATTTGAGAATATTCATTGGGGTGATTTCATGTGCTTTGACTGCCTAAGTCTTGAATTCTTACCATCCGAATGGCGAACTTTTGTCTCAAAAATAACTTAAGTACCAATAAGTGTCTCTTCAGCTTTGGTTTTTCTTATTTGTTTACTAGTTTTTCTAAGACAGGTTTGCTTTCCTGTGACAGCTAGACATAGAATGGAGTTTTTGATTGACCCCGTTGCGCCTCCTCCGCAACGTTGCCTCATGTTTCGTCACCAAGTATTTTGTCATGTGACCAACATGTCAGCCTATTTCTTTCAAAATGGCTTCCATATAGCAGATGTCGAATTTTCCTTTCTACTTGAAAATGTCGAAAAATGAGGCCTGCTGTGGATGTTTCAGTGCTCTTTTTGTCGGAATCAAAGGAGTGAGAACAAGATCAAGGTGATGGATGATTCATAGTTAAAAATTTGGCGAAAAAGTTTAGAAATTTAATGCTAGGTGTAGTTTGTCGTGATGATAAGGGCCTAAAAAAGGATAAAAACAAGATTTTTAGCAAAAATCATTTCCATTGGTCTGAATAAATCAACAGCAATAAGCAGCCATTCTCGCAAATTACTAACTCTCACAACCAATTCATCGTTTTCGAAATATTTCATTTGGGATGATATTGCAAAATTATAACATATTATAACTAAAAGTCCAGTAAGTCTTCCTGCTGAAAGACTGAAGGGCCTGACTGACTGAAAAAGAAATCTTTTTTCTATTATGAGAAGTAAGACAATGGGCTATGTTCTATTGTATGGAAAGTGTCGCATACTACTTTTCTTAGATGTTATTGTTTTTTATGACGTATTAACATATCTCAAAAAATGAAGCTTTCTTTAATCCTGGGTTTACTTGTCAAGACATTGTAAAACTTTACTTTCTATTTTTCCTTTTAACTGATGTTAATTCTCTAGGATTTCTAGGATTGATTTTTTACTTGAGAAAAAGCAGGATTAGGAAAATTAATCAAAATAGTTTTTGTGAATGAAAATGACCCAGGAGTTGGATTGGAACCCAGGACTTCCTGAGTATGCTGCAACATATCTTGAGGTAGAGGGGTAATCCAATGAATCAATCAACCAAAGCCCCAATCAGACAAATTGCACCACCACTCACCAATGGTAGAGACAAAAGTAACCGAGTTCTTTAGTAAGTACACACCTGTCAAAGGGTGACCATTTTCCCAAACCAGGGGACCACCGCTACCCCACCACAGGGTAGAAATGAGAAGTAAACCTGAGCGGAGGCAGGACTTGGAATATCAATGAAACCAGAAATAAGTAAGTTTATGTTCAATGTGTTAGCCTCTGAGAGGCCAGAGGTCTTATTTCCAGCATAGGCACGGGATCGCTAGAGTTTAATTTCACGCTAATTAAATGCATCATCTCATGGAAGTGACTGCAAATATTCAATGATCCTTTCTTGTGGATAATCCTAGTTGCTACTCTGTATTTCAACTATTCTAAATGATTTATTAGAATTGTTCACCTGATTTTAGGCGATACAGGAGGGCAAGATACAATGAACGAGAATACAGCATAGAGGTAAAGAATACGGTATTTCATTAAATTACAGGGCATTCAGGTCTTTTCAATAAAAATATACCACATGGGCGAAAATTGCCCTGGTACTTTTTTTAGTAAGATATTACTTTGATTTATCATATTTGTTTTATACCGACGAATGTTTTGGAAAATCGTTATAGAAGGCTTTGCTCCTCGTTGATGTATGAAATCCTCAAGAGTTTCCGTCTTCCCCCATTTTTGATAAGGACTAATTTCATAACTTTCCAAAGTATGAAAAACCTAGTACTGAACTTCCTCAACTTCTCGGTGACTTGAGTAATACTTTCTTATAAGTACTTTCTTACAGGAAAAAACTAATCATTGAAAAGAGAGAAACAGATAACTTTAATTTATGTAAAACTTCAACTCTATTTGAATAAAAACCCAACAGCATAAGAAATACAGATGAAAGCTGGAAAAACTTTGTTCTAGTTTTCACTCTGTTTTGTTCACTTCTCTTATCGAGTGCTGCACTCATTCTTCTGTTCTCAAATCAGAGTCAACTCAACTAAATCTAGGCCCTAGACAGAAAGTCTTTCTAACAGAATACTACGCTAACACTCAGTGACTATAATCAACTGACGATTGATCAAGTTACTGACAACGGAGACTTTGGTGATGTTAAGTTGTTTAGAGGCTTTTTCTATGATGTAGATCAATAATTTGGCATTCCACCTCAACAATCCAGTGCATTCTAAAGCGACAGCAATATGAAATTATCCAAAAGTGAAAATACTCTTTGCCAAAAAAGAGAGCCAATTCATAATGTTTCATTTTTGCATAAAGGGAAGACCTTTGATAACGTGCTGATTTACTCTATTCTGTCTGAAATAACTACATGATTTCAGGAAAGAGTTGTGCTAAATAAAAGTGAGTCAAGAACTGCACTGATATAATATTTTATCACAAATCTTTAAGACACAAAACATGATTTTGCTAGGGCAGTGATATGCCCTAGTATCTAATTTTGCGAGGGCTTTGGTGAGGGCGAGAACGATTTAGATATTTTACTTACTAACTCTGTAGTTCTATTTCTAATTGTTGTCTGTATGTTCTATTTCAGTTTGAAAACTTGATTGAAGATGTGAGTATTGGCTGTCACAATACTTCTTAACCATTACGTATCATTATGTATCATTATTGATATTATCAAATTCAAGCATCATATTTTGCTTATTATTATTTTTGAAAGTGAGATAAGGCTATAGAAGTTGAGTTTTACAACCAGATCATTCACCAGTCTAGAAGGGGCCCAATGTAGATTGTGCTACAAGCACTTGGGCACTGTGAAATAGGATTTTTCATTCTTAATTCAGGAAAAAATGCATTAAAGTATCAGATTTCACTATTCAATGCAGTGAAAATAGCCAAAAATGTAGCATACAAAAATATGGGGTGGCCCTAAGAAGGATAGGGCCTTTTTTAGAAGAAGTAGCAATAATTTTGTGAAGTAGCATGAACCAAGCATAATTTAAACCTGTGCCCTCTAAATAGCAATTACACTCACCAAATGTGCAGGCAAACCATCACAGTCATCTATTACATATGCACCAAACTTGCAAGGAAGCTATGAATTTCCTGCACACAGGAACTGGAATGATAATGGATAAGGTTCAGGAGTAAACTTCTGAATAATTATGATTCTGAACATCTCAAAGCCAAAGTTGTGTGTTTGAGTCTGATATTGCTTATTTTCAATTTTTTTAACAAGATACTTTTAAACAATCGCTTATCATTTCTAAACAAGTCAAGCCATTTATTCCATTTCTTGGCTATTATTGAACTATTATTCTAAATTTCTAATGAATCATGCATTGATCAGATAAACTATTTATTTCAATTTATTTAATTTCCTAGGAAGATTTCGTCCCATCCAGAAGGTAAGCGGTTGATTCATCCATCGATTAAAAATTGAAAGCTCCCTTATCTTATTGCATCATATCATGATATATTTTAATGGACCAAGCATTACTAGATTTCTGTTTATAGCCTTGCCTGAAATCATTGAAATCAGGGGTGGTTGATTGATTGTTGCAAAATAATTGGGTTTGACAGCTTAAGAAAATCATTAGATACTAAAATATCAAAATCTATCTTTTCAAATTTGACAGGTGTATTTTGAATTTTGACAGGTGTTTTCGTGATGATTTACTGAACTTCAATGCCCTCCTCCATTTATGCAACTTTACTTCGAGATAGACCACCTGAGTTTGGCGAGCAGGGGGATTCACTGTCTACCTAAAATTCTCGTGGCCTAGTCTGAATGATATGAAAAATCGTTACAAGAGTCAGAACAATGGAGAAATGATTTTAAACGATTTGAGAAATATTCCCAGTACCTACTTATTTTTATTTTTGTGCCCTCTATTCGTTGCTACTTTGTAGCAATTACTGTGTATTATTTATATACTATTACTCTATGTAAAAGCTTTGATCCTTCAGTTTCATTTCAAATGTAGCTGATTGACTTTTTCACATTTTCAAGGTTCATGGTGTCAGAAGAAGAAAAAGAGATTGTTTCAAAAGGAGCTTATGATGCGTTGATTGATCAGCAGAGGAGAACGGATGCTGCAATTGAAGAAGAGGTGATTGCTTATTTTCACTTTGTCGAGTTTGATGATTCAAAGTCGCATTTTCAAATTCTGATACTATTTTCCATTTCTCTATGTATGATGATATCAATGGTATACTGACTCACAGATTTGGGATTTTAAGGCAATTGACCTCAAAGCATAAGCTAGGAAAAAAATTGTGTCCTAATATCACCTTTACACGACAAGCAGTAGGATTTGGAATATCAATCAAATTTCAATTGATTGTCCAAATCTTACTACTTCTCATGTTTAGTTCTCAACTATATACAGTAGTGTTGCTGCGATGGTCTTCCTAGTGTTGTGGGGAAGTTGTTGTACTTCAGGAGGTACTTTGCAGTTGTTAAAGAGCCCAAAAAGGATTGTCTCTGCATTTATTGAGTGGTGGTGCACTTTGTGTTATTGAAATGGCTTGTGGTTTTTTGAGGCTTCCATGCACAGGGTTAGAACACAAGAGTACTAATCCAAAAGTCTGGGTTCGAGTTCTACTTGATAATTTTCATTCTCACCAATAATCTCAGTATCACTTCACATTCAAAGCCTTGTTAAATCCTTATTCTGACGGGGAAATTTTGAAAACATCAGAAGTGGGATATGAAAACTTATATCTCTACTAAATTGTAGCAGAAGAATCCACTGAGCAGGCAAATGTATGTCTCTGGAATTCACCATTTATTAACCAAATAATTTTTGGAGTATTCATGGTGGAGCAAAATTTGTTTTTGAATTTACGATTTTCAGAGGTCAGTACATTTACAAACAACTCAAGTCTCATTGAGCTGAGGTCACATGCGGTTGCCCACCAGAGAGCTGTTTTACTGACATGAGGACAGCCGATGACAAACAAAAGTCTAATTCAAATTGACCAGGGGAAGCTTTCGATGACAAACAATTCAGTCTAATTCAAATTAACCAGGGGAAGCTTTTGTGCTTGATCAGAAGACGTTACCATTAGTTTAGAGTTAAGGGTGATTAATCAAGAGAAATTTGGTTTTGCTTTTGAGCAAAAATTTCTTCCTGAAATTAGGCTCCATGCTTAGAAATTTTGGTACATGTTTTTTAGAAGTGTAACATTTACAAGAAACAGTAGGCTGAATTTTAGGTCAGATGTTTGCCATCTCTAAAACTATTTGAGATAAACACATGAAAAGTTCCCCAACGTTAAGCTGTTGCCTGAAAAATTGTTTTAAACGTATTTTGACAAGGTAAGAGCTGATGATATTGGTGAAAAACTGCCTCAAAAATAGAAATAGGCAGACTTGAACGAGAGCCAAGTGTTCTTATAAAAAACGTGTAGTGGAACCTTGCAGTTCCTTATCACAGAAAATTGATTGTTTGGCTGACAGCTGTCTTCTTGTCAGAAAACTTGAAAGAAAGATGAGTGGCACATTTTAATAAATCATACTTTTGCACTCGCTACTATCCTTGGTATAAGCTACTTGAATCTGACATAATGCATAGTTTCTTAAGAATCATGGCCCAGAACCCTATTTGAGTGTCTGAGGGTATTTGCTCTCTAGAAATAACTGGTCTGACTTGGATAGCGAAACATGATAACTACTAAAGCTTTTTATCTGCCACTCATCAAAGAAGTATCCCAGAGAGGGAGCCAAATAACCTTTTTCTGTTAAGGTAACTATCTTGAATTGAGGAAAATTTGCCCCCTGAAAATCCCTTAAAGTATTGCGTTCCCTTAAACTCGCAAAGGAATTTTGAATAGCCTTAAAAGGAATATCGGAACCTGATGAAGATCAGACGAAAAGCTTTAGTAGTTATCATGTTAAATTGTGAAATTCTGTACCCATCAAAGACTCCTTGGAAATTTCTTGGAAAGAGAACCTAGCAGATACTTCGATTCTTGACCTAACAAGATGTACTGCTTGAAAGGATATGGTAATCAGAAAAATATGATAGACTGTATTTTCAAGGAGAAAATATTTGATAGGGTGTCCTATCGGATTACAATAAGAAAAACACAAGATTTTGCACCCTTTTGGTATAAGTGCAGTAGATTGTTTCTACTTTTGCGAATTATCAATAGCTGGGTATGAATCTTCTGGGTAATTGCTTATGGTTCAGTGTGCGCTGGTTTTTACTACGCAGCCCCTCCCCGTTTTCATACTCAAGTCAAATCCCTCATGGCGTTAACTGAAAGAAGTTTCCTTGCATTTTATTTATCCGACACAACGATTTATCAACTTTTTCTTTTATTTCTATATCCGTTCTAAGATTATTATTTACAATATTCAAATAAGATTCTCAACTCAATCGAAAATTCACGCAAATTCTAATAAAGGTTTTTGAATATTCCAACAAACGATTTTAATAAATTAGATAGACTAGATCCTCAAAAATATTATTCCTTTCTAAATCCCTGGAACCGAACTCTACTGCGAATGTTTAAAACAATTGAAACCACAAATTCAGACGCCATCAATCAAATACTATGGTCGACACAAACCGTAAAGAATAGGCTGCCAATTCACTTCATTAATAACTAATAAGCCGTCTTTCTTAAATGAAAGAACTTTTCTTCAGTGATTCAATGAGAAAATCGTGCTCAGAAGTGCTGCGATTTTAGATTTTAATCAGCCGCTAAAATGTTGTTTTTTTTGCTTCTTTTCAAGTTAAGGAAACAAGAGGAAGATTTGAGACTTGAAGAAGAGGTTGGTCGAGATTTTGTTTTCTTTAGATGAAACCAGTGAAATAACTCAAGGCTGGCTGTTATTTGATGTCCTTATATTTTCAGGCTGAAATGTTGTAGATGGATGAATAGAAAAGTGTTGGCTCAACATTTAGCATTGTAAACGGAACTAACCGTAAAAGCTCTATTAAGCCCCTGGAAGATTTAAATTTAATGTTGACGTCTTTTAGAGGGGCTTATTGTGATTGCTTATCATTTCACTGTTCTGAGTGATTCGGTGATTCTTGGGGTCTTTTAGAGACGTTGAGGACAGACTTGGACAAGAACATTTCGACATTGATATACTGATGTTATATTACAGATGTTATTCTCTCTTACAGGCGTATTACCAAGCGAAAAAAGAGGCTGCTAAAGTTTCCACTCAAACCAAACTAAGAAAAGTAGGTTTCAGTTTGTACAGCGTTGATATGTTTGCCAGGAGGGCACTCGATCATATCTTTGACAGGGATTCTTGTCCGAGAAGAATGTGTACTAGCCAGAAGATAGAGAGGAATTACCCGAAATTCTTCAAAATTAAAATCCTGAAAATAGAATTACCCAAGATGCATTCTGCCAAAGAAGGTAAATTGCTGTAAATTTAAATACCCAGAAAAATATCAGACATTTAGTATAGAAGAGAAATCCCTTAAGAGCTCGAAAATATTCCAGCCCAGAAAAGTAGTGAGAGCTAAAGGTACACCACTTTAATGGCACAGCCGAGAGGGACAAGGAAGATGTTTCCAGAAGCAATATTTCTTAAGTCAGATGCTTTCTCGCTTCTCTCTTGTCTCTGCCATATTATTTGATATGAAATGCTATTCTCAAACTATTTGATGCCTCTGAAATATTTCTAACGATATTTCAGACCGAGAAGTCGACAGCCCAGAGTAATAGAGCTTTCGATAGCGAAGAGTTCACCAGCTGGCTCTCAAAAGAGAATTTAGAAGTCACCAGGTTTTTATACTATCTGTTCTTACCATCTTCCATTCATTCTTATATTAATTCCTACAATCTCAGAAAAATATACCACTCGCGCCAAATAAGGGCATAATCTTTGACACCCTTTAATTAAATTTCTATCGAATCAATTTCGAATATAAAAGTTAGTGCCATTGGAATCTCTGCTTGCCCCTGTAAATGTCATGTTTCAAAGCTCAGTTTCCTGCTTGTAGGCCTGGATACGATGTAAAGGGCTTTCAACTCCGTTTTCTGTGCAACTATTTAAATCCTGAAAATCTAGAAAAATGAATTTTCATTTCATTTGTCAGATTACGAATCAAAAAGATTACTCAATGCTATTCTTTTTTACAATTACTTTCTAATGACAGTGAAATTCTAGGAAAGTAAATGTACTTGCCTATGTAAATGTATTTGCCTTTTTGCTTTATACATAAACCAACGCCTTATGAAGATATTAAGCATATTTGCCTATCAACTATCAATGCACTGCTTCGATTAGTCTACCTATTCAGTGGACCCTTGCACATAAACTAAGAACTTACAAAGATTTTCTATCAACCCTTCTGGCTAATGGGAAGGAAAGCCCGCCTCAAATAAATATACAATCATTCTTTTATCATCATAACTATTATGATGATACGAATGAATCACGCAATGAGTATACAGTCATAATCAATTATTATCTTCATTCATTATTCCATCTATACTAATTCATTTATCTCTTGTGCAACCTAATCCAATACAATACTTAGCTGATTAGATTTGCCTTATCTTAACAATGTACCACCTGAAGGTGTCGGCCTATTCACACTATACTGGATAGCTTTCCAAGCACCTTGATAATCATGCCGGCTTTCTTCCACTCTACGCCGAAGTTATCCGGTATGAAACGCTCTGCAAAACCCCGGGCCTGAGACCCGGTGGTAATATAATATGACAATATTATGTGGCATATGTCAATTGCAGTAGCCTGCTCTGGTATAATTTAATTACCCGTGTTAGATCATACCTTATGAATTAATCTTCCTAGAAAGTTTATTTCTTGGAATTTGCAAATAATCTTGATATTTTTTGATTCCATATGGTCTTCTTATTTGATTCTGATACTTTATAATTTTTGTATGCAATACCAACAAACCGATATTAGGAGCAGAAAAGCGAATTTGGCACTCCAAAAATCTCTTAAAGGGGGTTCATCAATTATCAACCATAGGGGGGCTTGAGGGCTTTTGTAGAGTTCTCTCACCAATTGGAATAGAATAGGAGGGTTTCTAACAAATTACAGGTTGGGGAAAGGGACAAGGGGTAAATCGCTCAAGAAATCTACTTCTTTTTGACTAGGAATTCTTCCGAAATTTTAGATAAGGTTAAAAACCCAGATCTACGTCTACCTAGACCTAGCGTAAATATATCTTCTCGGATTCGATGTAATAGTCATTTTGTATTTAATTCCTAGCCCTGAACTTGACGTTGAAGATTTTGATACTTTCCTGGAGAAAGTCAAAGCTCGCTCACTCAACGCCAAAAACACAAAATGTGAGTAAGGACTTCAATATTTGCAGTTAATCACACTAGACGGCTCTGCAAAAGTTGGTGCATCTCATTTCTCGCAATACTTGATAAGAATATCATATTCGTATTCAATCATAGCGAAACTATAACCCTGGTTGTGTTAACTTCAGAAGAAGAAGGGAGGCCCTGACGGTGCATTGTTTATATCAAAGCCTCGGTGCTGCAGGGTGAGCGCGAAATCCCATCCATTAGGAGAAGGTTGTATGGTCCGGTATTTATGCTAGATATTCTAAAGAACTTTGAAGCACTAACCTCTAAACTTAACCCTAACATAAACACTAACCCTACATCCTAGCCGTTACTCTAATCCCGAACCCTAATGCTCGACCCTTACCCCAATACCTTACCCCAATACCTTAACCCCAAACCCAAACCGTATGTTAATCATGAAAAATGGAATTGTAGATCTACTTCTAATGGATGGGATTTCGTGCTCACTATGTTGCAGTGGATAAGTGATTAGAGAAAGAGAACCAATCTTCTTTGTATTGTATATTATTCATTGTTAGTTTGAAACATGATAAGCATTGACTGATTTAGATTAACCTAAGCGACTTCAAAGATTGCATTAAATACATCATCTGCTACAAAGTGAACAAGCAATTTTTTTTGCAAAGAACATTTTTTTGACCACATCTTTAAGTTGAATTGTTCAGTATTCTGGGGATGCTAGGGGGTATTGTTGGAGGGGTTTGATGCATGCAAAGATCACGACCTTTTGTTTTTGGTTAGAAATAATTTTAAGTCATGGGTTTCATTTTCATTCTCTCAAATTATCTCGATTTATCGTACAAACCTTTCTATTCTAGTAACGGATGATTATTCGTCTTCTTCTTGGGAGGCGACCTTAAACGAAGGCCTAGAGGCGACAAAGCTAGCTGATAATGCTCTGAGCGCATTGAGCCCCATCGACGACGACGATTCTGACGGCGACGGTCGCGATAATCACACCAATGCAAATTTGAATAGAAAATTCGAAAAGAAAGAACAAAGTAACTCTATTAAAGGTAAAGATGATGATGATGATGATGATGAGTTATTAAAGTAAAAATACTGCTACAGCGGAACCCCGTTAATGCAGCCAACAATTAGCCAGAAAAAGTGGCCACATGGTCTTTTGCATACGACAATGTAAGTTTCGGATAGAAAAAACAGCTGCAAAAACGAAGTGGTCGTATTAACGGGGTGCCGTAAAGCGGGGTTCCACTTTATTGTAATTTAGGAATGGTTCATTGTTTCGAATTAGTGTAGAGGTATCTGCAAATCTTTAACAAATTTACTGCAAATTTACTTTAACAAATTAATGCTCGCAGATGAATGAAAATTCTGATCTTGCCTAGTCTGCCTACAATGATCGAAATTGGGCTGTCAAAGCACTAAAAAAACAAAAAATCAGCAAAAAATGGGAAAAAAGCTTCCGATGGTTAGTCCATGGTTTTTGGTAGCTTTGCCAAAATTCAAAAGTTCAAAATAAGCTTTTGATACATTCAGGACTGTTCAGGGAGTAATATTAGGCTATAATAGTCAAAGAAAACGCATAAAATCACCAAAAATATTTACTTCAAAATCAGCTAAAAATTTGGATCCAGATTTGTTCCAGATAGGCTTTCAATACACCCAGGACTGTTCAGGGAACAATACTATGCTATGATAGTCAAAGAAAACACTTTAAATCACCAAAATTGTTCACTCCAAAATCCATCTAGAATTGGAAAAATGCCCGTGGTTTTTGGTCAAAATTTGCCACAAATAAATGGTTCCAAATAGGCTTTTACTGTATCCATGAGTATTCAGAGAGTGTTATAAGGCTATTATTGTCAAAGAAAACGCATAAAATCACCAAAAATATTCACTACAAAATTAGCCAAGAATTGGAAAAAGCCTGATGATTATAGCACTTGGTTATTGGTCAAAATCTGCCCAAAATAAATGGTTCCAGATAGGCTTTCAATACATCCAGGACTGTTCCGGGAGCAATATTAGGCCATAATAGTCAAAGAAAGCGCATAAAGTCACCAAAAATATTTACTTCAAAATCGGCCAAGATTTGGAAAAAAGCTTGATGGTTAGCCCATGGTTTTGATCAAAATCTGACTAAAATAAATGGTTCCAGATAGGCTTTCAATACATTTAGAGCTGTTCAGGAAGCAATATTAGGTTATAATAGTCAAAGAAAACGCATAAAATCACCAAAAATACTTACTTCAAATTCAACCAAAAGTTTGAAAAAAGCCTGATGGTTAAAGAAGCCCCTTGTTTTTGGCAAATCTTTTCCCAAATTAATGGTTCCAAATAGGCTTTTACTGCATTCATGAGTGTTCTGGGAGCAATATAAGGCCATAATAGTCAAAGAAAACGCATAAAGTCACCAAAAATATTTCCTTCAAAATCAGCCAAGAACTGGAAAAAAGCCTGATGGTTAGCCCATGGTTTTTGGTCAAAATCTGACTAAAATTAATGGTTCCAGATAGGCTTTTAATACATCCACGAGTGTTCAGGGAGCAATATTAGGCTATAGTAGTCAAATAAAAGGCAAAAAAGCACCAAATAAATTTACTGCAAATCAGCTAAAAATTCGAAAAAAGCCAATGGTTTTTGGTCAAAATTTCCCAAAAATAAATGGTTCCAGATAGGCTTTTAGAATCATCCAGGACTGCCCAGGGAGCAATATTAGGCTATAATAGTCAAAGAAAACGCATAAAATCACCAAAAATACTTACTTCAAAATCAACCGAGAGTTTAAAAAAAGCTTGATGGTTAGCCCATGGTTTTGATCAAAATCTGACTGAAATAAATGGTTCCAGATAGACTTTCAATACATTCAGAGCTGTTCAGGAAGCAATATTAGGTTATAATAGTCAAAGAAAACGCATGAAATCACCAAAGATACTTACTTATGAGTGTTCAGGGAGCAATATTAGGCTATAGTAGTAAAAGAAAACACATTAAGTCACCAAAAATATTTACTTCAAAATCAACCGAGAATTGGAAAAAAGCTTGATGGTTTTGATCTAGCTCTGACTAGAATGATTGGTTCCAGATAGGCTTTCAATACATCCAGGACTATTCTGGGAGCAATATTAGGCCATAATAGTCAAAGAAAACGCAGAAAATCGCCAAAGATATTTACTGCAAAATCAGCCAAAAATTGGAAAAAAGCCTGACGTTTGATATAAATGACACAAAAGTAAAACCGTTATCATCTTGGAAGCTGGGATGGCCGAGTTGACGAAGTAAAGGGTTTTGGATGCACAGATCAAGCATTTTGATTTCCAACATTTATAATGTTAGTTAAAAATGATACAAAAGTAACACTTCTCTAATTAAAAGGATATTTCCTTTTAAGTGGAAGTTGCGTTTATGAGAGCGCTTTCACTTCTCCCAGCTTGGATGGCCCAGTGGAGTAATCCAAAGGGCTTTTAGATATTCAGACCGTGAATTGATTCCTTGCAAGGTAGGACTTTTGATTTCTATGCTTTATAATGTTTGGTAAACAAGATACCGTACGATTCCTCTTTAAGGTAAGACTTTTGATTTCTATAATTATTTGTATGGATGATACTAAAGTAATATCTTTCTCATTTGGAAAGCTCGGGTGGCGAAGTGGACTAAGCAGCTAAGGGCTGGAGACATTCTGACCGTTGTTCGAGTCCTAGTTAGGTAATACTTTTGATTTCTAAGATTAATGATATTTGGTGTAAATGATACAAAAATAATACCTCCTTCATTAAGAAAGCTTGGGTGGCCAAGTGGACTGAGCCAAAGGCTTAAGTTGCCCAGACCGTTGTTCGATTCCTCGTAAGGTAAGACTTTTGATTTCTAAACTCTGAATAAAAATGATATCAACTTCAAACTTCTTCTGTCGGTGAGCTCCGGGTAGTGTGCAGGCAGAGTGCTTGTCTCACAGTCGTAGGGTCGAGGGTTCGATCCTGCGATACACCTGGAGTGAGCCAATCTCCCACCTACCATTCCCTCGGAGCTGCAATGGCTCCACAGGAAATGGCAAGGAGGAGCGTCAGGGGGGTCTGGTCCCCCTGGCGGCTTTCCGAGGGAAAAACGAAGGGGGTTTTGAACACATTTTTAGTTCAGTTTAGTTTAGTTTAGTTTAGTTTAGTTTAGTTTAGTTTAGTCTAGTTTAGTTTAGTTTAGTTTAGTTTAGTTTAGTTTAGTTTAGTTTGGTTTAGTTTAGTTTAGTTTAGTTTAGTTTAGTTTAGTTTGGTTTAGTTTAGTTCAGTTTAGTTTAGTGTAGCAGAACCCAAATGGTTACTGTGTAGTTATACATTGATAGCAGGAATAAGCGATGTAATAAGAGAGACACCACATTTTTTTGTATATGAAATTTATTTTGGAGAATTTTAATCAAAAAACAAGTACAGTTGAGTTTTTTTCCAATTTCTGGCTAATTTTGAAGGGAAACGTTTTTGGTAATATTATGCATTTTCTGTGGCTACTATAACCCTTTATAGCTCCCTGAATAGTCCTGAGTGGATTAAAAGCCTATTCTTACTGTTTATTTTACATCTGGCTATCTTCAAATCTTCATCTATGTTGAAGAGAACATTTTTTTGTGATTTTACATATTTCCAAAGGCTATCATAGCCTAGTATTAGTCGGAGCAGATAAAAAGCCTATGTGAAACCATCCTGAGTAGAAAAGACCTGAATCGGAAAATCAATTTTGGTTGGTTGGCCCATGGTTTTGGTCAAAAGTTGGACAAAATAAATGGATCCAAGTAGGCTTTTAATCCACTCATTGTGATCGAAAATAAAAGTGCTGCATAAATTAAGAGAGGGGATTGCTGGTTGTATACAGGGTACCCCTACACAAACATATCTACACATTTCCACCAATCATATCTATAGGGGCTCCCTCTCAAAGTCTTAATAAGACATCCTCTCTTCATGAATCCAATATATCCCTCCACAGCACCCCTATACTTCACCCTAAACATCCAATGAATTACTTAAATTCTCTATCAAGCCCCTCGGGAGGCTTATTGAAATACAGTGCTTTTGATGGAGGGGGCTTTTAGAGAAGGGCTGGTATCGTATTTGTGTGAAAAGACGTTATCGGCAGGATATCTATGTCTATATTTGAGTCTTAAATGCTAAAATAGCTACTCAACTTGATCGAGATCAATCCCCCGTCCTCGTATAGTTTTTGCATGATTACGAGTTTAAAGGAGGCCTTGATTGAGAGGGGGGCTAAGTAGAGAATTTACGGTAACTACCTTTCTCGATGAAATACCTCAGGCTTGTCGTTCCTTTAAAGCCTCCCTGATCTTGTCCTGCAGCTCAAGACTTATGTTATTTAATGGCATTATCGTGACGTCCATGATACTCGAGTTATTCTTCACAGCTGCTAGAATTCTCCTTCCTCCAACATCACCGATTTTATTCCCTTCAAAGTCTATCGACTTCAGTCCTTTGTTATCTCGTATTCCTGTAAAGAAGAGAATTTGACAAATCAGATAAAATGCTCTCACGAAAAGCCACTTTAATTTCCGTACAGTAGACTCCTGCGTATGAGAAACCTACAGTATTTTTAAAATCAGGCCTAATAATATTTCTTATTTGAAGATTTAAAAGTTCCTTTTTAAAAACAGGGTTTCTTTTGTGTGGGTTACTTGTCATTTCAAGGAGTAACTTACTTCTAGTGTTGGACTGAGTCTGGTTATTTCTATTAATTAACTCCTCTGCGAAGGTTGCTTTAGATTTCTAATGAATGTTCCACATCTAAGTGGTGGATTTACGGGGGCAGTTGGGGGCGGTTGCCTCCTTCCCCTCGCCAATAAAATTAGCTCTCAGAATCTCAGGCTGGTTTCTTATACAAGAGGTGCAGCAACCTACAGTTTTAAAATTGAACATGGAATACCAAAAAGGCGAAGATTCTAACCTATGATTTTGCAAATATATACAGAGGGCTGGTTATCCAAAATCTACACACCATCTTCTGACATGGCAAATACTGTATAACTTCAAATTGATGTGCGTTTTAGCTAGTAGGGCTTCGTTAGGCTAATCAACTATTGCATCGAGACCTGATGGAGGCTTATCAAAGTTTTGTTGGCCCTCTATGGTAGAAAATGTTTCCCCGTGTTATACAATTGCTTGAGGGTTCATGAAATTATAAACATGGCTATAAAGAAGAATTTCATCCGAAACATAAATCAATGCTTCCGCTTTGGATAGTCCTAGAGCGTGATACAAATGGGGGTTGCTACGAATACTTATCGTCCTGATTTGGAGCCGTGGTAAGCAGGATCTCCTTTGGTGGGTAAGGCCACAGGCTCGAGACCTGGTGGAGGCAGAATGAAACTACTTATGAACAAGCTGTCAGCTATCAGTTAGCTATCGAATGTAAAAGAATTCACAGACAACAATCAAACCTTCTGATAAAATCTCCACCCCTTCGTCCTGCAGATTGTTGAAGTCCAAAGAGAGCGTCGTGAGTGTCGAGTTTGACTTCAGTGCATCAGAAAACTTCTCCCAGCCTTTGTTAGTGATCGAATTTCCACTGAGGTTTAGGTCCTGAAGGGTTTTGTTCTTTGCAAGCATCTCGGATAGTTTTTCAACGCCTTCATCTCCGATTTGGCAGTCCCCTACATCTAGGGTCGTGACTTTGTCATCATCAGCAAGTGCATCAGCGATGTATCCGATGCCTTCGTCACCCAATGGGTTCCCATGCAGCCTAATAAGCAAAGACACATCACTGTGATTCATACATTTGGTAAGAATTTAGCATGAAATTAGGTAGGAGACCAGAGATACAAAACACAATGAAATCGTAGCGCTTTAAAGCTCCGGTCAACGACATAACATCTCACCCAACATTTCGCCCAACATTTCGCCCAACATTTCGCTCAGCATGATGTTTGCTGAAATTTCGGCTCGTTTGACCATCTTGTTAGGGACACGCAACATCCTCATTTTCGATGTAGGCTGAAATTTGGCTGAGGTCACAAATGCTGCGTGCTGTGCCTAATTTCTCTATGTTTTGAAATGTTGGCGGTAATGTTTGGGTCGTTTGACCATCTAAGCAAACAATGTTGGCTGTGCGCATGAACAGCTATCTCGAAACAGGCAACGCGAAATAGGCGCTAAAATAATTGTTTCTATAGTATTGATAAATACGTAACCGCACACTTGAATATAAAATCTCCTACTGTAATTAAGTTTTTGATAAATAATTGGCTTTTTATAGAGCCTAGTTCTTTGGTATATTGTTAACTATTATTAATTTACAAAAACTAGCACATAAACATTTTGGGTGAATTATTGGGTGAAATATTGCGTCGTGTGACCACCAATGTTGTGTAGCCTGCTAACATCAAGAAAATTGTTTGGGGAAATGTCACTTCGTTTGACCGGGGCTTAAAGCTCCAACCAAACGACCAAAACTTTTTCTTCACTGTATTTGTTTTTGCTTCCCTTTGCATTTTTGATAGATTGTCCACATTCTCAACAATAAAACAACACCAAATATTGCTTGAAAAGCTGGACTTGTATGTCATTTTTTTGAAACTATTCAAGAGAATTTCTTCCTTATCACGAGCAAAAATATTTTCTTAAAATGTGTTTTATCTATGGCCAAACTGACAAACGTTCTGCTTGGTAAGCGAAAATCTAATATTTTCAAACTTTGTTTGATCATTTGCTCGAGGCTTCAGGCCTGTCAGACTCCAGTATCTTCAGAGGGTGAATTCAAGTTGATTCTTGTCTACCGTGAAGATACGCATGTGAGAACAACTTTTTTAAGAACCACTATACTAACATTTGTTGTGTAAAAATGTCTGTTGTGTAAATGAAGGAGTCCTTAAAATGCATAATCATGTCATTTTATATAATATATTTAAATACAAAGCTGCTAAAATAGCCCTTACCCTGAACAACCATTTAGACTAACGCTGATGAAGTGTATAGGTTCCTTGATTGAAGATAGATGTTAAAAGAATTAAAGTTGATTTTGCCTTTCGAGGAGTAAAAGTCTCTTAAGTTTTCGGACGTTCTGAAAGTAGGCATATTAGTCATGTCTTCGTGAAAAATGCATTCAGCGATTAAACCTCCCTAAAGATAAAAACATTCTAAAACTTACATGAGCATTTGAAGATTCTTGTTGTCACTTATGACTTCAGATAGATGCTTGGCTCCTTCTGGTCCAACGCTATTCAAGTTCAGGTTAAGCATCTACAAACAGAACACAGTTTTCATAGATGCTCCAACGGCAATGATAAAAGTAATGGCGGTCATGAATCGTTTTTATGAGCTATGTATCGGTTTACACTATAAGAAAGTCACTGCGACATTTTTAGCTTATTAGGATTCTTGTATAACTTTGCTGGCCCGAAAGAGATTAGATCTTGTTTTCAGCCGGGACACGGTGGCAAGAACGTGACCACACATTTTGCTATAAAAACAAGTGACATTGTTTTTAGACTGGCTATTGTTAAATATTTCTCTATTTCTAGCCTGAAATGTCCTTCAATTTTTCCTAAATTCTAAAACGATATGAAAGCCTTTTTGCGCTAAGTTGGATCATTGCATTGTCAATCTGCTTGTTTTGTTATAATTGTCAAGCCTTATGGCTATTTCTTGAAGTTAACTTATTCAATTCATGTTATTTTGTAAAAGTGAGTACCTTGAGCTTCCCAGCACTCTTGACAGCCTCCTTGATCTTCGCAATAGCATCATCATCCATTGCGACATTTCTCAAAGACAAACTGTCCATGCTGTCAGGGTTTTTCTCCATCACTGCTGATACTTCTTCAACCTTACAGAAAAACACAAAATACAATTCAATTCAACATGCAACACTGAAGGAAAGTAATTTTTCCTGTTAATGATGTAAATTTCAATTAATGCAAATTTCCCCTCTACACATCCCTTAACTGTTTGTTCAATAATCAGGTCACGCTAGGGGATGGGTTGAAAAATTTAATAATATACTGTATGTAGACTGATTTTGCTTCTTGCTTCTATTCTAGCAATCAATTCTGGACTTGATGAAAGCACTCACAGAGCAGCGATAGTTACACGCCCAATCAAAACCCCCTAGTTTCGCCCCTGGTAAGACCTGTAATAAATAGAGGAAGGGCTCGAACCAATGACCCCTCGGATATATTTAATTGGTCTCGCTTTTGGTATTACTAAATGTACTCATCCCGCACCTAAGCAAAAAGAAGGTTAGTGTATGATTGACGAAGATAATACGCCGAGAGCAATTTTTTCGACAAGGTTTCCCTTTCCACTTCTCCCTTTCAACAGATGGTCAGAGGTCCGTATTATGTCATTTAGTTCGGTCGGCACGATAAATCGCTAGACTGACTAAGCCATAAACTGTAAGATATATTGTTGTATTGTATCTTAGCCATAACCCTAATTCTAACCTTAACCCTAATTCCAACCAACACATACCCTAACCCTAACCCTAATTCAAAACTTATCCCAAACCTTAACCTTAACCCTAACAATAACCATAACCCTAACCTTAACCCTAATCCTAACCCTAACCAAAACCCTTACCCTAGACACAACCCGCTTTCAATAAAGGGCAACTACTATGTGAAATCTAAGAACCCGTTTACACGGGATCGGATCCAAAACTATTAGGATAGAAACGTATGCGGATAGGCCTCATGTCTACATGGGACCTATTGGATCTGTATACTTTTGAATTCGCTATCCGCACACTTTCGGGGTCGCCTTCAAAAGCGATCCAGCAAGGCTCCAATCCTGTAGAGGTTTCGTTTAAACGTGCTGGATCGGACCCAATAGTATACGGATAGGAAACGAGGCGAAAATAATCACACCGAGGCATTGTAAACAGAATATCTCAGTACGGGTTTCAACAACCGTCAAAAGAAGAAACGTTCTCTCATTGCAATCTATTTTCTAGATTATTAAAGCTTTAGTTTCAAAAGGTTGAAATATCACGATTTCTAAGCAACTTTTAAGTGTGATGTTTTTACTAAAACAGCAGTTTCCTCGTTTGTTTGTATGAGTAGATTTCTCCTTCCTTGAGACATTGTATGCTATATCATTTTAGAAGAAATTTGAGATTTGGAAATCAAGTTGAATCAGATTTCTTCAAAGTAAAAGGGCAATGAAAACAGTCTACAAGCTCTAAACAAAAGATTTGGGTACGAAAATGCAAAACACTCCTTCCCATCATCCTTAGAAACTATTGTTCTATTGTTCAACACAGAACCCACTTAAACGCGGATACGTTTGGTTCCGATCCCATATAAACGCTTTGGGATCTGACCCAAAACTACCCGGATACTTTTGGAACCGAATACTTTTTCATCGTATAAAGAAGGTCTAAAGCAGATCTAAGAAAGTCCTTTGAAACTAATAGTTACAATTGACATACAATTACCGGATATGCAAATGAAGTTATTTTGGTTGGTTTAACGAGTAAGAAAATCACTGCAGTTTTACCTGTGTTGGTGTCAATGAGACACTGTTGAGTTCCAAATCAGAGGTGCTGTCGATCAGCGACTTGATGGAGCCTTCATGTTTCACAGGCTCAACATCAGGAGCTAGGTCCGGTGGGGCAGCCCCATCACTAACCCCAACATTGTCAGGGTCATTACCCCAGTCTAGCTCTTCTTCCTCAGAATCAGACTTCAGTTTCTCGAATTCTGCAGTTGAGATTTCTAAAAAGAATAGGATTTAAAAAGAGAGATTCAAAGCACATTACTCAAAATTGGGTAAAATTACATAAAGTAACTTTGGTCTTTAAGTTTCCAAACGAGTCCGTGTTTTCATCATATCTTCTTGTGTTGAGTCGTGTCATTTCTATGCTATTGCTTTTAACTTTATCATATTTTCATCATATTTCCTCATATTTCTCATGTTTCATCATATTTTCATTTGTGTTTCGTTTGTGTTTCGTTTGTGAATCGTTTGTGATTCGTTTCGTTGCTTCAAATTTTCCCCTTCGAATTTTCGTAAACTAAATCTTTAATTAAGTACTGAAAGGGGTACAAAATGATAGATTACCCCTTGTTCCGCACATATTTTGAGCTGCTTCTAGAGGTTAGTGACCCTAGAGACTCTTGATACTTTATATTAATATTAATATATATATAATATATAATGATATATAATATTAATATTAATGATGAAAATATCTCACCTTGATCGCTGACTACAGTCAGTGTATTGTCGTTTTCATCATTTTCAGTATCTCCTGTCTCACTTATTTGATCATTTGGTTCATTCGCAACATCTTCTCCCTCATCATTTATTTGATCGGTTTTTTCATTTGCATGATCTCCTGTCTCATCATTTATTCTATCATTTTGTTCATTTGTATCGTCTCCTCTCTCGTCATTTATTGGATCAGGTGGTTGATTGGTAGCATCTTCAACGGCATCATCAGCTTTATCATCATCTAAAGTATTTCCATCATTTATTTGATCCTTTGAATTGCTTGCTTCCTCTTTAGAATTATCTACATCACTATTCTTATTTTCGTTGTCTTCTCCAGATTTCTCCTCATCATTATCGACTTTCTGATCCTCGTCTTTAACATCAAAAATTTTATCATCAACATCGTCCTTTTGAGAAGGCTCGATTTTTTCTACGTTATCGTTCCCTGCAACTTTACCATCAGCATTATCTGTTTCGTTCTTCCCTTCACTATTCTCTTTCTTCGAATCATCCGCTTCCTGATTATCTTCTTCTTCCACCTTGCTATCCCCACTAACCAACTCCTTATCATAAATATTCTCCCGAACCTCATTCTCAGAACCATCCTCTTTTACCAATGCAATCTTCTTCCCAGTTCCACCTTCACTTTCAGATTCAGAAGACGAACCTGAATCACTGTCTGAACTCGAATTGGAACTTGAATCAGAGGAGCTGCCATCGCTACTGTTATCATCTTCCTTTTTTGCGGAATCTCCTTCCTTTGGATCAGCCTCTCTTTCAACTTTTGTAACTTCCTCTTTCGGCAGGTCAGCCTCGGGTTCAATAATCGTAGCTTCTTCATCAGACTTGTGGGCCTCATTTTCAATATCTTTAACTGTCTTTTCCGTATCAGGAATCTCTGGCTCGCTAGGCTCAACTGGTTTGTTAGATTCTTCTTCGCTCTTCACAGCCTCTTCTTCAATTTTCACAGCTTCTTCTTCATTTTTCACAGCTTCTTCTTCATTTTCTTCGTCTTTTTCTTCACCACCTTCATCAGGTGATGGCAAACCGGCATGATCCACGGGTTCTTTTATCTTAGATGAGTAAAAGAAGAATTTGAATTTCAAAGAGATAAAGAAATTTCTGTTTACATGAGTAAGGCAATTTCATTCGAGGAGGGGAATTTATTTCAAAAGCTGGTAGGGGCCTATTGTAATATTAACCGCCTTTATCTGAGAGGGAAATCGTATCGAGGGACCAATTTTAGAGATCAGTGTTACACACTTTGTGTAGTATTAAATCAAAAGGTGAAGTATTGATTTCTAAACCGTGCAGTGTTCAATTCTAGGATTAATTCAAATGTCTGTTCATTGCTCAGGGTCAAGACTAGATCCGGGACCATAGCATTCCTGCATTTTTCTCAAAGATCTATTTCGTTGGTTGTTTCTTAAGTAGTTAAAATTAGTGTTTCTATTCTTGCTTTTCAGGTAATGTTTTGCCTTGATGCTATCACAAGTGATATCCACATTCAGACACAATTATGATTGAGGTTTTATATTCTTCATTCAAAAATCGATCAAGTTAGACTAGGTATATCTAACAGGCACTTTGCATGAGACCACCCTAGGTGTAAAAACCAATTAACTTTCCTCAAGTTTCCCCAGAGCACGGGTATGCAAATAGGAGTCCCTTTCCATCAATCCTTTACGCAAGTCCTTTACGTCAAGTCCACCTATAGACTCAAAAGTATCACAAGAGGTTTTTCACCTAAGAACTTAGGAAAGAATACAGTACTGTATATTCAGATAAATTTCATACCAATCATTATTTGATTTTCCACATCAATTCTAAAACTTTTCCATTAATCCCTCACGACTCGAGATAAATGACTCAAGAACTAAGAAAGGGGGTCAAATAATCTTTTTTACACTGCAGCAAAAACAAGAGTATAAGAAGCCAATTCACTGCTAAACTCCAAAATGGGGCCTTTGAATCATATGAAGTGTCATTGTCGCCAAAATCGAAATGTGGTAATGAAAAGATGAATTTGAAATCCAATCATGTGAATTGAAATGCATTCATGCAATCGAAATGCAAATCTACAACTTGAATCGGAAAATTAAAATCTGTTTGTACATTTTCGGATGCATTCAACAAGAATACTTCTATTTTAATAAGTCAATTATAATTGTGTAAGTTCAATCAAAATCAAAAGGCAATATGCTAAATGAAATCTTGAACTGGATTTGCATCGCGAAATTGTAAACGTAATTTGATTTAAAAACCGAAAATGTTCCCGAGATCCTAATCGTGTACTTGTATCACAATCGTAAAGCGAGAAGCAGAACGAGACTGCAATCGACATCTTAAATTGCAAAAACGACTGCAAACTAACGAAAAACGACAGCAAACTGCCATAATTGCGTTTTGAAGTCAAAAATGCATTTTGATAACAAAACTGCATTTGGCAATCAATACTCGAATTTGAATTCAAGACATACTTCTAAAATGCAAATGACAAGATGGTCAATAGACCGCAAAGTGAAAAGCCAAAATGTATTTGAGAAAGAGGATTGTATTTGAGAAATAAGAAACCCGTACAGTAATTCTATTCACAAGCACTTGAAGAGGATGGAGACGGAATTAGTTAGGGGTCTGCTCTCCAAGCACTCAGGCTAGACCGGGGGACTTCGTACCGCATAAATATCAAAGAAATGTGGACCAGTGCCTACTCAGCTCGTAGATAAAGTGAGTTGATGAAATAAGGGGCCTGATGCAAAAGATTGTATTCAGTAAACTCCGTATTGCAAACGGTCTTTATCATACTATAGTTGTGGAACCATTTTTTCAATCCATTGCCGAAGGAAATTACGCGATTTTTTCAAATTTACATGTGGAGTGGATGGAGTGGCTTTACACGCTTTTTATTTTGTAAGGAACCTACCTCAGGGCCTAGTACTAAAAGTTTCTTAAATTTTCTATTTATCTCCATTGTTACAGGAAGCAATAGAACAAAAGATTCTATTGTATTTTTGTAAGGGGGAGCTCGACAATCATTGGCTTCATAGCTGGGTAACTCAAAGGAGAATCCTCATTTTGTTTAGAAGGTTAATTGAATCAAGTTGGCCAGACTTACTTTAAAAAATTTCTAAGAATATGTTTTAAAGTATTTTGAAAAAGCAATTGGATTCTAATCAAAGAAAGGCCTTAGCCCGCGGGGTAAACTGTAATAGTCACGAAAAACGACAGCAAACTGCCAAAATACCGAGAGCAAACTGCCATAATCTCGAAAAACGACAGCAAACTGCCAAAATTCCGAGAGCAAACTGCCAAAATACCGAGAGCAAACTGCCATAATCTCGAAAAACGACAGTGAACTGCCAAAATACCGAGAGCAAACTGCCAAAATACCGAGAGCAAACTGCCATAATACCGAGAGCAAACTGCCAAAATACCGAGAGCAAACTGCCATAATCTCGAAAAACGACAGTGAACTGCCAAAATGCCGAGAGCAAACTGCCAAAATGCCGAGAGCAAACTGCCAAAATACCGAGAGCAAACTGCCATAATCTCGAAAAACGACAGTGAACTGCCAAAATACCGAGAGCAAACTGCCATAATACCGAGAGCAAACTGCCATAATCTCGAAAAACGACAGCAAACTGCCAAAATACCGAGAGCAAACTGCCATAATACCGAGAGCAAACTGCCATAATACCGAGAGCAAACTGCCATAATACCGAGAGCAAACTGCCATAATCTCGAAAAACGACAGCAAACTGCCAAAATACCGAAAGCAAACTGCCATAATCTCAAAAAACGACAGTGGACTGCCAAAATATTTAGATAATATGTTCAGTTGAAAATTCAGACTTCGTAATAAGATGTACTGTTTAAAGCATAAAAATCATTAGAAATTATTTGACATGTTGGTTCTAATTCCTATCTACTAAATGAGAACTTAGCATTAAGGAACTACACTCTTTTTTATAAGAACAATTTTATAAGAACACGAGCCTCGGATTTTGCCAAATCTTAAGAACAATTGAAGAAAGAACCGAGGCTGACCATTTCCACGTCAATATAAGAATTATACGAAATAACCACGAGACTGACAAATAATTACAAAATAAGCAAATTGACAGCACACAGATATCATCAGATGGTCAAGAGAGTCCACATTTGAACCAATTAACACAACTGATAGCGAAAACAAGCATCCAAATCGTTATAAAGCAAGAAAATTTAAGAACATTTTAGGCTGAAAATAGAGGAATATTTAAGAACAGTCAGCTTAAAATCAAATTTATTGGTTCTTATAAAAAAAGAGTGTATTAAGGAACTTGTAGAACTACAAAGTGGTTGAAAGAAGTCTCAAAATAAAGAACTTTAAGAACTAGGCCCTGAGCTAGGTTCCTTATAAGAAAGCTTGTATGCTGTTGGTGAGATCTTATGGGGTAAAAACTCATGGTTTTCATATAAAAGAATAGAAAAATAGGCTATGGAGTTAAACATAGTTGCCTAAAAAAAGTGAGTGTAACTGATTCCATCTCCATCCCTTTCAAGTGCTAGTGAATAGAATTACTGTACGGGTTTCCTATTTCTCAAATACAATCCTCTTTCCCAAATACATTTTGGCTTTTCACTTTGCGGTCTATTGACCATCTTGTCATTTGCATTTTAGAAGTATGTCTTGAATTCAAATTCGAGTATTGATTGCCAAATGCAGTTTTGTTCTCAAAATGCATTTTTGACTTCAAAACGCAATTATGGCAGTTTGCTGTCGTTTTTCGTTAGTTTGCAGTCGTTTTTGCAATTTAAGATGTCGATTGCAGTCTCGTTCTGCTTCTCGCTTTACGATTGTGATACAAGTACAGGATTAGGATCTCGGGAACATTTTCGGTTTTTAAATCAAATTACGTTTACAATTTCGCGATGCAAATCCAGTTCAAGATTTCATTTAGCATATTGCCTTTTGATTTTGATTGAACTTACACAATTATAATTGACTTATTAAAATAGAAGTATTCTTGTTGAATGCATCCGAAAATGTACAAACAGATTTCAATTTTTCCGATTCAAGTTGTAGATTTGCATTTCGATTGCATGAATGCATTTCAATTCACATGATTGGATTTCAAATTCATCTTTTCATTACCACATTTCGATTTTGGCGACAATGACACTTCATAGAATCACTTGTCAGAATTATGTGGACGATTAATGGAAAAGTAACTCAATTTCTAATACGCACTCAGCACCCCACACAAATTAATAAGGGAGATTTAATCAAGTCAATTAGTCGGTTTAAAACAACTACATACCTGAAACATAACAGTGTCAAAATGGAATTCATATAATTTATAGTCTAGTATCAACAATGTTCTCGTGTTTAGTTTTAGCTTTTAACATTATCATAGCGATAGATTTATAGAAACAAATACAATACACACATACCAACTCTTGTGTGCATAATAAACATATTTCACCTAATGTTGTGTTTTATTCATAACAGTTTTGTAAAGATTTATATTCGCAACGTTGATTTTACTATTTCAAAGGTTTTACAAGTTTTTGTTTGACTTTGATGCTTGTTTAAAACACCTCGGGCCGAAGGAATTAAGACTCCAAATACTACATCTAGCTCGAATAAAGAGTGCCTTTGCTGGTCATAGCGCTGTAAACTAATGTCTTAATTCTACTTTAAACTCCAAAAGATAAATATTTCCGATTTCTGCAAACCATTCTCTAAGTTTAATTTTAGTGTGGATGCAAAATTTCTCAAAACTCAAAGATTTACAGCTACCCTTGTAAAAAACCTTCAGTGGTCAAAATCTTTCTCTTATAGAAGAGCAAAGATGTAAAAGTTTCTCAACCGACTCAAAGCAGATATTTTAACTTAATCTTCTCAAAAAGACCTTTAAAAATATTCTTTTAGTTTTAGTTCGGTACATTAGGATTAATGTTGTGAGTAATTTCTTAATGACATTTAGCTTTTATTGTTTTCGAGAAGGCCTCTTGTTAATAAGCACTTATGCGCTGAAAGTACTCTCAGTATCACATATTGGAAATGAAATGAAAATTTAGATTTCTTTTTAAAGTAATGAATTATCTAAATTATATTTCATCAAATATTTTCTACATAATCGCCTCCCTTAGGATCACTATGTATTCCTATCAAGTTGTTCACCTGGTTAATTTTGAGCCCCCTTTTTATTATGCACATAAGATAAGATGTTAAACTTTTAATCGAATAACTTATATATGTTTACCATACCATTAAACCTTTGTAACACATCTTCAGTAGGGTTTATTTATCTTACCGTTTATGATTACATTTAATCAGGTATTCTACATCGTTTAATCGTAATTCTATTTGCTTGGAAACTTGAGTGTGCGGTGAGTGCGTATCTGGAAAAAGAAATGGTATTGCTAGTTAGCACATCTACGCTTCTCAGCTCTAAATAGATTAGTGTGTAAATAAATAATGTCGAGAAAAAACACGACCTGGCCTGGCTAAAAGGATGGCCTCTGAAAATATTGAGTGTGACTTAATTAACGAAGACAGTGTAACACTTCGAACTGCAGAAAGAAAGGCCTAGCATAGAGAACGTCGGAAACTTCTGTGACATCTGGAACCAGTCAGGTTTACGCAACTTAATTGTCAATTTGTCAACATGGAATGAGCAGAAACTAAACTTAAGATTTCTGCAATTGCACGTCTACGCTCTCTTCCATCATGAAGATCTTCAAAACCATCTGTAGAGCTAAATTCGAAGATAAACACAAAACATAACTCCAGGCAGAGCTGCAAATAGGCCCTAACTTTCTTAAAAAGCTCTTTAGAATTAAACTTAACCCTTTTACAAATTTAGCAATTACAACTCTTTAACTGATTGTATATTCAAGCTGAGGGGATATTGTGGATATGATATGATATGATATGATACGATATGATATGATTTGACACGATATGACATGATATAATGTGTTATAATAAAACTTGATATGATATGGTACAATAATATATAGTATGATATGATATGATATGATATGATATGATATGATATGATATGATATGATATGATATGATATGATATGATATGATATGATATGATATGATATGATAGGATACGATACGATATGATACGATATGATATGATATGATATGATATGATATGATATGATATGATATGATATGATATGATATGATATGATATGATATGATAAGATATGATATGATATGATATGATATGATATGATATGATATGATATGATATGATATGATAGGATATGATATGATAGGATACGATATGATACGATATGATACGATATGATATGATATATGATACAATATTATATGATACGATACGATATTATATGATATGATATGATACGATGACTTGATACTATTTGATATTATATGATTTGATATTATATGATACAATATTATATGATACGATACGATATTATATGATATGATATTATATGATATGATATGATACGATATGACATGACATGATATGATATGATAGGATACGATATGATACGATATGATATGATACAATATTATATGATACGATACGATATTATATGATATGATATTATATGATATGATAGGATACGATATGATATGACATGATATGATATGATATGATATGATATGATATGATATGATATGATATGATATGATAGGATACGATATGATACGATATGATATGATATGATATGATATGATATGATATGATAGGATACGATATGATATGATATGACATGATATGATATGATATGATATGATATGATATGATATGATATGATATGATAGGATACGATATGATATGACATGATATGATATAATATGATATGATATGATATGATATGATATGATATGACATGATATGATATGATATGATATGACATGATATGATACGATATGACATGATAGGATACGATATGATACGATACGATATATGATACGATATTATATGATATGATATGATATGATGTGTTATAATAAAACTTGATACGACATGATATCATATGATATGATATGATAGGATACGATATGATATGATATGACATGACATGACATGATATGATACGATATATGATACAATATTATATGATACGATACGATATTATATGATATGATATGATACGATGACTTGATACTATTTGATATTATATGATTTGATATTATATGATACAATATTATATGATACGATACGATATTATATGATATGATATTATATGATATGATATGATACGATATGACATGATAGGATACGATATGATACGATACGATATATGATACGATATTATATGATATGATACGACATGATATGATGAAAAGATATAGGCAAAAGAAACAACCTTTGTGTCACCTCTGACAGCTGTCAACCAACTTTCTTGCTTACTTATCGTAGTAAGTAGCTTTAAAGAAAATACAGTTTGAAAATGAAACTCACCTCTTCGGCATCTCCATCGATTTCTTCTTTACCTCCTGCCAAATCTTCTTTTACATCAGATGAATATTCTTCATCTTGAACTGCTGGAATCTTAACATCTTTATCAGCCTCATTTAATTCAACTTCAGGACTTCTATTTTCATCACGATGCTTGTGTTTCTTGTCCTTTTTCTTCTTCTTCCTTTTCTTCTTATGTCTTTTACGATCTTCTTCACTCTCAATATGCTTCTCATGAACGACTGGATCTTCTTTATTTTCAATTTCTCCTTTAATGAACTCGTCTAAATATTCTTCTGCAACTTCTGTGTCGATATCATCAGATTTTTCATTCATTTCTTCTGTAGCTTTGGCTTCTTCTTCATCATGATCTTTATCAGATTCTTCTACTATTTCTTCTACATCTTCACCTGCATCTTCCTTATGATATTCTGACTCTTCTGCTTTTTCCGAATCATCATGTTTTTCTGTTTCGTCTTCGATTTCTAATTCTTCCTTACCACCTGTAAAGCAAGAATAAACTGAGATTAAAGGCCTTGATAATAACGAAGAATATACATAAAATTTCCTCCCTGGGAAATCCATTAATTCTTCTTCCTGTTTATCATCTTCATACCCCTCATGCTAGCTACTTATATGATTTATGTTTTTCGAATAAATCATTATCGAAAAAAAACAAATGAAAAACGTGTTGGTTAGAATCAACATCATATGATTGCCATGGAAGATGTTTCTTTTGGAAATTTTTCTGTATCATATACGTTTGTAACCGCCATAATTCCTCCATTCTTCATATGCAAACACATACTAAACTCAACAAATCAATAGACTCTCAAACCTTTATGTTCATGTCAATACCATAAACACTGTAAATAATTACCCTCTTCATCTTTTTCCACCTCTTCCTTATGCACATCATCAACCTCACTTTCATGCGTGGCTGCTTCACGCTCCTCCGCAACCGACTCTTCCTCAGAATCAGAATCTGAACTTGAATCTGAACTAGAACTAGATTCGGAATCCGATTTATGATTCTCTATCTTTTCATCATCTGTTTTCGGATGATCACTTGTTTCTGCATCAGTTAAATCACTTGATTTCTGTTTGATGATATCATCATCATCATCTGCTGTGTTGTGATCTTCAAATTCGTCATCATCATAATCAATTTCTGGTTCATCTTTGTTATTTCCTTCTTCTGTTTCTTCGGGATTTTCAGTTTGGATTTCTTTGTCCTCAGTCGCGTTGGTTTGAGTTGAATTGTCGATTTTAGAGGAATCTGAGAGAGTAAAGAACATCAAAATAATCAGTTGCATTTTGCAAGAATCAGTGTTGATTCTAAAAGTGGATTTAGGCTCTAGAGTTGATTCCAGAGACCAGGAGATGACGTGCAGGTTACTGTTTTTTCCGTTCAGCTATTTTTCATCATCATTATTATGATCATTTTAAGAACATTTTAAGACCAAGCCCCGGGATGAATCATTATGATGCTTCATGTACGCTGACCGAAGACAAAGTCAGTCCTACTATTTCATTTACACTAGTTCTAGCTCCCGTCCATACATGACAATTACTTAAGCTTTGCATCTGACACTCATCAGAGTTTTACGTACGAACAGTCTTTGAACGATACAGAACTTGAGGATGGCAAGGAAAATAGGACACATAGCGAAACATAATAACTGATGAAGTTTGCATCTGATAGAGTAGTACGTCATCAAAGTAGTCAGAAAGAGAAAATGAAACGTAACGAATTACCATGCCCAGAGGGGGATTGAATTTGGCCAATCAGAAAAGAGATTAACGATTGTATAGCGCAGAAACGAAGGTATCATGCACTTTATGTGCACCCTTTCTGAAAATAATCAAGAAGAATTACCTGGCCTCTCTTTCGATTCACCATCAGCCTCTTTTTGATCAGCTTTATTTTCATGTTCATCTGCAACAGCATTGTCAGTATCTTTGGCATCATCCTGTTGTTCTGAACCTTTAGGCAGTATTGTTACTGATATGGCAGTGTCTTGCTCTTCTTGGTAAGGGGTGCCATCAACAGGTTCATCTTGTGACGTTGGCTTTAACAGAAGCAAATGAGTTACAGTTCATACACAATTCCATAGGATTCATGTCAGAATTGTGTTGACACTCTTGAAAGAGTCTAAATCGACAATGCCTTCATATAAACAATGCAACAGTCTTTGGTCGGTACAAAACCTCAATATAGCTAGAGAAATCGGAAGCGTAGCGAAAACATGGATTTGTTAAGCTTTTCGTTTTCTTTCTGACATACTCTGTTGAGTGTCAGACGGAAAGCTCAAGTAGTCCATGTTTTCATTATGCTTCCATTTTTTCTGGCTATTCAATACAAATATCAGTAGACCAAAAGTTCTTAACCTTTGAGGGGCTATATAAAAACCCTGCATCAAGTGGATTTCCAAAATGTAAGATGATATTCAGTACAATAGCGCTAAGTTGTTAAAAACATATTTTTTTAGATTTTCTTTGATTCGATTAGCTGTAAAGAAAACGATTTTGTAAACACTAGATATCACATCAGGCCTTAAAGTAGAGAGATCAAGATGAAGTATCACACAGGCGTCCAATGAAAATATTCCAACTCATTGGCTATTAATTTCTTCGTTGGTAGAAGAAACCAAAACAAGAGAATGATATCATTTACCTTCTCGTGCTGTTTATCGCTGTCAATGGACCTTTTCTTCCTTGACTTTTTGCCATCTCGGTGTTCTTGTGCCACCGTGAAAGCAACTTGACATCTGCAGAAAGATCAAAACATCTAAATATCTATCTCTGAAACATTTTTCTGATTGGGCGAAAATTCTAATTATTTTTAGTGCGTCAGTACTATCATGGGAAATATGAAGGATTTATCGTTATCATGTAAGGTAAACATCTAAATGGGTGACCTTAGTGCTAACTGATGTGTTGACTGAGAAACTCTTCCCACCGTTCTTTGGAGGGACATTTAACTAGGCGCTCCCTATTCGGAATAAGTATCATCAATAAAAATAAGTAAAGGATCGCTTATTATCTAAACCAGGGGTTCGTAACGAAGAGAAATTAATCAGATAGTCAGGAGATGAGAATATGAATTTTTACCCAGCATTAACTAATCATGTAAAAAGTTTTACCAATAGAGAACATAAAAATTGACCCAGAAGGTAATACTTTAAAGTTCTAATATATGGTGGAATATATTTGAATCAACATTTATCATTATCTATAGAATTACTTTGGAAAGCCATAGGCATTAACACAAAGAGGTTTAAGACCCAAAATGAAATCAAATTAAGCATTACAAAGCCAAAAAGTTACTTAATTTGAATACAAGCTAATAGATTAAAAAAATAATACAATATTTACAGTTCTGAAATTTCATTTCCAGAATCAGTATTCCAGTCCTTTATCGTTTTTGAAAAGAAGTTGTTTTTGTATGATGCAGACTTGCACAGAAGCGGTAGAAATTTTTGACTGTTATTAGCTGCATTGTCTTCTGATTGCTGTATTTCGTAAAACGTAAATAGGAACTTTTCAGCAGCAGTAGTGTTGCTTATGACCCTGTTAAACAATTTTGTACGAAGTATATCCAGTTCATAAGTATATTAGGTTTACAGCTCAATTTGAATAAAAAGCTGAAATGCCTACCGATAACATGGAGCAGCTCCAGTGACCCCAACAAATGAAAATCTGGCATTTTTCCCTCCCAGTTTTGATCCAGGTTTATGTTTGTATTCACAGCAGTTGCTTATCCGGTTATCTTGTAACCCATCAATGTATATTGTTAGCCCAAATGGCGCGCCTCGATGTCGTCTTGATATGAATGAAAATGAGGCTGTTGGAAAAAAGGGGTGTTAATCAATTGCACATAAGTGACATTTTTGCGATGATTTAGATCATTGTAGTTCTCGTGCAAAATCTGCTGATTTTCCTTTGGTGTTCCAAACCATTCTGGCATGAAATTTATGCGATAGAAAAGGTTACTTGGCATAAATATGTCAGCTGTAATGAATAGAGCATCATACCCTGCAGACTAGTTTGTGCGAGGGGCAAATCAATTCAATTAAGCGTGCAAGACTTTCTGAGATTTTTATAGATTTCTAAGATTTTTAAAGATTTTTCAGGCCAAATTTGTAAAGATTGTTTTAGATTTTTAAAGATTTTTTCAGATCTTTAGCCAAAAGCGTGATTTACCCCTTGAGTTTGTGGATGGTAGCCACATACGTTGTAAGCAAAAGAGAACTAAGAAGGTATTGTATACTATGACATGAAGGGGTAGAAGATGTAAAGTAGTACGGGCCCTGAACAATTATCCTGATGGTTGCCGTGCCTAAATGATTTAATAGACTGAAGGAATGATCCTACCTCCTCTATTTAACTAGACTTTCTCCAGATTTTATGCCATTTTATTTCAGCTTCCAATATCCCCCTAAAGGTGATTTTTTGCTGAAACAGAATTTCCAGCTTGACTTAAATAATCCCAAGTAGGTTTGAAGGGTAATTCTGCATCGATTGCAATAGAGCAAATACAGTACTTACTATTGGGAGGCAAAAGCTCTCTGAAGACGCAGAGCGTGCTGCCGCCACAATGCTGCTGCAAAATCATAACCTCATGCAACTTCTCTCTTGAAAACATGTCGTTCGTAAGATGCAGGTTTGGACCAATGAAATGTAGGACAACTTCAGCCATCGATTGAAGCTGCAAACACAGAAGTAAGATATTCCGAAATACTTTCATTTTTAATGATACTATCTGAATTTCCAACAATTCAAATAGAAAATTGCAGTGAAATAGATTGATTATCATCTCAATTGACAAAGCTATCCTTCATTGTATTAAGAGAATGAAACATTTCCCTACCTGAATTCGATGTGCCACAGCTGTATCAGTTCTTGCAAGAATCAACCCCTGTAACGAGTGGAAAATAAAGTAAGCAACAGTGCAAGACAAAATGCTACACATAGCACAATTACCTAAACAAGTAGTCTTAGTACCAGAAAAATCAAGAAAAGGTAACCCTAGCAGAGTTTGTTCAAGAAAATCATACCCTAACCACAAAATTTGATCTAGGAACAGGTCACACCCCCCTATTTCCTCATAGTCAAGGACATTGAGAGGAGGGAAAAGGGGGCAACCCTAGACAATAGCTCATATAGGGCATTAAAGCAATTACATAGCGTTTTAACCATAGTGTTTCTTTGCCTTGAAATGGGGGCTTGAATGGTAACCCTATTTACTTTTAACTAAGAGACTAAACCTACTCGCGCCTAGCCTGTTCATAATATAGCCTCCCGGGGATTTGAGTTCAACTTTCTCCTTCCGTCCACTTTCAGAGCAGTATCTTATCCATCAGAAAAATAACAAATACAAACTGAAAATCATACCCGGTGTACTTTCCGCTTTCCCAATTTCTTTCTTTGTGGGGGGTGGGGTTGCGTTTGGGGTCTGTTTTTGTAGGGAAGCTCGTCAGCGTCTGCCATCCTTGCCATCCGGTTAACAGGAGGGGCACTCTGAATGAAGCAAATCATATAAATAACAGAAAATAAAAGGCGTGGTCGGCACACATCTTCAGTACAGCAAGAAAAAATAGATACTGAGAGGAGAATTAGCTGATCAAATCAGAAAAAATTGAATGCTTCGTAGTCTTTAGGGAGAGATGGTCATAGTCTTTGGGGAGGGATGGTCATAGTCTTTGGGGAGGGATGGTCATAGTCTTTAGGGAGGGATTGTCATAGTCTTTAGAGAGAGATTGTCTGGGATTAAAGCTCCGGCCAAACGATCAAACATTTGTTTTGCTTTCCTTTCCATGTTTGATGGTTTGTCAACATTCCCAACAACAAAGCATAACCAAACATTGCTTGAAAAGCAGGATTTGTTTGCAAATGTTTTTGTATCGTTACCTTATCAAAACAAACAATATTTTGTCAAACATATTTTACATATGTGGCCAGACTGACAAACATTTTGCTTGTCACTATGGTTTTCGAGGAAAAATACGAAACTGGTTCTCTAGCTATCTCGAAGATAGAAAGCAATATACTTATGTAAATGGAAAGAAATCTACTCTTAGTATTATCCCTAAGGGTGTACCTCAAGGGTCTGTGCTAGGCCCAATCCTTTACACAATATATGTAAATGACATGCAATACGCAGCTACTTTAAAGCCAAGACTTTTTGCTGATGATACTTCCATATTTTGTTTTAACAAAAGTACTGCACTAGCGTCCACCATTATAAACAGTGATCTTAATAAGCTCTCTCAGTGGTATGCAGCCAACAAATTACTTGTAAATGCTAGTAAATCAAACTTTTGTGTATTTCAGCCGTCTATGAATCCCCAATCAAATACTCCTAAGATAATTATGGGAGAAGAGCTAAAAAGAGCTAGTGAAATAAAATATCTAGGGGTAAAAATAGATGAAAAACTTTCATGGGTTCCTCATATCAGTAAAGTAAAAAATGATATTGTTAAATTTTCTTCAATCTTTGCAAAACTCAGATATGATATACCTAAACAATGCTTGTTAACCTTATACGATTCTCTCGTAGCATCTAAAATAGGATATGGCTTAGAGGTTTACGGTGTAGCTAAAAATAAAGATTTAAAAGAACTACAAACGCTGCAAAACAGAATACTTAAAATTATTTACTTTAAGAAACACAGATTTTCTACGAATCGATTACACAGGGAACTAAAAATACTTAAAATATCAGATCTTTATCAATGGAAAATTCTGAAGCTGATGCATAATGTGCACTATAATAAACAACATCTGCCAGAAGTATTTGAGCAATATTTCGAAACTAATAAAAATCTGCATAGGTACGAAACTAGACAAAAAGCCAACTATAGAATAAGAAAATCTAACATGAGATGGGGTGATTGTACCGTCCAAAATTCAGGGGCTCGCTTATGGAACAATCTAAAGACACCTCTAAAATCAATATCAAACAAAAAAACATTCAATTGCAAAGTGAAGGAAAACTTCATTGCAGCCTATTTCATATAATTTTATCTTTAAAATATCTGAACAATTTTATCATTATAGACTTTTACGTATTTTTAACATTATAGACTAGTTTATAGACTTTTACGTATTTTCAACATTTGTAGTATTGTATTCTTGTTACTGTTATACTTAATTTCATTTATCTTTAATTTAACGGCCCAAGCATGATAAGCATTGCTTTTCTTGGGTCGTTTAGTATACAATATTTTGTAACCTTGTATTAGGGTTGTATGCTATGAATAAAATTGAATTGAATTGAATTGACAAGCAAAGTTTCAAATGTTTGTCAAACATTTTTTGATCGTTTAGCCGGAGCTTGACAGCTTCCATTGCTTTTTAGCTTTTTGGGCCAAAGGTTTTTCTAAAAGCCATCTATATATATATAACAGAACTGTTTGTTTGTATGCTTGTCAGCTTATAACTCAAGAACCACTTCACGCATGGCAAAATGAAAGTCATCATTCCAACCAAAATTTATCCGGAAGTATCTGCAGCAGCAGCAGAAAATGTTCTACAAAGCGTTTAGAAATGAAAGAGGAAAAGTAAATAATTGCCGTGTAGTTTAGATAAAATGCATCATTAGAATATGATTTCTCAAATCCATGATGACGTCAAATCAACCACCAGTCTGTAGCTGTGTTAAGTTTCTTGGTTAGAGACGTACACAAATGATTAAAGTTTTAACTAATATGACGTCAAATATATCTACCGTCACCATCTCCATCAAGTGTATTTGTTGTAATGGAAATATTTTAGTCACATATCGGTATTTTTTCAAATTTTGTAGAAATACCAAATCTATGAATACGAGGCGCAAAGTGATTATCAAATGGATATTGCAAAGCGATGAAAATAGGGATACTGCAAGGGAGCGCAGTGCCTGTTGTGTATTGAACTGAATTATTTGTAACTAACGTTGAATTGAATCGTATTGAATACGAGGTTATGTTGTTGTAGTTGTTAGAATATCAGATCGCTGGAGAAACGTTTTAGAATGGCGTCTGTTTCTTGATTGAATTCTGTGGTTAAATCCGGGGTAATCTAGATATAGGAAAGGCCCAACATAACAGTGCCCTGCGTTAAACGATAGTAGTGAATGTAATGGCTATTGTTTCAGTTTCTATACCATCTCTCTTTAAGACAACGGTAAAGTGAGAAAGCATAGAGCTTTAGTGGTAACTGTGTTTGCTATATTTCCAATTTGTCTTGCTATCCTGAAGGACTGCACCAATCAAAGGTAGGCAGTTCAAACGATCTTAGCTAAGTGGATTGATATTTGAGCAGTTTCGTTAAGGATGACATTATAGTATGTGTGTATAAGTAGTAAGAATAGCTACTTATTCCAAACACATCTACGTCTTGTCTACTTATTCCAATTTATTATTAGAAAAGAAATTATTATCTTGTCTTTCTTATTTAAAGAGATCAGAGAAGCGAGGGTTTAATAAATCCATTCTATCAACGGAACACCCTCCGTCTATTTATTGTGGATTATCCAGTTGGAGAGAAAAGGAAGCAATATTTGCATATGTATATCTCCAAATCCAAGCCACGGAAAATGAGCTTCTGCTATGTCCAAGTACGTAAAGCCTCAATTGAAATTTCCGCATTTTCACTAAGCTAGACGCACTGATTTGACTGATTAAGTTGGTTTGCTTGCTATTGTTAAATCAGCCAATATCCTCTAACTCAAGATTTCTACACACAATTATGCATTCACACCCACGTCCTAAATTTAGCATCCTCCACATACACACATATCTCCTCCTTTCGACATATTAGCTGCATTCAATACTACTAAAACGTATTATTATATGAATAGAATAAAAGGAATGAAATAGTGCATTTAGGTAAATAACACGTATATCTCTTACATTGCATGAGAAGCAGTAGGGTTTAGAAAATCAAACGAGATAATCTCTGGTATTTTCGCGTATTGGTACAATTAGTACTAGTGAGATGGCTAAGGTTTCTTAAAGGACCCTACGGCGCAATGGTTAAGCGCACTAGAGTACTAACATAGAGGCCCTAGCCCTTGAGAGGTCCTACTCAAGTCATTTTCATTCCCACAAACTTGAATGTAAATCTCTTACCCGAACATAGAGTCGTTGTTTGTTTCCATCATAATTGATTTCTGGGAGAGCTTCTTTGTCGGAACCCGCTGATTCCTCGTCTGCAAGCAGAGAGCTGCCATTACTATATCGCCTCCTTCTCGTAGCTGATCCAGGGTGACTGCGAGGCCTTGGTGACAGTAGTGGTACGATATCTTCGTCTCCTTTCCTCGAGCATTCATTCTGAAAAAGAAGTATCAATTAAAAAGTAAGTCAGTTAGTCGATCGTCTTGTGACAGTTGAGATTTGTTTTGCATGGATGCCCAAAAAGTGATTGTTTCCATTTAAATTGCTCCACAGCTTCCCTTCACTCATGTGCAGTTCTAAAAAAAGTTCTTAACCTGATAGAAAGAGCCTCGGGGAATTCTACGGTATCCACTTTCTCAGTGCTTTCCACTTCGCCATATCCATTGCTTCAGCGCTTCATTTCATTCTAATAATATTTATACACGATACGCCTTTCAGCTCAAAAATAATAACAAGATACAAGTAAACCTAATTACAATATTCGTTTTAAAAATTATTAACTTAAAGACGCCGCTCTACCAAGGGTTCGGGTTTGGGTCCTGTAAAAGGTTCAAAAGATACTCTCTATAGCCTGATTTAAAACGATCGAATGATTCTTTTTCTTGGACATTCGGAGGGATATCATTCCAGTCTTTTACCCCAGAAAATAGAAACTTCGTCTGGCATGCTCTAACTTAATTTGAGGAATCTGCATATCTCCAAGATTACTGGTTCTATACTCAGAAATCATGGACCTTTTAGTGAGTCTATCTCGAAAGTTTCCCGGACAGAGGTTATACAAGACTTTGTATGTCATTACTCCTTTGTCAAAGAAGATCAATGTTCTTACATTTGACCATTTACATATCCATCCATCCTTATATTTTGCATCCTCAATCAGCCTCCTTGCTCTTATTTGTAAGCGTTGAAGCTTGGTGTCGGAAAGAGTACTCCAAACAATGTTGCCATGTCGAAGATGGCTTTCAAAGAGAGCTTTGTAGGGGGCTTATTATACGTTTTGCAGCTTCCGGCTTCGGCCCTATTTTTACGTGCGGCTTACGGGTTTTACCAGGGATTTTAGCGGCTGCAGCTTTTGCGTTTGCCATTTCGTCTCCACAACCTGCGGCTTTGCGATTTATTTCATGGCGGATTGCGGCTTTTGCCAGATTTTTTCACGGTCTTGCAGTTTTAAGACCCCTATATAGGCCCCCTTTGTAAACTTGGTCAAGCTTACTTTGAGGGAGGATGTTTCTCAGTTTCTCAGGGAGCTCAAGTTCCCTTTCAGTTTGTTTTTGATATGTTTGTAATGCTCTTTCCAATTCAAGCCATCCTCTATCTTAATACCCAGGTATTTTATCTTTCCAACTCTTTTAATGACTTCATGATTGAGGACAAGATCAGAAAAATCATCGCCAACCCTATTAAGTCCTCTATGGCCTACTATCATAAATTCACTTATGCTAGCATTTAAGCTAAGTTTGTTACTCCTCATCCAGTTCGATATATTTTCCAGTTTGTTTTTCAGATCCACTATATGCACGCTCTCTCGTATTCATAAATTTTGTGTTTCTTAAACATTTGAACAAGTACTCAAATGGCAACTAATATGACTTCCATTACAACAAATATTTCGATGGAGACAGTACATATATTTGACGTCATATCAGTTAAAACTTTAATCATTTTTGTATGTCTCTAACCAATAAACTTGTTACTAAAAACATAGCTACAGACTGGTGGTGAATATGACGTCATCATGGCTTTGAGTAATCATATTCTTACGCACTTTATCTCAACTTCTCTGCACTCATTTGGTTTCCAATCTATTATTTTTAAAGGATTGATGAAATATTTTCAACCGAGGGTACTTCCAGATAAACTCTAGTTAGAATGAAACCCTTTAATTTTGCTGTGCATAAAGTGGATCATGGATTTGAAGTGGACATACAAACAGTTCTGTTTTATTGATATAGATACCAATACCTCATATCAATAATACTACCAGTTTCTCCTTGTCTTAACTTTCATTTACAATCATCTCTCTTTATCATCTCAAACTTATATAAAACTAGAGTTCTGCTCAGTAAAAGATCACTTTCTAGTAATGTTCTCAAATTCTTTAGTCTCTTGTCAGTATCTTATCCACCAACTACCACAAACTCCCACCATATCTAGCTTAAATTCTTATCCTTGAGATATTGCTGCAAAGTTTTCTCTCCTTACCGCATAATTTCTCATCAGAAAACGTTTGCAGTTGATGGCGATCTATTTCAGAGTTCATTCTTAGCTAGACTAAAGTTCCAAATCAATTGAACAACACCACTAACATATTTCCTCTTCTTATCTCAACTTTCCCTCAATAAAATCTCTCTATCTAATTGATTTCTTTATCACTCTATCTGAACAGTGCGTTATCAAGAAATGGAGTTCTCATCTATTAGATAGGCAATCATCAAGTAGACTTATCTCCATATCAGTCATTTTCAATACAATCAGATTAATCTTATCTCAGCACACTTACCAGGCCTTAGAGGCTGGCTGAGTAATCAGTTCATAAATCTAAACGATTCTACTTTTCGCCTGGTTAAACTAGAGTTTGAATTCATTTCATTTTCATACCTTAACTCTTTGGACAAGCTCAATCTTGTATAACTCGTCGAGTTTCTTTCTAGTTTCGTACTGCCTCATTCTCTGCAATAAAAAGTGTAATGCAATCTTCAAAATGAGGAAAGCGATGAAAATCAGAAATATAGCGAAAAAAGAGAATGAAAATCCACAAAGAAACCTTTCTAATAATAATTTTCATCCCCATCATCAATCATCATATTATTATCATAACTTGTAAGTAACCAATACATGAGGAGGGAGTGGGCAAGCGTCCTAAGTGGTTTGCTATGAACAGCTCCAGTCAAGCTCCGTAAAAATTGTAAGGTGACCTTCAACTTGGATGGGTAACCTTCAAGTTTCATTGAATCTTTGAATCTACTATCACTGCTGATTCCACAGAGGTGTAAGACATTTTCCTTTCTAACTAAGAGGTTTTAATGAGTCTCTTCAGCCTCCCTTAGGTGATTGCGTTGAGCAGTCAAGAGTTTGATAACAAATAATGGTCAAAAATCATATCATGATAAGCATCATCATCATAAAAAACTAAATCTTTCATAAACAACAGTATCATCATCATCTAGAGACTTTGCCTGAGGGGAGCTAGGAAAACCATGGATCCTCCCTTTAGCAAAAACTCTGTTTATCCATATGTTCTTATCAACTTTTATTGGCTATTGCCCAAATTTAAATGCTTGAAGAACCCAATGCCCCCTATTTCAGCGCTCATCATGATAAAATTCTCACCATGCTATCAAATCAATGAACTTTTCACATGAGAAGAAGCAGGATTTGGAAAATTAATCAAGATAGTTTGTGAGACTATTCGTGTAAAGTAAAATGGCTTGTGGGTTTCTCAAAGCCCCTATGGCGCAGTGGTATAGCGTACTAGATTACCAATCTAGAGATTGGGAGTTCACGTCCTGCTTGGGTTGTTTTCATTCTCCCAAACTATCTCAATTGGAAGAGGAACAAAATAGATTGTTACCTCAACATCTAGTGCTTTGTGAACAATGGCCGTTGCTAGAAGGTCCCTGACGTGTTTTTGGTGTTCCTTTTTTGCCATCTTCAGTCGATAGGTGTTATCATCAACAATTCTGCCATTCTTCTTTATCTGAGAGAAATTCAAAAACAATTTCATAGGACAGCAGGTGCAGACCTGCCAATTGACAGTTAATTGTGTGATCTGACTGTGAAAGGAAACAAATTTCTCAGCAAATATTAGAAACTAGTGTTTAAGTCTTCCATATTGCTATTTCTAATTTAAATCATTTGCATTAAAGGGTCTTTCAAACAGTTAGCAGCAGGTACATATATACATATATATTCATAAAACAGTGCAATTTGTATGCATGTCTGTATGTTTGTATGTTTGTATGTTCGTTCATAACTCAAGAACCACTATAGGCCCCAACATGAAAGAAACCAAAATTTAAGAGAGAGTGTCCTCTATGCAAAAAGTTTTCACAAACATGATGAATTAACTTTGAATGATAGGTTGTAGAATCGAAATAGGGGGACAAGATCATAATTTTTGAGGGAGCCCATCTTGACTTCAGATTTATCTTACGATAGGTATATGGTCCACCATCTTTCCCTCTGATGGTCTCTTGCTCTATCATTAAAATATCATGAAAAAATGAAAATCCCTTTCCCCATCCCCCCACACATCCCCCTTTTTCATAGTCAAGATATGAGCATAGTGGGCAATAATGGTTCACTGATTCTACATTAACAGTACTCTAAACTCAAAATTGAAGAATGTACCATAAATACGCAGCTTTTTTATGTACTTATGGCACATTCCTGAATCGAGGTTGTCTAGTATAAGTGTCAGTGAACCAATATAGCACAACAGGTTAATCTATCTTGACCTAATACCAATCAGTCCTCAGCAACCTACAATAGGTAGGACCTCAAGGTTTAGGCTTGCTTTTCTAAAAAACAATGTAGGTTCAAGTATGTGCAACCTCCTGATAAATCGAAATCGAGACCAATACTGCTCCTAGATTCATCACGAGCTATGTTTGAACTGTCATTATTACAGGAAAGTACCTCCCCAGGCATCAAGGCTCTTATAGAGAACTTCAAAAGTATATTACCAGTCCAGATTTTATGAGATGCTTTTTTATCTTGGTGTTGCCAAAGTAACCAGCCAGATGCTTATCTTGAAGACTGTTGTAATTTGCAAGAGGTCTAAGAAGAGAAGATGAAATTCACCTTTACAGAGCTATCATGAAGTTGCCTGATTGCATCTTACTTTAATGTGGTGTGTCCTATAGTAAATGATCCACTTAGCGCTTGCGGTGTTTATCAAAGTCAATGAGGTTTTTGATGCTGTGCTTATCATTTGAGTAGATGCTTATTTGAATGCAGGGTTTATTATAAAGGCTGTCTAGAATTTATTTTGAAAGACTCTGAACAGGATCAATTCTTTTTTGAAGGATTCACTTTTACCTCTACTTCTCCTGTACGCAAGTATAGAATTCTTGCCAAGATCTTGGGTGATCATAATATAAAGCGTAATTTTTTGTTTTTATTATCCTATTCTTCTCCTTGGTGAATTGGTTTCCTGGTGGAATCAGTTTCCCAGTATACTTTTGATTGTGTTTTCTTAATTGTCAAAAGGTTTGGCTTTTATTTATGGTTCTGTTTTGAATTTCAGAAGAATCTCTTTACTTATAGCCGAACCAAAATCTTGTGTAAACATTGATTTGAAAGTGTGGTCTACTAAAATCATTACGAACTTAGTTTACACCAAATGGAATATAAAGTCTTGAAAATCGTATACGTACCCTGGGTCTAGGTGACTCATGTTGAATTCAGATCGTACGGCAACAGCGGATATTTATTGATTGGGCCTAATTTGTTGCACGAAATGAATAGGTTGCTTCTTGATTTGTCTGTTCGACTCTTTGTTTGGCGATTTGACTTCCTTCCTTGTCTACATCGATTTCTAAGCCAGAGAGAAGTGCTTTTTATAACTTTCAGAGTGATTGAAGCTTTAGGTGATCATTATAGCTGCTAAACCGCTTGGAAGTTAATGATTTTCTGCTCGAACCTCCATCCGTCAGAAGTTATCTTCTGCTGCGTGAATGTTGTTCTGCTGTCTGAATGAGCTGCCACAGTGAAGTGGATTGTCTTTCTTCAGTTGCTATGACAATTGTGTCGTTTCCAAGACAGCCACTACTCCTCCACAGCGCATCAAACTCCGCAGCACAGGCAATGTGGGAAAATAACAACATTTCAGCTCCAAGTGAATGCAATGTAACAAAATTCCTTGGCAGCTTTAATATCATAATCATCGAAAGTGAAGTTGCAACAAATTTTTCATCAATGCTCTAGATGCATATCTCATTTATTTTACATGATGCACAGCAGCCCATTTTCCTCTTCAGTCTGCATGTTACACGCTTTTTTTTATAAAGAACCTTTTATAAGGAACCTACATGTCAAAGGTCGGAAAACTTAAGGAACTTTTACTACTAAAGGTCAAATCACTAAGGAACTTTATAATTTTGCATATATTCATTTTGTGTACATATGCAACTTCTGAAATGGCTATGTAACTAACTTTTACGTTTTATAGGCATAGCCTAGAAGCTTCCTTTGTTTTATATGTTTCATGTTTCCTTATCACGAGTTTATTGCAAAATGTTGAATTTTAATGATTTTCTTGCGTTGGTACTTATTCTTATCTGCTAAATGAGTACTTAAAATTAAGAAACTATTAAGGAACTCTTAGTACTTATTTTTCAAAATTTCAATTCAAATTGTGTAATAATTTAGTTCACACTAATACTTCACAAATGTATTGCATTTAAACACATATTATTCATTGTATTTAATCGCTGTACAAAGGGCACTGGGCTAGATAACCCCTGGGTTTATCTCAGTGTCCTTGGACACTTTTTGTAGCAAATTTTCTGTTTTTCTAAAGGTTTAAAAGTAGTTAAAATTCTATTTTACTATGTATTTTAAATAACTTTTTACTTGTATACTTTTAATTCCTTGTACGTAGATACATTTGTTGCTGAATGAAAAATTTGATTTGATTTGATTTTATTTGATTTTATTTGATTACTACAAAGTAGTCAAAAGTCGTCTCAAAATAAGGAACTTTTAGTACTAGGCCCTGAGCTAGGTTTCTTATAAAAAAAGCGTGTTACGTGTCATATGTGCCCAAGTACTATGGTATAAAACATGCCAACATATCCTAAATAGCATATTATTTGTTTCTCAAGAAACTGGGCTATTTGGCAAACCGCCCAACCCATGTTGCTTGAGCAAAGGGTAATTTTATGATCGGTGATACCGAATTACACCGTAAATTCCAGCAGGTTCACCTGGGTCGGAGACCGAATGGTCAACGTCCAATTAAAATAAACAACAACTAAAATACTCAAAAACCAAAAGAAAGAGGGACAGGGCGGGAGGGAGAAGTCGCGACCTTCCTGATCGAGAGATTTTGTTTAATGAGGCTAATAACGACCAACTTAGGAAACAGATATAGTCGACCAAAGAGAAGTACCGTTGCGCCTGGATGGATTAGCACGAGTAGATGTTTTCTGACAATGACAAACAAGATTATTGTTGGCACCAGCCCGGACATCAACTTGTAAATTGACTCTAGGGGATAAGGCTTCTTGAGACAAATAACATGATTTAAAAGCACCTTGTTTTTTTAAATCTCATTCAAATTTGCGAATGTCATAATACTTTAAACGGATAATCTGGTACCTAGGAATAATGGGATCTCGACTTACAACGTATAGAATAAAATGAAAGAAAAATCACGACACCCCCACGTCAACAGCAGGGTAACTGGTCAAATTTGGGCTTGGACTGGAATTTTCTATCAATTGTTTTACATTTTTGTTTAGGCACCTGCCCTTTTGAAAACGTACAAGGTACCTGCTCGCCCTCCGGTTCCTGTTACTGATATGATAGACATGACATCTAGTCTTGGGTTATATGATATTGGGGATACCGTCGTGGTACTGTTTAATAGGTATCATGGTACCTGGCACTGCCCCCTTGGTGCTGTGGTACATCTTATCTGTAACTATTCTAATTGTAAAACCAATAAGCTGCACATAAAAACAATAGCCAAAAAACCAACAATATTTTCTAACACACTCTAGCATAGATCAGATAATGGGCATTCATAGTCGTCACTAGTCATCAGAAAAATGTGTACTCTGAAATTAAAACAACAACCATTTACACTTGCGTGTCCTCTGGCCGGAATATTGATCAGGCAGAATTTAGGGCTGATGCATTTGCCGCCCAATTCCTGATACCTTACCCCGGTAGAGTATTAACTTTTGTATCTACGAGTTCTCTTATTTTATCTTGGTAAAATGTATGCACACTGAGAAAACAAACAATGGAAATTCCCAGTCAAGTCATGAGTTATTGGCTATAGTGCCATATTTGGTAATATTTGGTTTGAGCAATCCAAACAAGGAAAAATAAGCAGAATTGCATCATGTCTGTTTTGATTGGCTTGATACTTAGGCAATTTTCAAAATCCAGGGTACACGCTTTTCATGGCCTAGTTCTATAAGTTCCTTATTTTGTGAACTCTTTTATCATTTTGTAGTTCTAAAAGTTTTTAATAGTTCCTTAATTTAAGTGCTTATTAAGTGGGTAGGAATTAGTACCGACGCAAGAAAATCATTAGAATTCAACATTTTGCAATTAACTCGTGATGAAAAAACGTGTTATAATAAAAAGAAGGTTAGGCCAGGCCTACATAGTGTGAAATTCAATAAGAGTCATTAAAGAAGTTGCATATACTACACATATTGCTGCAGAAGTTGCATATCTATCTATCTATAATGCTCATTATAGCCATTTGACCTTTATTAATAGAAATTCCTAAAGTCTTTCGATCTTCTACATGTAGCTTCCTTATAAAAAGGATCTTCAAAAGAAAAAAAGCGAGTAATCTAACAGATCTCAGGCCTCGGGGGACGCCCATGGAGGACGTGAATCAACACTTTCCCCTGGCCTAGTTGCGCCAAAATTTGGTTCCGGGAGTCTGTTTCATGTGAATGAGATTTAGCAGAATTAAACCAAAAACGAGATCGTGAAAAACGCAGATTCCCTCTTTTACCTGTTCTGTGGTTGTTGGTTTCCTTGTTGGTGCATGAAACAAAAATCATGAACATGAGAGAGTCATTAATGATTTATTGCAGGAGTTTAATTGCAGGGCAAGTCCCAAAATACAAACTTGTCTTTTTTTAAGAACAATTTTGTATGAACGTAAATGTTAAATTTCCCAAATTTTAAGGACATGCTAGCTAAGAACATTTATAGCTCAATATCTGAATTTTAAGAAATGACCACAAGGCTAAGAAATAGATAGAGATAAAAGCAGATTGGCAAAAAACTATGATATCATACGATTCAAACTCAGGAAGGTTTACGCCGGTCCTAAATGGCGTTAATTTTCGTCCTGCGGCGGAATAAGGGCCGGCGTAAAAAGGGCCAAAATTTCACAAATTTTCTCAAAAAGCGGCGTTAATTTTTTATTATATTTTTTGCTGACATGCACCTTATTTTAGGCTTTATTTGGTTATAGTAATCTATATTTAACCAAAATTAGAAGAGTAACAGCAACAAAACAGAAAGTAAACTACTATAGATTAGCAAAGTTAGTGTTCTTTAGTTTAAGAGTTACTAAATCATATTTCTATGTCCTGAAATGGGTTTTCGCACAAATGGGATAGGTTTGAGGCTTGGTAACTGCCTCAGTAATGTGTGCCTTCCTAAAGCCGGAAAGAATGAGCTCTTTAGATTCCTTTAAGTGTTTATACATTTCAATGATTTGAGAGATGAGACTACGGAGGAGCAGTGTGAATATTATGTGGAAGAAGACGCCATCGAAGTGCAGTCGGACGAAGAGGTAGATACAGAATGCACCGAGAAAGAGACGATCGTAATTGACTAATTTTTTCATGATAGATACTTTCTTATCTTTTTCAAAGGATAAAACACGTCTGTAAAATATAGTTTTAAATGTTTTCTTTCCTTGGTCTTTGTCCGGCGTAAAACGCGGCCCTAAATGGCGTTAAAGCAGATTCTTGGGGTGGCGGAATTAGGGCCGAGGTAAAAAGGGCCGGCGTTAAATCAGGGCCGGCGTAAAAAGGGCCGACAAGGCAGCTTATCCTATCGATTCCGTCACTGTTTGGCGCGAAAAGCATTCTGGATGGCCGAGGTCTTTTAATCCAAGACTTGAAATGTGATATCTCTTAAAGTGCTTATCAGTCGATCCACCTGCTGTGGACTATCGTGCGATGCTTCAAATTTCAGAGTCGAGTGAGAGTCACATGAAACAACAAGGGTGAGCAAAGGTGAGCAAAGTATCGATCAGATTTCTCAATTATATAACGTACAGTGTTATAAACAGTAATCATTGCATAACAGTAAATCTTATTATCATCTGACCAAACACAGAAGGTAGGTCTCTTGAGTAAAGGCCCGAAGACAGTGCAGTCGTACTTTTCTCTTCAGTGACTTGGCTAGGCCTCTCTTTGCAGTGGTTTCTCAAAGATACCCTTACATTGGCCGCTTCTGAATAAACCTCTACACTTGGATCAAGATGGCGATTCCATCAGCAAAGAAATCCCTGATCATCATCAATGCCGTGGCATTCGTTGGCATCATCGTCGTGAATGGCTTGTCTATGATTCCATCTCCACTGTTCCCGAGAACGAACACGAATGTGTCTCACGAGCATCCAACAGACATCACCCCAACAGATGGGACTTTCGCAATTTGGGGGTTCATTTACCTATTTCAAATTGCCTGGATCGTGTACACCATAACCCTGGTTTTCAGAACTGGTGCAGCCGACATCCTCCCAGCCAATTTTTTCTTTCTGTATGTTTTGTCAAACGTTTTCAACGTCGGATGGCTGCTTGCCTGGTCAAGGGAGATGTTCAACGTTTCTCTGGGATGTCTTGTTGGCATTGTCCTCACGCTGGCTCTGACTGTGTTGTCTTCCCTGAGTGGGCTGCAGAAGTACCTCAAACAGTTCCCCAGCAAGACCATGAAACCAAACTTAGCTGATGTTTGGTGTGTTCGCATCTTGGTTCAAAACGGCATCATTTTCTACAACACCTGGGTGATAGTTGCTCTGTGTATCAACTTTGTGGTCACTTTCCACTATCTGGACGGCATCAGCATGGATAAACTGGTCACTGCAGCCCTGACGTTCCTACTCTGCCTCATCATCATGTGGTTCACTTTGGAGAATTTCGTTATTCAGGAAAAAACAAGATTCGTCTTTGCAGAGTATGTCGTACTGATAGTCGCACTCAGTGGGGTGATCAAGGCGCATTGGACAGGCGGACAGGGGAACCAGACCTTTGTTCTCATCATCCTGGTGATAGCTTCCGTGATGCTTGTGGCTCGCATCGTATTGATCGCCATCCAAGAGAAGAAGAAAGAAGCCCAGAAAAACATGGTTGGCATCCCCTTGAACTAACCTGACAAAGAACATACACATTCCTGATTGACTTGTGATTAGATTATGAATCATAGTGTCCTTCCATCGTGGGGTAGCTTATCAAACTATAATAATAGACAATTATTCTATAGATAATGATTGAAAATAAAGGAGTCCATCTGATTGGAAATCTCATAAATACAGGATTAAAATTATTTACAAATTTCTCAAGTTGTGAATGCAAAATCAGTTCCTGAAAATGTTAAATTCTGTCCAATATAAGCATCTTCTAGCTTGCTGTTTGTAACTCTAAAATCCAAATAATTTCAGATGACTTCCTCATTTATCTATATAGATGTCAATTTGAATTTCTATAGTGCTTCCAAAAAACATGAGTCCTTGAAAATTCAATCTGCTGGAATTGAAATTGAGCATTTTGAAATGAACCTGAAACTACCTTGCTGTGAATTAACTTATCAAAATTTGATTTGTGCAACTACACTTCCGGGATTCACCCTTGCACTATTTTTCTATATTTGTACAGTGATACGATTGCACAACTATTCTTTGTAGCTAGTTGATTGTTTACTTGAAAAAGAATATTAAACAGATGAAAAAGATACAATATGGTAATAATGGGAAATTTCAAAATAGAAGATTTTGTCACCAGTTTGCATTTTTAAGGCACCAGTTTGATGATCGTGTTCATTTTCATCAGAATTGATAATACAACATGAAATAATCAACTACCCAAGATTTTATGTATGAATTTTTGAGATATTTGCTTGAATGATAACTATACCTAATTTAATTTTGACATAATGAGTTGCTTTGTGGTGTGATGATGATTTTGATGCCTGTAAATAGTATTTCTTTACTTGTACCCTATGCCAAATACCTGATAGTGATATAAAAGTTGTATGCAAATTTTCGTAAAAACGTAAAAACGTTTTCACCTCGTTCAATGGTGAGAATGTAAGAAAAGATAGAGATCACAGAGGAACCACTGATAAGACTAACAAAAAATGATATTAGAAAACATTTAACTTTAACTACCAAAGAACACCAATAGATACAAAAATATAATTGTCATTGTACAATCTTTATTTGACATAAGATTTGATGTTATATGCATAACAAATTTTTTTTCAGTAAGCAACAAAGCAAAAATGCTAGTTTCTTTGCACAGCAATTGGGAGAATTAGAAGTTATGTTGATGCATCTTAGGGTTATGAGAGCCGAAACACTAGGCTAAAGCCTATGGAATGACAGCATGTGATTTATGTTGTTGTGTTTGTTATTATTGTATGGAAATGAGGCTGCAGGCGTGTCGTTTTGGATACAATTTTGGATAGAAAAAAATTGAAAACAATTTTAGAACACATCTGAGACAGACCTTTTTAAGTGTTTAGCACTGACTGAGTATACGTCATATGTGTGAATTATATGGCAATGATAGGTTAAAAGATTGTCTTGCCTGAAACGATGGTTTGCATCTATTAAATGGAGCAATACAGTTGCTCATTTTCTTTGATCATTGATTACTGATGAAATTTCTGAAAAGTTGATTGCTTATTGAAAATATGCAATAAGAAAAATTAACCTCCATAGGAGTGTATTGAATGACACCAAAATACATGGATCGAATAATGAAGAAGAGACCTTTCCCGAATTCGCTGAATTTCTGCATTGAAACTGAAGCAAATCCAGCTTAGCCGATTATTTGCAATGAGATCTCCCAGAAGCGTTTAATACCAAAAGAATTGCATTCAGTTTCACTGCAGTTAAACAATAAATGGAGTTTCTTTCATTGAATTCCTCACGCGTAATGGGAATTCAATGATGGCCTCTTTTCCAAACCTAATTCGGGAAATGTCTATTCAACAATATTTAAGTTACTAGATATCAATTAATTTATTTATAATTGTTGTAACGACAATCTGTGATCACAATATACAAATGTAACAAACACAGGACATGGATGGGTATTTTAATGTCTGGCACTCAACCAATTTACATGAAAATGATAAAAGCGTAAGAAATACCAAAATGCTAATTGTAGATTCTTGCTTTTGTATTTTCACCCTTCTAATTTCAGAGAAGGTGTCGAGCTTCACCATTCATATATAGTGTCAGCACAGCATCTACAAAATATCAATAAATAAATCAGAAGTGAGTCAAACATGATTCATAAAGCTTTCATAATTGATCCTTTTTTTGTTATTGATTTTGAAATTCAGATGTAGACTTTGTTAGCATTGGGGTTTTTCTCACTAAAGATAATTGGCTCTAAAATATAATCATGAAAGTTTTAATTTGATTTATACTGGTACACACTGGCAGTTTGAACCTGCTGAAACTTAACCAGGTTTTAAATGGAAATCTTTAATTGGTCAATTTGATGATTTGAATGCTGTTGATTGGCTGTGAAGAAACCTACAGTAAGTAAAGCCATGGGTTAACCATGTTAGTGTGATCCCTGATCTTGAAATAAAAACTGGATCAATCTTTTCTTTCTAGGAGCAAAATATATGAAGCCAATTGCTTCGCATTGCACTTGGCCTCCCAATATAGCTGCCAAAGAAATAATATTGAGGACTTGATTCCTTGTCAAACAAAAGCTGCACCACAAGTATTCAGTCTAAAGCCAAAAGTCATTAAAGGAAAAAGCACTCCCCATTTTAATCTCAATGTATTGAATTGGAACTCCCAATATGGCTACCAGTCGATTTCATTTCAGAATTTCATTTCATTTCAGACAGATATTCGATCCAGTGTTTATTTTGAGAACAGTGGTGTGATTGCTAGTTAGAGTTGTTAAACCAAAATTTGAAATTGAGAAGTCAATGGAACATCATGTCTACCGAGGGTAAGATGGTTAATTGCGTGATCTTGCATATAAGATCAAAAATCAACAATCATACCCTGGGTTATCTATCTAGCCCCTTGGAGATCCTTCATTTCTCAGATTAAGGAGAAAGTTTGAGATGGAAAAAGATAGCAAGTAAATTCACCTTTGTTTTTCAGAATTTGATTTTCGTATTCAAGGATGATAGAATGCTAGAAAACCAAATATGTCATTCATTAAAATACTTCATCATCAAGGAGACATCATCAAATTATTGATGTGAACAAATCTCATTGCTTGCAATGGATAACGATATGCAGCTTATTTGACTGCACCATTCAATCCTGAATGTAGTGTCGTTGGTGATTCTAGTACATACATGAAATTGTTTTCTGGCTCATACACTAATTGCATTGCAATTCGAAAACCCTCAAGGAAGAAAGAGTTGTGTGGAAGCCCCTAATTTTTAAATCAGGGATATTTGGAAAACTGAGATTTTGAAAACAAAGACCTAAGACCTCAAAATGATAGAAAATACATACAGTCGGTCTAATTTTTGAGCCTGACAGACAACAGCGGAAAACAAGTACAAGAACAATTGACAAAGAAAATAAATCGGTTTCGCGAAGTAAGAGACTTTGTTTGAAAGAAATATTGTATTGCTTCCTTGACACAACCGACTTTTTTCTTTGTGACTTGCTCCACTAGGCCTGAAAAAGTATTATTTTGAAGTCTTAGCTTTTGAAGTCTTGGCTTTTGAGGTCTTAGCTTTTGAGGTCTTACTTTTTGAGGTCCTAGTACCTCGTTTCGGAGGTCTTAGTTTTTTAAACACCCCTTGATAAAATTACGCCTTCCATATTCCTGCCATTTTGTATTACAATATCATAAATAATATAATATTCAAAAACGAGGTTGAACCTCTCTTTGATGTATCAAAAACTTACCTGGGCACCCTACACTGTTTGGACCATGCGCAGCAGTCTCACCGTCTGGGCAGCAACCAAAATGTGTTTCTCTACATAAGACGGGATGAGTTACTGGTGCCAAATCTATAACAAAGAAATAAAAGGCTTGAAAGTAATCAAATCAAAATCAAGTCTAAGGTAGATACCACCAATTCAAGAAAAATGTTCTAGATTTCACAAACAGTCTCCATTCCCGTGCTACCCTGTGCAAGAAACACAATTAATAATTATTTTTTGAGAGCGGCTTGATTGAAAGAGGAGACTGGATAGAGAAATCACGGGTATCTGCATCTTTGATCATAATCTATCATAAATAAAATGTTAAAGAATATTCTCTAGTGTGTCACTTTGCAATAAAAGTGCTGGATGTCATACGCAGAGCAGGATAGAAATCCACACAAAGGCAACAATTTCTTACTTTAACTTAAAGTTTCTTGCTTATGCAATCATCAGACGGTTGTCTTAAAGTTACCGTAAAAACTCGTTTTCTTTGTTTGGATTTCTGAATATAATGTTATGGAAATAAAGAAGAATCATTTACCCGATATAAAACTGGGTCCACTATTTCCACTTGTGACTTCGCAAGCTGTGCCAAGAAATCCTGATGGACAATGGCACTGGAACGATGAGTCCCCACTCGAGACGCAAACACCACCATGTAAACAAGGGTTGGGATGGCAACGATCTTCATCTGCAATTGAAAGCATATCAGTATTTAGTCGCATCCTAAGACCTGTCTATATGGAAACTATCATCCCACTATCTAGCACTTGAGACGAGAGGTAAGATCTTAGCTTCCAATACAAACCTTTGTATTTTCATCCTCTGTTTATATAACAAATATTCAATCGCGGTGAAGTGATGTCTTGCTTGTTGATAGGTGGGATCTCACCTGGATTGGGTGGGATGAAATTTTCCTGTGTAAATACTGGAAGGTAGGTGTGATGAGAGCTGGAAGGTGGCATAGAATAGGTAAAAGAACGATTAAAGATTAAAACAGCAAGCATTTAAATGTGCAACATCATTCCACCTTCTAGCTGATGAACCTGGAAAATGGGATGAAATTACCCATGCATATAAACACATATGCTGTTTGCATCTCAGCTTGAGGGCTGAAAATCAAGATGATCTTGTATAATAAACAACCCCCTATTGCTGTAACATGACATTGTTGGAAAGCTATTTACCTTACTACATATATCACGTATTATAATATAATGAAAAAGGTTGATTTACCTTCACACATTCTGCCATTCCAGCCTTTATTACAGGAGCAGTGATAATCTTCACCTTCTGTTACACAAATGCCTTCATGGTGGCAAGGGTTCGGGTGGCACGGATCTCGCTCTAAAATGATTAAATATTTGATTTCAATATCAATAAACTACAATAGAATATTAAACAAACATACACAATACAACACAAATAAGTAAACGCCTAACGCCAGCTCGATTTCCTGTTTGGATTTCTTTAGGCCGTTAATTCACATTTTTGAGCTGCTAGCAATAGACAGGACCTTGAAGAACTTTTTTAGGAGAAAAAAATAATCTTTTGCAATAACAATTTCCTAAATGTAGACCAAAACAAAATTTGATAGAATTGGCATTGTTTCATGGAAATTTTCGAAAATAAAAAGGAGTTTATCCTTAATTCGTGGGAAAAGATAGAAACAACCCAAAATTGCTGGAAATGTTTACTGATCAGAAAATCCATAGCTACCTTCGCAATATTTCCCTCTGAACCCAGATGAACACGTGCACATGACGTCAGCAGCATTCTCAAAACACGTGCCACCGTTTAAGCAAGGACTCGCAGCACATTTGTCTTGTTCTGAAATGAAAATAATCGAAGTTTTTAAATGTATGAATATTCATCTTTTATAGCTAATAGAAAGAAAATGACGTGAAATCGAATTTATCACTTTAATAGAATCTTTCCAGTGTAAATCATCAGTGAAGAAAAAAGCCTGCATATAGGAACTACTTCTTTTAGGAACCTCCAACCAAAAAATTGGGGAAGCTCCCTTTATATGATCTAAATAACTGCTATACGATTAATCATAAAACATATTCATGAAGGCCAAAAAGTGCTAATGCATAACCATGTCACGTTAGACCACCTATCCTTATACCAATTTGTCAAAATGCCACTCTTACGTAAGAACCTTTCAAGGTAAACCTGAAATATAGGGCCTTTGCTGTTCTCGCATGCAGGCTTTTGCTGTTTAAGCACATTAACAGTGGAGTTTCATACTGAATGTGTGGCTAGCTTTGGGCACTATATATCAAGCATTTAATTTCTTAAAATGAAAACGGGCTTATTTTGTACAAGCCCCAGAAAAATAAGAGACAATCCTGTTTTTGTTGAAGTTGAACCCCGTGTTTTATCAATACCACCATCCAGTGCCTTCAACCACCCTTATTTTCAGTTTTAACAACATCAAAGAATAATGAATAGAAGGAACAAACCTTCACATAATAGGCCTTTGAATCCATCCAGGCATTTGCACTTGAAGTCATTGGAATCAGACATACAGAATCCACCGTTTTTACAAGGACTGACATGGCAGTGATCGAGCTCTAAAAATAAGATGAAATAACATTTCAATGTTTAATAGAAAACAAAAGACTCTTCTTTTCTGAAAAGCTTTTATCAAAACAATATAATAGACACAAATACAAGTAGAGAACAATGTGACATGCTAGTGGGGATTGCTAAATAGTTAGATCACTCAACTCTTGTTCAAAGGGAATTGGCAAGCTCTCTATAATTCCAGGCAAAAGGAATCAGGAGGTGTGGTCACATCGAGAGTAAGGACGACGGTTGCACTGCTCGATTAGTCTGGCTAGTCTGTGGGCCCGTGATGCTTGCAAATAAACCAATACGTTACGAAGATATTAAGCGTATTTGCCTATCAACTCAACCAAACTCAACTGAGCTCTGATACAAGAAGAAAGTAAAGATAGAAGCACCAATAGCTGCTTTGACGAGCGTAATGTTTCATTTTTGCATAAATGTCTTCTTGCAGATACTTCTTCGGATATATTTTCTATTCGGGCCTTAAAGTTTAACGAGCTAAACTAGCCAGACTTGGTGTGATGGGGCGTGATGTATAATCTGATTTGTTTTTGCATTTAGATTTCTTCTCGTGTCTCGATAAGATGCTAATTCATCAAACAACTGTCAATACCTTCGCAGTGATCTCCTCTGAATCCTTCTTTACAGAGACACTTGAATCTTGATATTTCATTCAGACAAGTTCCTTCGTTCAGGCATGGGTTCAGGTCACACAGAGAAGCTTCCTCTAAAAACATAATAAATTACAGCTATTTATCATAACAGAAGCAAAATAATAACAAAAATCATAAATAAAGAAGAAATTAACATCAGAGTGAAGGTTGGAATAAAGAATCTAACATCCTTTATCGTAGAGTTGAGGGGCTTAGAACGCATTTATCATAATTGGCTTGAAAAATATATACTTTCAGATTAATCGGCCACTCATTTACCTATGAAAAATAAAACAGTGGTAGGCTTACTTGAATGATAATTGATCTGAATGAATGCTGATCAAATGTTATTTGTTATTGTGCAGACAAAGGAAAAAGAGGTAGGAAATTATTTCTTTTGTCCCCTCTAGACTGCAGCTCGACTATGTTTCTGGAATCGTGAGATAGATAGGTCTAAACGCATATTCATAACCATGAAATTGTTGTCGAGAAAAATCCCCAAAAATTAATCATATCTAATTTGGTTTATTTGCATAGATATAAACTACATTTTTGTGAGTTTAAGGCAATATTCGTTTTATCAAATGTTTCTATGGAAATATCTATTCGGGCAAGGATCTTAATTATGAATAAAATAACCAGAAGCTTCATTTTGATTTATTTTGTCTACATTTTCGACCGTAAACGATCGTTATCAAAACTCTAATCATGATCGTTTGATTGTACGGTCGAAAATTTAGACAAAAGAAATCAAAATGAAGCTTCTGATTATTTCATTGATAACAAATGTTTCTACATTTTCCTGGAGCATGCAGTATAAATAGCTGAGGTTGTTTGCAATTAGAAAGATGCTAACATAGGGCGATTACTACCAGACCATTAACTTCACCAATGGGTAACACGATAGAAAATGTAAAGCAGACTTCAAACCTTCGCAATGTTTTCCCTTGAAGCCGTGTGAGCATTCACACTTGAAGCCATCGTCAGTATCCAAACACTGTGCAGAATTCAGACAGGGGTTGGGAGAGCATTGAGTTTCCACTGCAAGAAATATGCAAATAACACCAATCAAAATATAGCAAAAGTAGCAATTATGATAAAGACATTGCAGGATTAATGGGGATACATCCCTAAAGTTAGTTAAGATAAAGGGGTAAAGGAAAGATTAGTTAGTTGGAGAATGAAGCAGGAACATTTTCCAACAATCAGACAAAAGACATGCAGGTTCCATATTTTTGCGTGCTTTCCGCCAGAACAGCTTGATGAAAATGTGCCGCAAAGCATATAGTGTTTGAAAATTGTGGAGTAGGAAAACATATCAAAATGTGCCGGGGAGAAACATTTGAACATGCGATAACTCGAACTCTCGCTAACTCGAACAGATTTGGCAGTCTCCTTGAGCCTTATTCATGTTATAAAGAGTCTCGATAACTCGAACATTCGATAACTCGAACTATTTTGATCGTCCCTTGCTTGTTCGAGTTATCGGGATTCTACTGTATTTCAAACGGTATAAGATTTTTGATAAAGGAAAATGATGATGAAAATAAATTCCCCACAGAATTTCAAAACAGCTAAATAATTAAATGAGCAAGCAAAAAAATTGATTAACTTACTTTCGCAGTTGCTGCCTCGGAAGCCATGTCTGCAGACACATCTGTATTCGGTTAAACTTCTGATCATACACGTACCCCCGTTCAAACAAGGTGAAACAGAGCATGGAGAGGGTGCAGCTGGAATGAGTCAAAACGATTTAAAAACGAAGTTCTCCACGATTTTATCAGGTTTTATCAGTGGCGGTTTTAGGGGGGGCCATGGCCCCAGGCCCCGCGCTTTTGGTAGAAAAAAGGGGCCCCGCACCTTTCATGAAATAAAAAAATTCTCTCCTTCATAATCAAATATATAAGCTATACTGTGCTGTTTGTTTTACTTTTTATTTGGTTTTTCTTTAACATATCAAGCACATGTTTCAAATGTTTACTACATTGATAATTGAACAAGCTAACGCAAAAAATAATATTAGGACCATATTTCCTAGCGGGGGTAGGGGCCCCGCAAATTTTTTCGACCCCGGGTCTCGCAGTTCCTAAAACCGCCACTGGGTTTTATGAATATTCTTTATTCATCACGAAGAAGCACGTGGAAAATCACAGTTTGGAAGAGAAACGATATTAATGCACTGAAACTGTATTTGATAGAATAAGGCGTAATTTGTTTAAAGACAAGAAAAGAGAATAAGCAGTTTTAATTGATCAGTTGTCATAACTGAAGAAGTAAGCCTACCTTCACAGAAATCCCCGGTGTAACCATTCACACAAGAGCATCTTCCATCTCTGCAGGCGCCGCCATTCTTGCATTGAGTGTAACGACATTTATCTGGAACTGTTGGAAAAATAACTACTGTTGAGAATTCTGTTGATTTAAAGAAAATCTGGAAGCAGCCAGACACCTTGGTCAATAAATGAAGAGAGCCCGACTTGACAATCGAAAGATTTAAGAATGAAAATAATTTTTACACGTATTCATATCACTGGAGCCAGAGGGAAAAATGCACCAGATTCACAAAAATATAGTCCCCGTCTAGGTCAAGGAAAGAAGAGAATCCCCCTGAAAACCTCACTTTAAATAGAAAGAAACAGTAAATTATACTCACATTCACATCTCTGCCCACTGAAACCAGGGGGGCACATGCATGAGACCAGACTCGAAAATCCGATTCCAGGATTCACAGAGCAGACACCTCCGTTCATACACGGAGTCATGTGACAATGGTTTATCACTAAAAATCGAATCAAAGAGTTTATTAAAACAAAATGTTAGAATTGGAAAAAAACTAGATTCAATTAAACAGAAACATCCAGTTCCTATACGTTATTAGGTCGCAATCACCAGTCCCGAGCCAGCTATCTAGCTCAATTTACAACTCACACTTGTTTTCAAAAGCCACTCAGAGAATTTTGTTTTCCTTTCAAGCTATTCATACCATTTACTAGCTCTGATCTGAGTATCTTTCAGTTTCCAAAGATGCAAGGTAATACTGGATACAGTAAAAACATCTTTTCTTTCTTTATTCATAGTAAAGTGAAATGTTAGCTACATACACACTTTTTTTATAAAGAGCCTAGCTCAGGGCCTAGTTCTTTAAGTTCCTTATTTTGAGACCTCTTTTGACCACTTTGTAGTTCTAAAAGTTCCTTAGTAGTTCCTTAATTCTAAGTGTTAACTTAGTAGATAGGAATAAGTATAGACACAAGAAAAGCATTAAAATTCAACATTTTGCAATAAACTCGTGATAAGGAAACATGAAACGTGTTATAACATAAAGAAGCTTAGGCTATGCCTATAAAACGTAAAAGTTAGTTACATAGTCATTAGAGAAATTGTATATCTACACCAAACGAATATATGGATGGAAAATTATAAAGTTCCTTAGTGATTTGAACTTAAGTAGTAAAAGTTCCTTAAGTTTTTCGACCTTCGACATGTAGGTTCCTTATAAAAGGTTCTTTATATAAAAAAGCGTGTACTCTGCTAATTGATACTAACTTACTGACATCCATAGAAGTGTTTGTACTTTATTTACCATTACCTTCAATTTTAGGAAAAATGAGCAATAGGATAGAATAATACAAAATGGGCTGTGCACACACAAGCTCTTGTCAAAAACTGTCATACTCTACATAGGTGGGAAACACCAGCACATGACGAAAGGCCAAACAAAGCTGACTTACTAGAGCAGTCTTTTCCAGTAAATTCAGCAGGACAGACGCATTCGAAGTCATTGTTTACCTCATTGCAGATAGCTGCATTGTGGCATGGGTTTGGCTGACATTTGTTGATTTCTGTGAAAACAGAAACAGTAAACAAAATATGGAGAACGTATTAACAAGAAAGGGAACGTATTAGAGTATCTCAACTTTATAAAAACATATTTTAACTATTTGCAAAGAACTGGTATAGTAAGCGTTAACATTATGGAAGTGTATAGCTGTGACGTAGAACGAATTTGAAGCTTACAAATTTAAACACAACAATTTTGAACAAAAGATTTAAGGAGTCTGGTAACTAGAGTTATAATGTCACGTGCCACTCAGAATAATTAATGGGTTTAAGAACATCTATACCAGAAAACGGAAGAACATCCACTCCCTGCTTATACTGCTCTGTATTTGAACGGATCCTATCCGTTTCGGCCTAACATTCCCGCTTTTCTCCGTCTTTAGAGCCAAACTGAAGGCCCCTGTTTTATCTGCTCATAAATTTGAATCGTATTCAATAACACTGGGATACAAACCTTGGCAATTCAATCCCTTGTAGCCCTGTGAGCATGTACAAACATACTGTCCATTTGTTTCTGTGCAAACACCACTGTTGTGACAAGGGTTTGGATGACATTTGTCCTCCTCTGCAAAAAAAGTAAAAATGAAAATGAAAAATGATAATTGAAAGTCTTGTAGCCATCAGGACATTAATATCAATATCTTATATAATTACGTACAATAGAAAGTTGTTAAATGTCTACCTTCGCAATATCACTTCCCTTGTAGCCATCAGGACATTAATATCAATATCTTATATAATTATGCGTACAATAAAAAGTTGTCAAATGTATACCTTCGCAATATCACTTCCCTTGTAGGACATTAATATATATATCTTATATAATTATGTGTACAATAAAAAGTTGTCAAATGTCAACAAATATAAAAAAACATAAATGTCTACCTTCACAATCACTTCCCTTGTAGCCATTGGGGCATTAACATCTATATCTTATATTATTATGTGTACAATAAAAAGTTGTTAAATGTCAACAAATATAAAAAACCTAAATCTCTACCTTCAAAATCACTTCCTTTGTAGTCATTGGGACATTAATATCTATATCTTATATAATTATGTGTAAAATCAAAAGTTGTTAAATGTCAACAGATATGAGAAACATAAATGTCTACCTTCACAATCACTTCCCTTGTAGCCATTGGGGCAGATACATTCATATCCATCTCTTATTTCGTTACAAGTTCCCCCGTTCATGCAAGGGTCACTCTCACAGTGGCCTAGAACAAAATACAAGCATCAATGATAACAACAATCATCAGAGAGCGATACGTACACCTGATCAGGGTGGGGCAAGGGGGGCAAAAACTCAACCCCTTTTTTTCTTCTTGACTCAATCTTGCAACAAGAGCCGCGAGACACATAATTGCGGAATGGTCAGCGGTCGCACACATTTTCATCTATGTTGATAACAACATATTATAAACAAAGCAAGGGAAACAATTTTAGACACTGATGTCGTAAAAGTACCTAAAGCCAGATATTCACGCTGTAGTCGTGAACATACACAACACTTAAGCTTATGATATACTGAGAAGGCAAGACTCAAGAAACTCTCTATCTCGACAGGGCACATGCAGAAACAACGTGGTTTCCCACTCATCAGGAGATATACTGCTCTATACTTCAATGTATTGAGCTATGTTTCGGCAAACCGAATTACAGACTTCGCAACACTAACGCTTACATATTAGACACAAATCTGAATGTATAGTGATGAACACAAGGGTGTTTCAGGGCCAGCAGTCTTGTAGGGCTTCTTCTAATATTTCTGTCGTAAGGGCATTTATTGCTTCTTAGTAAAAGCTCGAGGGATCGACTCACTAACTTAATTAAGTTACCATATAATTGCAACCGACTGTTGATTGCCCATCATTGGCTGCATTACGAGTTTCACTGTATAATTCGAAGTCATCTTTATACTGGGGGCCAGCTACAAAAGGGTCATGAAGGTGTAAATTGGAACTTGGGTATTGCCTTTTTTGACTAGGAAAATGGGATTGATTAGACTTTTTGAGACTGGGAATTGAGAATGAAAAGGTAAATTGGGACTGGGATTGTTTAAACACGTCGATATTGGGAATTTCTCTATTTCGTCATTGGTATTGAGATTTTTAATTATTTCAGTGCTGGGAATTGGGATCAGTACTCCCCCTTCAGTACCCTCCTATAAGCTTTCCTAATCAACACTAAAATTGTTCATCCCATGTATTATAACTCCATTAATTATTAAATCATAACACTGCTTTAACACAACAAAACAAACGTTCGGCTTTTAAGTCCGCCATTATGAAAAACTGTGTGTGTGTGTCCCGAGGAGGCTGGGACTTAAGTTAACCACATCGGAGCGAGGCTCACTCCAACATGGCAACGTCTATACAACACCATGTTAAATGTTCGTCAACTACCAACCAAAGAGACACTTAAACCACATAAAACAAAATTAGAAAGATAAACATACGACCGTCTGTGCCTGATAACTCTGAACATATTCAACTTTAAGTTGTTACAGAGAGTCAGGGTCCTGTCTTGTTTCTAATCTAAGATAAATAAACAAAATTAAGGAAACTAACAACAAACACATACCCTCTTCACGCTCGTGGTCGTAATCCTCATCCTCGCTGTCTGCAACACGGTACGGTGAGTGCAACCCATGCATCTGGTCATGCATCATCTTATTCAGAAATGCCTTGTATGACATTATCATCGGGGGCCTCGGGATATGTGTAGTCACGATTGTCCTCTGCTGAATAGGGGGAGCTTTCAAGTACACAAACCCAGGATGGGTGCGGTACCTGGAGTTAGGATGTGCGATGAATTGCCGTTTTATCTCCGAGAGTCCACCACCATTTGATTCCGACTTATTTTCATCTTCCGGTTCTTGATTTTTCGATTCCGATGATTGATTTTCCGATTCATCTCCATCAACATCTGATCCGGAGCCCGATTCTTGCATAACATTGTCTCTTTGATATCCAGATCCGGAGACATCACTGCTGCCCTCCTGGGCTTCACTATCACCGTCTGGATCAGAATTTTCGGTCTCCTCCTCATTAACAATCTTTCCTAACGATGCTTCCGGAGCTTCAGGAATATCAAGCGGTTCCTGTGATATTTCTCGCTTATTCATGAACCTATCTTCTTCTAAAAAAGCGTTCAGTGCTTCGACGGGTAGTTCGTCGAAAAGCAATCCATCATCTTGGATATTTCGCCTCTGATACACACTCGAATCGCGATCCGCGTCTATGAACCTCGCAAAAAACAACACGAACAGGCCTAACAGGCAGAAATACGGCCTAAAGGCCATGTTGTTACTGTATTATTTCGACAATATTTTCTCCAAAACAATTTAGATTTTTTAGTAAAGTTACCGAGGCTAAATTGTAGGTTTTGAACAGCAGTGAAAACTGCAACGGTTGGGCGAGCTTGAATAATATGTTTGCAGACCTTCAGCGATTGGTTTGTGCATGACCTGAGTGGGCACGCTCAATTGGGAGCTGGTAGTATCGAATCGCGCAGTTAAAGACCTCGACAATTAGAGGCCTGTCGTTTGAGTTAGGCCCTTTTAGCGCGAGGTAGAAATTCTGCCAAACAACAAAACAAAGATTGGAATAACCTTAGCTCTCAATTTCAGCGCAAATAACGCAACGTTTTCCTGAAAATGTCGTTTTCTAGCGTTTCTTTCAATGTTGCTCGCTGCAAAATACTGAGAAAGTAAAATATTCGATTTTCTGCTAGAGCGCGCTAACTGGGAAACAAATCATTCACGCGGAAACAAACATCGTATCGTGCATGCGTGTTTACAAGCTTAACATGTGAAAAACATTTCTGAAACATTCTAGATTGTCGCCAGAGAGAGAGAGAGAAAGAGCTAGCGAGGAAACTTGAGAGGAAGCAGGATTTGGAACATCAATGGAGATTTGTGAGAATGAAGAGGACTATGACCTTTGTATAGTGCACTATAAAGTGCTACTCGGGTAATTTTCATTCTCAAAAATTATCTAAAGCGAGGAAACATTTGCTTCTGAAACAAAGTTACCACTAGAATACAAACATTGTTTTGCGGTCAGGGTAAGCAAATGGACAAATATTTGCTGTCGAGACAAAGATGCGTCTAGGAAGTAAAAATGCTTCCTGACAGGTTAAAAATAATTTGTGATTCGTGGATGAAACATTAGCGCATGGAAAGTTCGGCAGGGTCCAATTCATCATGAGAATACTGGTCACAATCTCGAAATCAAAGTTTTGAAAAAGGTCCATTAGCTAAAATTGATAAGCTGGTAATGTTTATGATCACATCATTCTGCATGATGGGTGGTTCACAAACACCTTTTAGTCGTTATAATCTAATCAGGACTGCTATTCATGAGTGCTCTTTACCAGGAAACGTTTCTGACAAAGGAAAAAGTAAACTTTCATTACAAACAATTTGAAGTGATAGGTGTCTATCAGGTCAGTTGTTGGACGGTACAAAACTTCGATTTAGCCAGAAAAATCAAAGGCATGGCGAAAACATGGATTATGTAAGCTTTTCATCTGACACTCAACAGATTGATTCGTCAGAAAGAGAAGGAAAGAGAAACCTAACGAATTATTATACCCAGATGTGGATTGAAATAGGCAAATCAGAAAAGATATGACGCCATACCAATACCATACACTAAACCATTCATTCATCCCTTTTTTGATTGCCTATTTCGACCCATATCTTCGTGTAATAATTCGTGTAATAATGTTTCCGATTTTTCGGCTATATCTATCAAGTATTGGTTCCTGAAAGTGTTCAGGGAGGCAATGAAGGTCACAGAAGTGAGAAAGACGATCCAGGAGAAGAGGCTGCAGTTGTATGGCCTCATACAGAGGAGGAAAGAGGACCACGTGATGAGGAAAGCTTCAAAGATGGGGGTTGGGGAGAAGAAGGCGAGGAAGACCCAGAGGAGATGGATGGATTGTGTAAGTGGTGACTTTAAAGAGAAACCGCTAAGAGCGAGAGATGCAGCGGATCGTCAGGGCTGGAGAACCATGAACAGTAACTGCGATCCCACATAGTATGGGAAAAGCCGAGGAAAGAAAAAGAAGGTATTAGTTGCTTCACAAAGTGCAAAGAATGGCTGGAACATTGAGTTGTGGGACCCTTGGCTTTCCTTTGAAGAAAACGCGCCTCAAAACTCATATGATTTTCATACACATTAGATCATCACTAAATTTCTAACTTAGATACATAAGTTCTATATTCCGAAGTCTGTATGTCGGTTTTCCGTGATAGTGCTCAATACGTAGATTAGAGCGTGATATATACAAATTGATAGAAAAGAGACAAGAAACTACTCATTCATCTCGACAAGCCTGTTTCGTGGTTTCCCACTCATCAGGAGATGTTCTAATAAATATATTCCTATTTACATCTTATTTATTTGCCCCCGCGTAACTTCTAATCACCCTTGGCAAATAAATAAGATGTAAATAGGAATATATTTATTAGAACATCTCCTGATGAGTGGGAAACCACGAAACAGGCTTGTCGAGATGAATGAGTAGTTTCTTGTCTCTTTTCTATCAATTTGTATAAGTTCTATATTCATTATCTTAAGTGCAGTTGAATTCAATTCAATGGTGGTACATTAATAAACTGACATTCATCGTGTGAATGACATTCACGTCAACTCATCTCGGACAAACTGATTTCATTATCCTTATTCCATTCAAAAGACCAAGTTTCTAAGTCTAGACTTCAACAACATATTTATGTTTAAAAAATTTATCGACTTTCCCTTATCAATAGGATTCCCAAAGTTCATAAAAACGCATTTTTGAGAGACATTGCCATATCAAAGAACCTTTCCAAATGATACCATATCTCAGATTTTAGTGATTCATGGGTTTCTTTAACCTCGCACCATCAGGCGTATATGCAAAAATATACTGTAGTTACAGTCCTTTTAGCATATTTCAATTCAATACAATATTCTTTCAAACAACATCTGAATACAGGATACTATAAATATGCAATCTACACGACCCAATGTTTGCGGGGCTAGGGTTATATTCATGATTAGTGAAAGGGATACATAATAACCAGTGAATATAAAGCTTGGCTAATAATTGAGATGGAATTATTTTGCGAGTTGAAGAAATTCTCGAGAGGTTCTTGCACGATCTTACTGTGTATAAACTCGGCCATATCCAAATGAACGGAATACAGATTTATGAAACCTTCAGAAAACCTTGGGAACCTGAAGATGCTATTCGCATTATTTTCAATGAGTGTTGCTGTTCTTCACTAAGTGTTGCAGTCAAATATGAAATATATATGAATACCTGTTAGATTTTCAACACGCTAAATTCTTTGATTTATATTGCTGACTCGAATGCTTCAGAGTCTCATTCTTTTTCTCCTAATTTTTCTCCGAGTTTTTCGAATTCCGATTGATTTATATCGTCGACTTCATCTGTCACCTAAAAGTAGATATATATTAATAGATTAGCCCCTTAGGATAAGTTTCGAATCACAGCTGATTCATGATGAAGTTATTTACAGAAAGAGAACCCAGCTTTTTACACATAAAATAGTAACCCCCTTCATGTAGTTAATAAGGATTAATTCTTTGGAGTTAGGGGGTTAATAGAATTAATCATTTATAGGCCCACTGGGTTAAAAACACGATCCAAAGGCCCTGTACTGTAACTTTTAGCAATTACTCTTCTTTAGTCCACCAAATAGAGTATTGAAACTGAAATAAAACAACAAACAATTTGACAAGCCCTACCTCTTCAACTTTAGTGACTTCAGGAACATAAAATTGCATCATGTTTTCAACGCCTCTCTTTAGTGTCAATGCAGAGCTTGGACAATTTGAGCATGAACCCTAAAAAGATGGAGATTATTTAAAGGAATGTTTCACACTGCGTGACACAATACAATATGGATTTATTTCCACCTTCTTGTTCTAAATTACAGGACTGATAAGACATTTGTTTCACACTGCTTCAAATATGACTTTAGTTTATATATAAGCTGCTATCTTCTGTTCCGCTGCGTCTATCTTTCCAAAGTGAATTTTTAGCTTGTTATTTACCAGCCCCAAATCTATCCATTTACTCACGAACTAGCAAACTAAACCCTTGTATTTCAACTGCAGGCTTCAAGGTAGCTCTTTAAAAGTTCAAACTTCAGAGGTAGCATTTCTAATCTCTCAAAATGCAATGTTTTGGGTACGAAAAAAAGAAATCAACAAATATCGTTGGTTGGAACTCTTCGAGTTTTCGATAAAATTGTCTATCAACCCCAGCCCCGGGAGATTATTGAAGGCAAGCACTTTAAAGGAGGGCTCGTTAGAGAAAGGATAATACAACTCTCATAGTAAGACGTCATCATCAGTATAATGGGATGGTTGTAATCAATCACATGTCAATAACTAAAACCGGAAATGAATAAATAAATACATATGATACTTGAAGCACTCTCTGGTCTCTAATAGACGTCCCCCTGCTCATTAATTTTTAGAACATTTTCCACCTAGGACATTCTTATTCCAACCCCCCGCTAATTAATACTTGTAACGAGTTGTAAGCAAAACAAGAGTTGCACTACAAAAATCTCACTGCCACCGGAAGTCTCGCTGTCACTACATTCTGTCTCTCACAGGTGTCCCCTTTTTAGTAATTTTCAGAAAATTTTCCACCTAGGACATTCTTATTCCAGCACCTCCCCGCTTATTAATTTTTGAGATTTTTCCAACCCTCCTTACTATTCGAACCCACGTCTATTAGAGACCAGAGAGTTAGCATGAAACAACCAAATTTGAGTTGATCATACCTGCATTTTGAGCTTGACAACACCAGTTTCGTAGTCGAATCCCTGAAAAGCAAAACAAATTGGTTACCTCTAGAATCACAGGGCAGCCACCCGACTATTAACAATCTCTAAACTCTCCTCGGTCAGCTCAGGCTAGTTTACAAACATTTACAGTATCGAAGGTCAATTCAAGTCCGTCCAAGGGCAATTTCTCAATTGATTGAAAGAAGAACACACTAAAAAGGTGGCCTTTGACGTGATCTAATTATGTTTTGACATCCCACTATCTGGTGAAACAAAACACCTGAAACAATCTGATAGATTCTTCTTCTTTCACTGATAGTTTCAAATAGTTTCAGAGTTATGTCAAGGTTATAATGACAATATGTACGTAGTTCCAAGCACGTGAAATTCAAAGACCCTACATGTAACGGACGTTTCCGGTAATGAAATTTACACTCATTATCTATAAGAAACTACGCAATATTCTCGTACTATAGCAGGCCCCTAGGAATCTCGGGAAAGGGGGTATTCCCTACCCAGCTAATAGTTCCCAGAGCCTATTATTTTCAGCATAGTGACTAGTGTTCCTATTGCTCTGTAAGAATGATTGCCCAAATCTACTTTTCTAAAGCTACGGCGCTGCACTGGAGTAGGGTGGTAGAGTTTATGGTAGGAGAAGTTCCTTAGCAGATTTCGTAATACCAGAATCTAATCTAATTTGCCCTTCATAATTCTAAAAGTAAGGTCTAAGCAAACCAAAAAGCCCCAGAGAAGCAGGCAAATCGCGGGCAATGATTCATTATATGAACAGCCCTTTATAATTGTTTAGCCAGAAACAGTGAAAGTTTCATAGCTTTTAGACCTTCTACATTTAGATTCCTTATATAAGACGGTTCCTTTTGAAAAGAGGTGTATACTACAATTCAGAAAATTTCTCTTTTAAATATATTTAAAAAATTGAAATAAGAATAAGAATATATATTTAGTGTAAACTATTCTTTAAGAAAAACCTTTGCTTACTTTGAATATGATGTCACCACCGTCTTCTTGCACTGTAGGCCTATGATATGAAGTTAGAAACAGTAAACCAAGTACATCACAACGATTTCATGAGGACACAAGTCTCACATTTGTTGAAAAAGAAAACTTTAGAATAATCTAATCAAATATGAAGGGCTGAATAACATGGACCTTGATAAGTGTTGACTATCATAACAAATATTTTCTCAGAACAGCCTTGATAAAACCGAATACATTTACGTTCTCCTAATGAATATCAAAAGCTAGTGTTGATAAGTGCTGACTGACGTGTAATATGGTGAGTTAGAAATAACCTGGACAAGTTTTTACTCTATAAAAAATTAAGTTACCGTATTCTTGTGTCGAGGAGTTCTTTAATCATCGAAATTACTTCATCATCGTCTTCATCATCTGCAGTAATTAATTGAAGATAAATGATTAAGACAAGTTTGAATAAAATCAATCAAAAAATCAATTCCTTTTAGTTGCCATATTATTTTTTTTGTCATTTCAAAAAAATTACTTTCTACATGCAATGTATACAAATGCATGTTTAGAATTTCTAATTCTCTTGAAAATATAGAACCTAGCAAGAACCAGAGTTATGGCCTTTTAAAGAAGAATTTTTGGTAAAGAATGAAGATCTACCTGCGTCTTCTGCTGCCTGGTCCTCATTCATGATAGGAACATTGCTTGCAAAGAAATCCATTATCACTGCAAATATATCTGGCTTCAATACCGCCCACTGTGTCTCATCATCTCCCTGATAAGAAAAAGTTAATTACTTGCAAAAATATAAATTATATAAAGTAATCATTGTAATGGTAGGATTCTCAATACCACAGGCCAAGGCATTCCAGCCTAAATTCTAATTTCTCATCTACATTAATATGTCAGCAAACATACACAAGTTGCGGTGGTTATGAAAACACGAGGGTGGACGATTTTGCATACATGCAGTAGATATGCTTACAAGAAAGCGGTATATCATCTTAAATGTGGCAGTATATTACCTGTGGTCGACACCTAGTAATATATCATATTGCCCTCTTGCAGTGGCTGAGCCACGGGAGGAACTGGGGTTATTCTTCCCCCATTTCCCAAAAAAGTTGGCAAAGTTGTCAAAGAAAAATGGCATACGATCAGTTGAGTATACCTTAAGACAGAACTTATGTCAAAATCCCCCCAACTTTTTCTGAATTTTTTCAGAGTTAGCGCCGTCGCCAATACTATCTTGTAAGTGTATCTTCAACATGTAAGCAGAACATGCCACACTATGTAAAGGTATCCAAAACCTTACGAGATAATATATTGCCCTGCTCTAGTTGAATCCCCCGCAGTTAGATTTATAGGTTTCCTAGAATCAACATAGCATAACTCTGGGGATTGAAAAGTTTTTGACAAATGACACAAGGCCAAACCCTCAATCTCAACAAGTACTGTGTTTTGTAGGTTCTCAAACACTACTATCTCAGACTAACATATAGAATAGAATGTGTATATCTGTCCATCCTTAGATGAGTTGAAAATAATTCAACAGGCTTGTCAAAATGGAGAGTTTTGTCATTTGGTTATTTTTGTATTTTTGTACGCCTAGCACTACTATGTATTGAGCTCTCTCAAGGAAATTTATACATAAAGACTTTGAAAAAATTACTTTTATACTAAGAAACTCGCAAATTACCTTAGTCACTGTGATAAAATCTGGTCCATAAAATATGGCTTTGACTCCAGGAATTCTAAATAATTGTCTGAAAAGAATGATAAATCATCGCGTTGGTTTTGTACCAGCCTAATTATCAAGAAATTCATTTTGGGGCAAAGAAACTGAAATTTACGCATTCTTTTCATACAAAAGTCTGCAGCAGCATGCCAACTTTCCAGAGACTCAAAAGCTACTTAGTATATGTATTTCTGTAAGTTGTTTTTCATTAATCTTTTATCATATTTATTTATACAAAAATCATCACGTCACATTTTCTATCATCTTGGTGCTATGGACTTTGAATTTCAAAAAATTTGGATAGTTTGATATCTTTTTGAGTAGTCAGGCACATTCTATTTTTGGGGTATTAGAAAATACCACTCTGAAAAGCATCCCTGTAATAGAAATGCTTGAGGGTACCTTCAGCCTTGAAACTACTATCTACAAATTGTATGGAGTTGTGAATCAACAAAAAGTTGAATTACCTTGCTAACGGAGACTTATGTCCATGAGAAGACGCTGGAAGATCAACAGTGCCAGTCTGGAGAACGGAGCATCCTGGCAGAAATTTCAAACTGTTTGGATTTGGGGTATCTTGAGTTCTGATGAACATGCTTCTTTTTGGAATGATTATGCCTGAAAAAAGCATCATATTGACTATTGAGTGAATAAGTTAGGCATGGAAATTAGAAACATATTGGTAGGCAAAAGGTAGTCAATTTTGTAGTAATTTAGGTCGATCTTTTTTATCAAAGTCTAAGAAATCTTTAAAGACAGTGCAACTTGATATTGAAAACAAACCACTTTTTGATAAACAAAATTGAAATGCAAACAACCTTCAACCAAAATTATCCATGAAAAACTAGAGGATTACAACATTTGACAATCATCTGGCTGTTTCATTTTTAACTTTCGAAACAGAGCACATGAATAACAAGACACCATAACAGTAGTGGTGATGACCATGCTGATGCAGCTGTCCCCCATGTTCACCTAACTTGAAAGAAAAATCACCAAATTTCATGATTCTGTCAGATGGTTTATTTTTCTGTGGAGAAAGCGTTCTTCTAAAGGTTGCCCCCCAACTAGAAAAATGAATTAACGCCACTGCATGGCAGACAGGAAGTTTTCAGTTTTTCAGTTTCAGTTTTCATTGTTTTATCAATTAATCTCAAATACAATAATAAATACATTACAAAATAGTTCCATAAAACATTCAATTTTAATTACATAAATAATACACGAGAAAAGACAAAAATGACAAAAAATTACAAGATTGTATTTAGGATTAATTGACTGAAGAGGAATTCTCTAAATAGGTAAATCAATTGAGAGAGAGTCCCCCCAATAAAAGCAAAGAAAACTAAAAATCTTTTAAAAACAACCAGCCAACCAGATGTGTTCCGATCCGGAGAAGCTCAGATTTCTCATTGGTCATTGAGTTAAGGGATAATGTTTCAATCTATATATGAGCCTATTAAAAATATTTTGAGACCAGACTGAAATACTGTGGTAGAAGTAGAAACACGAATAAAGAGTGGAAGTGTATTCCAAAGTCTTGAACCAAAATACTCAATAGTTTTAAGGCCATACAGGGTTGTGTTTTTGGAGGATCTAAATAGGTCACCCCTGGTTGCATGACAAGTGCCAATACTATGAACAGATGAGCTTGGTGTAAAGTAGTTGTGAAAACAAGCAGGAGATAATTTGTTTAGACCTTTGTACACAAAAGTCAGAATATTTGAATGTACCATGTCTTCCAATTTGAGAATTTTTAATGAATGGAAAATGGAAGCAGATGGAGCAGCAAAGTGTGAGAAGCTAATGCATCTCGAAATTTTCTTTTGGAGTAGGTAAAGTGGCTTTAGACATGTATCATAGGTTAAGCCCTTAGACAGTGATTCCATAACTAAGAAATGAGGAAAACAACGAGTTGTAGAGCCTGATCAAAGGTTGCAAAGGAATGTATTGTCTTATTTTGAAGAATATTCCAGAAGTTCCAGTTAATTTCTTTTGGAGTTCAGTGGTATGGTATTTAGTGGTACAGGCAGGTTTTGTTTTAAATTTTATTGACCTACCATTTTCAACAACCTGGTTATCTAATAAAATTTTGTCATATTAATGCTGGAAACACAATTTTACAGATCTTTACCAGTGACATATAGTTCATTATTGCCCTATTTGGCTTTATTTGGGAAAAGCAATTCTTTAAACTTTCTTGGTTTGCAAAATCAAGTAATGAACTTTCTTAACAATGTGACGAGTCACGTACTCCTTTCTTATTAAGTACTTTGTAATAAGAAAAAAGTGTATTACACAGTATGGTTTATGTTTTAGTTACATAATCAACTCGGTGTCTGTAATAAACAAACTTCACTAACTCTCCCAGCTTAACAACTTATTGTTGTTCACATCAAGAAAAGTTCAAAAATTAATGATGAATATGCAATGTGGTGCCTTTCTAGAATTAGAATGCTAAAAACAGGAAGTTGGTTTTTGTTAAAAGTTTGTACAGACACACCTCCTTTTGGAAAAATATTTATTTTTGTAGTACAAAAATCTGAAATCAAAAAATAAGAAGAGAAATATGTGAATCTACCTAAGGTAAACCACACTTATACCCAAGTATCCATACCCTAATACAATAGCCTTACGCTGGTTAGGCCTCCATGAAAGAGCAAAAGAAAGGGCCTAAATGTTTTGGCATTTTTCTGTCTTCTATTACCTGCCGGTTTTTTCCATGACAGCAGATTATTTCCAGCAGAATTGTTCAAAATGACATTCCCTCGAATCCTGCTAAGCATTGAAGATGAGTATCTTTTGAGGATAAATCGTTGTGACCTGGAGACTGCGCTTGCGAGTCGAAACATTACGCTGCTGTTGGCCGCCATTGCAAAAAAAATCTTCTAATTTCTAAGATCGGGCCAGAAATTGTTCGTATGCACCGGAACAACCTAGCCTCGTTTAAGTTCATATTTGGGGTTCTTTTGGGGGCCAATACCAATACTGGAAGGAAGGGGTCGGGTCAAGGTAGGGGATAGAGTTAGGTTTACGGTAAGAGATAGAGTAAGGTTTAGGGTAAGGGATAGTGGAAGCTTGATAGTAAGGAGTAGGGTTAAAAATAAAGGGGTTTGGAATGGGGGTAGACATTAGATTCAGAAAGAGGCTTCCAAAAGGTTGTTTTGATGCATCCTTACAATTACTGATTCCGCTTACCGCTTAAGTTAAGTCATATTTGAAAACGAGGCAAACATCGGAAACAAAAATTTGCTTCCAAGAATCACGAAAGGAAGCATTCATCACCTTATCTCTCTTGTGTTTTTTTGCATTGGGAATCCAAGTCTTACCCACCCAAAACACGTACTCCCAAAGGAAATGGTCGTGGACCGAAATGGAAATGGTCTTGTTTGATGCAAACCCAGAATGTTTAAAGCATTTTAAGACCCAACAGCAATATTATCCTCTTCATCATCAGATTTCAGAGTTCATCCAGCTCTTGGGATGATCAACAGAAAATATGTACTTGGATTCTATGCATTGAATAATCTCAGCTCTGTATTGCCATAAATTACAGCTTAGACAATTGAAAGTATTATATTTATGTAATATCTATATATCGCATTAAAAATATTTAAAAGTTTGAAAGAAATCTCCAAAAGTTTCCACCAAAATGTGTTGTGTGCCCTGTTTGACACAAGTAGTGGGAATTTTAGTCTAGCTCTCACATCTTTGCAGTTCTACCGCCATTTTGAATCGACCTATGCGAAACTTTCAATAGGTTAGCGTAGATAAATAATTCTCTTCTCGCATAGGTGTATTAGAGTTCAACTAGAGTCATTCTAGTGTTGAAATGGCTTCAATGAATCTTTAGAAATTTTAATGAAGTGGAAAGCAGCAATTTTCAAACGAGGAATTACTGATTTAGTAAGGTAGGCTGATCGAGCAGTATAATCCTGTTTCTTCTCTTCCTCTATCCTTTATGCCTGGAATAACAGAGAGGGGGGAAGTCTCCCTTGCTTCGCACTTTGTGACTAAGGTTGGGCTCGAGCCCTCGACCCCTTGTACAAGGGTTGGATGATCTAAACAGAGTAATCCCTGTCACATGGTTCGAAAATGAGAGAATAACACAAAATATAACAATTCGGCTCCATTACAAAGCTCATTGACATAAGTGCTATATTCAAACAGTTATACCAAGAAAAATAACGACAGAATCGCGAGAAAATTATACAGAAAGCTTTCCGTCTGACACTCATCGAAGTAGTAAGTCAGAACACAGTCAATGAATGGGCAGAAAGAAGAAGGAAAAATGCAACTCTGGCGAATATTTACACTGGAGGTGGATCGCAATTTGCCAATAAGGAAAGAAAAGAACATGATAGTGCCGAGCATTCACAACCTTCTATTCCGATGAATGGCACACGAAAAGATTTGAGTGCGATACAATATACTTTGCTACACTTCTTATTTCCTCGCTATTCTAGAAATAATTACATTTCCTCATTCCCAAAATATATAAAAATTGAGATTAAATAGCTCATATTCAAATACTTCCAAAAACCAATCATAGAGGATATAAATCAGTCGCTAGTGATATAAAGAATAAAAAAGTGTTACAAGTTGTATATCATAATAATAAGCACTTTAAATTCATCAAATATTCCCTATGCAATATACACGCAGGGTGTCTTGAAGACACTCTAAGGCTACATATTTTGAAATTGGATTTTATTAACAAATTGCACCAAAAATACACTGATTTTTGTAAGAACACCGCTCTCAGGGAAAATTCGAGCACAATTTCAGTGATAAACCATGAAAAAGAAGAGCTGATGTCGGACGGTTTGAAAACTTATCAGACAATGTTGCTTTAGTTGTCCAATGAACTTTGCGGTGTGCTAGCAGTAGAGAATGGGAAAGCAACAGGGTTAGGGCACAGATCAAACTCATAACACCCCAAAACAGAAGTTATAATAAATAAATCTTTTTGGGCCCCTTAAAATCTTGAACCACCGAATGATTATCTTTGTCAGCCCATTGATACTCCATCATCGGCAAGCAGCTTGAGCTCTGAATGTATGGTACGCCCCTGAGTTTGCAAATATACTTTCAGTAAACAATATTTGATCTTTGTACGGTGTTCTCCAAATTGAATGCATGCAGAAAGCTATAGCCTTTACTTTCACTGCTGTTCACACTATTGGCATCCTTTTCACAAGTTTTACTTAAAAAACTTTACCATTTTTTTGAACAGTAAGGACATGGACTGTAACGTCTGGTAACTTTTGGGGAGATTTGATTTGTCCCTTGAAGAAACAAGTCTCATATTTCGTAGAAAAACTGTAGGATATAAACCATACTGTGAGAAGGATATCTTCTCTCCCTTTTTGCTGAGAGAGGCAATCTGAAAGGCTCATATAAACAGGATAAAATAAAGCAAGGATGCAATTGGATTATAATAAATTGTTGCAATCTTATGATTAATAAAATATTTGCAAAAAAGCAAACCTAACTTCTTGTGAAATCAAGTTCAGCATAATTCTGACCACCCCCTCCTTTTTCTTCAGGAACTGCAACATCCTCCTCCGAGCTGCTTCTGTCCTGGTATTCCTTGCGTGGGAACTCAATATTAGCATACATGCGTACAGGCTCCTTCATATTGTCGTTCTCTTCAGACGAAAGTGACTTCAGGAAAGTGGGATCTATTTCCGTGTATGCAGTTCTCGGAAGATCAGGGCTGTTATCTCTGCTATTGGCATAATGTGTGACCGGTTTCACGGTGCAGACCAGATAGTCAGGGCTTTGTCTGATTACTTCTTTGATTTTTTCAATTGGACTTCCAGCAATTTTGATGCCATTTATGTCAATTATTTGGTCACCTGCAAACATAAGTTTTCAGACGTAATCAAAATCTAGAACCTAACATAAGGAATAATGGTCCCTGATAAAGATCCTTGATCCATGATAAAAAACAATGCAATGCAATTAGAAAGACATATCCCTTCTAATTGAATCCCATACCCTATCACTTACTGAACCTTTGAATTTCACTACTGGTTGACGACTTTCAATGTTTACATTTTACGCATGTTGGTTTCTTTGTTTATGGAACTTAATTGTTTATGAATTTGAAACTTGTTATCATGCGACTGTTTTGAATTTCCAAAGAATCTTATTTACATGTCAAAAAATGTAAACATTGAGAGTGGTCTATACTGCTATATCTGACTTTTAGGAAACGAGTCTAAGTATGGGGGCTTTGCTATGGGTCAATGTTTATGTGTCACATTTTCATGTCATCAATTCTGACTATGATAATCTACAGATCGAAGTGCAGATTTCGACTGATAAGGTGCAGCTAATCCAAATTCCATGTGATTAGTTTTAAGTCAGGGCATTTTTTAACACAAAGTGGTGGGTCTATTCCCCACTAGACTCTCTTATGCTCCACCAGTGGAACCCTTTTGCCCCATCACTTTGGTGCCCTTTCCATTAATGAAATTTGTTCACTTTGTATATTTGTGGATGAAAACGTTTAGCCTCTTAGAATGTTTTGGTTTGATGATTCAATTTCAAACCGTCAGCAAACATCATTTTAGCATATAATAAAGTTTATAGAAAATATGGAAAATTCCAGTTGGAAAAGGTTTCAAAGTAGTAACTTAATAGGCTACTCCGCTGTACACACATGGCAAAATAACGCTTGATTGCCTCAAAAAAGGAGCTGGTCAATTGCCCATCTCAAATTGTCAGGTTTTGCACTACTAAATAATCAGAAATTCAACAAGATGAATTTGCACTATTATACCTGGCCTCAACACTCCAGACACTGCAACTGGCCCATCAGCGATAATTCTATTCACAAATATTGCCCCACCAACATTCTTTATGGTGCAACCAATGCCCCCTCCTTCATCTTTCTGAATTGTTACCCTCTTTAACTCTTTACCAAGCCGAGCACTCTTTCTTCGCACAGGGTCAAATTTTTCCTGCTTATTGTGAAAATGTTTGCCGTTTTCGATTGCCTCTATCCACCCATTCCTCTCAAGCTCAGAGGAACAGCTCATGGTATGTTTCTTTCCCTCTTCTGTTATCAGGATGCAAAACGGCCTGGACTTCTTTGCCATCTTCTCAATTGTCAAAATGTCCCCAAAGAATACTCGTCCTGAAGGGGTCATTGACTCCTTCTGGTCCTCTCGTTTGAAATACGACAAAACATCGTTCATCAAAACAAAATATCTGTTTCTCCATAAGCTGAGGAGTCCAGTTTTTTTCTCCATGAAGCCTTCTTTTTGATTAAAAGTTCTCGACATTGAGCTTTCCGATTTTGAAGACATTTCAATCTCTAGCCAGCTCTTCAGCAACTCCAATTCAATTCAAAATCGTGAAAATATTGTCAAATTTTATGCAAAACAGGGGAGTAAAAGGAAGGATGACAAAAGTAACTACGGAAGGGCTCAAATATTCAAGTATTCACTGACTTTGTTCTTCATTTATTCTTCACTCTGTAGTCCCATAAAGATCTAAATGGCAGTCGTCCAGCAGAGAAGGCGGAATTCCAAAAAATGGCCTAAAAGTAATGGACTCCAAAATCTTAATTCACCACCTCAACAAATCACTGCTGTAATCCATGTGTAAAATGTTTATTCGCTAAATTCATCTTCTACAGACGTATATAGACGATTTCATGCTTGCAAAATAACCTCATCCATTTCAAATCTTCAGAAGTGTACGAAAACAAAAGCTGACATTTTCGTCCTTCGAGGAGGGATCTTTCTCTGCCCAGTGCTCAAATATGTGACTAATATGCGGAACTGTAGTCATTACGAAAGGATTACGTCACAAGGCACAGGGGTCATAGGAAGGATGTTGTTATTCTAAAAAAGGTCTCAATGGGGTTACTATTTCGTGGGGGTGTTTTAAAGTATTCCCACAGCTTTTGAAATAGATTGTAATACCTAAAAGATGAGTAAGATGATTGAAAAATGACTGCTTTAAGCTTTCGTGCAAACGATTTAACCCACAAAGACCCACTCAAAGTTGCGAAAACACAGCACACCTACAAACCTGGTCTTGGGGAAGATTCTGACCGAAAACGGATCAAGTTTTTGTTCATAAACATGAGCTTTTGTTTCGTTCGAAGTACACCAGAAAGTGCGTCTGCAAAGTCTTCGGCCTACTTTACAACCAAGCTTTATAAGCAAGTATTGTCCATCTGTGTGGCTATCTTGACCTTTCAATCTAGTACCGTGAGTGTCCGTAAGTTGACGGTTTGCTATTTGCAGCTGAAGTTAAGCTTGGTAATGTGAGGTCAGCATCTGGATGGGTGACCTCGAAGTCTTAACAACTTACTTCACTCCACTTTCCTCCGGAATGGAGGTTCTGTGCTCCTGCTGGTAATAGGCCTTTCAGAGGTTATTCTAAGGAAAATCTACAACTCCACAAATATAAGCTTGAATGTAGAGGTTTGAGGCTCGGCGTAAAATGAAAATGTCAATGTGGTTTTGTGCGCAATATTTTTGGTGCGCAAAACTTTGGAAATATCCTAGATGGCTAAGTATGCATTTTTTTTGTTTATAACAGATTTCACTAGCTTTCCTTTCTACTCTAAAAAATCCACTTAGATGTATTTCGTTGCCAAGAAGCGGTTTGTTTGTTATGATTATCACCTTTGCAATTTTAGATGTCTTTTTCACCTTTTGAAAATTGCAAATCCAGCCTTGTGGCCAACTTGCATCTTGATAGTCAAAGAGTGAAGGAATTTCTCAAATCCACAAATTTCAATTTACAGATCCACAATTCTTTTTACAACTCCAAGAAACACCATCAAATCTACCTTAGAATAATCACTGAGGCCTTTTGCCTTTTCCAGGCTATCAAGTTAGACGTAAAATTAACTAACTTACTTATTTGGTTCTTCTAAGAGGCTATATTGCCTTTTTCGGCGATTTCAAATTCTTTCATTCTTGTACAAAACAACAACAAACATCCAATCTACTGTACCGATCGTTTGCTTCTCTGAAACTTTCTTCTCTTGTCTCTCCTAGTATGAAAACTACGTATATATGTGGTCACTCTGTCTGGGTCTCTTGCCCATAACGCAACTTTTGGAATTATTTCATATACTGAAATATGGATTTCATAACACAGGGGTGCTCTCTCCTCGATTAGTTTATCTACTGAGAGAGCTCCTCCTTTAAGGAATTCCCCGCATACAGGTTTCATATGTCCTCTCCCTTAGATTAATTAAGGTGTTTGTATTGTTTTTTCATCTGTATTCTTGTATTGAATGTATTTTATATTGAAACTTGTATGTTGTGAATTTTAAAATGAAACTGAAACTATATATAAAATTTCTGGCAGTGCATTGATAGTGGACCGGCGAATACGCTTACTCTCTTCGCAAGGCATTAGGGATCCTTCATTATTCATGCCTCAGGTTGACAACGAAGAGAAATTAAACGTTGATGATATTTTTCTCATTTACCCAACCTTTGCACAAATCAAACAAATAATACCCAACCAAAACCAAAGTCAAAGAAATTCTTACCAAACTATGAAGTGCGTGTTTTTAATTTTTAGCAATTTGGACTTTTACAATTTAAAATCAACCTTTCAGTGCATTATTGATCAAGAATCTTTCAAAATGGAATCAACATCAGCAGTTATACCTCTCACTTTGTCTTTCTTGCTGCATTTAATGTTCATATGATGCTTTAATTTGTATTTGTCAAATCCAATAACCAACAGTTTAGATGGTTTCCTAGTTACCCCAAGTTCGAGCCAATCATAGTCATCGTAGGTGGAATTATTTTTTTTGATCCTTCTGTTTCGATCTATGGACAACTCTACGCTCTTTGCTAGCTGGCAAATCCCGGAGATGGCGGAGATGGTTGACCCATGAGACAACCAATGAATCTTCTATGGCAAGCCTCCTTACAATTTCTTCAATTATACCATTTCAATTTAATGAAATCATTCCATCCTTGAACATCTTGGTAATGTAAGCACGAGGGTGCCTGTCATCAATTTATAGTAGATCTATTCTTGCAAGTGGAGCCCTAAATCACATCATTGCAACAAAGCAGAAAATCGATAAGCTTCTCATACAATTACAGAAACAGAAAACTGAGCTTTTTACAGCCAAATGGGGTTAAAGAAATGGGCTGCATATGAGCATGCAGGAATCACAAAGTTAATTTTAACAATTAATGAGCTGTGTGAAAAGATGACAACACTGGAAAATGATGTCAGCCAAACAGTGAAAGGCCTCACAACGAGATTTGGAAGCAAATCTTTGGATGAATTTGAAAGAAAGAGGCAAAGGCAACAAATATAGAAGGAGTAAAAAAGCAAAAACACAAGAAAGCAAAATATGGTTTATGCTACCCAAGCAAGATCCTCATTGAAAAAAGTAAATTTGTCGAAGATGACATCAATGAAATATGCCCTGATTCATATCTCAAAAGGACACCAAAGACAATCAAGATGAGCAATTTCACAAAAGAAATTGTTCCAGGGAAGAAGAGAAGTATTATATACCTGCAGCCTATTGGTGCATTTGATAATCTGGTTGAGGTGACATTAAGTGAGGTTGTTTTGATGCATTCTAACAATTACTGACTCTGCTGAAGTTAAGTCATATTTGAAAACGAGGCAAGAATCGGAAACAAAACTCTGCTTCCAAGAATCACGAAGGGAAGCATCCATCACCTTATCTCTCTTGGGTTTTTTGCATTGGAAAGTCTTACCCAAAACACGTACTCCCATAGGAAATGGTCGTGGACCGAAATGGAAATGGTCTTGTTTGATGCAAATCCAGAATGTTTTAAGCATTTTCATCATCAGATTTCAGAGTTCATCCAGCTCTTGATACAGAAGGTACTGATAAAGAAAGTGAAGATATAGACAGTGATTCAAACTGACCTTGGATTACTGACAGTTTTCAGACACTTATTAATGAAAACTCCTTTTAAGGATTTATGATGAAATGTTTTTGCTACCCAACCCTTCAAAGGAACAAAATCAAGTTTTTTACCCAACCTTTTAAGAAACCAGAAAATGGATTACTCAATCAATTGTTCTTAAGTGCAGACCCGCGGCATAAATAATGAACGGATTGATAGATAGATAGATAGATAGATAGATAGATAGATAGATGGATAGATAGATAGATAGATAGATAGATAGATAGATAGATAGATAGATAGGCAAATACGCTTACTATCTTCGCAAGGTATGGGTTTATTTGCTAAGCACAAAGGGCCCACTGAATAGGTAAACTAATCGAGCAGTGCGACCCTGGTCCTTCCTCTCGATGTGACCACACCTCGTAATTCCTTTTGCCTTTTCGCCTGGAATTACAGAGAGCTGGCTAATTCTCTCCTCATACTTTATGAGAGGTCTGAAGGTGGTTTTGAACCCGGGACCCTTTGAATAAGGGTCAAGTTATCTAACCACTCGGCCATCCCTGCACAACAGTCCCTTTGTTAATGCAAGAAACTACATAGTTCACTGAATAGGTAAACTAATCCAGCAGCGCAACCCTGGTCCTTCTTCTCAATTCAACCATATATCTCATAGCCCCTTGTGCCATTTTGCCTTGAGTTACAAGCAGGCGAATTCCCTCTTCCCACTTTATCTGACAGGTCTTACGGTGGACTTGAATCCAGAACCCTTTAATAAATGGTTGAGTGATCTATCCACTCGGCCCCAACAATACCCACCATACAAAAATATTTCTAGCTATGTCCCCTTACATCTTTGCCAAAAAATTCCAACAAAACTATGAGCTATAATGAATACAATTTACAATCTAAAATTCAGCTTTTCCGTAAACTAATAAATAAAAGGATAATACTCCGTTAATCAGAAGTCCCGTGATTCCAAAACTTGGGAATCCATAATTGCTGAAGAGAATGCCTCCAATTGTGGGCGACATCGCACGAATTAGAGAATGAGTCGCCATGGATAGACCTGTAAAGTACATAATAACAATAATAAATGAAATATAATATTTGCAAGGATAGAACCATATGAGGTTTTTTTTAAATTTTTTCCTTGTAATTCAATTTCTTGTGAGGGTTTCATCAATCGATGAGCTCGAGTGTTTTTTGCAGAAGAATATTTTGGATGGCAACAATTTCTCTTCTATATTTTCTGATTGGCCAATTTCGATCCAACTGTGGATAAAATAATTCGTTTTCGTTCTCTTCCTGGCGTACTACTCTCAAGAGGGTCAAACGCAAAGCTTCAGTAATTAAAAATTTTGATTATTTTTCTGATTTTCCTTACCATCCTTAATTTTCTGCACCGATCTGTTCTGACATACTACTCTGATGAGAGTCAGGCGCAAAGTTTTAGTAATTATCAGTTTTCACGATGTTTTTTCAACAAACTAGAAGCTCTGAACCGATCTAAAACTTTTCTTTTATCACTATAGTAAACATTATACTAAACAGTATATACGTAATAAGGGTCTCGAGCCCGATTGTTGCAATAAAAGGCGAGCGCACAAACCACTATCCTAGAACAGGAGAGTAAGTTATCACAGTAGCCTTGAGGTGTCTACAACTCCAGGCTTGTCCACAGTGAGTCAGTTGCAGAAGCCTGCTCTGTAAAAATTTATTTCACTGTTACATCATGCCTTGTGAATAAATTCACGTATCAGGGGCTTACCTATAGCAGCTCCTGTTTCTTGATAATAAACCATTTTTGTTATACTGCTTGTTATCACAACCTGTAGTACGGATCCACCAGCTATCAGAGGAGTGAGAACGAGGCAGAAGGTATACACACTCTGCACAGGTATCTACAATATAAACAATAACAACCGCTCATCAAATATAATAAAGTTCTTTAGTTTAGATATCTGTTATGGATTGTCAAAGAGGAGAGTGTTAAAGTTAAATGTTTAGGTCAGGGGAGTGTTTAATTAGTGAATGTGCAAAATAAAGGAGATAAGACAAGAATAAAAATTGCTTTCAAACATTTCGATTATAAAATATTCTTCAGTAATATCTATTTCAGTCACTGAAGAAGTTATTACTGAAGAAGATATAATTATCAAAACGTCTGAAAGCAACTTTTATTCTTGTCTCATCTTTTAATGTTTTATAAACTTAGGAAAATCGGCTCTCGTATAAGTACTAAATATAAAGGGGTGTACTTAATATAGGGGGACATTAAAGCATAGTTTATCGAAAATAATGGTTTAGAAACCTATTGTTGTCCGTCTTTGTTTCATAGTTGATGTTGAGCAGTACTTGAAAGTGTACAACAGTATGTCTATCGTCTCTCTTCACTGCTAAAATGTTACATGTAAATATTACCTACATAAATATGATGCTGAATATTACAAAATCTTTTCTAAATAACGAATATTTCTGGTTAGGGAACCAAAAGAAGCGTTTTGGTAGATTCGCTCAACCATGACCCTGTTGGCTAAAACAATGGAAAAACAAAAGACTGTGCACTCTCAACTTACACAAAAAGATACAACAATAGGTTTCTAAACCATAATTTTCGATAAACTATGATTTGAAAGTAACGGAAGAAGTCGTAAAGCTAGGAGGAAGGGTAAACAGATACATAAACACTGCTTCGTCGACGAATGTAGACCAGTTAAACAATTCTGAATGAAGAAACAGAGGCAAAAATAAGGAAAAGAAGCAAAACATCACTGATGCTTATGACCACTGTTTTGTGAAGTAAAGTTAGCCAGACTGGCATTTTTGGTTTTAAATACAAAGAAAAGAGAAATTAAAGGGGATTATAAAGTGTAAACATACTTACCATTAAAAAGTAGGCAAATGTAATCATGACAACTGACCATGAGAGCAAAGTTGAGTCTTTGAATCTCTTTGTCAATAGTCCGACTCCAAAGCCTTGTACAAGCTGCAAGATTGAGATTGTTGTTGTGAGAGTGAATAGCGTAAGGTGAATGAATACTCCAATTGTCACACTCATATTCGTGCCTTGAAATTGAGGTGCAAAAAGCATAGGGTCTTTTCAAAGGTAGCCCAATAGGGAAAATTTTACGACAATGTTTGAGAATTTAATAGTTAATCTCTGGTTACAATATGCACGTCCACTGCGGGGCCTCAATCCTGCAAAGAGCACAGGCTACATGGAATGTTGATAGAAAACTAAGAAAAGTAATCTTTTCTCGAACTATCTTTCCCTGGACTTCCTCTTCCTGATCTAGGATTTATCAATATTCAGCTACCCTTTACATTCTACAATTCAAGCATCTCCTCTAGTCAACTGCTAAAGAAATAAAACGAATATAATCATTCATACTTTGCTTGGGTTGTTCGATCAAATTTATTGCCCTGCTAGCACAGTTGGCAGAGGTTGGGGCCCGTTGACTTGAATCCTTAACCCAAAGCCTAAGACCAATCCTAGCCCCCACCTCAACTGTAGTCCAAACCCCAGCCCTAGCCCTTACCCAAACCCTAACCTTTGCCTTTACCCTAATCCTAACCCTAACTTCAGCCCTAGCCCCAAACCCAGTTCCCTAACCTTTGCCTTAACCCCAACCCCAACACTTACCCTAACCCTAGCCCTAGCCCTAACTCAGACCCTAACCTTTGCCTTAACTCCAACACTAACCCTATCCCTAGCTCTAACCCAAACCCTGACCTTTGCCTTAACCATAATCCTACCACTAACCCTAGCCCTGACTGTCCTTACCACTCCCACAAATCATTCCAATTGACTTACACTTCCAAGAATTCCAACATAAGATAGAATGAATCCATTTCCTTTAGGCCCAAGTTTGAAGTGATCCATCGTCATAATTGAAAACATGGACGTGAAAATGCCAAAGGGGATTCCACAGATGCATTTGATTGCCAACAGGTAAGCAACGTTCGGTATTTTCAGTGTTGCAAGGATGCGAGAGAAGTTGAACACTGAAGCTTTTTCCTCCGACTTTGCTAGAATAGGTAGGAAAATTGTACAAAAAGCATAATCCTTGAGAGGCTTTATGAAATCATGAATCGAGTCGATAATCAAGATCTAAGTTGATTTTCAGTTCAGAAGAACAACGGTAAACCATTTAAAAATCGTTCCTGAGATTTTCAGTAGATGATGTCTTTATGGTGCATATGGTGATCCAACACCATAAGACAACTAAAGATCCATGGAATTAATTTCGGAAATTTAACATAAACTCACTCACTCATTAAACATATCAAGACCCCATCTACTACTTTATCTAGTGATGTAGTGCATGCTTCCTTGCCCCTTTGGGAAATAAGGCTGTTTGTGGCTTGTGGCCTTTTGCACTGCTTGCACGTTAAACATAAACTGACCCACGTAAGTTGAAAGGTTTTTCGTGCAAAAATAATGGAATGGGAAATGAATCATTATGAATATGAACATACCTTCTTTGGAGTTATCAGTATTATCCAAACCTGATGCATTCAGTATATTTGTATTAGCAGGTATGAAAAGAACGACAACAACAATACTTATGATGCTTCCACAAGCAGCAGTCGCTGCAGCAGCACTTTCACTGTAATTTGAAGTGATCAACCCTCCGAGAAACGGACCAACTATCATTCCAAGGCCGTAACTGATTCCAAGTTTGCCCAAAGCTCCAGCACGATCTGAAATAGAAGGACGTCAAAAATTACATACTCTCATTTTAGCTTGACTCGTTATCATCAGAGATGATGGCAGGAGCTTAAAAGGAAAACCGTAGGAATCAAAGTTGTTGAGTACAATGGATTGTAGTTCTAACTTGGCAAAAACCAGCTTTCAGCCTAGTGAATTCTTTTCAAGCATGGTGAATTTTTTAAAGCATGGTAGATTCACATCAGAGCAAATAATTTTATATAACAAGGTATTGGAAAGTGCTATGCCAAGTATCACATGCAAAGTTTTGCCTACAGTTGTTGATGTTGATAGGCAAATAAACTTACTATCTTTGCGAGAAATTGGTTCATGTGCAAAGCATAAAGGACCCAACGAATGAGTAGACTAATTGAACAGTGCAAACCTGGTCCTTCCTCTCGATGTGGCTTGTGATTCCTTTTGCCTTTTTGGCTGGAATTACAGAGAGCTGTCAAATTCTTTCCTCACACTTAATGTATCTGGTCTGAAGGTGGTTTTGAACCCAGGACCCTTTGAACAGGGGTTGAGTGATGTAACCACTCGGCCATCCCAACCAAAAGAAGGCCTAGCTTTGAAGTACTTAGCCCTGTCATTGTTTCTTTTTATTTCTATGACATCGAATCAACATAGATTCATGTATAACAGCAATTTGAGAAAAGCCTCTTACATTCATTGGCTGTGATATCTGTCAAAACCATTTGAGAACCTGAAAATAAAAAACCCTCAGTTATCAAGGAAATCATATCAAAAGGACATCATGGCATTGGGAACTGGTTGCATATCATCTTGTGTTGGACTAGCAACTTAAAAAAAGTTTTAACGCAGCTATTCCCATTGGGACTCAAAGGTTATATATTGTTCTTATCATAACCGCCGGTTTGAAGTGTTGTTTCTGGGCATTAACAATTAATAACAAGGTCTTAGGAACCAGATTTGGTTCGTGATATCTTGTGAAAGCCCAATTTCCTGGGGCATATTAGAATGATGGTTGTTCACTAACAAGAATACATGACCATGCCAGATGACTTAATCTAAAAATATTCTTTAAGTAGCTATGAACTGAAAATTTCCATTCATCAAACGACTTAATGAAAATAAAAGACAGAAGCTTCATATTTACAACTCATTAAAAATCACTAAAAAGACGTTTCACCTAGTTTCCACTAGCTATCCTCAGTTTTACAAATCAAAAATTAAATTATATTGAATCTGTCAAAAATCCAATCAGAAAAGAGGTGAATGATTGGTATAGTGTGGGAAAACCAATCAACACCTACGATACAGTGAGCTGACCAATAAGATTACTTTAAGAATCCTAAGGTGAAAACGAACACTTTCTGTCTACACAATAGGTGATCCCTGGTTTTTATGTAAACTGATTCAAAAATACCTAAGTGAAATGTAGATCTTGCTCTGCTAAATATTCGAAAACAGTTCTCACTGTAGGCTTTAGCACATTCTGGGTTGTCGAGCAAATGTTGACCTATAGCAGAGTCATGTTTGAGAGATCTTTTGGTTTTCAAGGGTCGAGATGGTTGTTCTTGTTGTGGCAAAGTCTTTTTGCGTATGCTAGACGGCACGTGTTGTTTTATTCTATCACATAACCGCTGGGATGTGCGACCTACGTACCTGGCATCACAGCGGCACAAGTATTCATACACTACGAGGCTGTTTTGCGTGGTAGGCATACTATCTTTGCGGATGGATGGAATGATCTTCTTGGCAGAGAAGACAAGACGGGGGCTGACCGAAGTGTAGCACTTGGTTATGGCTGTCTTAATTTGTCTTTCAAATCGCAAGGAGACGTTGCCAATGCAAGGGAGTTATAGATAAACGGGGCACTTTTGTGGACCAATCTTTTTGTCAGCGGTGAAACCTGCTATTTTATTACGAAAGCAAGCCGAAATGAGATCTTCTGGATACCCATTGATGATGAGGGTAGATTTGATTTATGCCAATTCGAAATTGAGTTTTGGTTCGGAACAGATCATAAGTGCCCGGTGAACCAAGGTGTTAATCAAATTGATTTTGATTTTTTTGGCACAAAAGCAATCCCAACGTGTGTATAGGCCGCTAAAAGTTGGTTACCTGTAGACACTAGTAAAAAACCAGGTTCAGTTTTCCCCACGGAAACGTCAAAAAATGGCAAGGAGTTGTTTTCTTCCTTTATAAAGGTGAATTTTAGAGACTGATGCAATGAGTTGAGTTTGGCAAGAAAAATATCGCATTCAGACACTTTTTTAAGAAGAAACATTATCGCATTCTGGAATTTGTTTTTGAAGTTTTGTACTATCCAAAGACTACACAAACAATATTAAAAAATTCTCAGTTCCAACCTCTCTTGACAATTTTCAGGGTAAAAAAATATTTTTAGATATGAGATGTCAAAAGAAATTCAAACAAAATGAAGTCACAAACTCAAAATTAAAAACTAAGATATCTCTAAAATGGAAAAAGATATCGCAAGACTAATTTCAACAAAAATTTCAGTTCATAGGTCTTTTAAAAGAGATGTGTTATAAATACTGAGAGACTGACCTTGCATGGAATGCATAACAACTGAAGGCAATCTTGAAAGGAAAAGAAGCGAAACAGAATCAGCAAACGCAAGCAAAGAATAGGAACAGAGAGAAGCTGCAAATGCCAGGATTAAGGCAGCTCTACATCCAAATAGGTCACCGAATCTTCCAAAAAATGGACCACCGCAAAGCTGTACCATGGCAAATGTTGTTTGTAGGTAGCCAAATATCACTGCATTTGCTCCAAGCTTTTTTGACAAGTACTGAAAGTAATATACACATTAAACAGTAATATCTCCCAAATATCAATTTGCTTTTTCAGCCATTTTGACAATAGGTGATAATTTTGTATTTTTTTGAGAAAAGGAGCTTTGCAAGAGACAACTTTGAATGTTACCGTCCCCACTTTCAGATTTAAGAAACTATAGGCTTTAATCACCATATTAGCCAAAGAATTAAGAAACTGTCTGAGTATTTGAAGGCGGGGATGGCCGAGTGTTTAGATCACTTGACCCTTGATTGAAGGGTCCCGGGTTCGAAACCACCTTCAGACCTGTCACATACAGAGTGAGGAGAGAATTAGCCAGCTCTCTGTAATTCCAGGCAAAAAGGCAAAAGGAATCACGAGGTGTGGTCACATCAAGAGGAAGGACCAGGGTCGCACTGCTCGATTAGTTTACCTATTCAGTGGGCCCTTTGTGCTTAGCACATAAACCCATACCTTGCAAGGATAGTGAGCGTATGTGCCTATACACTATTTCGTAGCTGAATAGCATACAAACAACTTATTTTTGATGAGATTTTATTAGAAGTTTAAGATTTTTTAGATAGGGTAGGATAAGGTAAACTTCATTAACTAGTATATTGAAAAACAACAAATAACTCTTGAGAAGATCACTCTTGTTGTATTACTTTGCTTTTTTAACTTTAATACTTGGTATTAGTCTATTGATAAGGGGTCTTGGTGTAATACTGAACATGTAGTGCATGTATTGTAAAATTTCGCTCCTGTACCCCCCCCCCAATATGAGATCCTCATACAGTGGTGGCGCCTCGGGGGGAATGGGGGCGTCCCCCCCAGTTCTAACCAGGATCGATTTTGTAATTCGTCTAAATCTGTAGAGAAAACTTCAGGTAGGGGGGTGTGGTTTTTTGTGAGGTATTTTTATGATTCATGCTTAGAAATTGCCACTAACGTAAGTCTATGAAGCAATGTATCCTTGTATTACCTAATTTGAATTTGTTTAACAAGAGACACTACAAATTTTCAGTTTTCAAGCTAGCTAACCACCGCAAGCTCCTGTTGTAACAATTCGATTTTTGAAATGTTACATCACTAACCAAGTTCAAGGTTATATCTGTGTCTATATAATTGATGCTTAAATTTTGATTATCTAGCGTTTCATCTAATAACTACCCAGTATCACAATTTTTTGTTTTGTATCAATTCTTATCAATTTCTATTCATTCATGACTTCAGAGATTTGGACAGCCTCATTAGTTCCTTGATTTTGACAGGCAATTAATTAAAGGGAATTTTGTAATGTAAATAGAGCTTTTGGTTAAAGAACGTTCCCAGCATTTAAAAAGGCGTTCCCCAGCGTTTAAAAGGGCGTTTCCCTGGTTTTGAAAGGGCATGGACTTAAAAAAATTTACCCGTCTTTCACATGTCCCCCCTACTTCTTAGCGGCTGGCGCTGCTACGGTCTGTCAGACTGCATAAATATCTAAGCCATTCAAGATTCAAAGTGTCTGATTGACTGGCAACCGGTCAAGCTAATCTAAAGCCTTAATGGTAGACGTGGTCTTTTTATGCATACACTATGGAACGTTGCTAAAATCCTACCCACAATTTGTGCAGGATGAAAGATCTTGAATTATGAAAATCAGATTTAAATGTGACTGTTGGTATCAGTTATTTGAAGCACTGAATCACTTGTTAGGGATAAGTATTTGCTAATCTTTGATTGGAGAATTATTCATTCATACCCGATGTTAGAGATGTTTCCAAAGTATGTAATATCTGCATTACATATGCCATGCTCAGTCAGATGAATCCCATAGGCCTATCAGTAACAAATAGAATCAACATAAGGATACCATACGAATAGCTGCTGTGTTAAGTATTCCCACTAAGATATTTCTTAGGTAAAAAATCCTCTTTTCTGATGATGACCCCCCCCCCCCCATATATGCTTAGGTGTCAAGATTGCAGTGTTTGTGTGGTAACTGCCCATAGCGAGTTAATTGAATTGAAACTGATGTTTCATACCGGAAGAGCTCCCATTTGAATCCAAAATGAAGTAGCATACAGGAACACATTTGCGTGCGTCACCAGAACTATTCTCGTTTGGCTTTTATCGCTCGTTGCAAATCTAGGCCCTTTCTTCGAGTCCAATTTCTCATCGTTTTCAAATTCACTGGGATTCTCCATAACTTCTGACTGTGTTTCAAAAGATGCCTCATTTCTCACGGCATCTTTATCATCAGATGACTTCAAGGTTCGCTTCATCTCCACATTGCAATCTAACATATAATCTGGGCAACACTAGTAGTGAACCGACGAACCAACATATTATACAACATTAGGCCCACGGGCCATATTATGTGGCAGGGATGCAATTGTTGTTGTGTTGCGACATCTCTCAGATCCCATTTGTCTCGAGGTGTGCGTTATCTTAGATCCCATTTGTCTCGCGGCGTTCTAACGCCGTACTTCTTGACTTGGAATTAGAAGTAGGTGCAACTTCATGTGATAACTTTTGGTGATTTATTAACAAAGCTAAACTTGCATTCTTTCTAAACCGAGAACTTGAGCAGTAATTATTGAGAAACGTAAAATTGAGTACCTTGACACGGCTATTATTAGTGGATATGCTTATCAAATCTCAGCAGCATACCCCATTTAGCTATTGTTCGTGTAACCCTTCAGGGTCTGTCATTTGCGAAGAAATAAACTAAAAAACTTGAGTTGTATAAATTGCTGTGCAAATTCAGCTTAAATTGTTTTGTAATGAAATAAAATGTCATAAATTCCCTAACAAATAACCAACGTAGGGTTTTTGCAGTATTCATGCAAGCTATTTCACAAAAGTAAAGGAATTTATAACACTTTATCTAGGGTTTAGTCTTAAATAATTCTCTAACAGAATAGGATATTTAAAGGGGGACAAAGGGATTGCAACCTTTTTGTTAGTTTGACGTGACCATGCCCATTTTGTTGAAAAAATGTACAGATCTATCCCCTCTCACCCCCATGAAGTATTTAAAAGAACCCTCCTGTGCCAAGAATCAAAAGCCCTCCCGCGAATAAAAGTGCGAGACACAAATAAAATAAATTTCGAAACAAAATGTTCTCACTTTAAAAACATCTTAAACGACTTTAAAATTCAAAGACTCGACTAGTTAAAAAATCTAGATGCAATCAAATTAAACTTATATAAATGAAGTATTCAATACGTTGAAATTAAATGTTTAATTTTCACCATGTTATGAAATTAAATTACGTTACAATTAGATTTCCAAAAATTATTCGTGCTACAAACTTTGATTTGAATAAAATATTGTTTCTAAAACATGAAAATTCTGTTAAGTAATTATCAAAATATTCTTGCAACAAAAACTAGGCATGTAGAATGAATAACTGCGAGGATGAGCTTATCCGGAGAGATCACGAGTATCTCCACAGATTATCAAGAAGCTCAAAAAGAAAAGAACAAAACGAATACAGTGGTGAGACTAACCGACCCATCGATCCTGACCCTTCCTCTTCGGTTGGACAACACCTCGCATTTCGATCAAAATAACAGCCTTATTTTCCACTACTTGGTGAAAGGAGATTTAACATACAGTATACATTCTCATTAGTATACATTCTCTATATCCCTGTTCTATATGATAAATTCTGGAGGCCCATTCAGTCTAACGAGTGGTAGCCCTATTCCGAGGTGACCGGTGGTGCATTAAGCTAATAACAAATAATGATAATGATAAAAACATAACCTACTGCACATGCAAAATATCATCTGCTAAAGTTCAAGCATAGCACAGGCGCAAAAACGCATAATCCTTGAAGAATCGTGGGGTAATTCAGGTTCCTAACAATGAACCATTTGAGAATTTGAGATTTTTGACAAGTAGCCACGAGATGAAATAATTGACTAAAATGAAAACAGGAGAAATTAATGGACTAGATCATGGTAGCATTTCTTTGCGTCTGTGTTAGTATTCCCTAAGATAGATTTCTCTTATTGGAGACTTGGCGTGATATAAAGTATTTGCAAAATCCTTTACTAAGTAACTTATCAAATCGTGGAAAGACAAAAAGATGAGTCTTCAAATAATCAGCTCATCTAAACAAGTATCTTAGTTTGATGCATCTTAATAGGAAATAGCTTAAACTTGAAATGTGCTATTCTAAAAATAATTGCAGATGGTTCTGTGAAGTTTTCAGAGAATGTCCAGATATTGAGAGAAATATAACTTTTCTACAGAATTTCATTTTCCAAACAATATTTCCAAAGATGATACTTTGGTATAGATGGTACTTTAATAACATATAAATAGGTTTTAACATCTGCATCTGGTTTAAATACTTTGTATACTTTAGGTTTTTGAAATTCGTTTTATTCTTTAGTATATTGTAGTATACATTAAAAATTAGCTTTAGAGTATCTTATAATTGTAATTAATGTTTTTATTTGAGGGCCCCTTGTTAAACCAGCATTAGCTGAAAGGGCTAACCTTCTTAAATAAATGAAATGAAGTTAGTAATATTTCCACTTTTGAAATTCTCTAAAAAAGATTAGAATCTCAGATGGAATTTTTGTTTCCGTCAATACCTTCAAATTTGAATACTTTTCAAGGGTGAACATTTTCAAAACTTTTATTCCTGCTATGCTTTATGAAATCGTGTGAGCAACATTTTCAAGACGTAGATGATACTTGCAACCATTTTGAATCTCTGAAATTTGATTTTATTTCAAAAACATCAACCTTACCTAAAATTCAATCATGATCAGACTCAATGAATGGAAGCTGTATGTGCTATCTATTGCTCGTATTAGGAGTCATCAACCTTAACAAAGAACTTTGCAATCAACTTGATTTTAAAAATATAGCCATCCACGATTATGTGTTTTTCCCCGTACCGTTTAATCAACCACACATAAGACTTTTTTCAATAAGCAGCTACAACCAAGACCCATACCCTTGGCACTAGTTGATATCTTGTTCAAAAATAACACGCTAGCTACCACCCCCTATCTCCAGGACAAATTTAATTGCACTTTCTAAGCAAGAAGAAGCTAGTAAAGCAACATTTGTCCTCATGAAATGCCGTTTTACCAAAAGACATCCCCTAAATCCAGGGGTTGTTGCTTATTGAAAAAAGTGTAAACCAATTTCATAATTGTCAGACCTGTTACGATGTGACTTGAACGCCATCGTCGTTTCCTTGATCTACGGGAAAATATTCTTGAGCTGACTTCCTCGGACTGCAACTCGACTCTGACGAGCAATTACGCATCAGAAAAGCTTCGGAGGAACCGACACTGCACAGGTTTCCGCTGTCTGCGCTGCAGTGTAATGGTTTCGCCCGATCACTGGGTTTCATGTCATCAATTTCAAATAACAAAAATGCATCGCCATTCTGAGCTTGACCGAGTTTCTCACTAAAGTTGTCATTTTGAGAAGCATTATCAACATGTTCGATATCTTCTAAGCTTTGACTATGATCTTCCGAATTATTTCGTGGAAAATCTCCAGAGTTTGCTCGACAATCCTCAGAGTCAGAACAACAGTCCACAGAGTTAAAAACATCGAGTTTCTTGCCTTCGCAACTGCGTGCATCTTTAATTAGTTGATCTGACAATACGTGGCAATTCCCATCAAGCTCCACACTTTCCTTCCGCTCTGATTTCATATGATCATCTTTGGAATCCCAAGAGTCTGAAATTTCAAGATTTAGTTTCTCTATTTCTAAATCATTTGAAGCGCGACTTGGTTCATCAGATGAAATCACTGAGGTTCCCGCAAGACCCTCTTTGTGATCCAACTCTCTTTTCGAATCATTCCCTTGAGCATCTCCAAGATTCTTCAGTTCAATGTCTAATTTCTCATCATGTAAATGACATAAAACACTATCTCGAGTATCTGGTAATGAGTTAAATTCTTTGGCAAACTCCTTGCCCTTGATTTTTCGTCCTTTTGAACCATTCACCTTAATTTCCGAACCTTTCAGTTCCTCATCTGCAAAATCCTTTGAGAAATTATCTTCTTCTTCAGCTGAAGAGTCAGAATGTAAGACAAAACCCTCCCCGTCTTGCAAATGAATTTTTCGACCATCCCCAAAATGGTCGATTTCAAAGTTTAGTTCTTCATTCTTAAAATCATTTTGATCGTCTGGTAAACAAGGGGAGCTTTCCTGGATTTGTTTCTCGTGACACTTATCATCTACTAGCAAGTTATTCGATTCCACATCCGTATCCAGTCCAGAAGTTTCATCGTTTCGATGCTGAGAATCATCGCCTTCATTTTTAGTACTCAATGCTTCACCCGTATGTCCACTTTCAACATCATGTAACACTCCCTTCATCAATTCCGAATTTCCAGAGTCTTGGTAGCTCCCACTTTCTGACTGGGCAAGAGTATTGTTTTGACCATCTGAGTCAGCGTGGATAATTGCATCTGAAAACCGAACTTTGTGCTCAACCTTGTTGTTCTTATTAGCAAGGGAATCCCTCTTTTTCACATCTGCCTCCGTTTTCTTTTTCTTGAAAAGCGCGAGAGCATTAGATTTCAAATGCGGTTTACTTTCTTTATTATCCATGGTGTATGCTTTTCTTTCTTCAATGTCTGTTTCGGATTTACTTCGCATCTTTGTAGATGTTTTATCGTCTGCAGTATCTGTTATTTTCGTAATCAAATCATTATGAGATCCAGCAAATGAATTTGATTTTGGGTGATGAAAGACTTTGCTTCTTTTAATGTCTATTGGGGTTTCGTCAGGTTTGTCAACAATCAAAGAGGTTTCAGTTTGTTCCACGTCCATTTTTTCCACTGGCAAGTCAGCTCGCACATCAGCAGGTAAAATTGACTGTGACAAAAGTGATAGTTTCCTTTCTTCCACATCTATTTCAGTTCTCTCCAGTTTATCGTCAATAAAAGATGTTTCAATTTCACTTGCTTCTGATTTTTGCACAAGTGGATTAGCATGTACAACAGCAACTGACTTTGATGCAGAATCATTCGACATTTTTCTTTCTTCTACGCTCGTTTTGCGTCTATCCAATTTACTGACAATAGAAGCAACTTTATTTTCCTTTTGGTCCGTTGTTTTTAAAAGTGTTTCATTGGGTGTTTTGACAAATGAATTTGGTTTTAATTGCTTAGATAATCTAGCTTCTTCTTCCACGTTTGCGTTGATAAATGGATTTAATGTAGATTGGGGATATGTCTTGCTTTCTACTATGTCTGTTCCCTCGAAAAGAGTTTCACCGTGTTCGCTTTCTTCTACGTCATTTTTACTGACCAAGTCTGAAGCGGAATCTGGTTTTAAACAACTTTTAATCTGCTTGTTTGCAGCGATATAATTTTTTCCCTCATCCAAGTCATTTTTGGTCTCTCCTCCGTCTGTCTTGCTCGACAATGCGCCTTGCATAGATCTATTCACAGCAACATGAGACTTGTCCTCGCGCACTTCCGTTCGGTTTAACACGACGTCATGTGTATCAGCAAATGAATTTGATCTTGAATCTCTGTCTAAAAAACTCGCGGAAGAAGTGCCGCTAACCGGAGATTCCAAATCATAATCGCTGGCATTTGAACCAAAGTCTTTTGTTGTGCTTGAACAAGGAGAACCAACATCATGCATCTGTTCTAAAGTTTCCGATAATAACGACGGGCAACTTTTGTGGCGTTTGCCTAAATCAAGGCTCATGGCTTTTTTTCTGGTTTGCAAATCAGACGGAGTAATTTTTGAAATTTCGTTAAGCGGATCGGTGACTACCATTGAAGTTTTTTTATCCAGAAATGGAATCGATTTGGCTCGCCTCATTTCCCATAAAGTCACCATTCTCGATTGATCTTCTTCAAACGATTTCTAGGGTATAAAAGTAAAACAGTAAATTTAATCTAAATCTAAAATAGTTAGGGATGGCTACTGACCCAGGATAGCTCATTGCGCTATAAAAATTGTTTAGTATTACACAAACCCAGGTTGATTGTTTCTGCAGCTACCTGATCTGAACAGGGTTAGCTTGTTGGTCTGGGCATGCTAATGAAAATCACTCCTTAAAACTAGAAATTGCCCTTGGTTGGAAAGGCATTTTAAACAAAAAACAGTTTTATTTCTTTTCTTTGTTCTTTACTTATCATCACCGATGCTTATCATCATTATCATTTAGCACCGATAATGACATATGATTTCGAAAAGCTTCTGCAAAGTAATCAATTTGTTGTTTGTTAAAAATGTCTCTCAAACCTAAAAATAGCTAATTCTCGAAACAAATACCATCGGTTGGTTACTTTTGAGTGTCTGCACGACTCCGGTTTGAGCTGAAATGCTTCAACCTGGAAAAATCATCTAACAAGCCAGGAGATTGCATCACATTACCTGTCTCGACGGGTAATGTGATGCAATCTCCCAATATAACAGGAGATAATCGATTTACTGTTAAATGTCGGCGTAACTGAGAGCACTCGGCTATTAATGCTCAACCAGATGTTTGCAGTTACATTATTTTTGCGCACTTTGAAGCTACTTTAACTACCCCTGATTGAGGCTGCCAATGTGCTGTTCGTTAAGTCTTTTTTTTCAAGATTATAATGATATGTGGCCAAATTCATCGATCAAATCATGTAAGCTTACAGCTTTCAGGTAGCTGGTAAGGTTGATCATTTAACATAACTATAATCCACAGAATCGCTATTTTGGTGAGCGGAGGTGTGAGGGCTGGAGTTAGGGTATACCATTCAAAGAAAAACCGATTTCACCTTTTTATCTCGAAGTTGAGAAGTAGCAGCAGCTAGATCTGAGATGGTTGAAGGTGGTTGAATTTGAAAAGAAACCAATTGCTCCAGAACTGTCACATGAAGATCGATTTTCTTCGAAACCTGCAAAGCAAAGTAACCCTTAGTACCAAATATGATTCAGTCTTGATGGAAGAGACAGAACCTACTTAGGGCATTATTTACCCTTTAACATCTAATAACAGCCACAAGGCTTTTATATATAAAGCCAGAAGAGCATAAGACTCTTCACATAACATAAGCCATTTTCTACAGGCGTACATCGAGCGCCAACGTTGACTATTTCCTGCACAGCAACAATGGTGATGACCATGCTGGCATTTATAGTATCTCTAGATCGCTTACATATATTTTGGCCGATGTGTTTGTAACTTCTTGAGCACAGTTTGCGAATCTTGAGCCATCTCCTACCATTTTAGTTCTCCTTATTGCTATTGTGGCAATTGGAGTAATCTTTGGTTCTTGGATACCAACAAATTTCTTCTGCCTTTCATTGGATGCCCAAATTTACGAGTTGCTACACAACCAGTGTGTGAAGGTAACCAGGAGGGCATAATAGGTATCTCGATCACATACTGATATTCTATATTTTTGGACCTTCTTGAGCATTGCTTGTCTATCTTGAACTATTTTGAGCCATATTCTCAGTCATTGTTCTTGTATCAATTTAAGCAGTATCTGGTTCTTGGACGCTTTAATTTGTAACTGTACTAGGAATGAAAAATTTACTAGCTGCCACACAGCCAGTGTGGTGATCAAGAGGAGGGGACAGTTGGTTTTTGGATCATATTCCAAAAATATATATAAAAACAGAGCAACATAAATAAACAAGCGAGGGCCCTATTTGAAACCAGAGAAAGCAATTAATGATGAAAAGTACCTCCGAAGAATGGAATTTTCTGCGTCGTTCTCTTTTACTTGGTCTCCGTTTTATGCCGTGGTAAATATCTTTGTTCAACGGGGGAGAAGTCTTACCATCAACTATAAGACAAAGAAAATCCTCATCATTTTTCGTGCTATCATCAATTTACCGCCTCGATGCTTTCAGTAGAACTATATGGCGCCAGCTGCTAGGTATAAAATGGAGCGTAACCAATGAACAACTGCATGAACGGATTGGTGACAGATGGTGTTTCTCGGTGGACTCAATCATTACAAGGCAAGCACAATGGTTGGCCCACTTGGTGCGCCAAAGCTCCGATAATATTGCGCTACTGGGAGGCATGCCAACCGGCTGCTTGCGAGGTCGAGGTCGCCCACGTGCCCGTTTCGGTGATGTTATTGGGAAACGGTGTGGTCTGAGCACGCAACAAATGATTGCAAACTCTATGCAACGCATTCCACTACGCAAATGACAGCCCAGCCAGCAACCTATTCGCCGTTCACAACGACTAATAAACAATATAGCGAGACAGGAACAACGCAAGACGACACACACAGAAAAAACGTAGATAGATTAAATATTTTATATATATATAAGAATGTTGTCAATATTTCGCCCTGGCATACAGGGCTTCTTCAGGACTAAATTTACTAACGAATAAATGCGGGGCTATATACAAAATTTGAAAAGTTTTTACAGTGATATGGTTGGTTAGTACGTTATAATGGTGCTGCAACGCAGAGGCTGGAGCGGTGGCAATGATTCTGGTGGGAGTAGTATAATAATAATGATAATTAAATAATGATAATAGAATAAATGTATTGGAAGGCAGAGGAGTAGAGTATGACTGTAAATAGAGATACAAAAATATAACTACAAATAATAGGTTAGATGTATAGATATGATTATAAATAATTAGCGGTCAGTCGTTCTGTTAAGTCCGTTGGGTGTCAGAGTGTTGGCCAAGTCAATGAAATGTTGTTCTTTGGCTCGTCTAACACTCTCTCGTCCGGTGTGCAGTTTATGTATGGGTATAATCTGTAAGTCATGTACAGTATGTTCAGGTTGACAAAAATGCTCTGCCACCCCAGACTTGTCATGTTTCTTGTTGAGTACGTCTCGTCTATGTTCAATAAGTCTGTCACGTACTCGTCTACCAGTTTGTCCTATGTATTGGCAGTTATTGTTGCCGTCCGTTATGCACTTGATACACTGTATCAGGTATATAACATTGTTCGAGTTGCAGTCCAGTTGCTGTCGAATGTCGTAGGTATTTCCTGTATTGGTAAAAGTAACTGTTGTGGCCCCGTCATGTATGTGTGTGCAAGTGGTGCAGTTTTTGCCACAGTTTCGTATCATACCTCTTGGAGCACCCGTAGAGCTACGTTTTAGCCTGGCTCGTACAAGGTACTTTTTGAGGCTTTTGGGTCTGCGGTTACAGAGCATCGGTGGTTGGGGGAAAGCTTCCTTACAGCTGTCTGAGTCCTGTAGTATGTGAAAGTGTTGTCTGAGAATAGGTGCCAGATGTGATAAACTAGGATGGTAAGTAACCACAAATGGCGTTCTCGCAGTTTTAGTCTTGGGTTTGTTGGTGAGACTGTTCTGTCTTGTGACTTTGGAAGCTTTCCGTATTTCGTTACGTACATGTTTACGTTTGTAGCCTCGGTTTGTCAAGTATGTAAGCAGTTCGTTAGTACGTAGGTGGAATGTTTCGTCAGTGGAGCAGATGCGTCTCAGTCGAAGGGCAAGGCTGTACGGTATGGATTGTTTGGTGTGTTTTGGGTGGGCTGAGGTGCTGAGAAGGTATTGGTGTTTGTCAGTGGGTTTGATGTACAGGTCAGTGGAAATGTTGTTGTCTGCGTTAAGTGATACTGTTACGTCAAGAAAATGAATGGAGGTGGGTGAAACTTCATGGGTGAATTTGATGGTGGGATGTGCGGTGTTGAGAGTGGAGATGAAATCTGTAAGTTTGTCCGGTCCGTGTGTCCAAATCAAAAAAATATCATCGATGTAACGCCACCATACAAGAGGTTTGTCTGCTGTCTTGTCTAGGGCACTTCGTTCAAGATCCCCCATAAAAAGGTTGGCATATGGGGGAGCCATTCTTGTGCCCATGGCAGTGCCATGTTTCTGTAGGTAAAATTGTTCGTCAAACTCAAAATTGTTGTTGGTCAAAATAATGTCGATGAGGTCACAAATGGTCTCAGTTGGCGGTTGTTGTGTTGTACGTTTGTTGAGTTCCTTCCTGGCAGCCTGTATACCGTCAGAGTGTGGAATATTAGTGTACAGGGAGGAGACATCGAGAGTTACTAAGAGAGAGTCATTTGAAAGGTTGTTGAGTGTAGAAAGTTTTCTAAGAAAGTCAGTGGTGTCTTTGATATAAGAAGGCAGTTTACTTACAAGAGGGTTAAGAATGTCACTTACATATTCAGAGATGTGTTCAGTAGGATGGTTATTAGCTGAGACTATAGGCCTGCCGGGAGGGTTCTGTCTGTTTTTATGAATTTTTGGAAGGATGTAAAATCTGGAACAGGTGGGATTGGATGGCATGAGATAACTGTATGTGTCTTTGTTGATGTATTCGTTGACCTTCATGTACTGTAAATAGTCCTTAACTGTTTTGGTTACTTTGTTAGTCATCTCTCTCTTAGTAACTCTCGATGTCTCCTCCCTGTACACTAATATTCCACACTCTGACGGTATACAGGCTGCCAGGAAGGAACTCAACAAACGTACAACACAACAACCGCCAACTGAGACCATTTGTGACCTCATCGACATTATTTTGACCAACAACAATTTTGAGTTTGACGAACAATTTTACCTACAGAAACATGGCACTGCCATGGGCACAAGAATGGCTCCCCCATATGCCAACCTTTTTATGGGGGATCTTGAACGAAGTGCCCTAGACAAGACAGCAGACAAACCTCTTGTATGGTGGCGTTACATCGATGATATTTTTTTGATTTGGACACACGGACCGGACAAACTTACAGATTTCATCTCCACTCTCAACACCGCACATCCCACCATCAAATTCACCCATGAAGTTTCACCCACCTCCATTCATTTTCTTGACGTAACAGTATCACTTAACGCAGACAACAACATTTCCACTGACCTGTACATCAAACCCACTGACAAACACCAATACCTTCTCAGCACCTCAGCCCACCCAAAACACACCAAACAATCCATACCGTACAGCCTTGCCCTTCGACTGAGACGCATCTGCTCCACTGACGAAACATTCCACCTACGTACTAACGAACTGCTTACATACTTGACAAACCGAGGCTACAAACGTAAACATGTACGTAACGAAATACGGAAAGCTTCCAAAGTCACAAGACAGAACAGTCTCACCAACAAACCCAAGACTAAAACTGCGAGAACGCCATTTGTGGTTACTTACCATCCTAGTTTATCACATCTGGCACCTATTCTCAGACAACACTTTCACATACTACAGGACTCAGACAGCTGTAAGGAAGCTTTCCCCCAACCACCGATGCTCTGTAACCGCAGACCCAAAAGCCTCAAAAAGTACCTTGTACGAGCCAGGCTAAAACGTAGCTCTACGGGTGCTCCAAGAGGTATGATACGAAACTGTGGCAAAAACTGCACCACTTGCACACACATACATGACGGGGCCACAACAGTTACTTTTACCAATACAGGAAATACCTACGACATTCGACAGCAACTGGACTGCAACTCGAACAATGTTATATACCTGATACAGTGTATCAAGTGCATAACGGACGGCAACAATAACTGCCAATACATAGGACAAACTGGTAGACGAGTACGTGACAGACTTATTGAACATAGACGAGACGTACTCAACAAGAAACATGACAAGTCTGGGGTGGCAGAGCATTTTTGTCAACCTGAACATACTGTACATGACTTACAGATTATACCCATACATAAACTGCACACCGGACGAGAGAGTGTTAGACGAGCCAAAGAACAACATTTCATTGACTTGGCCAACACTCTGACACCCAACGGACTTAACAGAACGACTGACCGCTAATTATTTATAATCATATCTATACATCTAACCTATTATTTGTAGTTATATTTTTGTATCTCTATTTACAGTCATACTCTACTCCTCTGCCTTCCAATACATTTATTCTATTATCATTATTTAATTATCATTATTATTATACTACTCCCACCAGAATCATTGCCACCGCTCCAGCCTCTGCGTTGCAGCACCATTATAACGTACTAACCAACCATATCACTGTAAAAACTTTTCAAATTTTGTATATAGCCCCGCATTTATTCGTTAGTAAATTTAGTCCTGAAGAAGCCCTGTATGCCAGGGCGAAATATTGACAACATTCTTATATATATATAAAATATTTAATCTATCTACGTTTTTTCTGTGTGTGTCGTCTTGCGTTGTTCCTGTCTCGCTATATTTCACTTACTTCGCCGCAAGCATCGAAAGATCCGACACAAAGCCTAGTATTGTGGACTTTCTTCGTTTAAATAATAAACAATGCTGTAAATAACGAGTTTCGTCCACGGACCCAAGGGTCTTCGACGGCAACATGATCATCAATTTCGAAAGGGACTTCCAAAGAGTAGCAACCATAATTGGTGAGAATTAAATGACATTCCTGTTGTTCAATTAGGTAACTCAACACATTTGATCATAAGACAAGTCCTTCCATATAAGGAACTGACAAGTCTGATTTGATTATTTGAGTTTCTTGCATGCAGAAACTTGCTATATTTGTTTGCGCATTTAAAATGCTTTGAATCTTACCAGAATCAATAGATTGAGTTCTTTCTGTTTGATCTTTTGGACTTTCGCTTGGAGAGGATGAATACTGCGCGTTGTATTTGTCAAGAAATGATAATAAAATATCGCATGAGTTTATCTCATCTTCAAACGGTTTCTTCCTTTCAGTTCTGAAAAAGAAAAGTGATAATAGTACTTGATACTAGATCCTATTCAGCACTTATTTAAGAAGGTGTCAAACTAAGATTGAATAACGGAAAGAATGGAAGGAAAAATTGGCTTACTATGGATAAAGTAAGTAAGTGAGCTGGTCGAAAATAGTCAGGGGCGACAGAAAGGCTCCCTTTCGTTCATTTCTATTTTTCTCGGGGGGGGGGGGATACCTTAGGGGGTCAACTGATAGAGATGTGCCATTTTGAAAAAAAAATTCGGCCATAATTCCGTGTCGTAAATAGAAAAAAGGGACCCATAATTCCATGTCACAGAATATGTAAAAGAAGCACAATTTCAATAGCACCACATTATTGTATCTGAATAAGACAAAATATTTCTAAATTTAAGTCTCATACCACACATCAATGTAAATTCTTCTACAGATCGATCTTCGATCACCACATTTCTCTTGTTTTTATTTTTTCTCAAATTTCATACCCATAATTCCGGGTACAACCAACTATTAAGTGAAAATGTACACCCATAATTCCGTATTTGATTTCAAAAAGGTACCCCTAAAAATGGCACATCCCCGCTACCATATCCTTGTTAAGATACCCCCCAGCTATTTTTCAGACAGGGGTGGGTGCAACTCCTATCCTTTGCCTGGAGCACGTTACCCTCCATCCATCTCTTAGTGCTGAGTGCAAAGTAGAGAGGCAGTTAGTACTATTTTAAAGGTTTTTGGCATGACTTGGCCAGGGTTTTAACCTAAGACCTCCATCAAAGTGGTGAGCACTTAAACCACTAGACCACTGCCAGAATTTGGTATAGATGATAAAAAATCAAATGACTTACATAGTTTTTGTTCGTATGTTAGTAGTTGCCTGTTCAACGTTATCTTGCTTCAAAATTCCTTTCTCTAGCTCCTTTCTGATTTTTGATTGTCTCTGTTCCTTAAATCTTTCCACCAAATCCCGTTTATTGCGCTTCAATTCATCTTTCTCTGTGAAGTGACAAGAATAAAATGGAATCCTTATCTAGAGCAATATAGTACCTTTCTTATATACTGTATGAAACAAAAGTAGATAAGTTAGATCATCATGAATCAGATAATATCTTGAACAACTAAAAGCAGTTTATATGGATGGGATGCCAAACAGATCAACTTAGAAATGGTTACTATAGAAATTTTTGCATCAATGTATGATTGTTTTATTGCTTGATTGAGCATCGATTATTCTAAGATAAAAAATTGAACAAAACGCTTACCACTCCTGAGTTGATCACGTTTAGAGAGGCTGTCTTTATAAATTTTCCAAGCCTCGTTTTCACCTTGTTTTACCTCGTCGAACTGTGTCCTCGTTGCAGCTTCCTTCTGTTTTATTGCGGTGATCTGTTGAATGTTTTTCTGCGATAAAAAGGAAAGAATAAGATTATGTATAATAATTAAAAAGCTTAAGGGAATATCTTAAGAGAAGAATGCTTCGCAAATCAAAATGTATCCGTCTTTGATCAGGACACAATTTCAGGAAAGTTAGAAAAATTGTAAACAGAGTGAAACATGTCAACCAAGTGAGCACTACAGGAGAATGTGAATCTCAGAATTGGAAACTCAAGGAGATGTAAAGTGCAAAAGACTGAAGGGACTTACATCTCTGGTACTTCTTAATTCTTTTTGCTTTTCTCTTAATGTCTGCACTTCTTTCTCAAGTCTGCCATAGTCACTATCAAAAATTAAACATTTGACATTAACAAAAGCTAAAAATTCAAAGCCATAATATTAGATCATTCAAAAAAATAGTTTATCAAGATACTTTGTGTGGATGAATATGACCCAAGCAGGACTCAACCCACAACCTCAGTCGTTGCTGAAACAATGCTGAACTTTTGCGGAGATTAGCAGACATGTGAAAAATGTGACTGTGTCCTTTTAAAAGAGCAAGGTACGGCCTAGGGCATGAATCTGCAATTCTGTAATTCTTTTCCAGCCAATGGCATCTCAATTGGATCCTTTTCCTTCAAGCTATTTTGCACAAAACACACACTTTGAATAACAAATGCACAGAAATCAAGAAAGAAGTAAAAAAGGTATTTACTCAAGAAATTTGTGAGAATGAAAATGAACCAAGTAGGAATCAAACCCACAACATTTAGTCCTACTAGATCAGCATAGCACTGCTACCGCTAGAAAGTTTTCCCCCTTCAGCAGGTCCTAAACAGTTGTTCAAGAGCCTGAATAGATCTCTGCATTTGGTAAGTGGTGGTGCAATTTATGTGATTGATATGGCTTGTTTGTGGGCCATGGAGGTGCAGCAGTAGAACGTACTAGAGTACTAATCAAGAGGTCCAAGGGTCAAGTCCTACTCTGGAAATTTTTATTCTCACAAATTATCTTAATTTATTTTCCCAATCCTGCTTCTTCCAAAAAAGATGAGGTCCGATTTTGAAAAATGTGAGTAGAACTTACATTATTTTGTCCTTTGAATCCCTCAATTCAGATATTTCCTGTTCTATTCTTCGTTGCTCAGCAGGTTTACTTTTCAATCTCGGGAGTTGCTTTTCTAGTTTTCTGAAATCATGAATAACCACAGATTGGAGATAAAGTAAATTATAGAGTCTTCAAGATAATAATATTGTTTTATACAGTCGAACAGGCCTAAGTCTGTTCTTTTGGGACCAGGTGAGATTAAATTTATGCCAACTTTTACATGTTACACTTCAATTTTTTCCCTAAATGACTGGAACCAGGCAATCTTGTCCCAGTGATGAGATATCTGACTGAAGCAAGTTTGACTAGGAAATGATTTACTATATGATAACATTTATTATGATTGCTTTATAAAATGGTAGTGTATGGCTCAAGATATACAATGAGTGCTCAAGAAGTTACAAGAACAACAAGCTAGATATAAGTGTGAGATTTAGAGACCCAATGTGTGTTATCGTCACAGTGACTGTGCAACTGGTAAACTTGGGCATACAATGTATGGTAACACATCGTTTGTGTTTAAGACCCAATCAGTGCTCAAATGGTAATTTATGGAGTCCACAAATAGTACACAGGAAATTTATCATACGCCCAAATTTAGAAGATGCTGCACAGCCAGTGCGGTCATAACTAGGAAGGTACATTTGAACATAGACTTAAAATTTGTCTACCTGATATTATTTCTGGCTGATCAAAAGAACCTTTTACCAGTGCTGATTAGTCTCGATTTATCAAAAACAGCAAAATATCACTTACGCTATCACTTCATCAACTCTTTCTTGCGTTTTGTATCTCAGCTTACTTTTCAATTTGCCGATAGAATCATGCTACAAAACATACGGAATTTGAATTGAGCCAAATAAACTACAATAACATGTTATTTGATAACTGAACTACTCTGAAGTTTCTAAGTGTCCCTTAGCTACTTTTTAATCAAAAGTTGACTATTTCAGAAGTATTTCAAGAATAGAACATTCATATGAATAAAATTGTGTAACATGCACTAAGTGAGCAATACATGATGCAATGCTGGGTTGAAAACTAATGCGGAAAAAATCTCAACAGTCCTTTTCTTGGTCATAATTGCAACCTTTGTGGAAATCAACACATGAACGCTAATTGGCGAAGCTACCTCATCCATTATGATAAATGCAATCTGCTTAATCATCACATCCTATACATCAGCTAGTGTTTGCGATACCTGAATTGTTACTGATATACATGTTTTGATCCTTTTTCTTGCATTTTGTTCATCTTACTGCATGGTTCTTTTGATGATCTTTTGTTGGATAAAATTTGCATGTCATATCTTAAACCTGTGCGGTAAGAATCACTTGGAAATAAGTTTGCCTGTGCAGGGATGTGTGGGTGGGGATTTATGGGTGTGTCACCAAAAGAAAAGGACCTTCTCTATTCATTCATTCTAGATTTTATCAGGAAAAAGCAAGATAGTAGGGTGTGTTTTCCATCTTTTTAGAGCAGCCACCTTCCCACCTTTTCAGGTTTAGAGCGGCTGAGTAGTTGAGAAATTTCTAAGACAACTTCATATAGGATACCTTAGTTTGAATATCAAGGTTGACGTTTTTTAGATCAGCATCCACCAGTTTTTTCTCTGCAAAATGTTTCTCCCTCTCTGACTTGACATCATCAAGGTTTTGACTGATCCTGCTTTTCTCTGCAAACCAGAAGTCTTTCTTTGGCGCTTGGATGTTGAGAGATTTCTAGCACAAGTCAAGGATAACAAGGATACAACAATTACATTCTGAAGACAAAGTTTAATGAAAGCCAAAATTGATTACTTAGATAAAGTTAGTTTTCAGTTGATTGGCAATGCCATACATCTCTCTTAAGGGATGTATAAGTCCAATGGAGCAGTGCGACCATGAACCTTTTACTTTACAAGTGTTAAAAACCTTGTGCTCAGGGTGAGCACATGAATTGTATATAAACGAGGAGAAGCCAAGGAACTGCATTTTTCATGTCAGCATGGAGCCAAAAAGATATTTCAAACAAGCAAGTTGCAGGGAACAAAAAAAGCATAGAGCTCAGAATTTTTGAAAAATCTTGTGGTGTTTAATGCAAGTAGGTGAAGAGGGGTATTAACTTGCCCCATAAACATATTAGAGCCTCTTTACTAAACTTACTACATTTTGTGATGAAGTGCATGCTACTGTACCCCTTCATGAAGTGAGACCTCTTCTAGCCATTTATAGGCAAGTATTTTTAACATAAACCCAATAAGGGCCTGTTTATATTGAGGCAGGCTGGCCCATTGGTGAGCTGGCTCAGCTTTAAAGGTGAGATCCTACTGACCTGGTCTCAGCTTTGTAAAAGTCAGTTTGCATCTATATGAATGCCGGACTGGCCCGCCTTGCCGAGATCTTGGTTATCGACTGCCAGGATCCCGCCTCAAAAGGTCTGACTTTTCTCACATAACATCACACATTATTTGTTTATATATAAGCGCCAAGGGCGGGCTGGCCCATTATCACCTCTCTCATGTAAAAATGGGGCTAGCTTGAGGGCGAGCCAGCTCGCTTACGGGCCAGCCTGCCTCATATGAAAAGGCCCTAACTAGTCTATTTTGAACTATGTAGGACTGGCAGCCTCATTTTCCAGTCTGCAGAGCATGGCAGAACTCGACGAGATCTCGCGCGTGCAGCACGGAATTTTCGGCGTGAATCGCGTGCAAGTAGTAGGAGTTTAGGCCGAGTTTTTCCACCAACAATATTTGAAAACACCTGAAAACCCCACAAAAACCTTCATTTTATGCATATTTGCGCGTGCAAGGCCTAATTTTTGGTTGCACTTGCAGCTGCTGCCTAATTGACTCGCGCATGCAGTTGCCATACTCTGCAGACAGGCTCATTTTTACTTGAATAAATGCAAAAGGATACTAATTCTTCTTCTATCTCTTTCAATCTTGCTGCAAACTTCTGCAACTGATTTTCATAAAATCTGCGATCAAGTTGCTTCTTTGACTTCAACAAATCAGAATTTTCCTTGTCACTCATGATTGCTTATCAGTCACTTATCTCTTTTATCACCAAAATGAAAAGTTTCGGACAGGACAGAAGAAATATGACAGGTTCCTAAATATTATTTGTGTTTTGAACGATTTCTCCAACTACTATCATGTTGAACAATACAAACATGAATAATTGGGATCCTCGATTAACACATCACACAGTTTTCAGAGTATCTTGACGTCTGGTAAAAGCTTAATCAAGTAAATACTCGCGAGCTTTTGACCACTTCATCCTGGTTTGCTGGTAAACGCCATTTTGATTAGGCCTGTTCAAACTTGCTTCACATCTGCAGGTATTCTACCGTGAAATTTCAGCACAAAGATCTTCATGGCATAACATCAACAGTAAAATTTCAAAATCACGAGACCTAGTCTGCTTCTTTATCTTTCAGCCAGGAAAGGGTGCTTGAGGAAAGTCAGCAAGGGTTATTCCCCTCTTCGCTTCTGCTACTTCCTTCGTCAGACACGTAAGGAAAATACGTTTTACGTGAAGTACCTGAAAGAATGCGTTCCTAAAACGAATATTGCAAAATGGCCGTCGTTTTTCGGACAAAAACAATAATAAAACCCCCCTTGAATCCAGCCATCAACCCCCATCAGGCTGAAATTGTAATATAGTTTATAAAAATTCTAAAACCCTACAACAGGGCAGAGCTAAAGTAAACGCCCTATACTCTGGTCACTTTTTTCAATAAGCAACAAGTGCTGGAATAACAAAAAAAGCAATTAAAACTCAAAATAACTCCAGGGTGTTTTTTTATATAATCAATGGATAAAAACTTACAAGACTATTAACAAATGCATTACATAGACGATACCCTGGGAAGCAAAGTTCATGGCTATCCCAGGGCCATTACACTAAATACATATTAATACTAAGATTTAAGGCACAATAAATTACATACGAAGAGAAAGGAAAATATTAGTAGAAAAAGAGAAAAGGTGTTAGTGGCTGTGTGTCAAAACAAAGGGCCAGTACTTCTTGTTTAATCAAAACGACCTGTTTTGTAAATAAAATCTAAAGTTAAGTTAACTCCAGGGCTTGATTAAAGCAATTAAATAACTAAGCACTTAAGCAACTATGCTGATTAAGCAACAATTTAAACGGTTTGGGATACAGGGAAATGTCTCAGTTTTGTTTATGTTTCAAAACTTAAGCAACTCTAAAGCAATTTGAGTGCTGAAAATCCAAAATGATTAAGCAACTTTGATGGCTGAGAGACCAAAAACCAGTTGTTATTGAACAAAAGTGCAGAGTAACTTCCTACCAAGAAGAAAAATAGCAAATAAGTAGAAGAGACTTCAAGGTCAAAAGTAAAATAGCCCCATTAAACATAAAGTTTGGAAAGGCTAAAGTAGCAGCAGCGAAAACAAAAGTTATAAATACGGTCAACGAATAAGAAACTCTCGTTCTCCGAACATTCTCGGGAAAACTACCCAAAAGGACGACGAATGCAACAAAAAACACATTACGTCGGATCCGTTTTACGTTACAACACCCACATGGGTCAGAGGCCCGGCCGGACTTTGATTATTTATGCTTTTGTCATGGCAACACGATTTCTCTTGTTTGTCTTGTCTTTTGGTTATCAATTATTAACAAGGAAAGAAACGAAAACCTAATGCGATTTTCAGCTTATCTAAAGGGCATACAGTAAAATACTGTAAAATAAAATAAGCTCCATTCCAGTATAGCAAAAGATCAAAATTGAATTACTGAAATTCAAGTACAAGTTGAATTAGCAAAGAGGCAAAGTTAAGAACAATTAGAAGAGAATGCACATCTGTCCCTTAGAAGATAAAGTTAGGAAAAATACTGTGTGACAAGAAGCAGAAGCAGGGGTAAAAAAGTGAGGGTATTAGCTACCCACCCCTACCCTAGAAATCCGTCTATTCCCGGGAATAGGAATTAGGAATAAAGCAATCAAAGAAAGTTATGGCCTTCATTAAAGACTTTTTGCAGACTGAAATGCACGATACCAGGACTTTTTACTTGTGAATTGTTGCTTATTGAAAGAAACCAATTAAATGCAACTCACCCAGTCTCTTAAGAGCATACAATTATTCTAACCTAAAACCTCAGTGAGTTGTCAAGGTTTTATTTTGTGGAAGATGTTATTGCATTTAACACTAAGTCAACCAGGAGCTATAAAAGCAAATTCGTATTCAGCTCATGAAAAATTCTTTCTTGCCAAAAACACAAATAATACATTCATGCTATTTACTGACCAACCTTAATAGAAGTCGTTTAAGTTCTAATTCAATCCTCAATCAAATTCATACAGTCGGTTATCCACTCTGGAGGAACAGTCCGGAAGCAGATGTTCCCAAACAAATATAAGTGATTTCATCACGGGATTTCCCAATATAGTCAAATAATACGGTTTTTCAATTGCTTTCGTAATTGAAGTTTACACCGTATAGCCGTTTGTTATACAGTGAGTAATTAATACCACATAAAAGTCTCCATGGAAATATTTCAGCAAGCCATGCCGAGACATGATATAAGTCATTCAAGAGAGTTTTGCGCTTTAGTAGGCAACGTTTCTACAATCATTAGGATCCTCAGTTTCGTCTCAGGTATTGTCAAGTATTAGAAACCGCTGAGTAGCTCCATTGAAATAAAAGAAGCCTTTTTCGATTCAAACCAGTGAGATGGAAAAAGCAAGTCTACCCCGTCCTTAGATCTTTGCTAATCGTAAACAGCAATGTCTAAAATCGCTGCGCAATAATTTAAATTTACAATGATAATTTTTGGACGCTCTGTCAAGCGATGGTTTCCGCAGAAAGTCTTCGCAAAAACCACAGAGAACTACAATTTCCATCAGACCATTCAGCCATTATCATAACAATTTTTGCACTGATTATCACAACAAACACATTTAACATCGTGTATCTATGCAAGAAACAGCGAAATAGCTTCGAGAACTTTCTTCTTAGCCTTTCATCTGTAGACATTTTGTTTGGCGTCTCTTCGTTAGTATTGAAGGCATGCAACACTGTGTATGATGCCACGAAGATACCATTGCTGAATATACCTGTAGTTTCGACTGTCGTGTTCTCGCTGTATTCATCATTACTGTTCGTAGGCTTGTTGCAGTGAGATTCCCTATCCTCCACTGGACGAGCAGATCAAGCAAGCCTATCCGATATCTCATCATATTGGCAACATGGGGTATTATTATACACACATTTCTTTTTATAAGCGACTTCAGCTCGAGCTCAGCACTCAAAATTGCTTAGCTAAAGGGCAAGTTGGAGTACTCAAAATTGCTTAGCAATTGCTTAGCTTTTTAGACTTGAAGATTTGTTTCTTGGAATACTATCTCAAAAGTTTTTGTACAACAATGGTCAATAGTATCTCGCATACAAAAGTGTGCGGGAGTAATAATATACACTATAACCTAGTTCTCCATAGCTGCTGCACGATTTTCATTGACAATTGGATCAGAACTAGAATTTTCAAATTGCTTAGCATTCCTCCATCCAGTACTTGAAATGTTTAAGTTTTTGTCATGTCGAGTACTGACTTGCTTATAAAGCAATCGCTTATAAGAAAAAATGCGTGTATACCGTTGTCCATAATGACGCTGTATTCACCAATGCAGCACGCATCGACGGTACATCGATGCATCATGGCAGTGGAATGCTTGGTGATTTTACTGCTGCACATCTGGATCATAAAAGTGGCTTTCCGTTCTAGCAAACCAGAGAATGCAGCCAGAGCACTATCAAGACAAAAGCAATTAATTCTGGTGATGTCTTTGCAATCTTCATTGTATTTTTCATACCAGTGCTTCCGTCAATACTTTGTTTGGCAAGTTTTTGCAACGAAGGCGTGAGTTAGTGGTTCATTTGGTTGAATTCATTACTGAATCCTTTCGTGTATGCCTCTAAGCAGGGCATGAAAAAACGTTTTTCTTCCTGCGACCGAAAAATCACCTGAAAGCCAGTGGCTCATAAAATACCATAACATTCCTAAATGCAAACACAGGATATAATACTTTGCTCCTTTGTTGCGTTGAAAAAAGCGAGCAATTTCAAAAAAAATTTCTGCAGGAATTTCAAGTCAACAAATTCCCTGCGACCAGCGGTCACACGGTCGGGTCCTTTTTCATGCCCTGCCTCTGTGAAATTGGTGCAGTCCTGCATAAACTGGCATGAAAGACAGCAGCAGCCAGCAAATGAAGTAGCCATGCAGAATTTTAAAGCTGCTGCAAGGAAGGGCCATGAAGATTTAGCATTCGAAGACACTAGACCTGACAGAGACGTAAGAAGAATCTGAAACTTGAGGGATAAATCTAGGGCACTTTGCAACTACGAAGGCAACTGGGGGCACATTCCATTGCAGTGTATTTTCAAATGTTTACTGTTATTTACATTCGAAATGAAATAGTAGGGTGGTTGTTCACTTCACAGCATAAATAAAAACGAATATGAATCTCGTTTCAAGTACAATCAAAGGAACCTTTATTTGAGAAATGAGGACATTTTGAGTCTCCAAAAGGTTACTGTTATTTTTGAAGAAAATAAAGTTAAGAATAGAAATCTTTTTTTCTACAACTTTACCTTTTCACATGCCCAAATTGACACTCTACAAAAGCAATTTAAATAAAAAAAACTATTCTTAAATGTGATCTTTATCCTATTCGTGCTCTAAGATCATCTTGCTTTGTAACAAAGTTTTAGAACAGTCTTTGGATGGTACAAAACTTCAAAATAGCCAGAAATACCGAAAACATAGCGAAACGAAAACACAGATTACTTAAGCTCATCGTCTGACACTGAACAGAGTAATACGTCAGAAAGAGAACGAAACAGAAACCTAACTGATTTATATACCCAAATGTGGATCGAAATAGGCCAATCAATGATTACCCTGATGGATATATAAATCAGTAAGGTTTCTGTTTCGTTCTCTTTCTGACGTATCACTCTGTTGAGTATCGGACGAAAAGCTTAAGTAATCTATATGTTCGTATAACAACGTTTTCCAAATCTCCGCGTAATGCATGATATTCTTATTAAACGGGGTGATATTTTTGGTGCACTGGGCAGATTAATTGTCAAAAATGCTAAAACTACTATATAAAAAATGCCATAAAAAGCGTCTGTTCCGAGTCTAGCTCTTCTTAACCTTCTCTTTTGAAACCATTTTCTTGACACTTCGACATAAGAAACTAAACACCTTCCAAATGATGAACGAAATCAGAACTATGATGACCATTAAGAAAGCGATGACGTCAAGACAGAAATATTGATACCAAGAAAGATCATACGAGGCTGCTTTCAAGTGAGGCAATCTTCCACCATTATCCAACGTGTATTCCACCAAATCAGCTGACCTCTCCGCACCACTTCTTCGGCGACTTCTCATCAGCTTCGACACACGAACTGCATTTTTCTTGTAACTGAAAATAAATAAATGTATCTCTTGATTATTAGGAAATAAAAGTGCAAGCAGCCCATGCCCATGCCAGTAACAAGGCTTGGCCTTAATGAATCTAGCACGTCAGAAATAAACTCATTCATAAATAAGCACTATCTAGGATCAATATAGGAACTCATACTACTTTATGTGGTGTTATTGTAAGCAACCCTGCCCCATATTGGTGAGAAGACCTGGCCATATTCAGCCTAGAACTTTAAATAGAAACTCACTCAACACAATATAAACTATCAAACAAAGTTTGTCTGTTCATGAAGTCAGAGGCAGGCACTAAGACTATCATAGTGGGGGGTAATCACAAAACTATTGTTTAAAACGAAATCAGGCGATATTCTCTATTGTTTTAGAACAAAGGCAGACCTGACCATTTGAGATGGGTGATGGTCCTCCTTTGCAAACCAAGGTGAGGTAGGTGATTAAGGTGCTCTCCTTGTCTAGAAGAGGCAAAGAGTATTGCCGGCCTTAAGAGGCATTCTTATTGAAGAATAGCATACCTAGCTGCCACCAGGAGGGCATTTTACTGCCCACATCATAATCTTGTGGTCAGGTCTAAAAAGCCTATTGCTTCTGAAATTATTCAGGGAGCCCAATTCACCGCACTTCATGGCCCCACAAGCGCCAACCCATGCAATAAATGTGATATTCAAATACAGTGGGTAATCACCTTGGGTTGTTGATAACTTCATCAAGTGTATTCTTCCAGATGGTCGAATTTGCGTTTCTCACATCAATAAATTTTGCCATTTTAGCTTTTTCTACGAATCTTAATGTATTTTGGTAACTGTCACTCATCAAGCAAGCTGCGACCAAGGGTACTGCATGAAATGCGGCCTCGTTTGCTCCATTGACCCCCATGTGGCTGACAAATGCGCGCGTCTTGGGGTGTCCCAGTAAGTCATTCTGTGGTATCCAATCCAGAATTCTAACATTAGCAGGAGCTTCTATGCCAGCTGGAACTAAAACCAAAGAGGAGTAAGGGATTATCAATATGATAGGCAACATTTGATGGAAATATTTATTTAGTTGGGCAGAGTTTTATACAAGCTTCAAAAGGGTTGTACCATATTACCTTGCAGATAAGCATACCTAATTTCAAGGCGCATAGGCTTTCATCTGAGTACTTCTCTACAGTAATGTATAGACTTTATCTTAATATATTACATGGAAACTTGAATAAATTGCCTCTTATCTGTATTTACGAAACATTTGGACCTACGGAGCTACCAATAGCGCTTGATATTTTTGTACTTCACCTGTTCAAGTTCTGAAGTTGAAGTAGCTGATCATGTTCAAAAATAGCGTGACATTTTTTGAGATGGGAAAAATTCAAAAAATAGGTTTTTCTTGAATAACTCTTTTGAAATACAACCTTTAAAATGAATATGTTGATAGGAATAAACAATACTAAAGTAATTGTCAAAAAAATAGTTGAAAGAGCAAAATATGTGGCTTCAGATCAATTAACGTGTTTTGTAAGGAACCTCTTCCATTAAAAGTGTTACTTTATAAAAAAACATTTGCTTTCCCTTCTACAGGCATTGCAAAATCTCAAAATAGATAAAAGAGTAACATTTATGGTTGATAAATGAGTAAACAAGTGGCTTACATTTGTAGCTTAAGAAATCAGAGTTGAACTGTAATTTTGCATTCAAAAGAAGTTTTGCAATCAATGAAACAGCCTATCAAACGTAGAGAGCATATTCGAAAACACAATGAATATAGAATGAGTAAATCAAGTGGCTGACACTAAAACGAAACATCTGATCGTTAAATGACACAAAGCTTCACTTAGATTCATTTTTTATTGATTGCTCAAGCTCTTTCAGAAATCAACCACAAAGCAACAAATGTAAGAAAAAATAAAATGTGATAAAATGAGCCAATTGTGGCTTACAAAACTGAACCCAAACATGATAATCAAGAAGGTAATTAAATTTGAATGCGCATAAAAGATGCAATAATTTTGATTCAAATATGAGCATAGTTATTGCTTTCAACAAAATATAATAGATCACTGTATTTGGTCATTTCTAGCTTAAAGTGTTTCTTCCCAGCTTCTAAATCGACGAAAAGATAAATGATACTCACACCATAAAAATGGGTATGACAATTGGGTGCAATCGTTTTTTCCATGAAATGACCTTTGAAATTCATTAAAGAAGATTTACTCCTCACGATGTAAGCCACTTTTCATACCATTCAATAAAATATTGTCAGCCACAAGAAGTATTCAGTTTGTTACTCTTGATGAAGCTGTCCAACTTGTTTTATCTAAGATTGCTTTGATATTGTAAAAAAGTGCCTGATAAGACTTTGTCAAGTAACCAGGAAAACTAGTGACTATTTGGCGCTTCCTTTTGTCAGCCAGAAAAAGTGCTCCTTTTACAATTTTTCTTCTAAGTCACATCAATCTTCTAAGTTTTATGGTAATACTTCACTATGGTAATACTTCAAATATCTATGGTAATACTTCAAATAACTATGGTAATACTATTCACAAGCTTTAGTGATGAAATGGGAAGTATTATTGATCCAATACTGATTCAAATGATGTAAGCCACAATTTTGCTCATTTATTATAATGTCAGCCACTTAAAACTGCCCATTTATCAAAGTTCAATCCTCTAAGATTGAAGTTAAAAAAAATATCATTCAAAAATCTCAATCAGTTTAGATTTTATGGCTTCTCAAAAATTACTAGTTTTGTAAGCCACTAGCACCGTCAGCCACATAAATTACTCAAAATGTTATCAAGCATATCTTTGAACTTGATAAGCCAATTGAGTCTGCTCTAAAATCAAATTAAAAAGCAATTCTTCTATTCATCTAAACAGAAGTTTAGTGTGTCAGCCACATATATTACTCATTTTATAAACAAAAATGTGACTGACATTTGAAATGTCACAAAACCGGCTTCTATTTATGAACATGATCAGCTTTATCATATTTTAACATGCTCCAAAAAAAGCATTTATTTGTAGAGAGAAACATAATACTTACGTTTAACTTTCCAGATGGCAATTTGCTTCATCTGAGCTAAGGCTTTTATCATTTCAACAATCACTTCATCATTTAGCGATGAAATCTCACTTCCGAACGAAATTAATATGACACCTTCATCCCCAGATTCTTCCATGATGTTTTCCAAGCTCTGCGGTAATTTTCGAGCGAGAGATGGCAAGATAGGGCCGACATAAAATGTATCTGCATAACAGAAATCAAAAAAAACTTTTAGAAGTAGTTCAATATGTCGTTTCAGGCAAATAACTTGATAAGAGAGAATAAAAATAAGAAGCTTAATGATTCATTTTTATCATTTACATATTTACATTATTATTTACATTTACAAAGGTCATCATCGGAGATATGATACAATAAATGTTGACAATTCAAGAAAAATAATAGGTTTACAAAGTTGCTACTATGGAAATGCTCACAAGCTACAAAATAAAAATATGTGTCAATTTCAGAGATTCAAAGAAATCTATTTCTCCCTCTTTGGCGTGGGGTTGTAAAGAGTTTGTAGAGGGTAAACACATATTATCTCATATCTCTAATGATGACCTCTGGATAAAGGTCAGATATATAGATGAAAAATCATAAAGCTTCCAATTTTCCTCTTCAGTTGCTGATATATCTTTCAATTAATTGGAAAAATTACTGATAGTGAAATGCCATGAAACACCTTGAATATTCCAGAAGCATCCCGCCCTCCACAACAATCTAACCTCTTGGGAGAATAGTAGTTTAAAAAACAAACCAAAGCGCTTACTTGGCATCAGTGGGTGAGCGAATTCCACAGCAAAATCAGAGGAAACCAAATACATTTCAGCTTGGAGGAATAGTTGTTGAAAAGATTTGCCTTCCCCGGCTTTATATTTCTTGCTGAAACCCTTGAAGGCCTGAGTGATAAGCAAGTCCGCTAAAGAAGCTCTGGTGACAGATGCAAGGAAATTTATCGTTCTCTGCAGAAACGACATCCTGTCAGTTGCAGCGATAATGGGTACATAGCTTGGCGGAAGTGGAACATCAGCAAGAAATCCAAAAAGAGTGAACACAGCTGGATAGACACCAATGTATGGTTTATCAAGTTGATCCATCAGGTAATGATGACAGGGAACGGGGGCCAACATTACAACCAGATCTGCAGTCTTTAATTCTTCCAATGCAGGTTTATGTTCCATGAGAGATTCACACAGCCCCTCAACCACTTTAAACATCCGAGGAGCGGCAGATAGTACCCCATATTGACCTTCTGATCCTTTCACCTGACTATTTATAAGTCCTTGAAAATCTGATCTTGTGCTGTTGACCGGGTAATCAATATGCACTACTTCAGATTCTCTTTTTCTCAGCAATTTTGTTGTGATAATCGATGTCTGAAAAGAGTAAAAAGTGCTAAGATTTTTACCACCAAGCTTTATCCAAGTTTTACAATATTAAGGGGCAGAAAGTTTTCACAATTTCTTCATTTTTACCAAAGCTTCTGGGCATTCTCAAAATTTGGCAAAAATACTTAAGGCCTTTTCAGAAAGATCATTGAACCATGACTAATTGCTCTGGTGTCATTTGGTTTACAAATTCTATTGGTTTGTTGCGAGAACTTAGGCCTATTGTTAAATCAACTTCATAACTTCATTTTGTTTTGTATTCCATAGGCAATCTGATACGAAATTTGCTCTTGTTCACACGATGACAAATTTACTTTCATTTCTGTTCACACGACTACGCTCCGCTCTGTGCCCCCCACAGGCCCACAGTAATGCCTATTGTTAAAACAATACCCATTTGACAGCTATGTATTTCGTGCTCTTGAGAGGGTTTGAAAACAAGGTTCTGGAGCAAAAGCGTATCAGATTCATGATTCACAAGAGCCAGAAAGCAATCAAATGAAAAGCGATCAGAAACGTTTAACCTTCTGGGCGGAGTGATTTGACTACGGAAAACTATGTGAAGCGTTTCGGATTGGCATGGTGCAGGTGAACAGAAAGGATATCCGATATAAAAAGCTATCCAAAACGATATGAATTCGGCATCGTGTGAACCCGTAGAGTGATTGCTCACGTCAAACGAAAAGCTCTGTCCTTTTACTTACATAAATATAGAAATATTTCCTTCTCTAGGGAAAATTCAACACATTTTGGTGTGTCGAATAAAAATACTTCAGAGAAATCTATAAAGTTGACACAAGGTGCAAATTATTCCGGTAAAAGTACCAACCAGTTAAGGTAAGATACGTTACTTATCTGTGCCATGATGTGGACTTGGCAATATTCAACATCCTTTCTAGTTAGACATCATAAAAAGTTTCTCTAACTAATTTGATTCATCTGAAATCTCCTAGATAAATAAAGCCTGCAAGTTTCTCTAGTTTGGAAAATCTAGCCCTATCTTTAAGAAAAAATGAGTGGCTGAACATTTGGAAAAGGGAAACATAAAAGGGGGAGTTAAAGCTAACATATATCAAGTCATAGTGTCACTGCATAAACGTTTGTTCACAGCTCAGGGCCTTTGTGCATTTGGTGCTCAAAGTTATCATCTAGTAATCTACCACTACCAGATTGGAAACTATGCACTGCGCACACGGAGGATAGTACAGAGGATCACAATGTCAAGTGAAAAACAATTAATCTATTGTTCTAGAACAATAGCTAGGCACGTAACTTCAGCGCACAGTTTGCAAACTTTCCAGTCAGGTATTCTAGCTACGTTCCTATCCTGTGTGAACATCAAAGTATAAAGGACCATCGTACTACATTACCGCATTGTAGTATACTACGTTTGGACCTGACTGCGTAGTACAGCTAGGGATATAAGCGAAAGTCTCCCGTTTAGGAGAATTTTTACTTGCTTGCGTAAAATTCTCCTCTTTGGGAGACATGTCTCCGAAACGGGAGACTTCCGTAAAATAATTCTCCCAAACAGGAGACAAACTTGTCGTGAAAAAGTCTCCCAAAGAGGAGACTTTCCTGTTTTTTATCAATTTCAGTATGAAGAACTCTTAGGCGGGCATTTTAAGCCCAATTTTTGAATTCTCCACCATCGAAAATGGGTATATGGATGAAAAAAATGATAGGTCACTGATGTCAATAACACACAATTCACGTTTATAGATTCTCTGACGTCACATTCTAGTGTTTAGTCCATTGTTTGGAGAAAACAAGCGAGCATTAGCAATCAGCCCTGTGGAGAGCAGGAGGTAGCCAGGTTAGTTACCAGGGGCCCTGGGGCTCTGCTCTAATTGGCCTAGGAAATGTTAATCATGGTTATTGATTTGTACTTTTTAGAAGCATTTGTTGGGAAGTTAGGCCCATTGAACTACACTCTTTTTTTTATAAGAATAATTTTTATAAGAATAATGAGGCTCAAAATTGGTGAAATTTAAGAATATTTTAAGAATATTATGAGGCTCAGATCTTCTGGAAAAAATTTAGCGAGTTTTTTTTTACTTGTGAATTGGTGTGTTTTTTTACAGGAAAGGGTAATAAATACACTTTATAAAAGGGTCTTAAATACACTCACCCAAATCTTGATGCAATTGTCGATTAGCTCTATTTTACAGGAAATAAGGATATGTCACTGATTGAAGAATGCTTTGCGTTTTTGGCATTTATGACCATATTAACAATTCTATGCTATATTTTCTTTTTCTTCTGTTGTAAGAATAATCTAAGAATATTCCAAGGCTCAAAATAGCAAAAAATTAGGAATATTGAGGCTCAGAAAAATATTAAGTATTCTTATAAAAAAAAGAGTGCATCCTTCACTCTGAGAGCCAAGCCAAGTTTCCCAACAGGGCTGTTAGCGATTAGCTCTTTGACAAAAAATACATGTTTGTTTTTATATTTGAAACAACAACATATTGTTTGTTTTTATATTTGATAAACATTCAAAAATAAAAAAATGAATAGAGGTCAAATAATAATGATAGGCCTTTTTTCGATACAGTGTTGTATACATGCATAGATCCAGCACAAAAGTTCGGGTTGGGTCATTTGAGAAATTAGGAGGTTATTGGATAGAGCCTCCTTTGAATTTTCCTGGGTGTCACTGTCTCTCCTCTGTGAAAGATACTGTTCTAAATTTTACTACCAAAATTTTTTCTAGCTCTCACTCCAATTATTTAAGAAAAGCTTTCTAACAAGCTTCCTAAATTCTATTTCGTCTTTTAACTTTGTTTTCATATGAAAAATGTGACGTTGGAAAGGTTTTTGGAAGGGTTCCTGCCAATCTTTGCAGAGCATTGGTGGAAATAGAAGAAAAGGGCCTTCTAATTGGAGAAATACAGTGTATATATGGAGGCAGAGCTCATCAAGCAAAGGATATACCAGTCCAACAATCATTCTGCAGGTCTTAAACAAGACAAGGAAAAGATATACAGGGAGGGGGTGCAGTACTGAATTGTACCTACCTTCTCAGGGGGAAAAGTGAGAAGAAGAAAGAAATTGAAACTATATTTCTAAGCAAAGACTTTCAAGTTACGAATTCTCTAAGATTTTATTCTAACTTCCTGGGTTCCTCATCTCCATCATACTCAATCGTTTTATTATTTGGAATCAATACACAAAACTATCTTATTATCTTTGTTTCTCTTTTCCCCATCTATCAAATACTCTGGGCACTTAATAAGTATCTATGACATGGACCACGGGCTTTACACGCATTTTTCTTAGAAGCAATTTCAGCACGAGCTCAGTACTAAAAATTGCTTAGCTTTTTATACTTAAAGAGTTATTTCTAAGAAAATTATTTCATGAGTTTTTGTACTACAAATGTCGATGGTATCTTGCATACAAAAGTGTGCTGGGGTACTAATATCCAGTATAAGCTACATCTAGCTGCTGTAAGATCTCCATTGTCAATTGGATCAGAAATATAATTTTCAAATTGCTTAGCATTCATCTATTCAGTACAAGCATTGCTTAGGTTTTTTCTTGTCATGTACTGACATGCTTTTTAAGTAGTTACTTATAAAAAAAATGCGCATATTTTTGATTGTTGGTGGGCTAAAAAAAGAAAACTATTTTATTGAAATACAACTACACGTTTTTTTTTAATAAGAAACCGGCTTATAAGAAACCTAGTACTAGAGCCCCAAAAATTTAAGAAACTTTTAGAACTACATCAGCATCTTTAAGAAACTCCGAAAAAACCAAGAGGACTTTATGAGCCGGAAAATAATATGTCAACAATACATTTTTGCTTGATTTAAGTTTTTATTTAGAGGAATACAGGATGTTGAGTCTACTTGTATTAGTAGGTGGGTTTCACTTTAATGCAAGAAATATGCGAGGGAAAGAGCAAAATTTGATGTAAAGTGCGTATCTAAAAATAAGAAACTTCTAAGAAACTTTAAGTACTAGAAACTGGTGAAAAATTAAGAAACTTTTAGTACTAGGACCCAAGCTAGGTTTCTTATAAAAAAACGTGTACACCAATTGCGTTGTTTTTTGGTATATTTGTTGGGGGTATAACCCCCATGCACCAAGGCTGTGCAGTCTCTGGGCATTGATAAGTTTCATGGCAGGTTCAGGTAGCTGGTCAAATCAAAGCCAAGTTTGCATACAGAAAATATGTTAAGTTGTATTCTTAAATAAATTCAGAAGCAAAATATTATCAAAACTACAAATCTTTATCTATGACAAACTGCAACCAACCCCTAACGTTTTCTAACTGTGAAGGTTCATTATGAGAGTTCATGTGACGTCATCTTGACATTCAACTCTCAATTACTCACGAAGGACATCAGTAACCTATCATTTTATTTTCACCTACCCCCGTTTTCTTATGCGTAGATTTCATTAAAATGCTTTAAAATGCCCGCAAAAACCTCCTTCGATCTTAAAAAGCATTTTTTCGGTAAAATTCTCCCGTTTGGGAGACATTTTGGAAGGTATCATGTAACCAGTTGTCTCCTGTTTGGGAGAATTGTCTCTTGTTTAGGAGAATTCTCCGAAACGGGAGACATTCGCTTATATCCCTAGCTGTAGTAGGCCTAATAATAGCTTACCAGGAGAATTAGATGTTTAATAGAGAATTCACAGAGTTCAGACTTTGAAAAGTTGAAAAGTATTAGGCCCTGGCGGTGTAGTGGTAGGTGGCCTATATTATTCACGACATACGCACGGCATGCATACTCACGTTGTGGCCACGGGACTGAAGCTCTTCAGCCAACTTCAGAAAAATGAAATACGGGCTGTTACCAGCTGCCATTGGCAAAAACACAATTTTCTTAGAATCGACATTATTTTCCACGGTTGATAATAACAGCCAAGTTGTCGCTGCAAGCGTCCAGAAGACCGCCATTTTCCTTTTGAAAAGTAGCAGAAAAACAATGCAACAGTTCAAATTTAAAAACCTTCTATTTGCACTTTGAACTGACCTTTGCACCCTGTCATATCTTTCCCGGATGACAGCAGAAATGGCACCCAGCAGAAAGAATATTACAGCGGAACAGCATTTGGGCCAAGTTAGTTCCATTTCCAGACATTACCTTTTACTGTAAAATTCGAGCCTTTCCAATTATAATTTTTAATTCAATAATGAGTGATTATTAAAGCTAATATTTAACTTCAAAATTTCCCACTATTGGCATTTGCCCCCGGTTTTCAATCAGCACTCATGCGTACAAACAAAACCAAAACATGACCCAACGCACAAAGCTTCAAGACTATATTGCATAAGGTTTTATTTGAATCACCCAAATAAAAATCATGGCGCTCCTTTGGACCATCGCTGGGACTATAATTCTGATATTGTCAACTGTTAAAAGCAATGCTGCAGCTAAGAAGATTGTGTTTCTACCAATGGCAGTGGGGAGCAGCCCGTATTTCTTATTTCTCAGATTGGCAGAAGAGGTGGAGTCACGTGGCTACAATGTGAGTTTCCTACCCTAAACAAAATCACTACATTATGACGTCAAAACATGGGTGGCTCAGGTTCAGACACTTTTTCCCGAGTTGCATTTGTTTACGATTTCACGTAGACCACCTACACGTACTTTTTTATAAGCAACTGCTCTGTAAGCAAGGCAGTACTCAACAAGATAAAAACTTAAGCAATTCTACAGTAGTACTGGATAGTCAGACGAATGCTAAGCAATGTCAACATTCTACTTCTGATCCTATCGGCAATGAAAATCGTACAGCAGCTATAAAAAAGTAGGTTCTAGAGGATATTAGTACCCAAGAACACTTCTTTATGCAAGGTACCATCGACATTTGTTGTACAACAACTTGTGAGATAGTATTCTCAGGAGCAAATTTCAAAGTGAAAAAAGTTAAGCAATTTCTAAGCAATTTTGAGTACTCAAATCTACCCTCAAGCTAAGCTATTTTTAAGACTGAGCTCGAGCTGAAATTGCTCATAAAAATACGTGGAGGCCAGCAAAGGGTCGAGACGATAATTTCAAATTTTCTGACCAAAGCTGTTACTCGGTACCAGTCTTCTTGTAATTATTTTCCGAACGACCATCATCAAGCTACCATTAGAAACATGTGATATCAAGACAAATGAACTACATGTCTTCCTTCTAGAATCACGTAGCATACCTACCCATCATGCATGTTGTTTTTTCTCTTTCTACTTTATACTGAACTGTATATGTTTATTTTTTATCACTTTGATAATTGTTACTGTAATTAAAAAAATTGCAATCCAAATGTATAAGATCAATTGAAACCGGGTACAGGGCACTGAGCTTGATAACCATCTTTTTGGTTTTACTTAATATCTTAGGCGCAACAATTGGTTTATAACTTCCTAATTGATTCAATCTTTAGACGTCAATAATCACTACAAAATTAATGAAGAAAAGAGAATCCCCAGTGCTGCATCTCGACTACCCCATAAATCGCACTCGATCATTTTACACAGCAATGCTGGATAGACATGTTAAAGGGACCAGAAGTCGACTCGGTATGCTATATGCGATCCCGTGGCTGTTTCAAATGCAAGTCGAGGTGTGCGAATCACTCATGCTAAACGCACGTGCACTTCAAGAACTAAAATCAGCAGAGCTCGTCATCATACCAGCTATTTCACCCTGCCATTTCTACGTTATGGACTACATAAATAGGCCGTTCATCGCTGTTTACTCCTCGGCGTTCACTCTTTTTGGTTCCCTCACGCAAGTACCACTTCCACCGAGCTACGTACCAATCATAACAGCTACTGACCGGATGACATTCCCACAGAGGGTATTCAACTTCATCGCATCATTGGCGAGAGCTTCCATTACTGACGTTGCACTGACTTGGGCCTTTAGTGGTTTCAGCCACAAATATAAAGCTGGCGAAGGAAAGTCGTTACAGCAATTATACCTGCAAGCAGAAATGTATTTGGCTTCTTCAGACTTTGCTGTAGAATTCGCTCACCCACTTATGCCGAGTAAGTACGCTACACACACAGGGGGGCGGGGGTAGGGGGCACTAAAGACGTATATACCAGGATCTGTAAACTTTTACAAGGGCTCTGTAAACAGCTCAGTTATTTCCCCAGGTTTGTCGTGACTACCTTATATGGGAGGTGTTAATTTGTTCCATGTGCTGCAGCATTGATTCTATGGCATGCTGATTTGATCAGCAATTGAGTTCTTCACTGACCGAGCATACAACCAAGTCTCTCTGTTCTTTCATTTTGAATCCCACCCATCCACTCCTTCTTAGGGGTTTTTCTTGTGCAATGGGGCCTATTTATTTCAATTTATTTTTTCGTGTGATATCTGCCTATTGCACCATTTTTCTGCCTTCCTTTCTAAGCCCTACCATCCGGCTCCTGTTTAGATGGAAGGGAAGGGGTGCATTGGCTCAATTTTATTGGCTGACGGGGGGGGGCTGGAGTTATGTTCCCTATGTTACGTCACCGACTGAGAGAATTGTATTATTTGGGTAGGTGGGGCTTGTGCACCTCCACAGCCCACTCCCCAGTGTCTAAGACTTACATAGGGGATAACGGGTATTAGCAGTTTTTAGAACCAACTCAGGTACCCATATAACGGCATTTCTTTCTTATCTGACAATCGTATTAATTGTATACAAAAATTTAATTTGTTTTGTAGATGTATTTTATGTTGGTCCAATTATGCCGCAGCCTGCACGCAAACTACCAGATGACTTAGAGATTATAATGCAAGATTCAGGAGAGTATGGCGTGATTATTATCTCGTTTGGAAGTGATATTTCATCACTAAATGACGACGCAGTAACAGAAATGATGGAAGCATTAGGTCAGATGAAGCAGATAACAATTTGGAAAGTTAAGCGTAAGTTTTAAATGCTTCTCGCTGGCGAATAAATGAAGAAATTGTTTAAGTAGTACCATGAGATTCATAGAAAGTTTACACTGAGGTTTCAGGCGAATACCGGTTATCAAAGTGATATCCATTCATATTTGCCTGTACCACACACAAATGATTTACAATTATGCTTCTCGTTGGCCTATTGACTTTCAGTGATGATTGCTTGTTTCTCACCAGACCAATCATTCACCTGCTTTCGGTTGGCAAATTTCAATCCACATCTGAGAATAAAAATTACTTAGGTTTTATCCTCGTTTTCTCTCTGGAGGGTGTACTTCTCTCATGAGTGTCAGACACAAAGCATCAGTAGTTATTATGTTTCGCCATGTTTCCAAATTTCCTCGGTATGCTAAGGCTTTGTTCCGATCAAGGACTGTTCTGACGTACCACTCTGATGAGTGTCAGACACAAAGCAACAGTAGTTATTATGTTTTGCCATGTTTCCAAATTCCCTCGGTATCCTAGGGCTCCGTTCCGATCAAAGACTGTTCTGACGTACCACTCTAATGAGTGTCAGACACAAACCATCAGTAGTTATTATGTTTCGCCATGTTTCCAAATTTCCTCGGTATCCTAGGGCTCCGTTCCGATCAAAGACTGTTCTGACGTACCACTCTGAATAGTGTCAAACGCAAAGCAACAGTAGTCATTATGTTTCGCTATGCTTCCGATTGACGTCGCTATCTTGATGTTCTGTAACGGTTAAAGACAGTTTTCTAACAGGATTTATCTACCTTGATTTTCTGCCAGATAAGATTTTTCCAAGGAAACTACCAAGCTTCTGTAAATGCAGTTGTAGCCCTTTAGAAACTAGGGTCTTCCAATATGTTGCTCAACACTAACCAAAAAAATTGTTATCGTCATAAGTGTTACCTCTCCTTACTTACTTACTTACTTACTTACTTGAATTAATTATCATAATCTTATCATAATCTTACCACTCGGAGAAGCTTCTTTGCAGTACTGTGTGTAGAGGGAGTTCAGTGCTGTGGAGGATATTCACTGTGAAGGGATATCATCAGTACTGTGGATGAAGTACAGTACTGTGGAGGGATATCATTAGTACTGTGGAGGATATTCACTGTGAAAGGATATCATCAGTACTGTGGAGGATGTACAGTATTGTTGAGGGATATCATCAGTACTGTGGATGATGTTCATAACTGTGGAGGGATATCATCAGTGTGGAGGATATTCACTGTGTGAAGAGATATCATCAGTACTGTACTAGAGGGAGTTCAGTGCTGTGGGGGATATTCACTGTGAAAGGGTATCATCAGTACTGTGGAGGATGTACAGTACTGTTGAGGGATATCATCAGTACTGTGGAGGGATATCATCAGTACTGTGGAGGATGTACAGTACTGTGGAGGGATATCATCAGTACTGTGGAGGTTATTCACTGTGAAAGGATATCATCAGTACTGTGGAGGGATATCATCAGTACTGTTGAGGGATATCATCAGTACTGTGGAAGGATATCATCAGTACTGTGGAGGATGTTCATTACTGTTGAGGGATATCATCAGTACTGTGGAGGATATTCATTACTGTTGAGGGATATCATCAGTACTGTGAAAGGATATCATCAGTACTATGGATTGTTAGATATGTAAGCAGTAAATACTCATTTTGTAAACGCAACTAAATATCATCACTTCATCCTCGTAGGCCGACATCACAGAACCACGCTTCATCCACACTAACCACAATAACACTCGTTAGTTCCCAGTCCATACAATATACAACAACAACACATAACATCCCCTCTTGGAATAAGAATTCAACAATAAATGGCATAATTAATCTTTTCATTAATCCATGTCCATATTAATCCACAACATAATCTCTCAGATATTCTGGAGGTCGTCTGACTCTTCTTGGGCGCAGTTCCCTTTCGTTCAGGTTTCCTGTTTCTCTACGTGTAGCATCCCTTTCGTTCAGGTTTTCTGTTTCTCCACTTGTAGCATCCCTATCACGTTGTAACTCATTATTTGGGAACCATGGTATACCTTTATCTGTTTCAATGTGTTCCCTTTCAAAATATGGCACAATTCTGTTGGCATGCCATTTCCTTCCGTCCTCTGTTGTAACGGTAGATTGCGTAACGTCTTCAACCCGGATTGGGTCTGAATATTTGCTGGCTAATTTCTTTTGTCTTGATGGAAGTTTGATACGCACAATGTCCCCTTTCTTGAATCTATTAGCCTTGATGGTAGATCTTGCATCATAAAGGTCTTTGCTTTTCTTTTGCACTTCTTCAACTCTTTTCCTGACCTCTGTACTTTGTACTTCCTTTCCTTGTATACTTGTAGGCTGCAAGGCTGATAATTTTACTCTCATCTCTCTTCCTGTCATCATTTTAAAAGGTGATACCCTTGTAGTACTGTGGGGTGTGCTACGTATAGCTAGTAGCACATTCGACAAATTCTCTCTCCATTGTAATCCATCATTTATACCGACTTGTAACAAGTTCTTAATAGTTTGGTTAAGACGCTCAACAGCTCCATTTGACTGAGGGCTGTATATTGGTGAGAGCTTATGCTGTATTCCATAAACTTTCATGAAGGATTCAAGTCCTTCACTTATGAATTGAGGTCCATTGTCTGATACGACTGTTTCTGGAACTCCCCATGTTGCAAACCGATTCTGCAAGAAATCCGTTATCACTTTTGTCTCAACGTTATCTGAAGCTAGCACTTCTGGCCATTTTGAATACAAATCATGCAGCACCACCAAATATCTGAAACCTCTTGGTGCAGACTCAATTGGGCTCATAATATCAATGCTCAACTCCCTCCAAGGACTGTCTGGAAGAATGGTATGTTTCAATGGTACTGTTGCCTGAGAAGCTGATTTATCTGAATTTGCACAAGCAATACAATTTCTGACAAAGCTCTCACACTGTTCATCTACTTTAGGCCACCAAGCTAGTGCTCTCACTCTTTGTTTGCATTTAACTATGCCAAAATGACCCTCGTGTATTAATTGTAGTACTTGTCCTTGTAACGATGTGGGTATTACTGCCCTCGTTCCTCTTCCGATACATTGATCTCCCCACAAGTAAAGTTCATTCCGAACATTGTAATATGGCAAAATCTGCTTTGGAATTCCCTTTCTGTCTGGCCACTTTGTTTTCAAAAACTCCGCAACTTGTTTCAGCACAGGATAAAAGCTGGTCTCCTTCGAAAGTTGCTCTGGTAGAATTGCAAGTGGTCGAGAAAGTATGCTGCAAATCGCTGCTTCATCCTCTATAGATTCATCATTCTCAGGGGTTGGAATCGGCAGCCTTGATAATGCATCAGCAACAACATTCTGGGCTGAACTTGTGTATACTACTCTGAAAGTATACCGTAATAATCGTGCTGACCATCTTGCTAAACGTAAAGGTTTGCAACCATTGCCTTCCGATGATTGAAACAGAGTGACTAATGACTTATGATCAGTGATGAGCAGAAATGGCTTGCCCATCAAATATCTATCCCATTTTTCACAAGCCCAAATGCATGCTAAAGCTTCGAGCTCTCCAATGCTGTATTTCCTTTCTGTCGATGACAGTGTCCTCGATGCAAATGCAACTGGTCGTATTGTACCTTCTTGACGCTGCGAAAGTTCAGCTCCTAAGCCAACAACAGAAGCATCTGTCGTTACAAACGTTTCCGCTTTTGGGTTGAAAAATGCGAGGACTGGTGGCTTAATGATCTGCAATTTTACTTCTTGCAAGCATTCTTTCTGTTCCTCACCCCAAACCCATGGTGTCTCTGCCCTAGTTAGCTTCCTTACTGGCTCAATCAACTCTGAATACTTCGGAGGCAGAAACTTGGCATAGTGATTGAGTAGCCCCAGTAATGCTCTTAACTCTGTGACATCCTTAGGTTCTTTTATCTCTTCAATTGCTTTGATATTATCAGGTAACATTGCAATTCCCTTGCTAGATATCTTAACACCCAGCCATTCTAGCTCTTCAGCCCAAAACACACATTTGTCTTTGTTCAATGTTAGTCCATTATCTGATAGTCGTGTAAAAACTTCCTTCAGTCGCTGCAAATGTTGCTCATTTGTAGCACTTACAATGATGATGTCATCAAGAAACCACAATGCTCCTTCGCATCCTGCAAGGATAACATCCATCATTCTTTGAAACGATCCAGGCATATCACTTAAGCCAAATGTCCCCCTGCAATACCTGAAGTTTCCTATAGGAGTAGTAAAAGCCATCAATTTCTTTGTATCCTCATGAAGGGGAAGTTGGTGGTATGCTGACTTTAAATCCAACTTTGTTACATAATTGGCATCTTTTACTGAAGCGAGCAGTGTTTCAATATTTGGAAGTGGATATCTCATTTCCACGATGTTTTCATTCACTGATCTCAAATCTACACAAAGACGTATTTTGCCATTTTTACGCTTTGTCAGGACAATTGGACTAATCCAATCAGCAGTACCAATTTTCTCGATAATTCCTTCATCAATTAGTGCATTGATTTCCTGGTCAAGTTCCTCTTGAAGAGCAAATGGTACGGGCCTTGCCTTGTGAGTTACTGGAACTGCATCTGGGAGCAGCACAGAGAGATGTTGAAACTTAGTTGCACATCCTATTTCTTCAAACAGCTGATCGAATTCTTGAAGCAACCCTTCCATATCATCCATTTTAACCGTTTGCACTCCCTTTGATTCTATCTGTAACCCTAATGCTTTAAATATGTCTAATCCTAGCAAGGATGGCCCATTTGCTATGTAAAGATTGCAATCTATCGTTTTGTCATTATATGTAAGAGAAGTATTGAAGCACCCCTTAACTTCTAGGTTTGAATGGTCATAGTTCACTAGGTTCACTGTTGCTGGTTTGAGCCTGAATTCCGAAAAATGTCTCTTGTAAATCTTTTCATTCAATAGTGAGACAGCTGCACCAGTATCTATAACCATAAACAAAGGTTTTCCATTGACAAGGACTTGGCAATTAAGATATGGCATTTTGTTGGGTTGATCTTCGACTTTCAAAATTTGAGGCGAAGAAAACTTATCCATGTCCTCATTATTGGCAGTTGTAGAAATTCTCCTTATTTGGCTAACAGACCTGCAGACCCTTTCAAAATGCCCCTTTTTGTTGCTTTTCCTACATACTGCATTAAGAGCTGGACAGTTAGGATTTTTTGCAAAGTGACCCCCCAGTCCACAGCAAAAACATTTTTGGGTGACTTTACCCAAACTATTCTTTGAGCTAACAACCTGTATACTTTCCATATAATCTTGACTTTCTACTTTAGATTCCGACAACAACTTGGCTTCTTTCATCCCACTTTCGAGTTGTCTTGCTATTTCAATAGCTTTCTCTAATGGATAAGTTTCCAATAACAATCTCTCACGAATTCTTTGGTGTACTGTCTTTTCGATAAATTGGTCACGAATCATTTCATCTTCCATTGTTTTAAAGTTACAGGTTGATGCTAATTCACGCAGAGCGGCAATGTAATTGTCAACAGATTCCTCTGGGAATTGCTCTCTTTTTCGAAATTTAAATCGTTCAGCTACCACGTTAACTTTTGGCATAAACTGAATTGCAAGTAACTCCAGTATTTCTTCATATTTCGTCGCTTTAATTTTTTCCTCTGACTGTGAGGCATAAACCAATCTTTGGCCTTCTCTCCCCAAGCTGTACAGCAACAACGATTTCTTTCGCTCGGCAGAAAATTCCGAGGCTCCAGATGCAACCATAAATGTTTCGAACATTCGTATCCAGCGACGCCATGGTATTGTTGGCTCACCAGGAGAGGTAAGGAATGGGTCCGAAAACGTACTCGTCGCCATGTTAGATATGTAAGCCGTAAATACTCATTTTGTAAACGCAACTAAATATCATCACTTCATCCTCGTAGGCCGACATCACAGAACCACGCTTCATCCACACTAACCACAACAACACTCGTTAGTTCCCAGTCCATACAATATACAACAACAACACATAACATGTTCATTACTGTGGAGGGATATCATCAGTACTGTTGAGGGATATCATCAGTACTGTGGAGGATGTTCATTACTGTTGAGGGATATCATCAGTACTGTTGAGGGATATCATCAGTACTGTGGGGGGATATCATCAGTACTTTGGATGATGTTCATTACTGTGGAGGGAAACCATTAGTACAGTGGAGGGATATCATCAGTACTGTTGAGGGATATCATCAGTACTGTTGAGGGATATCATCAGTACTGTTGAGGGATATCATCAGTAATGTGGAGGGATATCAGCAGTACTGTGGAGGTTATTCACTGTGAAGGGATATCATCAGTACTGTGGAGGATGTTCATTACTGTTGAGGGATATCATCAGTACTGTGGAGGATGTTCATTACTGTTGAGGGATATCATCAGTACTGTGAAAGGATATCATCAGTACTATGGATGATGTTCATTACTGTGGAGTGATATCATCAGTACTGTTGAGGGATATCATCAGTACTGTTGAGGGATATCATCAGTACTGTGGAGGGATATCATCAGCACTGTGGATGATGTTCATTACTGTGGAGGGATACCATTAGTACTTTCGAGGGATATCATCAGTAATGTTTAAATTAGTATCGGTATTTCTAGAAATTACTATTACTATGTATTTACCTTATATATATATATAGATGAAATGAAATGTTGAGGGATATCATCAGTAATGTGGAGGGATATCATCAGTACTGTGGAGGTTATTCACTGTGAAGGGATATCATCATTACTGTGGATGATGTTCATTACTGTGAAGGGATATCATCAGTACTGTGGAGGATATTCACTGTGAAGGGGTATCATCGTTACTGTGGATGATGTTCATTACTTTGGAGGGATACCATAAGTACTGTGAAGGGATATCATCAGTACTGTGGATGATGTTCATTACTGTGGAGGGATACCATTAGTTCTGTAGATAATCATGGTATTCTCCGCGTTACTAAATATCCTCTTCAGATGGTGTCCCTCCACAGTAATGAAAATGCTCAACAGTAATTATGATATCCCCCAGCAGTACTGATGGTATCCCCCAGCAGTACTGATGTTATCCCCCAGCAGTACTGATGTTATCCCCCACAGTATAGATGATATCCCCCACAGCATAGATGGTATCCCCTAGCAGTACTGATGGTATCCCCGCGTTACTGATGTTTTCCCTCCACAGTACTGACCATTCTCCACAGTGCTGTAGGCATCCCTCCACAGTACTTTAAAGAATCCACTATTAGCTACTCTTATTTGTTCTCTAGTCCCAAGTGGCATGCAAACTCCTCCAAATGTTAGAATTCTGGATTGGATACCGCAGAACGATTTACTCGGACACCCAAAGACGCGGGCATTCGTCAGCCACATGGGGAATAATGGAGCAAACGAGGCCGCATTTCATGCAGTACCCTTGGTGGCAGCATGCTTGATGAGTGATAGTTACCAAAATACAGTAAGATTTGCAGAAAAAGCTAAAATGGCAAAATTCATAGACGTGAGAAATTCGAATTCATCTATATGGAAGAAAACACTCGAAGAAGTAATAGAAAACCCCAGGTGATTTTCTGTAATCTTTATCTACAAAATTGCATGTAGTTTTTGCCTGAAGCCCGAAATCAGGTGCGTCGGGGTGTCTTTTTTTCCTTGTTTGTGTGAATTCTATATGCCCCCTATTCATTGACCTTTTAACCTGAAAGTGAAAATGTAAAAATTATTTTTTTTTGCATTTCATCTTTTGAATTGGCAAGATCCATGGGAATACGATGATTGCGAAAATTAGACACCGAAAAAAATTTAAAAGCGCATTTCTAATTTTCTTGCCCTTTTTGAAGAAATCTTAAGGAAATAACTAACGATTTAATTCTGGTGAACAGAGATTTAGACCGAGGGGCATTTCACTCCCTTTTAAAGCGTACGAGATTTTTTAAAGAACAAAAGGATTTCCAGTGATTTTCAAGGGATTTCATAAGAACAATAGGATTTTCAGAAAAAGTGTACGAGATTTTTAGGGAGTGATTTGCCCCTCGATTTAGGCCCAGCAGGCCCTATATAAGATATGCGTGCTCACAGAGAATTTTCGAGGCTAGTTGAATTTAATTACAAGACATCACATAACCCATCCGTGTGCGCCATCAAAATAAACATGAACAAAGATTATTCATAAGGCATATCAGTGGTAACTGGGTTTGACTTATTGAAGCTTACAGTACTAAGGCACTGTTCATACGAGGAAAGACAACATATTCAGGTGGGATAGCCCATTGCAAGGTGACGTCTAGTCAACACAGTGATTTTTACGTCATAATAAGATTGTGTTCATATGGGAACCTAGGTGAGATATAACTGCCGAGTTCTCACTTATCAAATTTTGAATCCCCTTTATTGCTAGTTACAAGAAAAATGCAGTTCGTGTGTCGAAGCTGATGAGAAGTCGCCGAAGAAGTGGTGCGGAGAGGTCAGCTGATTTGATGGAATACACGTTGGATAATGGTGGAAGATTGCCTCACTTGAAAGCAGCCTCGTATGATCTTTCTTGGTATCAATATTTCTGTCTTGACGTCATCGCTTTCTTAATGGTCATCCTAGTTCTGATTTCTTTCATCATTTGGAAGGTGTTCAGTTTCTTGTGTCGAAGGGTCAAGAAAATAGTTTCAAAAGAGAAGGTTAAGAAGAACTAGTAATCGAAACAACCACATGCACCCAATCGTCTTGATTAAATATATCTAGTTTTCAATTCTTTAAGGTTTATATTCTTGTTTTTAATGTATTGTACATTCAATAACTTGTTAGTAGATGGCCCCTCATTCAAGAAAATTGTTTCAGATTGTATTAAAACCGTGAATTCGTAAGTTCCAATGATGATTATATGTAGATTTATGTTTCTAGAAAATAAAATCGAACTTTGGTATCTGATATGAATGAATATAACCAACAATGCAAAATTTGGTATCTAAATTTCAAAATGGAGTGAAGTTTGGTCAAAAAACTGAAATTGAAAACTGAAACATTAACAATAATCAAGGTGAAAATTATTGCATTGTAAATAGATTCTAGTTGGAAAAAAATAAGAAAGAATCTAGAAAATAACATCACAACCTTGAATTCGGACATTTTCATTTAAAAGAAAAAGTAAAATTTCCCTCTAATTACTTACAATAAAATGATAACTTTCACTTACCAGATCAAGTCAAAAATATTCATACCCCATCGCAAGGTTTATACAAGTAATCGGTATCCTGATCATTTGGATAGATTTGTCACGAAGCTTTCCAAGAAGCCACTTCCTGCCAAAACACATCAGCCCTACCACAAGAACAGAATCAATATCAAAACCTTGAAGTAGTTAGCAGGGCTTTCAAAATAAGCTGTCGGTCGTCCCTTTTGAGGGCATGACACCTTCGTTAGTAACCATCACTATCCACTTCAAAAGATTCTGAAAGAGGTAGGATCAAGTATAGACCCTTTTGGTAGTATTTTATTATGGTAGTAGGGTTGCATGGTAGTATGGTAGTAAGGATCCAGTATGAACCTTGAGGTTATAAGGATCTAGTATGGACCATTATGGTAGTATGGCAGTAGGATAGTATGATAGTATGGCATTAGGGTAGTATGGAAGTATGGGAATTATGGCAGTAAGGATGTAGTATGGATCTTGTGATTTCTTTCAAGAGTAGGGTTTGAGTAAAACAATATGTATGCTAGAAGTATGTATAATAAATGAAAAAAGAGGGTAAACAAAAAACAGATAAAATGATAAGTAAAAAATGAAAATATATCTACATATGGAGAGAGGGTAGTCCCAACCACCCAGCCCTACCATTGTCCCCCCTACAGCCCCACAGCCCCCAGCCAAGTCAGCAATGCCATAGTATTAAGTGATTAGTATTTCAGATGTTTGGAACAAGATTGCATTTACATGATTAAAGAGTTTCTTAGGGAGAGGGTGGTTATGTTGACATTTCCAACCGTCTGTTAAATAGTCTCATTTCCATTAATCCTGGGCTTTTATAGATGCAAATCATTAGCCGATACCCTAACACAGACATTTCGGGGCATTTAAATCAGAATGGCTTGTTGTTTTAGGTGCCCTTGCAGACCAGCGTCCGGGACCACCTTCGCATCTTTGTTAAGTTCATTGCTATTTTTTATTCATGGGTTTATCTGGTGAATCTAGAATGAACCAGGACGTCCTTGAAGTTCTTATGCCTTTTAAGTGCCAGGAAAAGGGGTGTTGTCCAAACATCTTTTAGTATTTCATCCTTGGTTATCAGATGCCAATGTTTCTTCAATGTTGTTCCAATCTGAATGGTTGTGTTATCAAAATGGTATAATAAAAGGGAGAAGTCTAGGTGTCTCATTAGTTGGTGTTATATCTTTGAATATCAATTCATGTTGAGTGTGCTGGATAGCTTTGCTGAATTGGTTCTGGATATTGGACAGGTTGTAACCCCTCCGAAGAAGGGTGACTCTCAGTTTGTTTAGTTCTTCTATCAGTTTTAATTGTTCGTGATGATTCTCCTATATCTCAGGGCTTGGCTGTAAATTATCCACTTCTTGCAACTTTCAGGGTTAAAGGAATCATTGTGTAAGAGAGTGCATATATCATTCGCTTTTACATACAATGTACTCTCCAGAAAACCTTGATCACTAAAATAAATTGTGGTATCAAGAAAATTTACATTAGATAATGACCTCTCGGCAGTGAATTTTATGGTGGGAAAGCATCGGTTCAGGAAGACCAAAAATTTATTGAGGGCAACCTCCCCGTGTCTCCAAACTACAAATATATCATCAATGAGCCGTTCCCAAATGAATGGTAATTTATTGTTTGGTGCATGGTTGAATATGTATTCCTCGCAATAGTGCATGAATATATTGGCAAAGTTTGGAGCAAATGGGGAACCCATTGCGGTACCATGGATTCGTCGGTAGTATTTATTATCAAATTCAAAAACTTTGTTTCAGGACAAAGTTAAAAATTTGTTTGAGGTATCGGATTGGTATTGATAATTGGTCATGGTAATACTCCTGAAGAGCTGTAAGACATCAAAGGTGACAAGGTAGTCTCCCGGGTTGGCTTCTTGACCTAGGGTAAATATTGTTTCTAGAAAGTGGTTGGTATCTTTAATGTAGGCTGGTATCTCTTTGACGATGGGTTTAAGATAAAAATCTAGGTATTGAGATAGGGCCAATCTTGGCGACAGGCAATCAGAGATGATTGGTCGGCCAGGACAATTTGTTTTGTGAATTTTTGGTAGCATATAAAAAGTAGGGGTACTTGTCTCGGAAGAAGGAGAGAGGAACTTATGCCAGTCATTGTCAATAGAGCCTCTTGTCTCAAGGTGTGTTAAGAATATCCATTTCCATTGCAAGCCCAGGAGTGGGATTAGTCTCTATCTGTCCATAGCAGAGTTGATGGCCTAATTGGTTATAAGCTTCCTCTATATAGTATTGAGTTGGCCCCTGAACTATTTTGCCCCCCTTGTCAGCAGGTTTTATAATGAACTCTTTATTGTTCTTGAGGAAAGCAGAGCAGTTTGTTCCTCTTGGCTGAAAAAATTCTCAAACTTTACAACTTTTTAAAGCAGCTATGAAAAATTTGAATTTTACCTGCAACTGCAGGTTATGTGAGGATTTTATTGTAAATTTAAGGTTTATTTAGATTTATTGTAGGTTTTATACTATTTGTATCAGCAATAGTTGGCATTAATTAGCCAAGTGCTATATCCAACTCTGGCTTTAAATAAATGAATTATTATTTAAAACCAGAGTTGGATTATCAGAATTGTATTAGGGTAGTATGGTAGTAAGGATCCAGTGTGCACCTTGAGTTAGTAAGGATCCCAATGGACCTTCATGGTAGTATGGTAGTTTGATAGTAGGGTATTTGGGTAGTATGGTAGTAAGGATCCAGTGTGCACCTTGAGTTAGTAAGGATCCCAATGGACCTTCATGGTAGTATGGTAGTTTGATAGTAGGGTATTTGGGTAATATGGTAGTAAGGATCCAGTGTGCACCTTGAGTTAGTAAGGATCCCAATGGACCTTCATGGTAGTATGGTAGTTTGATAGTAGGGTATTTGGGTAGTATGGTAGTAAGGATCCAGTGTGCACCTTGAGTTAGTAAGGATCCCAATGGACCTTCATGGTAGTATGGTAGTTTGATAGTAGGGTATTTGGGTAGTATGGTAGTAAGGATCCAGTGTGCACCTTGAGTTAGTAAGGATCCCAATGGACCTTCATGGTAGTATGGTAGTTTGATAGTAGGGTATTTGGGTAATATGGTAGTAAGGATCCAGTGTGCACCTTGAGTTAGTAAGGATCCCAATGGACCTTCATGGTAGTATGGTAGTTTGATAGTAGGGTATTTGGGTAGTATGGTAGTAAGGATCCAGTGTGCACCTTGAGTTAATAAGGATCCCAATGGACCTTCATGGTAGTATGGTAGTTTGATAGTAGGGTATTTGGGTAATATGGTAGTAAGGATCCAGTGTGCACCTTGAGTTAATAAGGATCCCAATGGACCTTCATGGTAGTATGGTAGTTTGATAGTAGGGTATTTGGGTAGTATGGTAGTAAGGATCCAGTGTGCACCTTGAGTTAATAAGGATCCCAATGGACCTTCATGGTAGTATGGTAGTTTGATAGTAGGGTATTTGGGTAGTATGGTAGTAAGGATCCAGTGTGCACCTTGAGTTAGTAAGGATCCCAATGGACCTTCATGGTAGTATGGTAGTTTGATAGTAGGGTATTTGGGTAATATGGTAGTAAGGATCCAGTGTGCACCTTGAGTTAGTAAGGATCCCAATGGACCTTCATGGTAGTATGGTAGTTTGATAGTAGGGTATTTGGGTAGTATGGTAGTAAGGATCCAGTGTGCACCTTGAGTTAGTAAGGATCCCAATGGACCTTCATGGTAGTATGGTAGTTTGATAGTAGGGTATTTGGGTAATATGGTAGTAAGGATCCAGTGTGCACCTTGAGTTAGTAAGGATCCCAATGGACCTTCATGGTAGTATGGTAGTTTGATAGTAGGGTATTTGGGTAATATGGTAGTAAGGATCCAGTGTGCACCTTGAGTTAGTAAGGATCCCAATGGACCTTCATGGTAGTATGGTAGTTTGATAGTAGGGTATTTGGGTAGTATGGTAGAGGATCTAGTGCAAGCCTCCAGGTAGAAAGGATCTAGTATTATGGGTACCCATCCACCCGAATAGTGGAGTGACAAGGTCTTTTACTAGTGGCCGGGGAATAGAGTACTTCTCTGGACAAAAAAAAAGCGCAAAGAACTTTGCTGGATCTCTGTGGTCCAGGCTAAAATGCAAAGAATTATTCAAGGGTGATTTCACAGCAAGATGAAGGACTATGGTCACACTGTTCTGTTGGGCTTCTGCACTGTTGCAGTAAAAGTTGTGGGTGAAAAGCAGTCAAAAGTAGGCAGATTAACTTTTGAAAATGTCATTTCAATTGGTAATTTACTGTATTCAGTTTGGGATTTTATTTGAATAAATGTTTTGTAATATGTAACAAGATAAAATATCATTACACAGCTTTTATATGTAAATGGTATAAAGAGTTATCTCTACCTATACCTATTATAGCAGACAATTGCAGAATAATATGCATAAACATCCTTCACGGTTGAGATTTTCTAAAACAGTTAATGCATATTTGATAACAGGCTAAATTTAAGATAAGCTAATCATACAATATCATTGAATGTGAACCTACATGGCTTGATGAAAATCCACAAAAAACATCCAAAAATTGAAATGACAAGCAGGAAGGGAGACACGAGGCTTAAACAAAACAGCCTTTGACACGCACAGCCATAAAAATCTTCAAACTCTTCATCTGGGTATTGAGGCAGGGCTTTATATGAATCAGACCTGGAAAACATAAATGAATAAAGACCCTTAAACAATATCAGGTAGGCAGTCAGCTCAAAATGTAGCATACAATGATATGGTAATATACTACGATAATCGTAGTCTACTTCAATATTGACCGGATCCTGGGTGGAAAATTTGTTTATGGCATACCATAGGCTTAACCCACAACTATTGTTTCTAAATACTGATTGTTCTACCATTGTTTTCAACATTTCTCCACAAAGGAGATCTTCAGCTCAACATACATTTATTTCCAGTATGGGACAGGATAAGAACGCTGTAAGGTTTAGCTTTTGAATCTGACATGCACAAAACACAAAGCTAGGGACAGCATCCCTGAGCATCCCATCAATCATCTGACCTTCAAAATTCCTTCACTAACAAAATCTACACATGATATGGATGTGGCACAGTTGAACAAATTCACAGTACTCATGTTTGTATGTTCGACCAAGATTTAAATTACACAGGACAGATTCGAAAATTGATTTCCTAACGAATAAAAACCTTTTAGGCCACAGAAAATGTATCTTTTTAAACAAGCTTATAAACCTTGAAAGTCTTCAAATAGACAAAGTAGGAGCTTCATCATGCTCCAAAATTTCCATAAGATTTGATTTGTTAAAGATAATTATCAAAATTTTAAACCTGCGCACGGCTATCTGCTAAATAATCACCACTATCCTAAACCAGGACAATAAGTTAGCACAGTAAACTTGATGTGTTCACAACTCCAGGCTTATCCACGGTGAGGCATTAATTCTTGTTTCGGATTAAATCCTTCTTCAGAGCCATGTAATAACAACATTTATTCATAAGGCATGGTCTAACACGGGTAATTAAATCATACCAGAGCAGGCTACTGCAATAGACCGTTTGCAATTACCGGTGTTAGACCATGCCTTATGAATTAATGTTAAAACAACATGGCTCCGAAGAAGGATTTAACCCATAGCTATGTATATTCTAGTAATGAGGAGAATGTTTGTGAAATTTTCAAGAAAATCTGTTAGAGGGTTTTGAAGAAATTCACGCTTAAAATTTGTAAATATTTTATTTTTGCTCCAACGTCACACAAATTTTCAAATCTATCCTAAGGATTTATGGAGACCAGTGTATTTTCTTAAGAGTGCGCAAGAAATGGGACCAATTGAATGCAAATAGAATGTGCAGGTGCAAGATGCAAATGATAGATGGGAGGGATGCCGTCCCCAGTGGTGAGGGTGCACAAAGCCAAGGGCCGTCAACAAATAATGACCTTTCACAGTTTCATGTTATCTTTAATACCATCTTGGTAAAAGAATACCTATCTCTGCCTTCTTTTTATGCCCAATTAAAAGTTCTTACAAATCCTCATATCTGATTTTCCAACAAAAGAGGATCATGGCATCAAAATTTCCAAATTTTGCAGGGCCCAAAATTTCCAACAGAACAAAGTAACATGCTGACAGAGCCTTGCTGAATATTTTCTATGCGGACACAGATCATCTGCACTGATTAGGTCACAAGTCCCCATAAATATCGTAGCATGCTACGTTGTTATGATCGCAGTACCTAAGTCGGGACCTTAGATTACACATAAAGGACTAAGTGCAATCCTTAATTCAAATTCAAATTCAAATTCATATAATTCAGCAACAAATTTTAAAGTTAATATACAGATACTACATGGTATATTACTTATTATACAAAAACGGTGACATTACAAATATTAGTTGCTTAGGACGCCAAGAGAACCGAAACGGTTTTCGAGCTTGGCACCCTATTACAGTTTAACACAACAAGGTAGTAAAATACATTTTGATCTGAATACAGCGTATAATAAAAATTTCAACAATGGAGAGCAATAATTGTTTTTCTAATTTGTACTACTATAGTATTGAACTTATTATGAAAAAATCAGGGAAAGGTTCGGAATTCTTACCGATGAATAGATGATGATTTTGCTTCGCTCATTACTTTCGATTCGAAATACTACATACTCATCACACTCGCTGAAAAAAGAAGAAAGAGTAACTGAACCAAACCAAACTGCGTTTATAACATTTAATTTACCCTCCAGGGTTCAGTTTTCGTTGCTGTTGTTGCAGATGTTGTTGCTGCTAAGGTTGCTAGTGCAGTAATGGAGCACAGGGCTTGTGCAAGATATTCAACGCCCCTTTTTAAACAGCCCCTTGAATACTTGAATAGAATTTCCCATTCAATGATATTTTCAATAAACCCCCTGTATACAATGCCCCCTTCTTAAGAAGCGTTTCTTCTTAAACACATTATCTCTCAAAGTATACTGCCAGTCTGAGCTATGCCTTTACCCTATAACGGCACTCTTGCTTGGCTCTTGTATGGGCCACAATGCCTAATTTGGATTAATGGACTAGAAACTTCTCGTGGGTGATGATTGGTTTTCCTACACCATACCAATCATTCACCTCTTTTCTGATTGGCCTATTTCGATCCATATCTGGGTAGCTATATAAATCATTTAGGTTTCTGTTTCGTTCTCTTTCTGACGTATTACTATTACTCTGTTGAGTGTCAGACGAAAAGCTTAAAGTGCTAATAAACCCAAAACGTTTTTTTTTGAAATTCGATAGAAATTGCCGATTTAAGAGGTTTGTCGAAAAGTTTTTTGCTCTATCTTGTTTATTTGCAATGCTATGAGGGTTCAAAGTAGCCAAAATCAGCTGTTTTCTGAAACAAAACCGCGGACTTTAAAGGTCTGGGGAGAGGAGTTGGATGCCGGAATGTACGTCATCAAGCATGGTCGAGTTGAGTTGAGCGCCGTAAAGGAAAAGAAATGCCGGGAAGAGTCACGCCATTCTTTAGGATGAAAGATTACTACTGAAATTTGCTATAATAGGCAGGAAATTTATCCATAAAGAGATTGAGGTTGGAATTTCTGTTTTTCCAACTGTTGAACTAGATTGCGGTGCTTTGTGGAGGTTGGAAAGCCAAGCCAGCTCACAAAGTAGCAGCGAGTATGCAAGACCTAGGCCCGATCGAAAAAGACAACTCGTACAGCGAGAGAGCATCTTCTAGTAAGCATTTTATTTTTCTTCTTTTTTCTTACTGACTGACTTATAGTTTCTTGGCAGTTTCTTATAAAATGAAAAGCATATCATCCGAAGTGTTTATATTTTTCTTGTTTCTAAGGGGTCGGCTTCAGATATCACCATCAGTGGGCCTAAGAAAGCCTTCAAAATCCGGGGGGATAGGGTGTAATCGAGACTTTTCAAACTAACTCAATGTCCAAATCACCCATGAACAAGTTTTTTGTTAAAATTAGTGATACTCAAGAATCAGCTTTGTGAAGAGTAGCCATTACTTCTCATCAATACTGTCTGATAGGCTATTCTATTAGTGGTGAAAATTTCTTATATTGCTTGTAAGAGACTTGTCCTGTGAAACTTTTCATAAAGAGAATTTGAGAGATGATTTCAACCTCAATTCAAAAACATTAATCCACCTCCTGGTGTAGAAGCTGAAGACTGAAGAAGGGCAAATGAAATCGACAACTTGTGTCGCATAAAAAGAACCTTTATATGCACAAACATTTCTTTCACTAATGTTTTTGCTATTGAAAAAAATAACAACATTAGGCCATCTTGCTGTCTGGTGTGCGATTCAATACATAAAGTTTGCCCTAGAGTTGATACTCATTGGAGAAATTTTCAAAATGTGTTCCACAACACATGAAATTCACCAAGTTCACCAACAGTGATCACTCAACGGATTTTGATGAAACCCCCTCCCCTATTACCAGCCCAATGCCAATAACTGATCACAAGTGGATTTTTGAACGACCCCTTATGAAATATAGACTCTATTTTTTAGATCAGCATTTTCAAACATAAAAACAATCTAAATTTTCTATTTGCTAATTGTAGAATTATACAAAATTTTTATTCTATTTTTAAAGCTTTTACAAAATTTCTTTCTTTTCTGTTATATTCATGTTTATATTTTTGCAGATGAAAGCAATGCACCACAAACAGTGGATAAACATCAAAGAAAAGAACAGCATCAGCAATCCACAAAAAGGGCAAAATATTTCTGCTCAAAAAATCAAAAATTTAAAGTGGAGACAAATTAAGAGTTGAATATAATTAAAATTGTAAATAACTGAAGATTTTAATACATCTCATCTACAATGCTTTGTTTAATTGTCTTCTTCATAAAATCCTGCCAATTTATCTGCAATGTATCTGATGTAAATTTTCTTCTAATTGCGTTATATGCATATGCTGGAAGAGGAATTTGTTCTCACTAGATAGCCATGGACCAACCTTGTTAACTCTCTGTAAGCAACAGCTCATAGATAGAAATCTGTAGAAAAAATAAGAAATCACAGCCTCAAATGATTTTTGGGATATTGTCATAGACAAGAGTGATTAATTGAGGAGTGGAGTGCAACCTGTGAAAGACTTGAATAGACAAATCTCCAAAATTTATTTCCGAAACTTCCAGGTTAAGTACATATTTCTCCAAAATTTTGAAATATATCCGACCGTGAAAATTTAAGATAATGAGTATACCACCCGCATATTCATATTTTCTACAGAACCCACAATTACACCTGGAAGATATAATATATATCAGTTCTTATTTCATAACTAGTAACTATTCTTAAAAAAGTTCGTAATTCAAGCTGTGTTGATCAACTAACAAAAATCATGGAAGTTAGTTGGCCTAAACTTTATAGAGGGGCCTAAATATGAACAGTGATTTTAGCCAAAACAAAAATCTCAAAATGATTAAAAAAGAGTAGACCTAAACTTCTTAAAAAAGCAACACAATATTAGGAATATATGAAGCAAGATTTATCTTTATTGATTGATGCTTGGGTGGGTTGCTGAAATCAATTTTTATTTTTACTTACCAAGTCTCTTTTGGCTCATTCCCGGCGAGACGACGTTCCGTTCTTTCGTTTACTTCTCTAACTCGTTGCCTTCTTGCTCTATACACTGATATTCACACAGCATCAGCCAAGAGTTCGTTCTGCTAAGGCTAGTTTTCATCATCCCAAACAGAATCAGTAATTTGCCCTACGTTTCCGTTATCAGCAGTGGCACGGCCTACTGCACTTTCAATGTCAACGTCGTCGTCCTCGTACACGGCTTCGTAATCTGAGTGATCCGCGCCACTGCTACTGCTTGTAGAAAAATCATCCCCAGAGTATGTTTCGGATGATATCGAGATTTCAGATCCAAACAGTATTTTAAGCAAAGGATGCTGAACAGAATGAGATGAAACTCCATGCTGAAGGTAAAACTTTTCGATGCGAAAAATCCAGTTAAAAACACGTGAAATTCAGTACTGAAGCCAAGGGCGCGAGCCGGCAAATGCCGGAATCTACGTCATCATGAAACTCGACCCAGCCTTCTTTTTCAGCGGTTTTTCACAAAAAATACGTTTTTTAACCGTCGATTTAAGGTACTTGTAAACAAAATTTAACATTCTTTTTTAATTCTTATGTGTGTATACATGATAAAGCTTCGAAAAATCAAAAAAAAGGTTTAGGGTTTATTAACACTTTAAGTAATCTATGTGTTCGTTTCATTATGTTTCCAATAATTCAGGATATATTGAAGGACTAGAAAATATTGATCACAGCCATTTAGATTGAATATAATCATGCCAAATGCAATCCGTTTGGAAAAGATGTGAGGGACTAAAGCACCCCCTGCTCTGCACCCCCTGCGCACTTGAATACTGACAAAAGGGATTGTCTGCAGAGTGGCAGCCATTCAATTCTTTGTATCAGGGAATGAAATTCTCATCCTAGTTAGTAACATGTGTGTACTTTGTCTTTGAGGTGCACCCATGGCAACAAACATACTTAATCATAAAGCCGACAGGTGTGTATTCATCTCTTCAGTAAACAACCTTTCCACTTTTTGGAGTTTCCTTTCCGTCCAATCACCCATTTTATCTACAACAAAACACAGAAATTGACTTTTATCTTTTTATGAGGCTTGTCGAGAATTCTTATCTAAAACTCAAAATGAAGATACGAGAACAAAAAGTTTTTTCGTCGAATATCTTATTACGTATTTTTTACTTCGAGCATCATACTCTAGGTTTAACATCCTTGAAAAGACTGTATTTTGATTCACCGAGAAAGGGAGATACGGCTTGTGAATAAATTTTGGTAAATCGGGTTGCCATTCATGATAATCTGTCTGATGATTACGAAAGCATGAAAATTTGAGTTACAGAGAGCCAGTCTCCTTTCTTGTTTCTCTTCTATATCGCTCTGTACCTTTGTACATCGAGCACTACGATGCGGTTTTAAACAACGCCATTGCTAGAGAGATAAGTAGTGTGAGATTATAACAAGAAGGCAATACCAAACAGACTAAACTTTTCATCTTTAAAATTCTGTTTCTTGGCTCCCACTCACTCATAAGGAGATATACTCTCTAAAAATATATTTTTAAAGCTGAGGTTTTAAATTCGAAACTGGTACCAAAGGTGGAATTTTCTCCCCAAGAAATTTCATGTTTCCACAAACCAACTTTTAAGCTTGATAAGTACTTTATTAACTACCACACCTTTTTGAAAAGAATCTGGGCTCCAGGCTTAGACCCTCGATGTTGCTGAAAAGTTTGCAAATAATAACAGCTACCAGCCCCTATCCCCAAAACCTGTTAATTTGCACTTAAATTTTCAAGAGGTCATTGCCTTCATCAAATGCATTTTTGCCGAAAGACATCCCCTCGATCCAGCACTAGTTGCTTATTGACTAATTGCTTATCAAGTAAAAGTTCAACTAATCATCTTCAGAGCTATATAAAAGTAATCATATGACTTCTGAAGCTCACATTAAAAGTAAAACAGAACTTCTGCTCTTCCTATCGGTCTTAATCGCAGGCTCGGTCATACCCAATCAGTGATGGTAAATCTATGCATCAGTGATGGTTAATATATGCATCAGTGATGGTAAATCTATGCATCAGTGATGGTAAATCTATGCATCAGTGATGGTAAATATATGCATCAGTGATGGTAAATCTATGCATCAGTGATGGTAAATCTATGCATCAGTGATGGTAAATATATGCATCAGTGATGGTAAATCTATGCATCAGTGATGGTAAATATATGCATCAGTGATGGTAAATCTATGCATCAGTGATGGTAAATCTATGCATCAGTGATGGTAAATATATGCATCAGTGATGGTTAATCTATGCATCAGTGATGGTTAATCTATGCATCAGTGATGGTAAATCTATGCATCAGTGATGGTTAATATATGCATCAGTGATGGTAAATCTATGCATCAGTGATGGTAAATCTATGCATCAGTGATGGTAAATATATGCATCAGTGATGGTAAATCTATGCATCAGTGATGGTAAATCTATGCATCAGTGATGGTAAATATATGCATCAGTGATGGTTAATCTATGCATCAGTGATGGTTAATCTATGCATCAGTGATGGTAAATCTATGCATCAGTGATGGTAAATCTATGCATCAGTGATGGTTAATCTATGCATCAGTGATGGTTAATCTATGCATCAGTGATGGTAAATCTATGCATCAGTGATGGTAAATCTATGCATCAGTGATGGTAAATATATGCATCAGTGATGGTAAATCTATGCAGCGATGCATCTTAAAATCTGAAATATGACGTAATAACAGGATTGGGCGCTGATGAATTAGTCACGTCACCAAACAGGAGCTCTCATAAGGGGCACTAAGATGCCAATAGAAATGTTTCTAAATGAAAGTTAAGGAAATTATTGTTGAAAAATTGTTGCAATATTTTCAATGTTAACATTGTGAAGTAGAGAAAAATCGGAAACAAGACAAAACATTATAACTGCTAAAGCTTTGCATCTGAAATCCATATAGTGACAAGAATTCGTTAGGTCTTATTTCATTTTTGTCTTTCTAATGTACTACTCTGATGAGTTTTAGACGAAAAGATTAAGCAGTTGTTACTATGTTTTCCGATATTCCTCACCATCTTCAAGTTCCCTACCGATCAGATACTGTTCTGGCACACTACTCTAAGGAGTGTCAAATAAAAAGCTTAAGCAGTTATAATGTTTTGCAATGTTTCTTCTTTCTCTCGCTATCCTCAAGGACTACATTGATAAAATATTATTCTGACGTCATCCACAAGAAGATTATCTCTAGGATCATAGGCCATTTTACGGCTAGAGGAAGGCGAAGTTTGTTTTCCGGGGGTTCCGATTCCTAGACCTATAAGTCTTACAGCACCCTAAGAACGTAAGTCCATACTAAACATTCATACTTTTATCACACCACTTGAACAACTAACCTTTAAAGAAACAAGGTTGGTAAAACCCCCTTAAAATTTCTAATGTCATTCAATCGTACAGTGATGAAATCTCGTAACAATGAGGCCTACTTTCTGAATTACATATTCATTAAGGATACCATAAATACAAAATACATGGCAAGAAAACTAAAAGAATTAGAAATCATAATAACAACTAGGGCTTTGCGTCCGACAGTCATACTATTGTAATGCGTCAGACCAGTCTTTGATCGTTAGAGAACTTGAGGATCATTAGGAAACATAGTTAATCATGATAACTATCTGAAGCTTTGCGTCTGACACTCATCAGTGGCTACCTCAGAAAAAGAACGCATTGTTACACCCAGATAAGGGTCAGAAGAAAAGTTGATGTTCCTTCTCTATTGATCAAAGACGATGAAACAAAAGCCAGAACCCCCTGATGTCGTATGTGTATCCCCTGGATTTCGCCTCGCCAAAAACTTCCCCTTCTCATACTGCACAATAAAACAAACTTATAAAAAATAGGGTGAACTCTTGATAGAGGCCTAGCAGGTCTTTCTGTATGACTCATTAACATGTTTTGAGGACGTCTTTGTTTGTACAGACTTCACCACGGTTATAAATGATTAATTACCGCACGCGGCATTGCAAACGTACAGTTGGCGGCGCGCATTCCGGATATCCTCGCTTCTGCGTTTCCCTAACCTACAGTTTCTCCAGCCACCACACGACTCCACACTAATTCCCAACCCAGCGAAGTACTAAGTTTCGTATCCGTTCGCTCGCTCGCAGAAATAAACTTGTTAGTTTTGCGTCTTGTGTTGTGACTCAGAAACCTGCCCAGCATTGGTTGTTTTCGACAGTACCTGTTTTTTGCGGTAGGCGAGTTGTGTGCGCTTGAATGGCACCGGTAGGACCTCCTTTCAAAGCCACTCACACCTGTTCAGCCTTATTCCACTTCTTGGTCTTGATCATACAATGTGAGGTAGAAAGCCTGGAGAAAACAATTACCCGAGCTCTACAATCCGGCAGGCAGGTGCGTGCAACGACACTGAAACGTTGTGGTTATGCTGCCTTGATGGTTTAATTGTTCTGGTATCCGACGAGAATCTAAAGTCAACTTAAACAAATACGCTTCAGTGAGGTATTCGAAGGCAGATGAAATCATCGATTATGAAGTCGCATTACTCATCATTGACTCAAGCGTTTTGTTGATGTTTTCAAGTACACGGTGCTCATCTATTACTGCAGGAATCGAGTTGATACTATCGTAATTGGCTTTGTATGTATGCGTGAAATTCGACGCAAATTTAAACACTTACGCCTCTACGAAGAATTTGAAGAGAAATTTAGTAACACCGAAATTATCACTTTCGTTTCGGTGGTGTTTTTCAGAAACAGGAAGTTCATCAAATACACCACGCATTGATATTGAATTAATAACTCGATAATTGGCTACACATACAAATATCCGAAGGGAACGGTTGAGGAAATTAATTACCGAATAAGATATTTCATATTTGTTTGAAGATGTTTTGAAAATGCAGTGTTTGTTGGTAAAGGATTCTCGATAAATTTCCTTCGCTACTGGTTCCTTTTATCACAAGATGTATGGCATTCATCCCTACAGCTGAAAACTTCTTAATCTCAACTTAAACAAATAAGCCATAGCGAAAGAGTCGAAGAAGAAGTGAATGGTTGAATGAGATGTATCATATTTGTTTTGATGATGTTTTGAAGATGCAGCGCTTGTTGATAAAGAATTCTTGATTGGATCCTGCCATACTCAGATCGATATATTATCACGTCTATAGTTTGCTATTCATGCCTACAGCTAAGAACCTCTTAATCGCAACTTAAACAAATAAGCTATTGCGAAAGAGCCGAAGAAGGAACTTAATTACTGAATCAAAATATTCATCTTCATTTCCTCGCGTTTTGAACAACACAGTACTCTCAATAAAGGGTTGTTGAATAATTAACTGCATAGCTCGAATTGATATTTCGTTCATTGCAAGATTGGCCATCAAAGATAAAAGCGTTTGCGTTGAAGCAACAAAGATGATTTTATCGATAGTGAAGATGTTGCTATCGATATCACTTCATTGTCAGATATAAAATCTTTGGAAATACTCTATTTTCAAATAAATTGTGTTCATTCTCGAAATTTATGTGTAACGGGGAGACATTGAAGTACGCTTCTTTCAGCGAATTCTAAATACGTATCCAAGCAAACAAGACGAAGTTCATTTTGAGAGTGGGAAGAATATTAATAGAATCATACGAGTATAATTGGATTTCATTTGGTCAGCTTTGCAGGCAGGATAGTGAGAGGTAATATTACGTTGACGCATTTTCCAAATCTCGACTCACACCAAGACAAAATAAAAGGAGTTTCCCTTGAGTTACAAACACACGAGAGTTTCTGGACAGAGTATAACCTTAGCAGGTTTTTCATCAGCATAAGAAAACACAATTTAAAAAGTTGAAGCACGCTGGCTTACGCGGGTTATCACTTTATATCCAAGCAAATCGAAGAGAGGATTTTAGTCTGGCGATTAAGTTAGTGATTTAGTCGAAGTACGCAGAATTGATTGGTGAATGGAGACTGGGATATAATTCTCAGATATCAAAAGTATTCCTGAACAAAAACTCAATACCATCTTTGGAGCATTCACAAATTTTGCATTTTGATAAAACCGACGAGACCATATTGCCTAAATACATCACCATTTTCAAGAAGTTTTTCATTTTACGCATTTAGAAGCACCCCTGGCTCAAATCTAGGTACTTAATACCGTCTTTCGAGCATTAACGAATTTTGCGTTTCTTTAACACCGACGAAACCATATTGCCTAGATATATAACCACTTTCAAGAAGTTTTTCATTTGACACATTGGAAATTATTCCTGGTTCAAATCTAAATACTTAATACCGTCTTTGGAGCATTAACAAGTTCGGCATTTCTTTAAAACCGAAGAAACCATATTCAATAAGAGATATTCAATAGATATTGCTAGCTTTGAATAATTAGTAATCATTTGAAGTTAAATAAAACGGAGTTCATATTTAATGTATTTTAGATCTTCGCCTTGGAGTTTAGTCACTTAGGCAGGGTCATTTTGTTGGAGGGACCAGGAAAACCTCATATTTTGGAAAGGGAATAGTTGGCTGTAAATACTCTTTATCTGCAGCATATCTATTGTTAAAAGGTTACCGAGTAAAAAGAGACGCATGCAGTGCAAAGACTAAACGAATCGTGAACTGAACTCTTCAGAAATACTGATTTCCATTACTGAAGTCATTTCTGAAACATTGTCATATTGATAAACAATTGCCAAGAAGAAAGCTTTAGAGTTATATCCTGCATCTATTTCAACCGAATGTTATCTAAAATCATACTTCCAAAGTGAAATTTAAAAGCCCGACGGACCTCAAGTTTGTACTATAGCAAAGCTGTCTTTGGAGAGGTGTTTAGCCAGCTGAATAGCCTGTTATCATTAAGATAAGAAATGCTTTTTCCTACAGAATCATAGCCTAGCGAAGACTCTCTTCTTCTCGGCTAGTAACAACAGAGTCAGACGCACGTGAGAGGTTAGACATAGATTTTTCGCTCTGCTATAAAAGACGGTATTAGTTTCATTCTGCTATATATAGTGAAGTTATATGGGAATTTAACAAATTGCAAATTGAATTGTATGGTTCGTGCTTATGGTTTGAGCATCCACATAGCCTGACATATATTTCTTCTACCAAGAGAAAGAAAGACAACACTTGCTTGCTATAGATCATAAAGAAAACAATCATAGAGAATACGGATTTAAATTTATTCTCTCATCGTCTGCATCAAGACGGAAGAAAATAATCGAAAAGCTGCACGAAAGAAACAACAACGATGTATATTGATAACAGCTAACAAGTGTCAAGCATGAACTACAAAGAATAACTGAGCTTTCATCTACTTAATTATCTTGCCAAAGCTAAACCCGAGCAAACATCTAGATAACAGTCGACTTTGGTTACATAGTATCGATAAAGCTGAGCTGGAAAACACAGCTACCCGAAAATGGGTGCCTTGCTAACACAACAGAACATCAGAACGTTGCTACTCATAACATGCACAGTGACATACATGTTGGTCGGAGCTGCAATTTTCAGTGCCTTGGAGTACGACAAGGATCAGGAAGAGCGCAAGAAATACCTCCAGATTTACAGAAGACTGCAACGGCAGTATAACATATCGAAGTTCGACATGGGTGAACTGACGAGGTTTCTACACAAACGGAAACACGTGGAGTATGCCCTCGAGCCTTGGAGTTTTGCAGGATCGGTCTACTTCACTGCTGTTACCATCACTACAATTGGTAAGTCCTTTCGGCATTTCATTCCTGAATATAACTTCTTTTGGCTGCAGACCACTCCTAGCTCTATACTATCAAGTTATTTGATACTGTACTAACGTCCCCTTCTTTTGTAAATAAAGCTCTTTGTAGCCTATCGTAGGCTAGCAAATTAAACATAAACTCACATACGAATAGGAGCATTAAAAACCTAGGACCTCATATACCACTCAATGTAGTGATGCTACCGTACCCCCATCTGGGTATAAAGCTTCTTTTAGCCTTAAGCAGGTTAGCAAGTTAAACATAAACTCACTCAAAAGTAGTAAACGTATTAGGAGCTTGTGTTCCTTTTGGGATTTATTGTCTGCTACCGAGTCCTTTCTGGAAATAAGGCAACTTGTGGCCTTTCCAATGGTAGCATTTTCAAACATAAAATTGCTCATTAGAAATACTAGGACCTTATATACTACTATATGAAAGTGATGTATTGCATGCTATACAGTGTTTCTACTAGAAATAAGGCAACTTGTAGCATTTCGCAGGCTAATATTTAAAACATAAACTCACTCACTCACTAATTAAAGATACTAGGATCTCATGTACCACTAAATACAGTGATGTAGCGCATGCTACCATGTGCCTTCTGGAAACAAGGCCTCTCTTTATAAGTTTGTATGCTAGACTCATATCTTGAGTAGTAACACCGATTTGGCTGGTTAGCGGAGCGTTGTAGCTAAAGCTGAAGTTATAGGCTCGTATTAACAGACATCCGACCTCGCCTTTTCACTGTATTCGAAAGAGACATCGATATCAACCAAGGCCGAGTTTTATTAGTGAAGCACGACAATACAAACAAAGCACCACGTGGGACAGTTATTAATAAACAGCAGCTTGCAACAACAAAAATGCAACTGAAGCTGCCGAACAGTTATTCAACAAAAAGGTATTGTGTTTCTGTCCGCTTTATGACGCATTTCTCTGATGAATTTCAGACAAAAAGGTTGAGTCGTACAGCAAGTCTCGCTTTGTTTACTATTGATCTTGCTGTTCTGTCTTCATAAGTGCTTATTGTAAATCTTTACATTCAGAATACGAGGAAGGGGAGCGTGATAAACACATTCGAACTTATTAAGGCTGCTAACAAAAAAGTATTACGTCTTTGTTCTCTTTCCGGCGTATTACTCTGAAGAAGTTCAGACGTAAAGCTTTTGTAGTGTACTAAGTTTCGCTGTGATCCCTATTTGCTTTGCTATTTCGTTTTGACAGGTATTCATTAAAACTCCTTTCCAATCAGGACACTAAGAAAGACAACGTATTTAACACATTCGGACTAATCAAGGCTGCTTCTAAAACGTTATCAAAAGTAGGCACCGCTTGACAGGCAACACTTAATACAACAAACAATCCAGCATCTGCCAGCTCTTCAACTCTTCTTGCTTAAGGCTGAAATACACGATCAGTTTTTTTCGTCAGTTTTTTCTCTTGAGGTGAAATTTGAAACGTTTTCTGACGTTTTTTACTGATCAGTTTTTTCGAAAGAAGGACTTGTTGAAACTTCCAGTCAGAAAACGTCACCAAACGTCTCAAATTTTGACTGAAGAGGAAAAATTGACGAAAAAACTGACGAAAAAACTGATCGTGTATTTCAGCCTTTAAGAAGGAAATCGAGCTAATTTCCATTCTTCTCTATTCCATCTACTTTCTACTTTTCAGAACTTTTTACTATTCAATCGAGTTGGATGGTGAGAATGAAAAATGGCTCGAGTAGGATTTGAACTCACGAACATATTCGGCACGTCAGTGCTCTGCCAACTGGGCTATCGGGGCAGTTGATGTTACAACTCCTGCTTCTTCTCATTTTTACTATTGCTACCTATTACTACTTTCACTCATTTTACAATCCACACCAATCGATTACCAACAGCAATCTAGATCATTAAAAGAAGAACCATCCTACTCCTCCTCACACAACGCAGCAGTGTTTTACAACCACATAAAACTATTTACATTGATGATAACAACTCAATCAACATGGCTTTGTGTAGGGGAGGGAATCGGAAATTGTTTTCTTCGTCCTCGCAGTTCAGGTGTGTCGTACGACTGCTGGGAATATTCGAGATAGGAAATTACGTCCTGCAATTTTTACACGGATCGCTGTTGATAGTGATAAAAATCTAAAACACGATTTTAAATAGGTACACTCTTTTTTATGAGCGCTCGATGTATTCTTGTTGGCTGCTCTTATGTATTTTTCCATTTCTACGATGACATAAACAAGCTTTCTAAAGATTATGTATAACACATGATATCATAAGACATACAATAAGCTATTACAATATCATTATAAATCATCATGAAAAAGCTCATTAGAAATCTTATATTCTGTTGATTGTGATTAAGATTTTAGAAGAGAAGAGAAGAAGTCAAGACTTGTGGCCTAAGTTTTGCTATATTTCTTTACTGGACCAGGACAGTTCTATGCTTTACGTTGAAATTTATGACCAACTAATGAAAATTCACTTTGTACAAGATTTTGCATTACAACCGAATAAACAGAATACAATTTAGATAAAAGAAATTGAATTGAAGATATAATGACACTGATGAAATGCCTGTTGAAGGGTTCAGACTGTGAAGAGTTTCGATTCTTCCCATTGTGACTTTTCACCCAGGCGAGCACACTCCATTAAAAGACGGTGTAGCGAGAATGGTGTGTGATGCAGCCTATAGTCAGAGAATCAGGCCGAGAGCATAGTTGATAGGTTAGTGACGTAGCATGGAAGTAAACATCAAACGATTAGAATGAATGGCTATGCACTGCTTTGAATGAAAAGCAAACTACGAGAGAAAAAATCTCAGAACTAGTCGATATAAAAATAGGGCCTAAATGAATTTCTACTTCATATTAATCACAGCTTAAGGTTTTTATCTTCAAACAACTACTGAACAACTACAAGACAAGAACTGGTGATGTAATCGAAAACGAAAAAGCAAAATTGTCTGCCTCTTCAATCAATAAACAATGACAGTTGACAATGACAATGACAGGTATGTATGGCTACCTAATTAATAAAAGAAAACAAAAACAATGGATTGTTTGCCTCCATGCTGATCAATTTTCATTTTAGGAGAGAATATTTACCGAAAGACCCACAGAATACAATCATAACTTGTCAGTGTTTGTCCTTCTAAACAAATACTCCAATACCTACTATACGAGTAGAAGGCAAATTAATTAAAAACAGCAATGCAACAACATTAATCAACGGAGTTGTATTTGATGTCAGTGGGAGAATGCAACATGTAAGAGGTGAAGTTTGTTTATAAAGACTTTTAAAAGAGTCGGACTGAAAGGACTCTGCAAACAAAAAACAAGAAAGAATTTCGTAAACAAGAACGGAGTTTGGTTTATTAGCTGTGGAGATCTATATCGTGGTCTAGATATCGTCCAGAAATGCAACTCATAGAAGGACCATTTGTATTAAACATAAAGAGCAAGTAAATATATCCTTACATACACGGTTCGGATCATGTCTATATGCAAGTGACGTCAATTTGATCACTGAAAGCACGATTACACACAAGTTAATTATGTTAATTATGCTAACTTATGAGATAACATCATAATCTGATTACTTAAGGTTGTAGACTCATAGGCTTTACATTACATTTTTTGCTGGAATTAGCTGACAGTGGATAAATGTAAGCGCACGGAGGTGTTATAGTATAGATATAGTATAGATGAACCTCATAATTTGTGATGTATGTATGTTTGCATATATTCATCACTAAAAACTATTTACAATATTGAAAATATCAAATGAAAATTGTTAAGAATATACCATACATTGATTCATATTTGAAAATTTTATCATTTTCTTTTTATCATTATCATTTTCATAATTTTATAATCTTTTCAGAAAGAGAACAACGTTTTTCAAGAACATGTTTCAATTATAGTAATAATCATCTACAGCTGTTTACAAATGAAAGTAAGATCCAAAGTTTTAAACGTAACTGAACAATGAAAATGTCAAGGGATATACATTATTGCGAAATATAAGTACAAAGAATGAAGAAAGTATAATTATATTTCGCAATAATGTATATCCTTGACATTTTCATTGTTTAGTTACGTTTAAAAACTTTAGATCTTACTTTCACTTGTAAACAGCTGAAGATGATTATTTTTATAATTGAAACATGTTCCTGAAAAACGTTGTTCTCTTTCTGAAAATCTTATCAAGTTTATTGCTGCTAAGATCAATTTCATAATCAATCTGATATTGATTTATTTTCATATTTGTAATATATAAAGACAAAACCCCTGGCTACGGTGACAGGGATAGCATTGAAAAGGTCCAAATGACCTTATTTCCATAATGGTCCCCTAAGAGGTATGCTAAACAAGAAATCAAATGAGAAAATTGAATAACGTTCAGGCTTCTTTTTGATATAAAAAATGAATAGCAGCGTGAAATGGAAGTGAAATACGTGTGGAGCAATTTTTCTTATTCAAATCATACATACACAGCATTATAGATGAAAAAAGAGGTTAATCTACTTAGTTTATCAATTGCTTCAACGTCTTTTTATGTTGGAGAAAAACTGAAGTAACAGGAAAAACCTTTACAGTGAAGGGTAAACCTTTAAAAGTCCGCCACGCTTAAGTGCTTGAAATATGAAATGATAAAAGAGTTGTGTTATCATGTTTACTACAATGAAACAAATAATTTTCTTCGTTAAAAATTATGACGTATATCGAATGTCAGAATGAGACCAGGACTTATGACTTTACGCATTCACGTCCTGCAACTGATCAATCAGGCCACTCCGATTGACTATGACGTAACAAATTCACTCGTACCCAGACTTCTGATTCAATACGATGGTTCCCAACACTGTGTTTGATTCAACTGCACCCTGGGTACGAAACCCTCAGTTTGAAAATATGACGTAATTTTTCTAAATTGGAAATCAGGTAGCTATAGTAACTTAACTGTGAGATTTCTAATCTTAAATGTGTCGCTTTTTCTTTATCAAAGCATTTAGATCGATCAAATATGGTGATAAAATGTAAAAATGTGTTTTTAATTCTATAAGATACACGAAAGCATCCGAATAAATGGCTTTTATCATATCGAAATTAATGCAAAGGCTATGAATCATGTAAAACAAGCATCTCATGCTTAATGCGAAGGGATAAGCGACGGTTTTCAACTTAATTCCAGCTTTAGATCTTAAGCAAGATGATTTCTCAGCTGAACATATAATTGATATAGATCTAAAGTGGAAATATCTGCTGAAACGTCATTTTTGATAAGCGATTGTCTTGAACCAATTAGGCAATGCAAACATTTAAGCTATCATGGAATTAATCCAAGCTTATCTTAAATCTACATTTCTAGTCAATCAATCCACGAGGCAAGGTCTAACACGGAGATACATTCCCACGATTGGGCTCGTTGTATGCCTCCACCAAGTCTCGAGAAGCCCTAAATTCGTGCATCAATTCATAAGGCATGGTCTATTCTAAGAAGTGGGCTAGATATGGCCTGAAGCAGGGAAATATATTCAAGAAGGCAACCATATTTGCTGTATGCCTCCAACGAATCTCGAGAAGCCATGAATTATCACATAAAGTCATGAGACATGGCCTAACACGTGGATATATATTCTCACAACACTATATTCTCAGTTCTGATATGCATCCACCAGACCTTGAATCTGGGACCTTGCAAACTATTGACCAGCACGCCAACCACTGTCCTAGACCAGGACAATGATTAGTTTGCGCATTAGTTTTATGGTGTACTAGCTCAAGCTTTATCTACAGCAGAGGTATCGATTCATATTTACGATTAAATCACTCTTCAGAGCCATGTAGAGCCAGTGCATAGACTCACCAGGTATGGCATGGTCTAACAGAGAACATATTTTCACAACAAGGGGGCTACCACCATTGAAACATGCCTCAAAAAGGTCTCGAACCTGGGACCATCCCAACCATAGGCCAACGCACTAACAACTTTCCTATATGGATAAGTTCCAATTCACTCAGTAATAAGATACCTAGCAGCAAAACGGGTATTTGTGAACATTTTAGATCTGTGTTTACTCAATAAACCAACAATCATAGTGAATCAGGAATAATGATTACATACCGATTATGGTCTTTCATTGCTATAGGCAGCAGCAGGCCCTCGGTTCCTTGATCGTTTGATCTCAAAAATGCATCAACATTATTTAGAAAGTAAGAGGGTATTAGTTGCCGCAATAAAAGGTTATTTGCAAGATATATGATCAAAAAGAAAAGCGTTAAATATTTTCTAAGAGCTCTTTCATCAAAATGGTCCCTTGAGATGTATAAAGCACAAGATAAACTTAGTAAGATGGCGAATATCGGAAATATGATAACTTCTTAAACCTCTGACACTCATCAGAGTAGTAAGTCAAGAAAACGACACCTAACAAATCATTATACCTAGATGTGGATACGGTTAGCCAATCAGAAAGGAGATTTAATAATTGGTTTAGTGAGAAACAACCAATCATGACGTCATTAGGGAAACAAGCAGAAACGTCTTTTAGATATTTTCAAACTCATTTTAACAAAGCCACAAGATGGACCTTATTTATTACGTACGACATGCAGTGTTTTAGTGCATACTTTTGTAACCCTTCTTGGAATAAGGCCTCTTGTGGCCTTTCGCAGACTAGCACGTGAAACATATAATCTCACTCACTTACTTATTTACTAATTTACCATCACGTGTTGTGATGAAGTGCAGGCTACTGTGGTCCTACTAGAACTTAGGCCTCCTTTCGTAATGGAGCACGTTAAACATAACCTCGCTCAGTTACTCATATATGATGTTTTGCATGCCACTATGCCCATTCTTGGCATCAAGCCTCTTGTGGCCTTTTCGTATTCTAAAGTGGTCAAAAAAGAGATTATCAACCTTATTCCCTATGACCTGCACGAAGTGTGGATTACAGAAACGCAGGGTTAGCTCTCTTTATTTCGAGGGAGCTCATGCTGTAATGAGTTTGCGTGGGTGCATGCTCAAAAATTAAGGATCGCTACAGAAGAACGTTTCCTAAAGAGAATCTCTTCAAATGACCTCAGTAAGCCGTTGATGCACTGCGCGAACATACGAATATGCGCAGGTACAAAGCTTGTTAATTAAAACTACACGAAGTTTCATTCAAGAACTTTCATCGACTAAATATGATTCGGCGCTGTTCTCCAAATCAAGCAACCAGTGATTGTTCTCTCTCTCTCGATTAATTACCGTCTTATCATTAAGGAGGCTCATCTGCTGACGTTAGTGTATAGCCACATTAAATATTAAGACTCGATTGAAAACGCACAGCGCTGGAGAATGGAAATGCTGGTGGAATGACACTTTGATTCATAATGTATGCACGTACTGTAAACGCGAATGATCATAATAAGATACGATCATAGACGGGGGACTATTGGCTGGTTTTTTCTAGGGCTTTGCGAGTCCGATATAGTCCCGGGGGTACATAACCTTTATTTTGTAAGCATACCACCTTATGATACAGATTTCTTGAAAATAATACCCAACCATATTAATAAACGGTGTCAAGATACATCATTTCACGTTGATATTTTACAGTTGTGGTAAAAATTTAGACCATATTTATGACAATGCTATTTCTTTGATTTCATTCCCATTTATATTGGATTTTACAGAAAACGTTTAACCATTGTTTAGAGATTTTCCGACGAAAAACCTACCAACATGAAGGGCATATCACCGATTTATGTTAAGTACTCCGCAGGTCTATGAGCGAGGATAAGCATCAAAAAGACTTCGATACAGAAAGAATTGTCCACTTGACAATGCTATTTAAACGGCACTTTCATACCATTTTGTTGGAATATATTTGAATTTTTTTATATGATGGCATTTGCCCTTGATCAAAGGAAAACGAAGACCTTCGCTAGTTTCAGTTGGCCTAACCTTATTGGCTACTAGTCTGAGGATTCAAAAGTTGGATTTTTCCCTTTCAGGCTTCTTGATTTCTCAGTTTTGAGATTCTTTTGCACTCGTGTCGTGCTGTGACGGAAATATTTTGAAAGCAACAGCTAAGCTTATTCGTTGACTTTGACCTACTTGTTTTGCTGTCGTCATGCGGAATTCATATTGAACCATAGTCAGATATTTGAAAATAACACAAATAAGTTCTTTATCTCTATATGCTGTTAATTCCTCTGCTCTCATGCAGTGACGGATGAGTTTCAAAAGTAGTGTTTTAACTTAAGGAGGATTTAGGCCTACTTATTCTACCGCCATGCATACACAATTCCCATTACACCTGAAGCTATAAAGATTATATACAACTATTTCTCAAATTCTGCATGCAGGTCGCACCTCCGTACTGTGATGGTAAAATTTCAGAAGAAAGTTTTCCATTTCTTCGAAGACTACTTATTTTACTGTCGTCGTGTGGGATGCGTAATCCCCACTATATCTGCATGTGGGATGCGTTATTTCCACCATAGCTGAATCTTCAAAGATGATAAAATTAGTTCTCGATTTTTTAATGCTCAATGCATTTCAATCAACTCTCGTGCTGTGGCGGAAACATTTCAAAAGAAAAATTGGCTTCTTGAAGACTTAGGCCTTCTTATTTTAATGATTGTTCGGACAATGAAAGGTGATTCTGACCGTTCAACGTTTCGGTTGCACTTACTGTTGGGTTATGAAGACGTTTATCACAGGCATAGATCTCAAAATTGAAGACTGGATCGAGCATCTTTTGTTGAAAGAGAAAGTACTGGCAGCCATATTGGAGGGAAGAATTAATTACCTGGTTTTAGGCCTATAGTTTTGATTTTCCAGCTCTTTTGATCTGTATTCATTCCGGCTATCATTTTGCAATATTTTCAAATCTTGACTAAGAAGCAATATTTGTTGGATACAAGGCGTGGTTTAAAGCCTATGATTTTGATAATTCCAGCTCCTTTGATGAGATCTGTCGGTTACAGAAAAAGCCAGCATTATTCAGAGCAGCTTTTGCTGAACGTCGATCATTTCATCCCTACTTAGCAATCCATGAAGGAAATCAAAAACCAGGAGATGTTCAATTCTTTACTAGAAATAACACTAACTTAATAGGATGATCAAATATAATACTTGGATATTCTTGCTAAACCTTTCCTGGCAAATTTGGTTTTTCCAAATAGAAATTATGCAAATCACTGTTTTAACTTCGAAGCTCTTTCATTGATAACGTTCGATTGGTTTGCAGCAAGATTGACTTAGTACTGTAAAGTTGAAGCATGTCTTTTTTCAAAATCATAACAGACGCTTCTCTCAAACATTCAAGGTAGATTTTTCATACTTATTGCCAGGTATTCACGCAAGCAGAACCTTCCCAGCTTATTTCATTCTTTAAAAGAATATATCTGAAGATGATACTTGGGTTATGATGTTCTTATCTTTAAAAAATATTGTCTAAAAAAGATTATAACAACAAACTTGAATTTTGCTATCCGTAAATACCTTCATATTTGATTACTTTACAAAGGTGAAAAGTTTCAAGACTTACTATCTACCAAAGTTTTACATCAAACTTGCCACTATTTTGAATCTCCACTTCAAAATTTCATCTCTAACAATATAAGCGTGTACCTCATTACATTATAAGACTTCATGAATTTAAGCTCTATGAGCAATCTAAAACATTGTATACCCTAATCTAAATTTTGTTGCAAAAGAAACTGCTAACTTGTATTAAGGATAAGTCGATTAGTCTACCTATTCAGTAGACCCTTTGTTTAGCACATAAACCAATACCTTACGAAGATTATTAACAGATTATAACCTTCAATGTACTGTTTCGATAAGTCCACCTATTCAGTAGGCCCTTTGTTTAGCACATAAACCATTATCTTACGAAGATATTAAGCGTATCTACTCATCAACTATCAATGCACTGCTTTGATTATGATACCTATTCAGTAGACCCTTTGTACTTTGCACATAAACCAATATCTTACGATCTTAAGTTAGTGCACGTATTTACTTATCATCTATCAACAACATCGGTCTTAAAAAATGGAAAGTTGAGGTAAAGCAATAAAGTTTTTAAAGTTGATTTTAGGCTGGAGAGGCCAATCGGAAACAATGCGATACATGAAACTTTGAGGAACTACCATTATAGAGAAAACTCAAACCTTGATATGAATATTTGAAATAAAAGGGAAGCGAGGTTTCTCCTTAAGTATCTCAAAATGAAATACACTACATTGGGAGTCTTACTACGTTTTAAAAATATCCCCAAAATGCTTGTACGCGTAGGTGTTGAGCTTCCGTCGTTCACCGATAAATTAGAAATTTGATCAACACGCTGTTGAAACTGCGCGGGTGTCTGTGAAAGAAGTCTCGCGAATCAGATGTTGCAGGTGGGGTGTGGCAGGCCAAACAGATCAGAAGTGATCTGATAATTCACCGATATCAAAACTAAGAGTGGCTCAAAGCCAATCACTTTCTAGCTCCAGGAACGTAGCTACGAGTTCTGAAAGGGGAAGGTTGTCCAAGTCAGATCCAAAACACGTAGAATGAAAGGAAATTGTCGTAGACCCAAACCAAAATTTCGAGTAAGATGCAGACCTGGAATGTTGGAAACATTTTTACAGACCAAACAACGATATTTCTCATCCTACTCTTTCATCACTGAGCTCTTGTGATGAATGAGGAGTTAATATTTCATTTGAGCAGTTTGTAACAATACATCCGTTAAATCTCAATAAAAACGCTTCATATTTTCAGGCGTTCCCAACTGTGTTTCTTAAAAGAACCCAAAATAAATAACAGGAAATATTGATAGACCCAAAAACTACTTCCCTAGATCCGAAATGGTTAGGGAGATCCAAGTCAAAAATGCGACATGTATCGACCATTTTCAGAATTCGCTTGTTGATGATAACCTATAAAAGTGATCGCTATGCACAAAATAGTATTGAATTTTCTTCAGCCAAAGCTCCCACCTCAGAATGTGTCCCTACCTTGTTCCCAAAGAAAATTCTAGATTGGATTGGAGTGTAAAAGTAGAAATTAATGATTAACAATCTAAATGATAGACCAGGAGATGCAAGCAACATTTTTCGTCAGCCAAATGTTTGAAAACGCTTTTAAAAGTAGACATAACGAGTCTTTCTATCAACCTTAAATGGGGGTGGGTCTTCGGTTCATTCAATAACGTCTTTTGTTGCAGCCTTTACCTTTCGTTCTTTGCTCGTTGTTTCATTTCTGTATTCTTGTAGATCTATATTCTTTATCTTAGACCCATTTCGTTGCAAACTGAGCCCATCTACGTCATATTCGAACCTCAATGCATGTTCCACCATCTTTCCTCATTCACACTTACGTATCTAACCCAATTTATTTGCTCTAGGTTCACTTACAGCCATTCAAGAGCATTCAAATTTTCGAATTGACCAATTTAGAGTCTTCCGTTAAAATCCTGGTTTAGTTTAAACTGGTTTAACTGCCAGTGTGAAAGCGAGTTTAAACTGGTTTTACTTCTAGTGTGAAAACGAGTTTAAACTGGTTTAACTGCCAGTGTGAAAGCGAGTTTAAACTGGTTTTACTTCTAGTGTGAAAACGAGTTTAAACTGGTTTAATTACTAGTGTGAAAGCGAGTCTAAACTGGTTTAACTTCTAGTGTGAAAGCGAGTTTAAACTGGTTTAATTACAAGTTTGAAAGCGAGTCTAAACTGGTTTAACTGCGAGTGTGAAAGCAGTGTAAATCACGACTCAATTAACGCCTTACATTTCTTTTTGTAGGATATGGACACAGCGTTCCACGAACATTCCTTGGCAAGCTCTTCTGCATATGCTACGCAGGGATAGGAGTTCCGCTGAACTTGACTATGTTTCAAGCTATCGGAGAACGAATCGGCGTCCTACTCTCGTACTCTATCAAAAAACTTAAGATCTGTCTGGGCATGAAAAACACAGAAGTATCCCTCGTACAGTTAGTAGCTGTGGGCCTGATTGCGTGGATAATTGCTCTATGCGCAGGCGCAGCTCTGTTTGCTGAATACGAAAGCTGGGACTTCTTCACGAGTTTGTATTATTTCTTTGTCACCTTGACGACCATAGGATTCGGAGACCTGGTGGCTTTGCAAGAGGTGAATCACGAAAGAACACGTGACAAAAAGACGATGTACATCGCACTGACAATGTGTATGATATACGTGGGCCTAACCATAGCTTCTTCCGTCATCAATTTGCTAGTCTTAAGGCTCATGGAACTACAGCAGCCGAAAAAGAAACGACACAAGTTATCGGTGCAGCCAGGGCCTAGGTGTAATCATTGCCAAAACGGAAGACTGTTGAAGATCGAGGCAAATAATGAAGATTCGGGAACTCACGGACACCAGAGCATCGTAATACTGAAGAATTTTGAAGATGAATTGTCGTTTACGTCTTATCGGCAACTTCACCAGAAGAGGAAATCTATTTGATATAGTAGATTCACAAACCATTCGTCAATTCTTTAGTGGGTACACTATATTGGCCTAGACGTACAGCATAAATAGCCAAGCAATAAAGCACAATGGCCCAGAAATACAGTATGATGGCCTAGGAATACAGCGTATTGCCTAGAGATACAGCGTAATGGCCCATAAATACAGTGCAATGGCCTAAGAAACCAGTATAATGGCTGATGCATACGGTAAAATTGTATACGAGTACAGGATAATGGTCCACAAATACAAAATGATGGCCTAGGAATACAGAATAATGGTCAGTAAATACATGATAATAGACTAGAGATACATCAAATGCACTTGAAATACGGAAACATGGAAAAGAAATGCAGCATGAAGGCCTAAATATACCGAATGATGGCCTAAAAATATAGTATGGTGGCCTAGACAAACAAATAATGGCCTAAACAAATACAGCACGATGGCCTAAAATAGGCCAGTATCATAAGCACTATGTGAGTTGGAATCCGTTATAATCATCGACCCTGATCTGAGATCTGACTCATGTCAACCGTGATATTAAGCAGCGTAATGGCGAGAAGATATGGCCTGAAATAGACTCAACACCCTGATGCCAGCTCCTGGTTACGAAATGAAGTGTTCAAACACAAAGAGACAAAAAGTGAATACTTGTGTCGATTCCATGAAATTCATTCGGGAAGCATACTGGTTAATGATGAATTCATTATGACTGTCTGGTTAAGGATTATGAAGGTCTACCGACAGACATCATGATATTCTACAACAGTTCCCACCACTTCATCTAAAAGCTCGACGTCAGGTTTACAAAGCCTAGGTGATGTCTCAGTAGGAATTTTCTATTCTCTTTATAATTGGCGAAATTCTTTGCACATTGGGTGGATCGGTCAACCAGTCAAACAGTTAGGAAATGCCATGAATTATTGAGATCTCCCGAAAAACGTCATAAACAGCAAACTCTGCAACCGTTCCCAAACGTTAACTAAATCCTCAATATGTGGCGTGCATAACCTAAGTGATGTCTGAGTAGGTTGTTACAGTGAATGAAGGAGCTCCACCTTGAAAGTTATGATGAAACTCCAGTACGGTTGAAAATCATGAAGATTTCCAACATACTTATCAACGACAATCTCCAACATTTAACTCGTATGCCGATATGAGCCACAGAAAGCCCGTAGAGTGGATGCTTGAGTAGGATGTTCGAGTTTACTCATGAATGAGCAAATGAATGGACCTCTACAAGCCCATGAATGAAAAACTTAATAACCGTAATTGTTGACGCCCTTGCAAGTGTCTGTCAAGGCCATTATTCCACAGATATCGGGATAAAAAATCAAGTTTCAACGAAACTCATTCAATTAAAGCGATTTTACATCATCTGTGGTAAGGAGGCAGAAACAATAGAGATTCTTCTTATTGCTTTGGAGGTCAAACAAAGGAGATATAGCCAGTATCAACAGTATCAGAGTGGAATTCAGGGTTCTTGACGCAGCTCACAGCCATTCCTTTGTGTTCTAGAACGCGTTCAATGGGACACCTGTTCAAGGAACGCAAAACCAATCAAGACTTCTTTTTAAAGGATTATTGCGGTGACTTTCCTGCAGTTAATCGGAGACTGGTTTTGAAATCGAGTCGAAATCAAACGCAAGTCAGAAACCGAAAGTCGCTCATCTCAATGGCCAATATCACGTGACCCAGTGTCATTGATTACGGAAGTGACGAAAAATTTCCTTACAACGCATACATCGGTAAATACAAGGGATTAAACAATGTGAGGCTTGCTTGAGTTTTTCTCAGTTTGAAATCGTGGCAAGACAATTTCTGTATTAACAATGATTGAGTTATTTCTGTGTTCAAATGCAAAAGCACCTAGATGTCAGACCTTATATGGACTATGGCATAACTAATTGGGACTTTGTTATACATAATGACCTCACATGTCCTGCATTAGCAATATGATACTGTTGAAATGATACACTGCTATTTCTTGCACCAGTACAGAAGCCTTGCAGCACAGCATTTCCCTTTTGATCACCACACAATGAAGCTCTATTTCAACCACTGCTCGAGAAGTGTTCCAGTTTAACCTATTTTACATCGTATTTTACGTTTCTAACGAAACCTGAGTGAATGCAATGTTTTGGGTTGAATCGATGCCGTGTCGAAGACGCGGCGAGTGGAATCGCAGTGTAGATGATGTAAAGATCAGTCTTCGCTCCGCATTGTTCCTGCAGCTACTCGTAACAGGAAGGAATACTCGGCCTCTCGGAGGTGAGAGTGGACTTTTAACACACTCGTTTAGCAATTATCATCAAAGAAAACATTCTTCAAACTTCACTTTGGAATCACTTCAAAATGGGATCTGCCTCTATACTGAGTAGAACTGAGCAATCAAGTTTTCGTTAGCAATTTGGTGGAAATATGGTTGTAGTGGCAAATAGCAAGATGAACTCTCATATTGGCGTAAGAACAGAATATATATGTTTCAATTTGGTGGATATGTATTATATATATTTGATTTGGTGGATATTAAATCAACAAAGTGGCAAATATCAGGAGGAGCTGTTTTTATCAAGATATGGCTGAAGTTTGTTGACTTTTGAGGGAATGATTAAACACTTCACCTTTGCAAAGATAATGGAAACAGAACTGCGCAAAAATGGGGCAACAAATGCCACCCATGAGCTCTCTCTTATTAGTGTGAGTACAGAACTGAAGTTCGATAACTGTGGACAGAATCATTATTGAGGAAGACTCGTTTTTATGATGATTGAAGGATAGGATACGCTTCACCTTCACAGATAGGGCAACATTAAACATGGAATCAGATAATCAATTGGGGAAGATGTCATCAAGTCGAAAAGATTTGCTTCCTGCTCGTGTAGATACACAGATGACTTGAATTTCACTATTGGACAATAGATTAGGAGAAATCACTTACATTATTGCTGGGTTCAGGCAGCTTTGCTTGATCTTCAAATTGATTCACATTGGATCTTATTCATATCAAAAATAAACCCACTCCAACTCGCAATCATGTCAGACCATTCGAGATCTGAAAATAAAGACTTTTCTTGAACTATGTACTTTTCATAACGGATTTCTTTTTCAGCATTTTGGATAAATAATGTTAGATAAATAAATAGTAATATAAAACAATGCATTTTGTTACTTAATTTATAGCAAGCAAGCTTTATATAGCCTTTTAATAATAGAAAATAGATGGATATTAAGTTTCTTAGTCGACTTCTTACATTGCATTATGATTTTGGAAGATCATCTCTTGGGATACACTTAGAGGTTGTTGGATTTCATAAGAGCTGTGAATAGCCACACCACTGATCTCAACATAAAGACTGGGTCGAGCATCTGTCGTTCTGAAATGAAGTCGATTGGCAGCCATATTGGGAGGCCCAATTCAATACAATGAGATTACACTAGGGAGTGCCTTTTTCTTTGATGATTTTTGGAATGTTATGAATAATCAGCATGAGACTGAAAAATCGTGCAGCTTTTGTTTTACAAAGAATCAAGTCAACATAATTTCTTTGGCAGCCATATTGGGAGGACAAGTGGAAGCCGAAGCCATTGGCTTCAAACATTTAGCTCCAAAAAGAAAAGAATCATCAATCCAGTCTTAGTTTTGAGGTCAGTGAGCCACACACAATATGAAGCCCTATTAGGCTTTATTCAAACGCTTGATATCTTACTGATGCATGCACATGGTTGTAAATAGCAACAAAAAGAAGCAGGGCATTAGTTAGAGAGGGGGAAGGGGATCAGCACCCGCACTTGGCAAATTTCAATCACCAAAGAAAGAAAATATCAGACTCAGTCAGCAAATTAAAGAGTCAATCGATGAAACTGGCATAAAAACAGTTTTGGCAAGTTACATCTGCAAACTAGAATTTCATACTGTAAAATCTGATTCAGAAATCAGTTGACAATCGTTTTATCTCCATTTCAAATGGTTGAATCTGATATCATAACTAAATTTTTGGACGGTGATTGTAAGAATCCTGAGAAAGATCCAGGGGTTTTATTATGGAATGTAGGTGAAAATGATTAGGAAGGGCACCCTCAAAATTGTCACCCACCAGTCGGCAAATCTATACCCTCTAGCTTGACCAGTCCAGCTACAGCCCCGATTTAAACAAGTTTAAAAGCTGGCTGGTACCAAGTTGAAAATAAATTTACAACAGTTTGACATATCTAGCCTGCGTGCAGTCTTTATGTTTTTTCTGAAAACATGAACAGATTGAGAAAAGATATTTCCAGGCCAGATTTTTATTCTTGCTCATTCAGTTTTTGAAAACAGAGGCTGCACGCAGGCTATGACACATACAGTTTTATCGTGATGCAACAGTTCACAATTGCAGGCATTATTTTGACCTATTTATTGCCGCTCTACTCTGCCCTCCAATAAATATGGAAACGTTTCGAATTTTAGGCCTAAATTAAATCGTTTTCATAGTAAGACACAGAAAACAATTTCTGAATAAAAGAATAATTTCTCTGTCATCGGTTTGAATTTCAATTATTGGACGCTTGGTTACGTAGAAACTAATTGTTATATTTCTCTCATCGCTTTGATTGACATTTGTTCCGCCATATTAGCCTCCTAGTCGTTTCCATACATATCGGAGGGCAGAGTACTCTACGACAAAACCTATATTAACCTAACGACAAAACCTATCTTTGTGATCAGATCTCAAAGGAGAGAGAAGGGCACTTTATATTTCAAACTGGACATGTCACACTTTAAAGGAATGGGTCTTCAAGCCAAGATTCTTGAATGGAACAAAACCATATATTTTGTTTGTGCCAGGCAATTTTCAAAACTAGGGGGTATCGATGTCTAAGTTAAGACAGTGGGAGCGAGGAGCGCCTTTTCTGATACACTCTATGTGATATAGAATTGTCTCGACAAAATGTTCATTTTGAGAAGATAATGGATACGATTTGAGTCTATAAAAGGATAATAACAGCAGTGCATAGTTCTCTATTCATAGATAAAGCTTACTTGCTGTCCAGTTATATCTATTTCATCCACATTCATCATCAGATTCATCGCTCTGTGTTGTGATCATGCTTCTGCATTTATTTAGGCCTATTTTTGAATAATGCCGCGCTCTGGAGTCTCGGCCTGAGAACTAGTTCCCAGATTCCAGATCAACCATTTCGAGAAGAGTGTCGGGAATCAGCAACTCAGTGGTTTCAGTTTGCAAGGAAACTTCTTTCTTTCCAGAGGAGAATTTTGAAATGAAAATCTTAGGCTGATGGAAATTTAGCAAACGAAAGAAGTTTCTATTGGCAAAAGACCGGTTAAAAGGAGTCTTATGTAAAAAATCTCACTTCTTTTCCAGGGCCAACTTTAAAAATTGGTGGATATGGGCTAAAGCTAAAGCAAAAAGTAAATGACCACACCCATTGTGATTAATTATTACCACACCCGTTGGATTTTCGTTTGGAAATTATTTAAACTCTCCGGTCCTTGGATGGCATCACTCATTTGATTACCAGCCTTACTCACTGTTTTCTACCAGAAGCAATAAAAAACCAACAGGAATTAGAAGATCATGAATGAAAACCGAACAATTGCCAGCTATAAAAAATGTTCCCTGAAAAACACTTTTACAGGGAGTTATAGATGAAGGAATTGCAAGGAAATTTTATTGGTTTCAGAAGGAACTCTAGCTAAAATTGAGGAAAATCCAGGAAAATACCTTCTTTGAAAAGTGGAAGCACTGCAACAACTTCTAAATTTATTTTTGCCCATTTATACATTTCATCCAACACATTAACAAACAGAAGATAAATATTCTGTCTACGTTCTACGTTTCGCAAAATAATCTTACCTCATCCTTCAGAAATATTGCTTGAATTTATCATTGCTTGGTCCTTGGTCCTTTCTATCGTGTCTCCGAATTTTTGTTTCATGCTAGTTTCAAAAAGGCAAATTTGCAGCTTTAACTCTCCACCTCGAAATATCTGAAAATGGGGCTTACTTTTGCAATGGTAGTTAGCTACTAACTGTTTCTGTAAAGCATCAAAATACCTTCTACAATAAGCCAAGCATCTTATGTTACAAGCCACCTAACAGCGTGGAAAATGTTTTCGAAATGTGGCGGTTTGGTGGACTATTTTGAAAACAGGGTGGTACTTTCATGGGAAAGATAAATGTAATAGAGAAAGTGTGTTAGAATCTAGGCCGATAACAATTGCAGAGTGACATCAAAGAGTGTGTTTGATGTGACATTTGCAAATTTGGAAATGGAGGTAGAATAGAAAGAAAAAGGAATAATTGCAGTCAGGCTATAGGAACGTCATTCCAATTTTAGGTTTTAAGCAACCGATTTTAATCTTTAGTGATCTGAGAATGCAACAATGAAATACTGATCAAATGTCTTCTGGGTTGATCGGAATTATATGTATCTATTCTAGATGATGGAGTTATATAAATCTAGATATCATTATCATAATCAGGGAATTCATAATTCATATGTATCTAGATACATTAACACGATGAAATAAACAAATTTAGGCTTTAAAAACATATGAAATATGTTTCTAATTTACTGGCTGAGTAAGAAAAAACATTAGATACTTGCTAAATTCATCTTAGCTGATATATATGTAAATATCGTTAGTGGTATAGGGAGGATGGGGAAATCACTCGCTAAAAATCTTTTCATTCGACATGTCCTGGAAATCATACTGCTCGTATGAAGATCCCTTGGAAATCATTTGGACAAATCTCTTGCACTTTGAAAAGGAACGAAATTCCCTAGAACAGTTTTCATCATTTCCTGGAATTTCTAAACATTTAATTCAGAATGTTGGGCTTTGATCTTCAACCCAACATGAAAAGAATTAGGCTAAGAAATGTAACAGAATGTTTAGGGTTGAAAAGGGACTCTCAAGTAGTGGTGGAATATTTTGCTCACCACTCCGCACTCATCCTTTCGTTGATAATGACCATATATCGTTAATACCGTTCCTCGTTCCCTTTCCCCTATTTTAAAGATAGCTCTTTTGTTAATGACGTCAATAACCTAATATCGTTGCAGCAAATTCTTTTACCAAAAGCAATTTCAGAAGCATTTTCCAATTCATCGAAATCGATTTCATTTGATAAAAACTTTAACAAAAAACACACAGGCCCCTTTGTATATACACTCAGCTCTCTCTCAGCTGCGCAAAAATATTTCAATGCAACACAATAACATCTCACTGCGCAGGATTAAAATATCTAATGCAAGCATTGAAAGTTTCAAATAAAACAAGATTCTTTTATTTTTCATTTCCGCAGACGCAATTGTCCTGAATTCGATTAAACGAAGTATATACAATCATTTCCCACAAGAACATTTTGCAAAGTTATCGAATAAGAGTTTTTAGCCACACCCCAAATTTCTAAGCAAGTTTCTTAACATCGAACTTGGTTTGAAAGCATTTTGCTGAAATGGTTGTTAAAATGGTCTCTTTGTGAAAAGTTTGTTTACATTCACAAGAAAATGTCAGAAAATGAAGATGTCAATGAACAGGGTCAATAAATATAAATGCTGCGGATAGCAAGGTCTCCTTGTAAAGGCGTGCTTAGACAAAAGTTCAGTATAAGTCTTAATCAAGCAGCAGTAGTATAGCAATTAATCATTATTACCAAGCGAGTGTTAACGATTACGCAAACGACAGCAGATCTCTTTTCACGCAATGCATGATAGGAGTTTACCCCTTAGCAACGCATAGCTACCAGAACAAACGAGTGCAGCTTGACCGCAGCCTAGAAAACTTTAATGCAATTTCTGTTGCTATGCGTTGCCAAGGGGCCTATTGTATCACCCATTGTGTAAAATAAGATTGATCACTTTTGCTGAATATTCTATTCATAATGGCAGTATCAATAAATATGAATATTGTTGATGATAAAAGTCTCTTGAAAAATCGACAGATATAAAATACTGGTGGAGAAAATTAGAAGAGCGACTGTCGTTAGACGAAAGAAATAGAAAGCATTTGCTAAACTTGAAAAATACTTACTCATCAATAATTCAACAGCAGGACCTGAGGCTTCCATTATGTGTTTGGGTAAACAACAATGCATGATCTTAAACCCATTGATCTGGGAATGGAAGGTTCGTTGCTGGGATATTCGCTAGAAATGGGATTAAGGGATTTTCAACACAAATTAGGCCACGTGTTTTGATTGTAGCTAGTCAAACAAGGAATCACATTAAATAGGAAAGAAGTTGATGATGCATAACTTTTAGGCCTTTGTTAGCATAGATAACAACTGGCTTGCTAATCTAAGCTTTTACCAGCCACAAATCCCGAGTCTAGCCAAGCTTCAAAAGCAAGATATTAGCTTACTTATCTTCAATGCAAATTAGACCATGTGCTTTTGTTCTAGCAAGTCAAATGAAGAGTCCAAATGACTTGAGAAGTGTGACGATGCATAATTCTTAGGCCTTATTTAGCATACATAGCTAACAACTTGCTTTCTAATCTAAGCTTTTACCAGCCACAAATCCCGAGTCTAGCCAAGCCTCAAATGCAAGATATTAGCTTACTTATCTTCGATGTAAATTAGACCATGTGTTTTGGTTCTAGCATGTCGTATAAGGAATCTAAATGATGAAGGTGCTCTGGTGGTATATAACGTTCAGGCCTTTGTTTTTGCAGATAAAACAGGCTTGCTTTTACCAACACACTTTTACCAGCCACAAAGCCTGGGTCTAGTCAAGCTTGTATTTAGCAATGCCATGAAGGAATCATGTATGAAATAATCCTATTTCATCTGGAGCATCGACAAGGACACTTGTTGAGCACGAGGGAAGTCTCCATCTATTGATTACAATCTTCGGGAGCACCCACCGGAGGATATGAAATAGCGGCGTTGAGGGAGGAGGAAGTTAAGGAATGGAAGATACGGAGAAGGAAGGCACGAGAGCTCCGACCCAGCGTTCTAGCTGGACATAAGAGTAAGATGATCAGGAAAAAACGACGACCTACGTCTCTGAACGAAATGCCTCCATAACGAAGATTCTTATGGAAGAATAGGTGAGAGTGATCTAGGCCGAGTTAGTCACAACAAAACACATTGATCAATTATCCTTAAATCTTAACACTAGCCATTAACCTGGTAACAGATGACATTCTGAACAATATCGACTCACATCTGAATATTGAATCAACAGTTAGTCGATAAGAATGACTAATTGGACTATTGGATTCGCTGGTACGAAAGACAATGTTCACGTTTCAGATTTTAAAATACGAACAATCCCATCAAGAATTGGTAAATTAGACAGTAAGAGGCCAGATGTTGGTAACTAAGTTATGATTATTATCATTTTCTGCAAGGTCGTTTAACGAAACAAAAATCAGGGGTGTGGTACTTCGAAGGGAGAATCGCCGAGACTTTAGGATGGAAAGGAGGAATTTAGAAGAGGGGGAGGGGGGGGGGTTACAAGAAACTATAAACATTCCGTTAGGGAAAAAAGGGACTATTTTTTAAGAAGAAATTGTCAAATTTTGAAGGGAGAAGGGAGACTTAAACTCCTGGTCTAGCCCTCTGAAAAACACAACACAATGGAAGGAGTTGAATCCCATAAATGCTCCACATTCACTTGTGAAAAGATTTATCTACAGCGTTTCTTTGCAAGTCAAATACGACCAAAGCTGCCTCAGATATCAACAGTGCTTACAAATTATCTAATCCTTAATTTGTAAACCATTTACTGTCAACTGTTCTTATCTTGAGGGTCTCCAATATAGGCTCAGCATGCTACAAGCAGGTGTCTGTTATCTCTGATTGTCTGAAGTACTTTTATCTCGTGTTCTGCAGCACTCAAGCAGACTGGGTTTTTACCTGCTCTAATACTCATACTTTGAATGCATAAGATCACACTGCTTCGTATTTGAATCAAAATGGAGCAAGACCTATCTATTCCTACTTCGCGTAGACACTGATACGCTTCAAATACAGAGCTTTTCGAATATGCAAACAAATACGCATAATTTCGAATACGGTGCGTATCAAATGCACTCCGTTTTCAGTGTGAGCACCAAATACGGACATATCTAAATATAACGGTATTCTTTCAATATAAATATTTGTCTGCATATGGCATTAGGAGTATCGTATTAGCCTGGAGCAGTGTGAATACTTCATCGTATTCATAGCGTATCTGCTTGAAAACGGAGCAGTGTGAACAGGCATTGTTTTTCGTCTTCGAATCGGGAGACAAACAAATGCGGAACATAAGAGCAAGGCATTATTCTCTCGTGGAAATGAGGCAGTCGTGGAACTTTCAAAACGTAGAGAAAACACCTGATATATTGTATTAGCCAGTTTAAGCATGAGTATCAACACTATCTAGTTCAATATTTAAAAACCAGGCAAAATATCTTCGGAGTGCGATGCGAAGTAGGCCATTTAGGCCAGAAGACTGTCAAATTGAGAATTTCGAGTATTCTGACCACAGCTGACCTTTGCACACCAGTCCTCGACGTGTGTGGAAAATTAGTTCAAACTAATACAAATTCGCACTGGTTATCTTGACTATGTAGCAAATTAGGACAGCAGCTAGAAAACAATAGCACAGAGGAATGCTGCAGTCAGAAAATTTAAAATTATCGACTCTCTGGGAGCCTAAAGCCTACGTGAAGTCATTATTAACATACCATGGCTGCATAAGTAGCAGGATGCCCCGGACCTGTTTTATAGTTACCAAAGTTTCATCGTTTCAAAACCTTTTAATATTTGATACAATGCCTGATAGAAATAGGCCCCCTTAGTAGCGTATGGCTATTAGAATTACCGACTGTAGCTTGTTGACCGCAGTAAGGAAAGATTGAGGCCGCATCAATTATGGTAGCTACGCGTTACTAAGTAGAATTCTCCAATCACGCATTGGGCTAAATGAGATTTGCATCTTCTAGAATCTTTTACTATCCAAAGAAGAACGTTTAACTAGATCACCACATCACCCAACTGTTACTACCCCTGTTGGCTTGCAATTCGCTCCACTATCTTTTACAGAGTTGTTTGTTATTGCAAGGGCATGGCCTAATCGAATGATGTGCAACACCTGCCAATACACCCCTTCGACTGAAATGCAATCGTCCTCCGTGATGAAATAACTACAAACTTTCGACCGACTTCAAAGTCTTTGCAACAATGGGGAGCATATCTCGCGTTTTCCTGCGCCAGTGGCGAGGTTCCTTTGCAATTGCGCACCAAAGTTCGCCATGATGCGGTTCAGCTACAGCACATCTGTCCATCACTGAACTCTGATCGGCCTAGAAGAGAATGAATATACACTCAAATGATAAGACAATGTGTTATTACTTTCTAACGTTTCAATACTTCTTCAGTAACTTTTTCTTTTTTTGAATTGATCGTAAGATAAGTTACTGAAGAAGATACGTTTGAATGTGTCTCACCGTCTAAACTTTTTATAAACTTATTAAAATTGGCTCTCATATTAGGATTGAATAAAATTGTTATTTAGAAGGACCCAACAAAGGAGTTAGAAAATCAAGGCACACTGTGCCCAGCCATGGAAAAAACCTATTTTTTGACTTTTAAATTGAAGCTCAATTCTTAGTTTTAATGAAAGAGGATATGATTAACTTTTGGATAAAAAAAAATTTAGGTCAATAGCTCGAGTTAAACCGATTTTATGACCTTTTCAAGTTGCTGATTTGTTGGGAAAATTATTTTCTTATTTCAAAGCCTCGTGAAATTGACAACAATTACTAAAATGCCCCAGAAAGCAGTCAAACTCAAACAACTGTAACTTTAGAACTACTCCAGCTATTATTGCAAACAAGGGTTCAAAAGAAAGGTAATTGAATAGGCTTTCATGTTCATTAAGAATAATTTCTTGTGATAACCTCAGTTTCGAAAATCTCTCACTCAATCCTCGACTAATTATAAGTTGAGAAAAGTGAAAATATTCTTACAATTTCAACTAAATTTCAATATTTGAGAGAGAATATACTTTTTTGCCGCAAAATGCCGCCATGAAACCCTTTTGATTTTGTAACTGCAACATGTAGAGAAGCATAATTTGCATTGATTACATTGCCTGACTTTGCCTGAAAATACGAAATTGGATTACTAATAGTTGAGCATCCACTGAAAAACATGCGAAAAAATTTGTAATTTCTCTGATAAGATATTTAACCAACTATTACTTTTGAACAATTCAGGCTATAATTGTAAGTAAAGGCTCGAAAGAAAGGTAATAATGTAGGCTGTTTTGTCATTGGAAATATTTGAAATAAAAAGCAAATCATAGGTAAAAAACCTAGAAATAACAGGACTGTATAATGGACTTTTCTTTGCTCAGAACTGAATAGTAGTTTATTGGACATTATCATGTAGTATGTCCATAGCTTTCACACCGACTGCACTGATCGGTGTTTCTCTTAGATGGCTTTTTATTAACATTTGGCTGAAAATATCCAGTGTATTTAAGCGAATAGAGAATTGCCGAGCTCTAGCTGCAGGGCCTGATTTGTAGGGTCAATATAGGAAATATTTCCTTCCTCAATATTACCCCAAGTGGCTTTCATTTCATCAACAGTTTTCCCTAAGTTAAAGCCTTGAAGAATATAAATAATGATTTTTCGTTGCTTTGCAGTAGTGGCAAAAACTCCCGAAATCAACTTGAATGATTTTCAAAATTTTGCCGTCAATCACCGAGAGTCCACTGTCAACAGGAAGGTCTATCTCGATATCACTAATATTGAATTTAGATGGAGTTTCCATATCATGTGCAGCATCTATATAGGGTTTAAAATGTTCTAGAACGCTCTCTCTGTTTTCTTTTTCTCTGAGGAGACACAAAACAGTACAGAGTTTGGTAGCTTGTTTTACCAAATAAGTTTCTCATTCGAAGTAACCAATAGAGGATACCAAAGAGTGCCTATGTAACTAGTCTCGCAGTTTTGTCCACCATTATCATTTCTAGGTTCATCATTTTCAGGGAGTTGGTGACGTATTTGATGAGACCCAGAACCATCTATACCAAACTTAGCATCAATATGTACTCGATCACTCGGCTTTAAAAGAGGACTTCTTAAGGCTATAAGAAACCTTACTGTATCCACAATCAAGACACTTCGTTGTTTCCTGGGCCTTCCACCAATATCTTTATCAACTGGTTTGGCAAACAAAAAATCAAAAGTCTCTTTTCTCCAATTTGTTTTACTTGATTAACTATTTTGGAAAGCCTTTACTTTTACCTTTCAAATGAACCCTTAACGTTTTTCTAAATTTGATTTGAACCCAAGTTATGCTCGTCTTTTGGATTTGACCCATTAATGCCCATATAAGGAAATTTGTTACCAGACCTCTAGTTTTTAAATCGTATGAATTCTTTTGCTATTTCTAGAAAATCTCTACTCTTACCTTTCAAATGAGTCTTTAACCATGTCTCAAACGTGATTAAAACCCAAGTTATGCCCTTTTTTGAGATTTGGGCCTCTAATGCCCATATAAGGAAACCTCTTACCAAGCCCCAAATGCTGAATATTTTTCGACTATTTACTTATCTTTAAAGAGCCCATGTTACCATCGTTCAAAAAAGTTGTTAACCGATTTCTTAACAATGTTTAAACCCAAGTTATACTTGTTTTTCAAGAAAATCCCAATAATGACCAAATAAGGAAATTCGTTCCCAGGCTCCCAATTTCGATCATTTCTAATTTTCTTTGCAATTTTCGAAAATCTTTTGTTTTAACCTTTGTGATGAGCCCTTTACCTTTATGTTCAGGCAAGTATATCAAAAGTTATGAGGTTTTTTCCATAATTTTTGATTCTGGGCACACTGTGCAAGGGACACTTTGGCATTTTTCAATTCATTTGATAAAATCGGTACTTTGGTGTGCAAAAAGGTGGCTTATGGGAAATAACTACCATTCGATAAAATCCCAGAAGCAAGTCACGAGTGCAATTAAATATTGAATCGAATGCGCAGTAAATCTGCAAGTTCAAATTATGCCAAGTTACCAAATACAAATAGTATATGTGTTGCTCACTGCTATGATTAGACAAAAATCGGATTTTTACAAAGAGGCACATTCGGAACCGTTTTCGCTCTGCAGCCACATATACTTCTTATAGGAGACCTACCCCTGTCTCAGCTTATTTTCAGATTTCTATCGGTCAAGGACAACTTCATGTTGACGAACACCAATATGAAACACAGACCATATATAAATAAGGTCACTATGATAAGGGACATAAAAATTGGAAATACTCCATAGACGCTTATCAAGGGTTCGAAAAATGACATACTAACCTCGTTTCCATGCTGAATTTCAAATTTATAAAAGTAGGCCCATGCGTCTCCCAGGTCAGGATCGATTTTCACTGTTCTATTAAACCACTCCCTGGCTTTGTTGATTTTTCTTTCGCTCCAAAATAACCTTTGTAGAAGAGTAAGAAATCACAGTGGACTGCCAACACAAGTTTCATTTCACTCTAATCTACAACATCACAAAAACCTCAGTTCTGGATAAAAAGCCGATATTACTATCTTATATTACTATAACTTCAGGTTTTTAAACATCCGCAGACCAGGATATTTTACTTAATCGACTGGGAGGTAAGGCCAATCATCTATTATTTTGGTCTCCCAATAAAAATACAGGCCCAATCAGATGAAGATCATCAACCTAATTTTGAGGAGTGCCAATGAAGCAAAGAGTGTAATAGCCAATTTCAAAGACGGTGAAATAAAAGCTGTCAAAAAGCTTCTCCGCTTGGATATTTTTAAAAAGCACTGCCGAAAAGAAAAGTTTAAATACCATTGATATCAAAATATCAACTCGCCTGATCAAATCATAATCAAAATCATAATCAAATCATAATCAAAATCATACTCAAGAAGAAGTAGTATTTGGAACAACAGAGCTCATGGGTTCGAGTCCTACTCGGTTCATTTTCATTCTCAATTATTTCGATTCAAATTAATTTTTATAGAATTTCCAACTAATGTTAAAATCCCAGCCGGGTTTGAGAAGCTAGGGGAATTTATCTCCGGCTCGGTCTCACACCAGCCTTTTCTCGGGTAAATTCATTAACACCTTGGTTCAGCAGCCAATTTGAAGCTCCATCCAAGGTCAACTCAGGCTGGGCCACCATTTCTCGTCAAGATGCAAGGCAACTAAAAAAACAGACTATCATCAACTTACTTTGACACAGCTAATAAAACATGTGCGTCGTGCTCGCACTTCTTCAAAGCATCTACGCTCTTCGTTTTTCTCTGAGGCCTCGTTTCCATGAATATAGCCTGAGACCATAGCTGTCCAGAGGAGGGACAATCTTGCATGGCTAGAAATAAATTGCAATAGTGAAGTGAGACATTATTCAAACAGCTGTTCAAATCACACAGTTGGGAAATCTTACGCAATGATCAGATAGATAAGAAAGAAAAGGACAGTTCTGCTTCGATTTGTTTCCATATTCATTGGACCCTTCGTGCTTTGCACATAAACCATTACCCCATGAAGATAGTAAGCGTATTTGCCTATCAACTATCAATGCTTTGATAGGTCTACATATTCAGTGAGCCCTTTGGGCTTTGCACATAAACCAGTACCTTACAAATTTAGTATTAAGCGTATTTGTCTATCAACTATCAATACACTGCATTGATTAGTCTACCTATTCAGTTGGCCCCTTTGTGATTTGTATATAACTAATACCTTAACCTATACTACTTACCTATTTATACTTTAACTATACTAATACAATACGAATACGAATACGAATACTATAACTATACTACTTACCTACAAATATGGTAAGCGTATTTGCCTATCAACTATCAATGCTTTGATAGGTCTACATATTCAGTTGGCCCTTTGTGATTTGTACATAAACTGATACCTTAACTGCTTGGAATTGTCTTAATGGGGCAGGTAAAGTTAGCAAATAAACCTTCAAATTACAAAATAGTGACCGTATTTGCCTATCAATTATCAACAATGCCAAATTGGCCGATTCTAGAGTTGCAGCTTTACTAAATGGATCAGAGGAGGTCGACATCATTCAGAACCATACCCTTTGGTGAGCTTCTTGTACCAAGGCACAAGCTAATGTACATAAAAGAAATACTTAAACTCTAGTAAATTAAAAGAAATAAAAGTCCAAAATCATGCTCATTAATAACCATACCTTTAGCCATGAGAGACCTGGCGAATTCTTTATTACCCCCCCTTGCTTCAACACGAACAGCTTCAAGCCTGAAAAATCAATGAAAACAATAATTGGCAATGCATGGTATTTGTCCCCTATCCCTCTCAAGGTGTTGATTCAAAAGGCATGACGGAAGGCCTTTTACACACAAGTACACACTGTTTGAAATACCTTTTACACGCAACCGAAACAATAGGTAATTCAATTGAACTAATCCACAACCTTTTTTAAATTTGTAAGATACCATTTAAAAAATGGTAGAGATAAGCTGTTAACGAGAAAAGCTGTTAATTTTCATAATAATTACAATAATAGTCCATCACTACTTATGAAGATTTTATAATCGAACATTTTGAGCTTTTAACAATTGTAATTTTTGTTTCAGTATTAAAACATAGTTTATCGAAAAATATGGTTTAGAAACCTATTTTTGTACGTCTTTGTTTCACAGTTGATGTTGAGCAGTACTTGAACGTGCACAACGTATGTATTATCCTCTCTCTTTACTGTTGAAATTTCACATGTAAATATTGCCTACATGAATATGATGCTGAATATTATAAAATCTTTTCTAAATAACGAATATTTCAGGCTGGGGAACGAAAAGAAACGTTTTGGTATGTTCGCTCAACCATGACCCTGTTGGCTAAAACAATGGCAAAACAAAAGACTGTGCACTCTCAATTTTGAAAAAGTTGCACAAAAAGATACAACAATAGGTTTCCACACCATCTTTTTCGATACACTTTGATTCAAATAGGCAAAAAAGATTCGTTTCTAAAGTCGGCTGGCAATTCATTAAAAATCAGTGCACCTTGAAATCAAACGTTTTCCAAGCTTCTGTTTTGCCTTTCGGCAATATAAGTCGTGAGGTATATTGAGTATGGCGAGAAAAATCAGAAACATAGCAAAACATGATAACTGCTGAAGCTTTGTGTCTGATACTCATCAGAGTAGTACTTAAGAAAGGGACAAAAACGAACTCAAGTTGAAACGAGCCCAAGAATTGAATTTTCTTAATATTCATAGAGGATTTGATCCGACTACTCTACAACCTATTTTTGAATTTGTCAGATACCATCTTAAATGATAGAAGAAAGGTTTAAAGTTTTACACAAAGCAGTTTACACAAAGCAGGTAATATATAGATGATACAAAATCTTCCTTTGACACTTGACATTTTAGTTAACATTTAAGTAACGCTTGAAGACAGAAAACGGAGAAAAGCCTGCTGAGTCTCCTTATCTTGAAAATGGATTTTTTGAATGTTCACGGAGCCTTTTAATCATCCACTGCAAACCCTATTTCTAAATTTGCGAGATACCATCTATTGAGTTAAGTGATTCGTTTAAATCATTCAGACACCAGACACCAAGCAGCTGCACCGAAGCAGATAATTATCTGAGAGCGATAAGCAGTCTTCCTTCGATATTGGCCTTTTTAAGTTGACATTTAAGTAAATAAGAGTGAAGTGAAGACACTAAATGGAGAAAAGCTGTTAAGTTTCATTGTGTTGTTAGGGTTTATGGGAAAAGAATTTCTAGATATTAATGGAGACAATCAAACTATTTTGAAATGTTTTCCTCACCCTGGGAAACGTCTATGGTACTGTGTAGGGTGTTCAGTATAGTGGAAGATTGAGTAAATACATTTGGTCTTATCAAGGCTGTTTCTGACACAATATTCGTCATGATAGTCACCACTTATCATGACAAGCCTTTTATATATATTGGGGCATTGTTTCCCATCATCGGGCAATGAGAAATGTGGTTTCTTCCCTATTATTAATGCACAAGTTAAACAATATCAAGAGCACCGGACGCAACTTTGGTGCCACTAATAATAGAAATTGAGCGCCAATATCTCAAAAACCTCCTCTGAGGTTCGCTCAGTGTTCACACCTCTCGATCCGACCTTTGCATTAATAGGGAAGAAACCACATTTCTCATTACCCGATGATGGGACACGGATCTCTCCCGAAACATTGCCCACTAAATATCAAAGGCTTGTCATGATAAGTGGTGACTATCATGTCGAATACAGTGGAAGATATTTAGTACTGTGTAGGATGTTCTGTACTGTGGGGATATCATCAGTACTTTGGAAAGATACCATCAGTACTCCGAAGGATATTCAGTACTGTGGAGGATGTACAGTACTCTGTGGTATATCATCACTACTACGGGAGGGGGGTACCATCAGTGCTGTCATTAAGCATTTTCAGAAGTATTTTAGCCCATTGAACAAACCTTACCCCTGGGGTCTAATTGGTCTCTCGATGGCCCTGTGTCTATCTTGCTGGAAATGGACTCCTCGGTTTGTTCTTAGCTTGATCTACGGTTTTGGTAAAATTTAAGGCTTCCATTACAAAATGGGTCTTAAGAAAAAAGTGCACTGCAGACATTTTCAACAGACGCCAGTCTAAATCCAGCTGATATACGACAGAGCTATATGCAAGGCTCTTAATCTCCCTAGTCTTCCAAAAGCCTTCTTTCCATATCGCAATAGTAAGCTGTGCTAGTATTGAGAAACGACTACGCTACCAGGCAAAATCCTCGGTTTAAAGTTCTAGCTACGTCTCTGCTCGTGCTCATTAAACAGGCGCTAAAGCAAAATTCATCGTGATTTGATTACTTCGTGATTTTAAACAAATTTCTGATGTCTAAATGCAAATATCCCATGTCCAATGCAATTGTCCCATGTCTAAATGCAAATATCCCATGTCCAAATGCAATTGTCCCATTTATTTATGCAAATTTCTGAATACAAATTATAAATGGCTAAATGCAAATGTATGACGTCTAAATGAAATTATCCTATTTTAGAAATGCAAATTTTCAATGGTGAAATGCAAATGTATTACATCAAAATGCAATTTTCCCATTCATCAATACAAATTTCAAAATGCAAATTGGCTAAATGATCTATAGGAATGTCTGATGTCTGAATGCAAAATTAAAAACAAAAATAACTGGCAGCCATTTGTAAAGCCTGCAGTGCTGGAAACTGCCTTCACTTTGTTTCAAGTCCAGAAAAGAAACTGCTTTGAACTCTGAGCAGGGGTGTAGCCGGATGGTGGAGCCACGGTTCCTCCATCTGGCTTCTCTTTGTAGGGCCTAGATCCTCAAGACTCAAGCTTTTCCAAAAACTGGTGAGCAAAGCGTTTCGGTGATTTTGATGTTTTTGAACTGTGGAAGACTTCGAAGACTGGACTTTCAGGACGTCTCTAGTTGTACTATTAATTGCATGAGTTAATTAAGGGTAGAATTTGTTAATATGCTTCAAGTCTTGTCGTGAATATAAAAAAAGTCGTCTAAAATATTATCATCCGAGAGTGTAAATTATACATATTCTATGGGTAATTATCAACACTCCTAGTTCAGTGCTTCTAGCTAGGTCCCTTAGCTGTTTGTATTAGTGTCTTTTAAGCATTAAGGACGTCTCAGCTAAGACACCGTCATGTCTCGTCTCAATATAAGTGAGGCAACTTCTAGCAATGTGGAAACCAAGTTTGAAAAAATCATTTTCCTAAATATTGATGAAACATTCGATTCAACTATTCTGAAATCTATCTCGATATTTGTAAGATCCGACCATTTTAAAGTGATTCATTCAACTCCACAAGACAGCAGACAATGCCATTCAGACATCAGACTTGAAACAGCTGAGTTAGATAAGGAATTCTCTAGAAATGATAAGCAATCTTCCCTTCCTTCGATATTGGCCTTTTTAAGCTGACATTTAAGTTAAGTGAGCCAAATGGAAAAAAGCTAATGATTACCATTATCTCATTATCGAGGAAAAACATTTTTTCAAATATTAATGGAGAAGCACAATGAACTATTCTGCAATCTTTTTTGAAAATTGTAAAGTCCTATCCTTGAGATTAAGTGACGCACTTTATCATTTCAGCAGACATTTGCAAACATATGCTTTTAGGACATATGCATTTAGAGATTGGAAATTCGCACAGAGACATCGGAAATATAAATTTAGACTACATACATTTGCCTTCAACATGAAACATAAAAATCTGTATTCAGACATGGGACATTTGCATATTCGCATGATGTATCAGACATTTGCATTGATCAGATATTCCCATAGATACATCAGAAATTTCTATTATGACACATTAAACTAGCATCCAGACATCATTTAGACATCCAACATTTGCATTCACGCATTTGCATTAATAAATGCAATAATTGCATTTACACGTCAGAAATTTGTATCTAAACATCCGAGATTTGCATTCAGCCATTGAAAATTTGTATTCAGACAAGGTAAATTTGCATTTAAACAAACAAATTTGTATTCAGACAAGGGAAATTTGCATTCAAACAAGTACATTTTGCATTCAGACATGGGAAATTTGCATACAAGCAAATACAATTTACATTCAGACATGGCACATTTGCGTTTAAACACCAGACCGTTGCAATTAGACGTACACAATTCTTATCTAGTCATGGGACATTTTCATTTAAATATGAAAAATTTGCATTCAGATAAAGGACATTTTCATTCAGAAGCAACGTCGTATTAATAATGTTGTTTAAATTGATAGTTGATAGGCACATACACTTGCTATCTTCGCAAGGTATGGGTTTATGTGCTAAGGACAAAGGGCCCACTGAATAGGTAAACTAATCAAGCAGTGCGACCCTGGTCCTTCCTCTCGATGTGACCACACCTCGTGATTCCTTTTGCCTTTTTGCCTGGAATTACAGAGAGCTGGCTAATTCTCTCCTCACACTTTATGAGAGGTCTGAAGGTGGTTTCGAACCCGGGACCCTTCGATCAAGGGTCAAGTGATCTAACCACTCGGCCATCCCTGCACTAATACCATAATAAATTCACATACCACAATTCAGCGTTGTGAGGGTTCCGATGTCTAGCTTGCTCTAACACAGACCGAGCTTTAGTCAGATGACCTTGAATGGAAGAATATATCAAACAGAATTTTAAGATAAAAACGACTCACAGAATATAAACAGAATCCTTGAATGGTAGTGTTTCTTTCTATGTATTCTATCGTATACTATTTATTGTTAGTTTGGAACATATCAAGCATTCACTAATTTAGACTAACATGAGCAACTTAAAGATTGAATTAGAGGCATCGTCTGCAAAGCAATGAGCAAGCACGTTTAATTTCAAGGAACCATGTTTTAACCAATTCTTTTAATTGCTTAGTATTTCGGGCAATTTCAATATCATATGGAAGTGTATTTCAAAGCTTAGGCCCTTGAAATATCAGAGTTCTGACTCCATTATTTACAGCTTAAATCTACCCCAAATTCAAAACAGTGAAACAGTTAAACCCACCTTTTATGCAAAACATATTTAGATTACGGTCTTCAAATTATTCATTAAGAAATCCAAACAACTTAGCCCACGTTGTAGGCCCAATCAAACAACATTTAGGTCCAACAGTCTGATGTCTATTGGGCCACAAATTTGGAATGGCCTTCCAAACGAGCTGAAATCAGCAGAAAATTTGAAAAGTTTTAAAAATCTAATAAAAAAATGGGACGGGCCAGCTTGCAAATGTAGTGCCTGTCAGTGTAGTTTAATATCTTGATTTAGTTTCTATCAGTATGATTATGTATATGTTATAATTTATTTAATTTTTTTTATAGGTATATTCGATTTTGATTAGTTAACTTTGTGTATGTATGTATTTATGTATGTATATATTGTTAGCTACGCTGTTAAATCGAATCAAAATAAATTAACAACAACAAAAACAACCCCCTCCCTTTCCAATTAGGCTTCTTCTTGAGAAGAACAAGAGTTCGGAATACGAATTGAGAATGCAAATTTTTAAAAACCATTTAGCTCTCAAGAGGGTCATGAAGGGTCAACTGGGAACTGGGATTTGCCTTTTTAATACCCGGGATATTGGTATTGGACTTTTTGAGGCTGGGATTTGGGAATGAAAAGGTAAATTGGGATTGGGATTGTTAAACATGTCATTATCGTAAATTTCTCCATTTTCCTCATTGGGATCGGACTTTTTAATCTTTTCAATGCTAGGAATAGAAATCAGTTCCACCCCCTCCCCTTCAGGGCCTTATCTCAACCATATCCAGTCCTGGTTCCCTGCGATGTGGAAGTCATCACCCCTCGGCAGCCTCGTTGCCTGTCGATCATGTACAAACAGGTACCAGGCCTAAACCTTAGAGCATGAAGCTTTGATTCGAAAACTAAAAGCTGGATTTTAGCTAGGGCTTTTGAGCAAATAATTCATTACAAGTATTGACATTGAAAAGGATGATCAAATAAAATGTTTGATAAGGGACGATTGTGTTTATTCCCTGAATAGTTATCGACATTCTCACAGGCATCAAAACGCAACCATGGTGATCAGAAAAGACGTTGAAATCCCTTTGATTAGGATATCACAAAGAGAAGAAAAACGTGAAAAGAAACATTACGTCAAACATTATCATTCATAAATTCAAAATTCTGGTCTGGTCTGGTAACACGTGAGGAATACATATTCTCACAAGTAGGCTAGCGCAATAGTGATGTGTCTCTAACAGTAACAGGCGTCGAACTCAGGACCTTACCCACCATACGTTACTAATCAATGTCTGAATTAGAATCAGGTTCGAGACCTGGTGGAGGCATATTTCATTAATCTGTAATCTGTAATCATTTAGATGGATTACAAATAAGAACGGAGACTTGGTCTCTGTTACTCAAAGTTCATGTGTTAACAATAATCAGACAGACTATGATGAATTCTATAAAGTCTGTCTGATGATTGTTAGAGCATAAAACATTGAGTCATAGAAACCCAGTCTCCTTTCTCTTTTCTAATCCATTTCACTTTGTACTTCTGTACATCGAGCACTATGATGCATTAATAGACCATGCTATGCTAAAGAGATAATCATTCAGATTTTGATTAATGGGGATCGTTTTAAAACCAGTGACTGACATGACTGGTAGATACCTTTTCTTAATAAGCAATAGGCCCTAGATGAGGGTTATTGTTTCTATCGAGATGATTTGTGCGAATGAAAATGACCGAAGTAGGACTCGAACCCACGACCTCTAGAATTGTACAGTGGTAGCGCACTAGAGTACAAATCTAGTAGTAGAGATCGTGGGTTCGAGTCCTACTTGGGTTATTCTCATTCTCACAAATGCTCTCGTTTGATTTTCAAAGTCCTGCTTCTCCTCAAGTATCTGTTTCTGCAATGAGTCATTTAAAGAAGGAAATGACTCACTGAGGCTCTAATTGCAAGGCACGTGCAAATAAACAGGTTTCAGGGAAAGGGGGTAGTAGCTACCCTGTTATTTCTAACAAAATATTAAGCAACGTTGAGGGTATGCATCTCAGTTTCTCATTGAAAAAAGAGTTTAATGATCTGTTGTAATGATAAGGAAGCCTTTTGTTGGATGCTTTTGATCATTTTTTCATCTGTGATGGTGCACAAGTCTATTCTCTGTTTTCATTCCCCCTAAATCATCTAAATTAAGAAATGCAACAAGATGTTTCTTTCTCGCTGCTTGTTCGATGCACTCTCGTTTCAAAAAGATATTTTTGACATTTCAAAAACGATTAATCCGAAGGAGACCAATTCAGCTTATTCATATATCTGTTTCCTAATAAATCCGAACGAACTTTGTGCCTTGTGAAAACTTGTTCCAAAATGGAAACTGCAGCAAAGATATGTAACTAAAGGTTTCCTTGACAATACCTTCGGATAGTCAAGGAAGGTGTTACTGAAGATCAGTCATGTCAAACTAAACATCCAATTGCAAATGCTAGCTTCAAGCCACGGGGGTAATCCAATTGTGGACTGGTACGGGGGTCAACAACCTTGAAATGGTAGTAGCTATCTTAATCAAGATCTCAGTAAGCAACTGGGGCAAGCAATATCCAGAATAGTAGGTAAATCAGGAAATACCCCAAAATGGCAATGTAGTTTTCCTAAATTAGGCCCATTTGGTAACCCTTTAATCACAATCTCGAACCGACTAGACCCTCCCACGAGGTCATAATGGGAAAAACCATCCCGAGACTTCAAGCAGTATTTCAGCTAGTTCTATCCAACGTTTGTAGAGGATAAATGCAGTAATTTTTTTAGTAATTGAAAAAAAGGTTATTATCCTTAGATTAGACGAAGCATTGATTAGATGTGTGAAATATCGCAAAAACCAATCGCTGAGCAGTGAAATTGATTTAGTATCCTTTGATTAGATGAAGTATTGATTAGATGTGTGAAACATCGCGAAAATCAATCGCTGAGCAGTGAAATTGATTTAGTATCCTTTGAATAGATGAAGTATTGATTAGATGTGTGAAATATCGCAAAAACCAATCGCTGAGCAGCGAAATTGATTTAGTATCCTTTGATTAGATGAAGTATTGATTAGATGTGTGAAATATCGCAAAAACCAATCGCTGAGCAGCGAAATTGATTTAGTATCCTTTGATTAGATGAAGTATTGATTAGATGTGTGAAATATCGCAAAAACCAATCGCTGAGCAGCGAAATTGATTTAGTAACCTTTGAATAGATGAACATCGATGAAATGTGTGAAATATCGCGAAAATTAACCGCTGAGCAGCGAAATTGTTTTAGTAACCTTTGATTAGATGAAGTATTGATTAGATGTGTGAAATATCGCAAAAACCAATCGCTGAGCAGCGAAATTGATTTAGTATCCTTTGATTAGATGAAGTATTGATTAGATGTGTGAAATATCGCGAAAACCAATACAGCTGATGTATATGGTGATTATGCAATCGCGAAATCTATTAACGCAGATTAAACATCCTGCGAAAACACGACATCGATTCATATTGAAGAAGATCGATTTCCATCAACAATCAAACTCAGAGGTTTGATGAAAAGGAAGGTTTCTTCAAGTGAGACCACTGCACGTCACCTTAAATGGGTTAAAGGCCCCCATTTGCGCAACAGTTATTGTCAATATGAAATTTACAGCCTGCTTTCCTGATTAGCTTATTGAGATAAGCATCAGTTTGTAATGATACGTTAGCTTTTATTTTCTTACTCTTTCTGGAGCACTATTCTGAGCGGATAAGAGAAAAGATTAAGCAGTCATCATGTTTCTCTATATTTCCGATTTTTCTCGTTATCAACCAAATAACCCCTCAATAATGCTAGTCAAAACCCTAACCCTAACCAGGGGTGTACAATAGGGGGGAGTGAGGGGTATTCCAATAATTTTCCAGTCGGTCCAAAAATTTTGAAAGAACAATGTCAATTACTATGTGTTTTAAATTGGTTTCACCACTAAATTTAGTTTTGAATTTCAAGTCTTTAGAGCATTGGTCTTTTCTTAAAAAAGAACCAGTGGGAAAAATTTTGATAAGGCTCATTTTCCAGCGATCTGAAAATTGCAAAAGTTCAACCATGGTGCACCTCAGGTAGCCCAACTCTTCTCCAGGCATGCAGTATTTCAAGCTGCTCGAAACCATTCTTTAAACGTGCTAATCATCATCACAAATGATCTGCATGTGCGCTCTCGGTCTAAGATATTGTATGCAAAGGTTCGGTACCCGATGCCTCAACAACCCCCAGAGAAAATTTTGGATGTGCACCCCTAACCCTTACACAATCCTTCCCCAGTCATAACCTTATACCTAGCCCACTTAATGCTCTGACGCCTCTAAACAAAGCCATAATTGACACGGAATAATGCACAGATATATGTCTTAATTTGAAGCCATTTGACGTTTTCTTCCTATTATACTTTATTATCATTCCATTACCAAACTTGTTCTACACAGTCCACTCATTCTTATTCCAATTGAAATATTCTACTAATCTATATTAGATTCTTGTTTTCTATATATTCTACTTAACTCATTCCATTCGACTAAAATTCCATATAGAGCTGATTCTTTATAGATTCTTTATAGAGGTAAAATCTTCTAATTATATACTATAATAAGCTTGATGTCCATATGAAACACACCATGAATATCATCAAATTTCAAGCCATTAAGCATTCAAATCATAATCTTACATCATTACGACTACACCTTTTGGTAATAAGCAACTAGAATTTGAATAACCAACTGGAATTTTGCTCCAACCCTCAATGATGTTTGAATGTTTGGGATTTCCAGCCCTAAAAGTTGCTTGATAGTTGCTTATGTTTGTTTAAGCAACGAAGCACATTACTTTTAACACACCTCTAACTATTTTAATTTAAACTCTTTTTACAAGAACCAGTAGGATTGGTTTGAAGCTGGCTTTTCTCAAATATTCCTCTATTTTGAGCCTGAAATGTTCTTAAATTATTCTTACTTTTAAACAGGTTTGGAAGCCTGTTTTTGCTATCAGTTGTGTTCATCGTTGTAAGTTTTGACTTTCTCTAACACAATAGAGTGCTATCAATCTGCCTATTTTTTAATAATTTCTCAGTCTTGAGGTTTTTTCATCATCATCATCATCACCATCATCATCATCATTAACATCATCATCATCATCATCATCATCATCATCATCATCATCACCATCATATTCACCATCACCATCACCATCATCATCACCATCATCATCATTATCATTATCATTATCATTATCATTATCATTATCATCATCATCATCATCATTAACATCATCATCATCATCATCATCATCATCATCACCATCATCATCACCATCATATTCACCATCACCATCACCATCATCATCACCATCATCATCATTATCATTATCATTATCATTATCATTATTATTATCATTATCATCATCACCATCATCATCATCATTAACATCATCATCATCATCATCATCATCATCACCATCATCATCACCATCATATTCACCATCATCATCACCATCATCATCATCATCATCATCATTATCATTATCATTATCATTATCATCATCATATTCATCATCATCATCATCATCATCATTATCATCATCATTATCATCATCATATTCATCATCATCATATTCATCATCATCATCATATTCAACATCATCATCATCACCATCATCATCATCATCATCATTATCATTATCATTATCATTATCATCATCATATTCATCATCATCATCATCATCATCATTATCATCATCATATTCATCATCATCATCATCATATTCATCATCATCATCATATTCAACATCATCATCATAAGGTCTATAATATTCATGAATTTTCAATATCGAGAATGTGCATAAAAGGGGATTCTCTATATCGAAAGTTCAAACCATGGACATTGTATGTCGTATGAGTAAACCATAATTGTACCTCATTAATGTTTTATGAATAAATATATTTGACCAAAACGAAACGATCTGACTAAATGCTCTTTATACTGAGTATAGTAACAAGCATCCAAGAATTACGGTTACGTGTTTAATCTTATTGGAAAATAAGATATTCTTATGATGATTAAATGTAGTAATGATGCCTCGATTGTTATATTTCAATGACATATTCATTTTTAAAATCAAAATTTGCCATCATTTCCTAACTAGTTATCCATTCAGAAAAGTATCTGATTAAAGTTCTAAAAGGATGTTGTCTGTATATTAAAACTAGACAATGGAAATAGTGCCTTATTACGGTATTTTAAATAAATTCATGTCACTCGATCGATTCTATCTGGCTTAATGTATTCTACTACCTATATCAAGTATAGTAATTGTTACCTCAGAATTTAAGCGAGAAAGAGACATCATAATGATAAATAAGTTTAGGAGTGATGCGTTGTTTGCAATATTTGCATGACATATTCGTCTTTAAATTGAAAATTAGTCACAGTTAGTTTTCTAACCAGTTGTCCATTAAATGGTTATCTAATTATTTTTCTGAAAGGATATTGTCTGTATTTCAAATCTGAATAATGGAGATTGTATCTCGTATGGGTAAACCATAATAGTATCTCATTAACATTTTATCATAAAGCTATGTGACTTAATTGATACTAATCTGACGTATTGCTCTATAAATCAAGTATTGTAATTGGTGCCTCAGACTTCAAGGTTACGAGTTTAATTTTAGTGAGGTGGAGACATCAAAATGGTAATCAAGTTTAACAGCGAAGCCTTGATTGTTAAATTTGAATGACATATTCGTCTCGAAATTGAAAATTGGTCATCATTTTCTAACTTGATATTAATTTTATGATCAACTAATTAACGTCCCAATAGGGTATTGTCTTTATCGAAAATTCAAAGAATGGACATTGTATTTCGTATGTGTAAACTATAATAGTATTTCATTAACGTATCATAGACAAATTCATGTGGCTTAATTGATACCATCTGACCTAATGTATTATATATTACTGCATAGTGACTAGGGTCTCAGAATTTAAGGCTACAGGTCTTATCTTAAGCGAGCAAAATACATTATAATGGTAATCAAATAAAGCAATGGTAATTTGATTGTGATTTTTGAATGACGTATTCATCGCAAAATTCCGAATAGGCCATCATTTTCTAACTGACTGTCCATTTAGAATAGTATGTAATTTACGTTCTAAAAGATTATTGCCGGTGTAGTATGCAGATGTGCATGGCATGCGGATGTGCATGGGCTGAAGCGCTTGCGCTTCACGGGAAACAGCGATTCGTGAGACGCTGAGGCGCCTATGCGTTTCACGAGACGCAGCACTTCATGACAAACATCGCAAAGCGTAGGAGATCAGTTCAAATCACAAAGTAAAACACAACAAGCTAATCAAGGAAGCGGGGGAGAGAAAGGAAATTACTTTTTTCAGCAAGATAGATTTGCGAACTACAATTTTTCAAGTTCATGGTACAAGATATCGGAATACACATACTTTTTATAACAAAGTCGTTCTACAGTAACACTCCCAACTGGCTAAAAGTTTATGAAATGCTTGAAACTGTCTTTCTAAGAAAGTTTAACATTGATGCTAGAGGGGCAGGGGCCTGTAGCTCCTCTTCTGAGAAGGTTAGATTTTACTGGACCATTTTTTATAAGCAACCTTTTATAAGGAACCTACATGTAGAAGGTCGAAAAACTTAAGAAACCTCTACTACTAAAGGTCAAATCACTAAGGAACTTTATATTTTTGCATATATTCTTCTGTTGTAGATATGCAACTTCTCTACAATGACTATTATTAACTTTTACGTTATAAAGACCTGGCCTAAGCTTCTTTGTGCTATAACATGTTTTCTTATAGCGATTTTCTTGCATATCTTTAAGAACTAAAAAGTGGTCAAAAGAGGTATCAAATTAAGGAATTTGAAGAACTAGACCCTGAGCTACAACTAACATGAAAAGGCGTAGCATGCTTTTTATAAGGAATCAGTTAATCAATTGGGTTTTGATACTTTTATTGCGTCTATTAATCTTTATACACTAAATGATAGTTCAAAATAAAGGAACTATTAAGGAACTTTAACAGTAGTACGACAAAGTTATCAAAAAAGATCTGATGAAGAACTTATAAAACTACACTCTTTTTTATAAGAACCAGTAATGTTCTTAAATTGTTCTTATTTTATAATGATTTGTAAGCCTGTTTTTGCTATCAGTTGTGTTAATTGGTTCAAATGTGGACTCTTTTGCTTGACCATCTGATATGTCTGTGTGCTGTCAATCTGCCTGTCGTATCAGGAGAAAAGACATCATTGAAGACATCATGACACGCCTTTTCCTTATAAGGAACCTTGCTCAGGGCCTAGTTCTTTAAGTTCCTTATTTTGATACCTCTTTTGATAACTTTGTAGTTCTAAAAGTTCCTTACTAGCTCCCTAATTCTAAGTGCTCTGTTAGTGGATAGGACAATGCAAGAAAAGAATTAAAATGCAACATTTTGCAAAAAACTTGTTATTAGAGAACATTTTATAACACAAAGAAGCTTAGGCCTGCGTAACATAGAAATTAATTAGAGTCATTTAAGAAGTTAAATATCTACACCAGATGAATATATGCAAAATTATAAAGTTCCTTAATGATTTGACCTTAAGTAGTAGATGTTCCTTAAAGTTTTTCGACCTTCTACATGTGGGTTCTTTATAAAAAAAAACCGTGTGATGAAAAAGCTTTCGAGTGCGAGCGGGTTTTGCTACCATTGCTTTTTGCTTGATGGATTTTTTCTTGATGTAAAAACTTCAAAGTCCTTAACTTTATTTAGTACCTAAACATATCTCAACAAATCTAATTCATTTCTAAAATACAGTGCAACGCTACCTTAAAAAAATATGCTTACAATCGGTGCATTTGAAATAAATGTAGAAGGACTTCGCGAAATTAGCGGAAGTTTTTTAAAGGACAAAAGCAATTATTGTGTTGACCAACCTTTGCTTGGTAAAGAGACAAGGAGAGAAGCAATAAATCTTAACATTACTTAAAAAAACCTTCAAAGATTAAAAAAGTTTTGGGCACGTTGACAGTTGAAAGAGGCGAAAAAATACAATACCAGAAGATGCCTTACTTTATCCTTATATTCTTAATGTATCAGCTTACAAAAGAATAACCTCATGGTTCCTATCTGGATATAATAACTAAACATATTCCTACATCTTTATGATATATTTCACGAAATGCCTTAATTGTTATCTTCTGTATCAATTATTAAGGATAAACAGTTGCAACTTGCATGGGTTTCAATCTTGCCTTTCTCTAGAGTTCCAAGAAATGATCTTGGAACAGTTCCACCATCAATGTTATGCTATTGACAAACTTTTACCATCAACAGTATATTCATAGAGATACACAATATTCTTGTTCCCTAAAGTTGCCCCATGCACAAACGCATGGTTCAATTCACAGCTATGCATATGTGCATGGGCCTAAATTTGCCCCATGCACAAACGCATGGCGAAATTTACAGCTATGCGTATGTGCATGGGCCTAGAATTCTAAGAGAAACTTTCCTATGAGATTCATTGGAAACAATTTTAGAATAGATATAGCCTCAACGGTATGCTATTAACACCATTTTACCATCGACATTATATTTATAGAGATACACAAAATTTTTGTTCCCTAAAGTTGCCCCATGCACAAACGCATGGTTCAATTCACAGCTATGCATATGTGCATGGGCCTAAATTTGCCCCATGCACAAACGCATGGCGAAATCTACAGCTATGCGTATGTGCATGAGCCTAAATTTCTAAGAGAAACTTTTCTATGAGATTCATTGAAAACAATTCTAGAATAGACTTAGCCTCAATGGTATGCTATTAACACCATTTTACTATCGACATTATATTTATAGAGATAAACAACAGTCTTGTTCCCTAAAGTTGCCCCATGCACAAACGCATGGTTCAATTCATAGCTATGCATATGTGCATGGGCCTAAAATTCTAAGAAATATAATTATTTGAGATTTACTGGGAATAATCTAAGAATAGCTTTAGCCTCAATTTTATGCTATTGACACTATTTTACCATCAACAATATATTTACCGTGAAATGCAATATCTTGTTCCCTGAAGTAACCCCATGCACAAAAGCATGGTTCAATTAACAGCTATGCGTATGTGCATGGGTCTAACATTGCCCCATCCACAAACGCATGGTTAAATATACAGCTATTTTTGTAGTTTCTTAGATTTCTGGACTTGTAGAAGTACAATTTTATTTATTTTCAACAACAACAATTTTTACTTTACTTCTTAAATACAGATCTGTATTGTTTTTGAAAATTCAATTTTGGTAGTTTCTTAAATTTCTTGACTAGTAGAAGTGGGCATAATTATCAACTTATTAGGCATTTTGATGATCAATTTAATACCGAAGTTTTCCTTCAAAAATTTTTAAAAATCTATTCCTCAAGAAGTGAATTATTTCATTTTTGTTTTGTTTTTGTTACAATCTATTTTAAACAGGAATATTGTTTGTGTATAAATCTGTCATATGACAACTTCTAATGATCTGTTTAAACGCACTCAATGTCTCGTAGCTTTCATGGCGTCTCCGCCGCCATTGTTGATGATTAGCAGTTGTGTTAACCAACGAAGCGCTGCGCTCCAGCCCATGCACAAACGCATGCCCATGCACAAATGCATATGACACCGGTATATCAAATCTGAACAACGGACATTGCATCTTGCATGAATTAACCATAATTGTGCTTTATTAGGGCATTTTGAAGTAATTTCATGTGACTTGGTTGATACTTTCCGACCTCTACCTATATTGGTATAGTAATTGGTGCCTCAGAACTTAAAGTCGTGTGTTTAATCTTAAGCGAGGAAGAAACATCATAATGATAATGAGGTTAAGCAATGATGCCCTGCTATGCAATATTTCTCTTGAGATTCAAAATTGGCCATCATTCTCAAACCATTTATTGATTTAGAAAAGTATGTAATTTAAGATCTAAAATGGCATTGCTTGTATCTTAAACCGAAACAAAGGTCATTATATCTCGAATGAGTTAGCCAATAGCGTCTTATCAGAGTATTTTGGAATAAATCTATGTGATTAATAAAATAAGTAGCTACGGGTACAAGTTTTTTACGTATGAGAAAAAACCGGCTGAGATATGGGTCAGAGTCTTCTACTATCTCCAAAACTATTAGAGATAAACACAAGCCAACTCAACCAGACTAAGGCCCTTACATTGAAACACATTTTTGAGGAGGGTAGGGGGTATGAACTTGGTTAAAAATTACCCCGAAAATAAGGAAGAGGCAGGCTGAGGTCTGAGCCAGGTGTTCTTATAAAAGAAGCGTGTGAGATTGCCCTGCTGAATTGTTTGCTAGCCTCCATTTACATGAGAATTCTGTGCCTCATTTGCACATGCGCAAACATTTCAGCTGACTTCATATTGAATTTCAATAATATTTCTCATTTGGACTTTGTAGGGGTTTTTCTATCCCGGTGAGGCGGGCTGGAATGATGAGATTACCTTCACATGAGTGGATTATTAGAATGGATTGGAATTACGTAGCAATATGTTATGAACGAACTCGTCTAAAGCCAATTTCAATATTGTACACCGGTTTCGATGTGCCAGTCGAAAAGTTAATTAAGGAATTTGTATCTTAGGTAATCTAAAGAGAAACTTGCTGATAGTTGATAGCTGATAGGCACATACGCTTACTATCCTCGCAAGGTATGGGTTTATGTGCTAACCACAAAGGGCCCACTGAATAGGTATATCGAGCAGTGCGACCCTGGTTCTTCCTCTCGATGTGACCACACCTCGTGATTCCTTTTGCCTTTTTGCCTGGAATTACAGAGAGCTGGCTAATTCTCTCCTCACACTATGTGACAGGTCTGAAGGTGGTTTCGAGCACGGGACCCCTCGAACAAGGGTCAAGTGATCTAACCACTCGGCAATCCCGTCTATTGAAACGTTTTATTTGAAGACTGGTACACCAAAAGGTAAAAAAAGTTAAAGGAATAATTTCATATTCTTGTATCTAATTCCAGAAACTACTCAACTGACTCTACACGGTAGGGTACGGTTTTGTTTCAGCATTTCGTTCAAACTTGAAAACTTTTTTTCGTCACTACTTATTGCCAGAACTAAGATTAAAATGAGGTTCATCTGGCTACCATTTTTAACTTTTATTCCATGAAAATGTAAGTTTTTGTAATTCCTATTTGGGGGAGGCTCTCTTTCGATTAGTTTATCTACTTAGAGAGCTCATCCCTAGTCATTCAATCTTAAATACAATTTTGCTTGTTATATATGTACCTTGCATTGTTATATTGTAAAATTTGAAATTAGTTAATATTGTAAATTGTTAAATGTTATATTATGATTTTTTTTATTGCAGTTATCAAATTGTATTGAAGATTGAATGATAAATGAAAAAACTAAAGAAAAAAAAAATGAAAAAACTGGTACCCCCTCCCCGTAATGTACATAGTATGGTGTAGCAACACACGCCACTCATGGCTACTGACCAGGTACCCATTTATACTTCTGGGTAGAGAGAGGAACACTAGTGTTCACATCTTACTCTAAGGATGTCATCCTCGTTTCGGAAGAGCTTGGTTTTGAGCCCAGTACCTTCCAGTTGTGAGTCTGATGCCTTACTACTACACTATTGACCAACTAGCCCACTGATCTTTCCACTGTAACTGACTTTTCGTTTGAAAAATGCAGCCTGGACTTACAATGTGCCTCTTAAACTTACCCCGTTGCTAGTTTGGCTCAACAAAAAAGCCCGAGTATTCTGGCATATCTCCCCCTCTTTTACTCCCCTGATCTGCACCAGCAATTAGCAATAGAGACAGAAGGATAAGATATGATGGTCAAGAGGAGTATTAGGAGTGCGAAGACGAGATTCAAATGACCAGTGGAAAACAAGAATATTTAACTTGCAAGCAACTTGGAAATACCTGTTTGTTCTTCCTGTCTTGCTTGGAGTAACCATAGAGCTGTTGCTGTTGGACATTTCTTTACCTGAAACATTAGAATCTAACCTATAGCAAAAGCTTTAAATCTCTTTCGAAAGGGTAATGATTAAGACAATGGTTAACATCCTGCCCTTTGGTGGGTAAGCTCCGAGGTTCGAGACCTGGTTGAGGCATGCTAATATTTTGTGATCCACAACAGAAATTTACAGAGAGCCTCCTTTTGCTGATTACCAGATCCAACCTCTCATTCCTGACATGTGATACGTGGCTGCTCCAATTTCTATTCTAAAACTTAAACCCTTGCTCGAAGTGATTTAAGAACGAAAAATAGTCAATCTAGTAAAGATCTTCATGTTAATGAACGTTTCTAGGTCACAAAATTTATTTCAAATTCTGGATGAAACTCACCCCCGATTTGTAGGCCTCCCTCGCTCCATCTAGATTGCCTTGTTCAGCTTCTATTTGACCTTTCATCATCCATAGCTAAGAAGAATCATAAACATAAATTAGTATAATCATAAATGTATCATGTACCTTAAATATAAATATGATAAGTAGAAAAAAGTATAATCATAAAGAAGTCATTATTTTTCCCATCATATTTCGTGTCATTTCAGTTGCAGAATAGAACACAAAACGTCAATTGAAGACCAGCTCTATTTTAGAAACAGCTTAGAATTTCTCATTAGTCTATTTAGGCCCATCAAAACACTGAGTAGCATATTTATAGGTTACATTCAAAGGGCCCCGTTGATTTTTCAACCGACCTATGGAAAGCCGATTAAACTATTACTACGTATGGTCGTATAGAGACATCATCAAGGGGTTTTTGGAATTTCTTAAAAACCTTAAAATTTTCATAATACTTTATTCTGTTTAAAATACTCTATGCACCAGAAAGGGTTTCATACCCTTATAGATAGATTCAAAATTTGACTTGGAAACCCTCTAAAGGTTTTAACACAGTTCTGAAGTTTAACAAAATTGCAAAAGATCCCTTTGAGCATTAGTATATATCACTATCCGATCTTGAATGCACAAGACTGTTCGGTGTATTCATAAAATCAATGCATGCTTCGGATTCAGCTACACATCATGTCGAGGCTAACGCTGAGTTGTCATGAATGTGAAATTCATCTGTTGTGAAAGTGGAGCTATATCATGAAGTATACATGACTATCAGAACTAGAATTTTGCTTGGTTTCTTATAAAAAAATTAGTCTATGTCTAGATACTGAAAACAGTACAATACTACCAGTGTTAACTGGATAAGCGTAAAACCTACAACAAAAGCCAGAGATTCCCAAAATGTTCATCAAAATAATTACCATAAGACAGGTCTCGAAAACCACAATTTTATCTGATATTTGTGATAGCTGGTAGATTGTTGGTAGTATAAAGACAGGAAGACAAAGGGGCGAGGTCTAGCCAAAATATGTATAATTTAATTCTGAAGTTGTATTAGTTTTGTTTACAACATATGTGCGACTGACACAATGCCAATATAAAGTTGTTATAAAGATCCTGAAAGTCATTATTCCTTGGCCACTCCTTCACGCAAATTTATCATTCATCTTTTGTATGGCCAAAAAGATGGGAAACATAGCGAAACATCTTTCTACATGTGGCACTTGAGGGTTTTAGATAGTTGAACTCATATCCAGTGTAGATCTATAATGAGAATAACTAATTTCGTGCTGATGTAGATAAGAGCAAAAAGTATCTGTTAATCTTCAGCCATACTCTGCAATTTGATATTTCACTCGTTGCTCTTGTAGCAATTTGTGCAGTCTTAGGATCTTGAACACCAACAATGTGTAAACGTACATCGTATTCCCAAGTTTACAAGTTGCTGCACAGCCAGTATGGGGAGAACCGGGAGGGTACATTGGGTCTCTTGACCACATACGTAATTCCCGTTGTATAATCATTTGTTACGAAATCGATTTCACGATGAAAGTAAAAAGGCTGAAAAAATAAAAACTATACCTTTGGGAAATCCGGGTATTTCTCTAAAGCCTCTTTCAGTAATTCTCTAGCCTAGGGCAAAGTAATATGTTAACGATGACGTACAGAGTAAAATCAACTATGCGAGAAGGAACAACTGACCTTCACACTATCTAAACATGTGGTAAAACTAGACTTGAGGATGGCAAGGAAAGGCGGAAACGTAGAGAGACATAATAACTACTGAAGAGCAGGGGTCAATATTTCGCAGGAGGTTTGGAGTCCGTCTACGTCAGAATCATAGATCCCATTAAAAGGGAGATAGAAGGAATAGACCTTTTTCCCAATTACGTCATCTTTATACAAAATCCTTCTCAAAACAACCTTAGCCTCGACATGATGCGTTCCTAATTCCCAAAGCGTGCATTGCTCCTAGCAACAAATGGAATTGCTCTTTGAGTTTGAAAGTAATGCATGCTTTGGGATTTCGCTACGCATCATGTCGAGGCTAAGGTTGTTTCAAGATGAATTTCTATAGAGATGACGTAATTGGGAAATTGGTCTATTTCTTTTCCCACGAGGACTCTTCCGATAGCAGTTTGATAGCTGTCAAAATAACTGTTAGACAGTTGGTTGTTCGTCCGAAGAGAGACGAATGATTGGTATCACGAGGAAACAAGGGATTGCTTTCAGAGAGGAGTGACTTTCATATCGGATAAGGGTTGCAGTTACAATACTCAGCATCAATCCTAAATGTAATGCTAAGATTAGTGAAGCAGAAATCACTCTGCTATGGAAGTGACATGAAAATCACTCTGGAGTCACTCCGTTGTCGTGTAATCGCATGAACCCGATAGACTTTGTTCCAAAACCTCGTCAGAAATGCGGATGAAAGACTAAGCAGAGCATCGTAGTGTAACTGCACTCTAAATTTTACTCTCATTTTCATTTCATTTCATTACTACATTATTTAATGTTGGATATTATGTCAAAGAAATGTCGACTAGTACAAGTACTTATTAAATCCAACTTACATACAAAAACCTTCTTTATGCATGCCTCTAAGGGGACCATTATGGAAATAAGGACAATTTGACCTTTTTAATGCTATCCCTGTCACCGTAGTTAGAGGTGTTTTTAATATTCAAGTTAATTTTATCTTCTGGTGCTTTTATTCTTTGCATTTCTGTAACTTGCCTAATTTAATTATCAATCTTATTTTATTTTCGTATTCCTGTAATTTAATTTGAAGAGGCAAATGAATACTTACTTACTTACTTATCTACTTTTAATTACAAAAAAACTAAGAATGGTGGGTATAGATAACTACTAATTTAAAAAACATAAGCTAAAAACATAATCTACAGGTGCATTGTTCACCAGTCCAGGACTTTATTTGATTTCTGAAAACGGCAAGCGTCGGACTCATTTTAATTTTGTCAATAAGGGTGTTCCAAAGGAGACTCCCTCTGAATGATATTGACTGACAGGCAAAACGTGTTTTGGCCTTTGGAAGCTTACAGAGATTATTTATTCTTAAGTTATATTCCATTTCTTTCTTTTCGTGAAATTCCCAAAGATGGGAAGGATTAAGATGTTGTACTCTGGAGTGAAAATCACTCCGCTTCAATGGCAATCTGGTTTAGTGTTACTCTAGCCTCTGTCTACACAACATGGCATCTGATGCAGACAGATTCCAAAACTCCTTCAAATCATATTTCTATAAGCCGCATAAGTCTGCCGCATGAAAATTAGCCTGCTGCAACACTTGTGCGCCTGGTGAAAATAGGCTTAATATTAAGACGTTATTTTCACGGCGCAATCAGTGAAAAGATTAATGCAGGAGATTCCAGTTTCAACAGATGGCTTCGAAAACCTGCACGGCCTAACACCCCGATCATCACAAATTACTGGATGAATTCAGAATAAGGACTTTGCAATCGCATTAATCAACGGTAAAGCAAAAATAATCAGAGTAGAACAGCATTAGTTATTCAAGCAGTGCTTGGAAATCAAAAATCAAAAACTCCAGCAACATTCGCGAAGAATCCTAATCGAATGAAGCCTTTAACAAGATTAAAGCTATTAAGCCGGTAATTTGCTCTGTGGATTTCTGATAATTCAATAAAGTGATCTTCCAAACGAGTTCTTGTCTGCATTTGCGAGGATGGCCAGTTGTAATTAGAGTTCTGCTTCATTTGTGGGTTTTTCGTAATCCGTGGCGCCAACTATTCTCAATCTTATAGTTACGGTGGCCCATAACTGTCACGTCAAATCAAAGCGTCACAACAAAACAAAGCTCACAGCCAGATAAAGCTCACAGCAAATTAAAGCTCACAGCAAATTCAAATTGAAATTGATCACATCAAAATAAAGCTTACAGCAAATTAAAGCCCACAGCAAAACAAAGCTCACAGCAAAACTAAGCTCACAACAAATTCAAATTCTCACAGCAAATTGGAAATTCTCACAGCAAATAGGAAATTCTCACAGCAAATAGGAAATTCTCACAGCAAATTGAAAATTCTCACAGCAAATAGGAAATTCTCACAGCAAATTGAAAATTCTCACAACAAATTCGTACAGAATGGAAACGAGGCCACACGTGTTGCTTTTTATTTAGACGTTCGATTCGATTCGACTCTTCAAAGAACAGCCATTCCTAGCAAAATGTTTTGCCCTTCATGTGGCAGCGAGCTGCATCGAAATGGCAATAATTACATGAAGTGCGGATCAAGTAAGTAGATTATATATTTAATTTACTTCATATCATTTGCATTACTTGTTTCAAAAACGGGGCTTATTCGGGGGCTTATTATTCGAATTATTACGGTAGGTAGAACACAGACAGGGTACTACCTGGGTAGAACAGGTACCTTAGCCCCGTTTTCGAAACAAGCAATGCAAATGATATGAAGTAAATTAAATACACAATCTACTTACAGTAGAATCCCGATAACTCGAACATGCGATAACTCCAACTCTCGCTAACTCGAACAGATTTGGCATTCCCCTTGAGCCTTATTAATGCTATGAAGAGCCTCGATAACTCGAACTATTTTGATCGTCCCTTGCTTGTTCGAGTTATCGGGATTCTACTGTACTTGACCTTACAAGTTCTTTGAAGAGTCGCATCGAATCGAACGTCCAAATAAAAAGCAACGGGTGGCCTCGTTTCCATTCTCTACGAATTTGTTGTGAGAATTTCGAATTTGCTGTGAGAATTTCCAACTTGCTGTGAGAATTTGAATTTGCTGTGAGAATTTTCAATTTGCTGTGAGAATTAGAATTTGCTGTGAGAATTTTCAATTTGCTGTGAGAATTTTCAATTTGCTGTGAGAATTTCCTATTTGCTGGGAGAATTTCCAATTTGCTGTGAGAATTTGAATTTGTTGTGAGCTGAATTTTGCTGTTAGCTTTGTTTTGCTGTGGGCTTTAATTTGCTGTGAGCTTTAATTTGATGTGATAATTTTCAATTGAATTTGCTGTGAGCTTTAATTTGCTGTGAGCTTTATTTTGCTGTGAGCTTTGTATTATTGTGACGCTTTAATTTGACGTGACAGTTATGGGCCACCGTATATAGTAACGATGTGTAATATAGGCCCCTGATGAACGGCAGTAATTTTCAAACTAGATTTGCTAGCACTTTACTAGCTCTAGTCTCATGTAGCAAATATTTGGGGATTCAATGACATATATATATACTTTCCCCATGACTGACAACCAATATCTAGATCCTATCCTAGTTTGAATTTTCTCAAAAAAGTGCAGATTTTTTGAGTCTATTTTACAAGAACATTTGAGAAAAATCCCACTAAGGGGTAACATCTAAGAAGACCATTATGGTAATAAGGATGCTTTCGGCCTTTTTAACGCTATTCCCACCACCGTAGTAAAAGGTGCTTTAATCTGTTGGTTGATTTTATCTTCTGGAGTTTTAGTTACTCTATTGAAACTGTTATTTCTATCGCCTAGCTTAATTGTCGATTTGTTTATTTTCTTTTTACTTTTAATTATTTTGAATTGGCAAATGAAAACTTACTTTACTCAATTCACTAACTCACTTAACTCACTTGCTTACTTAACTCACTAAACTCACTAAACTCACTCACTTACTTACTCTCTTACTTACTTACTTACTTACTTACTTAACTCACTTAACTCACTTAACTCACTAAACTAATTAAACTAACCAAACTCACTTAACTCACCAAACTCACTTAAACTCACTTGCTTACTTAACTCACTTAACTCACTTAACTCACTTAAACTCACTAGCTTACTTAACTCACTTAACTCACTAAACTCACTTAACTCACTTAACTCACTAAACTCACTAAACTCACTAAACTCACTAAACTCACTAAACTCACTAAACTCACTAAACTCACTAAACTCACTAAACTCACTCACTCACTTACTTACTTACTTAACTCACTAAACTCACTAAACTCACTCACTTACTTACTTACTTACTTACTTACTTACTTACTTACTTACTTACTTACTTACTTACTTACTTACTTACTTACTTACTTACTTACTTACTTACTTACTTACTTACTTACTTACTTACTTACTTACTTACTTACTTACTTACTTACTTACTTACTTACTTACTTACTTACTTACTTACTTACTTACTTACTTACTTACTTACTTACTTACTTACTTACTAACTAACTTACTTACTTACTTACTTACTTACTTACTTACTTACTTACTTACTTACTTACTTACTTACTTACTTACTTACTTACTTACTTACTTACTTACTTACTTACTTACTTACTTACTTACTTACTTACTTACTTACTTACTTACTTACTTACTTACTTACTTACTTACTGAGAGTTAAAAAGATAGTAGCGAACAGGAGTTACCTGGATGATATTGCCTAGAACCCACTCAAGCCTGACTGACTTCATGTAAACCTGTGAAGTGAATAAAGTCCAAAATGATTAATTCCAAAAAAAAAAATATATTAAGAACTGTGGTAAAAAGACTTTTAAAGGCCTTTTACATGAGAAAGTCAGCCCAGGTGGAGTTTCGCCATGAGTTGAGTTTCAGACCGCTAGAAAAACCTTTGTTAGTTCATCGTTTACATTTCAAAATTCCAACCCAAGGCGATTTCAACTCGCTTTATTATCCTGGGTGGAACTATTGTCCGGGTCGAATATTGCATGTTGATTGAAAACCCGTAAAAAAAGCAACAACAACAACAAAATTTGAAAGTCGCCCTGAGTTGAAAATTGCAGAAGCTAAATTCGTTATAACTAGCAAAACTCAACCCAGGGCAAAACTCCACCAAGGTTAACCTTTCTCAAGTAAATGTCTCCAAGACTCCAAAAAGACATACCGTAAATTCTGGGATGCCCCTGGGGGGTTATTAGCCACAATGAATGTCAGAAGTTTGTCATTTTCTTCAAAGGTTATCATGAAGTATAAAAGTGACATAAAAGGCTTTTTCTAAAACGAAATTCATACGTGACCATAAAACTCGTACTTATTTTTCCTATTTTGTCCCCAGTTGAAGGTAATGTTGTGCAGCTATGTCCTGTCTGAATGGGCTTTCTGTAAATTATTCTATCCTGCCTGCTGTGACTCCTTCCTACGAGGTTGTCTGATGATGCATAAGTGCGTGAAACTCTGAGTCACAACAGAGATATCTTTTTAGAATACGAACTCTGTAAACTCTTCATCCCTCAAGGCATGGAACATTAATTTTTTTCAATCCATAAGTAACCAGTTCTGGATTGAGCAAAAAATAAGCAACTCCAGGGCTAGGTGAAATAAATCAGCAACTACGCAATTTAAGCAACTATGCTGAAAGTACTTAATCTTGTTTGATCACACTGTTTCGTTGTTAAAAGAAGCACATTTGGTATTTGGAAGGTTTTATTACATGTACACCATCAATTAAAACGATTCGGGGTACAAGCCAATGAGAACTTGAGGGCTGAGACCAAAGTCCAGTTGCTTATTGAAAAAAGTGCATACTATCTAAGATAGACATACAAGATTGCGTCAAATGAATAGGGTAAACATATGTGTCAAAGCTATGAAGTGTGAATCTTGTAGATGCATTTCTTACGCAAGTCTAGATATCATTTGATGATAACTGTATATGAGGTGTTTCTTCAGTACCAGCCTACCCTACCATATTAGTGGGAACGCTTATCAGGCACGAATTATGAAATATATAATACAGAAAAGAAGTTATGTAAATAGACGTAGAATCATATCAGCTCAATCCTAACTCACCCGTGCAGTTGAAGCGCTGGTTCTGGCTTTCTGAAGAAGTCGCCTAGAATGCATCAAAAGAAAACATGTCTCAAATTGAGTAACCCTCTAAAGATAACATTGTTCTTTTGTCGAAAACATCAATACTCAGAGTATTCCAATATCATTGCAAATCATTTCAACTTCACTGTAAATTGTTTCTCAATCTAAGATAATTATTTCCAATCGTCTTAGATTTGTGCAAATCCTCTCAAAGTGGTAAGAAAATGATTTCATAATTGTTCATCTTTGAACAATCTCTTAAGATTATATTCCTTTTATCCTGGCAGTTTTCTTCTTCCATTTAGATGTGGTTTCTGTCTCAAGTCATCATCTTTTCGACAAAGCAAGGTATATTCAGTAATAGTTTAGTCCCTAAGATTTTGTGAAGTATAAACCCAGGGCCAGATCCAGACTACAGCTATCACTACTCGAGCTGTTGTCAGATTTTAAAGCCTAGTATTTTTCTTTCTTCTTACTTACGATCTAAGATAAAAAAATCAATGATTCTATCACTTGGATCAAAGGTGCAGTAGTCAACCATTTTCGTGGATCCGCCCCTGAAACCCTAATATAAAATAGACAGCACAAATGCTATACATTTTCAGTCACTGAAGGGTTCGTCGTAGTAATGTTTGTTATTCTACTGTTTATGTAAATTACCTTGCCCGTTCATCTTCGTTATTCTCACTCTCGAGTTTGACAGCAGCTAGCCAGATATCCTCACTGTTCGAATTCGCTTGAAAAGCAAGAGCCAGAATCGATCTGGCCGCAGGAATGTCTCCCTGAAAGAAATTCACGAATCAAACATTGTTTGACTTCCATACAGTAACAACCTACAAACTGATTTTACAGGAAGGACATCCAAAAAATCAAATATACTTTCGTATCGTAAAGAATTAATCTAAATACAAAATAATTTAAATTAAATACCAACCATCTAATTTTTCTTGCAAAACAAACCCTTCCACACTTGACGGCCATTCTCGCAATATGTATGAGTTCACTTAGTTCCAATTCAACTCAATACACAAATTTCTCTACCTTTCAAATCACTAATAATAATATGAAATAAGTTTATCCTATACCTGCACCCAGACCTTTTGAATGACTAGTCAGCAAAGCTAAACGCTTAGAACGCTGGGGTACAGTTCCCACCTCTCAACACGTCCTAATATCTTCCAACTATACAGCCTGTTCAATTCTATCTGTCAGAAGTTTCATCGCATACCTCTCATATAGAGAATCATTGCCAATCTGGCCAGTATATACAAAGTATTTGTCGAAGGTGTTTATGTTGTACGATATTCATAGACTCCGTGGTATGTTTTGGAGCAGCAAAACAACTACAGTTATGATTTCGTATTTGAACACTTATAAGTAACAAGATGTTGGCAATTTTTATCCTAGTCGTAAGAGAGTTGTTAGTGAGAACCCAAAATCCCCGCCAAAACTATTGCGACAGTCATAGAAATTCAGTGCTTTTCAATTCACAGTCACTTTGAAAAGCACCCCATCCCCCCTAAATCGATGTTATCATGCTATCCTAAGTAGGAAAAATCCTACGCTGTACTCTGACAACATTGACTAGGGGACGTGGGTTTAGTCAAAACACAAAATTATGATATTTTTATATTGTCTCAGCCTATTTTGGCGAGGATTGTAGCATTCCCTAGGAAAAACCCTAAGCACCCATAGTTACCTAAATGTTCAAGAGCCTAGCGTGTCTTTGCTTCAAATGAATAGGCTCTTATTTGTGGGATTTTACTATAGTTGAGAATCTAAAACAACTATAAGACTGAAACACAATAAATAAAGAAGAAACAGAACGATTTCAAACGCAGTAAAACATAATCAATTGAAAGCCTTTTTGGTTAAATTTTTGATTTTCCAATTTTCCTAGAAATTTTCAAGTTATTAACAGAGAAGAAACTACCTCAAAAAACACTTAATTTTACTGACTGTGACAACACATACAATGGAAAAATATCAGAACTTACTGCCATCCATTTTGACTTGGCACCCATCAACCAGAGTACTTCAGCTTTCGGGCAATGTTTCACAGCATTCTGCAACAGTAACTCAAGGGAGTCCCTAAAAACAAAAATAGTTACTTTGTGTTTTTCGTGTAAGAGATTCTGAACGACTTAGCATCAAAATCGACTACGTCTGAATCTTATTCGATTGACCTTTGGTTTATAGTGAGAAATCAAACGTCTGTAGGGTAAATGGGACAGTTAAACATATTAGGTAGGTAGGTAGTAGAGAGGTGCTAAGCAGTGTAGTGGTAAGGCGTAGGACTTGCAACCAAAAGGTATTGGGTTCGAAACCAAGCCCTTCCAAAATGAGGATAACATCCTTGGGTAAGATGTGAATACAAACTGTGCCTCTCTCCACCTGGGAGTTTAGGTGGGTACCTAGTCAGTACTTATGAGCACCGTTTGTGGCTGCACACTGATGTGTTAAAAAGGACTAGGGGGCTCGATATAAGACTATAGAATTACTTCTTTACCTTTAGAGAGTTTGCAAAACTATGAAATACGAAATAAGTGTCATCCGTAAAGATTTCGCTGTTTTCTAATGGTTCTTTGTATCCTGAAGATCTGTACAAATCAAATGTTGCTCATTCTATCTACAACATTGTGCATAAGTTGAAAGAACTACTAAAAATATGCTAGTATGTAAGAAGCTATCATGAAACACTCCATACAGTAAAAGCCTGCACATAAGAACTACTCCTTCTAAGAACAAGTACGCTAAGATTTCAGCATTTCAGGGTCTGATTATATTTTACGGCAGTAAACGGGCCAGCTCCACTTCGAGGTCAATATCAAATGAATTTGTGTCTAAGCAGACTGGCTCGGCAAATGGGCTAGCTCACTTTAACGGTCAATTGCAAATGAAATAACGATTGTCATTATATGGAGAGGCGGGGCAGCCCATCAATCGAGTTGAAAATAGTGGAAACCGCAAGATTGGAACAAATATGACCTGTTTGCCGCAACAAGTTTTCCACATGTAATACCAATCCAAATTTCATCTCATCAAAAGATCCATCCCGTTTACTGGGTCAGCTCACTTCCATACAATCAGGCCCTCAGAGAACTTCTTCTTTGTATCTCTCAAATACTGCCCTGATAATACATGACATAGTAAAAGAGAGTTAAATATGCATAACCATGTCACCTCAGATCACCCACTCTAATACAAATCTGTTAAATGTCCCTAATATTTAGTTGAGAGCCTCTTAGGGTAAAGCTGAAATATATGTGGTGCTTACTGAATTTAATTAAGTTTTTCAATTACCTCGTTCCATGGTTTTTTTCAAAATATGCAGCTCTCAACCAAATACTCTTCTTGCTTGGGAACACAGATAGCGCATGCGCATATATAGCACGCGCACAGTGGTAGGCTCCATGGGCAGCACACTGGTAAAGAAAAAAAGAGAGTTGATGAAAAGATATATGAAACAAATGAAATATCAGGTAAGAGAAACTCGATTTTTGATTCAATACGGGGAGCAATTTCCTGATGTAGCCAGCTCAAGCCTTCAGTGTAATCGTATTTTCAGAGAATCCAATAAAAAATAGAATGCGTGTGGTATATTGAATGTAGATCGAAATGAAGTGACGTATAATAACTTTTAAACAAATAAACAAATAAAAAATGACGTATAATAACTTTTAGTACCATAATTTTATATGAACACAATATTTCGAGCTTATACTCGTTATCAAGTGATAAAAATGGATTAAGGATTTTTATCACTTTATAACGAGTATAAGCTCGAAATATTGTGTTCACATAAAATTATGGTACTAAAAGTTATTATACGTCATTTTGTATTTTCAGAGCATTGTATAAACTGTAATTTGGGTGTAAACTGGCTAAATGTAGAAGTCAGTAAACACTAATGGATGTTTCTAAAGTGAATTTCTTCGAAGATTAGAGTTGAAGGAAATTCTAATCAAACTTACACTTTCTGCGTCTTCCATCCAAGTGTGCTTTCTATCTTCTTCTTCAATTCCGATGCCAATAACAGCACGACTTTAAAGTAAAAATACATCATCTATGAGTAAATTAGAATGCCTTCTCGTGGGTACGTTTGAACTACTTTTAGACGTAGGGATCCTGATTTCTGCTTTATATTTGGTATGAGCTCTCTAGTTGCAGTATAATTGAGTATGCCAAAAATACCCGTAATCTATATTAAATCCTTTATCATTGAGTGCGGATGGCCGAATGGTTGAATCACTCAACCTTTGATCAAAGGGTCGTAGGTTCAAATCCACCATTAGAACTGTCAAATAAAGTGCGAGAAGATAATTTGTCAGCTCTTTGTGACTTCAGGAAAAAAGTTAAAAAAGTCACTTCTTGTGGTCATATCCAAATGGCCCCATCAGTGGAGTAAATTTGCCCGCCACTCTAGTGCCCTTTTCGTTTAGCAAAATTTGATTTTTCTTTGACTCACTTGGTACATTTGTGGATAAGAGAGTTTAAGCCCCGTTTTTGGATTTCTAAGTTCATTTCTAACTATCAGCAAATATCGATTTAGTGCATAACAAAGTTTTTCAGAAAACATTGAGAATTTTAGTTGGAAAATGTTAAAAACTCGTAGCTAGTATACATACACTCTACTCCCTATGACAAAATATAAAGAGGCCTTTTTTACCAATATATAAGTTCCCTTTTTCAAATGCCCTACCAGTGACAATTTTTTAAAAAATGCCCTTTGAGGTCCTAATCAATTAAGTTGGATGAAAAATATGAACAATTTTCAAAAATATCATTATCTTGAAGTATTGATATTGTACATCATTGTGATGATCATAGCAGAAAATTCTCATAACTTTAGTAACTGCATTGAAATTTCACTGCCATATGTTTGAAACTGACTGTTATGTTCTGGGGATCGGGACTCTAATGTAACTTCTGGAAAACGGAATTCTTGTTGAACTTACTTGCTGTAGTGTTGTGTGTTATTTTATTCATAAGAGCTATATGCTCGTATATCAATATATCCTGTTGCGTTTTCAACAGATATAAAAATGCTACATTGGGGGTCTTCACAGTGACCTACATGGAAATTTGTAAAATTAGGACATACATGATGGCTTGGCATGTTGAAACACTCTGTGCTTTATCAGCCTCTTCTGCGTCTTTTATCCACTGCTCGCGATTGATTTCAACGGAGTTCGCCTTGAGCGAAGAAACAGCTGGAAAGAAAATGATATTTCCAAGGGTCTGATCATTATTCATGCTGTAGGTTGGTACTGAAGAGTAATTGGTTTAGTTTTTCTGGCTTCTCTGAAGGTGGGGTAAAACGCTTTGGTTCCTTGGAAGGATTTGGTTTCAAACTCAAAAATATTTGTTACAGAATGATTTGACCAAAACATTACTTAAATTCAGACACACGTCTCATGGTTGAGTAAGACTTTTGAATTTTGTTTTTGTTGGGTAATAACCTTTTCGGTTCATGCAAAGGTTGAGTAAATGCAAAAATCATCAAAGTTTCATATCTCTTCGGTAGCAGCATGAGGCATGAAAATGAGCTAAGATGTAGAAATTCAGATGGAAGTTCAATCGACATCATCTGCAGCAAAGTCTGTTATTTTCTTCTACGTTTCAGTTCATTCTGTAAAGAAGCAGACTAAAAAGGTTGATCCTTCGATTGTACCGTCTTTGATCGGCATAGAAACCTCTTTGATTTAAAATAGAGTTTCTTGGCTTTAGACGATGTGGTAAATGCGAAAACAAACAAAACCTTACCCCTGTCAATAATCTTGGCTACCATGGCCATATTGTTGTTTGCTTCCTCGAGTTTTGCAGCAGTAATCCAGATTTGTCGATCGGTTGGGATGTTTTCTCTTGCCTTGTTCAGAACCTACGATATGATGACTCATTTTATCTAACGATATTCTAAATAAAACAAACCGTCCCCTTCACAGTTTCTTTAAACAAACAAAAAATCTCAAGGAATAAATACACAAGTTTTTGCATTACAAAACATGGAAACTTTAGCGGATTGTTACATGCTGTTGCAAAACCAGACCATCGTATAATATCAAACCTCACATTACTTCATGTAGTGATATAGTTCATGCTGCAATGCTTCAGCAAGAAACAATGCCTGGCTTTCGTCAGACATTAACCATAAACAGCGCGTTGAACATAAACATAATCACTCTCTTGGGCTAAAAAGATATGAATGGAAAGGAGAGAGTAAACCTGGAGATATTATTAAACTCGATTTGATAATCCAGGCTCAAATGACATCTCTAATTAAAATGAAGTTTCTCGAATAAGAGAAAATGCTTGTGGAAGGAGAAATGACATAACAGAATTGATAAAACGGCATCATGCAAAAACATGAATTAAGCAAACTAACCTTTCTAGCACTTTCATACGTCTCAAGCCTGGCCAAGGCGAGCCATAACTACAAGGGAAAAATAATATTTAGCTTTGGATCAGAGGAAGGAAGGAGAATAGTTTTCTGTCACTCCAAGTTTCATGCTTTCTTTGCCATCATTAGACAGTTTATAACGCATTATAGTCCGTCAGCCTGTTTGATGACTGACGAATCATGAAACTCCGAGTTACAGAGAACTTTATCTTGATTTTACTCTATTATTGCTATTACTTCCATTCAATGAGCAATGCCGTGCAGATACAGACAATTGCAATCTAGAACCAATTAGTAGTCTGTCTGATGACTGAAGAATCATGAAACTCTGAGTAATAGACAACTAGTCTTAGTTCTTCATTCTACTTCACTATACTCCCATTCAGGAAGTACTGCCATACCAGTACAGACAATAGGATTCTATGGATAGAACCAAATTAATCATCAACATCATTGCAATTATCAATTTCTTCATAGTCTGTTTTTTACAGTAGCTTAGGCTAATACCAACTAACATATAAAAGGAAAAGACAAACTTTGAATTAAAAGCTAAATCTAAAAGCATCATTTATACACATTAAGCATGAGTAATAAAACATTATGATGAAATTGAGTTTAAGGATTGTTTCTGACGAAGCCCAGATTTACAATTTTGGTCAATGCAGGCTTTGCAAAACGTTTGTACCTGATCTGGGCCTCATCTAAATCAATCATTTTACTCGATTCAATTGTAATGTTTTAATAGTCTGTCTGATGGATGTGGAACTATGAAACTCAGAGTAACAGAAAACCAGTCTCCTTTCTTGCTTTAACTCAATCATCTATATGTACTTCTGTACAATGATTATTATGGTGCATGTTTAGATAAATCTTAGCTTATAAATATGCAGAAATTTGCCAACAGTTTGAATAACAGCATTTTAAACCATATTTCAGTGCAAAATCGTAAGAATTCGCATTCTAGTTGAATTTTATAATAATCAAAATCAATTGGGAGAGCTCCACAGTTATATTCTGGAAGCTTCAAGTTCATCAATATTTTTCAAAACTTATTTTTAAACACTGTTGTTTTTGTCTGCTTTTCTCAAAATGTTTGTTATTTCTCTCAGTCGCTCAGTACCATAAGTGAGATTTTCAAAAGTTTCTAAAAATGAGGATTAAGTTTGAGCTAAATTCAAGAGCACGTAAAAATAATTACCTCAACACTCTGGGGACAGCATTCTACTGCTCTTGTCAACAAAACTCTAGCATCTTCCGGATCTTCCAGCTCTACTGCTGCCTTCCAAAGCCTGACAGAGTTGGGTATGTTCTCAAGAGCTGAAAAAGGCATACCAATACTAAAATTTGATGACAAATATATCATAAAAATTGGTTGGGAAAACTACAAATTTTGCAGCAATTTGAGAAATTGTCTGACGAGTTGAGAAATTGTCTGACGAGTCAGGGCAATTAGGGAGCAATTCTCAACGATTTGAGACGATTATCAAACGATTTCTAAACCATACAGCAATACTTATAATTCTCTACCTTGCAACAACTGTATGTGGGCGATCCTCAAGACAGACAAAGAAATGAAATGAAAGGCTTCCAGATCATTCCCTTCACAGTATATGATGTAGAATAACGGTTTGAGAATGTATGGAATATTGCTTCAAGATACCTTTTCTATAAACCTTTTTCTGTGCCAGTGGCTCTAATTCCAAATCAGCAGCCTTGATCCACAAACGGACCGATTGCTGCAGCTCCTTGATGGCTTGAGCAACAATTGACTTTGCTGTTTCAGTTGGCTATACAGAAAAAAACACCAGTTTCTTAAGATTGCTTCTAAAATGACCGACCTCATTACCTTAGACCGAATAATCACAGCTATGTAATGTTTTAGGTGTCTTGAACACCGAAAATTGGATCCTTAAGTTGTGGAATAATGCAATAGCTACTAACAGCGATGGTTGACCGGCTATTATATTTTATTTTCAATTCTTCAGCCATGGTAGTCTTGAGTAGTCAACAACAATGGCTGGTTACACTGCAAGAGGGATTATTTCTATTCAACTGAACGAACTTTTAGAACCAAAAATGTGAGAATGGACTAAAACTGAAGCTCTGTGGAAGAATGGGTTATTCTTCATTCAAATTAGCTTTTTATGGAATAAGCTCACTATCATTGGGGTGAGTGCCCGTGTGGCTAAAGGGGTTATCTATTTACAGTTCAAGTTAAGCTTGGTCGTGTGAGGTCGACATCTGAATGGGTGACCTTCGAGGCTTTGGCTGGACAACTAAATCCACCGTCCTTCGGAAGGAATGTAAATCTAGTGGTCCCTTGTCCCTGCAGGAGATGAGACGTCTGAAATTTCGCAGGCTAGCACGTTAAACATAAACTTACTTACTTCCTTATATGAAAATCCAATATGATATTGGTGTTGTTCTTAATTGCATTGTAAAAGTCACTACAGCTGCACTAGTTTTGCAAAAACACGGATATGGTTAAAAACACTGATGATATTTATCAAAGTAAACATTAATATTCATGTTATTTTCGTTTTCTTAATTGTAAGAAACTAATTCAACAGACAAGAGTAATCTAGATTCACAGATCTAATGATGATGTAGGTGATTGAAATAACGCTTAGCCACATGTTGATTTTGATAACAATGATTATGAAGAAACTCGCTTGTTTATATATTGTTAATGATGATGACATAGCTGACGATGATTACTCTGTCAAAACAGTAATCAAGCTGAAGTTTGTCTTGAAGCAATTTCTAAACAATGCGGTGTTTCACACTTTTTTATAAGAAACTCTATCTATTATTTGGTTGCTTATTTCTTTATCACCCCGCTTTTCCATTGTGTAGCGTTCTCATTGTTTTTTTCATTTGTGTTTAGCTTTATTTTTATTTCTGAGGTGTTACAGCGGCATTTCCCAATCCAATATCCAAATTCCTAACCTTTCCTCACTTTTTCTGCACTTGTTAACTTCTCTTTGTTTTCTCAGCCCAACCTTTGTTTTATTTTTAGTTTAACCGTTATTGTATTAAGTAGGTCCTTGTTTAGGTTCAACTCATTGTAACCCTGTGCTTTGTAAATTAGGTTTTTAAGTAAGTCCCCAAATCATTGTAAGAACAGTTACTGATGAAGATGTATATCGAAACGTTTACACATGCATAGTTTATTTTTGAATTTATCTATTAGAATTTTATAAACTTAGATAGTTAGGCTCTCGTATTATTACCTCTATTTAATGAATATTCCCATTTACCTATGATGCTTTGGAAGCCTGCTTTTATTGTAAAGGGTATTGATTTTTGCAAATCGTGACTCTCCTCATCATCTGACATCTTTGTGCACTGCCAATCTACTTTTTGTTAGCCTTATTAAAAATTACCAGCTTTTTCTAACTTCTTCTTTAATTTCGACAAAATTTGAGGCTCATGTTCCTATAAAATTGTTCCTATAAAAAAGAATGTAGCCCAACCGTAAGCTTTGTCTATTAAATCATGAGCTAGGTTTGTCTGTTGATTTTGAATCTAGCCATTTACATGTAAATACAAGCGTTTAGGATGACTGGAAACAGCTGACGAATAATTCGTTCTTAGTGGCACATCTACAGAGCTCGCTTCATTCAGATGCACGTGATGAGAAGGGCCGAGCTTTCAATTATTAATGGCTATCATTACACTAGGTCAAGTTACTTTAACTTACACACACGTTTTTTAACGGGAGACGAGTTTCTGCCTGACAGTTTAGTCTGACCGGGGGGTACGGTAGTGCAGGCTTTGTCACTATCTATCGTTTCATAAGAACACACTCCATAAGAGCACTGAAGCTCTTTCCAAAAAACATACGATAAAGTTTAGAACATGCTCTGCCTTGGATGAGAAATTAAACAAGAAAAATGAGTGAATTCTTTTCATTCCATTTTTATTATGTGTAGTATCTATTGTTCTGTTGTTTCAACCCAAAAGCCAAAATCCTTCATTCACTATCATTTTCAATGATCACACGACTTTACCTAGCAGAGACCCCATCACTGCATATGGCTAGAACCCATCCACATTCATCACCTAGAAATGAGGAAGGTTTTGCTGGTTAAGTTTTCATGACTGGGGGCGGTTGACGACTTCTTTTGTCTCCGAGTGTATAATCTGTAGCTCGAAGAACACAACTCCTACAATTACCTGCAACCTGACAGCTTCCAGCCAAACGTCTTCATTTTTAGGACAAGCTTCGGTTCCTTTGAAAATGAGATTTCTTGCTTTCTGAATGTGACCGGTCACTTCTTCCAGACGTGCAGCAGCAATCCAACCTATGAAGATGAAATGTGGGGTGTGTGATGCACAGGCGTGAATGATTATGATTACATGATGACTTGTCGATATTTGAGCAAGGACGTAGCTAGAAGGAGGAGTTAAGGAAGACACGGCTCCTTTGCTTTCCAAGAAAGGTCGACACAAAATATATTACATAGCATACGTATTTTGTATAGATATCATTTCTATGGGTTTTTATCCACTAGTGGAAGAAGAAAGTTGTGATGGGCACTTCTCTTCCTTTAGCTTCTGGCTACATCCCTGATTGTGGCACCATATGGTTCAATGATAGTATAGAGTACTAATGGGAAAACGAGCTTGTAAAGTCGGCAAACATATTCCAGCATATTCATTATTCAGATTTCCAGTTCGGCCTATTTTGGTGGTGAACAAATTCCACGTAAGGCTTATGAAATATGTTTTGTCAAGAATCTAAGATTTATAAAATATTGATTTATGAACAAACACGAACCAGGTCCATGTTTCGGATTCGTCGTGATGACTGAGTTGAGAAGTAGTCGGGCTTTCTTGATATCCCTGAAAATAGATGGTAGGATGTATATCGTAAGGATGAATACATTGATGAATAGAGTGTTAATGATATAGCTGCAACATTATTTCAGCATTAATAAAGGGGTGCCCGACTTATTAAAAATCGCTTATTTGCAATCTCTTATCTGAAAATATCTAATATCAAACCAAGCAAGCAATGAGAAACCCTGAATACAGGGTGACTGTCATTCAGAAATTACATAAGTAATACTTCTAATGACTTTAAATGATTGAAATTTCAAGCGACTGAAAAGTCGTCAGCGATCCTCTCGGAAGGCCCTTGACAGAAAGTTATCTTTTCAGAACCTAAATTCTATTGAAACACTTAGATTTCACACATTTCAGCTTTATGAGGCTATACACAGTGGCCTTTATTGTGAATTTATTAAAACAGAAAATGAATTTTTCCGGTAGCAAAAACTAATTTATACCGTATTTAACAAAAATCAATTTATACCGTATTTGCTAGAAAGAGCAAAACTAGGCAGGGTTGGTGGAAAAGGGAAGCTGTCATAGAAGAATTTCATTGGGTCGTTGTTTCTATTCAAAAAACCTTCTGCGTACATTAGGATTTGACTTCAATCACCGTGTGCTTTATGCATTCAACAAGACAGCCATGAATCCTGCTTGATTCTAAAGCAATTAATTTGAATAAGTGAAGAAATCAAGATTTAAGATTTGCAATACCCTTACCCGATATCACCACTCGCAGTTGGCGTTAAACTCTGGAGATCAGTGAGATAGCCTTTAGGATCAACCACTGTTTGTCCGGTGACTGAATCAGATGCCTGTAAGAAGGTAATTCAATTAAAGAAATAAATTCAAAATATTTATCGATATGTTCCTATACACATGATAATTGACTAAGAAGGAATTCAAACATGAAAACAATTTTGAATCCAAAATTCAAGAACAAACTAAAAATATGTGTTGAACACAAAGGAATTCTGAAATTATTGGCTCAGGAAGGTCTTCATTTTCAATTTAGGAAGCCATTATTGCGTGATATCTTCTTAAAATATGGATGAATTTACCAAGGTCTAGACCTTTCCATGCTAATTCATCCTTGAAACTGCCAAAGTAATAGCCATGCTCAAATTTCAAAAAGCAGATCCCTTGAAGGGCATGTGGATCTCCTGCTTTTGATAGCAAAATGGTCGGAAGTCTTCCATAAGTGGCTGTTTTGATATAAGTGACTGTTTTCAGAAAAAAATATTATAGAAGAACACTACCATGATGTATTTTCTGTCTCATCAAAATAGCAGAATCAATAATTCAATTCATAAAATAAAACTTACCTGATCCAGCCTAACTCCAACCAAAGATTTTCTTGCCTCCCCAATTTTGATCAAATCTAGGTCCCCAGAGGGGGTGTTCACTCCTGAGCTCATGCCCCCAGGGTAAGGAGAGGTCAATCCACCAAATCTCTGAGAAATAAAGGAAGAAATTAGCATGAACAATGTCATGAAGAGAAGAATAAGAATAAAATGATTAAAATATTTGACAGGATAGTCACCACTTATCATGATAAGCCTGATATTTAGTAGGACAACATTTTGGGAGATATCTGTCTCCCCTCATCGAGCAAGGAGACAACTAAACAATGGGATATGAGACTAAACGGCAAATGAGAATCTTTCTGATCATTAAATGCATAGTTTATGAAATACAAAGCGGAGCTATGAAAAAATACTAAAACATTTTGAACAGGTTCTTTTAAAAGGTAACTGAGACATCTCTAAGAGGTTTAATTTACAAACACAAAAACACCTTATTCTTTCAAATTTATTTTTAATCCGCAAATATCATTATCATTTTGGACTAAACGTTCAGTTTCATTGTTCAGTTTGGGCTAATGCTTACATTTGGGGAGCATCTAATGAGGGAAACCTAAAATTTCAAAGCTGAAAATGAGAATATGATACCTGATCTGCAACTGCAACTGACGCATTTGTTGAACCAGCCATCACCGCCGACCTTAGGACACTGTCTGGGACTGGAGTAAACCTGAAATATAAGATGAAATAAACATGAAAGGCTAACTCAGATGAACCATGTGCTTTTCTGTTATAATCAAATTCACTATAAAAACTTATGAGCCAGTTTTTGTATCAATCAAAAAAGTTCCTGTCCCACACTTTGCAGAAAAAAGTATTCTGAAAAGTGTAAGCCCTAAATTTTGCTAAATTTTGTTCTATTCAAAGTTCCTGCCTGCAAAACTTTCTACTCTTAAAGTTGGCCTAAGTCAGCATACTCAATTCTCTTTAACAGCTATACCAGACCATCCGAAGCGCAATGACTTTCTGACAACAATGGGGACCATTGCAGCCAACCGTCACTGGACTGGCTTAAGAAGTAAACCTGAGAAGAAGAAGGATTTGAAATCAATCAGATAATCAGCAAAACCAACCTCTCAGATCTTGGATTACGTTGCTTTTTGTTTCTCGCATCACCAACTTCAGGAATCACTGTCCATTCATCTTTCGTCACCTCTGCTAATTTTCTCTAACAAAAACATTAAAAAGATACTTGAGCAGAAGTAGGATTTGCAAAATCAATGTTGAGGAGAAGCAGGATTTGGAAAATCAATTGAGATAATTTGTGAGAGTGAAAATGACCCGAGTAGGACTCGAACCTACGACCTCTAGATTTGTACTCTAGAGCGCTACCACTGCGCAACCGGGGCTACGAGAAACCCAGGCCATTTCATTCACACAAATTGCACCACCACTCACCAAATGGAGAGACGAACCTATCCGGGCTCTTTGAGGTCGTGGGTTCGAGTCCTGCTCGGGTCATTTTCATTCTCACAAATTATCTCAATTGAAAATCAATGTTATGTTTGACAATCTAAAAAATCATTCACCTTTTTCAGACGCAAACATCATTACTTCTCTGAATCATGCTCTGGCCCAGATTCAGATAACTACCCAAATGTGAAGGGGCTGGGCGCATATTCGAGAGGGGTTTATTCAAAGCTTTACAGCACTGAAGCCAAGGAATTTATCAATAGATTCTCAAGAAGTCAGATAATAAAGGAGTAAGTCATACTTTTAAGTCTGAAAATTGTTGTTGGATTTTCGGTCTTTCTTGTCTGTATTTCTCTATTTCTTCTTTCAACAGCCTCTCTCTGAGAAATAAAGTATTATCATTACAATTAAAGACTTGTAAAGAAGTTAAGTTGATCAAACTTAACTGTAAAAGTATCTACTGGATAAGAATGAATCAGATTCATGCATTAACAATATATTACTTTGCAACCAAAATCATTATCAGAAAAAATTAATACATCACTGAACACAAATCAAGTATTACAATAAGAATTTAAAGAGAAATACCAACTGCTCAAACTGACCTCCTGAGCTACAAACAGACAATAGTTATGAATTGTATCTCTTGATGCTACTTTATGAAGTCCCTACATTTGCTTGCCATAAAAATTTGAAAACAATACAAAACATACTCGAGGCTGTGTAGAGCTAGTTCCACCAGGTCTTAGCCCAGAATTCGGTTCCATTGGGCCTGAATCAAAGTATTTAAAAGAGAAAATAGAAGTTTCAACTGACCTCCTGAGTTTACGTCTTTCGTCCATTCTTTTGTCAATGCCATCATACACAAGATCAGCCTCATCGTCATCCTTATCGTAATTCCCAGTGGCAAATAAACTTCCGCCATATCCTGCAAACTTTACAAATCAAATACAAATTACAGACTGCATCAAAATAATCTGCTTATTTGTATCTAATCAAAAAAGGTGTTCAGAAATATTAAGTTTCACCAAACAATTATCACCACAACAAATCCAAAACGTTTTCAAACCATATATGTTGTAACAGTCCATGCCCGGAAGAAAACAATGCACGAGCTGTATTTCGCACGTGTCTTCGAATTTGCATGTGCTGTGACAACCAAATTTTAGTCTTTGCATGTGCGATTCCAGAGGTCGTGAAAACAACTCTAAAGATTGCAGAGATAGTTATACTAAAGTGTTTATTATTGTTTAACTTACATATTTTGTTTCTTTTTCATTTTTGATGCTTTTTATTCGATTCACTTTCAATCAATCATAGTATGGAATTCACAATGCGACAAATTATAAGTCAGAGCAATGCTTCCATGTTTATATTCTTGGATAAGATGAAGGCCTACGCAACATGGATCAAACGCATGTTTTTCACTCTTATATGTTTCAACAGAACAATAAACTAGGTTAATAAAAGCTAAAAATTACAAAGAAAACAAAGAAGTTTATTTATGTAAATTTTACTGTCTTATATCTAAACAAGTTCGTCAGTGTCGCTTGTTCCGAAATCAATGTCAGATTCTATTTCATCCTTGCTTTCCGCTTCCTCGTCCAATCTTAGAACTTTTGTAGTCATCAAAAACACGGACACGACGTTTGGCATTCTCATAGGCCTCCGCGGCATATTTAATTATGCTGCTCTTTTCGTTGGGGGTCCACCATTTGTCATTCACATTTATGGTAATTAAATTACTGATGGTTTCGTGTGTTAAAGACAAACCTCGGTCTGTTAGCAGCAAAGTCAGCAAACTAAATGCCCTCTCCCACACATGACCAAGTTTGCAACAATGCATAGGTTTGGGTATTCTGCTCTTTTATATTGAAACACCTTCTCCCACTACTACTTAGCATCGACTCCTCGATAATTTGCATTAACAAGCGAACGGAATAGTTCCCATTCTTGAAAGCACTTTTCTTTATCGGACTTTGCCGCCAACAGTGGTACACTGAAATGCTCAGCCATGGCAGTTCTATCTATCTATCTACCAATTTATGCAAACTTCAACAAGCTGAAGGTTATTGCATATAATAAAAATGAAAAAAGAGAAAAATAAAGGAAATAAGATGATGTACCCCTCTGAGTAGGAAATTGTTTACAGGGAATGCAGCACATCCCTTTCTATTGATGATCTGACCGTTAATTGGTCTATACAATAGTTTCTGTTAATTGTCTAGATTTTGGGTCGTACCATTTCATATTTTCAATGATTGGTTCATCAAAGTCAGCAAACCTCGACTGGAGCAAGCTTTTGACATTTTCAAGGGCTTGACATTTCTCTACTGATGCTTGGCTTCTTTCACCATCGTCATAAATCATCCCGTTGATGTCAATATCAATTTGCTGTTGGTCGGAGTTGTCCCTACGCTGATCGTCAGTTGCAACAAACAAACGTTAAACGGTCAGATCATCTGTAACTCTAAATGTTGCCAGATGACTCGTCAGGAGCTCTTCGTCAGTGCCAGCCACCTCGATTTCTTCGTTAATATTGGTAATAGTTTTAGTGATTGTTGGTTTCACTTGACTGATTAGCAAATCAACGAGTGGAATCTCATGTTCTTTGGCAGATCCCTTTAGCCTAGAACTTATTTTTGGCTTGTGCTTCACACAAATTTTACACCTAACTTTCACAACGTATGTTTTTCCTGTTGACTCAACTTTTTCATGGCCAATTACTGCCTCTTTATCCTATAAAATGAAGGTTGAGTACTCAACTTTATTTCCTTTCTTGTTGAAAAGATCCTGACATCTTTCAATTCTTCTGCTTTGATCTTATCTCTTCGCAAACGCAAGGCAACTAAATTCCAGTCAGACAGAGATAAAAGTGTCACGACGCTATGATGACTAATAGAGAGTGCCGCTTTCGTCGCTAGCTTTGCATTGGCTTCCAGGCTATTTGTTGCGCCTGAATCAAAAACAAGCGCTGTTGCAAGGGAATTGTCGAGAAAATTTGTTTCATATTTATAAAGATTATAATGGGAAAAGATAATTTGAGGAGAAGGAGGATTTGGAAAATTATGTCGATTGAAAAGATAATTGTACTGAAAAATTTTTAGCACGTGCGATGGGCAGGTAAAAGTATCGTTAGCAAGTGCAATTTTTCGCTCGTGTAAACTGTTTTGCACGTGTGTGGGCACGTGCACGTGCGATCGCACGTGTCTCCGGGCATGGACTGTTGTAATATTGTTTCATTTTGGGTTCCATTTATCATGTCGATCAACATGAAAGATTATAAGGTTTGAATGACCGTTTTAAAACTGCTTTGAAACTAAGAAGAATAGAATTAAAGAATAAAGTGGGACCAATTTACAATCAAAGAGAAGGTAAAGTAAATCACCTCATCGTAATTGGAATCATTCAAGTCTTCATTTTCATCATCATCATCAGCTTTCCTTCGAGATTGCAAGGCAGCCAAGTGTTGTTCATCACTGCAAAGGATCATCAGATATTCTATAAAGTCTTAATTACGGGAAAAACTTGGGTTAACTCAAAACCAGCTTTTGCTATGCATGCATCTTGGTTCTGTCATCCATGTTAATTTGGCACTTTTGAATTTGAGAGACTCTAGAAACTGAAAACCGACTTATCTACCTTACTCTTGTCAAGTATGTATTTAAGCAAATTATCGGTCACGCTTCAGATTAGAAAATACTCACGGAATATCAGTTGAGTCTCTTGCAGGACCGATATCAGATCTTGTTGTGAAACCAGTAGCACTGGAAAGAAAAACGAATAAATTAGCAAATATTTTTAATTGCATTCTTCAAACCAAAGAATAACTTCAGAAAGAAACTGATTCAAAAGAGTTAGTAGGGTAGGAAAAATCTTAATTTAGTTAATTTGTTCGAATGAAAAATGACTGGAGCAAGATTTGAATCCCTAACTGCTGCACTTATTTGGCATATTAGTGCTCTAACAACTGAGCTGAGCTTTAGGGGCAGTTGATTTATGTAATTTGCCGTGACTACGGATACAGGAGCTGATTCATCTGATCAAGCGCAAATGAAATTATCCAACTTTGAATACATTTTTGACTTTGAATGAATGTGAATAAGTATTGCTCTGAGGGAGCCTGTACTATATCGCCTCCCTAACAAATGATCTTTTCTTAAATGGATTCCCACTTTATAAATATTTCAGCCTAATGTTTGTCTTTTTTCCGTTTCTTTTGTCCATTTGTGGGTACAACCTATTGCAGGCTTTTAGTCAACTCGCCAAATAAGTAGTACTAACGAAAAGCCTACAATTTACCCCACTTTCCAACCTGGTCCCATACGTTGGCATTAGCATATAGCTTCTCTAGCTAGGCTGTAGGATGATGACTATTTTTTGTTTACTCATTTAGCCTTGATATTCATTAAAGTATGGCCTGTTTATTATGTGTGGAGCCATTATTATTACAGAGCACACCCCAGCACAGTGGCACCGCACAGACAGTCTCTTTTACCCTTTACTTACCCTCTTCCCAAACCAGGAACGTATCCCAACGGAGAAGGAACGCCAATGAAAGACTTTTTCTTATTCAACATGATTCAGCTAAGACGAAGACTCGTAGGGAATCTTGTTTTCGTTTATTCGTGATTTTTGTCGTTGTGGTGGAATGATAAACCTTCGTTTAGGCCAAAAATCTTGCAAACTGAAATAGAGGTTTGCGAAATCAAATTGAGGTCATGTGAGAGAAGCACGGGCATAACCCAGAATTTTAAGGTCTTTATATAAGTGCACGTTCTGGGGGGTTACAAATTTAAGAAAATTGCATTATAAGAATCTTCAAATTAAGATATTTGATCCCAAATAAGCTTGCATTACCGAATAGCTAATTTTACTATCAATCCATCATAATTTGCAATCAGTGTTTCCTATACCATGCATCACAGCAAAACATAGTAACAAATTATGTCAGTATCAAAGATCTCGTGGAAGACTTATCATTAAAAAATCAATCATAATACAAAGAGCATGCGTATGTATTTAAATACAATACTAGACTTGCACCAACATCATTACATACCTTTGATACAAGCCATGAAAACTAAGTGCATATTTAAACTGCTTTGGAGAGGATTTTTAGACCTCTCTATTTGTTATCAAAAGATGAAAATATGGGCATGCACAGCCAGTTGTTAATGACAGAAGTGTATAAGACCAAACACGATTTAAGCCCACCTTTCATGAAGCATATTTTCGGGGAGTGAAAAATAAGCTACAGTCTGGGGCATGGCAATGATGCTCAACTTCCAATAGTGCGGACTACGTCATTTGGAATTGAGACCATAGCCTACCTTGGAAATAAACTGTGGCAGTTGTTACCCCCAGAAATAAAACAATCTAGAACCTTGAATATTTTCAAAAAACGTATTAAGTACTGGAAAGGTGACAAATGCAACTGCAGGCGCTGTAAGATCTATATTCCGCAATGCGGTTTCCTAACAGGATAGATTTTTTTAGTATTCTTTGCTTTCTAATCTGTATATAAATATATATTGTAAATAAAATTATTTAAAAATTAGTACAGTACAGTAGGCCTTAATTAGCCGTAATTAGGCTATTTTTTAATTTTGTATTTAGTTTAGTTTACGCCTACTATGAATAAGTTAATGGTGATGATGATGATGAAGCCAATCTTTTTCACAAAAGGAAGGCAGACAGGATTCAACTTGGGAAGACCTTTACGGTGTGAAACTGTCGTGTTTATGGTGCACACCACTTTCACTGCACTCTGCAGTTAGTAAATCTATTCACATATCGTGTCTATAACTTTATTCGAGCTGTTGTTCAGAATAAACTGTTCAAGGCAAGAATATCACATTGTTTCGACCATTAATCATCATCTCACTGTTCATAGACAATGGAGGTACGTCACCGAACGAATAACTTTTGCCATACAGAACGAATAGAATGAATACCATGAATGCTAGTTAGATCCTCTTCAGAAATAATATTATTCATTCAAATATTTACAATTACAGAATTTTCATTATCATATAAACAAGAATAGACGGAGATTTGTAAATCGTTCTTCAATACACAGTTCTGTCTTCAAAAGCATTTTCTGTGGACGATGGATGGGCCAGATTCATCATATTCTTGCTTGGAGATCCACATCTGTTGGAAAGTCGAGAGAGAGGCTAAGATCGATCCTCCAATCCATACAGAGTATTTCCTCTCTGGTGGGGCGATGATCTTGATTTTCATGGTCGATGGTGCGAGGGAGGCAATTTCCTTCTGCATTCTGTCTGCGATGCCAGGGAACATGGTGGTACCTCCAGACAAAACAGTGTTAGCGTACAAGTCCTTCCTAATGTCGACATCGCACTTCATGATGGAGTTGTACGTGGTTTCGTGGATTCCTGCAGATTCCATACCAATGAAGGCAGGTTGGAAGAGGGTTTCTGGGCATCTGAATCGCTCGTTTCCAATGGTGATCACCTGACCATCTGGAAGTTCGTAGCTCTTCTCCAAACTAGAGCTGGTTGATGCCGTCAGCATTTCCTGTTCAAAATCAAGGGCAACATAGCAGAGCTTTTCTTTGATGTCACGGACGATTTCACGTTCTGCTGTGGTGGTAAACGAGTACCCTCTCTCGGTGAGGATCTTCATCAGGTAGTCGGTCAAGTCACGTCCAGCCAGATCAAGACGGATGATAGCATGGGGCAGGGCGTAACCTTCGTAGATTGGAACAGTGTGGCTGACACCGTCACCAGAGTCGAGGACAATACCAGTGGTACGACCAGATGCGTACAAGGACAACACAGCCTGGATGGCCACATACATCGCAGGGCTGTTAAATGTCTCGAACATTATCTGGAAAAGAAACCAAATTCTAAATTATTTTTACATCAGGTTTGAGTGAAAATGAAATATTGTAGCTTACGCAGATGAATTCCTACAACATTATGAAATGGTTGAAAAGCCTTTTCTCTTCTTCTCTGAGGACACGGTGGCACCTTCTCCTTCAAACCCAAGTTGGTAATTTTGGGAGCTGTGTAAAATATACTACGTCATCATATTTGCATTGCATCTCGCAACATACTTTCAGCCTGATATTGAGGATTTTCAAGCGTGTCTTTTGGGTGTTCTTTGGATGGTCAGTTAGATCTTGGCTGTTATGTCAATAATAAACGACGAAGGAAAATGTGTATTTTTTAGAATTATCGCTTTCTTATAACAGAATAATACTACAGCCTTTAAAGCCAACCTGGCATTTTGGAGGATTTGTCGACTCGAAACCTGATCGAGGAAATACTGCAAAATTTCACTGGAAAGGCCCAACTGAAAAATCTTCTTCGCTAGCCTGGAAATAATTGAGGAAACAACGCAAAACTTTCTTGTAAAAGTCATATATTACAATCCTGGAAATTCTTGATAAAGAATCGCATACCAACCTGTGTCATTTTCTCTCTGTTAGCCTTGGGATTCAGTGGAGCTTCTGTGAGAAGGACAGGGTGTTCTTCTGGGGCAACTCGAAGTTCGTTGTAAAAAGTATGATGCCAGATCTAAGAAAATATCACAAGATTACAGGCTGGTAAGACTTCTGATGTCAGGGCAGTTAGCACGGGAAAAGTTTCGAATCAAAGGCAGCGAAATACGCAAGGCCGTACACAGAACATTTTTAGCGGGGGGGGGGGGGCAAAACCCCTTTTGAAGAGCTTTTTGAGGATATCTTCTATAGGAAAGCATATACTTTTGGAATTTTTTGGGGGGACAGCAGCCCCCCTTAACCCCCCCCCCGCTATGTACGGCCATGGAAATACGTTACATTCTGTGTGCTCATAAAGAACACTCAGCGTTTTTAAACGTCTTTCAGTTTCAAGAATACCACTAACATTTTCTTACTCTTTTGATTTATACAAAATCTTCTACGAAAGCTCCCTAAATTTTGGAAGTCTGGCCCTATCATTTCTTATAAACTGTTACTTATAAGAAAAGGATTGTAAAAAATACAAACCTTTTCCATATCATCCCAGTTTGTGACGATTCCGTGCTCGATGGGGTATTTGAGGGTTAAGATACCTCTCTTACTTTGAGCTTCATCCCCAACGTACGAGTCCTTTTGACCCATGCCAACCATCACACCTTGATGTCTGGGTCTTCCAACAATGGAAGGGAAGACGGCTCTTGGAGCATCGTCCCCTGCGAAGCCAGCTTTACACATACCAGATCCATTGTCAATGACAAGAGCAGCTACATCTTCGTCACCCATCATCAAAATTTGAAATTTGTACCACGAAGTTAGTGCTAATCAGCTACAACGTCTATCTTCGTTTAGATATGGCTGCAATGTGAATGTGAATTTGCCAGTAGAGCAATTAATTTATTGCAAAGTCATTTGATAGAGTCATTGTCTATCGCACTATATTCGGTATTTCCGGTTCGTGCACCATTCTACGCTACATTCCATTCTCCAAATATGGATACAATAGTAGAATTCTTTAGCTCACTGATATGAATAATTTCAATACGTAACGCTGATTGGTCAAAAGACAATACCTTGATATCTTAGTCATGATTCGCTGAATTCTTCCTAACCAAGACGTGGCTATATTTGTATTGAAAATTCCTCATTGTTAATTTGAAGCATTATTAAACATTTACCTATTTAGACTAACAATAAATACAAATTCAAATATGGTTAAATCACTGAGTTTTTCGCAGAATTTCTTTACAACACTGTGATTGAAAACGGTCTATACGAGCACTTGCTCAATCATGCAAAAACTGACTCGCGGGTTTCTTTATAATTCCCGAAAGGGAAATATGATAAATGAATAGGAATCTGGGTAACTAATAGAGATGAAATTGAATGGATCTCATTGTTGTGAGATTCTATCAAATCTCATTGCACATACTATGGAATATGGTTATGTTCCATATAAACGTATTTTTTATAAGAAACTCGTAGTAGAAAGCAACTTCTCGAATGGTGAAGAATTTAAGAAACAACAGAGCTGGAAAAATGTTTGATAAGAATCTCCTATCTGTTTCCATATCCGATATTTTCTGTATGATAACCATTTTTAGAGTGTTGTAAGATTGTTTACGACTTAAGGTCGAATGCCAAAATAATTCAGCTTTATCATTTGCTTCTATCATTCCTGGCTTCGTATTTAAAGTGCAGTATGAACTTCATAAAAAACTTCATGTAACAAAGTTTCCTAACAATTTTTTAACAAAAACAGGACTTTGGTCCAGCCATTAGAATGCTTAGAATTACTGAGGGTTTTCTTATTAAAAACATGAAATGTTCGCCTAGAGCTAAGGGGGGCAAGGGACTTCAGAATTCTAGAAATCAAAGTTGTACCCCTTTCGAAATGTATTAAAAAATAGGTCACATGGCTTGGTGCAATTTTCAGTTTTTGTTTCGTTGATGTGCACTCTCGATTTGCATGAAAAGCTCGCTGTTGGACAATATGATGACTTTTGTTTTAAGTTTCTAAAATTGTATTTCCCTTAAGACTATGGAGACAATTATTTGTTCTTTTATCCAGGGAGGTTTAACTTCCATTCTTCGAGGGCTGGTTTTGCCCTAAGTTTTGATAATTTCTTGACCAATCACCATTCGATATTTCAAATTACTTAAATTCCTTGTTTGGAATGTGAAATACAGCGTATAATGTGCACAAACCGGATATTACCAAATATGGTGCGATAGACAATGACTGTATCACACGACTTGGCAATAAATAAATTGCTCTGATGAGCAGAGCACATTCAAACAGAATCCAAAGCCAAGGAAGACGTCTATAGTTATTCAATATTCTTGTGTAATCTTACGCTATAAGCATGGGTGACGAAGACGTAGCTGCTCTTGTCATTGACAATGGATCTGGTATGTGCAAAGCTGGCTTCGCAGGGGACGATGCTCCAAGAGCCGTCTTCCCTTCTATCGTTGGGAGACCCAGACATCAGGGTGTGATGGTTGGTATGGGTCAGAAGGACTCGTACGTTGGAGATGAAGCTCAAAGTAAGAGAGGTATCTTAACCCTCAAATACCCCATCGAGCACGGAATCGTCACAAACTGGGATGATATGGAAAAGGTCAGTGTCGTAGATGATATTTTGCTTCCTTAGATTTCATAACATTGATTTTACGATTAACTTTGCTAGTTTCAGAAGTTTTATCACCCATAATGTTCTTTTTTATTAGATTTGGCATCATACTTTCTACAACGAACTTCGAGTTGCCCCAGAGGAACACCCAGTACTTCTCACAGAAGCTCCACTGAATCCCAAGGCTAACAGAGAGAAAATGACACAGGTTGGTATGCATTTCTTTACTAAGAATGTCTTGGATTATAACATGATTTTTACAAAACATTTTTGCGTTGTTTCCTTAATTGTTTCCAGCCCAGCCAAGAAGATTTTTCAGCTGGGCCTTTCCAGTGAAATTTTCCAGTATGGCCTCGATCAGTTTCGAGTCGACAAATCCTCCTAAATGCCATATTGGCTTTTAAGGCTGTAGTATCATTCTGTTACAAGAAAGCAATAGTTCTAAACAATACACATATTTTTTTTCTTTGTCGTTTCTAATTGAAATACCAGTGAAGATCTTAACTGACCATCAACAGAACACCCAAAAGACACGCTGGAAAATCCTCCATATCAGGCTGAACGTATGTTGCGAAATGCAATGCGAATATGATGACGTAGTATATTTTACACAGCTCCCAAAATTACCAACTTGGGTTGGAAGGAGAATCATCTCTAGAAACAACCCTAATGGTGCCACTGTGTTCTCAGAGAAGAAGCGAAAAGGCTTTTCGACCATTTCATAATGTTGTAGGAATTTATCAGCATAAGCTACAATATTTCATTTTCGCTAAACCTGATGTAAAAAAATTTTAAATTTGCTTTCTTTTTCAGATAATGTTCGAGACATTTAACAGCCCTGCGATGTACGTGGCCATCCAGGCTGTGTTGTCCTTGTACGCATCTGGTCGTACCACTGGTATTGTCCTCGACTCTGGAGATGGTGTCAGCCACACTGTTCCGATCTACGAAGGTTACGCCCTGCCCCATGCTATCATCCGTCTTGACCTGGCTGGACGTGACTTGACCGACTACCTGATGAAGATCCTCACCGAGAGAGGGTACTCGTTTACCACCACAGCAGAACGTGAAATCGTCCGTGACATCAAAGAAAAGCTCTGCTATGTTGCCCTTGATTTTGAACAGGAAATGCTGACGGCATCAACCAGCTCTAGTTTGGAGAAGAGCTACGAACTTCCAGATGGTCAGGTGATCACCATTGGAAACGAGCGATTCAGATGCCCAGAAACCCTCTTCCAGCCTGCCTTCATTGGTATGGAATCTGCAGGAATTCACGAAACCACGTACAACTCCATCATGAAGTGCGATGTGGACATAAGAAAGGACTTGTACGCTAACACTGTTTTGTCTGGAGGCACCACCATGTTCCCTGGCATTGCAGACAGAATGCAGAAGGAAATCGCCTCCCTCGCACCATCGACCATGAAAATCAAGATCATCGCCCCACCAGAGAGAAAATACTCCGTATGGATTGGAGGATCGATCTTGGCCTCGCTCTCGACTTTCCAACAGATGTGGATCTCCAAGCAGGAATATGATGAATCTGGTCCATCCATCGTCCACAGAAAATGCTTTTGAAGACGGAAATTTTAACACTCGTCTCAATTGAATGTATATGAAATTAGTGAATAGTCTAATATTAACGACTCATCAAAATTTATCTATGCACTGCATTCGTTTACCAAGTAAATAAGATTCGTAAATATAAATCTATACATCAATTCAGTTATTTGAAACACTTTGAATGTTTGAATTTCTCTCATCTGTTCTGGGTCTAAAAATGATCTACATTTGAATATCACTTAAGCTTGAAACTCGAAGATTTGATGCGTAGGTGAAGGGGTTGGAAGACTAATCAATAATGAAGAGAAACTAATCAACTTTCTTTGTGCCATCATGTAATCTCTTCATGCTAGTTCATACTTTATGCTACAATATCTTCATGTAATTTATTATCGAACGCATTCCACATTGATCAGTAAAACACACAAATGCTTATCATGAGGTACTATATACAATATCCAATATTTGACGATGAAAGGACCCAGCCTCCTCAAAAATAATGATGTTCTTATGCAGACATTTACTAACAACATCTTCCAGTGAAATTCAAACCTAATATCAACTTTCCCTTGGGAGAAACAATTATAAATATTTCTTTCTAGTTTGATAGCTTTATGTTAAGTTCTCAAGTTTAATACTAAAGTATTTCTTAGCGCTTTCACACTTCACTTAATTCTAGCCTAGTACACGTGATCATTGTGAAAATTTTCTTTTATAAGAACAATTTTATAAGAACACCAGCCTCGAATTTGGCCAAAACTTAAGAACAAGCTAAGAACAAACCGAAGCTGGACAATTTTGGCTTAATATGAAAATTTTATTAAATAAACACAAGACTGAGAAATAATTACAAAACAAGTAGATTGGCAGCACACAGAAGACCTTAGATGGTCAAGAGAGTCAAACTTTGCAACAATTAACACTACTGATAGCAAAAAAAGGCTCCCAACAATTGTAAAAGTAAAAACAATTCAAGAACTTTTCAGCTTGAAAATAGAGGAATATTTAGGAACAGCCAGCATCAAATCAAATTTACTGATCTTATAAAAAAAAGAGTGTAGTTGGGTGGTTAGGCAGCCTTTAGCTTTAGGTGTTTGTCCCCTTTTTCAAGAGTGACACAGCCAAAGCTTTCGTATTGCCATTGTTTTGCTAATATCAGCATGGATGGACAACGGAACCAAGATGCTTCTTCCTGCTGCTCGTTTGGTGTATCTAACTAAGCGTTCTGGTATATTCACACAAAAACTTTCTCATAGATTGTAGTTCAACATTCAGATTAAAGGAAACTGAGTTTACTAAAAATTCCTCTTTCATAACTATGGCAAGGTAGAGTATTTATAGGGGGAAGTGGCCATAAAGATTCCGGGCTGTTCTCTTAATCTATTTCCCTACATATCTCATTAGGCAGCTAATTCTTGTTCAGCGGACCAGCCTGTTTTGCGGACTCGTATTAACAAACTCCTATTCGTACAAAGAAAACCAAAACCAGGGTGATTGTGAACGGATCCCATGTAAACAGGTGCAAGCATGCGGACACAGTTCATTGGTCAACGCAGAGGCAGTATGTGAGGACATGTCGTTGAAAATTTAAGCAATAACTTCGCTACGCATGGGCAGACAGCGAATAAGCACCCTTACGTAATGCTAGTCGCAGCTCAAACCGAGAATTATGGAATAGAACGGCTGCAGCGAGACGAAATTCAACAAAATATGCTGCGATTTAAGGCTTTCTACTGCTAACAACTTATCAAAATGACATCGAGTATGTTAACTACAGCCTTGGCTGTATTGGTTTGTATGTGCACCGATTTTTCAAATGGCGAAGAACGTAAATGCATATATGAGATCTCCGATACTAAGCGAGCTAATATAAACTTCCCTACAAAGGAGGAAATATGGCGTAACAATAGCTCTTGTGTCTGGGTTATGGAGGTTCCGAAAGGCAAGACCATTGCTTTATCTGTTATTAACTTAAATCTAGACGTGAACGATATTTTGGAAGTTACTGACTATTCAGACGCGAGGCTACTGCAAAACAGAACTTTTGGTTATCTTGCTGCTAACACTGTGTTGTATTCAATATCAGAAGTGCTCATGGTCGAGTTGAAATTCGCGACGGCCAGCAATGTGACTTTTAACGCAGTGATGGAAGAGGCGAGCTGCGGTGGCGTATTGCAGTCGAATTCTGACTTTATCGAGGTTCCTTTATTCGCCCACCTAGCAGAGGCCTCGCAGGATTGCTCGTGGGAAATCAAGGCCATGCCTGGGAAGCGAATCAAGGTTTCGTTTCTTCAGTTTTACTTACGAGAAGGGTCTTGCATCTACGAGAATCTGGTAATCAAAGAAGGAAGTGCCCCCAATGAGCAATTAATGGGGGATTTCTGCGAAGAGAGCCCACCTATGGGGGATGTCACTTCAAACTCTGATATCATGACGATCCAATACACGAAACGGCCTAATCTAATGGCGAATTCATTATCAGAAATGTTCGCTACAGAAAGCACCGTTGAAACACCAGTAATAAAACTGCGCTACGAGCAATTCGACCCCTGCCGGAGCAACATCGTAGGCCTGTTTGGCAGCATAACTGTGCCGGCTATAGACGGAAGCAACGACAGGGGGGATACTTGCTACTGGGATATCCAGGTACCTCATAATTACAGAATATCACTGACTTTTCTGAAATACACCACAGCGTTGAGAGACAACGGAGGAGCTCAAGAGCTGTGGCTGTATGACGGTAATACTGATGACAACTCTTCGTTGATATGGATAGCCAGGGGGGATAGCCTTCCACCGTCACAATTCCACACGAGATCTGAAGGACTACGCATGGAGCTGAAGACGATCCCGAACGCAAGCTCTTCCAACAGGATCAGTTTCAACGCTGTATACCAAGCACAATTGAAATCAAACGATGAAGTCGTCGACTGTATCAGCATCGGGGATAGGATGTTTTACCAGTGCTCCAACGGTCATTACATCGACTGCGATTGGAAATGCGATGGTGAGGCCGACTGTGATGATGGTATCGACGAGTTCTTCTGCTCTAAAGAAGACCAGGGATTCGCTGTCTCACAAATCCTCAGACCAGCACCTCTGAGAGAAGTTGGCAGTGCTCTTTTGATGTTTACTGTAATAGGATCAGCAATTTTGGTCTGTGTTTTAGTACTGTCATTCGAAAGAATACTCCAATGTGGGGAAGACGCCACTGACAATCAATCACAACCGAAGCAAGGTCGCAGCTTTGTCAGCTATAAGCTCCCATCTTTACCCCCATACAGCCCCAGTGACCCCACCCCATTGACCCCAGTGACCCCTCCACCTGCGTATCAAGTAGAACTGATGAGCAAGGCTCTCTTCCAGTGTATTGAAGACTCGGCCAATCAAGAACAAGTGGCTCAAAATAATACCAATGAAACTGCTGATGACGGGTCTAGGGACAACTCCCTCGACAGCCAAGTATCATATCCACAACAAGATGGAATCGCAACGATGCTTTAATCGTAATTTTGTTAACTAATAAGAGAAACGTCAAATTAACTGCTTGAAGACTGACACATCATATCTAACGGCATGAACCACAATAGACTCGATCTAGACTCACTGAACAGTTCGAGATTTCATACAAAGTTTTATCAATCAACAACAAATTATTCTGGTACAAAATAAAGACAGAGTGCAAGAAACGCTATAACTTCAAGATACCTAAACACACTAAAACTTCATCAGATATTGGAGAACAAGGTTATTCCATCCTAGGATTTTTCCAGAATACTACACCAAGCACAAGTTTGAAAAATGAAAATTGGTGTTTATATAATGTAACGGAGATACGTGGCAATCACAGAACGAAGTTATCTGTGTGTAGTATTGAGAATGAAAACTTTTGGTCTTTATGATGTTCGAAACTAATGCTCAAATGTTCATGACAAAGAAGAGAACTGAAAGACTTTAAGAAAACTAGAGATAACTATAAAACGCACCCCTCAAGCTGGAGGGGGGCCCTTAGCCCTAGTTTACATCCAAAATTTGAAATCAAGCCCAGAACTGATATCAATATTTTGCACCAAGTAATGGGTTGAAACAAGAAAAATCAACAAGTACCCCAAAATGAAATAATATGAATTATAAGAGTGCTATATTAAAATTCTATAATTACATTGTACAATTCTAATTATTCTAAGATTGTTCCGTTTAGATTTAATCGTGATAAATGCTGAAGAGACAGTTATATTATGATTTAATTTCATTATATGATCGTTGTGTGGCTTCCTGTTACTTTGCCTCAAATTTTGAAGTGATATAATTTGAGGTTTGGTAACTAAGAGTGCAGGAATAGAAAAACATAACGTTGCACAATAATGCTTGGCATAAGTACATCTACCGAATGCATCAACAAACACAATGATTAACCGATGAAATGGAATCAAGTCAGTTGCAAGGATTCAAGTAGTTGCCATTTATAAGCAGCTTAATCATATAGAACTTATTTTGGGATATTTTTTCACGATTCAATCAGCTGGAACAGATCAGACCATTTACAGTACTAGCCCGCCACTTAGATACAGACTTACAAGAAACTTCAGCCTGTTAGATAGTAAATTATCCATGCATAGAGAGTTAGAGATTAGATTTTTCAGCTTGAAAATTCATATTATTTCAGAAAATAATTTTAATTCAAAAGGTTTGGCATTTCATGCAAATTCAGTGGCTGTCCTGCTGAATATATTTTAAATTATTCTCTTAACTTATCTATTTCTTCTCAACCTATAAGAAACTAGGTAGCCTGGTTTTGCAACATTCAGTTTCTTAGTGGCGATATATGTTCCGCGATGTCTTCGATTTTTACGATACAGGACTTTTCTATATCCCATGAAAAAGTATGCGTTTTTGGGTGCATGAGGTAAAAACACCTAGTGTGGAAATCTATGATTTTGACAAAATGTGCCTTTGAGTCGAGGCAAATTGGAAGAAAGTTCTTGTTATTGGATTTTTAGCAAAAGGAGGGGTTGCCAATTTTGTCAATATTGATGCTGCAACTCAGAAATATTAGCAGCATTGCTGTCACAGTTATCTTTTTAGTTCCTCAAATTATGTAATGATTAAATGAAATATGTGATATAAAATGATTTGAAATTGCAGTGACATTAGGAATCGATTTTCATTTGTATGAAATGACAATTAGTCGAAGAATTCAAGAATTTCAATATTGCCTGTATCATCGCCAGCGATAATGTAGCACTTCCCTTGGTGATAACGAGCATCCAACGAAGACACAGGGCCACGGCAGAAGAACAGGCCGACCTGGGAAAAGAGTAGACTTCGATCAGTAGGGCTCTGATTACAATACTCGTAATACGAATACCTTAATGATTTCATTAAGCCACTGGTGGCCCAAAGTGGCCCAAGGTGCCAAGGTGCACCCATGAAAAGAAAGCTAGTATCCATCCTTCTCAATCGTCAGTTATTCTTGTCAAGGTAGAAGCTTCTTCTCTCCTCAATTCTCTAAGCTTTCCTATCCAATTTCGCTGTGTTCTTCTTCTTCATCGACTTCTTTCATCCCATTGTCCCACTCTAGCTGTCCTACTCTAGCTGTCCCACCTCCTCACATCAGATGACAAAATATCTTACTTAAACCTTGTACGGATTCGAATTTGGCTGAACCATCACTGGACACTGGGTCAGTGCGTTCTAATTAGCAATATGCTTCTTCTCTAAAATGTAGAATCATGTTTGTGTCATTGCCAGTCGGCAGAGTATACCATCTGTTGATTTAGAATATCGAAAATTTACAGCAATCTAAATAACTCGCTTCAAGTGCGCCTACTGTATTTCCTTCCTAACAAGTGGATCTGTAAGCGTACTCCAAGGAGTAACTTAGATTTTTATCTATAGTCCACTCTCTAAATCAACGGATGGTATACTCTACCAACTGGCAGCAATGAGACAAAATGATTCTAAATTTTAGATAAGAAGCATATTACTAGTTAGAACGTGCTGACCCAGTAACCAGTGATGGTGCAGCAAAACTAGTTAGAACATGCGCAACTGGTGCACTGATACTCAAAGTTCGGAAAATAAATAAGTAATTTACCTGTTTAAGAGAGTTCCGTTTTTCTACAACAGCAGGCAACTTCCATACTTTGACAGTTGTGTCTGATGAAGCTGTTATTAAGAGATCTTCCAATATCTTTAAGCAGTCGATTGACTTTTCATGAGCCTAAAAAACAGATAGGATTTGATCATATTGGTATTGATATTTTCTAGTTATGGAAGGCGATGAAAATTGGAGACATAGTGGAACATGATAACTACTGAGGCTTTGGTCTGACAATAATAAGATTAGTACGTTAGAACATTCTTTGATTGGTACAGGACTTGAAGATGATGAGGAAAATTGGAAACATAGTGGAACATAATAACTACTGAGGCTTTGGTCTGACATTAATCAGAGTAGTACGTTAGAACAGTCTTTGATTGATACAGAACTTGAAGATGATGAGGAAAATGGGAAACATAGCCAAACATAATAACTACTGAAGCTTTGCGTCTGACAATCATCAGATTAGCACGTTAGAACAGTCTTTGATTGGTACAGAACTTGAAGATGATGAGGAAAATGGGAAACATAGCAAAACATAATAACCACAAAGGCTTTGCGTCTGACACTCATCAGAAAGAGAATGGAAACGAGACCTAACGAATTATTACACCCAGGGGTGGTTCGGAATGGGCCTATGAGAAAGAGTAGTTGAGTGTTAAATGAAATGAGTGTTAACTTAAATAAAAAAAAGTAACAATACAACCAGTTCAATTTTACTCAATTGTATACGGTGGTTAGTAAATTGGCCCATGATGAACAAGGACCTAGGTTCAAGAGCTGATGAAGACACATTATCACTGTGTAAGCCCATTTGTGAGAATATTTCCCCTGTTAGCCAATACCTTGTGAGTTTAAGAATTATTCCCATGACTTAATTCTTAAATAAACTTGTGCGCAGGTTTCCCTCGAAATTTTCTACCCAATTATTACCTTAAAAGCTTTGATCCTTTGACTTCCATGAAAAAGTTTGCTGGGGTACAACAACTGCACATAGCCATCGGATGTTCCACAAATGAGAGAAGAGCGCAGCATATCCTCAAATAGGAACTTGGCACTTGTGACGGTCTTGAGGTTCTTCTGCTGGATTTCATCGATGACGTCATGGCTTAAACCACTGTTCTCCGGTGTCAGAATAACAGACATGTCACAGTGCTGCAGAAAATAAATTAGCCTATGATATAGTCAGCAAAATCTAAAAGATAGTGAGGCATTATATAGTGGGTGATGGAGTAGACTCGTGGAAATCTGAATATAAGAAGAAATCATCAAACATGCATTGGGTCCTATTAATAACAAGGGAGAACGCCTTGAGTATTATATATAGTAAGCATCCATTGGTAAGTCCTGAAGCTGATAACTACTAAAGCTTTGCATCTGATATTCATCAGAGTGTAACGTGAGAAAGAGAGCGAAAATGAAACCTAGCGAATTGTAAAGTAAATGAAAAACAATGACTACCCAAGCATTGTGTCTGACAATCATCAAACAAGTTTTTCTCATACCCGTTAGAGGTGAATAAAAATAAGCAAACCGGAAAAGTAACATTGCATGCGAATGATTTTAGCTTTGAAAGTATCAAAAAATATGCCCCCTCCATAAATATGTTGTCAGGATTGATAACCCAGTTAGAAATTGTATTGTTTCTAACAGACCCTGTTCAGGATGATGTCAATTATTTGACACTAACTCGATAGCTTTCTCATATTTCACTACATTAAAGACATACAATAACAATACTAAACTGAACAACTGTAGGAACAATAGGAACCCTTGGTGTCTCAAAATAACAACAGTTATAGGTTACCTCGGGTGCCTCTTCGTACCCATATCTATCTTTTTTACCTTTACGGTCAACCTGCAGAAGAAATGTTGCAATACATCAATAATAGTTGGTACCGCTTGTGCGTTTCTTGGGGAAATTTCTCTGCTGGGGTAAAACACCTCTTGGGGTGATGTCAGGACATGACAGCCTTGCCTATTTATGGTGACAGCTCGGATTCCAAAAGAATGAAGGAGCCTTTCAGGAAATTCACGGCAATTCATTAGAGCCTATATTCGACCACAGATAGGTATCCTACAAGTGGTAGATTTAAATCATCATATTCACCCTATAAATCTGTTTTGTCTTATCCACTGCAGTGTATTTTGCAGTGACTTTTAGTTCACACGGTATTCAGATCCGTTCAGATCAACAACAAAGAGCTAAGCCACGTGGTTTGATTTCCGTGGAAAAATGAACACACGCACACAGAACGCATCCCACACAACAACATAGACTCCCATGCATTGGCCACCAGTCAATAATGGAATATATAAGCTATGAGTCAGCTCAGAAGCCGTGAAAGTAGTTTCATCAGAGAGTAAAAGCGTAAAACTTACATTTATCAACAGTAAACGGTCATCACAGTGGTAGCACATCAAGCTCTTTCCATTGCTCGCTAAATCTAAACCAAGGAACCAGGCATACGGAAACGAGCCCCTAAACAAAAATGAATGAATATCAAACGATTAGACTATTTTTAAAGAGCCCTGAACATTTTTGTGGGGCTACATTTACGGTAGTCCTAGAATGTAGAAGCAATGTAGAAGGGGAGACGTCATACGCTGGTGAAAAATATTTTAAAGATAAGAATAACCAAGGCTCGACTAAAATTTCATGTTTCTTATACAGAGTGAGACGAATGAAACTTAAGTATTGAAGTTCGTAACTTCAAGTTTCACTCTTTCATTGCAATCCTTAGATAACTGCCTAGTTGTCAGCATTACGATTAAGACAGTTGTCTGATAACTGCGATTAAAGCATGAAACTAGTAACTTCAATACTTTAGTTTCTTTCGTCTAACTCTGTTGATTTAGCTCTATCGTTATGAAGTCGAGCACTTTGCCAATCAGAATACACGATACTGCATATGATGTTTCCTATAAAGAATTTGCGTACTTACAAATCCATGGTATTAATTTTCTGTTTGCTTCCCGGCAAAGGGCAACCATCTTTGAGTGCGTAGATGTAGGCAAAATTATAGCTTGCGCACGCAAACACTTTCCCATTTGTGACTGCAGCAATAACAGGAGACTCCCGCAATGTCGGCAAAGAGGCATGATCTGAGTCATCAGCTGGTGTCACCACACATCTGGAAGGAAATTAGAATCAAGGTAAATAGAGCATTTTTCAAGATTCTTTACACTGAACATATAGCTTAATTCATGAAACCTCTTTTGAGTAAAAATTTAAAGCTATCCCATTACACTAAGCATAAGATCTACATCTACTCATGAACAATTTCTGACTCAGGATTCAGAAAGAGCACTAGTGTTGTGAGAAATCTTGCTTTGAGCCCTTTAAACTACGATTTTACCACATCAAACGTTCTAATTTTTTACTCTGGTGAATGTGGCAAATTGGAGATGACATCGAATTATTTGACAAGATAAACAACTTCTACATATGCGAAATTGTTATATATGCTTTTCCTGTAAAAGTAAAGGTCCTTATTTATGAATATGCTACAATGGCATAGGTCTTAGAATACATTAGTGTTATAGTATAACAAATTAAGATCCTATGAATAAAAAGTGTCCATAATCTTCATAAAATAAGATGTATTGTCAGACATCCTTGCATTTAGTGCTAGTTCATTAACAGTTTTTACACCCATTAAAGAAAAAGCCCTTGCTCAAGTACTCAGTTTTTAACCGTGGAATACAGTACAGTACAAGGATTGTATTCTTGCAATGTTCTTGATACATAAAGTATTGGTGTAAAGCCTACAGGCTTTTCTAACGGACACATACTGTTATAGGTAAATACTAGATAATAGAGCAAGGAGGAAAAGATATAAAAGAAAAAGACTTACTTGTACAATTGTGTGCCGTTCACATCCATGACTGTCAACATACACTCGTCATCACCAACAATGAACTTCTCTTGGGTGGTGAAGCAGACACAGTTTACACTTTTACGACTTATCTACAAAATAAAAAGTTTGAAATTCATAAAATTTGTTAAATTTTCCATGATAAGAAAAACCATGTTGCACCCAAATTGCTGTATATACTTGCAAATAAACACAACAATAAAACTACATAGAATGTATTTTGAACTACATGCGCATTTCACCCTTATGAAGTGCAAGAAAAGCCTGCAAATGTTCTTAATATCTTCTTAATCTTGTTTAAAAAGTAAACATCGCAAAAAATAAATGATTCAAATAATGTTTTACCTGAAGCGTTCGAATTTTCTTTTGAGCAGCCAGGTCCCAAAGTACAACATTTCCATCCCTGAAAAAAGAAAAACGGAATACAACAAAATTTCTCGACAAGCAATAATTGTCATATGAGCTACAATGCTTACTTCGAAATCTTGAGACACAGAATGAATTTCCACATTATTTCCAACATAGGAATCACAGTTGTAAACATATTTTCAGCTTCTCCTCGCAAAAGCAAGGTTATTACTAGATTTGCAAGTCGCTGGAAGATGTTGCGAGCTTGTATCAAAATTGAACAACACTCGAAACATGATAGTATAATGGGAGATTGGGCATTTCATCGACTGTAGATAACGAATGAGAACCGAGGATAAATCTCATATTTTATGCCGAGGATTGCAGCATCACATAACACACCGGCACGGGTAAAGCCGTTTTATTTACAGCAACCAAATAGGCCGAGTTCCCATTTGCTGTTTCTTACCTAGATATTTCTTGTAGATAAATTACTTATTCTCTCTTCCGTACTGAAGAAAAGTTTACTTCATCTGAAGGTGACAGCCAATTAAGGTGGCTACTAGTGATGGGTTGAGAGAGAAATGTCCCTTGTGTTTATCATATACATTTTGATAAATTGTCCCACGTACCTTGCTGATGTAGCAGCAATATCTCCATTAGGACTCATTTTCACACAAGTAACCTTTGACGTGTGTGGAATTTCCTTAGATTCAACCTGCAGTAAGAAAATAGTTTCAAGAATTGCTAACAAAAAAGAGCTTTTTTGAATCCAAAATATTTTCAAAGAAAGTTTGTGCCAAAGAATGCATGATCATTGATCGATTAGCCCATTAATCCCAAGTACGGGGAAAACAGTTTTTTCATACAGAGATCTCTAAAGAAGAGTAAAATGTTTATTGTCGAATCCAAAGTAGGTATGAAATCTGAGAAAAGGCTTTCAAAGAATGTTTTCATACAAAGTGTTGTATATTTTGCTCGTGATGTTTTCTCCATTTTTTGCGCATATGGTATGTATCATTTTAAGACCTTTAAAGGGCCTTGGAAGTTAAGATTCAAAACAAAACACAACAAAATATATGGAAAACCAATCCAATTTTCATCCATAGCAAATGAACTAGTAGGTCTCATAATTCATATTATTATTATCATTATTTTAATATCGAAATATTTGTGATTTAGCAGTGTTGTCTTTCTATCTATTTTTCTGTTATTTTTGATAGTGGTTCTTTTTATTTATTATCATTATTATTATTATTAGGTCTCACCTTCTGTACGTTCCAGCATTTGACAGTTTTATCGAAACTTGCACTGAACAAGTCTTCACCGTTGGAGCTGACAGCCAAATTTGAAACAACATCCGTATGCCCGTTTAGATTTTGAATGAGATGGGACTAAAAAGATAAAATATAACTCAAACAATGAATACAACTTCATTTTCCAGTTAAAGCCCGAGTCTGGGAGAATAAGTGAACCTGTAATAAGCCAATAGCTGGACTTACAAACCAGGGATAATAGGTTGACCCGGAATAGCCCGAATCAGAAGTTAATCTGGGATAAGCCAAAAGCTGGACCAATGAACCTGGAATAATGAGTTGACCAAGAATAAGCCAAGAGCTGAACCGATGAGCCCAGGATGCTGAGTTGACCTGTGATGACCAATGAACTGAACCCATGAACCTGGGATAACGAGGTAGCAGGGATACGCTATTGCCGTGGGCTAACAAGCTGCCTCGGCCCTTGCTCTCAAACAATGCAATTCAATTCAAACAAAACATTGTTGTTCACATTAACTTTTTATTATCCTTGGTGAACCACGATAGGCCTTTGACCCTCTCTTCAAAGTGTGCGTGTGAATAGAATATGAACAGAAAGCAAGAAGTTGTCCAGGGCAATTTATAAATCTTGAATCAATGTTTCATGTCTTGCACTGCACCAAAATATTTGAGTAGATACGTTTCTTATAAATACATCGAGTATTGATATATCAGCGTTGATTTATAAGGCATGGTCTAACATGGGAAATTAAATTTTACCAAAGTAGGCTACTGCATTTGACCAATGCCACCACCGTGTCTCAAACCCGGATTCTTACCCTCAAATACGAGTGCACTAGCCAATATCCTAAAACAGTGACCCTCTGGTGTATACAACCCCAGGCTTATCAACAGTGGGGCATCAATTCATGTTTCAGACGAATCCTTCTTCAGAGCCATGTATATTATTTCAGTAGTGCTATTCATAGCAGGAACAGCTGAATTCTCCCTTGTAAAAACATCATCTACTGACGCACAAAATAACGCAAACCTTAAACGGCTTCCACTTCTTCAACGTCCCGTCATCACTGACCGACAACGCATCGACGTCATCCAAGTTCGGCTGGTTACTTTTCATGGCTTGATTTTTCGTCATGGAATCAATATCCTCAAAACCCCAGTCTCCAACACCAGGTTTCTAAAGAATCAATAAGTTTACATTTAACTTGAGTAGAGAGTGCATCCTGGCAGTGCTCAATACACGAGAGTATAGAGCAATTATATCCGTTTGACAAGTGTGCAAGCAAGAAACTGAAAGTCGCAGGAGGACATGTCTGTTTACTTATGTGTCGATTCTGTTATAGAATCACAAGTTTATAGTTGTTTTCTTTCTCTTCTACCATTGTACAATATAAGATCTTTTAACTCTCCCCTGTGTTTCGGGGTCAGAATTCATCCATCGTATTCCTATGTGTTGTAAGAGGCAACTAAAAGGGTTGGCGTTAGGAAGGGCATCCGACCATAAAACTTTACTCCGTTACCGAAATTATGGATTCGTCTGGAGACGTCTGAAGACAAATCCATGGACCGGTTAACTACTGTTAGCAGGGAAAATGGCAGGAATATAAAAACTGTGTTTTTGTGTAAGATCTGTTAACCTGGTTTCCTCTTTTGGCTTTACGGTTTCTTTAAGTTGGTGATTAAATAATTTTTCACTACACAATTTGGATTCATTACAGTACAAATTATTTATCTCTGACGTTGAAAAAGGCCTGACTGACATAAGTTGAAGTAGGAAAATATTGGCACATATATTTTACATGGCATAAGTATTACAACAATGAATATCATTGAAACAATAATAGTAACATTGTAGAGAGATTGTAGAAAGATTAACCACGATATTGACCTAGAGTTAGGCTTTAATCAACAATAAATCTAAACTACTTGACAAACATGGCGGCCACTGATACAGAAGACCGCTGACAACAACAACCACTGGCCCACAGACCACAGGGAACTAAAAGTTATGAAATACGTCCATACAAGTGAATATCATTTATTATGACAAACATATATCAGCATATAGCATTTTTATCAAAATAATGATAATCAAAACATGAACTTACCGCTGGAGCCCACAGTAATACGTTATTAACCCTATCCTTATGAGCATTGATGGTCGTAATTTCAGCACCTTTGTGAGTCCATACTCTGACAGAACCGTCAAAAGCAGATGATGCAACACAGCCAAACTACAAAAAAAGAAACTTTCAACTGCAAAAAAGGAACTTTTAGACGAAATAGCCTTATCACAGCCCCGAAGAAGAATTGTATGCTAGTATTTAAGTATTCGCACTATATTTTGTCTTGTTTCTGTGCTCATTTTGCTCTGCATTGTTTCAATTTTCCAATTTCAATTTCATTAATACATCATCCACTAGGGGGTCTAGCAGATTATGATTTGCTTGGACTTAATCAAAAAGAACTTTTAAAGTAAGAAGAAAAATTAAATATACAAGCATCACTACAACTAAAATTAACATTAACAGACATATGATGTGTTGAAAGAAAGAAAATTAACTATCTTCGTTTATTACTAGTTAGATTTCTGATAAGTTTATGGAATTAGCTTTGAATCATGCCATCTATATCAATCTTTCATGAATGCATCCAGTAATTGATTACCCTTATTTGATTACCCTAAAATGCAATCGGTCAAATAATGACTGCTGTCTGTCCATTTTCATTTTTCTTTGGCAAAAAAATCAATTCTATTCTTCACCCAAACGTTGGTATGACACTGAGTCATGAAATATAAATTACAAACTTTTAGCATCTTTCAAACTTACCTTGTAAGCAACGCCATTAACAGCACTGGAATTTCCGAGAAAGTGGTATTTTTCTGTTCCCGTTTTTGCATCCCATAATTTCAAAGTAAAGTCGTTTGATCCAGTTACCTGGCAGAAAGCGACAGCATAATTAATGGCAACATGAATAAATGAATACATTCCAACAATTAAAACTGTAAAATACTAATCAGAACAGACCATTTTCATGGCCAAACATAAATAGCAAGGCACAATATCTGAATTTCTCTACTTTAGCCCTTTGCAGACATTCATTGTCACATAAATCATTTACCCTACTCATTAATGTTGCAAAATATCTATCCCACCTTACCCAGCTTGGAGTGGGCTCTAGCAAATCGAATTCGCATAAATTTAAACATAATTCTAAGGATACCCTAACCCCAACGTGCCCCACAAATGATTTGATGACATGGAGCACCTTATTTTGCTTTGCCCTTCTGTCGATTTTGAAAGAAAAACCTTCTTGCTGCGATTCATCTATTAATAAGACCACTTGGATATGCTATTCCTTCAAATGAGGCCCTAACGCAACTTTTATGTATGGTGATAAAGAAATAACTTGCCCTGTGGTAGCCATGAACGCTTGCTTTCCACAGGGTATCGTCTATGTTACGTCTATATGTGTAGTAATCAGTTTTGCAAAATATTTACCAAGAAATATCGTTCATGAATTCAATTGCAAACCAATATCAGAATTCATAGCACCACACGAATCTCAGGATACGTGGAAACAGAAAATTGACTTACCACGAAATCGCCTACGTCAGACCATGCACAAGCATTCACCCAATCACGATGGCAATCATGTATCACGTGAGAAGGTCTCAACGACACGAGGTCCCATATCACAAGAGACTATAAAAATAAGATAACTGTATAATCCACATTATAATAAAGGCTAAAAAGATGTCGACAAGTAAACATTGCATAAAAATCGCTAAACTTAACTGTCCTTCGCCTCAGTACGAAGAAAACCCGTTTTCCGAATTATTTGAAAGCCACACTCTTGACTTTGGTCCGTCAGAAACAGTTCATAAATAAAAGAGACTACCAGCAGAGTGTGGTGACTTTGTAGGATTTAGATTGCATTATCACTTTAAGGCCTAGAAAAAACTCGAAAGTGAGCTTGCAGTGGTGCATCAGCCCTTCGCTACCCAGAGAATGTAAACCTCTAAGTCGGTAAAGTAAACAGGGACAATATTTCAAACCCCTGTTTCGGCTTAACCAAGAGCCAATGCACACCAGTCCATCTGAAAGAAGCCAGATGAAGCGCCTTTTGAAACAGAAAGGCAGAAGGAAAACGAGCCAATTGACAGAATAAATAGAACCTTGGAAAAACGTAAGTCAATACAAAGAGGTAGTGGGTGGGGAAATTTTTCAGCTTGTCCCACATTCCAGGTTCCAGGTTCCAGCACGTTCCACGTTCCAGGTATTGAGAGAATGAAGTAGGATACGACCACGAGATATACCCAGCCCCCATGCTGAGATGAGCAAGTCATACACTGGACCGCCACCAATCAATGTCAAGTGACAGGACCGGAACTAAAACCCACAACCTTAGTGTTACGATTATATTCTTCTATAATTGACATTTATACACTGGTTATCTATCTTTTATCTGTATTGTTCTGCGTCTATTGGATTTCAAAGAGAAATTGGTATCATTACAAAAGTATACCTTATCTGTTGATCCAGTCATGAGTCTTGTCTCACATGGAGAGAAATCGCAGCACGTGACATACCCAGTGTGATGTTGTAGCGTCGTAACAGGCTTCAGGCTGAAATAACATTTTAACAAGATTAATATTAAGAGTGACAAATAAATATCAACTCGACCACGTTCATATACCTAAGAGAAAAAGAAAACGAGCCTAGGACCTCACCCACCATATGTCAGTGTGCTAAATCAATGTCCTAATCAGACGATGAATAGGCGCTCTAGATTTCTGGTGTATGAAGCTCTAGCCCTATCAACCATTGAGGCATTCATTCGTGTTTCGAATCGAAATCCTTCTACAGGGCCATGTCTATCAACCGATGGGTAGACGAAAGATATTCATCGAGCTCTCGGAGCTGATTGCTACGCAGGAGCAAGAAGAAGTAAGTAAGTAATGTTTATAATTAATTACATTGATGATGCATGCAGGGGGGACCCAGAATGGCAAAAATTTGAAAAACAGTCTAATTTGTAAACCGGATCTTTTAACACTTTTTCTGATTTTGGATCCATGTAGCATACATGGAGAGAATCCAGGATATACAATTAACACAGGACTTTGCACATGTCTGAAATTCATCTCCAAGGTATAACTTTAGTTTGAATGCAACATTTCCTTGAATTTTGGTTTCTTTGCAATACATCCATTTTGGGATTCCTTTTTTTCAGCTATTTTTGACCAAATTCCCACCTCTAGACCCATTGTGGCATAGTCTAGAACATATTCAAAGGAGTAAGCTACCACGATGGTCACATGCCCTAAGCTGACTACCTCAGCCGTGGATAGGCCTGACAAAGGTTGGGTTACTTGGATTTCTCAAAGGATTATTCGAGGAACACAACTTAAATAACTCTGAATAAAATCAGAGATAGAGATAACAAACCTTGTCTGGTCATCAAGAAATAGAGCATTCCACAGCATGACAGTATAATCATCAGAACATGTGGCGAATTGTGATCTGGATGCTTTAACACAACGAACAGCCTCTGTGTGTCCTTCAAGATCAATCACTTTCCAATTCTCCAGATTGATGGCCTAAACAAATAAGAAATAATCGAGTATAACTGAACTGATAATACCAGCTTACATTGATTCTATGACATTTCATTCTTCAAATATATATCTGCAACATTGACAACTAAACCCTAAATCTAATTTTGTTTTTCCTCAAACTTGCCACAATTTTTAATTTCAAGTGCCAAAGCTTATTTGCAATCTAGAGCAAATTCATTGAGTTAAGACCCAAAGCTTTAGTAATCAAAGCCGGTTCAAGTAGAAATATGTTGACTCAGTAACTAATTAACTACAATGCTTGAAACATTCAACGAAAATTATAATATTTTTGCGGAAAATCATCAACAATCAAAAGCATTAGATGTCCCTTCTCGTCCCATAAAAGAATATTAAAGTCTGATATTTTTCGGAATGCAAACTCTTTACTCATTCAAAAGTTTCGTTTAAAGAGACGAATCAACATTCTTTAAAAAGAGGGAGGGGATATTGTTGCGTCGAGTTGAAAAATCAATCAAGCATTCCAGCAATTTTGGCAAGTAATAACTAACTAATCAGATGATAAGCTACAATCCTCGCCATAGGGTCTTGAGACACAATGGCGATTTTAGCATTATCTTAAACATGGAGTTATTGAACTGTAAGAACCTGTAAGATAATTTTGGAGCTCCACTCCCCCAAACCAATGTTGATACTAGGTCTGGATGTCACCAAAGGATGTTGTAGATGCATTTCCGCACCAAAGCAACAACCGAAACAACATTGTTTAGGGGGAGGTGGGGCCTTTCTTCGGCTGTTAGTGAACATGGCATGGCAATCAAGCACTGGCTCATACCTTTTCGCGAGGATTGTAGCTGATTAATTCAAGGATCAGTGTTGATGAACTAACCTTTGCCAGCCTATCATCAGAGCCAGTCAGCAGATAATTATTGTCTTTCGATAAGGCGATACTCCTGATGGCTGACTTATGTAGAGGCAACTTCTTGATAACCTTTCCAGTATTGTAATCGAAGCAATTAACACTACCATCGTGATAGCCAACATACGCCACTGTTCCAGCTTGGTTGACAGCCACACACCATGCCCATTCCTTGCTGCTTTGGTCGACGTCTGAAAATGTTCCATTCGGCTGACCCAAAGATCCAGACCAAACCTGATAAAAGCAATTCATTGATAAACTTTGTGGAAAATGAGCAAAGAAAGATTTGAATATGCAGAGTGTATCTACCGTACGTAAGCATAATATAGCAGCCCCTGGTAAGCGTACCCACCGTTTGAAAGCATCAAATGCCACCAATTCAAAGTGTATTTAAATAAAAGTATAATATTTCAGCCCCTTGTAAATCTATCCACCCCCTTGTAAGCATTATATCCCAGCCCCTTGTATGCGCACCCACTGCATGTTAACATAACATACATACCATACCCTCGTAAATAAGGTTAGACTGATAAATCATGACTAATCTACTGATAGTAAAAAAATATACTGTTGTTGTTTTTGCTGTCGTTATCTTATCATATTTCGATATTTACATGGCTAACAATGAAAGTATATACAAAGTTAACTATTCTAAATCGAATAATTTTTTTGTTTCGAAAATCAGCTAAAAATACAAGTTGCAAAAACAAATTCCTAGTTAATACTGCAGGTTCTACAATTACATTCTCGGCCATTCCATTGCTTTATTAATGATTTGAATGTTTTCAGATTTTCAGCAGATTTCCAATCGTTGGGTAAAACATTCCATATTGCAGGTAGAACCCATTGAAGACTACTTGTACCGGAAGATTATTTATTTGGTCTGATATGATTCAAGTCGTGAGGGTTCCTTGCAGAATACTGTGAGGATCTGGGTTTGAAAAATGTTTTCAAAAACGGTGTATCAAGCATTACAAGGAATACCTTCACTGAACTATCTGCACTTGCACCAAGCATCTTCAATCCAGCGTTCGTGTACTTCAAATGGTTAAGCGAAACTGAGCCACTTGAGAACTTACCAACCTGATTAAAGAGAAGTAAGCGAAAATAAAAATGCTTATATTCTTGTGTAATATATCCACTGATGATGACCCCCAAGATATAGGTCAAACATATTTAACATTACTTACGAGATATTTAATTTTCAACAATATGAAGCTTCTTATTTAACTCTTTCTTAGCAAAATTAAAACAAAATTAATTAACATTACAATACTATCACATATATTAGATGATATCACATATTCGTCTTCATATTGTTTAAAATTTCGAAATAGCTAGTCTAGAAAAAGTAAACACTTTTTACTTGCGGGGTAAGCAATAGTATCAAATGTTGAATAACTAGATAAACTCAAATACTGTAGGGACCTTGATATAAAGGTAGCTTTAATGGATCTTTCAAGAAGCTATCAAAGAAATGATCTTACCCTAACACCAGAAGCAGTTGCCCAAATGAAAACATCTCCAAGTAAAGCAGCAGACACCAAGTGTTCACCAGATGGTGAAAACGCAAGAGCACGCACTGAACTTTCATGGCCTGTCAACACCTAATGGAGAACGCAGATATAAAATCAGAATAGCGTCTGGTTATACATTAGATATCAGTTAATCTGAGGGCTGTATAAATTTCTAAGACTTAAAATCTTAACATAGATTACATCTAAGTTTATCAAAGAATAAATTAGATTTTGACACAGACTTTTAGGCCAAGTTTGAATTAACAATATGCCAATACGAGCTAATGCAATTCCATGTATCTTGTTTTTTTTGCTTCCATCACAATACTTGAAATACTTGAAATTATCAAGAAGTTGCTTCTACACAAATCAACCATCAGTGCAATTGCATGCATAGACCAAACTGAATATGCCAGTCCTTCTCAATTACAGGTGCAAAGAATATGATATACTCCAATAGGAAGCTCTTTATATGCCTACAGAGGTTTGTGCCATTTTTCTCGAGAAAATTTAGCATAAAGTACGTTAACTCGTTTATCTCTAAATTCATTTTTAATTAATGCTCATTTAGAAAATACAGATCTAGTTTAGTTTATGATGCACTTTACACAAATTGAAAATAGCTTCTTGGAGGTTAAAGTGTTGCTACAGTACATAAATAACAAAACAGTTTAAATATTCGCAATAATTATTTTCATTCGATTGCGGAGAAGATTTTCCTCAACTTCTTCAAAGGCCCGCAAGTTGATGGAAGAATGAACCTTAATTCTGGGAGGAATCAACTTCCTACCTTCTTCCTCTTATTAGTCAAGATGTCCCAGATTTTAATCAGACAGTTCCATCCTCCAAGAGCCACAAGATTGCCATCTGGGTGGCTGGAAACACAGTTCAACGGTCGCCTTGAAAATAAATGTAGTTTCTCAATTAAATCTAAAACAAACAAATCATTTGCATACAATAAACCCACATAGGAGAATATGTCTATACTATATCTACTTTAATATTTGATTCGATGATATCTAAAATGGATATCAACAATAATATGAAAGTATACTATTTCAAAAAACTATTTACAGGGAGAATTCAACAAATTTTGGGCATCATTTTTCATTCTGGTTAGCATACTGTCACAAATATTTCCAATTTGTTGATCGAATTTTCGAATTGGTAACTAGTTTGAAGTTCTAGTATCAAAATTCATCTCCAACACGTAAAATTTCACCTCAAGTTATTATTGCAACCATGAGTTGAAGCAGTAATCCCCTATGGCTCGGAATCAGAATTCGTCCACTGCATCCCTACCTGTCGCAAGAGGCGACTAAAAGGGGTTGGCGTCAGGAAGGGCATCTGGTCATCAAAATTTGCTCCACAGCAAAACTCCAGACAAATTCATGGACTGGTCAACCCCGGCTAGCAGGGCAAGCGGCCGGGATATAAATTCTTTTTTTTGTGTGTGTTTGTGTGAATTGGAGCAGTATGTGCAGTCTAAAATACATTCCTTCAATCAAGGGGCATCTTGGCGTCTACCTCAAATAGCTAGGACCACATTGGACAAAAACTTAGTGGATGAATACCATCAAGAGAACAAATCTTACCCTCCACTTTTAAACTGAGCAACTTCAGCACCACTCTGTGCATTCCAGAGAATTGCTTGACAATCAAGAGAGACAGATACGATCTGGTGTGAGGATGGCACGTGTATACAATCAGTCACGCCTCTTCTGTGAGACTTCAGGTGGTGAATTCTATGACAGAATGGAGACAAATCAAAAAAGGGATTGGAAGACGAGGAAGGACGATCAGATGTATTTCTGTTAAGAAATGTTATTGCAACTGCAATCATCGCAAAAAAGCATTTTCAAACAAGCCAAGAAAAACTTCTGAATATGTAATACTATTTCTAAGAAAGTAGAGAAAAATGCTCTTCCTTTTGCCTCCTTTCAAATGCTGATTAAATCTATTGCCATATTGCATAAAGAAACAAAAATACACCTGAGCCTTCAAAACAACATTGAAATGGGGATGGTTGTAAGTCAATAAATTGTGTAATAAATATTTGTCTCAGTTTTGGCGAACAGTTTGGCTTTGGGCTGCCGTATACTTAATACACAAAGAACCGGGCTTTTCAATAGTCTAACAATTGGAAACACTTTTCATGGGATAATATTTCCAAAAATCTTCATTGATATTAGTTGGCCTGAAATAGCTAGCTTTGAATTACATTAGATGAAAATAAAGGTTTTACGTTGTCTACGTTTCCCCAGCATGCCAATTTGCAACCTCACCAGCTCCTTTTGTCAATGTGAAGATTCAAAAATGGTTCAACATGATATCGAAATCATGTGCATTTTCAAACAGTTCTTGAATTTCCATGTTGACAAAAGGAGTTGGCAAGTTGGCAAAACTTAGGCAACGTGTAAAGCTATGTTTAAATCCCGAAAAACTCACCATAGCCCCCCAGTAAATGATGGTAGCCTTTTTATTATTTTTTCTCCTCAAAGTGTATTTGTAAAAGCAAAGGAAAAACTGAATTATTTTGTAAATAGGAAATCCTCTATTGGTCTTAGTCGGTGAAGACTGTTTCAAAAATGCTTGAAAAAGCTACAAAGACACAAACCTATGGCCACCAGCGACATCCCACACGGATAAAGTGCCATCCAGAGAGGCGCTGACGATTCTTTTAGGCCCCACAAAGCAGCAGGCAGAGATGGCTCCTGAATGTCCGATGAAGCTACCGGCATCCTAAGAGATGAAAGCATTGTATATTATCAAAAATTCTTTGACGAACAGTAAAAACACATTTGTTCAAACGGGGCAACATTCTAATTAATTTATCGAGTCAAAATTTAGCTATTTCGAATTAAATGAAAACAATTAAGATACAGTAAAATCCCGATAACTCGAACATGCAAGGGACGATCAAAATAGTTCGAGTTATCGAATGTTCGAGTTATCGAGACTCTCGATAACATGAATAAGGTTCAAGGGGAATGCCAAATCTGTTCGAGTTAGCGAGAGTTCGAGTTATCACATGTTCGAGTTATCGGGATTCTACTGTATAATGATTGGCCTTCAAAGTTTGCATCTAGCAGTTCAGGTCCAGTATGAATCAATAGATCATAGGCCAAGAGAGTCTATGCTTTCATCTGCAATGCCATGTTTCCCGAAATCTGCTTGGCAGCTTGGTGTGATAAACAGTAAATAAGAAATCGTTTGCATTGCAACTAATTGAATTATAGAGAATAACAAAAACTTTGTCTATTATTCAGATGCTCTGAAAGCTTTCATCAACTTAAATCTTTATAATCAAATAGATGCATGCTTTATGTATCCCGTCAAGGATTACGTATTTATGGGTGCAAGCGGTGTAACTGAAAAATTAGAAGAACTAATGAAACCAATTATTATTCGAAAAAGCATTACGTTTCCAGTAGCAGTATCGAAGAGACGCAGAATTCCCTCTTGAGTGCCACAAGCAAGTAATTTTCCATCCGATGAGACATCAAGTGAAAGTACAGCCTGTAATGTAAAATGTAAGTTGTAAAAAAACTTAAGGAAGATACTGGGTTTCAGCTAGATCTGTTCTATCACTTTCAGCCTAGGCCCTCCTTTTTGGATTTCAGCAGAGCCCTTGTGTATTAAGAAGGTTCTTCTCTGGGCTGATTAGTTTGTTATCCTTGTGCTATTGTTAATAGGTATTTAAGTAGGTCTCCAAATCATTGTAAGAAAAGTTACTTGAGAAGATATAAGTATCGAAATATTTTTAAGCCTGGTTTATTCGTGTCTTATCCTGTAAGGAAACATATGTAGGTGAAATCGATATGACTGATGTACAAAAAAGCCTTAAATGTGCGCATATAGGTACAAATAAAAGGAAGTACCCCACACTGCTGATTTACTGCTTTTTTTGCCAAACTTATCTCTAATGAAAGGTATTTAGGAAGGTATTTATTTCTATCTTCTCTCTCTGCCATGCAACTTCACTTCGAACAAGATTCTTCCCCCATTTTGTGCAGTATACTTAAATTGGAGTTCAAAGAAGTATTTTCGCTCAATTGAAAATACCAAAGGGAGTGATATGAAAGATTGATACCTGATTGAAGCCAGTCATTGTTCTCTTGATAGGTGAAGCACCGCAGGGCTTGTTAAGCCACTGAATGGCATTGTTTTTACTTGAACAATTGGCTGCTTCTTTGCTTAGAGCATCGAATTCTGGATCGTTAAAAGCTTGCTGAAATACCAGGATTGGGTATCTGAAGGACAAACAAACGTCAGTTGATACTTAAGGCTATCAAATCCCATCTCTTCATGTACAAAACAGAAATGCTTATATGCATATGTTTTTGAGGAGAAGCAGGATTTGGAAAATCAATCGAGATAATTTGTGAGATAATTTGCGCAGTGGTAGCGTTCTAGAGTACAAATCTAGAGGTCGTGGGTTCGAGTCCTACTCGGGTCATTTTCATTCTCGCATATGTTTTTCATCAATTCACTAGACATGGTCTGATAAATATACTCTTATAATCAGGCTGTAAAATCATGCCTCAAACAGGTCTCGAACCCAGAACCTTTTCTTCCATAAACTAGAGGATTTTTCAGGTATTGACTGGTGGGCTGATGTGCTTGCCCTTGTTGTGAAAGACAAAATTCCACTTTTGGCCCAGTGGCCTAAGTGAAAATTGGGTCCCTTCAGTATTTGTATTTGTGAAAGTTGAAAAGAACAAACAGCAAAACAGTGGGAGTAAAAATGAAAAAGTTCATACATTGAGTTAGGTATCATTATGAAGAAAACGGAAATGGTGTTTAGAAATACTGATGTTTTACAAGCTGGGGCACCTTTTCGTGTTTTGGATTACAAACACAGAAAAACAGTTTCATATAAATCTGCGTTCGTAAAAGCTTTAATTGCAAGAGGTATTGAAAAAATTACTAAAATTAACTCGAAGAGACTTACTGGTTCAATATGTGCAGGTTTCTTCTGATAAACGATTGATATTCCTGAATGTCAATGGAGATGTGAATTCATTAAGCAAAAGAGCAAAAAAACATAATAGCATAATTTTCTATTTGTAAAAGAATACCTACAAGATAATATATAACACAATATTCCTATTGTAAAAGATCTATTTCCAAGGTATCCTACCGAGCTGCACCTACGGAATGGCTGTCTGGGGATCTGGACCATCCTTAGAACCTATTGAGACAGTGCATAGGCGAGCAGCAAAGTTAATACACAAGCTACCTAAATCAACATCTGTAGATAAAATTCTTGAAAAAGCGAATTGGAAATCCATAGACTATATCTATAAAAGACGCGTAGCGTGCCTGACTCACAATATATATAATAACAAATGTCCTAGAGTTCTAAACGAGTTAGTAATAAAAACAAAATCTCAGAGAGCAACTAAGTAGATCTCACCCGATCGAAGACAAACATGGGCAGAAATTCTTTCAAACATAGGGCAGCCATAATTTGGAACCGGCTATCTCCATTAATTACTAGTCAGAAAATTATGAAATATTTAAAAGAAAACTATCCCAAAATAGTAAAGTACTAGACAATATCTCCTTCGGGCAGGCAGCGACAATCACATATACTGACTCAAATTTTATATACCTTTAACCTCAAGAAACATTTTATAATCCTAAACTATTTCAAAACTTTTAACTTTTTGGTTCTATTATTGATTATTATTTATTTATTATTATCTTGTATTTTTCCTACTAATTATTGTTATTTTTTACTAGCAGGTCCACATCAGCGAAAGCTGCCACTTAGATGACCTGCATTGTTAAATAAATAATGTATGTATGTATGTATGTATGTATTGGTACACCAAAGCGATTGGCTATATATTAGGGGTACAATCTAACAAGAACGATAAGGGATATCGACAAGGTGAAATCATAGAAGGTTGTTCCACGTTTCAGTGAAGAGCTAACTCTCTTTATAATGGAAAATTAGAATAGCTGGAGTTCTGACCGTTGAGACGAGCTAGCACAAGAAACCCTCGTAGCAAGAAGCTCCAAGATGTTCCCATGGACAGAACTGTTGTAATACGTATGTTTACATCGTTTTAGTGCAAACGGATTCGTTTTATTCCATGCAAAAGGCATACTATGTATGAAAGTAAGGGGAACACTCATTGCGAAGCCAAGTTTTCACTAAAATTCAAGGGGAGTTATAAGAAATTCTCGCTGCAAGAAGTTCCAAGATGTTCCCATGGACAGAACTGTTGTAATACGTATGTTTACATCGTTTTAGAGCAAACTGAATCGTATTATTCCACGCGAAAGGCGTACTTTGTATGAAAGTAAGAAAATCATCATACACAGAAGTATCGTACCTTTACTCTTGGGTTTTGGATGAAATTCAAACGGGATTTCTCTAGTTGGTAACGTTGCTCGTCGACTAAAGAAATCAAAATATTATATATATTACATATATATGATCAAGTGTAAAGTATGTACAGACTAGACAAGTTAAGGCATTGTCCAGACCAGACCAATCCAGAATTTTCAAAGCCGAAATTTCACTCTGTTACCATGACAGGGCTGTAAGACGAGAGTGCATCAGTTACAGGGATAACTGTTTATCAATATCATCAAACTCTTGTCAATAATATAGTTCTTTCTTTTATCAATACGAGTTACCTTTTTTGCTGAGAGACTAACTACATCAAGTAACGATAATTCAAGTTAAGAAATTACAGTATGGTGAGTTTGCCCGTCATGAGACCTGTCACAGAAAAATCATGGAGAGACTTCTTCAGGTAAGGGGCACTCTATGAAATCTAAAATAGGGATTGTCATTTGGACAGATTTTTATCTACCTAAAAAAAAGACAGGTTCAAAATTTCAAACCTTACAAAATATGAGCACAAAATTTCAAACTGTAACAAATGATAGAATTATTTTCGAGCCCCAAACTTTTCTACATTTTAGTTCAGAAATGCAAAAAAATGATGCAAATTCTGAATGAAACCAAAAATGACGGCAATTTTTTCAAAAAAAAAACCCCCAAAATTATTTCTTGTGCATCTTTATCAACCTTTTTACAAGTGCTCCCCTGGGCTCTCTAATTTCAGACTGGAGTTTATCAAGTTACACTTGAAATGTGTAATACTGATATACAGACTACGAACATAAATAACATAAGCATACCGTTTGCAAGAAAATCTTCGAGCAAGTTCGATCCAATACCAACTTGGAATTTCGAGTAGATGAATATGAGGGAGCACAACGTGTTTTCGAGGTCTTTCCACAAACCACCACATGCCTATTTTAAAAAGAGAAGACATTATATTTCACTTAGGATGCATCACAGGCAATTAAAATGATGCTGTTTTAAAGATCTGTTGCCAGGACCACTTAAGGTAGAAAATTTAGACTAAACTACCCCAAGGTGTATGTAATAATCTGCAAAAAGCCATGATGCCTTAATTCCAGCAGTGCCACAGGATCCATACTTTAACGTCCCTTCCAAAGGAGGGTAAAGTGAGTTGTTTAGTCAAAACCTCGAAAGTCACCCATCCAGATTTTGATCTCATACGACCAAGCTTAACTTCAGCTGCACATAGCAAACTGCTTACCAAGCCGCTAATCCTACATGCCCCTATTTCAGGTGTTTTGGGTCTCCAAATTATCTTTGCAAAAGAAAGTTGCTGCCCTTAAGTAAGCATATGAATACCATAGAAATTATTACGTAAGTTAAGAAAGAAGCTTCCCTATGGAAAAAGAGATGTGTCATATTTCTCACCATGTGGAACGTGACTTCAGAAAGTGCTTTTGCATCTCTGGAAAGCCACTCAACATCAAATGCTCTTTTCTTATAGTAAGCTGAAAAATAATATCAAGTATTTCTGATAATGATTCATACATCTTTTTAGAATTCCGTAATTCATAACTACAGTATGTTTACACATTAATTCATAAGGCATGGTCTAACACGGGCAATTAAATTGTACCAGAGCAGGCTACTACAATTGACATATGCCTCCACCGGGTCTCGAACCCGGGTTTGATCGGACACAGGCGAGCGCGCTAACCACTGTCCTAAACCAGGACTTTAAGTTAGCACAGTAACCTTGATGTCTTCACAACTCCAGGCTTATCCACGGTGGGGCATTAATCGTGTTTCGGATTAAATCCTTCTTCAGAGCCATGTAATATTAACATTAATTCATAAGGCATGGTCTCATGACACATGTCACCTGAACTATCTTGCAAGCTTAGATGTATATTCAACCATATAAAGGGAGATTTGGATATTAAAGAATTGACCAACCTAAAAATGTTAAGCAATTTTTGGTTTTTCTAAGTATAAGATAGTATAAGACAGGATACTCTAAGAAACAATGATAATGAAAAATTGAATCAATACGAAACAGTCAAATAAAGACGCAATTTACCAGCGAGGATTCTGTGAATTCGTGTAACTTTATCAGCACCCGCAGCTTTGAAATATCTTTGTTTCACCAAAGTTCTTGCATCGGTAAATGACAACTGCAAGCTGCAAAGGTAAAATATGGTAAATCAATAAAGGTAAAAGAATTAGTATGGACAATGAAATATTTGCTACTTAGCCACTTTGGTGATACATGGCATATTGGGTCTCTTGGTCGCATACTTATATTTTACAACCTATAATTACTGTAGTATTGAGTCAGTATAAAGCGAATATCTACAACAGAATTCATTGTGATGTTAATCTAAAGCAAATACCTATACAATCTGAGTCAGAAAGATAGAAATATTTAAACCAGCTTAAACAAAACTAGGTTCTTTTAGATAGAGGACTTTGATTGGTAAGTTTGATAGTTCAAACGCTTTTGATTGGATGCAAAGGAACCTAGAGTAAATAAAGCTGGGTTAAACATGTTAGCGTAAATGCAGTATAAGAAATCATTAAGGCCATTGATCTCCAGATGCAGCTAAGCTATCATTTGAAACCCCGTTCAGTATTCTGGGACAACGCAAGAAGTGGTATAAAATGTAACGTGAAACATGCCTTTTCTGCTTGTTTTGGGAAAATTTGTATGATGGTTCTCACAAACGCCTAACAAACATAAAAAGTTCTTGTTTAGAAGGTAATTTGGGCCTTTACTGAGCGTTAGAGTGGAGATGGTGTTTAAGTGTTAAAGGCAGATCATAGTAATCGCTGCTGTTTCAACTGACGTTCAGAACCCATAACATCTAATTTCGTATTTTGACAACTAATTTTGAGGTCTTACTGTACTCCATGCCAGATATTATTCGAGAATTCTCGAATTGAAATTAAATAGGAGAGAAAATCATACCTTTGTTCTTCTGACTGCTGAATGAATCCCCTCAGTGAGCGGGTGAGGATGGTGAAGAAGGCTCTCGATATCTTCGGTGTGAACGTTGATTGATGGGACAGGAACAAGTCACTTGTGAGGTCTGCAGTTGCGATGTTTTGACAGAAGTCCAGGCTGCATATCATCTCATACAGTTCATCCTCCGTCATTCCTGTTTTTAATAAAGTTATATAATAAATTAATGAAGCTAACAGAAATATATTCCTGTCCCTTACCCTTTCACCAATCCAAACCCTAACCATAGCCCTAACTCTAACACTAACATCCACACTAACATTAACCGAAACACTAACACTAACCCTAACACTAGCCCTAACACTAACCCGAACCATAGCCCTAACCCTAACCCTAACCCTAACACTAACATCAACACTAACACAAACCGTAAAAATAACACTAACCCTGACCCTAACACTATTTTGACACTAGCACTAATCCTAATCCTAACCCTAACCCTAACCCTATCAACAACCCTGACCCTGACCCTGACCCTAACCCTAACCCTTTTCTAACCCTATTCAAACCCTAACCATAACCCTAACCCTAACCCTAACCCTAACCCTTACCCCTACCCTAATACTAACCCTAATACTAACCCTAATACTAACCCTAATACTAACCCTAATACTAACCCTAATACTAACACAAGCCCTAACACTAATCCCTAAACTTATCCTGACCTAGCCCTAACCCTGATATATATTGGGATCCAACCCTGATTCTAACACTAGCCATAACCCTCATTCTAACCCTATCCCTAGTTCTAACCCTCATTCTAACACTGATATCTTCAGCCCCAATATCTACCCTATCGTTATATATTAGCGTTATACATAAAACTTTAACCCTACTATATATTTCAAATGTCAAACTAAATTCTAAGGATATAACATAACCTTAACTTAAAATCACGAGTCACACGCTAGGGGGTTCACACAGTTCGCACGGCCTAAATTTGCTGTTTTGAATGCGTCTCTTTGCCTGTTGTTTCGCCAATCTTTATTTAATATGGTTATGAATAAGGGATACGGAGAAAGATTAAAATGTCACCTTGTCTGCTAATGTATAGGACGATGAAACACCAAGAGACCAAATCTTTGCCATGTTCCACCTCCAACCGGTTGGCAATACTCTGCAGAAGTGTTGGCACTGTCTGAGCCAGCTTCTTCAAGTGGTCTGAGACCTTGAAAAATGAAATATTTTCATATTAAGAAAGTAAAACTATCAAAACAGAGCTTCCATCAATTATAGCTGCGAGTTCAAACGATTCGCATGGGAGTTTCTAAGCAAGCAAGCAAGCAGATTTATTTGTTGATGCAGGTTCGGAGTATGGCAGCTTTACAGCTGATGTCGACCTGTAGGTTGTGCCCCCAGAATCAATATTCTAGAACGAATATTCTGGGTATTCATTTACCGACCTCGGAAGGATGGACAGCTGAGTTGGCTGACGGCTTGTAATTCATGATTTCGACCGTTCGTAGATTCGAACCCAAGAAGGTCTCCCTTCAAGTATTTGAAATCCAACGCCTTATTAATTAGGCTACACCATCGCTCCGCAACGAAATTTGAGCGATTATTTTGTGGAAGATCCCTAACCACTAATCATTCATATATTATTTTGTCAGCTCTAGAACTAAAGAAAATGGCCAGGTAAAATACAGGTAAACTCGCTTGAAACTCGCCGTGAAAAATGATAAAAACCACTGTTAGTTTATTTTGAGCCGTATAATATTCACCATTTTATCGTTATGTCAATCCTACATGTTCACATCATATGTTATACTTACTTTTCATTGTTCTACGAATAAATTTGCAATTCAGATTACCAGAATCTTAAGTCTTGTAATATCAGTGGAGCTAATAAAGTCGAAATCAAAATCCTTGCCTGGATTCTTCTTTTCAGAAGGAAGTTAACAGCTAGAAGGACGTATTTGACAGACATATTTGGATGTACGAAGAATGAGTGAAAAGGATAGGAGATTATCATACAGGACACTGCAGAATGGGAGAGTAGAAAACACAGGAAGAATCAAATATTTTTCTACACATCAACAAAACATACAGAGTCTCTTTAGTAAAGTGTTCCTGTAAAAATAAAACATCGTCTTTCACCTTATATCCAGTTAACAATATTATTGTCGATAAAGCTTCAAATGAGAAAGACATTCATAACTACTTTTTACCTTTTCATATACGCCAAAGAATCTTAGCTCTTCGCAAGCAAACTTCAAAAAGATCGGTAGCTTTGCTTCTCTCTTCGATACCAAGAGCTTCATCTATAAAACAAAACAGACAATAGAATCTAAACTCAGGGTTAGGGTAAATTGGCTCTCTACTCACTCAGGATGTGATAGCTCTATACTCTATAGGTCTGGGGTATAATTCATATAAACTCACGCATATTACACACTATAGTCGGGTTAGGCCCTGCTCTAATCGATTTAAAGGTAAAAGAAAACATAAGTATAATGTACAAGATATAGAACAATGCAAATAAAATCTACTGGTCAGTCTGACGTTCTCCAAAACGAGTTTCTGTAGGACCTCGTGCACTACTTTGTGGAAGTGAAGTCAATATATGTTACTTTGGCTCTTATTGAAAAAACACTCCTTGTGGCCTTTCGTAGGCTAGCACTTAAACATAAACTCACTCCCTCACTCATTAGATATAATAGGACCTCATATACTACTTTAAACAGTGATGTAGTGGAGGCTATCATAACCATCTGGAACTATCTCTCCTTGTGGCCTTTCGTTGACTAGCACGTTAAACATCAACTCACTCAGACTCACAGGGTACCAAAATATTAACAATCTAACCTGGTTATTGAAGGCTGACTCATCAAGTACTTTTCTATGCTTCCTAAGAAGTCTCCTGACCAGTTCTGTTCTTTCCATCATGTCCAACGGTCCGATGTTTATCGTTTCCACTCCCTTTCTTCTGGCTTCCAGTGACGTCAGGCAAGATCCACCTTGCAAGCACGAAATCACAAACATGATGCCCTACGAATACCATTCATATCATTACGATGGTGGTACGGTTCATTCAATTTTCTATGCACCTATTGAATATGCTATGTACCATTTACAATTGTGGTATTATTGATGCACCTTTTGACCAAGGATGCAATAGATAGAGCAACAACATTCACCTGTCAAAAAAATTTCTAGATGGAAGAGATTCAATAAGGCAGGTGGGTGCTGAAGCAACAATTGTCAAACTTTAAATCGAAGAGTCGTCTAGTGATTCAAGTTTCTATGAGCCTATTCTGTTCGGTTATGCTATGCATCTGTTACAACTGTGGGGCTGGTAACAGCACGGAGAATTCCATTATGTTTGGAAGGGGAAATGCTATGTAACGAGAACTCGCGTTCGACCACGGCAGCGGTGGATGGATGACATTAAATCAGCCACCATCAAGAGAGTAAAACCATGTAAAAGAAAGGCGTAGATGGGGGTCCACAATCATGGGTATTAGGATATAACCAGAATTCTGACACGATTGGATGGCACAAGGTGACAAGGTGACGCACCTATAAATGCACCTATTTGACAAGGATGCAATAGACGGAAGCAACAAATTACACCTGTAAATCGACTGCTCAGTACTAGATATACTGAAAGGTGTGAGTTCTTGATTACTATACCGTGAACTTTAAACTGAGGGTTATCTAGTGGCTAGCTGTTTCCCGATTCTTTACACAAATGAGTGCAGGTTTGTACCTTATGTAGTGATGTGGTGCTTGCTAACGTACCCTAACGCGCAATAGAGTGCTTATACAGGGCTTCGATTAATATCCGAGTAATTTTCATTCAAGTAAACTATAAGCGTTAAGAGCTCCATTACTTTAAGATCTCTCTGCAGAGGCTGTTGTGGTAAAGAAATTACGATTAAGATGCTTAAAAAGTACTGTACAATTTTTAGTTTAAATCAAGGTAGCTCAATAATTAATCACGAGTTTGATATCAAGAATTTGATATTTACTTTAGGAACTGGATCAGGCAGCCAACCAAGCACTGAAGTTGAGCCAGTGGTGTTTAGCATATCAATCCCATCTATGAATATCACAAAAGAAGGATTTTCACGATCTTCTCCAATCTTCTCCAGAAATTTCGCCAGACCATTCTGCAACTCCCTAAAACATTGAATTTCACAAAATAAACCAAACTTCTAAATATCTATTTGCCTGAACATCTATCTCATACCGCATTCTCACTGACACTAACCAAGCCTTATTTACTCTAGGTCTCTTTACAGCCAATCAAAAGCATTCAAATAATCAAATTGACCAATCAGGGTCTTTCAATTAGCAACCTCGTTTAGTTAAAGCTAGTTTAACTTCCAGTGTGAAAACGCTATCATTATCTTTGACCGGTACAGAGCTCCAATATGATGAAAGACGAGTGAAAATCGAAACTATAGAGAAATATGGCTTTTCGTTTGACACTCATTTGAGTAGTAGTTCTCTTTCTAGATGTTGTTTTCAAATTATAAAGTCCTGTAAATTATTACAATTAAAGAATATAGAATATGATACCGCTATATGCATACATTATATGCTACCGTACCCTTAGTAAAAACAAAGGCTTGGCGTCAGTCAGGTATACCATGCTAAACAGAGTCTCATATATGACTGAATTTGACTATGAAGGGGGGTACAATTGTGTTATTGTTGGAAATAAGCCACAGCCACAGCAAATCTAGTAGCAGAGCTAACGCTATAAGCTTTTTTACGAAGCTCCTAGTAAAACAGTTTTACGATCATCTATTGAAAAAGTAGCTACTATTTAAAAAAATGAAATGCAAATAAAATGATTGTAATTCTACCTGAAGGTATCTGGTACTGCGGCGTCATCCTGAGCAATGGACATTGATGAAATGTAGAGAAAACGAACCAAATCATGCACACTTCTCGCATCTGAAGACGCATCGACAAAGTAAGATATTGATGGGCCTTCGTGCTCGTTGCAAAGTTTTGCCTGTAAACATAATCCACATCAAGATAATACATTACATACATAATTAAGTTTTTCAAATAATTACATAAATTATTACTCTTGTCCATGAGCAAATTTATTGCTACATTGATATCATATCACATAGTCTCTATCTCAGGTTAGCGAAAGAATGCTCTTTAAATTCGAATAACCACGAAACAGGCTTGTTGAGAGGAAGATTTAGGTCTTTTGAGTCTCGCTTCTTATAGTAGTATGTATCATACAGTAGATATCTTATCATGAATAACATATTGAAGGATCAGCGGGTCTGCACGTTCTTACTAGTAATATACTACTTTTCTAAAATTGCAATCAAGTTTGTCTCATTGCCAGTTGGTACAATATACCATCTGTTGATAGAATATTAGAATATCGATAATACATAATATTCTAAATAATTCCCGCTTTGTTGTGTTCTCTCTTAAAAACGATAGAAGCAATATTAAGTATCAAATACAAGGATGGAAATATTTCTGACTAACGAATGGATCTGTACTTCAAGTGAGCCTACTATATCCCCTGCCAAACGAGTGAATCTATAGACGTACTTCTGGGAGTTATTTGAGTAACACTTTATTGTCGATATTCTGAATCAACAGATGACATATCCATCGATCAAACCAAGATACAAATAGTTTTTTTTAAGTTTAAGAATGGTTGTGTTTATCTATTTAGAACGTGCGAAACAGTGGAGAAATACAACTTCGTGAATATATGAAAATATGAATAAATATCATATGTAAATATAAAATAAAATCAAAATATGAATAAGTATAAATAGATGAAAATAAGCACATACCATAAAAGAGGTTTTACCAGATCCACTATTACCACACACAGCAAGTACGCCACATTTCTTTTTAGGGTAGGCTGAGATGTGCTCGTGACATTGCTTTATTAGAGACTTCCTTCCAACGAAATGTTCTATCATTTTCTCGGCAAATGCTTCATGTATGACACCATCATCTCCACTTGAAGTAGCCTCGTCCTGAAGTCATAAAAAACATGATAAATTTGATGCAAAAAATATGACTGATTACTTTTTATTCAGTTCAGAAAGACTTGGGAAATCTTGAGGCTATTTAATGAGCTGTACCAAACCCAGCCGTTACATCCCCCAAAAGTCTCGGAAATCTTCTACTTCTGATAACAGAAGGTCTTGAAGAGCTCCTGAGCACGCCCTTTCAGAATTTAAATTTTCAAGAGAATAGCTTCGAAAAACATACCACCAAAAAACGAAGGCAATCGAAAAACAATGGGGTTAGAGCAACACACCCTTATAAAAAACCATAACGCTAAAACTCACAGAAAACAAGAATTAACCTATGAATTATATACAACATTACTAATATATTATATACAACAATACTATACAACAACAAAACCTGGGAAAGGCGAGCGCACCAACCACTGTTCTAAACTAGAAGAATAAGTTAGCACAGTAGCCTTGAGGTGTTCACAACTCCAGGCTTGGTGAGGCATTAATTCGTGTTTCGGATTAAATCCTTCTTCAGAGTCATATCAATATTAATTCATAAGGCATAGTGTACACCTTTGGTGGCTACAACACGGGTTCGAAACCCGGTATGTCAATTTTAGTATCCCGCTCTGGTGAAATTCAATTTCCCGTATTAGACCGTAACTTCTGAATTGACAACAAAAACCTGTACAATAACACCAACCTCGTTCAGGAAGTTATTCTTCACTGCACTCCATACATTATTCAAGACACGTGTTCCAAATTCCTCAAGATTCGCCACAACTGGTTTGTTGTCCACTATTCCACCCCACGTACACGGGTAACTACAAAGAAATTATTACAATAATCACATTTGTCGTAATCAACAACAAATAATATCTGACATTTCAACACTAAAAACCCATAAAAAGTAGCTTTGAACTTCTAGAAAGTGTAGAAAGTGTAGAAAGTAGGTTTTTCTTGTTACCAACGAACAAACTATGCTCCTATAAAAAGACGTATTAGAATCGAAATCATAAAGCCCCTAAAACGCTAAAATTGTATTGCTAAGACATGTTTCATTTTCGTTTTGTTTCTGACGTACTTCTCTCATGAGGCAAAGTTTCAGTAGTTAATATGTCTCGCTATCTTCCCTATTTTCCTCACCATACTCTGATGTGTATCAGATACAAAGCTTTAGAAGTTATTCTGCTTCGTTATATTTCCTATTTTCCTCACTTAGCTATAAGTGATTATTCTAGGGTGGATTTCATGGGGTTTCTTGGAGTAGTAAAAAGAGTTGGGGTCAGTAAATCAAAATTTGTTAATTTGAAAAGATCCCTTCAGTGTTTGATTACCAATTTACAATTTTCATAAAGTGTAGGACATCTAAAATTGCATTTAAGGCTAATATTCCAGATTTCCCGGAGAAAAAATACACAAAGAACTCCCTAGATATTTTTTATTAGCACCGAGCCCCAAACCTCAACTCCTCAAACCTATATTTGTCAAGTTAAAAATGTCCTTAGAAAAATCCCTTTATCAATAAATTTCAAATAAAGAGCACATATAAGAATATGATAAGATAGAAACTCACTGTTCATAAACCTCTAGGCCACTCGTTTTCACGGCTGTCTTGAGGGCTTCTAGTTTCATTTGTGTTTCTTCGTCATCACAGCAAAAATCAGCACGAACCTCATATGGAGCATGCCTAACAGAACAAAACTTCATTAATAACCAACTTAAAAGTTTGTCCAACTCATAATGCATCAATCCTAAAATTGATGGTTGACTAGTTGCAAGTGATTTTTTATTGGAAAACTTTATAACGCAAATGGGTACAATAAACACACCAGGACTTCATACTACACAATAAACACACTAGGAGTACACATAGTGATTGAAGTGGGAGCTACCATACACCAATTGGAAATAAGGCCAAGCCTAGTCAGGTTAACACGTAAAACAGAAACTCACTAACTCAGAATTTAGTGCAATAAACATACTAGAACCTCATACAACTATATGTAGTGATTCAAATCATATGCTATCTGTGCTGAAAACAAGGCCTGGCCTTAGTCAGACTAGCAGGTTAAACAGAAAATCTTGCACACATCAATTCTTGCAGTAAACACACTAGAACGTTTAACTAGAACCTATTTACCATATATGTGAAAATGTAGTGTATGCTATGGTGTCCCTTCTAGAAAAATATAGACAACATTAAATAGAAACTCTGTTATTTTCGTAGAAAGAGCCAATAGACCTTTCCCAAATTTCCAGCTTTTGTATTCAAATTGAAGGGATCCTAAGCTTCTATTCGTCACAATAACAATCCCAGAAGCGTTGAATGCCAAAATATTCATATTCAGTTTCACTGCAGTCAAACAACGACTGAAGATCGTTCTCTATCAAAAGGAGGGTATTACGCACAATTCTGTAAGTGATTAGATGGTAAAATTGTTTAACGATCCCTTTTAGGAAACTACATACTGCTAGGAATCATAAACGAAATGCAACTGGTTGGTGATGAAAATATTGAGTTTTGAAGTAGTTGGCTGGTTTGAATGAATCCTCTATGCGTGATCAGAATGCTATGATGACCTCTTTACAAACATGATACGGGAAATGTCTATTCATGTGCAACCGAAGTAAAATTGAGCTGATTCCCTTTATGCCAATACTGACAGGAGATATGGACCCATTTGAAACAGGTAAAACGTGATCAGCAACCCTGCAGAAAGGGTCTAAATATGAGAAATATGTAAGTTTGTGTTTAACGTTCTGGCCTTGGAAAGTCCCCAGGCCTCATTTTCAGCTGGAGCAGAGAGAACCCCTGCCTAGGTTAACTTCCCTTTCAAAGAATAGTGGAGTGAGTTGTATAGTCAACACCTGGAAGGTTGTTGATAATTCAAAGGAAAATACACTTACTGTTTTCTTAAGGCATTGGTTTATGTGCAACTCACAGAGAGCCCACTGTATAGGTAGGATTAATCGAGCAGTATATTGATAGTTGATAGGCAAATACAGTTACTATTTTCATAAGGCATTGGTTTATGTGCTAAGCACGAAGGGCTAACTGAATGGGTAGACTAAAAAACCTAGGTCACCCATTCAGATGTTGACCTCACTCGACCAACCTTAACTTCAGCTGCACATAGCAAACTCTTAAGCTGCTCAGCTACAATCCCCACTTAAGAAGATAACAGAAGATACACACCTGCCAAGAGCCGTCTGATCTCTGATATAGAAGAACGCTCTTCCAGCAGCTTCCTTCGGCCTGCTCAAAGCAAACAACCTCATCTCCAGTTCAGTGATGGACTTCCCTTCATGGCAGCCTTCAAGACGGTCACATCCTGGGATGTCCGAGGGATCAAAACCACCAGGAATCCATCCGTACCTTCCACCGATTATTCCGATGAATAAATCAGATTTACTGACTTCTGATAGGCAAATGTTCACTTGGCTGGAAAAATGATAAGAATCATTGGAGAGAAACATTTTCAATCCAGCTTTGGTGCTTGAAAACCGAAATGGTGGCAGCTTTGTCAAAATATTACAATTGTTTTGACTTTTATTGATAAAAATCGTGTCCTGAAACTTACTACATTTGTGAAATATTCCAATCTGGGTGTATACCTAAGTAAAGATTTTAAATCATTTTCAGATAAGAACTGTTACTCAAAGTTTCATGCTTACGCAATCATCATACAAACAATCGTAAGTAGACATCAGATAGACTATCGTAACATAGTCTGTCTGATGATTGCATAAGCATGAAAGTTTGAGTAACAGGGAGCCAGTCTCCTTCTCTATTTTTTTATCTACATTGCTTTGTACTTCTTCCGAACATCAAGCACTGTGATGCAGATATAGACAACACAATGCTACCCAGATTAATATTTTTTTAATAAATCATTTTCAAGTTAATGACCAACAAAGATAGAGTCTGAACCTTCTAAAGTTTTTCTTTAATTTCGTTTTCCATGAACATGATCCTTATAAAAGTATGTATACTAATACAAATGACTTGGAGAGACTTGCTTGTTGCCATATGAGTCGATTAAGGCGTAGAATGGGACGGAAGGACCAAAAATAGATTCACGTCAATATTGTGTCCTTGAATTACATCTTTCATCCTCTCTCTTATGATTTGTTTTCTGACGGATCTGAAGTTTCCTACGAACACTTCGATGTTGAAACACTATTTTATTTCCTATTGAAAATTATTTGATGCGTGTTGTACTGTTAAAAATTGTTTATATCTTAGATATAATCTGATGCCGACCTCATTAATGGGAAGCCCTGAAAAAGTATATGAAGGTAGCATCTAGCCCTAAAGTAAAACAGATATCCGAAATACCTCTGTGACTTTGACTGCTCATCAGTAATCCCCCATCGAAGATCGATTTCGTATATATTGATGAAGTACTGCATGGCTCGTGATCGCAACTCAGGAAACACGTATCTTGTGAGCAGATCACGCTCTCCGTGCATATCTCTGAATGTGGAAGAGATGAACACGCGCACGTTCTTCCAACAGGGCAGCATACTTTCAGATTTAAATAACTGAACACTCTCACTGGCGTTCTTCGTGGTATTGGAACCTTTTGGACCAGCAATCTAGATTTAAATGACATTGAATGAAATAGACATTGAATGAAGAGACATTGAATGAAATATGTATTGATGTACAGTAAAAACCCGAATAGAAGAACAAGTGGATTAAGAACATTCAGGCAGAAATTTGGTTGGAAAACACCATATACACAAGACCATATCCGGCCTGAAAAATGAAAATTGTTTTTATATATGAGTTCGGCCTATTGATTTAGGTGTTTGTGTTTCAAATGTCAGAGAGAATGAGCCCTAGTGCAGACTAGTGTTAAATTGATGTTAACATTTTTGTAACACTGAAAAATACGATAACTAAACTTTAGTGTCACATGATGATTTTCTGATTTTCCAATCTGTTCCTTCTCTCTCCTGTTTCGTCCATATACCTTTAACCACCTTTCTCAAATTGTATCGACAAGTTACTAGACGAAGTATGTGCTTCTGTTCCCCCTTACACCTTGCCCGATACATAATAGTAGAGAGTAATGTATATATTTTGTTATGATACTTTGGTTAGTAGTAATGTCATTTTAGGAAAATATCATCGAAAAACCAAAACTTGGATTTTTCCCTGTCAATACCTGCAGATTTGAATACTTTACAAAGGTGAAAGTATCCGGGCATGATTTCTGACATGCTTAAGGAAATTGTGTGTGACAAACTATTGAAGGTTTTACATCTAACTTGGTAGAATTTTGAACACTCTACTACTACTACTACCAAAGTTTAATTTTATTTCTAAAATTGTCAATATTACCTGTACCTAAAATAATCAATAGAATTGTTTTATGAACATATGTTGCCTGTGCAATAAAAAACACCCATTTCTTGAATAAGGAGTCATACACCTTGAGGAAAAGAACATTTATTGGGTTTCTTACATTTTATTGATGTACTAAATACCGAGCATTATTGGAAATTAAAGAGGAGAAAAAGAATAGATGTTACCTTAATTTTTCTCAGGTTGTAAGCAACATCAATATTTTCAACGTGACTCATTAGTGCATCATTCCCCCTCTCTGCAACATATCTGCAAAAAGAGACAAAAAAGAAATAGTTAGTTCTTGGAACTCAGCAGTTCATGCTTGGAGAAAATTGCTAATTCGAATAAGATGACAAAAATTATTGTTTTTAACAAAACTGGATGATAATCAGTGAATAAGAAGCGTTCAAACATTGCTGTTGTGAATCAAAATGAGTCGCAATGATTTAGAAACGTTTGGCAACGATTTTTGAACGATATGCGACGATAATGAAACGATTTGGATTTGTAACGATTTGAAACGATTTGTAACGATTTGGAAAAGATTTGTAACAATTTGTAACGATCTTGAAACGCTTTGCCACATTTTATTAAACGATTTGTAAAGATCTAGAGGCGCTTTACAACGATTTGAAACGATCTGTAACGATTTGGAAAAGATTTGTAACCATTTGAAAAAATTTTGAAGAGATTTGTAACGATCTTGAAACGCTTTGCAACGATTATAAAACGATTTGTAACAATGTAGAGACGCTTCATAACGATTTGAAACGATTATGAAACGTTTAGGAAAAGATTTGTAACCATTTGAAACAATTCTAAAACGATTTGGAACGATCTTGAAACGCTTTGAAACGATAATGAAACGATTTGTAACGATCTAGAGACGCTTTGAAACGATTTGAAACGATTATGTAACGTTTTGGAAAAGATTTGTAACCATTTGAAACAATTCTAAAACGATTTGTAACGATCTTGAAACGCTTTGAAACGATAATGAAACGATTTGTAACGATCTAGAGACGCTTTGAAACGATTTGAAACGATTATGAAACGATTTGGAAAAGATTTGTAACAATTTGAAACAATCATGAAACGATTTGTAACGATCTTGAAACGCTTTGCAACGATTATAAAACGATTTGTAACGATCTTGAAACGCTTTGAAACGATTTGAAACGATTATGAAACGTTTTGGAAAAGATTCTTAACCATTTGAAACAATTTTGAAACGATTTGTAACGATCTTAAAACGCTTTGCAACGATTATAAAACGATTTGTAACTGTTTGGAAACGATTTTGAACGATTTTGAAACGATCAACTTTAATCACTGAAATGAAATATATCTGAGTCAATAAGATATATTTTATAGAGGCAAGAGGTTTTACAGTTTTGGCATATAAGGGTTACGTATCCTAGCTACCATCATTCAACTATGATATAAAGGCAACGGGAAATCATACCGCAAAAGCTGGTCACTATATCCAGACATCTTAAGGTTGTAAGGATGCCCAGTCTCCATGACACTGCAGAAAGAAAAAATCAAGGTTAGAGATTGTTTGCAAAGATCAAGCTTGACTTTTTTAATTTCACAATAAGGGAGTAAACATTATACTTGAAAATGGAAGTTTAAACACGTGTTTCAGAACAAAGTATCTCTAGCTAGAAGCCTGTATAAATTACAAAGAACTGTGTGTTTCTATTAATGCATATAGGTCATTCTACCATGCATTTATTTCTTTTGAAATTACTCCTACTCAGAGCTTTTAGCCAACTTGCCAAGTTGAACTTGGTATTGCAATTCTTTTGCCCATCAAGAACATATTGCTTCCAGGTAAAAACAGACCCCCTACCTTGTATTTCTTCCTTCCAGATCGACATCAACCCAGAGCATCTTGTGATTAACCAGCTTCCTATAGCCTGAGCAGAATTCCGAGTGCATAAATCCACTAAAAGCCATCGAGGCATGTGTTCGCTCTGATCCAAATGTTATGATATTATCAACCTAAAACAAATAATCAAATCGAATTCTTTAATGAAAATGCTGTACATTGGAGGGTATTCAGTTCTATGGGGGATATCACTAGTACAAGAGGGATACCAATAGTACATCGGAGAATGTGCAGTACTTTTGGGGGATACTATAAGTACTGTGGGGATATCATCAGTGCTGTGAAGGTATACTGTCAGCAAGGTGGAGGATATTCAGTACTGTGGTGGTGATATCATCAGTACTATGTAGGGATACCATCAGTACAGTTGAGGATGTTCAATACTTTGGGGGGATATCATCAGTACTGTGGGGATATCATGAGTACTGTGGAGGTATACCATCAGTACTGTGGAGGATATTCAGTGCTGTGATGGTGATATCATCAGTACTATGTGGGGATATCATCAGTACTATTGAGGATGTTCAATACTTTGGGGGAGGGGGATATCATTAGTACTGTAGAGGATTTAGGACTGTAAAAGTAATATCCACTGTACTAAACATCTTCTACAGCACTGATGGTATGGACCAAGTAAAACTAAGTGAATCTATATAAGGATTATCACCATGTACAAAACCATTCAAAAAGTGAAGTGAAAAATGGAAAAGAATAATGGGGTCTAGATGAATAAATCAAAGATTTCATATATTCTAGAATTACCTTCACTCTTTCGGTCATTATATTCAAGAAAAAGTCGTATAAATTGTTGTCCTTGGGTGATTTCTTTTCTAGTTCCTGCAAAAAAATCACAGACTGTTGAAGGAAAAGTGAGGGGTTTTTAGTCGTAAAGACAACCTAACCAACTATCTAGGACTAATTGTGGGTTTTTTCTGTGCTTTGGGATCCCTGCCAGGTGTAATTCGTTACACACGGTGAAACCTGTGCATCAGAACTGAGATTTTTCAACTTAACCTAAAAAGGTTCTTATTGAAATGAACATACTCCTAGGGTTTTCAAACAGATTCGTTTTTTCATATTGCAAAATCACCGAAAAAGTTTTGTAAAAAAAGATATACAATCTTCAGAAATGGAATTCCACTGATAGGAGCCTTAATTCTAAAATTTTCCTTTCTGAAGATGCAATTTATATTAACAGCTTCTTAAAACCCAGGTTTTTACTGTAGGAAAATCTGCGAATCAGGCTTAAATTCATCATCATCTCGATAAAATGTCTTAAAGAAACAGTCGACGTATAACATTATTTACTATCCGATATTAAATTATGTAATCATTTCAAATTGTAAATATAGAATGTGAACAAAGAAAATAAACAGTTAAAAATAATATAAAATGAAAATTAAATGAAAATTAAATAAAGTAAAGTGGCCTAAGAGCAAAAAAAGGTGACGTCGGTGTGTTCATCTAGCAAAAGTTACCAACGGTACATCTAATGGCCAAGTTTAAGAGTTGATGCACAGCAAATTGTTCTTTGGTAAAAAGTCGTATTAAACACAAAAACTTTGTCACTTGCGTCTTTTTACCAAAGAACTGTCAGTGTGCTCATAACTGGGGGACACATTGAGCATCTTGACCACATGTCTAAATTACACTAACTACTCTGGAAATTCTAGAGTACTCTTTATATATTTTAGTCATATTATCCCGTTTTAATAAGTAAGTAAGTGTTATTTTGCCATGATCAAAGCATATTTACAAGAGATTTGAAGGAAAAATAGAAAATTAAGTACAATTCAGAGTACAATATCAATACCAAGAGTTAAAAATTTTAATTATAAAATTACAAATGAACGTTACTACGGTTACAAGTAAAGCATTAAAAGGTCGGTGGGACCTTTTTTCCAAAATGATCCTTCGGAGATATTTAAAGAAAAGAGGTTAAAAAAGAAAAGTAGTTAACATATAATTTAAAGTAGAATGAACACGTTAAAAAACAGACATGTTCTTCTGTGACTCTGAGTTTCATGCTTACGCACTCATAGGACAGACTATACAAAAAGGCATTTTATAAAAAATATTTTTGTATAGTCTGTCTGATGATTGCGAAAGCACGAAAGTCAGAGTCACAGAAGAACATGCCTGTTTTTTAATGTGTTCATTCTACTTTATGATAACTTTATATCATTTAAAATTAATATCATTTAAACTGTATATTTCAAAACATCGAGAAAGTGAATCGACTCAAACCTGAACCATTTCTTTCGCTGTAACCAGGTTAGCAAGAATCGTGGCCTGGTTTTCGATCTCGAATAGAGAGTAGACCAATTTTCCATCATCATTTGTTTTGAACAGCAAAAACTTGCATTCTTCGCAACTGTATTTTGCCATCAAACCCAACAATAATCCAACTTCAAAGATCTACAAATTGAATCCCAATTTCACTATTTAAGCAGAATGCAACAATTGTCAAGATTTTTGTGTTGAATGTGTTTTGGATCGAATAGGGCATACCAGGACAAGATTGGTAGCTTGATAGATGATTTTGTAATCTTACATGGATGAATTAGTTTGCAGGTGCATTACAGGAGAATGCCACCCAAGACTCCTCTTTCATTCGTTCATGTTTTTAGATAGGGGTAAACACAAGTCTTATCCCTAGCACCAGAGCCACTTACCCTCGGTCTAGCTCTTAACGCTGTGTGCTAAGCAGAGAAAAATTGAATCGGCAAGGCATTGAACCCACAAACTTTCGTTGAATGACAACGTTCAACATTCAAGAATGACAATGAAAGGTAATATCAAATTCAATGTAAATTTCCATTCGCAACCACAAAATGTGCCTTATTGCACATTGACGGCTCAGACTAGATAAGCTATAAACCAACCAAATTGGATTTTTCGGAGGATTTTGCCTTTTCTAGTTCGTAAAGGGTCATATCCTGTAATTTTTTATGATTTCTATGATTTAAGTTTGAATCAAATTTGAATTTAACCAGGCCAAATCCTGTGTGAGTTGAGCTTTACGCGGCATGTATTACATATCAAATAAAAACTCATTTGAAGAAAAAAGTAATTATAAGACATATCTAGATTGAAAATTACCGAGTTTCGCTTGCCAAACGCATTTCCCGATGTCTTCACGTGGCCTAGTTCGTCAGAGACATCACAAACAACGATGGATGTGCCAGGAATCGGGTTAATATTATGCACACATGATATCCGCAAGGCTGTATCCAGGGCTTTTTGGTATCTCGCTATCAGCTCTGAGTCGTAATGGAATTCACTGAGAGTATAAGAATAGAAGAAAGTCAAAACTCAAATAAGATCTCTATCTTCATAAAGTATTACAGTTAAAAGTAAATCAACATTTAAATAACATATCTATATTCATGAAGTATTACAGTTACAAGTTAATAAACATTTAAATAACATCTCTATATTCATGAAGTATTACAGTTGCAAGTTAATAAACATTTAAATAACATCTCTATCTTCATAAAGTATTACAGTTTTACTGGTCTAAATCGGATATAAAGTAGGACTTCTTAGGACTACATAGGACTTCTTAGGACTACAGTTGCAAGTTAATAAACATTTAAATAACATCGGATATAAAGTAGGACTTCTTAGGACTACATAGGACTCCTTAGGACTACAGTTGCAAGTTAATAAACATTTAAATAACATCTCTATCTTCATAAAGTATTACAGTTTTACTGGTCTAAATCGGATATAAAGTTTTGATACCAGATCGAATTTGAGTTGAATTGAGAGGCTACCAATCAATTATGATATGGATATGGGTTGGAAAGGTAGTGATATGGGGTAAAAGAATAATGATTATGGGGTAGCAGGGTAGTATGGTAAGGGTAGTAGGGTAATGATGATACGAAGGTTAGCAGGAAGGGCTAGATTGGAGGGCATTACCGATATATGAAATACACTTTCTTATAACAGTCTTTGGATGGTACAGAACTTCAGTATAGCCAGAAAAATCGGAACCATAATGAAACGAACACAAAGATACTACTTAAGCTTTTCGTCTGACACTCAACAGAGTAATACGTCAGAAAGAGAACGAAACAGAAACCTAACTGATTTATATACCCAGATGTGGATCGAAATAGGCCAATCAGAAAAGAGGTGAATGAGAGGTGAATGGTTGTTCTCGTTGAGGAACAAAACTGTTCCTCAACGAGAACAACCATCTCGCGCCTCTAAACCAAAAAGTTCATTAAAACATGACTCTGCTATAGGTCAACATTTGCTCGAAAACCCAGAGTGTGCTAAAGCCTACAGTGAGAATTGCTTTCGAATAATTGGCAGAGCAAGATCTACCTTTCACTTAGCGATTTTGGAATCTGTCTACATAAAAACCAGGGATCCCCTATTGTGTAGACAGAAGGAGTTCGTTTTCGCCTTAGGACTCTTGAAATAATCTTATTTGTCAGCTCACTGTATCGTGGGTGTTGATTGGTTTTCCCACACCATACCAATCATTCACCTCTTTTCTGATTGGCCTATTTCGATCCACATCTGGGTATATAAATCAGTTAGGTTTCTGTTTCGTTCTCTTTCTGACGTATTACTCTGTTGAGTGTCAGACGAAAAGCTTAAGTAGTATCTATGTGTTCGCTTCATTATGGTTCCGATTTTTCTGGCTATACTTACTTATAAGAGCAATATCATTAAAGCACGAGCCTCAAATTCTGCCAAATACAAGCTAAGAACAAACCGAGGTTGACCATTTCTAGCTCAATGCAAGAATTATAAGAAATGACCATAAAACTTAGAAATAGTTATAAACAAGCAGATTAACAGCAGATAGATATATCTGATGGTCAAAAGAGTCAAAATTTGCAACAATAAACATAACTGATAGCAAAAAACAGGCTTCCAAATCAGTAAAAAAGTAATTTTGGAACATTTCAGGCTGCAAATGGAAGAATATTTAGGAACAGGCAGCAGTAAACCAATTTTACTGGTCCTTGTTATAAAAAGAGGGAAACCACAACTGCCTCTTGGTCAACATCCTTAAGAATTTTACATCGACTGACCTATTTACCAAATGCTAATCAGCAATGACATTAGAACCAGCATTGTAAGTGGTTTCATTCTTAGAAATCAATAACAACAATTTTTTTCTAAACATTCATACATGAGCGACCTGCGATGGTAACAGGTTCAAAATCAACAACAACAATTACTTATGTCGCACGCAAAATAACAATATGATTGACAGGTCTGCACGATTAAAAGATCAGTTTTGATAATAAACTCGGGGGTTCTATCCTTAAAACGGTGTGTAGGGGGGAATTTCTCAAAGACAACCTTTATAAGCCCTTAATGCAAATTTACTGAGGCCTTTATGAACCCTCAACGGACCCTTACAAAGCCCTAACTAATCCTTTTCAGAACTTCGGAGAAACCCTTGCTAGATCCTCATTAAACTCTTAATGGACGCTTCGTAGACCCTCACTAAATCCACACTGAACTGTTACTGAACCCAAACTAAATCTAGATACTTAAGCTAGATACTTACCAAACCGTTATTGCAGTAAAAAAAAAATAAGAATTGTAGTAATTATCTAAACAGTGCATCTTTCTTCACCTTTTTTCAACCCTGTGTCCATCCCTACTTAGGGTGCTGGATAACAATTACTTTACCTTATCACGAACCCCTAATTTAGGAAAATCTAACAAAATACATCTCTCTTCACTAGATCCCCAGATGACACTAAAAAGATTCGGATCAGCAATATCAGATTCTCATATAAAAAAAGTGTAAAAAAGATAACCAGTTTACAATACCACGCAAACGAGCAAGACCCCCTGTGTCGTCATGTAAGAAGAGCCCCCGTGTGTAGGTACCTCTTGCTCAAAGATCAATAATAGCTCTGATCAATGAAATCATTTCTTGAATAAAAGTTAGTTTCGATACCTATTCACCATGAAATTGCCGCAATGGATGCATCATGGCTTGAATTATGTACTGTTTATGGTGATGATCGAAGCATTACAAGGAATACATGTTGAAAATGATAATGGGCTCGCTAGATCAAACGCCAGAGCCAAATATTTGAGAGAAGAAATTCGCTTTTTAAAAGGAAGATCTGATAGTAAATACCTAAATGATGATGCGGAAGGTGCAATGAAAATAGAGAACGGAATTGAAAAGTCATCACATGAACAATTTTACAGAAATAACAATAAGCAGACAATCAAGAAAGCCATGGATGCACTAAACGTACGAGAAAGCTCACCAAATGAACCAGTCACAAAACACACAAAAAAGGAAACGGGGCATCTAAAACATGCGAAAATCAAAAGCAGAAAATCGTCGGAGGGAAGATTTCACGTAAGATTTCACGTAAGGTCTCATAAACATGGAATCAAAGAATTCAAAGATAGACACAACGGAGGGACCAAATCAACGCAGAGTCCATACCACTATAAACATGCAGCAGTATCTTCAGACCACCAAATTTGCTCCGAAATAGGAAAAGATATTCTGCAGAAAGGTGGCAGTGCAGTGGACAGTGTCATATCGGTGCAGTTTTGTGTGGAGGTTGTCAACTCACACTCTACTGGGATTGGTGGTGGGGGTTTCATGTTGGTTTACGACAAGAAAACAGGCCGGACGAGTGCGATTGACTTCAGAGAGACGTTACCGTTAGGGTATAAAGATAATAATAATAAAACGCAGGGAGAAAATACGCTTGTCCCTGGTGTCCTAAGAGGCCTCGAGCACGCGCATAAGAAATATGGGAAATTACAATGGAGAGAATTAGTGCAACCAGCAATTGAGGTATGCGAACGAGGCTTCAAAATCCACAAGACTCTCGGGGACCTAATAAGAAAACGAAAGCGAGGTATCATGGAGAATCCCGGATTAAAAGAACTTTATGCACCCAATGGGAGGCTGTTACGGGAAGGTGAAATCCTCAAAAGGCCTAAACTTGCGCAGACATACAAAAAAATAGCAGAACAAGGTGCCGAGGCGTTTTACAGTGGCGAAATAGCAAGGCAGATTGTCAAGGACATTCAAGATGCCGGGGGGTTCATCACACTTACTGGTCTACGAAATTACAGAGCTATTGAGCGACAACCACTGCGAACCACTGTCAGTGGCCTCGAGATGCTATCAATGCCACCCCCGGGCAGCGGAGCCCTCATTTCACTTGCATTGAAGATAATAGCTGGTTTCAATTGGACGCGTGAAGATATAACAAACAAAGATCACCTTCCACTGACGTATCATCGGATTGTGGAGTCGTTGAAATTCGCATATGCTCCCTTCACTTTTATGGGCGACCCTAAATTCACTCAGCATGTAAAAGAGGTCGTAACATACATGTTGGATGACAAGACGGCAGATAACTTACGACATAGAATAGACAACGTCACTCACAACGTGAATTACTACGGGCCACGTAGCACAAGAAAGCCCAAAAATGAGACAGGAACCTCCCACATGAGTGTGCTCGGCCCTGAGGGTGATTCTGCTTCTCTCACATCAACCATCAACGCACACTTCGGCTCGATGCTCAGATCGTCAAAGCTTGGGATAATATACAATAACGAGCTAACTGACTTCACAGCTTGCTGGCCTGATGTTTACGGAATCGCAGAAGATACAAAAGTACCTGGAAAGAGACCCATGTCAAGCGCCTCGCCTATCATATTCATAGATGACAACAAAAAGGTTAAAGGGGTATTTGGAGCTGCCGGTGGACATTTCATACCTCCAACTCTTACTTTATCAATTGCCAATTGGTTATTCTTCAGGGATAGCTTGAGGCAGGCAATTTCGAGACCGAGGCTACATTGCCAGCTTTTCCCTCCCAATGTGCTTTGCGAGCCTTCTTTTCCGACTGATTTGATTCGAAAACTCAAACAGTATTCACACGCCAATGTTACGAATAGGCCGCTGGATGCGTCAGGGCAGACTTTGGCTTTCATGGGTGTAGTACAGGCTATCATAACAGAAGATAATGGAATGATTTCTGCAGAGGCTGACGTGAGAAAAGGTGGAAAGCCTGCAGGATATTAGGGACTACTGACAGTCATTGCTGCATTGGTATGGATTGCAGGAAATGAAATTATTAGAATACAATCGATCTACAATGATATCTGACAAATCAAGAGAAACTTGGACAAACCTTGGCACTTTCTTCTTTCTTCTCCGGTTTTTGTCTCCATGATTAACAGCAGCCAAGTTACCTTTTGAATAATGAAAATACTGATTAAAAAACGTTTTCAATCATTGCTGAATATTAGTTATATTTGCATAAAAATTTAGGGACTGTTATTATTTGCACTTCAGGCTGGTATTGAAGAGAAAATGGTTAGGCAATCTCGTTACTAACTTCTTTATAGGTTTGTTAACAATAATTTTGTTCCTTTTGAAGGGTTTAGGTTGAAAACATTTTTCATTAAATAAAGTATCGAAAACTGTGCCCAAATCACGAAAAATGAGAAGCACACACAGCACACACATCACGGCTACGTAAGACCTTTTGACTTTTGCTTCGGTTAGTTGGTTGATAGTTGTTGATAGGCACATACGCTTACTATCTTCGTAAGGTATGGGTTTATGTGCTAAGAAAAAAGGGCCCACTGAATAGGTAAACTATTCGAGCAGTGCGACCCTGGTCCTTCCTCTCGATGTGACCACACCTCGTGATTCCTTTTGCCTTTTTGCCTGGAATTACAGAGAGCTGGCTAATTCTCTCCTCACACATTTTGACAGGTCTGAAGGTGGTTTCGAACCCGGGACCCTTTGAACAAGGGTCAAGTGATCTAACCACTCGGCCATCCACGCCTTTTCTGGTTAGGTATTTACCTTTACAATTTTTAAAAAGGTTGGGTAACTGCAAAATACATCCACGTTTTATCTATCTTCAGTGCCAACCTAGGGCATGCAAAATGAACAGACCTTTTACAGGAACAATATGTAGGGGTAGGATGTTACAGATTTGTAATGTATGCGTAATGAACGGGAGATCTTGAATATATATCAATAGGGGAAGTTACATAAAATGAAAACCAGGATTTATGTTGTTAAAACTTCATAAACTCTTACAATTTTTATCAAAACTTACCAGTGGAGTAATTTTCCTCAAGAGCATTCAGTACTTCATAAGCAGAGAAGAATCGGAAGGGAAACTGTTTGCTTTTGATGACAGTTTTCTACAACGAAAAAAACACGATATTGCGTCAAAGAATAATATCAAAAGCAACCTCATTTACTAACAATGTGTAGTGATGCAGCGCATACTATCGTTCCCCTATCTGGAAATTCGGCCTCTTGTGGCCCTTCTTAGGCAGGCACGTTTAACACTTACTCTCTTGTAAATTGGAGCATTAAACATACTAGAGCCTCAATCACTACCATTTTTAATGATGTAGTGAATGCTACCTAGCCCCTCATGGAAATAAACTCTGTTGTGGTCTTTCGTAGGCTAGCACGTTGAACAGTATCTCACTCGCATCTCAATCTTTATTCTCTAATAGTTCCAGGCGTTCCTGTGTCCAGCGTACATGCATTAACCCAACTGTTGTAGGTGACAAGAATATATTCATAGAAAATCGCTTCTAGACCCTTCTATATTAATAATAGTGGTGGTAGCACACTAACATACATGGATACAAAACAATGACACCACTTCTTTTGACACCTACCTCATCTGTTAACTTCTTGATGATCATGTTGTGATGTTTTTTGCTGATGCCCGTTTGTAGCATGTTTCTTAAGTTCCTTAACATTGCCATAAAAGGAAGCTTGCCATGATCTGAAACAGTACATCAAGAATTGATTAGAAACAGACAAACGACAAACAAAAGAAAGACACTTTAAACAAAATACAGTTTGCCATTTTTTAATATTTTGCATAAATACAAGCTACTAGTCAGCAAGAATTTGTCAGTTTCTTATAGGTTCATGATTTCAATAAAAAGTTCCTTAAGAAAAATAAATGGCTTAAAATATTAATAAATTGCTTGGAACATATCTATGCAAAATTTTTACTGTCTTTTGCTGTATTACATTTTAATTTAGTACTTATAATATATTGCAAATTTGTATCTAGGTAGTTTTAGTGACATTTTTAACTCGAAAGATAGAAGAATTTTACTTCAATATATCAAGGGCTTCTCCAACTGTTTAGCCTCCTTTAGCTATTCCTACTCTAGTAAGCCCTCATCTACCTCTTCATCTGAAACATTACGAAGAATAAAATCTTCTTTGTTGAATTTTCAATCATAAACAATCAACAGAAAGTCTGTATTGATTGCTATATTGATTGTTTATGACTCAAATTTCAATGAAGACGTACAGAGGAGCAGAACAGAGGGACTAATTATAGAAACTTTAGTTTTGCAGAGCAAGTATCCACCAACTAATTCCGTAGACCTAATTCATTCAATAGTGATTGAATTTTACCAGAGCAGGCTAATGTCATTGTGATATGTCACTACAGGTACTGGGTCTCGAGCCAGGGCAGTTGCGACCTAAGGCGAGCACACTAACCACTCCCCTAAACCAGGACAATAAGTTAGCACAGTAACCTTGAAGTGTTTGAGGTGTATCATTCAAAAGTGAATGGAAAACCCTACCCAATAACTGTTCCCATGTCGATGCTTTGTTTCCTTTCATTGAGACTTGTGTTTCCCACGTTTCAGGTGTTGGCAGTTTCATCCTCTTCCCAGCTCTTGCCTGATGAATGTTGGAAATTTCATAATGGAGTCACAAGAGGAAATCATATTATAAGAGGATCTGGAACATGTAATACAAGGAATATGTAAAAATGCTGTAAATTGATGGTTTCACTGAGGGGAGTTCAGAATGTAAGAAGCTACCATCGACTATTTGTAAATCGAGGATGTGAAATCAGGCCCACCACCAAGAGGGGCTGAGGAATTGTGGGTAACTGTCCATGGGCCTGCAGTAACTCGAGGGCCTAACTAACATTTTCAATGACGAGAAACGTCTTACATAAACGTAAGATGACAAAATGAATATTTTCCTTTGTAAAAATCAGGATGTTATGAATGAATTCATACCACTCAACTTTCACTAGGAATGGATAAGACAACAAAGTCCTTGCCTGAAGTTGCCTTCGCGCCCGTGGTGGTTCTTCATGGCCTTGCGTGAAATGTACATAAAGTCAAAAATATTGCACTGTAATTTTTTTCTAAAGTCTAACCTTCAGACCTTTCTTGAATCCAAAGTTGAAGTAAGAACCATACCAGTACCGTATAAAATGTATTATGATTCTAAGATTTAGAATTACAAAACTAATATTGCGCAGTAATTCCGTGTCATGTGCATTTCACGTCTCCAATTAATCAGCGATCAGAAAAGTACATACTCTCTTCTCACCTCTTCCCAGGAGCCCTCAAGTCGGCTCTGCCTGAATTCTTCTTGAGTTGCCGGATAACTAAAAAAAAGCAAACATTTGCAGATTGTTCTAGGCAAAACTTAAGGTGCACAGTTTTCCACTGATGCAAGTGACAGTGGCAAAGACTCGAGAGCTAAAAATGTCAATGTTGATAATGATGACATTCATGATGATACTAATGTCATTGCCAACAATACGGTTCTTCGGTGCAAAATGTTGCCAACAATATGGTTTTCTTCATGGCACTGGTACATAAACTCGAAAGCCAAGAATATCTAAGATAATAATGATTATGACACTGATGATATTGCCAACAACTTACGACTTCCCAATGAGGCACATGACAGCATTGACTGGCGCACTGATGTGCAGTTTGCGTATCAACTGTTTCAGAGTGAATGCTTTTCGTTCCAATTCCTCTTCTGATTCTTCTTCTGAGCCTGAGTTTGAGCCAGAAGCCTCTTGGTTGAAATCTGGATGATACCCTGGAAGTGGAGGTGGTTTCCTTGGTGCATCAGGCATCTGAGGAAAAAGGACAAAGAATATTCTGATTGACTTTGTCTTTTCTGGTTGATGTTCAAGCGTAGGGTTGCATCGTGTCAAATCATAATTAGCCGAGAATAACAAGTCAGAAATGAAATCTCAAGTTTCACACGCGATTGCGAGTAAAAAACACCTCTCAAAAGTTTACTACAATTTTCGAAAACGCACCAGAGGGAATGCATGCATCATCATGCATTACGCAATGCCCCTCAGGAATATGCCCTTGGCAATGCATGAATATTTTGAAGTCGTGGTAAAACTGCAGTTTTATCCAGTTTTGGTAGCTATGCGCTGGCAAGGGGCAGGGATTGCCGAGTGGTTAGGACACTTGACCCTTGTTTGAAGGGTCCCGGGTTCGAAACCACCTTCAGACCTGTCATAAAGTGTGAGGAGAAAATTAGCCAGCTCTCTGTAATTCCAGGCAAAAAGGCAAAAGGAATCACGAGGTATGGTCAAATCGAGAGGAAGGACCAGGGTCGCACTGATCGATTAGTTTACCTATTCAGTGGATCCTTTGTGCGTAGCACATAAACCCATACCTTGCAAAGATAGTAAGCGTATGTGCCTATCAACATCAACATATCAATAGGGGAATATTTCTAATCAAGTTTTGTGTGCAATTATGAACCTTGCTAATTGGGGCAGGAAACGCCTTGTCGCACCTCAATGTTATCCTTGGCCACCTGAGGTGGGCAGTTTCGGTGCCCCCCTTATGTATCCAATTTGAAAAGAATCACTCGCCTCAAGGCGCACTTTTACTAAATAATAGCCCACCTGACAGCCATCAGGAGGGTGATTTACTGCCCACCGACCTGAAATCCTGAAATACTCAAGGCAAGGACTGCAATTCAATATGAATCGTCTATTAGCATGGATATCAAATGACTGATTGATGCAAGATTCGAAATCAATGGGAAAATGACGTAGTAGATTGACTAACAATCATCAATGCTGAATTTCTTTCATTGAAACAACAAATAAAGATAATTACATTGGCTTTTTTTCCTTTCTTCAGTCTAGCTTTTTCCTTGTTGTACTTTGCCAACTGATATTCATCAAAAGTTGGGAATTTCTCGATCATCACTTTTCGCAAGGCTGCAGGCAGGGACCCAAAGTTTATGTTCTTGTCATGCAAACTCTAAAAATATGGAATGAATGAGGGTAAAAGTAAATGATAAAAATATAATCAATAAACGTTCATTTGATTTCATTTGGTACATTCATTTGATATCATTTGCCAAGAGTAGGAACAGTTAATTTTTTTCACCAATGATCTGTAGACAATGTAACGGAGGTATGAAAACATGAATATTTCAGGAAAGTTCTAACGCGATGTAAATAAATTCTCCAGTTTATGGCATTGTGAGCCAGCTTGCTGATATTTGGTGGGCAAGATCCCGTATTCAAGACCTAGTAAGTGCATATTACAAATCTAATAATCCATTCATGAATATTAATAAAAAAAATTATAATCACCACATAAAACTCAGCCACTTCAATCCAATCAGATGGCAGAACGATGGTAGCAGAGAAATACCTTTTCAGGTATGGTCTGCATTCAGGGTGAAAGGCAGCAGCAGCCAGGATGAAGTGTGCGCATGATCGAACATTCAACTCTTTACGAAGGTAGAAAGCAACCTAAAATGTAAAACAAGAATTTCACATTGTTGATGTAATTGATCATCGTTGTCTTAGGGCGGTAACTTATTTTTCGACCAAACTTCCACGAAATCTTTGCATGACAAGTCACTATACTTAATGTTAGTTAAAATGTGTTATGTCATCTGTATGCTACTATCTTTTTTATCAGCTTTTTGCAAGCTAACAAGTTAAACGTAAACTTACATACTTATTCACTTACTTATCAGCTAGGGATACTAAGCTAGAACGGGCTAATTTTTTTGAAATTAGCTCGTTCTAGCTAATTTTAGCCCATTTTTGCTATAAAAAAAATTATTTTCTTGAAAATTTTGAAGCCCATCTTATAAGAAGACCTCATTATGGAAACGTACAAAGCTGATGTTTAAATCTAAGTCTGAATTATTTATTTTTTCATCAAATAAGGAAATATTGGAGTATGATTTTTTTAAGGCACAACTTCATATAGAGATTATCATCTTCAACAAAACGTTCTAGAAGTCAACCTGGTGTAGAAAGAATACACTGCTACAGTATAGCAAATGCTTCTATCACATTTTTCTAAGATACACCTTGGTTGGCAACACTAACTATTGTCATTGAACGCTGATTTTTTAAAAGGATGCTTTTTTCATAATGAAAACCCGTTTCAGTTCAAATATTTCTATGAAAAAAAATAGATAATTCAGACTCAGATACAAACATCAGCTTTGTACGTTACCCCTAATAAGTTGTTTATCAATACAACGTAAATTACAAAAATGCTTACTTATACTAAATTGCATTCATAAAAACCTTGTTTCCGAAGCTTTCCCGCACGGCACGGGCATCATTACGCGGACTTCACCGCATCAGAAAAAACAATAGAAACGTGTCACAAAAGTTAAAGTCACATTTTTCTCAAATTTCCGCCGGAGAAACCCCCAATTTTTCTACATAAATCCACGTTTCTTGATGCGTAGAACTCGAATATTGCGTCAAAATACAGCCCCATTTCCTGGAAATCCAAGAAATCCAGTTTGGGCTTGAAAATTTTCATCGCCACCTCTAATAAATCAACAATTGCTCAACATTGGATCTAAATTTGGTTGCTTTTAGGGATTTTACTGAACTCTAACCTGAACCTACTGCTAGGTATTAAAGAAAAGCTCGTACCTTGAGAACAAACTCCGGCTCTGCTTCTTTCAGTCCATGGATCAATTTGAGAATTTTTACTCTGAATTGGTCAAGTTTGAAGTGGAAATCTGGTTTCTCCACAATAGCAACAGCAGCTTGATTCAGAAATTCACACTGAAATCATATAAAATATTGGTCATTTCAGCAGTATAAACCTTCATGTCAGAATAAAAGTTCAAACTTTAAGGATCCTCACAGCTTATTGCTGGAAATTCATTTCACAAAATAGCATTGATATGAAATGAATTTGATGCGTTTTAAAAGGATGAAACAATTTGATTCTTTCACTTCATGATCATTTGAAAGTGTGGCAAAATCTTTGCAGAGTTAATTGCTTTAAGTTGTTTTCAAATTTTTCTAAATTGTGGCAGATATCATTCCAAAATCCATTGGAAATTAATACAAAATCGCTTCAAAACTTTGAAAGATTTCTCAATTCTCAACAATAATCTGTGAAAATTGGTAGCTCCCGCAGTCTCCTCAGAATTTGAAAAGAGAACATATTCAGTTCTTTTCGTAATAACCATAAACATGGTTGGGAAGCTTTTCACCACTATTCACCGTATGATAGTAAATGTGGCCAAATGAAGACGACATACTCAACATTCAAGTATATCATTGATAAAAGAATCAACCTGTGAAATAATAAACTGGACCTCAAAAATGGTATCCATTAAGTTGGTAATGCATCTCCTCTGAATTGCTCAATACTTAATCTACAAGCTGCACACCTTGAACGGACAACATCCTGAAAATTTTGGCTCATTATCTTGACTTCATGTCATTATGAAGTTATGAACAGTTCAATTTCGGCCTTTAATACTTCAATTGTGTAATGTCCATAATTTCTTATGAAATGAAGATAATGAGCCAAAATTTTCAAAGTGTTGCCCGCTCAAGGTGCACAACTTGTGGTTTGAGTATTGAGCTATTCTGAGGAAGTGCATTACATGACTGCCCCCTTCCATGTGAAATGAGCCTGTCGAGGAAGAAAGTCATTCAAAATTACCTTCAGATTCAAAAAATTCTTCCTCTTTCTTTCAACAGGATCTTCTTTATCAACTTGACTGGAGAAATTGTAATGAGATCCCTCTTGTTTGTTAGACAACTGTGGTAGACTACCTTCATTGATTGTGAAGTTGTAAACTGGCCTTGGGGTGGATATGTCTTCATGTAATTCCTCCACGATACAGGTTTCTTCAGCAGATGCTTTTCCAACGGGTAACTGCTTACCTCGTAACACCTGATCCTCCTTGGTCGTTCTGGTATTGCTCAGGTTTAGCTGGTTGTTTTTAACCTGAAGCTTGCTGCTAAGCAATGAAGTTCCATAGCTTGATGGTGTCAAAGCTGACTGTTTTGGAGATTTCAGGCTTGGAGTTATCAAGGCTGTTGAGCTAGGTCGCTTCAAAGAAGTCAGTCCTGATTGTCTCAAGTTTGGATTTGGAGTTATCTTTGAGTTGCATCCCATGAGATTTTGGGAGAGGTTCCCACCTCTTGATAACTGAGCAGGCTTACCTAGGCCAAGCTGAGATGATGATGGCGAGGATAGGCTTGGACGAAGCGCTTGGGAATTCAGTAAGGTATTCTCAGTTTTCCGAGAGGCTAAGCTGCTGTTAAGGTAACTGCTTGAGATATTGGGTTTTGATGGAAATTCACTTGGAGCATTTAGAATTTGTTTCTTTAGTCCCAACGGTTGGAGTGCAGATGCTAGAGATGTTTGATGCAAGCCTCCCAGGCCTTTGCCAAGAGGCAATGGATTCTTCAATGAGATATTCTGCTTTGTGTCCATGGCGTCAGCACAGAATGTTTGTCGAAGCAACTTGCTTGAATTTCAACAAGGAAGGGAAGTCATTCATAGAATCCCATATCAAAAAAGCTTGAGAAAACTAGTACCGTAAATCCTAGGCTTATAATACTGTAATATCTAGCTTTCCGGCTTTCTGTAACGGAATAAGAAAAACTGATTTATATCATATCATAGTCATAAGAGAAAGCTATAGTCTTGAAGCAGAACAAAAGCGCATTGTTCCCGGCTTTGTGTCGCTGGTCGGTGTTGAAATGACCTGTCACGTGATCATGAGAGTGCATCAAATTCTTATAGCATAATGGCCGGCGAGGAAGATTTCTTCAGTGGAGATGATTTGGACGCCATTTTCGCCCTTTTTGACGAAGAATTGACGGAACAACAGGAGGAAATAGCTTCTTACATTGACAAGAGCGTGTCTGAGGTTTGTATAGCTATTTTATATCCTGAATTTGAACCTTTAAATGCGTTTTAAATTTAGTTAGGCCCATCGAAACCTTTCGTTACGAACGATCGTTTCTTGTTTTATCTGCAAAATTGACGACTGTTGAGGGCTGTTGAGGTAGTTAAATTCTCATGAATTGCTTGAGAGTGGCTGAACAGTAGTTTCATATAGCATTTTCAACCCTTACTTTTGTTTTTAGAATGAAGGACCTTGCGAGGAAGGGAAAGAAGAAGAACACAATTTCCCCTGTGACTTATGTGAAAAAGTGTGCAAATCGAAACGTGGGTTGGGTCGTCACAAGACCACCAAGCATAAAAACGAGAGCATTCCGTCAGTTGGCGAGGATAGCAGTCGAACAAGCAACCCAAAGAAAGCAGCAGAATCAATTCTCCACCCTTTGAAATTAAAGAAGATGATTGAAGTTAGTGTTTCCAAGCTGGCAAAAGATGAGTGTTATCCAGAAGATATTTTGCAAGAGCTCAGCACTTACAGTTTCAACTTAGATGATACACTGTTTGCTTACTCATGTATCAAACCAGCCATAACAGAGTTCAATGGAAATGCTGAAAAATTTTACCCACATTTTTATAAATGTGTATCGCAAGAGTTGCCTTTGAGGAATTTGAGTAGGCACAGCTGCTTGCTAGTTGGATTTGAGCTGGCAAACCATATCTTAGCTCATTTAAATGACTCAAAATATTCTGAAAAGTTACATCCTAAGAAATTTGACCCAGCTAGCTTCTCAAAGAAAGACACAGCATGTATTTCTTATCTGAGTGGGTATGTTTTCAGCACTTTTTACAGACGCATTCGCCATTCGAGGAAATGGAATACAAACACAAGTCAAATGTGCTTATCACTTTTGTTGGCTGGAAAGTCAACCATCATTGATGATGAATCAAATACCCCCCATGCACTTGTTGATGCGAGGAACAGAGGAGGGCTTTGGAAAATGTCTTCTGAAGTATTAAGTATATTCAGCATTGTTGAGGCACATTTTCGCTCACACTCCTGTTCTACGTACAATAGAATTGATGCTAAAGATATGGTTAATGTGCTCCTGCAAAATTCAGAAATATTGTCTCAGTTTTCAAAAGTCCGTGGCAGGGCAGAACAAAAAGCTGACAAAGACATAGCTATGGATCTTTTAGAGGATATGTTCACATTGTACATACGAGTCAGAGCATTTTCATATGCAAAGGACTGCCAAGAAAGACATAAAATTAAGTCAAAAAAGGCAAAGGAGAAATCTTTGAGGACTTCAATCAAGAAAAAATCAAGCTGCCTTCATCAAGGACATTAGTCAAAATGATTGATCATCATTTGTATACATTTTCTTAAAATTGAACTTTTTTCACTGATTTGTGTACTCGTTTATTTTGACAGATTATGGGAATTCCTTGAAATTTAGTAATCTTAACCTGCTTTTTTCATAAAATGATCTCCTCCATAAAAAATGTTTGTGCAGTTACGATACTTTTGGTTTACTCATCTAATTCCATGTCACTACTATCTGCATTGTCTTGTCTACAATTTCCTCCAACTACTGGAAGAAAAGATTTTTGGTTTCGAATGCTATTGTCATTATAGCCGAAATCTCTCAGTGAAGGGTTGTCTTTGCGCTGACCCATAGCTCGCTGTCTACCAAAGTAATTTTCGAGGGGGTCTTGGCAAAACCTTTCTGTTAGCACATAGGGGATGTTATTTTGAATGAGGTACTTTGTCAGTTCTATCATGGAGTTCACTGTCAACTTTAATCCTTCAAAAGTTTGCCATGACAGAAACATGTTGCTCTTTTCACCTTTTGTGAAGTTTCCTTTCCTTGCTTCAATTGATTTGAGCCAGTTCTCAAAATAGTTAAGGAAGGTTTCCCTCAACCAGGAGAATCTCTCATCATCAATGGAAGAAAATGGCTTCAGAAAATCTTTCCTCTTAATGGTGCATTCCTTTGTATTTCTTACATTGACACAGTCAAAAAACTTATCCATCATCAAGCAAAACTGTGCTGTGCCTTGAGCCTGGGGTGGTCCAAATGTCTGAAGGACTTTACCTACTGACTCACTCAAAACTTGTACTGCAAGTTTGACATTCATAACTGAAAATGGGTTGAGCTTCACATGATCGTATTTCAACTTGGGCAGCAGCTTTAGACCACAATCTAGATCTTCATGGAATAGATCAGAGATGTGGGTCCACAACATAGTCATGCCATCATTCCACAGCAATCGATTTGATTTTCCTGTGCCTGATTTTGCAAGACAATTTCTTGCAGTCTTCATAAGATGTGGGGGGTCAGCAAAGAAATATATATTTCTAGGCTTTTCTGCGAACATATTCAAGGTCTTGAATGTCACATCAACATCATTTGGCTGTTCTTCATCAAGTAGATATGAATGCATTTTAAAGAACTTGCGGTTTGCTGATGCACCATCACAAGTTACAGCAACAACCTTTAACTTGCATCTTAGCTCCAATATACTGACTGCTTTCCAAAAGATTGGAAATAGTTGTGCTGATGTTGCACCAGTTGTCGCAAAGTTTGCCAGACTGAATTTAAACGGGTTTACAACACTTCGAATCAAATACACAAGGACATGCGTTGCCACACTCTCAACATCTTCCAATGTGGCATAATTCAGTTCTAAGTCTCCAAGGTCGACAAAACCTATAAGTTCCCCTGTATATTTGTCCCATACTAGATTTTCTTGAATCTTCATTTCGTCAAGAAGAAGGACAACAAATCTCTCAATATCAGAAAATTCTTTAACTTTCTCCAAAAGCTCTCCTATTATCTCCTTGTTAAAACCTTGTTTTGGTCTTATGTAGTTCTTGTAGCTACGCAAGGTTCTTTGGCTTGGCAGAACTAAGACTCCAGATTGAGATTTCTCATTAAACCGCAAGGCCTCATATGCTGCAGGTGACTTTGAGGCCAAACACAGACAGAACTTGATAACCATGGGGTGGTATCTAATACCTGACTTTGAGGATTGCAAATACTTCTGTTGCTCTTCCCAAAACAGCTTCATGAATGGGGGAATCTTCTTGGGGTCAGCATCTTTGATTATTGAGACAAAGTCACTGCTGAATTCTTTGCTCATAGGAACTGATGATGATGCTATAGCTTCCTTCATTTTCAAAATCTGATCCTGCAGTTCCTTGTTTTCGATTCGATAAGCTTGCATCGCCAACTTGATTCGTTCTGTTGATGTTTGACTCAAGGGAGCTTTCAATTTTGCAGGAGTCTGTAATGTTTTCTTCTTTCTTTCCAGTAGGACAGCTTCTGTGTTCTCTCTTTCTTTGCAATTTTGGCATTGTTGTGCATCATCTATCAATGTTCTACAGTTAGATGATTTATAGTACTCAGTTTGGCAGAGTGGGTTGGAGGAATCTTCCTCTGGAAACAACACAAATTTCTTTGGAACAAAATGTTGAAGCAACACAACATTTTTCACTAGGCTAGGGTTTGTAATGCCAGGGCAAATGTAACAACTTGTTAGAGCAGCAATCAAATTTGACAGAGTTACATTTCGTACAGATCTTCTGTAAGTAAGGTAAATCTGATGGTCGTCTGGAAGACTCCACCCATAAATTCGTATTGTGAATGACAAACTGTCATCAACATGAATCTCATACGATGGAACACAGTGTTTTCCATCATTTTTTGTGATTCTCAAATGACTTTCATCTACACTGTCAATGATCCATCCGATAAGCTTTAAGTTCAATGCTCGATTTTTGAATTCCTTCAGGGAGCCATAGAACGATTTATGCAACTTTGTTGGGGGGTCAGTATGACGCTTCCTGGCAATTTTCTCAGCTGAACTTCTTGGTTGATTTGTATGACTGAAAGGAAAATAATTCAGACTTAATAAGGAACACAAGAATATACCTTGCAAAAGAATGGTAAACTTTTAAAATAATTTACCTCAACTGAAAATGCTAAAGAAAGTTTTGTAAACCGGGAGCTTTAATTTTCTCAGGTCACTCAAAAATGCTTTGACACTGTACAACAGCAACTGTTTTGATGGTTGGGTGCAAATTGTGTTATTACTTGTTTTTGAAATTTTACTAAGTAACTTGGAAGCCATTCAAACAAAAGTAGACTAACTCGACACTCAGGGGTATCAAAAATGCAATTAACTCACAAGAAACTTTTGGTAGTGAAGGTGCCTTAAAATTTAAGAAACCAGCTAGTAAGAAAGTGAGTGTACTGTATAAGCAAATACTACCAAACAACATGGAATACACATATTTTTTTTTATAAGAAACTGCTTATAAGAAACTCAACTCTCAGATCGCCAAAAAAATTAAGAAACTTCGGCATGTTTTTCTTTATTCTCACTTGTTTCCTGTATCATATTACTCGGGAAGTACTTGAGTAAATTCTAAACATAGGAAAGGCTTCAAAAAACCTTGTTTTGAAATGTTCAGGGGCGGCAACAGATCTCATTATTTTAAAAAACTCTCAGTACTGGCCCAAATTCTTAGTTTCTTATAAAAAACTATGTGTAATTGTTTTTAGATCTGACAAAGATTTCAAAAATCCTTACCTGCCAGGAGTATGAGTCTTCTTTGGTAAATTTAATGTTGGTGTTGATCCCGGTATTAATGTCTTTCTGTCTCCATCTGCAAAATTTAGAAATTTTCTTCAAGTCTCTCTCTTTTATAATAACTAAAATCACACATTAATGGAAGATCTAAAATTCACCTCATATTTATCAATAAATTTTAACTGTAACTCAATCTTCTGAGGTAAAATCGTGATCATGATTTCATGCAGGGGGAAATGGGCTTGGCCTAAACATTGGCGCATGAAGGCCTATAAATAAAAACATTGGCGCATGAAGTTGCGAGTGTAAACCTGGCGACAGTAAAAAGTAAGATTGAAATCATAATACTTACGGTGAATAAGTTGATCAGCAGTGTAATGTTGTTCGCATATGTACAGGTTACACTCATTGATTTGCTTCCTCAAGCTCTCGTCGATGACCCTATCTTTAGTGACCACGTGAATTAGTCTTCTTCTCCAGCTCGTATTGAACTCGTCTTTTGCCGAGGGAACTTTAAATATCGCAATTCCTTTATATTTCTTATTTCTAGACGTGTGACATCCGTATATTGAGCAGTTTGCACCAGGCATTCCCACGTAAATAGCCTAAAACCGGCACATTTTCGACGCAAACGTTGTACGAATCGCCATTTGCAACAGCACGACACAAATTTGATGCACCTTCAAGTGGACTGGGCACGAAAAATTTCCGCACAATAACATAGAACAATAGAGTCTTCTTAGCTTCAAGACTATAGCTTTCTCTTATGACTATGATCATATCAATCAAAACACTTTGTGCAGTTATTGCATATAAAGCTCAACAATAACTGCAATAAGTTGCACTTATTGAAGGTTGCTGAATTGAAATAATCAATCAGAATTATTTGCCTTTGTGTGTCATTGCTCGACTAACTAAGGTAGCAGGCACTTCAATAAATTCCTTAAACCGAGACACTTCAATCACACAAATATTGTACCATCACACACCAAATTCAGAGAAAACTCGTTTTTCATGCACACAAAGCATCTTGATTGATTTTTCGAATATCTTCAGCTTCTGAAGGAAAGTGCAAAGTTGTCTCTACATTTGGTGAGTGGTGTTGCAATTTTTAAGATTTATGTTGTTTGAATCAATGGAGTGGGAGTGGCGCAATTAGCTCACTTCCGAAAATTTTTGAAGAGTCAGTGCCAGCGCGCGGGAAGTTGGTATTTGCTAACCCAGATTCTAACTGTCTAATGACAACCGACCTACTGTTATCCTATCATTCTTAGCCAATTACACCACACCATGTACTTGACATGCAAGATATTTGGCGTTTAGCTTCTTGTCGGCCGGCCTGAAGGTGAGAAAGGGCAATCACTTGCTTCAAAAGGCGACAAGCAGCCAGGTCTATTTCTCACCCAGACTGAGATTAATCGAGCTGGGACATAATGGGTAACCTACCCCCAGGAAGCCTCCCTTTCTCACTCAGCTGAGCTAAATAGTAGGTACCTTTTCAAATAACTATACTGTTCAAGTAATAAAACATTTCATACCGTCTGTGGAAGCTAGATGGGTAGTCTAAACCTGTCTTCTTCTAATTCTCCATAGATTCAAACGAGGTAAAATACAAAATAGCAAAATAGTTGAGAGCTGGAAGATGAAACCTTGACAAGTCTCTTGTGGGTTTCAATATGCATCAACATCTTGCATTAACTCTGGAGTCTCCTTCTCATTCGACGGATCTGATTGGCCCGTTTTCATGCCAGAGAGAGGCTTTTGATGCAATGCTTGTGTCATAGCAACAAGACACAAGAAGAAGGAAGGAAGAGGCAAATGAACGCCATTTTTAAGATCCACATCAAAGTCTTGTACTTCGCAACTATTTGCAGAGAAAACACCCAAAATGGATACAAAAAATGATTTGAATAGAATCGGGCTGTTCAGTGAGCTGGGATACATATCTATTGGGGATCCTTATGTTACGCCTAACAGCAGTAAGTTTTGAAGAGTTAAAAAATAGGCCTTTATTTTATTAGATATGCTTTTTTGAGTTGTTTGTTTAGGCTTCCTCTGCTTAGTGGTTCGATTGAGATTGAGTTTTTAACTGCTATATTTGTGCTTCTATTGTTTTTCATGATAGGTTCGTCTTTGCATTCGGTGAGTGGGGGTGCCGTTTTACCGTCTAGTTGTTGCTATAAATTCTCCTTTCACTGTAATTCACAATTGATGTATTAACTATACTACTTAATCTTTTTACAACTTTAAATGACGTATCATGTAACTAAGTGAATTTGCTGAAAAATATTTTGAGTTTGAGTTTGAGTTTGTAGGGGCAGGGGGACCTGGCCCTCTCGACGACGACGAAACTTGAAAAATGGGGCACCCACTAAAATACTGAGGGGGGGATACATGTACGATTCCCTCATGGTCATGTACGATTTCCCTCATGTACGATTCCCTACAATTCATTGTATAGGGATCCAAGATCGAAGCATCAAAAAAGGGCTAGACTGCACTTTAGCAAACAGGGTTTTGTTACCTGATCGGTAATTGAATTGAATTTTTTGCTGCCTAGCAACAACAGGTTGAATAGTAGTTGAGTTGCAGAAGAAGTTTACGACACACTTCGTAAAAACTAGATTTCAATTGCTGAACCTTAAGGGGTTTGGAGCCTTGCCCCCTAGTAAGAAATAATACTAAGGAGCAAAATCGTCTAAACTGTTATTTAAATTGTTGCAAGCTGCCAAAGACTTTTGTTTGTTTACAAGGTATCAAATTTTCCCTACTCACTGGCTCATTTTCGTTGATCATTCAAATTTTCGATTATCTAAAGTGACGAATCAGGGCAACGGTTTAGAACTCAACTCAATTTTTGTAGGTTACAAATCTCTGTTAGCTAAAGTGCTGTTGTCTCTCGAAAAAAAATAATTTGTCAATAAAGCATCTTCAAAATGACATTATTTGAAGAATAAGGATCCATGGCCGCCCCCTTGCCAACCGGTGTCGTTTGGAGGACATGGTATGGCTTGCATTAATTGAGGGTCCTGAGATGTCACAACGCATGCAAAGAGCACGCCGACCTTACTAATCTTGTGGCTAAGGTTGTCTAGACGGCATTCCTTCTAATCCAAGCAAAAGATCTCTGATGTTGATTTTAGATAAAACAATGGGTACATTCTTCATATCTATTGTTCTTTGGTGTATTTTGGCGTAATGTCGCATCAGTGTGATACCCATTGCAGATTTTACTGATTATGATGATAGATGTAGAATGTCTCTGATGAAGTCTCTATATGGGAATACACCCTGGGAGGTTATGGGTTCAAGTCTTAGGGAAGGCATTTCCATTCACACTGATCGTCTTGATTTATTCTCCTAATCCTGCCTCTTCTCTAATTGGTTATTCGTATTGGTTATTTCAGAACCTTTCAATGTAAGCGCATCCAAAGGAAAGCAGATTTTACCTGGTGGCAGTAAAACAAAGAGTGCCCTTCAAAGTGGCTACTTCGATAAGTCATTTGTCAGAACGCTTGAGGGGGAAGCATATTCAGATGCCGTGAAAAGGAGAAGACAGGAGAGAATCAAAGAATCAAAGAAAAATATCAGCAAGGCCTTCATGCCTAGCCATGCAGGAAAACTACCGTTAGTAATGGTTGATTTTACATTAAATTGTAGTTGGTACTGTAAGGGGTTAAAAGTATCGAAACGATGATGTAAACATGGCGGGTTAAGGCATAGGCTGGGCTTAGGCCTTAAACTCCCAGTTATGATTTTTGACCCCTAGAAACATCCTAAAAGAAAAATATCATCAGAAATATAAAAACAATAACCCAAAGTATCACAAAGTGTTAATTTAGAGGAAATAGATCCTTTTAAAGTTCTTTTTTAAAGATTAAAAGGTCAAGAGGGTTCAGAACCACAGAAATATGAGAAGGTGAGTAGAGCATAGTAATATAAATTAGTAAAATGTAAACATTTCTTGAATATTTTACTATCAAATGCAGTTGAGGATTTATATTTGAAATATTACTTCAAAATAAAGGGGTTTTATCCAAATTTCAATGCTGCAACACTGAGAAACAAATCAAGATAATTTGGTGCTAGGATTGAACGTGATAAAAAATAATTTGAATTCTGAACACCTAAATTAAAGCTCGGAAGATATAAACTTTCACGACAGCTTTGAGAGAAAATTAAATGCAAAGAGAAATAAAAGTGCCTCTTGATGAATAAAGTTTGCAGCTAGAAACTTATCGTAAACTACAGAGTAATGTTGACATTTGTCGGTGGACTGAAAAGGGGAGTTTTAAATCTTCCCTTGCCCTTTTAACAACAAAGTTTATTTGATGAATATTCGCTTTCCTGTTAGTGACTCCAAGCTCTTGTGGTTGAAATTATAAAGTTAAACTTACGTTGAATTAGTTTCAGCAGCAAATAACTGAATTCCTTCAAATAATCAGTACTTTAAGATTAACTTTTGCGATACAGCTCGTTATCCATTGAAAATATTCCTTCCCCGTACATGTTTAACCTCTTGGCCTTCAAACACTTTTTAGAAGTGAGGAAAAGAACTTTGTGATACAATTTTAGGTCGTGAGAGAAATTGTTTTAGTTTTTGCGCGGAAAGTTTGAAGCGTGGACAAGTCACGAGGTCAAAAATCGCCAATGAAATTCAAGGGCCCTTAGGCCATCACAGCTTTGGCGGCCATGTTTACGTCATAGTTTCGATACTTTCAAACCCTTACAGTAGTTGATAGGCAGGGCTTAGCACAAATGGCCAACTAAGTAGGTAGACTAATCAAGTAGTGCGACATTGTTTTAATGTGACCTCACATATTTTGATTACCTTTACTGTTTAGCCTTGAAGAACAGATAACTGGAAAAAAATATTCACGCTATTTACGTGACTGGTCTTAAGGTTGGCTCCAAGGCTACCCCTTTAAACTAAGGTTGAGTGAAACAGCAAGTCATCACGGCCACAAAACATAGAATAAGACCTCTTGTTTCCATGCAGACAGGGTCCTGAATGAATAGTTGACCTTACTTCCAAGTGATGCAGCAAAATATTCTCACAATAGTCTTGTCCACATGCTGAGTCGTTGAGCCATTTATTTGTTCTAGCCTCTTCCTAATATTTAGTTTTTTGCTGCGACTTCAATTTGTTACGGTAATAAGGCACTTATTCATATATTTCTATTTAGGTCTGGAGCAGGGTGTCACTATGGGACATTTTCTGGCCCTGTGAATGCATTTACTCCGCAGACGAAAGGGAAAAGCGCTTACAAATCACCTGGAAGAAATTTCATCACAAATCCACTAAAGAATGGTACTGGATATGGATATGTAAACGTTCTGATTGGAAATCCACAGACGTATTCTTCAGAGCCATATGATAAAGGAAGAGAACTTTCCAAAGTATGGCATTCTTTTATAAGTATACTCTACTATACTGTCTTATTTTATTTCACTATGCTTTTGTTTTGCTTGGATTTCCTTTTGCTTTTCTTGGCTTTGCTCTGCTATGTTTTCCTTTACTTCACTTCACTTTACTTCTCTTTATTTTACTCTACTTTAATTCACTTCACTTCACTTCACTTTACTTTACTCTAATTACAAACCAGACACTGACCAACACTAAAAGAATTCTTGCTTCCACAAACAATATGTAGCCCGTATATAAGAAACTTTTACCCTTCTGATTCTAAAAAGGAACCTCCAAATAACCAAATGAGAAAAATTATCAGGCTTGAATTCAACAATTGGTTTCTTATGTTCAGGAACCTACTGTACTGAACTGTACTTTAGTTACTTGTCAGCTTGGGATACTTAGCTAGAACGAGCTAATTTTTTTGAAATTAGCTCGTTCTGGCTAATTTTAGCCCGTTTTGGCTAATAAAATTAATTTTCTTGAAAATTTTGAAGCGATGAAGTCCGCGTAATGACGCCCGTGCCGTGCGACAAAATGAAAAAAATTGATAATTCAGACTTAAACACCAGCTTTGTACGTTTCTATAATGAGGTCTTCTAATAAGATGTTTATCAATACAACGTAAATTACAAAAATTCTTACTTATTAAAATTGCACTCATAAAAGCTTTGTTCTGAAGCTTCCCCGCACGGCACAGGCGTCATTACGGGGACTTCATCGCATCAGAAAAAACAATAGAAAACGTCACAAAAGTTAAAGTCGCATTTTTCTCAAACTTCCGCCGGAGAAACCCCCAATTTTTTTTACATAAATCCCCGTTTCTTGATGCGTAGAACTCAAATATCGCGTCAAAATAGTGGCCCGGTTCCTGGAAATCCAAGAAATCTACGTTTTAGCCCGTTTGGGCTTCAAAATTTTCAAGAAAATAATTTTTACTAGCCAAAACGGGCTAAAATTAGCCAGAACGAGCTAATTTCAAAAAAATTAGCCCGTTCTAGCTTAGTATCCCTAGCTGCTTGTGTACATTCTATCACTTTGCTTCACTTTACTGTACTGTACTTTACTTTAAATTGCTTTACATTTTATACTTTATTTTGTATTTCAGAAAAGCCAAAATGAAAGTAAAGCCAGGATGCAAGGAGGAGCATTCAAGCTGAATTTATGTCCTAAACAATTCTTTGATTCAAATCCATACAAGACAGATAAACGTGAGTTTCTCTACATTCATAAAAGTTAGCATAAAACACTTCATAGATACCGCCTTTAATAAGTGGTGATAAGCAACTTTTATATACCTCCAAGGTAGCTTTGAATCACTAAAATGTAAGTTAGTGCTTCATTGTGCAATGATTTAAAAACGATGGTCAATACTTTGAATTTTATTCAGTCTTTAATAGGCAGCCAGTGCAAATTCACAGATAAAAACACTTCACAGATACCACCTTTCATAAGTGGTGATAAGCAACTTTTATGTACCTCCAAGCTAGCTTTGAGTCACTAATACATTAATCCTAAGAGGATGTCAGAAGTAGCTTCAACCCCTCGAAAAGTTGATGAAAATTGATGTTATCAGAGTTGGAAAATTTCAAGGACATTGTTTATTCCCTGAGAAAATTGTATTTGTACTGTTGATTTTAGCTTTGCCGCCCATAAAAGAATCTACAAAGACAAAACCTGAGGTGAAGCCGTTCAAACAAAGCTCCCCTGGAAAAGAAGTAAGCATCTTCCAATAATTTCCTAACTAATTTGCCTTATGAAACCATATAATACCAATACTACCCTTTAAGAAGTTCCCAATACTTGGCTGCTTTTTGTTTACAAATGCAAATGAACTTTTTTAAATCCATTTTTATGACATCAGTGTAGCTTATAAGAAACCCTTAAACACATAATGTGCATGAAAATCCTCGCGCTGAAATCACAGCTGATTTAGAACATAAGATTTGAAGTTCTAAGCTGGTCCACCCTGAACAAACACAATTTGATGTTTATTTTCTGGAGATTTCAGGAAAGCGTCTATTTCATGAAATGGCTTGTAACCACAAAGCTGTTCTGACTTTCATGGAAAAGAATTCGAAAAATATTCCATCCCTTCCTATGCAAAATCATATTCTACTTAGCAATATTTGAAAAGTTGTTGATATCTTACAAAATGTCAGTTAACATCTACCGTTTTTTCTGACTAACTCTGATTATTGAAGTTTTGTTATCACAAGTTGCAACCGTTTTTAGATTGGTGGGTCAAAAGCTGGTTGTTTTGACAATTACCCTTCACACTCCAATGACCCATATGTGGTACACAAGAAAGCGTTCCGCTCAAACACAACAACAGGCGAAAAGAAGATATTCAGACCATCTCAAGGACCAAAATCAACACCAACGAAATCTGTGATGGCTCTCAACGTGGAAAGGTAAGTTGCCAGTTTTTGTTCTTTTTCAAATTTGAGCCCTCTTTAGCCTGTAGGCGTCTCCCTATAGTGAGTAATGGGAGTGGGTCAGAAATCATTAAGGTTTGGGAAAAGAGGCGTGAAAAAATATGTTTTATTCCAGGCGAATCAATAGACTGAACTTCAAGCAGCCAGTCAGTGCATCTGTCTGAGAACAGAATATCACAGAAATGTTATGACAGTGAGTGTTTAATCATAAATTTTGTATATTTTTTCTTGATCAACTGTAGAATTTAAAGTATTGTTTATATATATATCTATGCTTTCTTTTTGAGAAGAAGTACTTGATTTTTTAGTAGTGGGGGTATTGAGGAACTCAGAGGTTTATGTTTCTATATGATATGAATGGTGGTGCAATTTTTGTGACTCATACATATGACTTGAGTCGGCGATTAATTGTGTGTCCTGATATTTCAGTTGGGAGAATAATGACGTTCCAAGTTGGTAGTGGTGGGTTTGAATTTTACTTTGATGACAAACTCTTTCAAGGCCCTACTAAAGCTCCTTAAAGTTCATATTGTTTCGTATTCTAAAAGGAAACAATAGAGCAAACGAATCCATTGCATATTACCTGAAATCCCAGTTGAAGGTTATTTATAAACTGGTTCCTTACATAAAGACGTGTGATTCACACATTTTCTTGATTGGCTTTACTTTTCATTAAGTGCGTTTAGAATACATCATGGATTATCCGCACAGGTTGAAGCAAAACTTGTTTTCGGCCAACAATGCGCCCTCCTGGGAAGGACATTTTGCCAACTCAACCTGTTTTGAAGGTAATAATAATCGCCCTAAATGTGACAGGATGCTTAATTAATGTAAATCATGTTCAGAGAAAAAACTGCTGAATTTTCCTGTTCAATAAAGTTGTACGAAGACTGACGTATTTTTCATGTTGCCATTGGATTCGACTTTATACTCGTGAGTTCAGTATGAGCTTGTATGATGTGAATCTGGATTTTCATAAATTATTGTTGTACTGATGATGAGTCGAGTGATGAAGATGAGTGATGAATTAAACTGTGATTTTCTAGAGATGATTCATTAAAGTTAAGATATAAAAGAATATTAGGTTTCTAAATCAAGTTAACCGTTCTGAGCTAGCTACCTTTTCAAAGGTAGCCAAAGAAAGAGCAGTACAAAAGAAATGCATTATCATTATTACCCATTCACATGATCGAAATTCTACAGAATATTTACCCCATTCCAACAAATTTTAACCCCACACATCGATTTTGAAAAAACGGACCCCCTTAGCAGAAGAAAGCTAAAAACTAGACCTAAGAGCTAAAAACTAAAAACTAGAGAATAATGGTTTAGCAAATTTTCATCTACATCTGGGTGTAATTATCAGCCTGGGCGCAGACACTGATCCTTCCAGTTCAAGTGTAGTATACGTGCACTTCTGTACAGGCTGATAATTATTTGCTATGTTTCATTTTCGTTCTTTATATGACATTCTGCTTTCATCAGACACAAGGCTTCAGTAGTTATTAGCTACGTTTCGCTATTTTTCCAATTTTCCTAACCATCTCAAAAAATCTTTCAAAATGGCAAAAAATCTCGTCCACTTTTGAAGTGATTTGGTTACGAGCTGCTCGAACAACACCTGCATCTTTTCTGAGAATTGACTGAAGTGGAAAACGTTCATGAAGCGACAATAATCAGACCTTGTAGCAGGGACCTTGTAGCAGGGACCTTGTTGCAGGCAACGTGCAGTTCTACACAATATGTGCAGTTCTAAACTCTTGTTGTGCAGTTCTAAAGAAAATATTGTGCAGTTCTAAATATTTTAATGGTTAAGAATGATTAAAAATGAGGGGATGATGATAATGAAATTAACGTCAAATAGGCCATTTGCAGCAATCTACCAGCATCAAAGTTCCAAATTTTATTGCCCTTTGGCAGTAAACATTTTGCTGCCTCGAGGAGTCATTAGGTTTGATGATAGCTGATGGATATGAAAATGGTGGTACGTATTGCTGAGTTTACCATGAGTTATTAACGTAAGATCGGAATCAAATCATTATTTGTTTTGAACTCTAAAAGGAAATTCAAACATGAAGCTTCAAAATACTAAATGGTTATAACTTTTTTAAGAAAAACACAGAATGTCATTAGTTTGTCTTCTCTAAAAGGTTACAGACAGGTAATTATGTTCAGTTCTAATTTTTTCTTAAAAAAACCTGCCTTGTAGTCACCGAATCCAAACTAATTGGCAGCTTCATTGATAAGCAATCAGAACCAGGGAGCTTGATCAGAAGATTAGAGAAGCAAACCTTTGGTTTAAACCTTCTTGAAAGTAGCAGTAGAGGATGATTAAAGTTTTGCTTTTAGAGACAACTGAATGAAGAACTCTTTCAAGATGCATTTACATACAAATACTAACTCGTAGAATGATTCAATTCCAATGAACAAAATATTTGAAAGAACCCGATAATATTGCTTTATTCAACATTATTACAGGATTTCAACCAGAGAGATCAAGAATATCATGGGAAGGGTCCTAGGGCTCCTAGTCAGAAGCAAAATCTCTGGATTAGGTTGTCTGTGGATGAAACTGCATTGACTCCAGAAGAAGGGTATAGAGACTTTCAGACTTTCAGGTTCAATAGGCAAAAAGTTGACAATGCTGCAAATTTTCAAACCACAATAAAGAATCATTATCCGTGTCAAAAATTTTGTAGAAGAATATAACGAAAATGTGATCTCAGCTTGACTATCAGTTTTCTGAAATCAACGCTTAAGTCTGGTGAGATTTACTGGTTTTGTGATTTGTCTTTTGAAGATTGCTTTTTATTTGGAAGCATCTTAGCAATACTTTCCCATAATCAATATTCCGTTTCTTAGTTTGATCAGAAATATATTTCCTGATTGGCGTGCTTACATTTTTATATGATGATGTGCACTGATTTCGCCCTACCTGTTTCTCGTGAGCAATTTTACTTCCAAATCATGTAAGAAATTTACATCAAGAAAAGTGAACGAAACTCCTGAATTTTTATAGATTTCTCAAGATCTTTTGAAAACATCGTATGCCATATTTCAAAGGCTTTCGACACTATGAAAGGATATCTTTCCAGCAGCACCGTATCTCGAGAAACATTATTGGGGGGCAACAATTGTTCGAGAACAAAAGGAAGACTAGGTACCATGCTGTGAACAATGGAATTTTAGGATTATTGGGAGGCAATCCCCCCCCCTCCCCCCCGCTCTCTACGGACCTGCTTTCCAGTAGAATTATAAATTCACTCCACAAAATGAACTTTTGTTCCTCTGGTAGCTCTACCCATCTGGTACTACCACTATGCCCCATCCTACCTTTTCAAAATCTTAAATGAGAGTGATGAAATTTCTTACGTTTATTCATAGTGACCTTTTTACGCTTATTGATAGGCTTCAGGATAGCAAAACAAATGTACTGAAATTTGAGTCTGTTGATAAGTCTAATTATAGAGGCTACTTTTGAAAAAAGCGTGTATACCGCACAAGGAGATAATCTCCTTCGTCTATCCTGTTATTGCAAATGGAGTCTTTAGTACGGTATCTTTGTATGATTACGCTGATCCTGGATATTTAGATTTAACTACTGCAGCTTTCACACGAGACAATGACGCAATACGAACATTTCTCTAACGAGCAAGTTCGGTTCGGTTTCCCATCAGTGTCGCTTAAAAACATTTTTCTTGAGATTGAAGCAAAGAGGTTTGGAATAAAATAGAATTCCAACAAATGTAAGATATTAAAAGTACTCAATTTCATCGTGAACAATAGTTCTTGGGAATGAAATTCGCCTTTGATTGTTTATCCATTATTTGAAACATAGCGTCGCGATTTTCTTAAAAGAATTGAAAAATTTACCAGCGACCGTTCTGCTAGTTTTCTAACATTTTGAATCAAGTTTGCGTTATAGCCAGTTGGTACAATATGCCATCTGTTGATTTGAAATATCTTCAATACATAATAATCTAAGTAAAACTCGCTTTGTTGTGTTCTCTCTGAAAAAATGATGCAAGCAATACATAACCATCCATCTTCACCCAAATGCCGTGAGAAAATACCACTTCAATTTCCTATTTCATGCACGCAATTTTTCAAAATATGAATAAGAATATTTATAGAGTCAAAGGTTTTTCTTTAAAAATTTGGCGTGTACATTTTCTGTTTTCTTCCTAGAAGCGAATATGATACGACAAATTAATCTTTGTCTGAATTTGGTAGCTCCCACAACAGATCATTGTAAACAAAACGCAAAGGCAAAAATGATCTATGACATGATGAATGACCTCACACCTACCCTGTCATCAGACAACTATCATTGCGCAATAGCGTTCATATTGCGACTATGTCTTGGTGCTCACCCAAACCCATCGAGTCTATGGCACAGTCCACGTTTTTTATTATTGCTAAATAACTGGAAATAAATCGCTATTCCATTCAACTTAATATTCTCAAAACAAGAATAGTGTGTTGGACAGTGGTTAGTGCGCTGGCCTTTGGTTGCAATAGCCCGGGTTCGAGACCCGCTGCTGACTTACGTATGTCCATTGCAGTAGCCATCTATGGTAGAATCTAATCTCCGGTGTTGATGAATTAATTCTAATATAACCTGGCACTGAAGAAGTATTTAATCCAAAACACAAATAAATGACTCGCTGTGGATAAGCCTGGAGCTGTAACACCTCAAGGTCACTGTGCTAACTTAGGCCCAGTTCACACTGCTCCGTATTTGAATGAAAACAGAGCAAAACCTACCCATCACACTGATACGCTTCAAATACGGAGCTTTTCGAATACGCAAACAAATACGCATACTTTCGAATGCAGTGCGTATTGAATACCCTTCGTTTTCAGTGTGAACACCAATTACGAAGACATTTGAATACGACGGTAATCTTCCAATTGAAAATATTTGTTTGGTAATAGGATTATAGAAGCATCGTATCATCACGGAGCAATGTGAACACTTCATCGTATTCATAGTGTATTTGCTTGAAAACGGAGCAGTATGAGCAGGCACTGTTTTTCGTCTTCAAATACGGAGTCAAACAATTACGGAGCAGTGTGAACGAAGCCTTATTGTCCTGATTTAGGACAGTGGTTAGCACGCTCGCCTTTGGTCGCAACAACCTTGGTTCATGACCCGGTGATGGCATACACGTTTTTTTTTTAATAAGAAACCGGTTTATAAGAAACCTAGTACTAGAGCCCTAAAAATTTAAGAAACTTTTAGAACTACATCAGCATCTTTAAAAACCAAGAGGACTTTATGAGCCGAAAAATAATATATGTCAACAATACATTTAAAAGGATGTTGAGTCTACTTGTATTAGTAGGTGGGTTTCACTTTAATACAAGAAATATGCGAGGGAAATAGCAAAATTTGATGTTAAGTGCGTATCTAAAAATAAGAAACTTTTAAGAAACTTTTAGTACCAGAAACTGGTGAAAAATTAAGAAACTTTTAGTACTAGGACCCAAGCTAGGTTTCTTATAGAAAAAAAACGTGTATATGCAATTGCAGTAGCCTGCTCTGGTAAAACTTAATTTCACGTCCTAGACCTTAGGAATTAATGTAATTTCCAAATAAGTGTATATGGAGTCGATGACACAGTTGATATTGTTATGATGACCAGTAAAGTTGGGATTTTAGACATGTGGTGACTGGGAACCTGGTAAAATTTCATTATTGCCGGATAAAACATTCACCTGCCAGCGTCTTTGACCTCTCACCAACAGCGACTCACACAAACGCTGTTTCGTGGTTTCACATATGATATATGATATATGAGCAGCAGGCCACTCTTAACAACTCATTCTACATCTACCAGTATTGCCCAGGGGTGGGGGGCACTTAAGACTTTATCTACAGGGACCCGGGTCAGAAATTTTCCATAAAGCCGATATTTTTGGGTCCGGAATTTCAGGAAAGCCAAAATTATGTTTTTGGGTGAAAGAATAGAAAAGTGTCTGATAGTTTTGGTTTGCAGAATAATAAAGTAGAATTACAGGAATTCTTATGAAAATTTTGGGTCGCTGAATGGAAATTTTTATGATATTTTTTATCTCTGAATTGTTTTGATGTTTTTTAGGGCTCTATAAACTTTTTGGACTGACGTCCCCGTTTATAAAGGTTTTGAGTGCCCCCCTGGGAAGTGTTGTGAGTATTCCCAAAAGTTTGAGTTTAGAATTTATAAGGCTCGGGATGTTTTTTTCTAATTCCAAAGCTCTTAAAGCGATTTCTGTGTTGGATTTATGGGAATACTGTATTGTTATCGACATATGTTTGTGATCGATACGTTATTGTATACATATATATACAATAAAATATTTGAATTGTTATTGATATTATCTCGACTGATTATCCAAATCCTGCTTCATCTCAAGTTCAATATCACAATTGCAGTCATGAGATGTTTGGCCCAAAGTGATTTTATGATACATGCGATGATGCATATGGTGCATGGAATTAGAATATCGCAACCAAATACAGGCCCGGAGTCTGGAAATCCAGCAAATCGACATTTCTCAATAATCATCCTGTAGGGGCCTAGCATCTCTAGCTGTGATACCCCTCTTCAAGGTAGGTATTAGATCATAGCCTACACAGGTACGATTTACGCAATGATGAGTTTCTTGCCCTGACCTGAACACTCTCCTTATTCTTCTTCCTCGTGTTCAGTTATCGTCGTGTAGAGCTGCAAGAATGGGTGTCAAGTGCCTTAGCCCAATCTTGCCACCATCTAGCTGTGAAAATCAAATCGACGAATTATATAGGTATTCAGAGCCATGGTACTTGATAATGCCACAGAAAGCATAACCTTGCAGCCAATGCCTCAAGAAGACTGAACACGTCAATCAATTTAGAACAGATGGAGAGAGACGCCATGGAGAACGTATCCCTACCTCGCGTTGCGACAGGTCGATAAGATACTTGGAATCTTTACAAAGCAAAGTTTATTTTGATACTGATAGGTAGTTGCAAGCTACCTCCAGCTAATTGCGGACCTGAATGAAACGTAACGAATTCTTGTACCCAGAGGTGGATCGAAATTGCACAGTCGGAAAGGTGCTGAATGATCAGCATAGTGAGAATCCATTCCGTGAGCCAAGTGAGAAGAATGATAAACTGTTATCGAAAGAGGGCTCGCGGGGAAACGAACTCCTTTTAGATTCAGATGGAATTGTATATCATTGCTAATCTTATTGCCATCATGTATCCAAAAACTTGCTGAATTTCTGAATTCTGGTGCACTGGGTCGAGTCGGATGAGAAGGAAGTGAACAAAGAAAACTTCAGAGGTAATCCTCAGCCCGTGATTTCCATATACGTTTGTAAATTATGCTAATCAAGAAAAATCCCTCTTTGGCCTTTATCTTCGCATCGCTTCCCTTAGAAAGCGCTTCTAATCGCCTCTTCTAATCATTGCTTAGAGATTTCGACGAAGCAGCCTCCTTAGGTCATGAAACATCATAATCCCGTCCTGAAGTGATATTTCGGCTACGCCAACATCTGCCTATCAGACGAAATGCTTGATCGCTGGCTCTGATGTTTTGCCTGTTTCTCCAGCCAGATCTCAAAATTCAGTTGAATGCAGAGCAAGAAAAACTGGTATTGCTACAGTTGTTGGGTTTTTATGAGTGAACTTTGAACTTGGGAACGTTAGCAGAACAACAGAATCCCCCAGAATTCGGATCGATTGCTACGATTATTCAGATGCGAGATAAATACGTAAGTTTAAATTTGAATATTCATCTCATTAATTTCCTGTTTCAACCTAACGTTTAGACAGCCAAATTTAGTCGCATTTGGAATCATTGATACAATTTTAGGGGTTTTAGAGTGAGCTTTGAATCTGGGGACAGTAGCAGCTTCCCCAAAAATTTGGATCAATTACTCTGTATGAGATGCCAGATAAATACGTAAGTTGAAATTTGAATATTAATTTCATTGATTTACTGTTCGAACCAAACTCTTGAATATCCAAATTTAGACGGATTTAGAATAGAATCACTGCTTTTGATGCAGTTGTGGGGTTTTATGAGTACACTTTCATCTGGAGACTGTAGCAGAACACAATAATGTTTATCAGTTGACTCTACACGTATCTCATAAAAATATGTGAGTTAAATTTTCGATATCAATTTTGTGAATTTCCTGTTTGACAAAACTTTTGAATAGCCAAACTGTTCTATTTAGCCACCGTAACTTCGATTAAACTATCATTCTATCGAAATCTTTCTATACAGCTTCGTTATAATCGACCAATTTAGCTAAGGATTCGCGCAAGGGATCTTATCAACACATCAGTATGTTGCAAGCTCACATACATTATTCAGTCAGAGAAGATCACTTTTGCAAAGAAGGCTTTATAAAGCTCTTTAGTAGCATAGCATTGCTATCAAACTGGAAAACTTTGCTTGAAAACTCAAAACCAGCAAAACTAGTAAATATATAGTTGTTCAGAGAAACACAACTTAGAATTACATCAATATGTAGCAAGTTCGCATACAGAACTGAAGGTTTTATAAAGCTCTTTTGTAGCAAAGCATTGCTAAATACTAACGAATTGGAAAACTTTGCTTGAAAACTCAAAACCAGCAAAGTTAGTAGATAGAGAATTGTTCAAAGAAACACAACTCGGAATCACATCAATATGTAGCAAGTTCGCATACAAAACTTAAGGCTTTATAAAGCTCTTTAGTAGCAAAGCATTGCTAAATGCTAACGAATTGGAAAACTTTGCTTGAAAACTCAAAACCAGCAAAATTTGTAAATATAGAGTCGTTCAGAGAAACACAACTTAAAATCAAATCAATATGTAGCAAGTTCGCATCATAGTCTTTTGGAAAACCCTTGCCCCAAAGGGTTCTTATCAATAGACTATGTTCGCATGCAAAACTTAAGGCTTTATAAAGCTCTTTTGTAGGAAAGCATTACTAACGAATCAAAGAACTGAATCATGATTCATCAAAGATAAAGATAGGAAAACTCTTGGATAGGAGAAGCACTTCAGATCTTCTTTGCGTTATTTCAATTCTTATTCTTATCTATTTCTGCTCATGCTACATGCGTTGAAACTCGTAGTTTTGTATGGAATGAAATTTTCATCGGCTTTTAAATCTCCACCTATTTTATCCAACTGTATAGCTCACATATTTGACTTCATTTGGAAGCCATTAGACGTTCTAGCTCGTGACATTAAGGTTGTTGGTAGCCAAGTTTAACAATTACTTTTTAAGCTGTGGCCAAATGATGAAACGGTGTTTGATAAACATGGTGTTTTGTTCTCCTATGAAAAAATGCGTTATCCAAAAAGTTTACATCATTGATGATTTGTTATTTGTATTGTCTAATATCGCATAATATCACATATGATTTGATATATGATATAATATAAAATATAATTTGATATATGAAATATGATATAATGAATATGATGTATAGTAATTTGTTGAATAGTATCATATGTTATATAACATGGTAGTAAAATACCATATATTCTTCGACGGTGATATAAATCAAATGTGTAGAAAACTACTCATTTTTTCAACACTTAGAATATCAGCCAAGATTCATACATTCTTTGGGACACCCGGTCTGATTTTCTAGCTTTCAAACAGCCAAATAACTCTTTCAATTTGGCCAAAGAAGCTTACATAATCTAATATTGTTTCCAGCTCCAGCTAAGGCCAGAAAGTTAGCAGCATTTGACAAAACTACGTTTGCTTTTCTTCCATCTTTGATGATATTTCCATATCTGAATTAGTGTTTTTCAAACAATGTTTTATAAGTGGCTAAGGAGGCACAACTCATGCTTGATTTTCTTTACATTTTTCGACCTTTAAAAACAAAGTTTTAAATTAATATTTCGAAGCTAGCCAAAAAAGCATTGATTATTAAACATCGCATCTCCGACAAAATCATTTTGACAAACATTTGAATCTTGGTTTTCTTCAGATATTCAAACATTTCAAGACATTTGAAAAAATGTTAATTAAATAATGTTCCAAAATATAGGTAAGAAGCAAAAATATTTTGATATCACTCCTCTAACCAAACAATCAAACTATGCTTTTACTGGTTTTTACTTTTCATTAAATCTTCTATAATTTTCATATTTTCAAACAACGTTTTATGGAACGATGTTTCGAAACTAGCCAAACAGGCAACAAATTATTGAATATCGCTCCTCCAACCAAAATATTTTTACAAATATTTGAGTTTTGATTTTCTCTAAATGTTTACACATTTCAACCAATGTTTATCAAACAATGTTTCGAATCTAACCAGGCATTAGTAGATAATCAGAATCATTAGATCTCGTCTCCAATTCAAGCCCAACGATCAAACAATTTCAGTTCAACATCTGGTTTTTGCTTCTTTTAATCTTCTACACTATATAATTTTCAAACATCGGTTATCAAACAATATTTTGAAACTAGGAAAAGAATAAAATATCATTAGCAATCGATTCTCCAACAAAACATTTGACGAATATTTGAATTTTGGTTTTCTTTGAATTTTTGATGACATTGGCTCGTTTCAAGGTAAGGTTTTTTTGTAGCAGGTACATGAAGGTATACACCAAATCACTATAAAGCCAGTGTTTTGGTTTTCAGGAAATTGAGCTCAATACATGGTAGTAGAGCGTAAATATACACTAATTGGCAGAAAAGAAACAGGAAACTAGACGTTCATCACGACAAGCCTGTTTCTTGACTTCTCACTCATCAGGAGATGTATTAAATCACTATATATGAGGTCCTATCTTGTTCAATGCACCCATTTGCAAATTGATGAGTTTCTGCTTAACTTCATAGCCTTACTAAGGCTGGGTCTTGTTAGCATGCATTACAGCACTAGTAAGAGGTTCTAGTGTGTTTAATAAGTGAGTGAGTTTTGTCTAACGGGATAGCTAGACTAAGGCACTAAGGCTGCACTTTGTTTCAAGCGGGGCACAGTGGCATGTATTACATATAGTAGTGAGAGGTGTTCGTGTGATTATTGCACCAATTCAAGCTACAGATGTTTTCATTTTGAAAATCACTTCCAACCAGACAACCCCTAGATTTTATTACGAAGCATGGTGGTTTAGAACCACGCTGTCCAGAATCTCTAGCACCAGGCTACATAGGCGCACGCCAAAGCACCCGCTTCCTTTACCGCACAATGAAACCGCTCGCGTCAAAGTTGTTGAACAATACATTTTACTTCTAACTTGGTACCGGCCAGCTTTAAACATTGTCGATCCTCTTTAAAATGTGATTTCGACATACGACAGCGTTCTCGGCCGTTTCTAATGGTTTTAGTGTTAGCTATGTTAGATCGACAGGAGTCGGCTTCAACTTTGAATCGATGTTGAATCTGCTGTTTTGACAACCATGTGGCTTTTTTGAAAAGTTATATATAAGCTTGATAAATTTCATCGACTCTAACTGATATATTAACACGAATGACGCACTTAATATGTTGATAAGCTCTATCGGCAACGGGTGAATTGGCATTCCGAGCCATCAAAACTGATGATTAATTTTGGTTGAGTTTTTCATCCCAGAATCGTAAAAAATATTATGAACAAGCTCCTTTGCTTCGAGGTAAAGGTGGATGACTTCATAGGGGTGAGACTGGAAAAGGGTATGGGGATGTGATACCCCTAACCCCAATCAGAAAAAAACATGATTTTGTAGGAAAAATTGATTCACTTTTGCAGGAAAGATTAGGGTATCAGGCATATTTCTAGAAATTAAACTATAACAGTCTTTGGATGGTACAGAACTTCAGTATAGCCAGAAATATCGGAACCATAATGAAACGAACACATAGATTACTTAAGCTTTTCCTACACCATACCAATCATTTACCTCTTTTCTGATTGGCCAATCGAGATAGGCCAACCGATCCACATCTGGGTATATAAATCAGTTAGGTTTCTGTTTCGTTCTCTTTCTGACGTATTACTCTGTTGAGTGTCAGACGAAAAGCTTAAGTAATCTATGTGTTCGTTTCATTATGGTTCCGAAATGAAACTATCTTTTGATTTTTAACTGATGTCGTCTAGTAAACATTGGCCACCTCTAAAAGGAAATAATAGGATGCATTGACAACACAACAGTCCTGCAGATACTACCCCTGAATTACCTCAACTGATATGTTTGTTGTGGGAAATTACCCGGTTCTTCCGTTTTTGGCAAAGCATTTTACAAGCTTTCACAAGCAGGGCAGCCATGACTACCACCCCTTACCAAAACCCTCTAGTTTCGCCCCTCATACAAGTAAAAGTATTTAAATTATACATACAGCCTCAATATTTGGAATCGAATTATTATTCGCGTTAATGTGATGATGTTTTAGAAATGAGAATGAACATTTGAACAGGATAGTTAAAATGGTGGCATATTTTATCGTAAAATTTCATTGCAGAATTGATGTCCTGAAACTTTCTAACTTGTAAAGTATTCAAATATAGAGGTATTAGGCAGAAGAAAGTTTGCAGAACAAATTCTAAATTCAGATTTTTAATCCTTTTTAAAGAATATTTTTCGAAAATAGCAATATTACTAACCAAAGTATAATCTTTGAGGTTATCTTTATGTTTGCCCTGCTAGAAGAGTGACGCTACCTAGCTGATGCAGTGATCTCCAAACGATCCCAGATGAACCAAAGCTTGTTGGTTATGCTGCAAGTCGGAGAGCAGACAGCAACCCCACAGTAACTCAATCGTTGACAATTGACATGATAAAACTTTCTATCAAGGGACTGGCACTTAATGCCAGTCCTTAAGAACTACTTCTTAAAAGCTTTCAATGGAATTCAATACGACAAGGCCCTACCCCTGTTAAATAAACTAGGGAAACAGTGGACGCAGGTGACACATGCCAGCATGTAAATTAGGAATGGAATGGAAATAACCTGTCTCCAAAATCTCTTATCTCCTTTCCCTTATTTCCATAATGACCTGTACCTTTAACAGTGTTGAAGCATAAAAACAACCGGCCTACAAACTAATATGTGCTCTAATCAAGTTTCACTTTAAAACGAGGTTAATCAAACAACATAACAGAAAATAATGAATACGAGGCTTTTATGATAATGGTACAATGAACGAGGCAATAGTAAATGGTCGAAATATTCTCGCTACCGTTAGCTATGAGCAATTTACTACCACGGTGTGTTGAAAACAATTGCTGGTTTTGGAACAACTTCCGACCTTTGATGAAGGATTTTGCACGTCTTTAAAAACAATCTCACAAAAGACATGTTGTTGCGAAACATCGGATATCAGAGCATTTTAGCGTGACTTTTTAGAAATTAAAGGGGATTCATTGATTTTGTCGCTAATTCCGATGTACCCACGTCATGCAGGACACCAATCCCTCTTAAGCAGTAAACATGGCGGGATTATCTGTCAAAGAAGGCTTAGCAAGTTTTAACAACTCGTCAGTAGAAATGCGATGTTTCAAGAGGAAATACCGCGATGAGTACATTACTCCACTGTTTTCTGGGTGATGTGCGTGAGTGTATATCTGCTTATCATGTCATAACATGTGTAAGCCCCCTAAAGGCCAATAGGCTTAATTTGCAGGAAGTACACAGTGCACTGATTACTGATTAAGAGTCGTACGACACAGGCTTACATACATTTGGACGCCCAAACTACTAATTGCATTAAAAACTAAGGACGGATGAATTGGAATCACTTTCAATTTGTAAGCATTTTTGTTGAAGTTTGAACACAACTACAGCATGATCAACCTTTTGTAAGTGATTTCTAATTAATTTCGTTTAGTTGAACTTAACTTGCGTATCACTAACTCACGAGAAACTGACTTTGAGTGCATAAGGGCCACACCTCGAAATCATAACGAGAACCATGATTCGCCTTCAATATCACGAATGGCGTTGCCAATAACTAAGGCAACCTCTCCTAGGGGAGTTCATGCAATATACATTGTTATACTCCAAGCCCCTGTCAGCTATGACCGTTTTCTCCTGTCATTTGTTGCTCACTGGACAGTGCAAATGTAGTCTTCCTGCTCCTTATTAATGAGAATTGTTAAAATGCTTTTTTAGGTGACTAGACACGATAGGCCTTTTCACGAAATTACAGAGTGCATCTTTAATCTATTGAGAATATTTCCCATCCATGCCACCCGAAGATGGTGCATACCGTGTCTAACAGCAACCAGTATAGTAGCTATTTAACGACTGAATGGACCCTGAAAATTTGTGGTTACGAATAAATCAGCTATGTTTGCTTCGCCTTCAAGGATACTTTTCCTTTCAAACAACAACTACAAATCTTAAACTAAAATAACTGATGAAAAATGCCGTGCGATTCCCGTATGTAGTCTATGAGTTATAAACCAGCCGGATGTAAACAGATTTCTACAACCAGCAAGTTTCATGGGAAATAAAGAAATGAAAGGGTAATGTTTGCATGGCAAGCTGTGCTTTTTCTCTGTGACTATTCTAAGCTTTTATTGTGTATTTGATGGTGTTTCTTGGAGTCGTAAGAAGTATTATGGATCTGTAGATTTAAATTGGTAGATTTGAAAAATTCCTTCGCTCTTTCATTATCAAAGTTTGACCCTAGTATTTGCAATTTTCAAAAGGTGAAGGACATCTAAAATTACAAAGGTGAGGCATGTGTTAATTTCTCTGAAAATATTTCTTTACTTGATAATAGTCATCCAACGCTATTTTGTAATTTGAGCCATCATACTGGAATTTTCTAAATCGAAGGGAAAGCTTGCATTTGAACTGAAAATCACAGTGCGAAAACATCTATTAGGCATATTGCACAAGCATGGCAGAGGCAAATCTGTTATTCCGGCCTAAAAAGATCTCCGTCCATCCATAGCATTGAAATGAAGGCTTTGATGAAATGCTCAATTCTTTGATGAGATACCATAAGTACTATTGAGGGATACCATCAGTATTATTGAGAATTTTCAGTACTTTGAAGAAAAACCACCAGTACTCTGATGATATTCCCCCACAGTACTAGGCATTTTGCAAAACAGTGGATAAGACATGTTTATCAACACTACCTTTAGATAACCCCTACCCATCAACCGCATTGATTTTCATCAGACTTAAATGTAAGCATATTGCAAGACAGTGCAACTCCTTCATTACGGCCCAAGATAATCTTACTCAGCATATACGTAGCAGAATTGATTTTCTGTTGGCTTTGCAGATAACATAATTTAAAAAGGAATTAAAGACAGAACGATGAATTACATTTGCATCAATTTCTTATCTCTTCTGCATGATATCATTAATAATTCTTCACGCAAGTTATCCAAAGCGTCTTGACGCAAAACCACACAGACAGAATTAGACGCACAACCTTGATAAAAAGCATATGTAGCATGGGATTGTGGGATACTTAATTGTGAAATTGACACTATCTTACCACATATGATGCGTCTTAGTTACACATCTTGTTATGCATGTATTACTTATTGATGAGATGGAAACCAGAGTAATTAAATAGCGCATTTAGTTGTTGTTTGGTTACCTTGTGTTGCATGACAATCTGCATGATCCAATTCTCATAGAGCCCAGATGCCATCTATTGCTGTGTATGTCAAAAAGTCAACTCCCACTTTTCACTCAGTCTCTCGTCAAGCCATTTGGTTCAAGCAATTTTTGATCAGCCACCATTACGGTTGAAGGATACTATCAGTATTATGGAGGACACTCAGCATTTTGAAGGGATACCATTATCAATATGAAGGGATACCATCAGTGCTGTGGTGGGATAACATCACAGTACTTTGGAGGGTGCTCAGAAATGCGAAAGGATACCTTTATTACTATGGAAGAATAACATCAGTATTATGTATTGAGGGACAACATCACAGTACTTTGGAGGGTGCTCAGTACTTTGATGAGATACCATTGGTACTATGGAGGGATACAATCAGTCCTGTGGGGAATATTCAGTACTTTGAAGAGATACCACCAGTGCACTGATGGTATCCCCCGACAACACTGATGATATTCCCGCACAGTACTAAACATCCTATAATACAGATTGTGCACTTCCACAGCACTGGTCAGACGTTACCCAGGGTTATTAGCTATGTCAAAAGGAATAGAACAACTTGATACAATGCCAATTAAGTTTTCTTTTTGGAATCCCTTAATACACATCAAGCTGATAGGATTTCACGCTCTCATTAGAGCTGGTAATATTCTTAGGGTAACGTCTTTCTGGGAAAACTGTAAGTCTTTGTTCCCCTTTCTTTTGAGATTTTTCCCGTCTTTCGCGCGCATTAACATTTTCAAAGGTATCATTTTTGGATTTTGGGTAGATTTCCTTGGTAGAGATGTTTTTGATGGCATTATTCACAAAGACGCAACCCACAGCGTAAACGGCCTACGCTTACGTCGATTCTGTTTAAGCTTAGATTGACTGAGATTCTAAACTCAAGCTTAGCTTTAAGCAGGACTTAATCTCTATACAAGTACCGCCCATCGTACTCAGCTTGAAAAACAATGAGCTTGGTACAGTTGTTCTTAGATGTAGTCCAGTATGCGCAAATTGTAAGGAGATAGGCGGTTTATCCTTTGAGTCCAGTTAGGCCTGTTTTGTAACGCTCTAGATCAGTTGATGGGCTATGCAGCAGATATCCTTATACGATTGTGGCTTAAGTGCTGTTTCCTCTGCACTGTTAACATTATTTTTAGCAAGCATTTTGGTGTATAAGTGAGTTCCTGTTTACCATGCTAACCTTAACATTTTGTCGAGCAAGGCAAAGTAGCTCCGGATAAGCTTGGTGGGCTACGCAATAAACTTTGCTCAAATGAGCGTCGCTCAACTGCTGTTTCCTTAGCACATGGGCATAATTTTCCTGTTTTTGCTCAAGTTGGCAAATACTTTGGTAAATCGATGAGTTTCTGTATAACGTGCTAGCCTCTTACTTCGTTTCCGGTAGGACAAAGTAGGTGAAGCTACTTTTAGACAACTATATATAAAGGGTAACTAAGGATCTAGGAAACTCTGCGCGTGCGTAGTTGATGGTCCCAATATGTTGCACGTTATAAAAACTTACATTTAACTCGAGAAGAGAGTGCCTATCCTGGCTAAAGTGCTCGATATACCTGAGTATAGAGCAATCATAAAGTAGAATGAACACATTAAAAAACAGACATGTTCTTCTGTGCCTCTGAGTTTCGTGCTTACGCAATCATCAGACAGGCTATACTAATGAGCTTGGTACTTGGTACTTGGATTTGTATAGTCTGCCTGATGAGTGCGTAAGCACGAAACTCAGAGTCACAGAAAACATGTCTGTTTTTAATGTGTTCATTCTACTTTATAAAAACTTATAGATAACCTCAGCTTTATTGTCAGCAACCAATCCCTGACCTAGAGAGAAATGAGTTCAGTCAGTTCAGTTCAGAAACAGATGGTATGTCTCGGTGAATAAAAGTTCGAAGCTCTTGCTGACGTGTTATTCACGTGCAGAGCCATTAGACATATCCCTAGGCCTAATTCGTTATTGAAGGTAGAGAAAGCGAAGACTTCTCGTAAAGACTCTCTCTTTGGCGTCGAGAAATTAAGCCTCTACGCAATATGCTTGAAGCTGTAGCTAACCTTCTGATATGATCCAAAAACGCTAATCCAGGCTATAAACATTAAAATACGCTTACAGAAGAGACTGACCCGCCTACATTAGAAAACAGACAGGATAAGAAATAAAAGTTTACGAAGAACGGGTTTGCAAAAGGTGAATGTGGCATTGAAATAAACGTCTACTTTGCTTCAGGAAAGACGGATAGAGGTTTTAAACAACTGGTCATATTTTTTCTCTGACACTTTTACTGAATGTCTTTTGAATCCACTCACGTGCTGGCTAATAGCCTTAAGTCGTAAATAGAGCTTTGTCCTGGCCACAATTATCAGTCATTTCGCTCGTTAATTTCGTTGATAAGAGAGTGGGGATGAGTTAGATTCGATTCTACAGTTGAGCAGATCCACGTCCGTGTTGCAGAAGATCTATTTGGTAATTAGTGTTTCTGAAGAAACCAGGAAAGTGAGACGAGCCTCGAGTTGAGAATAGGTAATCATTGTCCATTTCTGATAAGCACTTTTAGACTTAGTACATGAGTCTTGGTTTTCTGCGTATTAAATTGATGTTACAGCTTCAAACTCTGCATGAGTGATGATATAGAAATCAGATAGAAAACGTTGGAAAAATACAAAGCAAAGTAATACACTTCCTATCCTTTGGTCTATTTAAGAGTTGATTAACAGGTTTCAACCAAAATAAAGTATTTCAGGCAGGGAATTTCGTTACAGACTATTCTTTAGCCAATTTCTTAGATCACCAAGCTCTTTTTCAAAATATCGTAGGTTTGTTGACCTTAAGAAAAACATTTTGTAGCTCTCCGTAATTCCAGGAAAAAAGGCAGAAGGAGTTGTGGTCACGTGGATAGGAAGAACTAGGGTCCCACTACTTTATTAGTTTAGCTATTCAGTGTGTCCCCTCATATCAACATAATCTTTAGTCCACTTGTTTATTCAGTTTGTTCTTTGCGCTTTGCACGTAAACACATACCTTACAAAGTTAGTAATTATATTTACCTCGCAACTTCAACAATTTACCATGCTGAAAGTTTTTTAAAATTGAAACTATTATTTAAAGGATGACTTTAATCCCTGAGGCCATTCTGACGAATCACCCAAAGTCACATAAATGAAAGTGCTTAAATGAATGTCATGATTGTTAGAAAATTCCAACCAGGTTTAGAAACATACAGCGTTTCTTGATGTCATCTTATGTAGTGATGTAGGTCTAGCCCTCACAGCTTTTCAAATTTTCTGCCATTTTGAATCGACCTGTGCAATACTTTCAATAGGTTAATGTAGTGATGTAGGAGTCAAGCCCTGAAGTGAGGGTCGTGAGGGGGTTTGGGGGAACATGGGAACCAGCCCATAAATGGGTTAGGGAACGGGGACCATTCGGCGTAGATCAGGGGAGAGGGGAAATTGCACACTCTGTACTGCTGCAAAAACCTTAGAATAAAATAACAATTGCCAAAAGGAACGTGGGAACAAGGACCCTCTCTATACGACCCTCTGGAGTCATGCTAGCACGTCAAAGAGAAACTAACACGCTCAGATTTGGTTAGATAAAATCAGTTATATCGTTAAAGCTCTATTCAGCATCCTCTCTCTATTAAGCCCCCCCTCTATAATTAGCCCCCCCCATTTCATATAAGAAAGACTACAGTGTAAAGTGAAATGATTTGCTAATAGCTCATGATATATTTCGTCGTAATATTACAATACAAGTTTCTGATTTGATGTGCTTGACAATCAAAATTTTCTTGTCCAGTTCTGTCTTCAACGTTTCTAGCAGCCCCAGGGGTTTTTTTAAGGAAATTTGACTACTGGGCCAAGACTATACGAGGGCCTGCACCATTGTGACCGGAGCTCTTGACTCCCTGAGACCCCTAAGGGCCCATCTACACGAGTGCCCTAAACCTGCCTTATGGCATTCTTTGGGGGATTTAGTAGATTATCACCTCTTCTGATCGTGTAGACGGCATTTTCAACTTGTTTGCCCAATGCAAAGTTAGGGCACAGATGACAGACGCCGCTAGGGCAGATTGGGCCTGCTCTGGAGGTGCTCTTTTTGCCCAAAGCTGTCAGAAGGGATTAACAATTGGCTCTTGCACAGCTTGCTTTTAAAAACGGGGCACGCTTTCGCTGATTCAAAACTGATGATCGAAATGTCGTACGAAGATATGGCAATGTTTTTCCTTGTTTCTTTTTATTTATTAGAACAGAACAGGCAAAATAGAATTCTTCGTATGCTCTGTTTTCCTTCAGTGGCTTTCATTCTTAGAAATTCTGAAATAAGAATCGCAATACTGAGGTATTTTGCAAACATGTATCAAAACAGGCATGCATTGGTGTATCTTAGACAGGACAACGATTTTAATGTATTTTGCTCGACTGACTTGAATATTAGCAAAGACTTGAGCCCGTGCTATAGGCCAGTTAACCTTTAATCAAAATTCTACGATTCTTTTATTTGTTTTATGTTGGTTATATACAATAAACTTCTGACTTCGAACTTGTTACCTAAGAATAAAACACGAGGACGAGGGAGGAGTTGAAAATGATCGCGTGCTTCTAATAAACAATCATTTCTAACATGACAGTTCATGACAGATGTGTGAAACCTCAATGCTGTGTTGATCTGAGGAATGTCCTTACGAATAAGGACGGAAGTTCAGGAATGTGGCGTTGGGCATTCATAGGGCACATTTAGGGCATTTTTAGGGCTCTCGTGTAGATGGAGCCTAAACTCCCAAAAACTTCTTCTGCACTCAATCTTAGTGACAAAATATGATACACTGAAAGATTTCACTATTTACTGCATATTTTTAAAAAAATATTAATGAAAAGAGCCCAAAGTAGAGGGCCAAGGGCCCTAGATTTTGCATTTTTACTGGGCTGGGAGAAGGGCTCACTTGGTCACTAGCCCAGGATTAATACTGTTAAAAATGCCCTGAGCAGCCCTCGAGAATCACTCAGCGCAGTGTTAGTTCCTGAAACTTGACGATTTCACTTGGTTGGGTGCAATAAAACTCAATACTACTACCCATCTAGTTGCTTACTAAATAGAAGTGTAACGCCAAACAACACAAAGTAGGCTACTTTCTCAAATCGACTATCGCCTAGATATCATTGGTTTATGCTCTGGTTTCTAATCATTTAATTGGTTTCACAAATCGAAATCCTTTTATGAAAATATTAAGCCTACTTCTTCAAAATGATACACATCGTTTGTTCCTATGTAAATCATTCACAATACGGCTTTGAAATGGTTATCCGCAAGAGTGTCTTGTTCCTATAGTGATTTGCGCCATCTTTGAAATTGGCCTTTCTTGAGAATTGCAAAATAACGTTTATCAAACATTTATTATCTTGATCGAGAAAGAAGTTGAATAACATGTTGAATGAATTGTCATGAGTCTCGAAGAAAAGGCTTTTCGAATTCAAATGATACAATTTTCTATGCCTAAATAAATATTCGTATCAGGGGAAGTAAAGTGAATTCCGTTAAGGCCAATTTCATGCATAAATCGAGAATCTTATTTGTTTTAGCATTACTGACGAAAATGATTAATAACGATTTTTATGCATGTGAAATCAGTGATTGAATTTGTTGGTAGGATTTTGGCATTGTTTGATGCCTATCTAAAGTATAATTATGATATGGTTTGTGTGCATTCCTGGTGCAAACTAAATTAAATTGTGGGAAAGTTGATTGTCGGGAGATAATGCAAAGGTTTTATTAGCAAAGGTTTCATGGTAACATTTTGAAGAGCTGAGTGATCTAATCAATGTTATTCATTTAGCCTTAGAGATACAATGTTTGGTCACAGCGAAATTGAATAGATCGCCGCGAGACTGAGACAAGACGATCACTTCAAAAGCAATAACAATGACGAAGCGGAACGGTGGCATAGAACTGCGCCTGCAGTACGCAGCAGCCACCATCGGCCTGTACCCCAAAGAACCAGAGAGGAGACCGCGGGCCAGGACAGAAGATGAACTTGAAGAAACAATTCTCAGACCGTCCAGCCCAGAGCCTGTAAGGCACAGAAGGAAACTTGGGAGCATTACATCGGCTATACACCCAGGGTACATCAAATACAGCAGACCCAAGGGTCAAAGATTGAGACGGATGAGGGCAGATATTTATCATTTCTTGGAGGGGTGTAGGACTACTTACAGTAAACTTTATCATGGATTTGTGTGAGTATCTACAACATTCTCATTTCTTCGTCTATCTTAATTAGAATTTATTTTAATTCGATTTCTCTACTGGTTTTCAAGCTACAATCGAGATCCATAACGGGCCTGAGCAAACATTTGATGTAAACAAAGTTTGATTGCTCTGTTTACATCGCTTTGAAATTCCTATGCAAGTAGCTAGTGTCTGTGTTTATTTTGTCGATTCCTGGAGATGTTTAGTCTGGGGCAAAGGGTAGAAGCTGGGTGACTGCGTTATTGAATTAATTGTTTTTGCATGGCTCAGTTGAAAGATTGGAAATAATTTACTCGATATTGTTTTGTTTCCCTAAAACATTGTACTGGGTAGAATTCTTTCCGATATAGGCCAAAATGACGCTTCACTTGATGGCCTTTATAGAATAGTCATCAATCAAAGATGATGATTAGAGAAATCTATTAAGGGTTTTAAGGGAGGCTAAGATCTTGAAATTCAGGGTTTCAAAGTGTTCTTTTTGTTGAGTGGCTAAATCCATTAGTTCATTAGTGCTCATGATTTGATTACTGATCTAATCGTTCTAATTTTCATTTCATCGTTTAATCGTTGATGTATCATTTGTTTTCAACATCATCATTTGATTATTTTTTTATTTAATATTTGTTCAATCGGCCGTTGAATCGCTTATTTATCAATTGTTTTTCAACCACGTCATCTGATTATTTTTTTTACTTAATGATTAATCGAGATGATTTGTGAGAATGAAAATGACCCGAGTAGGACTCGAACCCACGACCTCTAGATTTGATCTCTAGAACGCTACCACTGCGCTACCATCTCCAAATCCTGCTTCTCTTCAAGTTTACTTAATGATTGTTCGATTTATCGTTTAATTGTTTATTCATCATTTATTTTTCAATTCCATAGTTTGAGTGCTCCATTCTTCATTTCGTCGTTTTGACATCACTAAGTAAGTTAAACCAGCTACGCTACGACAGCAAGTAAATGTCAAACTTCCTTCGTTTCCAGGTCTCTACAGCGCTCAACAGCTCTTGATGAGTTTTCATACATATTTTTTGTATTTCCTTGAAAGAAACTACCGCAAACTGTAAAATGGGGGGTCTTTATTCAAAACTTATTGCGGCGTTTAAAAGAAGGGGCGTTAAATCAAAGCATTACACGCATTGCAATTTCAGCTTGAGCTCAGTACTCAAAATCGCTTAGATAGAGGGCAAATTTGATTACTCAAATTGTTTAGCAATTGCTTAGCTTTTTATACTTGAAGATTTATTTCTTAGAATACTATCTCAGAAGTTTTGTACAACAAATGTCAATAGTATCTTGCATACAAAGGTGTGCCGGAGTACTAATATCCACTATAACCTACTTCTCTATGGCTGCTGCATGATTTTCATTGCCAATTAGATCAGAACTAACATTTTCAAATTGCTTAGCATTCCTCTATCCAGTACTGGAGTTGCTTAAGTTTTTGTCTTCTTGAGTACTGACTTGCTTATAAGGCAATTGCTTATAAAAAAAAATACTTGTACAATAAGAAAAAATTCAACAGTAAAGCCGATAATCTTGAATGTAATGTCAGTGAGTTATCCAAATAATATTTTGATGTTTGATCACGTATATGAAAAAGCCTTGTTCAACATTTGCTTTCCTTTTGAAAGACATCGAGAATCCTCTTGAGAAAGAAGCGAAATAATGAAAAGACTGCCCTTATATAGAAACTCAACTACGTTGTATTTTCAAACATAGGACTGACCGAATATCTATTTTCTTTAACGACTAACAAACGATTCTATTTGGCAAGGCAAACAACCTTTTTTTCACAGGGATCTTGGAACTGTATTTGTATTATTCAGGGCTTCTTACGTTATAGTAAATGGTAAATTCAGAGGAAAGCATACAAGATTAGATCTAATGCTAATTTAAGCACCTTGAATTTAGAAAGAAATCTTGATTTATAAATTTTTAATGACGATGCACCAGCCTCAAGTGTTGGCAATCTGTGCCGTCTCAAAAACTGTTGGAGATAAACCCAAGACTAGTCATTATTGCATCATGTTTTTGGTTCGGAATAAATCTAAGCATCTCTGTAATTGTGCAAACACCAAAGAATTCGTTTCTCATTTGATTTTGGAGTAAAAGAAAATTACCTGAGTTGAATAATGAAATCGCACAAATCTGAAAATAATGTCAGTATGATTCAGCCACTGATCCCAAAATTAAGACTGGATTGAACATCTGATGTGCTAGGATGAAGCCATTGGTCGCCATATTGGAAGGTCCAATTCAATACATTGAGATTCCGCTGGGATATGCTTTTTTGACGATTATTGGAATGTTATGAATAATCAACACGAGACTGAATAATCGTGCAGCTATTGTTAACAAACAATTGAGTCAATACAATTTCTTAGGCAGCCATATTGGGAGGCCAAATGAAAGCCAGGGCAATTGGCTTCAAACATTTGACTCCAGAAACCAAAGAATGCTCGATCCAGTCTTTGTATTGAGATCAGTGGATTCAACTAATCAGTCTGCTCTTTGCAAAATTCAGAACTGCTATGCTACGGCCTAATCAAGATAAACAAACTTATATTAGCACTTCGCGTTTGTGAGGTGTCAAAAATTCATTCATAACATATACTACGAGACTTAAATTGACGCTAGCCGGCGAGTTTTTTAGAAGATTCTTTGTATCTTAGTAAGTCATTCCAATAATATAATTACGGAACTATGAAGCTAAGATGATCGTACAACCGTACCTGGAGACAGTTGCAGCTGTTATTAAATGATAACGTAATTTTTTCGTATTTTAGATTTCTTCTTATTGTTGCAAGCTTGGCTCTGGCTATTTCTCTATCCATGGATGATTTTAAAGACAATCATAAACTACGCTACGCAATGCTCGTCACGGTAAGTTTCCATGTTCTTCCTACGATATTTTCTCAATTTCCAAGCATTACCTCTTCGATCACAGCTAGGGGGTACTTAGTAAATTCTGGGTTCTAGGTACGTGCCATCCAAATGGTTGAATTTTTCTAGACGGTTTTGAATAAACATTGGTACCCTTTTCGCGATTTTGGTATAAATATGGGTCTCAAATTTTCAAAAAATGGTTGGAATGTCGGTTTAGGTATTCACCAAGGTTTTGGCAAACATTTGGGTCAGAAATTTGGGCCCCGTTCACACTAATCCGTTTTTGTGCAAAAACGGAGAGAAAAATCTCCGTTTTTGTAAAAGTGTTCACATTGACACGAACGAAAGCGACACAAAAACGGAGGTTTTCGAAAACGGTCTCCAGAGTGGATATCTATAGAAACGAAGCTTTTCAAAAACGCTGAAAAACAATGTGAACGCACAAAACCGAAAGTTTTTGAAAACGATATATTAGGAATTCACAAAAACAAGTGATGTGAACGCACAGAAACGAAAATTTCTCGATGCGTTTTGATCTAATGTGAACAGGTAAAAACGATGGTTTTTCTCTTCGTTTCTGTACGAAAACGGAATGGTGTGAACAGATAGCTTCGACACTACAAAAACGAATAATGACAAAAATGGAGTAGTGTGAACGGGGCCCACGTGCCACCCAAAACTGGATCAAGTACCCCTCCCCCGGGATCACAGTGTCTATTTCAAGCTGAATTCATAAATCCACAATTAAGCAGTTCTCAATGACGCAAGCTCTTTAGAATTGTGCCTTGGATCAACCACCGCTTCAATTAGATAGGTAGCTAAATCCCAAAGCGTTCGTTGCCCTCAAACTTACAAAAGGTTTTCTTTATATCGCTTACACCAATGCGTGCTTTGGGATTCTGCTACACATCGTGTCAACACCGTTGCTGGAGTTACACTATGCTGGATTGCTATCGAAGCGGAGTGAAACTTGAGTGCGCAGTTACATTATGACGCTCTTTTTGCTCAGTGCGTAATACTCCTACGCATTTCTGACGAGGTTTTGGGTTGCACAGTAACGAAGTGATGCCTCTGGAGCGAGTTACGTATCGGATTCATGCAATTTCACGACAACAGCTACACTACAGAGTGACTCTCAGACTGATTTTCATACGACCTCTAGAGCGGAGTAAGTTTCACTTCTCAAGCGTTATGAATCGGATTAATGCGGAGTGGCGTAACTGCAATCCCTATCCGATATGAAAGTTACACTGGTCCGATTGCAAGGAATCATGAGGTGTGGTCACATCGAGAGGAAGGACCAGGGTCGCATTGCTCGATTAGTTTACCTATTCAGTGGGCCCTTTGTGCTTAGCACATAAACCCATACGTTGCGAAGATAGTAAGCGTATGTGCCTATCAACTATCAACAACTATCAACATCAACTATCAGTTCGGCATGTAACTCCAGTCTATATTGTGGCATGTCTTAGTCAGACCGATTCGCACTTTTGCCTTGGGTCTTTCATAAGACTTTGGATCTAGCACAATTACATTCGGGTCTATCGCTGTATTGGTTTTTCCATTATGGGTGGACAAATAGATGAAGTTGGGATGCTCAAAAACATACCGCCATAAGATTTTTGTTGTAATCACTATTCATAGAAAATGTTTCTGTCTAATTCATCACAAGAGTTCGTTGATTAAATAGTAAAATATGAAATATTGCAGTCAGGTATTTCACAAAACTGCTTTGAACATGGGGCTGTGTTAAACTTTATAAATTTCATCTACGAAACTATATCAGGTCTACGAGACCATTCTTTCGGTCTACGTCTTTTGGGTCTGAGTCTGACTTGGACAAAACCCGTTACATTTTTTCTAAAATTCATTTGTAAAGCACTTTCGTCATTGGAAGGGAAGCTGATCCATCGCAACAAAGCTTCACTAGTGGAAGTGTGTATTTATTTCATACACCAGTGTTCCCACGATATCAAATGAGATTATTATAAACATTTGTCTTTGTAGGAGTATCTACTGCTGGTGATTTTTTTGGTTGAATATTTCCTTCGAGTTTGGTCATCCAGTGCTCATGGACATTACGGGGATGTTTGTGGAAAACTGAGATACATTTTGACTCCTCATATGCTTATTGGTAGGTCCATGCTTTTCTTTAACCATAAAATATATTTTTCTGGGGATATATTATAAATCAGATGTATTATCATATATTATACATTGTATATAATGTATGATATAATCATATATTACATCATATATTACATAATATATATGCTCCAGACAATCAATCTTATTCAATTCATAGTGGCTCATCAAACGTGTCTATTTTTGGCACATATGGTACTTGAATGGTGATTACTTAATATCATTGCTATCATAAGAATTCAAAAGAAAGTAAATAGAATAGCTTTTTAACCTTGTAAATGTTGCTAGTCATGATGCAATGGGATTTCATTCATTTTGGGACAAAAAGTTCCATTTAAGATCATTGAAAAATTCATGCTAGAAGTGCTTAAGAATCTTTAAGTGACAGTATTAGATTTTAATTAACAACTTTTTATATTTCTAGATTTAATAGTAATTGGTTGCTCTATTGGTCTGATTATTGCCAAGCAGTTTAAATTGGATCCCAGAACTGAAAGGTATTTACTTTCAAGATATCAAAAATGGTGGATAATTTTTCTTTGTTTTCGTTCTTTCATTCACCCTGCTGCATTTGGTTCATACTACCAAATATAATGAAGTTCTTTATCAAATCTTTATATCAAAGTCTTCAGTTTTATCTTTATATAACTAGACTTTATCATGAATAAAATCTTTTCGAAACTAGAGACAGTTGATTGCACTATTGATAGTCGACATCGTCATTGGGTAAATAATACATCAACTTCATATGTACAGAAATGTATGTCTGTAACATCTATCTTTTATAAACACTCCGAGTACTCGTTGCATTGTTGTCAGAGTGACAATTCTAAGGTGGATTTGATCGTGTTTCTTAGAGTTGTAAAATGTATTCTGGATATGAAAATCGAAATTTGTGAAACTAAAAACATTTCTCCACTCTTTGATAATCAAGATGCTTCAGCTAAACACTAGATTCGTAATTCTCAATACGTGTAAAACATGTAAAATCGCAAAGGTGAGGCAAGGGGCCGTTTCTTTGAAAATATTTCTTTACTTGATAATAACCATTTAACGTCTCTTTTTGTAATGGGAGATATCTAACAAGACGTTTTAGAATCGCAAGAAAAGCTAATGAAATCTGTCATGAAATTTGCAATCTTGCAAAACTTTCTGGAGAAAATAATGTGCTCTGATAATAATGAACCACTTTCTTTTGCGCAGAGCTTCAGACCTCTACCTTCAAAACTACATTTTTGGTGTTGTCAGTTTTCCTAGGAATAATTACGGTTGTCTTGTTAGTGTGATGAAATTATTCTGGACATATGATCCAGATAACCCGAGTTTTAATCCTCGAGGAACTTTTGACATTCCTTATCTTGATTATTGCTGCTTCCTTATTTAAGTATGTGGTAATGGTATGTGTTTCGTCATCAAAAAAGTGTACTCAAGTATTTTTGATGCTGTCTACTGTCTCCAGACTCGAAATTTGCTTCGATTGCAGCTGGATATAGAAAGTAGTGGTTGCAAGCCTGATAGAGTTCTGAATGTATCAAAGCTGTATTTATCCTTTGTATGTCTTTCATACAAAATTGTTATTTTACTTACTGTGTTTATGGGGTAATGAGTTTCATTCAATTGATCTTATGTCTTTCTAGAATGATACATGTTCTTCTATTGATACGGTTGCTGCGGATGGATAGACAAAATGGATCGTTTTTGATGTTTCATAAAGTCATTCTAAAGCATAAGAAGGTAGGTTTAAGTCTTCAATCTCCATTAAAGATTTCTACAAATTATCAAAATTGAATCAATGAAGCAAGCCAAGAGCAAGCGTGATACAGATGCAGCAATGAAGCAAAATACTGCATAATGCTTGTGCTTCATGTCTATGATCTATGCTCAGGTCACACTTATGCTTACACTTTCAACTAAATCTTATGCTTGTTGCTTATGCATGTGCGTATGTTATGTGATATATAGTGTGTAAATACACTTGAGAACAAAGAGGTCATTAGATCATTTTTCATTCTCACAAATTAATTCGTATAAGTATTTGAATACTTTATACTTTATGCTTTGTGCTTTGCTTCATTCTTTATGCTTTATGCTTTATGCTTTATGCTTTATGCTTTATGCTTTATGCTTTATGCTTTATGGTTAGCATAAAAACAAAAACCAGAATTTCTAAGCTTTCGATGAAAATTCATGAAGAATCAGTTTTCAATATTGCATGATACCACATTGATTGTTCACGATTGCAAAATTGACATTCATTGCAGCTTTTTGCAAACATGATGCTAAAAATTTTGGATGAAGTGAATTTTTTTGTTATTTTCTAAACATAGCTCTGAATTTCTGTGTTTCTTTTCAGGAACTTCTCACTTGTTGGTACATGTGTTTTATCATGATAGTATTTGTCAGTTTCGGGGTTTATGCGCTGGAAAATGACCCGAAAGACTACACCCTCAATAATTTGTTCAATGGATTCTACTGGGCTGTTGTAAGTATTGCTCATTTACCTTTAAGAATTTTTGTTTATCAGGTTTTTGACCAGTGAAGAAGCTCAGAAGAAACTTAGTACGATAAACAAATGCGTGAAACAATTTTGATTCATTAATTTCTGAAACGAAATTAATAATGAAAACCAAAACCCATGTTACCAAACTTGCTGCACTTGGGCAAAGTATCTAGTAACTACATCAGAACAGAGAGATGGTAGCTCATTGTCATATGTTATTAGCATGGAAATAGTTTCCTCTAGAGCTATGGTAAAATGCAGCTAAAGTAGTGGGAAAATGTAGATATCTCATCTTGCACAAAGAGATTGTGGTTTTTTATCAAACATATATTGTTTATAGTTGCTCAGATAGTTGGATATTGGTCCGTATGGCTACAAACATACGCCAATTTACTGTCCTAATAGAATCGTGTTTCTCTTTCAGATTTCATTAGCCTCTATTGGGTATGGGGACATTAGTCCAAATACAGCAGTTGCAAAGCTTTTGGTATGCTCCATTGCTCTTGTTGGCACAGCTTTCTTCGCTATGCCTGCGGTAAATACATTTTTATTTCTACGATATTCACTTGACTTCAGAAAAATACCATACGACATGGCTTTGGAGCATTTAGAATCTCATTTCATTTCTTTGAAAAGCAGTTTTAGAGATGATGATAATGTTAATATATATTCTCTTTTTGTAGGGTATCATTGGCTCTGGCTTTGCTCTTCAAGTGGCAGAACACGCAAAGGAGAAACATGCAAATAGAAAAAGACGACCAGCAGCAATTCTAATACAGGTAAACTTCCTACTGGGTTTCCCAAAAGGATGCAGTCTTGTTTCAAGGCTTTGTTTGAAATTATACAGCTTCATGATCAATGATGATTATATCAAATTAAGTAAGCTTCTTCAGCAGATGTAAGTATGTATTTAATGCTTTCAAATCCAGCTTGAATTCTTCAATCTCTTCCAGTCGGTGATATTTACAAACTTCAAGCTCATGCTTCTACGCAAATCGCGTTCGAAAAATTCGCCAAACTTTACTTTAGCCTAGTGGCTCTTCTTTCAACTGGTGAAATTTGTTGGAACTCTATCAAATCTGTTATAACCGTTGTAACCTGGTAAAATAGAGTACTAATTTTGTCAGAGTTATTTTGTTTCGCATCATTATGTTTCGCTGCTAAATCATAAGAACCTTTCTCTTTAAACTTAATGAAAATATTTTGTAGAGTTTTTGGCGAAGATTTGCTGGTGACCACGACATGCATTCAACATGGTTACGTCACATGATAAACAGAGAATCACGCAGAATCACAAAGCAAAGAATCATCAAATCACATGATGTTTTGCATGGCAACATCCCTATTTCTGCAGTTACTGGTAAGATATAATTAATCTTCAGATTTCAAGATGCTTTTGATATTGAATATAAACCTTAACCCCAACCCCAACCCTACCTCCAACCCTTACCCCAATCTTAACACAAACCTCAACCTAAACCCCAGTTACACTCCTTGCATTTACTTTGTATGGGAAATTCTTTGCAGCACACGAAATTCGGGTCTCAGCAAAAAATGAGATTGGTCTGTGCTTGCTTATAATACCATCCGCAATTTTAGTGGCAATGACCTTCTTGGTTATCACATAGTCAATAGAAGGAATGGTCTGGAGACCTTTACTTGGGTGTCTTTGTTAACATTTCCCAACCTTCACCATGCACAAACCCATCGTCTTATTATTGTTTCGTCTAAATGGACAGGGTTTAGCAACTGAATGTAAATATTTCTTATTGGCCGATTGCTTAATGTGATCTGGTTTGAAATCAAATATGATTCGATGGACTATATTTTTGGTCATTCATAAAGCCATATTCTAACTGACTTAACAAAATTCTGTGCTCAGTGAAGACCAGTTCATTATTAAAAATGAAACTAAGAAATGAGACAAGAGGATTCCAAACTATTCCAACTTTAGTCCTAATGACTATGGTTGATATCAATTTTCTTTTCTTCTATTTGAGGGAATCATTCTTTTTGATCTTGTAGGAAATGACATGGGGCATCAGTCAGTTTTCTCCAACGGAAATCCAAATTTACCTGTTCAGTTAAAAAAGTGAGTGCGTCCAAAAAATTTCAATGTAGCTTCAAACTTCAAATTTCAAACTCCAAACTTCAAAATATGTTTGCAGCCAAAAATCCTTGTTGGTTGGGAGTTGGATGTTGGATGTTGTGCAAGTCAGATTATGGGCAAATCAATTCATGAATGTCCAATAAGATCGAAAAAGCAATTTACCAATCCATTTTGTTCCACCTCATGTCACACTTATTTTCTTTCACCCATTATTTCAACTGTTTTCCCATTATTTGCTGCTATTTGCCCTTTGTTCATCTTTGTCAAGTTATTTCCATCAACACCGCTAAACCAGACATAAAAAGAATACGTTGTCTTTTCGTATTCACATTGTTACATAAATTGATAATTAAGTTATACACCATAGCTAAATTAGTTTGGGGAGTTTTCGTTGCTAAGAAGCTAAGAACCTTATTTTCAAACGCTTCCGGGTAAATTGTTTGTTTGATCTTCCTACAGAACTCTCAGGGTAGCTCGCATCAAATGTCAATATATTTTGAAAGTTCAATTGTGTGATCAATCTCTTGACCACAAACTAATATTTCACTCGCTGTTCTTGCAACTTCTTGGGCGCTCTTTATGTCTCTTGAGCCATTTTACTTTTAGAAATGAATGGCTCGACTACAAAACTCTAATTCAATAATGATTTTTAACTATGCATCATCTCATACTTTGCGCATTTGAAAATTTCTGTTAAATTTTCGCCCTAAACATGTATTTCATCATTATTATCATTCTTGCACTCTTCAACTGTCTTATGAAACAGTTGCTCTGTCATTCGTAAATTGCACATTAAAAACTAATGATACTGTAATAATGCAAGAATAATGCGATACAATTATATTTAATGATCTTGCTAGCTTTTGCATGAACCCTTCTGAGCCCTGCAGGGCGTGTTATATTGATTTATAATTCGGTGAAATAGAAGTAACTAGTTGAGATTAATTTTCAAATTTTCTAAATTTAAGACCATTTATCCTTCGATTGATTCAAAATCGCACTCTTTAATCAACTAAGATGAAAAAATGCCGTAATCCTCTGGTTGTTAAACCAAATTTATTTAATTAATTTCAACAATTCAAATCTTCCTTATTCCTAATTACTTAAGATATCACTTAACAATATGTAGTTAGGATTTATAAGAAATAGATAGTCTTTAAGCGGATCAAAGCTTTGAAGCTGTATTAAAATTTGAAACTGAGGATGGCAAAGAAAATCGAAACATAGCGAAACATAATAACTACTTAAGCTTTGCGTATGACACTCATCAGAGTAGTACGTCAGAAAGAGGAAAAACTTGAAACCTAACGAATAAAATCGGAAACGTTGGAACCCTATTCAGAGCACTTTTGGTTGAACTATTTTCTGAAAACTCTCCCATAATTGACACTTGTAAAGCCTACTAGGGAAAACAGCCTGATGAAACTAAATAATAGTATCGACTTACACATTTAGAAATATGAACGATGTTTAAGATATTTTTCAAAGCTTTTAAAAACTAAGACAATTTTTCAAAATTTCAAAACATTTTTTGCGCATTTCAGGTTGACACTGGCCGAGAAAAATGCCCTACGATTTATTAGAAGACTCAAAATAAGAGCTGCAATCAAAATGTTCAAGGTTAGATTCGCTAGTTTTATGATGTTTTGTATATATGTCAATTGAGCCAAGCCAAAATAGTAGCCTGGAACTAAATCTCTAGCATAAATAATCCATTTTCTATCTCTGCGAGCATTACGATCCTTGCGTCAAAAGAAGCCACAGATCACAAATTTGTACGATCCTTGCGATCATATAGAAACCAGGCTTAAGCTACAATCCCCGCCAAAAGTAGTTGGAACATCCTTGATTTCCTTACCAAATAACTACATCTTTAGCTTTCCTAGCTTTTTATTTCCAATCTAACCCCCCCTCCCCCCTCAAAACAATGTTGTTTACAAAAGGAACTTAATGAGACTACACCAAACACTAGCTGAATGTTATTGGGCTATCATTTGTTATCAGAAACAACCTTTTAAAGGGGGGAGGGGAGGGGGTAAAATGTAGAAAACAGTAAAAATCATGCAAGTGTTCCAAGAATTTTGGCGGGGATTGTAACTTGATTCACCAGTATCGTGGTGTGTAAGATAGTATCTTGATAAAAATCCAAATTCAAAACGCATCGGAGTCAATAAGATAATTTCAATCTTAGAAATGACTCGACACCATAAGGACCATTAGTGCACCAAAATATCATCCTACCTTGGACATTTTATTACTTGATCTGAATCTGGACTATATCTATGAGAAGATACTTGGAGTTGGAGTAAAGACATTGGAACAAAAAAGACTTAGAACAATTCATAACATTTCAGTGCTTGGTCGTTTTGAATGTTAAATATGTCTTAGTGATGATGTCTTACTAATATTGTAATGGTGAAACAAATGTAAAGATGATCAAAATTATTGTTGTTTTATCATTTGTTTTGATATGTCTATTTGTAGCAAGCAAGAAGACCATACGACGAGAGAGATATATTAGACCAGTTTGCTTCTGGACAAATTGAGATGTTTGCAAAGCTCAGGCAATTGAGTTCAAAGTAAGCTAGTTTGTGTTTTCAATTTTACAAATTTAGATTAATACTTCAAGAATGAAAAATATCACGAAAAAAATCACAGAGAATTACTGTTAAACCTTACTAAGATTTCTTGATAATAAGATATGTCATTTATATATTACTGAAAGCTATCTAATTGTACAGTTGTTGTAAATATCACTTTATCTGTATGTATTGAATGTGGTTTTAGTTATTTGAAGATATGCTTCATCAATACAATATGTTGAAGATTCCTTTTCCTTCTTTTAGGGTAGACAACGTATCAACAGCAGTCGGTAAGTTGATTGTAGATAATATCACGCTTATTGTAGATAATATCACACTTATCGCAGATAATATCACACTTGATATTGTTTCATGAAAATGCAGCTTAATTATAAATCTTAAGGTAAAAATGGGAATGGGAAAGGACATTTTGAATTTTGAATTTGATTTGATTTGATTAAAGACCAATCGGTAGAATAAGTAGACAATCTGAATTTCGACAATCCATGTTTATTTCATTAAAATTATGACATTAGTCCTTGTTATAGTAGTAAGTACGTTTCGACTCTTTCGGATTGTCTACTCATACTACTGGTCGGTCTTTAATCAAATAAAATTCAAAATATCACAATTGTTGTAGATAAAACTACAAATTAATTGTCAAGATATTCAAGAAGAAGACCAAATGTAATTCTTAAAAATCAGGGAGATTGTAATTACTCGAATGCTATTAGCTATTTTGACAAATCATGATAGTTTAAGTTTCCAAATCGTTTCTCTTCCTCAGGAAATAAAGAAGTGTCAAGTGAATTAAAAGAAAAGATTGTAGGACTCGAAGAAGAGGTAATTTTGCTGGAAAACTTAGCTTTTACTTCAATCTATACCTATACTTTTCTGCCATACATGCCAATACTTCATACTCCATGGGAAACACTCGAGCATTTCTCTGGCAGAGTTGCTTTTCCAAGAACAATTTGCAACTACCAAAAACTATAGAATGTACTCAGATTCGTAGACAATAGACTTAACTTGAGGAGAAGCAGGATTTAGAAAATCAATCGAGATAATCCTGCTTCTCCTCAATCCTACTTCTCCAAATTCTGCTTCTCCTCAAGACCTTAAATTCTTTAAAAGCTTGAAATTTCATTGAAAAATTCGAAATCCATCATGGCTGAATTGAATAAAAACATCTAGGGAAGGTTTATAACAAAGAATAGTAAATTCAAAATTGGCTTTATGAAGAACATTTCGAATAACTGTAACTCGTACACACTTACTACGACTTTTTAGAAATTATGTAGTCATCAGCAAGACATTTCATCTTTTTGGTCTGCCATTAGTGCCATTGCAAACATAACTAAGCATTTACAAGTAAGCAAATGTGGATTTATGACGAAAGTTTCCATGCAAGTCTTAAGTTTTGATGTTTTTATTTTAGATGTCAACCTTTCGGGAAGACATCGTCGAAACCAAGACCTTGCTGCAGGAGCTGTTAAAGCGCATACCACAGGAGAAAGTCCCGGATGAAAATCAGAACAATGATCAGGACAACCGCCAATCTAGAGTGTGATCACGTGACGCAGTAGCATGACGTAATTCCATGTTACCACAGGGCGCTGAGAAGTACGCCAATGCGTTGCAATGGGGATTGCATGCACCCTGTGAACATAAAGCACTGACAAGAGTTGAGTCTACACTGGCGGAAATTGGATGGCAGTGGTAACTCATTCTACTGCAGGATGCCTCCAAAATGAATCCAGGTCACGAGTTATAAAGCAGAAATGGGTTGCCCGTGCAGCTGCTACACCAAGCTACTGCAATCTTTGGAAGTTTGCACGGTCGAGAGAAGGCCAAAACTTTGCTGCACGTTCAAATGGACGTCGCATTTGACGTGGCATTTGATGTGATCGAGTACAGCATCCAGCAATAAACTGCAGTAAAAGATGATTGCACACAAAAGGGATATTCAGTGCCTCTCAGCAACTTAATAAACTGGGGTGATGCTTCTGCTTTTTGAAATCAATCGTTTTTCTCTACACCTTTGAAGTCAACTATGACGTACCCCAAAAATAATGCTGGAACATGTGTAATTTGTGTGTCTAAAAATTTATTTTTGTAAAGAAATTCGTTAGTAATTCGTAGCATCCTTAGGCTATCTAGGCCCTCTTGCTAAGACTCACAACTCTGCTAGAAATCCTTATGTTTTGAAGAATAATATTCCAACAGAGCTATAGCATGCGCAATTGAAATCATTCGCATGCGACTTGGAGACGAGTTTTCCACGAATTTTAAAAGGTTAATTACGAATTTATTCAAGTAGAAAAGAAGGATCAACTTACTGTTTATAAAAGTTTTTATAAAATTTTGCAAAAATAATTTCGATATCGTAATGGTGTCATATGGTGTTTACTACGCATTTTATGAGCATAGTCATGCGAGAGAGATGGTCTGTAATTAATAATGGCTTGATGGTAAAGGTTTTTCCTGAAACCGTTTTATTTTCATTGTTTACGTTTACTTCATGTCAAGTTTTCAGGACCTATTTCATTGTGCTATCGCTCAGAATTCTACCGTCCTAACATTATCTTAGAGCATTTCTTTTATGATATTGAGTGAGGGATTTTCTGTTAAACGTGCTAATTTGACTAAGGCTGAGCCATGTCTTCAGCATGGGTATGAAAGCTTTATACAAATGAAGAGACAAATGACGGATGATAGTACAATATCGATACAAACAGTAACACAATAACGTATCAAGCTAGCTATATGAGGAGTGCCAAAGCCTTCACTGCAAATAGTACAGAGATGAGGTCTTTGTGTGTTGATTACGCACAGTTGAGATGAAAAAGATCAATTTGAAAATTAAAGCCTACTAGAAGACCCTCTGTATCAAACTCCAGGTGTATGTTGGTCTAGAACCAATGCGGACTAAAATGTCTGGCATTAAGCTGCTAAGATCTATGCTAAAGCATCTACTTTTAGACGCGTAACCAAGGTAAACGTATAAGAATCGTAAAATCCAAACCACAAACCAAGCAAAATATTGCAATAGGCCCACAATCTAAGTATGCACATAATGATGTTGCCTTGAAGAGTCCAGTCTCACTTAGCCTTCGTCGTGCTCTAATGAATACACGTTTTTTATAAGAACACTTGACTCTGGCTTCAGCATGTCATTTCATATTTCTAAGTTAATTGTTCAACAACTTAGCCTATCACTTCCTTTCCTTCTCAAAATGTGCTTTACTGGGCAAGGGTTTCATATTGGCAAACATATCTTGTGTTCATTTCAAATAGTTTTGGAGACAGCAAAATATTCTGACCAAAAACTCAGCCTGGTATTTCTCATAGGGGTCTTCTTTATAAAAAAAATTGCATATAAAGTTAATCTGCAGTTTAGAAAGAACGTACAATGAATTTTAAGTTCTCTTTCGTATGACTTTGGCTTGAGATATCAACTAATGTCACTTGTACATATACATATTTGTTATTCAAATCGAAGAATGAAAGAGTGCATTTTTGAGATTTGTCTTTTTGATTATATCCCTTTAAACTGAAATATTATAGTGTTTGGAATTACAACTGTAACTCATCAACTTAACCTGCGTCACAGACACTGACCTTTTATACTTCTGGAAGTGGTAAACTATTCAGTAATAAATTACTGATGAAGTTTACATCGAAACGTTTAAAAGCATGGTTTGATTTTGAATTATTCTTTAGAACTGAAATATCATAGTGTTTGTAATTACAGCTGTAAATCATCAACTTAACCTGCGTCACAGACACTAACCTTTTTCACTTCTGGCAGTAGTTTGGTTCTATGCACAGGCTACATCAACTATGCAAACAGTTATCTAGTAACTTAAAGATATTAGTTAGGAGACGATATCACGAAGACTGGGACTTAGTAATCAGTTTTGATCAGAAGATTTGAATCATTGTTTGAACTCTCTATTTGCCAAAATGGCCTACGGGAAATTAAAAACAAATGTCACTTGGGAAACACAATAAACCGATTGAATTGACTGAGGTGCCAATGATCTTAATACTTTATAGTTGCTGACCGTTTATATCGTTTTCTCGCCGTTTCCTGATCGTTGCTTACTGTTCCTTAATTATTTCTTACCGCCAACAGTTAGCTGCTAACCATTTCCAAATCGTTCCTAATCGTTTTCCAGCGGTTTGTAACCAATTTGTAATCGTTTCTAATCGTTTCCTAATCGTTCCTTACCGTTCCTTAATTATTTCTTACCGCCAACAGTTAGCTGCTAACCGTTTCCAAATCGTTCCTAATCGTTTTCCAGCGGTTTGTAACCAATTTGTAATCGTTTCTAATCGTTTCCTGAGCGTTGCTTAGATAAGCAACGCTCAGGAAACGGTTAGAAACGATTACAAATTGGTTATAAACGGTTAACCGTTCTTTAATTATTTCTCACCGCCAATGGTTGGCTGCTAACCCTTTCCAAATCGTTCCTAATCGTTTTCCAGCGGTTTGTAACCAATTTTTAATCGTTTCTAATCGTTTCCTGGTCGTTTCTTACCGTTCCTTAATTATTTCTTACCGCCAACGGTTAGCTGCTAACCCTTTCCAAATCGTTCCTTATCGGTTTCCAGCGGTTTGTAACCAATTTCTAATCGTTTCCAGGTCGTTTCTTACCGTTCCTTAATTATTTCTTACCGCCAACATTTAGCTGCTAACCGTTTTGAAATCGTCCCTAGTCGTTTTCTAGCGGTTTCTTAACGATTTATAATTGTTTCTGATCGCGTTTACTGGTCGTTTCTTATCGCTTCTCGATCGTTTCTCAATACTTGGTAATGGACTTCAACCTATTTCAAATCGTTTCAAATGGTTTTTCCAAATCGTACATATCCGTCCTCTAATCGTTCTTAACCGTTTCTAGATCGTGTCTTAATGCTTTTAGAGGTTTCTTTTCGTTTCCTTGTCGACTTAAGCCGTTCCTTGGAGATTTCTAGCTGTTTTGATAGCGTTTTTAGAGCGTTTCTAACCGTTTCCTTCCTACACGTAAGTAAATACGGTTTATGCTCGTTTCCTTGTTGATCTCGTTTTTTCGTGTTTTTCCCTACTTGTTTCGTGTCTAACCTTTCGTGTCTACCGTCCCTTGTTGATGAAGGCATATTTTCACACGATTTAACTCCAAAAGGGAAGAAAAGAGGCCATAATTGTGGCATTTCTGTTTACGATACATGAGGGAAACGTTTAGAAACAAAATATTTGTTTTGAAAATTGTATTAGATTGAATACGGTCTGTTGTGGGCTTTATACGTTTGTGGGCTTTTCTAAAGAATGACCTTTTTGTGGGCGCCTTGCTGGAGTTGAAGTGATAATACGACTGTCATCGTTGTTTAAAGAATTGATAGCATTGTTAATTTAATTTTTCTTCGTCAAGGGAAGGTCATTGGACCGTGTGACGCTTTGTGTGAAGTTCCTCGAGATTATCATTCCGTTATTTCTCTTACTCCGCCGATGAGCCTGCGTGTTTGTTATTCGCAAAACACACATGAACCAGCCGAAAGTCTGGACGCTTGCTGTCAATTTATCAGCTCAAAATATGAAAGATCATCGAGCTTTTGTTAACGGATTGTGAATCTTGATGCGGAGGGATAAATCAGTTTCAGGTGTCTTCAACGAACGAACAAATACTCCAGAGTTTGTTTACAAGGATACCTATTATTTCTCTGGATTTGAGAACAGAGTGATTCGGATGTTTGTTCAGGGCTGAAATGTTATCTATGTGATCTGGGAGGTAAGATTTTTGCTTTTTGTTTTTATTACTCCACTTGTTACATTGATAAAATCTTCCGATCCAGCTGACTTCTTCGTGGGCCTAAAATCCGAAAACTTAAACACGTGTGCGTCGATCGAACATTTAATTTGTGTTGTGATGTGCTTTAATTTATTACTTTGGTTTTGATTTGTTGCTTTGTCCTTGCACCATGACCGTCTACTGTTGTGAGTTATAAAGTATTTGAAAAATGAAAGCCGGATCTCAATGAGATATACGATGATACAACTCCTCAGACTTTCCCGCTTTTCCGATTTTAGAAGCAAAATTTAATAGAAAGTACTAGCTCTAGGGGGGGGGCACTTAGTAAAATTTAAGGGAAGGGGTGTCCCAGCAGAACATAAAAGGAGATCCAACTCTATATCAAATTTTAGTAGGGTGAACCAGGGTAATTTGGGACACTGCCTAAATTAAGCTAATTTTTTTAACCATCTTTTCTATACCCAATTCTATACCTATTATTTTGAAAAATTCATGTTCAAGACTACAATTATTTTAACAAATTCCCAAATGATCTCAGTAATGAACCTTCTTAATTTTTCTATTATTTACTATTGTTAAAGAAAACAAAAGAATAAAAGAATCTCGTTTTTCTAAGAAATTCCAGTACTTTGTTATAAAGTACTTTCTCATAAACACAGCGAGAGATAATGGAAATGGCAAAATAGATGTTATGGCCGAATATATTGAATTGGAAAAAATATGTTTCTTTCAGTTACCAAAAGTCATAAACATTCAATTTGATGACTAGCATCAAAAAATAGAAATTCATGCCCCAAGTCTAAATCAAAATAAGATATCATATGAATCACAACCTAGTTTTATTTAGCTAGAAAAATTAAAAGCTTAATGAAGTAAAAACATGGATTACTTAAGCTTTTCATCTGACACTCAACAGAGTAATACATCAGAAAGAGAATTAAACAAAAACTTAACAAATATTATACCCGGATGTGGATCGAAATAGGCCAATCAGAAAAGAGTTGAATGATAGGTATACAGTTTAGTAAACAAATCATAACCCGTTATAAGAGGGCTGACCAATAAGATTACTTAAAGAGTCCTAAGGTGAAACCAAACTTTTTCTGTCCACACCATAGAGGATCCCTAGTTTTTATGTAGACTGATTCCAAAATACTTCAATGAAATTTTTCTTTAACCCTTCTGGTAATTTATTCCAACTAACAATATGGAGAAGGCTACTTGTCTGTTGACTCTACTTGTTATTTGAAGTATGTTGGCAAATAAAGTGTTTAATTCAATTATTAATTGAAATCTGGATAAAGCAAAAGGCCTGAACAATAGCACCACCCTGAAGCTAGCTGCCACCTGGCTCCACTTGTTTTTAATTAGGACCTTCAGGATCATACGAGTTCTTTACGAAAAAGTTTTTATAAAGCAGAGGTTTATTTATTCAAAAATTTAAATAACAAAAAAAAATTTTGAATAATAAGAATTTGGTGATAAAGAAACTCTAGTAGGAGCTTTGTGTGACTAACAATATACTATGATACTTTGGTTTGAAACTTTCTTAGAGTTTTAGGGTTTTGAGTCCTTATAGTTTCTGATAAATTGACTTCTTATAGAAAATGCAACGGACACTTGAATTGGCGCGGTATCATCGATTTACCTTTTTGTATGCATAAGGGACTGTACCTATTGGTTTCTTAAATTCATTTCAAATGAATCAAGTATAGATCAAAATAACTGCCCCACTATCATTACGATCTATACAGTGGAATCTCAATTTAACGAACCCCTGCATATATCATCCCATTATAACAAGCAAAACTTCTGATCCCTTGGATTTTGTCTTGAAATAATTCACTCAGTGTGAGGAACTCTCGATGTAACAATTAGTTTTCTGGCTCCCTTCAGAGTTCGTTATAATGGGATTCCAATGTACTGGAGACTTGGCAAGACTCGGCAAACGCATCTAGATGATTTATCTGAAAAGAGATTTTTAAGATGGCTTGAGTTACTCAAGTGCCCCGGCAAAGTCGAAGACCGTTGGTTTGAGTCATTAACAGATAATTTTCATTTCTATCCTGCAGATTCTTGTTTGTATTATATAAAATCATTCTCTTAAACATTCAACAGCTAGGTTACGTTTTCAGAGATGCATAGAATACATGGAAAATTTGTTAGCGGTCCTCAAAAATGCTAGAAATAACATTCTTTACATAAAAATAAGATGCCAGGAAAAAGACAACGAAAAATTACAAATGTGAACATTAATATCCCTTTGAAATACCACTTTCTGGATTTTAGAACAGTAAACTAAAAAAATACTTTATTCACAAAAGGCATAAATTGGCATAAATATCATTCATCACTCCAGCTGGGCTTTTCCTATGTCTCCGTTTATTTTCTTTATTTTCCTCTTGATATTTTTGTTATTCTTTTCTACTTTCTTTTTTTCAAATTGTTTGAGGCTTTCATAAGGCTCTGTAACCCAAAGCTCTTTGTGAATGAATCACCACAAGCAATAGATTATTGAATTCAATGTTTAAGCCCCATATCATCTCTCAGTGCTTTGAACTTCAAAGAAAAAGAACAGTCTTTGGATGGTACAGAACTTCAGTATAGCCAGAAAAATCGGAACCATAATGAAACGAGCACATAGATACTACTTAAGCTTTTCGTCTGACACTCAACAGAGTAATACGTCAGAAAGAGAACGAAACAGAAACCTAACTGATTTATATACCCAGATGTGTATATGGCTTGGTTTTCGGCTTGCTTTCGTAATAAAATCGCAGGTTTCTTGGCTGACAAAAAGATTGGTCCGCAAAAGTGCCCTGTTTATCTAAAATTGCCTTACATTGGCAACGTCTCCATGCGGTTTGAAATACAAATTAAGAAAGCCATAACTAAGTGCTACGCTACGGTCAGCCCCCGTCTCGTCTTCTCCTCTAGAAAAATAATTCCATCTATCCGCAAAGATAGTGTGCCTACCACACAAAACAGCCTTGTAGTATACGAATACTCGTGCCGGTGTGATGCCAGGTACGTAGGTCGCACATCTCAGCGGTTATGTGATAGGGTTAAACAACACGTGTCGTCTAGCATACGCAACAAAACTGTTCCTCAACGAGAACAACCATCTCGCGCCTCTAAACCAAAAAGTTCACTAAACATGACTCTGCTATAGGTCAACATTTGCTCGATAACCCAGATTGTGCTAAAGCCTACAGTGAGAATTGCTTTCGAATAATTGGCAGAGCAAGATCTACCTTTACTTAGCTATTTTGGAATCTGTCTACATAAAAACCAGGGATCCCCTATTGTGTAGACAGAAGGAGTTCGTTTTCGCCTTAGGACTCTTCAAATAATCCTATTGGTCAGCTCACTGTATCGTGGGTGTTGATTGGTTTTTCCCACACCATACCAATCATTCACCTCTTTTCTGATTGGCCTATTTCGATCCACATCTGGGTATATAAATCAGTTAGGTTTCTGTTTCGTTCTCTCTCTGACGTATTACTCTGTTGAGTGTCTGACGAAAAGCTTAAGTAGTATCTATGTGTTCGTTTCATTATGGTTCCGATTTTTCTGGCTATATTCAAAGAAAAAGCTGAACTTCAAAGAAAAGTCTGGGTTTTCTAAACTTTATTGTGAATAGTAAACTTTGTTTAATGAAGTTTGCTAAGAATGAAGTTTACTTACAAAGCTATCATTTAGGATCATGTTCTTTCACACTTGAGAAACTCGATTAATAAAGAAAACCCAGAATGAATAAAGTTTCTGATGTAAAGTTCAAAAGAATTAAGATTGCTGAATAAAGTTTCTAAAATTTGATAATTTGTCGGGCATGTTTGTTTTGCATGTATCACATGTTTAAGGAATCAAGATGGCTGATGATTAGTCCCACAAGCAAGGAACTTTGTGACATCTTAACTCCAATGATAAGACTCTTTCCATGAAAGTTTATAATGATGAAAGTCTCTGGGGGCAATTAATCATTTGCAATAAGCAATATAATCCACACTGATTGATAGGCTTATCATACGTAATATTTGCTTTTCAACACATATGGTCTATAATAGACAAAAATTATTACTGTCATCAATGGGAGGGTCCATTACACAGCCTTTTGACCACATACACCCCACCGCATTTGCAGCCCACACAGCCTGAGGCATACATTATTTGTTACAGCCTACGGTATTCAAGTGTTTTAAGAACAAAGCAGGAATATTTCATTCAATTTCTTTACTTTCAAAGCTTTACTTCAGATCTTATTTTCTCCTACTGATAACTGTGACGTTTAGACATAAAACAATTTTCTTAAGCTCGTTTCATATTTCGCTCTTTCCAGGAACAAATAATTCCGGTTTCGACCTTATAGATGATCCAAAAGTAAAAAGTTTTTGACGTTCTCAGTCCTTTGTAATGAAATATGAACAAATTGTGGCTCTAGATATTTCAGTTACCAAATTATAACTGCTTTACAAAGTTAGTTTGAGCCTTTCAAACTAGAATTGCATTCTTTTATGTTTTGAGAAAAGAGGTTGCAAAGGACAAAGATATGGTATATTAAGATTGAGTTTTGTGCTAAGTTACGATTTTCCAGTGATCCATTCTTGATTGTGGCGAGCAATCCATAGTGATGACAGCCTCAATTGTGCATAAACCCCAAGCGCAGACTTGAATCACATAAATTGGTTTTGAAATAGCTAGATAATCTGAAATGTTGCCAAATGTAATTGGGTGAAGAGTTTTGTCTGAGAAATAATACCACAAACTCAATGAATTTTGTATTGGATGCTAGTTTCAATTCAACCTTTAAGTATAAGATTAAAGCTTTTTACTGCGAGCTTGAAGAGGACAGTCTGAGATGTAAGGCACATTATCACAAGATACAATAGGATTAAAGGTCTTCAATTTCAATACCAATCTTTACCTTTTGCTATTAATTCTTTAAACTTATTTATTTCTCTTGTGTAAATAGAACTCAGTAGTATCATTTTAAATCCCCTTCCATTTGATATGCCCTTGTTTTACCAAAAGGGATGTGTCTATCGTCTTACTTAAATTTGGTTCTAATGGGAAAAACCCATCTACCACAAACCATTTGCCCCGATACCTGCTGTATTGATCGGCGCAGGGGCACCGAAAATTTCGCAGGGCTACCTGACAAAAAGTTGAATGCAAAGTTTGGCCGGAACAGGCCTCAATTTCAGAAAACATCCCAACGCCCCCCTCCCCTTACCTCCTTTGCCTATGGCTGTACTTAATCATAACACTTATCATAAACCCAGTATAATTGAAAGTGCCCTTAACCGGGAAGTGCCGGGGTAGCTTCCTTAGGGCCTAACGCTACTTTGAAGCGGCCCAATAATTACACCATCCCCTGTGTGGTAAAGTACTTTCTCAGTGGTAAAGTGCCATAAAAGTCTTCTCCCCCAAACTTAAGATGCTTCCTATTTTTCCCTGCTTTGTACTGATCAATGACATTGTTTTATCTCTTTTAGCATTCTTTGCTGAAGCAGAGACACAGCCAGTCAAAACATCAATCAAATTGGCTTGGACTGCCAAAGAAGGTCAGATCGCAATGCCCTCGAGGTACGACAGGGAAATGGCCGAATACCCCCTAAAAAAATTGAACAACGGACAAAAGCGAGTGGACACCCCAGTTCACTCATTTGATGGGAACATGGGGGCATCGCTTATGGGAGGTCACAAAGCGGAGCATAATAAAAGCTTGGACTTTAGATCAGAGCCACATTTGCCTGGAACCTACGTGCCTTATGAGCTTCGCTTTACTAATGCACAACATGCTAACACAAGACTGACTGTTTGGAAGCGAAAGACTTTTAATTTCTTGGAGGGAAATCAGTCATTTGGCAGCAAGCTCTACAATCATGCAGTGTATGTATATCAAGGTTTTACGTGATTTCATTTAATGGCGTCTCAGCAAGATATAGTTTCTTATTTTGTCTTGGTATTGGGAATTGGGGTATGTAGGTCTAAGCACATTATAGCTGTTTAACTGCCTGAGATAAGTGATTGCGTCATACACAGATTAACTAGGAAATAAGATTTGGGGCAAAGTCATATCTGAATAAAAGCACCATTAAGGCAAAAAGGGAATTCTGCTAGACTAATTCAAGCCGTTATGTCGAAACACGGATGGCATTGCATTCATAGCTCTACCTTATTACTTGATTAGAGACATCCAATAGATTTTTTTTAAAAAATTATATCCAGCTTGTTTTTCATTTGATTTAAATAAACTTTAGCAGTATTCATTGTTGGTGTCCTCAAAACTGCGGAACCACTCCCTCGTCTACTTCCGCTAGACTGTGATATAAGCACATTGTACAAAACATTTAACATCCCACATACAGTAGAGTGAAAAAGCCTTTCAGTCTAAGCTGACTGAGTTTAAGCCGATTTTCCACCAGGCAGAATTTTCTATTCACAGCAGATGTGCTGTTTAATTCGGCTTTTGTGTTGTACAGACAATAAATAACTTCAGCTTTCATTGAAATTTGAAAATAGATGGATGTAGAAAAGCTTTTTGGTATATAAAAAACTCACCATGGGCTATAAATTGGTTATTTCAGTTAAGATAACCTTTAAATTTTGGATTTCCTAAAATGTATTGATGATATTGATATGAAAAAGTATTTTAATCATTTTATCAATTGATTCAAAAACAACGCCCGGAGAGGTCATTGTTTTTCCTATTTATGCATTTATTGAAAGCCTCTTCTAGTCACTATGCTGTGTGCGCACTAAACGGATAAAGTTCTTTTTTTTCCTACTATGACCTAATGACCATTAGAACTTAAGGCTTAAGGTCCATAAGAACTTTTCATTTCTTTCTTTAGAATTCTTGTGTGTGTAATAAACAGCCCTTCGACTCCTTATTGAAATGTGGGTTCCCACTCCCAAGAGCTTGGGTGAGTCACGCCACAGGTTTTACTGCTTGCCTCCAAGTTATTTCGAATTTTCATTTTTTTTCAGTATTTTCGTAATTCTGGGAAGCATTGGGTTTGCTGTTGCAGCTACCATCCAAGATACATCAGATGCTTTCCATGACAAGATAAGACTGGTCGCTTTAGGATATGTAAGTTGATATAAAGTATTGCCTAGAGCCCTCCGAATCATTTCGAATGGCTTTATGAAGGATTTATTGTTTCACTTTTGTCTGCAGCATTCTGATTCTTGCCTTTGTCATATTTAACAGTTTTTTCTATATAGGCAGTTCTAAGCACTGGCTTCATGTTAGAGCACCGCAAAAATGTGTGTGGTAACAAAAACCACACTCACTCTGGTGGCGTTGCTTTTGGGGCCCCCTTGTTAAATTTTCAAAAACTATCATAGTGTTCTTTTCCTTATGATAACGAGACCAAAATACGCCTACAAATGGGCATCTTCAAGAAAGATTCACCCAACCATATGCATTAGTGTTAATTTTCTGAGAAAACATCTCCAGTCCCATGTTTTACATCAAGCAATTAACTTGAAGATAACTTTTCTAAGCTATCTAAGAACAAAGCAACACCAATTGTATATTTTTTATCACATACTGTTTTCATACGAACCCGAGAGACACTTTATCAATATGTTATGGTTTCTTCTTGGATCACTTAGAAAATATGCGTGTTTTCCTAGACCAACCTTAAGAACCTTTTGAAAACAAAATTCTATCAGATATCCATGATTTTCAGACAATTTTCGAATAACAAGAAATCTGGAAGTCTTAATTTATTCTAAAAGTCTTGATTGGCTAGTCCCTAGCCCCCTCAATGATACGTATCCTGGCAACCGCTCAAACTTCAAATTATAAATCTTTCAGTGACCTGGCCAGGTGCTCGGCTCGGATGGACAAATCCGTCCAGTTTTCTACAGGCTGATTTTCTAACTTGATAGAGATATTTCATAATAGATTGCAATTTCAAGAAATATAGTCTAAATACATATCTAGCATTAGTTCTCTCAATATTTTTGATGCAAGGGTGTTGTCTTCCTCCAACCTTTAAAGGTCGTGATCAGTCAAACTTTTTTAGGGTTTTCATGACCCACAAACCCCCACTACATTTTGTGTCCACGCTTCTAAAGTTGATCTAGCAACGTCACTGGAATCTCTCATAACTTCTGAAAGTCTACTGCTTTTGATAGCTGGTGGTTTCGGAGTACTCCAAAAACTGCTGTGTTCAGAAGTATTGCTTCTAAGACTCATTTTGAAAAATAAGACTACAGAAAAGATAATTGGTTAAGAAGAAGAGACCTATAGCATAAGTTAGCCTGTGTAAGGAAGGTGATATACTCTAATAGTTGGGAGGCTCAAAAATAAAAGTCTATATTGAGGCCTACCTCCTTCTAAAAACATCATCTTGTAAACGACACAAACTCTTTTTTTAGGAAATATTCTTATTCATAATTGTGGTGGTGGAGTACATACTTCGAGTTTGGTCATGCAGTGCAAACAGCAGTTACATTGGCTGGTGTGGCTCACTGAAATTCATGAGAAGGCCTATCATGATTCTTGGTAAGCTTTATTTGAAATTTGTGAACAACATTTAGCTTCAGAATATTTGACAGTTTCTTTTCTCTTTTTGTTTCTTACTTAGAAAATTGTAATTTTCTCTTTTTGTTTCTTTTAAAATTCCATTTTAGTCTTCCTGCAAATATCTTAAATTTGTTCTTTAGCCTCTGTAAGTTAAGTCACCCTCCAAATTATGCAGAACCTTTACAAAGACGGAGAATTTGATGAACCAAGGGAAAACAAAGGGCATTGGGCTCGATAGCTCTCCGGAGTTTATTCCAAATGTCCTAAGCATAATCTTTATATCATATATTTTTAACTAGTATATAGTAATTGAAATCGCTTGAATGATGTTAATGAATTGAATCGAATTGAATGTTGAATAGTTGTAAGAAATTTGATTTAAATCATTGCAAATTTGTTTCAAAAACGTTCATATAAAAAAATAATGTTTGTGCAACACGTTGCAAATTGTTTCGGTGGCAAATCTTTTCAGATGTTACATATCTTTTCAAAATCATTTAGAGTCATTTCAAGATAGCAAGACACTTTTTTCTGTTTTCTAGATTTTCTTGTCATGGTATCCTCCTTTGTCCTGATTGCAACATTCGCCATGGGTGTGAGTCACGAGGACTACAGGTATTGCGTTTCTATCACTAGTTGTTGTTATGAATACCTCTATTAGCATATTAGGTGCTTAGACTCTTAAGCCCTTGCCAAACGATGCAACATCTGTTGCATGTTTTGGCACGGTTAAAGTTGGGTTGGTGGCCAAACGATGCAACATTTCTGGTGCAACATTTGTCTGCGTTATTAAAAATTGAACTGGGAACCAATCGTTACCCGGCCAAACGATGTAACATCATGTTGCACGAGCACGTTGCAAACATTCTGATCATCTTCAAACTTCTTGCGACTTCATCCAACAAATATTGCACAGTGCAACATGGTTGGCCAAACGACGCAACGTCAGGTCAGTAACAGATGTTGCATCCAAGTGTTGCACCCAGTGGTTCGGCCAGGGCTTAATAGATGCATTCTATTATGGTTGAGTGGGTTCGAAATGGTTCTTGCAAGAAAACCTTATCAAATTGTTGAATGGGTCGGAAATGAGTGGGTACAAGAACAACTGCAGGTTCTTTGGAATATGTTTCGAAATTTCTGCACATACCTTCTAGTTGTTGGGTGATAAGCTCTGTAACCTTCGGTTAGCTATAATAATCGAATGAGAAGTATCTTTTTTCGAGCTCACCCCAAGGGGGTCTGTATTCCCTCGCTCACCAAAGATCTTTATATTTGTTCCTGTGATCCTCAATTTTCTAAAGAAATGCCCCCTATTATTCCATTGTGCAAAGTTCCCTTTGCCCAGAAGTTATTTGCAATGCTCCAATTATAGCTGAGTACAAATTGTTACTTACAAAGCAGAAATTTCCGACATATTATTAATGACAAATAGTGTAATACAATATCCCTGTCATTGTACTCACCTCTCCTTTAAAACCTTTTCTATAAGTCTTTGACATCGCACGTAATCTCTAAAATAAAGAAAAACTGACCAGGTTAAGTAATCTAGGATAAGCGTATTCGAAATTGCTTTAACTTAAACAGTTTACTTAGAAATAATGAATTTCAATAAGCAAATTAACCGCTTAATCCAGGAAATCTCATCCGGCTGTGACGTCATTCCCAACTTTTGCATGTCTAGCTTGGCCTAAGAATTGCACAGTTTTGCTGGTATTGCAAAATAAGTGTGTTCGAATGTTTGATTGAAGAAAAACTGTAACTCAAAGAAAAAATGAATGGTGATTTTCAGAATCACAAAGATAAAACTTACTTCTATTGCTAATAGCTCCATAGAGTGCGTAAAATGAGTCCTAGTTACTTAAGTTTGACTATGAATAGGGCATGGTAGGGCCAAATCTGGAAAATCACAGACTAAATCGGATTTGAAGTGCGTCGAAGGAGTAAGAACTTGCGAAATATTTTGGTTCGTTTTCTCTTACATGACAAAAATCTTACTTACTATTTCATGTAAAATCTTATCTTTTAACCAGTTCATTTAACTAATTGCAAAATCTCATTTCTTGCTATATGAATTTCAAGGAATATTCAAAATGAGTAAAATTCAATCTAAACTCCTATTTCAAATCAATCTATTTGACTTTGTAAATAAAATCTTATTTAAAATCAGTATGATTTAGTAAGTCTTCAGCCAGTACATTTAACTTAATTCGAAATCTCATTTTGGATTGTATGAATTTATAGGATTTACTGGGCTTTCCCAAATGGCGGCACCTTGAAAAGTTTTATTTTTGTGGCTTAAATTGTTTAAGTCGTTGGATTTCCTTTGCCTTCGAGTCCGTGCACCAAAGACCAAATGGCCTCACTTAAAAACGAAAGTATTCGAGTGTAGTCTTTCATGAAAGCAGAGACGTAGGAACCGGGGGGGGCACTGGGGGCAAGTGCCCCCCCAAGATTTTGCAAAAAAAGAAAAATTGCCCTTTTTACCATAGGTATTTTGCCCCATTTTCGCAAATTTAAGGTATTTGAAAGTGCCCTTCTAGCGGAAAAAGTGCCCTTAAAGTGTCGTGCCCCCCCAAGTTTGAAATGCTTCCTACGTCCCTGCATGAAAGTATTCGGTACTTTGTGAAATTCCTAAAAAAATCCAACCTTACATTTCTCGGTGGAGAGATGCCCAGGGAGGGGACATGGGATTATTCAAGGTGATGTGCCCGTTCAAAGATTTAGGGACCTTTATTTAGCAATTTAAGGGTAGATAATTATAATTTATGAGCATTTCCCCTGTTCGTTAACAATTTGCTTTCACGCTTTACTGGCTGCAAAATACATTGTTAAGCATTATGCCGAGTTAATATGCACAATTTTGGGCTTTTTACTAGCATCTGGGTATTTTGACTACCATCTGGGGTTATTAAAGTTGACATCATCGCCTTAAAAGTTTCAAGGAAGTCTAATAATTAAATTCATTTTAGTAAGATTTCATGAAAGTATTTATCTTTTAATCATTACACTCATTAAGAACATTTTACAGCATTATTCTCTGTGCTGGTTCTGATTATTTGATATCTTATTAAGAAATGTTAAACAAGCATACGATTCTTAATGTTGCACAATTTTAAAGTAATACAAATACATTGGCTTTTTAAAAGTGTTCCTGGTGAAGTTAAAACAATATCCTCAATAAGTTAATACAATAGTCGTTTTTCAGATACCTGCTTCTACTACAACTGCTGAGAGTATTAAGGATAGACAGACATCGCGGTGCGTTCGCCACTTTCAAATGCGTGGTCAGAAACCACTTCAAGGTCAGTTTTAACATTTTGCACATTTAAGTAAAGGTGTTGGGAGGATGGGGGGGTCAATGACAAATATGCCTTGATATCAAAGAGTTATGAAGTTTGACGTCATTAGAAATCTCATTTCAGACTTTATTGAACTGGATTTAGTTATTTCAAAAACGATCAAAGACAGAATCATAGAATATAATCATGTATTTTCTTGGCTTTTTCTCGTTTTAAAAAACGTGGGAACAAGGACCATGGCCCATAGACCCGCCTAAAATAACGTTAAAAGTACATTTGTATGATTAAATCTGTTCGGAAACGTTACTCTTCAGAATTCAGCCACGATTACGATATCATTAGAATCCCTATGATTTCCTGATTCTAATGGTGCACAATTTGTGTACATGGCATCAAAATTCTGGAGGGTTGAATCATTTTAAGAAAAGTTTAAGATATTTTTTGAGATTTTACAAGAATTTGTCAGGTTTTTTAAAAATTTTGAAAGATTTTTAGTCAAAAGTGTACGAGATCTTTTTGTGTGATTTCCCCCCGAAAATTCTTACGTTATGAACAGGAAACTGAAGTTTACACCCCAAACGTTGTCCGTATTCTTAATGATTTTACATTCCTTGCAGGAACTATTGACATGTTGGTATATGGGGTTCATCGTAATAATGTTTCTGAGCTACATCACATATGCAGACCCTACCATCAGCAGTGAAAGCACCGTCAGTGACCTTGCCAACGGGCTCTACTGGGGAGTGGTAAGTCGATTTAGTACATCTGCCACTGCCTCATGCACTTCATTTGTGATTGTCCAGCCTAGTCCGTCTATTAACTATCCCAAAGTTTATCGAAAAGATGGTGTAGAGACCTATTGTTGTATCTTTTTGTGCAAGTTCTTCAAAATTGAGATTGCATAGTGTTTTGTTTTGCTTTTGTTTTAGCCAATAGGGTCATGGTTGAGGGGATAGACCAAAACGCTTCTTTTGGATCCCTAGTCAGAAATATTCGTTATTTAGAAAAGATTTTAAAATATTCATCGTCATTTTTATGTAGGAAATATTTACATGTAAAATGTTTTTGGTAAAGAGAGAGAATAAGACATACGTTGTGCACGTTCAAGTACTGCTCAACATCAACTGTCAAACAAAGACGTACAACAACAGGTTTCCTAACCATCTTTTTCGATAAACTATGCTATACCCTAACATATAAGATTAAGAATGATTAACTCAATATACTAATCCTCGCGATGCAAGTGATAAACGTTCAAGTCGCAACTCCTTTTTCCATAGCTCTAAAACTTGATTATGTTGAAATTGGATACGATTTATGCCCATTAGGTTGTATTGTGAATTTAAACCGTATCTATACCAATACATTGAATTTTTACACAATTATGGTAAATTGCCTTTTAGGTTTCAATGACAACAATTGGTTATGGGGATGTTTCTCCAGCTACTGGACTGTCCAAGATTGTTCTGTGCATTTTTGCTCTGATGGGAGCCGGGTTCATTGCTATGCCTGCAGTTAGTAACTTTCTTATTTTCATTTGATGAATTTTTGGATACCCTTGATTTCATCCACATTGTGGGTGCATTCTTTTGTTGCTCTTTATTTCTGTTTGTCAATCTAACCTGTCTCTACCTTCTATTCCGGATTATAACCCACAGGACTACTTTGTATTTTCGTTAATTGTTTCTCTTATCGTGGCCCCGCTCCCCCGATCAATAATAGGGGCATAAGATTAGCCCTAAAAGGCTGGCATATGACTATTGAACACAGAACACAGAAAGAATGAGCGAGGTTGGCGTACGGGGGTTAGGAAGGGGTGGAGTGAGATAATAGTCTTACGAAATGTTCGTGGTATTTGGAAATATCGAGTCGTCACATGTAGTCCCATGGAGTTTTGTCTGGCATTGTACGTACGTTGTAGAATAGTGATGGACGATAATCATGATTTATAAAACGTTACAGGGAATAATTGGTTCTGGATTCGCCTTACAAGTTATTGAACAACGCAAGTTGAAGGAAAAGACCAGGAGGCGAAGACCTGCTGCAGAACTTATACAAGTAAGTGATACTCCACGTTTTAAGTGTTGGCTCATGTAAGCAATGCTGTAATAATTCCATCAAGCCTTCCCTCTCTATTAAGCGCCCCACCCCCTCAATAGCTTCACTAATCCTGCAAAGTAGGTTGTTAAGTAATGCACTTTTCTCATCGCCTTGTAGGGAGCGTGGAAAGTGTATGCGTCAGTACCGTCAAGCAACTGCTCTGCGACTTGGCATCGTGTCACAGTGCAACTACCAAACAGCAACACCGCATCCACAGGTAGGGTTTCAACTCTGATCGTCCATAACCAATCATGGGAATGCACGGGTAGCTGAGGGTATACCATGCGAGGTGAATTATCAAGCTTAGTCATAGCTTTACTGAAACTGAATTTCTTTCTTCATTTCATATTCATACCTATAGCTTTGGATCAAAAGGACAGGTAGGATTTCAACTCTTCAACTGTTGACCCATAACCACTAATGGGGAAACAGGGATTGAAGAGTGTATATTTTTGTAATACCCCAGGATTTCTACTGGATGTGTTAACAGACAGTAGGACTACATGGAGCGCACAAACTTATAGCAAAACTGCAGTGGACCAATAATTCTATTCTTATTTACAAAATGTTGTCTTAGGCATGCGAAACCTAGTCTGTTCAGAAGTAAATGTAAAGAAAGAATAACTCGTGCTGTGGACATACTAAAACCTACATAAACATGACATGATATGTATGAAATGACATGACATGATTTGGCGTGACGTGACGTAATTTGACGTGGGTAGCATATAACATAAATTAGTGTCTCTAGCGGTCTGGAGCCTAGGTTACCACGTAAGATGAATTCTTAAGCTTAGTCATAGCTTTACCAGAACTGAATGTCTTTATTCATATCATGTTCACACCTGTAGCTTTTAAATGAAAAGATATTTTTACTGCCCTCGGGCAATCTAATGATGAAAAGTATTCAGAATATTTTTCTTCATTTTTCTTAAACCTGCGCCTCGCAGTTGAATGCGAGCCATGATCAGAACAACGCACAATGAAAATTTAAGCCTGAAAACAGAGCTGTTAAATTAAAAGAAGTTTACCTTTTCTTCCCATTTCTGTAGCTTCACTCTCATCACCTCGCAAGGATCTTGACGACGAATGGGAGAACATCAATTTCACAAGTCGGTACGTGTCTTATAAAGTTTTTATTTTATCTATATTCGATATTATCATATTTCTAATTTTATTTTATCAGGTGTATATATCATGCTTTTTTATTTAGATTGTTTGGGAGAGTCATGGAATACTCACCAAGGTATTCAATTTGTAAGGTGAAAGCCAATAATAGACTATCCTGCAAGAGATTGTGAATCTCTCTTCATGCAAGTCATTATGGGAATACACGTTTTTTTTAAAGAAACCGGTTTAAAAGAAACCTAGTTCTAGAGCCACAAAAATTTAAGAAACTTTTAGAACTACATCAATATCTTTAAGAAACTCCGTAAGAAAATAAGAGGACTTTCCCAGCAGGAAAGTAATATGTCAACAATACATTTTGCTTGATTTAAGTTTGCTACACGTTTTTATTTAGAGCAACACAGGATGTTGAGTCTGCTTGTATTAGTAGGTGGGTTTCACTTTTAATACAAGAAATATGCGAGGGAAAGTGCGAAATTTGATGTTTAGTGCGTATCTAGAAATAAGAAACTTTTAAGAAACTTTTAGTACTAGAAACCTGTGAAAAATTAAGAAACTTTTAGTACTAGGACCCAAGCTAGGTTTCTTATAAAAAAAAACGTGTGTACCTCTACGCAACGCATATTCTGAAATCCAACGGCTTGTCCGATTCGAGACTAACTAAAAAGGGAGAGCAATGACAAGCATTTTCCAAGTAAGCCTATAAGAATAGGTATGGAACATTACTACTGGAAGCAGAAACAAATCTGTGGCAAATAATCCTAATGGAGGTGCTTTGTCTATCCGACTTGGCTTTCTTTCTGAATACTCGCAACCTCTGTGGTCTTTATTTCTAACACTTGGTCATTGGTAAAGGGGATAATTCTTAATCAATTTATACAGGGATCTGACGAGAGGAGAAAAACATGCTTTGGGATTTATAAGAAGATTGAAGCTAAATGTTGCAGTGAGAAATTTCAAGGTATGCATAAGTTGTGTGTCCATTAGTCCTGAGTTACCTTATAGATTCAAGTGCTTTCCATAAAGGCTATGATTCACGCATTCACGCACAAGTTTTGACTTTACCCATTCACGCACCGTAAAATTGGATTTTCAGGCTCAATTTATTCTATTTTTCATCTTAATTCAAGAAATTACGCATTAAAAATCGGATTTCATAATTTAATGCATTCAATATCGCATCATGCGAAAAATATGAGGGGGAGGGGCACTTATGACAGTTTCTTCATTTCGTGATTTCAAGAAAAGATCTTTCATCCTGCAATATCTGACTGCCTATTCTTCGCTCTCTTCTGTTATTAATGGTACCAGAGGTTCCTGTGTTCAGCAGAGCTAGACTTATCCGTAGTGTAAATCAAATATCATTGTCAAGGCTGATATATTAAAATTGGGAAATTACCATTCATCATACCAACTAGAAAAACTCGCTTCCCTCTCAGACTTTACTTTTGTAAAGCTATGACCTAGCCCTAATCCTAACTCATGAATTGTGTATTTCATTTGGGAATATCTCACATGTTGTCTCCTTCCTAGCAATCTACTCGGCCCTATGATGTCAAAGATATTTTAGATCGGTTTGCAGCGACGCATGTGGAAATATTCGAACGGCTCAAAGAAGTCAGGAAAAAGTAAGGGCAATTTCCTTAGTTCTTTTTAGAAGTTTTCGAGGAATTGGGAATTTTCCCTCTTCTCTCCTAGTGGACCTAAACCTAGGTCTAGTTGGACAGCGTCAATAGGTTCTTAAGTAACTAGTTGCTATTCTAAATTATAGACGGTAAGGTTCTTGAAATGCTCTTACGGTATTATCAAATTTGACGCACATCTGATATTGATGATTTTGAAAATGTTTTTTCTCTCAAGCTTTATCACCCTGAAGAATGTATGTGCAGCACTTGGAGGATGTCGATTGCTGTGGGGATATGATCAGTATATTGGAGGGTGTTTAGTACTGTGAAGGGAAACCACCAGCACAATAGGTATTACCTCCACAGTACGGAAGTGGAAAACTCTGCACAGTACAGATGATATCCCTCCAATGTACTGATGGTTTCCATCCAATGTACTGATGGTTTCCCCTCACAGTACAGAACGCCCTCCAATGTACTTATGGTATTCCTCCACAGTACTGAACACCCTCTAATGTACTAATGAAGCACTGAACAGATTTTCCTAAAGCCGTTTTTAATATGTTTCTTTGAATCTTTTCCTAAGTATATTTTTGCTTTTACAGAGTGGACGATTCAATAAAATCGCAAGGTTGGTATGCATCTTTTTCTAAAAGTCTCTACTTTTTATCCATAATTTGTATCAAGTCTTATTTTATTTTGTCCTTTCAATTTTGGATCAAAGTATCTCTAAAAATATTTAATTTTAGTAAAATATCCAAGACAGTTTAAATCAGGACCCTCTTCTAATGAAATAGTTATAAAATCGTGTTTTTTATTGTCATTTTGAATCTAACGCGAACCCCAAACATGATAATGTCCTTTTTTCTCAATCATGTATAATCACAAATTTCTTTCATCTGTAACGAATTTCTTATTAAATATATACATTTCTGACATTGATGTAAATTGTATTCCGTTATTTCTTAATGAAGTTGATTTTTTTTATTTAAGAATCAACCGCTAAAACACGACAGCAAACCGATGCGAAGATTGTGAGGATTGAACAAAAGGTTTGCATTTTTTCAGAATTCATGATTTTTTTATATTCTACTTCTATTTTACTTTTCTACTATATATATATATATATATATATCATTTTACGTAGCATTGATTCTAGACCCGGTGTTGTCGTATGACTATTGCATCAGCCTGCTCTGGTAAAGTTTAATTTATCATTTCATTTCTTATATTCCATCAACTATTTTAACATTAACATGTCAAATTGAATATTTCTCAAGGCAATAAGTGTAAGAATGCTGGATGCTGGTAAACAGATGATATAGTTCGATGTCTTGAAAATAAGGAATCATTTAACGTTAGTGCTGAAATAGTACTAGGACTAGGACTAATAGTACTAGGACTAATTTAAACCAACATGAAATAACAACAAGTTGTTACATCAAGTCTGGCCACTCCCATGACAGATCAGTGTTGACAAAAAGAGCTGCAGCACTTATTTTCAAAAAACTACGTTTTCGTCAGCATTTTGAAATGGCTGGCAGAAGATTTCAATTTTATTTCATCAAGAAGTAAATTCCATATCTTTGGCCCAAGATAACTAAGAGATTCGATTCTATACTTGGTGGTATCTACTTTTGGAATATCTAAGGTTTTACGCCTCTTTAGTCGTAATTTGTTTGCTTTTCTATAAATATTTTTTTCATATTTTTGATTTAATTTGTTTACATTTTTAAAGTCTATTTTCTGATTTTTTTTTAGAGTTTAGAGTCTTCATAATGTGAAGGGTAGGGGTCATAGGGGTCATATATCGACAGATACGTTATATTTGAATGTTTTTCCCTTCGCAGATGAATTATTTAACAGAGGAGGTATCAGATGTTAAGCATCTGCTACAAGAGCTGCTGGCAGACCGGTATATCAGATCCGACGGAGGTTCAGAAGTGTAAATATGTATCCACGGATTATTTTCCAAAATCCTTTCACTGATTTTTCTAGATAAACTAACGTGATGAGTTTTCCACGTAAGTGGGAACAATCTTGATGATATTATCCCGATCGTTACAGCTCGGGTAGAAATCGTTGCGAGTCGTGACGAGCTAGTTACAAATCGTTTAAAAATCGTTTCGAAACCGTTGTTAGTCGTCTCACGATCATTGCAGTCCTTTTCGAAACCGTTGCAGTTCTTTCCCAAACCGTTGCAGTTCTTTCCCAAACCATTGCAGTTCTTTTCGAAACCGATACAGTTCTTTCCCAAACTGTTGCAGTCCTTCTCGAAACCGTTGCAGTTCTTTTCGAAACCGATACAGTTCTTTCCCAAACTGTTGCAGTCCTTTTCGAAACCGTTGCAGTCCTTTTCGAAACCGTTGCAGTCCTTTTCGGAACCATTTGCAGTCCTTCTCGAAACCGTTGCAGTTCTTTCCCAAACCGTTGCAATTCTTTCCCAAACTGTTGCAGTCCTTTTCGAAACCGTTGCAGTCCTTTTCGAAACCATCGCAGTTCTTTCCCAAACCGTTGCAGTTCTTTCCCAAACCTTTGCAGTTCTTCTCGAAACCATTGCAGTTCTTTCCCAAACCGTTGCAGTTCTTTGCCAAACTGTTGCAGTCCTTTTCGAAACCGTTGCAGTCCTTTTCGAAACCGTTGCAGTCCTTTTCGAAACCATCGCAGTTCTTTCCCAAACCATTGCAGTTCTTTTCGAAACCGTTGCAGTCCTTTTCGAAACCGTTGCAGTCCTTTTCTAAACCGTTGCAGTCCTTTTCGAAACCATCGCAGTTCTTTCCCAAACCATTGCAGTTCTTTTCGAAACCGTTGCAGTCCTTTTCGAAACCGTTGCAGTCCTTTTCGAAACCATTGCAGTTCTTTCCCAAAGCGTTGCAGTTCTTCTCGAAACTATTGCAGTCCTTTTTGAAACCGTTTCACTTCTGTGAGTAGTTTGAAAAAAGTTTTTAAGTCCTAACCAAAGTCAACGAACCCGTATTGAATCATTTCATCATCTGTGAAAATAATTGCAAGCGAACTCAAACGATTTCGTAACGATTATTTTTGAACAGTCCCTAAGTTGGGCTTATTCATTTTTGATAATAATCCAATGCTGACTAGAAGGTAACTAAGTGTATGCATATTCAATTAAGTATTGGGTAGTACTTTAGAATACAACTAGGAATTACCACTTATTTATATCGTTTGATGACGCTTTAGAAGGTAACTGAAAAAATCCAGATTCTGGCAGACATTAATGAAACATAGCTCAAGAGAGATCTATTCATTAATTGTTGGTGCCTGGTTTGAATCTTGAATTCAGGGACTGGATGGAAGGTCTTTATGTAGGTGGTCGAAATATTTTCAGCAACTTTATCGGTGCATCAAGTATTTAGAAAAACGTATGCTAGGGCCTAGAGTTTTATTTTATCATTTGAGAAATGCGTAGTATATTCTGATGAGTAGGCCAGCACAATGATGCCCCGAACAGGATTCAAACTTGGGACCTAGCCCACATTAGATAAAAACGCTAGCCATTGCCCTAGTCTGAATGCCCTATATTTCTGACCTATCAAGCGTTAGGCCTACCCACAGCAGAGGAATTTGTTTGTGTTTTGAAATTAATACTTCCCCAGAGCCACGTATCATTACATGAATTCAATCGGCATTTTCTGACATGTTGAAAATACATCTCATTAGAGAATACCATGATTGCAATATGCCTCGACGAGGTTTAAAACCCAAGACCTTGCAAACCATAGGCTAGTCTGCTAACCACTGATCTCAAAATAAAGACTAGATCGAGCATTCTGTTCTTCTGGAGCCGAATATTTGAAGCCCATTGCTTCGGCTTGTGAATGGCCTCCCATCATGGCTGCCAAAGAAATTATTTTGACTTTATTCTTTGCTAACAAAAGCTGCACGATTGTACTCTTTCGTGCTGATCATTCATAACATTCCAACAATCAGCAAAGAAAATAGAGTCCCTGGATGAATCTCAATGTATGGAATTGGACCTACCAATATGGCCGCCAATGACTTCATTTCAGAACAACGAATGATCGATCCAGTCTTCTTTTAGATCAGTGGTGCTAACCTAATGCCTGGCCCTGAGCAAAGAACAAGCGCTCTAACTTTATTACGGTATCCAGTTCAAGGTCAACCCACAGCATTATTTGACTATCAGATTGGTCTTATCGTTTTAAGTATTCTTTCTCATCACTTCTCAGAAACAACTTCATTTAGTAACCCTTGAAGATCGAGTATCAGTTTCATCGACGTCATGTCTGATTTCTGGATCTAATAATCTTCAGTTGTAAACTAGAATAGATAGATAGATGTACTAACAAGATTTACTGTGCAGTCATGGCATTGGTCTTCAACCATTCCCTGCTTCTTGGGTTGATAAGGTGATAAATTTCTTTTTCAATGATAATAATAATTGACTTCATTTCAGTGTCAAGGTATTTAGCAGTTCTACTAATAGGGAAGATTGTCAGTTATTACCTCAGTAACCCCAGTAACATATAATGATCTCCTCGGAAGGCTGAACAGTTGAGTTGGCTGACGGCTTGTAGGTAATGATGCCGACAGTACATGGATTCGAACCCACGAGATTGCCCTGCGAGGATTAGAATCTTGTGCCTTAACCACTAGGCTACACCACCGCCTTTTAAGTTAGGCAACCCCTATCTTATGATAAAACAACACACCCACAGGGATCTAAGGTTTCTAGTTTATTACAAGGAAGATAAAAAGAGGACGAACTAGAACCGTCTCCATAATTATAGTTGGTCCTTGTTTCTCAATTTGCATTTGCCGCAATCTCAACATTGATCTTTTAGAGCCAATGCCACGACTGTGCAATAAGTCTACTGTATACAATGCCACGACTGTGCAATAAGTCTACTGTATAATAATTTTTCATTCTCTTATTTTATAGCTAACGAGAATTTATGTTTATCAATTTTTTATTTAATCTTAGGTTTTTTATGGTCAAATAATTTTGTAACACACAGGGACTAGGGTGAGGGTTTTGTTAATATTCTCGCTTGTGGAAATATTTGCATACAAATAAATTCTTTCTTTTGGTAAGTAGTATCGTATTGAATTGTTTCTTATATTCCTTAATGCTACTCGAGGTTTTTTATAACTTTGGAATTTAACTTAGGGCTATAGGGGCTGATTTGAATTCTCTTTACCCTCGCTTTAAAAGTCAGGGGCTGTTTATATGAACAAAATAATTCAACCTCCAAGCCTTCGTGCTGAGAGGTGAGATCATACCTGTCAATACAAACCTTTGTGTTTTTCATCATCTTCGAGCCCTCGAGTAAAGAGATGAAATCTCCTTTCTAATATCAACCTTTGTATTTCTCATCTTCTGCTTATATAAACAAGATCATCCCACCTTCCATTCCTCGAGCAGAGAGGTGAGATCTCACCTTCCAATACAAACCATCGTATTTCTCATCTTCTGTTTGTAGGGACAGATTACCCCATCTTCCATTCCTCGAGCTGAGAGGTGAAATCTCATTTTCCAATACAAACCATCGTATTTCTCATCTTCTGTTTATATGGACAAATCACCTCATCTTCCAGCCCTCGAGTAGAGAGGTGAAATTACATTCTCCAATACAAACCATCGTATTTCTCATCTTCTGTTTGAATGAACAAATTACCTCATCTTCCATTCCTCGAGCTGAGAGGTAAAATCTCACCTTCCAATACAAACCATCGTATTTTTCATCTTCTGTTTGTAGGGACAGATTACCCCATCTTCCATTCCTCGAGCTTAGAGGTAAAATCTCACCTTCCAATACAAACCATCGTATTTCTCATCATCAGTTTATATGGAAATATTCCATCTCGGTCAAATGAGATTTCACTTGTTGAGGGTTGGGATCTTAGCTGGCTGGGATGTAGTTTCATACTCATTGTCATATAAACGCTGTGAGATGGGAAGAAAACTGGAAGGTGGATAGAGTAGGTAAAAGAACCATAAAAGATGAAAACACCACGCATTGGCATGCGAAATTTCATCCATTATTCAAGCTAATGAAGCTGGAAGCTTGGATGAAATTCAAAATATAAACTTGTTGATACGATCTTGTCCATTTCAACTCTTCTCCCCTCAACTGTCTAATTGTAGGGTCTATTAAGATGGAGTGAAGCATTTAACTACTAGTATGATATTAATTTTGGTATGGTTTCCATGAGTTTGGTGAAAAATTGCTCTCAAATCTAAAAAAACTGGAAACAGTTTTGGGTATTCATTTTCAAGAATCTCTTGGCCTAACTTACATATTTTTGTTAACAAGTTCAGTCCAGGCTCTAACTAACTACTCATATAGGTTTGCTGGAATCAAAATTCGATTTACTGCTTTAGAATTGCTCATTTTGTGGATAAAGATTAGATAGAGCCAAAATTAGGTGGTTGATATGTCAGAAGGCTCGTCACTTTTTACTTTTAAAGGAAAAATAACATACTTGAAAAACAGACCAAAAGCAGCTTTGCTGCAAATGATAGATTTTAGAAATCGTCAGTCTTTTAAATGTTCTGACGATACGAATTTTTGTATTTGGAGAGGGAAAATAAGAGGTGCCATGGTGCCGTGAAGAACGGTGCCGTGAAGAAATCTTTAGAAAAATCTGAAGCCTCACTCCCGATACGTAGCGCCTAAATCGAGGTTGTAGTGAGTCATTCCTTTCGCTACCAGCAAGAAAGCTGGCAATCTGATTGGTGAATTCATCTGAAGAGCTACATCAAGTCGCCTCATAACAAAATCCTGTGTTGGAAAGAATATTGTTCTTTTGTCGAAATCTGGCCTACAGGTGAACTCAGTGGCCTACTTGTCGATTTAAAACTTCAAATGCCTCTCCGTCGTAAAGGGAAAAGCCCTCCATTTCTTAGCCAGGAATTTATTATCCAGAACCATGGAGATATCGCTTCGTGCTTCTGCATGGTGTTCTTGGTTGGCTTGATGCTTCAGGTGAGGACCCTTTTGTTTTGGTTTGTGTTGGCCTAAACAGGCATCTTTTTGAATGGGCTGACTGGCCTTTTCCCCTTTACTTTGATCGTTGTGACCGTGACGTGTTATTCCTTGATTGGGTAAGGGTGTACGAATTATTGTGTCTCTTATCGTCAAGATGTTGGTTTTAAGACATCTCAGAGACATTTATTTGTTGAATTTATTCATTATACTAATTAAACTAAAGATAAGAAGGCCTAAAAGGGGATTCTGAGGATAAAAAGATTTAAAAACTGGATTATCAAGCCAGCAACTTCATCCTGCAGCAGGTTGTAACTAATCATCGCAATACCATTGCCAGCTTCTGTTCCATAATATACCCTGCTGACTTGTACACCACTTCTTCGTGAACAAATGATGTACCCCAACCACGCTTGGGGGAAAAATCCAACCGCACATGACAACCCTATATTGGTATTTGCACCGAAACCCCCATTTATAATGATATAAGTTTTTGTTTTATACTGTATATACTGGAGAGGTCAGTTTTTTTTTTATATTAATTTTAATGATGGATACATTGACTAGAATTTATGTTCTCTAATATATGGTACATGTTTGATATATAATAAGAAAGTCTCAAATGATCTCAATATTGAAACTTTCTAAAAATTTTTTTTGTTTACTATTGTTAAAGAGAACTATAGAACAAAGGAATCTTTTTCTTTATAATAAATATCTGTGCTTCTTTATCTTTTTAAGTACTTTCTCATAAGAAATATTTTATGTATGGTACAGGTACTTTCAATTGATTGAATAGATTACCCCCTTTAGAGCATCCCTTCTATTAGAACATTAAGGACTCACAGAGAATAAACCAAATAAAGAAATGCAACAACAACATAATGGGCTGCCAAACAAATTGAGAATCAATGGCTCTAAAGATACAAAGAATGATTCTATACTTATTGAATACAATTAGTCTATTTTCAATTCTTTCTTTTTTTGAGAATAAGGAAAGCAAGTTCCTAAAATCCTGGACTACCTGTCATTTTATTCAAAAAGGATGTGGAGTGTATAATTGATTTTCTGTTGGAGTTTTCCACTGAATTTCATCTTTAACTCCTTTCTAGAGTGGAAATAAGCCTCTAAGCCTAATCTTACGCCATAGACCAGTGGCATACAGGATTTTCAGCTTTTTTTATGCCAGAATATTTATTCCTCTTTAGCGTGTGCTTGGTGTATTATTAGCTATTTTTGGTGCTCTTTTTAGAAATTTAGTTGGAGACTTCGGCCAAAATCATCAAAACACTTGGCGTACATTTTTGGTGAAAGATTTGGTTGATTCACTACGAACGCTTTTGATTATTTGAGCCCCATTCTAATCAAGCACCCTGTCTTGATGGAGTTGTTGTTTGAAAATGATAATAATGTCCTTGCATAAATAGTATTTAATATTTTACCCCAGTACTGTGTGCTGTTTGAGATTTAAATGAATAATCTTTCGATGACATTTCAGGCAACTCGAGGTGCTGCTACTCTTTTTGTGACCATTCAACACAATGTCACAAGAAATGGTAAGAAGTCTTACTCTCTCACTACCATAATATGCTTTAAACTTTTCACTCCTCTTGTGATAACTTTCATTTCTTTCAGCAATAAAAGCTAAAAATGTTTAGCATAGTTAGATTGACACTTTGTCTAAGAGGCCCCCAAACCCTTTTTCATTCACTTGTAAGATTTTAGAATATATAAGATTTTGATTAGACAGTCGTTTTCCTTTAGCCTGCAATAACACGCACACACCTGGGATTGCATGTTCTTTTCATGACACAAACATGTCCTTTGGTGCAGTTTTGAAATGTCTCTGCAATTCCACATATCTTTGCCCTTCCCCTGCCAAAGAACTTCTTCTTGGATTGAGGAGAATTACAAAAATGTCCTACTATGTCCTACCCACAATGCTGCCCTGATCAAATGCTATATTTTTAATGCAGGCAGCCCTAGAATTTTTTTCGCTGAAAGTATTCCTTTTTAAAATTTAACATTTAATCAATTATCGTCTTTCTAAGACTCCACTGAAAGTGAAAGTATTCTTGATCAAAGATATACGAATGGATGGAAGGATGCCTGTGGCCTTTTATTCTATTTCCTCTGCTGGGTTGTTGTGCAAGCAGTGATACAAGAGTACATTCTTGATGTGAGTTCATATTTATACAGCTATATATATCTTGAATTCATGTCTTGGTGAATTGAAAGCCTAAAAATTCAAGAAAGGAAGACTGCCCTTTTAAAGAACTTAAGAAAAAGCAGAATTTGGAAAATCAAACAAACTGAATTTTTGATAGAAATTGTTTGTTATTGCGGTTGGTTAAGCAAATAACGACATAGGCAAAGTCATGTTGTAGAGTCTTTACATCTATATCTCCATTTTACTCAGTAAAACAAACAAATAAGGTATCACACTGATGGAGATCAATGCACTACCCATGCACTCCCATCATATGTCATAAAGCCAGTGAGAAGGATTGGAACTCTATGGGAAGTTGACTAAAGAATGGGTATGCACGAGAGGTTGAGAAGATCTCAATAAAACATTATAAATGAATTAATTGACTAGTCACGCAAAAGTGTTTAAAAAACCATTGTGCATCTTTATTAAGCACTGTTTATATATTTAATTCTGTAACTTCAGACATAAGTGTGTTCCATTCTACTATCGTTCTTGGATAAGATGAATACTTCTGAATATCCCTGACTGTTGAAATTTGATCAAATTTTGGCACTGTCAGTTTCTTTGTAAGTTGATTGTTCTCCTTTCGGCCAACGTTTGAGGGTGCGTGTTTTTTTGATTTTATCACACATCTGCTGAGACGCACTTTCTGTCTCTTTCTGTAATACTTCTTTGTTAAAGCTTGCAGTAGTTTATAATGATAAATTTCCGATTTTTCTTGCCATCCTCAAGCTTCTTACCATTCTTATGATTATGTCTTATTTAGAAAATCAACCGCAAGCTTCACATGTCTAAAACCAAGACGAGCAAGTTCAATGATTCTGGAAACATGCTGCCATTTTTCTTGGCTTCGATCGGACTTGGCATTGATCTGATCTACAAGGTGAGTTTCTCGCATTTCAATACCTGGATGCCTGGATCTGAATTTTGTTTTATAAATAAACAGGCAAAGAAAATTGTAAAAATAAAAAAGTGACAAATTGTCTATGAAGTACCATGTAATATAATTAAAATAAGCACTAACGTTTCAGGTGTATGCCCGTTATCAAAGTGATAGGAAAACAGTTGGGTAGGAAGGAAATAAGGAATAGAAAGCGTGATTTGAATGATGGAAGCTAGATTAGGAGAAACAGTGTGACCTAGTATAATAATGGAATGAGCAGTGGAAAGCGTGGAGAAGAATGCTTAAAGAGTTACACAAGGTATTTACTGTAGATATGAGAATTGTTTATTGAGTCCATTTGGATAGAGTGTTTGTAAGTTGAATATCAAACGTTTTTCAAGTGTTTTTTTTGTTGTCGTGAGGTGTGTACAAAAGTTCAAGAACTGACATGTCAGCAAAAGTGTAAAGGGGTGAATTGAAATGTCTTGATACGTTGTTGTCAGGATCATTTGCATCTTTGTGTACCTTGTTTTTTACATTGCGTAGATGCTCACCAAAACGAGTCTTAATTTATTGTTTTCTCACTGGTAAATGAGTATTACATCCTAAACTATTTGTTTCCCTTGACTTTTAGATATCTATCATTATATTTTTAGTATCTTTGCTTAGAAGTTCTGGATTAGTATGATCTTTAGGGTGTAAAAATCGTATTTGATTTTGTTTGTTTGTTTGCAAGGAACACCTTTTCCCTAAAGTTCAAGAAGTCTGGACTGGGTATCCTCACTTGGAGATGCCGTAAGTAACAAATCACTCAGTTATGATTCTGATATATGAAATTTATTTTTTCATGACTGCAAGAGCTATTGTGCGTGTCAGTAACTGTCCAACATGTTTTAATTCTTGGATTCCATTTTTTTGTAGATTTCTTATGAAGCTGTTTTTCTTGCTTCAAATTTCCTACTGGCTTCACATGTTTCCTGAATTGTATTTCATGAAATCTAGAAAGGTAACTTTCATTATATGAAGTATTCAAGCTTTTGTCTTCAGAATACATACCATATGCGCTCGTAGACATTCTCCTGTACCCCAAACTGTTTAAATTGATGTTGTAAATGTAAGAAAACCTTCAAAGTACTAAATATGCTTCTTTTAACAACAAAGCATAGTGTGATCAAACAAATTTAAAAACTTTCACCATGGTTGCTTGAGTGCTCAGTTGCTTAATTCATTTCATCAAGCCCTAGAGTCGCTTATTGCTTTGGTCATTTTAGCACTCTTTCCTTTTGACAAGTTGCATATTGAAATAAGCTGCTCTCATCTCTAGAATCAATAGCTAAACAGGAAACTTTTTCCATGAATCAAAAAAGATCTCATTTTGCCTGGAAATTGATATTTCTCTGTTTTTCTTTTAGGAAGAGGTTCCTGATAAACTGACTCACTACACCCTTTATGCGGTGTTTATTTCCAGTGCATATTGCATGAAGTGAGTTGCAGTTATTTTCTTTGTATTCCAATCACAAAAACCTTTAAAAACTGATCGGAGTGGATTGTCCTGATTTGATTACTCATTTACAAATGATTTGAATGAGGGTTTCGATTCAAAATAGATGTCTACTTTACCAAGTAAACGATTTTCATGTTTATTTTCTGATTCTTGTATCAGCAATACTTGAAATTAAATAGTAGTTAGTCTATATATCCTCAAGAGAATAACACAAAGTTACAGAATGACTGAAGATAGAAATGGAAGAATTTGTGCGTCCCAGTCCTCTAACATGCAATTAAATGAATTATGCTCTATCTTCCCTGAACTCTTTAAAGTTCATATCCTAATGGTAATAAAGCTTTAGGAAGGGCCAGACGGTGAAGACTGAAAAAGAAGACAAACAAAACAAAACAGACAACTGCAAATGTGGAGTTCTTCCATTTCTTACTCCTAGTCATAAGTAAGAGTCTAGCTATTTCATTGAAATAGGCTTATATCCACAAGAAAAAAACATGAAGTTACAGAATGACTAGAAGATAGAAATAGAAGAATTGGTGGGTCCCTGTCCCCCAACATACAATTGAATGTATGCTCAAGAAATGATTTTAGCCTTTGATGCACACATATTTTACTGGCCTTTATGTGAAAGCCTGTAATGATTTCATAATGACATTCTTGTTCATTTCTAGTTTTACCAGAATCGCCCTCCTTCTCCTTGTTGTTCATTATATTCCACAAGCAGTTTACCATGCCAGCAGAATTGTGCACTGTGCTGGAAAGGCCGAAATTTCTCAATACGGGTGAGTGATGCCAGCATATCTCTATTTTACAACGTGATGATATGAATTCATTATCCTGGTTGTTTTTCTTTTCTTTCTTGAGCCAGATATTTGATGCCAATTGCTTGGGCTTGCACTTGGCCTCCCAATATGGCTGCCAAAGAAATTATAAAGCCTGTATTCTTTGTTAACAAAAGCTGCATGATTATTCAGTCTCATGCTGATTATTCATAACTTTCCCACAATCATCAAAGAAAAAGCACTCCCCAGTGTAATCTCAATGTAGAACATCAGCTGTTCACGGGCTACCCTCCTTAATTAAATGAAATGAAAATGAAATGAAAAATGAAACATTCTAGCGTTTCTAGGGCTGAGGTTTTAAGCACTTGATGATGTTATGATTTGCTACAATATGTCAATCACCCATTTGTGCTGAAGAATTCTTCAATTGGAAAAAAGTTTATTTTCAAAAGGAGAATAATTTTTTCTGCTGGAGATATCAATTTGAAAAATGTTTGCTTTTTTCAAGGTTTATGACCTGGTCTGTACTTTTCGTCCTCGCACGTTTGACAACGATGAGCCTTGCAATTCTCACTTTTTGGTAAGTCTTTTATTGAATTCTTAAAAAATGGGAAGATTGCGGAACATAGCTTTTTTGAAAAATCTTTTAGTGGAACAATAGATTGAGCTAAAAAGATTTATAAAAAGAATTGATATTAGCTAATGTTTCACATGCCGTATAGTCATGGAAGTAGAATTTTACTATTTCAGCACCCTGAAAAATTTATGTAAGACTTTTCTCAAATTTCTTTATACAAAATATTCATTTCCAGGGCCGGATACTTTCCTCCTCAGGACTCTAGTACGCTTCATTTTTATAGGTTTGGACTTGGAAAATCAGTCACAGCTGGTTTTGATATTGCGTCTGGAAACTTCAATAATCAAACCATCAGGTACACTTTGTCATTTATAACAACAATATGGCTCTTTTTGTAAGGGAGAACTAAAAAAGAATTGGCCGGCACGATTCATTATTAGACTTTATGAGTCCCAGGTTACATGAGTCCCAGAAATCGCTCATTATGAAATTGAGGCTAGCACTAAACTGAGACCGCTGATACTGGTAGTTTGAGCGTTGATTTCTCATTAGCGATAACTGCGACTCGTGTAATCAGTCTAATGCATTATACAAATTTCATTTTTCTGTGATTTCTACCCTTTTTCACGACCCTATTTTTAAACTTTGATGATTAAAGATCATAATGAAACCAAACTGTTAGATTTCATGTATGAAATTTCATATGTTACATGCGTGTAATTCAATTGTTATTTAAAAACCTAAGGAAGTTAAGAATATTTCTAAAAGAAAATTGTTCAACAATACGATGAAAAATGCCTTCATGCCAAATATCTCTTAAGAAAATTGTCCAGTCTCATTTGATCACTGATACAGTATAGTGTATGTATTCACTCTTTCTCTATTTCTCCTTTTATGTGAGTTATTTCCATTTCCATTGAAACATGTCTTTGTCATTTTTCTTTGTTGTAATCGTATTTTCGAAATGTTGTTGTTATAAGGGCCTAGGCTAGATAAGCTCTTGCTTTTTCTGGGTTGTATAAGGCTATATTCATGTTTCATATTAATGTAATTTAGTTGTTTCATACGAATAAAGATTGAATTGAATACAAATTTCGAATTGAATTGAATGCAATATTTGTTTACTTTCAGACTGGCCTGCCTTCTTGCCGTTGTTTTGCTTGAGGCCTGGATGGCCTGGAACTTCATCTTGCGTCAGGTGAAGCGTTTCAGAGAGCACTCGAGCGCAGCACCCAAGAAGAACAGACAGGACCAGAGGAAGAAAGCGAAGAAGGACAAGAAGTCCAAAGACGACGCTGAAGTCACTCAAAATGGCTCATCGAAGCTGAAGGAAGAGTAGGAAAAACACTATTCAGTAAAAACCCACAAAAAAGAACCAACATATTTAGATAACAGTAGCTGTGTCTAAGAAGTGAAGTTTTTGTCTAACTGGCTATAAATTGGTAAGGAAGAAAAGAAAACGATATTGCAAGAATCCCAAGATGGTTTACAGAAGAGCGTAAGCAAGATGTAACAGTTCTTCCTACAGTTGTCCCACTAATTTGAGAATAAGACAGAGTGTATTGATTAAAAAGATGGATGGTAAATTTCTAGCTAACCAATTAACGGTATTTTACAATAGGCAGATCGGGTGGGAAATATAACTAAATTTCTTGTGAATATGCCATAGGTGGGATTTTTCCGAGAAATTGATGAGTTTGCTTTCGAGCAAGTGCATAATCAAGTCGCATCAATTAACCAAATTATAGAAATATATTGTCTTGTTTTTGAATTACTGTTTCTTATTTGTGGGTTTTTACTGTTTTTATTTGGACCATAACGACGCCTTGGAATTTCTCTCAATTCACTCCACGTTCAATCCCTATCATCCCTGAAAAGAATTTTCAATCACTTTGTAACAGTTTATCATTTACAGGTGTTCGTTGTGGAAATGTGTCTATTTCTTTTTTCCGTTCTTGTTATTTACCTGTAACCTGTTTCAAATAAGACGAATCTTAACCCCGGGCTGGTTGCCGAAGAACGGTTAACGCTAAGCTAAGCACCTAGGAGCTACACTCACTGACAAGACTTAATCATTGAGATTTTGGGCCATATCGAAAACTCTGACTGTAGCTACGACTTCTCGGACTTTTCAATATGGCCGAGATTTTTCTTAAACCTAGTTGCCTGAGATTGTAATACAAAAAAACCAATCCCCCTCCCCCCAAATTCACATTTTTTATGAGTGATAACCAGATTTCTATGCAACAAATTTAGTAGCAGAGTGAGCAGTCAACAATGTTTGAAGGGGGAGGGAAATACTCTTGTTATTTCGTAAGCAATCTAAAAAGTGTCTCAAAGGTGTGATGAAGGAGTAAAGATACAGTAAAAACTGGCGCATAAGAACACTTATTTTGCAGTTCAGGCTGATTGCGTTCTTGTATAAACGGTTAGAGTCTGCTCATTAGCTTTAAAAACAAAATTCTTTAAAAGGAACATTCCTAGACTACCAAAAGATAGAGTCAACGTATGCACCACAATTTGGTTTATTTTAGAATTAAGAATATGATGAAGAATTACATAGAAGTATTTACATATAATTATGGTGTGGAACTATGTTAGCAATGAAAGATAGTGCTGATCTTTGATATTTTTCAGACTGATTGGATTCTTATATTAGATTGTACTTTATTAGCTAAAATCAGGCCTGGGTGTTTTATTCCATGTGTTCTTATTAGCGGGTATTTACTGTTTTGTGACATCTGTACTAAGAACGAAGAATGAAGCGAAAAGATTTGTCGAGAGGAAGGCAAACAAGAAGCCCGTCCTAACCACTCATTCAAAGTCTTGGTCCACTGCTCTGGTTTTTCTCTTCGATGATTAAGATTATCGCTCGTAGGCTGCGTCGATCTGGTAACTAGTTCTCAGGCCCAAATTCCAAAGCGCGGAGCTATTCAAAAACATAACATGGCCTAATTAAATGTAGAAGCAAGGTCAAGACCAGAGAGACATAATTCAGATATGTGCGAGTGAAATGAATAAAACTAGACAGCAAGTAAGATTTGTTGATCAATAAAGAATATCCACAGCGTTTAAAGGAAGGGGCTTAGGGATTAAATCAGGTATAATTCTCAATATCCTTCCTCAATTACAATTATAGATTTGCAACCATTTATTTCATTACAATTTTATTTTAGCCTTTACATGTATCTGCTTTACAATTTTAGCCTATATCTGCTGTACAATTTAAGCCTAAGTCTTTTTTACATACTGCCATGTTGGACCATTAACAGTATAAAAGGGTCATTCCATTTGAAATCAGCAGCAATAATAAGATTTTTTAACCATATCTCTCAGATTTTGGTCAAAATTGATATGATGGCAAACACCCTTATAATAAGCACTCTGGCCAATTTTTTTTCAAATATTCCAACTTGTGCCAATTTTATGGGCCATTGAATATTTGGCCAATACGCCAAAAAAATCTGGAACAAAGTGAGCGCAATATTGATGCGAAACCAAAAATTGATTAAAAATAGTAAAACCACCTTTAAACTCTTCAAACTTGCTCTACAAAGGTATTCAAGCATGCAGAATTCAAAAAACAGGTCAGAATTGACACCAAGGGTGCCCCTTCTGAGATATTCCCACATGAATACTTCCATTTTGTTGCCTAGCAACGGACCGTGACTTAGTTTTTACCCCCTCCCTCCAAAAGCCCAACTTGGACCAAAGTTACTTTGGTCTCTATTTGATGTTGATGCATAAATGAACTCACCATGAAAGTTCAGTGATGGTCTCATCTTTATTTCTTGAAAAAGAATGGCATTCAATTTCACCAAATTTTCACCATGAATTTTGCGATTATCATAAATATTCACTATCATAGAAAATAATTTGGTAATTGAAACTTGTACAGGGTTGAATTACAAGTTGTGTTACTAAAAGACATCGACAAAATTTTTAAAATGCAGCATTTTTAAACATTATTTAGCAAATTTTCTAACAATTGCCTCTCTGTCCTGCCTGCCCAGAATATATGTTCTGCCACTAGTGGTAGTGGGTATATCTGTTTTGAGCAAAATATGTGCAAATGGCACTAAGCATTGATCATCTTTTGATGGCCAATAAAAGGATCTTGCGGGACCACAGGGGTGCATAAATTTCACTAGAGCATCGCCCTCCTCTTCATTTACATCCATCACCATCCCAATCCACCATTTCTCCTCGTACTCACAGGCAACAAAATCAAATTTGTCAAAGTTTATACGAGCGTCTGGTTTCCCCAGCAAGTCATGATGCAGTGTAAACAATGCATCTTCACTGCATCTCTTTGTAGCTATGCAGCTTTTGGACAATGGTTGGAACATGTGGAAGGACCTTGTCCCTGGAACAGAAATAGTCCCTTCAAACCTTTGTGCAAAAGCCTCTCGTGTTTCTTGGAGTTGCTAACAGCACACTCTTACATTGCGAAATCTCAAACAAAATATTTAAAGTTACAAAAGGAAGAAATTGATGCAGAAACTGCCCTATTTCTAGGTGACTTTGCAGAGAACTACAAATTTTGTGTTCAAAATGAAATTCAAGGGTTTCACTGGAACAATATGCAATGCTCCTTACATCCAGTAGTGATATACTATCGAGAAAATGGCAAACTGAGGCATAAGTCATATTGTGTTCTTTCTGATGATTTGAGCCATGATGTTCCTTTTGTTTTTCAAGTTCAGAAATTGGTCATAAATGATCTGAAAACTAATTTGCCGCAAATTAAGAATATCGAATATTTTTCCGATGGTTGCGGCGGGCAATATAAAAACCGCAAAAATTTTTATAATCTATGCCAGCATAAGGATGAGTTCGGAATAACTGCAAAATGGCATTTTTTGCCACTAGCCATGGGAAACAGCCATGTGATGGTATTGGCGGTACCGTAAAGCGGTTAGTTACGAAAGCCAGCTTACAAAGAGATGTGTCCAATCAAATTCTGGACCACAAAGTCATGCTTGAATTTTGTAAAACACAAATCAGAGATATTATTTTCCTCTTCATTGACAAGAATCAACTCCAAGAAACACGAGAGGCTTTTGCACAAAGGTTTCAAGGGACTATTTCTGTTCCAGGAACAAGGTCCTTCCACATGTTCCAACCATTGTCCAAAATCTGCATAGCTACAAAGAGATGCAGTGAGGATGCATTGTTTACACTGCATCATGACTTGCTGGGGAAACCAGATGCTCGTATAAACTTTGACAAATTTGATTTTGTTGCCTGTGAGTACGAGGAGAAATGGTGGATTGGGATGGTGATGGATGTAAATGAAGAGGAGGGCGATGCTCTAGTGAAATTTATGCACCCCTGTGGTCCCGCAAGATCCTTTTATTGGCCATCAAAAGATGATCAATGCTTAGTGCCATTTGCACATATTTTGCTCAAAACAGATATACCCACTACCACTAGTGGCAGAACATATATTCTGGGCAGGCAGGACAGAGAGGCAATTGTTAGAAAATTTGCTAAATAATGTTTGAAAATGCTGCATTTTAAAAATTTTGTCGATGTCTTTTAGTAACACAACTTGTAATTCAACCCTGTACAAGTTTCAATTACCAAATTATTTTCTATGATAGTGAATATTTATTATAATCGCAAAATTTATGGTGAAAATTTGGTGAAATTGAATGCCATTCTTTTTCAAGAAATAAAGATGAGACCATCACTGAACTTTCATGGTGAGTTCATTTATGCATCAACATCAAATAGAGACCAAAGTAACTTTGGTCCAAGTTGGGCTTTTGGAGGGAGGGGGTAAAAACTAAGTCACGGTCCGTTGCTAGGCAACAAAATGGAAGTGTTCATGTGGGAATATCTCAGAAGGGGCACCTTTGGTGTCAATTCTGACCTGTTTTTTGAATTCTGCATGCTTGAATACCTTTGTAGAGCAAGTTAGAAGAGTTTAAAGGTGGTTTTACTATTTTTAATCAATTTTTGGTTTCGCATCAATATTTCGCTCACTTTGTTCCAGATTTTTTTGGCGTATTGGCCAAATATTCAATGGCCCATAAAATTGGCACAAGTTGGAATATTTGAAAAAAAATTGGCCAGAGTGTTTATTATCAGGGTGTTTGCCTTTATATCAATTTTGACCAAAATCTGAGAGATATGAATGGTTATCTTGGCTGTTGATTTCAAATGGAATGACCCAAAAGTTAAATCAAAAATTAAGGACAGAAGGTTGAAAAAAGAAAGAAGGCCATATGAAATTCAGGTTCCTTACTTGGTAGATTAATCGCTGAGACAACAGACCAGTAGAAAAAATTCGATATCAAAAGGCTTGAGAGAACAATAGCATGACTGAAATGGCAGTTAATCGGTTCTTTCAACTTTATGATAGAAATGTTGCTATTCATTTTGTTGATTTCTTTTCATTCTAGCTTTCTGCCTTTGGGTGGTATCCAGCCCTGCCTTCAGCTCTCATGAAATGTTAGAAGGATTGGCCTCACCAGCCAGTTAGTGAGTTTTATTCTTTCTAGCTTGATGGTTGGAAAGAAAATATTCTAGAAGGTAAGATAGAAATATCTAAGTTTGATTATGAAATCGCTGAAAATCAAATAGAATCTCATATAAACCCAATACCAGAGCATCAGTTTCTCAACGGTAATAAACCTAAGTCTTGAACAAATTTAAAAGGAGTTTTCCACCTTTTCTTGGAATTAAAGGGGTAAGGCAATGAAAAAGTATTATGGAGTTCTGCACCCAGACCTCTGTTTACTTTTCAGATGGTTGCAAAAAGCTTTCATATTGGAGATCAGTCCTGAAGGGGGTACGGATCCTGATTCTGAGCACTGAAATAATCCAAGTCTAAATCCCCATGAGAAAAACAGATATTCCCTGTGTTGACATGTTTTGAAATCCCAATCCCAATTTACTTTTTCATTCCCAAATCCCAGTTCCCAAGAAGTCCTATTCCATCTTCCCAGAAAAAATAAGTCAAAGCCAGTTCCCAATTCACCCCTTCCTGACCATAAATAGGGCAAATTTTGTGCACATCAATATCAAATTGCCCCTTTCAATCCCCTTTATTTGACACATGACCTAATTCTGGAGCTCTGGACCTACCTCTTACGTTTGGTCATCAACTTTCTCAAGTCGCGTCCAAGGCATTTTTCCCACCATATTTCCATGCTAACTGCAATCGTAGAGATTATGATACCAAAAATGAGCGCTGAGTATACACCCTTCATCTCTGCTACACCCAAGCTAGACTGTGATACTGCAAGAGAGTAACTTATGAATGATAGTAAGGATGGTACAGAAAAAAGGATTTGGGCTAATGGCTCCGCATTTTTACAATTTAGGCCCCCGCAGGGGGGGGGCCGGAATTCTGAGAGATAATCAGATCTAACCAATTGAATGATCAGATTTTCAAGAATTTTCAACCCCATGTAATAAATATTTTAGAATTACTCCCTCGATAACATATTCGTTGAAAAGAGCTCTAGTACTCTTTTATCAGGTTATAAGTTAATATAAGACCTGTATGGATTATTTTTGCACGAAATACACACCCACATGACTGACATATGAGAGGAAATAGGGGCACATTTTTAGGTAGTAGCTCAGCGGTAGCCATATATGAAACACACTTGCAAGAGAAGGCTCAAATTTTTACCACCTTTTTTGTCATTCTGGATCTGGCCCTAGAAATGATATATGGATTGTAAATATTACCTGGGCACTTACCCTATACATATATGTCCCTTTCAAAGTTTGCCCGCCCTGCTTGGAAACAAAGTGTCCTGAAAGTGCCCCGCTGGATACGCCCTAAGATTGTCATGACCCTCTGGGTTCCCCTAAGTCCCTGTGTCAACTTACCTGATTGCTTGAGGTCAGGGCAGTGATCCTGGTACAGCCACCATTTTCTCTCGTACGACTCAACGATTCCCTTCTCTTGCAACTGCAGAATCCCAACTGACATCGAATCGGTGTACTTCGAGCTTAGTGGTAATGCAAATGCGTAGCTCATTGGTTGCAAAACATTAGGAACTAAAAAGCAAATTATCTCAGTTTAGAACTCCTTAGATTTTCAAAGCGCTCCAAATTTCTTCCACAGGAATGGGCTCATACAAAAATTCAGAATTTCGTCTCAAGACTCCAATTAAGAAGAATGGAAAGGCTGTAGGATAACAGGAGGGAAAGCGGGATAGAAGGCGATATCAGTTTGGTAAGCCATGTTTCGCTTTATCTCAAATTATTGTGGCTATGTTGAATTCTTAATCGAAGACAGGCGTAATGTTTGCTAACGAGTAGCTGTTCCGTCATTTTTTGAGACTTGAAGTAACATTTGATTTAGCTTTTCATATACGGTTCTGTAGCTTTGCAAAAACTATTGGGACTCCCAATTTGGGAGGGAAAACCACCAATTAAGAAAGAGTAATAAAAATAAGCATGCTCGTAGCAATATATTTCAGAGATAATTACAACCTTACATTCTTCCTCCTCTTTCACACTGTTGATAGTTGTTGATAGGCACTTACGCTTACTATCTTCGTAAGGTATTGGTTTACCTGCTAAGCACAAAGGGCCCACTGAATAGGTAGACTAATCGAGCAGTGCGACTCTGGTCCTTCCCTAGATGTGACCACACCTCGTGATCCCTTTTGCCTTATTGCCAAGAATTACAGAAAGCTTGCTAATTCTCTTTCTTACACCTTGTGGCAGGTCTGATGGTGGTTTCGAACCCGGGACCTTTTGGACAAGGGTCACTGACCTGTGAATATATGACGTGGAAATTGGAGGTACCTTGAAAGCACATTGTAGAGAATGATCCAAATTAAACGGAGTGAGCAAGAAAAACGAAGACACGCATGATGATATGAATATACGTAAATCAAACAGATTCATTCTTACCCATGGCCAAGTTGCATTCTTTCTGCCCTTTGTAATACTTCAAAATCGGTTCTTCGTCGATAAAAGCAACTTCCTCTATCTTCTTAACCTTCGCGACACCGTCCTCGTGTTTCGTGACGAAATTCCCCTCTTTCTTTGCTTTGCTCCATAATTCCTTCATCAGCGAACTGTCAGATATTTTGATCACGTGGGAAACTTCACTGTCCTTCAGAATAATGACTTTATATTCTTTTGTCATTGCATCTCTGATTGACGTCACGGGGAGTTCGTCGTTCTTGAGAACTAGGAACGAGGCTAAGTTTGCGGTATATGTGGCATTCCACACCAAAACACAGAACCAGAAGCAGGCAGTTACGATTCTACCTAAACCGTCAATTAGTAAAATAGTTAGTTCAAGGATATTTGATAGAAGAAGATGGTTAGGCTACCTATTGTTGTCCGCCATCGTTTAACATCTATGTTAAACGTTATCTGAAAGGGAACTACATATCCCTAATTTCTTACTTTGCTGTTAGAATTGCACTTTTTGTCTACCTAACTTTAGTGGTGAATATCATGAAGTCTTTCGTAAATAACCAATATCTTACAACAAAAAAACAAAATAGTGTTTTGGTCTATAATTTGGTTAACTTGTGACTTGTTTTAGCTAAAGCAATGGTAAAACAATGCACTGTGACTTTAAATATAGAAAAACTTGCACATAAGGATATTATAACAATTTTCTAGAACAGCTCCCTCTTTAAAATACAGTTCAAGGGATGATACAAAAGACAGCTTATTGTCAAAGTTTATGAAAATGTTTAAATCATGTTTCAGAAATAAACTACAGCTCCACTTCTAAAGGGAATGCCCATAGAAATATCGACAAACTGTTAAGAATAGGCTCACAAACCAATGTTTTCCTCCGTCACACAATGGAAATGTAGGCGTCAAATATGTAGAGCATATATCTTTATTTTCATCTCTGCGTGAGCCTTCTCGTAATAACAGTACCAATATAACAATACCAATTCATTTCAATCTTACGCTACGAACCTGAGAGATTTTTCGGAGTATTATCAGCTCCCTGTGTTAACATACAGGCGATCCAGAACCACGAACTGTTGAACAAGCTGAATTCATCTCCCTCCTCTCCCTGTGCTTGCTGTGTCTGCCTCCAGCCATACGGACTGTACTTATCGATGACGTAGACTACGAGCATCACAACCACGCTGCTCGAAAACAAAACGCACCACGCAGAATACGTAAAAGGTAGCATGAATTCATCGTATCTTGGTTCGTTATTTTCCTTCTTTTTTGCAAGTAGGCCGATTGAGAAGTGCATGAATGGTTTTGTGAAACTCACTTCGACTTGGTGGCCTGCTGAAATGACCATTGGGTTTAGAATCATGTCTGCATTCTGAAATAAAGAAAGATTTCATCAAGCTTTTGAAAATTATGATAGCAAGGCCCATAAGAAAGAGCTATAATGCAGTAAACTCCAGCTTGTGTTCAACCCTTGCTCTATTTTTTTTTTATGTCTTTCATCTTGTCTAGATTAAAATAGGGTTCTAAAAGGAGGTATGCCAATTCCCAGCATTGAGATAGCTAATCAAAAATACCAATCCCAATGATGAAAATAGAGAAATTCCTAATATTGACGCGTTTAACCATCTCAATCCCAATTTACTTTTTCATTCCCAAATCCTAGTCTCAGGAAGTCCAATCCCATTTTCCCAGCTAATAAAAAGGCAAACCCTAGTTTCTGATTTTCCCCTTCATGCTCCTCTTGAGACGGTTTAAACGTGCTCAGATGTTATTTTAATTCGTTAGAAAATGGCTATACGAGTTGACCAACATGTTGTCCATCAAATATTTTTTTGAAATATCCTTTTTTTGAATTCTCCGAGCCAAAAAGAAAGTAGCAAAAATGAAACATAGGCTCAGTTTCTCAACCATGTCGATTCAAGCGAGACAATAACAAGACAAAAGGCTTGCGCACGGTCACTGTTGGAAAAGTTAACAACGAAATGCAACAAAAGGCTTCATGACCATTGCCCACTATTAACTATGACTATCTTGATTGCATAATAACAATAAGATAAACCTCACATACCATGGTTTTAAGATCGTTGATCAAGCTCTGTGTTTTTGATAAATGAATTTCAAAGTCAAACTTTAATAAAGTTGACAAAGTCTTCAACAAGTCATAGCTAAAACCACTGAACACGGTCTTGTTCCCAGTCTTCTTTACAAACACGAATGGTTTTTGCTGCAAAAAGAACACAAAATTAGTTTGGTGAATACGGATAAGTGTAATTTCTTAACAGAGCATTTTTCACTCTAGGACTACTGGGAAAGGATCTCCATTAGGCCAAATGATTTCCCAGTAATGAAATGGGAAACAAATTAATTTTCCTGGCTGTTTTTGACAATTTTGATATCAACTGTATAACAATAGCAAAGCGTAACCTCTATAACATAGTTAGATCGTAGATAGTAAAAGGTGATAAGAACACCATCAACAGTGCCAGTAAAACTATTCATGTTTCCCTAGCACTGAAGATGGTGTTTTTACCTAAGAGCTTTTGTTAATTTCATTGTATATATTGTTTTTTATGTTTTTACTTATGTATTATAGCAAATAATTGTTCTAAACCTTTTTTGTGATTGGCTAATTTTAATCCACATCTGGGTTTGATAATGCGGTAGGCTTCATTTTCGTTCTGTTCCTGACATATTACTCTACCGAGTTTCAGACGCAAAATTTTAATAGTTATTATGTTTCACTATATTGTCTATTCTCCTCGCAATCCTCAAGTTCTGTACCGATCAATGACTCTTCTTACTTACTACTCTGATAAGCGTCAGATGCAAAGTTTTAGTAGTCATTATATTTACTGTTTTTCTGATTTTCCTTGCCAACTTTAAGTTCTGTACCTTTCAAAGACTGATTTCACGTACTACTCTAATGAGTGTCAGATGCAAAGCTATATTAGTTATCATCTTCCGCTATGTTTCATATTCTCCTCGTATCACCTTCAAGCTCTATACCGATCAAAGACTGTTCTGACGTGCTACTCTGATGATTGTTGTCAGACAAAGCTTCAGTAGTTATTATATCTCGATTTTGTTTGAACAAATTGACTTTTTGGGAATGAGAAAACTCTTACCTTAACTGCTACCACTTTAAGCGTCTTGTGTGTAATGCGAATGGACGAAAGTTTTCTATTCTGTTCGACTCTTTCTTTTAGCAAGACTCCATTCGCCGTTGAGTAACTGCCAATCTAATTGAAATAGAAAATCAAAACATTATAGTAGGCCTAGCTCTCAATATCTACCAGAGCAAATTTAGACATAAATACCTTAAAAAATTGATCTTTCTTGAGATTGAGAATATCAAGCTCTGTGACGTTCCTCTTTCCATTGGCTCCAATGCTGAAAGTTCCAGTCATCCCTGATATAGATACCTATAAAAAAAAGCAAACTTATTTTTTGGTTTGAAGTTGCAAACTCAAATTAAAAGAACTAAACTTTAATCGAAACCCCATACTAACATAGATTTAAAGAAGACATTCATCGGTATGTTTACTTGCTTTTTTTCCATCTAATTATGTTTTCATTAATTCTACCTTGGGGAACGTCTGTGCAGTACTGTGGAGGATGTTGAGTGCTGTTGGGGATATCATCAGCACTGTGGAGGGATACTATTAGTACTGTGGAGGATGTTCAGTACTGTGTGGGGGATATCATCAGTACTGTGGAGCTTATTTTATTCTTCTGTTCTTTAGGGAATAACATCAGTACTGTGGAAGGATACCCTCTGTACTGTGGAAGGATACCCTCTGTACTGTGGAAGGATACCATCTGTATTGTGGGGATATCATGACTACTGTGGAGGGATAACCTCAATACTTTGGTTTCACCTCCACGGTAATGATGATATCCTCCACAGTACTGACCATCCTCAATGTACTGAACCTCCATAGTACGAAAGAGTGAAGACTCTTCAGTAAACTAGTGGTATCCCCAATGGCACTGATGATATCTCCCTGCAGTACTGCTACAGTACTTACTGTACATCTTTCGCATTACAGAACATCCCTCACAGTACAGAACATCCTCAAAGGTGCTACACAGACGTTCCACAGGGTGAATTTTGTAAAATGGGGAGATGATACATACAAATAGACGGTGAGATAATGCAAACAATTGGACGCATGGAGAGCAGTAGCTAAAAGAATAGCATTTAACATTATTTCAAATTCTTACAGATCTGATCTCTTTCTTCACTTTCCCTGCGTTTCCGCCTTCACTTGCAAAGCTCCCATCAATCGTAGATGCATTTCTCGCTTCCCATTCCCCACGTGATATGACATTTCGAATGGCATTGGCTGTTGCCATGACAGCATCAAACAACAATAATGCAGACTCCTAGAGATGAAAATGGTGGATTATTTCGATGTATTACCACAAGGAAGTTTATTTATCTGTTTGTTTTACAAAAATGAAAATAAATCAACCTATTAAAGTAATACCTACCGGAGGCTCACCAGTTGAAACTTCATGTTGTTCCATAAAATGCAGAAGGTTGAAAAAGTCATGTGATTTCTTCAACCTCAGTTTGAATCCAACAACTTTGTCAAACGGATTTGCATTGTAAATTGTTGAGTTCTATATTGAAGAGAGAGAGAGAAATTGATTATTATAAGTGAAATCAAAAGTATCAATCTTACGTTGATCTTTTGATAGGGAACATTGAAGTTATAGACGCGCGTGAAACTAGGATTTCGATTTATATCATTAATTCTTTATCATTCTATCACTATTTTTCTTATCTACATCTGGGTATAGTATTTGTTAAGTTTTTGTTTCGTTCTCTTTCTGACGTATTACTCTATCGAGTGTCAGACAAAAAGCTTAAGTAATCCATGTTTTCGCTATGCTTCCGATTTTCTGGCTAAATCTTTATCTGAATCAATAGCCGTTAGGTGTGCCATTTTGTGGTTCCATTGTCGTAATATATCTTAATAATTCAAAAAAGATGGCTTCTTGAAATAGGGGAATCTTTATATTTATCATATATATTAAATAGAAATCGCAGTGACTGCTCGCCTTTCATGGCTAAGCTTATGTGTTTGAGATTTTGTCTAGGCGTATCATACTTGTGGTAACCACTGACCTCAAAATTAAGACTGGATCGATCATTCTTTTCTTTCTGGAGCCAAATGTTTGAAGCCAATGGCTTCGGCTTCCACCTGGCTTCCCAATATGGCTGCCAAAGAAATTATGTTGACTTGATTCTTTGTAAAACAAAAGCTGCACGATATTTTATTCTCGTGCTGATTATTCATAACATTCCAAAAATCACCAAAGAAAAAGGCACTCCCTAGTGTAATCTCATTGTGTTGAATTGAGCCTCCCAATATGGCTGCCAATCGACTTCATTTCAGAACGACAGATGCTCGATCCAGTCTTTATTTTGAGATCAGTGGTGGTAACCCACTTATGAAAATGTATTCCCAGTAGAAATTAAAGAAGAAGTAAAAAAGAAAACTTTACATACGACAATTGGTAAGATCCAAAGAAGACTCTCTCTTCCAGTTATACAGGAGCAATGGAGATTCACCTGAAAACATAATATAATCATTACCATCTTAAATTAAACTCTTTTTGACTCTATGAGACCAGTCTGTGTTGTAGTCTGGAGAAAATGCGTCGTCCCACGAAAGAACTTCTGAAAATTACATGATTTACCTTCTTTGCTGCGAGTCACCTGCAGGTTTCTTTCAATCACCAAGTCAGTGAGAAAACAGTTTTTTCCTCTGAAGGTTGAATCTTTTTATCTCGGAAAATCTGCCAACGGGGGGATTTTTGAAAACTTTTACGGGGCCTAGGGTAGCCCACAAAGTGACGCTGCGATTCCATCCTCAGACATTTTACTGTCTCGGTCTTAAACATGTAACAAAACTTTACTGAAACAATTTACTTACTATGTCCATAACGAGTTCCATCTTAGCAATATCAACAAATAGAAGGACAGTGCTGATGTTCAAAGTTCTCAAGGCTTGGAGTTCCTTCAATGAGTTCGAACTGACTTGTTCGTCTTCTCCTAATTTCAGATGGAGGAGATGATATTTCTTGATCGTGTTGTTGTTCGAGTCGAGGAAGTTGCCCACTTGCTTCGACCTGAGGACTAAACGATATTTCAGCTAGATAGCTAAAGATGAAGCTGGGTAAGATTTGAAACGATCTTGGAACGATTTAAGACTACCTGGAACGATTTTGTGAAGATTTGAATCGATTTGAAATAATTCAGCGATGAGTCGCAACGGTAAAAAATAATCTGTAACGATTACAGAATAACTTGAGAAACGATTTCGTACGATTTTCAACAAAGTGAAACGATTTTGCAACAATTCGAATCGGGTCGATATGATTTAGCAATGAGTTGCAACGATGAGAAATTATTCTTAACGATTGCAGAACAACTTTAAACGATGTTAAACGATTTCGTACGATTTTCAACAGTGTGAAACAGTTCTGCAACAATTTGAATCGATTCGACATGATTTAGCAACGAGTTGCAACGATGAGAAATTATTTTTAACGATTGCAGAACAACTTGAAACGATGTGGAACGGTTTTGTACGATTTTCAACAGTGTGAAATGATTTTACAACAATTTGAATCGATTTGACAAGATTTAGTGATGATTCACAGCGATTAAAAAGATTTTGACGATTGTGGAACAACTTGAAACGATGTGGAACGATTTCGTACGATTTTTTACGATTAAAAAGATTTTTGACGATTGTGGAACAACTTGAAACGATGTGGAACGATTTCGTACGGTTTTCAACAGTGTGAAACAGTTCTGTAACAATTTGACCCCATTTGACATGATTTAGCAACGATTTGCAGCGATAAGAAATGATTTGAAAATATTCGAAACGATCTAGGAACAACTTGAAACGACGTGGAACGATTTTGTGACATTTTTGTCAACTGACATTGATTTAAATTCCCAAAATGAAAAATCAGTTCTCAGATCTTACCATCATATATAATGACAATTGATGAAATATTTGACACATTCAGGAATCTCACTACGGCGTCATTCACCGTTTGAAGACTTTGATGCAGAATTATGGAATTTTCACATGTTCCATCGTAATGCGTTTGATATAACTCATCACAAACATCTTGGTGCAACTTGAAAATGGGAGCATTTAACAGATTAGCGGCAATTTGTGATGATGAACTCGTTTCTCTTGACTCAAATAAGGCAACGACATCAGACTCCATCAGTGATTTTGCTAAAAAAGTAAATTATTGATCATCAAGACAAGGACGTGGCCAGAAGTTCTAAAAAGGGGGGGGGGAGTTATTGCCCACTCTCGACGTTGACTTTCGGGTCGTTACTCATCAAACGTGATTCCTGCACGAGATGTGTATAACGCAGTGTGTATAGACTTTTCTAATGCAACACAACTCACCAAGACATTGGGTTTTCGACACTTGTCGATGAAAATTCGGTAACCTAGTGTATATAGATGAATATTGGGTAACGTTGTGTATTTATCTTTGGTCTCTTACTGGAGGAAAAGGCATTTTCTGTATCGTATGATACATCGAGTGCTTTCAATGTTGTTTTTAGAGATATGGGGAACCGTTTATTGACCCGCTCAACTGCATACATGAGATATAAAGACATGGGGGAATAGGGTAACATTGGGTATTGAAATATGGTAACTTACTAGTGGTAAAGGCATTATCTGCATTTAATGAAACATCGAGTGCTTTCAATGTGGTATTTGGTGATATCACAGATTCTTCATTGATTTTCTCAACTGCATATTTCATCACTTTAATCTCAAAATCATCTTTCGATTCAGTTATCAAAGCTATAAGATAAAAAACAAGTTAATGCTGTTTCGAGGAACATTTAAACTTCTTTGAAGTAAACCGAGATACTTTAGGATTTACTAATCGTCATACAGGGGTGGGACCAAGACAGGTATGTTAGCTTTGACATTTATGAAAACATTTACCAAGGAAAGAGCAATTTGCCAGTAGCTAGACAAAATCCATCAAAAATCAAATGATGCGTAATATCCCAGAAGTTCCAGGAGAAGCAAGTTTTGGAAACTCAAGCAGATAATCTATTTGAGAAATCATGCCCCGAGCCGGCATCATTTCCTGCAATGAATTTAATGAATTACGATAATTCAACTTGAGTCAAAATCACAAAATTGCTATTTTGTCGCTTGTAGATGATTTTACTAGGGATGTGTACAGTATTGGATAATCCTCAAGCAGGTTCATAAAGAACACTCTAATGATCTTCATGAGGATATTTGTTCTAGAATATTGATTCAAGGGGAATATTGATTAAACAACATGTGGCAGGATTTTAGATTGCAAGGTATAAATACAAGTAAGGCTGTAGAATGACTTCTAATCATGAATTCTGAGCTGTCAAAAATGGATCGTCAAAAGAATGGTTAAATTGTAGCATGTTGGATTATTTCAAAGAGTGCTTACCTATCTTAACTTCACTTGGTATGAAAATCGAAGTGCAACTCCTCGACCATTGCATCACCAATAAAAGCGTTAGAAATTCTCTTATCTTCCAAATAGCAGCCATAATTGTTATTTCGACATCATTTTCTGCAATGAATATAATGCATTACGGCGGTTTAACTCCAGTCAAAATCACAAAATTGCTAATTCGTTGCTTGTAGATGATTTCATTAGGGATGTGTGCAACATTGGATAATCCTCAAGCAGGTTCATAAAGAACATTTATCTTCATCAAGAAAATTCATAAAGAACATTCATCTTCATAAAGAACCTTCATAAAGAACATTCATCTTCATAAAGAACCTTCATAAAGAACATTCATCTTCATAAAGAACCTTCATAAAGAAAATTCATCTTCATCAAGAAAATTCATAAAGAACATTCATCTTCATAAAGAACCTTCATAAAGAACATTCATCTTCATCAAGAAAATTCATAAAGAACATTCATCTTCATCAAGAAAATTCATAAAGAACATTCATCTTCATAAAGAACCTTCATAAAGAACATTCATCTTCATAAAGAACCTTCATAAAGAACATTCATCTTCATAAAGAACCTTCATAAAGAACATTCATCTTCATCAAGAAAATTCATAAAGAACATTCATCTTCATAAAGAACCTTCATAAAGAACATTCATCTTCATCAAGAAAATTCATAAAGAACATTCATCTTCATAAAGAACCTTCATAAAGAACATTCATCTTCATCAAGAAAATTCATGAAGGACATTCATCTTCATAAAGAACCTTCATAAAGAACATTCATCTTCATAAAGAACCTTCATAAAGAACATTCATCTTCATCAAGAACCTTCATAAAGAACAATCATCTTAATCAAGAACATTCATAAAGAACATCCATCTTCATAAAGAACCTTCATAAAGAACATTCATCTTCATAAAGAACCTTCATAAAGAACATTCATCTTCATAAAGAACCTTCATAAAGAACATTCATCTTCATAAAGAACCTTCATAAAGGACATTCATCTTCATAAAGAACCTTCATAAAGAACATTCATCTTCATCAAGAACCTTCATAAAGAACAATCATCTCAATCAAGAACATTCATCAAGAACATTCATCTTCATCAAGAACATTCATAAAGAACATTATAATGATCTTCATGAGCATATTTGTTCTAGAATATTGATCCAAGGGGCACAAGCTGCAGATAAATATCACCTTACGCAGCCACATACTTCGAACCTACTTCAAAATTAAATAAAGTTGCGTGCCTCACGAGATTAGAAAGGTTGAGCATACTTGGGTAAAATCTGGAAACATACCGTACCGGGAAAATACTATATCTCGGCCCGGAAGCCTGTATTTAAAACAAAAAAGGGACGAATCAGATTGGGGATTCCTTTTTTTGGGTCGCCCGGTAAGAATAAATTTCCACTCACCACTTATTTACTCAAGCAATGTTCTCCAGCCAGCCTTCTTTCGTCTAAAATTACAAATTTTAGGAAATCAAAACACCAAACACTAGTTATATTTCATTATTTTAAGCACGACACAATATCTCAGCTTCTATAAATTATTGATTCATTTTCCATTCGGAAATCTATATATTGATCTTACCAAAACAGAGGACAATATTGTTTATCCCGATAACAATTATCCATGGATGGGAACCTGTTACTACATACATTGCATTCAAGGGATGAAACAATCCGAAGTGAAAACAGATTTTGATTTTCGATAAATCAGCTATTCAGCGGTTGGAATAATAAAAAACAAAAAAAACCCAAACTCGCCACTCAAACGGATACGCAGCTTTTTTAGTAATGTCTGCTTGGGCCTATTTCAAGATATTTTAAATATTGTATTTCTAAGATAGCCTTTTTGGAGGAGTTCGGATTGGGAAGGAGTTTTGTTCGCACACGGTGAACATTTAAAAATATATACTAGATTAAAAAAGTTTGGTCATTCATATTAGTGAACGATTTTGAGGAAGAAAATTAGCATTTTCTGTAGACAATGGTGAAGTGCTGTGTCAGGCCAGGGATTTTGCAAAATCAGGCTGTGTAGTTTCTTGTAGGGTGAGAAGAAAAAGACAGGCTTAGGTTCATTATTAATCAATTTGTGAGTGGCGGATTAGCGCTGTACCGTAGGAGTGTACGTATGAAACTGACTCTAGGGCCATGAGAATAGCAAAAGCAACCTTAGGTGATTTTGTTTTTTTGAGTGACAATTTCTTAACAATTCCTAAACTTTTCATCAGTCTAGGTAATACCGAATGAGTTCGCATTCTAGTGGATATTTCGAGCTTAAGATTTTGATCAGATTCATTTTGCACCATCAATATGATGTTAGCTAATATGATCGTGTAATCCTACCTTATGCGATTCCTTCTATAGATTCCTTTCCCTAAATTGATAACTTATTACGTCATACACAACGAATGAATTATCGAAATTTTAATTAACTAGATAAGAATCTCATGCTGTTTACTTTATCTCTACAAGATAGTTATCTATCCGTGAGGACCTGCTTCCACAAACATCCCACTGAAAAGGTGAAGCTGCAATAAAAACAAAGTTCGCTTTGTATTGATTTAAAATTCACCATCGTGAAATAAATGAATGCACAGTTCTTTTTTGCAAACAATTTAGCTTTTCTTGCATTTTTCTCATTTTACTAATTTATTTAATTTAGTTTTTGTAAATAGCGTATCTGTGTAGTGTGTCAGTGTATCAATCTTTCACCTGCTATCAGGGCCGCATTTACGTTTGTTGTGGCCCTAGGCATAAAGTTGATTGGGGCCCCCTAAAATATACGAAAAAAAATTATGGCACGTGCCTAGTACTTGGCACCCGGCTAGCATGATTTTTCATGGACACGGCAACAATATCAAGCAAGAACCAAAAAGTTAACATTAACTAAAAAGTTTGATAACGAATAAACTTGTATAAATATATGCATTTCGGTACAATCCCAATAAAAATACCCTTGGGCCTTGTCCATTGGTTCATTGCGCTAATTTCTTTCGCCTTGACTTTACTGCTACAAACTTTTGGATGATTTTATTGGGGTCTAAATCTCTCAAGACATCAAAATTTGCTGCCATTAGGCATAAGGCAACAAGGCGCTCTTGTGACGATGTGGACCTTAGTTCACTCTTTACCCTTTTCAGCATGGAGAAACTTCTTTCACCGGAGGCAACTACACATGGCAAAGTGAGCAACAATCTTAGAGCAGTCATTGCATTTGGGAAAGTTGCCGCGACATCTCCTTGGACAATTTGCTCTATCAGATACTCGGATATAGGCTTTTGTGTTTCATGGGGTTGTCGCCTCTTCAATTTCTTTCTTTTTTTGTGGCCTTCGGCTTCATTATCAACGAGCTTCCTCCTCACATCCAGGAACTTTTCGAGAGGCTTTTCAACAAACTTTCGATACTGCCGAATTTCCATTTCCATCTCATCATCAAAATGATTTGGATAAGCATCTTTTAGGACTTTGCAATTAGCAGCAACGTCCGTATCCTCACTATTCAGACTGACCAGGAAACCAAATCTGTCATTGATAAGCTCGTATGCTGCTTGCCTCCGGGAGAGTTCAGTTTGGAGGCTGTCGATGATTGGCAAGTACGTATTAATGTAAAAGGCTCTTTCGCCAGCTAGCTCTACTCCACTAGTTACACTCTCATCCGCTGCCTTTTTCCTTTTAATTTTCCTCCTCCTCTCTTCTCTGAATTCCTGACATGTTGCTTCTCTGAATGATATTGCTTTTTCGAGATACTCTTTGAATTTGTTTTCACTTCTTAGCTCTAAGATGTATGACTTCAAACTGCTAAACAAGTCAATAACACATGAAAGACTCAAATCAATCGCTTGCAAAGACAGATTTGTAGCATGTATTCTCCCAAGCAAGTCATACCAAAACAAACACATGAATGCATATTCTAGAGCATTTAATTTGTCAGAGATTGACTCAGCATCGTGTCTTGTCTGCACTGTTTGCTCTTCATCTTCAGCTAACTCATCTAAAGATTCTTTAATTGGAACCGAGGCTTTTGCCAGTGCCCTGATGGCATCATGCCGAGCAGACCACCTGGTATCAGATAACTTTTTAACGACCAGTTGGTGTTTTGCTAACTTTTCTTTCAGAGAGTCCCATCGGTAGGTTGAAGCAGAAAAAAAATTGTAAACTTCTCTTACAATGGAGAAGAATGAGACTGCCTCGCGACAACATTCGGCAGCAGCTGTGCCCACCAGGTTGAGTGAGTGGCTGGCACAAGGCACATAAGGTGCACAGCTATTTACTTCTTTGATTCTTGCTTGAACTCCAGCATATTTTCCTGACATGTTGGACGCATTGTCGTATGACTGGCCTCTGCAAAGATCAATGTCCAGCATGAGGGCTTTCAAGGTCTCCAGGATGTCTGAGGTCTAGGTTTCACTTTTGTGTGATTTGATAGGTGTAAAACCAACAAATCTTTCTACAGGTTTTCCGTTTTCAATGTACCTACAACCAAAGTTAGCTGATCCACATGAGCGAAATCTGGAGTGGAGTCCACAATAATGGAATAATACTTTGACTCTTTTATGGACGCTACTATATTTTCACAACACTCATTTCCTATTATGCTAACTATTTCTTCCATAGTTGCATGAGATAGATATGATGGACATCCGGATCCTTGATTTCCGAAACGGGCAATATGGTCAGCTAAAAAAGGGTCAAATTTTCCAATGAGCTCCATGATTCCAAGAAAGTTACCGTTATCTGAGTTTCCTATAATGTGAGAAGATCCGCGTAGAGCCAACTCTCTCTCCCCCAAGAACTTCACTACCTCGATAACCCTTGACAATACCCTTCCCCAATATGCTTCCTCTTTATGTATTTGTTTTTGGTGTTGGCTATGAATTAAGCCAAGTTTTGTTTTCCAACGTCTGCAGGATTGAATGCTCTCAAAGTGGGCTGATGATCGTTCATGGACGTGGATTAGCTCTGGATGTTTCCAGTCGTCAAAGCCTTTGTTTGAAAACATCGAAGAATGATTTGTACTTTCAAACAACTTGCTATAAAAGCAAAAAACTTTTCCTGTTGATGGCGAATAAAGAAGCCATTCTCTTTTAATTTTCTCCCCGTCTGGCATTTTTCTGTGAAGAAGGGATTCGCTAAAATATCGGATTTTTATTCGCCCCTTCTCCTTAAACTCCCTTGCTGACTGATTATACAAAGAATCTTTGTATAAGATGTTCATCTCTGACACTCTTTGGGGCCATTCGAGGCCCAGTAGTGTCGAAGATCCTCGGTTATCTCAGTCCACTGCGCTGCATCATTAGAGAATGGACTGACCAAAACGCTTTCGTCTATATCCACATCATCGTTGCCAGGTCTTTCACTAGTCTCCTCGCAAGAAGACTCCAATTCTGAGCGAACTGCTTCCTGAAACCAAGACTTGTTAATTTTGGAATGTTTTTAAGTGATTTGGTTTCACGACTTTTTTTCAACTTCTTCTTTGCTGCACCGCTAGGGTAGGACCTGCTACTCATCTTTTAGATGAACTAGTTTCCAACCATAGCTCTAACGAACTCGGAATAACCACAACTAAACTAGCACATAATAGTAGTCATAATAAATGCACGAATACAATATCAGCTTGTCAGCAGAAAATGGCCAAGGCGACCGCAATTAATCCGTTAAAAGTAGCATATTGGGCCCATTGTCTGCCTATTGTTTCTAAGCAGTGTTCTCAGCGTTTACTTTTTGTCACATATTTTACACTCCAAGTTTTTAAAAGGAATACCTTAAATTATGTTCAGGCTCGATCTTCTCTATTGTTATTCTTAAATTTTCATTGTTTTTTGAAATTTCGAGCCTCGTTAAGTTTATTTTGTTGAAAATACTGCAGTACTCGTCAGAACTCATCAAGAAGTTTAGAAAGTTAGATTGTGAGTGTCTCATGACTGAAAAAGTTTTCAAAATCAGTTCAGGGTACTATTGTTCATTAGCTCTGCCCAAAACTCATTGAACAGACTATAACTGTTTTTAAATTGTCTATTTAATCGATATCGATATATGAAACCGTTCAGTGGTCTGGAAAACGTTTACTACTCAATTCACGCACTAGACTGAAGTCAACAGCACTTAGGTTAAAATTTTGCTTGGGGCCCCCTAAATTTAGGAATTTTAGGGGGCCCCTGGGCCTGGGCCCAGTTGGCCCATGGGTAAATGCGCCACTGCCTGCTATCTGGACTCAGGCTTGGCAGATGCTAGTCAGCCCGCTAAGCCAACTGGAAGTTGAAATAAAGCCAAAAGAACAAAAGAAACCAATGGAAACAAATAGAAATTGGAAACGAGGCTTGTGTAATTTTACTACTTCAAAATAGGAATGAAAAATTACCTCGTTTTTCAATATCCCAAACATTTGCCATAAGGGTTTAAGTCTTAAAAACTGACATTCCTAACGGAAGACGGCTGGAAAAACAACTTTTCGTGTTGGATTTCATGAATTCAATAGAAAAATTGGTCTTTTTAAAGTAAAAGTTGGACACTTTCTGGAAAGAGCCAGACTAAGCCAATTTTTAGATCTAAGCCGAATCAAATTTTTGAAGCCAAGCACATTCTAAAAAAGCTAGATTTGTGACATTTGGAGAATCTGGTTGGCCAATTTCGATCAAGCAAGCTGATAATGCGTTAGGTTTCATTTCAGTTCTCTTTCTGAGGTACTTCTCCGATACGGTTCAGCCAGTGGCATAGCCAGGATATGTTAGGAACTGGGGCATGATGATAACAGAGAGAGGCAAATGAGCTGATCCTTTGCGACCGACAGGATGCTGTTCAGCTGAGGGGGGGGGGGGTCACAGGTGGTCTATAAGCCCCCAAGATCAGGTTTTTGGGTGGTGTCCCAATTCTCTTTTTAAATTTGTGTCACTCGGGGTCCTCAGAATGGCTCTCAGCCCGTTAAGTATTAGATGTGGGGTAGAGAACCTCAAGAGTGGGGTAGAGAACCTCAAGAGTGGGGTTACCCCATTTGCCACCCCTAGTTATGCCACTGGTGTCAGCTGCAAAGATTTATTTAGTTATCATGTTTAGCTAACGAGCAGGAAAGGAAAATAGCAACTTAAAGGTACCCACCCAGTCTAGTAAGAATAACACCAAAAGAAACAAAAAGATTCTAGAAATCTTTACAGAAATTATCTCAAAATATCTGTTTGGTTTTAATCGCAGTTTAATCTTTCTTCTTTCGTCCGACAAATGTGTCCATTGATTTGGTGAATCCAAGGAAATCAGATATCGCAACGTATGAAGAATACGGCATGATGCTATAAAGGAATAATCAAGATACTTTGAATTGTTTTTGATAGTTGATAGGCAAATACACTTAGTACCTTCGTAAAATATTGGTTGATGTTCAAAGCACAAAGGGCCCACTGAATAGGTAAACTAATCAAGCAGTGCGACCCTGGTCCTTCCCCTCAATGGAACCACACCTCGTGATTCCTTTTGCCTTTTTGCCTAGAATTACAGAGAGCTTGCTAATTCTCTCCTCACACTTTATGTGGCAGGTCTGGTGGTGGTTTCGAACCCAGAACCCTTCGATCAAGGGTCAAAAGATCTAACTACTCGGCACTCCCTGCCACAATGATTGAAAGTGATCCAAATAGGACCAAAGACCTCCTACATCAGTACTCAAAGAGCGCTAATACTGGTGCACTTAAGAAACCCAAGCCATGTGAATTACAGAAATTGCACCACCACTCGACCAATGTAGAGGTGAACTTATTTGGGTTCTTTAACTCATTATTTAGTCTATTCTAGAGACTGGCCCCTCTGAATGAATGAAAAGCAACTCTGACCAGCTCTAGTGAACTAGATCAATTCTATTGCCTAGAATAGTAACAAAGTGAATAAGTAGCGTTAATAACCTCACTTCATAATAAATTTTTTACATACCATTTTGAAATCATTCCCAAATACAGTATCCATGGAGTAAGAAGCAATTCTTGGTTGTGCAAAATGGCATCCATGATTTTCGCTGAAACCCATTCTGGTTCAAGCATAGGTAGTAGCCTTGGGAATCTACGACAAAACAAAAATATTCTAAAACATGTCCTGATCAATAATTGCCCCAATGCTAAAAGGATCCTTATGAATAAGGATAGTTAATGAGGACAACAAGGATTGTCTTTGATTAAGGTAGGTTGACATAGATTGACAAAATATGGCAAAACATAATTAGTGTTTGTCTGAAACCACCAGACTACTAACTTCTAACTTCTTGTCCTGGTTTGGGACAGGGAATGGGATACTCGTCTTTGGTTGCAACAACACAGGTTTGAGACCCGGTGGTGGCATATGTCAATTGTAGTAGCCTACTCTGGTGAAATTTGATTTCCTATATTAGGACATTATGAATCAAACTTCAAGGAGAGCAAAGTGATTCTTACCTGCTAGAGGCTCCAGTGAACATTCCAGTATTGATGTAGTAAGGACAGATGGTTGTTGAGTAAATATTTTTGTTCTGGGCTCTCATCTCCAGCATAAGCGACTCTTGGAAACCAACAGCTCCAAATTTAGAAGCGCAATAATCGCAGAGACCGTTGACCCCTCCCAAACCAGCTGCTGATGCGATTGATACAATGTGACCATGATTTTTTTCCATCATCGAGGGTAGGAATGCTTTTGTCGTCTGTTGAAGAAAGATGATAATTCATATTGTATAGTTTCTAGCAATGGCTTAAGAGACTACATTGTGTTAACGTCAGAAATATTTCTTTCTAAGAATTTCTGGGACTCAGGTCCATAAACGGAAAGACTGTCAAACTAACAGGGTATGTCATAAAATCACCCCTTTACTTTTGATATTGGCTCAGAGATTAACAGTAGTTAAAAGTCCGGTATTTTTGGCCAGCCTTCATAGACCCGTTCAAATGTTTACATTTTTGGGCAGGCAAATGAGATTCTTTTGTAATGCAAAATAGGACCAAAAAAAAATGTTACAACTTTTATTAATTAATTTCAATAGACCCTTTCACTATCCATCAAACAGGGGAATCGAATCAAGTTCTTGAGGCCGCAAATCATAAAAATCTTGATTCAATTCTTTCATAGTTATCACCACATTTCAGGCAAAAGCTTCAATTGAAAAAGTTGAAAAGTAACCAAACTTGCACAGTTTATACCTAAGTAATAAAGGCCTTTGTCTTTTATTTCAATTCTTTTTTAACTTGAAGAAGGGAGAAGAGCCATCCTTGCAAACTCGAAAAATTGTTCGCATTTCTCTTAAAACTGCTGTTTTGGCTCCTTGATTACCCAATCCTTTTTCGCCATCAATCTTGTGCAGATGCAGTGTAGTTAGAAAGGCCGATTTACAAATAATTTGGAAATGAAACTACTTTATTTTCAAACACAGACAACAGCATTGACTTTTCCCTTTACTAATTCTGCAACTGCAGCTCCTCTCATTTCACTTTTTTCTTCATTTCTTTGATAAGATTTAAGATTTAAGAAGTCTAGCTAGTCAAACGGTTTCAAAGAATCCAAATAATGCATGTTTGCTTTACAACCAAAATCATACCCCTATTTTCACTCCTGTTCTTTAGAATTTTGCAATTTTATACGTTTTGAATCTAATATCATTAGCTGATTGACTGACAGGCCAATGTCAAAATGTGGCACACCATATTTCAAGTGAAAGTTTTGATAAAAGTAAGATAGTGAAATCTTGGACTGAGCTATCAGTTTAATAATAAAAATAAGAGACAGAAGCTTCATATTTACAACTCTTTAACAGATCAATAAAAATCATTGAAAGACGTTTCAGCTAGTCTCCACTAGCTATCCTCAGTTATATAATTACAATTGATTCTTTAAAGAGTTGTAAATATGAAGCTTCTGTCTCTTATTTTTATCAAGATAGAGAAGGAAAAGAAACTTCCAAAAGATCATTATTGAAGCAAAAGGATTCTTCATTTTGAAAATTGAGCTGACATCTGCATTTTCACATGATTGGTGGTCAATAGGGCTCAGGTGATCAAGAAGCCAAAACAGCGGTTTTCAGAAAAGAGCGAACAACCATTTGAGTTTGTGAGAATAGCTTTTCTCTCTTGCGAAAGTTTAAAAGAAACCAAATTGAGTACAGATGCCTTTCTTACTTAGGTATAAACTGTGCAATTTTGGTTCCGTTATGGTTTTTTCAATTGAAGCTATTGCCTGATGAAAGAATTAAATCAAGATTTTTGCAATTTGCGGCCTCAAGAACGTGATTTGATATCTGCCGCTCTATGAATAGTGAAATGGTCTATTGCCAATTGTTCAATGAACAAAGAAACTGACAGGCGTAAAATGTAAACATTGAAAGTGGTCTTTAAGTTTGATTGATTTTGATTGGTGCAAATAGAGATCATTCTAATCCTTTTCAACATCAGGTGATTTTACATTCATATGATGTTATTTTTGACAGTCTGAGAAATTGGAAATCTTTTCTGGATTTTTCATCACATCACACATCAGGACTCTCTTCGAATTTAAGAAACTTATTGTGGTAGATACTCCAAATTAAAAAAATTTGAGGGTGGTTGGGACGGAGAGGTACCAGAGGCGTCCTGAGTTCCACTTATATGTCAAAAACGAGTAATTCTTAACCCTACTTTTTTCCTCCATTGCGACTCTTTATTTCCTACATAAGTATCATGTGACATTCATACCAGGCTCTGTTTTTGGTTTGGACCTTTGAACCAAAAATCTAATGGGGAGGGGAGACCCCTCTCTCCAATGATGTGATACATACCCAGAAATGCGCCATGGTGTTCACTTCAAAGGTCTTTTGTATCATCTCGTCCGGCGTGTCCAAAAACTTCTTGCCACTCACAATACCCGCATTGTTTACCAAAATCGTGACGTCTCCAACATCTTTTCTGATTTGCTCTGCACAAGCATACACCTCCTTCCTGTCGCTGCAGTCGAACACGTAGGCCCGGGCACTGCCATGTTTAGATTTGATCTCTTCGACCGTTTCATCGACGCCTTTTTTGTTGATGTCGCAGCAAACGACCATCGCACCTCGCCTGGCGAAATCGAGAGACAGGAGCCGGCCTAGTCCACTTCCCGCACCGGTGATGAGGACGATTTCGCCGTCCACATCTTTCGGTTTGCTCGAGATGAACAGGCCAATGAAGGCCATCAACATCTGGTAGTTAACAACGCATATCAGTTCGATTATTTCCAAGATAAGACTAGCCATTTTAGCTGTTAGTTTTCATAAGCTGGCGGCTTCTTTACCCCTCTAAGTTCGAAATTGAAAGCTGAGCAATCGCAGCATACGAAACTGGTATAAATAAGAGGACAAGACAAAGTTCAAACAGTTAGGACAAACAGATCAAAGTTCAAGTTTGTCGAACATCCGGTGCCCCTTTACCTCACCATCCTCAGTTCTCAGTACATGATGAAATAAAATAAACGATAACTGACCCCCCCCCCCCCCCACCTTCGTTCTGCCTCAGACTTTTTGATAATGTCGATCTTTTTAATGTTTTATTCATAATGTTTATTTCCGGTTTTGCCCATCTCAATTCACCCCAAATTGATAGTGATCTACATTCCCCCTCTGTCCTCTGTCACCAGTAAACTCGTTCTTGGAAATAGAAAATCTCCATCTATTTTGATCCTCTGTTGCTTATCTTTGAAACTTTTTCTTAACTCATGTTCCAAATGATGACACTGAACTTTGCCTCCCTTTGTAGTTGTACTTTGTTCATTTTATTATGTATTTTTATCTTAATCTTCAATTCTTATTACTATTTGTCTGTTATCTTCTATTTATTCAATAGTCCTGTCCACGGACTTTGACGATCATGCGCGTCAAAATTTCTGTCCTTGGTGCTTTACATGTCATGCGCATGACTTTATGTTTTTTTCTGTTATGTTGCATCATTTCTTTGTTTCTAATAGTTGAAAAAAGAACAAATTTCTTTCATAAAAACTACACTCTTTCATAAGAACCAGGGAAATTGGTTTGAAGCTGGCTGTTCTTGAATATTTCTTTATTTCATCCTGATATTTTCTTAAATTTTTCTAAGAATCTTACTTTTATATAATTGTTTGGAACTCCAATATTTGCAATCAGTTGTGCACATTTTTGCAAATTTTCATTCTCTTTCTTGACCATCTAACCAACAAGTCAACATAGGATGTCAATATGCTTATTTTTTGATTAATTTTCTTATAAATATTTCTTGAAATCCCATCATAGCCTGTTCTTGGATTTTGGGAAAATTTTAGACTCGTGCTCTAGCAAAATTGTTCTTTATAAGTAAAAAGAGTGTACGTGAATCTTGGTACCAGGAATTCTTAGCCTTCCCCTCAATTATGGTACAAAAAGCTTTCTTAACGAGTTTCTCGTCCCTAAAACCTATTTTATCAATTGAATATTCATGGGATACTCCCGGGGGGGTAACTTTGACCAAAGGATGACGGGTGCGTGCCGCCCAAATTGTTGCTTCATACCCACCCTTAACCAATTCACATACTTTTTTCATACCCACTTTTAAGGAATGGGAAAAAACATAGCCATTTTTATGGTTTTCTACTAAGACTGAAGTTCCTACTCGCTTCATGCTTTAGTAACTACGGGCTCTATTGCGCTTCCGCTGTGGTCCCGTTCACACTGCTCCGTATTTGAATGAAAACGGAGCAAAACCTATTCGTTTCAGCGGGTTTCAGCCTAGCGTTCACACTGATACGCTTCAAATACGGATTTGTTCGAATACGCAAACAAATACGCATACTTTCAAATACCGTAAACCGGGTCACACGGAGAACAGAGAGCCAGAGAGAAGCGAGACACGTTGTCTTCATAACTTCTATACGTCTGCTGAACTAACTGATCTGATCTCCGTGTGACCCGTTGTGGCACGTAAAACACTTCGGCGTTGGATAAGTTCTCCGTGAAGGGTAGACATGCAAGTTCTTAGTTGTGGGACAAGTAACTCAACACTTGCCCCTCGCTAAACTGGTGACCACGACGTGACCTTTCCGGGGACATGTTCATCATCCTAATTATTTGGTTTTTTTCTTTATGACCCTGATTTAGATTGAAAATCGAGGGAGATATTGACTTGTTGTATTATAGTTTCCAATATAGTGAATATTACGACTCAGAACAAGGCCAATAACTAATTTAATCAAAATGATATGTGGATAACGACTGTTCTCTTTCGTTGCGACCGCCTTGTTTCATCGTTTCCTGGAGCAGGCAAAACCAATGTGCGTACAGTTCCATGGGCTTCTGGATCCTGAAGACATCTCAGCTGTGATGCTTCCCTTCTTTTTTCCCTTATTAAGGTTTCAGGACAGTAAAGCCAGCCCATTTCTATTGGAATCACTGAAATTTTGAGACCTATTTTTAGGGATTTTGAAGCTTTCAAACCCACCCTTATGGGCGGCACGTCCCCGTTCAGCTATATATATGAGTTACCCCCCCCCCCCCCCCGGGGGGATACTTTGTGTGGAAGGTGTGGAATCGAGAAAAATGTACCGAACCGGTTCCTTATGAAAAAGGAAAAACCTAAGTGAATCTATGTCCACGAATCCTCGTGGGCAGCGGTTATATCATTTTCGAATGCGCACTAAATTTTATGAAGATGCTAAGGAAGTATGGCGCTGGAACATTTATTGCAGAAAGAACAAAACAATGGATGGCCGCGGATACTCGCTGTAGAATTTGTGCGAGATAACGGATTTTTTATCTCTAGACCTTTAAAATTAGATGTTTTAATTGGAATGTGAAAGTCAAACTATGGCAAGACCTCCAAGATGGCTTTCATGCCCGAGAAAAAGCGCTGTAGTCGCTGGTAGGGATACATCTTCAGCAGAATGTTCTTTTGAAATTTAGGCCGGGCCTAAGTTGACCTTTGCAATTTATGATTTTCTCGAGTATTGATGATTATTTGGTTGCGCTGAATTTAATTTTGATATCTGAGAATTTGTACCGCTTAATAAATACATTTTCAAGAAATCCATTCGTTTATTTTCTTGCTTAAGCTTGAAATAAAAGGTTGAATAAAAAAGTTTCTTTGATCTCTTTGGACATGATTTAAAGTTTTTTTCATACTATGGAAAGGGAAGGACTAAATGGAATGGACTGGCTAACAGTCTGGAAAAGATGTGGAGATATATATCATCACTTGTCTTTAAGATGAATCTTGCATGAAAGATTATGATGATCATTCCTGGCCAGATCCACCCCCCCCCCCCCGAAAAATACATGACACCATTTATTGTTTTAAATCCTTGACGACCCAATATTATGTCACTTACTATTATTTTGTCATTCTGGATAAAGCTATTTGGTGAAGTTCTTTATAATGATTACTCTGATTGACTGTCTTATCCCAAGTAACTGTTAAGAAACCTTTCAGATTTTAGGTCTAAAATAGCAAAAGTTTTCTCCCAAAAATTTCCATAGAGAAGGGAGATATGCAAAAGGCTGCTCTTGTGAAGTAGGCAGAAATTGAGCTTTGGCATTATAAATTTTTTTATACAGAGACAAATGATTCCAAAGGTTTTTCCTCTGATTAGGCGATCCTGGTACCTGCGTTCATCATCTTAAGAGCTTTGATAATCAAGTATTTAACAGGATCTCTTATTGTTGGCTGTTTTTACAGAATTGGTCTATTGAAATTAAATCATATAAAAATTCCTTGCAGTAAACTCTCCAGTTTTCTTACCATAAGTTAAAAAAATTTGCAATCTGAGAAGAAAGCAAGACAGATTTGCCTGAGCTGTATTTTGAAAAATATTTTAAATTTAGCCTGAGAAATCTCCTAATAATCAGGAGGTCATAAAAATCCATATAAAAATCCAAAATCCAGATACAATCTTTACAAGTCTGAAGAGGTGTCTAAAAATCTCAAAGATTGAAGAATATGTCGCAAAATGTCCCAGAAATAACTTAGGAGAGATGTTATTCAAGGCCATTTGATCGCCAACCTACTGCAAAGAGGTCCAATGTCCAAAATAAATACATTAAAGCAGTGTTCAACAACCAGTTGATGCTTTCCAAGTGAGGAGGTTATTATTTCTTGTAGTAGTTCTATGCACTTCAACCGTGGGAAGTAGGGGGCTAGTGCCAATGTCAGTTTAAGGAGAGCCATCGCCCTTGAAGTTGCCCTTTTTTGACCAGAGAGAGCCTTGACACAGAGCAAAATAGGCAAAATACTGTATAGAAAATGAAAAATACTGTTTTATTAAAGACTTCAGGTCTTTGGCTCCGCATTCCCTAAAACACGCTACTGGCTATAGCAATCAAACAATTGCTAGAATTTTTACGTTTGCCTCACCCAGATATTAAGTCATGTGTACTGATTTCAATTGTTATATTGCCATCGCACTCAGTGACATAATGCTTCCTGATGTAATGTCCCTTGCAAAACGAGGCCTTTGACCATTAGCATTGCTACATATCAAGCAAACAATTCTTTGATGAGTCTTTCATTGCATTGGAGAATTAAGCGTTGAATTTTTGACGGAACAGAGGAAAATGTGGATGTGAAACTATTCTGAAAATCCCATCCGTTACTGAGAGATGATGGTGATTTCTTTCACATTTCCTTGAGACTGATATGAATTCTCTTGCTTTTCCAGGCAAATTTGTGGCATTCAAGACTTTCCTGGATGAGAAGTATGACTCTCAAGTTCCAGATGAATTCAGATTTCATTTCCCCATGCTCAATTCCTATCTCAAATCAAACAAGGTGTGTTTGTATTTTATTTCTCATTTTTCACTTTGTATTGCCTATTGGACTTGACAGCTCAATTTCTGTTTTAACTCAAACTACTACTGAATTTTGTTTCAAGTGAGTGATTGAGTATTTGTTTAGCCTTATAGCTTAGAAAAGGCCTCAATTGCGGAAGTATTATGGTAGTATGCACTTCATCAGAAGTAAATGAGGTCTTTATACGTTTGATGAGTGAGTTTATGTTGCATGTGCTAGCCTAGAAAAGACCACAAGAGACCTCATTTTCTGAAGGGATATAGTAGCTGAAACCACATCACACATATAGTAGTAAATGAGTGAGTGAGTGAGTGAGCTCATGTTCAACCTGCTAGCCTACAAAAGGCCACATTTACCTTATTTCCAGAATGGGCATCACAGAAGCATAACAATCTATATTAAATTGTTTACAGATTATATTTTTTTACAGCATGAATTGGGATTGATAATTGATCTGACTAACACGACCAGATTTTACAACAAAGATGTTGTGGAAAGTGAAGGCATCAAGTATTGCAAGTTGCAGTGTAGAGGGTAATATTCAAGTTGTTCATCCTATATAAGCTCCATCTTGTTATTGTTTACTGATTTATAAGAAAAATAATAACATGAAGCATTTTCACACTATATATCTTTATACCATTAAAACAACGTTTCGATGCTCTCCGAGCACCATTCTCAAGTAAAATATAAAAAGATTTTACTTGAGAATGGTGCTCGGAGAGCATCGAAATGTCGTTTTAATGTTATAAAGATATAAATTGTGAAAATGCTTCACGTTATTATTTTTCTTATAGAGTTCCTTGCCCGCCTGAATTTATTTTCATACATCCAGTTTACTGATTTACTTTATCAAAGGGGTACTAAAGGGTTTTCTGCAAATTATGGTAATTGTAAGTTTGTTCAGAAAGTGTTGGTTTAGAAGTTTAGAAGTAAGAAGTAGTTTCATAATTGCTGAAAACGGTTTTATCAATTGTAAATGGCTTCAAATTAGTTCAAAATCTTTGTCAATGGTTTTTAATTCGTTTGAATGGCCCAGCAATTTCTCAAATTAGTTTTCAATTCTTTCCAATTTTTTTCAAAAAGTTACCAAATCTTTGTACATTGTTTTAATATGATTTGTCAGCGTTTACTGAGATGCGATACCTTGATTGGAGCACTTAGGTAATTTTTATGGGTTTACAATTTGTGCTAGAATTAGTTTGTTTCTCTCATCATTCTTATTTGTTAAGATTAATTGCCAGTTTCTTTTTTCTACCTTTTCATTTTAGTCATGGGGAAGCCCCTTCATCAACTCAGACAAACTTATTTGTGTCAATTTGCTCCAAGTTTTTTGAAAGGAATCCTGACAAGATAATTGGTAAGATAACAGTTTGATAATCATACAATTATAATTCCTAATTTAAATGGTCTTAGATTTTGAAATTGCTGGAGAGATTTCAACCAAAAATAAGAAGGTTACTAGCTTGTATTGTGTTCTCCTTACATTTTCTTATTACTGTATTTGCTCTCTATTATTTAAACTTTTCAAACTTTTCGTTAAAGATGCTGGATAGGTTCGTCTCTGCATTCAGTGAGTGGTGGTGCAATTTGTTTGAATGAAATGGCCTGGGTTTATCAAAGCCCCGGTGGCACAGTGGTAGCGCTTTAGAGTATGAATCTAGAGGTCGTGGGTTGGAGTCCTACTTTGGTTATTTTCATTCTCACAAATTATCTTGATCTCTATTATTTCCACTTCTCTTTTATTCCTGCTTCTCTAGTAATCCAACTTTTATTTAATTACTGCCTTAAAATAGCATTCGCAGCAAACATTAGCGCCCCCTTCTCCATTATTGCTGTCTCTCTAACTCTGCCTTTCTGAACCACTGATCCCAAAATAAAGACTGAATCTTAAACATTCTGTCGTTTCTGGATTCAGATGTTGAAGCCAATTGCTTCGGTTTGTGTTTAGCCTCCCAATATGTCGGCCAAAGAAATTATATTGCCTGTATCTTTGCTAACAATAGCTGCATGATTATTTAGTCTAGTGTTTATCATTCATAATGTTCCAACTATTGTCAAAGAAAAAAGCAGCCCCTTGTGAAATCTCAGTGTATTGAACTCGACCAACTAATATTGCCGCCAATGACTTCATTTCAGAATGACAGATGCTTGATCCAGTCTTTACTTTGAGATCAGTGTTCTGAATTAGTTTGGAGCAGTAATCCTTCAGCAGGAATGATAGAGTAAATACAGTACTTTTCATCATCTGGTGTTCTTATCCATAGGAGTACATTGTACACATGGCTTCAATAGAACTGGATTTATGATCAGCGCATACTTGGTCGAGATTGAAGATTGGAGGTATTCATTATTTTCAACTAATTTCAATACTCTGTCAATATTTATCTGAATAAGTCAACAGTAACACCCTACGTTATAGAATGATAGATCAAGCAATTGTGGAACCAAAATAGATGATAACCTTGGGCATGCATAAATGAGCTAGAACGATCGAAGTCTCTCAAAAATAAACTTGAGGAGAAGCAGGATTTGGAAAATCAATCGAGATAATTTGTGAGAATGAAAATGACCCGAGTAGGACTCAAACCCACGACCTCTAGATTTGTACTCTAGATTTGTGCGCAGTGGTAGCTTTCTAGAGTACAAATCTAGAGGTCGTGGGTTCAAGTCTTACTCGGGTCATTTTCATTCTCACAAATTATCTCGATTCTCTCAAAAATATTGAACTGTCATCCTCTATCTCCATGTCTTCATTTTCTAATCATCATCGTTATATAAATTATAGAATGAAAATCAAGGGTTGAAATTAAGGAGATGATTTTGCACACATCTTACATATAGTGATGGCTTGAATCTGTTTTATTTACCTTACAGTATTGAAGATGCTACTGAAATGTTTGCCACGGTACGTTTCTTTATTTATCCTTTTTACTTTTTTGTTTTTAGAAATCTCATTTTTTGAAGACAACATAAAAATGTTCTTAACTCCTTCAATTAAATTTCTCCTTCCAGTGTCGACCTCCTGGTATCTACAAGGGTGATTACCTAAAGGAATTATGGGATAGATTTGGAAGCGGTGCAGAGGATGCACCCTCCGCTCCTGACCTTCCAGACTGGTGTTTTGAGGAAGAAGATGCGAGTGATGATGAGTCTGAACAGCGTCATGATGGGGGCTTTGATAACATAGCTGGTCGGCTTCCTGTAAAACGACGGAGGACGGAGCACACTGTTAAGGTTTTTATCAGTTTTTCTTACCATATCTTATAGAAATTATTGCTCTATACGGTACATGAGGAACTCTATATTCAAAGTAGGCTTGATGAATTGTTGTCTTCAGATCCATTTTCATTTAATTAAAGAACCCAGAGCTCTGCCATATATTAAGAAATTACATTGATTCACAAGGCATGGTCTAACACCTAGGAAATTGAATTTTACCAGAGCAGGCTACTGCAATTGAAATATGCCACCACCAGGTCTAGAACCGTCCTAAACCAGGACTAAGAATTAAGATATCAAGAATTGAAATGTTTGTCCATACTAGCATAAAGATATGGGATTACTGCAATGATAATTTCTTAATTTTGTTTGTTAACCATTGTAGTTTATTATTGGTACTTATTATTGTGAAGTTAGCTTTTTCAGATGATAAATAAATTTAATCAATATCTTTAACCCTATAGGATCCAAAGTTTCCGGAAGGGGTCCAAGGTGTAACTGCAGTTCCATCGCCTAGATTAGAAGAACTTCAAGATATTTGTCAAGAAATGTGCGAATGGGACAGGTACTTTTAATTTGATCTTAAAAGATTTCAAGTTTTGCTAAATAACTTATGCTAAATAATGTTTATTTAGGCAAATTTCCTGCAGCTTGTAGTAAATTTGAAATATCCCATGGCTGCTTGGTCCATTGAATTTTTCTGTGTGATTGACCGTTATCAAAGCCTACATGAGGTGTGAAATATTGCAAAATATTTGTGATAGATACCTGAGGTTGCTCGGAATTCTGGAATAAAACCTCTTAGAGTGCATAGAAATTCCTGCGACTTTTTTAAGAACTTCTGAGGGTTTTAGGGGCTTTGGGGATTTCACAGGATTGATGGAGTTTCAAGAGACTCTTTATAGTGAAATGTGTGAGGGACTGCTGTCAGTGTAAAGTCCCTGGAAAGCGGATGATAAGATACCAAAAAGACATGAATTGAAAGTTACAGCTAATAGATAACCCCTCAATCCTTAGCTCAACCATGATGGTATAGAATCCGCACCGTGCAGAATCTCTAACACCGGGCAGCCAGGTCACAGGTGCAGTTTTCTTCATGTTGAAGTAGTCCAATTCAGAAAAATAAATAAATAAGATTCCCAATAGATTTGATTATTTGTATAATTCTTGATTTTGTTTCTGTAGAACGAATTTTCCTGGCTGTCAACCAGTCTCAATGGATAGAAATAACATTCAACTGATTGCACAGAAACCTTATAAAGTCAGTTGGAAAGCAGATGGTACAAGGTAAGTTTTTTTCAGTCAACTATTTTTAGATTGAACTTGGGTCGCTCAAGCATTTGCTTATTTGCCAGAAACAATCAGAAGTTCTTGGAGTACATGGCTGATTGCAATGGTCAATCAACAATCAGTTGATGGAACAGAATTAACCCCTTTCACAGTTAAGCTGATTCTTCTGAAATAATGCTGGGAACATTATTATTCTCGATATCAGGTGGGTCCAAATCTCAAAAGCGAGCAATGTTCTTAGGTAAACAAGCAAGCATATTTATTTGCTAACGCAGTTAAGCGTTGTGGCAGCCTGATATCAGGTCAGGGTTGTGCACAGCTGATATGGACTTGCAGCTTGTGTCCCCATGATTAAAATTCTAGAGCAAATATCCCCGGTTCTCATTTACCGACCTCAGACAGATTAACAGCTGAGTCGGCTGACGGCTTGTAGTTCATGATTCCGACCGTTCGTGGATTCGAATCTACTAATGTTGCCTTCAAGGATTAGCACCCTGCGCCTTAACCACACACCACCACTGCAATGCAGAACCCCTTTTTTGTACTCATATTTGCAACATAATTAGATAAGATGTAGATTTCTTGCTAAATAGGAAGTCACATCTCTTTACCTCGTATAGAATCGGTTTGTGAAAGGGGTCTACTGATTGATGTTATGATCAAAGGACTACTTTTAGAGAGACAATTTTAATCCAATTTGTAAGTAGTGATCTCTTTTCCATTCATGTCTTTGATGCGGGAAGTCACATTGTTCCCTCAGATTGGATTTTCAGATCAATATTTTCTTCGGCAGGTATTTGATGCTGATTCATGGTGCGGGGGAAACTTATTTATTTGATCGTGACAACAGCGGATTCTCAGCACCTGGGTTGACGTTTCCTCAACGAAAATACCCAGATGAACATATAACAGACACGCTCGTTGATGGAGTAAGTACTGTAGAATTTCCTCACCAGAATATGAAGCTAAAATCATATGCGCCTTGATTACCTACCTTCGCACCGGTTTAATTTGATGTTTATTTTTTGAAGTCATTAATATAATGAGCCTTATCCTGGCTGCTCCAGTGCCTTCTTCCAATGTTGAAGCAACATTTCTTCAGAAACATGAATTGCGTAGTACCTTAGTGACCTACCGTTCTTATCCTTCATATATTCGTTACTAGAGAGACAGTGAGACAAAACCATTTCAGATGACTCCCAATGTAATGCAAGGTTCGTCAAGGCTTTTGTGTTCAGTAGCCGTCGGCATGTCATTGCTATTGAGACCTCCAATCTGTCCTAAGCCATTCTGTCACAGCTTCTTCCAGTCCACATCTAAATATTTTCCTGCCAGCTCGTTTTCGGCCGTTGCCATGAAGGAAGATGTACCTTGAACACCAATGCACTTTCAATATTTGTTCTTTAATCACGTAGAGTTGTTAACTCGTGTATGATATGTGATTAAAGAACTAATAATGTAGAGAATAATCCTGTTTGAGTTTTTTCTACCATTCTACTTGCAACACTTCTCCTCTTCCTTCTGCCATTCATGAACTGTTGCAAGATGGTATGGAATTAGGGTGTCAGGATGGCCGACTACATGGCTGAAACATTAGATCGTCCTCCTTCTGACAATCTCGGAAAGCTGTATGCATGCATCTATGTAGGATCTTATTTCCTCCCAAACTTATTCTCTCGTTCTGTGTTCATTGAGGGAATGCACCAAATTATCTGAAAACATAAAATCTCGCATACTTAATCCTGTTTTGAAAGATCATTCTTTGAGGTTCATGCCTCATGCCTTGAAGTTGCATTGAATGTAACGTTCACAATGCTCATTTCTAACTTCTCCCCATTTCTTTCATTTAGGAACTTGTGATGGACAAAGAAGGAGATCATCTTCACCCACGATTTCTCATTTATGACATCATTAGGTTCCAGGTTAGATCTCTTGAAATATTCATACTCAATGTTCTGTAAAACCTCTAGTTGAATTCTATACTTTTGATACAAATTTTAAAATTTGGTGGTTGGATTCCAGGTTAGATCTCTTGAAATATTCACACTCAATACTCTGTAAAACCTCTAGTTGAATTCTATACTTTTGATACAAATTTTAAAATTTGGTGGTTGGATTCCAGGTTATATCTCTTGAAATATTCATACTCAATGCTCTGTAAAACCTCTAGTTGAATTCTATACTTTTGATACAAATTTTAAAATTTGGTGGTTGGATTCCAGGTTAGATCTCTTGAAATATTCACACTCAATACTCTGTAAAACCTCTAATTCAATCCTATACTTTTAATACAAATTTTAACATTTGGTGTGCTTTTTAGAATACATCCCTGTAGATTGAGAAATTCTTCATATATTTTCATTTCTAGGGTCAAGAAGTTGGCAAAACGGATCTTGACAGGCGATTTTTATGCATCGACAAAGAAATTATTGGTCCACGCAATCAGCTGGTAAATTTATTTAATTCATAAATAAAGATGTATCCCTAGATGTATTCAATTCCCCTTTCCCTGGCCTCGATCCCCATTTTTAGATCACCCTACTGTTGTGTATTTTTTGTGGGGAACCTTTTATTTTTTATTCTAGAAGAAAGGGAAGATTTTAGAGGTGCATATATGATGCCTATCGTTCTTTGGTATTCTTTGCTAATTTGATTTTCACTGCTTGGCAGACTGGTGATGTAAATTGAATGCCGTAAGGCTGCGCTAAAACCACACAATCTTTCACTGAGGGTACATATGAATTCACAGGGCTTTAGCTTTATTGCCTAACAAGGAAATGATGTCGAGCTGAGAGCTCTTTTTGATTTTTCACAAAGAGTGCATTCTATTACTGGGCGTTACTCTTAAACCATCAAGTAGATCTAAAAAGTGCGATATTTTCCATATGCAATGTGCTATTATTTGTAGCAACAGAACTCTGAAAATCAGGTTCAAGAAGATGTTGAGCTCCCTTAAGTTATTTGAATATGGATGTATATTTTTCAGGCTCAAGAAGGGAAGCTGAACAAGATGAATGAACCATTCAGTATCCGAAGAAAAGATTTTTACAACATCGAGCATGCACAATGGGTATGTCTTTTTTACTTGATTTGTTTCTGTTTCCACCCGCTTTAGTAAAATATTTGATACTTTAACTGCTAAAAGCAAGGTATTTTAAAGTTGCAGAAGGACTTCCATGACGAAAAGTAAGAACAAAGTTTCACATTTTTCATTCATGTAGACTGTACGCTCTTCAAGTGCTTCCAAGAACAGAATCAATGATGGTTTTCAAGATATTAGAATACTGAAAAGCCGATTCTTTCCTCCTGCCACAATTCTTGCTTGGCTTGTCTCCTCCATTTATCTAATTTTGGGCATCTTCTCCTAAACCCTAAAAACTTTGAAAATAGAATAAGTGTATACCAGAGAAAGGATTTGTTTAAAATAACTCGCCCTAATGTTGTTGTTCAATTGATATTCTGTATCTATAGCACTACAGAAAGGCTGTTCCCTTTGATCTCTCACTGTGATGAATAATTTGAGTCTTTCACTTTTTAACAGATTCTTGAAAAACTGTATCCTAAAATTGCTCATGAAACGGATGGATTGATATTGCAGCCTGCGAAAGATGTAAGATAGTAGAATTGCATTTTTGTAAATATTTTCATGATTGATTCACTCAATCATTTCCAGCATTATGTAATTCATGCTATTTTCACCATGATAGCTTTTAATGCAAGTTTACTATACTTGAGATTTACATTCTTACACTCAGTTTTGTACAGTATTGAAAATCATAACAGCAAGGAAAATCAGCAAAACAGAAAAGTTATATGTTAACATCACTACTTCAGCTTTTCGTCTGACACTTGTTCAGGTTTGATGTCAGAATGAGAACCGCAAATTTGAAAATGAATGCCTACCGATTTAACGCAAGAAGTATATTTATTAAGTTTTGAAGAATCTAAATATCTTTATTTCAGCCATATGTGTTTGGTCAATGTCCATCTGTTCTGAAGTGGAAACCAATCGAAATCAACTCTGTGGATTTTCAACTGCAGATTAAAACTGTCAAGCGAGAAGGGTAAATATTGATGTTTGATTTTCCCATTTTCACTTAAAAAGTTTTCAGTTTGAAAATAAATTCCCGCTAGACAGCCCATCAATTTTAGATAAGACATGGTGGTCTAGGGCCTACAACATCCTGAATATCTGTAGTAGCTTGTCTACAGGTACTCAGCAAATGCACCCAGCATTTGCTTCAATGTGGGTTTTAAACTACCTAATCAACTTCTTTATTATCAAGGTGTTTGCCTGAGAAAGTTGGTGCTCTTTGCGTTCAAACTCTGGATGTCCCATTCGCAACAATAAGGGTGAGTCACTAATAAACTTGGCATTGTTCTTATGAATTTATAAGCAGGTAAGTGCAAAATAATTGTGATATTGATACGGTTATGATCAATTGGCCTCACCTTTAGTGAGAAGTGCGTTCTATCTTTTCGATGTTTCTCGCCATATTAGCGTGTGACGTGTATATTTATTGATTTTTTCCTACAGGTGACTCCAGAGCTGAAGCATTACGATAAGCGAATCATTGAATGCTCGTGGTCAGGAAAAGAATGGAAATTCATGCGTCTAAGAGAAGATAAAAGCTTCCCCAATGCTTACAAAACGGCCATGAGTAAGATAATTTTTCATGAATTTTGATGCAAGTATTAGTTGTGATTCATGATAGACATATATGAAGAAAAATCAAAACAAAACTAATCGTTAAGATATTATTATCATCTGAAACTGCCACGAATTCGCACATTTTGCCTGAGGAGCAGAGAATATCAAATGCAGAGATTGCATTCTATGGTGATCCTTATCTAATGGCCTAAAAACTTTCAATACCTTAAATATTTCAATACCTTAAATATTTCAATACCTTAAATTTTTCAATACCTTAAATTTTTCAATACCTTAGATATTTTGAACAAAGCAACCAAAATGGAATTCCGGCAGTTTAGTTTAACAACTGTGTGTTAAAGAACCTAGATTTTTTACTCAACCTGAGCATTGAAATTGACCTTACTCCTTTCGGTTTCTCTAAACAGATTCATGTTTTTATTTTACAAAGTCATTGAAAAAGCTGTCTATAAAACTATAATAACAAATCTCTAGAAATTCAATTCTCCTGATCAGAGTCTTGATTTGAAAATTTGCCTTGATGAATGATAAAATTTAAGCCTTAAAGATTCTTAGACCCAGGTTCTTAAAACAAGGTTCTTATAAGCAGCTTTTGATTATACTCTTTAACCGGGTTTTTTTAATCACAGGCGTTTGCGAATCTATAAAGAACCCAGTCACAAAAGAAATGTTATTCGAATTCATCAACAAGCATCGTCACAGACAGGACCACCACCAAACACACCCAGGACACGCAAGTTGAAACAAGGCAGATGGTATTCTATTTATCATTTTCTAACATTCCTTAATGATTCAATTTATTTATATTGATAGGGGAGTCTATTTGGTAAGCAGAGTGGAAGTAATGTTAGCTATTTTAGGGTAGAGTATGAATGTAAATTCAGAAGTTATATAAATGAAACGCAATATTTGACATGAAGGTCACCACTTATCATGACAAGTCTTTTATATTTAGTAGGGCAACGCTCAAATATCAAAAGCTTGTCGTGATAAGTGGTGACTATCATGTCAAACATTATGTCAGTGACAGCCCTGAAAAGACTTATTTACAGCGTTGCCCTACTAAACATCAAAGGCTTGTGATAATGATTATTTACAATCATGTCAAATATTAATTAAGAAACAGTCTTGATAACACCAAATGCATTTACTATATTACTGATTCGCAAAATAGAAACCACTTTTTAAGTGACGTCAGGCTTGATTTAAAAAAGAAATAGTAGTCTAAGAAGCCTATCATAAGCCTGTTTCTCGATAAAATACTCTTCCAGTAAGGACTTCAGTAACAAGCGAGGGAATGACAGAGTGGTTTGAATCTCAACCATTTTTCAAAGACTTAGATTCAGCATTCTTAACAAAGGGGTTTGAAATGTAGAACAATTTCATACGAAAGGTGTGTTTAATATGCCTAAGTATATTATTGCTTTGCAAAGTTAGGGGGTATGTGCCTCTCATGCCCTAAGATCTGGAGATTGACATAATACCCACTCTGTGTCATTATTAGTTTTCCAAGCAATAATTTTTTTCTAGCAAGATTAGCACTTAATATTAGTCATTAAGTAGACTTATTGATTTTGTTAATAGTTATTTAAAAGTAAAGAACCGTACAACATAAAGCCTATCAACCCAATGGCTGCAACTGTATATTGAGGTATATCGTAAGCAAATAATATTTTGCATACATTTTGGGTGAGGAAATTTTTAATTTTAATCAGCTATATATGTTTTGATTAATATCATATTCTGATTGAGCGTCTGGTTTTTTCTTAATTAGTCATATTTTGCTCCAGCAGTAGTCTGTTGTGGTGGTATATTGCTCCACTCTTTGTCGAAAGGTTGGTCAGGCTTCATACTAGACTTGTACCCTATTGCCTCTCTACTTGTAAGCTAACATCTAGACGTGGATAGTAGGTAAGAACAGTCTTTGGATGGTACAGAACTTCAGTATAGCCAGAAAAATCGGAAACATAGTGAAACGAACACATGGATTACTTAAGCTTTTCGTCTGACACTCAACAGAGTAATACGTCAGAAAGATAGTAGGTAAGTGGTTTTAGGCCAGGGATCACTGATCTCATAATAGCTGCACGATCATTCATTCTCGTGGTGAGCATTCATAACATTCCAATTGTCATAAAAGAACAAATCATCTCTTATGGAATCTCAATGCCGCGAATGACTTCATTTCAGAACGACAGATGCTCGATCCTGTCTTTTTTTGAGATCAGTGCTAAGGGTAGGGGGTCAAATCCATCCCGACCCGATATGAAAAGATAACAGCAAAAGTAAAAAGGAATCTTTAGGTTGCCAAACTTTCTTTTATTTTTGACACATTTGTCAAAAAATATACCTTATGGGATTTTTTCATTTTGGAATGACGAAGGGTTCTGTTATGCTCGAGTGTTTCTTGAACAACAGTGAGATTGCCTTGATTGAGGAAATCATCTTTGCATCTTGGAGTATGTTGTGCTAGTTTTTCTCTGGCTACCTGACATACTATAGTTGTTATTTACAAGCCAGATGTTTGGTTATTCAGGTCGGTCTCAAAAAGTTGATTGGGAAGGTGTGCGAAAACATTGTTTACGATAATACCACATAGCATTATTTGACCTCTATAGGAAATTAAAATGACACACTAGCATCTCCTCTCCTTGACACCACCCTTCTGTTTACATTCCTTGAATAGTGATGTTTGTAGTTGGTACACTCGTGTAGCTCAACAGAGAAACAAGTAGTTGGCCTAAAGCAAGCAAGCAGATTTACTTGTTAACACATGCTTTGAGTTTGGCTGCATGAAGCTGATTCAGACCTTCTGAATCATAGTCAATGAACAAGGCTAAAAGTCTGCAAACAACTGCAAACAAAGTTTCCAGGACAAGACGAAGAAAGTGAGCATTTCTAAACGACTTACATATTTTAATAAAATGACTGCAAATATTTGCATCGTCACTGACTATTAATCAATAATTCACTAATTACTAATGCAATATATTTTGGGTCGAGCATTTCTGTTCAGAATAACTACACACTCATTTCATTTCCATTCTCACGGTCTTTTTTGGAATTGAACGAATCTAACCAGTTCTTAACGACAGGAACCAGAAATCCCCCCAGAAGAATCTGAGTAGGATGGTAAAGCAAGAGCGGAATGGAAATTAATGGCAGATACTTATCACCAGCGTAGATGATCTTCAGCATGGGCATTCCAAGTGTGAGAGATTTGTGAGTGGCACAGAACAATAGAGCAACTATGTCGGATGGTGTGTAGCCAAGCTTTGCATTGCTGGAAACTAGGAATATTAAACTGATGAAAGATATTTGTATGAGCAATATGAGGACACCAGTTATCAAAATTTCAGAAGCTGCTAAAGTTCCCATGTCGGAGTTGAATGTGTCGCAAAATGTGGTGTAAATGATAAGAAGCAGCATACAACTTCCAATTGTGCCAAATGGTGGCTGCGTCCTCTGCATCCAATCCTTAATATAATGTCGCACTATTTGCCCAATCATCAATGGGAACACAACAGTCATTGTCAAGGTTGAGACAATTTTGAAAATTGGGACATCGGATGACACGCCAACAACATTGAATAGAAGAAAAGGCGTCACAAATATTCCCAGGAAGCTGCCAAATGCAGAGTTGAAGATAGCTGCAGCTTCATTGCCCCCAATGGCTTTTGTGATGATGACGGCTGATGAAACAGGTGGGGGCATGCAACCAACGATTAACACCCCCTTCAAAAGCCACTCGTTCATGCTGCTCTTCAATAGCATGCTGACCAAGACGTACATGAAAGTCGGTATAAAACAGAATGTGAACCCCTGAATGAAAACATGCACCTTGACGTTGAGAAAGGCCGCCTTGAGGTCCTCTGTTTTAAGAGACACCCCACCATTGAAGAAAATGATAGAAACTGCAATGTATTTCACGGTAATTTCAGGGTACAAAAGTCCACCCTTTTTGCCAATCCATGGAGCTAATTTTGCAAATAATATCACTAGCCCGATTCCAAGCATAAACCAGTTCTTCTTTAGTTTTTCTAAACCACCCATTTTTCCTGAAATAAATAAATAAAGCTTTGTGATAAAGAATGAATTGATCAAATGACTGATCATTAATAATTGCCTGATAGCAAGGCATTCTTCTAGAGAGTAAGAAAACCATGTGTAGAATATCAGAGTGTCGAGAGAAATCATAAACAGGGCAAAACATAATGGGAACTAAAGTTTGCATCTAACACTCGTTATGGTTGTAGCTATGTCTGTTCAGTCTTTGACCAGTACAGAACTTGAGGATGGCAGGGAACTTGGAAACATGACAAAACAGTCAGAAAGAGAACGAAAAGAAACTTTAAACAATTATAGCGAAATAAGCATCAAAATTGACAAAATCCGATGAGCAGTCTTTCATTGGTACAAAACTTGAGGATGACAAATATTTCAAAATCTGATGATTGTCAGACGTAATGCTTCACGGTGTAAACATATGTATTACAACAGTTCTGTCCATGACAACATCTTAGAAGTTCTTGCACTGAGGGTTTCTTATAACTCCCCATGAAACTTAGTTAAAAGTTGGCCCTGCAATGAGAGTTCACCTGACTTTCTTAAAAAGTACGCATGCGTATTACAACAGTAGTCATTAATTGCTATTTATCTACTTTTCGTTACCATTCAGTCCTGTACTGTGAAGACTGTATGAGATATGCACGATCTTGAAAATTTTAAGAAATGCCGTCTTGCAGATCTTAAATAAAAACCAGAAAATATTTTTGGTTAAAAAATCTTGCCCCTGACAAAATGAAGTTAAAATTCAGGAATCAGGCACCAGTATGGAATGTTTGAATTTTTGCGCCGGACGGACATTTACACGTAAGGTTGTGTGTGCCGGGAGAGTAGTGATAGCTCAGCGCCGGAGGTTTTGCATTGGCCTCTGTTCTGTGAGAATAGGTGCGCTGGCCTAATGAAACTTCGATTCTGTGCGCCGATTTGTGCACCGCGCCATGAACTGATAGGTACGCACCTTTGATTCCATGCTGGCTGGATCAGGCAGGATATAAGTGTGTTTGTGGAAAAATTGTGCCATTGGGATATTTGTAAAATATTGCATTTAGGTTTTTATACGCTATTATCATTCAGATATCTAATCAAAACTAGTTCTGGGTTTGTCTTATGAGACAGTCAGGTAGATAACTTGTCAGGCCCTCCATCCAACCTGTGCAAAAATAGGCCTAAGTAAGTGAAAGCCCTTCTAAAAACTTCAAAATGCCCTAGAGACCTTTCCGACCAACGATTAAGCATCATTTAAATCCACAATGGCCTACATAGAATTAAGAACGATACTTACTAGGTAGCAAAAGGATTGCAGCTTTGAATCTGGCCTAAAACTTAAGAAAGCTGGAGTTCGAGAAAGCTGTGGGGATGTTTGCCTCCATTTATAAAAACTGCCAAGTCACAATGCAACGTTGTGTAAATACCTCATGTAGACCGGCTTCTGGAACCATAGTAACGAAGGAAAAACGGGGGCCCGCCCTATTCCAACTCGCCACGTGAACATGATGGGGGCTCAGAACACAATTGCATGTCTCTTATCCCTCGCTAATTTTTCATCTTCGAATATTTATTTGATATATTGTTTGGCATTTTAATCCTTGATTATTGCTAATCGGGGTTGTGAATAACCGGGCCTTCATCCTCTAACTCACCTTTTTATCTTTGAATATTGATACTTTTAAGTTTTTCCTTGAAAAATAATTCTGATTTCTAAGTTACAATGTTAGATAAAAATTATTATTTGTTCGATGGGCGTTTTTGTGTTTGTGCTTGACTGCACTGTAATAAACATAACCTGTCTCCATATCTGTACGGTTCATGTCATCCATGAATCTTCAATAATCTGAAGTTGGGACAAGGAATCCACCCAACCCAAGTACCTTCTTGGGGGCACAGGGGTACTGCCGCAAAGACGTACCATAGGCAACGCAACCCATATTTTTCTAATGCACATCAAAACCAACTTTTGTTCCCATTTCTGAGCATACACACTTTTTTCTATAATAACAATTTTGTAAGAACGGGAGTGAGAAAAGTCGTTAGCTTACCAGGGAGCCCGCATTTTTTAACCGACTCAAAAATCAAACCGTGACGACACATCTATATTGCTAGTCAAAGAGAAACACCCCATGTAATGTGTGTGCAGTACGGTGGGGGATGTGCAGTACGGTGGCGGATGTTCAGTACATTGGGGGGATACCATGATTGCCGTGGGGAGGCATCTCGCAGTACGGTGGCGGATATTCAGTACAGTGGGGGATACCATGAGTGCGGTGGCGGATATTCAGTACATTGGGGGGATACCATGATGCGTGTGGAGGGATACCAAGATTGCTGTGGGGAGGCATCATGAGTGCGGTGGCGGATATTCAGTACGGTGGCGGGATACCATGATGCGTGTGGGGGGATACCATGATTGCCGTGGGGAGGCATCTCACAGTACAGTGGCGGATGTTCAGTACAGTGGGGGGATACCATGAGTGCGGTGGCGGATATTCAGTACATTGGGGGGATACCATGATGCGTGTGGAGGGATACCAAGATTGCTGTGGGGAGGCATCATGAGTGCGGTGGCGGATATTCAGTACGGTGGCGGGATACCATGATGCGTGTGGAGGGATACCATGATTGCCGTGGGGAGGCATCTCGCAGTACAGTGGCGGATGTTCAGTACAGTGGGGGGATACCATGAGTGCGGTGGCAGATATTCAGTACATTGGGGGGATACCATGATGCGTGTGGAGGGATACCAAGATTGCTGTGGGGAGGCATCATGAGTGCAGTGGCAGATATTCAGTACGGTGGCGGGATATCTCTGAGTACGGTGGGGGATGTTCAGTACGGTGGGGGTGTAATATGATCTAATCCACTAAATTATCGTAAATCAGAGACGGGGGCTCGATTCATCTGCTCCAGTAGTGTGCAATCTTCGAAACTTTTTCAGCTGCTCGGGCGTTTATTTTCTCGCATGGGATGCAAGGATTTTGTTTATTTAACTTTCCTTGATTCCGACAGCTTTCTTAGAATAAATTCTGTACCAGCCCTCAGTTGAACATCTTTATCAACGAAGTTTCCAGTTTTTATTGAGTATAAATGTTTTCTTATAGCTTGCTTATTTACTTAGGTTTACTGTACTAGTTATCTAAGACTTTTAGTAAAAGAATTTCACGCAATGCAACGCAACAGTTTTTTATAAGAAAACTTCTGGATGTAAGAAAATGTACTGAGTACCGACCCCTGTACTACAACAATTAAGAAAGTGAGCGAGTTTATGTTTAACGTGCTGGCCTGTGAAAGGCCCCAAGGGACCTTACTTCCAGCAGGAGCACGATAGCATGCTCTACGTGCTTTTTTTATAAGAATACTTGGCTTTGATTTCAGCTTGCCCTCCTGTTTCTTATTTTTGACGTGATTTTTTACCAACTTTTCACCACCTACCCTTCTCAAAAATGTGTTTAAAATGCGTTTCGAGGCAGGGGCTTTATGTTGGTGAACTTTTATTGTGTTTATCTCAATTTGTTTTGGAGATAGCAAAAAACGTCTGATCCAAATTTCAGCCTAGTGTTTCCTATAAAGGTTGTTCTTATAAAAATCGTGCACATCACTACATGTAGTAGTGTATTAGGTCCTAGTATGTTTAATGCTCCCGTTTGTGCAACAGAAGTTTATAATTTGAAAACGACTGACCGTTAGACAACCCCTTATAACGAGATTCTTATAAAAAATTTAAGTGTACTTCTTTGAGACTCAGGTAGTTCCTTGAACAAAGATGTTTGCAAAATGTGATGACAAAGGTAGAGCATTCAAGGCTTAATAGTGATGAGGTTCGTGGTTTTAAGTGTGGGACAGCCACTCAAAATAACATATGAAAGTCTTAGGTAACTAGTACAGTAAACCTAAGTAAATAAGCAAGCTATAAGAAAACATTTATACTCAATAAAAACTGGAAACTTCGTTGATAAAGATGTTCAACTGAGGGCTGGTACAGAATTTATTCTAAGAAAGCTGTCGGAATCAAGGAAAGTTAAATAAACAAAATCCTTGCATCCCATGCGAGAAAATAAACGCCCGAGCAGCTGAAAAAGTTTCGAAGATTGCACACTACTGGAGCAGATGAATCGAGCCCCCGTCTCTGATTTACGATAATTTAGTGGATTAGATCATATTACACCCCCACCGTACTGAACATCCCCCACCGTACTCAGAGATATCCCGCCACCGTACTGAATATCTGCCACTGCACTCATGATGCCTCCCCACAGCAATCTTGGTATCCCTCCACACGCATCATGGTATCCCCCCAATGTACTGAATATCTGCCACCGCACTCATGGTATCCCCCCACTGTACTGAACATCCGCCACTGTACTGCGAGATGCCTCCCCACGGCAATCATGGTATCCCCCCACACGCATCATGGTATCCCGCCACCGTACTGAATATCTGCCACTGCACTCATGATGCCTCCCCACAGCAATCTTGGTATCCCTCCACACGCATCATGGTATCCCCCCAATGTACTGAATATCCGCCACTGCACTCTTGGTATCCCCCCACTGTACTGAATATCCGCCACCGTACTGCGAGATGCCTCCCCACGGCAATCATGGTATCCCCCCAATGTACTGAACATCCGCCACCGTACTGCACAACCCCCACCGTACTGCACACACATTACATGGGGTGAGAAACTAGAACTATCGAAGTCTCTGTAGATGTTGAAGAAAAACTGTTTTAGACTCTAACCAATTCTTATCTTTTAATTATACGTTAAATTATCTTCATTCTATTATATCTTTACCTTGATTTTAACCACAACGATTGTCAATAGGTAGGATTACAGGTCCTTGAATGATAACAAACAGTTTTACGCCTAAACAAGTCAACCTGTCAAAATATTAGTTATTATCATTATTATTAGCTCCAAATTTTGCCAAAATTAAAGAACAAGAGCTAAGAACAAACCGACTGACCATTCTTTAGCTCAGTTTGATAATTTTAAGAAATAAACTAAAGACTGATAAATAATGGTGGTCAAAAGAGGCAAAATTTGCAACGTTTTCGCGAAAATCACATCTTAATACACAGCTGATAGCAAAGACAGACTTCTGAATCATTATAAAAGTAACAAAAGTGAGATAAGAACAATTTAAGAACATTTCAGTCTGAAAATGAACAGCCAGCTTTAAACCAATTTTACTGGTTCGTCTATAAAAAAGAACGTATATTAATATTTGTTATTTGTTAAAGAGCGTATATTAATATTACTCAATATTTGGCCAACCCAACTTCTTCATCCATCTTTGCAAGTTTAGGGAGTGATTTCTTTTTGGGTGAATCATCGTAGATAATGACCTTCGTGTTTCTGCATGATGCGTTATTTTACGCTCGTTTTGTGGGGTACTTAAAGGACACCCCAAGCCTACCCCTTATGTGTACTGTACGTCTGACGTTTCCACGTCATCAAATGAGCCTCCCTTCGTGGCTTCGAGAAGCCAAAGAATTCCGGGCATGCGCACATCAGACCAAAAAGTGCACAAACACAAAATCCAAGATGAAGGCTGCAAGAATGCTCCTTCGATGGTTGAAGGTTCTTTTAGCTGTTTTACCGTTCTTTATCGTCATCCAAGCTACTAAATATAAAGATTATGAAAAGGTTAGTTTACAGACGTAATTTGCTGGAAACAATATTCATAATTCTTTGAAGATTCGCGCACAAAAAAGTTAATGTTGTTTTTAGTTTGCATATTCAATTCAGACGGCAGCAGCAGATTCGTTCACGTTAAAACCGTAGGCCTAAAAAAGTCCCATTTTTTTTCTCTCGTCAAGGTGTTTGTGTATCTCTTCGCTTGTTCTGTCCATTCACCTACTTTGTTACTTCTAGACATCAGATTTTTTCAAAATAGCGGATTGCTTTTGATACACTCAACTTGATTGAATTCAGGGAGGTTGCGTAGATTTACATTCACAGTCAGGTCCAAGCGTTGACAACGTTGTTTCAATAATTTCAGAGGCTTACAAAAAACTGTAAAATCTGTGCCCTACCCTATCAGTATCAGGATAGTAATCCTTTAGAACCCTACGATGTTGTAATATGTGATAAGATTTTGTTATGAAAAATTGCAGCGATCAATATTGAAAACAAATAAACAATATAGACCAGTTTTAATGTTTACATTTTATGCCTGTTTGTTTCTTTGTTTACTGCACAATTGGCATTGAATTCATTGTCAAAAGGTGTAACATCTTAATGCAGTTCTAATTTGAATTTCAAAAGAATCTCATTTGCCTGTCCAAAAATGTAAACATTGAAAGTGGTCTATATGATGAATGATAGGACATTGTTTTTAACAAACAAGGTTGATCAATGCTTCAATGTTGTATACTACGATAGTAACTTTGAATGTGACATGCAGGAAGGCCAAGTGCTCTAGCTCTAAAAGTTCCATAATAGTTCCTTGATTTTAAGTGTTCATTTAGTGAACTTTCCAACAGCAATCATCTACTTTTGGGTCCATTGATGGGTCTGTACAATATCTTGTTCTGATAGCATTTATACAGATTTTTTACTCAATGCATTCCTTTGATTTCAGGTTCCAATATATGTGAATAAAGTTGGACCTTACTACAATCCTCAAGAAACATACCATTATTATTCATTACCAGTATGTCGACCAGATAAGGTAATGTATCATGCCTCAAAAACAGGAAGATGAGACATATCATGCATGTTTTACGTTAGCATATAATGGGAACCAATTCTGTTTTTCCTACTTAACATGTGAGATCCCTGTTAGTTAGGTTTGAAATCTTTATCAAGGCCTTAAAATCTTTTGAAACTAATATCTTAACTATGGATAGTTTTAACTTCCTCTAGTTAATTTACTACCATAATTAGGGTTAAAGCAAGAAACATATGAACAAAGATTCAGCATGACAATAACATGCTGTTTTTCATCTGTAACAGAAAAACTTTATACAGTTTTTACTATTGTATTCAGATTTTTCTATTATTTTTCTATATGTAAGAGTGTTATCTATTTTTAATGGCGTGATATTAATTGTGAAACATATCGACTTCAAGCTATTTTTTCCTTTTCTAGGTTGAACATAGAAGTCTAACTTTAGGAGAAGTTTTAGATGGCGACAGAATGGCTGTTGCGCTTTATACACTCAAATTCAAAGGTATGTTATATAGCTTGGCCTTTGAATGAGAGCTGGTCAATCAAGCATCGAGTAAGAGGTCCTCCACACTCACTCCTCGAAACGTTTAGTTGGCCATGTTGATAGACTCACTAGCTTGATCAATCAAGCAGCTTTGTTTTATCAATTCTAGTCCTTTTCTATTTACATCCTTTTTTGAAATTTGTAAGTTTTTCTCAGTCCTGTTTGTTTGTCCGTTCAAAACACACAAACATTTTATCTTTCAGAGGATGTAAGAACAGCCATGTTATGTAAGGTGCAATTGAAGGAAAAAGATATTCAAAAATTATCTCATGCAATTGAAGAGTTGTATTACTATGAGTTTATTATAGGTATGTAAATCAATTTTCTCATTGTTTTGTTTCGTATACTTACAGAAACGTCTTTGATTTCAAAATTAAGTAATACAGGATAAGTTATTTTTTCTAGAAATCATTGTAAAAAGTTGATTATAAATTTACCTTCATTTCATTTCCTTGCTTATATAAAAAGAGAAAGCATCAGTTGCTTCCTTACAGTCCTTATTTTTTTCGAGGTTACAAAGCTTCAAAATAGCCAGAAATACCGGAAAATAGCAAAAGGAACACATAGATACTCCTTATAAGTTTTTCATCTGATACTCAATAGAGTAATACATGAGAGTAATACATTTCAATCCATTCCAATCTGGGTATATGAATCATTTAGGTTTCTGTTTCGTTCTCTTTCTGACGTATTAATCTGTTGAGTTTCGGAAGAAAAGCTTTAGTAGTACAGTACATCCTTGATTATCCGAACAGGTTGAACTCAAGTTTTTGTTGGGCCGTTCGGATACGCAAAAAATTCCGATAATCAAGGAAGAACATTTTACCTACTAAATTTGCTATAAAGGTTATCATCATCATCCTGAACAGTCACAGGATGCTCAAACTGAATGCAAATTGAAAAGCTTGGCAAACGGAAGGACCAACAACAAAACTAAGGCAACAGTTTTTTGTAAATTTCAACAACGATTTGTAATAACGTGTTGTCAAAGCTCCTGGATTTTCCTCTTTGATTTCCTTTTAGCGGTTTGGTTAAATGTAAACACGAATGTAAAAACAAATGTTTATTTTTTGTGCTTCCGTTGGATATGAATTTTATATTGGGCAACAGTTTGAGCAGACAACGGATATTTCCATTGGTTTCTCAAGGACTAGTTTTCAAAAAACATTTTTAATGAAAACTTTTGGCGTTCGTATAATCGAGGTTCAGATAATCGAGGTTCGGATAATCGAGGATGTACTGTATCTATGTGTTCCTTTCGCTATGTTTCCGGGATTTCTGGCTATTTTGAAGTCCGTATTTTGTCAATGAAGCCTGCTCATGGTCTGCCTCTCACTTCCCTTCACATATTCACTGCAATAGCATTCCTGAAGATTACTCTCTGTCCTGGTGATGTGTCTGCACTGTAAGAACTGTTGCTTCCTTATCACTGCTTAAAACAGAAATATAGGCTGCACCTCCTCAAGAATTGATTAATTTGTTTGTTGCTGAGTACAGTAAATGAACCAATTCATACAGTCTAAATATACATTTAAATATACATTTAAGTATACAAAAAAAGATTACTTCGATTGACAGAAGTGCAAACTTTGCCATCACAAATGGTGACTGTTTGGTTGAAATACTTTGTTGTGTGTGAAGAGATATTCCTAGCAGCATCATGTAATCAAGACACAAGTTTATATCCAGTGCCAACAACTAGAAACACCCTTATAAGATGACAATAAAAGTTTTGTCATGTAATGATGCGTCACTTGGCTGAAGGTTTAGGCTTGGTTGAAGGTTTAGTTAATATTGCACAAGTTTTTATTGCACAAATATTCACTAGCTTGTGCACATCATCATCGTTTTTGCTATATTGAGTAATTTGTACCTTTATTTGTACAGGAAGTTCAGGAAGGATATACCTTTTTAATTTGCATCAGAGCCTCTAGTTGAATGGTAGATATTAGGAGCTCTTGCACTGGCTTGAAAAGGTCACCATATAAAAGCATTGAATTGAGATTTTGCTCGGCATTTCAAAAGATGAAATTTATTGATTTTGAATTTTTATTACAGATGACCTTCCAGTCCGTGGTTTCATCGGTCATTTGGAAGAGAGTGGATTCCTACCGCATAAACACAAAGTATTTTTGTGGACTCATGTTTACTTCCGTTTTGAATATAACGAGAATCAGGTAAGTGAGGACACAAACACAAACAGCAGTTATATGCCAACTGTTTCTCCCACTAATAAGGGTTGATAGGTCCATACATTTGTCACCTCTACATCTCCCTTGCCATTCCCTTCTCCAATGCCATCACCTTCATGTCATTCTCCTTTCTTGTGTTCCTGCCAGCTCCATTGTCAAAACTGTCTCTCGTCAAGTCAGCAGTAAAAAATTTCGAAATTTCTATTTCAACTGTTTTAGCATCTTTTCTATTATCCTGCAATGCGCAAATAGCACGAGATCACTTTAAAAAGTTGAGTCATTCAGAAATTATGAACTTGCTTCAATCAACTACCCTTTTAACTATATAAGTATATTCATTAATGACTTAAAGTATATTTATTGTAGAGTTCCATGATAAAGATTTAATCGAAACGTTTAAAAGCATGGTTTATTTTTGAATTAATCTATTAGAATTTTATAAACCTAGGTGATTGGGCTCTCGTATTGTTATTGTAAATAGAGATATCCAACCAATGATTTTATTCATTTAGATTGTATCTGTCAACGTGAGCACGATTGGACATGATCCTGTTGATTTGAGCAACCCGTCACAAGTTCCTCTTGATGTTGTGTTTACATACAGTGTTTTCTGGACAAAGACCAAGTAAGTCATATTTATGGATATGAGCTATGTTTATTATTCATAATTTTTGTCGGGTTGACCCCCAATCAAAAATGTTTTGGAACACCTATGCTAGTAATTGTTGATAGATGATTTGCAAATACGCTTACTATCTTTGTAGGGTGTCAGTTTATGTGCAAAATCCAAAGGGCCCACTGATCAGGTAGACTAATCAAAGTAGTACATTGATAGTTAAAGGCAAATGCGCTTACTATCTTCATAAGGTATTGGTTAATGTGCAAAGCACAAAGGGTCCACTGAATAGGTAAACTAATCAAATAAGTACATCGATAGTTAAAGGCAAATACGCTTACTATCTTCATAATGTATTGGTTAATGGGCAAAGCACAAAGGGTCCACTGAATAGGTAGACTAATCAAAGCAGTACATTGATAGTTGATAGGCAAATACACTTACTAACTTCATAAGGTATTGGTTTATGGGCAAAGCACGAAGGTCCCACTGAATAGGTAAACTAATCGAGTAGCTGGTCCTTCTTCTCGATGTGACCACAGAAAATTCTCAAGTGATTCGATGATTGTGTTTGGTTACTGAATCAAACGTTTGCTTCAAAAATCGGATAGCGGGAAAAACAAAACATATGCAAAGCAATGATACACTGCTCGGCTGTAGTTTTAGGTCTTGTTAACATAGTATAGACCTGGCCATGGGACTCGCTCTTACCACTACTCTTAGGTGGGCTACTGTATCGTTTAGTAAAAGAGCACATTGAGTTGGATGATTCTCTTCAAATTTTGTGAATGAAGAGGGCAAGTTATCCCCAACCGCAAAACCTTTTTGAAGTTGGATTTCGATTTTCTTGCAGTGTTCCATATTCAGAGCGGGTGTCAAGAAGTGAGGCCAGTGGGTTTTTTCCGAAAACTCTTGAGGTAAGACATGAATATTCGTTTTCATAACCGTTATCTTGCCCTTGTTCTTTGTTGAAGCAAGAAACACTTGAAAATATAATTCTGTCAACTCTTTCCATCCAAACTAGTTACTGTAAATCAATCGGGAGACTGGTGTGAATGAAAATGACCCAGGTCAGTCTAGAACCTAGGACCTCTAGACTTGTACTCTAGTTTGGTAGTGCTGTGCCATTTGGGCCCTGGAGCAACTCATAAATAACATAACTATGGTTGTTTACATAACTATAAATAACCGAATCCAAAATATTTACAATGAAAAATGAATAGCTTAACGATTTGAATTCAAACATTATATTGTGCTTTTAATAGGGTGTCAATGTTGAGTTTTGAAAATTGGTTTGGTATTCTCAAAAGTTTATGGTTTTTCAGAAATGTGACGACTTTCTCTGCAAGTGCCATCGATGCTCTGAAGCCGAGCAAATCTTCTTCCATTATGCCTCTTTTCGTTACGGCATATGCGGCAATTAGGATATGGTATTATGTTCTTTGGAGTAATAAGTCCTCGCTGAAGCAATTTCTCCAACCTGACCAAACGATGGATTCCACATCCAAATGCATTAACAATCTCCACTTCACTCATTGCCATGGAATTACTCAACGAAACTTCAACAACATCACTTTCTGCATTTAGATTGCTGTTGCATCTCAGATTGTACTGTGCAAGCAATAATTTGAATTCATCGTGCTTTTTAAGCTGAGGAAGGCGAATTCTCGCAGCAATCATCATTGAGCTGCCAATTAAGCTTGGACTCCAGTTGACGAAGCCATATTTGTTATCGTATGCGAAGTTGAGGTTTTCTCTCTGTAAGCCTTTGTGAACTTCACGGTATATATTGCAGAATGATCGAAAGCCATGAACTAGATTTCCACTTTCTTCTGTATGGTACAACCTCAGATGATCGTCCCGGTTAACACTGATCATTGTTAGTCCGGAGTTTGTAGTGAAGACACCACGCCCTATCGGCCAATCTCTATTGATTCCAACCCTCTCATAGTAAGCCGAGTCTGGCTTTTCCTCCAGCCCTTGAGGTATTATGTCGAATAGAGGATCACGGTACTCGGCCTTGTTTACATCACTTGTAGGTATTAAATGTGGACTAGTATTATCGCAAGTGCCAGTGATTTCGCTAGCTGAGGGGGTATCACTTGTAGCATGGACATCGCTTGGGTCCACAACATCGCTAGTGGTATTTCCAACATCAAAAATATCGTTATTTCCAGCGACAGGGATATCAGCGACCATATAAGTGAACGCAGTGATTTTGCTTCTCTCAGTGACATCGCTTTCTACATCGATATCATTTTCGCCAAAGGTAATGTTCCTACCACTAACAGCGCAAATAATGTTTTTATTCATGAATGCAATGGCATCACGGTTAGAGTCATCGCTAATACAAACATTGTCTTTCTTGGGGGTAGTTATGCTGGGAAGAGCAAGATCGTCTATCTCAGTGTCTGTGTCATCGTCTATATCACTACTGTCAATCTTCCTTTCTTTGAGATCTAATTGCGAATTATTTGTGATAACCAGTCTAGGTGCTCCTTCGCATGTTCCAATCCTACTTTCAGGGCTAAAAGAGCAATAGCTACCCCGCAGCTCAGAAGGGAATTTCTCAAAGACTTTCATCATCACTCCTTCTATCTCCAGCTTTTCTTCAACCGTATTGCACGGTGAAAATCTGTACTCCTTGATTGATCGGGATGCCATGAAATGAGTCGAGCTAACGAAATCTCCACCAAAGACGTGCTCTTCTGATACTCCCATTGGATTAAATGAAGACGGATACCTTTCATTGCTGAATTCATACCCAGCATTCTCAGCAGAAACGAGAGGGTCGAACATTTCTCTAAAAACTTTATATGATGAAACATCTCCCGCGATAAGATCTGCGTTGCGCCCGTCAGCTATGACAGATTTATGCAGTGTGAAACCCATGGGAGTTTGCTTTTGCGTCAGCTCTGCAATCAGTTCGGGATTCATGAACTTCTTGAAGATGTCATCGGGATGCTCAGGTTGATCTTAAAGAAAGTATACGATATGATCGTTTTTGGTGGAATTTGTTCGTCCCATACCTATTCATTTGCAAAATTCAATGGATGTATCTCGACTACAAAAATATTTGGCCTGTTAAGAGTTTATTATTAATGAAGATTAACAAGTTGTTAGGGACTTGTTATCAGGAAACCCCTCCTTTCTGTGGGAGTTCTTCAACACGAAAACTCTTCCTTATACATTGAGACCAAACAATCTCCTCCAACTTCCAAAAACAAGAACAAATAAATATGGAAATAACTCGCTCTCATCTCGGGGTAGTATGGTCTGGAATAGACTTTCAGACCAATATAAAGCTGCAAAAAGTAACAATGATTTCAAAATCAAAATCAAAAGCTGGAAGGGATTCGGATGTAACTGCCGCATCTGTAATTAAATCTAATGAATCTTTTTATACATTTGTAAGTAGGGTAGAGTAGAGTTGGCCTTTATTAGCATTTGCTATATTCCCAGCCAACTATAAATAAATTGTATTATTATTATTATTATCAATACGGTAATACTAGGGAAACACAAAGTTTCAATCTATCTCTAAATCTGCATGAATAGAACTTGAGCTTCTCCAACATATTCCATTAAGAGATATTGACGAACTTTTCCTGTTCAAGTGAAACTTTCCTTACCTGTTGTCGAAAAATCAGGTCATCTGGGGAAGTAAATCCACTGAGTATAAAAACGAATAGTAAGTTAGATATCAATTCAACTCACATTTATCCATCATCACATATGGACAATTTCTTTCGCACGAATCAGTCAAAACGATTAGAATTCCTAGATCTGGCGTATCTTGGATAACTCCTCTTGAAATTTCCTCTTGGTACATTACATTCTCTCGAGTTTTTTTTGCATTTCGTCTCCGAAAACAGATATTTTCCCAGAAAGGCCATTTTAACTTCTTACTTCGTCGCCGTTGTAGTGGGAGATAACTCTCCCCCCTTCTCCAGTCAAACAATAACGACAAGTCCTCAGTTGCAAGAACAGTGGCTATGCTTGCCGCTATGATGAAAGCACTCACGATTTTGAAAACTCCGACAAGAGAGATCTTCATTATCGTCTGTTTTAAACAGAAATGATCCACTTTCCAGAAATTCTATTACAGAAACAGTAAACTAGTGTCTGTTTGTGATTCCTCTGATGACAATCTGATCAAATTCCTTAGCGTATTCTATCAAATCAAAATTCGTAACCATTGTATTTGTGACATCATATATGTATGTTGATTGTGATGTCATTGAGTGATTTGGGTTTGTATTTCTTGGCTAACATGAGGTATTAGTTTGTCATTAACCCTGTTCTTTGAACTGCTTATAACATATCCATTTAACCCCTGTCAAGTGATGAAAATTGGCCGCATTATGATTATCAATACTGTATGAATTGAGATCCTATCTGCGAAATTGAATTCAAACTCAACTCTCTATCTGATATTGATTGAATTGAAATAGGCTTTTACGAACAGGGGGGGGGGCTCTCTCCTCTTTTAATCTAGCTGTTGAGAGAGTCCCCCCTCGTGGAATTCTCCTAATAATGAAGCATTTTTTAAGTTACCCATTTTCTTATTTCGTACTTGTTTTGTCATCAAACATTTATCCATATTTCCTTTATTCTAATGTAAATTGCATACTAATTTGTATGATGGGGAATTTGAAAAATGAGATGAACTGTAGATAGCTGACAAAAAGTCACTTCTCGGGTGTAACTTTGCAAACTATAATTTGCTTAAGTGCTGTATTCATGTAAGTAGAAATGAGTCTTATATATGATTATGGAATATGAATGTGAATATGAATATCGGTCATATTTTCATATAATAAGAACCAATGAGTCCGGTTCACTGCGATGAGATTGGGCAGAGTTTCATTACAATATGATCTTACCTAGACCTCCTTAGCAGTTTCTCAACGCACCAAATAATTTAATTTCTATTAGTTAGCAATTGCTTTATTATTTTTCCCTTTCACGATGCATGAAGAAACCCAGGAATTACTTCTGCACGATTTTACAAACTCTGTTTTTAATCTCTGTAAACACCTGTTGTACGATACTCTATCAAAACTCGGTAGACCGACCATAAAAAATGCAGTGCCTACAGAAAAAGTATCTGTCTACATGAGAAATTCGAACAGGTTTGAGATCTCAATTCAAGGTGATCTATGACTAGAACTTATTTTACGGTACATTTGAAAGTAATTTTAGGTGCTGTTTAAATGGAAGAGGGCTAGCCCTCAGCCCTCTTCCCGAGATCTCACCTTGCAGGTCTATTCCTTTATGAAATTATCTTTCGTTTACATGAGAGGTGGGCTGGAAAATTCCCATGTAAACGCAAGGTGACATCCAGCCCTCCTCATGTAAACAGCACCTTAATTCTTAACTCTTAGGCTATTTCTCATTGATATTTCAGATTCATTGGTTATCAATAATCAACTCAGCAGTACTCGTCTTTTTGTTGATCGGTCTTATTTTCATTATACTGGTAAGCTTTACACTTATCAATTTTCTATCCTTCTGTTTCTTCAATGTAACAATTCGAATTCGTGTTTGCATCGCTTAAAAACAGGTCTTAATCATCTACAATGCGTGCCAAAATTGATGGAACGATTTATTGATTTTCAACACAATATCATTACCTAAACATTGTTACAGAATGTTGATTAGTTGCTGGAAAAGTAACTTTTGGCTGAATTAAAAGGTCAAATTCCAAAAACCAATCGAGGGGAGGATGGGTATCTAATTCTTGTGTTCACTGTCATGGAGTTTTTATTCAAAATTCTTTGACTTTTGTCGAATGTTCCAAGTAATTTTTGTAAGCATTGTAGCCCAATATCAACCACTCCCAAGGCCTTTTGGATTTGGTTGCACAAGAGCAAGAATATGTTTAGATTTTTGCTGGGTAGAAACTAAATTTACAATTACCCTTTTTTAATGATGATATCTTAATTTTCCTAGATGAGGGTGCTGAAGAATGATTTCTCTCGATATAACGTGGTTGACGAAGAAGAGTCTGCAAGTATGGGTAAGAGATCTGAATTCCTTCCTTATTTCGATATTTTGCGGAAACTTACTCTTGACTCACTTTTTTTTCATAATAGGTAAATCTTCATTCTTTGGAATTATTATTTGGAAAAGTGAAACCTATTGGGTCTTTTTCTGACTCTTTATTAGGCGTAGTAGGCACCACTTATCATGACTAAAATCTTGATGTTTATAAAGCCAATGAAATACGCTTTGAAATACTTTCTTGTTTTAGAACAAGAAGATTGCGGTTGGAAGATGATAAATGCAGATGTTTTCAGATTTCCGACCCATCGAGCCCTCCTTAGCTCCATCTTAGGTAAGAGAACTCTTCACGGGTTGCAACACAGATTTGATGATGGTGATGATGATGATGATGATGATGATGATGATGATGATGATGATGATGATGATGATGATGATGATGATGATGATGATGATGATGATGATGATGATGATGATGATGATGATGATGATGATGATGATGATGATGATGATGATGATGATGATGATGATGATGATGATGATGATGATGATGATGATGATGATGATGATGATGATGATGATGATGATGATGATGATGATCATGATCATGATCATGATCATGATGTTGACGATGATGATGATGATGATGATGATGATGACGATGATGATGATGATGATGATGATGATGATGATGATGATGATGTTGATGATGATGATGATGATGATGATGATGATGATGATGATGATGATGATGATGATGATGATGATGATGATGATGATGATGATGATGATGATGATTAAAATGGATGATGAATGAATGAATGATACAGTAAACACCCCCGTGTAAGAAACAACCTTTCCAAAGTTTGAGAGAACCAGCTCTTATATTATTTGGTACTTATGTAAAGTTTTATGCTTAACAAATGTTTCATGATGTTGTTAGATTTTTCAGTTTTTTTCCTTCAAATCAAATTCACCTTATCCTTCTTTCTCAACAGGAAATGGGACTCAATTTTTGACCTTATGTCTGGGTATCATCACGATGGCTTTGCTTGGTCTTTTCAATGTACACAGGTAAATTAATTCTTTCTTTGAATGTTATCCAGACTTCACTCCCAGATCAGTTTTCATACACTTGTATTAATTACATGAGCGAAGTATTGTTACGATGTTCATTATGATGATATTGGAGAGTTGTACTTGTTAGTAATCTCTAGCTACTCTTGAACTCACTTGAAAAAGTGAATGTATTTAAATTCTTGATTAGATTCATGAATCTCTGCCATAGTCAGCGAGCCCCTAATTTCACATTTTAAAAATGAGAAATGTTTTAGTTAAATCGAAATACATTGAGAAAATGAGGAAATCGGAACAAAATATGATTATTCGCTGATTTTTATAAAAAGTAAGCAGCATCAGAAGTGTACTTGAAAACAGTGGTGGACACTTGGAGTCAGGGGATGCAATCGTCCCCCCCCCCCCAAAAAAAAGCTCAGAAGCAATAGCCCTTTGTTTTAAAACAATAGGAAATGTCACATGATTTTTTTTCAAAAATGGGTTGCTCCCAATAACTGCCAAAGTGTTCGCCACTGCCCAAAAACAGGGGTAGTTGCCCAACTGTTATGTTAATATCTAGCCTCTCCTAGCCTTTTACACTAATCCTTAGTTAGCTTTTACAGGTGTAGATTAATTCGACGCCTTTTTTTTAGGCATGGGTCGATGAACACTGCTGCAGTTTTGCTCTATGCTTTAACATGCTGTAAGTTTTCTCCAAGATTTTCTCTGCTGCTTCTTTTGACCTTTCAACTTTCCAGCATAGATAATGTGTGTTAAGGCTGAAATACACTATGCATTTAGTTGGATTCGATTTGTCGATTTCGACAAATTTGATAGTGTAAACACGAAAATTGGATGATATAATGACTGTTTCGACAAATCGAAAACTCAGTTTCAAAAGTTGGACGTGTTCAACTTTCATCCAACTTTTCTCTATTGTATTCTTTAATCCCTATTGTGTTTATGGTGCCGAACGAAACATGATTCAGCGAACGGAACTTGACTAAACTATTTCTTGAAAATACTTCTTCACATACACTCTTTTTTCTTGCGGGTATGGCTTCGCACAACGCGGTGTCTTTTTTTTGAATATCCAATTCAACGAGGCCTAAAAGTTCGCCAAAATTTTCCGGGGACATTCTTAAGAACTTTTTGTATTCATCGCTGTCTTCCAGCCTAAATTCTCGTAACAGAGTGTTATCAACGCCAAGATCATTTCTACGACCTAGCCATGACTTCACCCATATCGACCTTAGCCTTTTCTTTCTTATCCTCTTTCTCTTTTTACTTATTGCAGCAACTATAATCACAGCTGCAGCACATTCACTTTCAGAGTCCATGATGAAATGAGAGATTCCGACAAAAAACGTTTCAATTAATTGGATAGTGTAAACGCACGCTCTCATCCAATTTATCTAAACAACCAATAAATCGAATCCAACTAAATGCATAGTGTATTTCAGCCTTAAGGGAATACTGAACTGAAATAAAGAAGTGAGATATAAAACTTTAAGAAAAATCAAATATTTGAAATAGCTTAGAAACTTACAGATGAGGTACAATTAAGTACAAAATATAATGAAACACCAAAGAAAATTCATTAAAATGTGATCTACTCCCCCCTTCCTCCTAAACACTGTAGGTGATCTTTCATTCTCACTCAACATTGTATGGGGGAAAGGGGGCTCAAAAGTGATATTGACTATTTTTCAGGGTTTTCAATAATTTTCTCTGCGATTGTAGCCTCTTTTGATTCATCAAATAGGGAAAAAGTTTAAAAGTATTCGGAAATATTTAGACAGAAATTGATTAGATTTTATTCTCTTTTTCAGTCATCTCTGGTTTTGTGTCGAACAGCTTCTACAAACAAATTGCTGGTGACAAATGGGCTTGGAACCTTGTCTTAACTGCCTCCTTGTTTTCAGGTACAGTACTATGAATAGTATTTTGTTTATGTGCAAGGTCTATTGATAGACTAAGCTATATGGAAACTCGAGAAGAAGCAGGATTTCGCAAATGTGTGAGTGAAGTGACTTTGGTTTTTGGAGGCCCCGACGGTGTAGTGGCATAGCGCACTAGAGTACTTATTTAGAGGTCTTGGGTTCGAGACCTATTCGGGTCGTTTTCATTCCCACAAATCATCTCGATTTGTTCGGAACCTTTTATGAATAGAGTGAGCGAAATGTAATTTCCCATCGTGTCCCAGGCCTGCAGAATTTTTTTATCTTCATGGGATAAAGTTTTCTCTGAGAATCAAATATACCTTCCCAGTTCTTATTTTCCCAATGTAGACAGAGTTTCTTGACCAAGGTTACCTCGAATAGACTAGTGACCTAGCCAGAGTTTCTCTTCTAGTCAGTAACCCTGGTGCGAGAGTTACCATCCCTGGATAAAGATAATCCCTTATAAGGTCATCCTTCGATGAGTGCAGAAATCCACCCCATTTATGCAATTAGGTAATTTATCAAAATAATGTATAACATATATTCTATTTCATTCTTTGAAGGTTTGAAATATATATTTTTCCCCTAGTGCCTTTCTTTGTGATATGGAGTGTGATCAACTCGGTGGCATGGTATTACCAATCAACACAAGCTCTGCCATTCACAACAATCGTTCTCCTCATGCTCATATGGATTCTGGGTGAGTCTATTTTTATTTGCAAATCTTCTCTGCATTGAGATGAAGTGACACCGACTGAACATCCTAACCTGTTGTGAAATAATCGTTCCCTTGTACCAGCCTAGGCACTGTTCTAAACCTAGAATCTAACAACGTTCCACAAGCAACATGAAACGGGCTGCATTGCAGTATAGCGTGCACACTTTTTAGAATCTACCCGATATTTAATTGAATTGAAAAATCAACCAATGAAATGCTACTTTGTTGTTTTTGATGAACTTTGATTGGCTAAATAAAGATTTTGAACGAATTGCGTTGCGTCGACGAATCTTGGCCTATACTGAAAAAACGGAAGTAACAATAACACAGCAAGAGAGCGAATAGAGATGTGAAGAAACAGACCAAAACACAATATTACTGTTATTATTGTCATAGAATAAACAGGGTCCGTTCTTAGATTTCATGTTTGGCATAGTGTCTGGGTTACGATCAGAAAGCCATTAATGTTCATATTTTGATTATGAAATATTGACTACCTGACTCTAGTTAGCTGTGACAAATAATTGTGATAATTGTTTGTTGGATTTTCAGTTGGGTTCCCTCTGACCGTCTTGGGTGGTATCTTTGGTAAGAACTGGACATCAGGCTTCGATGCACCTTGTAGGACGAAAAATATCCCGAGAGAAATACCAACCAAGCCATGGTGAGTTTTCAGAACTATCTAATCAATCTCAATCTCATAAACAAGAATTCATATCTTCGCAGTTTATTTCAAACAACAATAAAATGTTTTTGTGTGTATGAATACATTTTTGAAACATTGATTGAATTTTAGAAATAAAATAATGTTCCCTCAATGGAGCAATTTTTCATCTTTTGTACCTACTTTCATTGCAGTTAATTTTGTTTTTTTCTCTAGGTATCGAAATACGTTTGCTCATATGCTGATTGGTGGATTTCTTCCATTCAGGTATTAATGAATAGTTGTTTGTAATCTTGCGGGGGTACCGTTACAGCTCTTTTAAGCCCCCCTCTTTTCATCAAATAAAGACTACAGAGTAAAATGTGGTTAGTTAGGGATAGCTAATGGATTTATTACGAATTTCTAGCTTTATATACTTGAGAGTGACGAAGTTATTCTTCAAACCCTTTTTAAAAAGCATCCACTCTAATAAGCCCCCTGTCTAGAACCTTAAAAATTGAATAGACCCCTGGAGGCTTAATGGCGCTTTTGTGGTACTTATGAATATGAATTAATTAAAATTCCCCCCCCATCATTTTATTTTCAAAACTTTCTTCAGCTACGACTGAAGATAAACACTCCGGAATCGTTTTGATGTGATGTGAACACTTAAACGGGGCATTTCGTTCCAAAACTTAGCTTTTACTTGTCAACTTCGCTATATTGCTTTGGAGTAAAGCAAGATAGACGATCTCGAAATAAAGAAGCTCTTTATGAAAGGAAAGATTGATGAAGGCAAGGGTAAACAACAAAGCACGAATAGAGGAAATCCTTTTTTAAGAATACTAATTACAGTATTGTGATTTTTGAATTCTATACGTTGTAATCAAATGGAGGGCAATCATGATCTAAAATGGGGTCCCTCCTTAGATATTTGAAATATGGAGATTAAATATCTGATATGATTCACTGCGGATGGACTGACTCCGAAAGCTGTTCGGTATAGTGAACAGAGTCTGACCATTCCTTACTATTGATTTCCAGCGCAATATCAGTGGAGTTATATTACATATTCTCAACCCTGTGGGGACGGGAGCAGTACACTTTGTATGGCATCTTGTTGGTGGTGTTCCTGATCTTGCTGAGTGTCACTGCAAGTATTTCAGTCGCATTAACGTACTTCCAATTGTCAGCTGAAGACTATCGATGGTGGTGGAGATCTATTTTCTGTGCTGGGTAAGTATTCTATGCTATCCGACCCCATTTCTGAATTTCTGCATAAATGATTATAAAGTAGAATCCCGATAACTCAAACAAATAAGGGACGATCAAAATAGTTCGAGTTATCGAATGTTCGAGTTATCGAGGCTGTCCATAACGAAAAAAAGGTTCAAGGGGAAGCCAACTCTTTTCGAGTTAGCGAGAGTTTGAGTTATCGCATGTTCGAGTTATCGGGATTTTACTGTACCTTCAAGGTAGTCTCAATTCAGCCGTAATATATGCTTGTTTAGTGTAGGGATTCCTGAGTGGTCAGACCACTCAACCCTTGATCAAAGGGCCGCAGGTTCGAAACTACCTTCAGACCTGTCACATTAGTGTGTGGAGAGAATTAGTCATCCCTCTTTAACTCCACACAAAAAAAACATAAGAACGCACGAGGTGTGGTCACATTGAGAGGAAGGACCAGGGTCATGCTGCTCTATTAGTTTACCTATTCAATGTGCTTTGCTCATAAAGCAATAACTTACGAATATACTCAGCATATTTGCCTATCGACATTTAACAACAATATCAAAAATGAAGTAAAACACAACTATGTAATACTGCACACGGCCCTGTAGGATTGTTTGAAGGAGCTATTCTTGTCATATTAAGGAAGTCAAAAGACGAACTTACGTGAAATTTATTTTCCTTTTTCAGATCCACGGGTTTCTTCGTATTCATGTACTCGCTGTATTTCTACGTGAAACGCTCCAACATGTTTGGCTTTCTCCAGTCATTGCAGTTCTTCGGCTACACCCTCCTCGTCTGTTACGTATTTTCACTCATGCTCGGGACTGTCGGCTTCTTCGCCTCTCTCAGATTCACCAAATACATATACAGGAACATCAAAATGGACTGAACTCTCTTCTAAGCTGAATAGCAAATGAAATGCCTTAATACTTTGAAATGTGATATAAACACCGTCCTTGTCTTAGGAATTTTACATGCACCGCCGAACCTCGTTTTGAAGTAGCTAGTGAACGACCAGAAATGAGGCAAATTGTTATGATTTGTCGGAGCAGCCGACATTAAGGAGTGAGGGCTCTCTAGGTTAAGAAAATGAATTCCATATATTTCATATTAGGTATATTGGTACGATAATAAACAATTATACGGTACTCAAAATATTCGGATAAGCTGAAATGCTAAGGGAAATGTGAAGAATCTATTTATTCTTTTCATCATAAAAACATTTCCAATAGCTGATTGGTCGAAAGCCTGATTTCTTCTAGTTAATCATGATTCATTCATACAGTTTGAAGAAACTATTTCTGTCCTTCTTGCTGTAAGAATTGCTCATTATATTGTTAGTACGATTGCTAGAATTGAAAAATTACGCAGATTTCTTATTGCCAATTTGGATTCCACATGCTCTCCTTCCTATTTTCCCATCGACCAAAGTTCTCTGTCAAATTAACTTAAGCCGTACACAGACCTATTGGAGGATCCTTGAGGGGTACTGATCCTTATTTCCATCGCTGAAATAATTAAAAATCCAATCCCAATGAGGAAAATAGAGAAATTCCCAATATCGACGATTTAACAATCCCTATCTCAATTTACTTTTTAATTCCCAAATCCTTGTCCCAAGAAATCCATTCCAGAATCCAATCCCATTTCCCAGTTAAAAAAGGCAAATCTCAGTTCCAAACTTACCCCTTCATGACATTCTTATTTTTAACTTCCTTCTATATGGATTTCAGGGTGTAATATCAAATTGCGCCATAATTTCATATTTTCATTATGCTTAGCTACTTACATAAAATGTAGACGCTCAAATACGAATGTTCAAATGTGGACATTAAGAATGTGCAGTTTAGACACAGTATTTGATATGCCCGTTCAGAAACCTGTCTGAATCGTACAGATGTACTGCTGTTGGCTCTTAGCTAAGATACATAAAAAAGATATTGAGAAGTCGGTGCTCCGATTTTAGAGAAACAGTTCTCCATACATTTATAGTGAGTACACTGATTAGCAGAAAAAAGACACGAAATCACTCCTTTATTTTTACAAGCCTTTTCCTTGATTGCTTACTGATCAGGATATGTTTTTGTTAGTGCACCTCCTGATGAGTGAGCAATCACGAAACAGGCTAGCAGAGATGAAGGAGTTATTTCTTGTCTCTCTTTTGCTAACATACATAAAACGGTATTGTATTCCAAGCACTGTCAGTTTTCAAGCACTGTCAGTACAAGCAGAGCTCATTCCATAACCAAATCTGTGAAATTTTTAGGCATCTTTAGTTAAATCATAGTTAAGACTTATTATGCATATATGAATATCAAACTAAAGAATTGCGTTTGAAGAACGTGTTCCTGGTAACGACTACAGTTCGCATTTCTGTGTTGTATTCTGAAATTATCCTGATGTCATTGAAAGACTCGAAACACCGAAAAAAGTTACCTCTATCAAATCTTAAGTTCAATAAATATTCACATTTGTACTGTGCTAACAAAACAAAGGTTAGAGAACAGTGAAATAAAAACCCCAATTATCGAGCCAGGATTGGAGTTAATAAGAAAAACAGAGATTCTCTCCATATTCAAAAAGAGTTGCTTATTGATGAGTCTTCAAATTACCTTACTCTTACCATAGATTTGAATGGTTGGGAAGCATTTTACTTAATTCTTTTGTTTAAGTTTTGATGTTGAAATGGTGTTAACCGTGCACTAAGTTTTGTTGAATTCATTAGCAACTGATTTATGATGAACTTCAGTGTTGCATAGGCTTATTGGATTATTTGCTGAAATATCTTAATCTGACGGTTGAAAAGTGAACAAAGATATTTGAAAGAAGGCTTCCAAATAATTTCTTTCTATAAACCATACCTTACCTACTATTCCTACCTGAACCCTGAACTGGAGGGATGCCTAAGTGGTTAGATCACTTGACCCTTGTTCAAAGGGTCCCGGGTTCGAACCACCTTCAAACCTGCCACAAAATGTGAGGAGAGAATTAGCCAGCTCTCTGTAATTCCAGGCAAAAGGAATCACGAGTTTTGGTCACACTGAGAGGAAGGACCAGGGTCGCACTGCTCGATTAGTCTACCTATTCAGTGGGCCCTTTGTGCTTAGCACACAAACCCATACCTTACGAAGATAGTAAGCGTATTTGCCTATCAACAACAACAACAACTCAGCTAAACAGAAAGTACCCATGCTTTGACGCGGGAGTTAATTCCACTCGCTCTCAATGCGTATTTCTCGCGATTTTTAGAGATTATAGGGGCTTTTCGTTAAAACGATAGATTTGATGTAATAATTTTGATAAATGCAATATAAACTACTAATAGCCAAACTGTGCTTCGAGCAAGTTTCGAGTTGTAGTTGGTTTGGTGTTGTGCAATGGAGCAAAGTTGCAATAAGTGCAAGTGTGACGTCAATAGAGGAACGAATGGGATCTTGGGGTCTGGGTCGAATAATTCTCGTCGTTCATCATATTTGAGAAACTTTTAGGCCCTGTCGCCACTGCCTTTCGATTGCCCCAAATCAAAGAATGGAGAGATCTTTGGAAAGTCGCTGCAGAGATGTACATTCCAACAATTCAAAGCAGAAAGTTATACTTAAACTTTACAGCAGAGATTTTGCCCAAGACCAGCAAGATCTGAAATACATTGGTAGCTTTAATTGCAGTTGTAGGAAATCTGGTATTGGTAGCCTAAATTTAGGCCCTATTCCACAAGAGGAGGTTTTAGAAATTGAATTACAGTTGTACTGGCAACTAGCCGTTTGTGTTTTAATGGAATTTTCTAGTTCTTCAGCATTTCGAACAAGCTTTTTCTGCTGGATGGTAAAAGAAATTGCCAACACGCACATAAATGAAGATGGACTAGGAAAAAAAGGTGTGCACGCGCTTATCAAAAAGTAGCTTTTGTACTCAACTTTTTTATCCATTATCTAATTGACAGACAACGGCCCCGGGTTGGGCAAAACAGAGATTTCTGTGGCCAAAAGTTTTTTTTGGTATCCTCCAACAGCAATACCTATTCCTTCAATCACAACTTTTTCTATTTTTCTATTTTAAAAACCAGAAGTATTCATAAATTCCCTGCTTTTTTTTTGAAAAATCAATGGGGAAACTTAGCAAAAATTGACAGCAGCCCATTCAGATTTGCTTAATCAGCCATTGTGGCAATCATAAGCACCCAAGTGAAAAAACTTTATTTTAAGGTGATATCATAAAATAGAATTTAATTTGATTAAGATTAGTTGAATCTTTATAAATTCTACTTATTGCTAGCTTTCTAAATGTATAATGAGAATAAAACAACCATAACAGTGAATACTCTATTGATAAGATATTATATATCAGGGGAGAAATCTTAGGGGTCAGTTCAAAACTTTACAATATTGTGCACGTAAATTGAGAGTTCAACAAATTTGAATTTTTGAATTGAAAGAGTCTTAGTCCTATGAATTTCAAAATATATTCAGTCAAGAAGTCGTTATTCAATAAAATGTACTTGGCATTTTCTAGATTATGATTTTACATCTTGTATTGATCTAGGTGGAGAGAAAAAAAAAATGAAGTCCAGGGTCATAACATGGTCAAGGTGTAAAAGACAAGAAGCAGTCAAAAGACAGAAAGATAGATTTGAAATCCGTTCAAATATATCTGCACTAATGCCAACTGATGTCAACTGTATTGTTCCAGAAATGAAATGGTAATATTTTTGGCAATCCTTATTTATCAACTTGTTCAATTGTCCTACATTATTTCTCACCAACATTTAGCCTTAGGGGGCAGCGTGTGGGTAAGTCACTTTACGTGGGCAATACAGAACTTCGTTTTGCACAAACTATCTTGTCATTCTGTTGAGTCTCAGACAAAAAGCATTAGTGGTTTTTAAAGATTTGGCAAGAGATAATTGACATGGAATATTGATTTTAAACTTTACATTTCAGGGCAAGAATCCTACTTCCATTGATAATGCAAAGACTGAATCTAGAATATGTAATGGCTTGTCTGTCAACGCTGGGAGGGGCACACTCTTCTCTGGGAGAGAACTCTAAACATCATGTAAGTGAATGGTATATCAAATTCTTCTTTTAATTTGCAGCAAGAAGCATATGTATGTAGGGTATATATATCATATATGGTTTCAAGCAAGTATGTTCTTGTTGGAATGGGACTAGTTGGGCTATGTCTTGCAGAGGAAATGTTGCAAAAAATGAGAGAATTTTAGGTCATGCATTACGAGGCTCTAGTGGGACAGTGTTTGATGAAATTATAAAAGGATACATCTATGGGAAGAGATACAAAGGAAGGCAGCGTAGAACCTTGATTGACAATTTGAAAGATTGGATAGGAATAAAAATCTGTGGTCCGTTGAAACGATCAGCTGAAGAAAGGTGGAAGTCCATCACTTTCTGTTAATCTCTGAATTTACTACACAAGACCTAAAACACACCTTGCTGGCAAGCATTAATTTCATAACAAAAACTGACATTCACACACGCCCAAAATAACACACACAACCACAACAATAGACAACATCAAAATACACACAGGGAGTCCCGAATATCAATATTAAAACTTTCAACCTTTGTGTCAAAGGTAGAAGCAAATGATGATGAGTCAGAAGTAGAGAATAGGAAGTTATTTTCCTCGCCAATTACTGTTCTTTGAAATATGGATGGTCGTTCTTTCAATTTCCATAAGCATCAACATTGAAATCAAGCTGGTTGTTTGAGGTCAACATCTGTATGGATGACCTTTGAGGTGTGAAACAAATAGCTCACTCCACCATCCTTTATTTCTATGAACTATTTTCTTCTATGAAACTAATTGAATGGTTACAAAACCTTTTTAAAGGAAGCTAATTGACGCTCGCAAAATATTTTTTCAATTATTAGGCTGTTCTGACTAAACATTTGTTGTTATCAAGTTGATATAGGACTTCATAAAAGCCAATCAAAGATTTATGCATTTTTTGTGCTTGCAATATTTAATTTTCTTCCCTTTATCAATTTCTTTAATGAAATTCTTCATTTTTCACTGATAGGCCAAACTAGCTGGGATGATGTCAGTAAAGCAGCTAGCAGTTGCTGCCAAGTTGAATGACCCGATTCTTGCTTCCCATTGTCGAATCTACTTTGCTCATAGTTTGATTCAAACTGGCAAATACAACTCAGCTGCTAAAGTTATCAGGTAGGCATTAAAGTTGGTATGCTCTAAATCTTGAGGTACCTGGATGAATTGTGATATGTGTGACACCTTTTGGTGGTTCTTGATAGCACCTTGCGGTACTGGTGCATGTACCTGGAAGGCACCTGCTTTGGTGCTAGAGATTATGTACGGCATTGGTTTTAAACCAGTATGTCTCAGTGCTTGCACCAGGTTTCCACCAACAAGGGGGCTGGAGCCTCTGACAAAAGGGCTATTTGCCATGAAAATTCAAAAATTCCCTCCAAGACAATGATTATCTAGTATCATCTATGCTCCAACAGGGAGCTAACCTCCTCCAAGCTGTACCCCTCCCTGCCCCCCTCGTCTAGCGCCACCACTGCCATGTGTATAACTTGGAAGAGTTGGACATTTTTGCACTGTTTGTGTAAGTACTTTCCTGCCTTCTCTTATTATTTAAGAGAATAGGTAAGATTCTACATAATATGTAACCATCTTATCTTTGTGTCTCATCTATTGCTTTGTGTTGTAGGAGAGAGTATAGATTTTGTCTGTCTCAAGGGAAATCTGATGAAAAAGTAAGTTTCGCAACTTCATTGCTTGCATTAAAATGATACCCGAAGAATTTTTTCTGCTTTTCTCAAGACAACCAAAAACGCATCATCTACCAGTTTATACCTACCTCCCATTTTTCTTTGGAAGAACATAGATTTGACCTATTTTCTCTTTGCCTTTATGACAGGCCTGTATCTCTGTTTGGTTTTGAAGTTTATTTCTCTTCATTTTCAGCTTGTAACGTGTTGCAAAGCAGCCTGGGCAAGAGTTCGCTATTTCAGAGAGCAAAAGAAAATTCTTAGCCAATCAGAAACGAGTAGGTCATCAATATAAAAAACCAGGTAGGCTTTTGATTTTATATCTATCTTCTGTTGGGAAAAGTTCCATATTGCCCCATGATTTATTCAACATCTTAATCCATGATTAGATTATACCAGAGCAGGCTACTGCAATTGACATATGCCTCCACTGAGTCTCGAACCCGGGTTTGTGTGGACACAGGCGAGCGCCCTAACCACTGTCCTAAACAAGGACATAATTTGTTAAGATAGCACAGTAACCTTGATGTGTTCACAACTCCAGGCTTATCCACGGTGGTGCGACATATGCCTCCACTGGGTCTCGAACCCGGGTTGGTGCGGACACAGGCGAGCGCGCTAACCACTGTCCTAGATCAAGACAACAATGTTTGTGTTTCAGTTTTCTGGTATACTAGCTCAAGCTTTATCTACAGCAGAGGTATCAATTCATATTTACAACTAAATCACTCTTCAGAGCCATTAGAGCCAGTTCATAGACTCACAAGGTATGGTACGATTTAACAGAAAACATATGCCTCTCCTAGGTCTCGAATCTGGGACCTTACGAACCATTGACCAGCACCCTAACAACTGCACTAGATCAAGACAACAATGTTTGTGTTTCATTTTTTTGGTCTTTCCAGCTCCAGCTCTATCTACAGCAGAGGTACCAATTTGTGTTTCAGATTAAATCCTTCTTCACAGCCATGTATTTGATTACATTAATTCAAGGTCATTTGAACGGTTGATTAGAACGATAATTAGATAGGCATAAAAAGGTATTACTGATTTCAACATTTCACATGAAGAATGTTATTTCAAGTTACTAGGATTAATTTTTTCATTATGAGAAAGGTCAACTTATGATTCATTCTTAAAACCCCACCTTTGCTTGTAAAATTTAACACTTGGCCAACAGTTAAACAGAAGTGACGTCCTGGCTATGTTGTTGATCTTTGAGGTCAAGCGTATTTCTTCTTGTTATTTCAATCAACTCATGACCTGGCAAGCTGAATATCATAATAGTAGATTAAGGTCAAAAAGTTTTCATTGTGGTTGAATCAGCGTCGATCTATTTATAAACCCGGATAAGCAATTCCAATCCAATTCTGATGTCATTTTGGTTTAGATCGATATCAGGAAATTACAGAGAGCTGTGTAGTGTTTGCTTTTCAGCCAGGCCCTTTGACATTACCATAATCATTACGTACTCTTGGTCATCGGAGTACAGTGACATTTAGTCAGACTCAGATTCAAATCTCGGGCCTCTGTTTCATTGGTTTTCCTTGTAGAAAACGTGTATTTATTAATTGTTTAGTTTTAATTTCCTCTCGTTCTGGTTTATTGGTATTTGTGTTTCATTCTACTTTGTAAATCATAGAGCCAGATTTTCAGAACTAAAGAAACTTTGATAGAAGATTTTGTTAAATCATAAAAGGGTAAAAACTTTTTACGCTGCCCTTACAAGAAAGGATGTCAAAAACAGCCCGGTACACGACGAAATTAAGAATAGTAATAGTTTACCTATACATTATATTTTAGTCTAAGAAACTTCTTAAGAGAATATTCGTATCATATTTGGGTTGAAAGCCAAGAAACTCAGGCACCGAGATATTGCGTAGTTTCTCATATCATTAAGAAAAGAGTGCACAAGGATTTTTTTAAGCAACGCATTTAGGCACTCGACAAGACAAAAACTTAAGCAATTTCAGCACTTGATATAGGAATGCTAAGAAATTTAAAAATTTTATTTCTGATCTAATCGGCAATAAGAATCGTGCAGGTGTAGAGAAGTAGGTTACATTGGATATCATTACCCCAATACACTTTTGTATGCAAGACACCTACGATGTTTGTTGTACAACAACTTGTGAGTTAGTATTCTGAGAAACAAATTTTTAACTTAAAAAAGCTAAACAATAGCTGAGCAATTTCGAGCACTCAGCTACTAAAATTCACCCTCTAGCTAAGCAGTGAGTACTGAGCTCGAGCTGAAATTACTTTATAAAATGCGTGTATTAAATGATTTTAATGCACCCAGAAAATTCTTACACTTCGGGACATTTGTTGGGGGCCTAACTTTATGTTGTTCTATCTAGATCGAATCTTTCTACAGTTCTTTTGTAGTTTCTTTATCTTTAGAACCGCGAGCAGTTAATAAAACAATGTTAATTGGGATGATTGTAATCATTCGCTTTTCTACACACGAAAAGAAACAACAACTTTTCTTCGCTTCCTTCCTCTTTATTGTTAAATAATTCACTCCACTCAAATGGAAAGTCTACAAATGGAAAATCAAAGATCAAGCTTCACAGAAAGTGATAAATATTTTCATTTTGGCGTCAATTGTTGGGAAAAATCTGCAAACATTCTCAGTCATCTTTTCCTATTTTGTCACAACTATACTGCGGCGCTATTAGCCCTCAATTCTCGCCCTGAGCCCTTGGCCACTCACACTCTACAGACGAGAGTGTACTCTCTTTTTATAAAAAACAGTAATTTTGTAGTTTTACTGTTTTCTACTGAGCTTCACTTTCTGACAGGTTGTGCTAGATACGATCAGTTACGCAACTACCTCTATGAGAGCATAGAAAAAGAGGTTAAAAACTTTGGTGGACTTACGTCAGAACAAAAATTCATATTTGTAATATCAAATGAAAATTTGAAACTCGCTAAACATTTAGCGATTTTCATAAAAAATGCGCTAGAGCTTCGTTCTATTAACCCGTAAGCCTCATAAATTTACCTGATCATAGCTATTTCTGAATTTATACAATGTGGTGAAATATTTTTTTCTTCTTGTTATTATAGTTATTGTAGTTGTCATTATCCTGTGGACATGTTATACAATCCTGTGGACATGTCATTATTATAAAAATGAAAAAAAAATGAAATGAAATGTTTTAGTGATGATGATTTTACGGTTATTAGTATATTTAGTTGGACGTTTAGTTATGTTATTCGGACATTTAATGGACATTTGTTGTAGATGTAGAACGTTTAAGAGTCTGGGCTCGATTAGCGAGTATTTAGGGCACTGGGTTCGAGTATCGAACCACGCTTTACCGCATGCGAGAAAAATGGCGAACGTGAGATTTGGACGAAAGTAAAATCGCAGTCAGATTCCGAAAATGATGATGATTATATACTTATTTGATGATGGTGCCAAAATGATAAAGGGGAGTTTGTGTGAGACCAATCTTTTAAGCAAATCTTAAAGTTTTCGTGAAAATTAGTATATACAATGTAGAATGGGTCGATTCACTTTCTTATAAAAAACAGGTAATCTACAAACAGATATGGGGCTTTGGTGGCCACTGGGTTGCGGCATAAACTCAGAGCCGATAATTTGCCCGGCAGGCGCACTTCCGAGCGTCAGAAACATGTCCGGCTCCCTCTATTTACATTTCTATTAGGTCACATTTTAGCACTATTTCAAGCGATTAAAACCCACGCCGAGAAATCGATCCGCATTTGTTTATTGTGGATCCAGTCACGCATTTACTCTCTTTATACACCAAATATTATTCGATCCGAAGATAAAATCAAGATGTTCTGATTATTCATGATTGAAACTGAGACACTATCAGAAATTGATTTAATTTTCGCACGGTAATTGACTTGTTGTCAACAAATGATATTTCACTTTTGACGAGAAAGTTAGAGAAAGTTGTATTGAGAAAATGGCCTTTTTCTGCTTCAGGAAAAAACTACCATGGACAAAGACGAATTACAATTGTAGAGGTACTATAATTTCAATTGTTGTTTTATTATGTCTGTTAAATTTCTGTTAAAATGCTTTTTGGCGCCCATTCCTAAAATTTTATACAATTTTGGCTTTTCTTTTATCAATGGATTTTGTTTTCACCCTCTTGGTTCGGCCAACGAATTCTTGTTATGGTTATCGATCACAGAGCTTAATTGATAAAACGAGACAAAAATTGTCAAGTCAAGTTCGTTTGTTTTCCATCAGATGTTTATACGTCCTAGGTTCGAAACCCGACGGAGGCATATCATATCAGAATTGTGGTGGTAGATCATTTTAGTAGAAGATATTTCCCTGTGTTAGACCATGCCTTATGAATTTGTGTCAAGACTTTTACAGGGGAAAATGTTATTCACCACTCTTCCTTCTTTCTTGGCAACATGAAAACGTGTGTTTATTTAAGAAACTAAGAAATTGGCATAGTTGTAGCCTAGGCTCTCAGTCTATGTCACACAAGACGATAAGACCAGTCCATTTCTGAGTTCAGTAAAGAAGGAGTTTCTTTTCGAGGGGCATTTCACTCCCTTTCAAAGCGTACGAGATTTTTTCAAGAACAAAAGGGTTTCTTTGGGATTCAAAAGCACTCCTTGTAAATATATTCCTTCTTTAAAAACACTACACACTTTCTTATACGAACCAGTAAAATCGGTTTGAAGCTGGCTGTTCTTGAATAGTTCTCTATCTCCATTTTCAGCCTGAAATGATCTTAAATTGTTGTTACTTTATAATGATTTAGAAGCCTGTTTTCACTATGTCTGTGTGCTGTCAATTTGCTTGTTTTGTAATTATTTGTCAGTCTCACGGTTTTTTCGTATATTGAATTTAAATTTTCCAGATTCCGTTTATTCTTAGCTTGTTCTAAAGTTTTGGCAAAATTTGAGGCTCGTTTTCTTATAAAATTGTTCTTGTATAAAAAGAGTGTACCCTGATTGCTTCGTTTTCTTCATGTTGATCATTACCAAGTTATTTTGCTTACACTCTTTGTTTTATATAAGAACAACTGATAGCAAAAACAGGCTTCCAAAGCATTATGAAATTAGGAACAATTTAAGAACATTTCAGGCTGAAAATAGAGAAATATTTAAGAACAGCCAGCTTCAAACCAATTTTACTGGTTCTTATAAATAAAGAGTGTATAAAAAAGAAACCAAAACTTCTCAGGCAGAAAGTATAGACTGCATAATGCTGGGAAATTCAGCAAAGATTCATTTTCTTAGAATGGGAACAAAAGAATTCTTATGAATCAGCTCCCTACCCTAACACAGTTTCCCCATTGATAAGACTTTATTCTTACGTCAAGAAACCCACAATATTTCATCTGCCACATGTCATCATTCGAACAATTTCCTCCTGTCAAGTTTTAATCTACACAGAGAAATTCCACAGTTATTCTTACAGTTTTCCCACAAGAATGTAATCCTGTTATCCTGTTACCACGAAACTGTTACACTCTGTACTCTGTGAAATACTCATGGTAAAAGATTTCACACATTCTTGAATATAATGAGGAACAATTGATTACACTTATTTTGAAAATGAAACTTGTTACCAGATATCGAAATTCTAGTACACATATTTTGTTCATGAAAGATTAAAACATCAGCTCAGAATACTACTGAAATTTTTCGAATTTTGAATAGGAAAGTTTAACATTTCACGCTTTTTTATCAGGAACCGTCTATAGGGAACCTACATGTAGATGGTCGAAAAACTTAAGAAATTGCTACCACGAAAGGTCAAATCACTAAAGGAACTTTATAATTTTGAATATATTCATCGTTCCGCCATTCTCATTATCAGGAAGCCGGTTTTCAACCTCTTGAATGACTCTAGTTAGCTATTACCTTAACCCTTTGCATGCTGCGGGCCCAAAATTGGGCCCAGCCAGTGCAATCGCTTCCATGCTGCGGGCCCAATTATGGGCCATAGCAATAGCTCGTATACTTTGCGTTATTCTACGTGTTCTCTTTATTGTTTAAAATCATACAGGATATTTCCTATATTGTTTTTATTTGTTCTCTTATATGAACCTGAAAAAAGGTATGGTCAATATTCAAAATTCCATGCTATTGTGGTTTTAAGTTTTTCGAAAATATTCTCGCGAAGGCAGAGTTTTCCCTGAATTAGGCCCGATGAAAAATAATCGAAGGACAATGTTTTCAGTCATTTTTGTTGAGAAAACAAACATGAATTTAGCAGAAATACAACCAGAAGATATCTGATGATGAAGGCGGAATTCAAGAAAGTTTACAATGGCTTGGAGAGGGTTTATTAGTCAAGAAGAAACTGGTGATATTTTGGCAAGGAAGGGAAAGGCAACCCGAATGGCTGATCATGGCGCCGCTCATGCAGCATTTTCTACGAGCGAAAAAAGAAACTTTCTTGTCATAATAAACCAACCTAAATTCGAGAATCTGTTCGTAAAACGCCATGAGATGATCAAGATATTTTGTGTTTCCTCTAAGTTACTATTTAAATCTATAAACGAACGAATATAATATGTTTTCCGATTAGTGTCTTTCTTCTTCTCTATCTTCTTTCTCTCAGCCAAATTTGTCGAAAGTAAAAATATTAGTAAAACTTCGAAAATTCACCACAGCAACACGCTAGACCCCTCATTTTGAAGCTCAGAATGTGCTCTATTGAACTAGCCTCGATTCCACCCTAGTAGCACCCTATGTCCAGCATGCAGTTCATCAAATATCGAAGAGATACAAAATGGCGGAAAAATATTCTTAGCTCGTTGATAATTTGTGAACACTTTGGCTTATGAAGAATCATTTTACACAGTTAGAAAGTTCAACATTTACTCTACAATTTCATAACACTCTATATTTCTCTAGAATATATTTATTATGCTCTAAAACGCATTCAAAAATTATGCATCCTTAGGCCCGCTTTCGTTGAGAAATATCCAGCACACAGGGTGCTCGAAGTTCAAAACAATTCAGCACGCAAAGGAAGCCTGGCCTAAGCTTTTATGTATTATAACATGTTTTCTTATCACGAGTCTATCGCCAAATGTTGAATTTCTATGCTTTTCTCGCATCAGTTCTAATTCCTATCCACTATATAAGCACTTAGAATTAAGGACGTTTTAGAACTACAAAATGGTAAAAGAGGTCTCAAAATAAGGAAGCTAAAGAACTAGGCCGTGAGCTACGTTCCTTTTAAAAAAGCATCTTGTAAATTAGATAGAAGTACATGCATTTTTTATAAGCAATTTCAGCTTGTCCTTACAGTTACTTCTCCATAGCTGTTGCACAATTTTCATAACCAATTGGATTAGAGCTAAAAGTTTCACATTGCTTAGCATTACTCTATCCAGTACCAGAATTGCTTAAGTCTTTATAGCAACAAACCACATTCATTATAAAATGAGTTCGTGGAAAGGATTACACTCATTTCTATAAGAAACTATAAATTTTCGTGCCAAAGGTTCTTAAATTTCGCCCGAATTATGGTAAGAAAAGTTTCTTAGCAAGTTTCTGTATCAAAAACCCTTATTCTCTTTCGTTTACGGTCGTTCCGTTATTTTCTATCACTGCCAAACATGAATTGGATATATTATAAAAGAAAATGAGTGTAGCAGTGTTCCTTCTTTTTTTAACCATTAGGTAGGCACTACTTTTACAAGTGCGGTGGGTAACATTAACAAAAAAAGTAGCAAAGTTACAACAGCTAGATAAGAATAAACAAAAGGAAACAAGATTAATGAATACATAGGTGTGTGGAATTTTATAGCCGCCTTATTTCCTTTTTGTGTTCATGTTTAGCTTTGCCTTATTCCCAAAAGCTTCTTTCGAAAATATGCAAGAGACTTAAGGCTTACTGTTTCTTCCATTAACATGATATTGAATTCTGAACTCTTTGAATTTTTGGATATTCTCGTTTTTAATGTCTACACTCTTTTCTTTTTATAAGAACCAGTAAAATTGATTTGAAGCTGGCTGTTCTTAAATATTTCTCTATTTTTAGCCTGAAATGTTCTTAAATTGTTCTTACTTTTACAATGGTTGGGAAGCCTTTTTTGCTATCAGTAGTGTTAATTGTTACAAAGTTTGACTCTCTTGACCATCTGACATTATCTGTTTGCTGCCAATCTGCTTGTTTTGTAATTATTTCTCAGTCTTATGGTTATTTTATAAAATTTTCATATTGAGCCAAAAATGGTCAGCTTCGGTTTGTTCTTAGATTGTTCTTAAGTTTTGGCAAAAATTGAAGCTGGTGTTCTTATAAAATTGTTCTTATAAAAAAAAGTGTATTTCTTTTACCATATCTGGGGTAAGATAAATTTCTATCCAGTACTGCAATTATCTAACCTTTCTCCTACCCAGTACTGTCTTGGCTATGAAGCTTTTTCTTATGAAAAAGTACCTGCATAATACACGCATTTTTTATAAGCTACTGCTTTATAAGCAAGTCAGTACTTGACTAGACAAAGAAAAACTTGAGCAATTCCAGTACAAGATAGTGGAATGCTGAGCAATTTGAATATTTTAGCTCTGATCCAATTGGCAATTCGTACAGGAGCTATAGAGAAGTAGGTGTATAGTGGATATAAGTGGATGTTAGTACTCCATCACCTCCAGCACACTTTTGTATGCAAGATACTGTTGACATTTGTTGTACAAAAACTTGTGAGATAGTATTGTAAGAAAGAAAGCTTCAAGTATAAAAAGTTAAGCAATTTATAAGCAATTTTTAGTACTGACTCGAGCTGAAATTGCTTATAAAAAAATGCGTGTAAGTCTAAGCTGGTTATTTCTTGTAAATAATTCCTTCTTATTCTTATTGTATTTGATATAGATCCATATCAATTATGAAGGAATTATGTAATTTCCTGTTGTTCAATTGTGGTTTTCGTGTATTAATGCTCGTTTCCTTGCATTTCCTGAACATGAAAAATGTTTTTGGATCTGATTTAGCATTTAAATTGTAATTTCCTCTTTGTTGGGTGTGGTTGACATCAGGACATAAACCTATTTCCGGCTAAAATAAACAACACCCTTTTCACAAATACCAGAACTTTTGCTAGGTTTCGAATAATTTATTTTCATATTTTTGCAAAGAACCCTGAAACTAGTGAAATTTAGGAAGCATGTTGATTTATTTAACCAGTTTCAGAGGGTTCCGGATGCGCTATGTACGACAATTGAGGGAAATACAATCATTGTACGTCTACGGCCTCGATTTCGCGCAGGAGTCTGGAACTAGATTTTGTGTATCATGGACTCTATCATAATCTCGTGTAAAAATATGTATACTTCTCTACATAAAAAACAAGAGGCTCCTAGTCTGAAAGTGGCTACCTTTTCGATAGGGAATTTTGAATGTTAGGATTGTATCTGGTACACTTAAATATGGATAATCTGTGTGAACGAAAAATAACACTTAATAGGATTCGAACCTACAATCATTGACTTGGCACGTCATTGCACTGCCAACTGAGAAATCGGGATATCAATCTGATCTACCAACCAAGGCAATATAAATCACATAAAATCCACCATCATTCACTAAATGTAGAGACGAATGGACATGGTTCTTTAACAACTGCACCACTGGAAAAGATTGATAAGTAAACCTATAACTTATAATTTTAGCTTATAACTTATGATTTTAACTTATACCACACACAAAAAGATTTTTATTTCGGTCGCTTTCCCCGCTGGCAGAAGTTGACCAGTCCATAATTTTGTCTTCTCCAAGTTTCCGTATCGCTTGCCATCCCCTTCTCCGACCCCATCACCTTCATATCATACTTAGCCACATCCTTCCATCCCACTGCTGGTCTTCCTCTCCCTCACGTCCCTGCCACTTCCATTGTCAATACCCTACCCACTTCTGTATCCTTATACCTCTTCTCAATACATGCCAAAACCACCTCAAACACTGTCTCCTTAACCACTCTTCTATCGACTCTTCACCCACCCTCTTTGTAACCTCTATGCAACTTATCCTGTCCCTTGATGTAACAGCACACATCATCCTAGGAATCTTCCTTGACTCATACTACTTGAACTTATAACTTATAACTTGAACTACACAGTACACATTACTAATCAGCGTGTTTTCTTTGCAGTTGCTGAGCAAGAGCACGTGCTGAAAAGAATCTCTGCCGCTGGAGCGTATGATGACGACAACACTGCTTATGGATGTAATGGCGCAACCAACGGTAAGCTTCTCGATAAGTATGGCATCGACGTTTCTTTAGACGGCAGCTTGAAACGCTCTAAAAAGAAAAAGAAAAAGCGCAGCTTTAGGTCAAAGTCTAGACATGTAGAACGTGAAGAAGAGGAGGAAGCAGAACGAGGCAAAGAGCACGAATCAGAACAAGGCCGAGTGGAAAACCCGGGAACTAATCGAGAGCTGGACACTGCTAATCAGCAAGATCTTGAAAGAGCGAGGCTACCGTCGTTGCTTGACAATGCAACTATCCAATCACCGGTCTGCATCAGTGTGAGGCTTGTTCACGATTATGTTTCCAATGATAATAAAGACTTTAAAGTTTTGAGAGGGGAGACGGTGATTGCTCGATTTAGAAAAAGTGAAAATGTTTTCGTCCAGTGCTTCAATGGCGATTACGGGTTCGTGCCAACTCGATTTTGCTATTTGCTTGGCTTGTATCCACAAACGAACTTTCTGGAAGATTTGAATAATCTTGAAATTCCCGGATGTAACTTGTCGCATCCTGAAGAAGGAGATGTAATCGAGAGAAATTTATCAGAGATAGAAAGGAAAACAGAATTTGACCCTTTAACTTCCCCTGATAAAAATTTCATAGATGCTAAATCCATTCATGAAAATGTAGAAAATTATTCAGCTACTATACAAGAACAGAGTGAGAGCGATAGTCTGGCAAGAAGAATTAAAAAACACGAAATTCGCCAACTGTTAAAGCGTGAAGCTAGTAGGTTATTCATGGGAAAGCCCATGCAAGGGATCGGTTCTTCGGATATTCATGGATCATGTGACTTGTTAGAATCGGAGAAAGAACCAATAGGAAACTGGAGTGTCCACTCAAATTTGAGTCTGAGTAAGCAGGGGAATTCTTCAGAAGTCTTAAAGTCACCTGTAACCAATGGCGTCGTTGGGAACTCGATTGGTGGCAGCTTATCGAGTTTGAATAAGAATGTTGAAGAGATACACCTCAAGCAGAGCAGCCGAAGTGGCACTGGGAGTGATTTGAACTGTTCTGATAATCACCCCCAAGGCTTACCCCAGGTGGATGCTCACGACGGAAGCCCGGCTGATGCCAACGGATATTCCAAACAAGGCATCTTCTTTGACAGCCAGAATGAGTCGCTGATTTCAGAAGATGAAATTCGGAAATTGTTTCAATCAAACGCCAACAAATACACGCTAAGCAATCGTCGATGCACCAGTCTGCGGAAAGTAGCAAATTTACCAGTCAAGCAGCCCATGAGGGCAAACTCCTTACGTTACCCTACTATTGGAGAAGAAAGAGGTGTGAACTCAGATGGCATGGTGAATGGTAATAGAAGCTTACCCCGTACGCCAGGAAGTATTAGATATCTCAACAACTCAGAAATGCAAGAGAAGGAATTCGACAATGTCTCTCTCAGAAATGGCTCTATGCTGTCTCTTAATGACAGTAGAAATTCAACTCAATTCTGCAACGGATCAATAATTAGCGATAATTCAATTCATCAGCGTAATGGAAATGGGATCTGTGAATCAAGTGCACGTGATGACATTGTCTTTGCAGGAAAAGACTTCATTTCCTCATCGAGAGAAGACCTCAGTTTTGCCAAAGGTGAACAGTTTGCAGTGATTCGAAGGGATAATCGGGGATGGTGGTGGGTTCGAAACACCAAAGGGCAAGAAGGATATGTGCCCTGTAATTTTCTCACCACACGAGCTGGGATGATGATTGGACCACTGAATATGAAACCACATGTGAGTTTGGTAAGGCCAAGTCAGAGCTCGCCTATTGGGGAAAAATGTCGACCTGTGGTTCAGAGCCCGCATTTTGATGTGACAGGCTCCCTTCAGAGCCTTCAAAGCTTACCTCTCACCGGAGTTGCTGATCAATACTCGCCAATGGCTCAAAACCTTCGATCGCCTATGTCTGGTTCCAACTCATACATCCCTGGATGCTCTGATCCGTATTCGCACGTACCACTTTCCCATCTTCAAAGTCCACATATGACTGGGTCTTTTCAACAAAGTGCACTACTGCCTGTGTCTCTAAATCATAATGTGCCAGTCTCTAGGACCCTTGATCAACGCTCTCTCGTCGAACATGCTCGATTATACAATGGAATAAAAGAAGGAAAAGAAAATCCCATCATCAGCCCTAGATTGGTCAGTTTAGAAACTCAAAAGCTCCTGGAATCCCGGCTGCAGTGGCAGAGCTTGTATGGCAACCGAAACGGCCGACTAGCCATCGTGACGCCGAATTTGAGATCACCGATCGAAGAGAAAACTGAGCTGGATAATGTTGAATCGAAAGAGGAACTTCTGAAGAGAATTCGAAGTGAGATTAACAGAGATCCGGCTAAGATTCTTCAACAAGGGAAAAATGAGCATTTTCAGAGGCAATCTAGTTTAAATGGAAGCTATCAAATAAATGGGTGTGATCGTAAAGGCTCTGAGAAATATGGAGTTGTGAATGGTTGGGTTTTAGAAAATGGGGACCCGGTTAAAAAGCTTTCTAACGGCCTTCGTAATGAAGATGTTTCTTCAACAAGGGATATTTATTTGGAACCAGTGAAGAAAATTCACCAAGGCCTGGAATCCGATACAGCTTCACAAAGAAAAGCTAGTTTGAATGGGGTAGGTGCCGTGAATGACAGAAAAGACAGTGTTGGCTCTGAAAATGGTTACAATAAAGTCAGGAATAACAGTTTTGGTGCTGAAAAAGGATACAGTATTACTAATGGTGTTGGCTCTAGCAATAATCACACTATAGCTAGAGCTAACAGTGTTGGTGCTAGTTATAATCATACTATAGACAGAACTAATAGTATTGGTTCTCTAAAGGGTTACAACATAACAAGAAATAACAGTGCTGTTTCTGAGAATGGCTACACTGCTAAGGTCAATACTAGAGAATATGGCGATACGACGAATAAGCAGCCAGTGCGCCAAAAGCTGCCAAGTTACACGGAATACGTTGACACGAAACGCAGGATCCATGGTTTATATGACAGTGATAATCAGAGTCATTCCTCCAGTTTCAGTGATGTCTCCAACCTCGACGGATCGTTGTATGAAACGCCGCGTGTGTTGCGGAGGAGAAAGACCTTCGCAGGAGCATCAAAGCAAGTTCGATTTTCGCAATCTTCGAATGGAATGGAAAGTGGTGACACTCAATTTAAAAATCACGTGGCTGATTCGATCGTCAATGAGAGGCTAGATGAAGATGATGGCGAAGGTATCATGAAAGATGAAATGGAAGCTGATTTGTCAACTTGGTGTTAATTGTTTTGTGGAAGGACAGTCAAAATTATGATTTTTGTAAGTTATTAACAATTAATGTTAGCTACTTTGAAATACCATAGAAGGAGCACCACAAGGGTAATCTTTGATGGAGAACCTACCGCATACTTTTGAACGTTTCTAGAAGATATTGAATACACCAGAAGAATTACACCCATCACCCATGCACATCAATATACAGTATGCGTCAGAAAAGATAGACTTTTTGATAAGCTAATGTGTAACGAGCCTTTAAAACACAGGAATTATTTTAATCGATCCTAAATAAACCAATAAAAGAAAAACAAATTATAAGAAGTACCAAGTGATATGATTAAAGTTAACATAATTTTCGTTGACACGAAACGCAGGATCCATGGTGTATATGACAGCGATAATCAAGTCATTCCCCCAGTTTCAGTAACGTCTCCAACCTCGAAGGCTCGTTATATGAAACTCCCAGTGTTAACTTTGATTATATTACAGTAACACATGCAACAAAAATTTTTAAGCTGAATAGACCAACTTATATATGGTTGATTTTTGAAATCGTTCTCAAAACAATTGTTAGAGATGAATATATTTTATTTCATACAAAATTATCTCGCCATTTCTGAAGAATCACAGAGCTTACGAGATTTTTGAAAGAAGGATTTCAGATTTACTTGCTTACCAAAAAAGAGAGTTTCTTAGAATCATGATAGGTTGGAAGTGCTGTCCTGATAACAAAAGGGGACCAATATCTTGGTTCATAGTAACAAATAGCTTTTCAATTATAGTAGGTAGCGATCCTTTGACATTTAGCTATGATATGAACTTGGAGGTTTGTGTACTGGGTTCAGCTGTTTGACGTTTTTGAAAATCCATTTTGTTTATGTTAAGTTTTTAATAGATCTTGTACAGTTATATCATGGAGTTTTTGTTGCTATGCGTAAAGTTTAAGAGAATTAAAGACCTGATAAATTACGGTAATATACGATAGAATTTATTACACAATGTTTCTTGTTTTTTATGAATGCATATATATATATATCAAAAACGATGTATTTTACCTGTAAAGTCTCTCACTGGGGAACTTATGTGCAGTGCTGTGGTGGATGTTCAGTACTGTCGGGGATATCATCAATATAGGCCTGGCGGAACAGGTCCGGCTGGTGCGGCGTTGGCTGGACTAACATTTACGTCACTCCTTTGTTCAAAGATTTTTATGGTAACTTTCAATTAATTTTTACGTAAATTACTTTCTAAAAATGCACCAAATTGTATCTCTGTGAACCTTAATTTCAAAATTTCCCAGGGGATATACCACTGGGCCCTGCAAGTTTAGCTTGAGCCGGACAAACTATGAACAGCTTCAGCCGGGCCTGATGTACTGTGGAGGATACCATCAGTACTTTGGAGGACTTGCAGTTTTGTAGGGGAAGGATATTCAGGGAGATGATCATCACTATTGTGGGGGATATTGAGCACTGTGGAGGCATACCATCAGTACTGTGGAGATAATTCCCAAACTTGCGGTTTCCCTCCACTGTATTGAAAATCCTCCACAGTACTGCACGGACGTCACCACGGACGATTCTCGAAATGTCACGCAGAGAAGTGAAAGTCAAGGGGATTTGGGTTTAGGCTAAAATTGTCGCACTACCCATGGTTACCCTCTCAGGCCCTTTAAGCCAGTGGTCAGTCAATAGAACAACAATAGTCAACAAAGCATTAGCCTCATTGAGGTAGCATCAGAGAAGCCGCCCTCCTGCTGACCTATGATCTCCAGAAGATATGTCAATACACGAGCAAAATAAATAGATTTCGTATTTTCTCAGTTGTTCCCCTGACAGTAAGATTAATTCGTTGACAAACTAAGACAATCTGGGCCTTATCCTTGAGCCTTGGGATTAGGATAAGGCTTTCTGGAGCGAATCACCAGAAATCCTTCCATTGAATATTATGGCTTATGGCTTTGTCTTGCTTTTGTCTTTGGAAGACATGATCTTCATGTTTTGATTACTATCTGATAAAGAACCCGACACTGAATCTTTCTCTTCTCCAATAAAGCTGGTCATTGATTATGAATTCTCAATGAAGGTTTCCCGACACCCTCAAACTCTAAGGCTGTGTTTATATGGTGGAAATAGCCCCGGCTAGCCGAGGTTATTTTCTAAGCTGATACATCGGCATCCCATACAAATTAGAGTAATTCTCTCTTTGCGTTTATATGAGAATTTCAAATAGCCTCACCTAAGTGAGGTTATTTTGACAGCCGATATCCCACCTACGCGAGCCGATATATCGCCTTGGTGGGGCTATTTTTCCTCATATAAACGCAAATTGAAATTTACCTCACCACCCGATACTAAATTGAAAATTATACGCAAGTTCAGGCAAGTTAATTGTATTTCTAAAGATATTAATTCACTTGATGCCTTATCAAACATTAAACTATCGATGAGAAATAGATTAGAGGCATTTAGAAATGTTTTTTACTTGTTTTGAACAAAACATCGACGTTTGTCCTTTGAGTCTCTCGCGCCAGATTGAAATAGCCCCGGTTAGGTGAGACTATTTTCCTCTCATATAAACGTGAGCTGAAAAATAACCTCACCACGGAATAACCTCGGACAGCTGGGGCTATTTCCTCCATATAAACACAGCCCAAAAGGGGTTAATTAAGCACGCTCGGCACCGTAGCATGGGAAAAAATTATTGGGGGAGGCAACCATTGTTCGAAAACAATAAGGAGAATAGGGACCATGCAGTTATCAAATGGATTTTAGGATTATTGGCCCCTTGCTTCTTACGGGTCTGAGCACGCTTGTTGTTCCGTCTAATGCTCAAGATGTGCAACCTTTTTCATGGTTGGACCCAGCATCCATAGAAAGGAGAGCTTTACACAATTGTATTGCTCTGCCCAAATAGTAGGGTACTTACCCCTTGGACCAAATGTATAATTACCACGATACTAGCATGATAAACCACTGCAGTTTGCAAAATTATACACTTCAGTCCTCAGTAGTGATTAGTGAATATAGGTTCGCTAGCATGCGTAACGTACACGTGACTAAAACTTCCAAGAAATCTAGAATCCCTCAACGATTTGCCTGACGACGAATCTTCATACCCTGCTACCCTGAGGTGGACAGAAGTTGGTCAATCAGAAAAGATTCGAGGGTCCTGCATATAGCAACAATCAATCAGCACTGGTGCTCCTGAGACAAAGAATGAATTAAGGCCCTTTTCTGTTCAGAATTTTATACTATTTATCATCCTCAAATGATTTACTTTTTGATCGAAGAATGAAGCTTTTTTAGTTCTAGTACATGGTTTATAGAAATAGATGGTTAAACCTATTGTTGTGCGTCTTTGTTTCACATTTGATGTTGAACAGTACCTAAAAGTGCGCAACGTATGCCTAATTCTTTCTCTTGACTGATAGAATTTTACATTTAAATATTGCCTAGATAAATATGATGCTGAAAATTGTAAAATCTTTTCTGAATAACGAATATCTCTGGATATGGAACTAAAAGAAGCGTTTTGGTCTATGGTCTATTCGCTCAACCATGACTTTGATGGCTAAAACGCACTCTCAACTTTGAAAAACTTGCACAAAAAGATACAACAATACACTCTTTTTTTTTTATAAGAATATCTAATTTTTTTCTGAGCCTCAATATTCTTAATTTTTTGCTATTTTGAGCCTCGGAATATTCTTAAATTATTCTTACGGCAGAAAACATGGATATAGCAATAAATTGTTATTATTGTCATAAATGCCAAAAAGCACACCTAGAGTATTACAAATATGGTGGATAACAGAACAATATCTTTGTTTCCTATAAAACAGAGCTCATCGACACTTGCATCAAAATTTAGGTGAGTGTATATAAACCATTCCCGGTAAAAAGCACACCCATTCAGAAGTAAAGAAACACTCGCTAAATTTTTTTTCCATAAGATCTGAGCCTCGCAATATTCTTAAAATATCCTTAAATTTCACCGATTTTGAGGCTCATTATTCTTATAAAATTTATTCTTATAAAAAAAAAGAGTGTAATAGGTTTCTAAACCATTGTCTTCTATAAACTATGTGTTCAGGGAGGTAACATATTAGTTTTCTTAGAATGTTATTGCTTCTTACTTATAAAAACCCAACATAATGAATGTCATACACTCTTTTTTTTATAAGAATAATGAGGCTCAAAATCGGTGAAATTTAAGAATATTTTAAGAATATTGCGAGGCTCAGATCTTACGGAAAAATATTTTAGGGAGTGTTTTTTACTTCTGAATTGGTGTGCTTTTTACAGGAAATGGTCTTAAACACACTCAACCAAATCTTGATGCAAGTGTCGATGAGCTTTTGCATGAAATAAGGATATGTTTCTGATTGAAGAATGTTTTGCGTTTTTGGAATTTATGAGAATAATAACAATTTATTGCTATATCCGTATTTTCTGCCGTAAGAATAATCTAAGAATATTCCGAAGCTCAAAATAGCAAGAAATTAAGAATATTGAGGCTCAGAAAAAAATTAACTATTCTTATAAAAAAAGAGCGTAGTTTGATATATAGCATAAAATCCGGAACTGGAAAAGGACTCAAAGCCAGTAACGGTTGGCCGAAGTGAGCACAGGGAAACAAGGCGTATAGGATAGTGTAGGAGATAAAGATGAGGTGAATTCCTTACTGGGATGTTTTCGTTTCCTGCAAGATTTGCAAGAAGACGAAGCAAATCTGCTGTGAAAATGGGAAATTCCTCATGATCGTGGTATTTGCAAGGTTAGTCTGAATAGTATTTCTTTCTCATCATATTCAACATATATTCTTAGCTTGTAATTTACCTCAGCGCAGAGCAAACAGCCATAAGTTCTGCTGGCGAGGGTGTCCTAAAATTTACAAAGTTTGTGTTTCGACCAGAGTCACACGACAACTGGTGCCGCCACGCATAGGGATTCCTACCTACAGTTGGGATTTTCAGTACTTTGTATGGAGTAGGGAAAACCTACGGTAGAAATCGGAAAGTGAATATTTTTCCAAATTTTTAGGTACATTTTCTCTGTCAAGAAATTTCAGGGCATAAATTTGTCAAATAGATTATTTTGAATACCTTTCATTGCATAATTTATGAAAAACTTTATGTGAAATATTTTGATGAATTTTCTTTTTTGTAAAACGCTTGGTAGATGCGAAATATTTGGTAAGCTATCTGAAAACATTGTCAGTTTTTATCTGTAAGGAAGAATATTGATTTATTTGTGTATCATTTGTAAGGAAAATTTCGGTTTTTGAAGTATTTTTAGGGGTCTGTGGGTTAGAAAATTGAATTTCTGCGTAGGTTCTGTGTAGGTGGAAGTAGTCAATTTACAAAGCGGTAGGTGGAAGTGTTGTATTGTGGTAGGACTGTGGAGATTTTTGTTTCCTCGCATTCTCGTTCTTTGTGCTTTGAAATACGTTGAAAAATATTTGCATATTTGTGTTTGTTTGTTTGGCTTATTCCGTTTGGCGGTAAATGGTTTCGGTTGATATCAAAGCAAAGTCCCAAACAGAACAGGAAAGAAGTCTGGGACAGAAAAGAAAGGGAAGTTTTTATAGCCAGAAAATTAATGGTCAAAAATTTTTGGTTGCTATCTTAAAGATGATTCTGGTATCTTTGGCATGGTATGGTATTCATGATTATGGAGATTGGAATATTTGCGCTAGGCCCAGTTTCATATCCTTAGCTTATTCTGTCAAACAACCTGTATATGTGTTTTCTACTATAGTCGAAGCTCGAAATCGATATTTTATGTAACTGACTGTCAGCCTGTAAAAATTTAGTTGATTTCACTCAAAGACGAGGGGGTGGGGTAAATACTTTAGAATTGATAAGGGGGATGTGCTATTGTGGGTTTTTAATTGGACCATGCTGCAGAGCTTTATGGCCATATGCATCCGGGGGCATGGAGGGCAGTAACCCCCCAGAAATTCCCGAAAGCATATATTACTTTCTTATTGAGGATTTGCTCAAAAGGGTCTTCAAAGGGGTTTTGCCCTTGCTAAAAATTTTCCTGGTACAGCCTTGCAAAACATGGTAGTTTTATGTGCGAATTGAACTGTCTTAGAACAATTGGATAGAACAAAAGAAAATGCTCTTGCATGTCTAATATCTTGTTGGGAAGTGCCATACTCTATAAAGAGGAGCATAAATATAATGTTTCTGTCAAATTGATTTAGATTGGTCTTAAATGTGAGAAATGGCTTTAATAGACAAAACTTTTTCACAGCAGACAAATTTAGATGTTTGCCATAATGGTGAAATATTAAGATGAAATGTGGTATTTTTGCAACATTTCATTCATTATTTTGTTGTACTGTTTTAATTTTCCAACCATATATCAGTTTGATGATTTGTGTGAATAAATATGAATTGAGCAGGACCACAAACCCATAGCCTCTGATTTTATACATAAAACATCATCGTTTTGGCTAAAACAGATTTGAAAATTTCTGTAAAACTGTAATTTTGGGAGGCCCAGATCTTTAAACTGATTTTTATTTGTTATCAGATTCAAAGTTTCAAGTAGATGCATTCAGAGTTGCCCTTTGTGGTTATTGTTAAAGAAAAATAAACTAATCTTTTGTTTACTTGACTACACCTTGTGCATTACACCTTTCTAGTATGGATTCACTATCAACAGTGTTTTGAGTTGTGCACAAGATAACATCTTTTCTTCATAAGAACAAACTTGATAAGAACTTGGGCTCCAATTCTAATAGAAAAGGGTTTGAGAAACCATATAGCATATTGTTGAGTGAAAAGAAAATTAGGAGCATCTTAGCCTTAGCCAAAATTCATTGATGCTTTTTCAATAAGAGCATCGGCAATCCAGAATTCATACACATTTCTATAAGAACAATTTAGAAGACGAGCCTCAGATTTTGCCAAAACTTAAGAACAAGCTAAGAATTAAACAAGGCTGGCAAATCTTAAGTCAATATAAGAATTATACGAAATAACTGAGAATGACAAATAATTACAAAACAAGCAGCTTGACAGCACACAGACATATCAGATGGTCAAGAGAATCAAAATTGGAACCAAATAACGAAACTGGTGGTGAAAACAGGCTTCCAAATCATTATAATGTAATAAAGTAAGGACAATTTAAGAACAGCCAGCTTCAAATCAAATTTACTGTTTCTTATAGAAAACAAGAGTGTAGTATTTGAGCTACCTTTTTCCTTTCTTCTGAAATAGTTCTATGGGTTGGAAATTGTCTGGTCTGGGGCTTGAAAACGAGTCAGTCTTGGTCATTTCATACTGGCAAGATACTTGGCAATCCACTCTCGCAAATTTTGCATACCCCAGACTGATAATTTGTCTCTAGTTTTGATTATATTAATCGCAAAGGCTGCTGGGATTGCGCATCAATGTGATGTCACAACCTATCCTAAATTGTCTAACCAAAAATGCTCAAAAGTACGATTTTGACAAGCCATAATGAAAAAACTAAAAAGAATTGGAAGATTCTGATTACGCCATGTTAATCAGGAGGTTAAAAACTATAAAATTAAGCAATAAAATCGATATGTAAAATTTGGCTGCATTAGCACTTTAATGTTAAAATCGGCTCTGAAGAAGTATTAAAAACGAAACATGAAATGATGCCTCATCGTGGATAAGCCTTGAGTTGTGAACACCTCAAGGTTGCTCTGTTAACTTATTGTCCTGGTTTAGCACAGTGGTTAGCGCCAGTGGTGTAGAGCTGGGGGGGCTCAGGGGGGCGCAGCCCCCCTAGTTATTTTTTCTTTCATTTTAGGGGGGCTATAGCCCCCCCTAGTTATTCTAAGATAAAAACTTATTTTTCTTGAATTCGATCTTTATCGTTGATCTCATCAAATCCGCCACGACGAAAACCTGTTTTTATAACTGTTCACCAATCATAGGTACGCCTGTTTGTCAAACTAATCCCAGATGAAAATGCTCGATCCTTGAAACTATCAAAAGTAACAACATGATAGTAAAATCTTTTCAAATCCTTGCATCTCATCCTCAAATCCATGCAGCTTACATATTAGCATTTGGTACGAAGATAGAATGTTGACAGATTAAGTGTTTGAAATCATTAGGCTAAATATCAATCAGAGATATAGAAAACAGCCTTTTGGTGGTGAATGGTGAAAGTATCTCTAGATTTCAAGAAGAAACGAAGAAATTCATTGAAAATTTTAGTCTTGACATGAGTACAAAAAATCATGCATGACATTTTCTAATTTTCTGACGATTTCCAAAGCTCTGCAAGTGCGAATTCTCAAAATTTTTCGCTCGCTCCGCTCGCTGTATTGCCTCCTTAGAAAGCCCCCTGAAAAGGTTGTCTCCAACTTCATGTTCGCATGCCCTTTCGCTTGGTGTCTCATAAAAAGCCCTCTAACACCTCAATTTACTTCGAAAGTATTTTGTAGACTCTCATTTTCTGCTGATGCATTCATATTTAGGGGATGTTTGTTAATTTCTTGCGTTTTTCGCTATTACTGAACACAAAGAGAATTTTCAGGATCCTAAGCCATTTTAAAGCCTCAGAAATAGGCAAATTTTAGGAGCTTCTGAGGGTGCTGCCCCCAGGGCCCCAGCCAAGGCTCTGCTCTGTACCCACTGGGGGACTCACAGCGCCCCCATATCCCCAGCTAGTTTTAGCAAAGACTTAAGTCATTGCAGGCACTCCTGCTAGCCACATCTAAAAATGAGCCCCCCTAGTTATCATTCTAGCTCTACACCACTGGTTAGCGCGCTTGCCTATGACCCCTACAACACGAGTTAAAAACCCGGAGGTGGCATATGTCAATAGTCAATTTCAGGAGCCTGCTTTGGTATATATATATATCTAGCCAGAGCAGGCTACTGTGATTTATCTGATTCATATCTTGTTATAGCCTATTGCTAAAAAACCAAATTTCTTGTTGAGAAAATTCACTTTTCTTTTGAGAAAGTAAAACTTCCTTTACGAAACTGGCTTACTTGCCAAGAAACCAACTCCTTGATCCAGAAACCTATTTCTTCAAGGAGAAACCCACTTTCTCAAGAAAGAAGAAGTTTGGACAGTTGTTAACATTTTGAAGCTCGAGCTATATTGTTGATAGTTGATAGTTGATAGGCAAATACGCTTACTATCTTCGAAAGGTATTGGTTTATGTGCAAAGCAAAAAGGGTCCACTGAATAGGTGAACTAATCGAGTAGTGCGACCTTGGTCCTTCCTCTCGATGTGACCACACTTTGTGATTCCTTTTGCCTTTTTGCCTGGAATTACAGAGAGCTGGCTAATTCTCTTCTCACACTTAGTGACAGGTTGGAAGGTGGTTTCAAACACGGGACCCTTCGATCAAGGGTCAAAGTGATCTAACCACTCGACCATCCCTGCCACAGGATGAAACTTAATCCGAATCTTGCAAGCTGTAAGGTGGTTGACAGTTGTGAACTTTCTTGTGACCTGGGTAGTTGAAGAGTTTGATATGTACACCTGAAATTAAGCTTGGTTGTGTTAGGTGAACATATGGATGGAAAACTGTGGAGGTGTTGACTAGACAACTCATTCCACCATTTCTCAGGAGGGTGGTTTAACTGACTGGCATCATTGCTGTATCAAGAACTAGGTATTTGGGCAGTTGATTTTTAATCGACCAACCTGAGCCACATCAACCTCACAATGAGGCCCCCCATAGTACCCCTGGATAACGGATTCACGCGTCAATTTTTCGTTTATCACGCCATCACGGACCTTAAAACAGAATTTTCACGATCTTTTCCATCTAATTATGCAAGAAAGTTTTTTTTAACGAGTCACGCAATCACGTACTTGAAAACTCCTTTTCACGGAATAACGCCCTCATTTTCAACAAATCACGTTGCACGAAGGATTCTTTGATCACGGATTCACGAACCGAAAATATCTAAATCACGAAATAACGCGCGAAAATATGCCAAATAACGCTTCACGTACAAATTTGGGGGGGCCTCCACAATAGCACCACCACTCACCAAAGTAGAGACAGACCTATCTGGTTCTTTAACTACTACACCTACCACTACACGTTTATCATGTCATATATTTATTTTACTGGAACAATTCACATTGGTTGAGACTTTCATAAAATGTTTTGGGTCTAAGAAACTTGTCAAGAAACTTTTTCTACCGTAATTGGAGTTAAGCTTAAGAAATTCTGTTACCAAGATTTAGCATTGTTTCTTATGTGTAAATTGTAACCGAATCTGTAACCACATAAAGGACATTGTGTAATCGTAAATATGAGTGCAAAAGTTCGTGAAGTGTTGAGGGAAACTGGAAAGCTCCAACTTGCCATCACAAAGCCTGCAAAGCGTCGATTTTTGCTTTCAGGAGTGAATAATTGTTCCAACAAATCCTTGCAGTTATCATGGAGTCTAAAAGTGATGCTGGATCCAATGGCAGCGAACAATGTAGCCGCAGTGAATTGATACTAGAAACGCTACCAGAAGTCGTTCTTGATAAACTACTGAGCTTCCTGGATTTCACATCAATATCATCACTGCAAAAGACTAGTCATCGAATATCAGACATTGTTGCTGAATATTTTCGGAAGTTGTGTTTGAAGTTGAATTTAACCGAAGATCCAACACCACTTTGTGTGCCTTGGAAAGTAAATGCAAAATCTCGCTATTCGTTTGATAATGCTGTGGATGTTTGCGAGAATTCGATTAAAAAGTGGCAGATTTTAGCAGCTCGTAATCATTTGAAGAGTGGCTTCAAGTGTGTCATATGTGGCGAGTTTCTCAGAGATATATGTGGTCTGAATGGAGCGTATTTCGAGCATGATCTCCTCTTGTGCTACGCTGTATGTTACCAGATTTTTACGTTGAGTATCAGAGGAGATGTGGTAGGAGGTTTGGGTTATGTTTGTCAACTACACGCTTTTTATTTTATAAGGAACCTACCTCAAGGCCTATTACTAAAAAGTTCCTTGGATTTTCAATTGTTCTCCATCGTTACAGGAAACAATAGAACAAAAGAATCCATTGTATTTTACAAGAAATTCTAGTTCTAGGTTCCTTATAAAAGGTTCCCTATAAGAAAAAAGCGTGTAATATGTGTTGTGCCATGATAAAGATGAATAAACTAAGTACAAAATAACATAGCATAGTTAGATCAAGAAGTATCGAGTATATGCTCGTCTTCAAGAATCAAACACTTGTATGATCCCAAAACTTCTTTATCTAATCGTAATCTTTGGCTATTTTGGTACTTAATTCAATTATTCATCTTATTACTATATTGTTTTATTTGCGATAATAGTGCTACACACAATAAACATATTTGATATTTTACTCGTCATATGATGGGTAATGTATACAATTTCCATAGGATATTATTAGGTATGGCATAGACGATTTGACATAAGACGGCAGATCTTTTTTTACGCACTGCACAATTGGAATATGCCTCTCAGCTACCAAATTGCAGCTTGCTTTGAAACACTTAAACCCATCCGTTTTTTGTAGCTATGTGTTGCGGAGGAGCATATTTCTATCATGCATTGCGTGAAATGATGCCGGCCATATTTTTTACAGAATCTTCTCTTAGGCTTTATGGGTAATTCCTTTTCCATTCATCATATAAAAGAAGGAAGCAAATTTCGTATTTTGAATACCATACATTAAATTTTAATGAATGGATCAAAGTTTATCAACAGAAAGCCAGCATTATATCAAAAACGTTAAATATTTCAAAAGACATTGAACGAAGAATTATCTTGCTATAAAGCCACATAGAAATCAGCACTGCATTGAAAAAGTGATTCTTGTTTCTTCAAACTCTCTACCTAGCCAGGTTGTTTGTGATGTGGGGCGCCAGATAACGGAAGATTTCTTTGTAGGACAACTCTCAGACATGATGCAGTCATAACATCCAAGTCTTTGGTTCTTCTCTCTCGTTAGCAGGCCAGATAAGACTTGAATTGCTTTTACAAATATCATCTCGAGATAATTCTGTCTAGCGTGAAATGAAATTACCTCAGCAATCACATTTTCTAATGGGCTCTATCCTGTTTGATCGCAATTTCCTGACAGGCTTTATGATTTCCTGATTGCTTTAAACTGACTTCATCTACGTCTTACTAAACAGAAGGCCAAACTTCCGAGTAGTAATTTGAATTCGGCATTTGTGATGTGATGTGAAATACGCTTACTATCTTCGCAAAGTATTGGCTTATGGACAGGGTGAACCTTGCTCTCTATGTGACCACACTTTGCGATTCCTTTTGCCAATTTGCTTGGAGTTGTATAATTCTTTCGTCACACTTCATGTTTGAAGGTGGATTCGAACCAACGATGCTAAGGATTCGAACAAGAGTTGAGTAATCTAAACATTTGGCTATCCTCGCGAACACAAGGCTGTTTACAAGGAGACACTTTGATGACATGTTGGCATGAATCAGTTACATTGCTCGTGAAGCCATTCGTGAAGCCATTCATTAAGCCGCAGCCTCTTCTGGAGACAACGACATGATTTTCTCAATACAATAAACATGAAAGCAAAATCTCCACTCTTTGGACTGCAGCTGACTGGTTCTGTTTTCAATCTACAGGTCAAGTTAACCTTCTGACGTCTTAGCTGAGTGACCTGAAATGAATGCTCTCTATTCTTACTTACGCAGAGGGGGTTTTCTGTTTCGATCTCTCCTCATTCTTTTTCAACACCTGTCGTGTGAAAAACATTATTACATTAGAAAGGAAGACAGCAAGATGATACAGATAGATGATTAAATTTTGAGGAAATATTGGAGATCAATGGTCACAATATGATGTTTACGTCGAATTCTGAAGTTTGAAAGTTGCAGTTGTTTTAGCTCTGCATTTAGCAATAAATAACGCGCGTTAATCTCGTTAATCTGGAGTTATCAATAATGGATGAAAGTTGATAATTCTCTTGATGACTGGAATTATTGTACGATAATCATTTGAAATCTGAATTCGACAGTTTTCTGCTATCCTGCCAATACTGAATGTAAATCAAATCGTCGTTTATAACTTTGGATAGGAGTACTGAGTCTTTCCACAACTTTGCTGCGACTGAAGTTGTTTTGAAGAAGCACGTGGCGATTGAACAAGGCACGAGGCACTGGATTCTGCTTAGGGAGCAAAAATACTCATTGGTGCGAATTCTCGTTGGTGCGAATACTATCTTAGCGGAGCAAAAATACTCATTGGTGTAAATACTATACAAGGGGAGCAAAAATTGGGTCATTGCTGCAAATACTAATACTATCTTAGGGGGGCAAAAATTAATCATTGTTGCAAATTCTACAATTGCACACTTACTGTCTTAACAGAGCAGAAAATTGGTGCGAACACTCTCCAAAAAACTGGAAACGACTTTGAACGTTTTCAAATGATGCTCCCGTCTGTCACTTTGTTTTCCCTTCTCTAATGTTCTGGCCATTTTGATTGCAGGTGAGGTTGAAGTCACCATGGCAACAGTGGAATCAAATGGCCAGAACTTTGGATTTGTCCATGACGAAGTAACGGATGACGTGATCTGTCCAGATAAGGACTATGAGGCGTTCTCGGACACTTCTTGTTACCACCCTGCCGCACCGATGAACAAGCTAGACAGTCTACCGAGGCATATACTAAACAAGATTCTGTCCTTCCTGGGCATATCGGATTTAATAGCAGTGGAACAGGTGAATCGGAGGTTATGGAGTAATGTTTCGCTGTACTGGAAGTCTTATTGTTACAGATTTGACCTGAAGGGAGACCCGACCCCTCTGTGTGTGGGATGGGGACTGAATGATATCTCCTTGTTTTCGTATGACAGAGCAGTGGCGCTATGCGAGCACCCGGTCAAGAAATGGCGGTTATTGGCTGTGAGGTGCTTCTTGAGAAATTGCTATCGATGTATTATCTGCAGACAGCATCTCAAGGACAGGAATAGTGTCGATGGCTTTTATTTCGCTCACGACGTACTTTTGTGCTACCCACAATGTTATGAAATTTTCACCATTAACTTTCAATTGGAAATGGTATGGCTATATCTGATTTCATATTATTCCTTAATGTTCATCTCACACAAGATATTTCATACTTTCTTCCCCCATTAATGGGATACTGTTGATTCGCTTATTTCACGACGCACTTTTGTGCTACCCACAATGTTATGAAATTTTCACCATTAACTTTCACTTGGAAATGTATAACTATATCTGATTTCATATTATTCCTTAATTTTTCTCTCACCCAAGATATTTCATACTTTCTTCTTCCATCAATGGGATAGTGTTGATTCGCTTATTTCACGACGCACTTTTGTGCTACCCACAATGTTATGAAATTTTCACCATTAACTTTCAATTGGAAATGGTATGGCTATATCTGATTTCATATTATTCCTTAATGTTCATCTCACACAAGATATTTCATACTTTCTTCCCCCATTAATGGGATACTGTTGATTCGCTTATTTCATGACGTACTTTTGTGCTACCTGCAATGTTATGAAATTTTCACCATTAACTTTCAATTGGAAATGGTATGGCTATATCTGATTTCATATTATTCTTTAATGTTCATCTCACACAAGATATTTCATACTTTCTTCTTCCATCAATGGGATAGTGTTGATTCGCTTATTTCACGACGCACTTTTGTGCTACCCACAATGTTATGAAATTTTCACCATTAACTTTCAATTGGAAATGGTATGGCTATATCTGATTTCATATTATTCTTTAATGTTCATCTCACACAAGATATTTCATACTTTCTTCTTCCATTAATGGGATAGTGTTGATTCGCTTATTTCACGACGCACTTTTGTGCTACCCACAATGTTATGAAATTTTCACCATTAACTTTCAATTGGAAATGGTATGGCTATATCTGATTTCATATTATTCTTTAATGTTCATCTCACACAAGATATTTCATACTTTCTTCTTCCATCAATGGGATAGTGTTGATTCGCTTATTTCACGACGCACTTTTGTGCTACCCACAATGTTATGAAATTTTCACCATTAACTTTCACTTGGAAATGTATAACTATATCTGATTTCATATTATTCCTTAATTTTTCTCTCACCCAAGGTATTTCATATTTTCTTCTTCCAGCAACGGAATGTTGTTGGTAATAGATGACTTTTATTTCATGACATTCTTTTGTGCTACCCACAATGTTATGAAATTTTCACCATTAACTTTCACTTGGAAATGTATAGCTATATCTGATTACATACAATGCACCTACCTCAATTTTCCTCTCACACAAAATATTTAATCTTACTTCTTTCATTATGTTGGATTTTATTACATTTTGCTACCAAAATGTTACATGGAAGATGCCTATATTGCAGCTAGCTTGTAAAATCATATTTCACTCAAATGATTGAAGAATCTTGATCATGAACTTGACTTGCTGTACGAGTCCTTGTTTTCCTGTGTTTTCTTATAAGCTGACGTCACTTCGACACCTTAGGGAATTGACTTTGTGTCAGTAGATGTCTTCACCGCAGGTAACTCACATGCTAACTTTACGGTTTCTATTGGTAGTGATGTGACGTCAGCTTATCAGAGAACACAGGGAAACTAGGACTCTTGTTGCATGTCTAATCATCAATATCATCAACATCATCAAACTTGTAAGGAGTCATGTTATTCTGCATAAAGAGTTATGTTTACCCATATTCATTTCAGCTGACAATTTGCGAAAACTATGGAATCACGCTGCAGAAATTGAAGCTAATAGACTCGACATTTCCCATTATATTAGTCGCTCAATTCATCAAAACATTACGTAATGCGAACATTGACGAAAAGGAGGTTCTTGCCGAACTAAGACCGTTCCTTGGATACTCGACCGAGGCTGTTCGAGAGTACTACGAATATACGTTGCATATCAAAGACCATACAAATGACTTAGGCCTTCAGCGATAGTAGCCACGTGATTTTGTAAAAAATCAACAATGCAAGCTTGGGTTGGATTGACACAGTGTGGAATGCAAGGGATTGTTTTTATCAATCAGTACTGCTCTATACCGCTTTCACACTGGCAGTTAAAACCAGCTTGGATTTAACCAAGTTTTGAAATACTCTGATTGGTCGATTTGATAATTCGAAAGCTCTTGATTGGCAGTAAAGGAACCCAGAGTAAATAAAGCTAGGTTAACGTCTTCAGTGTGAATGCGGTGATAGAATCGCTATGCAGTCTTAGTTTCGCTCCTCCGCATTGTCCGCTCCTTGCTGCTCCATTGAAACTGTTGTTTTTGAAGTCAGAGTATCAGAATCTAGCAAAGTACAAAACTTACAACCTCTGGATAAAATTTCCAATATCTAGATCCTCCCTTGCATCTGTCATGTAAATATAATGAATTCTTAAACAAAAATGAAGCTAAATTTCATTCGTTGCAAAAGTGGGTCGAAATGGTCCAAGTTTCGTATGAAAGTCAAGTTATGTGATAGCATATCCCATCTAACTATTACGGGGAGTGAGCCCACTTAAACGGGCAAATGTGACAAGGTCCTTAAAAGTTGGAGTTTAGGATTGATAACCACGGATCTTCGTAGACGAAATTCAAATTACGTTTAAGATGCTAGAATGAAGGACCGGCCAAAGAAAACCTCTCTATCATTTCAAGCGCTCGAATGATAAAAAATTTCTGCAAATGATTAATAGTGATGTTTAGCTAAGGAAATTGACATGAGACTATTACTATTGTAGGACTAAGGCAGGTTTTAAGATTCATCCAGGGCTTGGAGACTACCAAGGCGGGCTTTAGGGTTTATTCAGTAGTATTATAAATAAGATTAGGGCTACTTTTAGGGGTAGGCGATATATGGGGGTTTTTCAGTAGTATTATAGATAGGATTAGGGTTACTTTTAGGGGTAGGTGATATATGGGGTTTTTTCAGTAGTATCAAAGATAGGGTTAGGGTTACTTGTAGGGGCAGGCTTTAGGGTTTTTTCAGTAGTATTATAGATGGATTACTACGGTTACTTTTAGAGGTAGGCGATATATAGGGTTTGCTCAGTAGTATTATAGATAGGGTTTGGGTTACTTTTACGGGTAGGCTTTAGGGTTAATTCATTTGTATCAAAGATAGGATTAGGGTTACTTCTAAGGGTAGGATAAAGGGGAGTTACTTATTAGTATTAAAGATAGGATTAGGGTAACTTTTAGGGGTAGGCTTTAGGGTTTACTTATTAGTATCAAAGATAGGATGAGGGTTACTTTTAGGGGTAGGCTTTAGGGATTATTCAGGGCTTATTACGGAGATACGACTTAGTTTTAGTGATATAGTTTTCTTGGGTGTCAGGTTTAAGGGTTTACTCATTCGTATTTCACGTAGGTTTTTTTTTTTTAGGATTTAGGGTTAGGATATGTTAGGGTATGGGCTGGTGGTGGCTAGTGTTATAAATAGAATCTGTACTTTCAGGGAACACTAGGGTAAGGGTCAGTGTTTTGCAGATCTTAGAATCTCACTCTAGGATTTCAGGGTGACTTCACGGTTAAGATTTCGGATCAGATATGCGGTTACAGATTCCGAAACATTTTCAACAATTCATAAAAACGGAACAGTATGTCTGATCATCAGTTATAGTCTGTCTGATGATTGTTAGAGCATGAAGCATTGAGGTAGAGAGAGAGCCAATCTACTTCTCGCTTCTCATCTATATTGCTCTGTACTTCTGTACTTCTGTACATCGTGCACTATGGTGCAGTTACAGACTAAGCAATGATATAGAGATAAAAAACGGAACATACTTTTCTACAGAAAGTGATTTTGACCGGTAAACATCTTTCTTTCCTTCATTGCTTTTCCGGATCGATGAATTATTTAGATGTGCGATTAGAATTAAATATCTTAATTTGTTTTTTCGACATCTGAGCTGAGAAATACGGACAATGCAGAGGAACGTTTACTAATTCTGTGTGGCGAGGAATTACTCTTTGTTTCCCATCCAAATTGATGCCTATTTTCTAAATGAATTGAATATTTCTTTTAGCAGCAAATGTAAATACATAATAATTTTCATGTCGTGTTAATTAATGAATTTTTAAATAAATTGTGAAGATTGTGATGTCGAGGCGTAAATATTTTCAATTTTGACACGTTGTACAGCCGAAACACTAGATCCGTAAAAAAATGTTACCACCCATGGAAGCGCCTGTGCAGTACTGTTAGGGATGTTCGGTACTGTGAGGCATATCATCTGTACTGTTACTGTGATGGGAATAACATCCGGGGGGGTACTTCAATAGGAAGTCATACTCGACGTGCCGCTCACATAGGTGGGTTATTTCAACTGAAATTCTGTATACATGGGTTAGATATTTTGCTTGATTCTTATAAATGTTCGGTATTTTTCGGATTTCCTTACCAATTCGCAAGATATGTTGACTGCATAACGATGCATATGGGCTTGAAATTTTTGATATTTATGCAAATGGGTAGGAAATCCTTGTCAAAGTCCAGATTTACGTATGATCATGGTCATATTGAAGTAGCCTTCCCCCCGGTATACCACTCAGTACTCTGAAGGTATTCGGTACTGTACAGGGATACCATCTTTAGTGTGGAGGGATGGCATCAGTAGTGTGTAAGATGTTCCGAATTGTGGAGGGATACCGGTATCAATAGTGATGATTGTATCCTCCAACAGTAGTACTGATGATCCGTAAGTACGGTGTGGTGTGGGGGAATGACATCAGTATCTTTAGTGCTGAGCTCTGTGGGGAATATTATCATTAGTTATACATCCACAGTGCTAATGGTATTCATGGTATTCCTCCACAATACTTCTCCACAGTACTTAAGGTATCCCTGCACATTAGCGATGGTATCCCTCCACATTAGCGATGGTATCCCTGCACATTAGCGATGGTATCCCTTCACATTACTGTTCACATCCTCATAAGTACTGGTGGTAGCCCCCCCCCCCCCCCCTTCCCCCTAATACTGATGATATCCCTCATGCAGTACTGAGCACCCTCAATGGTACTGCACAGACATCCCCAGGCTGAAATATCATCCTTTAGAACCCCTAAATAAGAACCTCTTGTAGACTGAAATTTGAAAAGCTTCTTACACAATGGGGTTTTTCCATGTGACGATTTGAAATGAAAAGCTAAGGCTCTTTTATCCGGGGTTTTCCTGCATACAATATTTGCAGTTTAATTTGCTAAGCAAAGTTGGAGTACTGTATTTTGAATGCAGACACCAGTACAGGTCATTTTACCTGCTCTCATAACAACCAGAATGTCTGTTAATAGCTCCCTGTTATATTCTCGACATTCCCTCTGAATAAAAGCTCTCAATAATTTATCAAGTTTTAAAAACTATGTGCATCTTGCCTTCCGAGCATTTTTCGCCTGCAAGGTATCTTGCAAGGGTATATTTGAACATCAGTAGCTGTTTCCTGTCATGGAACAGAAGGTACGGTTCTTTGTAACCATTTTATTTTTGTTTTGTCGATGCTAGGTAGATAATAACACAGTATGATGCATGTTTTGCCTAACTATAGTTGGTAAATGTTCCTTTGACTAGGCCACCACTATTGTAATATGCCCAAGTGCAGTGGTCTAGATAGGACATTTTATAGGTGGGGAGGGGGGCAAGGCACTCAGAATTTCCGACAAACATTTATAAGCATTTATAAGCCATTCAAGGCTAGATACTAGTATAGGGATATAGCATAACGACATCAGCTAACAGGAACGACATCAGCTAACAGGACTGAAATTAAGTCTCAAAATCATAGTTGATTTTTCTAAAATTATAGATTTTTCATGACCTCTGGCATTGAGTGAATGTGCCGGCCTATGGTGAGAAGATCCTTGGTTTGAGACCGGACCAGCCAAAGTACAATAGTAGAAGGTCACTCATGAGAATTACCCTAATAAATAGGTGGTTGATGAATTTTCGGGTTTTAGGGGGCAGGGAGATTTTGTCCCATACACCACACTTGTTCATTTTAGTCTACCGAGAGGGCCATTAAGATGCAGAACACCGCACATTACAAATAAAATCAATCCTATTGATTGATAAAGTTCTATATTATTTTCTGGTATCTGCATCCACTAAAGTTCTGCTTTACAGCAAATCAATTGAAACAAGTATTGTAATTTTCCATTGTTTTTTTGTCACTGTGCACTTTATTTCTGCTATATTAGCGAAGCAATCAAATGAATCGTTGTAATTTCTAACCATTTCTTTAATCGGGAACTAGGATTTGCCTTTTTATTAGCTGGGAAAATGGGATTGGCCTTTTTGGGACTGGGATTTTGCAATGAAAAGGTAAATTGGGATTGGGTTTTTTTAAACATGTCAATATTAGCAATTCTCTATTTTCATCATTGGGATTGGGATCTCTCATTATATCAGTGCTAGGAATGGGGATCAGTTCCCCTTTCAGGACTCTCATTCAGGTATTTATGCTTTCCTTTCAAAGTGCATTAGGAATCAAAGCAACGAATCATTTCTAGCAAGATAATAATAGTGGCTGTACTGGATCCTTGTAGACACCCATTGTGGTTCCATCCATGTCATTCAGCACCTAATGTGTTGAGAAACACGTGTGTAAAACACTCTTTTGTTCTCTTGCAGGTAAATCATGCCTTGCTCTTCTTCACGCCTGCGCAGATGCTCATCGTGCGACAAGAACTGCAGATGCGGTTGCCAGAGCAACATATACTCGCTTCCATGGGAGGTCATCGAACAGATTCTTCAATACGAGAATCCTATATCTCTCCTTTCCATTGAGAGGTCCTGTAAGTTCTTCTTTGCAGCTGTATCACACTACTGGCAAACCTACTGCAGAAGAAACAATCTAACCCAGCCACCAACGCCCTTATGCGTCAGTTATGACGTCAACGAAGCCTCGTTTTACTCCTATGACAAGGCCGTTCAACTGGCTGATGATCCGGGACAACGATGGCGGACGATAGCAGTTAGGTCGTATCTGTATGCGAACAACAAGTGTGTGTTTTGCAGATCTGCAAGTGTTGACGATGGTTTGGCTGGAAAATTTCGCTTTAGCCATGACGTCCTGCTCTGCATTCGATGCCTGTCGCATTTCACAGTTAACATCACTCATGATACGGTATACTAGCTTTTTTACTCGTTTTCTAGACCTATTAGTACGTTTATAGATGAGATATACCGGGTGCACCAAAAATGTAGATATTTGTAATAGAGCTATTGCTACTGGTCTCTTAAGCAAGACGGATGGAAAAGCCTTATACTGTGACCAGTGACGAAATAGAGGCAGTTGGGGGTCCTTAAGAATGATTGGACCCTTGTTTAGCGTCCACGAAGCTAAGTGTGCTATACAGGGACAATGGGGGCTCTGGGTATTGGGAAAATGCCTGAGGCATGCCCATTGCTACGCCCGAAAATGAATATTCTCTTGCTAAAAACACAAAACCTTTTATAGACACAACAATTCCTGAAAAAGCATGAGTAAACATTATGCAGCGTCACAGTTTGTTTTCGAAGGTTTCTCCTTGTTTGATTAAAAAACAAAACCTTGAAAAGCGAATAAACAAAAACAAATGAATAAAACCAGTGTTGTGGCAGCAAAAATAGTCAATGAGGGGTGTGGGATAACCTTAAAACCGCAGTATAGTCAAACAAACCCTATTGAAAAATGCTTTGGGAGCTTCTGCTGGGGCCTCTTTGCTTGGGGGCCCTTAGTTTTCAAACTAAGGTGCTCTTAACTGCGTTACGCCACTGGCTGTCACCAAGCTGCAGTCCCCAATTTTGGTCGCTATTATGAGTTGCTAGGGAGGTATTGCCATCCTGCATTTGTGTTTAATGAAATCTGCAATATATTGCTGGCTCGTCTATTATGTTGACATAAAATTGGTCTGAGAATTGTGACTCTGATATTTTTTGAGTACACAGTGTCTATCTAAATGATGATGAGAAAAATTGGAAATAGAGCGAAACATGATATCTTCTAAAACTTTCGTTCGACACTCATTAGAGTAGTGTGTCAGAAAGAGAACTTGTAATAAATCTAACGAATTTGATCCACGTTTTGGTATAATAACTCGTTAGGTATCCTTTTCAATCTATTTCTGAGGAACAATCTGATGAGTGTCAGATGCAAAGCTTTAGTTAGTTTTGTATGTCATGTTTCTGATTTTCTTCGCCATCCTCAAGTTTTGTACTGATGAAAGACTGTTCTGACGAAAAATCTTATGAGTATCCGATGGTTAGCTTCAGTAGTTATTATGTTTCGCTATATTTCCAATTGTCCTTCACATCCTCCAGTTCTGTAACAATCAAAGACTGCTCAACATTAATTTAGTTCATATTTTGTCCCCCTCTAGATTCATATATTCAAAGACAATGATATCGACTCGTGCAAACTTCACATTCCATTCGGTCCTATTCTCCTGTCAACGTTTATCACGAAGTTAAGATCACAGGACTATGACGAAAGAGCCATTCTCGATAAAATACAACCTCGCTTTGGTAACTCTTCTATTTCACCCTCGTCTGAGCGCCTATCAACAATCATGCCTCTGGCATTAACACTAAATGTAGAAAGCGAAGAATCTCGAAGAGGGAATATATGTACATTATATAACAAGCAGCAGGGTTGCAGTTGCGTCATCAAAGATTGTTCGTCTTCTCGAGATTGTCAAGGAAACAGGGAGCAACAACAACAGCAACGAGTTGGAGCAACAACAGCAACAAATTTAACACGCAAGTGGCATTTTTATGCAATATCATCGTTTGTGTTGACTTTCAATATTGTTCAGCTCATCCACTCCTCCGTCATCATTCCTGAATACAAACACATCAACATTGGAGGCGAGCAAATTGCGTCATTCGTCCTCCTGGCCTTCATCGATATTTCTCTTATAGCTTTTAGCAGTGCGTATGTCTTGATCAATTTCATACGCCGGCTATCAAAAAGGGACTGGAACCAATCGTTCGCTACCATATTGCAGTGCTTTATGCTGGCGTGTTTTATTGTGGAAGGCCTGCAATCCATTCTTATCTCGACGTACTGCAAGGATATTCAATCCAATACGAAGGAGCTTTTTGTCAAAGGTATCCCACAATACACTTCAAGCACCAGCCAGAAAGGACAAATCGACTGGGTTCAGAGGAATTTCCGATGCTGCGGCTTCACGCAAAATTCGACTGCTGATTGGCTAATCTTCAGTAATACGTCAGCTACATCGTCACTGCCGGCCAGTTGTTGTAGCTCGCTGATTAACTATAACGAATGCTCTGTTGTTGAGAGCTTTGCCGAAAGTTGCCCGATTGCAGTGGAGGATTATCTCTCTGGTTTGATGCGGGGATTCATGTGCACGACCGTCTGCTGTTGTGTCATTCACGTTTTTTTCATGGCTTACGTGTGTGGTACATTCCACTTTTACCGCTCAAGGCACCGTGAAACTAACTCTGATTCAGTACTTACTATTTTCTCCATGGCCTAGTCAAATTTATTGGCCATCTGCTCATATTCATTGGCCTTCTGCTGTGCTTCTTAAATTGAAACATTTTTTTTCAGAACTTATGGTTACTAAGATAATTGATGATAATCTTAATTTTTTTATTAGATTTTTAAATTGAGAGCCTTAATCGATTTGTTTTTATATAAAGCCCTAAGAAGTTTAGTTCCTTCCTTCCCAATCGATGTTTCTACCGCGTGGAACAGACAAGTACCCTAAATGATCAATCAGAGACCGAATTGCAGTTACTACTGCTCCAAAAGTCTACGATTGGGAAAAAATAGTTCTCATGTTTAGGTACCCAAAATTATGGAATAGCCTACCACCCGAGCAAGAACAGGCAAAAACTCACATTTTTTCAAGAAGTTTCAATTCGTATCTTTTTATCTATTCACGAAATGAGTACAGGGGTGGATCCAGTAAAAATTCCGACTACTGCTCAAATTGGTTTGAGCTAGAATGGGTATGGCTCTTAAGGCGGTTAACAGCACAGCAGGCCATTTCTTTATCTTAGAAAGAGCCTGAATTAGAAGAAAGAAAAATACTGGACCTGAAAATCTGACATCGGTTCGATCGAGTAGTGGTAGCCGTAGTCTGGATCCACCCCTGTCACCTCTTTTTTTTGCCCTCGCACAGCTCAGTTAGTTTTTACCGAAAAGTTCCAGAATCATTTTCCAGGGACGTAGCCAGAGGGGAGACCTGAGGGATCTGTGAATCCTGCTTGCTTTTAGAAGAGAAGTTTTTGCAAATTGTGTGCTGAGATCACCTTTAATCAGATGTTGATTTGTGAGATAATGAAAAAGGATGCTGTTTTGACTGCATGTGTAAGAAGTGGAAGCTCCTGTATAAAATGTATGAAATGTGTGCTCCAAAGAAAGGTAGACACGTCTGATAAGCCACTAAAAATCAAACTCTGTCATCAAAACACCGACAAAATGAGAAAAATCACGTTATTTCAATGATAACGTTTCCGATTGACGTACTGGTAAGATTCCCCGTCCTCCCTTGTCATTATTAATCATTTCCATTGCTTTGGACACTGGCATCAAATGGCACTAATGATTTACTGCTTACAGCTTTAAGTTTGATGGCTGGGATTGAGGGAGAGCTAATCAGTCTCAAGGCATGTGGCGAGGATAGTAGATGGATCAGTTGTTAGTCCTTATTCAGATCTTTCCCTAAAACTTCTGGCTCTGCAACGATAAAAATGTACAAGGAGATGCAGCGAGGTGACGCAAGGATCATCACTAGGTTCTTGATTCACAACTAGAACATTCTTTGCGTTTGTTTAGTCATGTCACGTGACTTTCTGAGTTAGCATGACATGAACGGAACCTCGGCAAATAAACAAACAGTTCTGACGACGGAAGACTCGATAAAGATCTGAAAATGGCTTCGTATTTTGATGAGCATAGCTCCGAGAGTTTTTCAGAAGATCAAGAACAAATGAATTTCTTATTGGAATTAGCGAGACTTCTACATAGGTAAAGTATTGCTAACTAATTTGTCGTGATTTATCTTTTTTAGGAGGGCCTGGCTTAGGCCATACTGAAATTTTGAAATTTAGGCCATTCGTTGCATTGCGATGGGAAAACTTGGATATAGCCGTGGTAGGAGATTTGGCACATTTGAGCTAGATTTTAGAATACCCTACGAAACACCAAACTACACCATTATTGGTATCATCCATTTTTAAACATCCTACTGTTAGTTTTTACTATACTAATTGTTTTGTTATACCTCTTTAAGGGTCATGTCAACTTTTCTCTTAATTTCTATGATAAAGGCTTTGAGTTACAACCCTTTCTTCTTCAAAGAATCAAACTCATTGCAAACCAATGATGATGATATTATTAAAGTCAAAAGCTGTTGAGGCTAATTAAAACTGCTTCATGGGGCTTTGCCTATTAGAACCCACTTTCGCTTCGATTTGAACCTTGAAGACAACTTTAGTAGATGGTTTTCTAGCCTAAGAATACGTATATCAGCTTCAAACTAACAAATTTGCATCAATTTTCATGTTAATCCCGATTGCCCTTTGCGGTACATTTTGGACGTGAGCGGAACCCTGGACGCCTGTGGTACGTCTCCGGCCCAACCACCCTCGAAAAGTAGCTGAAAATAAGTTATCCGTTCTTTGTTCACAACATATAATGCCTAGTAATTTAAAACTGAGGTTGATATTGATACGACAGATGGCTTGATCCTCATTATTTCTTTTTACAGGGTTCTAAGAGAACAAAATGTGCAGCTTGATTTGCCAATTGAAGAGTAAGTCTTAACTTTTAGGAGTGAAAATAAGGTTCTGTATAAACTTGTTCAGTTCAGTTTTATTCATTGAAGAAACTTACGCATACTCCATCTTACAACATTGATATTGATGATGATATATTTATAAGGCTCAAGAATTTTTTTGATCATCATTATACAAAATAAATACTGACGATTGAAATAGTAGGATGCAACGTTTTTCACTTTCTTTTTAGAATGCTAGCTGAACATCTGGTTACCCCTCCAGCATCAAGAGACTTTATAGCAAATTTACCAACTGTTGACAAAATAGATGGTTAGTTCTGATTACATTTTTTCTTTTTTATGTGTCATCAATATTGTAGGTTGCCCATAATCAACATTTCATTCAATTTTTTTTCAATTCATGTATCGGTTCCTTGATCAACATAGTAGCCTTCAAAAAGGCCACAAGACGTGTTATTTCAAGAGAGGGTACAGTAGAATGCACTACATTACTACATTAGCAAATGGGTTCCGAGAATGTTTTTATTGCTCCCATGTATGCAACAGAAGTTTGAATTGAGAATGACTAACCACTAGCCTGCGCTCAGACACTGACCCTTTCGGAAGTATACTATACACGGCTGATGGTGGTTTGTTCTGTGCACAGGCTTTTACCCAATAGACAGCGCCTGAAATTAAGTGTGACAATCATTTTCCAATTGTAGCGGTCCAAAATCTCTAACACCAAATCTGCTGGTTCAGAGATGCAAGCAAATGCACTCGCTAATATTGATGAGAAAATAGGCTTAGAACAGAGTTAGATGATCATTGACTGCAATGACTGTTGGCCAGTTTGAGACTTAAAGAATGACTTCTTTTGCCTTACTGTGACAACTACACTCTTAGAGAGGATCTAAAATTATTTTCTTTTGCAGAAAAATGTCCAATTTGTCTGGCTGAATTTCATGTAAGTATTATTCTGATAATTTTTTGCTGATGTTTCAAAGTTTAGAATGACATAAAAATATCAGTGAACAATATCATCATACTTCTCTTTTGAGTGTCAAGACAAATATTAGAAACTTGGAAAAACATAATATTGTTTCTCTAGTCCATGCCCGGAGACACGTGCGATCGCACTTGCAAAATAGTTTACACGAGCAAAAAATCGCACTTGTCAATTATACTTTTACCTGCCGATTGCACGTGCTAAACATTTTTCAATATAATTATATTTTTCCATTAGAATTTTTGTAAATGTATAACAAATTTTCTCCACAATTCCCTTGTACCAGTGCTTGTCTTTGAATCATGCGCAACAAATAGCCAGGAAGCCAGTGCAAAGTAAGCGATGAAAGCGGCGCTCTTAATTTGTCATCACAGCGCCGTGACCCTTTTATCTCTGTCTGGAATTTCATTAGTTGCGTTGCGTTTGCAAAGGGATAAGATCAAAGCTAAAGAATTTAAAAATGTCAGCGACCTTGTCAAACAAGAAAGGAAATAAAGTTGAGTACTCAACCTTCCTTAGTGGGGCATAGGTGGAAGGCCTTTGCGAAGCTCGCATATGTAGCCTGCTATTGTTATGGTCATCGAAAACGTCATTAGATAAGAAGACAGTAACAACAGTTAAAGCAAAGGTGAATGGGTTTTTGAAGAAATTGAATTCATATCAATGTTTGTGTCTTGTTTGCACTTACGTTGATGTGCTAGAGCTAATAACACCAATTTCAAAAGTTTTCAAAGGCGAAGGTTTGCTAATCAGTTAAGTGAAACCAACGCTCACTGAAACTATTACCAATATTAACGAAGAAATTGAGGTGGCTGGCACTGACGAAGAGCTCCTGACAAGCCATCAAGCAGCATTTAGAGTTACAGATGATCTGACCATTCAACGTTCGTTTGTTGCAACTGACGATCGGCGTAGGGACAACTCCGACAAACAGCAAATTGATACTGACGTCAACGGATGATTTATGACGAGGTTGAAAGAAGCCAAGCATCAGTAGAAAAATGTCAAGCCCTTAAAAATGTCAAAAGCTTGCTCCACACATACTTTCAAGAATGGAAACTATTCCGCTCTGTCGTCAATGCAAATTATCGAGGACTCGATGCAAAGCAGTTATGGGAGGTGTTTAAATATAAAAGAGCGGAATACCCAAACCTATGCATTATTGTTACAAACTTGGTCATGTGTTTGTCTGGATCCAACTCGACGGTGGAGAGGGAATCTAGTTTGCTGACTTTGCTGCTAACAGACCAACGTTTGTCTTTATCACACGACACCATTAGTGATTTAATGACCATAAATGTGAATGACAAACTGTGGACCCCCAACGAAAAGAGCAGCATAATTAAATCTGCCGCGGAAGCCTTCGAGATTGTCAAGCGTCGTGTTGATGACCCAGCCGCGAAAGTTCCAAGATTGGATGAGGAAGCGGAAAGCGAAGATGAAATCGAATCTTACAGTGATTTCGAAGCGAGCGACACTGACGAACTTGTTTAGATATGAGACAGTAACATTTACATGAATAAACTTCTTTGTTTTCTTTGTAATTCTTAGCTTCTATCAACCTAGTTTATTGTTCTGTTGAAATATATATAAGAGTGGAAAAACATGCTTTTGTTCCATGGTGCGTAGGCCTTCATTTTCTTCAAGAATATGAACATGGAAGCGTTGCTCTGACTTATAATTTGTCGCGTTGTGAATTCCATGATATGATTGAAAGTGAATCGAATCAAAAGCATCAAAAATGAAAAAGAAACTAAATATCTAATAAAACAATAACAAACACTTTAGTATAACTATCTCTGCAATATTTAGAGTTGTTTTTTCACAACCTCTGGAATCACACGTGCAAAAACTAAAATTTGGTTGTCACAGCACATGCAAATTCTAAGACACGTGCGAAATACAGCTCATGCATTGTTTGCTTCCGGGCATGGACTGGTTTCTCACAAGACTTATTATTAACTTCCTTTCAAAAGGCCAATATTTATCAATCTCTGGGTATAAAGATTGGTAGGCTTCTGACGCACTACTTTGATGAGTGTCAGACGCAATCTCTAGTAGTTGTTATTGCAGTTTTTCTAATTTTTCTCACCATCTTCAAGTTCTGAACCGAAAAAAAGTCTATTTTACTTCATTTTTGTGAATTGCTTTCTTCAAGTGGTTACTGTGTTAGCAGACATCCCTCATTTGTTTCCCTCAAGTGTGAGCTTGGAATAGACTTCACTGTGTGATTCATTACATGATTTTTATTTCTCTTATTTACATAGGCCAAAGAAGTAAAAAAGAACCTTCCGTGTAATCATTGTTTTCATGGTGAATGTATCATTCCCTGGTTGAAAAAGGTATTTATACAAAAGCAAAATTCCATACACACATACAAACAGGATTTTTTTCCGGGCCGTTTTCCCTCCTAGCGGTTGACCAGTCCATGGATTCATCTTCTAATTTTCCCTATCCATTGTCATCCCCTTCTCCAACCCCATCACCCTCATATCATACTCAACCACATCCCTCTATCGCCTTGCTGGTCTTCCCCTTCCTTGCTCCTGTGCCACTTTCATCATTAAAACTCTACCCACTTCTGTATCCTCAACTTGCCTCGATACATGCCCAAACTACCTCAAAGACTGTCTGCTTAACAAAAGCTAATTTGCATGAGTGTAAGAAAGCAAATTTTGAAAGCAAGTAGGATTTTATACCAAAAGAAGTGAATGATTGGTTAGTGTGAAACAACAAATTGTCACTGGGAGTCCTGTGTGACAAACAATGTACTGTTAGCAAAAGAGCCACCCTAGTGGGAAAACAAACTTATTCAGTCGACACAAAGATTCCCTACTCTGATTTACTGCACACTGCATCATAGGCTGATGTTGGAAAGTATATTTCATTAATTTTTTCCTAGACCAATTCATGTCCAGTTTGCAGACGAGAGTTTCCAACAGATAATCCAGCATATGAAGAATATAGAAAAGAATTAGAAAGGGTAAAAATAAAATTATTCTTTCAATTTCACTCTAACTTAAGTTAAAAATTCTGTTATATATTTAGCTGAGCTTCATACATTAAACCATTTATAAATATTCTGAATATGTTAATTTCAGGAAATCGATGTAGAAAGAGTGCATCGTTTAGAAGAACTCCATGGGTCCATGTTTACTTGAAATTCGGAATTCACCAGAAGATTTTCTGTAAGCAATGTTTAGAATTATTTATTTAGAAAATGAAAAAGTAAATATTGTATAATTTTATATTTGTTATTACTTAGGACGATTTTATCCATAATTTCAATTATATAAAGCTACTTGTTTCAAAACATAAGAGAAACTCTTGCTAGCTAGCTAGTGAACGTGGGTTGACAGAAACTCTTGCTAGCTGCAACATAGTTTATCGAAAAAGATGGTTTAGAAACCTATTGTTGTACGTCTTTGTTTCACAGTTGATGTTGAGCGGTACTTGAACGTGCACAACGAATGTATTATCCTCTCTCTTTACTGTTGAAATTTTACATGTAAATATTGCCTACATTGTAAATGATGCTGAATATTATAAAATGTTTTCTAAATAACGAATATTTCCGGCTGGGGAACGAAAAGAAGCGTTTTGGTTTATTCGCTCAACCATGACACCATGACCCTGTTGGCTAAAACAATAGCAAAACAAAAGACTGTGCACTCTAAATTTTTGAAAAAGTTGCACAAAAAGATACAACAATAGGTTTCTACACCATCTTTTTCGATACACTTTGGCTGCAAGTGAAGTGAGCGTAAGTTTCTTCATAACGTCAGGTCTTGTTTCTAGCAGAGGCACTCTAGCATTGCTGTTTCTTTGGTTCTCATTAAAATCAAGATTATTTGTGAGACCGAGGCCCCGTTCACACTGCTCCGTATATGCATGAAAACGGTGCGAAACCTATCTGTTTTGGCCTTGCGTTCAAACTGATATGCTCCAATTACGGGGCTTTTCGAATACGCAAACAAATATGCATACACGCTTCTTTTTATAAAGAACTTATCTCAAAGCCTAGCTCTTTAAGTTCCTTATTTTGAGACCTCTTTTGACCACTTTGTAGTTTTAAAAGTTCCTTAATAGTTCCTTAATTTTAAGTGTTTACTTAGTAGATAGGATTAAGAACCGACGCAAGAAAAGCGTTAAACTTCAACATTTGGCAATAAACTCGTTATAAGGAAACTTGTAACATATTGTAACACAAAGAAGCTTAGGTTCTTTATAATAAAAGCGTGTACTTTGGAATACGCTGCGTATTGAATACGTTCCGTTTGCAGTCTGCAGTGTGTGAACGCAAAATACGAATACATTTGAAAACGACGGTACTCTTTTAATGAAAAAATTTGTCTATCGATTTGAAACATCGTATTTGCTTGGAGCAGTGTGGACACTCATCGTATTCATAGCATACTTGCTTGAAAACGGAGCAGTGTGAACAGGCACTGTTTTTCGTCTTCAAATACGGAGACAAACAAATACGGAGCAGTGTGAACTAGGCCTGGAAAACGATCTGAGCAGGATCCAGACCCACGACCAGTGACTTGGCACGTCATTGAACCTATGTGCTACCAACTAAGCTGTCGGGGCAGTTGATTTATTCAACCTAACTGAGTCACATCAATTCCACTTCCCAAAATATTTAGTTGATAGAGCTATAAGTCATTGGTCATTGGTTAGAATCCTCCTCCGGTAGTTCATCACTCTCACAAATTATCTTATCTCCGAATTGAATTCATTTTCCAAATCTTGCTTCTGCTCGAAATCTCATTACACGTTCGTAGCCCCTGATTTTTTGGGATTGTGTCACTTCAACAAAGGTTGGCCTTGAAATAAATATGTAGATAGTTTTTCAAGGAAAAATTCTAAGTTAATTCTAGGTAACATTCAATTAAGTGTAACATAAAGTATCATTCCACATTCGTTTGAAAAAGTGATGAAATAGACAAATTCGAACAAATGGGTTTCAGCCCTACAGCACAAGCTTTTACTTGGGTGTGTTGTGAAAATTTGCAAAAGTAATTTTTTGAAGTAAGATTTTTATCAGGCTGAACACTTCAAGAGCTTTTATGTTGAACTGTTGTGGATTGCTACAATTGCATGCCCTCGCCAATAAAATATTGTGCTGTGTAAACGTGGCCTAAAGCCCCGCCCAAACGATGCAACATTTGAATGCAACATCTGTTGCCTACCTGAAGTTGTGTCATTTGTTCACCTATTTTGTACTGTGCAACATTTATTGCACGATGTTGCAAGAAGTTTGAAGACGGTCAAAATTGATGCACCATGCAACGCAATGTTACATCGTTTGGTCGGGTCATGCAACATTTGTTACGTAGAGGGATGCGCATTGCAAGGACTTTTCACGCCAAAATCATAGAAACAACATCATTGATTTGTTTCCAGTTAACTTTTTGATAACGCAGACAAATGTTGCACAAGAAATGTTGCATCGTTTGGCCAGGGTTTAATGAATTACTTATGTAACTGTAAATTTTTTTGGTCTTTCACTAACTTGAGAAGATAATGGACGTGTGGAAGTTTGGATTCCTGTAACATCCGTTGAAGAATTTCATTGAGGTTGAGATTAACTAAAGCGTATATGATAGTGCCCCACAATGTATGTGATAGTATTCCAATTAGATGGAAATTTCCTTACAAGTAAAAGTGGTGTAAATGACGGTGCTTTCTCTTAGATGGAAATTCCTTATAGAACAGTATTACTAATTACCAATACGTCGATTGGCTGGTGGGTCCTTTTTGCTGGGCTAGCCTTACAAATCAAGAAGATGAGTTATCTTATCAAAATATTCAAATGTGTTTTGAAATATAAAGGCGTGTTGAAGCGTATTTAGCCTGTTGTTTTGAAATATAGAGGAGTATATTGCGTATTTAGCCTGTTAACATTGATTAATCTTGTTAATTTTAGATTGAAATTTTTGAGATTGTACATTTGAATTATTTACAAGTTCTGCATTTGTGATACCCTTGAAGATTTTTGTTTAGAAGTTCCAGCCACAAAAATTGTGTTGGAGAGTCGGGGCACACTTAGCAAGAAGGACAAGGAGTTATTTCTATATTTTAGAGAGATGGAGCAAAAAAATACAAACAGCAAAGCAACAGAAAAAATCATTCAAATATTTACATTTACAAAATAAGACTACTTTTGGTTAAATTAGGTAAAATGTCATTCATTGTTTCTAGATTCTTTATTACTCTTCTGCTTTTGGCTTGGACTTTACCCTGTCGAGAGGATCCCTCCATATATTCATATCTATAAAAAAGATATTTTTAGGAAAGAAATTATTAGATGAAGTTGAAAATTACCCAGGCCTGTAGGAAAGGTAATAGGCAGAACAATGGTTTTACGTTATAAATAAATGACGTCATATACTGATTTCTATTATTCAGCCCCACCAAAATTCTAACTACAGTCATGTTACAATAAACTCTACTTTAAATTATTGATTTGAATATGGTAACCAGAGGAATACATATGTACCCTTGGGCAGGCCCCAGATCCGAGAGGGGGCATAAGTAGCACATGCCCCCCATTTTGGTAGAAAAATACTATAATCAGCTCATTGATACCCCATTTCCCTTGGTATTTTTAAAATCTTCAATAACAGGTATTATCCTTCCTTACCATGAATATCCGATCAAACCTTGCTTGATAGGGGTGGTTAACTCATGCAAGAAGCTCAAAGTTGCAAGGAGAGTAATGGGGCATATGAGAAAAAATAATGAATTTGTTTCACCTCCAGGTTGGATTTCTTCTCTGTTGATCCCTTTTCTACTAAATTGTTGCATCTCATCTGAAAATTACACAACATAAATGAGTTCAACGTTTATATAGCTGTTTAAGAGCGTCTAACTAACTTAGGCCTACTCCACTAAAGTTAGGCCCACTTCACTCTAAATATTCTAAGTTATGTAATTCATCTGCTTTATTCAGGCTACCTTCCAAGAATCAATATAATGACCTCGATACTAACTGTAACTCTGTGGTTTTAGCTTTGGAAATACATAAACGGGTAATAAAGCCAGTCCAATGGCACCAAACAGGCCACCAATGATCAAGAAGTCAGTACGACGGATCGCCATTTGTAAATTTTGATAATTTTGATAAAGTTGACGACCAGATTTTCTACCAATCAAATCGATGAATCGGGTCATGTGACTGATGAAGAGTAAATTCCTTCCCAATCCCCCTCAACACCAAACATCCTTTTTCCACGTTTTCCGGCGAAAACTTGTTGTAGACTTTTGACAAATTACCCTTTTATATCAGTTTTTAACCTGTATCAGTTTGTTAAACATGGGCGATGAAGCAATACAGACAAAGCCTTCTGATCATCAAACGGTTCCTGACGATGACTACGCGTGAGTTATTTGTTATTGATTAATTTGATTTCTTCGGCATTTGATATTCCCTTACGTACACGTTGAGAGCCCAGACAGGGTTTAGGCCTTCCGTCTACTACCTGCCTACTTAGCAAACACGAATTTGTTGGCGAGTAGAGAAGACTTTCTACGTGAGACTATTCTGGGTTATGCTCGTTGGTTAAGGTCGGCCCAGTTAATGGCTGCTGTTGGGTTTATTCAGAGCGAAGAAAGGAAGTTTGTTAAGAGCTGCATCTCGTTGCCACACAAACACAACAAAAGTATTAGCGCGTAAAATCTTTCCCGCGCACATGTATGGATAGAAATAACAATGGAAGAGATTTTTCTCGTGACTTTAGAAATTAGATTATTGCAGACGATCTATAATGCAGTTGTGGGCTGATTTATTGATGATCTATGGTTGCATTTTGTCTGTGTCTGTCTGTCAGGCCCATCGGCCATCACTGGCATTTTTCAAAGGGGGTGTGGGACTTAAAATTACTATCAAGAACGAGGGGGTGAAATCTCCTTTTCATTTTAAGAGATCCCAAAATGGCTAAAAATCCTTTGATTTTTCTGAGAGACTCATTCTGCGTTTTAGAAAAAGACATTTAGCAATTTTTTAGCAAGTTACCAACTCAACTCAATTTCACAAATTTTGCTGACAGATTGCACATGCTAAGCCTCTTTATGGTCCTGGGTTCAAATACTGTTGGTGTCATTTTTCATTCATACAAATTCTCAATTGATACCAAAGTTTCTGAAAATGGACGCTTTTTTATAAGGAACCTTACTCTGGGCTTAGTTCTTTAAAGTTCCTTATTTTGAGACCTCTTTTGACCACTTTGCAGTTCTTTAAATCTTTTAATAATTCTTTAATTTCAAGTGCTCATTTAGTGGATTGGGATTAGTACTGAGGCAAGAGAAGCATTGAAACTCAACATTTTGCCATAAATTTGTGATAGGAAAATGTGTTATGCTTAATTCAAAAAACCTCAGGCCAGGCCTATATAACATAAAAGTTGATAAGTGCCATAAAAGAAGTGGCATATCTACACCAGATGCATTTATTCAAAATTATAAAGTTCCTTAGTGATTTAACTCTACAACTCTACACTTTTTTTATAAGAACAATTTTATAAGAACACGAGTCTTAGATTTTGTAAAATCTTCTGAACAATTTAAGAACAAACTGAGGCTGACCATTTCAAAGTCAGTATAAGAATTATACGAAATAACCACAAGACTGACAAATAATTACAAAACAAGCAAATAGACAGCACACAGATATATCAGATGGTCATGAGAATCCACGTTTTAAACCAATTAACACAACTGATAGCAAAAATGGTTATCATGTTTGCAGAATAGACCTCTCTCCCAATTATGTCATCTCTATAGAAATTCATCTTGAACCAGCCTCAGCTTTAACATGATGTATCCAGGAACAAGGGGAATTGCTTTGTGAGTTTGAAAGCAATGCATGCTTTGGGGTTTTGTTACCCATCATGTCGAAGCTAAGGTTGTTTCAAGATGAATTTCTAAAGAACTGACGTTGTGCAAGAGGTCTATTAACACAATTGATAGCAAACACAGGCTTCCAAATCATTATAAAGTAAGAGCAATTTAAGAACATTTCAGGCTGAATATAGAGGAATATTAAAGAACAGCCAACTTCAAATCAAATTTACTGGTTCTAATAAAAAAAAGAGTGTAGTAGTTGAAGTCCCTTACATTTTTCAAACATAACTACATTTAGGTTAATTTACCTCTTATAAAATGTTCTCTATGAAAAAAGCTTTTACAACCACAGTGACTCACATCTCATAAAGTTCCTAATGATGTTATAAGAAGTAACCCTGACATCTTTGTGGTTTAATTTGACAATTTTTTGATTCACAGGAAATTATTTATTGGCGGAATAAGCTCTGATACAACAGAAGGTAAGAAATCATCTGTTTATTAATCTGATAAAAAAGGCAATTGGGAAAGTTTAAATCCACCATTTTTTATTTCTAAAACCATAGTTTCTACATTGAAATACTAGGAGACTCACCATATCTCAATTGATCTGTTTGGCATTGATTAAGGTGATTTTAGTACGTTTTAGACATTATTTGATTTTCAGCGGCTTATCAAACTCTTCTTATTGTGACACATATTGTAGGGTTTTCTTGATTGGAATGGGTAGTCCAGGGTAAAATCAGTAGGGGTTTAATCAGTGGTGATTTCTAAAAGCCTCTGGCTCAATGCTCTGATCAGAAAAACTATAAATGTGGATAAAATATCTGGTTATGTCACTGGCAATCCACTTGCCTCATACATTGATTTGATTTTTCAGAATCAATGAAGGAGTATATGGTAAAGCATGGTGGTGAAGTTGAGAAGGTTGAGCTAAAATTTGACAGAGTTACTGGTAGAATGAGGTTATACATTTTATTTATTGTGTTTATTTTACGGTCATTTTACGTCTACAGATATGGGTACTGATTCATTTGAGCATGCGTAAATCAAATTATTTATACTTTGAATATATTTCTGACTTTTCAAATGGATAAATATTTCTTCCCAAAATTTACTCTATCCCCTCCCTAACAAGTAGATCTTTGCTCCAATTCACAGTCTATGCATATGGTTCATCCTACTGTTTCTTTTTTAAGTTTTTGCTTTACCTTTTGTGTGTACAACTTATTGGAGCTGTAAAACACATGGGCAAAATAGCTCCTGTATTCATAGCTGTTTGCATTTGCAATACACTTCCTGTACTCGTAGCATATATTCTTATCCCCATACTAAACTCAATTTCTATGATGAATAATTAGATAAATCTTTTGAATTGAGGAATTAATTTTAATCTTACACAGAGGCTTTGGATTTGTTCGATTCAAGGAGGAAGCATCTGCTCAAAGGGTAACTATAACAATTTTTAAAATGTTCTCTATATTTGAAATCAGGATATGTCTGTTTCTTCTGCAAGTTGTGCGAGTCATCTATAAAATATGGTTGATGGTTGGCTGGCCTGAGTATTTTAAGGATGAAGAATTATGAATGAATATGACAAGCTTTTGGACTAAAGTAGCCCTTTCCTTTGATCACATTGTACAAATGATCAACCAGTAGTTTGCAGATAGAAAATTGGTTAATTTGCCCCTAAATTAACTTAATGATTATTAGGGTCCAAATATAGAGATTTACTCTAAAATATATATTTAACAATGCTTTAAGAGTTGTAAGATATTTTCATTTTAGCCCTAAACCATATAGCTTTTAACCTAAACCATAATTTCAGTGTACAACAAGTATTAGGAGCTGATAATATAAATAAAAGCTATAACACAAGGAAAACCCTTATCAGTTATTAAGTTCATCTCTTATTTACACGTTTTTTTTATAAGAAACCGGTTTATAAGAAACCTAGTACTAGATCCCCAAAAATTTAAGAAACTTTTAGAACTACATCAATATCTTTAAGAAACTTCAAAAAAAATAAGAGGACTTTCTAAGCCGGAAAGTAATATGTTAACAATACATTTTTGCTTGATTTAAGTTTGCTACACGCATTTAATGAGAGGAACACAGGATGTTGAGTCTACTTGTATTAGTAGGTGGGTTTCACTTAAATACAAGAAATATGCAAGGGAAAGTGCAAAATTTGATGTTAAGTGCGTATCTAAAAATAAGAAACTTTTAAGAAACTTTTAGTACTAGAAACTGGTGAAAAATTAAGAAAATTTTAGTACTAGGACCCAAGCTAGGTTTCTTTTAAGAAAACAAAAGGTGTAGTGGTGTCATAGATGCAGTTATTCAGTTCTTTCCACTTCCTCTAGTCCTTTGTTAGTTCTTTCAAATTTGCTAGATATTTAATATTATAAAGCTGGACGACACCTGCTGAATATCCTTTTAAGTCATTGTTGAGCTTCCAGGGTTGATTTATTTGCGGTCTTCCTTTGAATCTCCTGTCATGCTCTCATTGAAGAAAAATTTCATTGATTTTTGTCTGGTGTGTTTTCAATGAAGTCAAACATATGATACTGGTAGCTCTATAATAAATTTCTGTTCACTGTGGATATAAAGAAACTAAATAATCCAACACTTTTTTCTACAGATATTAGACTCTGTTCCGCATGTCTTAGATGGAAAGAAAGTAAGTCCTATCTTTAATTAAAGTATCTTTATATTTCTACCATATATATTGTAAATATCACAAAATGACTTCTGTTTTTAGTTTGGTTTAAATCTGAACTATGTTCTTTTGATTGTAATTTTTGTTATGAAGATTTTCTCCTTTTGTTTCAAGTCGTTAAAATTTAATCCTCTTCTTTTATTAGATTGATCCAAAGAAAGCAGAAAAACAAGCAAAGGTAACTTATATAAAAAAGAATTGATGGAGAAAATTTCTTGTGTTTGTTTTATCTGTTCATCTGTATGTTAGATGACATCTTCAAGTTTGAACAGGATTTGGAAAATCATTCTGAAAAGTTTTTGAGGAGAGATGGGAAAATCAGTCCCCAGTCATGTGAAGTACCTAGGAGTGTTCTAGAGGTAGAGTGCTTGCCACTGTGTCAGAAGTTCGTGGGTTCAAACATTGGCTGAATCATACCAAAGACTTTGAAAATGGCATGCAATGCCTGTCTCCTTCATACTCGACATAAAGAGATATATTGAGTCTAAGTGGCTCCCAGGCTAGGGATAGGAGAAGTGCCCGCCCCTCTCTGAGAAAGATAGTAGCGAAGGAAAGAGGAGCCTACTTTACTCAAGATTGGAGCTTTTGGCTTGAAAAAAACATATTAAATAGTTTATCAAAAGGGGAAATATTCCGTACAGCACTCAATTTGATATCATTCTGGAATAGACCCTTTCAAGTTCAAACGGGTGTTCGCTCTTTTCTAAAAACCGCTGCTTTGGCTCCTTGATCACCCAAGCCCTATTGACCACCAATGTCGTGCATATGCAGCTATCAGCTCAATTTTCAAAATGAAGAATATTTATGCTTCAATAACAATCTTCTGAAAATTTCTTCTCTCTCTCTTTTTTCCTTTCTGCAAAATGCTAATTTAAAATATGGTGTGCCACATTTTGACATTGGCCTAAGAGTTGATCAGCTATTGATATTGAATTCGTATAGAAAGGCGCTCTTCTCCACTTGAAAATGATATTATCAAGCAAAGAAGGTCTTGGGGTGCAAATTTTGATTTCGATGTTATCTTTCCAGATTGCTGGCAGCTTTGGGAATAAGGTACCTCAATTCCCTTAAATTTCCTGTTGATTTAGCACCCTATATAATTGCCTTTCCCTTTAATCTATGTGCACCGAACAAAATGGTTAATAACTTTGAATTTTGTGAAGTTACAATCAGTTAATTCAGTTCAAGTTAATATGCCGTAAAGAAAGCTGTTGTGTATGGCTCGGCAGCCTGGACATTCATCTAGATACTACAGAGGAACCTCACCTCCTTAATAATTATTTCAAGTGGGTTTTTCAAATTAAGCTGAAATCAGACCAAACCATTGCTCAAAGGTGCTGAGGTGGAGCAGGGAAATAGTCCACCTTGATTGGCCATGTTTTAACTAGAGAAAGGCGCTTTCCTGACATATCTCAGCAAGTGAAAGGAAAGACAAGTCTACAGAATTCTATTTATCAAAACCTGGCCCAGGGCTAGTGTTGTTGCTGCCAATAAGACTTTATGTATATAAGTTGCCAGCATTAGAACTGGGCCCAATTCAGTGCTTCATTGATTTTCATGTTTGGATTGTGCGAAATTGATGCAGTGTAAAAATTGAATCAAGGGAATTGAGGTATATCTCAGTATGCAACGTTGTTATGAAGTTGTCAGTCTAACAATTTCACATTACAGTACTTGTCTGGAAGAAAACAGTTTATGAGAATTTTTTTCACGTGTCTTGCTTTTAGTATGTGCTATGTAATGCGTTTACATTTTGCATGTATCATTACGGTTGTTGTTAAGAGGCAACTGTTTAGATTGTGAAGATTGAAATTATAGATAAAAAGAAAGAAGCCAATCTCTATAACTTTACAGTCTCCTGGATAGAAATAACTAAGCACATGTGATGGGCAAATAAAAGTGTAACTGCCAAGTGTGATTTCTCACTATTGTATCATGTTTAGCATGTGTGTGGACATGTGCATATGCAATAAAATATTTCCCCAGGCATGGACTGAATTTTAACTACTCAAATGAGCCTTGACAGAAAGATTTTTTGAGCTTTCATGAGTGTTTTGAAAGCTCTTCGTTAATCAGTTGTTTTGGGAACAATCAGCATTTCATCTAACTCATTATTTTTTTCCAATCTAGCCAGAGACATTCAAAACAAAGAAAATATTTGTTGGTGGACTTAAACCAGAGACAACTGAGGAGAAATTAAGAGAATATTTTGGAGAGCATGGCAACGTTGTAAGTCTTGACTCTATCTTTTTATTTCTTTTTCCCTGTTGCCAACACTTGTTGGAGAACTATCTTTTTGTTGGTTTATAAACCTGATGTTCTTTGCACTTTTGGAACTTTTTTGGTATCTTGTTAGACCTCCTCTTGTACAGAATACACAAGTGGTGAGTATATTGAGGGGGTTTTTGGAATTTGGCAATATAGATATAAGAGAAGGTAGCAGTAATTCACAAAATATTATCATTGAAATTGTATGAACTAAACAACATTTTCGGATCATACCCGTCATTAAATTTGTAAACCCTACAAAAATAAGACCTGATATGTGCAACAGTGTATTAGAAAAATGATTCAACATGTCATTAAAGAAAATTCAAATTTTGAAACAGAAGAAAAAATGTTCAATTCTCTTTTAAAAAAATATTTGTGTTCAGAGATATTTTAAACTGCAGAAAATGCCTAACAAAGTAAATGATTATTGTTAACTTTGCCTATATCTTATAGGTGGATGTTGAATTCATAAAAGAAAGAAATTCCGAGCAAAGAAGGGGCGAGTTTCCTATTCTTTATCACTATCATTCATAACTACCATAATTTTATTGACCTCTTGATAACCTGAATCTAGATGTTGGTTTGTCCAGATTTCTTGCATTCTATTTGCATTCCACAATAACAGGGCGCTTTACATTGGTGAAGTTTTCTTGTGTTTTATCTCAAAAGGTTAGTAAACATTTCTACCAAAAATTTAGCCTTGTGTTCTTCATTTAGGTTATTCTTAAAGAAAAAAGTGAAGTTTAGCTTAAACTACAAAATTAGAGGGCTAAACCTTTCATTTGATCAAGGAACTCAATCAATTTTGATGCTTTGTTTCAATCAGATTCCTGAAATGTCAACAGCATATTTCAGAACTGTTCAAAATGCTGTAATGTCTTGAAATATTTCCCTGGTGGCCTGTTTGCTTTTTAAAGAGGGATCTAGAGGCAATCTGTTTGATCAAGTCTCTTACTAAAGAGTGGATGCTTTACTTATTCCTCAAAACAATTCTTCTCTTAATAGATCTTTCTGAAGCTTCCTTTTCAAATTTAATCAGATTCTGTGCCTCTAATCTTTATAATTACAATCCGAGAAGTGTTTGATTCCAAATGAATCACATTCAGGTTTACTCCAGTTGACTAGAGTTTGTTTCAAAGAATCCTCCTTGCGTAATGGGGATTCAAAGATAGCTTTTTTTCCTAATCTAATTCTGTCTGTTTCTCTCAGGTTTCTGTTTTGTGGAGTTTGATAATGAAGATGTTGTTGACCAGCTCGTGAAGAAACAATTCCATACTATTGTTGGTAAAACTGTGAGTAATAGCTAAAGGACTTTATTTGGCCCTTTTTGTCAAGTTCTATAACAATATTTTCCCTGTAATTTGGGTATTAGAACCTTGATCATCTCATTTGGAGTCTAGAATTCAAAATAGTTAAAAGATATATTTGGTATGATCAGCCCGTCATAAAAGTTGACAATTGCCCCCTTGGAAACAAAAGTAGTTGAATGAGCTAGAAAATGTATTTCATTTTAAACCTGAATAGTTGTTAACTGTGTTGGCATTAGCCTTGCTTTCAGTTTTCAGTAAATGTGTTTTGTTTTCAGCTGGAAGTTAAATATGCGTACACAAAGGAACAACAGGCCCAAATGGCCGCCAAGGGAATGTGGATACCTGGTATGTCTTAATCGTTTATTCTTTTTTGAATTTGAGGATATCCCGCAAGCCTTCAGTATAAAAAATCTCAACATACGAAGAAACTTTGAAACTTGAAAATTTTCAGCAAAATGTAGAACTCATAGCACAGGTTATTTTATGGCGGGGATTGCCGAGTGGTTAGATCTCTCGACCCTTGATCAAAGGGTCACGGGTTTGAAACCACCTTCAGATCTGTCACATACAGAGTGAGGAGAGAATTAGCCTACTCTATGTAATTTCCAGGCAAAAAGGCAAAAGGAATCACAAGATTTAGTCACATCAAGAGGAAGGACCAGGGTTGCACTGCTCGATTAGTCTACCTATTCAGTGGGCCCTTTGTGCTTTGCATATAAGACCAATACCTTTCAAAGATAATACGTGTATTTGCCTATAAGGCACAAACAAGTTTTTATGTCCACCACCAAAAAACCTTGTAAAGAGTTTTTGGGACGGTTTATTTGTTTATTTGTTATTTATTTGTTTATAAGTTCCAAGAAAACACCCATTTTTCCACCTCCTGGAATCTCGAATAAAATGCTATTTTTAATTTCTAGGTGGAAGAGGTCGTGGGAGAGGTGGCCCTATGGCAATGGGAATGGCAGGAGCTGGTTATGGCTTCTATGACCCATCCATGGCTGGTCAATTTGGCATGGACCCCTACGGCTATGCATATGGTGGTGCTGGGATGATGGGATATGGAGCTGCTGGTATGGGTGCATACGGAGGTGTCACGTATCCAACGATAGATTATTCTGGTGGATGGTCAGGCAGAGGGGCAGGTATGGAGTTTACAACATGATTTATTTTGAAACACTGTAACATGGTAATGGGAGACGGATCTCTCCCTAAACGTTACCCTACTAAATGTAAAAGTCTTTTCATAATAAGTGCCGACTATCATGTTCAAAATCGTGTCAGAAACAGCCTTGATAAGACCGCATGTTTTTAGACGTGGCCCTACTAAATATTAAAGGCTTCTCATAATAAGTGCTGACTATCGTGTTCAATAATGAGTCATAAACAGTCTCGATAAGATCAATTATATTTTCTCTATATGCTATCAGTTTGTTTATCGAAAGTTTGGTACCTGAACGTTTTCTTAGCAGTCAACATATTTTTGTGTTTTGAGGAATTTTGCGAAAATAGCAACAAATATCAGAGGAGAATACGGTAAAAATTAGGAATTGAAAAATGTTGCAAATTGAAAGGTCGTGCCTGCTATGCCACTGCTCACTTATGTAGATAAGTTTGCGTAGAATATTTGATTGGGGCTTGGGTCATTTTTTTGCCTCAAGCGAGAGAGAGGATGAAACTCCACAAGTTTATTCGGAAATCCAAAGCTCTTCAGCTTATACCGAAAAGTGGACTGAAATTTGAAATGAATTTCCGAATTTTAAAGCTTTTTGAAAACATTCAATTTCTTTGTAAGTTAAGGACCCATAAAAAATCTATATTATCCTGAAAGTAGATTTTTATTTTCAAGCCCTCTCTTGCTTTTGAAAAACCATCAAAACTCGCAGAGATATTTCGTTGAAGATTTGTTGACGCAATAAGAATTGGAGTGATTCTGCTGGTCCGTATTTTTCTGCATTTCAGCAAACTGGCGTGAAAAGTGAGCAGAACTGCCAACGAGAGAGTCGTTGGTTAAATTGCCGAACGTACCTATCATAAGCAAATTTACCTAACGTTAGCTTTATGATAGCCTTTACTTTCATAATCTTTATGTTTCGTTTTACCTAATGCTTACTCACACAGGTAACGTACCGTAATGCGTAGTGTCCGTAACTGGTAACCGGTAACAGTGGAGAGGATTACGACTAAAGTAATGCGCTCTGCATAGACATACTGCGTAAAGCATTGGCAGTAATTACATAGTAATTACTTTCGTAAACAGCCAACGCCAAGTAGACAGAGCACATAGACTAGCTTATGTGAATAAACTAACATAAAATATCCTATGTACTGGCAATGTTCAGGAAGATGGCATGGAAGTGCATAGTGGTTCCCAGATTCCTTTCTGATAAAGAGGTTACCAGACACGATAAAGAGGTTACCAGACGGTCACGTGATTGATCAATTGTGCTGTGAAAATACAGGTAAGGATTCACGCTCGCTTTGTGTGATAAATCAAATTGAAGCATTAAAAGTTGACACAGTTGGAAGGAAGTCTTGGAGAAATTAGCTGTTCAGAAGTAGTTTTGAAATCGCTGGCATAAACGGATCTATTTGGTTTGTTTAGAAAGATGGAGATGGGTTGTCTGTTGGCGTGCACTTGATACCTGGCGATAATCATACTTAGTCGGAAACAGCGGCTGTGTTATGTCGGACCAAGTCAATTACCTCTTGTATTTGAACAGCTGATAGGAATTGTATATTCTATTATATAATTAGATTTGTATATCAACAGCTGATAGGAAACACAGGCCTTCGAATGGTTTCCATACAAGCCCCAATGATGTGACTTATGACATGTGACGTTTTCGATGTATCTCGAAAGCAGTGACTACTTGCTGGTATATAGCTATGCCTAAATGTGCTGTATTAAATTTGTGTCTCTTTCCTTCTTTTTCTACCAATTTTTCTTTTAACTTATGTAGACTAATTATTGTAATTTGTGTTACTTTTTATGCAGTTGTTTTCTAATGTCTATTCAAATGGGCATGTGGACGTTTCTGTCTATATCCTTTTTACTTTGTCTTCTAAGTTGACTAAATACAGTAATTTATGTTTATTTTTATGCAATGGTATAGCTATGCCTATTCCAATGGGCTTATGGGCGTTTTTAGTCTGTGTTTAAATCCATTTTAACTTTTACTTAATTTGTCTAAATACAGTAGCTTGACAGTACGTACAGCTCCATTTCTATTTATTGATAATTCATAAAGTATGTATGCAGTAGGGGGTAGAGGATAAGGATATAGCAATTTTGATATTCCCTTCAATTTGAGTAAATGCATTAGCTTTGCAGTAAATACAACATCATTTCTTCTCATTAATAGAACCATATTATTTCAGGAGCTGGTGGTCGTGGTGCTGGTGGTGTAGGTCCCGTCTTCTCATACAATGCAAGAAATGCCTTCCACCCTTACTCGAGATGAAGCACGCGGCAAACGAGTCATTGATTGACTTAAAAGATGAATCCGGTTTTGCCGAAGGGTATATTTTTTATCATCTTTCTTGTACATGGATTGTTGTTTAAATGAAATTAAAGCTAGCTGTAATATTCGGATGCTACATTTGAAACTGCAGTTCTGAGTGACTGTAGCTTAAGTTCAATTCACACTGTATATATCTAGGCTTAGACTGTAGTACCCACACTGGCCACCTATATTATACTTGTGATTATACATTCTCAGCTTGGCACAATACTGACCAAAATTGTTGGACCGCTTGATCGATTTCTCAGCTCGACGCAACATTACCCCCTCCCTCCCTGTCAAGCAATGTTGACTTGCAACTGAAAAGGTCGCCTTTGGTTGAATATATGGGTCAAATTCAAAAATCAACCATTCAACTTCAGATTGCAACAATGTTTATCATGAGGGAGGAGGGGATGCAGATGCTTTTTTATGTTTCCTTCGAAAATTCATTGATTTTTGTCAAGTGTTTAGAGTAATTCTGGCAAATATTGCAGTCTTAGGTTTGCATGTAATCACCATTTAAGTTAGAGCAGTAAGTATTCAAACTTGATGCAAACGTAAGACTGTCTAGCTGGGAGCGTAATACAACAAGTGTAACATATACAGCTTGATGCTTCACTTCAACGAGTAATACGACAAACTGCATAACTGAAATATGCTTTTCTACTTGAATTGTTTGATGTTCTTTGAGCTGAGGAGGCAAGGTCCTTTCTCTCTTGGCATTCTCTGTCAAGACTCTTTTTTATAAGAACAAATTTTATAGAAATAACAAGGCTCAAAATCGGTGGAATTCAAGAATATTCTAAGAATATTGCAAGGCTCAGATCTTATGGGAAAAAACTTTTGCGAGTGTTTTTTTACTACTGCATTGGTGTGCTTTTTACAGGAAATGGTTTAAATACACTCACCCAAATTGTGTTGCAAGTGTTGATGAGCTCTGTTTTACAGGAAATAAGGATATTGTTCTGTTATCCACCATATGTGTAATACTGTAGGTGTGTTTTTTGGCATTTATGAAAATGAAGTTATTGCTTTATCCGTGTTTTCTGCTGTAAGAATGATTTAAGAATATTCTGACGCTCAAAATAGCAAAAAATTTAGAATATCGAGGCTCAGAAAAAATTAAGTATTCTTATAAAAAAAGAGTGTATTGCAATGTGGTGGCCAAGCAAAATGGTATCTGAAATATTCGGCTTTCACTAGATTCTTCATGTTCTTTGTCGAAACTTTTAGCAGAAGTTTACCCTCTCCGGATTCTGCTGTGCCAGTCTTTGGCAAAGTCGGATTTTTCAATTTACTGCACTGTGATTGCAAAAAGATATTTGCTTGCACAAAAAGAATGGTGCATCTTATTTTTGACGTGGCGAAACGTATGCAGTGTGAATTTAGCTTAAATCATTTTAGGGAGTTAATCATAAATCGACGAAGTTTTCAGCAAAGAAAATTGAGAATTGGATATCTAAAAACACTTAAAGAGTGATGGGATTCAGGATAAGGATTCTGTAAAATTAAGAATCTCCAAAATGTTGTTTAGCTTCCCACCGTTTTTGCTGGTGGCTACTGTTTTATGCTAAGCTCCTTGACTAGGAAACCTGTCGATCCTACTACCACTCGATCGAAGTTTTCGTTTGTAGGGAATTATGGCAAACAATAGTTAACATATTTCAGCTCTCGTAGATTCATCTCAAGGAAATGTTGTTTAAATGATGAGGGAATCAGATAAATTTTGTGCCTTTTTCTGAAAATCATTAAGTCTTTATGTTAATACCAAGGTCGTATCGAAATTTGCCAACCGAAATTATCGGTTCTGGTAATCTGAATTCCGATAGTTCAAATGATAATCTGATAATTAGGAATTCTGAAAATGTGGATTTTTTTGAGGGATCATCCATAAAGCTGGGTAATAAAATTTGAAACAGGAACAACACAAAATGGCCCGAAAAGAGAACAAGACAAATAAAATCAAATGCCTTTGAGAGATAAGATGCAATTGCTTCATCGAATAATCAAGATGGTTTTTCTGCTTACTTCTGTTCGTTCTTATCGTTTTGTGTTGTTCTTGTTTCAAGAAGCAGGAAACGTAATGTCAGGGTAACGTAATAAACAGTTGTATGAAATGTTGTTCTTTGATAATGTTCTGCTTTGTTTTTCATTGAGACGAGTTTTATAAATCAACGTCTTTTTCTGTCGTCAACCTTTTCTCGTGCTTTTTCCTTTCTAGCAAAAAATATTTGAATTTCTCGGAGGTTTTCCTATTACAGCCTTAAAGGGGGCCAAGTTGGTTTGATGTCCCTTTCTAGATGCTACCAAATGGCATAATTTTTTTCAAGAAAATACCATTTGAGCGTTATTTTTAAAGTCTCAACCTTGGCCCTCTTTAACCCTAACCCTAGGATTCTTCGTCAGACTACAACTGGAGAAACCCCCTGGGGGATCTGACGTGCATAACGTTCATGGTTTTGTAATAGGGCTCTTTCATTTCTAAACGGAATAAGTCATTAAAGCATAGTCTATAGAAATAGATGGTTAGGAAACCTATTGTTTTACGTCTTTGTTTCACAGTTGATGTTGAGCACTACTTGTAAGTGCACAACGAATGTCTTATCCTCTCTCTTTACTGTTAAAATTTTACATGTAAATATTGCATACATGAATATGATGCTGATGAATATCGTAAAATCTTCTCTAAATAACAAATATTTCTGGATAGGGAACCAAAAGAAGCGTTTTGGTCTATTCGCTCAACCAAGACCTTGTTGACTGAAATAATTGCGAAACAAAAGACTGTGCACTCTCAATTTTGAAAGACTTGCTCAGAAAGATACAACAATGGGTTCCCTAACCATGTATTCATTTCTATAAACCATGATTAAAAAGCGAAAAACCAAATATTACCGCTCGCACAAATTTAGAAATAGATTTTACTTTGATACAACCAGGTGTCGTGGGTTCGAATCTGTTCATATTCCTTTCCACAAATTATTTCGATTGATTTTGCAAATACTGCTACCTAGCTTCTTCTCGGATGGGTTGCAAATACTGTAAAATCTCTATTAAGCCTCCGTGGGGCTAGCTTAATTTTTGAGTTTCTAGAGGCGGGGCAAGATTAGAGTGGATGCTTTTAAAGAGGGTTTAGAGAAGAAATTATTCACTCGAAACTCGCAATTATCAAGATGGAGTACATCCATTAGCTATCTTTAATTCATCACAAATAACTCGTTTGTTTTTCCTGTATAAAAAGGGGTGTGCTGAAAAGAGAGTGAGGGTTTGAAAGCTTTAACTAAATGATTCTTAATCTTAACCATGTCTCTGCAGGTCTTGTCTGTTTGTGTTGTTGCTGCTGTCGTGTTGTTGTTGCTATCCTTTTCACCACTGCGCACTCTCACAAAGTGACTTGCTGAACACGCACGCTGCTGCATGCTACATTCTCTCCTCATTCAGCAGTCTTCTGTATATCCTTGAGATTTAAACGAACTTACCCTCAAAATGCTGGCAAATAAGAGCTTATAATGGCTGAAAGAAGATGCAGTGACTGCCAGGCCGAGCTGTTGTTAAGTATGGTGAGTTTTCACGCTGGAATATGGATGTGCTCGAACAAATTGGTAAGTTGAAAATCGGTCGCGCGCCGGCCTAACCTGCAGCCAAACCAAGGCCGGTGCTTTGTTTGTTTCCCATTACTACTTCGACCATGAATTAAAATCACAGGTTTCTCTTCCTTGTTATCAAAAAGAGAAGAGGCAAAATAGTTAGCTCTGACCTGCCAGACTTGAGGAGGAATAACTCATCAAATCTGAAAAAGGAAGGCTAACAGGCACATTCCATGGCATGGCACATATAATATAGGTACACAGGACAGGCCCACTTGGCTGGATGGGACCAAAATACTACATCATAAGCCTAATACGTAACTAGTTTTTATTGTTTGAACGTAATCCCTTTGGGGGAGATCTCAGGAGTGCAGATACAGCAAATTCAATATGATTTGAGGAGGATTATTTGAACGATAAAGCACAGTTGAAAATATCAAATTTTCATGATATGCCCAGAGCCTATTCATTTAGGTCTAAAGGAGAGTGATAAAGTTTAGAGAGCCTGAAAATTTATGGAGAGCACCCTTTGCCTCTGCATAGTGGATCTTGGCACAAAATCGTTATTTTTCTCCCATCTCAATAAATTTCATTGCCTTGCCTAGGCATCTAAAAATAGACTGACAAATAAATTTCTTCATGTTTAACGCCTTTGGTGTTAAGTCGATAAGATCCTCTATGACACCCTCGTTGAACAAGACCTTGCAATGAGCTATGGGGTTGGTACATGGTTATAGATCATGCTAAGTAAAAGTCATTCACTTTTGTCTTTACCCTGAATGTGTTAATAACAGGGATATAGACCATTTACAATGTCAACAGTTTTGGAGAGGCAAATCAGATTCTTTTGAAATGCAAAATAGGACCACAGTAAAAGGTTACACATTTTAACAATTATTTTGATGCCAATTGTTCAGTAAACAAAGAAACCAAGAGGCATAAAATGTAAACATTGAAAGTGGTCTATTGGAACCTCAATTATAGGAACAATCAAATTTTCCTATAGGTTGGCTATAGCATTGTGTCTTTGAATGAGACCTAGCAATGAGCCATAAGGCAAGAGCAAAAATCATTCACTTGTCTGCACCCAAAATCTGTTTACAATGGCAGAGGTATTGGAAACTTAACTTAATTGAACAATCTCAAGTTACCATGTTGTCTTGGGGTAGCGTTGTGTCTTCAAATGAGGTCTAGCTATGAGCCATACGCATAATTGTAAGATGAGCAAAAATCATTCACTTGTCTCCTTAGGAAATCTGTATTTAAATGACAGAGGTTTGTGTTCTGTTGGATTTCTTCTGAGCATTTTATATTAAAAAAAACTTAATTAAATGATAAGTAGGTACTAGGTATGTAGATATTGAACAGTTTATTATCTTAGATAAACAAAAAACAGCTAATATCTTAAATAAATGAATAATAGAGTGGATAGATAGAGCAATAGTTGACAATGCTGAGCTGAGATATGCAAATGACTTTGTTAGAAAAACGTTTGACTTACTAATATTTTTACACTAAACCATCAATATTGTATGTAATATCAATAAATGTAGATGTAATGAATTAATAGTAATCATGAAGTATAAATATATTAGGATATTAAGTATGTATGACATAGAGGCTAGCTTACTGAACCTTTGGATATTGACTAAGTTAATGAATTTGAGCATCTGCCATCTTTATCTGCTGAAGAAGATCACAAAGTTGGAGAGGCAGCAAATGGTGAGCAGACTTTCACTAACTGTTCTTTAAAGATTCTTCATTAAGTGCTTTAGATCTCATCAGAGGCCAGATTGCACAAAATAATAGTCAGATAGAAAGGTTTAGTAACCTTGACTTCAGCTTTATTTTCAGTCAACAGTATATAGCTATGAATTTAATGGTGAATATAATTCAATAATAACGAGTACATCACAGTGCCAGATAATCTTACATTTGATACACCAGAGCTCTATCCCACGAGTGAAGTTTCTATGTACCATTATTCTGTTATGCTGTCTTTGATCGGTGCAGAACTTGAGGATGGCAAGGAAAATCAGAAAATTAACTAGCCTAACATGATAAATTTTGAAGCTTTGAGTCTGACACTCATCGAAGTAGAACGTCAGGAAGATACCCAGATTTGGAAGGAGATTTTATGAATCTACATAAGCTGATTCATTTATTCCTGCTTTTCAATTTTTGATATTTTGAATAAAACGGAAAGATATTTGATACAAAATAATCTAATATACTTACAATTTGGACTGTTTAATTCAATGGTTTTTATTTTTTTTCAGTGCAACTTTCCTCTCAATTCATCCGATCTCGAGAGATATGTTGAAAACTTCCAACAAACGCCACAAGAAGAATCATCTTGCCGATCTTTGAATCAGGTGAAATATTTGCTCATTATTAAGTAATTGCTAGAGTTATGGGTTGAGCGACCATATGCCTGCTCATAGTTAGTGATCTTAAGGCTGTATTGCCTTTTAGAGTTTTTATTTTTCACCTTGTATTTCATTTTGTAGTTCTTATTTTGGCCCATGCCATCTGCTCTGCTTTTTCTTGGACTTTATACTGTTTTCAACATATTTTACCAGGTTTTGATTTCTTTTTGTTTGGACAGTGTTTGTAAATACAACAAAGGAAGTTTATTGACAAGCTCTTTAATTTGTTAGTTAATTTTAGAAATTTCATTTCCTTATTAGGTTAAAAACGGAAGAGTCCCACGAATACCTAGTAGGACCGTGACAACATTATCATCAAAATCAACTCTATCTAGTGGCAACAGCAGCACTTGCCAAAGTAACACGCAAGTAAAGTTCCCGTTATGGAAAAACAAGGAAACTAATCTCTGCTGGTTGGATGTAACTCTGTCACTGTTTGTTACCAATGAACTCATAAAAAACTGTCTCCTGAAACTTCCAGAGGAGCACATTCTCAAGGATTTCATTTCTCAATACGAGAAATGCAAAGAACTTTATAAGGTGAATAAAAATTACCAAGCAGTTGAAGAGAGCTTAGAAATGTTGAGGCAAGGGGTATGGAAATATTTACAACCGCATATGGCTCTGTCTCCCGGGCAGCTTGACTCTCCTCTCTTTTGCTTGCAAGTGCTTTTTAAAAAAGTAACCAGCCTGAATGAGGTGACTCTTGCTGCATATGAACACGAGTTTCTTTGTAAAGACTGTGGCTTTGAAAAGCTCACTGGGTAAGTTATCTTTTCTTTCTATTATACTTTGCAGTATGGATACAAACATTGGCAGCTTTAAGCACTGCAGGGCCCAGGGTCAGACAAATTTTTAGGCCCATAAAATTCTCTATACGGTATTTAATATTTCAGTTCTTTTCTAGGGCCCTTTTCCTTAATTTGAAGTGGGGTCCCCCTTAGAACTTCCAGTGCGTATGAAATAATGGAATCACTAATGCATATTGATAGGGCATATATTCACAACAGAGCAGTTTGTATCTGGGTAGGTGTGTAATTCCTGTATGTTTATGGCTGCGTCAAGTTTGAACTCAAGAACCTAGCTTGGGCTGATGATTCCTCTGGAAAAATATGTGGCTTGGGCTAGAATTGCCTAGGGAAGAATGCATGAGCTGACATGGGCCTCAGTTTTTAGGCTGAACATTTTCTATCTACTGATCATATGCATCTAAGCTGCGCCCCTTGTCAGGCTTGTGTTCTGTGTATGATGGGTTGTACCCAAATCTACCCATTCTGTATTCATGCATTGTAATCAGCCGTTCCCATGTTTCCTGCTCCCAACTCTCATTGCATTTGAACTTTGCAAGGGATATGGTTTCTCTCTTCATTGAGGGATTAATCAGTAAATTATTGTTATAATTGTATCTTGTTTTTTAACAGAAGTAAGTCCTGCTGTATGTCCATTCCAAACTGTTTTGATGATTTCTGCATCCCAAAGAAAATTGGTTTCTTGAGAGAATGCTTCAAATGTAAAAGTCGGGATCAGCAAAACTCTATCTTATATAGAAAGTAAGCAGATCTATACCCATTTGACTCTCTACTTTTGGTAAAAGTTGATATTGCTTTGTCTTTCTTTTTGTTGTTGTTTTTTTTCTTTATATCATCAATAAAAATAAACTACAAAAAGTCAAATACAATCAATATGCCACTGGGATTGAGAAAAGAAATAACGTCATCTGGTCCCAATGCTAGTGGCATTTACAATTCAACAGATTCCAAACAACGAAAATTGTGAAAGAAAAAAGTTAGATAAGAAATAAAAAAAGAAAAGAAAAATTCATCATGACTGTGAGAAGGGACCCTTTTTGTTGTTTGTTATTTGTAAAAGATGTTGTTCAAGTTTTTAGCTTTATTAGCCAATGCTTCATCATAGTGCATCAAAAATGCAAAAAGTTTTCGAATTTCTAACATTTCTACAGACACAATCTAGAAATAATTTTTTACTCCTCTATTAAATCTACTCTCAAGTTATACTAAGGCTGTTTTCAAGGTTAATATTTTTCCTGACCTTAGACTTTGGTTAGACTGTTGGTCAATAGGGCAAGATCCAGGGCTTGAGACCTGTTAAAGGCATAATACAAGTTTGCTAGCCTGCTTATAAGAATATATTTCTCATGTCAGACCATGCCTTGTGTAGTTATGATTGAAACCAGCATAAATTCATAAGAGATGGTCTAACATATAAAAATATATTCGACCCAGCCTAAACCTTTCCTTAATCTCCAGCAGGCCCTTATTACTCACCATAGGCAACGTGCACCACTTTCCTAATACTAATCTTACCTTAATTTTCATTTTTCACTATATGCTGGTTCTTTATCTTCTTAGGTTATCAGATTTGATAGTTATCCACTGCAGCTCTGGTTTCAACAAAAGAAAGTTCTGGAAAGATTATTTTCCGTTCCAAAAGATTGGAGAGGACAATAGTTATTTTGTGTCACACATCATCCAATACACTGGAACTCACTATATCCTTTGGTCATTTGATTTGAAAGGTAAGTAATAAATAGTTTCTTTTGTTTGTGTATGATCATTAGTATCTCATAAACTGGTATCTATTCCGAATGGTTTGTCGGTTGTTAGTTCTCCCAACTGTATTTTGCATAGGCCAAGCCATGGTAGTTGAAGCCTAACCATGGCATTTTCTTGTATTTCACAACTTTGAAGGCACAACAGAATCCTTTTTATACTTTTCTGTTGAATATTAGTAAGATAGTCTTACCTCACTGTACGTGCATGTATGTGCGTATGTGTGTGCATATATAAACCCAAATTAAATAACCCAACTGTTCACTTTCTGATGATTAACCCTCTTGACAGACAACCGCCAGAGGCAATGAATTCTTCTTGAAGTCAGTTTATTTTCTAGAACACGATATAATCAATATAATAACATTTTCTATTGTTACAAACCCACTAACTCTCAAAAGAGAACTGTAAAGTAAATTTTAAAAGCTAGTAAGAAAACATCTTCTGTAGAAAAATAAAATTTCATTGTAACATTTGAAGCATGGATTTTTTATGATTCGTTCCAGCCTTGAAAAACCCACCCAAAAATTTTGTTCCCTTGATATTTTCTAAACTAAGGAAATTTGGCTCAAATTACCATTATCTCTGCTAAGCTAACTTTTTTATTTTTTTATCGTAGAGCGCCTGTGGCTGAAGGCTGATGATGTCGAAGATCCCGTCTGCACTTTCCGTCATAAAGAGCCAAACTTCCCATCGCATGAAGCAAACATTGTTGTATGGCAGAAACTAAGCAAACCTCTAGACTCTGATAAAAACAGCACGTCAAAAATGCTGCAAAAACTTACATTAAAAGCCAATTCCCTCTCATCTTCATCCTCATCAGCGTCATTTGGCGAGGACGAGAGAACTTCCACAACAATACCTGCTAAGCCTCGAATGATGAGAAATTGGCTGAAGAAAGTCGAAACTAAACCTCTTGCAAATGTATCAAAACCTGAAACAGACTCAAAACTTCTCAAAGAAGATAATTTAGCACTCTCCAGGTATAAACCTTATGTTTCTAAGAAAAGGAGGGGAAACCCTTCTAATGATGATGACGATGATAAGGCAGTTAGAAAAGATGGACCTTTGATTGATCCAGGCTCTCAAAATGTGAGTGATGAAGTTTGGAATCCTGAGATTCGTGATGCAACATCAAGAAAAACAAAAGAAACTCTAAAAGCAGAGCCGCTTTTTGACAGTGCCTACTCCTCTCCTATATCTGACGATAGCCCTACATGTAACCATGGTATTTATATAAACACAAGCAGTGTTCCAAGCCTGCCGTGTTCTAAGTCCAGTCCTGCAAAGTGTACTTTAAATGAGGCGTTGGATATGGTGGATAGTTTGTTTGAAGGAAATCTGCCTTTGAGTTTGCAAAATGTGGACACATTAACACCAGCTGATTTTTCAAGGCAAGACAGTTTTTCGGATGTATTTGGGGCAGGAATTGATTTTGATAAATTGTTTTGAGTATTCTTAGTGTGTGAATAAATTATTTGTGTTTCAGACAAAGATAGATCGCTTTTGTACGTAAATTTGTTAATTTGAATATTTGCAGGGCTGATGAATGAAAAACTTGACGGTAGAAAAACAATTACTTAGCATTTCTCTATAGTGTACGCTTTAAGAATGAAAGGTGGCCTGCCCTCAATAAAGAGAAGAAGATGATTAGAAAACCTAAAGTTACACGTCTTTGTTTCACTTTTGATGTTTGCCTCTTCTTCTTTCTAAATTGTTGGAATTCTGCATGTTCATATTGCCTACATAAGCATAGTGGGAGATATGATAAAATGTTTCGTAAATAACGAAGGTTTTTGGATGGAACCAAAAAAGCTATATATATCTTCTATCTCATAAGAAAGAAATATACCAACCTCCTATTTACCTTTAGACTAGAAACATTAAAATCAAGTCAATTTTTCGTTCTCACCACAAAACTTTACGAAGTTTTACTAGTCAGCCAGCGGAAATTTACCCCATTCGACTGGAAACAATGTTTAAACAAACCACTGTGGCTTGATGCCATCATATACAATCCCCGCTAAAAGTAGTTGGAACACCTGTGATCTTCTTAACGAAAAACTTCTTTCTCTGCACATTCCTTCAAATCAGCCCCCTTCCCCCTGAATATCAGAATACACAAGATAGATGCTGAAGGTCGTTGTGCTTATTTTCTCGATCAGAAACAACATTTGTATAGTGGGAGGCAGGGCCGGATCCAAGGGGGGGCGTAAGGGGCGCCCTATTTTGGTAGAAAAACAATGCAACTAGCTTGATAATACCCTATTTCCCTTTCATTATCCTTTGATATGTGTGTCACGCCCCCCTTTCTATGGGTGCTGGATCCGGCCCTGGGAGGGGAGGTGGAAGTGTTCCAAGACTTTTGGCGGGGATTGTAGCTGAGGAAAATTACGATGTCAGAAAATGAAAGTACATGTGTACAATGTCATAAGAAAACGATTTTTCCTGTGACTATGCTGCCACTAACTATGCATTGATGTAAATATATACGCTTTTGGATGTGATCCGTCGTTTTATGGACAATTTTGCACGGATGTGTCATTTTATACAGTATTACGGACTTAGAGAAACTTGATGTAAATGATGTATTTATATTCTAGTAGTCTTTTATTGCAATCGTCTTTCGTATTTGTTTCTTAAATTGGAGATACATTATGTCTCAGGGCCTGTTTATATGGGCAAAATTACTTCACCTGCCAGACCCGGGGCTGGCAAGTGATTTTTCACCCTCTTATAGAAAACCATTGAAATCTCAGTTTGCGTCTATATGGATTTGTGAAGCTATACATTTTTATATGCTCTTGATGTGAATGATGTCTCGATCCCTTTTTTAAACTCTCTTGCTATGTATTATACGATCTCAAGCAATATTTATTTTCTAAATTCATAACCAAAATTGAAATCGATTGCCTATCCTCCTATCCCCCAAAGAATTGTCGCTTTTTGAAAATAAGATGACAAATTTGCATTTTGTTAACGTGAATACACGAGGTACTTTTTGTAATACTCGTTCCCATGACAATAGCAAATCAGTTTATGGCCTAAGTCAAAGTCTGTTTGGTCGGTTTAGTTTTCCCTGTAATCAAAAGTGTTTTTGATGATGGAAGCTTCCCCCGAAGACAAGAATGAAGAGAATGAAGGGCCTTCTGTAGATTCCAATAATCAAGAAGATCGAATAGCTGCAAGAAGACAGAGAATTCAGAGGCGAATCGAAGCTGCAAAACGGTAAAAATTGAAAAATTTAGGCCCCCTTATGCCTTATGTTTTGGGCCTAGGCCAAGAGGATAAATAATCCAGATGATAGGGGCTGTTAAGTCACACATATCTGACAGCAGAAAATAATTACACTTCCTTGTCACATCATTCTGAATAGAGGAAAAATCATGAAAATTGTCTATCTGTGGCTGGGAGTCATCCAGCCATCCTGTGATGTGATTGGTGATGAAGTGATGATGAACAGATACATTATTCAAAACACAAAGCTTGGATTGACAATTTTCGAGCATCTGGCCTTTTCCATGTTGATTTTTAAAAGAGACAAGTAAAATCAAATCGGTTTCGTAGAACGAAAAGAACTCTGCAGGTGACTTGCAGGCTTGCAGCAGCCTGTTAGGGATAGATTAAATGTATAGTTTGTCTTAAATGATAATGTTGTATGTAATTAATTGTAGATTGTATTTAGGATTAATTGATAAATGAATGAAAACTGAGCTCAGAACAAAGCAGCTCGCCCTTTAGTTCAATATATCACTACCTCAGCAAATATGTTGGCCTGTTTGTTTCCAGGCAGGCAGGCTCTGTAAATAGGCTGTGTAATGTCTGCGGGAAATTTCTCATAAAATAGGGATCAATCAAGGTGATAAGAGAATGGAAATGACACTCAAACCCACAACCTCTAAATTCGTGCTCTATAGTGCTACCACTGCGCAACCAGGCCCTCGAGAAACCCAGGCCATTTCATTCACACAAATTGCACCACCATTCACCTAATGCAGAGACAAGTAAAATATGGATTGGTATTACATGAAGAGGTGGGCCAGCCAGCCTAACAACTGAAAATAGAGGAAACCGCAAGGTTTAAACAAAGAAACTAGCCTGTTTGCCAAGACAAGTTTTTCACATGTAATACCAATTTCATCTAGTTAAATGAGATAGCCCATTTGCAGGGCAAGCTCACTTCCACATAATCAGGCCCTTACAGCCTGCATTAAGCTTTCCTCACTGACGTATTAAAAGTATTCGAATGAGGACCAGAAAATTGCGGTTTAAAATCTCCCCAGGTCAATTGCTTTTATTTCATCTAAAAACTATTACTCCTGTATCATGTAAAGTGGTCTTGGATTACTTTGTAAATCTGGGCCTAGTGTGAGTTCAGGACTCTTCGGTAGCCATTTCATCCTCCTTGTTCGAATTCTTTTGATACTCAAGTGTAGATCATGATTTTAAGATGTTAATGATGTCTTATTAATATTTTCCACTTCTGTAGCAGGATTATCCTACGAGTGGCAAAATTGACTACACCCTACAGATCTGTTTTGTTTCATCCACCTTAGGGGAATTCTTCTAGTTCTTCAAGGAGGCCATCAACACGCTAATCTGGGGCCCATCTGGGGCTTTCCTAAAATCCTGCGGCATTCAGATTCACAACTAAGAATTGATTGATATAGTGTGGAGAAAAATTCTTGAGACATTTATGAATGTGGGGAACAAAAAAGTTGACAAAGGAGCTTGACAAAAGAGAAGAAATTGTTCCATTTACTAACAAAGACTCGACAGCGCATGGCCACTGCCAGTAAAAATGATGTCACTTTGTTCTTTTCCTAGAAAGTCTATCTTTTATGATGCCCCTCCCTTATCATCTCTGTTTGCTGCAAAGAATGCCACAGCTAAACTTTCTTCATTTCCAGATTTCTTTGAATCTAAGTGGAAATATTAGGGCTGTGTCCTTTTGACTATTTCAGTTTCATATGAAATAACATACTACACCATTAAGGAGTGTTGAAAAATACTGTCCCTCCACAGCGATCATTTGTTAACGGTAATGCACTAATTAGCTAGGTTTGCGTTTTTGTTGCAGGGAGGCCCTTGGTGAGGAGGTGTCTGAAAAACCATCAAAAGATGCAGAACAAGAACTGAGAAAAAGCAGCAAACAAATCGAAGAAAGTTATCAAGTATGAGTTTTGAATTTCAGTGATTCAGTATGATAAATTGAAGGTGAAACTAAGAATTGTTTCATCTGCGTTAAGAAGGTGTGTCAGCAGTGAGTACAAAAGCCAACTGGCTAGTCCTCAGGCAGTGGTGGCGCCAGGTTTCCTCCGACAGGGGGACTAGAAGATCCTCCGGAAAAGCTATTTCCCATGAAAAACCAAAAATTAGCTCAGAGACAAAGATAAGCTTGAATCTTCTATCTTCAAGTGGGGGGCTAATCTCCTGCAATAGGGGGCTACCCTACCCCCCTCTGGCACTCCCCTGTTCTTAGAACATCTGGGATCATTATTCAACAAAAAGTTGTCTGTAATGATTGTTGAGTTTTTTTTACATGTGTTTCCACAAACCTTAGTAGGTTATAGTCCTAATTGATTGGGAAAGTGAAGTTAACCTTGATTCTACTGTTGCTCATGGTCCATAATCTTCAACTAGCTTACTTCCCCATGGATTATGAATAATTCAAATGTAATACATATCAATCAAATTTCACTTTCTGTTTCTTGACCAAGAACATAGAATTAACAAATTCAGTGCTAGAATGATAACCAAATATCAGATAGATTATGCAATTGTAATTTTAGCTTTTTAACAAGCTACAGGATTTGTGGAGACCTCAGCCTCCGTCATGTTTTACCCCTGTTCCTATAGTGTTGCTAGAGGGACTGGGGATGGTGTTCCTTACTGACTTTTTCCAATATGTTTCATTGATAGAGGCTTGTGAAACTGAAAAATGATGGATCAGAACTTGTTAGTAATGTTCAAGTTGCATGCCACGCAAGAGAAGACATCAGAAGAACTGAGGAGCATGACATCAAAAGACAAAGGTGAGATGATATTCTTATTGATGTTTCTTTTCATTTAATGCAACTGTGGGAAGGAAATTATTCTCTAGATGGCTCCATATTGAACACTTTATATATATGAATGATAATTGCCGTTAATTTTTTCATTGGTGTAGTCTGTCTGATGCTGAAAATGGAACAGACAAGGTACAACTATTTCATGAAGAATATCCAGATATCATATCTTATAAATTAGTACAGCTGTATGTAATTTGGAATATTTTGTCATTGGTAAAGTCTGTCTGATGAGTGCCATGAAACTACGAAATACAGAAAAAAATGTCTGGTTTTTGAGTGTCAATTCTTCTATGCAATTTTGCTATGCCTAGCATATATCAAGCAGTTTAGACAGGATAGGTACGCTCTCCTCGAGTTAGATTTACTTGCTATCATTGATTATGAATTATTACTTCTGATATTTGGTCAAATTAATTCTTTTTAGAATGGAACGACTGGAAGCTGAAGCGAAATCTGCAGTTGATAAATTTGAAGAGGTGAACATTTCTTCTTCTTGTTTTGTTGATCGGGCATTTTCACTTGCTATATTTCTGTAAGTCATTCCACTTTCTTTGGCTACATAAATCAAATTTTAAATATGTTTTTTGTAGGTGACAAAGAAGTGGGACCTTGCTCTATCAAAAGAAACCCCTCAGGAACTTCATGAGGTGAATATTCTATATTCTTAGGTTAAGGGCCTGTTCACATGAACCCGGGGCATAAAGTTCACCTGGGGATATGACTGACCCTCACATGAGTTACTCACATGAGTTACCTCAACCCGGGGGAAAGTTGACCCGGGTCAGAAATACGGCCCCGAGGCAAACAAAACGTTGCCCTGGGGATAGCTTTGATTGCGATTTTGAATTGAAACTAAACGAGAACTTGCCCTGCTTTCCCGGGTTGATTTCCTGCACTCTGTTCACATGATGAAATGTTGCCACGGTGGGGCAGGTCACACGGCTATCGTGGTTGACCCGGGGTAATAAAAAGTTCATGTGAACAACAATTTAGCGTTTGAATTGAACCGCATTATTTCAGACCAAAGGCCGAGGCAACTCGTCAGCCACTCGTCAACTCATTATCCCGGGTTCATGTGAACAGGCCCTTAGTCTTTGAATGGTACAAAACTTCAAAATAGCCTGAAAAATCGGAAACATAGTGAAGTGAAAACATAGATTACTTATTTAAGCTTTTCGTCTGACACTCAACAGAGTAATACGTCTTTTGATGAGGGTTGATTTGATTTTTGCCAATTCGAAATGGAGTTTTGGCTCAGAACAATCTCGAATCAAAAAAATTAAACCCTCATGGATAGATGTATTACTCTGTTGAGTGTCAGACAAAAAGCTTAAGCAATCCATTCTTTCACTTCGCTATGTTTCAGTTTTTTCTGGCTATTCTCAGGTTCATTATCATCATTCAGTGGTGGTTTTAGGTGGGGGCCAGGGGGGAAAGGTAGGTAAAAAGGGCCCTGCAAAATGAAGAAAAAGAAACAAGATAGTATAGAAATATGAAACTCTGTCAAACCACAATGTCTTACCCTTGGCCTTGCCGTCTCTAAAACTGCCATTTCTGTCATCATTAGTTAACCTCAGTAGAGAATACCGAATCAACAATATTACGCCAAGCTTCCCAATCCTTCATAGTCTTCAAAGTTTCCTTTTTCTCTATAGACATGACTATTTCAAAAACAGCAGCACATTTAACTAAGTGCATAGATTGAAGTCCATATCGTTTAGAATCTCTGGCTTATGCATACTTTCTTATTTTTACAGGTTAACTTGTTCAGTAAAAAGAATTACTGTTATCAATCAAGGACCTGTACCCTACAAAGAAATGTTTAACATAGGCCTATGCGATAAAAAGTAAAAGAAAATTACAAGATTAAGATATAAACTAAAAACAGCGAAAAATCCAAGTTTAGCCATGTTCTTGATGTGTATCATTGTCTCTTTTTGGCTATGAAGATTCTTACTATTTTTGTTTGGTCTCACATCTTTCATTTTGATTTCCATTTATTAATCCCATTCATTATCACTTTTTGGCTATGAAGATTCTTACTATTTTTGTTTGGTTTCACATCTTTCATTTTGATTTCCATTTATTAATCCCATGCATTATCACTTTTTGGCTATGAAGATTCTTACTATTTTTGTTTGGTCTCACATCTTTCATTTTGATTTCCATTTATTAATCCCATGCATTATCACTTTTTGGCTATGAAGATTCTTACTATTTTTGTTTGGTTTCACATCTTTCATTTTGATTTCCATTTATTAATCCCATGCATTATCACTTTTTGGCTATGAAGATTCTTACTATTTTTGTTTGGTTTCACATCTTTCATTTTGATTTCCATATATTTATGCCATGCATTATCACTTTTTGGCTATGAAGATTCTTACTATTTTTGTTTGGTTTCACATCTTTCATTTTGATTTCCATTTATTAATCCCATGCATTATCACTTTTTTGCTATGAAGATTCTTACTATTTTTGTTTGGTTTCACATCTTTCATTTTGATTTCCATTTATTAATCCCATGCATTATCACTTTTTTGCTATGAAGATTCTTACTATTTTTGTTTGGTTTCACATCTTTCATTTTGATTTCCATTTATTAATCCCATGCATTATCACTTTTTTGCTATGAAGATTCTTACTATTTTTGTTTGGTTTCACATCTTTCATTTTGATTTCCATATATTTATGCCATGCATTATCACTTTTTGGCTATGAAGATTCTTACTATTTTTGTTTGGTTTCACATCTTTCATTTTGATTTCCATTTATTAATCCCATGCATTATCACTTTTTTGCTATGAAGATTCTTACTATTTTTGTTTGGTTTCACATCTTTCATTTTGATTTCCATTTATTAATCCCATGCATTATCACTTTTTTGCTATGAAGATTCTTACTATTTTTGTTTGGTTTCACATCTTTCATTTTGATTTCCATTTATTAATCCCATGCATTATCACTTTTTTGCTATGAAGATTCTTACTATTTTTGTTTGGTCTCACATCTTTCATTTTGATTTCCATATATTTATGCCATGCATTATCACTTTTTGGCTATGAAGATTCTTACTATTTTTGTTTGGTTTCACATCTTTCATTTTGATTTCCATATATTTATGCCATGCATTATCACTTTTTGGCTATGAAGATTCTTACTATTTTTGTTTGGTTTCACATCTTTCATTTTGATTTCCATATATTTATGCCATGCATTATCACTTTTTGGCTATGAAGATTCTTACTATTTTTGTTTGGTTTCACATCTTTCATTTTGATTTCCATATATTTATGCCATGCATTATCACTTTTTGGCTATGAAGATTCTTACTATTTTTGTTTGGTCTCACATCTTTCATTTTGATTTCCATATATTTATGCCATGCATTATCACTTTTTGGCTATGAAGATTCTTACTATTTTTGTTTGGTTTCACATCTTTCATTTTGATTTCCATATATTTATGCCATAGATGCTAACAGATCAGAAGGGGGCGTGTGATGCCATGATAGATGAGAAGAATCGACTGATCAATGATTTGCAGCAGGTAGTATTTCAAATTACATTTATTTTTATCAATTAATCTTGTGTGTTTTGCCTCAGAAAGTTGAAAAAACTGCGAAACAAAATTTAGAAATATGCAACTTTTATATTTTTTTTTTAGGAACTAAAAGGGAAAGATGACCAATATGTCAAAGATCTAAGAAAACAGGTTTGGATTTTGATTATACGTATCTCGACCAACCTTGGAATCATTTGTGTGCTAAGCAATATTATTTAGATAAAAAGTACTAACTATACGAGAGCTAATTTTAAGTTTATAGAATATTTAGAAGGCTAGACATGAGGAAACTATACTTAACACGTTTCGATAATGATGTCTTCTTCAGTTCAACTATTTCATTCTTCATTCAAAAGTTCAACTGAGATATCATTATCGAAACGTTTTAAAGTATGGTTTGTTCTCGTCTAATCTGATACTGATAGTTGATAGATAACAAGGAAGCAAGGGAGCAAGGAGCCACTTATTTTCATTTTCAACTAATGGAGGCAGCTAAGATGTCTTGCCCTTCCTAGTATCGCATGCCTTTTTGTTTCTCCAGAACAATCACTCTTAACTCTCAACAGCTCTCTGGTACAGCAGCCACTAGAGCTTTTAAACCCGTTGACCACACCTTCTAGCCGCTCTGGTGAAATTTTCCCAAAAGGCCTGATATCGTTCTTGAAGAATGTTGGTTTTCTGCCCTTGACAAAATGTTTCACTGAATATCAAAATGAAAAACCACAACTTCGCCTCTGTACTTCAGCAATCTTCCACCGGGCACAGAATGGCCCACTGAGCCTCCGGAACCAATGTCAAGTCATAGGTCGTGGTTTATTATCCTACTCGGGTCATGAGATCTACTTGGGACAGTGGAGTGAGAAGCCGGTGGTTAAAGTGGCTTGCTATGCGCAGTTGTTGTTAAGTTTGGTCATGTGCGGTCAAAATTAGGATGGGTGACCTTGAAGGTGTTGAGTAAAAACTCACTCCATTAAAGGGATGTCAAAGAAGAGAGGGGTACTGTGTCCCTGCTGGAATAAAAGTATCTGGTCTTTCGTTGGCTTGCACGTTAAACATAAATTAACTTGCTTATTTATCATTTTGTTCAAATCATCAGAAGGGTTACGAATTCCTTTAAGATAAGTCAAGTTGTTTCGGCATTGAATCTAGTTATTTCATCAACCTTTATTAATGTTTCGTCTTTAGGCCGAGGATATTGATCTGATGATCGAGAGAATGGAGGAGCAGGTTAAGACGTTGCTTCGAGCATACCACGAAGAACTTTCACATATTGAGGTGACTATTGTTATGAGGCCGTCCGCATGTATTGCCAACTTTACAAGTTATTTTTAGCACTCACAGTTTGTTTAAGAGATCCTAATGTAGAATAAAACTAAGTATTAAAAGAAAAAAGATCTTGGATATAATGTTTCTTTGGTCATCTATAGAAAAATAGTAGTAAAACCTTTGAATCTCATTTTCTCTGAATATTTATTTTCAACAAATGGTTCGTTTTGTTTTAGAAATCTTTTGACACCGAACGAAGAGAACTAATAGACAGTCACCAGAAACGTTGGGAAAGTCTGATGAGTCAAAGAAACGAAAAGGAGGTAAGTCTCGTATGATGATCACCACTACAACATTGCCAAATCCAGAACCTAGCGAATCGATGGCATAACTACTGGCAGTCATGTCAAAGCTGAAAAACTTCCTGGATCTCAAATAGATGGAATCAAACATATCAGGACCTCACACTACTATATTCAGGTCTGGAATTGCCGAGTGGTTAGATCACTTGACCCTTGTTCGAGGGGTCTTGGAGTCAAAACCACCCTCAGACCTATCATAAAGTGTGAGGAGAGAATTAGCCAGCTCTCTGTAATTCCAGGCAAAAAGGCAAAAGGAATCACGAGGTGTGGTAACATCGAGAGGAAGGACCAGGGTCGCACTGCTCGATTAGTTTACCTATTCAGTGGGCCCTTTTTGCTTAGCACATAAACCCATACCTTGCGAAGATAGTAAGCGTATGTGCTTATCAACTATCGTGCTTGGTATCGTGCCTCTGCTAGAAAGAAGCCTAGCCCTAGACCCAACCCAAACATAAAATGTATCTTTAGCTAGTCCCTTAGTGCATGTCTTCTTTATGAACAAAGCTATTGGTGTTTTCAACCTGAAGTTATCAAACCTTTGCTTAGATGAATATTTAATTTTATTTCTCTTAGGGTGAAAACATGACATTAAGAGAAAAACGAGTGGAAGATTTCGAGAGTCAGTTGCAAACATTGAGAATTCAAGATGCTGAGGAATATAACATGGTCAAAATAAAACTTGAGACTGATGTACAGGTTGGTGAATTTGTGATATTTTATATAGCAGGTTTGTTTCAAGAAATATCTCCAGCGCCACAAATATCTCGATAATCATTATCATGTAATAGCTCAGTAAGGAAACACAGTAATCTGGGGGTAAATCTCCTGGAATACCCCTCCCAAGAATAGGGCCTGAATCCACGTTGTAACGAACCCTGGTCAGAAATAATCTCGATAATCATTATCATGTAATAGCTCAGTGAGGAAACACAGTAATCTCGGGGTAATCTCCTGGAATACTCCTCCCCCAAGAATAGGGCTAGAATCCACGTTAGAGCAAAACCTGGTAACAAGTGACCATGATAACTATAATAAGATGAAATTATAGCTCTTTGTGGAAACAGGGTAATCTGGGAGTGATCTCCTACAAGTCCAGCTCCAAAAAGAGGGCTTAAATCCACGTTAGAACAAGCCCTGTAGTCCATATAATTCCACTTCTTAGCACATCCACTGTTGTCTTTCATATACTTTATGGGCAGCATACCCTGGAATAGTATACCATTTGTGGTCAAGAGCAGAAGAATATCCCCTTTTGCAAGGAAACCAAAACAGTTACAGCACCATCCAGTGCAAGAGACTATTCAAGATATAGTTAAGTAATTACTTTGTTAGTTTCTGGACAAACGATGATAATCATTGAAATCATTAGTTATAAATTATCATCACGATTATAAACGCTTCTTCCTTGTTTAAGACACCGGTTCTGAAACCTGCTGTATAACTCTTCGATACATTCATGCTCTGAAGATCTTTACCTATCAACATTATTCTAATTTGGATTTCCTCTTTTCTGATAATAAAGCGATTATATAATAATATAATTTGTTTAATGTTGGTTTATACAATAGTGCAAGACACTAATTTATACTGACATGCAGCAACCAAAGGATTGCGTTGATTCAGTTATTGCTTACAAAAAGAACATTCGCATTTATTTTCAAGAAGCCAATTTTTAATAAGGTTTTTAAAATGTTTGGTATTTTTGAAATTTTTTATTTCATCAGGTAGAGAATTCCATATCTTTGGTCCCTGATAACATAAAGATTTAATTCCATAGTTAGTTGTTTTCACCTTTAGAATCTTGAGCGGATCAGTAATACGGAGATCATGACTCATTATTTTTGGTGTGAAATAGTCTCTCATGAAAGTAGGATTAAGGTTTCGAAGAGTTTTAAATACTTCCAGAGCAAGGAGTCTTATTGTATGGAGATGAATTGTGGTCTCTTTTGAATTTGATAGAAGAACCTCATATGAAGATGTGTGGTCGGAATAGACTAGTCTTAAAGCTCTCTCATTTATTTTCTCTAGCTTGGCCTGGGTAGTTTTACTGCATGGCATCAATATCAATGGACAGTAGTTGAAATGACATAGTATGAAAGAATTTATTATGGTTTTTATATATTTCAATGAAAGTTGATTTCTTCCAGATTTTGGAGCAGAACTTACAACAAATGAAAGCGACTTATCAACTTAATCAAGAAAAACTCGAATACAACTTTCAGGTACTTTAATTTGTTTAAATCCCTTTTCCAAGATTTGAGGATATTTTTGGCGAAAAGGCAAATGATTTAAAAGTGCAAGAGCTGAAGTAAGATCTGGAGAATAGCCTACACACTCTCTCCTTCGTTATAATTTTGCTTATTTTTTGGAAATGGGAAAATACCCCAAAGATGATGGAAAACAATCCTTGAATAATGGAGAAAATATTAAAAGCTGGCACAAAAAATAGTTTGCCTATATGTTGATCTAAAGGACTACTAGGTACCGTCAACAAATTAGGCACAAGTGATTGTATTAGAATCAGAGCTGTTATAGTTGATAACTTTATAAATTATTTCATCTTTTGAATTATCAATAATATTGTTGCAAAGCGTCTAGTAGTTTCTCATTTAAATACTCTTATACTTTCAAAATTGTTTCCACTTTTAAATCTGAAAGAAGTTAATTGCCGATGAACCCTGATAAATCAGAGAGCCTCATCATAATGCATCCGTCCCATTGATTCAGTTTTGATGTTTTGATTTTATTCATCCTTAGGTTTTGAAAAAGAGAGACGAAGAAAACACGATCACAAAATCACAACAGAAGAGAAAAATCACTAGGTACAGCTAACCACTATATCTCCGTAATTCGTCAATTCTTCACGGTCTTTTCTCAAATGATTGATATATGCCAAATAACCTTCTATCAATCCACGATAAGTGCAGATACTTGTATTCATATGGTCTTTCTTCATGAAACCAACAATCACAAGAATATCATGTGGTAGAGATCATTAACAGTTGTAGAAGATAATGGTAGAATGGGGCTCAAGATACAAAAAGAGGGCCCAAGAAGTTACAAGAACAACAAGCTAGATATAAGTATACTTACCACTTGTAGCCTTCTAGTTATCGCCACCCTAACTGTGCAGCGACTCGTAAACACTTGGGCATGCGATGTACGGTTCATTGTATGCCGAAGTTTTTGAGTTGCTGCACAGCCAGTATGCTGATAACCGGGAAGGCACATTGGCTCTCTTGATCAGTCATGGAATATAATTCTTTCAAATATTTCGAGGTTTTAGGATGTATCTAATTAGGAATTCATGCTTTATGACCGACAAATATGCAGGAATTCGTTATATAAAGAACTTTTTATCACCAAATTTTTCACAATAAGTCAGGGTCATCACAAAGGTTACTGTAGCATGTTCAGTTTAAAACTTTTTTACCTTTTGCTTATATACCTGTAGCTCACTTTCCTTAACTGAAATCTGTACATATGCTTTGACTGAATGAGGGTGATTTTCTTTCAGATTGCAGGATTTGTTAAACAATTTAAAACAGAAGGCTAAAAAGCAAGAGAAGCAATTTAGGTAAGAGTAGACGCCAGTTCAAAAGATTTAACTTATAAGACATTATCTGTAGAAAAGTTTTACACATGGGTCTCTTTTTAGATTTGTTACCTGACTATGGTATATAGGTGTCGTGAAGGGATGAATTGGAAACTAGGATTCGCCTTTTCGTAAACTGAGAAAATGGGATTTGACTTTTGGCACTGCGATTTGAGAATGAAAAAGTAAATTGGTATTAAGCTTATTAAACACACCAATATTGGGAATTTCTCTTTTTTCTCATTGGGTTGATTTTTATTACTTTTGTGCTGTGAATCGGTTTGATTCCCTCCCCATTAAGGACCATCTTTTATTCTGTTCTAGTTATTGGAACACCTTTTGAATCGTGACTGGCACATATATATAGAAGCTCTCCATGATGAGATTAACTGATATTTCTAACAGAGAATAGATCTACACTGAGCTGGAAATGCAGAAGCGTATCAAGTTAAATCTTTGCTTATTCGTTCTGTTTTGAATCTGTGATTCCTGTCATTCATTTCACTTGAGCCCTAACTTAAATTTTTCAGTGATGAAAACCAATCGTTGACTGATGATTTGAAAAGAATAACTGAACAATATAAAGAACTTCAGAAAAAATTCAGGTAAAAGTGCTTCTTTTTTTATTCTATCATGTACCACTTATGTACCACTTGTTTACCACTCATGTATCACTTGTTTACCACTCATGTATCACTTATTTACCACTCAACTTACCATTTGTGTCCCACTCAACTTACCATTTGTGTACCACTCAACTCACCAATGTACCTAAGTCCTTAGACAATGAGAGCAATTTTTCATTGCACTGCAAATGATTATCAATAGTTTTGTTTGGGGTGACTACTTTTTCTTTGTAACCCTATACATTCTTTATCCCTAATTGATGTTATTATCATTATCTAATTATTTACAGGTTGTATTATACATAGCAGTAAACTAATTCAGACCAACTAGTTACAATAAATACTACAGAAAATTAAAAAAGGAAATAGAAAGACAAATAATTGGAGATAATTTGTGAGAATGAGAATGACCCAAGTAGGAATCGAACCCATTACTTTTAGATTGGTACTCGAATGCACTGTCCTTATTGAGTCATTTTCATTCTCACAGATTATCTCTATTGATTTTCAAAATCCTGCTTCTTCTCAAGAAAGACCGATCTGGACCGATGGATCCTCTTTCTTTTTTTATTTTATTACATATTATGATAATATTCATTTCTATTTGATATTTAATTTTCAGACATTTTCAGACAGCTGATGAGAAGAAATTTCATGACATTTGGCTGATGAACGAAGAGAAAGCGAAAAGTTTCGTCCAGGATGTTCTAACACATGATGAAATCATTCACGAGCACCAGCTCGGCTTGCAGTTTCTAAAACCGAATTTGTGAGTAAAAAATATTTGCTTACTCATATAAACTCTATACTACTGTTTTCTCTGAAAATAACTACCATGCACTACATAAGATCACTACGGAATGCGTTAGGTTTGCTGGAGGTAATGCCTCTGGCCTTTTACAGCCTAGCACGTTAAATATAAACTTACTTATTCAATACTCAAACTTGAAAACTTTAAAACTGTAAACTTTAAACCTTAAACTTTAAACTGTAAACTTTAAACCTTAAACTTATACTTATACTTATCATCTATTCTTGAATATGGTATAACTTAAAAACGGTAGGCTCAAAGTTGTTTTTGTCATTTCTGCGATAGATTGTTAAACATAAATACTTGTCATTTAGGGAATTTATGGAAAATACTGGTCCTCTGAAACAAATAATTTCTTACAAGAAACGCAGTGCCGCTCAAGTTGTTGAAGAAATTCTTTCTGGAGGTGTGTTTTCCATTTCATGTTTGATTCACAGAATTCTCATTGTAGTATATTTATAAAGAGGTAGAATATTTGGACTCGGTTTGGCTTTTGGTTTTTCTTTCTTAGTTCCTGAGCATGACGTAGCAGGGTGTTATTTCTTTAGTATACTTCTTGTGACCGAAGACTTTCAAACGAAATCTCCTACCAAAATTTGTCTGCAGCCTAGGAGAAGAATGGTGATGAGAAAATAACACCCTCTGATGTAGAAAACATACGGTCTGTAGAAATCTAAAGCCCTGTTTAAACTGGGAAAATGAATCCATGTGGAACACTATTTCGTTTGCACTACTTAGAGGGAATGTCGGTAACTTCTCTTACCCTTTCTAACATTCCTCATTCTTGATTCCTCGTTTAAGATTCAGCGAGTACCAGGACGTCACTTTCCCAACGATCTGCGGCTGAAACAGCCTCGATAAAGACGAGAGAAACTCGAAAAGTTGTCTTCCAAAATGAGACAAGATCGTCAGAAAAAATCAAAATGATGCTTGAACTGCTATGTGATGAATCGGTAAGATCTTTTATCATTCAAAAAATTTGCAAAGAAGAACTTTCATCCTGCCTAATTATAAAGATGCGTTCATAAGTCTTTACATTTGCTTAGCAGCTCAATGGTTTTTCTTTCTTTGAACGTGCTGCATCTAACTGGATTTCGCCTTCCATTGACCGTTGCAAGATGGCTTTCTGATATGATATGGCTTTTTTGCTAGATCTTCCAGATGTTTATATAGAACAGTCTTTGATCGGTGCTGAACTTGAAGATGGCGGAAAATTGGAAACATAGCAAAACATGATAACTACTAGAGCTCAGGGCATTTTTAAGCATTAGTCATTGGTGGTGCATTTGAAAAAAGGACATTCAAATACGTATCAAAAACACAAACATAACAATAACCTCTCTATAGTTTGCCATGAAAATTAGAGCAAAACGAATTCATATTGATTTATCAGTTTTCATCATGCGAACTGAAATTTTCCATATTTTTTAAAAAAACTTTGTAATACACTAAACTGATGTCTGCTGGCGGTTTGAAATTGATTTAGTTAACTAAAGAATCAAGACTGAAACTCTTTTTCAATTCCTAAAAGATTATCTTCTTCTTTCAGGGTTTTTTGGTAGAATCGAAGCTGATGAAATTACTGGCTCCTCTTGATAAAGACGAACAGTCTTTGATGAAGCTTGATGCCATTTTCAATGTGAGTTTGATTTCTCATCCATTTTTCCAGATTCTAAATTCCACTCCTGTTTTTCTTATTCTCAAGACGTACTGCAGAGGGTTTTAGTACTTTGGAAGATATTTATTGCTGTGGAGGGGATACCTTAAGTACTGTGGAGGGATGAACCATCAGTAATGTGGAGGGATACCTTCAGTACTGTGGAGAATGTTCAGTCCTGTGGAGGGATACCATCGGTACTGTAACGGGATGAACTATCAGTAATGTGGGGGATGCCTTCAGTACTGTGGAGGATATTCAGTACTATAGGAGACACTTTAAGTACATTGGAGGGTGTTCAGTACAATGGAGGGATACCATGATTACTGTGGAGGGATATACTATCAGCAATATGTGGGGATACCATCGGTACTGAAACTATTATGAATACTGAATTTATAACATCCAACGTAGGTTATTTCGTTGTCCAGTACAGTCTGTGATGGGATAACCTCGAAACATGAAGTCGGTTTCTTCTTTATCTTCACGTTGATTTCTTTTACTTCATTGACATGAAAATTGATGTGCTTTGCTGTATTATCCTTATGATGTTTTGAATTTTACAGGCACTTGGTATCGAAACAGAAGACGACATAGATCTCCTCGCCAAGTATTTCTTTCAATCACCTGCAATCTCGGAATCAATCAGAGGCTCTGAATCTAGAAATGAATCCGAGGCTTCTTCCCAAAGCGGAAAGAATGCAGACGATGATTCTGTGGAGGAGGGACCCTTGCAAGCCGGTGGTGAGTTTTCTTGCGACCCCCTTTCATAGGTTGCTACAGTATGAAGTGTCCTTGATTTATAAGCTTATAAGTTGGACCAAGGAACTTAGAATGGATGTAAAGAATTTGGGACAAGAAAATATAGGGTATTGTTGGTAGTAGATAGGCCTATTAGATACAGAATTGAATTCTCTATCAGTTGAGGTATGGGAAAAGTTTTAGGATGAATATGAAAATACAGATCTACTCGTTAGTGAGGTGATAGTAAAGACTCACCGAATCGTCCATGCGCGTTGGGGTCTGGGTTACGTTTGGATGTTTTGTTATAGATGTCATGTTATAGGCCTATATAGATCGCACCAATGTCGATTTGTGCCTTAAGTATTCATTCTACAAACGTATCCCACCTCTCAAACGATAATAGGCCTATTTACTACCACATATACCCTGTATTTTCTTGCCCCGAATTCTCGAAATCCGCCAACCTTGTAATTTGGACAGTGAGTGAGTGATTTTCCATTAAGCGTGTAAGCCTGAGTAAAGCTGGACTTTGCTTCTAGTAGGCATAACTATAGTAGAAGGTCTTAGTATGTTCATTGCCATCATTAGTGCCACAGAAATCTTCAAAGCACTAGACAATCGATTTTGAATTTCACCCACGGTGGTTCAGAACCCAAGCCAGCTAGTTTAATTCAAAGCCCATAAATCAAGAACTTCAGCTTCAGGACTTGGGGCAGTTAGCAACATATTTTTGTCAAACTCTCCCATAAATTTCCTTTCTTTATTTCATAGAGACGCTTATTCATCCAAACGATGTTCTTGGAACTCTGAGAAATTTTATTGAAGATCACAGGGAGCCACAGAGGTAAAATTCGAAATCGACAACTTATCTTTTATACTCATACTATTTTTGTGCTGGTACAACTTATAGCTAAATTCTTTTTTGAATGTATAGTCTTGGAAATGAGATAATAGGAGAACTCTGAGGAACGTCTGTGCAGTTCTGTGGAGGGTGTTTAGTGCTGTTGAAGTTTGGGATATCATCAGTACATTGGAGGGTGTCCGGTACAGTGGAGAGATACCATCAGTACGGTGTGTGTGTGGGGGGCTTATCATTAGTACTGTGGAGAGTATTTAGTACTGTGAGGGGATATCATCAATATCATGGATGGAGGTGATATGCGAAAAGAGTAGAGTAAAAATCGACGGAACGCGTGAAGCCTCGTGGAAGGTCTCGCTGTGTGTGTTTAACAAAAAAAAATGTTATGTGCTTGTGGTTTCCCTCCACAGTAAAGAACATCCTCCACAGTACTTAAGTATGATATGTAATAAGTATAGTATAAGTATAAGTATCACCCACAGTGCTGATGATATTCCCCACGTAGTACTGATCCTTCTCCACAGTACTGCACAGACGTTCCCTAGGATGAAGAGAAATATTTCAGTCACTCGACCTTTTGTGCAGAGAAAGATTTACAACATTTTTGAACTCTACTTGAAATCACAAATATTGAATTGATGAATAAAAGTTTGAATTATTTGTGTTTTATGCAGGGAAACCAGAAGGACTAGTTTCAGATTAGGTGATGGACCAGTCAGAGATGATAGGTAAGAATGAAGTATTTGTAAAAATTTGCCTTCTCAAATGTTTTCATTTCTTTTATGATCCGATATAGTTTAAAATGAACTGATATATACCAACAATTTACAATATTAAAAACTAAATAGTAGTTAGCTAAGTTGAACCGATGTAGCGAATGAAACAACTGCACCCCTCAAACCACCAATGACTTATCAATGAACAACACATGGTTTGAGAACGAGTTAAGAAAGGCACTATGTAGATGCATTTACTCTGAGAAAGAATCAGTCTAGCAGAACACAACATTGAACTTTTTCGTTGCGTTATGTTTTAGTCAAGATGAAGAGTATTGGAATATGTTTGGAGGTGTGATTGATGAGAAGAAAGAACGTCTTTGGGATGCACTGATCAAGGGCTTCGAGCAATACAGCAATACTCTCACAGAAAGAGCCAAACTCATACAAACTACAGATGCATTGCGACAACAAGTAAGTGTCTATCTTTGGCTTCTTTGGTCATCAAGAGTTGCTTTTGGCTTATCGTTGAAGCCAAAGTGCTTAAGCAATATCAAAATCAATTCCCTAGATTCTCAAGAAAAATGTAGTATAGAATGTTTTAGTCATCTGATTTCATTATTTTTCATTCTATCGTTGTTTGCACTTTAACCCTTTAAGCTGATAAATGAAGTTGCTATAATACCTCATATTTAAAGTACATTTAAAAAGAGTAGAATTAAAGAGAATATATAACATTGATGTCAAAATACAGTAATGTGCTACTCTATCAAGGGTTTGTGTTTGAGTTTATCGGTTTGAAAGATATAGTCTGTAACATGATTTGAAAAGATTGATAGAATATGTCTCTCAAATATCAATTTAGGGATATCGTTCAAGTTTTCGACACCAGAGTAATAATAGCTTCCTTTCGAATATTCTAATTTGACGCTAGGGATCTGCAGACATCCACGGAACGACCTCTCGTTTTATATTCCGTTGCTTGGGATCTTTTGAGGATCTTTTGGTGAATCTGGAGGGCACCGATTTCTTGATATTTTGTATGTCGTCACTCCTTGCCAGTATAAGGAGCATACAAAATGATTCTGATTCAAACATGAAACTTCGATTAACAACTTAAATACCTTTCATCTCATTTCGGTAAGATAGTATAGACACTACTAGAGTATTTTTAACGGTAGATGTCGGTTATTTCGTCGCTGTTATCTGGATTTGTCTTTGTTGTGATTAATTGCAATCAAACACAATTTATTCTTTCAGAATTCGGAGCTGCGAATGTTGCTTCACCAGTACATCAATTCCAGGGTGAGTCTTAGTTCTACTGATCTTATTCTCTTAGCCTCTTACTTTTGGTTAAGCCGAGAGAATGCAGTACTCCAACAGTATAGGTTCTCAAGAAATGGTTTAAGTTAAAACGTTTTAAGGTTTGGATAGTCGAGATTTAGATCACCGAGGACTTGAAGGTCCTGAAGGGGTTGTACTGACTCCAATTCCCAGTACTGAAGTATTTAAAATTCCCAATGCCATGAGGAGCATAGAGAAATTCCCATTATTAACGTGTTTAACAATCCCAATCCCAATCTACTTGCAAATGCCGAATTTACAAACCATATATAGCACAACTACATTAACTAACAGAATTAAAGTGACTGACTCCTAACTGACTCATCTTTAATCTTAACTTTCTTACTTTTCGTTAAATTTTATTTCGTTTCATTTTAAATAGATGATTATATATTTAGTTGATTTAAAGCAATTTCCAATTTTCAATTAAAAAAAGTCCCAAGATGTCTAATCCCAAAAAAATTCCCAAAATCCCGTTTTCCCATTTGATAAAAAGGCAAAATCCAGTTCCCAAATTACCCTTTCCTGAACCTCTTACTTCGCTTTGAATTTTATCATCAAATGTCTATACGAAAATGTTTCTTCCTTTCAGATCAACCAAGAACTAGAGATACCCCCAACGAAAGTCCTTCAAATTGACAATCAATAAACTCAAGCAAAAATGTGAATTTGTATATTAGATTTTTCGTATCTTAATTTATTCTACCATAATCAAAATAGTTCAATATCTCAACCAAATAACTGATGATGAAAGAAAAAAAAACACGAATGAAGTTTTTCTAGTGTTTGATATACTTTTCTGATAATGGCTAATCAAACCTGGTACAGTAAAAGCTTGTTTAGTCTGTGTACGTCATAAAATATTTGTTATTCTTCATGACTTTGGAATCCTAACGCAAAGTATCAGACCCTCTCAAAGAAATTTAAGATTCCCTGAAAGGATGTGGTACGGAGGGAAAACTCGAGTGGAACGTACCAATCCTGGAAATGGTGCCCGATATACGCCAAATTTAGAGCGATTGCATGCAAGAATTGATACTCAAAAAACAGGCTGATTGTCCATTTTAGTATGTCCATTTTAGATTGTCCATTTTATTGACGATATTCATAATATTTCATAATTCATGATAGGACAAAGAAGGGTAATGGTAATGTACATGAAAAAAAAGAAAATGACAAATTTTCTATTTTTCCAATTAAGCAAAAAAGTATGGCAAATGAAATAACCAAAAGGGCATCTATGAAAATGAGGGAAAATCAATCGATATCAATCCCAATGCAGTCGAATCACGTGGTTTGTGGATTCCCTCCTTATCGTGAATCTGACATTGCTACTGATATAGGGAGTTCTTCTTCATTTGGGAAACAAAAAGTATGTAGGAAGAAGAGATGTCGTCAACTCTTTTTATCCTGTTGAATTCTATTGACAGCTTTTTTGAAATTATTCTTAAGGATTGGTAGTGTGTGCCAGTTCCATTGTAGAAAATTTGATCATGTCAACGATTTAGTTTGTTTCTACTCTTCGCATTGCCGACAGCCTGCGGTTCGTCAGGAATTTTTAGGAGAATACTTTCTCTTATGATTTCTGTTATCATTTTCAGGAGAACATTAAAAAGTTTAGGACCATAGATCGAGAAACTAGCATCTTTATGTCGTTGGATAGTTGTGGACTGACCACGGACCGTATCCACTTTGCATTTCTTCCAGCCGTACGTGTTGATACCAATGAATAGAGTCGTTCATGTTCGGCACAATATTTTCGATTGTTTTACAAAAATGTATGATCTGTAACTCTCTCTTCTTCATTGGGTGGAGTAAAGATTAAGCCCTTTAGGATCCTTGTCGTGAATCTGATGCTGTCGCTGATAAAAATGCTACTACGGTTGGGGAAAAAATAGCTTATGCATTTTATCTCTTTCATGTATTTAGATTAAAAAGATGTCATTAGAAATAATCTCTTCTCATGACTTAAATGCGGGTTCTTAAATGATGCTGCGAGTTACCTGTGGGTTTCTTTCATTACGGAAAGACATACAACAACATTAACAACAACAACAACATCGTACGAAAAAGCTGAATCAAATATTAGACTGCTGTGTCTGTTGACCAAGCTGCGTTTCGACTACACGACATACGCAAGTCTACGTTTTCATTTAACTGATAGAAAGTTCACAATTTAGTTTATCAACATTAAAGCACCAAGTAAAAAGCCTGGCTGATCCTACAGCAAGCTTACGGCAAAGATGGCTGAGGAAGCGAAGGAAGGAGCTGGGCCTACTCCTGAAGTTCCTCCTTCACACAGCATGAAAACAGATGCGAATGAAATGAGCTTTCCGCAAGCAACGAAACCCAAGTACATAGATGATATCAGTTTATACATGGCGTGGCATAATTGGTATTTAGCTGAACAGAATAGATTCTTAACGAGTTTTTCGATGTTTGAATTTTCTCAAAATCAAGTTTTGCTTCAACAACTGCAACAAACTCAAACAGCCCCACGAGTCACAACGGCGAATACTGTACATACTGCGCATACCACAAATGGTAAGTTTTGCTGTGCAGGAACACATGCTTGTGCTTGCAACTACACTTGCACCATTTTTCTTTTTATCAAAGAGCCCATTTTTTCTCAAGGCCTTGAGAAGATGCATCATGATTTCATGTCCAGTTTTGATCTTGCACATATATACCAGACTGCATTCTTTGTTTTTAACGCGGAAACATAAATTTTGGCAAAACTTTGGCGCGGATGAGATTTCAAAATTGCTTGCCTATTTTGCAAAAATGCTATAGTGTAAAACCTTTAAACACTAAGAATTGTTGATTTTTCAGGCTTTTCTGATCTTTTTGGCATCAATTTCCAAATTTGTGTCAAGATAAGTTGCAAAATCTGTTTTGACCTTACTAATCTTTGCAGATCTCTAGCTTCAGAAATTAATTGCGCGGATGACTTTATCAGGACTCAAAGTTGCGCGGAGAATATATTCTCTGCGCATGACATAAAATGCAGTCCGGCCAATTTTTATTTTATAAGAAACCTACCTCAAGGCCTAGTACCAAAAGTTCCTTAGATATTCTATTGTTCTCCATTGTTACAGGAAATAATAGAACAAAAGAATCCATTGTATTTTACAAAAAATCCTAGTTCTAGTCTAGGTTCCTTATAAACAGTTCCTTATAAGAAAAAAAAGCGTATATTCTTGGGAAGAAGCAGGATTTTGAAAATAGCAATTGCAATGACTTGTGTGAAGGAAAATGACTTGAGAGGACTTGAACCCACAACCTCTTGATCGGTACTCTAGAGCTCTATTCCATCTGGGCATTAAGAAAACATTGCCTTTTAACTTACACATGCATTGTGTCACAACTTACTAAATTCAGAGTTGAAGGAACATATCTGGGCTCTTTGATAACGCGGCTTGAATTTTTCCCGTTCTTCGGGTTTGGGTCTCTGGTTCAGGTTTTGGACTCAGGTTTGGGATTCTTCTGTCTGTTTGTGTGACCACATCAAGCAGCAACAGCAACAGCTCCAAATCCCAAACCTGAAACTCGGAAAACAGTCACACGGTTGATAACTACGGACGGCAGAGGATCTGCCGGAGGACATCTTTCTCACAAATTATCTTGTGTATATCATATATTCCCTTATAATGAAATAAAAACTTTGTCCAGTGCTTAAAGTTTCTTAAAATGTTTGAAATTGAGTACTCAAAGATTTTAACAGTTTTCAATGATTTTGATAATTTTTGTTCATTTCAGTTGAAGTCAAGTTGGCCTCATTCAAAAGAAGATTGGCTGCGGAATTCATTGATTTTTTCTTTCTGCTATTCATCAAATTATTTGTCATCTCATATGTGTGAGTATACAACTCTAAATTCACTTCAAGGCACTGTGTCACTGTGCCAATTTTCAAAAATTCAATCAGAGTAGGACAGCAATATGAACTTAAGAAATGTTATGCCCAGACTCAGAGAAGAAAAAGATCATGGCTAATCAGGAGAGGTGAATGATTGTTATTGTGCAGAGACAACCAGTCATCAGATTACTGAAAGAGTCCTTCCAAAGTCAACTTGTATCTACGCTATTTGGGTTTTGATGTAGGTAGATTCCAGAATAAAGTGAAATTTTGACTGTTCTCTGCGGAGGATGCACAACTAGAATCGTCCATGTCTCAACACCTTATAAGTCAAAGATTGTGGATTGTAAACATTCTAGGTTTTTGAGGGTATGCCTTTGATGGTTTTTCAAGTTTCAGGCTACATTATCACTGGAGAGACTAGTTCCAGCACCTCAATTTTTTCCACTCTCTTATTTTTAGAAAAAAAGGGTACGTAGAGGAATGTTTTAATCCAGGAATCTATTTTGTAGGTTTGGAGACCAATATTACAGTCATCTCCAGTATGTGTTGGTGATTGATGAAAATACGACACTAGAAGACCTGCAGATGACTCTTGTTCAAGCTCTACTCTTCAGGGTGGTTGCCATCGCTTATGAGGTAAGGATTCATGAACTTGAAATACTAAGCCTAGTTTTGATTGAGCAGTTAATAGTTGACTGACAACATTTGTTACAATACTATCTTTGTAAGTAATTGGTTTATAGTCCAAAGCACAAAGGGCTCGCTGAATAGGTAGACTTCCTCTCAATATTGTCACATTGAGTAATATCTGTTGCACTTTAGTTTCGGACAGCAGAGTGATGACAAATACTCTCCACACACCTAGTGTTACTGGCCTGGAGATGGGCTCTTAACAAAACAATAATACAATAGCAGAACAGATGTTTTTCGTAAAAATGTTGCTTATTATCAAAACAGAACTAATTAAAAATTATGTGATTAACTTTTCTCTTTCTATGCTTGACATTTTGATCAAATTCATTTGCAGGGGTACTGCCTAAGTGGAACATTGCCGTTCTCTAATGGTGCAACAGTTGGCAAAAGAATACTTGGACTGGAAGCAATTAGATGTGGAATAGTCGAGGACGTTGATGCTCTAGAAGATAGAATTAGAGTTTTTCCAGGAGGACCTATTGGAGTTTCAAGGTAAGAATGAATTTATAGTTGTCTTTAAACTGGCATTGAAGTGAGTTTAGTCTCAATTAATCAAACTGGAAACTTCTAACGTACAAATTTGTAGTCAACAATGTAAGAGATATACTTAAAGCATTTTCACCTGGTACCTATTCAACAAGGTTAAACTCCCAAAACGGAACAAAATCAAAACATAACCACTCTTTAAACATTGGTGTGGATCAAAATTGAAAATTAGGTAACAATGTCCAAGTTTATCTGTCGTAAGGGGGGGTAGGCTAGAAATCTTGTGAAGTATAACGGGGATCACATGAACAGAAGAAAACAATGCAAAATTGTATCAAGTCATGCAAGTAATTTGCTAGAAGAGTTGAATGAGAGAGCACACTAACAAAAAGGGGCCACGAAAATTAGTTTTCCCCGATTTTCATCACAAAATATATGATGAAACATTATGACTATGATGAAACTGTTTCTTCAATCTCAAATCACTCACTATAGATACCAAGGTTAAAATTTCAGCATGAAAACTGTAACCAAAATTCTGGACAAGACGAGTGGGGTTTCTTCCACATCCTGTTAATGGGGGGTTAACTACTATCCTAAAATCGGCTTTCTTTTGCAGAATCATTTATTTAACTTCCTTAACAATCACATTCTTTTTCAGATCAATGATTCGAGCACTGTTGAAGAATGTTATCCTCTCACTCTTTTTCCCTATGCTTCTTCCATTCCAAGTTCTCTGCAGCCACAAACGACTCATCTACGAACTAGCAGCAGATACCATTGTCATCAAAAAAGAGTAAGACCTAAACAAATTCAATATAATAATTTCTGTTAAAAAATATTTTATTTCCTAGCTTTCTTTGTAAGTAGTGCTAAGGGAAGCTGGCTTATCTAAAAATTAATAAATTGCATGCAAAATTTTAGTCTAGACGCCTGGGGTTTTATGGTGTTGCTAAAAAGGGGGTGGATGTTTCTTGGGCCCATCCAAACACGCTTTTCAAGAAAACTATGCTTATTACATTTTAAATATATGATCAATTTCTTAGGTAGAAAATTACTAACATTAAAGTCTTACTGTCGCTGTAAGTAGCCTACGCTGAATTATTGGCTGCCAATAATTCATTTCACAAACCAAGCGTGAGCATGAGGATTGAGGATGAGGAGGTGTTATTTGATCTTGTATCAGAAAAAAGAATATATAGCAAAACAGAAACAGATAACAGAATATACCTACAAGAAAAATCAAAGGGCCGGGTCGGCCTAAATAAAATAGGTGCCAAAAATTTGGGAAAAAGATCAGGCCTTGAACTAACTCTATCTGTATCTAGATGAATAATAATTATACATTATATACTCACTTTTCCAATGAATTTAAAATTCTCACTCAAATCTGCAAGAGTTTTCGCATTCACGTTCCCAGGAATAAACTCCTGGTCCTCTTTGAGTAGAAAATTTAAATAAAAATTGTCCTCTTAATCCATTTCGATAACAAAAGTCTTGCTCTTCTGTGTTTGCGATTGTGACCGTTACTAACGGCTTCTTGTAACAATAGCAAAACGAGATCTTTTATCATTCAAAAAGTTTGGAAAGAAGAACTTTCATCCTGCTTGATTGTAAAGATGCGTTCACAAGTTTTTACGTCTGCTTAGCAGCTCAGTGCTTTTTCTTTCTCTGAATGTGCTGCATCTTAACTGGATTTCGACTTCTATTTACCGTTGCGTTGCAAGATGGCTTTCTGATATGATATGGCTTTTTGCTAGATCTTCCAGATGTTTATATAGAACAGTCTTTGATCGGTGCTGAACTTGAAGATGGCGGGAAAATCGGAAACATAGCAAAACATGATGACTACTAGAGCTCAGGGCATTTTTAAGCATTTGTCATTGGTGGGGCATTTGAAAAAAGGACACTCAAATACGTATCAAAAACACAAACATAACAATAACCTCTCTATAGTTTGCCATGAAAATTAGAGCAAAACGAATTCATATTGATTTATCAGTTTTCATCATGCGAACTGAAATTTTCCATATTTTTTAAAAAAACTTTGTAATACACTAAACTAATGTCTGCTGGCGGTTTGAAATTGATTTAGTTAACTAAAGAATCAAGACTGAAACTCTTTTTCAATTCCTAAAAGATTATCTTCTTCTTTCAGGGTTTTTTGGTAGAATCGAAGCTGATGAAATTACTGGCTCCTCTTGATAAAGACGAACAGTCTTTGATGAAGCTTGATGCCATTTTCAATGTGAGTTTGATTTCTCATCCATTTTTCCAGATTCTAAATTCCACTCCTATTTTTCTTATTCTCAAGACGTACTGCAGAGGGTTTTAGTACTTTGGAAGATATTTATTGCTGTGGAGGGATACCTTAAGTACTGCGGAGGGATGAACCATCAGTAATGTGGAGGGATACCTTCAGTACTGTGGAGAATGTTCAGTCCTGTGGAGGGATACCATCGGTACTGTAACGGGATGAACTATCAGTAATGTGGGGGATGCCTTCAGTACTGTGGAGGATATTCAGTACTATAGGAGACACTTTAAGTACATTGGAGGGTGTTCAGTACAATGGAGGGATACCCTGATTACTGTGGAGGGATATACTATCAGCAATATGTGGGGATACCATCGGTACTGAAACTATTATGAATACTGAATTTATAACATCCAACGTAGGTTATTTCGTTGTCCAGTACAGTCTGTGATGGGATAACCTCGAAACATGAAGTCGGTTTCTTCTTTATCTTCACGTTGATTTCTTTTACTTCATTGACATGAAAATTGATGTGCTTTGCTGTATTATCCTTATGATGTTTTGAATTTTACAGGCACTTGGTATCGAAACAGAAGACGACATAGATCTCCTCGCCAAGTATTTCTTTCAATCACCTGCAATCTCGGAATCAATCAGAGGCTCTGAATCTAGAAATGAATCCAAGGCTTCTTCCCAAAGCGGAAAGAATGCAGACGATGATTCTGTGGAGGAGGGACCCTTGCAAGCCGGTGGTGAGTTTTCTTGCGACCCCCTTTCATAGGTTGCTACAGTGTGAAGTGTCCTTGATTTATAAGCTTATAAGTTGGACCAAGGAACTTAGAATGGATGTAAAGAATTTGGGACAAGAAAATATAGGGTATTGTTGGTAGTAGATAGGCCTATTAGATACAGAATTGAATTCTCTATCAGTTGAGGTATGGGAAAAGTTTTAGGATGAATATGAAAACACAGATCCACTCGTTAGGAAGGTGATAGTAAAGACCCACCGAATCGTCCATGCGCGTTGGGGTCTGGGTTACGTTTGGATGTTTTGTTATAGATGTCATGTTATAGGCCTATATAGATCGCACCAATGTCGATTTGTGCCTTAAGTATTCATTCTACAAACGTATCCCACCTCTCAAATGATAATAGGCCTATTTACTACCACATATACCCTGTATTTTCTTGCCCCGAATTCTCGAAATCCGCCAACCTTGTAATTTGGACAATGAGTGAGTGATTTCCATTAAGCGTGTAAGCCTGAGTAAAGCTGGGCTTTGCTTCTAGTAGGCATAACTATAGTAGAAGGTCTTAGTATGTTCATTGCCATCATTAGTGCCACAGAAATCTTCAAAGCACTAGACAATCGATTTTGAATTTGACCCACGGTGGTTCAGAACCCAAGCCAGCTAGTTTAATTCAAAGCCCATAAATCAAGAACTTCAGCTTCAGGACTTGGGGCAGTTAGCAACATATTTTTGTCAAACTCTCCCATAAATTTCCTTTCTTTATTTCATAGAGACGCTTATTCATCCAAACGATGTTCTTGGAACTCTGAGAAATTTTATTGAAGATCACAGGGAGCCACAGAGGTAAAATTCGAAATCGATAACTTATCTTTTATACTCATACTATTTTTGTGCTGGTACAACTTATAGCTAAATTCTTTTTTGAATGTATAGTCTTGGAAATGAGATAATAGGAGAACTCTGAGGAACGTCTGTGCAGTTCTGTGGAGGGTGTTTAGTGCTGTTGAAGTTTGGGATATCATCAATACATTGGAGGGTGTCCGGTACAGTGGAGAGGTACCATCAGTACGGTGTGTGTGTGGGGGGCTTATCATTAGTACTGTGGAGAGTATTTAGTACTGTGAGGGGATATCATCAATATCATGGATGGAGGTGATATGCGAAAAGAGTAGAGTAAAAATCGACGGAACGCGTGAAGCCTCGTGGAAGGTCTCGCTGTGTGTGTTTAACAAAAAAAAAAATGTTAAGTGCTTGTGGTTTCCCTCCACAGTAAAGAACATCCTCCACAGTACTTAAGTATGATATGTAATTAGTATAGTATAAGTATAAGTATGAGTGCTGATGATATTCCCACACAGTACTGAACATCCTCCACAGTACTTATAATATCCCCCACAGTGCTGATGATATTCCCACACAGTACTGAACATCCTCCACAGTACTTATAATATCCCCCATAGTGCTGATGATATTCCCCACACAGTACTGAACATCCTCCACAGTACTTATAGTATCCGCCACAGTGCTGATGATATTCCCCACACAGCACTGAACATCCTCCACAGTACTTAGTATCACCCACAGTGCTGATGATATTCCCCACGTAGTACTGATCCTTCTCCACAGTACTGCACAGACGTTCCCTAGGATGAAGAGAAATATTTCAGTCACTCGACCTTTTGTGCCGTGAAAGATTTGCAACTTTTTTGAACTCTACTTGAAATCACAAATATTGAATTGATGAATAAAAGTATGAAATATTTGTGTTTTATGCAGGGAAACCAGAAGAACTAGTTTCAGATTAGGTGATGGACCAGTCAGAGATGATAGGTAAGAATGAAGTATTTGTAAAAAATTGCCTTCTCAAATGTTTTCATTTCTTTTATGATCCAATATAGTTTAAAATGAACTGATATATACCAACAATTTACAATATTAAAAACTAAATAGTAGCTAGCTAAGTTGAACCGATGTAGTGAATGAAACAACTGCACCCCTCAAACCACCAATGACTTATCAATGAACAACACATGGTTTGAGAACGAGTTAAGAAAGGCACTATGTAGATGCATTTACTCTGAGAAAGAATCAGTCTAGCAGAACACAACATTGAACTTTTTCGTTGCGTCATGTTTTAGTCAAGATGAAGAGTATTGGAATATGTTTGGAGGTGTGATTGATGAGAAGAAAGAACGCCTTTGGGATGCACTGATCAACGGCTTCGAGCAATACAGCAATACTCTCACAGAAAGAGCCAAACTCATACAAACTACAGATGCATTGCGACAACAAGTAAGTGTCTATCTTTGGCTTCTTTGGTCATCAAGAGTTGCTTTTGGCTTATCGTAGAAGCCAAAGTGCTTAAGCTTAAGCGATATCAAAATCAATTCCCTAGATTCTCAAGAAAAATGTAGTATAGAATGTTTTAGTCATCTGATTTCATAATTTTTCACTCTATCATTGTTTGCACTTAAACCCTTTCAGCTCATAAATGAAGTTGCTATGATACTTAATATTTAAAATACATTTAAAAAGAGTAAAACTAAAGATAATATATAACATTGATGTCAGAATACAGTAATGTGCTGCTCTATGAAGGGTTTGTGTTTTCGTTTATCGGTTCGAAAGATGTTGTCTGTAACATGAATTGAAAAGATTGATAGAATATGTCTCTCAAATATCAATTTAGGGATATCGTTCAAGTTTTCGACACCAGAGTAATAATAGCTTCCTTTCGAATATTCTAATTTGACACTAGGGATCTGCAGACATCCACGGAACGACCTCTCGTTTTATATTCCGTTGCTTGGGATCTTTTGAGGATCTTTTGGTGAATCTGGAGGGCACCGATTTCTTGATATTTTGTATGTCGTCTCTCCTTGCCAGTATAAGGAGCATACAAAATGATTCTGATTCAAACATGAAACTTCGATTAACAACTTAAATACCTTTCATCTCATTTCGGTAAGATAGTATAGACACTACTAGAGTATTTTTAACGGTAGATGTCGGTTATTTCGTCGCTGTTATCTGGATTTGTCTTTGTTGTGATTAATTGCAATCAAACACAATTTTTTCTTTCAGAATTCCGAGCTGCGAATGTTGCTTCACCAGTACATCAATTCCAGGGTGAGTCTTAGTTCTACTGATCTCATTTTCTTAGCTTCTTACTTTTGGTTAAGCCGAGAGAATGCAGTACTCCAACAGTATAGGTTCTCAAGAAATGGTTTAAGTTAAAACGTTTTAAGGTTTGGATAGTCGAGATTTAGATCACCGAGGACTTGAGGGTCCTGAAGGGGTTGTACTGATTCCCATTCCCAGCACTGAAGTATTTAAAATTCCCAATGCCATGAGGAGAATAGAGAAATTCCCATTATTAATGTGTTTAACAATCCCAATCCCAATCTACTTGCAAATGCCGAATTTACAAACCATATATAGCACAACTACATTAACTAACAGAATTAAAGTGACTGACTCCTAACTGACTCATCTTTAATCTTAACTTTCTTACTTTTCGTTAAATTTTATTTCGTTTCATTTTAAATAGATGATTATATATTTAGTTGATTTAAAGCAATTTCCAATTTTCAATTAAAAAAAGTCCCAAGATGTCTAATCCCAAAAAAATTCCCAAAATCCCGTTTTCCCATTTGATAAAAAGGCAAAATCCAGTTCCCAAATTACCCTTTCCTGAACCTCTTACTTCGTCTTGAATTTTATCATCAAATGTCTATACGAAAATGTTTCTTCCTTTCAGATCAACCAAGAACTAGAGATACCCCCAACGAAAGTCCTTCAAATTGACAATCAATAAACTCAAGCAAAAATGTGAATTTGTATATTAGATTTTTCGTATCTTAATTTATTCTACCATAATCAAAATAGTTCAATATCTCAACCAAATAACTGATGATGAAAGACAAAAAAACACGAATGAAGTTTTTCTAGTGTTTGATATACTTTTCTGATAATGGCTAATCAAACCTGGTACAGTAAAAGCTTGTTTAGTCTGGGTACGTCATAAAATATTTGTTATTCTTCATGACTTTGGAATCCTAACGCAAAGTATCAGACCCTCTCAAAGAAATTTAAGATTCCCTGAAAGGATGTGGTACGGAGGGAAAACTCGAGTGGAACGTACCAATCCTGGAAATGGTGCCCGATATACGCCAAATTTAGAGCGATTGCATGCAAGAATTGATACTCAAAAAACAGGCTGATTGTCCATTTTAGTATGTCCATTTTAGATTGTCCATTTTATTGACGATATTCATAATATTTCATAATTCATGATAGGACAAAGAAGGGTAATGGTAATGTACATGAAAAAAAAGAAAATGACAAATTTTCTATTTTTCCAATTAAGCAAAAAAGTATGGCAAATGAAATAACCAAAAGGGCATCTATGAAAATGAGGGAAAATCAATCGATATCAATCCCAATGCAGTCGAATCACGTGGTTTGTGGATTCCCTCCTTATCGTGAATCTGACATTGCTACTGATATAGGGAGTTCTTCTTCATTTGGGAAACAAAAAGTATGTAGGAAGAAGAGATGTCGTCAACTCTTTTTATCCTGTTGAATTCTATTGACAGCTTTTTTGAAATTATTCTTAAGGATTGGTAGTGTGTGCCAGTTCCATTGTAGAAAATTTGATCATGTCAACGATTTAGTTTGTTTCTACTCTTCGCATTGCCGACAGCCTGCGGTTCGTCAGGAATTTTTAGGAGAATACTTTCTCTTATGATTTCTGTTATCATTTTCAGGAGAACATTAAAAAGTTTAGGACCATAGATCGAGAAACTAGCATCTTTATGTCGTTGGATAGTTGTGGACTGACCACGGACCGTATCCACTTTGCATTTCTTCCAGCCGTACGTGTTGATACCAATGAATAGAGTCGTTCATGTTCGGCACAATATTTTCGATTGTTTTACAAAAATGTATGATCTGTAACTCTCTCTTCTTCATTGGGTGGAGTAAAGATTAAGCCCTTTAGGATCCTTGTCGTGAATCTGATGCTGTCGCTGATAAAAATGCTACTACGGTTGGGGAAAAAATAGCTTATGCATTTTATCTCTTTCATGTATTTAGATTAAAAAGATGTCATTAGAAATAATCTCTTCTCATGACTTAAATGCGGGTTCTTAAATGATGCTGCGAGTTACCTGTGGGTTTCTTTCATTACGGAAAGACATACAACAACATTAACAACAACAACAACATCGTACGAAAAAGCTGAATCAAATATTAGACTGCTGTGTCTGTTGACCAAGCTGCGTTTCGACTACACGACATACGCAAGTCTACGTTTTCATTTAACTGATAGAAAGTTCACAATTTAGTTTATCAACATTAAAGCACCAAGTAAAAAGCCTGGCTGATCCTACAGCAAGCTTACGGCAAAGATGGCTGAGGAAGCGAAGGAAGGAGCTGGGCCTACTCCTGAAGTTCCTCCTTCACACAGCATGAAAACAGATGCGAATGAAATGAGCTTTCCGCAAGCAACGAAACCCAAGTACATAGATGATATCAGTTTATACATGGCGTGGCATAATTGGTATTTAGCTGAACAGAATAGATTCTTAACGAGTTTTTCGATGTTTGAATTTTCTCAAAATCAAGTTTTGCTTCAACAACTGCAACAAACTCAAACAGCCCCACGAGTCACAACGGCGAATACTGTACATACTGCGCATACCACAAATGGTAAGTTTTGCTGTGCAGGAACACATGCTTGTGCTTGCAACTACACTTGCACCATTTTTCTTTTTATCAAAGAGCCCATTTTTTCTCAAGGCCTTGAGAAGATGCATCATGATTTCATGTCCAGTTTTGATCTTGCACATATATACCAGACTGCATTCTTTGTTTTTAACGCGGAGAACATAAATTTTGGCAAAACTTTGGCGCGGATGAGATTTCAAAATTGCTTGCCTATTTTGCAAAAATGCTATAGTGTAAAACCTTTAAACACTAAGAATTGTTGATTTTTCAGGCTTTTCTGATCTTTTTGGCATCAATTTCCAAATTTGTGTCAAGATAAGTTGCAAAATCTGTTTTGACCTTACTAATCTTTGCAGATCTCTAGCTTCAGAAATTAATTGCGCGGATGACTTTATCAGGACTCAAAGTTGCGCGGAGAATATATTCTCTGCGCATGACATAAAATGCAGTCCGGCCAATTTTTATTTTATAAGAAACCTACCTCAAGGCCTAGTACCAAAAGTTCCTTAGATATTCTATTGTTCTCCATTGTTACAGGAAATAATAGAACAAAAGAATCCATTGTATTTTACAAAAAATCCTAGTTCTAGTCTAGGTTCCTTATAAACAGTTCCTTATAAGAAAAAAAAGCGTATATTCTTGGGAAGAAGCAGGATTTTGAAAATAGCAATTGCAATGACTTGTGTGAAGGAAAATGACTTGAGAGGACTTGAACCCACAACCTCTTGATCGGTACTCTAGAGCTCTATTCCATCTGGGCATTAAGAAAACATTGCCTTTTAACTTACACATGCATTGTGTCACAACTTACTAAATTCAGAGTTGAAGGAACATATCTGGGCTCTTTGATAACGCGGCTTGAATTTTTCCCGTTCTTCGGGTTTGGGTCTCTGGTTCAGGTTTTGGACTCAGGTTTGGGATTCTTCTGTCTGTTTGTGTGACCACATCAAGCAGCAACAGCAACAGCTCCAAATCCCAAACCTGAAACTCGGAAAACAGTCACACGGTTGATAACTACGGCCGGCAGAGGATCTGCCGGAGGACATCTTTCTCACAAATTATCTTGTGTATATCATATATTCCCTTATAATGAAATAAAAACTTTGTCCAGTGCTTAAAGTTTCTTAAAATGTTTGAAATTGAGTACTCAAAGATTTTAACAGTTTTCAATGATTTTGATAATTTTTGTTCATTTCAGTTGAAGTCAAGTTGGCCTCATTCAAAAGAAGATTGGCTGCGGAATTCATTGATTTTTTCTTTCTGCTATTCATCAAATTATTTGTCATCTCATATGTGTGAGTATACAACTCTAAATTCACTTCAAGGCACTGTGTCACTGTGCCAATTTTCAAAAATTCAATCAGAGTAGGACAGCAATATGAACTTAAGAAATGTTATGCCCAGACTCAGAGAAGAAAAAGATCATGGCTAATCAGGAGAGGTGAATGATTGTTATTGTGCAGAGACAACCAGTCATCAGATTACTGAAAGAGTCCTTCCAAAGTCAACTTGTATCTACGCTATTTGGGTTTTGATGTAGGTAGATTCCAGAATAAAGTGAAATTTTGACTGTTCTCTGCGGAGGATGCACAACTAGAATCGTCCATGTCTCAACACCTTATAAGTCAAAGATTGTGGATTGTAAACATTCTAGGTTTTTGAGGGTATGCCTTTGATGGTTTTTCAAGTTTCAGGCTACATTATCACTGGAGAGACTAGTTCCAGCACCTCAATTTTTTCCACTCTCTTATTTTTAGAAAAAAAGGGTACGTAGAGGAATGTTTTAATCCAGGAATCTATTTTGTAGGTTTGGAGACCAATATTACAGTCATCTCCAGTATGTGTTGGTGATTGATGAAAATACGACACTAGAAGACCTGCAGATGACTCTTGTTCAAGCTCTACTCTTCAGGGTGGTTGCCATCGCTTATGAGGTAAGGATTCATGAACTTGAAATACTAAGCCTAGTTTTGACTGACAACATTTGTTACAATACTATCTTTGTAAGTAATTGGTTTATAGTCCAAAGCACAAAGGGCTCGCTGAATAGGTAGACTTCCTCTCAATATTGTCACATTGAGTAATATCTGTTGCACTTTAGTTTCGGACAGCAGAGTGATGACAAATACTCTCCACACACCTAGTGTTACTGGCCTGGAGATGGGCTCTTAACAAAACAATAATACAATAGCAGAACAGATGTTTTTCGTAAAAATGTTGCTTATTATCAAAACAGAACTAATTAAAAATTATGTGATTAACTTTTCTCTTTCTATGCTTGACATTTTGATCAAATTCATTTGCAGGGGTACTGCCTAAGTGGAACATTGCCGTTCTCTAATGGTGCAACAGTTGGCAAAAGAATACTTGGACTGGAAGCAATTAGATGTGGAATAGTCGAGGACGTTGATGCTCTAGAAGATAGAATTAGAGTTTTTCCAGGAGGACCTATTGGAGTTTCAAGGTAAGAATGAATTTATAGTTGTCTTTAAACTGGCATTGAAGTGAGTTTAGTCTCAATTAATCAAACTGGAAACTTCTAACGTACAAATTTGTAGTCAACAATGTAAGAGATATGATGCCAGTCAAAAAGTGTGTGAAGTACCATAAAAACACAAAAAACATACTCTTGTGAATATCTCTTCAAATAATTTTCTCACCAACTTGAAATTTTAACAATGCATGGATAATTCGAATAGCAATAGCTATTAGTAACTTTTTTGTGAAAAAGTACGTTTTTGGTGGCTCCATTAGGTAAAATATAGTCTTACAAAAACTGCAAGCCATCAGTTTGTACATTTACAAAATTAGAAAAAACGTTTCAGAATCCATGAGAGGAAAGGTAAGTTTACGACCAGAATAAAAAATGTACATTAAAATAGAAAGGTCAATGGTTCAATTTGGTGGCTGACTCGAGAGTTTTTTTTTAAATTATTTTAAGGGTAACCTCTTACAGCCACCAAATTTGAACATTAAATTTATCTTTTTTGAGATTTCAATCCTTTCAATATTACTGACTTTCCTATAGTAAAAGAAAATGTAAAAAGTACACATTTGGTGGCTGACAACGTATTTTTTAAATCAAAGCAGCTTTGTGACGCTTTGTGAATTATTTTGAGGTAAAGAAATCCACCAAAAGTGAACACTTCATATTCATTTTCAATCTACTGATAAAACCAAATGGTAATATGAATAAAGCTAAATGTACACACCTGGTGGCTTTTTAATAGCAACAAATATCAATCAAGTGAAACATAACGCTAACATTTGAAAAAGCGCTCAAAAGATGGAGACTTCGTGCGGAGCTCTGTCAAAACTATTGCTTATGCTTCGTGGCAGCCACCAAAACGTACAAAAATCATTCACCATTTAAACTTTTCCAGAAAAAAAAGACAGAAGATGAAATTCATTTTAAAAGCTTTCAACGTTCTATTTATGTTCATGGTCATTTATACTTATTTAATGGGTTTTGAATTTTGTCAGCCACCAATTATGCACCTTTTTTGTTTTTTTTTTGCTCTAATTTTGTAACCAAAAAAGCAAGTGCAACTTTGAAAATACAGCACCACTTGAGGAGGACATTTTCCAACAAGACTAAAAAATTGTAAAAATTGCTAAGATTGCTTGTTTAGTGACTGGTAGGAAATCAGCAATGTCAGCCACCATAGTGTACATTTTCACCTTATTTTATAACATTATTCACCTAGTAAAAATAGATGAAAAACGACGAATGAATTCAAATTGGAATCCGTCTATAGACCTAATCTCTAAAAGAGCCACCATTTTCGTACATTTTAAGATTTTGTCAGCCACCAAAAATGCACTTATAATAAATTTCAACCCTTTTGCTTGCATTTACAAAAACAGAATTCAGTTTCCTTTATCCAAAGAAAAGTTATAGTGATTTAAAAAATTGACATACTGTAAGCCACCAGGTATGCAGCCACCAAAAACGTACATGAACTAAGAGCTAATATCTTGTAGTATAGTAAGCCGCCAAAAAGGAAAATTATATCTCAGGAAAGCCCAGCTCTTCTGTTTTTTTATCAAGCTATTAAAAATTGTCAGCCACCCAACCTGTGCATTTCCTGGACACAATTGTAGATGACCTCAAAAACTTCACTTTTAGGGAGGTTCTTTTTGACTGGCATCATATACTTAAAGCATTTTCACCTGGTACCTATTCAACAAGGTTAAACTCCCAAAACGGAACAAAATTAAAACATAACCACTCTTTAAACATTGGTGTGGATCAAAATTGAAAATTAGGTAACAATGTCCAAGTTTATCTGTCGTAAGGGGGGGTAGGCTAGAAATCTTGTGAAGTATAACGGGGATCACATGAACAGAAGAAAACAATGCAAAATTGCATCAAGTCATGCAAGTAATTTGCTAGAAGAGTTGAATGAGAGAGCACACTAACAAAAAAGGGCCACGAAAATTAGTTTTCCCCGATTTTCATCACAAAATATATGATGAAACATTATGACTATGATGAAACTGTTTCTTCAATCTCAAATCCCTCACTATAGATACCAAGGTTAAAACTTCAGCATGAAACTGTAACCAAAATTCTGGACAAGACGAGTGGGTTTCTTCCACATCCTGTTAATGGGGGGGTTAACTACTATCCTAAAATCTGCTTCCTTTTGCAGAATCATTTATTTGACTTCCTTAACAATCACATTCTTTTTCAGATCAATGATTCGAGCACTGTTGAAGAATGTTATCCTCTCACTCTTTTTCCCTATGCTTCTTCCATTCCAAGTTCTCTGCAGGCACAAACGACTCATCTACGAACTGGCAGCAGATACCATTGTCATCAAAAAAGAGTAAGACCTAAACAAATTCAATATAATAATTTCTGTTAAAAAATATTTTATTTGCTAGCTTCCTTTGTAAGTGGTGCTAAGGGAAGCTGGCTTATCTAAAAATTAATAAATTGCATGCAAAATTTTAGTCTAGACGCCTGAGGTTTTATGGTGTTGCTAAAAAGGGGGTGGATGTTTCTTGGGCCCATCCAAACACGCTTTTCATGAAAACTATGCTTATTACATTTTAAATATATGATCAATTTCTTAGGTAGAAAATTACTAACATTAAAGTCTTACTGTCGCTGTAAGTAGCCTACGCTGAATTATTGGCTGCCAATAATTCATTTCACAAACCAAGCGTGAGCATGAGGATTGAGGATGAGGAGGTGTTATTTGATCTTGTATCAGAAAAAAGAATATATAGCAAAACAGAAACAGATAACAGAATATACCTACAAGAAAAATCAAAGGGCCGGGTCGGCCTAAATAAAATAGGTGCCAAAAATTTGGGAAAAAGATCAGGCCTAACTAACTCTATCTGTATCTAGATGAATAATAATTATACATTATATACTCACTATTCCAATGAATTTAAAATTCTCACTCAAATCTGCAAGAGTTTTCGCATTCACGTTCCCAGGAATAAACTCCTGGTCCTCTTTGAGTAGAAAATTTAAATAAAAATTGTCCTCTTCATCCATTTCGATTACAAAAGTCTTTCTCTTCTGTGCTTGCAATTGTGACCATTACTAACAGCTTCTTGTAACAATATCAAAACGAGGCTATTGTTAATTTTATAGCGACAGTAAGACTTTAAGTTTATCATCAGTAAAACACCTGTGTGGCTTAACATTGTTTATGTATTGCATCATTATTTTTTACAATCTAATCTTCTTATCACAGCAGAATAATATAACTTCTTTTTAACATAAACATTCATGATAATGAACCATTAAAACGTAACAGTCCCTAACAATAATCTATTGATACAAAACTTAATGGTGGAAATCACGCAAAATTGTTTAAATTCTTTTCTGTTTTTATTTCTAAAATTTGGCTTTTGTCGGTTTATTTCAGTATTTCCATAGTCTTCTTCGAAATGCTTGGAGGGAATTGAAAATTAATTCAGACAGGCAAGGAACCTTATGAGAATAATAAACAGAAGCACTTTCAATATCAATATCTTATTATAATTTACAACGCTCTATGCTCCCCGAGCACCATTCTCAAGTAGAATGACACAAAATTTATAATTTTGCTAAAAAGCTAAAAATTGAATCATTAAGATCATTATAGTAAATTCAAAAGTTGTTAATTGACAACAGAGTTATTTACACCTGATTAAAAAGCAAATTTTATTTCATTCTACTTCAGAATGGTGCTCGGAGAGCATCAAAACGTTGTAAATAATAATAAGATATTAATATTGAAAATGCTTCTGTTTATTGCAGAGAATTGTAAAAAAGTTCAGATGTTTCATAAAATCCTCATCCGTAAAAGTAAAAAATTGGAAATGGTTGAAGAAATGAAGAACTTTGCACTAGATGCCCAGGTCATTTGGTTTACAGGCTCAAGTGGCTGCTTTACCAGAATGGGGGTAAGAGCTAAGGGTGATCTCTGGTCAAATCAAATTGCCAGAAATGCATGCTTGTATCGAAAGAATTGTCAATGTTTGAAAACACAAGACATCATTTTTTGGGTTTCTGCCTATTTCCCTTGTCTTTTTATTCATTGTTTTACCCTAATGAATCATGAGAAATGTTCGAGTAATACACTTTCAATGTTTGCGATTTTTCCAGTAATTAGAAACTAACCACAACACAACTAATCAACGAGGTAATAAATATATTAATTGATATATAGAAATTAATTCATAACAAAGAACTTTAGTGTAACTTACATTCAGTCTATCCTAAGCAAAAAAACGAAACTATTCAAGGTGGAGAAATATCTAAAATCCGCCATACCCTGATGTTATCCGCTACAATCTTTTCATAATATCAATGTCCCAAATCAACTGTCTCATCTCGTCGATTATGCCCTTGAGCTGGTTGTTTTTCTGTTTTATGTCCATTACATCCTGAAACAACATTTCAAAAAGTCATGATTCCATACAGTAATGTTTTTATAAGGTAGGGCTTTCAACGAAAGGTGATTGAGTGCGAGCTCCTCCACACTCCCCCAGAATATCGTATTGGTTCTGCAGATTGATCTACTTCCGTAATATCCGCACATAAATGCAATATTCATCAAATAAAATGAACAGGCTATTAACCCTTCCATCTCAGCCTTACTTAGATTTGCAGAGGGAGAGTGTGGATCTGCCAGCAAAGAAAAACAAAATGATTTTAAAACTTTGATTTTTATTTTACGCGACAAGGAAGAAACTTTTTCTGTGGATGTAGGCTAAAAGGCTGTCATACATACTACTGCATATTTCTTTATTTGAATAAGTTGTGCAGTATATTTCCTATTAGCAATGTTTAATCTTGAAGGTTTTTCGGACACTTTGTGCAATTTTTTAATGTATTTTACACCTATCTATCTATGTTCATCTTTAAATAATATTAAAGCACAAATTTGTGGACCAGTTAACCCTTGCTAGCCAGGAGAATAGCAGGAATACAAATGCTGCTTGTTTGCGTGTGAATGAAGCAAATCACAATAAAGAAATATCATGTTGTGTGATGAGCTAAATGGGGCATTGTGGGAGTTCTTCCTAAAAAGTAGAAAAATTGCTAAAATTGAGCTAAAATTTCCCTAAAATTGTGGTGATTCTGCTCTAATAGGGTGTAGAAGATTTATTCCTGCAACAAAAAGGGGTTGTTGTTAAATAAGGTTTTGACCAACATTAACTTACCTCGAGCAATTGAGCTTTCTCGATAGTTTTGGGGCCATCATGATCCATTTCTGTCTTAAGCCGAAGATCAATAGCATCTCTTTCTTTCTTGAATTTCTCGTTACTTAGCATCTATAAAGAAATGAATCAAATATCAGGTCAGAGCAGAAGACACTTTTCACTGAAAAAGCATTTTTTTATAATAGTTTGTATTTGTTTGTATTTGTTCATAGAGCAAAGTTCTATGCCAATGATTCTTCATTGAACATTGCACCAAGATCCTTTGTGAGTTTGATATTATCTATGTAGGCTTGACAGGTTCGCTAACCTACATATAAATGCAAGTGCAAGTGCTTTTGAGAAAGTTGATCAAAAATCTTTCAGGGTTCATTTTCAAGGAATTAGATATGATTTTGAAGGATGGTTTACACATCCTTACAAACAAGTCCAAGTATCCTCTGAATTAGGTCGACTCCTTAGGGCTTGTTTCCACTTGAACAAAAACATTCAAACAGCGCCATGTTCATTTGATATAGGTCACAAATATTTGGTATTGTTTAGTGGAAACAACATGGCCCAAAATGACTGTGATTATGCGTTAAATTGCTGCACATTCACAGGTCCAAACGTAGTATACCACAATCATAACAACATAGTATACTACAATATTCTGAAGATGCTAGGCCCTATTGTTGCGGAGGAGCTTCTGTTTGAATGGAAAATATTCTCCAAGCTCTTTTTTCATGTTATGTTGTTCAGTTGTCGTAAAATTTCGATGTTCTTTTGTCGTGATTCGTTTTAGGCCTAAAATCAAGGATTTTACGACAACTCGTCATCATTAATTGGGCATAAAAAAAGAAAACAAAGATAGATTTTTTTTACAAAGACGGGATTAAAGATAAACCATAAAGACATCACTGTCTAAACTTACTGTCTAAACTTGTGTGCATTTATCATCATAGTATACTCATTCTTACCCTGTGAACATCAAAGTATACTACGATCATTGTAGTATACTATGTTTGGACCTGACTGTGCAGGCTTATCCTACTATTCCAATACGCATGCCCAAGCACCCACACATCATTCTATTTTCATCGCTAAGAAACATTTTCTTGGATTAACTTTGATTTAATTTCAGGCGACTATGGTACTGTAAGTGATGAACCAAATTTTATCAATGGTAGTTGAGGCTAAGTCCACATCACAAGCAAAACATGACGTGCAGTGTAGAGGCGTAACATCGATCAACCGTAATGGAACTGATAACATTAACCACTTTTTTTAAAGGTACGCAAGTCCTTATTAAATGAACAGAAACAAACGAGTAGCCCTTCTTAACCATGTTTATCTGTTTGGTAGACCTGATTCACAAGGCCTACAAATTATGTAATTCATTCCCTCTTTGTATCCCCACAACCCCCATTTCATAACAACTTCTTATTCACCTTTAAGCCCCCATATCTTTCCATTTCGTCGAGACATTCGTTATAGACTGTCCTCAGTTGCGAAAATAATCGGGTGAGTTTGTGGAGAATTTCTTGCGTCGTTTTCTTCGACATCGTCATCGAGGAGGAATTGCTGCTGGGCAAATTCCCGTCCGGCGCAGTCGTTGAACTCAGGTCTTTGAGAAGAAGTTGTGGGTTTCCGAGAACCTCCAGTAAGTTCCGATATTCTTCTATTATGCTGCGTATCAACAATTGGCCTTTCAGAGCTGCTGTTTCCTCCATTTTGCTTGCTATGATCTCAGAGGCCAAGTTCGCCCGATTCAATCGAAGTCTTCTTTTTCACACTTGAATGACGCAATTATGTACCAGCCTGCTTGTCGCGCAAAACCTCGATTTCATCCTTATTCCCGCCAAAAAAGAGCATTGTCAGCAATCAGCAATGCCAGGTCAAAGTGCAAGTTCTCTGCGAAAAATTAGAGGGAAACAGAGTTACGACAAGGGGGCCTACACGTTTTTTTTATAAGAAACCTAGCTTGGGTCTTTGTACTAAAAGTTTCTTAATTTTTCACCAGTTTCTAGTACTAAAAGTTTCTTAAAAGTTTCTTATTTCTAAATACGCACTTAACATCAAATTTTGCACTTTCCCTCGCATATTTCTTCTATTAAAGTTTTTAATAGGACAATAAGACAACACAACATTGTGTACTTTCCAAAGTTATCTAAAACAGCAACAAAACCTATTTCCCATTACTCACCCTGAATTTTCCTCTTATCTCATTGTTGACATATTACTTTCCAGCTCAAAAAGTCTTCATATTTCTTTTCGGAGTTTCATAAAGATATTGATGTAGTTCTAAAAGTTTCTTAAATTTTTGGGGCTCCAGTACTAGGTTTCTTATAAAAAAACGTGTATTATAGGGGGTCTTGAAACCACAAGGCCGTACAAAAATCTGGCGAAACCGCAGTTGCAAACAACCCTGGTAAAACCCGTAAGCCGCACGTAAAAATAGGGCTGAAGCCGCAAGCCGCAAATCCTATAATAAGGCCCCCCTACTATTGTGATACTCTGATGAGTGGCAGATGGAAAAGCTTTATGTTTCGCAATGTCTCCAATTTTCCTCGTCATCCATAAAGTTTTGTGCCGATCAAAGAATGTTTTACAACCCAATTTTTAGGCTGGGCTCAGAATCTATCAAACCACCGTTATTTGTTTCTCAAGAAACTGGGCTAATTGGCAAACCAGCCAACTCATATTGCTTGAGCAGGGGTAATTTTATGATCGGTGATGCAGAAAAACAACGTAAATTCCGGCTGGTTCACCTGGGTCGAGGACCGAATGGTCAACAACCAATTAAAATAATCAACAACTAGAATACTCAAAAACCAAAAGAAAGAGGGACAGGGTGGGTGGGAGAAGTCGCGACCTTCTTGATCAAGAGATTTTGTTCAATGAGGCTAATAACGACCAACTTAGGAAACAGATATAGTCAACCAAAGAGAAATACGGTTGCGTCTGGATGGATTAGCACGAGTAGATGTTGTCTGACAATGACAAACAATGATTTTGTTTGGCATTAGCCCGAACATCAACTTATAAATTGACTTTAGGAGATAACGATTCTTGAGACAAATAACATGATTAAAGCACCTTGTTTTTTTAAATCTCATTACATTAAAAGTCAAGTTACTGTTACGCAGTAATAGCAACAGTATTTTACTGAATCTAAACTGAATATTTTGCATTTGTTCTAAGCCAGTACTTATTTAGGAATGAGACAAATACCTATGGATCGTGAAAATAACTACATATCATCATAAATCCAGGTTTTTCTAGCCTGATGAGTAGGGTCTGCAACGCTGCAAGATTTTCTGTTAAAGTCTTATATCAGCAAAAAGTCTGTGACACTGACAGACAGACACTAAAAATGAAACTATTCTGTGAAAAAAGACGAAAAGGATCGTAATTCATAGACATCAAAATAACAATTTTTTTCTTGCACGATCTAAAGTGTTGTGAAACTGCAAATCATTGCCAAAACAGTAAGGGGAAAATGGAGACTTGAGAGAAGGGAGAAACTATGAATATGGAATCAAGGGAAAGGAGGAGCTGTATTTTTATCACGAGGGATAGAAGAAATTAGAGATTTAGGCTCCCGTTCCGTTCCAACCCTCCTTCCCCTGCTAAAGGGAAACCAACTATTATCGATGCAGTAATCTCTGCGCCCGCGTAGCGATCTGCTGTGACCAGCGGCAGAAGGGTCTATGAAAAATATTTTTAGCATGGATCAAAACATGAGAATAATTCTTAGTAAGTTACATCTTTTCTCATCAAAATCCCTACACAAGATAACCAAACTTGAGTTTTCTAATTCTTATCTTATCTTCTGTTACCAAGACTCAATAAAATATTTCTTTCAAAAAACTTGGACAAGTGCAAACTACGTTACGATGCGTCACTAGAGGCTTCCCTGCATGCTATATTTGATTGCCTATCGGTCAAGAAGGAAAAGACGTAAAGAAAGAAATTTCAAGATGGCGATGCAAAGAAGAACAAACGTAAGTAGCGTGCCCGTATCCTCTTGGTTCTCGTGCAATTTAAAGCCTAGGTCTTCGTATCTTCAATGTTTAGTATCCGTGGAGTGTGTTAAGTGTTGTTTTTATCTGTTTTTATCAGTTAAACGTGATTATTTTCTGTTTTTAAATGATTTAACAACAAGCCATTTCCAGATTTTTGGAAAATAATTAGGGTCACCCCAATACACAAAGGCGGTGATAAGACTGAGAAGTCAAACTACCGCCCAATTTCAGTTCTACCTGTTGTCTCAAGGCTATTTGAAAAGCTTGTTTTTGACCAAGTCTACCAATACTTGAGTGACAATCGACTTTTTTCTGGCAACCAATCTGGATTATTGCGCCTATTTTCCATTGTCACATGTTTGCTCAAAAATACTGATGACTGGTATAGTGGAATGGATCTTGGGCAGTTTGTAGGCCTGGTGTTTGTCGACCTAAAAAGGCCTTTGATACTGTGGATCATGAAACTCTCTGCCTAAAGCTTGAACATTATGGTATCAAAAACCGTGAACTCTTTTGGTTCAAACCCTACCTTTCTGGGCGCAAACAGTTTTGCAGAGTCAATGGAATAGACTCTGATACTGGGGACTTGGAAACTGGTGTGCCCCAAGGGTCGTGTCTTAGTCCCCTACTTTTCCTCATTTACATTGATGACCTCCCAGTGGCCATTCAGGATTCATTCGTGTCTATGTATGCTGATGACACCAGCCTGTGCTACCGATTCTCTGATATTACTCAGCTGAATGAGGTTATCAACAATGATCTCAAAAGCCTAGACACCTGGCTACAAGGCAACAAACTTACACTAAATGTTGTCAAAACTCAATCCATGCTTGTTACTACTAAACCAAAACACAAAATGCTCAAATGCCAAAATGAGGGTTTGGATCTTAAAATTCGCAGCCAAGAACTAGAAGTGGTGGAAACAACCAAATACCTTGGCCTTCAGATTGACAGCTCTCTTGACTGGAAAGAGCATGTCAAGTCCGTTTCCACTAAGGTTTCAAGGGCTGTGGGCTTCTTGAAATACGCGAAATCTTTTCTACCTATGGAAGTATGGAAGCCCTGAAAACCCTCTATACAGACATAGTAGAGCCTCATTTCCGATATTGTTGCTCTGTCTGGGGCTGCTGTGGTTCAGTGGAAATTAGCCATTTGCAAAAGCTTCAAAATCGTGCTGCTAGAGTTATCACAAATAGTAGCTTTGATGCCCCAGCAAACCACTTATTCACAAGCTTGGATGGACGACCATTGAAGAACTTATAAATTGTGAAACTAAGACAATGGTCTTTAAATCCCTGCACAAGCTGGCTCCAGAGTATCTGTGTAGCCTATTCAACCGCAACTCACAGGGAGCCTCCCATAACCTCCGTAATACAACAGATATGCGACTGCCCATGAAAAAATCAGCAAATGGGCGAAAATATTTTTCTTATAGAGGAGCCAAACTTTCGAATAGCCTCTCAGCTGAGTCCAAACAGGGATCATCACTAAACAGTTTTAAGCACTCTTTTTAGTGATTAGTTTTATCTTTTTCTTTTATTTTTGTAAATATTCATTAGTATTTTATCAGATTCTATTTTTTAAAATTGTATATAGGTTTTAATGTATTAGGTTTTAGTATTCTAACATTAAATTTGTAATTATTATTTTTAGTTAAGGGGGCCCCATGAAAATCAGCTTTTGCTGAATGGGCGACCCTCAAAATATGAAATATGAAAAATATATGAAATATATTTAACCATGTCACACATTACACCTTAGTTTTTAAATGTGCCAGTCCTAGTGAGTGAATGAAGAATCTACTCTTACCTTATTTTGTTAGGCCTTAAGTCCAGTCATTTTTGGAGCTAGTTCTTAATTCAAGCACCCATCGAATCACTTTAAAACTATTGAAGCTTGCGCTGCCAAGTCTAATTCAGAGTATGGCAACAATAGCACGAGTCAGTTATGCCAGATGCAGAAAGCAATGAATTGCACACGCAGATTTTCATGAAAGAATCGTAGGGCCCTGAGCCACAACCCTTTGCCCCCCTTACAACCACCACTTAGTTTGGTTTGATATATCTTTCAGTAAACTTTAATTCAATTTTATATTTCTACAGGTGAGGCTGCCGCCAGAAGTGAATAGAATTCTTTACATCAGGTAACCCCTTGATTTCTATTTCTTTCTTGATTTCTATTCTAGTAGAAGCCATTTCGTATTTGCCTAAAGGTATTACAATTAGTTTTTCATTTTCTTTTTGATTTACTCCGGCTAGTTTCAGAAAAGGTTTTGTAGTAAAATTTTTGCTATTTCAGTGTAATAAGTTAGATGATTAGACGTAAGGTAATAGCTGTAGCATTATTACAAAATATTCAAATTAAAATAAACTACTGTAAGGGTTTGAAAGTATCCAAATGATGACGTAAACATGGCAGCTTAGGGCAAGGGTAGGGCTTAGGCCTTAAACTCCCAGTTATGATTTTTGGCACCTAGAAACATCGTAAAGGAAAAATATCATCAGAAATACAAAAACAATAACCCACAGTATCACAAAATGTTGATTTAGAGGAAATAAATCCTTTTAAAGTCCTTTTTAAAGATTAAAAGGTCAAGAGGGTTCAGAACCATAGAAATACAAGGTGATTAGAGCATAGTAAAATAGATTAGTAAAATCTAAAAATTTCTTGAATATTTTGCTTTCAAGTGCAGTTCAGGATTTATATTTGAAATATTGCTTCTAAATAAAGGGGTTTTATTCAAATTTCAGTGCTGGAACACTGAGAAACAAATAAAGATAATTTTGTGCAAGAATTGAACGTTATGAAAAAACAATTTGAATTCTGAACAAATTAAAGTTTGGAAGATGTAAACTTTCACGAAGGTCTTGAAAAAAAAATTACATTATATACAAAGAGAAGTAAAAGTGCCTTTTGAAGAATAAAGTTTGGGGCTAGAAACTTATCATAAACTACAGAGTAATGTTGACATTTGTTGGTGGACTGAAATAGGGGGTTTTAAAACTTCCCTTCCCCTTTCAACAAGGAAGTATATTTAATGAATATTTGCTTTTTTGTTATTAACTCCAAGCTCTTGTGGTTGAAATTATAAAGTTAAACTTACGTGAAATTAGTTTCAGCCGCAAATAACTGAATTCCTTCAAATAATCAGTAGTTTACAATCAACTTTTACGATACAGCTCGTTATTCACTGAAAATGTTCCTTCCCCATACATGTTTAACCTCTTGGCCTTCAAACACTTTTATGAGCGAGGAATTCAACTTCGTGATACAATTTTAGGTTGTGAGAGAAATTGTCTATTGGTTTTGCACAAAAAATTTAAGTGCAGACATGTCACAACAAGTCACGAGGTCAAAAATCACTAATGAAATTCAAGGACCCTTAGGCCATCACAGCTTTGGCGGCCATGTTTACGTCATCGTTTCGGTAATTTTTAACCCCCACAGTAGATAGCCAAGATTAGGAAGAGACCAAATGTATCAGGCAAAGCCCTTCCTCTTAGAAGAAGGACTTGAAAAATCAATTGGCACTTTTGATAATGAAAATGACCCGAGAAGGCCTTGAAACCACAACTTTTTTGTTGGTACTCTGGTATGCTAATCCACTGCACCATCATAGCCTTGGCTAACTATCTTGATTGATTTTTCAAATCCTCCTTCTTCTCCAGTTTCTACTACCCTATCCAGTGGTTGAACTACAATGGTCCTCCTGTTGTGGGAAAGTCATGGCCCTTCGTCAGGTCCTTTGCAGTTATTAAAGAGCCGTTAGGTTTGTTTCTAAGAATAAAAAAAGATGGAGCGCATTTTTCAGCCATTACCTGCAATAAGGAACATTAAATGGCTGCTGAAAGAAGCTATCCGAAGCAGCAAAGAGAGAAAGTTAACAGAGAGTTTGAGCTGAGTGATTTGTCAACTTACAATCAAAGAGGAAATTTAATATTCAAATCTGTTTGTTTAGGAACCTCCCTTATAGAATTACTTCAGAAGAGCTGTATGATATATTTGGAAAATATGGTGCAATAAGACAGATCAGATTGTAAGTTAAATTTTGTTGATCAATTATTTCTTTTCTATTTGATCTTAATTGAAATTGGTATTTGTGCTCAGATTGGTAGATCCTTTGAATTTTAATGCATTTCTTAGGAAATACCTTGACGGTGATACCCCAAATACCATATTTCATGGGAGATTTGCAAAACTTCATTGTAGATCCTTCATAACTTAATATATTTTTAGAGCAAATACCTTGAAGGAGATATGTCAAATACAACATTGCATTAAAGATTTCAGAAAACTCCTGACACTCAAATTGTATGCTAGGTTTTTTCTCCAAATGGCGGGGATTGCCGAGTGGTTAGATCACTTGACCCTTGTTGGAAGGGTCCTGGGTTTGAAACCACCTTCAGACCTGTCGCAAAGTATGCGGAGAGAATTAGCCAGCTCTCTGTGATTCCAGGCAAAAAGCCATACCTTGCGAAGATAGTAAGCGTATGTGTCTATCAACTATCAACTATCGACTATCCAGAGCTGTACACATCAACCTAACACTCCAGGCATATAGATGATGTAGATACTTTGAAATCAAGATAACATGGATGCTAACCCCCTCTTGCGTTCTACCAAATAAAAACCACAATAATGAATAGCTTTGTTTAAATCTTCAATCATGGAATCTAAAGTACACTCCTAAGGGAATAGCTATCAAGTGTCAACTAGGATTCGCTGGAGGGAATATGGATAGGCGTCATACAACATTCGATCATACTTTGTAGGATTTAAGTCATTATCATTAGTAAATGTAATATGTAATCTATTCTCTATTTCTATTATCCATTATACTTTATATTTTAGAGGGAACACAAATGAGACGCGAGGGACAGCATATGTCGTTTATGAAGACATATTTGATGCTAAAAATGCCTGTGATCATTTATCAGGATTCAATGTATGCAACAGATACCTGGTTGTCTTGTACTACCAGCCTAATAAGGTAAGAGGTTTTATGCTGTCATAAAATCATTTTGTGTTTTTGCATGTAGATACCTACAAAATGTGTCTCTAAGGAGGGAACCAAATAGGGTTCACTTCAAGAGAGCATTGTTATTTTCACTCAGGAATCAGAAATCATGAATATTTAGTGTGCGGGATTAGGGAATTGGCAACAGCTTTTTGGGAAGCAGGATTTAACCGATTGAAGATGAAGAAGGTGCCATAGCCTCCTTTTATGTGAAGAATTGTTGGCCTTGAAAAGTTTCATGAACTTTTGATATGGAAATATAGCAATTAGCAATATGTACACCTGTAGATCTTACTCATAGATATATCGTATACTATTGTTCCCAGATACAATGTTTATTCCATCCCAGATAGTGCTCAATATTTGATCAATACAGAGCATCAGGATGCAAAAAATATTAATTTCTGTAGCTTTCTCTGCTTTGTCTAATACGCATGGGAGATATAGGTCTGAAAGATAACAACAATGATTGACTATTGTTATACTCAGACTTTGGCCAAAAACCGTCAATGTCATTAATTCTATTTCTGATTTGCTACTTTAATGAATTTCGGATAAAACTTCGGCAGTTATGTTTCATTCTCCTCGTCATCCCGAACTCGGCTTTATTGAATAGATCTTTGAAAATTCATCATAAACTTTAGCTATCTTCTAATCTATTCTAATTGTTAAAATTAACGCAACAAAACTTCAATTAAAAAAAATTTTCAATTGGATATTTAATTTGTTTCAGATGTTCCAAAAAATGGACAAAGACAAGAAGAAAGAAGGGATTGATATGTTGAAAGCAAAATATGGCGTTAGTGGTGAAAAGTAAAAACTAACTTGTAGATAATCTTCGATTATTGGTATTCAAAGCATGAAAAAGGGGGTCTAGTGGTTTCCATCTCAAGGCATTTTCAATCTATTATCATGCTTAGCCCCTAGGTACATAAAATCATTCATTTGCAAAGCTTCTACAACCATTCATGCTCTGTCATTACAGATTTCGTGCTTTTAGGTTATCAACAGAATGATTATCACAGTCAACTCCCAATCTGTACCTTCCATCCAGGCATGGAAAAAAGTTCACTTTTCTTACGCAGTTATCGTCAAATTGGCCATTAGATATCAAATTGTCTGCACAAACTTATTCAAATTACTACAGTTTGCTACTTTTTCCCAATGCTTATAATATGTTCTCAGCTTCAAATTCACATTAAATTCATTATGCTCTCACATCAGTTAGGTCTTTAGCTCACCAAGGTCCTTATATAGGTGTTCTCAATGAATGGTAATTTTACTGTTAATAGTGATATTGATACAGTCAATGTAGGCTGAACACTATAGAGAAATGGATTTCACACACCAAAACTTGCTTCCTGTTAACACTGTTAGGGGTTTTTTGTCGAAATGGTATATTGTAAAGACTTTTTGTTCTTAACTTAATTCCGATTTCGATTGTTTATTTTATAAATGTGTACCTTTGCTTCTCTACCATTGTTTATTAATATAATGAAGCTACTTCAGGAGGTGAAACATCCGGTTACTTATTACTTAAGGAAGCTCGTTTGAGTTTGTTGGCCTCCATAATGAATTTGGCAAGGACATGAGTGATATTTAAATCAACGCTACTCACGATTTTAGAAGACTGAAAACCTTCCCGTAGACCGTTGATTCTAGCTAAAGTTAGAAGACTAGCTTTATGCAGTTTACTGTTATCATAGGCAGGGCATGTTACGAAGAAATGGACTTCGTCTTTAACGAAGCCTAAAAGGCGTATTTTGCATTTTCTCTCCTCTACTTACTGCTAGACCCTTGTGCCTCCAGACCTATATCGAAAAATTGTGATCACTGCATCTGAATTTACAAAGGGCTTGACGTCTTTCAAAGTATATATTTTGGGTTGTATAAGTTTCTTGTTTCAGGTTAGATTTAAAGATTTTATAGGTACGCAGTTTACTGTCAGAGGCCCCCCCATATTTGTACGTGAAGCGTTATTTGGCATATTTTCGCGCTTGATTTCGTGGTTTAGATATTTTCGGTTCGTGAATCCGTGATCAAAGAATCCTTTGTGCAGCGTGATTTGTTGAAAATGTGGTCTTTATTCCGTGAAAAAGAGTTTTCCAGTGCGTGGTTGCGTGACGCATCCTGGTCATTAAAATTTTCTTGCATAATTTCGGTCCTTACAAAATTCCACTGTTCAAATACTTCTTCTTGCAGCTTTGAAGCCAAAGATCGAAAAGATAGTGAGAATTCTGTTTTAAGGTCCATGATGGCGTGATAAACTAAAAAATTGACGCGTGAATCCGTTATCCAGGGGTACTATGGGGGGGGGGGGCCCTCCTGTTACGGATCGAGTCTTTCTTTGCCATAGAAAGTTCCGAGAGCCAAAAACTTTTGAATTGGATGCAGCCTTTTCCTTCAACCTTTAGCTGACTTTATTTAATGAAAAAGTAGAAGGATTATTCCAGATTCCGGAGAGGCCTAATAAGTTTAGAACTGCTTTTACAGTGTTTAGCCGATTTGAGTTATCTGATAACGATAAAGTCTCACCTGCAAGTGCTTTATTATCAAGAGTTTTATCTTCCTTTTGATAGATCCTATGCCAAAATTTGATCACCTTAAACAGCCAGTAAGAGCTGTTGGATTAGTACCCAATTCTCCATAGGCTGCCAAGTAGGATATGTTCTGCTTTAGTCCCAGAATTGATTTGGAGCAATTTTGATTTTTCTATTATCGAGTCTGTCATATATTTACAGAACAGATCAGGGTCTTTTGAGATTGAGTTCGCCTGATAATGAGAGAGCACCCAAGATTTCACAACATACAGCAGTATCGGCTGAATAGGCTTGTCAAAAAAGCTCAGTGATCCTTGGGATCCCTGGCAAAATTAAAAAAAAGTGTCCAAATGGGGGAACATTGCCTTGTTTGCTTTATTCTTTAGATTCTGGGCAGCTTTCGTAAATGAACCTCTTGTTGAGAAAATAATACCGAGGTACGTAAAGTCGTTAACCATTTCTAGCGTCTGGTTAACGTAAGGACGCAGATGAATCGAATGAGTTTAGAAATCTTCCATTGTTTTCTTTTATTGGCATATGTTTTATTCGGCTCTAATAAGTGATCAAATATTAAGGTTCCTAATGTTTTCTTTTTGCACTTTCTTTTAACTTAAATAAGCAAATAAAATTACCTTGTTGATGGAACAATTTGACAATTGTTTGAACATTTAGAATGTCACAAGACTGAATGTACTGTAATGAATTGATAGCTTTATGGTTTCCTAGTGGGTACTCCCCATAGTAAGGGATAAGGGATCAGATATTTTTGGATGGGTAAAGATGCCTAGTATACCTTTAGGTACCATATATCGTCTCTTGTAAGTATGTTTTTGGCGTAGTTCCTTATAAGATCTGTTGAATCAGTCCTAAGCTGAGTGCTTCTCTTGCAGCACATGGTTAAAATAAACGAACTTTGCAGAAAATACCTTTAAAACGATTGAATTTTACTTAGCACAATGAGAAGAGGAGTAGGTGTTTTTGAGCCTTGAATCTAAATGAACAAATTTCCCAGCTGTTGTTTGGTTTCATTTACTCTGTAGTAGTAAGTTTATTTTTGGGATAAAGATCTGCAGAATTTATTGTTTTTATGGTCTTTCGAAAAGAAGCTGCCTGAGCCTCCGTCACTTACCTGGGCTATAGGTAGACACAGAATTTGGGGAGTGATTTCTTGGGATATTTGGAATTCCAGCCCCGAGAAAAGGGCATAAAACTATTTCAAACTCGAAATATTTTTTTAACATAAAATTAGTTAATTACTACATACTGGTTAATATGCAATGATTTTAAAGTTTACAATATAAAAGTTAATTTTTGTTACTAAGAAATGGAATGTTCTAAATAATAATTGAGGAAGTAATTAAAAAATTATATGCTAGAACAAGCACTTCTATGTCATACCAATATGTGCAAATTAATCAGATGATATAATCACTAATCAATCATGATAAAGCTTCATGGTCAAAACTTTTTATATTCCGTGCCAACTCTCACGTTCCTACAAAGAAACGTGGGTCTTAAATCAAATGTTCCCCCATTTCCACTGCTAAATTTTTCTAAAGAGTTTTGACCTCTATTGAGTTGAATTGTATACACTTTCCAGAAGGCACCTCCTTCACCAGGTCACTGCTAGCTCGCTTTGTTTTTGCCTAGCATCATCCTTAGAAAATGATTTGGTACATATTAAACGTTTTATCCTACATTCTGCGAAGATTTCAAAGAAGAACCAGGCAGTCGGCCATCAACAGCTTACAAGACTCTCCGAGCGGAGGCAACAGCTCTGCCTTCTGGTCACCTGGACGAGGTCGGCCTAGGCATCGCTCGCCCAGGAAAAGTCCGTCTGCTGGGCCCCCGGGAACTTATTTCTTGAACCAGAAGGGTCCCAGAGAAAGGAAAGGGTCATTTGTTAGCGTGGAAGGCACTGGGAAATCCATTGCTGTTCTTACAAGTGGAGGAGATGCACAGGGTGAGTATGAAAAAGTTTTCAGTGGAATATTTCTGTTTATCTTTATATCCCTGTACTGCACAGCTGTGCACCTGGAAAGCCAAAGCTGGAGAGGCCTTGACAAACAATAAAACAATAAGAGAACAACATAGAACAATTGAGGAGAACAAAAGGAAGGACGCTTGCCAAATACAAGGATGTTCAAAAGGAATGCTAGTTTGAGGTCTATTATAGGTTTTTCTTATAAGAAAGTATAGAATACACAACAAGATATATTGTCAACCTTAAAAAGTTGGCAATTTTTTACCATTGATGAAGTGAAATAGAGAAATTGTTGATAAATTGAGATCAATTAGACTTAGCCAAGATATTCATTAAGAAAGCCTTGATAAAGTTTTAGTACTGAAATTAGCAAATTGCTAAAGAAAGTTTCAGTACTGAGATCATTCAAGACTTTCTTGTAGAAAGCATGTACATCCAGATTTAATTTTTTGTCAAAACAGTTCACACAATATTGAATGATGACAATAACATCAAATAAAAACTGTTTATTCTTCAAGAAAATATATTGATTAAAAGATATGGGGAAAACTAATTTCAAAATTATCTTGCACATATTCTTATCTTGAAAAGCCCATCAATGTAATAGTTCTCTGGCATTTTTATTTTATTGGCAAAATAACAAGAAAATTTATGAAGCACACCCTTCTTGAACCAGACTTTTTTATTTCTGCAATCATTAGGTCTTTTAGAATGACTTCACACCAGAATTAGGTCTGATCATAAGAATAATTCAATAAGCCCCCTTCTGCCCCCTCAAATAGACAACCCCTTGGGAATTTGCTCTGGGGCATTAACCAATCAAAGCCAAGCCAGCCCTGTAGTTAACATATTATGTCTGTAGAAGCAAATCATGCAAAATGTCACAGAATACTAGAATACATTTGTTTATTGCTTGAAATAATCTTTTTGCAAAATCTGAGTTCGTTCTAGACAGTAGAATTAATGTCTTAGTACTAAAGATCGGAATCACCCTAACTGGCCGTAAACAGCCGGTAACCATTAATGATGAAGTATCTATTAAAAACAAAGCAACATGAATTACTAGGAATTTAAGATTTTGCTTTATTTTTCTAATGGTTACTGGCTGGTTACTGGCTGGTTACTGCTGATTCCAGTGATTCGTGTTTCTAGTACTAACTGGAATGGATAAGAATCACCCATTAAGGAAGACAAAATGAAAGAGAAAGATTGAGGCTGTAGGTCTTTATGGTGTAGATAATTTTTCAAATTCTCAATCTGTTTTTGTTTTAGGAATGAATGCAGCCATTCGTGCAGTTGCAAGAATTGGAATTTATGCTGGTGCAAAAGTTTATGCTGTTCATTGGGTTTGTACAGAAGTTCAATATATATGAAATCTTAAAAATTTATCAAGCACTTTTTGTTATTGGCTATATTTTAGAGGAATGCTATATCAGTTTGACCTAGTCTAAGTGTTTAATCCTGGCTCGCTAGGTTTTTTCCAACAAGGGAATAGAGGGTCCAATGAGGAGCTATATTTCTAATAGAAATTCAAAAATTTGCTCTGAAATAATGGAAATCTAGTATATTGTATTTCTTCCTTCTGGTTGCCTAATCTCCTCAGACAGACGGCTGTAGCCCCCTACTCCCCTCTAGTACTACCACTGCTGCACTATGCCCTTTGAAGCTCTGTTCTAAATTTTTGAATATGTTTTTGAATTATTCTCTCAGGGTTACCAAGGCCTTGTAGATGGTGGCGATAACATCAGAGAATTAAGTTGGGAAAGTGTTACTGGAATCACTCAACTGGTAATTATCCATTTAAACAAATACCATTTAGTCAGCTGGCTTTTTGCTTTCAAAGTAACAAACTTCAATTATATGAATAGATTCAAGGTAAACATGATATTCAGTGACTAATCGCACAATAAGCAGTGTGCAATAGTTTACTAGATAATACTGTGTTACTAACTACAGATTTACCAAGCTTTATGTACCTTAGACTTTGTCTAGCAACCCAAATATGTGACCTATCTAAGGCTCCATTTACATTATACCGTTTCAATTTTTTTTGAATTTTTATTTCATTTTCTAGAATTGTCATATATGCATAAAATCATCATTCAAATGAAAACAGTACAAAATCATGCTGTTTTGGCCTTCCGTTTATACTGAGAGGTTTTCATAGCCTGCACAAAAAGAATTGATTTTGAAAGCTGTATGATTTGAAAACGGTATGAATCATTTCAATGTAAATGGGTTGAAAACGGCATGATTCAATTCTCTTTTGAGAGGCTTTTGCACCTCTCTTTCCGGAACGAAACTGTTTTTTTTCCACCCATTTACACTGAAACAATCTATGTTGTTTTTAAATCATACTGTTTTCAAAATCGTTTTCATCGTTTTTGTGACTACGGTTTTATTAGCTCTTTCAATGCGTCCTTCGGCAATAACCATTACCTTTTTTCCTGGGATTACAGAGAGCTATTAAATTTTCTCACCTTTCAGCCATCCCCACAACAAAAATCTTTAAAAGTTCAAAAGATATATATTTTTAGGGTGGAACTGTGATTGGAAGTGCAAGATGCAAAGACTTTAGAACAAGGGAGGGCAGAAAGAAAGGAGCCTTCAACCTTGTATCTAGAGGCATAACAAACCTGGTAAGAAATTTTTGGCATGATTTATCATCAGCAGCCTTCTGGTGGAGTGTTGTTTATCAATTGAGATAATTTATGAGATTTAAACGACCCAAGCAGGGTTTGAGTCCACAGCCACTAGCTTAGTACCATAGTGCGCTACTGCTTTCATGATGTGGCCCTTGAGCAAGCCTAGCCATATCTATCTAGAGGTTGTGGGCTCGAGTCCTACTTGGGTCATTTTCATGAACACAAATTATGTTAAATCATGCTTAACTTCTTAAAGGTGTTCCATAAGTTTGATGGGTTCGTATATTGGTTCATGCTAATCTAGTGTTTTTGGATCCAGTCCAACGTTTGGATCATTTTCATTCACTTGAATTATCTCTGTTGATTTTCCAAATATTGCTTCTTCTCAAAGTGTTGCATAGTCAATTTCTTTGATCCAGCTATGATATTTTACAAGGGAGGTATATTAGCATAAGATTAATGAGCTTGAACTGCCAAGTGTTGGTGTGCCTCAGCTTTGTCAGCAAAACTATCAAAGGCTTGCTGATAGTAGAGATTTGACTTGATGTAATTTCTATATGAGATCAAATATATGTTGGACTCTTATTTGCTAGGAATGTAAGGAGCTTTATATTGTTTTATATCTCTTTGAATGTTGAATTGTTGATATTTGTTATTGGCAGGTTGTTATTGGTGGTGATGGTAGTTTAACCGGAGCTAATACCTTCAAAAGGGAATGGCCAGATCTACTTGCTGAACTGGCTCAAGAAGGTAATCCTTGGTATTTGTCTAAATTTGAAAGGAAGAGCTGGATATTGTAGGAAAGTTATCCTGGGAGCTTTCTACCCGAGAATTGCAAAAACTTTAAAAAGCCTGGCATGAATTTGGTAGGAAAATCGAAGAAAAGAAATCAAGTGCTAGAACGTCCTCGAAGAATATATCAATGCACCGAACGAAGCAAAGAATTTTTCATAATATCTTGTCCCAGACCTTGAGGATTTACCTATGGTTTCTGTTTAAAGCAATAAAGATTTAATGATGACTGAAAACTAGCATAACTGGAATTTAGAAAAATAACTAGAATATTGAAATTGCTAAATACCTGATATATTTATTTTGCTTTGGATGTTGTGCTTCAAATGACTTAGTCGGTTTAAAGTTTGTATAATCTTGCGAGTTTTTAATGCATAGGAAACCTTGTAGAATGGTATATTAATTGTATCATTTTCGATCTTGGGGTAAGTGCTTTGAAAAACCATTGTGACTAGTATAGGTTATGTCTATTTACATGTGAAACTTTGTTTTTATCAGAAAAAATCACCCACGGAAATGCTCAATTATACAATAATCTGAATATTGTTGGAATGGTGAGTTTTTTATTTTGTTTAGTCCTTATGTAAAGTGTTCGAAAAAGTAACCCAACACCAACAGCAGTGCCCGATAACCTGCATTTTGGATGGATGATTTGCAGTTCGACATAAGCTCCCGTCATGCTCTTACAACAATTGAGGACAGCGGATAGACATGACAGCCAATTTGACTTCTTTTTAGCTATTTCTCTAAAATCTCTCAATCAGATCATTAACACTTCAATTTAAATGATGGCAGATTGAGTGCCCTTTTGCCAGCATGCAAATCATGGCATAGGTGCACTCAAGTGGCGCTCCTGAAATTCAAAAGTTATATTCTGCGTATGCAGTTTTCGCTGCTTTGGCATACCAAACATCTTGCCGAGAAGTGGCATGCCCTGCAGATTAGCCCTGTTATTTAACTTCCCCTTCCATGAATTCCTTATCAATGTTTTCTAAGGAACCATATTGTCTGGGTAATTTTAGTGAGTGATTTTTTATTTACCCTTAACCTTGACTGAAATCAGGCCCTGTTCTAGCAGGGTAAGGGTAGAAATTATCTGCATGTTTCAGTAAAAGGGCTTGGTGTGTTCGATGGGTTTAGGTATCACATGATGATATTTTGTTAAAGTAGATTATATTTTTTATCAGGTTGGCAGCATTGATAACGATTTCTGTGGTTCTGATATGACCATCGGTGCCGATTCTGCATTGCACAGGTATAGTTTATTACGGGCATGTGCGTCCTCTTTACAGTTTATCCCAATGTTCTATTCTTCTAAACCTTCAAAAACATTTGGGAACCAAAATGCTACCAAAACAGAATCCATAATTTCCAAAGAACAAGAACTCTGAGGCGCGTGGCCCTAAGCACAAGAATATTTCCTTGACTTTTTCCTCACCCTATTAAAACATGCATCTTGAAAACTGACCAGATAGCAGCCCTTGTCAAATTGGTAATCACTTGATGCTCAGAAGTCTTCTGCTTTTGACATCAGAAGGTTTTCAAGTATCTTCGTCGTTTGCGTTCAACTCCCTCCATATAACTGATTTTCCTTCATCTACAAGATTTATAAGGAAGCTCTGTGAAATTCTATTCAGCTTGATAATTCTTTCCTATAGAATCGTGGAGTCCGTTGATGCTATTTCAACAACAGCCGAGAGGTAAATTTGAATTGTATTCATTGTTTACAGTTTTAGAATTCAATTTCAATAAGAAAATTTGCTCGTCTTCTTAAAGAAATCGTTTATTTGATCGTTCATTTGATATAATCGTTCATTTGCTCATCTTTTCCTTGTTTTTTTGACAGGAACTATGCGCGAATAGTTAAGTCGAGTTTTGATGAAATCTCATCTTGTATAGGCTATGTTTCCCTGTACACTGTAAGAGCTAATTTCATCAAAACGCATCTATTGAATGGATTTAACTGAGCTCTGTGGATCAAGTGTATTTATGCGGAAAATAAGGGGTACCTGACTATGCCCTTTTCAAATAATGTTTATGTGTAATTGTGTAAACTAAGGACAAAACTTTCCACCAAGAAACTATCGATCTATTATTTTTCTAAATGATATTGTTACGTATTTCAGTCATCAGAGAGCATTTGTCCTAGAAGTCATGGGAAGACATTGTGGGTAAGACTGAATTTATTCACATTTACCCTTTCTTCATCTTGCAAATGATACAAAATTTCATAACCCCGTTTTGTTCTTAATTTTTTGAATTAAGCTTTTAACAGTTATTTTGCTATATTCTGTGAAATCTGCACACCAAGATGCCAAAAATTACTTTGAGGTAATAACGCCAATCTCTACTCTCAATTTACTCTTGATTTTGAATTAAACTGCATCCATGAAAGAGCCGATTTTTCTTCATTCAGGTATCTTGCGCTTGTTGCTGGAATCAGTGTTGGAGCAGATTGGGTAAGACTTGTTAACATTTCTCTAATTCTGATTGTACAGGGTGGAGCAGATAAAGGCATATCAATTAACAGCCATATATCTTGAAATCTTTAGGGCCATTAATCCCAAGTTGCAACCCAAACCTTTTCAAGAAGGCTAATCTATCTTCGACATAACTGCAGTCTTAGGAAGCTATTATCTAACCGTTGAGAAATAACATGACTTTCAGGCGCATGTACTAGAATTATCCTCTACTGGATTGAAGCCTCTGTTGATGTTAAATTAGTAATCGATTGTAGGATAATGCCCTATGCTGTTTAGGACAATGTCCCAACCTCGCAGTAAAGGGGTATCCACCGGGTGCAGGATTTTGCAACCTGTTATAGGATGAGGTTGCACCTGATCAAGGCATTCATCCAATACATTGGAGAATTTTTCAATTGGTACCGGAGCATCCACCCGGGTATAGGCATAGGTAACATTGCTAGTGATAGGAAGACCCAATATATAATCGGTCTAGAAACATTTCAGACATGTAATTCAGTATGAATTTTAAAAACTCTAAATTGTTAAGAGTATCAACCACAGTATATGCTATAAATGTTTGCATATGATGATCATTTATATATGATTTCTTGTGAATAACTTTTTCTAATCAATTTGTTTTAGATCTTCCTTCCGGAATGGCCTGTTGAAGATGGTTGGGAAAATCACTTGTGTTCTCAACTAAAAAAGGTGCATATTTAGAAATTGTTGCTCTAATTTGTATTCATCTGTATAGTAATATCCTGCAAAGCTTTCTCACAAGAAGTTGATCGATATAATTATTATATGAGAGCCATGTGGTATTTTTTGCACTTGTTGAGAATAGCACGCCAATGCACCCACTGATTATTTTAACTTGATTCAACACAAAGACACTCCATTAAGATTGTGAAGTAATCTGAATTATAGGAGCCTAATGATTGTCTTAAAGATAAACACGAAACTGCCAGTAGCAGGATAAAAGAATTCATATTTGTTTATCTACTTATAAACGCTCTGCAAGAGCATTGAGTATTGCCTTCGATCTATGAAAAAAATAAACATTTATATCAATATGATCTGAAATGAATAAATCTTAGACTTGCTTTAAATCTTAATCTTGCATGGAATCTTAATCTTGAGTGTGGTCATATTTTACTGCTATTTTTCTTTAACAATCCAGAATGAAATGCATTTTATTTTTATTTTCAAACAGGGCAGAGCAACGGGTCGATTGCTGAGTATCATAATTCTTGCTGAAGGAGCGCATAATGTTCATGGAGAGCCTGTCACGGCTGGACAAGTTAAAAATGTAAGTGGAGGCATCATAAGTGAAATCTGCCCATCTTGTTTTATGACCATTACTATTCCGAAATTTTCTGATTGCTATGTAAAGGTTAGCTGAATAGAAAAAAGATTAATTTAAACTCACTATCAAGCCGAGGATTCTTATGAAGAATATATATCCCCATGAGTGGAATTCCGCAATGGTAGTTATCCTGTTCTCTGGTCCATCTAGCCACAACGCCTATCCACAACTGAAGAATTTCTTTCGTTCTTGTCTACAAATCAGACCATTTTATTTCAACTACACAATATTGTAGTTAGTTGATAATTTCTGTCTACATTTTTCCAGTTGATCTCTGATACGCTTGGCTACGACACGAGGGTTACAGTTCTTGGTCATGTACAAAGAGGAGGTGCACCATCTGCCTTCGACAGGCTTTTGGTAAGTTGTCACTTGTTTACTAGCTAGAAATATTAAAATTACGAAGTTAGGCCTGAAAGAAGGCTAAATAACCTTGCAAGTACACACTAGTGGAAGCAGTGTGACCCCCGCCCTTACTCTTGATGTGACTGGACCCAAGTAGGCCCAAGCCACTGTTTTCAAAATTTGAGACCCATATTTATACCAAAATCGTTAGAAAACACACTCATGCTTAGTACACTCATTTTTTAAAAGAAACGGTTCATAAGAAACTGTAAGGCCAGATTTTTAGGAAACTTTTATAGGAGATTTTATATAGAAATGATTAAGGTTGCAAGTAGATCATCTGGTCCTTAATCTTGATATGACTAAACCTCGTGATTCATTTTACATGTTTGCTTGGAATAGATCCCTTTCACAACTACGTCAGCTCTTCGTCTTGAAACACTTGAAACAACCTTAGCCTCGAAATGTTGCGTAGCTAAATCCCAAAGCATTAATTGATTTCATTCTCACAAAGCAATTCAATTTGTTGCCAAAAGCAATGCACGCTTTTGAAATCAGCTAACTACCTCATCATGTCGCGGCTAAGGTTGTTTCGAGATGAATTTCTATAGGGATGATGTTGTTGGGAAGGTGGTCTATTATAAAGAGCAGTCAAAATTTCTCCTCACATTGTGACCACTGATCTCAAAATAAAGACTGGATCGATCATTCTTTTCTTTCTGGAGCCAAATATTTGAAGCCAATGGCTTCGGCTTCCACTTGGCCTCCCAATATGGCTGCCAAAGAAATTATGTTGACTTGATTCTTTGTTAAACAAAAGCTACATGATTTTTCATTCTCGTGCTGATTATTCATAACATTCCAAAAATCATCAAAGAAAAAGGCACTCCCTAGTATGATCTTATCGGGCCTCCCAATATGGCTGCCAATCGACTTTATTTCAGAACGACAGATGCTCGATCCAGTCTTTATGTTGAGATCAGTGATTGTGACCTGTCTTAAGTAGAATTTGACAGGGCTTTGTAACATGCCATCTAGGAGGTAGGGCTATTGTCCACCCGGCCCTTTAGCTTTCCTCTTGTTCTAAACTGGCCTTTCTCTAAAAGATATTAGGTTGCTTCCAGGGAAGTCCTTTTGAAAAAGGCCCTGGAATCGAGCCCACAACCCTTTTTGAAGAAACGTTGAGTATAGCTATCACCAATGATATTGCATTGGGTTCATGGATGATACCTTTCCATAACTGTGTAGATATACTTATGAATTGACAGACACGGAAGCTTGATCTGTTTTTCATAATTTTTTCTTCAGGCAATGAGGCTGGGTGCAAAAGCAGCTCTAACTGTTCTCGAAGAAGCAAATGACAGACCCCCACAGGTTGTGTGTCTTGACGGAAACCAGATAGTGAAGAAGAGTTTAATGGAGTGCGTTGAACAGGTACTCGATTAATGCTACTTTAATCATTCTATTGTCTATAATGATTAAGCAAGTCACTTTGTAGTTGATTGACCATGAGTCGGAGGTAATCTAAAGGCTGGCTCTATTGTTTGCTGCTATCTTGTCGCCGTTGTAGTTTTCAAAGTTACAGTTATCTTTGGTTCTTTTGATAGGTCTGTTGGAAGTGGGGGACAGGGGGCCTTTGCTTCCCAATAATTCTACATCTCCATTGTTGTCAGCGTGGTGGCTTGTGTTTCTTTTGTTCGTGAACAATGGCTACCCTCAATAATTTCTCTGTCTTTTGATATTTCATTTTTGCCGCTCTTCGTTTCTTTGTCAACCCAGCCAATCTGCGGTTTATTTATCGTTCTTTTTGTGAGACTTTTGGTGTTTTTAGTGTGATGCTGTGAAGACTGCTTATGAAGAGAGAGATTTCAAAAAGATTGTCGAGCTTCGTGGTGGGTAAGTGATAACAGACCCTTAATGCTGGTGGGGGTTCTCTACTGCATAGGCCCCGAAGCCTAATAGGAAAGCGTTTTGTAAATGGAAGCATCTACCAATGCTAGCGGTCATGAATCACCCTCTTTCTTCTTCAATATGTTTTGATTCTTGTACACCCGTTCCAAAATTCATCAACGGGCTTAAAAAAACATGGCCTACCTTTTTAGCCTACTACTTTGGCCAAACTCTAGACATTTCACAAATACACAGTTATTTTCCCCTATCTTTTATGCATATTGAGAAAACTAAATAATTGTTTGAGTTTGTATTGAAGTATGAATCACGACAGCGATAGGTCCTTGATAAAGTGAGAGAACAGATTCGATTTCTGTTGATTAAAGTGAGACTAAAGGTAGGCTAGGTTAATATATTGTTCAGTTTATTGAACATTTTAACGATTTATTCCTTTCAATCTTTCATCGCACAGGTCATTTAGAAGGAACTTGGAAGCTTATAAAACATTGAAACTGCTTTGCCCACCTGCGGGGAGTCACTGTGACATAAATGGTTCTTGTGACGAGGTTAATATTCTTTTTCATGCTTGCTGAAAATTCAGTTATTTGTATTTTCAGACGTTGTTGTCTTTTGATGTTATTTATTCTGTCTTCTTCAAACAATTAAACTCTTTCAAAACGTGGTGCTACAGAAGAATATTGCAAATAAAACGGACTGATTTGATTTCAAACAATGTATTATTCTGGTAGAATGGGACTAGTTTGACCATGTCTAACAAAGAAATCGTTTCAAAGAGAAATGGAATTTGCAGGTCGTGTTTTACGGGGCTCTATCGGAACAGTGCATAATGAATTTATAGAAGGATCATCCACGAAAAGAGGTGCAAAGGAAGGCAGCGTATAACTTAGATCGACATTTGAAAGATTTTAAAGGAATGTAAAACTTTGGTCTGTTGACACCAACAGCTGAAGACAGAGTCAGATGGAATTTCATGATTTCCAACCATCGTGTCGAAGATGGTACTGAATGATGATGACTGTGTTGAAGTGTAGTCTACGATCACAACCACACAACATACAAATTGCAAACTGCCAGACCATCCTTGTGAACACCCAATACGGAGACATACCAATACGGAGACGTTCTTTTCATGGAAATATTGGGTTAGAAACATCGTATTTGCTTGGAACAGTGTGAGCACTTCATAGTATTCAGAGCGTATTTGCTTTAAAACGGAGCTGTGTGAACAAAAACCGTTTTTCGTCTTCAAATACGGAGACGAGTAAATACGGTACTGTGTGAATGAGGCCATAGAGTTTAGCCTTAGCTCACATCACCCCTCTTGTTTCTTTCAGGGGTACACCCTGGCAATAATGCATGTTGGTGCGCCTGCTGGGGGCATGAATCCTGCTACAAAGGCATTTGTGCGAAGTGCATTGAACGAAGGTCATTCTGTCCTTGCAATTAACGACGGTTTCGATGGTCTTGTCAAAGGAGCGGTAAGTTATTAAATGCCAAATATTTTGACCATGAAGTGATGAATTTTTGGAATTTTTACAACCCCAGTTTTAGAGTAAAGAATAGTTTTATAAGAAGGGTATTCCACCGTTTCTATAAAATTGATGAGATTCAGAACACAGCTCTATAAAGTTTCAGGGGAGCCTCTTTTCCTTTGGTCTGCAAAATAACTAGTGAAACCGTTATTTTAAACGTTCTCTTGGTTGCTTGGACTGCTCTTGGCTATGTGATCTTGTAATTAAAAATCTAACTTCGGCCGTTTTTGTGCAAAGTAAGAGGTCGTGTTACGAGCTCTGCTTGGGTCGTGTCTACTCAAGAAAATAATCTCTACTTCTACTTCTTAGATTCAATTGCTGTTTTGCACACCAATAGGGAAAGAGGCTTGGCTTTTGCAGAGTTAAATCATGGTGGCGAAAATAAAATACTTTTATCATTTTCTTTCAAGGTAAAACGTATGGGCTGGAACGATGTTGATAGGTGGAGTGGACTCGGAGGGTCAAATCTCGGTCTTACAAGGTTTGTTTCTCTTCCTTTCTAGTCGGTATTACTGTGATAATAGTCATTAGGTAACCTAGACTCGTTGCTTCTTGACGCAGATGTCTTGTTCAACGATGACTTTTACTTTCCAAGCAAAATGTTTGTTTTGTTTTTACCTGAGAAGGCTGTTATTTCGAGCTATACATCTAATTTAGGCCTGCTTTTCATAAAGTTGTTGGGGATATACTTTGTGGGGAAGTTTACCTTTCATTTTTCGTTCTTGATGCTCTTAAACTTAGTTCTTAACATTGAAAAGAACGATTAGTTATTATTCTTTTTTTGCTGCTAACATGTTTTTATTTCTTCTCGTTGTTATGAAGCTCTGTGATGATAAAAAACAGATATGCCAAAATGCAGATTCCCCCAGCCCCTCGCCCCAAAAGCTATCACTCGCTTGCCATGTAATATGCCACCCCCTTGCAAGCAAGTCCACACTTTAAAGGTGACACATCTGAGTTGGTAATCATATCGCTAGATCTTTGAAACGCTCCCGCTTGAGAACAATCATTTCGAAGTAAATGAAGACAGAAATGATGATAAATCTTGCTCTCATAACCCTACACTATCTCCTCTTTAACGAGTGGATCTGTGATCTAAATTCATAATTACTGTTGTGCTCAACCTAATTTAAAAACGAAGTTTGTAAATCAGCCAGAATGTGGTGCCAAGATAGCTAACCCATGCATAGGAATATGAGCATTAGCTAGATCTGAGAAGTCGATAAACCAGAACATAAGAAGTGACATGCCTTAACCATATATCAACTGTTTGAAGATAACATTCCAACTCCCTGTAAGCGTTTTCCATCCCCTTCCATTGATAAACCACCCCCTCTAAGGATGTCTTGATAAAACAATATATATTAGCTGAAGTGCACGCCCTGATAACTACTATAACATGCAATTTGAGCATAGGGAACAAATGAAAAACGAGGCTAGGCCCAAAAGAGGCTAGGCCCAAAAGACTTTCCGACTTGCCCTCCCGAGAAATTGCGGGCTCGCACTTAGGACTGTCTGGCAATCACTGTTGTTGTTGCTTTTGATCTTAAGAAATGCGTGCGTTTGGAGAATGCGGATTGATGTTTTACTTTCGATTCTTGTAATTTAAAAGTTTTCTATTTTCTAAAGGACGCTACCTGAGAAAATTGGGTATGAAAGAGTTGCAACCCAGCTTTCTGATTGTGGCATTCAAGGCCTCGTTATGATAGGCGGATTCGAGGTTTGTTATTCGTATTTGGTTTATGTATTGACAGAAATATCTTTTAAAACGTTTGGAATATTTGCTTTTTATGGGTTTTCCAGCTTGGTTGGAAATAATTTAGAAAATATTTGAAGACAGAATAACAATTCATTTATTCTCAAAACAGTGTTTTCAGCAAAGTTGAGCTTTTGAGCTAGCTACTCTGATTAAGTTTCTCAACTCTTGAAATCTTTCTCTAGCTTTTACTTTTGTCAGCAAATTTACAAGCTCTTCATTTGTTGGAGAGTACTGTGGAATCAAAGAATACCTATATATGCCATAATAGATAAGAAATAAGAAAAGGGGACTGGCTCTCTGTTACTTCAAGTTTCATGCTTATGCTATCATCAGACCGACTGTAATTCTATATTGAAAAATTTCTCCTGCACTGGGCCTGGACATGTGTTTGGGCCAATGGCAGGGGGATGGAACAGGAATCTAAATCCCCCTTTCAAATTTTGCAATTTTTTCCTTTCCCTCGTGAAAAAATACAGTTTCTCCTTTCCAAAACGGAATATTCATAGTTTCTCCCTTCTTCTAGATTTTCCCTCTCCTTCGTATAGTTTTGGAAATTCTCCTTTCTCCCTTCGCACTACCACTCCCCTGCCATAACCAGATAAAAGAATTTTCAATACTTGATTAATTGGTTTTTGATTTTGGCGTAAATAATCCCTTTATATCTGACTTCAGGCGTTCACAAGCACGTTGCAGCTGGCTAAAGCTCGCTCATCCTACAAAGCATTCCGAATCCCGATGATTGTTCTTCCTGCAACAATGAGCAACAACGTACCTGGATCTCACTTTAGTCTTGGAGCTGATACAACTTTGAATGTTATTGTCGAGGTAAGCCTCAACTTTGCAGTACTTTTATTTCATTCCTCAAGTTGATTTTCGAGGGTTTAGCAAGGCTGAATTCAACAATATATTACGGATACCAGCTCACTAACTTATACGCTTACTACGGTGGAAATACATACAAGAGATGGGCATGGACTTGCTCCTTGTCTCCTTGTGCTCAATCTAGTCTTTTTATTACTGGAGTGACGTCAGCAAATCAGAGAACAAAGAGAATCAATGACTTGCGGGGCAAGTCTAACGTTGGGGATAAAAATCTGTAATAAGAACCAACATATTTTTTGAAAGCCCTGATTATAACTGCCATGATGAGATACGAAATGTATTGTAAAACTACAGGGGTGCTTAGAATACATAACCATATCACTTTAGGCAACCAATTTCGATAAAGATCTGTTAAAATGTCACCAATACTTCGGAAAATTTAGTATAGCCAGAAATATCGGAAATGTAATGAAACGAACACATAGATTACTTAAGCTTTTCGTCTGACACTCAACAGAGAGATGACACTCAACAGAAAATCTAGGGCTAATTCAAAATTGTAGTGGTTCTAACATGTAGGTTTTTCATTCATCATCTTCTACGTGGTGGATTCGCTTACTAGGCGGTGGTATGTCATCTTACCCGCGATAGATAAACACATTTATTAGTGGATGGTTTTTTCAACTTTATCAATTCTAATGTCAAAGTTTCTCGTGTAGGCCTGTGATAGAATCAAGCAATCTGCCAGCAGCTCTCAAGACAGAGTTTTCGTGGTGGAAACCATGGGAGGCAAATGCGGGTATCTTGCTACAATGGCGGGTATTGCTTCTGCTGCAGATGCTGCTTACATTCGAGAAGAACCATTTGGCATCGATGAGCTGCAGGTAAATACGTGCATCCTTTGTATTATTAGTATTTTTATGATCTGCCGATTTCTTACTGAGAAAATAGTGATACCACAGCACTTTTGCAGATACTTTGAGATTTTTACAGGTCAGAATTAGACTGAATTTCAAAACCGTATAGGTATATGAATTACATAATAGAAAAGTGTCTCGGCTCGTATTATAAACTTTATCAAAACCATCACATGTGATTTTCTCCAGGGTTTTTTTGACATGTAGCTCTACACAAAATTTTCAGTACAGTTTTAGATATTTCAAGGGTTGGGAATGATAAGAAAGAGGTTTATGATAATGTAAATAGTATCAGATTATCAAATCAAGCTTTCCAGTTTCTTACACAAAAGGAATTATTTCCTCATCTAATGGGGACCATAAACCAGGGGAACGGCATGAAAATGACAATACTCAAGATGGTTGCTAATTAAAAGCTGTTATAAGATAGATTATCAAAAATAATCATTAAGAAGAAAATAGTATATGAAGTGGCAGGAAGTAGTTGCTGATACATCCTTCCTTTCTATGCAGGTGGTTGCTGTAATTAGAAACCAAAATGAGACACAGGGAAATTTTGTTTTCCCGGCTAAATGTTGCCACAATTATATTTCCTGCATAACAAAGTTGGCATTTTCTTACAGGCCGATGTTCAACATTTGATTTACAAGTTTCAGCACACGAAAATCAAAAGAGGATTAGTTTTAAGGTTTGTTCAATTTCGAATCTTTTTTTTCATGAGGCGGAAAATACTAAATAGGTTAAGGAAAAAAGTCCTCGGCTGATTATAAATAAATCCTTGACCAGGTCTACTTATAACTGGAGTGGTTTGTAGAAAGTGTTTGATAGAAATTTACCTTATATAGCCTTTTTGTTTGCCATACGAAGTAGTTTACCAAAGAACTGATTGCTTCGCCGACATCTGTAAAAATGCATTCCAATCATCCAGGTATCATGCAGTAAATATCAACTTTGGTTTTTTAAATGAACATGTTAAAGAAATAAATATAGCCTAAACATATTTCTTTTATGGTGCATACTGCACTTCGCGTTACGAGCTTGAAGTAGAATTCTAGAAATAAGTTTTTATAACTTATTGATATACAAACCTAGCCTTCATTTAATATATAAAGAAATTTTTCAGAAAATATTGAAAATTTCAATTCGCAAACAGTAGTTAAGAATTGATAGCTTTGTATAAATTTATTTTTCCTCTACTACCTTTAGTGAACTTGTAGGAACTCTGTTGATATTTTCGTTTTCGATTCTTTTTGACGTAGTGCTTAGACGAGTGTAAAATCTTTTTGATGTTATTTAAAATGCCTTATTCAAATGCCCCAACTCTGCACTTTCGATACATCGCAACTGATTGTGTTGATTGCATTTTATCTTAACAGAGCACAAGAAGCTAACGAACGATACACTTGTAAATTCATCACGTCCTTGTACGAAGAAGAAGCCAAAGGAGTCTTTATCACGAGAGAAAGCGTTCTTGGTCATTTGCAACAGGTATAGTACGTGTTTCGTGATAACGCGTGCTTTTCATGTCAGCCTACCTACTTTTTTAACTTGGGTCCACCATTGCGTATCTAAACGACCAAGGGTGCTTGGTCATAAGTGAGTAGCTACATTTTTACAGGCTTGAGATTTCAGCCTGAATTTCGAAACCTTCTCAGCGATGGTACGTTTTTCTATTCGAAACGTTGACACTGTAGAAGGAATCCCAGGCCTAGCCCTATATACCTAATTTACTTTATCCCATATATATCCCAACCCTATATACCCCTACCCTCTATGCCACAACCCAAATAACCCAAACTGATCTACGTAAGCCCAATATACCCCGAACCCTCAATACCCTAACCCTATACCCTTTACTCTATATACCCTATGTACTTAACCTAATACCATATACCTATACCCTATAGATCCTAACTCTAACCCTTTCCTTGTGTACCTTAACACTATATACCCCAACCCATTATACTCCAACCCTCCATACCCTAGACCTATATACCCTAGACCTATATACCCAATGCAGAACTCTTATTCTAAAAACGATAAGCCTATAGACTCTAACCCTGTACACCCTAACCTTATATCCTGTACCCCCCGGGGTCCTATACGTACACTTAACTTATAATTCACAAACAGCCTGAATGATTTAGGGGATTGTCTGGCTGCCCTATGTAAATTAGCGAATTTAACATGATTATTTTTATTCCAGGGTGGACCTCCTTCTCCTTTTGATCGTCTTTCCGGGACAAGAAATGCAATGAAAGCTACTCATTTCTTGATCTCTAAAATCAAAGAAAACTTAGATGAAAATAGTAAGAGTTTTTTGTTTTAATTTTTCGAAGTATGGATTTTTATTATCATATGAAATTTAAATGGTAGAATATGCCTCAAGATACACAAAGATGATGTGGTGATAACCGGGAGGGCACATTGGGTTTCTTGATCACATACTCATACAGTTTATAATTTCAGCAGATTATTTGCTTGAGTAGAGTAGGACGTCGTGGGTTCGAGTTCTGTTTGTAATCTCTCGCAATCTACTCGACTAAAGTTCTAAACCCTGCTTCTTCTTAAGTTTATTTGCCCACTCTATCCAGCTGTCGGCTGGCTGTGATAGCCCCCCGCTTTTGGGCTTTCCCACGAGTCCTTTCCTCTGTGCTCACTACGGTCTTGTAGCCAGAGTGACGTCAGCATATCAAGGAAAACAGGGAAACGAGGACTCGTGGAGCAACTCCTGGCGTGGGAATGTCTTTGCCCTTTGATAGTTCCCTTGTAGCTGTTAAAAAACTTTGATGACGACTCCTCCGTTGATCTGTCGAGTGAGGTCGTCTGTTGATCTTGTGAGTGAGGTTGAATTTGTGTGATTGACATAGTTGTTGTGGCGATTTGAGACAATAATGCATTGATATGAAATAGAATTTTAACCATTATATTCGTTTAATCTCCTATCCAAAACTCAGCATGTTCTAAACTGATCTTTATTTGTATCTCCTAATATTGGAGAACTATTTTACTCATTTATTCTTGATATTCAACGCATCCGGTTTTCGGCTAGTGTTCCCCCCCCCCCCCGATAGTCTAGTAATTTGATTCTTCTTAATACTCACCTATATTTCAATTAAAGGGTCTTAATATTTTTCAGGTGTGGTAAGTGCGACAACCTCCGATAGCGCATGCGTACTGTGTCACGTGAAAGCACAGACATTATTCAGACAAGTTGAAGAGCTCGAATTCGAAGCGGACATGAAGTAAGATTTTCATTTTGTTTGTCACAAATGTCATTTCTTTGTCTTTATTACCGAGAATAAAATAATAATAATGTTTTACTCCCAACAGCCTGATTTAGAGAATAACATGTAAGAAATCAGATTACGAGTTCTTCATTTAAAAAGGAGTGCGTCAATGTTTCTCATGGTAACAAAATGAGAAACGAGCATTCTGCTGATGCTAGAACACAGAAACAAGGAAAACTAGAAGTTTTATCTTCTGTTGCCATCCTTGTTGCTAAAAGTCATTATTGTGTTCTTTGGTGCGAACATTTATATCATATTCTTCAAAACAGAAGAACCATTTAGATTCCCCTTTATCAAAGTATCCCCCCCCCCCCCCTACTGAAAATCCCCCAAGGGGCTTAAAATAAGCATGTGACAAGTAAAAGTGGAGTGTAGCCTGCCTGCAAATTCGACTTTTAATGCATCTATAATACATGGCTCTGGGCTACGAAGTGAAAGCCCTAGATATGGAATCTGGACCTTGGAATAAGGAGTTAAAGCCGAAAAATACCCAGCTGTGGATGGATGAGGCCTAGAACTGGATACATCATAAAACTTGAAGACTAATCCTTTGCCCGTTGTAGGGCATTATATTAGCTCAGGGCATTAAGTGGGCAAGAATCTAGGTTCGAAACCTGGCATAGGTATGCTTCAATTGTGGCTGTCCACTGATGAAAATTCATCCCAAACGTGTCAGACATAATCAACATCACTAAGATGTGCAAATGATGACATGGTATAGAAAAGGTTTGGTCAACCTATATAAGGTTGTGAGAAAAATGCCTGACATACTGACCCCCGTTATATAAGTTGCTGAGTGCCGCCTAGGTAGGAATATCGACATTGAACCTCAGTAGCCTACTTAACAACTCATTTCTTGCTCTATTCCAGACACCGTGTTCCGAAAGAAAACTGGTGGATGACTTTGAGGCCCTTACTGCGAGTGCTTGCAAGACATCAAGAGGTATTCCAGGGTGAAGATGATAGCTGATGTATTCGAGCTGTGAGTTATTTCGAAAATTCGCTTCAGCTGGAGAAAATTCGTGAGGGCTTTCGTCGGACGTTGCTTGACGTTAAATTTGCAAAAACGCTGCGCTGCTGTTTCCAAACGCTTGTTAATCTAATTGCTTTAAAAGTGTCAATTTGTTGTTGTGACTTTTGACTTCGTCACTTGGGAGAAATCAGAAATAGAGTGAAACGTAAAAACTGCTCCAGGAGTATCGGTATCGGGGCCTCGTGAATAAACAATCAACAATTGTATATGGCCTGTTTAGATAAATCAAAGGAATCTCTGGAATCAAAGGAAACTGACAAAAGCTTACAAAGGCCTAGAGAGGACACAGGGCATTTTTCAAGGAAATTTGACTACTGGACCATGACTATATGAGGGCCAGCATCTTTGCGACTAGAGCTCTTGATCCCCTGAGACCCCTAGGCCCTTGACAACCTTGACTAAAAACCCCAAAAGAGGCTATGCATATATGTCAGTGATACAACATGAGTAACTGAAAGACTTTTACTATTTACTGTATATTCTTAAGAAATATGCAAAGGCCTTAAATTTTGCTTTCTTACTGGGCTAGGAAAAGGGCCGACTGGTCCAATGGCCCAGTAGTTGCAGTATTAAAAAATGCCCTGAGAGGTCAAAATTCACAAACTGGTTTAATGGTTCGCACAGAAACTTGGAAAATCCTAGTAAATAGACTTCTCATTAATTGTTGTTTTCCTAGGTGGTTATATGTTTTTCTGCTGCTATTATAGCCCATGTTGCTCCCTGATTTGATCTTATTCGAAAACATTCATCTTGGGCCAATTTTCACTGAAATCCATGGGCTGACCATCATACTTTTTCCAATTTTTAGCTGCATTTGCAGAAAACCCTTTGGTGATTTTATGTGTTTTCTGGTGGTATTAAAAATGTTTTTCTTGGTAAGGCTATGTGTTTTCTAATTTTATAACGGCCTAATTTTGCTCCCATATTTGATATAGAGCATATTTGAAAAAATGTAATGTGCTATCCATCATGCTTCTTTTCAATCTTTGGCTGATTGTATGCATTTTTGCGAGGCTTTAGCCTAGAATGGCTGGCTATCTGAAGAGTACTTAGTGGAATAAAAACCTATTTCAAACCATTTCTCTTCAGCCAATTTCGACCAAAAATCATAGGCATTTTAAGAAGAACGCTTCTTAGAGGAATTGTTTAAGGTAATAGTCTGAAACATGATTGTCAATAGTCTCAACTATTGAGCCCAACTCTTTGATGTAGTTAGTATAAAAGTAGGAATTTCCCCACATGTGGTGACACTAAACAGCAACCTGGCATAGTTATTATAACCAAAAGTAGCAAATACATCATCAAAAAAAGTTTTTCCTCCAAAATCGACCAAAAATTGGAAAAAAGCCTCTTGTCCATGTTATTTATTATCATATTTCATTATCTGTTATTATGTCATTGTATGTTCATGTTATTCATTATCACATATCATTATAGAATTCCATGGTATTTGGTGAAAATTGGCCCAAAAGGAATGGTTCAAAAAATGCTTCATGGAGCATCATAAGGATATAAAAGCCTTAAAAAACGCTTAAGCTCCTTCAAAATCAAACAAAGTTTTGGAAAAAGCCTGATTGTTATGCCTGATTGGTTTTGGTCGAAATTGACACACAATAAACAGTTCAAAATAGGCTTTTAATTCCCTCAGGACTGTTCAGGGGGCAATATTAGGCCAAATATCCTAAGAAAACGCAGAAAATCACTAAAATATTTTCCTTCCAAAATATTCCGAAATTGGAAAAAATCCTCATGGTTAGTCTATGTTTTTGGTCAAAATTAAAACAAAATAACTTTACCCAAATAAATGGTCCCAATAAGGCTTTTATTTAATCTTAAAGGCTTCTATTTAATTTTAATCAACACAGTAATGGTCAAGGAGTAATATTAGGCTATAATAGCCCTAGAAAACACATAAAGTGCCCAAAAAGGATTTACTTAAAAATTAGCCAAGAATTAGTTTTTGCTCGAAATTGACCCAAAATATATGGTTCCAAATAGGCTTTGAATCAAGTCAGGACTTTCCAGGGATTAATTATAGGCTATAGTAGCCTTAGGAAACGCATAAAACCATCAATAAATATCTTTAAAAATCTGCAAAAAATTGAAATAAGCCGGATGGTTAGTCAATGGTTTTTGTTCAATATCGACCAAAAGCAATTGTTCTAAATATGCTTTTAATCTATTCAGGACTGTTCAGCGAGTAGTATTAGGCTACAATATGTCAGAAGACAACACATAAAATCACCAAAACATTTTCCCAACAAAGCAGTCAAAATTTGCAAAAAGCTCATGGTTTTTGTTCAAAATTGACCCAAAATAAATTGTCAAAAATAGGCCTGTAATCCACTCAGGACTGTTCAAGGAGTAATATTAGGGTTACAATATGTCAGGAGACAACACATAAAATCACCAGAAACATTCAAAATCAGCTAAAAATTAAAAAATGCTTAATAGTTAGCCAATGGTTTTTTTGTTGAAAATTGACCCAAAATAAATGGTTAAAAATAGGCCTGTAATCCAATCAGGACTGTTCAAGGAGTAATATTAGGTTATAATAGTCAAAGAAAACGCATAAAATTAACAGAAACATCTTCAAAATCAGCCAAAAATTTGCAAAAAGCCTGATGACAGATATTGACCCAAAATACATGGTTCGTAATAGATGTTCAGTACATCCAGGACTGTTCATGGAGCAATATTAGGTTACAATAGTCAAAGAAAACGCATAAAATCATCAAAAATATATATTTCAAAATCAACCAAGAATTGGATAAAAGCCTTGATGATTTTTGATCAAAATAGACCCAAAATGAATGATTTCAAAAAGGCTTTTTATCCACTCAGGACTGTTCAGGCAGCAAATTTAGGCTATAAAAGCCTCAAAAAACGTACAACGTCGCCAAAAATTGAAAAAAGCCATGATGGTTAGTCCATGGTTTCGGTTCAAAATTAGCCAAAAATAATGGTTCAAAATAGGTTTTTATTCTACTTTGGACTGTTCAGGGAGTAATCTTAGGCTATGATAGCCTTAGGAAATACATCAAATCTGTAAGAAAACTCCTTCAATATCAGCAAGAAACTGGAAAAAAGCCTGATGGTTAGCCCATGGTTTTTTGTCGAAATTTGCCAAAAATAAATAGTTCCAAATAGGTTTTTCATCCACTCAGACTGTTTTGGGGGCAATATCAGGCTATAATAGCATTAGAAAACGAATGAAATCACCAATGCAACTTCAACCAGAATATCTTGATATTTCTAAAACAACGCAAGATTCCCTATTTATAATGTTCCTAACGATTCTATTATTGCCAGGAAAATCGGGAGCATAGCGAAACGAAAACATAGATTACTTAAGCTTCTCGTCTGACACTCAACAGAGTAATACGTCAGAAAGAGAACGAAACAGAAACCTAACTGATTATATACCCAGATGTGGATCGAAATATACCAATCATTCACCTCTTTTCTGATTGGCCTATTTCGATCCACATCTGGGTATATAATCAGTTAGGTTTCTGTTTCGTTCTCTTTCTGACGTATTACTCTGTTGAGTGCCAGACGAAAAGCTTAAGTAATCTATGTTTTCGTTTCGCTATGCTCCCGATTTTCCTGGCTAATTTGAAGTTTTGTACCATCCAAAGACGATTCTATTATTCCTAGATTGTTTGTTCTTGGTATTTGGTATGTTATTTGGTTGATAGCTTAATCTACCACTAGTGTAGTGCCTTGTGTCTGCTTTTGTGTCCACATGAGAATGCTACTCGCCAAGGGCAGAATGGGTTGGCAAACTAAGTGCTTTATGCCTCTTGAAAGAATTGATAAGTAATAGTCTGAAATATTACTATCAACGATATCAAATATCATCCGCCACTTTTTGAATGGGAACAAAGTTGAAATCTTCCCCTACAGGTGGTGACACCAAATAACATCCTGCCATAGTCATTACAGCCATAGGAAGCAAATGAAATCAACCAAAAAGTTTCTCATTCTAAGTCAACCAAACATTTATACAAAAGTAATACCTCTCTCATACAGAAAATTTTGGTGGTTGAGCGGACTAGCCATGGGTAATGGTTATCTGTACCGAAATTCGAGTGTTCGTAAGGCCAGACTTTTCCTTTCTAAGTTATAATACTTGATAAAAGTGATACAAAAGTAATTCCTGTGTCACTAAGAAAGGTTGTGTAGCTAAGTGGGCTAAGTCAAGTGACAAAGATACTCGGTCCATAGTTCGATTCCTCTTAAGGTAAGACTTTTGATTTGTAAGATTTATAATGTTTGGTAAAAATGATATAAAAGTAATTCCAGCCCCACTAAGAAAGGTTGGGTGGCCAAGTGGACTAAGCCAGTGGCTTAAGATAATCGGACCGTAGTTCGATTCCTCGCAAGGCAATACTTTTGATTTGTAAGATTTATAATGTTTGATGGAAATTATATTAAAGTAATTCCAGTACCACTAAGAAAGGTTGGGTGGCCAAGTGGACTTAGCCAAGGGTTTCAGATGCTCGGACCGTAGTTCGATTCCTCTTAAGGCAAGACTTTTGATTTCTAAACTCTGAGTAAAAATGATATCAACTTCAAACTTCTTCTGTCGGTGAGCTCCGGATAGTGTGCAGGCAGAGTGCCTGTCTCACAGTCGTAGGGTCGAGGGTTCGATCCTACGGTACATCCGGAGTGAGCCAATCTCCCACCTACCATTCCGTCGGAGCTGTAATGGCTCCACAGGATATGGCAAGGAGGAGCGTCAGGGGGCTCTGGTCCCTCTGGCGGCTTTCCGAGGGAAAAACGAAGGGGGTTTTGAACACATTTCTAGTTTAGTTTAGTTTAGTTTAGTTTAGTTTAGTTTAGTGTAGTTTAGTTTAGTTTAGTTTAGTGTAGTTTAGTTTAGTTTACCTTAGTTTAGTTTAGGTTAGTTTAGTTTAGTTTAATATGGTTTAATATGGTTTAATTACTTACCCAGGACAGTGAAGCGTAGTGGAGGTTGTAGAAAAGGAGCTTAGTTTCCTTAGGTGCTTTGAAATCGATGGTTTTCAAAACTAGTTCTGAAAAAGCGTTCTGATGAGAAGGGGAAGGCTACACCAAGGAGAAATTGCTCAAAAAGCCTAAAATTGAAAAGTTTAGACATTTTTAGCCCTGGGAAAAAGGTAATAAAAACGTTGTGAATGCATGTATCTACCATTTGAAGGAGTGCCTTTTTTAAATATGAAAAGATATCATATTACACTATATGATCTGTTATTTCTATGTTTTCTTGCTATATTTATAACTATAAGCTAACTATGTCCATACACTTGAGATATCTTACATTTATCAACATTTGAACAACACATGAATAAGTTAGACATAAAAACTCAACAAACTTACATTAGTTGAAAACTTAAAAACATCTTTTGGTAGGGAGGCTCCAGATATTATTACTGCGAATCGCAACGATTTCGAACAATTTCTAAAAGATAGTTAAAGATTTTTGAACGATTTTGAAAGCAACTTCGTACGGTTTCGAAACTATTTAGCGAGGATTTCAAAATTACTGAACGTTTTGGAATGTTCAATGAAGAATTAGTAAGGATTTCAAAACGATTTGAAAGGATTTCACCAAATTCAAAACCAATTTTGAGTGATCATCAAACGACCTGCAGCAATGTCAGACGATTATTAAGCACAGAGAAACAATTTTACTCGTGTAATCCTTCACAAAATTGCTCCAAATCAATCTATTCCAACGACTTTATGTAACGAATTGACAACAATAATTTCTGGGCCTCCATTGGTATGGTAGGAGTGCAGTAGATTGTCGTACAAAACCAACCACTTTTAAACAGGCCCGGCAGAAGCTGTACATAGATGGTCCGGCCTGAGATAAACCAGTGGGTCCGGGGATGGAACTCCGGAAAATTCTGAAATCTAGATTTTCTCAGATGCAACTTGGTGCATTTTCAGAACAGAATTTACGTAAAAATAAACCAATATTTAATGTAAAAATCTAATTTTTTGTAGCACTATTATTGCTTTTAAAAGGAGAGTGACCAGCACAAAACTTGGTCCGACCAAAGCCACACCGACCGGACAGATTCCTCCGAGCTTGTTGAAGTATAAAACCAACCAATCATCAAGTTAATCCTGAATACGAGGTCATCCTTGTCAGAGACAAAAACCGGACTATATCGAAATATTTGAGATTGGTGCAAGTTAAATCTCCCTTTTAAGCTTTTTCCTAACTCCAAGTGACCTTCCCACTTATATCCTCCGGAATGCCTGTGAATTAGGCCTAAGCGCTTGATTAAGCCAAGGTCAGATATAAACATGCATAAAGTCCTGAACGGAAATTGGAACTTCTACCAATCAACGTGCGTCGGAATAAACAGTCCCGTACCTTACTAGAAGGATGCACCGTGCTCTCGTTCTGGAAACTCAGGCAGAGACCGCTGTCTTTGGAGGTACCGCAAGTACTCCTCCTCGAGACGTTCGTGATCTTCGACGTACTCTTCATAGTCGTCATATTCCTCGTCCTGGTCGTACTCCAGTGTCCTCATTCCACAATCTTCCTGGTCAGCACTATACTCGTCTCTGTCTTCAGCTAGGAAAAACGCTAATCTTCACTCAAAGACGAACTAATAGCAATTCATCGACATATTCCTAATCTTATTCGAACACCTAACAAGGTCTTCCGTAGGCTGAAGCAGAAAACTTGTTTTTAATAAGAAACTACCTAATCTTTGTACAAGAGCTTCTTGGTTTTCAGCCAAATTATGGCACGAAAAGTTTCTTAACAAGTTCCCTAACTCCTAAATCTATTTTTCTTTATCATGTGGGTTCATAGTATGCAATTCCATATCAAAAGAATATGAAGGAAAACAATTTGATTTCTGTCAGGTGAACCCCCTGATTACAGTTGTCTCGTGAAAATTCTCCCGCTCAGATGAATAGAACTCGGAGAAATTTCGAACGTAGAAAATTGGGACAAGTATCCCTGTCAAAATTTCAACGAGTACCTTCCCACTTTTTCTAAAAACCTCCTACTCTAGTTCTGAAAATCATATTTTTCCAAGCCAAATGAGATGAAAATCTCTTTTGTTCTTGAAAAAATCTCGTCCTCTTTGAAAGGGCGTGAAATACCTCTCAACTATTGGCGGGCATTGTTCCAGGCGTTGCTTTCGGTCCAGGAAAATTGACATTTTCAGGTCACATATGAAATGGGTAAAATTGCAAATAATTAATTTTAAAACTCACCGAACATGGAGTCGTAGTCGTAAAGCGTAGGGTCGACTTTCTGGTTAACCCACCTGTAGCTCTCGACATCTTTGAGGCTGGCACGCAAACTGGGATCAGGGTGCAGCATCCAGCACACCAGAAACATCAATTCTGAAATGTGAAAATCAAAACATTAGTCAGAAGTCAGAATTTAAGAAATCGTACAAGGTCCTCGTTCACACACCTCCGTATTTGTTTGACTCAGTATTTGAAGACGAAAAACCGTGCCTGTTCAGTCTGCTCCGTTTTCAAGCAAACACTCTTTTAATACAAGTGTTAACACCTTTTTAGACTAATGTTATACAATCCCATTTTAAGACAAATATTTTCATTGAAAGAATACCGTCGTATTTCAATGTCTCCGTATTTGATGCTCACACTGAAAACGGAGCGTATTCAATACACACCGCATTCGAAAGTATAAGGTTTTCAAAATATCAAACAGCTGCACGCTCGGAAAGCATTTCAATGTGATCTTTGTTGAGAAAGATTCAAAATCCACAACTAAGGCCTCATTAGCACTTCTCCATATTTGTTTGTCTCCGTATTTGAAGACAAAAAACAGTGCCTTTTCATACCGCTTCGTTTTCAACCAAATACGCTGTGAATACGATGACGTGTCCACTGCTCCGGGCAAATACGATTTTGAAGGCTATGGTATTAATTGCAAATGAGGTTGTGCCAACGTTGATTGAACTAATTTGTGATATCATTGTAACATCGTTTAATAATCGTTTGAAACGGTTTCATATTTGTTGCACTTCCCTTTTAACTCATTGCAAATCGTTCCGCCACAAATCGCTTGGAAATAGTTCAGAGCTGCAAAATATATTTTTCTTTCTAGGAACCTAGGAACCGATGAGGACTTTTCAGCAAAGCAAAAGCAATATATGTACCATAGATGTCCCTTGGAGCAACGTTGTTATGGCATAGAAGGGGACCTAGTGAAATCTCGTACGGTCTACCAGCAAAGCAAAATTAACAGAACCTAACAGAGGTAATACACTGACTGTTTGCTGCTGAGGGGGGAATTCTCCAATTTAATGCTATCAGATTGCTGAAAACTGCATAACATTATATTTTGGCATAAAAATATGTTTTCATTTGTACCTATCAGATAAAAACTATGCAAATTTCAATTTTTCACCTAAATCCTATAGAAAACTTCTTCAAGCCCAAAATAATTTCTGGGAACCTAGTTCCCAATTTCCGATACTTTTTGCAGCTGTGAAATAGTTGCTAATCGTTTATAATCGGTTAGGTGATATGTACACGCTCAAAAGCAGATGAAAAATAGCAATTGAGCAGTGAGTGTTAAAATAATGCTACCATTATAGTAAGTCCCTGCATACAAGAAACTCAAATTATCATATCCGGCTGCCCTGTTTCTGAAAAAAAGGACTCATTTTACGATCGAATGTGTATCCTTGCCTAATGGAAAAGAACAGAATGCAATATAACTGGTAAAATGAAGGTAGCTACTCTTTGAAAGTTCCTAGGAAATTGATGATAGCAAAGATAACAGTAATAGAGGAAATAATGTATAAGGTGGAAGGCTGTAGTTTCTTATATATTCATTTCCTATAGGCGGGGACTTACTGTATATCTAAGCTTCATTAAACGATGGTTTACTTCATCAAACGATAGTTTACTGAAGAAGATTTTATCGAAACGTTTAAAGAATGGTCTATTTATGAATTAGTCTCTTCTAAACTTAGGAAATTGGTTATTATCATCTCAATTAAACGAGTGATTCTCATCTGTTATTGTTTCAACATGACGATCGTCAAATAATGTTTGCGAAATTCTCGCACATACCTGCGGATACTCTACATGGTGGACGCAGTTCTGCTTGTATCGTTTCTTCAACATCGAAGAAGGGGTTCTCTCCGAATATCACGGTGTACAGTGTTATACCCAACGACCATATCTCCAGCTCTGGGCCACGATATCTAAAAAAGAGGTTTCCAAATTAACCCAACAACAACAAATTTGAGAGAATTTCAAGAAAGATTATAAAATTTTCAAAGAATATTCTTCCAAAGAGGATGTTTCAGTTATGCTATTCAATAATAATCGTCAGCCTCAGAGGGGGAAACAAGATGTCAACTGAATTCATAGTAACTATAACTAATAAACAATGAAAGCGTCAAAGGATATGCGTTTAAGTTGATTTTAGTAGAGAATTTTACAGATTACAAACAGGCAGTTAAAGATAAAAAGAAACGCAATAGTCAAGTTGACTTGATAAAGTTCTTTATGAAGACTTTCTTACTTTATGAAGGCTTTCATACGCCTATGGGTATTGCCTCCTTTATCTTCAGTTGAAATATTTTACAAAACGTTACCTAGTATGTGGGGGCTTGACAGGGGGTTGCATGAAACATACGTCCAGCGAGTTGGTTTCTTAACAAGATAGCTTTTTTGGCATTTTTCCATTCTTACTTTAACTCAAATGCATATATTGCAAAGATAGCAACACTTAATTGTATGTGCTGCAGGTTCATGTAGAGAAATTGGTTAGCTAATCTAATTTCTTGCTTTTTTAAAGGTATGGTGAAACATAATTTTGTTTCTAGGAAGAATTTGGGTTGAAATAAGCATGGCATGAAATGATTTGACTAATATTGTGCCCAGATTATTAAAATCAAAATCAAACACCTCATGGTCAGGTAAGAATTTTTGACTTTTGTTTTGGTTGGGTAGTTACCATTTTGATTTTTGCAAAGGCTGGGTTAATGCCAAAATCATAAACGTCTTATTCCTACCCAGTGCCGACTAGGGGCATTAATAATGAACAACCCCTAAATTAATTCTAAATATCTATTTCATTACAGTAAGGGTGGGCCTTGATTAGCCGTAATTTGGCTAATTCAATTTAATCTTTTAAGACTACTATAAAAAAGTTGATGAAGATATGCCCAAATATCGGGCTTCTTGATCACACTAATCACTAAAATTCGATGAATTGCAAACACAGAAAATGAAAAGTTAATAATGAAGGTAGCGTTTCGGCACAGTTAAGTTCAGTTCATTTAATTTTAAATTCCACTACATACAAATTTCATAAAAACATTAATCAACACTAAACATAAACTACGGGCTACAAATTACCAATACAGTATAGAGATTTAACATAACTACAGAAAAATAGGAAATTTTTATTAAGAGGAATTCTTAAGGAGGAGCCCCCTCAGTAGCCGGTACATAAAGCAATAGTAAAGTATCAAAATATATGTACTGAAAAACCATAGAAAAAATAAGGTTATTAAAAAGGGGACTTACTTATTACCGAGCAGAACTTCTGGAGAGCAATACTCAACAGTTCCACAAAACGTGCTGAACAACTTCTCTTTCTCCATAAACACAGCAGACCCGAAATCGATGAGTTTCAACGTGAAAGATTTGTCAATTATGATGTTTTCATCCTGCCAAAGATAAAGACTTAAGTTTCAAAACAAAACCAATTTATTTGTAAAATGATACTCAAACAGGTAGAAAGGGGCCTAACAGCGTAAAGTACAATCTTTTGTAAGAATAATCTATATCAAAAACACCAGGTTTTAACTTGAGAGAAATGGTTAGCCATCTCCAATACTGTAAAATAAACAAAATGAAACTTGCCCAGCCCCAATCCCTTATCTAATTACGCAACCAGAGGTATTGCATGGTGGAACGAAAGACAACTTGTAGGCATTTAAAAGGTAATACAGTCAAACCTCTAAAAAAGGCCACTTTCCAATAGCGCCCATCCCTAAGTAACAGCCACTAACTTTAAGCCCTAAGTGCACTCTTACATAGCTAATTGACCTACCAAAGTAGCATCCACCTCTAATTCATGGCAACTTAACATTGGATCTAAAAGTGACCGCTTTTAGAGGTTTGACTGTCTATCTATTTAAAATGAAAAGTATCATGCAAATATATTCCAATTTAAAGGGACAAACACTCTATAATCATCATAAACACTGCTACCTTATCAAACTTCCCTTAGCTACAATAAATTTGTAACCTAAGGCATACTGATGTCAAAATAAAGACTACATCGAGCTTCAGTTTTTGATGAGTGAAGTCAATGGTGGACATATTTGAGAGATCAATTCAACGCATTAAAATTCACAGAAAGATCGCCTGTGTGACGTATGTTTTCATCAACAACAACAACAACAACGATATCATACCTTGACGTCTCTGTGAAGAATATTTTTACTGTGAAGATATGAAACAGCAGCAACAATCTGAAAGTGAACGAATAAATCACATTCATAACATGGTATGCAGGAATGTGGGCAAACTTGAGTCATCATAAAGGCTAATACCCGTAAGTTACCAAATAGTGAAATTGATATGATAACCAACATACCTGTTTAAACATGTAGGCGCATATCGGTTCATCTAAAGCGGGCTGTCTATCGATGAACTCAAACAGATCAATCCCCTCTCCGTGTTTTTCCATCACAAGTTGAAAAAAGTCTTCATTCTCAAACATTTCATACATCTACAAAGTAAACAAAAAACAAATCAACACATACTCGCAAGAAGAACGAAAGAGGAAATAGAGCCAGAAAAATGGGATGCATAGCGAAAACGTGGATCACTTAAGCTTTTTGTCTGACACTTGACAGATTAATACGTCAGAAAGAGAACGAAACAAAAACCCAACTGATTTATATACCCAGATGTGGATCGAAATAGGCCAATCAGAAAAGAGAAGAAGGATTGACATAGTTAGCATAGTTTTGCACCGATGAAAGATTGTTCTTAAGACGGAATAATGATAAACTACTTAGATATCATCAATTCTCCGTAATATTCTGGGTTTTCTGATGTCTAAATTTCAAAAAGAAAATCCTATTTCATGATTTCATGTTACATGCTTGTAATACTTATATAATATGACCATTAAATTAATGATAAGAAATCAGAATGAAAAAACAATACTTAAAGTGTCTACCTGCAGGAATTTATCAAATTAAAATTGTGTTACATCATGTTTTGAACTCTCCTGGTTGAATGAATTTTCTTAAAGATTTCAAACATTTGATCTAATTTCTCCGAGTCAGGGAAACATCACGGTCACATGGATTACAATTACAACTTAACCTTCCTAGTACTTAACCTAACCCAAGCGATGAATATCGTTTGTTCATGGAAATGGTACCCGGATGACGACTCAAGACTTTTTTGGACTCTATAGATTCACTCTAATAAAAAAATAACAGTTTTGATACCACAAGAAGCAAGAACATAATACGGCTTTCACACTCATGGAAGACTCTGATTGGTCAGTTCGATAATTCAAATGCACTTGATTGGTTGTAAAGGAACCTAGAGTGAATCAAGCTGGGTAAGCTATGTCAGTGCTAATGAGGTAGACAAGGGGTGGACAAGGGGTATAGGGAAGATAAGGGGTGTGGAGCTTACCCTGACAATGTTGGGGTGCTCAAGCTTAGCCAGGAATCCAATTTCGAGGGGCACTCTCCCCAGAGCAGGGTCATCAACCCAACTGGCCGGTACGATCTTGTTTTTCTGCACGAATTTCACGACGACCTGGAAAAAGAGGAGAGATATTCTACTGGGCGAGTCAGAAAATATTAGACGTTTTTTGAAATAATTTTAGGTGACAAATGTAGTTAATATTGCTGAATGATACACTGATAAAAGCTGCATTGTCTGAAGATATCTATTTCGTGTACATATCGGTTTTACCGTTCCATAGTAAAACCGTATTAAATGGATGTAGAGTTTTCCTCAAAACTCATTGATTTGGCCAAATTGGAGAATATGGAGCATATCTTACTATGATAGAGGAAAGAAATTCTGCAATACAGGTGCATTTTGGCTGTACCTCTCCCTGGACTATCATAACAAAATGAATTTCAAAGAAAAAGAAGAAAATTCAAACTTTCTTTCAGTAAGATCAACAGATATGCTGGCTGGGCAATTTCCATTTATCTGCGAGAATTCTTTGCGGTAAATTTACTAAAGATTTGCAACTAACTTTGTAAAAACAAAAACATAAATGCTCAAAAATATAATTTAATTCAGTCTCATACCAAAACCTACAATCCTCGCCAAAAGGTCTAGAGATATAATGGCGATTATAGCACTATCTCAATCATGGAGCTATCAAACTGTAGGATGATGTTTGAGTCCCCCCCCCCCCTCCCAAACCAATATTGATACTAGGTCTGGATGTCACCGGAGAATGTTGCAGATGCATTTCCGCACCAAAGCAACATCCGAAACAACATTTTTTAGGCAGAGATGGGGATCTCTCTTCAACAATTAGTATATATCAAGTGGCAATCAAGCATTGTCTCATACCTTTTGGCGGGGATTGTAGGTATAAACTTGATGATAACGTGTACAAAGTATTTTTCACAGGTCGGCCAACGTCTAGTCCGTAATTTTGTTCTGGTCTCTCAGTACTTTTCGTGAGGATTTGCATGTATGTACAATAGTAAGTAACATTTGACTGAAGAAAACAGAATAAAAACGATATGGAATAATACCTCTAGTGAATCTGATCTCCGTTTGGCCAGTTTAACAAATCCAAACGCTCCTTTTCCAATCGACTTCAAAGTCATGTATTTCTGGTCGTACTCTCCCTTCAGAGTCAAGTTGTCTTCGTTCATCGACATGCTCAGATCCGTAAAACTTTTCATCGCCTGAAAACCAAACAAGCAATTCAATTCAATTCGATTTCAGTTATCATAACTAACTTCACATCCATACCCTAGGAAACGTCTGCGTAGTACTGCGAGAGTGTTAAATATTGTGAAGGATGCCTAGTACCATGAAGGGTGGTCTGCACCTTGGAGGATGTTCAAAACTAAAGGTGGTATCATCAGTATTGTGGGGGACATCAACAAAACATTTGAGGCTGTTCAGTACTGGGGGGGGGATACCATCAGTATATTGGAGGGTGTTCAGTACTATGGGGGATATAATCAGTATATTGGAGGGCTTTAAGTGCTGTGGAGGATACCATCAGTACATGGGAAGGTGTTTAGTGGTTTGGAGGGATTCCATCCAGTACTGTTTAGGATATTCAGTACCATGTGGATAGATACCATAGGTATACTCGACAGTGTTCAGTACTGAGGGATACCATTAGAATTTTGGAAGGATACCATCTAGTACTACGGAGAATGCTCACTGTGGGGGGAACATATAATATTCATTCTATGAGGAATATTGATTGAGAATTGATTAGAGAATTGATTTAAGTAGAAATCATAAACAAATACGAACTCACATCAGCGAACTGTGGCATGTTGAGGGTGCTGTTGAAACTTCCGGTCAACATCAGTTGAGAAGCGAGCCGGCAGTTTTCATCCTGGTCCTCGAGATCACGTGATATCCAAATACAATACAACTCCTTGCCTCGATTCAATGTAATCTGCTTCACCTTGAAAAGTAACAATTATGAAATTCAGCAATCAATTCAAGACAAGATCATAGCATGATAGCCTTTGACGTTTTAGGTCTAAAACTTAAAAAATATCAAAAATATTGTATACAGTTTTCCCAGCTGTGCATGAAACAGTTTTAATCCCTTTTTCCCCTAGCTGTTTTCCAAACATTTTTATACAGTTTTCCCTAGCCGTGTTTCAAATGGGTAAAATCATTTGATGCGTGTGGTACTGTTGATAAGACGAATAAAACTTTGATAACTTTGATGACTTTGAAAACAGGCATACGCAAACGTTAGTGGAAGCTTTATTAAATTACATGATATTACTCATACAATTTGCTCTCTTTTTCGTGTTTCAAATAGGTTTTGTAAAGTTTTCCCAACCGTGTTTCAAACAGTTTTTAGACAGTTTTGCCCAACCTCGAGAACACCTTGGAGGGGTGAAAAGATTTTTCAAAATTTTCAACAATAAAATCTAAATACCTGAAAAACGATGGAAAGTAATGACTCATCATTGTGTCTTGCTTGACCGAAGAAATTCCCTTCATACATCTTTCTACACGGACTGTCACTTCTACCAAGCTTCGGAGTCGATGTCACATTCTCAAAGGGAAATTTCAGCTGCGAGTGGGCATGTTCTAGCTTTCCATTCCCATCACCCAGTGCTGTTTGCTGCTTACTTTTTGTCGGGGACAACGGGTCAACAACAGCCTCACTCCCATTGTCAATCATAACAGAACCATCGCTGGCAACAAATTCGTTGCCGCGTCCTTCTGAGACTGAATCAGACTCGCTTGTTGTGGAATGATCCCTATCTTTCTGAGAGTCTTGATTTTCTATCAGTTGATAACCAGTGTCGAATCTATTCCTATGTCTATCTAGGTTATCATCACTATATTCAGTTGATTTGTCTCTGGCGATTCGGTCTATTTCATCGCTTTCTATCGCTCCATCGCCAGCGATAAATGGACGAATCTGTCGACCGTCGCGTTCTGTAGATTTGTCACTGGTGACTAACTCATCACTGCCTCTATCAATTCGGGGACTGTTGCTTTGAAAAGTCCCACTGTCTGTGCCAGTCCGCTGTATACTTTCCTCGCTGATGGCACAATCGTCACTCTGCGTGTCTTTTCCAGAACAGCTACTGTCTACAGCTTGGTATCTATCTACAAATCCGCTATTTGGGTTGCTGGACCGACAGTTCCCTTGATGCAGAGACTCACCAATACTGTGTCCTTCCATTTCAAACCGTTTCGAATCGATACGAACATCATCACTAACAACTTTGACCCTTTGATTGACAGTCAGACTTTCAGCATTCTTTCTATCAGTATTTACTAACAGCTTACTTTGAAACTCCTTAGACAAAGTCTCGACATTTTCAATCCTTTGCGCAAACCTTTGTTGTGAATAACAAGCCGAAGCAGAGCTGACAACAGAATCTGCGTCTACGCTTGGGGATCGACTCGTGTTTTCAGCTTCATAACCAATGCTGCTAGAATGAATCTCCATTTTTAAAGAGCTTTCATCTTCTGACAATTTTTTAGTCTTAGAATTAAGATTTAGATCATTACTGTAATCGCTTATTGAATTCATCTTTCCTGAAGTATCTTGGGTTTTATCCTGACACGATTCAGCATTACTCACATCAGCAACGTAACCAGAGCAATTAATGCCACTCTCCATAGACTTCTCTTCTCGTTCAGGCTCAAGCATCAGAATTGCACTAGGGGTGCTATGATGAGACCCTGCCGCTACTAACTCGTCTACTAGATACCTCCTTTCTTCGTCACAGGTCAACGCCTCCCCTTCTTCACATCTCCATGACATATCAGTATCCGAAGTCATGTTCAGTCTTTTCCTATCGTAGGTAACATTAATGCTATCTGCGTCTAAGACAGGAGACTTTTCACAATCTCCCCCATCACTGCCCATCTGTATCAGAGAATCTTTGATAAAACCCTTCTCTACAGATTTCTTTTTGGAATCATAACAACTCTCATTGAACAAGTTATCCATCGAGATCTTCCCCGTAGAATCAACGCCGAAAGACGAATCGCTTTTCGCAGTCAACCCTGGGCCTAAACATGAGTTGAAGCTTTGATTTTGTTCAACTTGGCGTTTCATTGAAGATTGATTCGATATCTCTTCGTCTTCGACAGTAGAAGGCAAGCCAGTAGTTGATTCTTTGATTTCACTTTCGATGCCTTGATTTGAAACAGTGTAAGGAGATTTCTGAGGACTGCAGGCTCTAGGAGTGACATTTTCACGAGATATCGGGCTTTCAAATGAGTGACCGACTCTGTTATTATCTGAAACTGCAAAAGTAAGAAATGATAGAGAATTTTGTTCCGAGGTAAGATACACTCTTTTTTATAAGAACTACTTAAAACGGTCTGAGGCTGGCTTTTCCAAATATTCCTCTCTTTTCAGTCTGCATGGTTCTTAAATTGTTCTTACAAATTAACAATTTGAATAGGTTAAACTATTCTTTGCAAGCCTACTTTTCTATTCAATATTGCTGATTTTCGCAAATTTTAACTTGTCTGATCCGTCTGATATCTTGGTGTGCTGCCAATCTGATTGGTCTGTATTTATTTCTTAGTTTAATGGCTATTTCTTAAAATCATTATTATTGAGCTAAGAATGGCCAACCTCGCTTTTTGTTAGCTTATTCTTCAAACTTGACTCATGTTCTCATAACATTGTTCTTATAAAAAAAGAACACATCATCAACGAAAATGTATCTCAATGATTTCTAAAGTTGTATATCGAAAATGAGAATAATAAGAATTGTAAGGAAACTTGTGTTTGTCTTTTCCATATATTTTGAAAACATACTCGGGTGGTCATTATCGAGAGAACACTACAAAACCACAAAACTGCAAAACCCCCTTTTTAGCAAGTAACCAACAATAAAAACATTAGTTTAAGTAGTTATTATGTTTCGCTATGTATGTGACTACTGAAACGTAAATATTGACGATAGAATAAATAAAATGCCATTGCTACTTCAATTTCAGATGTTGATCCCATTCAAAAAAGGCAAAGAGGGTCTCTATCAACGAGGCAGGATTTTCTTTGTGCTTCCTTCCTTGTGATTTCTCTACAAGTAGTACAAGTTTGTTACAAAATATTTGCATTAGAAATTGATTACTCGCACCTTTCTTTATTTGTAATATTCTTACTGAAATAAGGAATCCCAAACCAGATTGTTTTCATTTTAACTTCGTACATTGGTATTCTCGCAATTAAGAAATATTCGTTCCTCTGCGTTCGTCTCTCGTTTTTGTGAATAATCGTTGTTGTATCGTTTTCAAAAGTATTCGGTTTTGTGCGTTCACACCGTTTTCATCGTTCTTGAAAAGCTTCATTTTTGTAGATATCCATTCTGAAGACCGTTTTCGGAAACCTCCTTTGTGTGTCATTTTTGTGCGTGGCAATGTGAGCAATATCACCAAAACTGAGGTTTTTCTCTCCTTTTTGTACAAAAATGGATTAGCATTAACGAGGCCTTACTTTAGTGTGCTCCCCAACAATCAAAAATGGAATAACTAACCATTATGTGTAGAGCTGCCAATTGTTACAGATGACGTAGCAGTGCGGTCTGAACTGGAATCATGCGTATAATTCTGTGCCGTACTGTACGCAACAGGTTCTTGCTTATCCGCTCCTCCATCGATGTCTAAAAAATCATAAGAAATAAACTCTTTCTTTATTTTTTTATACGCAATCAAATCCACAACGTAGAAAAAAGGTAAAAATGAAATAACATGATTGTGCAACAGTAAACTGGTAGGACCCCATTATAAATCTCCGCTTCCACCTGCAATTACTTGTCTATAACTTCATTTTTGGCCTGTAAGGCTTTTTGCAGACCTGGGGGTCTTTTCTCCATATGAATAAGCCCTTAGTAAGACAGAGTAAGGCTATTTCTAAACTCACCAGATTCTAAATCCGATTGACTTGAAGCATCGAATACATAACGACCAGAAAGACCAGTGTCTCTATTGGGATCCAGCTGAACCTCTTCATCTTCGCTGAGTGATGGGATTTTCAAACTCCTGTCTTCTGCAATGTCCATGTGGTCGTAGAACGAAGGAATCAGGGTGGTTATGTCCTAATGGTAAAGATAATCACAGTGAAATTGAGTTTATAGGTGGTATCGGTTTTAATACAAGATATGTGAGATATACCTTATCATACATGTGGTCGTAGAATGAAGGAATCAGGGTGGTTATGTCCTGATGGTGAAGTCAATCACAATGAAATTGAGTTTATCCATACAACACATTACAGTTATGCCTAATAATAATCTAATTTGTGAAGAAGTAGGATTTTGAAAACTACTGCGCATCCGAGTAATTGCCAATTGCGCAGTGGTAGCGCACCAGAGTACCAATCTACAGATCGTGTGTTCGAGTCCTACGCAGGTCATTTTCGTTCTCATAAATCATCTCGATTAATAACCTAATTATAAGTAATAACCTAATTATATTTGTTCCGGAAATAGATATTTTTAAAAATAGCAAGCAAGCCTTTCTTTATTTTGATATTTCAAATTACTTTGACTAATGAGTAAAGTATCATCCTGACACTTCACGTGACAGGCCTGAAGGTGGTTTCGAACCAACGATCCAAAAGGATTGATTAGTGATCTAACTACCCAGCAATCCCCATCGAACAGTTAATAAAAAAATCAATGCGTTATCAATCACCCCAGCTTGAGAAAAAATTGCAAAAATACCTTGCCAACGAGGTCATCCTCAGAACAACCGAAGAGCATGAGTGAGAAGTTGTTATTACAGCTGTGGATTGTTCCATCGGGCAAGACGCTGATCAAGCCACTGATGTTCGAGAACACCCACACGATGCCTTTGTAGAGGAATTTGCTGAACTGTATGTCATCGTACTGCCCTTTACGGAGGTATACCTCGTGGAATTCTTTGTCGTACTCCGATATTTTCACACTGACTGGAAATCTCGAGTTGTTTCTTGCTTTGCCAGTTGCTCGTTGCTTTTTAACGTGCTGAAAGGACGAAATGTTATTAGTGTTTGGGATAAAATGTCAGAATTAGGCCAGTGACGTGAGAAACACTCGTAAGATGCATTTGTTGAGGAACTAGTTATCATCACACTTTACGAAGATATACCTAGTCCAGACGTCATTTTCCTTTGTTTGTGATTCGCAGTATCGCTTTCAAGTTTCTTGATTTCCGTGCGAATTAGTTTGCCTTGCGTTGCAATGAAGTAATCCCGAAGAAATCCTTTTGTTTAGCATGACTTCAAAATCCCATTTCTGGCGTAGTGTTGTTCAAAACTACACGGACGAGACAAAGCTAGCAGATTTTAAAAGATGATCTGCATGGTATTGCGGTTTTATAAAGGGATTTAAAACTATGGCAAGAAGTTCGTCTTATCTTTTATTGTATACTGAAATCATGTAAAGAGGGGTTTTGCTTCATTTTAAAAATACAGCTGGCGTTCTGCCTGGCGTTGCCGTCGTAACTTTGTAAACTGCCTATTTCTACACGAACAGGGAATCTAGGGTTGTTTCTCGCTTTCCCTGTTGCTATTTGCTTTTTAACGTGCTGCGACAAGAAAACTTTGATCATTTTCATAAATCTATTCCAATCCACTCAGGAAAAGCAGTGCTTAGCCCCGGTCAAGCAGTGCTTTAGTCTGTTACGTCAGTTACAGCAATAAAAGGAAGTTTCACAATGCAAACACATAAGGCATATTTCTCTATAACTCGGCTTGTGACATTCATAAGAAACGATGTAAATCAAAAAATCATTTACAACTCCTTTGGCTGAAAATGCGCTTTCCACGGTACATATACGATAGTTTTTGATAGTTGATAGGCAAATAAGCTAGTATATTCGTAAGGTATTGATTTATGCAATAAGTAAAATGGCCTGCTGAATAGGTAGACAAATCGAGCAGTTTGCCCTTGATCTTTCCTCCCTTTTACCATTTTGCCTGGAGTTTAGAGAACTGGCAAATTAACTGCTCGCCCTTTATCTGACAGGTCTAAAAAGGCTCGGAAAACCCACCACCCTTTGAAGCCGATTAGATTTATTTACCCACTCAACCATCCCATCATAATATAACAACTCTTAATATTATCACAGCTCACTCGCAACGGTTTTTATCATGATTGTAACAATAAAAAATACTTGCTTTCACTTGCTTTTAGTTTACGTAAGAAACGATGTAGAGCTCTTTTCTCCAAAACGCACCTTACATAGCACCTATAACAACTGTAAAGATCCTTTCATTCAAACAAAGTCTTTGACATTGAAATTCATACATCATAAGCTGAGGCTTGATTATTACTAATTTTATCATCATCCTGAAATGCTAAATTATATCCCTTTACCTTGCTTATGTATTACATAAAAAGGACGTAAACAGTTCTTCTTTCCATGTGATACAGATTATTGACCTACCACAAATCATAACGCCCCAGCTTAATTATATCAGTTCTTCATATTTAGAGTATTTCTTTTACCTCATACTTAACCTTGTAATTTACATAGCAAACGATGTTAGCAATTCCTTCCAGAAATATGCCTTCCAAAGTTTATATAACTTAAGACCTACCAGGTATCTTTGTATTAGCCACGTCAAAACTCATTCAGAATGATTATATTTGTAATTTCATTACAATAATATGTATATGACGATGTTAACAGCTCTACTTTGCAAAGTTTTTCCTATCAACAATACATCCCACATGCAACAGCTTATACGGACGGATATCTATTTCAATTTGATTTGATGACAGTATTTCGGCTTGCGAGTTTTAGACAGATTTGTGAGTATAAATAGTAGCAACGGATGAATTATTCATAGTCATCGACGCTTCCATCCTATCTTCTGTTTCAAATGGGAAGGAAGAATACTCTATGAATGTCAGTGATAATCAATTGAGGCCAACCATCTGGCCACTGCTTAGATGGAGAGGGGTGCATCGGCTTACTGTTTGCTGGGTCAGGGCTGGAAGCATATATCATCTGGGTAGGTCTGGTACCCAGGGCTTGTGCACCTCCACAGCCCACTCCCTAGATTAAGTTGGGATTGTAGGGATTAAACATTTCTATAACTTATACAATAATCTGTCTAGCCACTCATTTTACATTCGACAGGGAAGCAACGTTCAAGAAATTTGAAGCACGTGTTGTTGGAGCTTAAATTGAATACAGGTTAGGGGTCGTCCGCATTGCGCGCTACTTTCAATAAATCGCTGACTTTAAAATCACGAGTTATCGAAGGCATTGCTTATTCCATTTTTCAATGAAAAGCATTCCTTGTTTATCGTCTTTCATTACTTATTGTGACCTGAAATCTACTCGGTGGACCCTTCCTGTAAGAGTGGGGCATTGCTATCCATTACTTTGCTTTACTCTCGACCAACATTCTACTTATACACATGTTAATGTTTAGAGCTTGTCAGGTCATGTCCCATGATGATTTGAAAGTGTCAATAAACAAACTACCGAAGCTGACTGACTCCTGCATTGATGAAGTATTGGTTCTAAAATACTTTGACTTTTGTTGCATACAGTTTCCACAATTTTTGACTTTTGTTCACTGATCTCAAAATAGACACTGGAGCGAGTATCTACCGTTCTGAAATGAAGTCAATGGGCAGCCATATTGGAAGGTCCAATTCAATACATTGAGATTACACTTGGGACAGCTTTTTGAAGTGCCTCTTCGATGATTGTTGGAATGTAATGAATAAACAGAAGGAAAAAGAATAATCGTGCAGCTAAAGTTAGCAAGAATCAAACGAATATAATTTCTTTGGCAGCCATATTGGGGGGCCGAGTGCAAGCCAAAGCAATTGGCTTCAAATATTTGGCTCCAGAAAGAGAATAATCGAACCAGTATCCTTTTTGAGGTCAGTGCTTTTGTTGCATAGATTTTCCACCATATTTGAATTTTGTTGCATCTTTTCAATATGTTCGTATACATTTTCATAGTCCCAGAAAGTAATTTATTTTCTTCCATCCATGTCTACGGTCGGGCCTTTACATAGTCGCAGCTTTACAGAGAGGAGCATGTTCTAATCAATAGCATCTAATAGTTTGACAGGACTTTTTAATTAGTAAGACTGCAGCATTTCGTTTCTACCTAATAACTTCTAAATCATATTTCAGCCAAAGAAGTCGTTTGAATAAATACCTTTTTTATTTCCTGCCCAGGTATTGGCAACATAATTGCTGGAATAAGACTTTGTATCAATAACCCAACAACTTCTTCTGGACTTGTGTAGCCATGGAGGTATGCGAATTGACAGTCGCAATCAACAATTGTACCCTAAAGAATGAATCAGTAGTTTTAAACACATTCTAGAGTGTCAAGAAAATGTGGAAGAATTACATTTTTAAGGGTGAAAGTTTTATCAATCTTTTTACATCATAGATTTTAAATCCATATCTGAGTATGATAATTCGTTAGGTTTTTGTTTCGTTCTCTTTCTGATGTATTGCTCTATTGAGTGTCAGACGAAAAGCTAAAGTAATCTATGTATTCGTTTCATTATGTTTCCGATTTTTCTGGCCATAGATTTTCAATCAAACAACTCGTTCCGCCTTATTCTGTACTTCCAAACTTCAATAGCAGCTCCTTGACAGAATGGAACAACACCAATAACGATGAGAACAACAAAAACTCTGAAACAACAACATTAAAAAACAACAGCAGCAACAAAAGTGATAGTAGCAAAACTTCATATCAAACTACAATATCAATCGACGGTGCTAGAAGAAACACCACAACATTTTAATTGATGCTGTTTTTACTGATGTTACTGTTTTTAAAGTTGCTACTGTTATAACTGTTTTGTTTACAATATCAGTAGCTAGGTTGTTATTACACGACAGTAAAGCTACTGTTATACAAAAGAACAGTAGTTATTGTACCACTATTTATTCTTAACGACGGCATGGACAACGGAAAAATACCTCGTTTACTTCATGGTCACTACTAAAGCTACACTAATCTAAATGAATAACAAATAACCTAGATGAGAAACAAGAAAAGGGGACTGGCTCTCTGTAGCTAAGTTAAAGTTTCATGCACTCGCAACCATCAGGGTGACTATAATGAATTCGTTCTGTATCTTTGTAGCTACATCGAGCACTATGACGCCGTTATTGGCAACGCAATGGTATAGAGATAACAATACAACTTTAAATCGTTAATAAAGTTTAGGTGAATACCTCAGCGTTGAAGAGAATGCTACCAACAGATCTCTGCACTGGCTCAATGACAGCCACGCACCTCGGATCATCATCAGACTTGAATCGCTTCATCCACAATGAGACGGCTATTACGTTTCCCGAAGAATCAACAGCCTCTACCTACAAATATACACAAGTCTAAAAATCAACACGGGCAATACAATAGAAGCTATGCACATAAAAGCGCCATCACATGTTATTTCTCAGTTTTTTTCACATGTCTACACGTATCATTTTCATCGTAAAGCATCCAACATACTTATTTTCGAAAAGGCTTCGGATTTCGAATTCGGATTCATCTTTCGAACTTCGCAAATATTCTTGTTACATATAATTCTCGAGGAATTTGTAAACTTCGAAGTTTTAGACACGAATCATAGCTATTGATATCACACGTTATTCCTTTTACGCACTAAAATAGATTAGTTAATAAACGATCTAATCATTAACCATATTATGTGAAGTGCGTCAATGGAATAACGTGTGATATCTACATGATTCGTGTCATTGATTATAAAGTTCGCTATCTGTTTTGGCCCCTTTAAGAAAAGATAAAATAGAACCTCTTTTCTTAGGCCGTTCACTGCTATGTATAGTGCTACGTATTTGATTAGAAACAGAGCAGTGGTAACAGGCACTGTTATTCGTATTCCAATTCGGAGACAGGAGATAAACAAATGCGGAGAAGTTTGAACAAGGCCTAAGAGATATAGACTGCCTGGATCAAAGAAAGGAAAGGTGCTACAAGAATAATGGCCAAAAGAACCAGATGCAAAAACCATTGATTCTAATTTTCGAATGAGCTGACAGCTTTACTGCTCAAAACAGTTACAAGACTAGTAATACATTATTTGATTCTTCTATGCTGGATAAGAAAGTGTTCTATTAAATTTTCAGAGCAGTTTTATTGGTATCATTCGTCTTACATAGAGGTAGGCTCAGGAAAGAATCATGTATTTCCGTTGTTAATCCGAGTTTCTTTTTTGAGTCTAGCTCATCTTAGTAAGACTTGACAGTCAATGGCGTAACGCACGATGGGTTATTTAAAATAAAGAACCCTCAAACCTTTAAGCCAAAAAGCAAAGCACGGTATATTTGGTGAAAATCAGGATTTTGAATGATAGCATGTTTATAAGACAGTATTAATCATAACTATTTCACACAGCGTTATTCAATGCATATTTGATTGGTATTATCAGGCAGAGGAATTTTTCCTGTCTCATTTTGAATACCACCATTTGAGAGCACTTGTTTTATTGTGTTATTTTGTGTGTGTTCAGAATGATACACCCATATATAGGATTTCATAGCCAATGCTCTCTTTAGGGAGTATTCATTATCCATACCCTAGGCTGGCAATGAAGATAAATTAAACGTTGATGACTTTTTATATTTACCCAAACTTTGCTCAAATCAAAAAGGTAATTACCCAACCGAAACAAAAGTCAACGAGTCTTAACCAGCCATAAAGGTGCGTCTTTCTGAGTTTTAGTTATTTAAAGAACAATTTTCGTCAAGTCATCATATGAATATCTATAACATTTTAAACCCGAACACTTCCATGGAATAAATCAATCTTTAACCAAACCTTTAAAGAAGCCATGAAGTGGATTACCAGGTAATTTCTCTTTGGTGCCAAGCTACAGTACAAATGATGAACTGTCCCTAAGAGCCAAACTTCACTCCATTTTCCCACTGATAATACTGCCCCATGCCTTTGTTATGAATACTCACCACTTTTCCTGAGACCATGACAACATTTCCTTCCGTATCGATATGCTGTTCGAGGAGTGCTTCCTTCTTGAAGCCGTCTTTCATTGCGAATAATTTTGACATTTTCATTCCAGTTAATTCTTCACTGGCGTACCCAAATAAGTTGCATGCGATCTCGTTGGCCACCAGAATTTGCGAGGTCTTTGCATCAATGGTAAGAAGAGCTTTGTTCTATGTTAAAATGAATACAAACATACAAAGTATTACCTGGTCGAAGTGAAACAATTGAAAGTATACATTAAGAATTCTGTAGCTTATTAGTTGTAAGCAAAGGATGAATGCTAGACCAAGTTTTTGAAGAATGGGAAACATTTCCTACACCACAAAAACAAATACTGAAATATTTGAAAAACATTATCAAGGGACTCAGCCAGGTTTTCTAATTAAAGGAAATAACGATAAAGTTACTATTTGTCATTTCATTTCCCTGGTTATTACTTCAAGCTTAGAAGTTCAAGTAAATACGCTTAATTCCTAACTTTGTGAAACTTTTTTGTGACCACTCCCCCTCTTTACTTTGATTTTTTTGCTTTATTTGCCTTTTTGCAACAGAAGGATTTGGTATCAATAATGTAGATTTATCGCCATTCTATTATTTGCTCAATTGCTTTATTCTTAATGGATGATTTTTGATTGAATATATATATAATACTGTATACTTAAATTATTTCTATCTGTTTAGTATTGATACTGTAATGTTAGTATGTGTTATGTTCTTGTGAGGAAATATTGAACCCTATACTGATGTCTTTCTTGACTTTCCTAGTTCAGAGTGTTTTAAAAGTTCTTAGGTGCAAGATGGTTCCCCTCTTTTTATTCCACATGATATGATTATCTAAACAAAACTCACCGGATTTCTAGTTGTAGTGGGAGGAGCAATTCCAGAATCTGTTCCTCCAATGAAATTGAAGAACTGCCATGACGCATTCAAGGAAGAGTTCAAAGGTTGCACAGGACTACTGACAAAACTTCCTCTGCTGAAGTTAGGGGTATAGCTGAAGCTGTGAAGGGACTCGGCCAGGTTTTCTACAATGAAAATCCAAAATCACTCAAGACTTCTGAGGAATCATTCATTAATTATCACTGCATATTTGTTTAATAAATTGTTTTGATACTATGTTGCTTTTCCAAACAGCTCTTTATTTTTTTCTGCCGGTTGTAATGTGCCACTGACCCTTTAAGTGACAATTCTAAACGTTTCCAGTTGCTACGATAAATTATTTGCTAGCTCCTAAAGCTCAGACAATTTATACTGGATACAGCACCGTACTTGTTTCTTATTGAAGAATATTTCATATTGCAGATATTCAATGTATTTTCTGTATTCAACAGTTTAGCATAAAAGACAGGCACTTATTTTTCCAGAACTCTGAAACATGCTTTGCTATAAGTAGGCTACTCTAGCACTGTACCAAATTTGAAGTGGATGTGATGGTCTCCTGGGTACAAAATGGGTTTTTAAAGCGCATATCATTTTTTGATAAAATCTGCCTTGAAATTTAATACCCTGAAACTTGCAAATACAATACATGTGTATGTTGCACCAGTATAGACTGAGTTAGAAACCAACAACATTGCCTGCAAATCTTTGAAAACCACCACAGCCTACTAGGCATCAATAATTTGATACAAAAAGAACAAAATACACGACTTACTATCTGAAGAAGACATGTCTTCCATCTGAGATTTGTACTTGCAGTCATCTGCTTCACCATTGATTGAGTAAAGAGAGTTGTTATTCAACTCCTCCGGACGGCTTGCAATATCTGCAGTACTTAAAGAAGCACTTTTGGCACGGATTGCATCCAGTGGTGCAGGGTATGATGGTGTTCCAAATGTCGGAGAAGCCATGAATGAGGCACATGATGAAGACATTGATTTCCAAGGTTTGAAACTCTGAAATCAAAAGTATTGAATCACAGAGCTAGAAATGTGAATAGACAATTAGAGAGCCTAATATCCCAAGTTTACTAAATATGTAAAGGAAATACAAAAATAAAATTGAACTCTAGTGCACTAATTCACTGCAGTTGATTAGGACACAAGAAACCAATCCAGAGGTTGTAGGTTTATTTCCTACTTGTTTTCATTTCACAAATTACCTCAATTTATTTTCCAATTCCTGTTTCCTCTCAAAATGAATTGCTTCAAATGTTTCGATTTATTCATCTTCATCAGAGTTATACTGAAGAATGTTTAGGAAAGAACCTTAAAGGTAAAATGGATCGTATTTCTTACAGCTGTGAATTTACAAACATTTGCTTTTCTATAACAGTAACCTTAGCTAAAAATACTGTCTGCTTCAGCTTGTTTATAAGGTTACTCAGGGAAAATGAGTTAAGATAGAAACACAGCTAGCCTGATAAAGAGAAAGCTATAATATAATCACTGCTAGAGTTAAATGAAATATGATATAAATAAGATCTTGTCGTGGTCAGCCAAATGAGATTATCAGTGGTCTAGGAGGCTTAACTCGAAATTACTGCTGGGATTAAAGTCTTATGTGTAAGTTTATAACTTAGATGTTGAGATGACCACATGGTTTTTCAGGAGATTACAATCCTTGTCTCATAAAACACATTAGTAAGAAGCTTTCTCAAGAGCTTGTGGTGGCAATAGAGATAATATATATTACAAGATTTGTTGTTCAACAACATACAGTAGAATCCCGATAACTCAAACATGCGATAACTCGAACAGATTTGGCAGTCCCCTTGAGCCTTATTCACGTTATAAAGAGCCTCGATAACTCGAACATTCGTTAACTCCAACTATTTTGATCGTCCCTTGCTTGTTCGAGTTATCGGGATTCTACTGTATGCAAAATAAGGGCCCATTTACATGGAATTATAAGCCTGGTGGAAAAAAGATTTAAAAGGTCTGAAAGACCAGGGCGCACATCGCACATCCGACATTTTCCCAGTAATTTACTGATAAACTGAGCAAACTGCTGAAAATTTTCTTGCAACCACCCGAGAAACTAGATTTTTCTGTACAACACCAAAGGAATCCAGTCTTGACATATTTGGGTCTACCTACATGGAATGAACCTGATCTGGAGAAATAGGGCTTGAAGTCTACCCCTTTGAACAAGGCCAGGCATTGCCTGATCTTACATACTTGACCGCCCAGTATTGAATGTAAGCGGCGTGCACAAGTTGGTGCACAATATCTAATTTCTTGGTTCAGGTTCACATATTGATGTATAGAAAAGACCCATTTTAGTGGTTCACTCTCCTTGCTAGGTGCACAATCGAAAATCTCAGTTGTGCTTATGCTTTGCACAAAAATCTTACATTCCATACTGTTTGACGACCATCCCTTTTATGATATGAAACGACTTCCAAAATGTAACTTAAACAAACACAGGTAATAGTCCAAACAAGTTAATATGACCATGGGCATAGAAAAGTACAATCCTTGCTGTCTAGACTAACCTAGCCTATTCTGTTTTTATAATGTGAACTGAGTTATTTGCCTATTCTCAATTCGCATTATTTGTGGTGTTTCTGCTAGGATGCTTAAATTTGTCTGAATTTCAGAGCAACTCTTACCAAATTTCGCTTTGAAGAAGAAGCCTTCAGTGGAAGTGTTTGCATGTCTCTTTTCTCAGCACGATCAGCATCGTTTCTGTCAAAACTCGGCATACTGCAAGGCCTTGACAACAACGGTTGTAAATCTTGAATTAGGCCACTCTGACCTCTGTCATCGTCAAAAGCGTCCATCTTGTAGATCAGTAATCCCTCAAGCTTAACACCAAGGCTGCACCTTTCAGGTATGCAGTAGGAATTAAAAATGACATGGCATTTGCGGTCTTCTTCTCAATTATTCAACTTGTTTTCAAAACAGTGAATAGCAACCACCACCTGTCGCGTAAACATTAATTTAAATTTTCAAAATCAGACAAGGCCCGCGAACAGTGAGTCTGGGGCCTGGAGACTACTGCAAAACAAAGAAGAACAAAGGATGAGTTCCCATAATGCACTGTATACGAAGCAGCTCTGCAGACTGCAACATCTATTCCTGAGCAGTATTCCTGAACCTTTTAGAAGCTCGTCTGTGATTGGTTAATTGGGAAGTGGGGAATGCCCAAAGGTCCCGAAGGTCCCAGAGAGATGATTGGTTTATGTCTGGAGATATCCTCCTAGCTAAGTGAATCTGATTGGGTAGATGAATACCATTGTCTTTAAACCAATCAAAGCGTTGTATTATTAAAGTTCGTTAGTAGAGCCCAGTCCTAAAATTCTTTTACAACTTATAAACAAAATGGCGGATTCGTATGCAGCTTCTCTGGTCCAGACGAAAATCAGACTTTATTATATATTTAATTGAACAATAGAGAACAATGTTTTGGATTACATTGTAACATAAAGGTTCCTTGCATTGGTCGCTGGATGTTATTATGAATTCAACTTGTATCTCCGTTGTTATTTTTGCTTGTTTGAGTACACAACAGAACAGAACAACAGAACACAAAACAGCTGCTTGGAGTTGGAGCTGGAGTTATATTAACTGTATTAATTGCCCTAATTTTCCAAAACTGAGTATGAGCAAAGTTACAATTTTCTTCACAAGTTAAGCAATTATTTTGCTTAGCCGCTGGACTAAAAGATTTATGAGAATTATCTTAAGATGACTACTTGAGTTAATTTTTTCAGAGAGATTTATTAAAATAATTGAAAGTCAATAGGCCCATTTATTTGATGCAGGATAAATTTTTATTGTATGATGAAATAGCCTCAACTTTTAACAAGCAGGGATGTCAAAACCCTAAGCCTATTGCAACAATAAGTATACATGACATGGTACAACAAAAAACATGGACTACCACCAGGGGTGTGCTGGGAGCAAAATAGAGCCAGGAGCAAAATAGAGCCAGGAGCAAAATAGAGCCAGGAGAAAATTAAGTTTAGGGCCCCATTATTTGTGGTGCCATAAGAATAGAAGGACTCGCAATTAGAAAATAACCAAAATAGGACTGTTACTGACAACCTTGCCAAATCATGAGCACAAAAACATATAACTTCAAAATTTCCCTCTGACACTCATTAGGGTAGAATATTGGAAACGAACAAAAATGAAACCAAAAAAACTGTTACCCAGAGGAAGATTGAAATTGGCCTGTCAGAAAAGTAGGAGGGATAGGTATTGTGCAAGAACCAATCATCATTTGCAATCAAGAGAGACAAATAAGATAAGCAAGCCTAGAAATACACTAGTACTTACAAGAATTTGTAAACACAACAAAACTTTTTAATGTAGTTGGAACATTGATTAGCCAATTTTGATCCAGCCCTGGGTACAGCAACTTGTCAGCATTAATTTTTCATATTAATCTGACTGACATAATACTGGCCTTCAAGACCCCAATCTTGCACATCGGTAAATAACTTTAGGATAGTGAGTAATACAAGAAACATTGCAAAATATAATTTGTTTTGACAAAATATTCTGCTAGTGTCATACCGAAATCTTTTATTGTTATCCTGCTTTGCTTTGTTACCAATTTTGTCTCCTTCCTGGGCTTCTTTACCAATAAAAGGGTGTTCTACTGAACATTCTTATAAGAGCATAGTTCAAAAGAGCCAATCCCTTGAAAATCATAAAAGTCAAGAAAGTAATATGGACGCCAAGGCCAAAATTGGTAAATTTTGGTAAACGTAAGCAATAGTCTCAACAGTTCTCTTATTGCATATTTCTATGTCTCAAGTTTTAATTAGTAAGCTATTGTTCAGTTTTGTTTTTTGGGCGTAATTTAAGCTGTATCAACAAAATTTTCTTTATCAACCAAAATTCATCCTTACTTTTGCCTAAATTCCTAAACAGCACAATACATAACTGATTGACTTTTAAAGTGCCTCTTCAGCGTTTTTTGACTTCATGTTATTCGTTAGAGCTAAATAAGCTAATTTCGAGAATGAAAATATTTTTGCAATCAGAGGTGTATTTTTTGAGCTAGGGCCAGTTTTGTACCCCATCGTGGTGTTACACAAGCAGTCTAGGAACAAGCGAATCTCTGATGTCATAGTAGTAAGGCGCAAGCCGACAACAATCACATGATCAACTGTTACTCAGACATGAACCCGCAATGTTTTCACTCTCCTTGACGATTATCAGTTCTGTCAACTGCTATTCATACATATTCTTACAATTAGTGAAGTCCAAGGCAGTAAAATACAATGCTATCTCTATGAAAAATATTTATTCATTAAAGGAATATTTTGATTCTGGGTGGGACAAACATTTGACCATTTTGTCCTGTTTTGTTGTTGATAGTTGTTGATAGGCACATACGCTTACTATCTTCGCAAGGTATGGGTTTATGGGCTAAGCACAAAGGGCCCACTGAATAGGTAAACTAATCGAGCAGTGCGACCCTGGTCCTTCCTCTCTATGTGACCACACCTTTTGATTCCTTTTGCCTTTTTGCCTGGAATTACAGAGAGCTTGCTGATTCCCTCCTCACACTTTGTGACAGGTCTGAAGGTGGTTCCGAACTCAGGACCCTTCGAACAAGGGTCAAGTGATCTAACCACTCGGCGATCCTCGCCTCGTTTTGTTATTATCAGTATTCAGTTCACTGGATCCCTCTGTTGAGTTACATCTCCTTGACCTATTACCAATTGCTAGGTATTATATAACAATCATGATAGACCATTTATGGACTACATCATAAAATAGTTCATATGACTTCTGGCCTTTCATCCGGATATTGGCTGTGAATAACATCTCACAGAACTACATCTTAAGACGCCTCCTCCTTCCATTCTGAAAAATATTTCTTGGTTGTTTGCATCTCCAAATTTTTTCCTTTGTACATTTCTTGGTTTTCATACCTGAATATGAGATGAATAAATTAAGATAGGGGTAGACTGAAAAAAATGGACCTAAGATTTAGGTACATATGTACTTTTATAAAAATTTCAAGATGAATGGTATTACAAAATAACGATCAACCCAAAGGGTCCTAGGTAGGAAAATAGTGAGTTAGATGTTTGATTAGGTAAGATTAATTAATGCATGAATTGCCAAAACCTTTCTTAAATCATGACTGAAACTGAGAACCATTTGATAAACAAATGGGCCTAGTTTTAAAAATGTGAGATATGTGAGCCACATTAGCTAAAATTTAATTCAACTCATATCATTTCAAGCAATCCTAATTATTATTTACTGATTAAGTACTTATTTATATATTAGAAGGAATATGCTTAGGAATTTGAAAAAACTCTGGAGAGCTTTATGTGGGAGCTATCGGGCCAAACGCCCTACCCTATGATCGATTAACAAGCCTAACTCATTTACAAGCAAACTGGTCGATAAAAACAGCAATGAGAAGTCAGATCACATTTCAAAATAAGAGGATGGATAGTTAAAATCTGCATATATTGATTTATTGCTTAACTCACCGAAGTTGGCGAACATCTCTTTCATAAAAAAAACTTCAAATTGCTGGATTGCTGGAGCGAGACAAACATACGAAAAAAGAAGGAAGTAAAAGCTAAACTCTGCTGTTCCAGCTCCACAGGGATGCAATAGGTTTAACTAGAAGCACCCTCGTTATGGCAAATCGCAAGAAAAACGGGGGTAGGGTGTTGCAAAGTAAAAATTATTGGGGTAAGAGTTGTTGTTACTATGACAAAAAGTTTGACCAAGGTACTTTTAAATTAATTCTTAAAGCATTGATATTGTCTTAACAACAGGTCCATCGGTTTTCTCAGATTCTACTATAATCAAACTATTAGCAAACACAAGATACAATTCTTTCACTTTTTGTCCTCAAAATGGAAAAGTTTGTTATTAAACCATGAATTCTGAATTTTAAGTAATGAAGGTTTCTAAATAGTTTCTTAGATTTGTAAATAGTTTAAAACATAATGTTTATTTTGATAAGACTAACACTAAGACTAACGTTTTATGAATCAAAACACATTCTAAAAATAAGTGCAGTACCGAAAATAGCAGCTCTTAAAACCAACATTCAGAAGTTTCTAAGGATATTTTTCTCCCAGCACTGGAGTTTCGATTGTTGGCTATTCACAGAACCGCCCACTCTACAAACTGAATTATCTCTAATTCATGTTCGTGAAAGAAAAAATTCTGAATCACCATACCTTAGTTTCCAAGCTTTCGCCCATGGGGGGGGGGTTCGGTAAAAACTTAGACCCATATTTATGAAAAAGTAATTTCTGAGATTTTATATTCACTTAAGGGATTTGGCAGATCGTATCTATTCTTAGAGATATTTTATTGAAAACGAACCTATAGAAGGAATATCCCATACCAATTTTATACCATGAACCGCAACCCCCCCCCCCTCCATGGAGGATTTTACATAAATAAAAAAAGGAAAGTTTTGAATCGAACGAAAAGTTTCAAAGAAAGTTGTTTCACTCTAAACGTACTTTTGCAATTCCCCGTAAGTGCTGGTAAGTCGTCACCCTTCGGAACAACGGGTGTAGTTGTTCAAGAACCCAGATATGTCAATTTTTATATTTGCTATGGGTGCTACAATTAGCATACCATGCTGCTTCGATAAATACCTTCGTTTTTTAAACGCCCCGCTCGATAAGAGACCCACTATTTCATGATGTTTTTCAATAAACTCCCTCTCGCAAAGGGATGTGTATTTGAAATACATAGAACAGTCATTACGAAATCTGTAATTCGGTTCCCCAAAACAGTACTCAATAAATATAATCTAAGTAGGTATATTTCCATCGGCCGCGGATCCAAGGGGGCGGGGGGCATGCACCCAAAACGATAAATTTCAAAGATTGAAAATCTAGGAGAAAACGAACTGCAACAAAATAATTAGGCAGTTAAATGAATTAGGTAATGCCTTGAACATAACAGTGTAACAAGAAAACATTACATACGTTTGTACCTAACATCAAAATTATATATGTTCTAAATTGCACGTAAGCACTAACACTGGAGAGGAGATAGACTCAAATACTTATTACATTATCGACCAAAAAGACAATCGTCAAATCGGAATAAAAAAATGAGAAGAGACAAAAGACTTAGGAGTTATCGTTGATACCAAACTAAAATTTCAAAAACAAATCGCATCTTGTATAAAAAAAGCGAACGGCGTCCTTGCTTCGATAAAAAGAACGATCAAGTATTGAAGTCTGGAAACCTTCAACACGTTGTACAAAGCTTTAGTTAGACCCTTATTAGAATCTGCCGGCGCCGTATGGAGCCCAAGCTTCGTTAAAGACATTCGTTCGCTAGAAAGCGTCCAAAGAAGAGCCACGAAATTAGTGCCATCGCTGAGAAACTTGACTTACACTGAACGCCTTATTGCCCTTGATACGAGAGGAGACCTCATAATGGTTTTTAATATCATGAAAGGTATCGTCGACTTGAACTATACAAATTTCTTCAAGTTAAGCACAACCGAAACAAGAGGACATGAGCTTAAGCTGTTTAAGCAAAGAAATCGCCTGAACGTAAGACGTAACTTCTTCTCATAAAGAATAGTAAAATCGTGGAATGAGTTACCCGAAGAGATTGTCAACTGTACGACAGTACTACATTTTGAAAAACTTTATGATAGCTTCCACTGCAAACATAAATACAACTTCTAGGGTTTTATAGGCTTTAAGCCTCGTATTCCCTTATTTGATATATTATTATTATATCATCTTGCATCTCAGGTGATGGGGTGAATCTCCAAAAATGTGAGAATATTGTATTAGATAGCATATTCTCGAGACCTGTGCTGAATCAAATGGAAAGTGAGATAAATATACCCCCTCTCTTCACGCTCTAGTACCCAGGTTATTCGAAAATGAAAGTTACTACAAGCTCGGTTTATTTGTCTTTGCTGTCTTTGACATACTCCTTTCGTAAGCCAAGATGCGATTTGACTTTTGAAGTTTCAAAGATGATCCCACTCTTATGGATTTATGGTATAATTCGAAAGAAGGCTTACTTTCGGAGAAAAATGAAATTGCAATTGCAATTCGTGTAAAAAAATGATGCAAACAGTTTTAATTGGGTATAGTGCTAGAACCAAAACCAGAAAGGGCGTTGCCTGCGTTCTACCAGGGTTTGAGGGGCGTGGCTCTGAAACTTCCCCCCCATCACTTTCTGTTCAAAATGGCCCTCCCCAAACTACAATGCTGGATCCGCGCCTGATTACCATGCTCTTTGTGTTTTTTTCTAAACCTTAAAAGAGACCCACGATATACGCCTTGATACACGACTCATTTGGTTGTAACTCAAAGTTTCGTGCAATAAAATTAATCATGGCTACGTATTTTTTAAGATACTGCTTGCAAAAGATGAGATAAATTTAGCAAAAATGCCCCATAATTCTCGACACCTTGATAAACGCCTAGCGTGTCCAATGAAAGTATTTTGGTAGTTCATATTACGGGAGGATGGGGACATGGTAGTGAAATTTGGCAGTCCATGATTTACTGAAGGACAAAATACCAATCAAAGTTGAGTCAAAGCGACCTATTATATTGCTTGTTTTCAATTTACAAGTGTTGCAATGGTAATAAATGGTCTCAACATCTTGATTATGACATATATTTAAAAAGGCCTTCGGTAGCAAAGTTTCAAAAATAGCATCAATCACTTCATATACTTCATATGAGAAATATAATTAATCATATCAAGTTAAAACATGTCCTTAAAGCCATCAAAAGTAAAATTACTAGTGGCTAAATTATTATACTACTGAGTATCTCAAAACTTTCAGATTGACCATTAGTTGCTTGAATCTCAAAAAGTATCTGATACCTGAAATCATCTCGTTGGTCCTTGTTTTTTTAAGGCTAAGTATTGAGACTCTCGGGGTCATACCTACGTAATTATATGTCTGTCAGATACATCAACCTTAAGTACTGGGACCTGTCGGGACAATGTCTATGCATTTATATATAGGTAGAAACGAAAAGCTACACAAGTCAAAACGAAATACAAATTGAATACATTTATATATAAGTATTGCTTCTTATACCACTTTTAGTACTGGGACCTCTCGGGACCTTGCTTTTATAAGGTAATGTACTGGGACCTTCGGGACCATGCCTATGCATTTATATAAATGTATGTGCTTCAGATATATTAGCTTTAGTACTGGGACCTCTCGGGACCTTGCTTTTATAAGGTAATGTACTGGGACCTTCGGGACCATGTCTATGCATTTATATAAATGTATGTGCTTCAGATATATTAGCTTTAGTACTGGGACCTCTCGGGACCTTGCTTTTATAAGGTTATGAACTGGGACCTTCGGGACCATGCCTATGCATTTATATAAATGTATGTGCTTCAGATATATTAGCTTTAGTACTGGGACCTCTCGGGACCTTGCTTTTATAAGGTTATGAACTGGGACCTTCGGGACCATGTCTATGCATTTATATAAATGTATGTGCTTCAGATATATTAGCTTTAGTACTGGGACCTCTCGGGACCTTGCTTTTATAAGGTTATGAACTGGGACCTTCGGGACCATGCCTATGCATTTATATAAATGTATGTGCTTCAGATATATTAGCTTTAGTACTGGGACCTCTCGGGACCTTGCTTTTATAAGGTTATGAACTGGGACCTTCGGGACCATGTCTATGCATTTATATAAATGTATGTGCTTCAGATATACTAGCTTTAGTACTGGGACCTCTCGGGACCTTGCTTTTATAAGGTAATGTACTGGGACCTTCGGGACCATGCCTATGCATTTATATAAATGTATGTGCTTCAGATATACTAGCTTTAGTACTGGGACCTCTCGGGACCTTGCTTTTATAAGGTAATGTACTGGGACCTTCGGGACCATGCCTATGCATTTATATAAATGTATGTGCTTCAGATATACTAGCTTTAGTACTGGGACCTCTCGGGACCTTGCTTTTATAAGGTAATGTACTGGGACCTTCGGGACCATGCCTATGCATTTATATAAATGTATGTGCTTCAGATATACTAGCTTTAGTACTGGGACCTCTTGGGACCTTGCTTTTATAAGGTTATGTACTGGGACCTTCGGGACCATGCCTATGCATTTATATAAATGTATGTGCTTCAGATATACTAGCTTTAGTACTGGGACCTCTCGGGACCTTGCTTTTATAAGGTAATGTACTGGGACCTTCGGGACCATGCCTATGCATTTATATAAATGTATGTGCTTCAGATATACTAGCTTTAGTACTGGGACCTCTTGGGACCTTGCTTTTATAAGGTTATGTACTGGGACCTTCGGGACCATGCCTATGCATTTATATAAATGTATGTGCTTCAGATATACTAGCTTTAGTACTGGGACCTCTCGGGACCTTGCTTTTATAAGGTAATGTACTGGGACCTTCGGGACCATGTCTATGCATTTATATAAATGTATGTGCTTCAGATATACTAGCTTTAGTACTGGGACCTCTCGGGACCTTGCTTTTATAAGGTAATGTACTGGGACCTTCGGGACCATGCCTATGCATTTATATAAATGTATGTGCTTCAGATATATTAGCTTTAGTACTGGGACCTCTCGGGACCTTGCTTTTATAAGGTAATGTACTGGGACCTTCGGGACCATGCCTATGCATTTATATAAATGTATGTGCTTCAGATATATTAGCTTTAGTACTGGGACCTCTCGGGACCTTGCTTTTATAAGGTTATGTACTGGGACCTTCGGGACCATGTCTATGCATTTATATAAATGTATGTACTTCACATATACCACTTTTAGTACTGGGACCTCTCGGGACCTTGCTTTTATAAGGTAATGTACTGGGACCTTCGGGACCATGTCTATGCATTCATATGAATATATGTACTTCACATATACCACTTTTAGTACTGGGACCTCTCGGGACCTTGCTTTTATAAGGTAATGTACTGGGACCTTCGGGACCATGTCTATGCATTTATATAAATGTATGTGCTTCAGATATACTAGCTTTAGTACTGGGACCTCTCGGGACCTTGCTTTTATAAGGTTATGTACTGGGACCTTCGGGACCACGTCTATGCATTTATATAAATATTGGTTCACATATACCACCTTTAGTACTGGGACCTCTCGGGACCTTGCTTTTATAAGGTTATGTACTGGGACCTTCGGGACCATGTCTATGCATTTATATAAATGTATGTGCTTCAGATATACTAGCTTTAGTACTGGGACCTCTCGGGACCTTGCTTTTATAAAGTTATGTACTGGGACCTTCGGGACCATGTCTATGCATTTACATAAATGTATGTGCTTCAAATATACTAGCTATAGTACTGGGACCTCTCGGGACCTTGCTTTTATAAGGTTATGTACTGGGACCTTTGGGACCATGCCTATGCATTTATATAAATGTATGTGCTTCAGATATACTAGCTTTAGTACTGGGACCTCTCGGGACCTTGCTTTTATAAGGTTATGTACTGGGAGCTTCGGGACCATGTCTATGCATTTATATATATATGTGCTTCACATATACCACTTTTAGTACTGGGACCTTCCTGACCATATCTATGCATTTATGTCTACCTTATCATATACACCTTACTTCATTTTTATAGTACCTATCATATAAAATCATGTATATGTAAATGTGGTAAGTTGCTTTGAATGTTGCCATTGTTATGCAAATGAGATTTTTGAATTCAGCCAATGACAGAGTAGCTTCTAAAGGTTCAGCAAGACCCTTCCTGAGACTTTCTAATTTCAGTTTTTGAGTTTCGACAGGTTTGTTTTGTTATATTCTTCTATGTTGCTAGTATCAATACCTGCTGTTTAAGTTTCGAGTTCTTTTTTAATCTTGCTTCAGCTTTTGTACGTTTATTCCATAGAAATATTTCTTTGGTTATCGTGATTTGTTATTCTTATCAAAGTCTAAAAACTTACAAAATAAAAGTCTTGTTATCACAAATTTAATTTGAAAAGCGAGGCTGAATACTCTTAAATCACTTCCTGTTCATTTGAAAGATAAATGTTTACTTCCTTTCTGCATTTTGAAGCCAGCTAGCCCGCCATGTGTAACATCTTAAACTTTCTTCCTAGGAGAAGAAGAGACTGAGCGTTCACCACCAGGTGTTTCAAGAACATAGATTTTGTACACATCTGTTCATTCAATCTCAAAACTTATGAACAAGAACAAGGGTAAGATGTGAAATTAAGAAATAGAAAATGGCAAATTTCAGTGAAGGGCAAAAGTTGGCTGTATCTACAAGAAAGAGAAAGTCCAATGATAATGAAGATTTTCAAAACGACGATAGGCCCATGTGTTTGTATGGATCATACTGCTACCAAAGAAGCCCGGCACACTTGGAGAAATACAAGCATAAACAGAGACAACTGAGCCCACCAGAAGCTAATTTTCCACCCTGTAGAAATGGTGCAAAATGTCTTGAAAGGAACCTAATGCATTTTGCGTTGTTCTACCACCCAACAGCTAATTCACATGAAAAACAAACTGTGTTGAAAGAGGAGAAAAGAGTTGGTTTCTTAGATGATAACATTAAGAGAATGAGCAGAGTTTTACTAGAGCAAGAAAAGTCTAGAGAAAAGGACTTTATTGTTGAGAGGAAAGGTCATGAAGTATCTGAAAGCTGTGTATCCACCAGGCAAACTTTCAAGTCAGGAGAGAGAGTTGAACATGAGAGCAGTGAGGTCGCTGTTCAGAAAAAATCTAAACTTAATGGGTTTGTTATTATTTGGCTTTAACATCACCAACTCACTGCTGGCACTGGTTGTTTTGATGTTTTTTCACTGGTCCATTGCAACAAGTGATCAGTAAAAAACCAGGGACGTTGGAGCAATTTCAGGGCAAGGGGGGAACTCTGTTTTGCATACGAGCAAAGCAAGCTGAAAAATTGGGGGGTCTTTGGGCACTCTCTGAAAAGTTTCAGCTATATTGATAAGTTCTACCTCTTTTTTAGTTAAAAGGGCGGGTCTATTATTGTATTGCAAATTTTAGGAATGTACAAGTCAGACAAGATGTAAATCTACAGGAAAACTTCGTAGACCCACATAAAATTTAGAGTATGTCACACACCCATCTTGAAAGCAGCTTTTGTTAGTCCTTGCAGCAATATCTTACATATCTGTTGAAATTAGAATTGAAATTCTGTATTTTTGTGAAACATCATAACTTCTGCTATTTGTAGACCTATAATGGAAAACCCAAAGCTTTGAGAGATCCAAAATAAATGCACTGGATCCAAAGTTTTATGGCAGACCCAAGCTAAAAGAGCATGGGTGAATTTTGTAAATTTTCTGCAATGACAAGAACATCTTTGTTGAATTAGATGACCATTAGAAAAACTCACAACTTGGGTCTAAGCTGAATATTTGAAAACAACTCAAGAATACTCCTATTTATTCTAGAAATTACAATAAAACTACATACACAAACTCACAAATTATTAATCATTGCTGGATCCTTCCAATGCATTACCATTTTATTTACAGTGATTCAGAGCATGACTCAATCCTGCAAAGAGGACCGAGCATTCTAAGATCTTACTCGATTCTGACAGAAGATCAAAGAAAAGACCTCATCAGAAGAGCGTTCGAAGTCAAACAAGTTCTGATGAAAAGACTCGATGACGCAGAGGAGATTCTTAAAGATAGAACTAAGGAGCTAGAAGCCATGAGGACGAAATTAGATAGAAATTCGATGATGGTAGACGGAGAACACGAGGCAATGCTGAAAAACAAACTTGTCTATTTTCCGCTTTTTCCCCAACGGAGTTATCAGGAGGATTCAGCGTCACAGATCCACTTTCGTCTTGCAGGTTCGATAAATATGATATTATTAATGATATTTCTTTTTACTTCAAATCTCTTTTCTCACAGGCTCTACTTAGCGTGTCATTACTCTAGTATTACTATCTTATCTCTCATCTTACATCTTTTTACAAGATAAAACAATACCCACTAAGGAAATAGTTGGAGAAAAAGTAAGTTTCATGAATACAATGAAAAAAGAAACCCCTTTTTACTATTTCAAGAAAACGCATTGCTCCTAAAAGACCATATCAAATCCTACCCCCTTAGAATAGTTCTGAATCTCCCCAATAAAAATTTATTATGTCTCTTTAGCTTTCTTTATACGAAAGTATTTTTGATTCCCGGAAAGCAACCCACAATACAGAAGGACAGTTTCGTTCGTAGCCATGTCATCACAGAGTTGTAGTTTTCGTTATGCTTCTCAATGAGGTTCGCAGCAAGATATTTTATTTATTAACTGCCTGGCATTGATTTAAAATACTTCTAGTTGTCTTTACAACATAATGACTTGTAGTTGCTTATCAAACCTGTCTCCTTTTTTCGCACACAATCTAGTTTCTTTCCCACGATGAAATGTACTGAACAGCACATTAATGATTCATTTTTGCAGAGTCTCAGTTTTATAGACTGCTGCCCGCAGGGAGTGTGTATAAAGTAACGAGAGTCGAATATGTTGTTCAGCCAAGTTTGATCAATCGATTCAAGAAAGCAAGACGAAAACTGAAAGAAAGCCGTGGAGACGAGTTATCCTTGCCGGTACTCGGATTTCATGGAACAAAAGAGAAAAATATTGAATCTATCTGCGAAGAAGGCTTTCGAGTGCCTGGAGAGCAAGATTTCAGACATGAAACAGATCCTGGTAATTGTTATTATTTGGGTCATTCCATGTCAATTCAACCACTCAGTTTCCCTCATGTCTTTATAAATAGATTAAACATCTACACCTATGTATAGTTATATAATATAATTATAATTACTCAGTCTTTGATCGGTACAGAACTTTAGGATGGCGAGGAAAATTGGAAACATGGCGAAAAATGATAACTACTGAAACTTTACGTCGGACACTCATCAGATCAGAACATCAGAAAGAGAACGGAAATGAAACCTAACGAATAATAATACCCAGAGGTGGATCGAAAGTGGCCTATCAGATAGGAGGTGAACGATTGTTATTGTGAGAATCAATTAACCATCACTGGGAGTCCATTGAGACGAACAATAAAATGTTATCGAGAGAGGCCTATTGGGAAAAATAACTTTTTCTGTCTGTTCAAATGGTGTCCATGGCTATGATGTACAACAGACTCGAAAACTCCTAACTTGAATTTTGACCTTTTTATATAAATTTCAATTTACGATGAAATGTTTCTATTTAGTCGGAGAATGAACCCCTTGAAAAACTGGAGTGAACTTGCCCATTTCAATTTATATCTTATTATTTTTTCAATTTCAGGTTGGTACGGTAAAGGTGTTTACTTCAGTGAATATCCCAAATACAGCATGAGCTACATCACTGGCTCGAGCAAGCTACTGCTGTGTCAAGTACTGCCTGGCAAGGTATTCAGATGTAAACACATTATCCAAGGTGACTCTTTACGACAAGGCCATGACTCTCATATGTCCCCTGATGGAAAAGAAGTTGTGATTTTCAATTCACATCATATTCTTCCTTCTTACATCGTTCATTATGCTGAAGTGAATGGGGATTTTCAGTATGAACAGAACGAGTGAAGACTGCTATATTCAAGTATCTATCGAGTATGTTTGTACTTTGTGAGAAGATGAGCAGGGAATTTCACCAGATAATGAAGAAGTGATTTTTAACTGTAAAAAAGTTCTTCCTTCTTACATTTTTCACTACGCAAGTGGAGATTTTCAGTATATACAGAACGAGTGAAGAAAGTTTTAAAAGTATCAAGTATTTACGCACTTTGTGAGAAGATGAGCTGAATACGTCACCAGATAATGAAGAAATCCTGATTTTCAACTATAACCAAATTCTTCCTTCTTACATCGTTAATTGTGACGAAGTAAGTGGGGATTTCCTGTATGAAGAGAACGAGTGAAGACTACTATTTTCAAGTATATCTCAAGTATATTCGAACTTTGTGAGAAGATGACATGAAGATGTCACCAGGTAATGGAGAAGTTGTGATTTCTAACTCTCGCCATATTCTTCATTTTTATATCGTTGATTATGCTCTTTCTATATATTTATATTTGATATTTGTCGATGTATTTTGAACATAATGTGAAATAACTGCAAATATGTTATATCAATTAACAACTTATTCGTGACTGAATGGAACTTATATATGTATCTGTACACAAGCCCCTGTTAAATCCCATTTCAGCTATTTGTTCCTTGCCTAATACCCCAGCTTTTAGCGCTCTTCAAGGTTTACATTTCCGAAGATCCCGTCGTTGGTCAATGAGGAGTTGTTGTTGTTGCACCAAGAGTATGCTGTAGGCGAGAAAGTTTTCCATTTCTTACATTCTTCGGCACAATGGCGGACGCGTTGATGACCGTAGTGGGGAGTGAAGAAAGACGCGTTGTTGGACAAGAATGGGTGCCAAGACCAGAGTTACTTGCACCACTTGTTGAAATGGGAATATCTGAAAACTCTGCCAGAAGAGTAAGCGAATATTATATGTCATTTTTCAAGGCTTACGACATTATTTTCAAATTTAGGCCTGTCAAATTATCAGACCACGTGGCCTATAGACACTGGTCACCAGCAGCAAAGAGACGTGTCAGCCACGTAAATTGATTACTGCGTGATGTAGAATGATGACTTTCATATTTTTCAAACAAAATTGAGCCAGGAAGAAGGCCTTCAGCTCACTAGGAATAATTTGTACTTGAATACCACTAACCATTTGACACCTATTCCCTTTCTGTAATCATTGATATTTTCTCAGTCATTGGAGCTTCAGTTTCTGTAAACTAAAAAGAATTTAAACACATATATTCATTGATAAAAATTATGATTTGCCAAAGCTTTTCGGAGTATGTCCATCTTCAGTCCTATACACGCTTTTTATTTTATAAGGAACCTACCCCAAGGTCTAGTACAAAAAGTTCCTTAAATTTTATATTGTTCTCCATTGTTACAGGAAACAATAGAACAAAAGAATCCATTGTATTTCACAAGAAATTCTAGTTCTAGGTTCCTTATAAACAGTTCCTTATAAGAAAAAAAGCGTGCAATGTTTTTAATTCTTAAAAAATGGCAATTTTTTTTAATGTAAATTACTTGCAGATTTAATTTGAGTTATCCCCGAAAGTCTAGGGTCCTAGTGTTTTGTTTTTCCCCACAGATCATTTACAAGGTTGTTGTTGCTGCCTGGGTTGTTCCATGTGCTGCAGCATTGATTCTATGGCATGCTGTTTTGATCAGCAATTGAGTTCTTCGCTGACCAAGCATAGAACCAAGTCTCGCTTTTCTTTCGAATCCCACCCACCCACTCCTTCATAGGGGAGTTTTTTCTTGTGCAATGGGGTTTATTTATTAAATTTATTGTTTTATTTGATATTTGCATTTGCACTATTTTCTGCCTTCCTTTTCCAAGGCCTACCATCTGGCTCCTGTTTAGATGGAAGGGGTGCATCGGCTCAATGTTATTTGCCGACAGGGGGCTGGAATTATGTTCCCTGTTACGTCACCGACTTAGAGAATGTTATTCTATAGGTAGGTAGGGCTTGTGCACCTCCACAGCCCACTCCCCAGTGTCTAGGACTTGCATAGGGGATAACTGTTAAAAAAAAATTTTCCCATCATTCTAACGGATGTTTTTGCAAACTTGCTGATAAGTTGGCAAATTTACTCTAATTTCTTTAAATGTGCCCAGCTCAAAAAGTGTCATCAGTTCCAAATTTAAAGTTTTAGCCAAATTGAAATAGGGTTGAGTATCATTTTGATATTTCTATTTAACAAACATAAGTTAATAGTATCTTGTTATTTTGTTTGCAGGGCCTTTATTTCACTGGCAATTCATCTGTTGATGACGCAGCTTCTTGGGTTATGGATAATTTGAACAACCCAGATATAAATGCCCCACTAAAGGTAATCTACAAGGCCTTTCTATAAATAACCATTTTATGAGGAGCCTACATTTGATCTAAAATCTAAAGCAAATCAACAATATTGGCAAATTCATAGAACCAGCTGGCTTTGTGACAGAGTTGGACAAAAGACGGTAGGAATGCTGAATGCAATATTGTGCCTTCTTTTATTTCTATTTGAAGAGCCCAAATAGATTGATCTCTGCATGTGATGAGTAGTTGCGTAAATTTTGTGACTTGTATGGGTTTTTTGAGGGCTGAGCAGTAACGGGGTAACCAGCTTTCCAATCAAGAGGTAATGCGTTCCAGTCCTTCTCAGGTAATTTTCATAACACACAAATTATCTTGATATATAATGTATTTACCTGTATGTATAAACTTTATTACTTGTATCAAATGGCCTGCGGGATGTTCTGAAAATCCTCCACTTCAATGAAATTAGCAAAATTTCAAACCTGCATCAAAATTCCAGGCTATTTCACTTATATTTTCTAACCCTCGCCTTTCTCTTTTAAAAGATGAAAAAAGTCCTTCTATCCTGGTTGTTGAAATATATTGATCTATCTCCTATAGGTGGTTCTAGATGGCCTAAATCCAGAAGAAGACTCGGAATCATCACAAATGAAAATGGTATTCGTTGTGAATAGTGAGCTCAAAATGGGAGTCGGTAAAGTCGCTGCACAAGTTGCCCATGCTGGGTTAAACCTTTTGAAAGTCCTATTAAAGGATGAACACAAGTACCAGAAAATGATTTTGGAGTGGGAAGATACAGGGTAAGATTGATTTTTCAATATTTTTCTTAAATCATCAAAATTGATTATAACTTAACTATCAGGAATTAAACCATTCTCATCATCATATTAAGCTTGTTTGAACTTTGTTAGCTCTTTTTCTTCAATTATTGCAATCCTCCGTCTTGTTGCTAAGGTTTTCAAGTGGCAGATCAGTGTCTTTAACCAACTGATAAATGTAAGTTTTGAAGGGACATCCATGTTTTGTAATCCCATGTTTTGATTTATAATGGTTTTGGATCCTAAAACCATTCTGATCACATCTCAACTTGGAGAGTATGACCCTTTTTGATTTTAGGAACAATGAACAAAAATTGTAAATTAACTCTCTCTCACACTTGAATTTTCTCAACTACCCAGCATGAATGATGGAAATTAGGAATATATTTGTTTGTACCTCTCCTGGTGAATGGGTAAACATGAAATAGGGTGTTATATGTTAAATTCTCATTCATACCCTAGGGGCTAGGACCACACATTTTTGTCCAGGTTATGAGACTTCAGTGAGTTCAACATGCGCATATATGTCTTGTGTTCTGCACAGCACAAATTAAGAGCAAGCAAGAATAGAAATTTGGAAGGTTGGATATTGAGTGTAAACTCCACACCAAGTATCCTTTATCAAATATTTATTAACATCATTATCATTATTGATCATTATTTTTCATGATTAGGTCAACAAAAATCGTATTGAGAGGGATGAATGCATCGCAGTTGATGGATATGGAAGTCCAAGCGAAAGAAGCTGGAATTCCCTGCGATCTTGTGGTTGATGCTGGGAAAACTCAGGTATAAGACTATTCAATTGCTCTAAGACATATTTCGTGCAGGTGTGAAAGAATTTATTAAACTGGTTTCGACAGAGAGGGAGATGCTGAGGATGATGTGTGGAGTTATATTGAGGAAGTAGCTTAAAGTTGCAGAAAGGTTGGTTTTAGAGTTGAGAAAACAGCGTTTGAGGTGGTTTGGGTACTATGTGTTGAGAAAAGGGAGGATACAGAAGTGGGTAGAGTTTTGATAAATGAAAGTGGGAACGACCAGCAAGGCTATGAAAGATTGTGTAAAAATGACGTGAGGGTTATGGAGTTGGAGAAGGAGATGGCAAATGAGACTTGAAGGAGACAAATTCAACGACTGGTTAACAACCGCTAGCAGGGAAAAAAGCCAAAATGCAAATCCTGTTTTGTGTTAGATAATTTTCATGGCTGCACTCTAGTGGACCGAGTTCTTTGCCCAGCATAAATTCATTATAAGATTCTGCGAAAGATGGCGGATCTCACTTCATGCAGTGCCTGATATAAATTAACCCCCTAGTAATGCATGACAGGAATTTGCCCCTAGATACGCATGTCTAACAAAACTGGAAGGGCCCAAAGTTTTGGTAACTATGCTTTAATTGGGCAGTTTAAATCATGCCTTGTGTAAAACGAGATCTGCCATCTTTGGCTTAGTCGTCTTTTGAATTAATCAGCAACAGTGGTGATGGGACCAGATTATAAATGCACGTTTTTTATATGAAAAACTTTATAAGAAATAGCATGCTGACAGTGGTGGCGCCAGAGGGGGGCAGGGGGGGCTACAGCCCCCCCGTCGGAGGAGGCTAGCCCCTCCGTCGGAAGATAAATTATGCTTGAATTTTTTTTGTCGGAGCGAATTTTTTAAGTTTTAGCCCCTCCGTCGGAAGTGCTAGCCCCTTTGTCGGAGGAAACCTAGCGCCACCACTGCATTTAGGTAAAAGTTTTTACCATATTTGCCAAGTTAATCCATGTAAACACTTGCCTGAAAACATTTTGATACCTCTTGCCAAATAACATCACTCTAGCACATTGCAAACCATCTGAGATAGGACATCCCCTAAAGTGACGTTAAAGTACATTTTGAGTAGGGGCTGAAATTAGTTAGAAAACTTTTTTAATAACCAAAATGGTTTATAGATATTTTGTAGAGTAGAGTAACGTTTTTTATAGATATTTTTGTGAAGTAGTGTCCTATTAATTTAGATGAATGTTCGTCCACGGCCATCTTGGTCTTCATACCTTGATTATGGAAGGAACCTGACGGAAAAGTGATTGCAAGTAAATGTGTGTATTTCATTTTTAGGTTGCTGCTGCTTCTGTCACTACCCTATGCTTATTTGGAAACTCTATAAACCTTAATAAAATCACAGGTCAGCTTCCTCTGCTTTAGAAATGGTAATCAAGAATCATCAGACAATCCTGCGCCTTTCCATCCAAGGTATATCGACTATTACGTCACGGGGGTCTATCGTTGCGTTTTATAGAATACATACTCATTCAAGCAACGCTTATACGTACATGTGGTATTTCTATTTATCAGCCAAGCTGTGTAAAGATTTGTATATTAAGATAATGGTATTATTTGATTTATATGTTTTTCAGCATCTCTTTCTCTCCGCTGGCTTTAAAAAGGTGAATTATTTCTTTCTTCAGTATGCAATCCCTAATAGATATAGTGGGAACGCTTGCTAAATCAGTGAAAACCCGCATTTCATTGTATGGGGAAAGTGTTACTCTGGCCCCAAGCAACCTGCCACTGATTATTCTAAGAAAAAATGTACATCTCCACAAATATAGGTTTGAGAGTAGAGGTTTGACACTCTGCGTAAAAGAAACACTCTGCGTAAAAGAAAACTATCTAGGGCGATCTGTGCGCATCATTTCTGTGAAATAAAGACAGGTTTCATTAGCTTTTCTCTCGATTTAAAAAAAAAACCATTTCAATGTTTTTATAACGAAAAAGGATGTTTGATTATTATAATCAAGTAAAGTAATATTCCGAAAGAAACTGATACACGAGGGGCAAATAATTCCCTTAAAATCTCGTACACTTTTTCTAAAAGTCCTATTGTTCTTACGAAAATCCCTTTAAAATCACTGGAAATCCTTTGGTTCTTGAAAAATCTCGTACGCTTTAAAAGGGAGTGAAATGCCCCTGGCTGATACGTATCAGACATTTGCAAATTTAGATGTCTGTCACCTCTTGAAAATTGCAAATCTAGCGTCTTACTTAGATATCTTGATAATCAAATAGTGAAGGAATATTTTGAAATCCACAGATTTCAATTTACAGATCCTCAATACTTTTTACAACTCCAACAAATACCATCAAATCCACCTTAGAATAATCACTGCTACCTGCTTCCCACTCAGGGGCAGACTAGTACAACTTTTCAAGGTTGACTCCCTGGTCCAAATGACTCTTAAAGCGTTGGACGTAAGAAGTGTTGTCATTTAACCAAATGCAATTAAAAGACGTTGATCAGTTGATATAGAATTGGCTGAAATTGCTTGAGTTACCCTTGAATTGATAGTAAACATTGAAAATCTGAATTCAAAAGTAAATCGAGTGAGCTAGATGTTTGAAAGCCACGGCCTAAAGAACGCTGGAAAATACCCCCACTCCAACCTGCAAGATAACATTATTGCCATACAAATATTCTAAAATATTATTTGCAAGTAGCTACGGCTCCTTGGCTAAGCTCCTGCTGTATGGATTTCAAAAAGTTTCAGAAATGATCCAAAAGTTGCGTCATCGAATCACCATTCATCACCAATATCTATTAATTTTTCCCATGAAGGGCCTACTGTTTAATTTTCTTTTGTGGCCCAAGTGGTAATCGCCACCCAGCCACCCTAGTCGGTCTACTCTTGTTTCCACTACAGTTTTCCGTGCCTTAAAAGAACTCTTAATTCCCCACTCTTCTTGTACAGATAAACACTTTCTTTCCTGGATAGATAAGACAACCTTCCACACTTTTTGGGGCTCCTCCGGGAGAAGAATGCCCTCTCATGGATGGTTTATGCTATATGCTCATCAGGGACCATTGATTATTTATGCCACAGGTTAGATACTCTATATACTAGCCTCCCTAAAGCTTTGGTAGAAAAAATATGAAATATATTGAAACGTATGGTAGTAAACATTTTTTCCAAAAAGTTACACATGTTTTATTGATCACTGTCTAAAAACTGTTAATCGTCAAAGCTGAGGTCAGAATCTTGAATACGGCTATCCAGGATACTTTCTCAACTACTTTCTCTATCACTTTATATCTCAATGTCATCTTCAAAACGCTAGTTGATCGTGAATACAAGATATTTTTCCGCTTTCTTGTGTAATTTAATGCACTCTTACATTCTTATTTAGAATCAAAGTGATCAATTTTAGGCCATCGTTAGATATGCATCAGGTTGTATTTCAGCGACTTTAATCAGGAAAAAAACTACTTTCTCATTAGTCCAACAAGGCTTGGTAAAAAAATCTGAAAAGCTAAATCTAGATTGGTCTAATAATTATCTATTTAGGGGTGACTGAGTGGAAGAAAGTCTTGACTTATCATTTCCCTTCGGTGCCAGCACGAGTTATGAATAATAAACGGTCAGCCATTTTTAAATAGCTGGTTGTTGTTGCCGCAATAATCAAATAAACATAACACCTAACCTCGACAACATATTATAGCGTGAATCGAAATAGATGAAATAAATCAAGGGAGGTCTGCTATCATTATATTTATAAAATAATTAAGTATTCCTTCTTAATGGTACTGGTTGCTATTAATTAAAATTTGATAATCGATTTTATCTAGTTCTTGCGTTTTGCTCTGACTCAACCACATATGATTATAAATGATAATATTCTTTTTGATGAGCCCTTGTTGGAAATGTTTAATGCCTGTTTAAAATTGTTTCAATGTCTTCCTAAGTATACTCTTTAATTAGTTAGCTTATATTGGAGCCAAAGTATAGCTAAATGATTTTTGTTTTTAAATGATTGGTTCTTGAAGACAGTGCCTCGCCTTTAAAATTTCAGATTTTTCACTCGTAAGATGGCTTGATAAAATGAAACGCTTTTGCATGCAATGAACGCAGGTAGCGGGGTAAATGATATATAAATGGAAAGTTGTGTTCAGTGGATATGTAGTTAAACTATACATAATGTTATTTTATACATAATGTCATTATGTTTCATAAAAGAATATTCTTTTATCATAACAGCTCGCTTCGCTCGCACGCCGCGCTGGAGCCTGGAACTAGTTATATCAAAAGAGACAGAGAGGCGGTTGACCAGCCAGCACAGCGGTGAGAACTGTGTTTATTAGGCCAATGTGGTACGGGAAGAAGTAAACTCAAACAAAATGTAGCTACAATTAAAGAAAGCCATGTATTTATATATTTTTTTGATTCTGATAACATTATGTATAGTTTAACTACATATCCACTGAACACAACTTTCCATTTATATATCATTTTCCCCGCTACCTGTGATGAATTGTGATTTTTGGGATGCATTGCATTTCCGCTTAGTTTGCTAAGGATCCTGGGATAATATTTCCCAGAGTGCTTTGCTCTAGGGGTAAATTTGCAGTGATTAAACATGTAGAAATTATTGGATAGTAGTTTATAAGGCTACATCTACATCTAGCTTGTTAATCAGTAAAGCCCATAATGGACATCACACTGATGAGGTTCAGTTCACTAAACTTGCAAACAAGTTTAAACGTAAAACTGAAAATGGCTAAACAATTGTAGCTGATTTTCTTTATTCCCTCTCCTTTCATCAAAGGCTTCACGAAGTTTGGCTTGAAACAATAACATTAGAAATATAGAATAAAGATTCTTCTGAATATGTCGACCTGTTGCTGCACTACAAAGTACATTGTTTTTGCACATTGTTTTAGAAAATTGAGAAGAATTGCAGGATATGTTTTCATTTCAAGCACTCAATACATTATTCATCATCAGTAATTATTTGCGATCGAAACTTTATTCATTCAACTCCCGGCCACAAATATTTGCTGGATGTTTAGAATAGTTACCAAAGTTGTTTATCACAACAAATTAATGTGAACGGTTTGTCACCGATCCCACCTAAATTGCCTAATTTATTTTGCGAGCTGGGCAACTCCCCCCTCCAAGGGCATTGTTGCCCCTTTTCAAAGCGAACGAAATTTTTTCAGGACCAAATGGATTTTCAAAGATTTTTAAGGGATTTTCATTAAATCAATGGGATTTTGAGGAAAAGTGTACGAGATTTTAAGGGAGTGATTTGGCCCCTTATGGCAACTCCCACGTATGCGTTTCCCCACCGCGAGGGGGGTAATTTACAATTTATTTGTTTTTGATTTGATTAGCTTATTTTGTCGATCATTAGCACGATATCAACTAATGGTAATTAGGGCTTTATTTACCAAATAATTTCATTATTCGTCTCGTCTGTAGAGACAGACATTGACAAACAATAATTAGTCTACCAGACAGCGAGCCGAAATATCATATTTCGCAATACCTTTACAAAATTAAAGATCAGTTTCAAACATGTATCAAATACGCAGTGTTCGATGAGGATGAGGTAAAACACACGCATCTTGCCAATTCAAAAACAGATGAAAACTCCATCTGATCTCTTGTGGGGAAGTGAAGCAGCTGGCTTTGATGAATTAAGTCGAAGATGTCACGACTTAACGTCCCGGGGAAGACAGGTGAGCCAGTGGGATTTCTGCTTTGATTTATCGCTATTTCAGTTTTTCGCACAGGTATTTTAGGCCATTTCGCCGACATTTTCAGCAGTTCTCGGTACGGGATCTCGCGCGTCCCAATCTCGTTTCTTTTGTTTTATTTTGCTGATTTATTGTTTGTAACGCGTGTACACGCGTGTTTGGTGATGACCTAGATTTCTCATGACATTTTTGAGTCAACTTTGTTGACAAAACAGGACGTGATCCGTAAATATTTAGTAAAACTAACTTTAAATCTAAATTTGCTATTACAAAGGTAATCATCCCATAAGATTCAAACACCCATTGAATTTCAGAGAAGTTTTGTGCGGATGCGAAGGCTTGGACGATTAACAATTTTCTTTGATCATTGTTGTTCCATTTATTTGTTAGCCTTTTTGATGCTTTTCTTTATTAATTCACTTCAGCCTCGGCAGTATCTTAGAGGTTTTTGTTGATACTCCCACTACAGCAGGTCCTGAACAGTCATGTACGCTTGCAGTCGACGTCAGGCCAAAGAAATCATGAATTTTTAATGATTTGAACGTTGGTGTTGATTTGTGCAGGACAGGCCTATCCCATCATCAGTTCCCAACGCATCAAGTGAAATTCAACATACTTTATGCAGAAGAACAAACTGATCGACAACAGAAATAGAGTTTTATTATCATTGCTTTGAACAAAGATTGTTTTTGCAGGAAACTCAAATTATTAAGGTATTAAAATAACAAATTGACTTATTTCATTTTGCATTAATTTAACCAGTCATCCGAACATACACATGCTAAACTATAATCAGTTTGACTGTACAGTGTAATAAACAAATGATTATGTCTCAAAATCCATTATTTTGTAAGAGAGGAAGTTGAAAATTACGAAGGTGAAGTAAATTTTGTTGTTTTAGCCTATTTTGCCAGCTTATTTAAATTCCCAACAATAATACTTGCTTAATTTAATTCATTGTCCGAGCGACCTGTCTGGAAACAATGGACCGACAGGAAAGGGAAGATGTGTTTGTGTTCTTCCTGCACTTGCTCGTATTTACCTGTCAAAGGTTTATGGAATTAAATCACTGCGTACCTGCGTTTTGAACTTTGAATGCTTTAGGCAAAAGAACTTTTTGATGAGATAAAAGCATTTGTGTTGATTGGCATTGGGAGAAACTATTTGATAAGCAACCTGCTCAGACAGTTGTAGTAAAATTTGCTAAAATTCTCCATTGTTTGCTATTGTTGAAGGAAGTGAAAAAGAATTAATTGAGATATGGGCTATCGATCAAAAGTTTTTTGAATCATTTTGAATTAGATAAAGACATATGATAAGGTTTTATGAGTGAAATGATTTGGGTTTCTCAATGCTCTGACGGCATAGTCGTAAAGCAGACTGGAATTTGAATCTAGTGGTTGTGGGTTTGAGTCCTAACAGGGTCATTTTAATCCTCGGAATTATCTTGATTAAATGTAATCAACCTAGCAATAAGCATACAACAATAAACGTTTTGATTATGAAATCGGTTAGCACTAAAACAGGAATCACCAAACCTGAACCAGAATTAACCTGTAATTAACAGTAACCACCAAGATATTGGCCAGTAATGTGTAGTTATTCTTGATTTAGCAGTAAGTAATGCTGTTTTGCTCTTAAAAGATTCAATACTTATGGTTACTTGCTGACCAAAGTAAAGTAATAAAATCTTAATCTCAAGTGTATGCAGACCTTGTCATTTTATGCCCTTGCGTGGCTTTTTTTGAAGGGAATCATTGCCTCTCAATGAGTTCTTTACTAAAGAATTACTTTTGAGGTTGATCGTGTCTTGGGTTCGCAAAGTTTTTTGCTTGCTTCTTGGGTATGCTGCTAAAACTGCAGGTTGTTTGGTTTCTCACTTCAAGCTCTTTTAACAACAGATGAAATTGCAGGATGAAGATCATATACACCTGTTTTCAGGTTTTTGTAAATTTGATTTGTGTTTGCAGGTTTTTGTACCCCCCTTAAGCAGAACTCTTATATATATTTGATGATAGAAATGACGATTTTGGTAAAAATGCTCTTGTGCAGATATTAATTTCTAACAAGCACTCTTATGAGCTTGCAATTCATGAGAATAAGGAAAAGAAAATTTGATGCCTAAGGTGATTGCAGATGGTTTTAGTGTTCCATATTTCATCATCTTAGGCGGTCTGTAACCAGTTGGTAGTTCTCACATACGTAATTTGTGCAGCTTGCCAGGATCATCTTGATCTGTATTTAACTTGGGCGGCCAGAATACCACACTGTGGTTTTTATGTGATTCAATATGTACAAATCCTATTGGAAACACTTTGGAATTTGTATTGTCAACATATTTAACATTAAACATTTATCAGTTAACATGATGTACTTCATGATTTATGTTGAATGCCGTAGTACTCGCAATTTCATTATTTCATTTCCAATAAATTATCATCCATTTTTCAAAAAGACAAGATTAGGTTAAGATAAACTGGAGATAAATGTAGGACACTATGAAAACTCATAGGAGCTAAGAGGTAATGTTCTTTACTCAACGAAATGTAATAATTTACAACATATTCTGTAAAAATGGTGGAATGAACAAAATTATAAGTAACACCAATGCTGATGAAATAGATTGATCGCAACTAAGTTATGAAGAATTTATGATGAAAGTGACAAGCCTGGTACGATTATGCAAGACTTCATTGTTTATCAAATCATAAAATTATGTATAGGTATTTGGCCTTTCTAGGTGCTTTCAAAACTTTGACTGTTTACATTAGGGGAACAAAAGTATCAGGCATCAAAGTGTTTGGATTACCCTCTTGTCTACACGGCAGTATATCAACAGTGTTGCATATATAAGCAGAAGTGTATAAGATCACTTCAAACTTGTGTTAATGGGAGGCTGATCTGCAACAATTTTTATATCAATCAAGAGTAACTTGCTACCGCGTAAACGAGTTCTTCAAAAACTGTTAAGCAACTTTTAGAGTTGGGAGTTAAAAATATCTATAAGCAACTTTGAGGGCTTGAGCAAAAGTCAAGTTCCTTATTGAAGAAAAGTTCATTGTGGATATTTGGAAGTTTTGTTTGGATACAAGATTCTATTCTTCAATTTGGTATGTTATATATTGAAATTGCTGTCATATTGAAATGCATTCATTTTTCTTTCAGAGGGATTCTGGAAGCAAAAAAGGTCGAGATCTTTAGAACATCTTGAAAGTCTGCAGAAAAATGAAAAACACGCTCCCAATCTGTCCCCAGGCCTGGCTCTGCGAGGTTTGTTTGCTATTATTAACTAATCTTTTTTGTTCCTTTGGTGATCTGAAACTGATGAATCTTGGGCTTACAGTAAGTCTCTGTATAAGAGAAAATCAGTTGATCGAATCAGGCCGGTTTTCATGCTGGTAGGGTCATCATCCTATATGAAATAGCAGCTTGTTCGTCCAAATATTGTCTTCTCCTTTATAATTATCTGTTCTGTAATGACTGTTGTAATAAGGATTTACAAAAAGTAGCCACTGTATACATTGACATTTTTATGGCATTTCCTTGAGTAATGACCCACATTTTCGTATGAAACTAGAGAGACCGAGGGCTTGTTTACATGTTGGTAGGGTCGCCCTTCTAGGAGAGCCAACATTTTGTTGATTTAAGCTACGCAAATGCTATTGGTAGGGTGACCCCAGAGGTAGGGCAATCGTTATCAGCTTTTATCCATTTTTGTTCATAGGCAAAATCAACAACAAGCTTTCTCCAGAACCCCTCTTCCTAGGGTCCTCCTGGCTTGTAAAATTTCAATGTAAAGGGGACCTGAGTTTTCGCTTTTCTGTTAGGGTAGCTCTCCTAGACGGATGACCTACCTGCATGTAAACAAGGCCTCGGAACCTTCAGTTTCATACAAAAATGTAGGTCATTACTCAATGGAATGGTATTAAAATATCATGTCTAAAGTGGCCACTTCTGTAAGTCCTTATTACAATAGTCATTACAAAACAGATTATTATAAAGGAGAAGAGAATATTTGGACCAGCAAGCTGCATTTTCATGTCAGTTGCTCCTAAGTATTGTATTCTTCTTTGTGTTACGTCGAAATAGGCTTTTCATTACAACATAGTTTATTGAAGGAGATGGAAACCTATTTTCTAACCTTTTGGTGCAAGCTTATCTAGAAAGAGAGTGCACAGTTCATTGACAGTCAAAAAGATAATTAATAGTTAATATACAATGTGCATTTTCAGCACCTTTCAAGATCAAATTTGAAACAAAGACTTACAATTCATATGTCTTCTAACCATCTTAATTCTAAAATAAACAATATTTGGATATATTAAATTTGCTATTGAATATAATTTAGCAGGGAAGGAAATTTGAGTTATGGAAATTTCTTTGAAGCTTTTGATGGCAGAATTTGCGTTTGTGGAGCAGGCTTGAAAAATTCTCCTTTTTACCAGAAGCAAAAAACACAGACTCTTGCAAATAAGTGGCTAGTTAAGTACAAAACATTCACCCAGAATTTTCCAATCTGATTTCCCTCCCTTTGCTGGCTTCCTTCTTTAATCCTTTTTCGATGGTTGTGTAGTAATAGGATTAAATCTGCCTGAAAGGTTAATATCTTGGAATTTCCAATAATTTCATTATCTGTGGATTTCCGTTTGGTTTTTAGATATTAGTGGTGTACAATTTGTGTTCATAGCACCGAAAGTCCGACATTGGAAGTAGGAAACTGAATTCGACACTCTCAACGTCGATCGTATCCCTAACTGAGTATTCTTTATGCTAGTCTGCTTCTATTTCTTGTAAGCCCATTCAAGATATGAAATTACGATTTTATGTGTTTGTCACGATGAAATTATTTCTTTTTAGGCCTGAAGAAGAAACTTGTATCAGCAATCAGCAAAAGTAGCCAGGATGTTGTCGGGGTGAGATTTATCTCTTGCGTTTAACGTCATTTGGTTTCCTGAATTTAGAAAATTCATCGTACTGCTAGATATACTTTTGAACTTAGGAAAGATGGGACATCATCTTGAACTTATGGTACAAAGGGGCTGGGATAAGAGAAGAAGTAGGATGTGGAAAATCAAAAAAAAATTTGTTTGAATGAATATGATCCGAGTAGGACTCAAACCCAAGACTAAAAGTTGTAGACTTGGAGGTTATGGGTACGAAGCCTACCCGAGTCATTTTCTTCCACATAATGATTTCAATCAAAAGCAGTTAAGCTGGTAGGCCTATTAGAAACTCTAAACAAGCTAGTTTCAAAAATATTACAATGGTTTATAGGTGTGCATCACCGTTTATCCTGAAACCAGAGACAGTTGATAGCTTTATTATTTCTTATGAATGTCTGTTACGCAGATACACAAAGTCTTTCGAGTACTTGCATTGCTGTCACCTTTAGTGTAATGGAATGATTTTAGACATGCAGCTCCATTATGCTGAGTTGGAGTCCCGGAAGTAACTTTTAGATATATAATTCTAACTCGAGTAGAGAATGAATTTCCTGCCTAAAGTGCTCAATATAGATGTAGAGGTATTGCATGGTGCGATTGCATACTAGATATAGAGCAATCGCATAAATGATATAGAACTCAATATTGCTGTTTTGTTCTGAAAGTATTTGTTTGTTGTATGTGGTCTGCCATATGATGATATACCATTAGAATCAATGATTATGCTGACTTTCTCCTGATTCGAAATTTGCTGCGTAAATACACCCGCTTTTTGATAGACACTGTGACAATTGTTGTTATATTTCAAATGTAGAGCATTGGCGAAGATAGCAAAAAACCAGCTCATGCCCTTGTCAAAGCTCAGCTCAGTTGCAGCACATTAGCAATGGAGAAGAGATCAAGAGAAGAAAAATCACGATCATCGTAAGTTCAGTTTTAAGCTTAACCCAATACCAATTTGCATAGTCATATAAAGCCATCCATCACGGAAATTGGCCAACAATCAACAAATTAGAAATAAAAACAACAGGTCACAAGCTTTGCAATTGTAACGCCTTCAATGATGAATTGAACATTTACAGACCAGCTAAGAATTCAACAGACCGTCATCTACTATTCGATGCGAAGACTTTCTGTCCTCTTTCTGTAACAGCCTAAGGAAAGAGCTTCTTAATTGAGCTAGCGATAGATCAATCAATTAACTCTTATTCTGGATATGTTGATAATTGTTTATTCTACTTCTTTTCTATATTCTTCTCAATTTTGCTAATACTTCTACTATTACTATAATTTTGATATCATTATAGAATAAGGACAAAACTTTTTAATCAGAATCGAGAAGAGCCACATCTTAGCTGTGGATATGCTCATAGAAACCAAAGGTACCAATAAAACCCATCCACACGAGCATTACAGAGTCCAAAAATGTCTGGAGTGTTCCTCTGGGTACGATTTCCAGTAACCAAAGCTCTTCCTTGCTTGGGTTAGATTAAATACTAGCAAGGTTAAGTTTTATTTTGCATACAGGGACAGAGAACGTATTTGTACTTGTAAAAACGACTTCAATATTGTCAGAATTTTCTACTTAACAATGCTATCAAACTGTAATTTCATACCATGTAATAGGAATATGTTTGAATCCTTCCTCAATTTCTCTGTTTTTCATAACCTTCCTCCGGTCAATGACCATGTACCGGAAATATTTTCCCGGCTCCGACAAGCAAGAAGACTTGTCAAAGAAAATTGTCTTAGAAACTGTTCTCGTGTAAACAACACTTTATGCGAGATACGACAATTTTAGGTACCATAGAAATTTTCAAAACTTTGGTTTTAGGTCTTTATAATTCCCAGTGCCAATACCTCCTTTGTCCCCCATTTCATCAAAAGAGACAAACTGTTTTTTGAGCATGAACCTCTAATGCACAAAAAAGCAGCTCTGAGACGACAGAGACTTGAATTTCTTTCAACCTATACTCATGTTTCACTAACTTTTTCATTGTGCTTTTCTTGAATTAGATCAGAATTGCTGGAAACTCACTCGTGCCATACCTCATCCCAAAACGACGATTAGGCACAAAACATGGCCGGCCTTTGTTCTTAAAATGCATGATTGAAATATACCCCTTAGCAATGCATAACTAACATAACTAACGACTTCAGCTTGGACGAATTTAGGCCGTTACAATTCGGTAGCTATGCGTTGCCAAGGGCTATGATAGCTATGTGTTGTGGCGGGGATGGCTAAGTGGCTAGATCACTTGACCCTTTTTCAAAGGGTCCCAAGTTCGAAACCAACTTCAGACCTGTTACAAAGTGTGAGGAGAGAATTTGCCAGCTCTCTGTTATTCCCGGCAAAAGGAATCACGAGGTGTGGTCACGTCCAGAGGAAGGACAAGGGTCACACTGCTCGATTAGTTTACCTATTCAGTGGATCCTTTGTGCTTAGCACATAAACCAATCAATACCCTAAAAAGATAGTAAGCGTACTTGCCTATCAACAACATCAACAGCCCAGCCTAGAAAAATCCTTTTTGCGTTATTACTCTTTAAGGAATCACGAGGTGTGGTCACATCGAGAGGAAGGAGCAGGGTCGCACTGCTCGATTAGTCAACCTATTCAGTTGGCCCTTTGTGCTCAGCAGGTAGACCAATACCTTACAAAGATAGTAAGCGTATTTGCCTATCATCATCACTCTGTCCTGCAATGGGCGAAACGAGATCCGCCATCTTTTGGGGAATAGAATAGATTAGAATAGATAAGAATAGAATAGAATAGAATAGAATAGAATAGAATAGAATAGAATAGAATAGAATAGAATAGAATAGATAAGAATAGATAAGAATAGAATAGAATAGAATAGAATAGAATAGAATAGAATAGAATAGAATAGAATAGAATAGAATAGAATAGAATAGAATAGAATAGAATAGAATAGAATAGAATAGAATAGAATAGAATAGAATAGAATAGAATAGAATAGAATAGAATAGAATAGAATAGAATAGAATAGAATAGAATAGAATAGAATATAATAGAATATAATAGAATATAATAGAATATAATAGAATAGAATAGAATAGAATAGAATATAATAGAATAGAATAGATTAGAATAGATTAGAATAGAATAGAATAGAATAGAATAGAATAGAATAGAATAGAATAGAATAGAATAGAATAGAATAGAATAGAATAGAATAGAATAGAATAGAATAGAATAGAATAGAATAGAATAGAATAGAATAGAATAGAATAGAATAGAATAGAATAGAATAGAATAGAATAGAATAGAATAGAATAGAATAGAATAGAATAGAATAGAATAGAATAGAATAGAATAGAATAGAATAGAATAGAATAGAATAGAATAGAATAGAATAGAATATAATAGAATATAATAGAATAGAATAGAATATAATAGAATATGTTATAGTTTTCAACACAAATTTTTCATTACAATTTATATGCTGCTGCTGCAATTTCTTTTCAATGAATTTTTTAACAGATTCAGGGATATATTCTAATGTGTTGCGGAAATCAAGAAAAAGTCTACAAGAGACTATCTAAGCCTGGTGCCCGAGGGGTTGGTTTCCAAGGTGGCTAGTTGGGGTTTGGTGTCGAGTCAGTGCTAAATCCGCTTATTGTGTGCAAATATCAACAGGGCTTCAATGCTCTTTGTTCATGATGCCTTCATTTTACATGATTTCGTTTTCTTGGCAAGCTCTATTAATCCAAACATTGCTGAAGGGGTCTTGCTGCTCAGGACTATGGGGGAAAAGGCCTAGATACCCTTACGTCAACAAATGCTCGTCGCCATCAATTCGATATTCGAAGCTACCATTCTAAAATCATACTGTACTTAATTAAGTATATTTTTCCTGCGATAGCAGCCAATTCAACTGCCATTGTATCGAACATGATATTATCAAAGTTAAAAGATACGTTTTTAAATGAAAGTCGACCGAAATCTAAAGTTTGCTGTTATGTTAGATACATCAAAGTCAACAGGAAGATGGCCTAACCATGCTGAAATTGAAAGATAAGATTCTTGCATGGGGGTAGGTTGGACTGCTGTTAATCTTTTTCGAAATTCTATCTTGAAGTGAACCTAAACTCTTTTTTGTTTTGGGCCATACTGAAACATGCATCCTTGATACTGAAAAGTCTTTGATCGGTACAAAATTTCAATATAGCTAGAAAGCATAGCGAAACGAAAACATAGATTTTCTAGGCTTCTTGTCTGACATCCATCAGAGTAATACGTAAGAAAGAGAACGAAACAAAAAAGTAACGAATTTTAATACCAAGATGTGGATCGAAATAGGCCAATCTGTTTCGTACTGACCCTGGTCCTTCCTCTCGATGTGACTTCACCTCATGATTCTATTTGCCTTATTGCCTGGAGTAACAGAGAGCTGACAAATTCTCTCCTCAATTTATCTGGCAAGTTTCGAACCCAAAACCCCTTGAATAAGGGCTGAGTGACTTAACCACTCGGACATCCCTACCAACCCGAGTGTAATTACTTTATGAACGATGCTGAAGGGTCTACACTGAGCTTTAGCAGACCACAGGTTTGTTCTCCAAGAGCAAAATTTCATTGGAAGGAAAATATGAATAGGCCTAGACGTGACAAATTCAGGTTTACGCGTCGCTACTGTAAATTAGACGCGTTCCCATTCCTCTTCGTTCCTCTCCTTCACCTAGTCAAACTGCAAATGCAACTTAAAAGTTGTTTTGAGATATCTGACGCAGATTTTGGCAATTTTCATTAAGCCCTAGCCATCACAGCTTTGCGTTGCCGCAATTCTAGATCTCTTTGAGAAGGTAGCACAGAAAGTCTGGAGTTTGTGGTCATATTCTCACCATAATTACGGCACGATTATGCTCGTTTATGCCTTAGTCATTTGCTGTTGGCAGTATTAGTCTTTTCATTTAGAAAGAGCCATTTGAAGTTTCAGACCAGAGAACAATACAGAATCCTGAGCGATAAATCACTCCATTTCATTCCGAACGTGAAGGTCAATATTGAATGCAAAATTGATAATAAAGAAATCCGACACCTGCTGACCCTAAGATTCAGACATTGTCGCTGTTGAAGAAAGCTTCATTGATAGAGAATAAAGTCTAGTTTGAACCTATATAAATAAACATTTGATAATATTAGGTGAACTCCCTGCTGTATTTGATTATGGCAGAGGAAAATAACAGAAAAGCGAGTAAGACAGCCATGCTCTTGTTAGTTGGTGTGAACTAGGAAAGACTTTCAAGCTCAAGTTCTTGTCTGAGAAGTTTCGCTGGGATATTTACTTTCTTACTCGTGCCTTAATCAAGAAGACATCAACCCTAGATCCAGATGCTGTTTAGTACAGTTCTGGCCTGAAATTCCACTTTGCTGAAGAACCTGGCCTAGATTGTGATATTTGATATTCAAGACTAAGTTTACCGAAATTCACTTTCACTTTTGTTCCTTGAAACCCACGAAGACATGATTTTGTTATGGATTTGATGGTTGCTTACAATTATCAGGCCTAACACACTCGATATGGTATATAAAAGTCGTTCAAAACAAGGTTCAAATGGACCTGTTTTACGGGCGAGCTCCTTACAAAATATCCCTATTCCTAGGTTGAAGTTGGATGGCCGGAAACGAAGCAAGACGACGGACACGACGGCCAACGGGCACACTGTTATGCCAAGTCACGAGCAGCTGTCCGTGCAAATCAGCGATGCTGCAGCCAACGTGGGCAGGTCACCAAGCTTCACAGGGGACTCGAGTGACCAGTTTGTTGTTGTTGACAACATCAGTATTGATGATTCTGTAAGTACGTTGTTGATTATTTCTTCAGTTTTCTCGTCAAACTCGCTTATTTCACCAAAAACATTTTAATGTCCATGATTAATTTTATTCAATCGTTTTTCATAAGAAACTTAGCTATATCTTGGTAGTTTCTCAGCTTTCACTCCATTTATGGCACGAGAAGTTTCTTAGCAAGTTTCTTAAACCCAAAATATGTTTTTTCTTACCTTAAAACCTCTATCAAGCCCCCTCTCTATTAAGCCCCCTCTCTATTAAGCCCCCTCTCTATTAAGCCCCCATTTTCAAGCAGAAATTTGAAATAAGCCCCCCCTCTCTATCAAGCCCCCCATTTTCATAAAAGAAAGACTACAGAGTAAAGTGAAATGATTTACTGATAACTGATAGCTCATGGTGTATTTCGTCACGGAAATTATTCAAGAAAAATTATTTTCTTTTAGAGACACCGAATAAAGATCTTTGCCCTTTTTGATTAAAACGAGATCTCCTATATGCCAGTTTCTTTCGTTTCCTGGTTTTTTTATAAGCACTATCCTATAAAATATGAGTTTATAAACTTATTTGCGATGTCTAACTTGAATTCATTTAATTCAAATTTTCAACATCGTAAAATACCTAATATACAACAAGAACTGAGATAGAGAAAGTAATAGCTAATCATTGCAAACTACAAGAACATAACAAGGGAACGAGTAATTCCAACTACTGTATACGGGAGGGACATTTCTTAATGAGGGATTCTCCCAATAGCTGAACTATTAGAGGAGAGAGTACTCCCTGTTCAGTCTTTCCTGGAATACTAGGCATGGTAAAATGACGATAATGGGTTCAGAAAGGTATGAGATGGTTATGATGGTAAGACCGTTGCTAGAATCGCCGTCTTCGTATGTAAACCCGTATATGATAAAACATAAAACAATTACATGCCGTTCAAAGAAGGGCAACGAAAATTGTTTGTGGCATCAGCCAATTATCATATAACGAAAGATTACAAGCTTTAAAGCTGCCGAATCTTCAGTATCGGAGAAAGCGTGTTGACATGATCACAACTTACAAAATATTTCACGGACTTAATGATACTGGCCCTTCTAAGGTCTTCAAGATAAATCAAAATAAAAAAAGAGGTCATAGATGAAAAATAGTGTTGAATAAATGCTTATTGGATGTAAAAAAGAACTTCGATTCTCAACGAATTGTCAAAGAATAATAAAATAAGGCTAATTTAATGGGGCTTTGGTACCTTCCTCCTAGGCTAGATGGGTTAGATTTAAGGAATCGCCAAGTTAGAAATGTAAAGCTTCAAAAAGTTTGATAGAGAGTCTTGACTTGATAACGGGTACAATCCTGGAACGTCGTGAAATTTTTATCTTTACTATCTCTCATTTCTCACTAAGCCTCATTTTGTTTGTAATATCTAGCAGTAGATAGTTTTCTAAGGTAGAAATAGATTTTATCGTCTCTTAACCACCAGCGATTTTTGAGTAATACCCGTTATTGGGTTTAATACAGTACTTGATAGATGATAGATTGTCCATTTGGTGGGCCCTGTGTAGTTGTTAAAGAATCCGAATAGGTTTGGTTTGGGGTCCCGTTTCTACATTTCGCTGTGTGCTGGTCTGGCGGTTGTGGCAGAAATGCTACTGGAATTAATCCTTAGAATCCATGAGTTGATACTGCATGTAGAATCTGAAACAATAATCTTGAATTAGGGGCCACCCATCTTAAACCAAGATTAGATTGAGGTGATTTTCAAACATGATGTATTGCGTTGTAGGTGGATGGATACGGAATCACAGATGAAGTACTGGATGACATTGATGGAGGCCCTCCTGATAAAGAGGTTAGTTAATTCATTTTTTACTTCCTTAATTCAGCTTTTGATCGATGGAGAACTTGAGGATGGCGAGGAAGCATAGTGAAAAAGTTTTAACTGTATGGACTTTAAATCCAAACACGCCTCTTTACCCTAGATTCACATAAAGAAGAAACACGACACGTCTCTGGCGATGCATTAATGGTGGTTCACTGTAAACAAATTATATTATTTAACAAATCTTAATATAATATAAACTAGAAAGTAACTGCAAGTAAATCTTAAATGGGCAATACAATTTAAAAGTAATGATAAGTTAATAAGAAAGGTAAACTTACAAACTGTTAGTCTTTACGTCTTCGAATGCCTTCACGACCAGCCATCTGAACTGCCTCCGTCCCAACTGATTAACGAACAGACGGCATGGCCTTTTATACCTTGAATTCTACGCATATTTACACACACTCTATTGTGCTTTTTAGTTCACAAATAAAGAAATACTTTGATTCGGACGATACTCGATAAATGAAATACTTTTCTTTTATAATATATTTCACTCGTTTTACATTGTATTTAAATTAGCTACTTTATAATATTTTTATTTTCTATTTTTAACAGGGCCCTTGTTGATAACAGTACTTCATTGTACTAAAAAGGTTACCTTGTATAAACATGTATATTATTGTTATTATTATTAAAATCACTAAAACCACATTCAATATATACAGATAAAATAGATATTTACAAGAACTGTACAATTATCATAGCTTTCGGTTATACAACCTTCCTCAGTGTGGGCAAAATTTACAACAGCCGAGTACTTATACTAAAATTTATAATTTACGAAATAAAAGGAATTATTTACATGATAAAACTGATTACATACCAACCCCACCCTACTTACAATTAAAATGTTGAAATGCATTAAAACCCCTATTCACATGTTAAAAACCTAATCACCATAAAAATTGTATTTAAAAACTAAAAGCTCTAGACACCTAAAACCTAGAATGATACTGCAATACACGAACGGGAATATTTACTGGACAAAAAAACCTAGTTTCCAACAGGACGAAAGCTAAAAGAAACTCTTTGTTACTCAAATTTGATCTAAGTGAATTTGTTTACCTGCATCTATTTTGATTCACCCTGGGGGTTTCTTTTTGTCTTCTCAGCTGCAGTGGAATGAAGGCCAACTATGATTCTCTGAGGATTGGCTTAAACTACGCTCAATCCCAGACAGCTAGACAGGGGATTCCACCCTGCCACTGCATGCGCAAAGGCATGAAATACATAGTTGATCTCCCCCTCCACAACTGAAAAAACGCAAAGAATTATGGAATATAGCCTATTTAGTTCCACAGGCAAACATGTCTAGCTCCACATCTGCTGCTCTATCATTAAGACCTCGAGGCATAAAAGTGCGGAGTTTATATTGCCAAAACAACTCGCGCCTACGCAAATTATAAACGTTTGCTGCCCCATCTATGAAACTTACCGAAACAGTTAATTTACCACTATGTCCCGCTTCAAAAAAATGGCTGAAGAAGCTAGCCTGTGGAATTTGTTTACCGACCCCCAAAGTGCCCTCTTGTTGCTTTTTTGCGTATGCCCGAAAATAAGATTTATAAGTATTAAATCTTTGTCGAAATTTAGTTTTTGTACTGTCAATGTATTTTTTATCACAGCAGGTACATTGCAGCATGTATACCACGTTTTCGGAACTACAATTATAACGACCTGTGAAATTATGATAAACCTTAAGTAGGGAAGAACAACTTGCTCTTAACAACTTAAAGCAGGATAAAAATATTGTTATTAAGGGTGCAGATAAGGGTGGGGCAGTAGTGGTTTGGGATCGGGAAGATTATGTTAAGGAAGCTAGTAGTCAACTAGGAGATTCTTCGGTTTACGAGAAACTAGATAGCAATCCTTCTGAGCGACTTAGGAATATTATTAGTAATACGTTAGATAACATTAAGAACAGGGGGGATATCGATGATAAAACTTTAGAATACTTTATGGTAAACAATCCTAAACTTGGGAGGTTCTATTTGCTGCCCAAAGTTCACAAACGTCTCAATAGCGTACCGGTTAGGCCGGTTATTTCTAACTGTGGTTTTCATACAGAGAATATTTCCGCGTTTTTAGACTTTCACCTACAACCGTTAGCTTCTAAGGTTAACTCTTACATTAAAGATACTAACCATTTTTTAAGGAAACTTAACAGCCTTGAAACTTTACCGAAAGATGCTATTTTATGTACGATAGATGTTGTAGGCCTTTATCCAAGCATTCCACACAGTGAAGGTCTCGGGGCAATTCGTAAAGCGTTGGATTCTAGGGATAATCAAACTGTTTCAACGGATTCACTTGTAGAGTTAGCAGATTTGGTCTTGAAAAATAACTATTTTGAGTTTAATAATGCGTTTTATAGACAGTTGAGGGGTACAGCTATAGGTACGAAGTGTGCTCCACCCTACGCGATTCTATTTCTAGCCGAGTTGGAAAATCGCCTCCTTCAGCATGCAGTCGATAAACCTATGCTGTGGTGGCGGTACATTGATGATATATTCTTAGTTTGGCAACATGGAGAGGATAAGCTTTCAGAATTTGTAAGTTATCTTAATTCAGCTCATTCGTCGATAAAGTTCACCGCTGAATGGTCTAAGTCCTCGGTTAATTTTTTAGATGTTAGGGTGGTCAAGAAAGACAACACTATTGTTACAGATTTATATTCCAAACCTACGGACACCCATCAGCTCTTACATCGTTCATCGTGTCACCCTGGTCATACCAAAAAAGGGATTCCTTATGGGCAGGCACTGCGTCTCCGTAGGATATGCTCGGAAGATTCTTTTTTCCTTGAGCGCTCTAAACAGCTCAAATCGTGGCTTTTAGATAGGGGTTATAAAGTGGCTGAAGTAGATAGGGAGATCGATAGGGCTAAACATTTGGATAGGGGACATATTATACAAGATAAGAATAGGAATGCCGAGAATTCCCGCATAGCATTGGTTTTAACGTACCATCCAGCCCTCAACAAAGTTTATGAAAATCTGCGGAACTGTTTGGCAACACTTTGTGTGGACGACGAACACCGCAGGCTTTTTGAGGGTAGAATATTTCTTTCATTTCGTCGGGCTAAAAATCTTAAGGACACCCTTGTAAGATCCACACTTAGCTCAAATGTAGAAGAGAGGGTGGAAAACGGTAGTTTTAAATGTAACGGGAGGAAAAGTTGCCAGATATGCTCGGTTATCAAGGAGGGAAATACCTTTTCTAATTCGGATAATAGTAAGGTTTATCATAATTTCACAGGTCGTTATAATTGTAGTTCCGAAAACGTGGTATACATGCTGCAATGTACCTGCTGTGATAAAAAATACATTGGCAGTACAAAAACTAAATTTCGACAAAGATTTAATACTTATAAATCTTATTTTCGGGCATACGCAAAAAAGCAACAAAAGCGCACTTTGGGGGTCGGTAAACAAATTCCACAGGCTAGCTTCTTCAGCCATTTTTTTGAAGCGGGACATAGTGGTAAATTAACTGTTTCGGTAAGTTTCATAGATGGGGCAGCAAACGTTTATAATTTGCGTAGGCGCGAGTTGTTTTGGCAATATAAACTCCGCACTTTTATGCCTCGAGGTCTTAATGATAGAGCAGCAGATGTGGAGCTAGACATGTTTGCCTGTGGAACTAAATAGGCTATATTCTATAATTCTTTGCGTTTTTTCAGTTGTGGAGGGGGAGATCAACTATGTATTTCATGCCTTTGCGCATGCAGTGGCAGGGTGGAATCCCCTGTCTAGCTGTCTGGGATTGAGCGTAGTTTAAGCCAATCCTCAGAGAATCATAGTTGGCCTTCATTCCACTGCAGCTGAGAAGACAAAAAGAAACCCCCAGGGTGAATCAAAATAGATGCAGGTAAACAAATTCACTTAGATCAAATTTGAGTAACAAAGAGTTTCTTTTAGCTTTCGTCCTGTTGGAAACTAGGTTTTTTTGTCCAGTAAATATTCCCGTTCGTGTATTGCAGTATCATTCTAGGTTTTAGGTGTCTAGAGCTTTTAGTTTTTAAATACAATTTTTATGGTGATTAGGTTTTTAACATGTGAATAGGGGTTTTAATGCATTTCAACATTTTAATTGTTATTATTATTATTATTACATCAAAATAGAAATAGATGATGCACAGGGAACACAAATATACTATCAAAAAATGCAGCAAAGTCAAACACGCAGAATTTCGCGTAATTATTATTTTTCCATTACAATAACTTTGCATCTGACTCTCATCATAGTAGTAGGATGGCAGAAAGAGATAGAAAATGTTACAAATCATGCCCAGAAGAAGAGGATTCAGAATATCGATCATGATGAAGTTTCACCGTCATGACAAAGTTGTGTCAGGTTTTCTCCATTCTGATGAAATTTGTATTTTTAGAGATCACACCTGGAAACGGAGAAGTTGAAATCAAAAATGAACAAAACCAAACAGCAGTTACTCGCATTGCAGCAAATAAAAGCAGGTAAGCTTGTTTTTTTGTTTCGGTCCTCCTACTATCTTAGCGAATGTTGATAAGAAAGTAAAGCTGGACTCTCTTGCAATGCAGCACCATACTTTGCCCTGAAGGTATACATTCTTTTTCTTTTATAAGAACAATTTATAAGAACTCCAGCCTCAAATTTGGTCAAAATTTAAGAACAAGCTAAGAACTAACCGAAGCTGACCATTTTTGGCTCAATATGATTTTACGAAATAACCGTAAGACTGAGAAATAATTACAAAACAAGTAGATTGGCAGCACACAGACAATGTAAGATGGTCAAGGGAGTCAAACTTTACAACAATTAACACTACTGATAGCAAAAAGGCTTCCCAACCATTGTTAAAGTAAGAACAATTTAAGAACATTTCAGGCTGAAAATAGAGGAATATTTAAGAACAGCCAGCTTCAAATCAATTTTACTGGTTCTTATTAAAGAAAAAGAGTGTAGCAGATTTCGGATATAGTGTAGTAAAAATCTGCAACCTAGAACCTTCATTTTCAGGAGTTAGCCTAAATCGTAGTTAACGTAGTTAACAGCAGTAATAATGATGGCTAATAGTTGTTTGTAGGCCTTTGAACACTCCTTAAATACCATTATTATTTTGTTAAAACCTAACAACCTTCAAACCAAAAACTTGTAAATTTTAGCCCTTAAAATACGGTCATAATTCAAAAGTTTTAGGTTAAGTGGTTCTTAATTTCTACGTTCTTAGTTGCAGGTTGTTACTGTATTGTTTATTTTATTGAACCGCCGTCAATTCGTCTTATTGGACCACTACCTTTGAAGTTCTTTGCCGATCAAATACTTTGATTTTTAATATCAAATTTATTGTTATTTGATCGCCTTCTATATTTAGAAAATGTGCAAGAATTCCTCGAGAGTCATCAAGATCAAAAGTATGTTTTGTTCAGTTACTTTATTATCTCATTTTCTATCCGCCATGCCTCTGGAAATCAAAACGATTGATTCGGTTTCCATTCTGCTTTTGATTTACCACTCTGATGAGTTCCAGGCGAAAAGCCTTATCAGTTGTCATGTATCGCTATCTTTCAGATGTATTTGCCATCTGTCCCAAAAAATGATTTTTGATCTTTCAGGGTCTGATTGTATTTTTTTACATTCATTTAAAATCTTACAATACGATACATGAATACATTGCATAGACGATACCATGGTTAGCAAAATTGATTGTCTGTACCATGGCTATTGCATAAATTGACATTAAGAGAAGAAGCTAAGATAAATTTTACAAAAAGTGAACAGAAAATTTTTAATGACAAGGTCTATGTAAAACATAAATAAGGACTAAATCAAATCTACCTGATCCATAGATAAGATGAAGCGTATGCTCAAGAATTCGCCTGTCGACTAGTTAAGGAAGTTCTTGATCACCATGCAACAAAATTTCTAACAAGTATTCATTTGCAAGATCAAAAGCCTGATTGTATGAGCAGAACTGGCCAAGGGAACAGGAATGAATATTTGATTACATAATGAAATTGACCCAAGGGTTGAGAAAACAATTTGAGAACAAAAGCTGCGTCCAGGTCTGTTTTGTGTACAGGTCGAAATCTGACCCGGTCGAAGCATATCATAATGGTGACAGCCCACAGTTGTGAGAATTCATGTCCCTGTGTTAGACCATGCCTTATGAATTTATGCCTCAACAGTGGATCTGCCTGGCACCAGTAGTTTTCGTGATTTTGGACAGTGGTTAGTACACTGGCATTTGAATGACAAGGACCTGACCCGATGAAGCCAGATCAGAATCGTGATAGCCCTTTTTGGTAAAGTAATAAACCAAATGAATCGATTTCTGATGACATTGTTTGTATAGTCAGGCATAAAACATGGAACAGAATACCTTGTCCTGATGCCAGTAGCACGTCTTGCTCACATCTCAACAAGCTTGGAATGGATTTACCTCGATCAATTAAGTAATAAAGAAAGTGGTTTTATATCAATATATTACCTGCCAGTTCTCACATCCATGCCTGTGAGTTTCATCATCGCGAGCTCACTTCTTTTAATTATTCATCAATTTCTATGAAAACACAAATTTTCATTTACAGGGATAAAATCAATTTCGAGAAAAGACAGCAGAAGACTAATGCAAATATACAACTTCTTCAAAAGAAACTGGATAAATATCAAAAGATGTACAAGGTTGGGAGATGTTTCGTTTCTATATCAACATAATTTGCCTTTATGACAATAACCTTGGTACCACTCGAAACCACCGACTCTGAGTCGCTTTGCTGATAAAAACTGGCTTTGGTGTGGTGCCCACTTTCATAGTATTTGCGCCCCTCTGGAAATACGATTCTTTGTTGATAGTTGATGGGCAATACTCTAACTATCTTCGTAAGGTATTTTTTATGTGCAAAGCCCAAAGGGCCCACATAGGTAGACTAATCGAGCAGTGCGACCCTGGTCCTTCCTCTCGATGTGACCACACCTCATGATTCCTTTTTCCTTTTTGCCTGGAATTACAGAGATGATATAATTCTCTCCTCACACTTTATTTGACAGGTCTGAAGGTGGTTTCGAACCTGGGACCCTTTGATCAAGGGTCGAGTGATCTAACCACTCGACCATCCCCGCCACAATTCTTTATATTTTTGTTCAAGAGCAGAATTTGATCACCCCCTAATAAACCAGGTCCCCCTTCAGATTTCTTCTAGATCTACCCCAGGCAAAAGGCTTGCTTTGTTACTATAGAAGTGTTGAAAGCAGCGATGAAAGGGTATTCAAAGTTCATCCCCTATTAGTTCGATAATCCGGTTTAGAATGTTTAGGAATTTTCGTGTAATCCACCGCTAATCTTATTTCAAAGTATAACAAGATATATTTTGATTTCCAGGACTATGACGAAAGAGGAGTAGGCCAGCACAGAGCAAAGGAAATGTTTAGGTATGCTATTTAACTCTTGTTTAATTTTGTCTCCTAAAGATGGAGCATCTTAGAAGTTTTAGATATCTTGCAGCTTTGAAATAATTTGTGTTACTTGCACAGGAAAATTATGATAATGATACCCCGATTGTAAGCACAGCATCCCTTAACATCATAGTGAAAGAAAATTTCATGAGGCCTTGGTACCTTCCTCTTAGGCCTAAGTGTTCTATTTGGTCGCTATATTACTCCTTCTTGTATAAGAAGTTGCCTTTTTAGGCAAAACTTTGTCACCTGGCGACCAAAATGGTTTAATTTAAAGTGAAATGTTTTTAAATTCGCCTTGGGGAAAAATTTGTGAGCTCGTTTTAAGCAAAAATTGTTTAACAGGAGGCATGAACCGATATACAAGTCTAGTGTAATACATTTTGTTCAATATAATACATTTTCGTGTACTGCAGGCGAAGGGTAATATTTGTGAGAATCTTTATTCTAAACTATAGGTTTCTTGATGTGCAGTGGTTTTGCAACTCTGCCCATTCTCTATACGAAAACGTATCAAAATTTCAAAATATTTCGGGAAAATTTTTCTGTGCATGTTCAACACTAGATGTAATCTCTTATTTTATACCTGCCGATTTTTTTAATCTTCTGTTAGTAACTTGTAATCAATTGTGTTCATCATTGTATTTCTATGTCTTTTCATCGTAAGTGGATTAATCTATAGAAACAAAGATAAGGTCGACTTAAAGCGAGAATTCAAGCGGGTGTTGTTTTGACAAACAAATTTCTTTATTTTTTACTTGTTTCACACATCAATCCTACTTTTTAGAGGGATGCACGATGCTGTGAAAGCTGGGGCTTCTAGCATATCAGGGTAAGTTTCGAATTTCCTTGACTTGAAACTTAAAGTCACTAACTGCTAAGTAGTTTGAAGAGCTTTTCCACTTTTCAAGTTTTTGAAGAAACATTTGAATCAAATTTAAATCTTCATCGGAAATCATCTGATCTGTTATATATTTCAGTTATCGAACCAGTCATTATCACTGTGTTTTGATACTGTATGTTAATGCTTGAATATGATATGCCCATATTTTGATATACATTGTATTGTCAATTATGAGTTGACAGTGATTTTTTAATTTTCTTCCTTCAACAGGGCTGTTACAAAACCATTAGAATCCATGAACAAATTGATAAAGAAAGATAGGAGGTCAGGAAGTGTTGATAACATTGGCGCTGCAGTCAATATCGGTAATTATTTCTATTATTTTGGGGGACTAACTGTACTGATAGTATCCCTCCAAAGTACTTATGGTATCCCCCCACAGCACTGATGTTATCAAACCCCAAGTACAAATGGTATCCTACCAGTACAGATGGTATCCCCGAAAAGTGCTAAACCTACTTCAACGTACTGATGGTATCCCTCCACATTACTGATAGTATCCACATAGCACTGAATATCCTTCACTGTCCTGATGGTATCCCCTAAAACTACTGAATACCCTTTAAATGTACCGATGGTATCTCTCAAGAGCACTGATGTTATCATCCCCTAAAGTGCTAATGGTATCTCTCCACAGTACTGAACATCCTCTGAATTACTAATTGTATATCCCTCTCAGAGTACTGATGTTATCTCCCCACAGTGCTGATGTATTCCCCCACAGCACTGAACATCCTCCACATTTCTGTATCAAGAGTAGAAATGCCCTACTTTGATCAGTAAAGAACTTCAGATGGGGAAATAACTCAGAAACATAGCAAAACATCATAATTGTTAAAGCTTTGCGTATTACACTCATCAGAGTTGTCCATTTTGTTCTATGTTACCGATTAACTTGCCATCCTGAAATTCTGTACCGATTAAGAACTGTTCATAAGTATTTATATTTTTCATATTTTGTTTTTTCTGTGTTAGTAGACTCTTCCTCAATACATGCAGATGAAATAGAGCAGTCATACCTTGGCAGTAGGTTCGTGCAAATATATTTTATTTTCTAATAAAATTGCTTTTGCTTTATTGTTCTACTTTGCTAGTAGATTTGCACAAATATTATTTCAATTCACTCTGCGGTTAACTGGTCAATATATCCCAGATTTTAAAACAACAAACAATTAACAAAAATGATTTTTACTTCTCAAAACTTAATTTTGTTAATAAGTGCAAAGATTTATTGAGTAAGTTTTTGCTAAACTATACTAGTGCAAAATCAAGCATTACCATTGTTTTATTTTTCCTATACCCTGAAAGTTGTTTATCACGTGATGTATACAAGGTATTTTTCTATCATTAGTGATGAAGACAACTCAAGCATCAGTTCATGTAACAATCAACTGCTGTAAGTTTTCATCACTCGTTGATTTTAGTGCGAACAAGTTATTCTTAAAGTGAAAACGTACATTAAAGTGGCCCTCTACATGAGAAATCTCGGCCTGTGCTGAGATTCGACAAAGGCTGAGATTCAGCTCAGTTGATAGTGTAAGCTTTAGTTGCATTGACATGAGAAGAAGTTGAATTTCATCATGGGCTGAACTCACCTCTGCATTTCAACGCGAGCTATCTCATAAATCTAATCCAAGGGCAAATATTTTCTTGCTGGGATACGTTTTTCGGGTTTACCCGGCACATAAGAGTAAATATGGTGTTAAACTACATCGTAATTCAGACCAAAAGACGCAAAAGACTTATTTTTTATATGATGTGTACTACTAATATTCTGTTTTCTTCATAGAAGTGTATCAGGTAGTACAAATGTGCATTCAGTACACCCGTCAATCGCTAGTGAACTAGACAAGTACCACAGTCAGAATATCGAAATCTTGACATTGAGGAAAGAAAATGAAGAACTTAGAGAACATGTTTTTAAACTCAAGGTAGGTTGGTTTTAGCCATTAGTTGTTGTGATAACAATACAGGAGAGAAAACATTGACGGAATAATGGGTTGATGGAATTATTGTAGCTTTTAGTAAGATTAATTCACTTAGAAGAATGATAATCAAATGACAAAACTCTCCATCTCGACAAGCCTGTTTCTTGGTTACTCATTTATCAAGAGATTTAAAGATCCTGTTAAGTGGTTGTATGTGATAAATGATGGACGATATATGATATATGATGAATGAATGAACAGATCCTAATGAGATGTATAGATCCTAATGTCATGTACATCTCCAGATGAGTGAGTAACCACAAAACAGGATTGTTGAGATGGAGGGCTTTCTCTTTTGCGTCTCTTTCTTCAGTGTATATAGACCAGGCGAGGAAGGGGGGGTATCGTCACCCGACGAGGGAATTTATGAGACCAACTTCATTTGGTCAATTTCAATACGCTGATTCCAAAAATCGATGTGATACGGGCGAAATCGGTACCACCGAGCCTCCATTTCATGTTTAAACCTCGTTTTCGACAGGAAATTAATATTTACAGAAATAGGCAAGTTCATGGGTTCCAATCCATTTTTGGCTACTGATAACGAAAATTCAGGTTATAGAGAGCCATTCGGCATCTATGAACCTCGTTTCGAGGATGAAACCTCGTTTTCATGCCGAAACCTTGTTTTTTCCAGAAACTTTTAAGTCTGCGATTATTATCGATTTCAGGTTGCTGATTTCGAAAATCGATGTCAGATATCAAAATTCAGCATCACTGAACCCTTATTCTATTTCTTCTAAGCCTAGGTTTCGTGTTTAAACTCCGTTTTCAGCAAAAATAAAGATTGTCAAACGCACCTGTTAAAAGTATTCAAAATTGGCACTGTCCATATTCTAAAATATGGAGTATGGCCAATCTTCATTTTTGATCAATCTCAGGTTCCTAATCTCGAAAATCATGCTTATTTTGCTCAGTCCCACTGAGCTTCTACTTCAAGAAAACTATCAATATATATTCAAAAGATTTTGCAATTGCTCATCTGCGTTTGAGAGGTCATTTTGTTAGTTGTATTCTTAGTTTTCGTCATCAAAAGACCCATCGGTAAACTCATCTTCCAAGGCATCGTCCTTCGATCCGTCATAATCATATTTATCTTCTTTGGTCGCTTCCAGAAGCAACTCTACGACATTTTCAGGGAAAACTCGGCACTTCACGAAGCGTTACCTCTTGCATCCCAGCCATCAGACATGTTCCATCGGACTCTCAACATCTAATTCCAACTGGTCAGCATTTCTGAATATGTTTGCTACATAAGCTGATCTTGCTATGTGCAGATGTAGATTAGCAGCACATGGTGGCATTGAACTCAGGTCAACCACTGTTCCTCTTCTTCCAAATACTTTCTAAAAACACTTTGAGCGGGCATCGTCGACCTTGGAAACAGATGGAAAACCATGAAGAAAACACGCGTACTTCTCAAAGAGCTCGATATCATCTGCATTGGAATTGACGTCTGTACCAAGCCTTGCGAAGGAGTTCATATATTTTTTTCGCTTTAACATCGCTTTCCAAAATGACTTCTTCCCTTATCGAAAAAAGCGAACACGTAATCGTTGCTGGAGATTGCATGCATTCCAACAACCGTCCATGCAGTTCAACAACCGTCGATGATGTCACAAAAATTAGTTTTCAGTTCTTCCCAACAGTACTATCCCACAAAACCTTAACTCGCAACGCAAAAACTAATTTTTGTGACATCATCGACGGTTGTTGAACTGCATGGACGGTTGTTGGAATGCATGCAATCTCCAGCAACGATTACGTGTTCGCTTTTTTCGATAAGGGAAGAAGTCATTTTGGAAAGCGATGTTAAAGCGAAAAAAATATATCAACGCCTTCGCAAGTCTTGGTACAGACGTCAATTCCAATGCAGATGATATCGAGCTCTTTGAGAAGTACGCGTGTTTTCTTCATGGTTTTCCATCTGTTTCCAAGACATGCTGACCAGTTGGAATTAGATGTTGAGAGTCCGGTGGAACATGGCTGGGATGCAAGAGGTAACGCTTCTTGAAGTGCGACGACTGAAAATTCGACTGAAAATGTCGAAGAGCTGCTTCTGGGTGCGAAGATGAGTTTACAGATGGGTCTTTTGATGACGAAAACTAAGGGCCTGTTTATATCGGCAGAAACACTTCACCTGCCAGACCCGGGGCTGACAAGCGAAGTAAATTTTAAGCACTGTCACTCTTTAGAATACGACCAAAAAATGACCTTTCAAACACAGATGAGCAATTGCAAAATCTTTTGAATGTATTTTTCTATTTTCTTCAAGTAGAAGTTCTGTTAAGAATTCAGAGTGCCGAAATACTCACTAGTACTCGGAATCTTTAGATTAATCGAGATAATTTGTGAGAATGAAAATGACCCGAGTAGGACTCGAACCCAGTTGGTGAGTGGTGGTGCAACAATTTGTGTGAATGAAATAGCCTGGGTTTCTCGTAGCCCCTGGTTGCGCAGTGGTAGCGTTCTAGAGTACAAATCTAGAGGTCGTGGGTTCGAGTCCTACTTGGGTCATTTTCATTCTCACAAATTATCTCGATTGATTTTCCAAGTCCTGCTTCTCCCCAAATCTTTAGATTAGTTATTCTCTAGATATTTTTTAGATTAGTTATTCTTTAGATTAGTAGTTACCAGACTTCTTACACATTGAATCCCGTTTCCTTTCCTATTACTCATTCTACCCATTCGTTGTATTCGACTCATACGCTTCATTCACTAGAATGTGTATATATGAAGCTTAACTCTTGTGTCTTCCTTACTTGTACTCCACAATTCAGTGGGAACGAGCAAAATAAGCACGATTTTCGAAATTAGCAATCTGAGGTTGATCAAAAATGGAGATTCACTATGTTCCAAATTTTAGAATATGGACAGTGTCCATTTTGAATACTTTTAACGGGTGCGTTTGACAATCTTTATTTTTGCTGAAAACGGAGTTTAAACATGAAACCTAGGCTTAGAAATGGAATAGGGGTTCAGTGATGCTGAATTTTGATATATGGCATCGATTTTCGAAATCAGCAACCTGAAATCGATAATAATCGCAGACTTAATAATTTCTGGAAAAAACGAGGTTTCGGCATGAAAACGAGGTTTCATCCTCGAAACGAGGTTCAAAGATGCCGAAAGGTATTATATAATCTCAGTTTTCGTTATCAGCAGCCAAAAATTGATTGGGATCCATGAACTTGTCTATTTCTGTAAATGTTAATGTCCCATCGAAAACGAGGTTTAAACATGAAATGGTGGCTCAGTGGTACCGATTTCGCCCGTATAACATCGATTTTTGGAATCAGCGTATTAAAATTGACCAAATCAAGTTGATCTCATAAATTCCCTCGTCGGGTGACGATACCCCCCCTTCCTCGCCTGGTCTAATATAGCACTACCCCTTGTATTAAGCACTCTCATCGGAAACCAATACACAGACTTCGTAATAAGATTAATTTGTATTTTTCGAACCGAAGAAACTGGTCGTATGAACAGATGCTCCATTGTACTATTTTAATATAAATCATGTTGATAAGCAAGTTTATAGGTTTTCTTTATTTTACATCATCCTAATTCTTTTCAGTCATTCCAAAAGTCTAGCAACGTCAAAGATCATATCCTTTATTTGATTCAATACAGGGAGAAAATATTTCCGAAACAACTGGTTGGCTTCTAGCTGGGTCTTTTATCATGATAGAATTATGAATGTTTCGAATCGAAAAAACGGGCTGGAATGTTACTGAAGACCATGTGACTAAAGCAAATGGATAGGGTTCTCTTTCACATCATCCTTATGCATTTCAGTCATTTCAAAATTCTAGCAAGATCAAAGATGACATTCTTGCATTACAGCATCACAAGAAGGTGGTGTCTGATCAACAATGCTCGGAGCTATGTCCATTATTCTATTTTGATTTTTAATCCCTGGGATGGAAGGCCTGGTCATCAACTGATGTTTCTTGATGTTGTATTTTAAATGCTAGCATCGTGCACGATACTATTTTGATCACAGTAAAGGAAGTTTAGAAATTCAATTATTTTTTGCTTTCATAGATAATGTGTTAGAATTGTCTTGCCATGAAATTGCTCTGAATCGTCTTTAAATCTCAATTTTTATCAAATTATTAGTTTATAATTCCTTGAAAATGAATCATATGACATTGGTTTTTCTTATTTCAGGAAGATTTATCTTTTGTTGTGAATACTACAGAAGATGAGAGATTTCGATTCGAGGTAGGCAAGTCTCATACTTGTGATATTCTACAGTGTTTGACTCGAAGTTTGAGGCAACCCCAAATTAAGTCGAACACACTGGCAGATTGGGGGGGGGGGGGGGTAAAAAGTGCAGTTGGTAAAACCTACCTTCAGATTATTTCTGAATCCGCCTCTTGTCGGACACCAAATATCTAATCATGTAAAGGTTTTTTCATTGGATTATAAGGCCATTGAATTAGTCATAGCCCTGGGGCCTAGCCAGTCTTTCGACGGCTCGTTTTACTAATGCACTGCAACCTGCTTTTGAACTATTTGCTGCTTTCTACATCATAATAGACCCCTTTCGCAATGACAGGGGATGGTTTTGAAAGTGAGGCAATAGATGTGATTCCCTGCTGAGCGAGAATTATTCATCATATCATTATGCTAAAAGTTCAACTACAAAACCATTCTATGCATTGTTAGGAGCAATTCACGTCTTTGAGACTTGGATCCACACGATATCGAGGATAGTTATGTTCCTAGATGTGTTTCAAAAGAATTGACGTCATTGTGAAAGTGGTCTTTTGAATTAGACTTTGATTGGTTTTATGACTTCTTCCAACAAATCCAGTGTGACTAACTCATTATTCATGTTACGCTATATTGTTGAATGAATGTGAGGCGAGTAGCTGAGTAGCTTAAGCCGCTAACTTTGTGTAACTCACTGATCTAAAAAAAAGACTGGATCGAGCATCTGTCGTTCTGAAATGAAGTTATTGGCGGCCGTATTGGTAGGCCAAATTTAATACATTAAGATATCATTAGGGACTGCTTTTTGCTTTGATGAAAGTTAGAATCTTATGAATGCTCAGCACGAGACTGGATAATCGTGCAGCTATTGTTATCAAAGAATCAAGTCCATATGATTTCTGCAACATACAGCCATATTGGGAGGCCAAACATAAGCCCAAGCAATTGCTTCAACGTCTGAATCCAGAGACAACAGAATGCTCAATCCACTCTTTATTTTGAGATGAGTGAGTAGAGCATGTAACTGGAGTCAAGACTTGTCGTATGATGTCAACCTCTGGATGGATGAACTTCGAGGTGTTGACTAACCAACTCACTTTACCGTCCTTTCGGAAAGGGACGTTAAACTACAATCCCCGCCAAATGTCTTGGAACCCTCTGCATGATTTTTACAATTTCCTACATTTTGCCCCCTCCCCTCCCCCCTTTACAACGTTTCTTTCTGATAACAAAAACTAGACCAATAACATTCAGCTAGTGTTTGGTGTAGTCTAATAAAGTTCCTTTTGCGAATAACATTGTTTTGAGGGGGAAGGGGTTTGATTGGAAATAAAATAATAGCTAAAAAATATGATTTGTTGAGAAAATCGAGGATGTTCCAACTACTTTTGGCGGGGATTGTAGGGGTCCTGTGCACGGGCTGGAAATAGGGCCTTTTGCTGGGTAGCACGTTAACGTAAACTTACTTATTTACTTATCATATCTTGAAATTACAACACTAAATGAAAATTTGAAATCTTGTTCTTGCTGATAAATCGAAATATAACAACGGCTGATTTATGTAGTTTGATTATTTCTTTTCAGGACCTGCAGTCGCAAGTTCGAGAGCTTCTCAACCAATATCATGATTTAACAGAGCTGCATCAGATTGAGGTAAGCAATTAGACTCTATTTGTGTATAAGAACAATTTTATGAAAACAAGAGCCTCAAACTGTGCCAAAACGTAAGAACAAACTGGAGCTGACCATATTTTGCTCAATATAGGAATTTTAAGAAATAACGTTAAGACTGAGAAATAATCACAAAAGAGGGAAATTGGCAGCATACTGATCTGTCAGATTTTAAAGAAAGTCAAAATTTGCAACAATTACCACAACTGATAGCAAAAACAGCCTTCCAAAGCATTATGAAAGTAAGAACAATTTAAGAACATTTCAGGCTGAAAATAGAGCGATATTTAAGAACAGCCAGGTTCAGATCAATTTTACTGGTTCTTATAAAAAAGAGTGTATTAAGAGTGTAGCACCAATGCCTGTATTCAGGTACAATAAGAAGAGAAAGACTCAAACACAAAACTCTCCATTTGATAACCCTTTTTCTTGGTTACCCACTAATCAGGAGATGTTTTTTTATCATTGATTAAAATAAACTACAAGAAAAGACGAATGAAATTAAAGTATGCCACTGGCATTGAGAAAAGACAAAACGTCATATGGTCCCAATGCCAGTAGCATTTGCAATTCAACAAGTTACATCTTAGCAAAAAGATTAAAAAAGAAAAAATAATTAGAAAGAAAAAAATGCATCGTGATCATGAGGAGACACCCGGATTATAGATTGTAAGGGACTGTAGATTGTCAGGAGATTTACATATGACTTATGAGTAGGTAACTGATGAGTAGGTACTTACATAACAGGCTTGTTGAGATTCGGGTGGCTTCTTGATATTTCATATATTTATCATTAACAATGCTTCTTATTTGCAATTAGTTGATGGAAGTGAAAGAAGAACTATATAAAGCGTCTGATCGTATAGAATGCGTTGACTATCGTTCGGCTGAGAGGGCTGGAGAAATCGAAGAAGCTTTAGATTCATGTGTCACAAGGGTGCGTATTATTATTCTTAGAATTACGTTACTCAGAATCTTTTTGCCCTTCTCCCAGCATTGAAATAACTGTTGTTTAAACGTTGAAGGATATGGTTAGTGAACCCATTTTAACTCAATAGATCAGTTATATTCGTTTTTGTTTTTTTGGGTCATAAGAAAGATCAGGAATAGGATGAGGCACATGTTTAGGGTTGCCATTTTGGGGTTTTTGGATTGGGTTAAAGGTAGTTTCAGAAAGAGACTTGAGTTGATGCTCCCTAACAATAGACCACTTTCACAATGACGTCAGTTCTTTTGAATTACCCATAGGAGCATCACTACCTCGATATCATGTCGATCCAAATCCCAAAAGCGTGCATTAGTCAGTTATTTTGAAGTTGTAATTTTAGCATAACAATATGATGAAGAATTCTTGCTCAGCAGGGAATCACATCTCTTGCCTCACTTTCAAGCATGCTCTACGTTATTGTGAAAGGGGTCTATTGTAACTTTCAATCTGTTTAATTTCTACAGATCAACAAAATGGAACTACAGCAACAACAACAACAGCAACTCTTGTTATCTGTGGATGGATACTTTGACGGCAGTGGGACTGCTAAGCTGCTCTTGTCGAAAGTTTTGAGTCTGGTCATATCTTTATTCGCCATCATCTTGGTCATTGTTTCCATCTGCGCACGCATCCTTTCTCCTTTCATTTCTACTTGGTAAGTCTCGTTCGACTTTTATTCAGTCAGTCTCAGACTTGTGAGAATTCAGTAGAAATGACAGAAATTTCTAGAGAGAAGTGAACATTTCTATACAGCAAAACATGTTTCGAAAAATCGACGGTCTTTTCATTCATGAATTATAGGAATGAAGCTAATCAAGAAATACAGAGTTTCTAATCACTCCGATTGTATTTCACTTTCTTCTTATGCGCATTCTCTATCAATTGTCAATGGTGCTAGCACAGGTTTTTTTATGTGATATTATATTCTACAGCTTTATCTAACTCTATATTCCTTAACTAGATCCATTCTTATTGTGTTCAGTTAAAGATGGACACTGATTCTTCAAAACTTTTTTGAGAATTGTCGTCTTTCTCTTGAAATTTCTAACAATTGATTTTCCATCAATTTATGTTCTGTTAACATTCTAAGTATTTTCATTTTGAGCAGAAACATAAGACACAAAACTACAGCAATCCTGCCATATTACTGATAGTATCCCTCCACAGTACTGAATTTCCTCCACATTAGCTACAGTACGGAATGGTATCTCTTCACGGTACTGATGGTATTCTTCAACAGTACTGAACATCCTCCAATGTGCCGAAGGTGTCCCCTATCAGCACTGATTGTTTCCTTCAACAAAACTAAGCATCCTTCACATTACTGATGGTATCCCTCCACAGTACTGAAACCCTCCAATTTGCTGAATGTATTCCCCATCAGTACTGTACTGTATCCGCCATCAGTACCTCGACAAAACTAAACATCCTTCACATTACTGATGGTATTATGGATGACATTAGCTACTGTACAGAATGGTATCCCTTGACGGTATTAATAGTATCCCTCAACATTACTGAACATCCTCCAAATTATGGAATGGTGTCCTTCCACAGTACTGATGGACTGATGTTTCCGATTTCCTCGCCACCCTCAAGTTCTGTACTGATCCAAGACCGTTGCAGTCTAAATACTAAGACGCTTGCTTTCTTTATAGGAGACGAGTGGTCATTTCAATATCCTGTCTTATAGTAGTCATTGCCTTCTGGAGAAAAATCGAGGTTGGTAATAACGGTGTGTATACCAACAAAATATCCAACTGGTTTTTCGATATCCTTGACAAAATCCCGATGAAAACTTACTTGGAAAAATGGAGACATAAGAAATGAAAGGCGATAATTTTTAGAAATATTATTCGGTATTGTGTAAATATTAGATAGGTGGAATTATTTGAATGAATTAGTGTTTTTAAGATAGTGTTTAACCGTGAACACGCGTAGGGAAACATCTGGGTATCTCCTTAACACACTGGAGAAGACAGGCTGATATATTATCTGTGTATTATTTGGTATTGAGAATTGATACGTTCGAAATAAAATCAGTGCATACTGTGCCCTATCAAATTTTCTGGAGGAGGATGCGTATAAAGCCTGGTTTCCATATGATCGTTCAAGATCGCTGACGATCGCTGGGGATCGCTGAACTTTTGTAACGATCGCAAACGATCATATGGAAACAGCGTGTCAAATGTCGAGCGATCCCCAGCGATCGTCGGCGATCCGATCGCTGAGGATCGCTGGAATAGAGATGTGTTCTATTCCAGCGATCGCAAACGATCCTCAGCGATCGTCGGCGATCCTGAAAATTTAATGGAAACACTCCAGCGATCGCAAACGATCCGCGGCGATCCAAATGTCCCATAAAGACTGGTTTCCATATGATCGTTCACGATCGCTGACGATCGCTGGGGATCGCTGAAATTTTGTAACGATCGCAAACGATCATATGGAAACATCGAGACAAATGTCCAGCGATCCCCAGCGATCGTGAACGATCGTCTGCAATCCTGAGTCCCAGCGATCCCCAGCGATCGTCAGCGATCGTGAACGATCATATGGAAACCAGGCTTAAGAGAAGAGGCTTCATTAAGCTAGAGGGGGTAATTATGAGGGGGGGCTAAATATGAGGGGGCTTGAGAGAGAATTTACAGAACTGACAAACGTGTCCTAATAAGCGGTGATCAGTTGATCAAAACTTTGTCATGTGAAGTCTTCGTGGAGTGAGCTCCTATTTTTGATTCTCTATTTGGACCTCGTACGTATCATTTCACTTTTAGTGGTTATCATACGGCATATGGCCGATAAGTAGTTGCCCTTGCAGGATTATTTATTGAACCTCAGGACACACATACGTAAAGTTTTGGATATTTTTGGCATCCTATATCAGATTCTGGGAGATCTTCTACGCTCGTAGATCCATCCACACTGGGTTGCAAATCTCAAACCCTGATACTTATTTTCACCCCGGGAAACGTCTGTGCAATACTATGGAGGGTGTTTAGTACTGTGGGGGTGCCATCAGTACTGTGAGTGGATAAGGAACACATCAGTACATTGGAGGATATTCAGTACTGTGGGGGGAATACCATCAGTACTGTGAGGGGATATCATCAGTATGATACCCCCTCACAGCACCGAACAGCCTCCATGTTACTGTACAGACGTTCACAAGGTCGATTAGCTAAATGTGGAAGCCTTTAGGAGTCGATTGCAAAAACCACTGTGTATATTTAAGATAACCCCCTTCCTACTTCGTCTACTTTTTAACGATCTCAGTTCAATTTATTTTATTGATTATTAACATCTGATAATTTTTATCGGACGTTTTAACGAGTGTCAATGTGTTGATACAAATAGTTATTATTGATAAATTCGTCGTCTGATAATAACAACTTCAAGCGAACAGTGAAATGAACTTGGAAGTTACAATATCTGAGCCATTCCATCGACAGAACCAGAGCCTCTGTAAACTAGGGTTAAGGATAAAAGAGTTGATAGCTTATGACGTATATGATACGTTTGATAAGTTTTCTAATTTTACTTTTTAATTAAGTAAATGATTTTAATTTGCTAATTACACTTTTTTAGTGTTTTTTTAGTTCTTAAATTGAACGTAAAGTTTTAGGACGAAATGTTGCATCTTTCTCTTCGATATCTGGTCATATGAAAATATATACGGTGGCATTGGTTCGCAGTAATGACGTCACTTGAGTCATGCTATGACGTCACTTGAGTCATTTGAAAAAATATAAAGTGTGAGGCCAGGGAAACCTTCTCTGCACTAATCTAAAGATGAACCGTTGCATATGTGCATACTTCACGGGCTTTACAAAATCCTTTAATACACTGGTTGCAAAGATAAAAGTTGATATTTGCAGAAAGAGATAAATGCTAAAGCCTGAAAGGATCTCTTCATTTCAAAACTGAAACTCCCATAATAACAAAACGGAAATGGGTAGGCCTATTTTCTAAAGTCCTTCCTAAACTGGTAAATGTGATAATAAAAATAAGGTCTTAAGTCATGTCAAACTCTCTAATACGACCTGCTGGAATTGCCTCGTTCCCATCCCTTCCTGATCCGTGTTAGCATTCCATTTACTCCTGGCATCATCAAGGACAACTTCAACCCAAAGACAACCATTGGAAAGACAAGCATGAAAAATGCCGGATGTGGTAGTCCGTATTTCCAAGTCTTCATGTGGCTCGGATCGAAAACTCCATACGCGAACAGCATCACGTGCATGAAACCCAGCAGCATGGCAATATATCCGAGCTTTGATTGGATGAAATCCCATTCACGCCACGACATCATTTGGTTCACAGACGGAAGTGACGTAACACCCAGAATTGTGAGTAGAGCAACAGATATGGTGGCGAAAGTGAATGACAGTTCAATGTTCCAGTGATAGGTGCTGTATAGATACTGCTCCGTTCCGTTGATTTGATCCTTCACATAGAAGCCCTTGAAATACCCCCCAGCCAGCATCAGCAGACAGAGGCACGCGTGTATGCCTGCGAACATCAACGCGAATAGGCCAAGCTGCTTGCGTGCCTTCATCCAGCGATCTAGCCACTTTGGGAACGCCCTATACTTCGTTCCTCTTGTAATTTGTACGATGCCAGCAATGCATCCTGGGAGAAACGTTGCACCCAGAAGCCATAGCGTCATCCAGCCGGACAATATCATAGGAGATATTATTGTAAGACTTTTAGCTATGTGTAAGGCATTTCCTCCCCTTACGACGGCTATCAGTAAAGTATACAAAAGTTCACAAATGTACATGATCAATGCTATCCAAAAAGCTGTTCGCCATTCTGGGAACAACTGAAGCGGTTTTTTCTCCAGTGCTGCAGCTGCCCGTAGCCATCCGCGTTCAAGCGGTGTAAAACCCATCGCTTGTGCGAGCTGCATAACCGTTTTACGTGATTCTGCATCGTTGCCGCAGACAACAACGTTACGGCTCGCACCGTATATATCATTCTCGATCGACCACGCTGATATCGTGTTGAACGCTTTGACGATATGCGAGGACTGCAGCAAATCTGCTAGATATTCCGCTTGGCATATATCGTACGACTTCTCCGCGTTGCTGACATCGACGACTATTTTGTTCTTGAAAACATCAGCGAGCGGACGAATCGCGTCGTCGTACGCTTGAAACGGAATCGCAAGAATAACAACATCAGACTGTTCAACGGCCTCCGCATACGACATAACGTTCTCGCTATCAATATGGTGGCTATCCAGATTTCTGCTACCGACGGCAAAACCAATTCCAACTGATCTCAAACGAGTGGCAAAGGCTTTTCCGTAGTTCCCATAGCCTAGGACGCCAACAGAAAATTTATCACAAGTCGAGTTGCTCGATTCTGCTCCGTCCTCGGTTTGATGTCTTGGTTTTGCTGGAAATCTATCTAAATCAAAACTGCCTAACTTCAAAACCTCCATTTTCGAAGCTGAGAAAGCGAGGATCGTAGTTGAAAAGCAGTTTAGCAGTGTTCACAATGAGCAAATCTAAAATCTGTTTCGATTATTACTGTTACTGTTACTCATTCAAAAATTTCGGAATATTATTTTCTTTTCTTCCAATGCTGAAAGTGTTCCGGTTGCTGCTATTCTCAATAATTATCTAAACTAACTCGTGTTTTTATAAGAAACCCTTCTCCCTTCTAGGAAACTACATCTATTTTACAAACTAAAGAAACATTGGTAGGGAACACGGAATTTGTTGATAAGAAACTCGTTTTAAGTAAACTTGACTCCTAAATGGCTAAAATGCTTAGAACTCCAGTTGGGGAAAAATCTAAGAAACTTCTTTAAAATGGTTGAAGTTGGAACAAGATACACAAAGAGTGCTCATTCAAGAAATTATAAGAACAACTAGCTAGATATAAGTATGTGATCAAGAGTCTCTATTCGCCTTCCGGTTAATCACCACACTGGCAGCGCAGCAACTCGTAAAGTTGGGCATACGATGCACGGTTGTCTTTCTAAATTGATTTCTATATATTGTTGGCGAGTTGCCGTTTTCTGTGCACATTTCAGTGCCAGTGTGTTTGGTGTGATATAGTTGTGTTTTTATTGATGAAATGAGAGCGTTTTCCCCTCTATTCTAAATCGGCATCATTTTATTAATCGAAATCCTGTTCTAAATTCAAGAGAGTCAAAATCAGTACTCAAAATACAACAAATTTAAGAAACTTTCAGTGCGCCACTTTTCTGGTTTTTACCAAAAATAATTAATAAGAGGGAGGTGGGAGAGCCGTGGCTCCCCTCTAATGAAGAAAAGCTATACATATTGTGCGAAGAGAACACTATTTATAGGCTATTATCCATTAGGAAATGCTAAAATTGGTCAACAGCCCTCCTCTCAGAGCCTCTGTCTATGTCCCCAATAGCTTAAGGATAGAGGAAGACTCTTAAAAAACAAGTGTATCAAGTTTTAATAAGTCTGTACAGAGTTGAACATTCCCTACAGATGACTCTATTCTATATTCTCCAAAGGTCATCATCGTATAAATAGTATAAAGCCAAAGACAAAGAACTGGATTAATTCCGTTTCCAACAACAAAGCAGAAATACGTAATCAGATGATTTGTTATTGCACAGTTCTCAGACGCGTGATTATATAAAATCTTCCGATTCTCATGGCCTAGTGATGGCTGTTAATACCAACACAATACTTATCACTGCTTGTAACGCAAAGAGAGGTTAACTCTTCATAACGCACTACAAGACTTTTAATCACCCTGAGAACTTCCGAGCACACAGGCGCGGGAAGTAGGGGGGCTGGGGGCGTCAGTCGTTTATTCTTGAAATAAGGCTCATTCGGGCACAATTTCGCTTTCAGTCGGGCAAAAGCCTTAGTAAACAAACCCTCAGTACTGATGGTACCCCTCTTAAGTACCCTTCACATTGCTGAAGATCCTCCACAATATTCATAGTATCTCTTCATAGTGCTGCCCAGAAGTTCGCCAGAATGAGAAAAATTAATAGAGGGTAATGGTTGGGAAGCTTTTCCTTATTTATTCATTTACTTGGACGGAAGCCGTTCAATGATATTTAATTTGTTTGTAATTTGGCACATATCGTAATGGTTAAGTAACAGAACGGAAATGTTAATTAACCATGCTTGTTCGACATATTCTCTTTCGAAATTAATCACATTAAGATGTTTCTATAAACAATCCAATTAACATTTTGATACATTCATACATACAACCATTCTATTATGAATGTTACCAAACTTTGTGCACGGTCACAAGACCAGTTTCCAATTCATACTAGAGCAAAGAAACACAACATAGTGCATCATCATTATTCCCTTTATCGACTATAGTACTGCCAAGAAGTTCGCCAGGGTGGGTATGATTAATAGAGGGTAATGGTTCGGAAGTTGTTTTCTTGTATCTTCGTTTACTCACTTGGACAAAAGCCGTGCACTGATATTTTGTTCTTTTATAATTTGGCACATATCATAAGGGTTAAGTAACGGAACAAAAATGTTTATTTACCCCTGCTTGTTCAACGTATTCTCTTTGGAAATTAATCATATTAAGATGTTTCTAAACACAATTTACATTTTGATACATTCGTGCATTCTATTATGAATGTTACCGAACTTTGTGCACGGTTACAAAACCAGTTTGTCATTCATACTAAAGCAAAGAAATACAACATAGTGCATCATAATAATTCCCTCTACCGACTATAGGTGGGGTACAGTTTCTCATAATCAAAGATGCGTATTTATTGCACGATGTTACCGGCAGAAGTCTTAGTTAAATACAACTCACTGTCTTCTCCGCTGGCTGCAACATTATTCGCTGTAAAGTGAGCTGATTCCAAGTTGGACGAAGCATTGTTGCGACGCTGCAACAAGATAATATTTAGTGTTAAGGCGTCCGCAGTCTACTAATGTTTAACAAAGTAGTATATGGGGATGTTTCTTGAAATCTTACATTAGGCCTATGAAACTGAATATTCTCCTAGCCAGCCTTGTTCTAAATTATAAACTATATGAAGGAGATGCTACTTTTTATGGCAGGGAAACATTATCAAAGCAAAGTAACAATGTTACAACAGCTAAATAGGAACAAACAAGACAAAACGAGATTAATAAATAGATAGGTGTGTGGAATTTAATATTGACCTAATTTCCTTTCTGTTTTGATGTTTACCTATGGCCTATTTCCAAAAGCGTCTTTCAAAAATAAAATAGTGCAAGAGATTTTAGGCTTTCTGTTTCTTCCATCAACATGATCTCTTTGATTTTTAGGATGTTCCAGTTATTAGAATCTAATTACTTTTAACATATATCTGGGGTAAAATATTTACAACTTATAGGCTACTACTCAATACTACTATAGATACTATACGATACTACATACTATCTATCTATCTAGCTAGATAATATTTCACATATACTACTATTAGAAACTTCTACCATTAATTGATACTACTGTATCTAAACTGTAAAGGATATTGAAAAATATCGAGGTGAATTAAAGTTTAGATTGAAGAAAGATACTAACGCTTTCTCACTTGCAGTTTAACCAACTTTAACTAAACCAGGTTTACAAATGGAAGACTCTGATTGGTCAATTTGATGATTTGATCGTTTTTGATTGGCCATGAAGGAACCTAGATTAGATAAAGCTGGTTCAGCCATGTCAGTTAAAATACAGTATAAGTTTGATCGATCCAGGATCCTACAGTCTAGTTATACTAGGCTTAGCAACAAATATGATTTCTTATGTTTTCAGTATGCGATTCTTTCTCAGCTCAGTGAAACTAAAGGCTCTTTTGCTATCATGTTAACATAATTAACATACATTGATTAGAGAAGAAGTAGGATTTTGAAACTCAATTGAGATAATTTGTGAGAATGACCTGAATGGGACCCAAACCCACAACCTCTAGGATTGGTACTCTGATGTGCTAATCCACAGCGCCATCGGTGTACCATTCCACTGGTCACAAAATTAAGACTAGATCAAGCATCTGTCCATCTCAAATGAAGTCATTTGTGGCCATATTGGTAGGTCCAATTCAATACATTGAGATTCAATTAGTGGCTGCTTTTTTCTTTGATAATTGTTGGAATGTTATAAAAGCTGGAATGTTGCAAAATTGTGCAGCTATTGTTTGCTTTTGTTAGCAAAGAATACAAGCAATTAAATTTCTTTGGAAGCCATATTAGGAGACCAAACACAAGCTGAAGCAATCGGCTTCAACATCTGAATCCAGAAACAACAGAATGCTCGATTCAGTCTTGATTTTTGAGATCAGTGCATCATTCTCATTCTCTAACATTCTCTCAATTCATACATTAATCAACATACCTTAGAACAGCAACAATTACAGCCACCAATTTTGCAGCTAAAGACAGCAGAAATGATGGCGAGAATTGAATCAGCAACCATCAAGAAGATGAGGACGTAGAACAAGTAGATACTGCTTCGATTCTCTTCTCTGCAGATCAATGAAGAATGCAGTGGGTTATCGCAATGCCGGGCCTTGCTGGTGTGCATAAGAATGAGGACAGTATAAATGCCAATTTGGGCCAAGTTGAAGATGCAGAAAATTATTGCCAGGACTATATTTGCCACCATCTAAAACATGATTTAGCAGAAGTCAGACTTGATAAAACCATCTTTTAACAAAACTACAAGATAGCTAGGAAAATTTGAAACATAAAGAAAAGCAACCATTAAGGCCTTAAGGCTGACACTCATCGGAGTAGTACGGCAGAAAAGAAAAGGGAAATTAATTTTTAGGAATGGGTTATCGACAGTACAGTACATGTAAAAGCCTGGAAAAACTTTCCCCATTCGAGCAAGTGACTCCAAGGTCAGGGTAACCCTTTTTTCATATCAAGAGACCCTAAAAACTAAAAATTTGAACTAGTTCTCCATTCTTGTTTGCTTTACATTTTCTACATTCTGCTAACCCCAACTAAAGGTAACAAATAGGTCCAAGGCATTCTAAAAATTTATTAACTGTTCCCTAATATAGGGAATTTGAAAATACTAGTATTCCTTTTTTTATCGCATACTTTACTTACCAAACAAGTTTTTAAAGGGTAAAGAGTTGACGAGACTGCAACCACCCCGCTGACAATTGCCTGAAATAAGAAATGATTTGTAATAAGTGGCCATTTATTATTCACTGTATTGATACACAAGTTAAAACAAATTTAGAAAAGTGTGACTAAAGTATCAAGCAATAGGATTGATTTGCCCCTTGATCTGTCAAATATCTTCTTCAGCCCTGCCACCCATAGGGGCCACCGAGCACATTTTAAACTGAGGGAGCTAACAAAAATATTGATTGCATTTTCCTCTAATATATGAGGCCACTGTCAGAAAAAAAATATAGAACATGAGAAAAAGAGCATGGTACAAGGCTCCTTACATGAATTAAAGTAATATGAATAAATCTACACTCTTTTTTCTATAAGAACAATTTTATAAGAACACAAGCCTCAAATTTGGCAAAAACTTAGGAACAACCTAAGAACAAACCGAGGCTGACCATTTTTGGCTTAATATGGAAATTTTACGAAATAATCACAAAACTGAGAAATAATTACAAAACAAGATGATTTACAGCACACAGATGATGTCAGATGGTCAAGAGAGTCAAACTTTAAACAATTAACACTACTGATAGCAAAAAACACTTTTCAATCATTGTAAAAGTAAGAACAATTAAAGAACATTTTAGGCTGAAAATAGTGGAATATCTAAGAACAGCCAGCTTCAAATCAATTTTACTAGTTCTTATAAAAAAAGGGTAATTGAAAAGAAATAATTTTCTTCTGGACATTGGTCAGCCCCCACCCCACTCCATGTCCTTATGATTAAAACCTGAAAGAGGGCTAATCAGGTTTCCCAAACTTTTGTAGAAGGTTCCTATCCTCCAGAACAGGGTGCAATTTCAAATTTTGGACATAACAGCCCAATATATTTCAAGATAAAAACTCCCCAGTACCTACTTTAATTCATGTTCCAGTAAAGTTATTTTCAGTGATGGGAAAAAATGAATCATGTTGTAGTATCAAGTATCTTGTAGTATCAAGTAAGCTTTATAAGCAATGCAGTACCCGACAAAATAAAAACTTAGGCAATTCTAGTACTGGGTAGAGAAATGCTAAGCAATTTTACAATTTAAGTTCTGATCCAATTGGCAATGATGAAAATCCTGCAGCAGCTACAGAGAAGTAGGTCACAGTGGATATAAGTACCCAGGCACACTTTTGTATGCAAAATACTATCAATAATTGTTTTACAACAACTACTATTGAAAGAAACAAATTTTTAAGCAAAGAAAGCTGAGCAATTGCCAAGCAATTTTGAGTACTCAAATTTGCCCTCAAGCTAAACAATTTTTAGTACTGAGCTTGAGCTGAAATTACTTATAAAAAAATGTGTGTACTGTGATTGAACACTTTGAAGTAAATCCCTTGAAGAGCATTACTTTGCTTGTCAGGCAAAGGCAGGGCATTGCGGCCGCCAGGGGCCAGTCTGCAGAGTATGGCCTTTTTCAACGAGATCTCGAGTGTGCTTTAACAACTTTCCATTGTTCTATCCTATTGTTCTATTGTTATCTCGGGTGTGCAATTGCCCAACTCTGCAGACTGGGCCAGGGGGCCAGTGTGCAGGCTACCCCAAGAAAAGTAAACTTGTCTGATTGGTGGGAACCATTTTGGTTTTACTCAAATCTTTAGAAAACTTCCAGTGTTAGGTGAGTGTAATTTTTCTAATTTTGTCACGCATTTTCGGTTTTTGTCCAACCTTAAAACTTAAGTCCAATGATATGACACCCCAGGTCAAAAGGCCACTTCAAGTAAATTGAAATCTTCTAAAACATTAAGGACTATGACGTCACTTGTTGTTCCTGTATTGCTATGAAAACAACTTACTGCTGCACCCCACAATCCAAAGCCAAACGGAAACAGCCATGTCACACAGACAATGATGTAAATGCCAATTGCACAAGAGGATACGCCAAGACAAATTCTTGACATTGCAAGTCTCCATATTGCTTTGAGTGAGGTCCGATGTTCAGTTTGACCTAGGCCTAATGCAATTTCACCATCAACAGAATTCATTCTGTAATAATACAATATTTCAAGATGGAGAATTGTTCTTAAAATCGTATGGGTTTTTTTTTCAATTCAATTCAATTCAATTCATGTATAATTCAAGCTTTTAATTACAGGGTTACATAATCAAAAAATAACGATTTTAAAGATAAGCTTCGGACACTTGGAAAAAACTCTGAAGAGCTATCGAGCCAAGTGCCCTTTGTTAAAATACATGTCAACAATTATTAAGAATTGCATGAATCGAATTTTTTAACAGCAACATCAACAAGAAGAATAAGTAAAGAAATAAAACAAAAGAAATATAAAGTTAAGAATAGTAATAAAAAGAAGTTAAAATTAAAATAAAAATGATTAAAAAGAAAAAAAGAATAAAAGTAAAGTAAAAGTAAAGTAAAAGCCAAAATACAATGCATAACAGCAAGTAGCTATATGACATCAAACAGCAATTTTGGTATGAAATAATTTTATTCTATCAACAATTGTTTTCAAGGAGCCAGACCTTAAAGTGGGGGTGTCGTGATTTTTTTAAATTTGATATTTGAAAGACAAAGTAATTCTAAGACTACTGCAAAAAACCCAAAAACAATATTTCATTTCGTTCTCGAGATATCTGGAAAATAGTGTGCCAATTTTGAGGCTAAAAGACCACGTGACACGAAACGCTTCGTTTTTCTCCGTTTTGTCCCTGTGACGTCAGTTGTTGTGATTCAAGTTTGACAACATGGACGAACAGTATGGAGGAGGAAGAACGTCTGTCACTTCAGACGATTTAAACATCACTTGTTGGTCGTAAACATTGCGAGAAAGTGATTTAGAAGAAAGATGAGTATCCCCTGAAGTTATACAATATCAGTTTGAGCCTTATCTAAGCCATGCTAAGAGAGAAAACGATTTTCTGGACCGAGAAAGAAGCGAAATTGAATATGGGCTAAAATTGTCAAAATGAAAATGCGAGCGATGAAGCCTCTAATCGTTTATCATCTCGTGACTGAAAGGTTCAGGGCTCATAAAAGACAATTATGAGTATGAAATTATTTGTTGAATTAATTCTTCTACAATTGATTGACTTTCGTGGAAAGGAATACAGACTGTTTTATTTCTTGTTCTATGAAAAGGGCACTTCCGCCTTCGCATAAACGCCATACGGGCGGCCTAAAGAAAACACACTTTAGTCCAGTTGAGTTGGTCATGTTGGGCAGTCATACCATCAAGGCAGTATGAAGCCTCAGGGATGCTTATTTGAATTTAACACCTCTGAAAATTAATTTGCCTTGTGGCATGAAAAATCTCTCAGACATTCTTGTACTTAACTGGTACAACTAATGCAATGAGGATATTATCAGCTGTGTTTACCTGAATTTAGTCAACTTCAAAACCCAATTTTTTTGGTTTCACTCAAGTTTAGAGGGAAGGCAAGACTTATTGGATATTTTTTATTACGCCTTGTCTCCCCTCTGATTACTAATTGATTTAAGGTGTAGCTATCAATTTTGTTCCAGTTTGCATTATTCTGATATTGATGGGGGGGGGGGGGGTAGACAGTCATGAAGAATTTCAAAGGTGATGGGGTCAGGAAAATATACATATTTTTGACAAGAAGTGTGTAACCACAGGCTTTAAAAACGGAAACAATTTTAAGAAACTTTTCTGATTTTTTGAGATGTAAGAGCCTAGGGGGGAAGGAGCTGTCATAAAATTGTAGGTATATGCAACTCATATATTAAAAGTTTTCCAAACATAGGGACGATTTCTCTCTAAAATTGAGTATTATTGGGTATGAAACTATGAAATAGCTTTTTATAAAGGTTGATCAAAATTATTTACCATAAATGATGAACACTCATAAGAAATGGGATACCTTTTCACTGTCTCATTCATAATGTTCATTTACTATAAAATACCTATCATAAGTTGGTAAAAAGGTGTATTTATGGTAATTATAATGATGATAAGTTGGTATGCTTTTCAGATCTCAGCAGTAAACCCTTGTGGCCTGCCCAGCTGTAGGTCATGCAGCCCCTCCCCTGTAGCTTACAATCAAATAACACTAAGCAAGAGCAAATTTATAAATGACTGGCTATTTGGCCAAAGAGTCTTATCTTGGATTTTGGGGAGGGAGGTATTGAACTAGGATCTCTGGTAAAATAGAATGGATTCTATTATTACTGGCATGTTCCATAAGGAATATGAATATTTTTTCAAAACCATGGACCTAAGAAATTTGGCTGAAGCATCCCCCCCCCCAAATTTTTCCTAAATTCAAATGAATAATTTGTTTTCATGAGTGAATTTTCACTTCCTATTTTCTATCAGTGCCAAACATAAATTGGGTATAGAGAAGCAAAAATTAAATGCAAATTTCATTGCAAAACAGCTAAAATATCTTATCAAATGTAACTAAACTGAACTAGGAATAAAACTCTGTGGGACAGACCTGTGGGAGTTGTTTTTCTTGATAAGAAAAATATAAAGCGTTTCTTAACTTTTTTAGTTCAAACAAAATATCCTACTAAAGTTTCTTAAGTTTTGAAAATCTGGCCCTACAGTTTCTTATTAACGGTTTCTTATAAAAATTGAGTGTGTTTTAGATTTTGTTGTACACGCATTTTTTTATAAGTAATTTCAGCTCGAGCTCAGTACTCAAAATTGCTTAGCTAGAGGGCAAATTTGAATACTCGAAATTGCTTAGCAATTGCTTAGCTTTTATAGTTGGAGATTTGTTTCATAATACTATCTCAAAAGTTATTGTTCATCAATTGTCAATGGTATCTTGCATACAAAAGTGTGCCCGGGTACTAATATCCACGATAACCTATTTCTATAGCCCGGCGGGTCAACTCTTGGGGTCCAAGTGTAACCATGCGCGTCTATAAAATCTCTGAGAAAGGGGGGAAAATTTTTAGCAAATCTAGGACAGAGAAACCAAGAAAAAGGGCAGCTTTTTAGACAAAAATCCTAGATTTTCAAAATAAGGGGTTAAAATATATTTCCAGCATTTGCATTTGTTGAATGAAAAAGTCACTAGAAACCAATAACAACTTTAACATCAACTATAGTCAGGTGATGGTATCTTTTGAAAAATACAGGTCTTACATGCATTAACACCACTGTTGTCTTGCCTAAGCATTCCTAGGAAATTCTTGAGAATTCTTGTTTTAACAAATATTTGAAGTCTTTTTCATCCCTCTCATGAATGGAGAGGTCTGCATGGAGAACACTGGAGAGATCCTTGGGAATTTGTAGCTAATGCAGATTGATGTTGATGCACACAAAAACAAGTTGCAGAAACCAATTCTATCTCCTTTTAGAACTACTAATTGTCAAGCCATTGGAAGTTGAATATGGAACGCAAACAATTTGACATTAGAACCACAGATCAGTATGCTAATAATCATCACTCCATTGACATAACCTTCTTCCAAAGAAGCTGTCAGTTACCAATGTAAAAGTAGAAGTAGGGGTCTGTCTTCCACAGAAGTTTTACAATATTCTAGCCTATTATTCCAGTGTCAAAGAAACATAATCATCTGTTCTTATAACATCAGCAAGTACATGCAGCATACAATAACTTCATCAATGGATTTGCTTGATGCTTGATTGATGCTGATCAGTCAGAGGAACGTCACTGTAATTTTGTTTCACTAGACCATTGATTATTGCAAATCATGCAAAGTACATGTGAAGTTTGCCAAAATTTCTATCAATTAGTTTTGAATTCAACATCTTTTCTTCTTCAAAGATTGTCCATCCATTATCCTCTGGTGTGCTTTATATGTTCGCTGCAAATCCAATTCCATTGAAGATTAAATAATTTAAAGCAAATTATTATTGGATGCTTTGTTTTGTCATTCGTATCATTCTATCATTCTGTCCTTTTATACACCGTCTGCCTATGTATGGTTTTTGGGCCTAACTGCCCCTGTTGGTGGTTGGTGTAGTTGTTGTTGCTGTTTACGCAAGATGGCAGTAGGAAAGAAGCGAAGTTTTGCTTTTCTGGTTGCAAAACAGGAACGACTCAAATACATGCCTAAATTACCGTATGGATCATTACCAACTGAAGTCAGATTCACCAACAGGTGTTGGATATAGATCGTAAACGTTTGGCAACTTATTAGGTCTAACAATTGATTTGTTTTGTGATTTGATAAACAAAATATTCGATTTCCCAATTTTAATGATGTTTCAAGGTAGGCCTAAATGTTTGTTAAATTAACTCAGTATATTTGGTTAGAGGACTGTCATTTTTAAACCTGGGTACAGTGGTGGAAGAATTGTTGGAGAGCTACAAAAAGTTTTAGCCTTGCTTATTTCATTATTGGGTCACAAACTTTTTTGGTAAAATAACAAAATGTCTGATGAGGTATGAAATTTCTTGAAATATATTTTAACCTGAAATACGAACATATTTTTTGGAGAAGTTACATGTTTCTGCTGTGTTCATCAGGCAAGAAGTTACTTGAAAAAGTTGATGAAGATTCTCTTTTTTGGTGACTCTTTCAACTGTTCCAGTTCACTTCACTTTATTCTATGTCCAGATTGCACCCCTTATTAGTGGTTTAAGTTTTTCATGTAAATCCAAGATCAATGACTCAATAGTCGGGTATAAAATCTTTTGCTAATGGGGAGCCAAATATCATTAAACTTAGCAAATGGGGTCAGAGAATTATCCTTTTCATAAGAAAAATTTATCCACCACTGTCCCCAGCATTTGAAATGACAACTCCCTTAACTGCAAGTACACAGTCATACTAATTGTGTTATGTTAAAATTTTGTCAATAAATGGTTATGTTTGCTCAATATGGTTTAGATTGCTTTCCAGTAATCTATAACTCAGGTATCACACATTTACAAATTGATAGCATTATCTAAGCTTTGATATGTGTGTTTACCTAGATATTTATCATCCTGCTTGATAAGCACTATCTTAAAGGTTTGTCAGAGAAATCCTGTAAAAAGGGGCATATTTTCCAAATTTTTCAGAGAAAAGCCCGTGAAAAGGGTTGAGTTTTTCATCCAAAATCAGAGAAAAGGGTCAACTTTAAAAGTTGCCAGACAAGCATGGTTACACTTGGACCCCAAGAGTTGACCCGCCGGGTTCTATAGCTGCTGCACGATTTCCATCACCGATTGGATCTGAATTAGAATTTTCAAATTGCTTAGCAATCCTCTATCCAGTACTGGAATTGCTTAAGTTTTTGTCATGTCGAGTACTGACTTACTTATAAAGCAATTGCTTATAAAATAAAATGCGTGTATTTTTCTGTTGTTTGAAGGTAACTAAGGCTGATAATTGGACTCTTGAGTTTATAGAAAATCAATAGGTATAACTGCATTTTCTAGAATTATATATTGTGAAACAGCTAGAAAAGCTAGTTAATTCCCCTCAAAATTAGGTTAAGAATTCGGAATACTAAAGGCCAAAAGCAAAGGTTCCTTATAAAAAAACGTGTACACAAGATTCTTTTGGATTTATTTGTTCAAGTAGAAGAAAGTTAAAAATCTTTCAAAGGAATTTCTAAGATGCAAAAATACGTGTACACAAGCCACTTTTTTGAGAAAGAACAACATTGCCTTATGGTACTGTATGCCTTGACAATTTGTTTCCTCTTTTGCTTTCCGCTTATTTGGGCCCTTTCTAATCTGCACATTTTTTTCTCAATAAATCAATACACCTACTTTTCTAGTATTTGAGGACGTGGAATGAAAATTATATGTCATAAAACTCCATCTTTCTATAAATTGTCGAAACAATACACCATGTATTAAAAGTTTTCCTTTTTACAGATCGATTTCTGGAAGCACTTCCTACTTTGATGACCAGTCTAGGCAACCTAACTACACTCGTAGTTTGTACCATCGCTTTGAGATGTTAATTCGAATCTGTTCGAATTGAATAGTTTCTGAAATAAGATATTTCTATTAAAGAATATTTGAAATTATCATAACCCTTTTATTTACACAAAAATACTTGCGCGAAGTAAGTTGTTCCGACGCCATTCCATAGAGATTTCAATGTGTTTTGAGAATCAGCTGAGTTTGGTCACAACAACTGACGTCACGCGGCGCGTTGGACGAAAACGAACTATTTTGCGCGGGGAGTGTTTGGGCTAATCACTTTTTCGTCCATAACTCAAAAACGAAAATTCAGATTTGACTCGGGTTTTTTGCTTCCTTAGTTAAATTACCAAAGCTAACTACTGTGAAATTTAAAAAAATCACGACACCCCCACTTTAAGAAACTTTTTGAAAGCAAATTTGGACTTACAAAACCTTATATCCTTAGGGATGCTATTCCAAATTTTAACACCATTGTTAATCACACCATTTTGTTTTGCATTTGTTCTCATGATAGGCTGAGAGAAAGAACCCGAGGTTGCTTGTCTGCTTCTCATAGGATGTCTAGTACTTGTCAATTGAAACATATCGCAAAAGTGTTTTTCCAAATCATTGTTATTGATATCAAACATAAATTTAGCACATTCATTTTTGTAACTGTCATCGAGAGATAATAACTTTAATTTGTTGAACAGAGGTTTACTGTGAGCAGTTACTGGTTCAAAATTGATCAACCGTACAGCACGCTTCATACTTTTTTTACAGGGTCTAAGATACTTTTATATGTACCTCCCCAATTAATTATACCATAATTAATGTGTGGTTGAATAAATGCATTATAGATACTAATTAAAATTTCTTTACTAACAAAATGTCTTAAACGAGCTAATACTCCCACACCCTTTGATATTTTCAAATTAGTTTGTTGAACATGGGTCTTCCAGTTAAGTTTATTATCTATCAATACACTTGATTTCTTCGTGTTTAGTGATAGTTTATTGGCAATTAGCCAATCAGAGATGTTCGCTAATTCCGTATTGACATTTGATTCTAAAGTTTTTAGGTTTTCGTGCGACATAAAGAGGCTCGTATCATCGGCAAAAAGGTGAAAGTCAAAACTTTTGGACGAGTTAGGTATATCATTAATGTATAAAAGAAATAACAAGGGTCCAAGAACGCTTCCTTGAGGTACCCCATGGGAAATAACAAGGCTTTCTGAGAGTTCACCTCCTACAAAGACACTCTGTTTTCTACCTGTCAAATCATGGGTATTGTGGACACGATTTGAGTAGATAATAAGAGTAGTAATTTGAGTAGATCTGCTTCATCACTCTCTCCCCTTGCTTAATTCTTGACCGTTTGTCTTGGCCTACTTTCGAAAAGTTACGCGCTCTAAAGTTTTGGTCTGACAACTAGACTAGTCCCCAGACCGACGCAGCCTCCCAAAGACACTCATCCACTAGAATTTGAATGGGAAGGCAGTCGACCGCAAATTCTATTGAGGTCTTTCGTACAGGGCGCGAAACATTCAAATTGCCATATAAGGAGCGGAACCATGGCTTGTGTCACATGACTCGAAGTGAAGTCGGCCAGTGATCAAGGAGGGCACTCATAGCATAAAATAGCTACGACAACAACAACCACAAGAAAATTAAAGCGCCAAAATTAAATCAAGTCGTTGCAAAAAAGTTTTCTCACATGTGATGATGATGGAGTAGGCCTACTGTGATGGAACGAAGATGGATAAAGACTACCGGTAAGCTTTTTGATTTTTATTTATTCAAGCAGGGGCAATAGTGCTATCTATTATGCTTCAGTTCAAGGTATCAGGTAGGTCAGGCCTAGACTAGAAGCCTAGCATGGGGGGTAATCAATAATAGCAATAACAGTCCCCACACAGCACAGACAGTCCTTGCTTGACAAAACTTTATATAGCCTGATTCAGATGTTATTTTTGTCTTGGTCTTCAGTATCTCTGAATACTGTACCTGTTGAGGAGTTTTAGGCCTAGTCTAGATCTGGGGGGGGGGCTAGTCAAGCTAGGGCCCGAGGCCGAGCTAAGGTTTCGTAAATTTTCCTAGAATTTTTTATGAAAGATGAGCCAAAGAAAATAAACCCATGGTAGGTAGGGGGTGGGGTTTTTAGTCTGCCTGGGTGTCCTTATATATCTAGTCTGTGCTCCAATGATGATTTCCAGAACAGCAGTTAAATATGTGTTTTTTGTCAGGCAGCCCCCCAAGAATACCTCTTTTGATGCTCCTTTTGGTCCCACAGCTTTGATACAACTCTACACGTTTTTTTATTTATAAGAAACTTGGCTCAAGCCCTGGTACTGAAGTTTCTGAAATTTTCTATTGTTCTCTATTGTAAGGAAACAAAAGAACAATAGAATCATGGTGAATCCTATACAAAAATGGGAAATCAGAAAAACTTTCATTTTTTCCCTACACTCTTTTTTATAAGAATGAATTTATAAGATTAATTAGGCTCGAATTTTCTGAAATTTAAGAATATTCTAAGTATTTTGTCAGGCTCAAAATCTTTAAAAAAAAGTATGTACTTTATTTAAAAAGGATTTTTGGAGATTCATGTGGAATTTTTGTTGCTGTAAAACAAAAAGATTTTAAAGAGAAGTGTACGAATTTTTTGGGGAGTGATACGCCCCTTGGTTTATGTGACGCGGTCTGATTTTGTAGATTAGCAAAATAGATATGATTCCAAGAATACAATCTATTCTCTGTAAGAACAAATCTATAAATACAAATCAATAAGAACACAAGATTTAAATTGTGCCAAAATTTAATAACAAACTAAAACAAACTGTGGCTAATACGAGCATCAGTTGTTTTGACAAAGTGCTTATTAAAGAAACTTTTAGTACTAGAAACTGGTGAAAAATTTAAGAAACTTTTAGTACTAGGGCCGGAGGAGCTAGGTTTCTTATAAAATAAAAGGTGTAAAGGTTGTTCTTATAAAAAACGTGTAGTTACTTAACTAAGGTTTCTTAAAAATAGGTTTCTTAAAATAAAACGTGAATGTTTTCATTCCCATCATGCCATAACAGCCAGCCTGCAACTTCTGTTCTAGGCCTGTGAATTAGGCCTAGGCCGAGGTTATTTTGTTCTGTAATTTAACTGTTGTTTCTGTTTTGCTGTGTCCTTTCATTGTACTGTACTTGTGGCTGTTAGTTTGGACTTCCTCGTTTGCTACCAGACATCAATCGTCCATAATAAAAAGAACAGAATAATAGCAGCAGTTTTTCCTCTCTGGTTCATATTTAGGTATTCATTCAATAATAACTTGTATTCCTCATGCAGATTTCTCATCGGGAGTCATTTCTTTTTAGCATAAAGGCAGAGAAAGGGTTTCCTTCCCCAAAACGGCCTGTGGATGTGCGTGGCCTCAATGCCCATGGAATGTTATTAATAAATGAAATCGAGCCCCAGAGCCGCGCTCCAACCATAATGGAAGATATAACTGTGCTGTAGATTATTGTTTTCTGCTGATTAGCTAACAATACATCGAAAGTCTCAGGAGGTCTGTCTAGTCTGGTGCTTCCTTGAAAGATTCCTACTCGTCTTTGCCCCTCCGTTGTCTTCTCCTTGTCGCCATTTTTAAAACCGAGTTTTTTGGCTTAACATTACCCCCTGGATATGTCAAAGATTTTCTGAGGTCGATTGTTCATCTTTCATTGTTTTCTAAAGCGCCCCCGCAGTAGAATTTTTCGCGCCCTGTACGAAAGACCTCAATAGAATTTGCGGTCGACTGCCTTCCCATTCAAATTCTAGTGGATGAGTGTCTTTGGGAGGCTGCGTCGGTCTGGGGACTAGTCTAGTTGTCAGACCAAAACTTTAGAGCGCGTAACTTTTCGAAAGTAGGCCAAGACAAACAGTCAAGAATTAAGCAAGGGGAGCAGATCTACTCAAATTACTACTCTTATTATCTACTCAAATCGTGTCCACAATACCCATGGTCAAATAAGAACAAAACCATTCCAATGCGATACCCCTAACTCCATAATATTCTAATTTTTTCAAAAGAATTTCATGGTCAACAGTGTCAAACGCTTTTGCAAAATCAAGGAATATGCAGCAAGAAAATTTTTTATTTTCCATAGCATTTATTAACTTTGTTGTCACATCTAGTATTGCAAGAGCAGTGGATTTATTCTTTTGAAAGCCAAATTGGTGCTTGAAAATGACCTTGTTTTTTTCAAGGAAATTGTTTAATCTAGTATACATGAGTTTCTCTACAATTTTGTTAAAAGTTGGAAGAAGTGAAATAGGACGATAATTCGTCACCTCGAGAGGTGAGTTAGCCTTGTATATTGGTATAACTTTTGCATACTTCAATATCTTAGGATAGTAACCTGTAGAAAAAGACTCATTGACAAGTAAAGTCAATGGTCCTACAATTTGATCTATAATTGCTTTGATCATCTTAATTGGAATATCATATGCATCAGCTGACTTCTTGGCATCTAAATTACTTATTTGATCACTAACTTCAAATTCTGTAACAGGATTAAGGAAGAAACTTTTTGGTTGTCGATTGGGCAAATAATCTGCGAAATTCTTTGTAGTGTGGCCTAACTTATTTACTAAATCCTGCGCTATTCCTGTAAAGACTTTGTTGAAATGATTTGCAACTGTTTTTTGGTTATTTACTACGTTTTCTCCAATTTGTAAAGAAATATCATTGGATTTTTTCTTTGGTGATTTTTTTAGTAGATCGTTAATACCGGCCCAAACTTTCTAAGAGTTCTTTTTACAATTTTCAAAATATTCTTGGAAATAGATCCGCTTGCTTTTCCTTAGCAAATGATTCAACATGTCTCTGTAATATTTGTAGCGTTGATACCAAAATTTATCTTTTGACTTAAGAAATCGTTTGTAGAGTTTATTTTTTATTGAGATAGACTTCAGAATACCCCTGGTTATCCAGGGCTTTCTTCTGAGCTTGACTTGTCGCTTGCTGACCTTTCTAAAGGGTGCATGCTCGTAAATCGTATCAACTATGCTTCCTTGGAAGTTCTCATATTTCTCCTCTAAACTTGCACCGGATAACGGTGAAAGATTTTTTAATTTGATAGCAGAAATATAATCCTTTTCGCTGAAGTTTTTGAAATCCCGTTTAAATTCTGGTTTTTGGTTGCTTTTATTAAGTTTTTGATCAAGGATAAGAAAATTAGGCATGTGATCAGAAACTTTTGCAATTAAATTTCCACTCCATGCGTTATTATCAATAGAATTTATAAAGATGTTATCAATTAGGGAAGGATTCTGGTTTTCTATGAATCTTGTTGGTTTCAAAATCAAAGGCTGGAAAAAATTAGCAAACATGGTATATTTAAGAAATCTTCAACGATGGTACTACTTTGATAAGCCAACAGATTAAGATTGAAATCACCAGAGAGAACGATTTTCTTATTATCCTTCGTAAGTTTTCTTAAAGTAGTAGAAAGGAACTCTATGAATTGTGTTGGATCTCTGCGAGGGTGATTATAGATAATCCCCAATACCACGTTGATGTCTTTCTTGCTCTCTATTTCTACCCAGAAGGCTTCGTACTCGCATTTATCGGATTTAAAAGATTTGTTTAGATCATTTCTTACATGGTAATTTAAGTTGCAGGGCCGGATCCAAGGGGGGGCGTAAGGGGCGTACGCCCCCCTATTTTGGTAGAAAAACAATACAATTAGCTTGGTAATACCCTCTTTCTCTTACATTGTATCCTTTTAAATATGTGTTACGCCCCCCCTTTCTGTGGGTGCTGGATCCGGCCCTGAGTTGTCTTTGATGAAAAAGCCACAGCCCCCGTTTTTACTGCTACTTGGAATTCCCTTGTAAGGATGAAAACCTGGAATACACAGATTGGTAAATCTAGTATCATTAGATTTGACATGCCATGTTTCGCTTAGAGCAATGAAATCGAAATCAGCTTCAAGGTCAATTAAGAGATTCTCTAGTTTATCGAGATTACAAAGTAAGGATGATATATTGGTGTGGATCAAACTTAGTTTATCGTCGCCTTTTGGTATAAAGGAGTTCTGAATTAATTTATGAAACTTATGGTTTGTGTAGTAGTCAAAGTTATCATGGTAAGCTGCGTGACTGTCGAGGTCATTTTCCAACAGAGGGTCGTGTTCAGACAATCGCAATTTGCAAAGGTCCAAAGTTTCAAGAGCGTCATAGCTATTGATATCTACGCAAGATTTTTGGCAAGGACATGTGAAATTCGAGTTGAAAGCTAAGTTCAGAAGTTCGTCGTCTTTTGTGTTTGTGAACGGAAATAATCTTTCAATGCAATGATTACAACGCCAACATTTAAGTGTTTCCGCGAGATTTAACGTCTCGCATGGTTTTAGTTCGGAACACCTTTTATGAATAAGACTCTGACAATCTTGGCACGGAATTGAATTTTTAACATCATGAACCTTGTTGTTACAGACTGAGCAATTTCGTGATAATCCTGAGGCGGGTGACGTAAGTCGATTGAAAATATCCTCAGATTCTTGTGAAATACAATGTAAAATTCGAAAACTGTGGTCTGTCATAGACTGAAAAGGGAGAGAAGTTTTCAAACAAAGTGCACAATACCAAGTTAAACTTTCGTCCATCAAAAAACGTTCGAAATCTTTGTTTCTTAAAAGGGAACATCTCAAATGAAACCAGGAGTCGCATACGTCACAACAGATCGATTGATCATGCTCTCCAACAATCACTAAACATTTCGGGCAAATTACGTTAACATTACTACTCATGCAATTTGTTTAAGTCAGCTAGAGAGTTGATCCGAAGTGCACGACTATTTTCATCACGACGAATGAAAATAATCCCCTTTTTAGACCATATATACTTAAAATTATACTCATCTTTTTTAGCTTTAAGCTCCCTAATGAGTGATTTGCGTTTCGGTGTTAGACTTTCATTGACATAAATTCTATTGTCACCTTCATATCCGAAATCCTTGATAGAAATGTTGGCGAGTTTCTTTCGATAGTAGATCATCTCTTCTTTTTTCTTCCTTGATGCGAATTCCACGATCAACCCAGCTTTTTCGTTACCCGAGATACGATGGCATGCTTCTATGGTGTCTTCTGTCAGGGCGACTTCGAGCTTCTCGGCCAAGGCGAGCACAATCTTCCAAGGGTCTTCATTTTCCATTCTTGGGAATCCGTTTATTTCCAGCATGGTTTTACGACCGTACTGTTCCAAGTCATCGAGTTTGTCTTGTGTAACTTCGACTTTTCTGTTACCTTCCTTGACTTTTTTGAGCAACTCTTCGTTTTCTCTCTTCATTTCTTTGTTTTCCTTCCATAAGTTGTCAATATAACCATCGATGTTGTTGAGTTTATTGTTAACCACGACTTGATCTTTTTCTATTTTTTCAATCTTCTCATTTATCTTCTCAAGACGAGTTGTGAAAATTTCCAATTTTTCGTCTAGTTTCTTCTCGACGGCTTCGCTGTGGATTTTCATTTGATTGGCAATCGCTTTCGCTACAGCTTCTTGTATTATTATTTTAAGATCCTTGTTTTGCTCCATTTTGATTCAAGATGTATTTAAAGCATTTGCTGTTGCATAGTATTTCGGCATTAAAGTAATAAGATGAAGTAATAAAATAGCAAAACTAAAACATACTAAAATGAATAAAGCCCCGAAGGGCGAACGCAAAAATAAATAGCATCAGAATCAGAAAGTGAGTTCTGGTTGGTGTTTGCTTGTATTGCTTGTTTATCCTCTCGGTTCTCGATCCTTGGTTCTTCTCTCTTTGAATCTTGGTCTTGTGTCTGAATCGAATTGGAAATACTTACTAACGGAATGTATGTGCCTTCCCAAGAATCTTAAGAAATCGATATTTGTAAGCCCACTCTGATTTGATGAGTGGGATGATTCACAGCGTATCTAGCCTTTTGACGTCATTGAAGATCAAATATGAATGAATTTTACATTGATCTGTGTATCGGACCATGTGACACGCAGTTGTAGCGCTTCGAAAACTTGTTGGAAACCAGGAAGTTGAAAGAGCTTCAAATGTTGATCAGATGTGTTATCATCTTGATGATGTCATCTTGATCTATGACGTTTCTTTGTCGGCCTCGATTTCAAGCAGCCTCTCTTGCGCCAAGACCTCCATAGTAACAAAGAAACGATCGCTGTCGTCATGTCAACAACTTCATCTTCCTTCCTCTGCTGCTGAAGATTTCTTTAGGTATAAAGGAAGGCAGCAGAACTTTATATTGATATTCAAAAGCATAAAGAAATGTTGTGAAAGCACTAAATATGCTGACAGTTTCTTCAAGGGTGAGTTTTATTACAAATTTTCACATTTCCTCCCAGATTCAAACGAGGTCGAGGACAAACGAGAGTTATATTGACCAACAGTTTCCTACAGCTGTACTAGGTAGCTAGGGGTAGTCCCTTAATGACGGTGATGATGAGGTAAATGGACACATGCACTTAAGCAGACTACAATAACAATTTTCTATAAATTGAATTGAATTTTAGTAGCCAAAATGGATAGGGTTGCAATAGGTTACCCTCTTTTTTTTATAAGAACCAGTAAATTTTATTTGAAGCTGGCTGCTCTTAAATATTCCTCTATTTTCAGCCTGAAAGTGGCGGGGATGGCGGGGATGGCTGAGCGTTGAGATCACTCGACCCTCGATCAAAGGGTCCCGGGTTCGAAAACCACCTTCAGACCTGTCACAAAGTATGAGGAGAGAATAAGCCAGCTCTCTGTAATTCCAGGCGAAAAGGCAAAAGGAATCACGAGGTGTGGTCACATCGAGAGGAAGGACCAGGGTCGCACTGCTCGATTAGTCTACCTATTCAGTGGGCCCTTTGTGCTTAGCACATAAACCAATACCTTACGAAGATAGTGAGTGTATTTGCCTATCAACTATCAACAACTATCAACTAGTAGTATTAGTTGCCTACCTACTTTTTTTAGGCCTCTACTCTACAGGGGCACTGCAAGGGAAGAAAAGTACCCCAGCCATAGAGGCCCCCCCCATAATACCCCTTGATAACGGATTCATGCCATCACGGACCTTAAAACAGAATTTTCACGATCTTTTCCATCTAATTAAGCAAGAATATTTTTTTTAACGACCAGAATGCGTCACGCAATCACGCACTTGAAAACTCCTTTTCACAGAATAACGACCTCATTTTCAACAAATCACACTGCATGAAAGATTCTTTGAATACGGATTTCCGAACCGAATATCACGAAATCACGCGCGAAAATATGCCAAATATGGTCATAAAAATCAAATCACCATAAAATCAAATCCCTTTAAATCGCAGTATGTATGACAGATATTCGAATCCACAAGCAACTGATAGGCAAATACGCTTACCATCGTGGTAAGGTGTTGGTTTATGTGCAAAGCACAAAGGGCCTGCTGGATTGGTAGACTAATCGAGCAGTGGGACCCTAATAGATCTTCCTCTTGAAGTGACCACACCTCTTGATTCCTTTTACCTGGAATTGCAGAGACCTGACTTTTCTCTCAACACTTTGTGACAGGTCTGAAGGTGGTTTCAAACCCAAAACATTTTAAACAAGGGCCAAGTGATCTAACCACTTGGCAATCCCCGCCAGTATAATGCATGCATTTCATGAAATTCACCTATCAAGTCAAGCGCTCAAAAATATTCCATTTTACACGTTAGAATATGAAGGAATCACACCCAATGTCAGTGAAAGGCGTTGAAGACAAAATAAGAAATGCTGCACACTTCCGTTGCGCAAGAACTGATGAATATCTGAAAGATTTTGACAGACTAAGAAGTGGATACATAACACGTAAGTGGATGTTATTACTGAAAATAGCCAATAATTGATGCTTGAAAACTAATGATATCTTAATTTGTTATTTGTTCATGGTAGGGGGTTCTCAGCTAAATTATTTGAAGGGGTCATGTTCATAATTGTACCATTGGCTAAACCAGATTTACACAAAATAGCACCCTTGGCTAAACCAATTTGAATATCATCTTTATATTAAGTAATGCGTAGCATTTCCTATTCAAATTCATTCAACGAGATAATGGCAAAACAATCCTGGTATTTTAAGCAATCAATTACTTTGTGGCAAACTCTTGAGCAAAGCTACTCTACATATTTGTGAAACAATCTAACAAGAAAACATCATAATTTAATTTTAGAAACTCAATTCAAAAGATGTCTTGACCAACATTATGGAATTCTGTTGAAGCCAGAGGAAGAAAAGTTGATAATGGAGAAATATGGATCTGATAGACGACAACCTGGCATGTTCAACTACCGAGATTTCTGTGAAACTGTTGATGCAGGTAACCTGAACGTCCGTAAAAGTAAATAAGAGGGGGCTTCCCGGGGTACTGAAAAACCGCCAACCCTGTTTGCTTTCCCGATTCGATCCATTGTCAAATGAGGATAAAGTACAAAATCCGGAAACCCTCACTTTTTACATAAATATACACATGATTTTCCCGTTTCTTATATTTGGGCCCTCCCCATTTATAACATTTTTCATGCTCGAGTTTCAGATATAGAATTTTTGGCTGGTTTGGGGGATGTTTAAGAGGTTTCGCTCATGTCTAAGTGACCAGTCAATGATAAAATGGCTATGTAAGAAGATGCTGGAAATCAATAGCCTAATTGAAGCATATTTTGTATATCATTTCCTTTTTAAGCTTAATTAATGAAGAGTGGTTTATTCTACAGGTTTTGATCCTTCAATCTTGGATAAGCCTCCAACCACTCAAGTCATTGGACCAGCTGCATCGTAAGTATTGTCACACTGCATGCTTTGAGGGTTATTCATGCCAAACATTTTTGAATTGATGTCCACTCTAGTAGAATGGAACGTTATTACATAGGAGACTCTACTGAAGGTGTTAGATCTCAATTCTTGTAATGCATGATAGGAAAACAACCCTTTGCAATGCATACATTAAAACAAACCACTGCAGTTTTGTCTTAAGTAAGGGAGATAGGAAGAATTTCAAACCTGAGGGGGCTCAGCGCCTTATGGGCACTCTTTACATGCTAGAAAGGAACTTTCTGAAAGCGAAAATTGATTTCTCTGTTGAACTTTTTATATCCAAGTTGGTCTATCTCACATTGATATAAACTACTTTTGATGTATTAAACTAAAGGCAATATTTGATTTAAAATGACTTATCAAACGTGTTTATATGTTCGGCGCATTATGTTCTTTTTTCTGGCGTTTAATCCATGAATACTCATTTTAGGATAGAAATGCCTAAGCGGCCTCTCAGTCCTGATGCGGAATCAAAATGCCAGGAAATCTTGCAGAGAATCGCACCACATTATCAATATCACGGCATCAGTGTTAAGACTTGTTATGAAGACTTTGACAGGCATAATATTGGCATCATCACTGAGAGCCAGGTTTGTCAAAGGTTTATTTATATTTTCACAAGTAAAGTGCTAGCCTGCAAAAGACCAGAGGCGTTATTTCCAGCAGGGGTATGGGACGTTCCTTCGAAAGGACAGTGGAGTGAGTGGTTTGGTCAAAACCTCGATGATGTTGTTGACCTCACATGACTGAGCTTGACTTTACAACAACTAGGTTAAGCCACTTGGCCAAGTCCTGAAACACTCGATAATTTTATGCAAATGGCACACCCCCTCCCTTCTTTTGCCCTCATAGAAATGTTGTGCTTGGTTAAGATCCAGTAATATGGCAATTTGACTATGACAATTTGAAGAAGTATATGATGATTTGAATAAGTGTACCGTAAATGAACTTAAAGTGGCAAAATCTAATTTTACTTTCTTATCTATGATTTATTTCTTCAGCTGAACCAAGCATATCCACCCCTTTTTATGATGATATACAAACCCTTGTAAGCGTGTCTTCTGTGGTAAGCAAATAGGTTTGTTAGTGTGTGAACTTTCAAGATTTCAAACATCATTTACTCATACCATTTAAATGTTTAGTTTTTCAGAAGTTTCCCTGGCCCGCCAGATGTGGCTGAAAGTGAAATGCGACTGCTTGCAAGAAAATACAGACACATAACTAAGAATGGCATGTGCAGTTATTTGCTTTTCCATCAAGACATCGTTCAGATTCAACAAAATCTCACCAATGCTAAACAGCCCACAGATCAGATAGACTTTGATCAGCTGGATCTAACTGGAAAAAAGGTATCAGATGTAAAAAATATGACTTTTGTGCTTTTTTAAGAGCATTGGCCTAGTGAAAAATTTTTCTGGGTAATGTTAGCTATTTCAACGGAAGAAAATTTGTCAAGAGGGGGGACCACTGAACCAGGGTAGTTACCAGGCCTGGGGCTATAAGGGGCCCGACAGAAAGTTTTTGCAATGTAAATTTGATTAAGAGATATGAATCTTTTTAATTGAGCTTTTGCCAATAATGTCAGTGTCTAGATAGGAGATGCTGCATTGCATGATAACCCGTCAATAAATGCTGTATTTAGACCTCATCCGGTATATATTTTTGCAGAAAAAGGAAAACGATATTGAAGATGTTTTCAACAAGATCCGGATTGCTGTGCATAAGAATGGGATTAGAACGACCGAGTTCTTCAGAGATCATGATAAATTGAGAAGTGGAGTCATTACTAGAAATCAGGTACGACATCAAATGATGGGGTAGAAATCAGGAACTAAGGAAATTATGATAACTGCTGAAGCTTTGCATCTCATACTCATCAGAGTTGTAAATATATAGAAAGAAGCGTTTTGGTACATGAAGAACACAAGTAAATATTTCAAATTAATCATATTTAGTACCATAGAATATTATAAAGATAATTAACAATAATTGTCTTTATAATATTCTATGGTACTAAATATGATTAATTTGAAATATTTACTTGTCATCAGAGTTTTAAATCAGAACAGTGTTTGCTCGGTACAGAACTATAGATCAAATATAGATGTACAGGACCCGATTGGGTATAAATGCAAATTAGGTTAGAGTAATGGTTCTTGAAATATGAAAACGCCCTTTGGAAATATCGCAAGCGGAGAGAGTTTCTATGTTTTGTTATTGAATTCATTAGAAAAAAACTCACATCCAAAAGTAATTTTGGGGGGGGGGACAATTAGGGCAAATTCTGACCGGTAGATTGAGCCTTGTATGCCACCCCTTGCATGGCTCCTTGCCTGTGTTACCTATTACACGTTAAGTTGCTGTCAGTAATTTAACTACTAACAAACCAATTGAATTCTTTGATTTATTTCTTTGTATTATGCCATTACTTTCACTGTTTCAGTTTGTGTGCGGATTGTCACTTTGTTGCGGAACCCAAGCGAATTTATCAAGGGACGAAATCAACTCCCTGGTGAATTTCTATCAAACTGAAGATGGCAGAGTTAGATACAAGGAGTTTTGTGACAGTATGGAGAATGGTGAGTATTCGGAAATATTTTCTTACTTACATTACTATTATGCAGTTCATCTTTATCAACATTAAATTTCTAAAACTCCTACTGATACATCTAATTTTCCATTTAAGTAAAAATCTAGGCTGGGTAAATTTGCCTATAAAGTGAAATATCATGTCACTATGATTAGTTCAATTCAATTCAATTTTATTCTTAGTATACAACCCTAATACAAGGTTGCAAAATATTGTATACTAAACGATGCTAGGGCCGTTAAATTAAAAATAAAATAAATTAAGTATAACTGTAACAAGAATGCAAAAATAAAGGTTAAAAATATGTAAAAGCCTGTAAACTAGTAACAATGTAAAAATTTTTCCAACCTTTCTTTCCTTTCCTGTGCAGTAAAGTGCAGTCATTTTACTTCTTATCCAAACGAGGTTGCCACTTTGTCGAGTGATTCTACAGGCCTTTTTTCAAGGCTGCAATGGAATTTGGCCTAATTCCTGCATTATAGTATGCAAACTTGTTGCTGGCAGATACCCTGAAAGTCAGAAAGAACACTCAACTAATAGACACCGTCAATGTATCTATGGAATACAAGAAGCATAAAAATGAAAGCTTTATTCATGCAGTGACTATGAAAACAAAATGATTCTAAAGTTGTAGTCGTAGCTTTTTCAGCCCCCTATTTGTCTTACGTAGGAAAGCCAGTCCTTATAATTCCATTGGTCTTTTGATCAAATTGAAATTTGCTCAAAAAACTCAAAACTCAATTTTCAATGAAGCTGCTCTGTTGTTAATTATAATTTGAAATCACTTCACGAAACTATTCCTCGACCTTGTCACCATTTCTCTTTTTTTCGGTAGCGTTCACTGTACCTCATCTGGAGAAGAACCCAACAGCAACAGTTTACAGACCAAAAGTTGGCGAGCTGGCTAAGGTGAGTGTTGTTTGATCCACTCAATAAGGGATCACTCTACCCACCAATTATCGTAGCACAAAATCATTTGAAAGTATGAACAGATTTATGTCAAGATTCTAACAAAGGGGGATGCTGCAATACCTTGTATAGTAGTTACAGTTTGTCGTAGAACTGTCTCCAACCGTTGCATTATCGTTTATGTTTTAGTTTGGAAACTAATTGTAAACAGAAAATGGCTACAGTCATTATTGATTATAATTTACAAAAGTAACTTATTAAAGTCTTCGAATCTTTGCACTCTCTGTTAAATCTAGATTTTTAGTCATAATATTTTTGGTCTTAATTATCATTCAGCTATTTAAGTGTACTTTGCATGCCTCTTCCTGTAATGGAACCTCTTGATTTGAAGTCCATCGAATAACGACTCATGAATTATTCATTCAGGTGCCGAACACATTATCTGCTTCTAATGAAGAGCGAGTCACTGCATTGATCAGCAGACTTCGGGATACCGTGCAGAAGAAACGACTGATGATTTACCCCTACTTCAAAGACTTTGACCGAGTGAGTACCTTAGATAACCAGCACCAGATACATGAATACCACATAGCCAAGGCTATTTTCATACAATCCAAAGTGATTATTGTCCTTTTCTTTTTGCAATTAATGGTTGATTTCATTGCTTCCTGATTCTTAACGTCTACAGCGTTATGTCATGTGCTCTGAAGGCTGAATCACTCCAAGAAAGTGTACGAGATTATTTGGGATCGTCAGGGTTTTTTGAGCTTTTTAGAGATCTTTCGGCATTTTGAAGAATTTTCGAGATGATTGGGCTTTTTGACGATTTTTCCTGAATTTTTCTCAATTTCTCCTGATGAACTCCTTCGGGATCCAGAACATATACTAGCATCGTGAAAATCGATACCTAGACCCATGGTACGCCCCTAGTACTAGTACCCTAAATAAGCATAGGGCCCTCTAGGGATTGATGATGCTTTTTATGACAATGTTTTATGGTGTGGACCGGCCTTCGAGATTATATTAATGGATTTTTTATTTCTTAACAGGGAAAGAGCTACACGAGAAGCATTACGAAAACACAGTTCAGCAGAATGCTGCATATGGTGGGCCTAACTGTATCCCAACCAGAATTAGAGGTATGCTCCGGAATATTTTTTTTGCTTCTAAGAATCTTGGAGTGAAAGTAAGGAAGACGCAAGAGCTATGCTTCAATGTGCACATAACTATAAATTAATCTATAAGTATGTGATCAAGAGTCTCAATGTGCCCTCTTTGTTAAAACCACACTAGCTATGCAGCAACTTGTAAACTCTGGCATACGATGTACGGTAACACAATTTGGTGTTGAAGCAAATCACCTGTCTCTGGAATCAAAATATAGATTTATTGGTAATAATCACGCATCACCTTCTTGCCCTGTGGATAGGTCTCAGGGCTTAGGGAGGGGAATTCTTAACTATGGATACGATTGACCCCATCTATAGGGCCCTTGGTGGTGTAAAGTGTCGATCTTCTACCCTAAGGGATGTTGAATTGTACTTACTTCTTTGTCAGTTATTAACCTGTTAGAGATATTTTTACCGATATTTTGTTTAGCACAAGTCAGGCTTGGCCTTGTTTATAAACCTCCAAAAAGTTAAGCTATTTTCTTTCTTGTTGTATTGCTTAAGAACTGTTTGCCCAAGAGTTTGTCTCTCTTGCAGCTATGATTTGAAGATATCAGTTTTACATAGCCTATACATGTTAGGAATACCCTAGTGATGATTTCTTTCCCCCTGTTGATAGCAAGCAGTTATGTTTAAACTGAATGAAAATGATTATTTGTTTAGCTTTTGGCAATGAAGTTTGATTCTGGAGGTGACGTGTACTACCCAGCATTCATACAGGCAATAGATGCAGGTATTTGTCAGCATAGCAAATCGATAATAATGATGATGATCGTAAATATTTACACAGGCTTGCTTCTTCAACTTATGTAAAGCAGCAGCTATATATCACCGACCTCAAAGCTGGGTTGATAATATTGGAGAACACGGCAACAAATGGTCTAAAATGTTATTTTGGTCCCCTGAAAGAAAGAAGATATTTCCTATTTCTATTACTTATTATTCTGGACGAGACCATAAAGGAATTTGTTAACTTCATTGTGAAGAATGTGAATTATAAAGATTAAAAATCGTTAAATAACTAATTGAGAAAGTGCGTCAAAGGAATATAACTGTGTAATCTTTATGATTCATATTCTTCACAATGAAATTTCCTATTTCGCATATGCTCAAATATTCTCCGAGACTTTCATCCCAACAATGGAGCACTGCCGCCTACTACTTTACTTCCAACTAACTTTCAACTTGTTCAACATGTAGCCAATAGAAGAGACTTTGGGAAAGGGATATGAAGGAGAGGTAGATGTTTTTATGAAATGTGTATAACATAGGAAAATATACATGCGTTTACTACTCGAGTTATTTTCATTTAGAATATGTTGGTACTGCGATGCCAAAACCAGAAATGCAAGTTTCATTTGAAGAAAAGTAAGTTCCTCTCTTGTATTTATTCGTGTGGTATCAGTATTTTTTCTTCATTAAGGCTTTATAGCTATTGATAATCAGAAATTGCTGCACCAAATTTTCTTGTATTATCTTCAATAGGTAATAATTTTAAAAATCCCATGTGCTAAATTACAATTTGGTAGCTGCAGGTCCACATCAGCTGTAAAGGTGCCACAACCCTGACCTGCGTTAAAAAATGAATATGCTTGCAATGTGGGTAACTTCATGTTATAATGCATTATTGACGTCATGTTATAAGCTGCACGAATAGAGCTATGAGTTCATACCTCACAATTCACAGCTCTTTTTAAGCATGCTAAGTGTGTTTCAATAATGGTTTAAGACATGAAGTTACCAAATTGTGACTCAACAAAGTGTTGATGAAGAAATAGTTATTTTGATGGATAAGGTTGATAGATGTGTGCGTATTACACGCAAGACCTGTGTAGGGTGATTTTTCAGCACTTCATAATCAGGTCTATGTATTTTGTATTGAATATTTTGCTACAATCAGTGCAGAGGGGCTCAATACCACTGACCTCTAAACGAAGACTGTATCACGCATCTGTCATTCTAAAATGAAGTGATTTGCGGCCATATTGGAAGGTAATATTCTGACATTCCATCGGGGCGTGCTTTTTCTTTAATTACTGTTGATATGATATCAATAATCAGCACAAGACCAAATAATCGTGCAGCTATTGTTAACAAAGAATTAAGTCAGTATGATTTCTTTGGTAACAATATTGGGAGTTTAAGTGCAAGCCGAAGGAATGACTTCAAATATTTTTGCTCCAAAAATGATCGAATGCTCAGTCAAGTCTTTATTTGAGATTAGTGCTCAATAAACATATCTTTTTCTGTTTTAGGGAAGCTAAGAATGGAATTGATGCTAACGTTACTTCTGCAGAGCCAGTTGATTTGGGTGAAGTGATTGGAAGAATCCGACATCACGTTCTGGTCAACAGATTGAGGGTGAGCTGAACAAGAACTTGATTTCCCAATACTAATCCTAATACTTTCAAAATAACTTCAAGCTATTTACTTCAATTCAATTGTATTTGCTTCGATATCAACCTAAAGAAAAAGTACTCCACACGACCCACGAGATGCTTGTCCAGCTTTGATCTTTTACCTTCATGGAGGGTAAATCATGGTTCCTTCTTTGTCAATTTTTGAATTCCTTCTTTGTCAACTTTGTCAAAAAAAACATATTTTCATATTTTGAAATTGATTTGTGGTAAAACTCAAACATCCTTGGTTCGAGTCCTGCCTGGGGCATTTTATTTTCAAAAATTGATTTCGATAGATTTTCCAAATCCTGCTTCTTCCCAAGTCAACAATTATTTAAAGACTTACTCGAGGATGAGGCTAATAGGTCGTGGGGTCGAGTCCTACCCGGGTCGCTTTGTTTTTCAAATCCTACTTCTTCCCAAGTCAACAATTATTTAAAGACTTACTCGAGGATGAGGCTAATAGGTCGTGGGGTCGAGTCCTACCCGGGTCGCTTTGTTTTTCAAATCCTACTTCTTCCCAAGTCAACAATTATTTAAAGACTTACTCGAGGATGAGGCTAATAGGTCGTGGGGTCGAGTCCTACCCGGGTCGCTTTGTTTTCCAAATCCTACTTCTTCCGAAGTACATCTCAATCTGCAGAGTTACCTGACAATCCCCATAGCCTCATTCCTTTGCCTTTGAAAAAAGGAATGTAAATAGAAGTCTTAAAAGAATCCAACCAGCCATTCATGGGGGTCCATAACTAGAGCGAGAAAATGACACTTGTATTCAGGTTAAGCTTGAGCACGCTCTTAATTTCATGCTGCTACTTGTTTTTCAGACTGAAGAGTTCTTTCAAGACTTCGATCCCTTGCGACATGGCTCGATAAGTGAAAACAGATTCAGAATGGGCCTAAGTGCAATGGGTGCCAATGTTACTGAGACTCAGTTTCAAGCATTGGCTCGTGCGTACGCGGATCCTAAACGATCTGGCAATGTTCTCTGGAATGAATTTTTAGTTGACGTCGAAGTTGGTAGGTATTGGTTATTTTGATTATCTTTGATTGTTGTATTTTGGCATTCTAATTATTCTTGCAAACTCGTATTTTTGTAAAAATGCTCAACCCTTTTACAATTGGGTTATTTCTTTTTGATGTTTGCAATTTTCATGTTGATTCTAATTTTGTAGATTCAGACCTAGTTTCCTTTTTGTGTATTAAAGAAATTCAGTTTTTTGTTACAGTAAACATTTCTTCCTTTAGTTTTCACGAAAAGAGGTTTGGAGAAAACGCCAAAATATGCAGTACCACCTTCTGTCGACTTCTTGATGGAAAAACCCGGAACAGTCAGATGGGAGACTGTGGACATTGGGAAGAAGGACCTCTTGAATTCCGTTTTGTCGAGAATGCAGGAAACGGCTAAGCAAAGAAGAGTCTTAGCTAAGCCTTGTTTTCAAGATTTTGATCGGTTGGTGAAATCTTATTTAATCTCCGTTTCCACTAAATCAAAATGTCTCAGAAAATCTTGGCTGGGATCTCTTCGGCCCAACTTTGGCAATTATAAACGATTGATCTAAGGATACAAGTTTAACTTTAATTTATCGGTTCAGAACTTGAGTGGTGAGTTCTCTAAAGTACTGCGTAGATAAGAAACAAGAAAGGAGACTGGCTCTCTATTATCCGAAGTATCTGTCTTCTGTCTAAGGCAATCATCAGACGGACTACGTATAATGAATTACGATTTGTTAATCATTCAAGTCTGTCTGATGATCGTGTGAGCATGAAGCTTTAAGTAACAGAAAGCCAGTCTCCTTTCTTGTTTCTTATCTACAAACAAATCATATTTAAATTGGTAGGCTGCCATTTCTTATATGTCTGTTTCTCCTATGTGGGCACTTGCTAGAGTAGTAAGCCTATTTCCAACAAATATCAAAAGCCATACACTTGTATTTTCTCCATAGGCACAATAAAGGCTACGTCACAAAGTCCCAATTCTGCCAGTGCCTAACATCACTGTGCCTGAGTGCGAGCAAGGAAGAAATGGACGTGCTGATCGAGAGGTTCTCAGATGACACCGGCTTCAACTACATTGCCTTTCTTGAAGTGCTCCAACCATCAGAGAAAACCGACTACAAGTACACCCAGCGACTGAAGGAGCTCAATCTCGTGAACAAGAAGTCACTGCTGAGCACTGGAAGCACGGACATCAGTGAGATAATGAACAAGATAAAGACCAAGGTCGTTAAAGAGAGGGTCCGGGTGGAAGAGTTCATGAAGGATTACGATAAATTGCGGACCGGTCGTTTGCTGAAAAGTGTCTTCCCACGAGCTATTGATTTGTGTAATTTCAATTTGGTGAAACCTGAGGTCGACGAATTGATGAAATGGTGGGTTTTCACCTTTATGTTATGCTTTTTGGGCTAAACAACAATACAATTACCTCTATAATACACAATATCCCTTATATCCATATAGGCGAGTTTTACTTTGATACATTTCTATCTTATGAATAATTTAAGCCATTAACATCCAAGACAAGCAAACTATATGCAGTAGAATCCCGATAACTCGAGCAGATTTGGCAGTCCCCTTGAGCCTTATTCATGTTATAAAGAGCCTCGATAACTCGAACATTCGATAACTCGAACTATTTTGATCGTCCCTTGCTTGTTCGAGTTATCGGGATTCTACTGTATAAATTATATTCTTTCCTTCACGAAGCTTTTTGTTCACAATCTCAGATTTACACCGAAGAATGTTCCTACCTGAACGAAAAGCTTCTTCGTGAATTAAAGAATGTGCTTCGTGTATTTTTTGGTTGTTTTTCATGCATTTTCATGGAAACCATTTTTAGGGAGTCTGATGCTTGTGTTTATTGGAACGAAGTTTTCTTCCAAATATCCACAGATCTTCTATCGGTGTTCCGAGCAATTCTATCAAGCAATGTATATGACCTGATTTCTTTGCTTGGTTTGATTTGATATTCATATGATTGTTGCAGGTACGAGACTCCGAATCATCCTGAATATGTTGATTATACGAGATTTTGTGATGACGTTGAAAGTGCATTTACTGTGAAAGGTATGCTGAATTATGTATTTGATGCTTTAGATTCATATATTTTCAATTTTGCTACAACAATTATGATAAACTAAACATATAAATAGCTAAACAACAATGAGATACAGAAAACTGATACATCAGGGAATTCATAATGCTAGTAAAATAGATAAACTGTATGGAGGGAATCACTTTAAAGAGGAGCTCTTTCAGTATAGTCAGGGTAATCGTAGAGAGAGCATCCCCTGTTGATGGTATTTCAAAAAAAATTCATGCCTTACTATTTCTTGCTTGTTAGGAAGATGGATAACAAAACCTATAAGGCTACATCCATACTGCACATGCTTTTGCTAGCTCGCGCATTTACTTGTGAAAAACTGTTTTCAAAAGCTGTTTCCCCTAATCAATGTTTACTTGAGAAGAAGCAGGATTTGGAAAATCAATCGATATCCATTTCTAAAAATGGAAGGAACACGATAGGTATCGAACCAACGATCTCTGAGCCTCATCATGATGAGTAGCTAAGTCCTCAAATAAATGTTAATTACATTTGCAACCTAGTCCGTTCCACTATTTTTATGTCTCTTCGACGTTTGAACATTTTTAGCCAGTTTAATTGTAATGTAAAGAGACTATTCGAGACAAAATTACACTTGGTTTGTTCTATGGTGAATCAGCTCATTTGGAATCCTTTCTGACTTTGTAACGATATCTGATATTGATTTTATATTTCAGGTCTAGAGAAGAATCCCCTGTATGAGGTGACACAGTTCCACCCGGCCTCAGACAGCGAGAATAACAAACTGGATGAGAATGCAGAAACAATGCTGGAAACCGTCATGCAGAGGTTGGCCGAGCGGGTCAGGTTACGCAGGATTCAGGTATGTTTATGCGATCATTGTGTTGATTCTGTTTCTGGTAGAAATCTGTTTTCAAAATCGGACATGATAGTCACCACTTATCATGACAAGCCTTCGATATTTAGTAGGGCAACATAAATACATTTGGTCTTATCAAGGCTGTTTATGACACAATATTTGACATGATAGTCACCACTTATCATGACAAGCCTTTGATATTTAGTAGGGCAACATAAATACATTTGGTCTTATCAAGATTGTTTCTGACACAATATTTGACATGATAGTCACCACTTATCATGACAAGCCTTTAATATCTAGTAGGGCAACATAAATACATTTGGTCTTATCAAGGTTGTTTCTGACACAATATTTGACATGAAAGTCACCACTTATCATGACAAGCCTTTAATATCTAGTAGGGCAACATAAATACATTTGGTCTTATCAAGATTGTTTCTGACACAATATTTGACATGATAGTCACCACTTATCATGACAAGCCTTTGATATTTAGTAGGGCAACATAAATACATTTGGTCTTATCAAGATTGTTTCTGACACAATATTTGACATGATAGTCACCACTTATCATGACAAGCCTTTGATATTTAGTAGGGCAACATAAATACATTTGGTCTTATCAAGATTGTTTCTGACACAATATTTGACATGATAGTCACCACTTATCATGACAAGCCTTTGATATTTAGTAGGGCAACATAAATACATTTGGTCTTATCAAGATTGTTTCTGACACAATATTTGACATGATAGTCACCACTTATCATGACAAGCCTTTGATATTTAGTAGGGCAACATAAATACATTTGGTCTTATCAAGATTGTTTCTGACACAATATTTGACATGATAGTCACCACTTATCATGACAAGCCTTTAATATCTAGTAGGGCAACATGAATACATTTGGTCTTATCAAGGTTGTTTATGACACAATATTTGACATGAAAGTCACCACTTATCATGACAAGCCTTTGATATTTAGTAGGGCAACGTTTCGGGATTGATCAGAAATGATCGAAGGCTTGTCATCATAAGTGGTGACTATCATGTCCAATATTGAGTCAGAAACAACCTTGATAAGAACAAATGTATTCATTCAAGGTAGCAATCTGTTTTCAAATTCGGGCAGGCTCTTTCAGTTTAGCAGAACACGCTCTAAGACTGTTGCTATGAATGTTCTGTATAGAGGGTTAGAAAGGGGTGAATCGGAAACTGAGATTTACCTTTTTATTAACTGGCGAAATGGGATCAGACTTCTTGGGATCGGGATTTGGGAATGAATACATTAGGATTGGTATTTTCAAACACATCAATAATGAAAATTCCTCTATTTTCTTCATTCGGCTTGGGATTTTGATTATCTCAGTGCTGAAACTTGGGAACAGTACCCCCCAGGACCCCATAAATAATCTGTTTGTAACAGTTATTTTCCTCGTCAAACTCGTGGTTTCTTTAAATAATATCATGTTCTAACCGTAACTAATTTGAATCATCTAAAGTACTAACTAGGACCAAGTCGGAGATGAACAACATTTTCTATGTGAATGCCCAGCACATGTTACTAAAAGTTGCCCTATACAATAATAATATGATTGAAATCAACACAGCCAGGTGAACTGAACTCATCTTTGAAAAACGTCTTCAAAGCGAAAATCCCCGTGTCTTCAAAGGTATCTGTGCCTATCAGCAACACACTAGATCTGGATAACAATTGAAATCCCACACCTACAATCCACGCCAAAAGTAATCTCTGATTCTCCCTTTAAACAATGTTGTTTACAAAAGGAACTTTATGAGACTACACCAAACACTAGGTAAATGCTATTGTGCTAGTTTTTGCAATCAGGAACAATTTTGTAAAGGGGGTAGGGGAGGGGGACAAAATGTAGAAAACCTTAAAAATTATTCCAGTGTTCCAAGACTTTTGGCGGGGATTGTAGGTATCCTAAATCTAAATATCTACAATGAAGTTTAGTTTGGTTTACGTATTTGTAGTAGAAGTAATTAGTTGTTTATGTTTATTTCTAAATTTGCAGCCAGACCTTGTAAAATAGGTAGTGCATTTGCTTATGAAAAAAGTGAAGATAGATTGATAATCGAATAGGACTGAAACAATGATTTTCTCTCCCCAGATATTCCCACTCTTCGAAGACTACGATAGAGTTCACAATGGCTCTGTTTCCAGATCGCAGTTTCGTCGCGTTTTGAGCGAGCTTGAGCTCGGGTCCCTCGTCAGTGCCCGCGAATTTCAAGTCATATACAAAAAGTTCGACATCCTTATTGGTGGCAAGCATGACTTTAACTACATCGCATTTTGTGACGTAATAAACGATTATGCACATTTTGAGTATGGCAAGCCTTAAAGATGTAAGAGTTGTTTTGCATAAAACTTGTATATTAATTTGCCGTCAATTAATCTAATTCTTTCTTCTTGTAAAATAAAAGTTTTGTTTGTAAAATGACTTGTAGTCTTTTTGAAAGTGTGTCTGTGTTGTTAGGGCATAAAGTCTTATTTTGGGACAAAATAGATTACTATTATCAGTACTGTACCTTGCATCTATTCCTTATATGCTGGTGTGTAAATAAAAAAGGGGAAAGTTTGGTAAAGGCATTATATTAAACCCCTGGTCTTTGATCAAAGTTGGCACAAAATAAATCGTCCCAAATAGGCTTTTTTACTCAAGGATGTTCATTGAAAAATATTAAGCTAGAATGGGCTCAGGGCATTTCTAATTCCAATTCCAATTGGCTTACGACCCAAAAAGCGAGCAATATAGGGCTTTAATGTAAAAAAAATCGATTTCTTTCCTTTTCCTTCGAAAGAGCTAGTTTTTTTCTAGGAGGAAATCTCCCACTAAGGTGTAAGCAGCATTAAGGATCGAGTCCGTTTTCATCATTTTCAGGTAAAATTGGTTCGTGTAAAAAATAAAAATATTTTCAAAAACGTTTATTTCTTGCCAATTTTCACCACAAACCATGGTATGCATACGGATTCATGGATTTTATAGAATTAATACAAATTTAGACGGAATTTACTAGGGGTCTATAGAGTTTACAGCATCCACATATTTTATGGAATGTATGGAATGTTCAGTGCTTTCTCCCTCATATTCTCTTCTCACTATCTGAAAGAAAAATTTCCTTAGGCTTTCCTTCCATTACTTCAATTTCCTTATTCTATCCCTCAAATGTTCTGTTTTATTCTTTTTGTGATATATTTTTTAAAAAATTTCGTATATAAACTTTGATTACTTTGTAAAAGCGTGACAAGACATGTTGCCGTAATTTTGTGCTCCAATACCCAGTTGAATATGAGAATATGGTAGGCCAAAGATAGGTAAAAGGCATTACTGTTAACTCTTCGTTATTGATCAAAGTTGGCCCAAAATAAATGGTCACAAATAGGCTTTTTTTACTCAGGACTGCTCATGGAGCAGAATCAAGCTATGATAGGCTCAGAAAAAGTCAAATTCTAATTGGCCTTAGAGCCAGTAAAGGAGCCATAAGGTGCTTTGATGTAAACTAATTTTGATTTCTTTCTTTTTCCTTCAAAAAGCCAATTTTTTCTAAGAGGAAATTTCCCTTTTAATGTAAGCACCATTAATAATCGAGTCCGTTTTCATCATTTTCAGGTAAAATTGGTTCTTGTAAAAATGAAAATATTTTCCAAAACGTTTATTTCTTGCCAATTTTTACCACAAACCATGGTTCTTATACGGATTTATGGATTTTATGGAATTTCAACGAATTTAAACGGAATTTGCTGGGGATTTAAGGGGTTTACAGCATGTTCAGAGTTTAAGGAATGTATGGAATGTGCAGTGCTTTCTCCCTCAAAGTTTTCTCTAGATGAAAAGGAAAATTACCTTAGGCTTTCCTTACTTTTATTCAATTTCCTAATTGTATCCCTCAATTTTACTTCTATGCTTTTCCTGATATGCTTCCAAGAAAATCCGTATGAAAACGTGGATAACTTGAGAAGTTCCTGCCAAGTGATATGGCTATATTTTGTGTTCCACTATTCAATTGAATATAAGAATGAAATGGGCCAAGAAATCTTCAAAAGCATTATGGTAAACTCCTTGTTTTTGATCAAAGTTGGCATAAAGTAAACGGTCCCAAATATAATTCTTTTTACCAAAGACTGTTCATGGATTCATTCAAATCTTTAATAGGCTCAGAAAATTTGAAATTCTGATTCCGAATCTCCAATTTTAATGGGCCTTAGACAAAGTAGGAGGGCTATATATCAATTTCAGAGTAAACAAGGTTTGTTCCTCTCTTTTTCCCTCGAAAAAGCTAGTTTTCTTCTAGGAGGAAATATACATCTGAGTGGAAGCACTTGTTTTAACCAAGTCGATTTTGAGCATTTTCAGGTAAAATTGGTTGGTGTAAAAATTAAAAATATTCTGAAAAACGTTTATTTCTCACTGATTTTTGCCACAAACCATGGTTCTTATACGGATTTATGGATTTTATGGAATTTCAACAAATTTAAACGGAATTTGCTGGGGATTTAAGGGGTTTTTAGCATTTTCATAGTTTATGGAATGTAAGGAATGTGCAGTGCTTTCACCCTCAAAATGTTTTCACCCTGATCAGGAAAATTACCTTAGGCTTTCCTTACTTTTATTCAATTTCCTAATTGTATCCCTCAATTTTACTTCTATGCTTTTCCTGATATGTTTCCAAGAAAATCCGTATGAAAACGTGGATAACTTGAGAAGTTCCTGCCAAGTGATATGGCTATATTTTGTGTTCCACTATTCAATTGAATATAAGAATGAAATGGGCCAAGAAATCTTCAAAGGCATTATGGTAAACTCCTTGTTTTTGATCAAAGTTGGCCTTGATAAACGGTCCCAAATAGAATTCTTTTTACCAAAGACTGTTCATGGATTCATTCAAATCTTTAATAGGCTCAGAAAATTTGAAATTCTGATTCCGAATCTCCAATTTTAATGGGCCTTAGACAAAGTAGGAGGGCTATATATCAATTTCAGAGTAAACAAGGTTTGTTCCTCTCTTTTTCCCTCGAAAAAGCTAGTTTTCTTCTAGGAGGAAATATACATCTGAGTGGAAGCACTTGTTTTAACCAAGTCGATTTTGAGCATTTTCAGGTAAAATTGGTTGGTGTAAAAATTAAAAATATTCTGAAAAACGTTTATTTCTTACTGATTTTTGCCACAAACCATAGTTCTTATACGGATTTATGGATTTTATGGAATTTCAACGAATTTAAACGGAATTTGCTGGGGATTTAAGGGGTTTTTAGCATGTTCAGAGTTTAAGGAATGTATGGAATGTGCAGTGCTTTCACCCTCAAAGTTTTCTCTGCATGAAAAGGAAAATTACCTTAGGCTTTCCTTACTTTCATTCAATTTCCTAATTGTATCCCTCAATTTTACTTCTATACTTTTCCTGATATGTTTCCAAGAAACTCTGTATGAAAACGTGGATAACTTGAGAAGTTCCTGCCAAGTGATATGGCTATATTTTGTGTTCCACTATTCAATTAAATATAAGAATGAAATGGGCCAAGAAATCTTCAAAAGCATTATGGTAAACTCCTTGTTTTTGATCAAAGTTGGCCTTGATAAACGGTCCCAAATAGAATTCTTTTTACCAAAGACTGTTCATGGATTCATTCAAATCTTTAATAGGCTCAGAAAATTTGAAATTCTAATTCTGAATCTCCAATTTTAATGGGCCTTAGACAAAGTAGGAGGGCTATATATCAATTTCAGAGTAAACAAGGTTTGTTCCTCTCTTTTCCCTTCGAAAAAGCTAGTTTTCTTCTAGGAGGAAATATACATCTGAGTGGAAGCACTTATTTTAGCCAAGTCGATTTTGAGCATTTTCAGGTAAAATTGGTTGGTGTAAAAATTAAGAATATTCTGAAAAACGTTTATTTCTCACTGATTTTTGCCACAAACCATGGTTCTTATACGGATTTATGGATTTTATGGAATTTCAACAAATTTAAACGGAATTTGCTGGGGATTTAAGGGGTTTTTAGCATTTTCATAGTTTATGGAATGTAAGGAATGTGCAGTGCTTTCACCCTCAAAATGTTTTCACCCTGATCAGGAAAAATTTCCTTAGGCTTTCCTTTCTTTTCTTTAATTACCTTAATATATTTTTAAATTTCCTGTTATATTCTTTTCGTGATATTTTTTCAAGATACTCCGTGTAAAACTTGAATTACTTTACAAGTTCGTGCCAAGGCCTGTAGCCATAATTCTGTGCTCCGATTCCCAGTTGAATTTAGAAATAAAATAGGCCAAAAATTGATAAAGGGCATAATGGGGAACCCCTCGTATTTGATCAAAGTTTGCCCAAAATGAATGGTCCCAAATAGGCTATTGATCCACTAAGGACTGTTAAGAGGGCTTTACTGTGCTATAATAGGCTTAGAAAATGAAAAAAATCACCAAAAGATTTTCCTTCAAAATCAGTCGAAAATTGAAAGAAACCTTAATGCTCATGCCTTATTGTCAAAATAGACCCAAAAGAAATTGTTCTAAATAGGCTTCTAATCCAGTCAGAATTGTTTGAGGAGCAGCTATAGTAGCCTTGTAATATGCATAAAATCACCAAAACGGTTGTCCTTCAAAATCAGGTAAGAATTAGGAAAAAACCCTGATGCCGTTGCCGTTTGGTCAAAAGTCACCATGAATAAATGGTTTCAAATAGGCTATCAATTCAAGAGGCCATACTGCGCTATAATAGCCTTAGAAAGCGAAAAAGATCACCATAAATGTTCCTTAAAAATAAGTCAAAAATTTGGAAAACCCCTGATGGATAGCCCATGGTTACAAGATTAACCAAAAATAAATGGCTCTTTATAGGCTTTTAAGGTAAACAACATTCTGCAACTTATCGTGATACAAGATGCAGAAATATAGGAAATTCAGAACACTGGCGGTATAGCAACTCGTAAACTTGGGCATACGATGCAAGATTAGACATAGTTGGTGTTCAAGAACCAAAAGAATTTAGAGGTTGCCACACAAGTAATTAGCAAGATATAAGTTATAGGATCAAGAGACCCAATGTTCCCTTCTAGCTATTACCACACCTTCAGTGCAGTAACTCCTAAACTTGAGTATACGATTTAGCGTTAACACTGTTGGTTTTCAAGATCCAAAGATTTCTCAAATTGCAATGAGCGTGTTGCTCTTGTAGCATTTTGAGCACTCTTTCATTCTTGAACCGCCACAATGTCTAACCGTGCATCGTATGCCTAGGTTTACGAGTTGCTGCACAGCCATTGTAATTATGATCAGGAGGATAAATTGGGACTCTTGATCACATACTTTTATTTTGATCGTTCTTTTTGTAACTTCTTGAGCTCTCGTTGTCTATCTTGAGCAGATATGAGCCAAATTCTATAATTTTACTTTCTGCTCATTGTTCAAACAAAAAGTTTAAAGGGGAATATGTCTTACGATACACAAAGAGTGCTGACAAAGAAGACAAGCCTGTGATCTAGAAACCTAATGTACCCACCCTGTTATCACTACACTACTGGCTGTGCAGCAACTCGTGATATTAGGCAATGGATGAATAATCACACTTTGGTTTTTTCAATTAGCAACTCGACTTCGGGTGCAAACCTAAAATAGCAGACTAGCTACCCATCCCTACCTAAGGCTGTTTATTTGCAGGTTATACCGGAAAAATGAAGCTAGTGAAGAAATCTTAGAAAGTCATAGTCTTCATCTAATAATTTTTGCAGGTAAAGATTCCCTAAATCCAGGTATTGTTGCTAAAGAAAAAAGGGTGCACATGAGTGGTGTTCAAAAATTAAATATTGCTCAAATTACTACAAAAGCAACTAGTAAAAGGTGAAATGGTAGAGTATGTCTCAAAATACCCAAAGAGTGTTCAAGAAGTTGCAAAAACGACAAGTGAAATAGCAAAATATAAGTATGTGATCAAGAGACTTAATGTGCTCTCCCGGCTATCCTCACACCGGCTGTGTAGTAAGTCGTAAACTTGAGCAGGTGATATACGGTGCTTGTTGTTCTCATGACTTCTTGACCACTCTTTGTGTATTTTGAGCCAAATTCTTCCATTTTACTTTCTGCTAGTTGCTCTCCTAGTAGTTTGAGCACTCTTTGGTTCTTCAACGCCAACAATGTGTAACTGTACATCGTTTTCCCAAGTTTACGAGTTGCTGCTAAACCAATGCAGTGATAACCAGGAGGTCACACTGGGCCTCATGATCATATACGTAGATTTAGCTTGTTGTTCTTGAAACTTCTTGGGATAGATACTCTTACTGCATTTAGAGCCGTATTCTACCATTCATTGATTACCAATGTAGTATGGTAGTATAGTAGTATGGTGTGGCTATATAAAACACTTATGGAATGTTCATAATACCAGCTTTAAAATGCTGTCAGACTTCATACTTTTCAAGTGCACCGGGAGATGTCTAAACTGTATTAACTAAACTTTAACTATGGAATTGAATCACACATTTTTCAAGGGCCTAAAATTTTAAATGCACTTCCTGATGAAATACAAACAGCTCACAACATTAAAGATCTTATCAAAATTTGGTTTCTTGAGAACAAATGTTCCTGCACATTTTGTAGTAGATGACTTATCTGATGCAATCTTCAAAGTTGCTTAATGTTAGTCTAAATTAGTGAAATTGCACTTTTGCTGAAACTAACAATAAATAACATACAATACAATGTATATCATATCCGAAGAAATCATTTCGTACCAGTTTCACCAAACTCAAATAATCTTCAGCAATTCCTTTTCATGTGATTGATTAATTAGAACCAATAGAATTTTTTTCGTACATATCCACTAAATCGAGATCATTTACGTGAAGGAAAATGACCTGAGTAGGAATCAAACCCAAGCCCTCTGGGTTGGCACCTCGAACTCTCTATTAGGTGAAGACTATCAAATCCTAGAGCCACATAATTCACTAAAGTTGCACCACCACCACCAAATGCAGAAATTAACTAATCTAGGCTCTTTAACAACTGCATACAGCATTGGACTTGTCGAAGGTCGACAACGTTCCCACATCTGCGTCGTCGTTGTTAGCAATTCCTCGAACGAGTAAGATGTCTAGTTGGTAAGTATTTTCATTTCCCTTTATTGTTTGTTTTGCTTCAAGAACTATTTTAGTTTGTAGATAAACTAATACGGGCTTTTAAACAACTGCATAGGACGTGCCGAAGGACGATGACTTTCCACATCAGCAAGACGGCCATTGCAGCCAACTGGATATAGTTCAGTGACTTGAGAAGAAATGGGCGTCAGAAAATCAGTCGAGAACCTTTGTGTGAATGCCAATTTGGTACCTGTAACGAAAACCAATAATAAATCAAGCTACAGTTTTTGATTTCCAGGACTACATAGGGAAAAGCCACACGAAATTAGGCCCTAACATAAGCTAGGCTTTTACTTCTTATACTCAATGCTCACTCACTTCAAATATCCTTAGTGAAGATGCAGAGAGCTATAATAGATTAAACAAATGGCTATCACCAACCTCGTCCCCGGGATATTTGACTCGAAGTGAAGATAGATGGCTCTGGGATCGAGGTTAGGCCAAACGTATCGAGAATTCGGCAAACATTTTACATAAATTTGACGTCATCAATGGATTTCAGCGCAGTTGCAAATCTTTGAAGACGCAAGAAGTTGCATTTGATAAATTACGCGAATTAACGAAGAAGGAACAAATCGGAAAGAAGATCCTTTCAAAGAAATGGGTAACTCAAATTCTAGGCAGAGCAAAAGAGGTGAGCTCTAATGGATGCAAAGATTCTGTTAGATTGTGTGGTTATTTCATCATCATTAAAGACATAAGGAACATTTTCACAGTAATACTAGTGTTTAGTTGGTTTTCAAACAAAAGCGCTATTGTTACTAGAACAATTAACTACGGCAGCGTTTACAAGGGACCTTTTGGAACCGTTTCGTACGGAACCAAGTAGAACTGCTTAAGGTTTCAAATAGGATCGAATTCGTAAGTGGACCAATTTTGGTACGGCTAGCAGTTGCATTTGGAACGGTTCCAGTCGGTCCCGTGTAAACGTAGGCCTAAAGGTGCCTGTTTGCGTACGGTTCTAAATCGAGCCGAACCCATGTAAACGCGGCCTAAGGTAATTTATGTGAAAAGAAATGAACAGAGTTGGACTCGAACCAAAGAACTCCAGATCAGTTGAACCAGTGCGAGGTTTATTGATGGGATTTTCTGAAAAAGTTTCGCATCATTTTGCAACACATAATACGTAACCATGAACTAACAAGTACCTCCTTGGTTCTTGTGTCCCTGACCTAGATTGACTGGGAATTTTAAGGGGGGGGCAAGGGGGCATGATCCTGGGCCCTATGCTTCATTTAGGAAGAAAATTGAAAATTCCTTACAGAAAACTTCATCAGCAAAATAAAGTGCCCAACAAGCTATTTTGCGCACAGGCCCCGCAGTCTCCAAAGTCTCTACTATCTATACTCTAAAGAAACGATTTTTGTGTATTTACAGAGAAAGAGAAAATGAGAACAGAAATACAAGATCTTTCGTACATGGTGAACACCCTACAAAATGATATTCTTCGTTACAAGAACCAAGAATCGGACAAAGAAAGAGAGAAGAACAAAAATGAGAAAAACCTCATAAGAGAAACGAATAATTCCAGCAGAATGTTGCATGCAATGAATGATACGTTTACAAGAGCAATCAACAATATTGAAGGCAACCTGAGGGATCTTCTATCGAGATTTGGCGAGATAAGTATCGCATTTGAAGGCAACAAGAGAGAGGTTTTATTGCATATTCGAGAGCAGGTTTGGATGACTTCTATAACTTACAAAAATTATGCTTCCCAAAATCTTCCAAATAAGAATCTGTTAGATAAATGGCGTACGCCAAAAATGCATCATCTTTGACGGGCTCTATCGAATCCTGCATTAAGGAGGGTCATATAGCGTGGGGTCATATTCCCCTGTTCCCCTGTTACCTTTTAGAAATTGCAAATGTTCCCTCATTGTTTCAAGAAGAAATGTTGATGTTTTATGTTACCAGATATAATGTACAAAAAGCATTGATTCAAAGTTCTAGCAATCTTATTGTAAATTGAAAGTAATTCAATTTTCTCGATAGGGCACTTCTCTACCCCTGCTGCCCCTGTGCCTCTGGCGCCCTTGAGTACCCTTGCATTGAAATACTTATTAACTGGAGCATGGATATGACATTTGAGAAGAAGATTGAGAAAATCAATCGAGATGATTTGTGAGAATGAAAATGACCCGAGAAGGACTCGAACCCACGACCTCTAGATTCTTACTCTGGTGCGCTACCTAGTGGTTAATATAATATTTTGTATGTTTATTGCATCATATAATATATTACATTGCTAACATAATATTTTAGAACACCAAAAGCAAGGAACTCTTCCGACGTCTCCAGCTGCTACAAGACTCTCAAGTATGCCAGGAAGATTTGGCGGATATCAACTCTAAACTGGAGAATCTTGAGAAGTCATTAGAGGCTGATAAGACTACGCTGAAGCCTTGCATCTCTGACATTATGAAAGAGGTATCCATCAAGTGGGCGAAGAGTATCAAGAGCATCGCTAGGAAATGCAACGGAGCGCATTCATCCGTCGTGGAACTCGTCACGCTCAGCCTTGCACATGAGGTTAGTCAAATCAAAGTTGAAAGTTAGAAGGGTACGAAGTTGCAGTCTAGACCCAATTTCCCGAAAAAAAATCTTGCTGATCTCGAGTCAGTAGTTTTAAGTTGTTCCTTTTGGCATCAAAGTCCCTAAAAAAAAAATGAAAAAAGGCAATATACCGTATTAATGGCGTCAAATCAGGTAAGTTAAATGCCTAAAGAGGTGTTTTTCCCGGGCGCTGCAGCTTTCTAGAACCGCCACTGTGCCGTAACTGATACACCGATACTAACTGATACTAACCGATACTAACTGATACACCGATACTAACTGATACTAACTGATACTAACTGATACACCGACAACAACTGTGTCCTAAGTGATAGCTTCAGATAAATATTTCAATCCCATGTCTTGATGATTTGCAGAGCCAATATCTGAATCTCGATAGAAAAAAGTACAATAATGCCGAGGGGCAACCGATACACCGATACTAACTGATACTAACTGATACTAACTGATACACCACCAACAACTGTTTCCCAAGTGATAGCTTCAAATAACTATTTAAATCCCATGTCTTGATGATTTGCAGAGGCAATATCCGAATCTCGATAGGAAAAAGTTCTATAATTCGAACTGTGTCTCGGAAAAAAACCCAATTGTAACCCTCCAGTATAGATTTGATAGAGAACGAATGGTTTTAACACTTTTGGCTAGATAGAACACCGGCTTTAAAAATTATTTCAAACAATTTTAATGATGATTTCGTGTTTTTCAGCGAGACATGCTTGGCATAAAAAAGAGACTCGGCCAGCTCGAGGAAATAACAGGCACACGCAGCGCAGAAGAAAACTCGGCTGATTCACTGCCGAGAATCCAAAAACGCATTCCACTGCAGCCGGAAGATCTGTACGTAAGAAGATTGTATTCTTCCACAAGTGATGTTGACATGGACAAACCGTTCAGTCCTGTGGAAATCACTTCCAAAATGAAAAGGGTGAACGATGAGATGTCGACAAGATCGCAGGCAGAGGAAATTTCCTCATAAGAAGAACTTCTTCTTTATTATGATTGTAAGAATGTAGACTAAAAATAAGTAACCGAATTAATAATCCATCTAAACATTCCTGATACTGTAGACATGCCTCATAATATAAATATACCTGGTAATGTGGACATACTTGATGATGTAAATTGTTAATAATGTGAATATCCATGACAAACCTGACACCATATACCTGGTATTTATTGTATAGATAATTGCATACATTCCTGCTAGAATGTTTTAATGGTGTTACAGAAGAATCTCATATGGAGTGAATGTTTCAAGACAGATTAAAGGGAGTAGAAATCTCGCTTTCCGCGCTAATTGAACACCCTTGAAAAATCATTATTTTGTGAGATGATTTTAACAGGAAGCCTGTATTGATATTGGTGATGATAATCAGAGGTATACAGATAACGCGTAGAAATCAGGAATGAAGAAGAACATCTTGTGCAGGATCTGCGTCTGTCAACACCGCGGGAATGATTCACATGCATGCTGCCGAGGGACACCACATCTTCCCAACGTTCTCCCAGTAAAATCGTTGTATAGGATGCTAAGCCATTTCAAGGCCTCAGAGGTGATGAAAACTAACAACCCATTCGAGCCTGTTGGCTTTTTTCGTCACGTAGACCGCAGCTGACAGTTTAAAGGGCTAGACTAGCTTAACACGTACTAGGTACAGGGTTTAGGACGGGGAAACCTTACAGTTGAACTTTGCAGATGATTTTAAGATCAACAGATAACTTATACGAAACAAATTGCTAACCATTAGATAAAAGACTCCATACTTTCGGCTATCATAGATTTTCTGGGCTGTAGAGCTTTCCCTTTTCAAAAGTGTACGGGAACTCTCGCTGGCGTACGAGAAAATTCCCGCACCAACTACTAGAGACTTGAAGTCGGTTTGCTGCTAATCTAAATAGAGTTGAACATTCATTTAACCTATCAAAATAAAGGAGGGTCAATTAATAATTGAGGAATGAATTCCAAGCTTGTTTGAAGAATTGTTCAGAAGTAGTAGCCAGTAAAACCTTAACTGTACGGTTTCTCCCACATAGACCCGTGCCCTAGCAGTAGTAGCAGAGCAGAGGCAGGCAACAAAAATATGTTATGCGTTAGTGTCATCTGACCGTCCGTTGAACAAATTCTATTTAAAAAACAAACTTGCTTACCAACTGCCTAACAGTGATTGTGAGTTCTTTCTACGAATTGACATCACTTCCAGCTGTAAATCAATTTTTACCAAAAGACATCGGCTCACCATCAGGGTTTTTTCCAATTTTTGGCTGATTTTGAAGGAACATTTTTTTGGTGATCTTATGCGTTTTCTAAAACTCTACAATTCATTACAGCCCCCTGAACAGTCCTAAGTGGATTAAAAGCCTGTTTGGAACCCCCTTTTTGGGGCTAATTTAAACCAAAAACCAATGGGCTCACCATTAGGGTTTTTTCCAATTTTTGGCTGATTTTGAAGGATATTTTTTTGGTGATCTTATGCGTTTTCTAAAACTGTCACAGTTTATTATAGCCCCTTGAACAGTCCTAAGTGGATAAAAGCCTGTTTAGAACCCCTTTTTGGGCCAATTTAAACCAAAAACCGTAGGTTAACCATCAGTCTTTTTTCTAATTTTTGCTGATTTTGAAGGATATTTTTTTGATTATTCTATGCGGTTTCTAAAACTACTATAGTGCATCATAGCCCCCAGAACAGTTCTCAGTGGATTAAAAGCCTATTTGGAACTACTTATTTTGGACCAATTTTGACCAAAAATGGGCTAACCATCAGCGTGTTTTACAATTTTTGGCTGATTTTGAAGGAAGATGTTTTTGTGATTCTTTTCGTTTTCTAAGGCTATTGTAGCCGAATGTTGCTCCCTAAACAGTTCTAATTAGAGTAAATAAGCTTTACAGTAGTTACAAATTGTAAATAGCTAACTTTCGAATAAATTCATAATGATAGCGATAATACAAATTAGGGTCGACGAAGAATTTACTGAGTATAGCGTTTATTCTCAACTAATTTAAAAATGTAACGTTAATCGAGCAGAATTTGATTTGATATGGGTACAGGATTTATTGAGAATTTCAAACAGGGGGGGGGGGGGTAATGCTTTAAGGTACCCTGGGTACCAAAGCCTAATAAAGAAAGGGGCAAAACGAGAGGGAAGGCTCCTTCCTGGAGGCTCTGGCGCCATAGCTACGCTTCAGAAGCACTTTTTCATTAAGCTTAGAGGGAACTTTCTGAAAGTAAAAAGGCCACTCAATTGTCTTTTGTAATGCCTTAGGAATAAATGATTCTCTTCCTAGTTCTTGAATTAGCATGGTGAAAGCAGGCCTATAGACCCTTAAATGCTGTAATTAGATACGACACAGATGAATGAAATTAATCTTTAAAGCGGATTCTCGGAGCCCTCTTAAGCTGTTACTCGCCTTCTTGTTGCCCTGCGCTCTCTGCTTTGCTGACGTCAGTCAGTCGAAAGCCATGACTTAGTTGTTTGCGGAAAGCCCTGTTGCTAAAGTTGTATGGAAGTTGACCCAAAACGCCTCGTGCTTCTTTCCTCGCGTTTCCTGGCTACGTCGAAGCTCCTGAAGGTATGCGGTTGAGTTAATGATATTTCAAACACTGTGCTATTAGCAGATATGAAAGAATAATGTCGCCCTCGAAAATTGGTTTCTTTCTTTGCCTTTCTTTGTCTCGACCTGACCTGAGTTTTTGAGGTCGAGAGTGGCACACGTGCGTCTTTGTGATTGAGCCTTGTAACTTCGTTTGGTAATTCAGAAGCAAAAGGAAACAATAGCTAGTTACCAGAAAGCAGAAATGAGACTCTTCACAGGAAAATAATGATATAGAAAATATCTTGTGAATACGATCAACCTTATTGGCCATTCACAAAAGCCCTGTCTAGCCCAGACTCGCTTATTCGTTGCGTGATGAGCTGATTCCTTGCTTTACAGTCTACACACTGATTGCTCGCTCAACTGACCGAAGTTGCCCATGATAACATCGGCAACAACAACAAAAACAACAACAGATCAGGGAGTGACTAGTACGTAGACTTACTACGTCATTTCTTGTATTCGTTGAACGTTTTTATCCGATTGTCATATTATAGGCAGGGAATTTTTCAAAATCAACTGAATTTCTGCCTAACCCCATTTTTTATGACTGATTCCTAGTAATTTGACCATGCAGATTCCAAATCCGAGATGGGCCCTTTGATTTGATGACCGGAAGTTGCTTAATTTGATTACGTCATTAATTATCACTTTTGTACAGTTAACCTCCTGTAACTCCTACTATGTAAGTCGAAAAACAGTGGGACATAAACCGTTGGATAGAGCTAAATGAGCTCTTTCGATTGATGTATGATATTATAACTTTTGCTGATATAAGCAAATATTTTTGCTGACGTCAGCAAATATTTATCACCTTGTTCTGAATCCGTTTCCAACCGCTAAACGGAATGTTTTTAAATCCAGACACAGCTAGTGGCTATCCATCAAATTATAGACCAAAAAAATCAACAAGTTTAAGAATATAAACTAGTTGATTGGCAAAGTCATACTGTAGCACGACGCGTCATACTGTAACTAATGGAATCCATTCGACATCATCACCATCGCTTTCACTTCAACTATCCAAAGAAAAATCAAATTTTAGTCTTAAGGGAAATGTCTAAAACTAAATGACAATTATCAGTTTTTTATACCTAGCTACTAAGATGATATTTTTGTATTTCTACTCCGTGTCCAATCTTTTACGGGGCCTGTGCAATTTGGAAAAGTATTTGCAGGCAGAAAGGGAGATGCTAAAACATAGTTTCACCTTTGATCATGTGGACTATACTAGGTACATGTCATTTTGACATGTGTTTCTCAGAGATCTTGAAATGAAAATCACCCTGTTATCGCTGATCTAAATCAGAAATGATTCGGGGAAGCCTATCTGCAAATAAATTCAGTATTCACGGAGACCTAATAACAGAGATATTCAATGGTGAGACAAAACGAAATGCTGGCCCTTGTAGGGCAGGATGTAGTTCAGACCCAATGAAGATGAATACGTGGATCAAATCCTCTCATATACATGCCAGATTACAGTTCGCACTTAAAAAAGTTAACATAGCAACGTCTTCGGTTCATAAAGAGTTGACATCTGCCGGAGAGAAGCTCAACGTACTAAATGTTGACAATCTAAAGCAGAAATTGGAAAGCTAATGAATTTGATCCTTTTGAATATGGTCCAGCACGCCATATAACAACTGGAACGGAAATCGACAAAAATAATTGATGGACTGCTAGAGTCACCATCAATTGGCAATGAAAGGTATACAGAATTTGTGGACATTAGACTTGTTCAAGGTACTGTTGACTTCTATTCCCCAATAAAGAAAGTTATGTAATCAACAGGGTTAAAAAAGGAAATTAAAGTTCAGAAAGTTTTCACTGTGGTAAAGCAAGATGGCCAAGCGTTTGCTTAAAACTATTTAATCTTAAAACTGCACTTGAATATCCGTTAACTGCAGTACCTCTAAGCATTGCGACGGCAACATGCGAGCTCAGAAAATCACCTAAACACGTGTTCTTCAGAAACTACTTGATTCACGAGTCAAAATTTGTCAAAAATGCTCCTTCCACCAAGGCCTGGTGGATTGTTGACGGGATGGCCACAATGCGATCTGTTAAAGCAAAAGATACTAATCTAGAATGGATCTGTTCTCTTCTAAATTTCATTTTACCAACTATAGAGTCGTCACCGACGTCGGTTGAGATTATCAATGATACATACTTGACCCTGAGTGCGAAGAGTTGTACGCGGTACAAAAGAGGCGAGCAGTCACAGCGTACATACATGATACATCCAAGGATTTGACCAGAAGTTGCTCAAGGGCAATGCTTGGGGAAATTTTTTCAATGACATAGAAAATATAAAAGATTTAATCAGGCTATTTGCAAGATATTTAACAAGGTCAGATGGAAGGAAACAGTTCACGACTTCTCTAGTTATTAAGGAAGAAGAGAAAACATGGGAAGTATTTGGGTACGTGCCGTAGAATCATTCGTTTGCAATCATGAAAAAGCGGATTGATCTTGCAGGCTTGTGTCAGTAACACAAATATCGTAGTTGTTGCCAAGGACACTGATCTAATGATACTACTTTTTTACACTTATGCCATCACAATACCAACTTCCGAATGGTTCCTGAAGGTTGACCATGAAAACACTGTTAATATCGGAAAGCTTAATAGTTATTTGGGAGATAAGCTGTCCACTTACTTGCCTCAAACCACGCTATTTCTGGTTGTGATACAACGTCATTTTTTTAAGGTGTAGGAAAGGTAAACTTACTAAAAAAGCTATCAAAAGAAAATGAGGTACTTGAACTATTACAGTCGAAAGGAAAAAAAAAAGATTTATCAGAACAGTGTATAAGTGAAGTTAGAAAATTCGTTGTCAGCAATATGTACGCTGGAAGAAAAGGTGAAACTCTTATTGATGCAAGAGTGTGACTGTATAAATCAATGAAGACTAAAGCGTCACAAGCATTACTACCCGATCCTGATTCGCTAAAAAAGCCCTTCTTCGCGTACATTATCAAGTTTTCCACTGGCTAAGACGTAATAAGCGACAAATCCCTCCAATTTCCCTCGAAGATAATGGATGGATCATCGAGGCAGAGGAAAGCGTGGTGAGACCAATCTGATTCATAGGTGAGTTGATTTTTAACTTAAACGTTTTCAAGAATCATATTTCTTTATAGCAGTTGTTCCGCACTTCCAGGTATCGCTTTCTAAGTCCATCACTGAATCCCATTAAGAGCCCATCTAAATTATATAGCGCCTTGAATGGTTGCCTAAACCTCACATTTCATATCTCGATATCTTGAACATCAATATCTTAACCGTCACTTTAAAACTGTGTTACTTTCTTGCTAGATGAGCAACTCCCAAAGTCAATGAGTAATTAGATAGATAGATAGATAGATACATCAAAAGGACAAGACTTGCGGTGTTGAGACGGCGGCTACAGACTTCAACGGAAGCAGGCTGTGAGGATTTATCTACTAAAAACAGTGAAATGAGCTTCATATTCTTTGATTATTCTTTGGATAGTTAAAGTGAAAGCGATGGTGATGATGTCGAATGCATTACATTAGTTACAGTATGACGTGTCGTGCTACAGTATGAATTTGCCAATTAACTAATTTATATTCTTAAACTTGTTGATTTTTTTGGTCTATAATTTGATGGATAGCCACTAGCTGTGTCTGGATTTAAAAACATTCCGTTTAGCTGTTGGAAACGGATTCAGAACAAGGTAATAAATATTTGCTGACGTCAGCAAAAATATTTGCTTATGTCAGCAAAGGTCATAATATCATACATCAATCGAAAGAGCTCATTTAGCTCTATCCGACAGTTTATGTCCCACCATTATCTGACTTACGTAGCAGGAGTTACAGGAGGTTAACTGTACAAAAAGTAATAATTAATGACGTCATCAAATTAAGCAACTTCCGGTCATCAAATCAAAGGGCCCATCTCGGATTTGGAATCTGCATGGTCAAATTACTAGGAATCAGTCATAAAAAATGGGGTTAGGCAGAAATTCAGTTGATTTTGAAAAATTCCCTGCCTATTATCATTCATACAAAGGAAGTATCAGTTTGAAGCTATCACAGCAATTCTATTCAATGCGGAAAATGAGACTCATGTAGTAAGTCTATCTAGTACCTAGACTTGCTTCACGAGTCGTTGTTTCCCTGTGTGCACTCTGGTCAATCCTATTGCTGTAGTTACGTCACCATATCAGAAAACGCAGGGAAACAAGGACTCGTGGAGCAAGTCTAACTAGTAACGCTGGCAAGCCCAAGTTGCCGAGAAGTTACTGTCAAAAACAAATATATTTCAAACTCATCTTGCTATTATATTTTACATATCACAGGTATTAAGAAGACAAGCATCTAAGTCTGATTTAATCTATTCAGTGGTGAATTCTAAAACTATCAACGTGTTGGCTCAAAAAAGCAACACTACAAGTTAGGCTGCGGCTATTTGGGACCATGCCCATTATTCAATACTCTCGTTGCTAGACTCTCATATTTTCCAAACTAAGACACTAGTCCCTAGAGCTATTATTCGCGTTTAACTATCAAACCATTGCTTAGACTTACCCCACAAGTCCTTGTTTCCCTGTGTCAACCAAAGGCTCGTAATAAAAGTCAGAGTGACGTCAGCAAATCAGGAAACACAGGGAAATAAGGACTTGTGGAGTAAGACTAACCAATGCTCAGAGAGATAAATGGGGCCAAACTACTCTATATGACACTGGGGATACGAGAATCGGCATGCATCATGCTGCTGACAACAAAAGTCTTACAAATCAAGTATTGACCCCCCTAAACCCAACTCTGAGGAATACCCACTGGTTGGAAGAAAACCACTACTTAACCATTGATGTTGGAAAATTAGCCCTGTTTCTGCATAAGATGACATAAGACACGGTAAAATCGAAATATACTTCCCCTTACCTTCCTAGTCTTAAAATGCTCTTAAGGTGTTGTGCCCCCTAAGTTCCAGATGGTTCTTACGTCACTGCCAAAGATTGGAGAAAATAAAGAACCACGAGATGCACGTGGGCCTAACCACGACCACGAGGGGTAATTGAAACACGTTAAATTTACACAGTTTTTGAAGAGGCTGTCGAGTCGTTAGAAATCTACATTTCTGTCATAAGAAAAATACAGAGAAGTGTTCTTGATAAGATTCTTGATGTGGCTCATTCAAACACGCTTTTGGAAGATGCTCACATTATTGTTTACATTCCAAACGCGTAGTGCTCCCCAGTCTCTCATTGCGAAACGCGGTCGGGCACAGGGGTGAAGACAGATGAAAAAAGACGGACGGGGATGTCAATGGTTTTAGAGATTGAAGGGTCTTGGGCCAAGTAAACTTACCAACCTTTTGACATTATCGGTCTCTTTCCAAAATATCAATAGCAGCATGAGAAAATAGCTTGCGGTATTAGCCTCGTTTAAATTTGAAAGTATGAAAGCGAGGCTAAGTTCACTAGTTGTTGTTGTTTCATGTTGCAATGGTAAATAAATTTGGCGAGTGTTACAAACTATCGACCCTTTGCATTTGTTGCTCCTTTGAGGTAGCAAATACTTTTGGAATAACCCCTACCCCCCAACAAACCAGCCCTCAAAAACGTTTTCTTAAAATCATTCAACAAATACAGTAGTTTTATTCATAGTAAATCGAGCTTAATCCAACAATTATCGACTTGGCTTTATAAAATTTAACAACAATTGACTTTTTCAAATCTTGGTTGAGCACCTCTTTTTATCAACGCTGTTCTGCGGGGAGCTCCGATTCCAGTCATTTTTGGAATACTTCTTCTTAAACTTCCTATATAGTAGTCTATCACAGATAGTAATATATCAGCGCATGCGTCTTGGAGTACAATGAAGGAGAGAGCTCCAAGCAACAAGATAAACCAGTTACTAGGCGATAGCAAATGTCGAAGAAGAATGTGTAAGCCTCATATGAAAGTCGCGTAGTTTACGACAGACAAACATGAAAAGCAATGAATTGGCAAACAAAAACTTTAAATTTACTTAAACACGAGCTTCAAGCGCTAATGTATTCATGTTGTGACGTCAAGAACATGCAAGTCCATCTAAAGCTTTGTTTGCCAGAAAGAATGAGGATATTTGGAAGTCACTAACAAAAAAATTTATTTCGAAAGAGAAGGGTGCTTTTCAACTTTTAACTCTAAACTTTCTCTTGTCTTCAATAAAGAATAGTTCTGCCGTAAAATATGAGTCAGAGAAAAGGGCATGCTTACCCCTGTCAGGACATAGTATAATAACATGATTATCCTTCTACATAGTTTTTCAAGTGCTACCTTAAACTACAACATAAAACGTATAAGAATTTCAATGTTGAAATACAAGTGATAAGATCACTATATAATACCCACGAAAAGAAAAAGAAGAAAAACCTTATAACTTTAAAAACAAATATTTGGGATGAAAAAAGTGCCAAAATAAGAAATAAACTAAAAAACACTTTAATCAGTTATACGCTGAGCTAAGGTAGACAGAAATTCAAGTCAGCAGAGGCTATGTATTGAAATGTTATCTTTATGCTGTTAGTTTTAGCTAATGGTAAGTATAACTAATTAGACTGACGTGTGTAATAATGATGAACATTACTATTCATTGTAGAAGGCAGAAGTGGAGTTGCCGGAGTTGCAATTGAACGAGTGTTACCAGTCTCAACTCTCTATGGATACTACGCCCAGGCTTCTTATCCAAACGCACAGTATGACGTCACAAAGAGCTTAAACATTAACTAGTCTCTCAAAATATGCATTTTCATGGTTTCCAGCCTTCGTGTGGAAGATGGTATCTCAGAGGATGGGTCTTAGAAAAAGCCCTAGGCAATATCCTAGGTAGCTTTACAAGAAACACTATCGATACATAAAACAAACGCCAGAGTGAGTGGTTTCGAAAATTAAGATATTGTTATTGGGCAACATGTCTAAAATCAACGATTCTTGATTCTCTAGGATAGCTTCTTTTTGCTGGCAACATGCAAATAAACGGATTTGGGGTAGAGAATGGTAGCTAGTCTGTTATTCCTAATATTAAGGAAAGGCGATTGTTTAGAACTAATGTTCAGTTGCCCATATAAAAGACGTATAAACTCTTATTTATAAGAACCAGTAGATTTTTGCTTAGGGTCAGATTTTCTTATTTGTTCTTTCTTACTAGACCAAAGGCTATTTTTCTCTCTAATGCTCTACATTAGAAATAAATTTCAAAGTTCTTTGTACAAAAAACCTAGGGGGCTGACTCGCCGTGATAAGTAACGGGGGATCTGTTTCGGATTGACGAATTTTTGTAAAACGACGGCGGTCTGCGTCTGGAAGAAATCTGCATTGCGAGAGGTAATGAGTATGAAAACCAGAGCGGTTTGCTGTACGACAGCGAACGCAGTACTTTGACGAAGGGCGTTGTGGAGGAGCTGGACGTTGCGTGGTCATTTGCGATCTCATTATCTTAGACTCTTCAGCGGATTGAAGCTCTTGAAGGAGAGAATCCATGGCTTGAGAAATTTCTGGTTTGATGGAAGCCAGGGTCTTATTTCGTAACTCAGCCCCGTATCGCTGCTTAACAAAACCAGGCAAGCTTGGGTGAATGCGCTCTAGCCAAAGCAAAACAATAGTATTTTCAATGGAGGGGGTTATTTCTTCATCGACAGCAACAATATCCCCATGGTGTTTTAGTCCACTATCAATTGTAACTAAATTATCATCAAAGAAGGATACAATTCTTTGATACAAATCCTCATATCGCTCACCAGGTTGCAATCTAATCAGTGTTAAGTCTAAAAACCTAGATCCTGTGGTTTGGAAACCATAATGCTCCCTAATTTTAGTCCAAATGTCACGGAGGGAGGTCGAATTCTTTACGATAGTATTATGTGAAATTACTGTCGCATAATTTATTATTTGCCCAAGCATAAGCTCTAGGCTGGCACATTTCTGCGTAGCCCTGCGTCTTTGAGGCTCAGGTACTGTTACTGGGTCATCTGTAAAGCCTCTGGCTGGGTTAGCTGTAGACTTTTTCTTCCAGCTTACGTTTTCATCAGTCAAAAAAGGAGAAAAGTTTGGGTCTAATGACAAAATATATATTAAATTTTCTTTCCAGTTGGTTAATGAGTTCAAAGTCTCAGTTTTTGTCAGCGGCCATTGCAATTACCCTTCAGTATTCCTACTTCAAAAAGTGGATAAACAAACAACGTACCTCTGTGGACAAGTTCTAAACTCCTGTCACCACGTAATTAGAATGAATGCAAGAATAACTTACGAAGGTTTTATCTGGGAAACTGTATCATCAAGAAGAACGCACACGCCCTAGCCCTAACACAAATACATAAGCAACAGGAAGAATTTCAAACTACTTTATGCAACCGATTTAGAAGTACAGTTTGCACGTTCTAGCACCTTTGAGAATAAACACAATAAAAGTTAAATATAAACATCTGGCGAGACCTTATTTGGATTTGCGCAAGGGTGCATGGTATGGGTATGCTATTCTCGCCCGAGTGGAAACTCTAGATTCTCGAAACAACGTAGGAAAACAATGTCTGTCACCCTCAGGAGGCTCTGCTGCTTACCTTCGTACCCCCTAGGGCTTTAGCAAGAATATAAAACCCAGGGCGTGGGTTTTTCTCCCCTTCTTCTACGCAACAAGCTGTAAGGCTTCAAAGCTTACCCTTCTGAAGAATTGTAAAACCGTCGCCTACATTGGCACAGCAGGCAGCGAATGCTGTAAGTTAAGCTTATATATATTTCTTGTGCATTTAGGCCGGGCCAAAGTGACACGTTTCACCCTAAAAATTGCTCAAAAATAGCGTTAGAAATTTTATCAAGAATTTATAGAGCACCGTTTGCATGTCTCCTTTGCTACGGTAGCCTTTCAGAATTTTATTGTGAATTTCATAGAGCACCGTTTTGCATGTATGATTCGCTACGGTAGCCTTGCAAAAATTTTATTGAGAATTACATAGAGCACCGTTTTGCATGTATGATTTGCTACTCAGAATTTTATTGAGAATTTTATAGAGCACCGTTTTGCATGTTCCCCCTCCGTACGGTAGCCTTTCAGAATTTTATTGAGAATTTCACAGAGCACCGTTTTGCATGTTCCCCTTCCCTACGGTAGCCTTTCAGAATTTTATTGAGAATTTCATAGAGCACCGTTTTGCATGTTCCCCTTCCCTACGGTAGCCTTTCAGAATTTTATTGAGAATTTCATAGAGCACCGTTTTGCATGTTCCCCTTCCCTTACGGTAGCCTTTCAGAATTTTATTGAGAATTTCATAGAGCACCGTTTTGCATGTTCCCCTTCCCTACGGTAGCCTTTCAGAATTTTATTGAGAATTTCATAGAGCACCGTTTTGCATGCTCCCCTTCACTACGGTAGCCTTTCAGAATTTTATTGAGAATTTCATAGAGCACCGTTTTGCATGTTCCCCTTCCCTTACGGTAGCCTTTCAGAATTTTATTGAGAATTTCATAGAGCACCGTTTTGCATGTTCCCCTTCCCTTACGGTAGCCTTGCAGAATTTTATTGAGAATTTCATAGAGCACCGTTTTGCATGTTCCCCTTCCCTTACGGTAGCCTTTCAGAATTTTATTGAGAATTTCATAGAGCACCGTTTTGCATGTTCCCCTTCCCTTACGGTAGCCTTTCAGAATTTTATTGAGAATTTCATAGAGCACCGTTTTGCATGTTCCCCTTCCCTACGGTAGCCTTTCAGAATTTTATTGAGAATTTCATAGAGCACCGTTTTGCATGTTCCCCTTCCCTTACGGTAGCCTTTCAGAATTTTATTGAGAATTTCATAGAGCACCGTTTTGCATGTTCTCCTTCCCTACGGTAGCCTTTCAGAATTTTATTGAGAATTTCATAGAGCACCGTTTTGCATGTTCCCCTTCCCTTACGGTAGCCTTTCAGAATTTTATTGAGAATTTCATAGAGCACCGTTTTGCATGTTCCCCTTTTCTTACGGTAGCCTTTCAGAATTTTATTGAGAATTTCATAGAGCACCGTTTTGCATGTTCCCCTTCCCTTACGGTAGCCTTTCAGAATTTTATTGAGAATTTCATAGAGCACCGTTTTGCATGTTCCCCTTCCCTTACGGTAGCCTTTCAGAATTTTATTGAGAATTTCATAGAGCACCGTTTTGCATGTTCCCCTTCCCTACGGTAGCCTTTCAGAATTTTATTGAGAATTTCATAGAGCACCGTTTTGCATGTTCCCCTTCCCTTACGGTAGCCTTTCAGAATTTTATTGAGAATTTCATAGAGCACCGTTTTGCATGTTCCCCTTCCCTTACGGTAGCCTTTCAGAATTTTATTGAGAATTTCATAGAGCACCGTTTTGCATGTTCCCCTTCCCTACGGTAGCCTTTCAGAATTTTATTGAGAATTTCATAGAGCACCGTTTTGCATGTTCCCCTTCCCTACGGTAGCCTTTCAGAATTTTATTGAGAATTTCATAGAGCACCGTTTTGCATGTTCCCCTTCACTACGGTAGCCTTTCAGAATTTTATTGAGAATTTCATAGAGCACCATTTTGCATGTTCCCCTTCCCTACGGTAGCCTTTCAGAATTTTATTGAGAATTTCAAAGAGCACCTTGTTTTCATGATTTCTTTGTTATGGTAGCCTTTTAAAAATTTTTATTGCATATTCAAACAGCCAAGTTTTGCACGCTTTCCTCGCTCCGGTGGTCTATAGGGACATTTTTATTGCAAATCTAATAGAACACCGTTATGTATGCTTCCTTCGTCACGGTAGCCTTTTGAATATTTGTATAGCAATTTCACATAACACCAGTCAGCCCAGTATGGAAAGTTGAATCTTGGTGCACCAGATAAAGATAAATTATAAGGTTGTTGTGCTCCAAGGGCTGTGCACCGGGTGCGAACCGAAGTGGTGCAGAGGGGTGCCCCCGGAAAATTTTTGGATTATTAACATCTAGATTGGCGTAGAATGCATTATTTTTGCAAATATTTTGTAAACCAACCAAGGTTGAGCAATTTTGTGCACCAACAATAGGGTTTCCAGATTGTTTGTGCACCAAGCTGTGCACCAAAGAAATCCCTGTGCACCGGATTATCCGGTGCACATCATTTTCTTTCCATACTGGCAGTCAGCACGCTACAGTAGCCGTTTCACATTCCTTTAAATTCAGCCGAAATTTCAACAAGTACCCTTGCCGTTAGAATATCCCCCCGTAACAGTCTTCCATAAGGTTTTCCAACGTTCATTTTACATTGCTTCGTTTAAAAATTTTTATCTCTAAGGTATACAACTCAAGTTTTCCCTTTCGTTTTGATTTAGGTTACTGCTATAAGCACCCCACATTTGCATTTCACTTGCATTTATTAATCCCAAAAATACAATATAATTTTCAGGTAGCTTTACCCTCCTAACCACCAGTCCTAGCCACTTGGGGGTTTTTCTAAGAATCTCACACTCGGTCCGTGACTGGGTTCCTTGTGGCTGGGCCGTGTGACCCCCAACAGTAATTTCTTCATTACACCCATTTTCAACCATTACGTCTACTTCAAGATTTAGTGGTGTTTTTACTCCCTCAAAACTCCCTCTTTTCTCTGGGTAGCTGGTGGGGGGCCGCTCGGCCCAGTCCCAGGGACCTTTGTCCCATATTTGTTTTGCTTTGTTTAGATTCAAATCAATTTACATTCATTTAATGCAAAATGCAAAACAATACTCAAATAAGTTGTTTCAATACGTACATCAAGAAGAATATAGCAACTTCACAATGTTACTTCAGGTGGTTGGGGAAACTTGGACAAAGCAGGGGCTTTCAAGCACGGTCTAGTCTACATTTTGATTTATTTACGATATTATTGTGCCTTACTACAAAAGAAAAAGAGAACAATATTTCATAAAAAAAAAAATTTTTTACTGTAAGGCAACGCCCATACAATATTCCAAAGCGTTGTTTCAATAATTATTTCAATATCGTACCAATCGGCACCTACTACTGGGTTTTATTAATTCTCTTTCCATTTTCTGAGTAATGGAGGTAGATGGAGACTGAGGTGTTTAGTTGTATTTTGTCTATTTTCTTGCCCGTTTATCCTTATAATACCTTGCTTACAACAATATTCTACTTTTTAACCTGGAATATCAATCTAATTTGCCGGAGTGGCTACTTCCGAAGCACTCGGGTTTCTTAGTGATTCGGGAGGAAGAGTGGCTAATTGGGTGAGAATAGGTAACTATTCTCGCCCGAGTGGAAACTCTAGATTCTCGAAACAACGTAGGAAAACAATGTCTGTCACCCTCAGGAGGCTCTGCTGCTTACCTTCGTACCCCCTAGGGCTTTAGCAAGAATATAAAACCCAGGGCGTGGGTTTTTCTCCCCTTCTTCTACGCAACAAGCTGTAAGGCTTCAAAGCGACCCGCCCTCCTCCCTAGGCGACGTTTAATTTTTCAACGGTTAGGCGTCTTCCACTTCACTTTCACGCAGGTCCCTCCATGGGATTATACAGGTACATACTATCTTCAAGCATACCACATTAAAAAAAAAAAAAAAAAAAAAAAAAACTGTAGAAAAAATTGTTATATAACATGCGGCAAGCCCCTATGGCGGGCGCGAAAGTGGAGTGGAGCCGCCCGTTAGTCACTAATTCCTCTCGAATAGCGATCTTCCTTCGCACTCGGGTTTCTTAGTGATTCGGGAGGAAGAGTGGCTAATTGGGTGAGAATAGGTAACTATTTCAAGTATAGTGAGAATATTTTTGGGGATTGCTCCTGAAGAGATCTGATAAATCATTCCTAAGTGCTGAGGTTCTCTTGCAACCCATTGTTGAAACAAATAACTAAGTGGACCTTAATAGACCTTCACTTACCACCATGGCAAGTAGATAACATTTGTTGCTCGAGTCTATAGTACATCGATCTTCTTACTCTGTAGCAATAAGTATAGTTTTGGGGGCACAAATCTCTCTGTTTTCGGGGTTTCAAAAAGAAGCTGGGCCTGACCACCCTTCACTTAGCTTCTATAGGTAACCCCCCCCCCCTATGCATAAAAGAGAAGTGCTCCTTTATCATGAACGCGATTTTTAGGACTCTTGTTATTACACCCAGATGTGGATCGAAATAGGCCAATCAGAAAAGAGTCCATGCTTTCGCAATGCTTCCGATTTTTCAGGCTTTAATAAAGTTTTTACCGATCAAAATCTGTATTCTTGTTATTTATCTAAATCTCAAGAAAGAAGCAAAAAACGTTACTTTTACGTTGAAACTTGTTTCATGTATAGAAAGAATCTTATTTACAAATTTGTTACTTATCTACAATGTAAAAACAAATGTACATATATATACAGAATGGTTTTAAAAGTTAGTTGAAAGTCATACAAACAACATTAATTGCCATAACGGGCAGCACATTTAGAGTTCTTTCTTTCCTTTGATAGTTTCATCGTAATATTACAAAGATATGGAAAAGTAAAATGTCCAGTTTCTGTTAGTATAACAACAGCATTCGTTATTTAATAAGAAACCAACAATTGAGAAGCATTTTTTCGTGTTTTAAACAAATATTTGCATTTTCGGCACAGCGTAGGAAAATCGCAGTGCTGACAAGACCAGTTTGAGAAATTGATTACATCCTCAGTGTTGGGGTGTACGAAATTAGGCTCCTCAAAAACTTGTTTCTTATAAAAAACGAGTAAAACCAAATTCCCTTACGATTCTATTCATTACAAGATAAGTGTTCCACAGCCCAGTACGTTAATATTCTCCGGACTCAACGTAATAGTATTTCTCGAACGAAACATGGTAGTTCGGCAACAGCAAAACGGCAAGCCATAGCTCTCAGCGTAAGGCAGCGAACGGCAAGTTAAACTCTGGTTCCGTATTTCATGGCTGACATCTAGAGGTTTCCGTATCCCCGGATGTAGACGTCGAACTCAGAAGGATTCATTGCTTGTAGTTGATGTACTTGTGCCTGTGAAGAGAATAGAAGGAAATTATTGAATTGGTAATGTAAAGAAATTCATAAGGCGAAGTCTTAAGATAGAATCATGAATTTAAGCAACTTTAAGGGCCCAAGACAGAAATATTCCATAAGCATCGGGTAGCATTTTTGATAACGATAAAAAAGCATCGAAAGTTGCACATGCGCAAATAGACGAGGTACGGTGCGTCCATTTGATCTGCACAGGTGAAATCGAATGGGTGGAAACAAGATAAAATAAGAGAACTAGTTCTCTTATTTTATCTTGGTGGAAATCAATCAGTGAACACGGGATAACAATCATTTCTTTGAAATCAACCTGTTTTGAAAAATAGTTAAAAAGTTTATCCGCGATATTTGCTTAATACTTCTTATTTCCTTGTTTTGTACTTCGTAGAAAACTGTAGCTGCTTGTTAGTTTTCAAGTCACCGGTTGGTTCTTATTGGTTATTGGGGGCAATCAACTCCTGATTCGGGAACAACTTTAGCCCTTTAAGAGCGAGAGGTCCTCACAACAAGGAGCATGAGTTACAATATACTTCGAGTCGAAAGGCAAGCAAATCAATGCCTTGCAGAAAATATTTCATAAAGTTTGGATCTTAACGGTAAAGATCCGTCAACGGATTTCTAACATTGCCCCTATATGGAAGTAGTTTGTTATCGCAATGTTTTCCCTCAAATCGATTCCCCATTGAAATCAAGTTGAGACGCATGCGTTCTTGCCGATTTCCCCATCAATGGGATCAAGACCATGCTTTCGTACTAGAATAGGAATTTTATAATAAGAATAACAAAGTTGTATTCATCAGATTCTCTTTGCGGTTAGGAGAGCACGCTTCGACCTGTATTTCCTCGGAATTCCAAGTCGACCCCGCTACATAATAGTCGCTTCGTAATTAGATAACAAGTTTAAGCTAAGATCACAGCGCCGTAACGGGCTGACTCGCTTCTATGTTTGCTCAGGTGCAAGGCAATTCACTTGCTGAAAGTCCTTTTGAAGTCTAAAACAGTGTTTTATTTGCAGAACGGTTCAAATCAATTATTATAGATCATGCCAGGGAACAATAAAGTTTCTTTAAAAATGTTTTATAGTGAGAAATATAAAGCATATCGAAAAAGGTAATGAAGCCATTTAGTAGTTTTGCAACTCTACTTTGATTTTCAATAGTAAAAAGTAATTTGCAAGAAGTAACTGGACCTGAGTAAAGCTCTAGTTGCTGCAAAATTTTCCTCTCCAACCCTCAAGGTTGCTTAAATTTTGAAAAGAAAGCTTCTCCACATCTGTATCACTATATCACTTTAACCAAAGGTCTACGATTCTTAATTAATGGTCAGTTTAGCAAATACATTTTGATAATTCATTAAGTAACAGGACTTGGGTCTAGCTCTAATGGCTTAGAAATTATGGATCTCCAAACCTCAAAGTTGCTTAAAAGCAGCTAATATCTAGAAAAGGAAATTTATCTATATTCCTATATCTGTTAACACTTTAATCAAAGTGTTTAGTGAAGATAATTCAAGTACACGTTGCTAATTGGCTGGTTGCGTATTGAAAAAAGTGTTACCAACAAGAAAAGTTTCTTAAACCAAACGCGTCTAAAGGCAGATGGAGAATAATTTAAACTTACATCTTTTTGAAGGCTTTCCAAGTGTCCAATATTGTGTGGCACCACACTCTGATACTGGACGTATTCGTACGGTTGCTGGATAAACGTCGGCACATTTCTCTCTTGGGTGTACGTGGGAGACGCTGTTGAATCTAGGTAGTAGCTCATCATTCCAATGTAGTCGATCGCGAGTCGTAACACCTCGATTTTTGATAGTTTGTGAGGATTCTGCGTATGTACTGCCGAGACTTTGTGTCGTAGATGTTCCAGGGCATCGTTGAGAACATGTCTACGACGACGCTCTCGTGCACTGGCCTTCAGTCGTTTGCTCTTAGTGACGCCAGGGTACTTTTTCGAATTCGATTCGTCGCCACAGCTTCCCGGGCTGAAACACTGAGAATCGCTATCTGGACTGGACGGCTCGTAGAAAGACATTCTGGCAGCGAGTAAAACAGTAGAGTTTCAGGAAATCTTGCCACTCTTTCAGTTAGCAACTGACTACTGACCTCGGCTTCAATCGCGTCCCTATTTATCCAAAAACCTGGTCAGCAGCAATTGAGAATCAGCCAACCAGATTCGACTATGACGTTTTATCGCGTCCGACAAACAAACCTTCTCGCCTCGACTGCCACGTCCGAAATTCGCCGCCCCCTTAGTCAAGTCGCAACAATGCAATTTAGAAGTCCTATTGTTCGCGCGACTCTATTGTCCGCAGTCAGCGTTGCTCTGTCTTAGCCGATAATCGAGAGCGCGTGGTCGCTTGTCTTGTGATGGCTATCTAAACACGGCTTTGTGCGCGGGAATCACAAAAGCGCGGGCAAGATCACAGAGTCCGAGTTCGGAAAGATGACAAGGACCGAGAATTACGGGACCGAGGGGTGAAGTCTCTGGGAATTACGTAGTGCAATAGAATCGGAAAAACGTGTACATTAGTTTTTACTGGTTTCTTCTTTTAAAAATTGCTTAAAAGCTTTCTTGTGCTTATTGAATATAATTCAACCTGCTATGACGGCTCAACTCAATTTGAAAGGTCAAATTTGAAATGTTATTTTTCTGATTGCAGGGGGCTGAATAAGCAAAACAGTGAGCAACTACGCGGTTTCATTTACTGTAAAAGCTCTATTAAGCCCCCCTCTCTTTTAAGCCCCCTTTTTCAAATAAGAAAGACCCCAGAGTACAATGTGATAAGTTAAGGATAGGTTATAGATTGTTGCATCGTAATATTGTGAATTTCTAACTTTACATGCTTTAGAGTAAGGAATTTATTGTCAGAACCCTCTAAAAATCACCCCCTCTAATAAGCCCCCTCAAGAGCCTCAAGAACTGAATAAGCCCCCCGAAGGCTTAATAGAGCGTTTACAGTTAGTAGATATAAGTGGATATAGTAAAGCGATTCAAAAGTCATAGTCCAGGAGGAGAAGGGGGGGTATCGTCACCCAACGAGGGAATTTACGGAAATAGGTGATTATGGTCAATTTCGGGGTGCTGATTCCGAATTTCAATGTTATACGGAGAATTAAGGGGGCTAACTGCCTCGTTTTGATGAAAAACCTCGATTTCAAGCATGATTTAGTTCTGCCTTGAAATAATGCCTATAATGCCTAACATGTGTGCAAAATATTTAAAAAGCAATTCAGGGGTGCTGATTTCAAGTATTCCATGTTTTGGGGGGAATTGGGGGGCTAACTACCTCGTTTTGGTGGGAATCTGGATTTTGATTAAAATTGCTCATAACACTCAGATGTTCGAAGTACAGTCATAGGTAGTCCATTTGTTCAATTCAAAAGGTCTGGGATCATCTATTGATGCTGTACGGGGATAATGGGGGCTAAAAGAGGCATGAAGGTTTATCACTTGTTTTCAAAAATATCCTGTTCTTGTCAAATTTTCAGAAGTATTTGTTAGTGTACTTCTAACAATGTTTGAAAATAGAAAAACAACCTCAAATATTGATGCTAACTGACATATTCCTCGGGATTTCTTGCTGCATAGTGATTTCTGCATTTTTCTAAATTTGAAATGGGACTGTATGAAATCATGTGATATCAGCGTTGACTGCCTTTCCTTCATGAATTCGTCAAATGTAACCATCAGAGTCCAAACAGATAGTGTTAAGTTCTACCTAGTTTCATAAAGATTGAATATCTTGAAATTCAGGTTCATCTCCCTTTATTTTCATGTTGTCTTACAAATCATCTTCATCATCAGAATCCCCCAAATAGTCATCGTCAAGCTCCGAAAGAGCCTCGCTAACATCTTCCAAAAAGCTAGTATTGCTCCAAATCTCTATTCTACCCGAGGTCCTGTTGTGTTCTTCAAGGTTGAATTGCAGCTGATGTGTGTTTCTTTACGATGTGTGTTTACCACTTGCTTCGTTAATTGACTCAATATAAAAAACCATAAAGGATGAGGATGAATTTGTCCATGTCCTTCAATAACTCTTCACCTGCAACTAAGTATAGTTATCAAGCTGCAAAAGAGCCTGTCGAAGCTACCATTCTTCAAAACTACTTTCCAGAACGCTTGCTTGCCTTTCCTTAAAAGGCTTAGCACATGCTTAATGCTAGAGAATGCATGCATTCCTATCTAGGCCTTCCTTTCCAGGCAATTCTGAAAGGCATCATCCAGGGTCTTCTGTGTTTTTCTTGTGCTATTGTCAACTAGCACTTTAATATCAGGAAAGCCATGTCCAACTATCATCTATTAAAGCCATATATATCAACCAGACGATGACCTTATCATAACGGTGCTCCTGGGCTTAGCAGCAAGTGCAAAGAGCTTTGTATCAGCTTCTTTCTGTTCACAAGATAGCTCTTCCACAACAATCAATTTGTTCCTTGAGATCTTTGTGCATTCATTTTTACCAGGAAAAATAAGCACTTCATCACAAATATCTTTCCTCTGTTCATTGCTTTGTTATTTGGAATAGAATATCTTTAATTTGACCTTTATGCAAGAACTTTACCAAGTCACTTGATACCATCATATCTAGGCTTGGGATTATTTAGCGAGAACGTCACCCCTAGGCATTCTAGTAAGAAAACTAAAGGTGACCATTATATAGAGGGTAGGTATCTAATTATTCTAACAGTCCAAACAATGCTTCTAATTGCTGCAGCCAGATCAAGCAGAGATGTATGCATCGGTTCTTGTGATGCAGAATCTTAAAAACTCAAAACAAGATCTGTTGCAGTTAATGTTTTTAGTGTATTTCAAATCGCTGAATCGGGTGTACTTAGAAGGATTGAAATTAGAGCAAGCGAGCACACAGGAGCCATATTTAGATTCAAGCTAGATATTGCCTGTCATAGAATGTGATAGTAGCGTGCCCAAGATATCTAGCTATTTAGAAAGCTAATTTTTGACACTTGCCACGATTCTGAATTTTGACTTTGACTATTGATTCCTGGAAGGTTTTCCCTTTAAAAATAGAAATCGGATCAAAAATACTACATATGAATCATTTTTGGTGATTCTTTTTTCAAAAGCATTCATAATTTCTTTACCGGTGTCTTCTATATTTAGAAGGTTTTCACTGATTTGGCCTCAACAAGGCAGCCTAATAACAAAATGTATGATTGGTCGTGGCATGGGCATCAGTGATGTTTCCGACCATCTCCATCTTATTCAACATTGCATACCACACCTTGTCGATGACATCTTCGCAGATTTGATGTTCCAGACCCTTCTAGAAATGAAGCATGGTAGCTGAACAAGCATTTGGGCAGCTTGGTAACTTTCATTTAGTTGCATGTAAAAGAGTTATTGAAGGGCATAGTACATTTATCTTCTTCCCGTATGGTTTCTTTCGTATTGAGTCTGTCAAGTAGTCAACAATTTTGGCAACATTTGGCAGAGAGAACAATTGAGAATATTGTTCAGAGATGCACATCAGCTGAATGTGAATTTGGACAATCCTGAAGAACACGAGCTTGGACGGAAAATTCATTCTCATCCTTGATGGTTCTTCACGTATTGAGTCAATTAACGAAGCAAGTGGTAAACACACATCGTAAAGAAACACACATCAGCTGCAATTCAACCTTGAAGAACACAACAGGACCTCGGGTAGAATAGAGATTTGGAGTAATGCTAGCTTTTTGGAAGATGTTAGCGAGGTTCTTTCGGAGCTTGACTATGACAACTTGGGGGATTCTGATGATGAAGATGATTTGTAAGACAACATTGAAATAAAGGGAGATGAACCTGAATTTCAAGATATTCAATCTTTATGAAACTAGGTAGAATTTAACACTATCCGTTTAGACTTCGATGGTTACATTTGACGAATTCATGAAGGAAAGGCAGTCAACGCTGATATCACATGATTTCATACAGTCCCATTTCAAATTTAGAAAAATGCAGAAATCACTATGCAGCAAGAAATCCCGAGGAATATGTCAGTTAGCATCAATATTTGAAGTTGTTTTTCTATTTTCAAACATTGTTAGAAGTACACTAACAAATACTTCTGAAAATTTGACAAGAACAGGATATTTTTGAAAACAAGTGATAAACCTTCATGCCTCTTTTAGCCCCCATTATCCCCGTACAGCATCAATAGATGATCCCGGACCTTTTGAATTGAACAAATGGACTACCTATGACTGTAATTCAAAAATCTGAGTGTTAAGAGCAATTTTAATCAAAATCCAGATTCCCACCAAAACGAGGTAGTTAGCCCCCCAATTCCCCCCCAAAACATGGAATACTTGAAATCAGCACCCCTGAATTGCTTTTTAAATATTTTGCACACATGTTAGGCATCATAGGCATTATTTTAAGGCAGAACTAGATCATGCTTGAAATCGAGGTTTTTCATCAAAACGAGGCAGTTAGCCCCCTTAATTCTCCGTATAACATCGAAATTCGGAATCAGCACCCCGAAATTGACCATAATCACCTATTCCCGTAAATTCCCTCGTCGGGTGACGATACCCCCCCTTCTCCTCCTGGACTATCAAGTCCAAAATGTCTATATCAAATAATGACTGAAGCGGACACATTTTCTTTACAAGAAACTAAGCTCCAATTAAGTAATCAGTTTCTTAAATTTGATTGATATTTCCAGTAATACGAGTTTCTTAAAAACAAAGTAGCAGAAAATTGCCGAGTAGTTTAAAGAGAGAAATAAGAGTTGACCTGAAAAGAGGAAAGAGACTCGAATTCTTAACTCAAAATGCAAAGGGTTAGCTACTCAGCTAGAGCGTGCATCCAGAAGAAGCACACAGCTAACTTCACCCGGATATCTGTTTACAAGTTACCGGACTTCAAATTTCGAGGCAATGGTTTTTTGATACCCGGCTCCTGTGTGAATCCAAAAGAAAGCACAAAACCGTCCTTAATACTTTTACCCGGATCGATTTTGAAGCTACCGTTGTCGGACTTGAAACTTGAAGATAACTTGGAAACAAAGAAAGATTAATCCCTTAACTTAATAATATCAATAATAACGATTTTGAAAAGGTGGATGGATACATGGAGAACAATCATCCTCGCTAGCTCAGGGTGATAATTAAATACAAATTTATGCATGCCTGAGTGTGTGGTTACGGGACATTCGTCTCCAAGTTCACTAGATTGCCATGGTTTCCCTCCTATATCCACTTTCTCGAAGAAAAGTTAATCAAACAGGAAGTGGGGCTGAGAAAACAAGTAGCTGCAAGGCTTAATCAAGTTCACTAAATGTTCTTCTTTAAGAATCCGTTTGTAAAAAACCGAAAGACAAGAGTTTTTGATAGGAGATTTGGTGTGAATCATAGGAGTTTAGAAAAATGTTGTGTTGCCTTTATCAAAAAAGACGTCTACTCTGAAAACCCTTCAACTCTAAAAATCCTCATAGCTAAATTAGAGGCCCATGGGTATGATAACGATAGCCTTCAGCTCATTTATAGCTACCTAGAAAGCCAATACCAGAGGGTTAAAATTGGAAGCTTCAAAATTTCACCACAAAAATCAAAATCGGTGTACTACAAGGATCTGGTCTAGGACCTATGCTCTTTAACATCTTTTTAAATGACCTATTTCTATCGAGTTTAGAGTCAAATATATGCAATTTTGCCGAAGATAAAACCATATATGAATTTGGTAACAATGTCATGGAGACAATCTGTAAATTAAAAAATGACCTAATTCTTTTGTTAGATTGGTTTTCCGAAAATGGAATGGTACCAAATCCTAAAAAGTTCCAGCTTGATCTGAAAAATGATAAATCATTAGGCCTTGAATCCATTTTTAAGAACCCATATTGACAAAAGGGTAACACTAGACGTGCATATCAAAAGTCTTTGCTCGAATCTCAACAATAAAGTTAGTACCTTCGCAAGACTCGGCCCTATCTCACTGTAGATCAAGCAAAATTATTATGCAACTCAGTCATCATATCAAGCTTCAATTATTGGCCCCTGTAGAGGGCTTTCGGTAGTCAAACGGCAAACAATGTGATAAATAAAATAGATGAACCTGCTCTGTAGGTGCTTTACCAAGACTTTGAAACTTCCTTTGATATGCTATTCAAAGCAACAGCCAGACAATATACACGTACAAAATCTACAGCAACTAATGAGCGAGGTCTGCAAGACGATCTTAATCCATCCTATTTGGGAATTTCACGAAAAGAAAGAAATAAGATATAACTTAAGAATCAATTATCTCTGTAAGCTTGCAAAGGTGGAAACACGTTTTGCCGGTCAGTTAATATCATTCAAAGGAGGTATCCTTTGGGACACCCTTAGGTACTAACAATTAAAATGAGTCCAACGCTTTCTGTCTTCAGAACTCAAATAAAGTACTGGACTGGTGAACAATACATATGTAGATTATGTTTTTAGATAAGCACTTATCTGTATAAGCGATATGAATTAGCCTTATACTTTTGTGATTAAAAGTAGGCTTTTTTGTAAGTTGGATTCAATTTGTACTTTACACAAGTCTTACTTAGCATTGACGTAACATCCAACGTTAAATACTGTATAAATGAAAAAATGAAATTAAATCAACGCCCTTCATTGGCAGAGGATCGTAACATATCTAATCTCATCTAGTAGTGAGGGTCATATAGTGGTTCTACGTAACAAGGGAGCATGCCCAAAATTAAAAAGGGAACAAGGGAAAATGAGACGAATTAAACAGGGAAGAAGGGAACATTGACAGCAGGGATCAGGGAACACAAAATATCAACATTTCTTCTTAGAACAATGAGGAAAGATTTGCAATTTCTATAAGGGAACTGGGGAACATGACAGCCCCCTATTTGACCCTCAGTACTTTTCATGAAATAATTGGCATGGGGTGAGCTTTTATATGGTCAAACCTTTTTCATATCAACACGAAGTCAAGGGAAATAGGTTTTGGGGGTTAGAAACTTGTAAAGAAGCTTTTCGTACTATAACTGAGATAGAAGCTAAGTAACTATGGTATCAATATTTAGCATTGTAACTTATAAAAAAACGAGTGTAATTGACGTAATTGAGAACTAAGAAAGAACTATGTTTTACGATATTTCAAGCAACCAATAGATAAGAAACTCATAAAAACAGAAAGGATAAGAAACCTAAAGGCTCCTAAAACTCAGATGTAAGACATTAGAGTCAAGAAGCACGTTGGGATTACCAAAAAAATATCAGTTTCGGTCAACATAAGCTGGGTCTTATAAAAACAAACCAGAGTGTAGGAAAATTCAAGCACTTCGGAAACTGTATTGGACAGGCTCAATAAGCGGTGTTTTCCCATGAAAAGACGGGTAGGCGGCCATAAAGCAATGAAAAACAACAGTATGTACATCAAAGAAAGCGAGAGCCTTTTTAGCTTCGCCGAAATAGGTCCCCACCTCAATTTCTTTGTTCTTTTGTCTAATCTGGGGGGCAAAGCAACCGATACCGCACTGAAAGTAAACAAAGGGGCAACTTCGGTGCGGTAGGATGGGCTTTTCTCGGAAAGAAAACCGCTTGAAACAAGAAGTTTGTTTGATCATGATGTATTGGGGTTGAGTAGCAAGTCTCTAATTTTCCAACATTGAATATCGGCTTTCCTTGAAGTTATTTCTTTAATGCTTAGTATATTAAATATATTTGATAAAGCAATGGAGTTGTTTTTGACTTGTTGCAAGTCGAAAAAGTGTATGTAGTTGTTTGGTAGCATTGAGTTATCAAGCCTCTGAGTTGCTTATGAATTTGGTCATTCCAGCCCTAATAGTTGCTTTATTCAAAAAGAGGTACTTGCAAGTGTTTTAGTGTGATGTTGTGTTTTAGAGAAGGTATATGTATTCAAAATGCGTTCCGTTTCATTTTAAGAGATTCTTCCGAAGTCAAGTGGCTGAAGAATCTCGTAAGAGACTTACAATTCGATTCGATTCTTTACATATAAATGACATGCTACACTATAAAGGAGCGTCGCCAAAATGCTAGCAAATGCCAATACAAGAAGGAAAGAAAGAAAGAACATTAACAAGACGGATTCAGACAGAATATAAAGTACAAAAAATGATGAAGTGAAGGAAAACTAGTAGCCCAAACATCTAAGTTTAAAAGCAGAAATAAGCCAAGCATGATCATTTCTGAGATTCATGGCTAATGATCGTAGTTTAAAAGCGTCTTACAGAACTAGAGATAAAAAAAGTTGAAGATGCTTTAGTTGAAGATGCTTTTAGTCCTTGACAATTTCCTTTGTTTCTTATAAATACACGAGTATTAGAGAGTTTTGCATAGCATGTGAGTGAGATCGCAATGCATTGTTATTGACAGAGAGTCTTTAAGACGTTTGACTGGCTGGAACGATGGGAACATTATTAGTAAGGCATCTTTGATTATGAGCCACAAAAAGAAGTCAACAATGAATTGTAAACAGCAGTTTTACGATATAAGAAATATGGTGCATAATTTAAATTATTTATTATCAACAAAATGTTGATCTGCAATTTATCTGAAAAATATCAGTTTCCTGAATCTCATTATGAAAAATACATCATTAAGCATACTGTAATGCTTCGATCAAACAACCAAGGCATTTATCAAATTCGTCTATATCTGGAGATGCGTCTATTCGAAGGGGTTAAAAAAGGACGTTTTTTATTATTCCAAGGAAATGTATTAGAAAACATGAAGGGTTCAACTTTCATTCAGAACTAAATAAGTGGTACGTTGAAGTCATATTTGGTATATATCAGAGCGTGCTAAAGGGGGAAGGGTGCTGATCAAAATTCCCACACTGAAATAACAAAACATCTTAGTCCGAATAGGCAGAATACAGAAACTGTTAAATCCAAATAAAAAGTTCTTCTTATTCCCAAATCCCATACCCAAGACGGCCAATTCCCAGTAAATTATAAGACAAATCACACCAATTGTCGATTCACCCCTTCCCCCTCCCCCAACCCACTTATCATTTTACAAGAAAAACCCAGAAAAGCATTGTGTTATATTCATTACAATGACTGTTCTTTGTGTTTTGAATACACAAACCTTTAGAGAAAGACCAGTGGACTACAATAAGAGAGGGGTTTCTATTGAAATAATAATGAAATAGGAGGCCTCTATTTGAGTATAGCGGTGAAAAGAAGGGGCGTTTCATTGAGGCATTACGGTATTTCACAAAATTTGAAGCCGTTGCTGCACAGTAATACAAAAAAGTAAACATTCTGTACTCACTGGAGACTTGATTGCCTTTTACTAGTCACTGACAACTTCGTCACTAAGAACTTCGTCTTCTCCCGTCTGTGCCAATGCATATTCTGGCACGTAGAATTTCTCACTCTCTTCAAGGGGTGCAACAAAATATATCTTGTTACCTTTGTGGTACTCTAAATAGGGGTGCGGTGCAATCTTGTGTTCCTGTGGAGAAAAGATGAGCGCTTTACCAATTCTTGTTGCCTTTTCGATACTTAACTCATTAACGGTGAAAGTCATTGATTTCTTTTGTATTATGATGAACAATGAAAAATGAACAAAATTGGTAAACAAAGCTGAAGTTGACTATAGAAAAATGAAAATTATATCCGCTACCAGGGAAAACTAATGAAAGAAACAATCTATTTGCTGTAATTGTTAGGGATTTGAACTTCACAAGCTAGTGAGAAAGCTAGAGTTGCTGATTACAGATGGGAACTTCACATCTCACTTGAGCACTTACCACGTGCACATGCGCTCTCACCAACTAACGATTCACCATGATACATACTTCTGAATATGAAATCCCATGCCTTGTAAAAGATAGTGCCTAAATGGTTATCATAAAACAAAAACAATGGACTTCAAAGGTGGTATCCCGGACAAATACCTGGGCAATGAGGTCCGACATGGACAACAAGAGAAACTTGAAACAATTGAGTAAAACTTAATTGAAACACTCACAAGAACAAAGCTCCGTAGGGCTGGATAAACTTTGGCAACAGCAAAGACAATTGATAGGCCAATCTTATGTGGAAACGATGCACACATGGCTTTACTGATGGCAGGGGTTTCCATTGCTCGATAACCGACTCCCATCATCGTCTGTTTTATCTCATCAGCTTCTTTTTTGTCTGTTTTCTCTTTTTCAATGAAGATCCCAACGGCATAACAGCATTCATCTACAGCAACCTTTAAGCAAAATAAAGATTAATGAAAATACAACTTATGCACCAGCTAAGCAATCATCTATCGTCTATCAATGAAACAGCTTTATCACTCTTAATATTTAATCTAATAGAGTTTAAAATAGATTTTGAGGCCTTGAACTAGATTCAGGTTGTTAGAGCATGAGGGCTGGGGTACTGGCCCCCTCCCTACCCCCTATAACAACCATTCCCTACCAGTTGAGATTCTTAAGTGTAGTGCGGGAAAGATCTTCTGTGCACCACTTTGACCCAAGTATTAGTTTAGCCTTTTGGGACCTTTTGTTTGATAGCCTAGCCGCGCATTTCTAGGCACCTTTTTATGGAGAGTATATTGTAGATTTCTAAAAGATCCTACCTTTTTTTCCCGTTTTGTACCATTATTCTAACTAATGTCAAACTAAGCAATGCAGCCTTTTCCTGTATCTGTGAGCCAGAGTAGAAAGCTAGTACTGTCACAGTGAAGGTTTATGCCTTGCCAATTCTCTAAAGACAATAAACCTATCGTTCTCCTATTGCTCTTGGTGTGACTCCATTTCAAAGATAAACTCATTTTTCTAAGAAACTATGCTAAATCTTTGTGGCAGAGTTTCTTGGCTTTCATCCCAATAATGGTACACAAAAATTTCATAGCAAGTTTCTTGACCACAAAAGATATTTCCCTTGACTTTGCATGTATGGATATGAAGAGTTTGAGCTTCAAGCTTATAAGATTTCACCCCCATGCCAATTATTTCCAGAAAATATATCAGATGAGATGAAATACATCATGTGTTAAGGGCATTGAGAGTTTTAAAACATCTTTCTTGTATAAAGAGAATATAAAAAGATTCTTAACTCCATTGGTTAGCACAAAATCTCTTTGTTTTGGAAATCTAGCCCTATGGTGTCTTATAAAACGGTTTCTTATAAGAAAATTGAGTGTACCTAATTGGGAAAACATACACGTTTCCCCAGTGGGTGGGGCATGCATGGTCAGCCAATGCAAGTAAAAAAAATAATCATCAAGTATAGACAGCTAAATCAATATGAGATGTATAAATAGATACCTTCTCCGGATCATCAAAATAAATTCCAACACAGCAAAACTTGGAACTGAATTTGGACAACTCGTGAAACGCAGGACCAGAGTTGCTGTACCTCCCCCTGAAAAACTTGTACAAAAATATGCAGTCTGCAAAGGGAGGTCGCCTCACTTGGACTTTTATCTTCTGGAAAAGGCCTAAATAGCTCAAAATGGCGAGCAATATTAACGCCATAACTCCAATGGTTATCAATGCGACGACTGCCATTGTCTTTTTACCCTGCACTGGATCTTTGGAATGATTTTCTCGTGCAAAATGAAGCAAAATGCAAAGCTCCAATGTTCTTCCTTCTTCTTTCCCGCGACAAATCATCTTAGGCATTACCCCCTTGTAACCTCTTTTTCAATGTGATCTAACAGATCGAGGCTGGCATAAAGAAGCGAAAAGTTACAGCAAGCTGGCGTCTCTTTGACAAACGTGAAGTAAACTTTAGATAGGATTCAATATGTTTATGTATTTAGGAATAATTCTGATTTTAAATTATTGGAATCATGCAGATGCAGCAGATTACTCGAAAAGTAGGTTTCCAGGCAGTTTTATTCAATAGATTCTTTTCAAAACGCGGATGAACTTTCTGCACCTTTCATTATTTTTGTTGATTGAGTTGAATGGAATTGTTAGGCCCTGTCCTGTTTGTTATAGTGATAACTTAATTCATCACAACGATGGATAATTGACCACCAGAAAAAAACGGTTAGTGATGTTTAAACAGTCGGAAGATGATAGCAACATGTCCTTAGTCACACAGCACACCTCCTAAGAATGATCTAAATTTTGAAAGCTTTTATTCTCAAGAAACTTGCAATAGTACTGTAGTGTATACATTTTTTATAAGCAACTGCTTTATAAGCAAATTTAGTCAATCGTCAAACACATCTCACGTGGTGGCTCAGTATTTTGTTGGGTAGCCATGACCGAACGGCACGGAGTTGGGGATTAACTGAGTCATAAAGCTTCCTGCTGAAATTGAAGAGAATTTACGACCAGATTTCAAAAATGAATCTCTATCAATCTTACGGCATTTCCAAGAAATTTCTAGAACAACAAATTCGTCCTGTACAATTAAACCCAGTTCTCTTCAATCTTGTTGATGCTCCCTTTGTTCTTAAAATGACCAATTAATTAATGTTTGCTATCTGGAATTTTAATATTTGGCGTGATTTTTCAGAACATGATGCTCACTTTAACAACCAGGTAATAAGTTATTCTCGCTGATAAAAACTGACTAACGTATGTCCTGTTATTTTCAGACTTCAAATATGTGACATGTGGCTCAACGTTGAAGCTAAAGAACCCGAGACAAAACATCAGACTTCACTCACACGATGTCAAGTATGGCTCTGGAAGTGGACAGCAGGTAGTTTCGTAGATTTATCTATTTTAGCCTGGTTTAATCTCTGATGGATTGAACAGTGATTGTTATCCTGCTTTGTATCTAGTGCTGACATTCATTGCTTTTTACCACTTGAAGCAGGATGTCCCACCAGTTGTAAGATAAGGTTCCAAATCCGAAGTATTATGTCTCATCTCCAGCGTTATCATCTCCCCTCCAAAGCATAATGTCTCACCACCGAAGCATAGTGTTTCACCTGCAGTATTAGCATCCACCACGCAGAGTAGGCACATAGATTAGCTGACATGAATATTTAATATGCCCCCTAAATAAAAATATTTCTCCCTTGCATTTTTCAATTGCTTTTAAGTTGCAAAACAGTTACTATTTTGAGACCTCCTAGCTCGGAGGATGCAGAAAGGGTGTGTGTAGAGAAGAAGACAGTATTTGAGGTGGTAAGGCAAGTGTTGAGAAAAGTGGAGGAAACAGAAGCAGGTAGAGTTTTAAAAATGGAAGTGGCAGAAATGCAAGGGTAGGAACAACTATTGAGGGAATGGAAGAATGTTGTTAAATATGGCAGAAGAGTGATGGGGTTACAGAGGGGATGGCTAGCAATAGAGAGACTTATAAGAGATGAATCCATGGACTGGTCAACCCTTGATAGCTGGGAAAAGGTCAGAATACTTATCCTGTTTATGTGTGTTTGTATTTCGAGACCAATCAATATTGGAATGAGTCTGGTGCTTTCAAACATCAATAACTTTATATTTTCATCAATAACCTTACACACCTCCCACCATGCTCTCTAAACTTGATTCGTCTAGCTTCAGCATGTTCTGCCAAGGAATATGTTTTTCTTTGATTAAGTCAAGACAACTGTTTTTGATTTATTAAATTTGTTTTTCAGTCTGTGACTGGCACTGAACAAGTAGAAGATCATAATAGTTACTGGACCGTCAGAGGGAAACATTTAGGCCATTGTGATAGAGGGTAAGTCAACAAATTGGGAGCTTCATTCTTGGATTCATAGTAAACAAACCCCTTCCTCTGTTGACCACATTTTTGAATTTGTTATTATGAAAAGGCATTAATATTTGCAGGAATAGTTTGATGTAAGATAGAAATATGTAATTTGAAAAATTATAGAAAATATCATAAAGAATATGACCCATTTCTTTCTCTCTATACGTTTTGCAAACATTTTGAATTTATATTAGGCATGGAGGATTCAATAAAACAAACTTCATTCATTGTTTAACTGCAGTGAAACTGTATGCAATGTTTTTGGTATTAAATGCTTGTGGGAATTCTCATTGCAAATAATCGAGGCTAAGCTGGTTTTTACTCCAGTTTCAATACCAATGCAGCAAATTCGGGAAAGGTCTATTGTATCAAATATTCAACTTTCAAATAAATTCTTCTGATTTCTAGAGAGTCAATTAAATGCGGGGATCATATCAGGTTCCAACATCTTTCAACGAAGCGAAACTTGCACAGTCACCTGTTTCAGTCCCCAATCTCGAGAAACCAAGAAGTCAGTGCATTTGGAGAGAATGGTAATGGGGACACAGGTAAGACAATAAGATATTCCTACCAGGGGTGGATTAATTATAGGTGAATGTACGATCACATTTCTCTTTCGTTTTCTAGACTAAGCAGTGATATTGTTGTTTCTAGCAGGGCTATCAAGTTGTATGAATCATTTATTAGGTTCAGGTACATCAAGGATTCCAGATATGGAAAATGGAATTACCAATGGGAAGCAGTCAGCAATTTTCTTTCCAAACTGCCTTCCCTTAACCATTCATTTCGATATCAATTATTTTTTAATTGTATAATTTGTTAACCTTTTAAGAGGCTTTTTAAATGGATATACATCTAGGAACTCTCTGCTTATTATCATTACATCTTGAGATGATTTGTAGTGATCTGCAATGATTTAAAAAATATTTGTTAATGATTTTTGACAGTTAGTATTTATTTCAGAACTGTATATAAATTCCAACAATTATGAAACAGCGATATTGTAGTGCTTTAAACTACTATATAATAAGATTCATGATTCAGATGTAAGGCAAACAAATTTATGAGTGGAATTTGCAATTATTGTTTCTGGACTTTGGTTAGTTGGCTATATGTATGACATTTTAGCGAAGATTTCTAGAGATTCCAAATTTGTTACTTCTATACCTATTTCTCTCCTTACCCCTCTCTGTTTGTGGTGCATATTGTGTGGCAATTAAATAATTTTGACATTTTGCCTTGCAGGTGATAATTGGGAAGTTGTTTGCAGAGGAAAATATTGGAAAAGAGAGGAAAGAATCAAACTTAGACATGTCGACACTGGAAAGTATGTATTATCAAGATTATTCCTTCATATCTATGTAATGGTGAGAAAGAAGAAAGGAGACTAGCTCTTTGTACAATGATAAATATCTGTGTCATGATAAATCTACTAAAATTAGCAATAAAGTGAGGCAAGAACGTCATTCCGACCCCGCCCTACGTAAAGCTGTCCGCACAACACCAAATTTAAAATGAATAAGATTTTGTTTGTCTTCATCTCTATAACACTAACATCCAACATTAATTCATAAGGCATGGTCTAACCACAGTCCTGGTTTAGGACAGTGGTTAGCGCGCTCGCCTGTGTCCGCGCAAACCCAAGTTCGAGACCCGGTGGAGGCATATGTCAATTGCACAAGCTTGCTCTGGTATAATTTACACTAACATCCAACATATACATGTCTCTTTTTATCCCTAGCTATCTTCAAGCAACAGGGGAACAATATGGCCGACCGATTTCTGGACAACGTGAAATTGTTGGTCATCATTATGCTGATGATGATGGAAATGAGTGGATTGCTTCGGTAAGGAAAATATGATATTTATCATCATGTGATATAATGAGTAAGATACTCAATACACTTTTTTAATAAATAACTCGTCAATAAGCAACCAGTACTTAAAAAACTATGCTGAAACTGCAAAACCTTGTTTGATCATATCATGTTTTATTGTTAATTGAAGCATATTTGGTATTTCAGAGCTTATATTTCACATACACCATTAATTCAAACAGTTTGGGGTACAGGCAAATGGTTATATTTTGTTTGTTTTTCAAAACTTATTAAGTAACTCTTAAGAATGTATTAGGGCTAAAAGTCCAAAATGTTTAAGCAATGAGGGGAAGGACCACAGTCATGTTGTCCATTGAAAAATTATTGGACGAATTAATAACACATTTTAATATAGCAAACCCCTTCAAAAAGATACATTAGCCTGTACAAAGAAAAACCAAACAAAGAGCAAAATATGCTTCTTGTATTTGGAAATCTATCAGCATAAGGCTATGGATTATAAATCCGATTTGCAAGCATACTAGTGAGTCTTTCAAAGTTTCTTGTTTTTCTTGCGAAACATTGCAAGCTCCCTTACAAATAGAAATTTCCTGAAATATCCTTCACCTTTAAAAAATTAATATCATGAACTCTAAGTAGACTACCCCTTTTCATCAAAAGAAGGGGTAGTCTACGTCAGAAATTCAGGCCTTTTCTAGCTTGCTGGAATTTCATCTTACACAAACTTGTTTTTCTTTTACTTTTCAGGAAGGAATTTATGTGAGCTCACAGAGGAAAAAGAAGGAAACCTAAAAGACAATAAAACTTAGTAGACCTAAATCCGTTAGCTATTATACTACGTGATTATAATTTTTGATTTTAACCAGAATATTGTAGTTAAAAAGTTTCAGAGGCAGTAGATTATTGTTTTCCTTCCCAGAGTATTTTGGCATATGCTTGAATACTAGAGTTCTACACGATTTTACTTTACTTTAGGTTTTAACATTTTAAGTAATTACGCAAAAAAAATAGAAAATTGCTCAACTCAAGTTCAATTTCTTTCTTAGAATGTGCATCTTTTTTAGTTCTAAATGCTAGATTAGATTTCTGTACATATTTGTCAAAATAATTTACAAGTGAATTAACAAAACAACAAACAAATTTTACACAAAATACAAGAAAGTGAACAAATGGAATTAAATCAACGCAACGGAAACAATCTACATACAAAAGTTAGCATTATATATTATTTTATTTTATTACCATTCTAGATTCTAATAGCTATGGGGGAGAACTCTCTAATCTAGATGAGATGATGTAAAACCAAATTTCACACTTCTTCAGAGAGGGAAACGGCTCTTGAAACGATTCAGTGATAAAGAACTGAAGAATGATAGCTCCCTTTACATTTTTCAATCTCCTTTGAAGAGCTTTCAACTTGTAAGTTTAAATTTTTACTCACCCTCAAACAAGAGTAATTGCCAATTGGCCTAGAAGCATGGCAGCGAGGATGGCAGCGCCAGTAAGAACGTCTTTTCGTAAGGTCAAAATGAAGTCAAATATTCGGACAATGATGTGCTAAATTTATTCAAAAATGCAACCGATTTATCACTATTTTTGAATTAGCTTTTGATATCTCTCAGGGGAATTTAAGAAGCATGAAAAATGAATCTCTATTGAGGTAGAGATTCAAAAACAAAGGAATTCTGACGTTGCTGTCGAACTTGCGGGATGTCACTATTTACCTAATCGTTGCAGGAAATCACTATTTACTGCAATTATCGTATTTTTACTGCAGTCTTCCTAAATACCAAAACAATGCAGCTATTTATACGAAATTGGATCAGTTGCATTTTGAGATTTTGTCTCGTTTTGAATACTAACAACTTTTCGTTTGGTGACGTCTTTCAAATGGATGCGGCGATTCCCGAAATTTATAAAGGATTTTGGCCATTTGTGAAAAGCACTTGCTGGAGGATGAGTACAAATTCTAATGGGGTATAGCTCCCTCCAAGAAGTTGCAAATCACTGTTTCTGTTTCAAAAAATGGAGATACTTTCTCACGCCCTAGCGTGGCTGAACCATGGCTTTTAATTTCAAAGTTAAAGCTCACAAATATCACCAAATTTGCTCGATTTTCATTGGATTAGATTGGTCATATGCTCCATGAGTACAAAAAGGAAGGCATGGCACATTAGGTCTACCAACTGCCGTGCTGCATATTTCCATCAAAACTTTGTCAACAAAGAGGCGTGGAATAAGCTTGGAAAGTTGAAATGAATTGAGTAACAACTCCATAGGTTGTATATCGACGATATATATATCGTAAATTTCCTTGTCATTTTACAAAAGAAAGCTAAAACAGCATTGTAGAATACTTTTGTCAATGACTGCTCTATATATGTTCGAAAACAAAACACGCCCCTTCAGAAGGAGCGTCTATTAAAGGGGCATTTTATAAAGGGGGTGTTTATTGAGAAAATCTAATAAAGGGGTCTTTCTTTGAGGGGTGTTTGATTGAATCATTAAACACCCCAAGGAAAACTATTTACTATCGATTACCTTCTGGAGGTTTTAGGCGATCCTTTCCTCAGCATTTCTGATCTTGAAGCGTAGGTGGGCGGCTTCTTTAAATTCGAGTCTGTTTTTGCAGGAAGAGCAGTTGCTCCTTTTGAGGCCTGCCAGCATTCCTTCTTTATCAAAATACCATCTACTTGAATCGACAGTGACTTCGCAGGGATCTGTGAGAAGGACTTTCCACCAGAACTGTATCTAAAAGACAAATAAAAATAGGTGTTATCAGGGGTTAAATTGATCTTTATAAAGTCTACCAGCGGTATAGTCTATCAAAGTAGGGAGTTTACATGATACCGTTTTCATTTCATACGGGATTCGCCTCCTCTCCGGTATGAAAATTGGTCCGTTTACACGATAACGTTTTCATTTCATATCGGATTGGTACCATACCACTTTCATAGCATTTTCAGTAGAAAAACTGTAAGATATCGGATTGGTGCGTTCTCGTGTAAACAGGAAACCAATCTGATATAAAATGAAAATAGCATTGTGTAAACGGGGCCTAAATATCCAGGGCAAAAAGCTCGACTGCAACGTCAGGTTTCTTTTTTCTCCAATTCCCGTCGAGTTTTCTCCACAGAATAAGAAACATTTTGTTCATAACATGTAGAAGTAACATACAGAGAAACATTTTCAGAGATACCATGTAAAATACTATTTGAGATTTTTAGGGATTTTTTGTTAAAATGACGAGATGTTTTGCAACGAAATATAGGATGAATATACTTACTTGTATAACTTTTCTACCATTTTGTTTGAGATAACTTTCGGTCCAACGCCATAGATTTTTTGGGCCTAAAGAAAACAAATATCCAATAAGACACACTCCAAGTTCCATAATGTGGTGCACAATTTGAAAATTATAGGGAGCTGGCAATTTCCTCCCTTCACTTTACGTGAAGGATCTGAAGATAAGCTGGAAGCCACGGCCCTTCAAGATTTCAAAAGTTATAAAACAACGTCTTGAAGCATTGTCCCAATCGGAGGGTATTGGAGAATGTGTAGGGTCCAGGCCTCTAGAAGCATTAGTCTATGTATATGTTACCCCGTTACGTCACATCATGTCAAGCCATGTGTATGTAGGAGTTAGTAAGTTCACAGTATAAGTTTCTATAACGCTACCTGCATGATTTACTAGGTCAAATGCAGCATTTTCATTTTCTGCATAACCACACAGGTCCCTTTACTTATAGCAGCTGTATCTACCATCCCCGCCAAAAGTTGTTAGAACACATGTGATTTTGTTCAGAAATAACTTATTTTTCAGCATCCGTTGCCCATTCTTTCCAATAAACCCCATCCCCCCTGAAAAAAATGTTGCTTAACACAGAAACTATTTAAAGCTACACGAGATACACGTTGAAGGTCATTGTGTTTATTTTCTTAATTATAGACAACATTGTTTAGGGGGAGGGGGTAGGATATAAGAAACTGTAAAATAAAATGGAAGTGTTCCAAGACTTTTGACAAGGGTTGTAGCTGACCAAGTAAACATGTATACAGTAAATATTGATGTATTATCATTACAGAATCATAAGACCTGGAGGGTTCCCACCTCGTCCTCTTCTTGCAAGTAAGAGTACAATCCTCTGAACTTCAAACCTTCTCTAAAGAGCACGAAGAAATGAGTTGAGTTTGAATGCGACAGCACCTGAAATACGAACAATAAGATACAACTTTTTAAAATGCTTTACTCACTGCAGAAAAACACAAGTGAAATAGTTACTCACCCGACTCTGGTTCCAACCGAAGCTCCGAGGGGCAAAGGAAGAACATGTTTGACAATACTTAGAACGAAATTACAAGCATCCGAATGCGAAAGCCGAAACTACGAACGTCTACCCTTTGACAGAGACATTAAACTAGGGGTCCCATGCCCCTACTAGAAATAAAGCCTCTGGCCTTTCGCAGGGTAGCACCTAGCACGTTAACCATAAACTCACTCCAGTCAAACTCAAAAGAAATGATTCTTAAACAAGACCAGGAACAATTGAGCAGGCGTGCTGATTTGCAAAGCTGATGTACCGTAAAGTATGGAAATTCCTTACTAACATACGTGACAATTAAGAGATTTATGAGCATAACTTCTGATAAAGAGCTGTATATCAATTATTCAAATTATGCATTAATCACTACAAACTTCCGCAAACAATAGATATCAAATGAAAATACGAGAGCTAATTTTTCAAAGTTCACAAAATATTTATCAAATTAGATAAGAATAAACCATGCTTTAAAACGTTTCGCTGATTATGTCTTCTTGAACAGTTACACTTTTCTCACATATCAAATGCACGTAGTTTTTCCTTCAATGTCATAGTAAATATTATTAATTACAATTTATCTATTAGTAGATTGATTACATGAGCCGCAATTATCCCTATGAACAAATTCGCCGAGTGCCTAAACTACATTATAATGTCCCAGTATGAGCGGACCCAGTTAAGTGCTAGCCTCAGTTTCATGACGAGTTGTTACTGGGACTCATTCAATAAGTCTATAACATATAAATGTTGCGTCGTTTCCCAGGCCCCGAGATTTCCCAATATGACGTCAGATATAGATAATCAGAAAACATCGATTTGACGTCACAATCATAAACAATACTCAAGCCTTCAAAATTAACAACCGAACAATTCGAGTTCATAGAATTCGGAATTCACATCGATGGTCAGTTGATTATCAGTGTTTCTAATATAATTAGCATTGTTCACGATGTATCAAAATGAAATAGTTATAAAGGAGTTTCGCAATGATATTACGAGATGGAGAGAAGAGCTAGAAAATTTTACAGCAGTGTTGACGTTGGAAGAGAAGATGAATGAAAACGACAACTTATAAGTATGGAAGACAACTTGTTGATATCATCAAATATTCAACAGAAGAAAATAAGAAGTTTAAAAGTAACAAACATCTTGATGGTTGAGCTCCAAGGGTAAGTTGATTTGAAATGAATAATATTAAGATCATATGATTAGGCCCTTGGAAGGGCAACGCTTTGAGAGAGATCCGTCTCTTATCGTCAGGCAATGGGAAATTCCTAAATACAGATGCTGATGCCAATAATACTTTGCTTTTTTGAAATTTCTGGTTAAGTTAATTATTTTTAAAACATTGCCTTTGAAATCTTGCGACTGGAAATTTTCTGCGCCAGCGGTCGTATGGTTGGGTGCTTTTTCCTTCCCTGAAATTTGCAACAGCCAAAAATAACAGAGAAGAAGGCACACTAGATGAAGCTAAGGTTAAAGGGCTTACCAGCAGTGACTTCTCTTTAGCTTCCTTATTCACTGCTCCAGATAAACAACAATGTGTGATTGCATTCACTATGATTTGTCGGTTCGATTTGCCAGTCGGTTTTACATACACAGGAGGACCTGAAAGTTGAACAAGAATTCAAGATGGATCCAAAAATTCTGAAAGTTTTGTTATCTTAAGAATTTCTGACCCAGAAAAAGTACTCATCTTTACTAAGAGAATCTCCAAAAAGTTATACTGGTGGAATGTCATAAAATGCTGGAATCATATTTTTCAAAAATTTCCAAAATCTAGGAATTTGGAAATTAAAGCTGCTTGATGCTGATAAAAATTGAAGCTGATAGTGAGGAGAATTGAAGACGTGAAGTGAAACTCATGTGTCATGGTTTCAATGTGAAAAGAAATATAGCTTAAAAAAGTCTAGTGGCGTATGCAAGGGGAGTATAAAGAGTCCCAGACTCTCTACATACTGAAAGTAACTTGTGAAATTTTTGCTAAAGTACAATGGAGTTGTTCATTTCATGGGGGTGTGACCTTTCAAAATCCTCAAAAAAGACAATTAAAAATTCAAAGGCTGCATCATGTCATTGAAAAAGTTCAATGGAAACTGGTTAAAAGAGAGCTGAGTAGCAATTTAAGGAATGGCCTATGGGTACAAATAGATATATGAAATCATGATTCCGACTGCAGTAGTTTACGTTAGTCATATATCCTACCTCTATACTCAGTAAATGTGGATTGTGCAGGGGATCCTTGGTGAAAAGTCTCGTTTTCAACCTGCCGAATATTGCCGGTACTTCCATTGTTGTTTCCAGACATCTGATTATGCGGCTTTGACGGCAATCGAGACCTGAAAGTATTATCACATCATTATCATTATCAATTTCAGTTTACAAACATAAGTGAATTCATGGATGATAGTTATATAACGCCCTTTAGACGTGTAGAGATAAAAATGGTGGTGGTCTTTTAATATATGCCAGGAGATTGGGTGCCCATCAAACAGCTCCAGGACCACAAGTTTCCATCAGATGTTGAGGTAATAGTATCAAGAGAATCAAATGAAAAATAAATGAAAGAATATCAAGCCTGATAGCAGGAATCTTGGGCAGCGAAGCAGACAACTGGAAAAGCAAATGAATGCTGCTCTTGTCTCCGTGTTTGAAGTGTTTCAGCTTTAAAAAAGGGAATACTTAACTCGCCTTTTGCAGCCTGATGCTCCTTATAAAAAACTCAAGCTGGTTTCAAAAGCAAATATTACCTATCATCTTCCCTCTGTTCCCCAGTGTAATGCCTGAGTCTCCATGATTGTTCCTCTTTCTTCCTTTCCACTTCATCTTCTTCCCTTATTCTCCTCGATTCGTCCTCTTTCTTCTTTCTTATCTTTTCTTGCTCATCCTGTTCCCGTCGATCAAAGGAAGCTTTGCGTTCACGAATCTTCTCCTCTTTCCTAAAAGAAGTAATTTCATTAGATTTTGTTATCCCTCAGGAGACGTAGCTCGAGGGGGCTATGAGAATGCTAGTCATAGGTTGAGACTATAAATCATAAGCCGGGGGGGCCCATCATTCTAACAAGGAAGTTAGCCTCTGATTAGATTATCTGACAGTTTGGCATCAAGGTTTAAATATAAGCTAGAGTGCTTATATTTGTATGACTACACAGTACTTTTGATGTAACTTTCTTTAGTATTATTTTCAAAGTTAGTAAATCGTTACCTCTTTCTCTTTTCTGCTTCCGCTTGCTTCTTGGCTTTCTCTTCCTGCTGTCTTTTCATGCGACTCTGCAAAAACTTTTCCCGTTTTTTCATTTGTTCTGGTGTCATCTCCTAAAAATCAACAAAGAATGTTAGCTGGTTGGCTAACTGCAGACTGAGCTGGCCAAAAGAAGGTTCCTTTTTCGCTATCATTTCAGATAGGGCTAGACGCAACACCTTTCTTTGGCCTGAGAGAAACTTACCCTCTTCTGACTCTTTTCGTTGAGTGCTGAGCAGAGTATAATTGCATTAAGTAACATTTTAAAGACCTTGGTAATATTCTGCCAGGGATTGAACCCATGACCTACTGGCAGAGTACCAAGCATTAGCCATTGTGTCACAAATAGGTTTAACAGTAATTAATCAATAAGAGAATCTTAATGGTGCTGTTTAATAGAGATATTTTAGAACATCAATGATGGTTGGAGATTCGTAGGACAGTCAAATGATATGGTTCAGTATCAAAGATTTAGACGAGTCAAATTTGGAAAACACCTCCATACAGTGTTTACAGTGAACAGTAAGAAACTGTACTTACAGCAGGACTTTCAATTTCCACACCAAGCTTATCAACCAGAGGGGTTCCATCTTTTGAAGTTACTTTCCTTGGCATGGGAGATTCATCTGCCCCACCTAACATTGCAGAATCTTTATCATAAACACCATCTTTATTCTTCACTGTCTGATGAGGCTCCCTAGGTTTACCTCCACTTCTTGGTGTCAATACTTCTGCATCATTAGCATGGTTTTCTGCATGGGTTTCTGCAGCTCTAAAGTCTTGAGCAGCCGTCTGTCTAGCATTATCAACGGGTTCGTTATTTTCCCTTTCCGAATGCATTTTGTGGGCTTTCCCTGAATCAGAGTCCCAGGAATCGGGAGTTCGACGATGTTGTTCATTTTGACGCGGTGAATCACGATATGCTGTAGTTCTTGGGGAGTTGGCAGCCCTTCGCCCATCCTTAACACCATCTCTTGGCGATATTTTCTTCTGATGTCCACTAGAAACGGGAGCCCATGAATCAGGGGGTTGTGTCTGCTCGCTTCGAGGTGCAGAATTTGAAAATCCTGGTCCTCTTGCTTCCTGCACCAATGGTTCATTATAAAGCTCTTCAGAAACTAATTTCATTGCTCTCCGGTCGGGTAACAAATGCTCCGGGATCCCTTCATCGCTGGATCGCCGGTAAACATTGCCGAGAGACTCGTCGTAATAGAAGTGCTTGTCCGGGTCAGGCAACTGTCGGTCATTACCGAATGCCGGTTCAAAGTCATTATCAGCCGGTGCTTTGAAATCTCGGGCGCTAATCTTCACTGGCTCATTCCATGCGGTTCTGTGATGCTTTTGTTGCGAAGAATTCGTCCTTGGAGAGTTCTGTGAATTACTTGAACCGCGCGGGTAACCTTCCTCGGCTCTGACATCATCAACCTCTTTTCGACTATCAATCCTACTCTCGTATTTCATTGCCTCACTTGCATGTTTGATGTGATCAGGTATGCTATGATAATCCTCATAAAACAGTTGATTACCATCTCCGTCAACAACAACAACAGAACCATCTACGTGTCTTTCTATAATGGACGTTACTCTCCTCTCATTCAATCTACTCGAACCGGTCAGGTTATTGTTTACTGAGTAATCAAAGTCTTCAGAACCGATCCGGTTTGGATGCGATGAGAGTTCTGCGTCTTGAGAGCCAGCACGGTTTTGAAGTACAGATAAATCAACGTCCTGAGAACCGATCCGGTTTTGATGTACCGTGTAGTCAACATCCCGAGAACCGGTTTGGTTTCTCGGTTGGTCGTGTTTCCTTTCATATGAGGATTTTGGATCGTGAGTTGGATGCACAGCAGGAACATGAGTAACTGGGGTGGAGCATTCATTTGGTGGAGATTCAGATCGCAGGGGTGGCTTCTTGCCTTTGGTTGATATCTTGCTGGGGTCGTTTTCATCGGAGAAAGGAAAAAACACCAATCCAGGTTTCTTTGAAGCCTCTACTGATTGTTTGTCCTAAAGAAACGAAAATATTATAAAACAAAAATTCTATATAATAGTATTGGGTGGCCTATGAATGCATCGAAGTGTTCGATGTACGTAGGCCCAGAGCGATATAGATGAGAAACAAAAAAGGAGACTGGCTCTCTGTAACTCATGAGACAGACCATCTCAAGTATCCGACAAGTATCAGATAGTCTTTCTGATGATTGCGAGAGCATGAAACTTTGAGTTAGAGAGCCAGTCCTCTTTATCGTTGGTCATCTATAGCAAAAGAGAAAATCTTCTTAGGGGATTCATCACAGTAGCATACACATACTATAAAACAACTGCTTAAAAATACAGACGGCATTGGTTCTATAACATCATCAAGCACTCAACTTAACATCGAGGGGTGATCTTAACATACTAGATCAGGGCAGAGCAGTTTAATTTGCAGATTAATAGGGTATCCATTGGAAAATAATTGCAGTTCAGCATTTCGTTTGCAGAATATCAAGGAAATAATCATTAGGCAAATATCAAATAAATATCAAGTAAATATCTTTTGCATAAGGTGGCTTTGGGTCTTATAAAAGGATAAAATACAGTAGCATCGTACCGTAAACGCCCAGGGGATTATGAAGGCCCTAGGGATTATGGGCAACAGGGGAATATGCTTTATACTATAATTCAAAACACTTTATTGGGAACATAAAAGATTTTCCAATTTTGCCTAGAGAAAATTTGAACACAGACCCCTCTGTTGAGGGCCTCAAATCTTTAACAAACAATGTCGTTTATAGTAACAAGTCAATTGTATACCTTTTAACTATTCTAGAACGGCTAAATCATTGGCAAGTTATTTTCAACACATGAGTATGGTAAGAGAAGTAGTTTATAAAAACAAATTAGACTTACGATTTCCTCCTCTGCTTCTCCAGGCTTCTTCCCCCCAACGGCGAACCAAAATGCCTGCTGGCCAAGTTTCCTTCTTTCCTCACTCAAATGTTCGAACATCCTCTTTTTCTCTTCTTCGATGTGTCTCCTTTTCTCTTCCAGTTGCATCTTCAGAATAGCGAGTCGGGGGCCTAATGGTTCTCTTGGGCTTTTACCTTCATCTGAAAAGAATGATAATTATTTATTCATCATTCAAGTCGAGGGTCGTATAGGTGGTTTCCTTGTTACAGGGAGGTATTTGTATCTCTTTTCCCTTTACTATGTAGTATATAGAAAATTTGAAGTCTATTAACTCCTGTGAACCTAAAGGAAGGTTTCCAGAATTCAACTGATGCCCATAAGTACAATGAACAATATGTAAGTTACACGTTTCTCAGAAAAGAAACACCACGGGAAATTATAATATTCCGAGCAAGGTCTATTCAAACATCGAACAGTTGGCCTGTATCTACAACGAAGTTAAATACATTGCTTTATTTCAAAACAGCACTCTGAACTCGACTTTTATAGTTTATATATAGTAGTCTATGATTTAAGAGTTTAGATATAGTAATCTATGACATTTAGTGTATATTTATTGTGAATAGAGACCTACGGTACCTTTTTTTCATTGTTTTCATTTTTTTTTCATTAAATTTATACTAACAATGGGTCCTGTTGTTAAGAATTGAACTTAAATAAGTACAGGCTACCCACTTTGATTAAGCATTAATTACTATCATTATAACTATTATTATCTGAATAATAAGAAGCAGATAAGTCACAGATTGTCTGCCGATACTGTTACGGTCACACTGCAAGAGCTTACACGCGCTAGTAAAGGCTAGTCACATTTTTCGAGTTAGCAAGTCATAAACACTTTCTGGGTCTTTTATGTCTTACTTTATAATCAACTAAGCTAACCTTTACGCTTGCGCAAATTTGTCATTTCCTTTCTCTCTTTCTTCCTTGGCGATTTGCTTATGTCAGTCAATGGATTCCTGGAAACAGTTTCTCGTTCTTCTTTATCATCTTTCGTACTGACAACTCCTGTTTGACTAAGGATGTATGTAGATCTTTTTGGTTGAGATGCCCTATCCCGACTATGGCCTCCACTCTCTGCATCAGCAAGGGAGTCCCCTGCATTGGAATCAACTCTATGGGAATCACCCATATTAGAATCTTCATTTTTACTAATTACGTATGTCGATCTCTTCGCTGGCGATTTGCAAGCTTTCCGAATTGTCTGCTCTTGTTGTTCAGTTTGGAGTTCCCCGTCATCATTGGTAATGACATAAGTAGATCTCTTAGCAGGGCAATTACCTTTCACAGCGAAAGCCTCCTTGTTCGTCTCAGAACTCTTCACCTTGCTTTTTCTGTGAGTAGAGGATCTAGAGGCCCTCAATGTGGGGGGTTCCCTTGATTTACGAATCCTCGTAGCTTGATCATTCTCAGCGTGATTTGTGAAACGAACTGGGCTGCTACCATATATGGAAATTTCAAACGTCTCGTAAGTCCGACTGACGGGCCTCTCTTCTGTTAATTGGATAACTTCTTCGTTGGTAGTGACCTCGGTATGATGGGTTGGTATGTCAGTGTCTTCAAGTTGCTCTGGTGGGAGAAAGTCTTCTTCCTCATTAGGCACAATGTTGTCTGAAATCCAAGGCGTGTCGACTAGAGTGTTATCTGAATGTGCTTCATCGCTTGCATATTGTTGCGTATCTGAAGAACCAAATACCGAGGCTTCGTCTACCTGTATCCTAACATCATCATCAAGCCTTGCAGGGGATGCTTCTGTGGACAAGTTATTGCTTAGGCCATGTTCAGCGTCATTTTTAGGCATTACTGACAGTACATCTGCAATATCCGGTGTCTCCTTGTGATCCATGTGATCAAGTTCACCTAGGGTAGATGCTCTTCTGCGAACAAACATATCCTCCCTGCCTTTCTCCTCGTCCACTTGCACGTATATCTCCGACTCCTCCATGGCGTTCAATTTGGTTAACGACTTCGACATTAACGATCTCAGCTTTCGCAGCCGCTGCAACAGTGGTTCCTCACGGGCGTCATAACTCACTGGTCTAGCCTTAACGTTGTGTCTCTTTCTAGATTTCGGCAGTTGGAACGGACTCATAACCAAATCATTCTCAAGAGTAGGCATGCTGATAGATAAGTTATTATTCGATAACGCACTTTCCATATCTTCGGAACCAACACCTAAATTCTCAGATAACTGTCTATTAACATTTATAGGTCTAACTGACAATGTCTCACTTCTATTCGAGCCAGTGAGAAATTCCTTGTTCACACGGCTATCACATGGCTCCGATAAGTGTCTTTCAGGGCCTCTTCTCGAAACTTGCTCTTCACTGATTGAAGATAGGCTGCTTATGCTTCTGAGACTCCTTGGAGATGCAGATGTCTTTGATGCTTCTTCGTGCTTCAAGTTAATCACAGTATCGAAAACGTCTTCTACACTGCGCCTTACTTCTATCACTTCTGTATTACTAATCGACTTTATCATCCTTGGTTTCGTCCGAGTCATATCTTCGCTGAAACCACTGGCTGGTCCTGATTTTACATCACTACTAATTTCTCCTGATATCAGACAGAACCCTGGTTCAATATTTTCATTGATGATATAATTGCCTACTGTAGTCATTCTCGATTCTGGTTCTATTACATCCTTCCTAACATTACAGATAGGTTGATCCATCAACTTAGGTTCTTGCTTCGTCTCATCATTACGACTTGATTCCAACATTCGTGTCAACTCTGATTTTACTTCAACTACGTTACTGGCACTAGCCTCTGTTGTTTCCCTTGATTCTGTTTCATCATCACCTTGTTTAACTCCTCTATTTCGTTTTGCAGCAGCATCACATTTCTTCTCAATTTGCTTTTCTTCTTCAACGCTGATTTCACAAATGATCGAACGATCTTCGATAGAGGTTTCAACATTTGCTTGACAATTTCCTGAGATATTAGAAGAAGTATTGCTCGATGTCTCTTCTATCTTTACCTTATCACTTACATGTTGTTGGATAGCCGCTTGAATATCTGAAGCCAATTCATCATTACAAGAACCTACTTTCATAGATATAAGGTCTTTGTTTGAAGTTAGCGACACATCAGTTATCACTCCTACAGGAATGGCAGGATAAATGTTTTCAGAACTGATGACTACGCTTGGCTGGACATCAACCCCTTCCTCAGTGCTGAATTTGAGGTTCGACTGAACATTCATTTCAGAATCAAGACACAGTTCATTTTCACATAAACGCTCTTTTTTGACAGTACTTGCCTCCACATCTACTCTGCTCATGGAGCTCTCAAAAACTTTCTCAGTGAAATTCTCATCTACTTTATCTGTTGAATCAATACTTTTATTAAGTCCGCCATTTTCTTTACAATTTACAGCGTTTGCTTGCTCTTCGACTTTCAAACTTCTTTTATCCTGCAGCTCGACATTATCTGAATCATCAGAAGTAGACCAAACAGCGTCTGAGATGATGTACTCCACTTCTGAATCTCCCATTTTATCAGAAAGACTCTCTGGACTGCTCGTGACGTCAGTGAAAACTTCTTCACAATCAACAGCCTCGTCTCTGAGATCTACAGCCTCGTCTTTCATTGGTGTAGCCTCGTCTCTGTAGTTTTCAGTCTCTTCTCTGTGTTGCTCTATTTTCTCTCCATGACTCTCACTTTTGTTTCCATGGTGTTCAGACTCGTCTTCATGATTTTCCGTTTGAGTTTCGACCTCGTTACGACGTTTGATAACAAACGTCCCTTTCCTACATAGTGAAGTATTCGCATTGGATTCAGTTTTAAGAAGAATCGAGCTATTTTTGGCAACCTCCTCAGATATTCGCCTAGGCTTTCTTCTTCGAGGGGAGACAGTGTTATCATGCTCTATCACAAAATATTCACTTTTTGGCTTGGGAGAACCGACTAAGGAGTTAAGCCTTCCAGGGGTATCTTTCGCAATTTCACCTTCAATGTCAGGCTCCTTGTGTGTTCGATTATTTGATGTCCTCTTACATGTACGAGCTGCAAATTCCTCCCCAGCTTGAACAGAAGATACCTCCCTGATATTTCGATTCGATTGCTCATCACCATTATCTTCTGCCTGCCCCCCGTCTAAGTGACGTTGTACTTCAAAAGAGTTAATTTTTTGTAACACTTCTCTCTCTGTGTGCACCGATACTGCCCAAGAACTCCTACGGTCCTTTTTTGCATCGAAATTATCATCAATAACAAATTGCTCAACTTCATGCGATTCTCGGTCTGCCAGCCCTGTTTGTGCCTCTTTATCAGTTGGTCTCGCTTTAGCACAACAAATCTCCTTATCAGTGTTAACATTAATGGTCTCTTTTTCCAGTATTAACTGATTCGTAGTCAAATCACGCTTGGATTCGTTTCCCAAAATAATTTTTGTTTTTGAAATTGGTTCTTCAAGTGGTAGACTCGATTTTTCTTTATCATCTCCAAAGTCCGATGATACCCTTTTTGTGCTTTGTCCATCTTCAATCTCCATTGCAGCATTATTGCTGTTGATGTCGATGAAAATCCCCATTTTCTTGCTCTCAAAGCTTCGCCTAAACTTTTCGAATCTTTCAACTTTTGTTTCTTTTCTTGTTATTTCTGGTCGCTCTTCTTTGGATTTCTCACCGACTGATTTTCTTTTTGATAGATTATTTTGTTTTGATTTTCTATCTTCTCTTTTGACTTCTTTCGATTTTTTATCTGGGGAAGGTACGTTTTTAGTATCCTTAGATCTTTTAGTGGAGTCAATTCTGTCTTTATTCTTGTACGTCCCTTTTAGGTTCAACCCTTGGCTTTTAGCAGCTTTCTGGCCTGTGGACCCAACACTTCTACCTTTTTCAGGGGTAGATGAAACGGATGTCCCAAGCTTTTTAGCCAATTTACCCTTGGAATCTTCTTTGACTTCTACTCCACGGTTTTTAACAGGTTGCTGATCTGAACTAACACCGGGCCTAACACTGCCGTTAGTGTCCAAAACAAATGTACCAGGCCTTTTATTGATTTTCTTGGAAGTCATATCCCTAGCAGTACCATCGGACTCTCTGGTGATTTCATCCTTAGTCTCAACAATACGATTTTCAAACTTCTCAAACGCCAAACCGTCCTCAATCTCAGAGTCTACCAAATCATCATTACTGACATTCTGCAAGATTACTTTACTGACCTCCTCAGCATCCACAGAATAGACATTCAACTCCTCGTGTACAAATGTAGGAGAATTCAAAACAAACGTCCCAGGCCTAGAAGCCTTTTTCTCTTTTTGCCTTCCTGACAATCTTCGTTTGATATGCTCTGGTGGCGATTTGATTTTTTGCTTGTCTCCGTTCAAGTTTATATCAAATTTGATTCCGAAGGAGCCTCGATTTTTGGTTGATTCCTGGTCTTCTTGATGGTATTCGAGTGGCTCTAGGTCTAGCGAGAGATTTGCTTTGGCATTCTTATCATTATCATTAATATCTGTAGCTTTGTAAGAGGTATCAATGCCGTCATCGTCATCATTATCATCATCTTCATCATCTGTATCTTTAATATCGAGATCTACGTGATCACTATCACTAAAATCATCATCTTCATCATCATCATCATCATCATCATCATCAGCATCATCATCATCATCATAATCATCATTAACATTGAGATCTACGTCATCACCATCACCAAAATCATCATCATCATCATCATCATCATCATCTTCATCAGCGTCATCGTTATCATAATCATCTTTAACATCTAGATCTACGTCATCATTATCATTATCATTAAAATCGTCATCATCATCATCATCAGCAACGTGGAGAGTGCTTGACTGCTGTTCAATCTCTAAATCATTCGAAGAGCTTTTGTCTGCATTTGCTACAGGGCTTGTACTACTTAGAATTCTAATTTGTTCTCCTAGTGCACATGTTTCATCTGCAGTAAAATCGGCTAACTGTTCACTTTTCCTTAAAGCATTCAAAGAACTTTCATCCACCTTTTCTACACCGCTTGTACTCTTCAACGTCTCGTTTTTTTCGTTAGTCAAATACTTTTCATCAGCAAACCAATTTCTACATTGTTCAATGCTGCTTAGATCCCACGTCGCGACTTGGTGTTCGTTTCCTAAAGACCTCAGAAGGCTAAGATTTCTAATTTCCTCCTTGCATTCAGAACTTTTATTAAACTTTTCTCTTGTTCCTTGAAATTTGAATTCTCCAAATTTCTCGCTTGAAGGACGATGTTCAGGAATCTCCCTGGATCCTAAACCACCTTCAACGATATCTTTAGATCCATTGTCAAATGAACGAACAAAAACGCTACCCAATCCAGATCCTGCAGTTTTTGGATGGCTGGTCAATCCACTAACATCATCATCAGATGATGATTCAGTAACTGATTCTTCATCATCAAAACGATCCACCAACAAATCTCTTGAATCATCAACCGAATCAGTTGATTCGAAATCATCGACTACACGACCTGCTGATACTCTGACAAGGCCTTCGGCGCTATATTCAAAATCATTTTTCTCAACGGACGCGTCTATAATCTCTCCAACTGAGCGAACGGACTGTAAACAAGCATGATTGAAACTTTCTGACTGTGAGTCATTCTTTCCGTTATTACTCAATCTAGGCTCCAAGCCTTCTTCAGTCACATAACTTTGAATCTCTTCCACACAAATTCCAGCGTCAACTTCTTTTTCCTTAGGCCCCTCCAAGCTTTCCGCAGAAGATCCGTGATCCTGAGAAGGCCCCTGTAAGCTTTCTAAAGATGAACCATGATCCTGAATAGAACCCTCTAAGCTTTCTAAAGACGATCCGTGATCTTCAATAGGCCCCTCCAAGCTTTCTGTAGACGATCTGTGATCCTGAATAGGCCCCTCCAAGATTCCTGAAGATCCGTGAGCAGGTTCATCTGCCAATTTCGAACCATCTGCCACATACTGCATGTCTTTGTTAACAAAACAATCAGACTGACTATTTGATGAATCACTTAAGTGATCTTCTATGAATTTTCCATCCTCATTTATAAATAAATCAACCGATCTCGACGGAATCGTTTCTTTGCAATCGAAACCGCCACTGTCATTCGATTTATCTTGAATCTCGTTCGATGCTTCAATCACTGAAAATTCCGTGTCTTTTGTTTCTTCACAGCTTTGCATCGCCTTACTTTCATCATCTCTCAGGTCAGATTCCGAAAATCTGTTATCGTCAGGCGATTTTTCAGAATGAGTTAAATTATGCTGCACTTGAGAAATTTCTCCAACTGATATCATTTCTCTTACTGGTTCTGAATTTCTGATTATTTTTTTGCCTTTTGAATAGTCTTGAAAAACCATCGCAGTTCTACAATCCGTCGATTCAGACCCCACAAGACTAACACCACTAAGCGAATTTTCAACCGAGCCGATTTCTTGTTCACTACTATCGTAAATGCTGGAACAAACACCCGGCTTATTGAGCACATATGTCCCAGGTCGAGCAACTTTAATTTTTCGCCGATGCGTTTGATCTGCTTCATCCATCGATTCTTCTCTTCCAGTTTTTAACCCCTCACTCTGCACTTTATCTCCTGCACATATCTCGTTTTCAATAGATTGCTTGACAGGAAAAGGTGACGGATCTTCCACATCAGCTGAATACCTTACATCAGAAACAGTTTCGAACTTCGTTAGAGGACGCGAGAATGTTGTTGTTTCGTCCTTAGCTAATTTCCATACATTGCTTGGCTTATGCACTGACGAAACTTTATCAAAAGTACCACCGTAAGCTAAACTATATCTGACGTCCTCTCTGATGTCATCAGTGACGTCATCTCGGATGTCATCAGTCAGGTCATATTCGACATCATTTCTGAGGGCAATATTGTCAATTTTTCCATCTCTTAAGTCACTGATAATATTAGTTCTAGCACAATATGTCAGACCATCTCCTTTAACCATGCCATCTATGACGTCATTATCTACATTGCATTGCGTTGCAGTACCAGATTCATCACTACCAGCAAATTCCCTTCCAAAATCTCCAGAATCAATTTGCTCCACGGTTTTTGTCTCAAGAGTGAAAGTTCCTGGCCTTGTCTTCTTTTTCTGTGAGGATTTGAAACTATGCATATCACCCATTTCTCTGATATTACTTGCTGTTTTATCCATCATGATATTGGCCACACCACCAGAAACAATTGCAGTATCATCAACCTTCTCAACAGATGTAAATTCATTTCCTGAAGCTTTTAAACTTTCTACAGTAGTAGTTGTTGTTTTGAGTGTAAAAGTTCCTGGCCTAGGCACCTTTTCTTGCTTCTTTTTACTCTCATCAACACGATCTTCTAATGACTCCACTTCTCTGTAATCATTAGTTATTTGGTCAGCTAATTTTTCGTTGTTGCAAGGGGGCTTTGAGGTATCAGCAAACTCAGCATTAGCAAGTTTTTTTTCCATAATTTCATAGCTATCAACATCTGCAGTTGCTGTTTCAAGTGTAAAAGTTCCAGGTCTGGTAGTCTTTCTTCTTTTCATCTTACTCTTCTCCAAATAAAGTTTTGAATCATTATCTCCTGTGATATTATCTGCAGGATGGTCCATGAGCTCATTAGATTCAAGTGAGTGTATTGTAACCTTCTCCAGGTTACCCAATCGAGTGTCCACAGCTTTGATATTAGTTAGATCTACAGGAAGTCTTTCAAGTGTAAAGGTTCCTGGCCTAGGCCCTTTTTGGCTTTCAGTTTCTGCTTTCTGCACTCTAGCTTTTTCATCGTTCGTGGATGCAGAATGTTTGAAATTTGATATACTTTCCTCCAACACAAAAGTTCCAGGCCTTTTTGAATTTTTTCTTTTCTTCTCCTCACGGTCTTCACAATCTTCAGAATGCCTCAATTCTTTGACGTTATTAACAATTTCCTCGGTATTACTAAAATTAGTTGAGGTATTAGCTCTTTTATCCTCCATATCACCAGAAGCATTCTCATTTGTAGAATTTGTCTCTATAACAAAAGTTCCTGGCCTAGTTGCCTTCTTTCTCTCTTTCTCGTTCTTTTTAACACATTCTTCTAAACTGCTCGGTTCTTTCAAAGTGACGTCGCTTATAACTTCTCCAGTGTCATCGTAGAAATTGGCAGCTTTCATCATTTCATCCTCATTATCTTTAGAAGTATTTCCATTTGTTGCAAAACTTGTCTCCAGTAAAAAAGTTCCTGGTCTAGCCAGCTTTGTTCTTTTCTTCTCATTTATTTTCACATCTTCATCTGTGTCACCAACTTCTCTTGCAACATTTTTGATCCCCGTTGTAAATTTACTAGAGTTACTATATTGCGTAATAGAGTCAGCTATCTCAATTCTCTTCCCATCCTGGGTAGTTTCAACATGGTGCATATCTGATTCATTTACACCAAGGACAAAGGTTCCTGGGAAAGGAGTCTTCTTCAACTTGTTATCGTTCACAACAGAACCATCTTGCAAGCTTTTTCCATAAGTTATCAGAATGTCGTTATCATTTAATTTGTTGTTTCCAGAGATCACATATGTTCCTCGTTTAGGCCTTTCTACTTTCTCCAGGTCTACACTACGCCGTTCAACAGACATTTCATTATCATTTTCAGCCATATTACTCTGCAGCACAAATGTACTGCGTTTTGATGTTACAGTTCTATCTTTATCTTCATTCATTGTGTGATGCTTTTCATCAATAACAAATGTCCCAGGCCTAGCTTTACATGATTTCTGTTCTCTCAAAACTACAGATTCGTGAGAAGGTGAATTGCTATCAGTGAAAATCAATTCTGAGTAATCCTCCATTGAAGAAACTGATAGGACGGAGTCATAAGAGCTACCAATAGGATGTGATTGAGATTGTGAGTGAGGTTCTTGTTCATGTCGAAATGAGCTTTTAGGTTTTTTGTTTTCAAGGGAAGAATCATTTGCAATATTTCTGTGCCCACTGTCATCAGCAACAGCCTTTACGCGACTAGGTCCGGGCCTACTATATTCTGTCTTAGTGACAAAACTATGGGACTTTGATGTGTTTTCCGTAAAATCAGCTGTCTGCAGAAATTCATACTTCACGTCTTTGACTACTTTGAAGTCACTTCTGACATTTGTTATTGTTGCATTGCCAATATTTGATGAAGAATTTCCCAAAATATTCCTCATGTTTATGTTTTTCAAATCTGAAGAGCATGGTTGATCACTAACATCATAATTCCCATGAGACAAATCTGAAACTTCTTCCACTGAATGCCTTGATTCTTCTTTTTCATAAAATGAAATTCCTAGCTTTTCTGAACAATTAAAATTTCCTCTTAACACCTCTTTTTCACTCCTGTCAATGGCATTCGACGCCTGACTTTTATTTCTTGGATTACTATAAAAATTTCCAGGAACATCTTCTGTGCCAATACTTTCCATGTTCATGGGGTTTTTCAGTTGATTTAATTGGCTGAAAGATTCCAAAACAATGTTTGCCTGTGCTCCAATATCCCCTATTTTTTCCTGCACCATACAGCTAGCACTTGAATCCACATCAATTTCAGTGTATGAAAGTTGTTTCATTAGTTTGAAGTTTCCACTTGACTTTCCAGAAGAACTGAAATGTCCCATGTTACTGGCTCGAGCACTAAATTCATTTTCCATAATATTAGAGTGATTGTTAGCTCTATTACTCATAGAGGGCTTTTTCGATTGAAGCTTCTGTAAATTTGAACTTTTTCTTGAGATATCATTTCCATTTTCTCTATTTATGATTTTTAGTGAATTCATAAAATTTTCTGCTTCATTTTCGATCGCACAAATATTTTTCTCTACAAGTTTAGATGCGATTGCAGCTATTTCATCTTCACTCCCATGTTTTGTGCCACAACTCAAACTTGATTTCGGCATGAAATCTTCATAACCTTGCATATTTTTGCTATCTCTATGCTCAGTCAGCCATTGGTCAGCAACTTGACATAAATTATCAAGAGCATCGATGATTGGCAAGCCTTTTTCTTCTGCTTCTTTTGAAGGTGTAGATACCATGCTATAAGTGTTACATCTTTTGCGTTTTGGCATGGACCAATTGTCCAGGTCTTTGGAGTATTCATCAGGATCATCTGGGCTAGATGCATCACCAAAATCAGCTGAACCACACTCTTCAGGGCTGCGAACTGGAGAGTCTAATTCTTTACTGCTATCTACAGGACAAAAATCATCATCCTCCATATGTAGTGCAACAGTTGTTGACCAACGCTTTGAGCTGTAATTCATTAGTGGACTGTCATAATAATCATCATCATCCACCAGTTCGTCAGTTGCATTTGACTCATTTTCTGATGAATCATGACCAATATTATGGCTCAGTATTTTCAAAGGGGATGGTTCAGAGTTATCATGGGTATTTTCATATGATATTAGTTCAGGAATTTGCATATTGAAATCATGTGGGTTATTTCTAATCAAATCTTTTGTATTTCCATGTTCTAGATCTTCAAAGCCAAGAATATTTGTAGCTGATATCTCCTTGTAATAGGACAACCGTTTCCTTTTCACTATATCTGAAGATTCAACACATCTTTCATCTTTGTCCTCTTGTACGTTTGCAATACATGTATCCTGAAGATCAGAAGGTATTGCTCTGGACTGTCTGTTCTCACAATTATTTTTTTTGCCACCACCATCATCAGAGATATTGAGCTTTGACAGACACGCTTCTTTGGTTATTCTTCCCGATTCTCCAGTCTCCGACATTTTATGCAGAGCATCCACGATTGATATGCCCATGTCAAGGGCATTATCGAGAATGTCTGCAACGTCACCAAGTGTAAACATCTTGGCAGATCAATTTGAAATAATTAGTACCTCTAGGTCATGAATTATTGCAATGTTTATGTCGAATTTCCAGCGTCAGAATAGATTTCTCTTAGAAACATCTTGAGAGAAACTAATTTGCTAAATCTTAATATATCGGCATCATTCCATATCACGGAAGATAGCTTGAGCATTAAGCTATGGCTTGAAGATGAAGTTTATCTGCCTTCCTTCTCAGTTAATTTCGGATACATGCTGGGCTCTGCTCCATATGATTTTGCATATGTTAGCACTCCTGCTTATCAGTTTGCTTGCTATACAATATTGTAGAATATTTGAAACATAGTCCAATTAGCTTCAGTTGAATTTTGAAATTTTCATTAATTGTGCAGGGTGGCACGAACGCACAACCAGCCTAGGCCCAGTTTATCTCACGAGACATGACGCCCACTCAGGAAGACAAAAATACCTCTCATTTAACGCATCTTGTAGCCAAAGATTTTGCTATGAAAAACACTTGCAGGTAACAGGTATCTTCCTTTGAATCTATCCACAGTTTCCAGTAAAGCAAAACAAAGATTGTTCACACAACTGTACTAAAATCATTATATTATCGCAGTTAACTTCGCCACCTGCCTAGGCTAGGCCCATCCTTGTTTCCACTCTAATATTCATATCAATCCCAAAGCTTGAATACTACCGTTAAAATGACCAGATAGTTGTTTCACACGGGCAATAAAGTACTCAACAACGCTTTGTGGTTTTGAATAATGAAAAGAACATCGCAGGAGAAATAATATTGTTTTCTTTCTTCGCAACTTGACCTCAAATTTTCTAAAGTCAAAACAAAACGATAGATGATAGATACTAGTGCGTAAAAGGACTATCAACTGACTAAAAACCGGACCACAACGAATCAGAAATACCAAAGAACGCCGTTCTTTCAATCTCACATTTCACCGCCGTAACCCTAAAGCTTGGTTTCCACTAGGCGTTAAACCGCGTTATTTCAGCGCGTTAAATTCTGATGTTGCGCTAAATTTTACCGCGTCCCAGTTTCCACTTAAAATATAAATTAACGCGACGTGATGTTGAGACCCGATAAATTTGAGGATTATGGATGAAACAGTTGAAGAAGAAACCCTTCTTCTTCTTATGCGTAGAAGGAGGAAGAGAAAACTGGAGAAAAAACAGAAAAGGGCAAAACACCGGTTCTGGGTGAGATCAATATTGAAAAGACAACAAGAGCTTTGAGAGTACAATCGCCTGGTACTAGAATTGTGGAATGATGACAGAATGAGCTTTTTCAGGAAGGCCAACATGTGCTTTACATATGAACAAATCAGTTACATTTTTACCTCCTTCTATTTTCATGACATTTTGTGCACAGAGCAATAGCTTAGACCTTGCAGGGAGATCTTGCAAACAAGGATCTGTCGGCTTCCTTTGATGTAAAATTATCGCGGCGCTAAACTGGGTTTTGAAATCAAAAAGTTTTGATTCCAAGACCAAGCGTTAAATCGCGATAAACTGCGTCAAAGTTCTCGCGTTAAATTTTTAAGCGCGTTTCCATTAGAGTTAAAAAATAGACGCGATTTAACGCGCTGAAATAACGCGATTTAACGCCCAGTGGAAACCAAGCTTAATTCTTACCCTAATCGTAACCCTAATCGTAACCCTAAGCCAAACCCCAATCCTAACCTAGATACCAACCTTAATCCTAACCCTAGGCCAAACCTAAGCCAAACCTTAATTTCAATCAAAGTGTAACCTTAAGTTGCTAAACCCTAAGCCTAAGCCAAACCTCATCCCTGGCCCTGCCCCTATAACTGACCCTAACGCTGACTCTAAAACCCCAAAACTTGCATCCTAGACACTTTTTAGGATTCTAGTCAGTTCCGGCGTTTAACGAAATTTCAAAGGTTCCTTTGAGCACTAGTATCTATCACTAGCCAGTCAAAACAACAAAGTTTTTGGGATCGGAGATCAGAATTAGTTCGGATGCACCAAAACATTTTAGCCTCGATGTGGATAAATTTTTGGGTTTTTGTGGGGTTATTCGAGGGGTTAGGGTTAAGGTTTGGACAGGGTTAGGTATAGGGTAAGGGAAAGGGTTAAAGTTAAGGTAAAGGGGTCTTTGGATAAGGTAAAATTTAGTTTTAGAAAGAGGTTTTGAAAAGGTTGTATTGATGCATCCTAAAGATTGCTGATCAAGTTTTTGTTCGACCAAGTATACAATAGGTCTCAGGCTTCTTTTAGCATTTCAAAGGCTTCATTTATTTTGACCACATATAATAGGATAAAATGTTTTATTTATGTTTTCAAGAAAAGTCATCTTACTACGTACAAACACCATACTTTGTTTTAAGCCTAGGAATTTCAAGGGACTCAAAACATTGATCTTTGACCAAACGAAAATATTTTCCCTTAAGAAAAGACTCTTTTTTATGAGTAGCAACTAAAAGGCTCAATCAATTAGTGTTTTATGTTTGCTACTGATATCTTAATCTACGTTAAATGCCTAACTTAAAAAATCTTATGTTGTCTAAGAAATAAATTCCCTTCAATACACTTTTTTTCAATAAGCAACTGGACTTTTGTCCCACCCCCTCAAAGTTGCTTAAATATTTTGGATTTTCAGCCTGAAAAACACTCAATATACCTAGAAATTTCCCTGTACCTAAAACCATTTTATTCGATGGTGTATAGGTAAGAAGACTTACATAATACACTACAGTAATGTGGAAAAAATTCTACTCTTGAGAAACTATATTGACAACTGACGACAGAATGTATTCAATTATTCAAAGATTTTGACAGAAAATATTCAATAATTGCTTCCCTTCAACATCGTAGTCCTCGGTAGTATGGTGGTGAGTATCCCCGCCTGTCACGCGGGAGACCGGGGTTCAATTCCCCGCCGGGGAGGACATTTTTATCGAATTATTTTCTAATTTTTACTTCAACTAAATCTCTTTGATTTCAGACTTTTAGCAATTCCTTCAATTTAACTTAGGATAGACAGATTATTCAAATTTAGGTTTCTCTCTGATTATCACTGCAAAGCAATGAAGAAATGAGTCATCATTTTTCTCTTGGGGGGGGGGGGGGGGGTGAAAGACATCTGGAAGGGCGTGGAAGAAAATTTTACCTATTCACAGGGAGGGGAACCCGAAAAGAGCAGATTATGAAGGGCATGAAAATAATTTTTGATGTATTCGTGTAAAAACACTTTGCAACAGATTGGAAAAATAAGCCTATATTCTGTCTGAAAAGTGACATTGAATACGAGATTTTAGAAAATAATATCGATTTCTCACCTTCACTTTCACTCTGATTATTCTCCAAGTTTTTCAACTTTGCATATTCAGCCCAGTTCATAACAGGTCCGTCGACTTCCTTCGTAAGACAGTGATCCTGAAAATAAAATAATAGCGAGCTTGCAGAAGCGAATTACAAATCTTCTACACAAATCTATAACAAAATAACTACCAGGGCTCTTTCGTTGACAGTTCATTGTTGGTTTAACTTGACTCCCGGTGATGATTAATAGCTGTTTCTCTTTTTTTCAAATCTACCCTAAAAAGTTTTTAATTATCAGATATATTATAATAAATTTGTATCGGGATGGGTGGTCTAAAATGAAAAAGTTTTGCATTTCTTTCTACCACTCTTATGTTCCCAAAATAAGTTTGATTTTTCATCAAAGCAGTTTTGAAAAAAAATTAAGAAAACATTCCCTTAAATGCTGAAATTTCAGGGTTGAGATTATTAAAAGTAGTAGTTCTTATCCTATATGCAGGTTTTTAGTATATACTATTACAGTACATCCTCGATTATCCGAGCAGGTTGAACTCAAATTTTTGTTGGGCCGTTCGGATACGCAAAAAAATCAGATAATCGAGGAAGAACATTTTACCTACTAAACTTACTATAAAGGTTATTAATATCGTCCTGAACAGTCACAGGATGCTCAAACTGAATGCAAAATGAAAAGCTTGGCAAACGGAAAGACCAACAACAAAACTAAGGCAACAGTTTTTTGTAAATTTCAACAACGATTCGTAATAACGTGTTGTCGAAGCTCCTGAATTTTCCTGTTTGATTTCCTTTTAGCGGTTTGGTTAAATGTAAACTTGAACGTAAAAATAAATGTGTTATTTTTGTGCTTCCGTTGGATATGACTTTTATATTGGGCAATAGTTTGAGCAGACAACGGATATTCCGATTGGTTTCTCAAGGACTAGTTTGCAAAAAAAAATTGTTATGGAAACTTTTGGCGTTCGGATAATCGAGGTTCGGATAATCGAGGATGTACTGTACTAATCATTAAATTCATTTCTGATTGGCCGATTTTTATCTACCTCTGGGCATAATATTTGTTTGGTCTCATTTTCATTAACTCTCTGACGTTCTTCTCTGATTAGTGTTTCCATTTTTTCTTGCCATCCTAAAGATTTGATCATCATTTTTAGCCATGTTTCCGATTTTTCCGCCATCCTCAAGATTTTATTATCATTTTTACCATGTTTCTTATTTTTTTCATTGAATCCTGAAGCTCTATTCGACAATCTAACTAGGTTTCTAAATTGACAAACCTTTTCATGTCTTGGCTTTTTCAGCCCCTTCCAGAGACCACTGCTCTCTTGAGATATCTCACTCCAACTTGTGGTCGACCTTCGATTTCTATTTCTGTCTCTACATTCTCCATTCTGAAGTTTCTCTGGAGAAGTCCTAACGTCATGCCCTTCATCCACTTGGCTTTCGTTCCCATTCCCGAATACAGTGTTAGGATCTTCTTCTTTCAGCTAGAAGGGAAGTAATTTACTCATAATTAATAGTTTTTAAATGATGGAAGTTCGAGAGCCAGATTATCATCACGAACAACATTCATTTAAATAATTTACTCATAATTAATAGTTTTTAAATGATGGAAGTTCGAGAGCCAGATTATCATCACGAACAACATTCATTTAAATAATTTACTCATAATTAATAGTTTTTAAATGATGGAAGTTCGAGAGCCAGATTATCATCACGAACAACATTCATTTAAATAATTTACTCATAATCAATGGTGTTTCAAATGATGGAAGTTCGAGAGCCAGATTATCATCACGAACAACATTTATTGACTGATTTTATCCACATCTAACTTTTGGGATGGTGAGAAAAATCAGATAGATAGCAAAACATGATAAACCAGTAAAGCTTTAAATCTGAAACTCAACACAGTAGCACATCAGAAAGAGAACTAAAATGAAGCCTAACTTCATTATCATATCCATATGCGTATTGAAATTGGCCAATCTGAAAAGAGAATCGTTGCTTCTCATTTTCGTTCTCTTTCTCAAATACTACTCTGTTGAGTGTCATATGCAAAACTTAAGTAGTTATCGTGTTTCACCACGTCTCCAATTTTCCTCACCATCCTCAAACTCTGCACCGATGAGAGACAGCTCTACTATTCAATCGAAACGACATCAGCAGGAAATTTGAAGAGTTTTAAGGCCTTGATAAAACAATGGGACGTGCCAAACTGTAAGAGTAGCGCCTATCAACATCAACTATCTTAGTAATTTAATCAATCTTCGCTTGTCCTCATTATTATCAATATTTCATGTTAAAATTCGATTTTGATTAGTCAACTTGTATGTAACTGTATATAACGTAACAAAAATCGAATGAATATGATTGCGAAAACCAACAAGAATAAACAGATAGATATTGCAGGTTAGACTTGCTCCACGAGTCCTGTTTTCCTGAGTGCACTTCTGTCAATCTTATTGCCAGAGTGACGTCAGCATATCAGAAAACGCAGGGAAACAAGGACTCCTGGAGCAAGTCTTACTGCAGGTGGTAGGAATCCAACTTACCACCCCTCGGTTAGAACCCAAATGCCTCGGTCATGGTGCCGCGCAGCACAAAAGCTTAGACGGGGAAGGAGCCCAGTATTTCTAGTCAGTGTGATTGATTTAACTGAGAATTTTGACTTTGACTTTTCAATTGTTGAAAAATCATCGCGAATTGTTCTGATTAACAACCAATTATTTTCCAACTAATGTCTACTAACCTCTACCTCCATGTAGCTCCAGTTGTGTTTCAAAGTCCCTGGACTTGTATTTTGTAGCTCGGTTGGTGGTTTTTCTAATGGCTCAATGCAGACTGCCAGTGCACTGGTGCTTGTCTGCTCCTCCTCATCAAAATCCAGTGAGAGATACGTCTTCTCTTTAACACCTGCTACCTCCTGATCAGATGCTTCTTCCGCAGTATCATTGACATTATTGACATTTTTGACGGGGGTAGTGTCAGAGCTGACACGAGGCTCATCTCTATGGGACTGGACGGGCGTAGTGTCATCCTCGTTATCGTCGTTAACAGGTTGTAATACAGCATCTTCATCTGTTCTCACATCGAAATTCGTAGGTGAGCCCCCGGCTGTGTTCTCACTCAAACTACTGTAAACTGCAATACCCGGTCGATCGTCTTCAGCATCAAACGCCACGTCATCCCGAGCTTCATCCGCAGATATACCCGAGGAAGAACTGCGAGAGCTGCGGGAGTGTGCTCGCACGTTTATTGGGACGTCGTCAACATCGGAATCGGGCTCTGAACCAAAGCGGTTGACTCTAGGGCCTTGAAGTGACGTAGGCTCCTGCACATGCGCTCTTCCATCTCTAGTATCAGCTTCTCCGATTATAGGCAGGCCTGCTGCGATCGCAGAGTCTAGCGATAAGTTAGAGTTAATTATTGTGTAACTAGAACGAGGCTCCAAGGCAGATACATCAAGATGTGTGCTTCGGTAGTGACTAGACTCGTTTTGATACAATGTCGTAGTCTCGTTATGGTAACTCGAACCTTGCTCGTGAGGCTCATGGGTGAGAATTGGCTGTATCGTTACGTCGGGTCTGTGGCCGGTTTCGTCACTCAAAATGGAGTTTCGACTATCATCATTTGTAAGTGCCGACTCGAACGAATACACAGTTGGCGTTGAAGGCTCGCTCGACTCGGCAATGGTCGATAATTCATCGTCGTCTCCCTTCAAATCCCGTCGCCTATTTACACTGATATTATCCCCTGTAGGTCTGTTTGGCCGCGGTGATGGTCCAAAATTCGTCATTTGCTGTGGTTTTTGAGACGCATCATGGCCTAACCCGAACATGTCATCATCTTCGAATTGTGGTTCGATAAATTCAGGTTCATTTTCAGTCTCCATATATTTGTCTCTTTCGAGCTTCAGTTTGACATCGTCGCGAAATCTTCTCATATCTTCGCTGCAGGCACTCTCAGCAGATTCTCTAGAGCTAGAACTAAAGTTGGTCTCATTATCACGGCTAACATGAGGTTTGTGTTGCCTTTGAGAGCTTGGGCGTTCATGTGACGATTTTTTCAAATCTTGCTGGTTCCAATGCAATTTTCCCTCGCTCGATTTAAAACTCGATTTTTCTCCATGATCTGCAGTATCTGTGTGAGAGCAAACAAAAAATAAGTTCCAATTTGAAAGGCGAATATTGTAACTTCGTTGAAACGGCCACCAATCGGTTAGCCAAAGTTGGAAGTGTATGCATTGAGAAAGTCTTTTCCACAAGCCTTTAAAACGTGTGGGACAAAATTACCGGTGGTAATGGTGAGGTAGCAGTATCAATCAGTTAGGGGTAAAAGCGAGGCAGCCTTGAGGTGATGTTCGACCGAAAAATACTTTTGATACCCGGGTGTAAAAAGTCATAAATAATGACTTATCTTACAAACCTTTGATTAAATTTTGATCTTCACTGTCAAAACTTTCCATGCTCAACTCTCTGTCAATTTGATTTCCAATAGTGTAAGAATCCGTCATTTTGAATGATCGATATGGGGGTGCATTAGGCCTAAAAAAAATTTGATAAATTGGAATCGATAAAGAAGTAGTGTAGAGCAGGTTTTTGATTGATAAAGACGGAAGGTATATCCCGAAGTAATCGAGAAGCTAGGCAGATGAGCAATTTGAATTCAACGGTATTTACTTTAACAAGGGACCATGAATTCTCCAAACTCTGACAGTTGTAAGAACCCGCATATAAGAACCTACCTTTTTTGAACCAGTCTGTTTCGTTTCTTATCTAAAGAATTGCTCTCATAAATCCCAACAGAGAGGTTGTTATAGGTTGTTAAAGGTTCTTGAAATTTTCACATATTCTTGGTGCAAAGGTGGTGAATTTTCATTCTAGAGACAAAACTATGAGCACTAGGGATACAAACCCCATTTGGGGTTGAAAATTAAATGCATAAGAGACTTACAAATTACAGAGTATGTATTTCTAGATTCGAAAAAATGTCTATTAAATGAAACCTTGTTGTTTAAAATTCAGGTTCTAACGTAAAGGGGCAAATAATTGAAATTTCCGGCTGCAGGTTGTTATTACCTTTACAATCAAAGACATACTCACTTGAAATCGAGGGATATTTTATTACTATTCGCTTTGCTGACGTCATCTGCACTTTTCCCACCTTCCCATGCACGGATAGATCGCCGGGGGTCGACAGCGTAGTTCGCTTTTTCAGCAACCGATGACAGTGAGTGCGATCGCTTCAGATCAAAATCATCCAGCACTAGACCTAGAAATAATTTATAAAGCAATAAGAATGATATGATAAAATATTTACTATTTAAAAGAACAACCTTTATCACTAGGCTGACATCTCGGTCTGATTTATTTGTGATCTCACAACTATTTGAGGTAAACACAAGACGAGTTCACCTAAGTTGACCCCCTTCCTTGAAATGTCTTCAAAAAACATTTTTGGGTAGGGTAGTGGGTGATAAGCTGGCGAAAAATAGGAATATCACTTAAAACAAAAATATTCATCGTTGAAATTTAGAGAATATTTAATACTCTAGGGAATATTCTTGCAGCATCAAAACCCTTAAAACAAATGGAAAATACAAATCTGCAAAATATGTAATAAGCTAGCACAGCTGTAAGTATATTCGAGTTTACAAATCAAAATACCACGAAGCATATCACATAAAACAAAGAGATTTGTCATCGAAATTCACAGAATGTGATAGACTTCAGGGAATATTCTTACAGCGTGAAACCCTTAAAAACAAATGAAAACTAAATTCTATAAAACATATAATTAGCCAGCCAGTACAGCTGTAATGATATACGAATTTTATATAAATCAAAATACCATGAAAAATAGAACACATAAAACAGAAAGATTTATCGTTAAAATTCAGAGAATATGACAGAAACCAGGGAATATTTTACATCAATAAAACCCTTAAACTAAATGTAAAATAATAAAAAAATACAAACTCTGCAGTATATAAAATCAGCCAGCCTGTACAGCTGTGAGAATATAAAATTTCCGATGAATCAAAATACCATGAAAAATATAACAAAAAACAGAAGGATTCATCGTTAAAATTCACAGGATAAGATAGAAACCAGGGAATATTCTTACAGCATTAAAACTCTTAAACTAAATAAAAGATATAATTCTGCAAAATATATATTCAGCCAGCCAGTACAGCTGTAAGTATATGGGAATTTCATATAAATCAAAATACCATGAAAATTATAACAAAAAACAGAAAGATTCATCGTTAAAATTCACAGGATGTGATAGAAACCAGGGAATATTCTTACAGCATTAAAACTCTTAAACTAAATAAAAGATAAAATTCTGCAAAATATATATTCAGCCAGCCAGTACAGCTGTAAGTATATGGGAATTTCATATAAATCAAAATACCATGAAAAAAATAACAAAAACATAAATATCTATCGTCAAAATTCACAGAATATGATAGAAACCAGGGAACATTTTACATCAATAAAAACCTTAAACTAAATGAAAATACAAACTCTGCAAAATATATAATCAGCCAGCCTGTACAGCTGTGAGAATATGAAAAATTTCACATAAATCAAAATACCATGAAAAATATAACAAAAAACAGAAAGATTCATCGTTAAAATTCACAGGATATGATAGAAACCAGGGAATATTCTTACAGCATTAAAACTCTTAAACTAAATAAAAGATAAAATTCTGCAAAATATATATTCAGCCAGCCAGTACAGCTGTAAGTATATGGGAATTTCATATAAATCAAAATACCATGAAAAATATAGCGAAAACAGAAAGATTTATCGTCAAAATTCACAGAATATGCAATACCCCGAAGGATTCTCTTTAAGCATTTAAGCATTTAAACTAAATATAAAATAAAATTCAGCAAAACATGCAATTAACCAATCAGCACAGCTGCAAGTCTTTACCAGTTTTATACAAATCAAAATACCATGAAAAAATATCTCAAAAAACAGAAAGTTTTATCGTCAAAATCCACACAAAGTAATAAATACCCCAAAGGATTCTCTTAAAGCATTAAAACTTTTAAACTAAATAAAATTCTGCAAAACATGCAATTAGCCAGCCAGGACAGCTGTAAGGATATTCAAGTTTCATATAAATCAAAATACCATGAGAAATAAAACAAAAAACAGAAAGATTTATCGGCAAAACTTATACAATATGCAATACTGATATTCTTACAGCATTAAAACCCTCAAAAAAAGACAAAAAAACAAACAAGCAAAAGTAAGATTGTAGTGACAAGTAGATTATTGGGAGTGTCATAAAAACTCTTTCAAAAACCTCAAAACTTATTGGAAAGATTTTTCTAAAGATGATAAGTTCACTCACACAGGTCCTTATTGAATTATTTTTTCACTCAGGCAAACAAAATAAACTCGTACACCTACATGCAAATATCTACAGCAAACAACACAAAATGCTTCAAACGACAGGCACAGACTTCAGATCTTGCATTCGCCAAAAAGCAGTGGAAATTACAAGACTTGTTAAATTATTCACAGGAAATTTCGTTTGATGTTGGAGAATTAGCGTTACAGGTGTTACTTTGTACAAAGCAGTAAGAAATGTAAACATTTTAAATAAATCATCTTCGAGAAGGCCTTCACAATTATCACAAGGCTTTATCTTGAATACTGCAGGTAGGGAAAACTAATGTTGTTGAGCAAAGTTTAAAGGAAGGAATTAGATTTCCTGGCCTTAAACACACTCACGAAATACAAACAAACAGAAATGACGACACGAGGCTGGATGCAGGCGGACACGATCACAAAACAAACACATTTCGAGAAATATAAATAACGAAAAGACAGACCAATTGCAGGAGAGGAAACAATCCACTGTTCTTACTAAGGCCTTGTTCACACCAATCTGGATATTTTTAAAAACGCATATTTATTTATCCGTTTACGAAAAAATCTGCATCCACACGATGAGCGTTTTCAAAAAAACCTCCGTCCACACGGATACGAAGGAATCGCTTGTTACAAAAAGATTTTGTTTGTTAAATTGACTGTGGAAAACTAAGCTGGTGACGTCATCTTTTTCGAAAATATACGTTTTCGCCATCCACACGATTACATGAAAACGGAGTTTTCAAAAATCTCCACCCTGGACACCGTTTTCATTACCTAAAACTCCGGCTACGTGTGGACGGGAGGCCAAATGGATAAATAAATATGCGTTTTCAAAAATATCCGTATACGTGTGGACGAGGCCTAGGACCTGGCATTATTGTAATTATGGAAATGTAATAGATATAAAAGTTTTGACCTCTGGGTTATATTCCACTACCAAACTTTAGTACACACATGAATTTTCACATCCCTCTGCGTTACAATATTGGAAATATACTTATATAGCTACTTTAAAGTTTAACAAGGCGTTTACCGTAAAAGATGATAATAGGGCGTTAATTAGTCCTTGCTATTGTTTGTGGTCATATTCTTGATAGATTCCATATCTCTTAAATCACTTTATTGTCAATAATGTCGTACATAGGGGTATGAAATTTTATATCTAGACTGAATCTTATTTGAACAATCTATTTCGAGAATGAAAAATTATATATCTCTAAGATTTCGACAATTTTCATAATGGAAGTCTCAGTAAGAAAAGGGGTGGATTGGAGTTCTAAAGCGTTGTTCAAATTCAAAAGTATTGAGATCCACCAATGAATTAAACGTGTTTGACCGGGTTTAAGTAGAGTTAAATAGAACAGTAGGTACACACAGGTAGGATTATATCGAAAAGCTTACAGCAGAAGCAATTTGTTGAATATGTAGGTTCAGGCAAATGACTCGATAAGAAAGATTAAAATAAGAAACTTCATGATTTTCATCTATATATTTGACAATCATCAGAGATATCTCTTTGGATTAAGGTCAATATATGATAGAAATCACAAAGATTCTTATTTTCTTCTATCTTATCAAGAAATGTACTGCAAATGAAAGTACTGTAAAACTTACCAGCAAGGTCTTCATTACTCTGACTTTTACCCCCGTCTCCGAAATTCGCCAGCTGCTTCTTCGATCGTTTGGAAAGAAGAGGCTGCCGGACTTTTGCATTCTTGCTTGCAGCTGACGCAAGGACAGGTTTAGGGGGTAACGCATCAATGGACTCATGACTTTTAGAGCCACTGAGCAGCTTCAATCGTCTAAGATCGTCTTCTATAGACAACTGGACGTCATATTTGAAAGAATTTGACTTCATTTCCCCGATAGCCTTGTCATAAGACGATTGGGGGGTGTGATGTCCCCTATCAGTGTTCAACCGTCCTAGATTTTTTCCCTCTTCGTGGATAAGGGACGATTCCCCATAAATGTCTTGAGCTTTTATGGCCTCGCATTTTTCGTTGTAGTTTTGTACATTAATGTCCCCTTGAAATTCCTTCGTATTGGTTTTATTTGTATCCTCAGTCATTTTGTCGCCAATACTTTGCTTATTCGTAGAGCTGCTATCACTATAAATTGCCTTGTCGCTGCCTTTAGTCTGATCATTGCCTACTCTGTTAAGATTATTCATTGTTTGTTTCTCTAATTCACCATTATCATCACCCAAAGCTTCTGAAGCAGCATTATCTAATTCGACTTGGATAAAAATCTCACACAGCAGCGCAATAATGTTGTTCTTCAATTCTGCTGCCTGGTATATGAAATCTTCGGTTCTCAAGGCGAAAATTGAAGTGCAGATATGTTGAGCGCAGAGCTCTCTGAATAAATCGATGTTCTTTATCATTTCATATTCTGTAAGGCTTGCAGTTAGCTTGATATCTAGAAGAATAAAAGATTTTACTCTAGATCTATCTAGAAGGATGCCAAAACACGGATTCAGAGAAATTATTGAATTCGATTATCTTGCGCGTTGCTTCAGCCCCCTTTCCCTCATTTCGTTCAAAGTATGGAGTTGGGAGAAGAATCAAATCTAAAAAACAAAGCTAGATTCAATTCGGTAGTATATCCTAGTGGTTATGGCACTGGACTTCGTATCATTGAAGGGTAACCTTGGTGGTTTACAATCCAAACGTTGTCATAACCATGAACTACAAGCTGTCAGCCAACCCAGCTGTCCATCCTCCCGAGATTGGTAAATGAGTACCCAGGTTATTGGGGAAATAACTGAGAGTGTCCTCAATTAGCAGAAATGCTAAATACCTTGACACTGAAATAAAGTCAATAATAATTCTTATATATCCGTTTTTGTTGTATTCAAATGTATCCCTTTTATTTGCGAACAATAGAAGTAAAAAAACTACAAGAAAACTACCTTAATGAGACAACTCACCTTCAGTGGATATCACATCTGGACAATAAAACATTATGAGCGATAAAAGAGCTTTTCCATCAGCAATATCCTTTTGTAAATCATCTATCTTTGGGAATAACTTTGGTGTCTTTTCGATCAGTTGGTCTCTCTTGAATCTAAACCGCCGGGGTGATTCTTTCTTACTTTCACTTGTTGGTACCTTCTTCTGGATCTTAGAGTCGTTGGTTACGTTTATCTTGTTCAACCAAAGAAGGAACGCATCTTCAGAGTCAAACGGCAGTTCTTTGGCAGCATTGAATGAAGCAAATCTCCTGAAGAATGGAATTTGAATATGTGGGTTTTGCGAGCGAAGAAATGTTTGATTACTCTGAGCACCGAATAATGCATAGCCCCTGATTATCATTAATTTTCTCAAAATTTCTACTGCAATCAGGAATCTCTATGTCTGGTTGTTCTTACCAGAGCAAGCTACTGCTATTGAAAATTGGTTTAATCAGAAACACTGATAAATGTGGAGTTTTAAACACCTCAAGTTTACAGTGCCAGCTTATCGTCCTGGTTTACATGCCTTTTCATGAAGAAAATTGTATCAGAGTGGTTAAGTGCTCTGGTCATTTGATTCGAATGAACTAGTGGCTGCTTTGGCAGTATGCTTACAATATATGAGAGTAATCGCTCTGGTCAGAAGAAAAAGGCATGGGTTTAGAACAGTTGATAGCATGCTTGCCTTAAGTCACATTAACTTGGATCTTGAGACCCGGTGGTGGCATATGCCTGTATTTCAATTGCAGTAGCCTGCTCTGGTAAAATTTAGCTTCCTGTGTAAGACAATGCCATAGGAATCAATGTTAATACAACACAGCTCTGAAGAACGATTAATAGAAAACTCAAATTAATACCTCACTGTGGATACGCCTAGAGTTCTAAACAATGCTAACTTATTGTCCTGGTTTAGGACAGTGGTTACCCTGTTTGCCTTTGGTTAGAGACCTATTGGTGACATATGTCAATTGCAGAGGTCCATTCTACTAAAATTTAATCTCCCGTGTTAGGCCATGCCTTATGAACTGATCTACTAAATGTCTCGTAGATGATTTGTTGGGATAAAGTATTACAATAAGCTCATCAATATCTCCTGCAGAAAATCAGAGCTATAAACAATATCTTGCAGTCTAAATTTTCACAAACAAAATAACATTACTGTTACCTTATTGATTCGATGACTTGTTGAATGCTCACAGATTTGTTTATGAAAGCAACCATCAATGAATCCATTAGAGCCAGATGAGATTCCTGCAAACAAAATATGTTTATGTCTTAAGGTCTGCCCACAAGATAAAACATTGTCATAACACGTGTTGGATATTGTTCAAGAACGATGGTTTATCTTGTGGGCTACTTCACCATAGAACTTTGAACATCACCAAGCAAGTCTTATAGCCCATCAAAACGATAAAATATTGTCATAGAAAGCATCATGAAACAAGTGATAGATATTGTCCAAGAACAAATTTTTCATCATGTGGACCACTTCATCACACAATCTACTGAACAATCCAAAAAATTTTTGTACAGTCGCACGTCTGATAAAGGCCACCTCTAAAATATAGCCACTAGATTTAAGATCAAAATGCCTCCCTGAATACCAGATCAAAATCCAAATAGTTGTTAACTCTAATCAATGGTGTTCAACCTCGGATCTTAAATTAGCCGCTGTTAGAGGTGCAACTGTAATTAATTTCCATTTGCAACAGTGAGTGGTGAGGAGGCCCAAAGCCAATCTTGAAACTTCATAGCCTAAAAGAAAATCAATTTTTAGAAGACTAATAGGAAACGTATACAAACCATGCTGAATGGCTCTTGCCCCGTCAGCCTCTCTTCAGTAACAGCTTCATCATTCATATCAACAACATAAAACCCAGCTTTGGCAAGCAGTTGCATGACATCCCAAAGAGAGGTTAGGGATTCATCGGTATTCAGAATCTGACTGCACACTTTCTGGTATATACTTCCATTGCAAAGAAAACTCACAACTGAAGGACGCACAAAACATCCACCCTGAAAGAATGATAAAAATTGATATAATTTCATGTTTCGAAACATAAAAGACCATTACTAAAAACTCTGCTAAACCAAATATTCTCCATTTGATCAACACAAAACGAGAAGAATAAAAAGAAAGAAAAACAAATTGATGACATTATAGAATGCAGTCCTTTTCATTTAGTGCATGTGATAGCATCTGCACATACGTGCACATGCCCAAGTTGTATTGCGCATGCTTTTAATTGCGAGTGTAAATACAAGTAATTGCAGGTTTCTTAATAACTACGAATGACTGTCCCTTGCTATCTAAAAATCTAAGCACAGCCCCAACAGGCGTTGCGCTATGGTAAAAAAAGAGATTAAAAGCAAGGGATTAATGTTAAAGTTGGAAAAAGATTCCTAATCCTTTCTTATTTGCTTTTGTAATTCTCGAGACTGACAACAATTCTGGAAAGATGGCTGCAAAGGGCAACAAGATTCTAATTATTAGCTTAAGTAGATTGGAGGAGGAATTTAAATCTATATTTAGTTCAATTTAAGTTTAGTCTTGAATTAAATATTTGAGTAGGTTTTATCTTTATTGTTTTTTATTCATAACATACTGGGGACACAAACTTGTAGGAGTGAAAAAAGGTCTGAAAATAACAATGTTTCACACTAGCAGCATATGGCTTCTCCAGGGCTAAAAACGAATTCTTGAGCCACAAATGTGAACATTTGAGAGGAAGCAAGATTTGGAGAATCAATCGAGATAATCTGTGAGAGCGAAAATCACCTAAGTGAAAGATTTGGTGAAGAAGATATAATAAAGGAAATGTTTAACAGAGAGTTTGTTCTCGTTGTCCTTTTTGATACATCACAATCTTAGGTAGATTTGGTCTTGTATTATTAGGGTTATTGTTAGAGTTATGGCTAGAGTAAACCTTACATGAAGCCAAAATACTTGCTCAAAACATAGTTATTCAATTTTTATGTATCATACCTCTTGGTTTCTTTCTGTGGGGCATGTTATTTCAGGAGGGATGTCATCAAAATCTCCATCTTCAGTTGCATGGAAAACAAGCCAGAACAGACATGCACAAAACTTTGCCTGGAAAAAACGTAATTCAAATCAATTCACAAGCTTCTATGTTCAAGATGAAGATTGAAAGTAATCTGTTCCTTAGAATGCTAAATTTAAAAAACATAGAACTAATGTATATAAGCCAAGTTTTTGTGGATCATGGGTGGATGGTTGAGGCCTGAGTGTCAAGCTAGAGTGCATTCCATGTAAAGTCCACGCAAAAAATTTGGAATATGGGGTTTGGAAAAAATAATAGATTCTATTTTTGCGAGGCAAGGTCGCGGATAATTTTCAGGCCTAAGTGCAGGAAATGCACTCTGGATGTCAAGAACAAATTAAAGAAATAAAGTTTTTTAAGAAAAATGAGACCCTTTTCACTGATGATCTACCATGAATCTATGCCAAGTACTCTATTGTTTTACACTATGAAGAGCTCCACTGTTTTATGCCAACAGTTGACTGCCAAGAAAAAGATGAAGATTCTTCCGCCTCCACAATGGCATATCTTTAATTTTGAATTTGGCACCACAGACAACTACATAATTTAGAGGAAAATCCAGAAATTTTGTATTTCTGAAAAACTTTGTGATTTTTATCCGTTTACTGTTTGTGTCACCTCTTGGCCAGTCTAAGAAGCATGTCCCTTCCCGATAAGATCTTGCCCATGCACAAGCTAGGTTCTATTGTTTTATCCTATTGTTCTATTGTTAACCTTGGGCGTGCAAGTTCCAAACTTCACAGTCTGGCTTCAGTGGACTAACGTATGATTTCTGAGTGTTGCGTTGTTTGACATATTTTCTGGTGTAAAATGGTGAATCTGGCTAAACTGTTGTGTGAGAGCGAGAACAAACTTTATGCTTGACGCATGAATTCTCAATTTTTGGAAGAGGACTACAGGAATTGGTAGTGAATTAATGGCAGCATTGAGGTCAACCTCCTTTCCAAGTCCTTTTCGTTATTTTCTCGCCCTTATTTCATACATTTCCGAGGGTTTTTCACTGTAATATAGATTCTAAAAGATGAACAAGGGACTTACTGATCCAAGAAATGTTTCTTTTCTACAATGTATGAAAGTTGGTTTCTTTAGCTGCGTGCCAGACTGTAAAATTTTTTCATTGAACGCAGGTTTTAACTCCAAATAATTGCGCGGAAAAAATTCAATAGCAAAATATTTGTGTGCGGATTTTGGATACTGTAAATGGTAACTATGTTTCTTTTGTATTGAATCTACTCTGTTCTACGCAAAAGCAAAATTGACAAGCCTCTTTTTGTTAACTGCGCTGATAATGCACCAATCAGTTGGAAAAATCAGGGCAGAAATTGGCCTTGGTAGAAATTTTGCGCAGATGGAAAACGAGCCAGAAATAGTTGCGCGGACCAAACTTTACTGTCTGGGCTGCGTGATTCATGAATTTTTGATTTTCTGTGTAGAATGAGAATTGATGCAGGTCATGGGGGGCCACCTCTCATGGACCATCACTTAACGTTTATGGAAGTTTCTGTGACACTGTCTGAACCCTGCTCTAATATTATACTCACCTCCACAGGATCATAATCAGTTTCAGCCATAACATGGCTTGTTGTGCAGTTTGTTATTTCACCAGACATGACTTTGCTGATTCTTCAACGTTGATAGCATCACACAATAATTATCTCACGGTTCAACATCTTATATCGCCTGAAACGATTTTACAGGGATGAACGGACCTATCAAAGTTTCACCGGAGGCAAGACCGTTATCTTGGTTGCTAAGTTTCTACTGGGCAAAGCATCACATCTTATGTCTTTTTATAAATTCCTCTCTTTTAAATATCAAACACAAACGACAGTAGATTCTTCTGAAGATTCTCTAGACCCCTTTCCATCAAAATCTACTCTAGTATAGCCAAAATGCACGAATGATTATCCATGTCAATTGGCCTTGATTCCAGCACGAAAACCAAAACTCGTTCGCCGCTGCCTTCCGATTTCAAACATCAGTATGGTGAGAATCTGCAGTTAATCAACAGCGATTTTAGGTTTGTAAACCAAAATAACCTCTATTTACAGCAGATGGTTAATATCTGAGCCCTGCATGTGGTGTCAGAAGCACAATAACAAAGATTAGCGTCTGCAAATAAACGAGTTTACAAAATTCGCCGCCATTCAACAAAGCTGCATTCCTCCAACGTTCATGTGGAGAGAATTAATTGAGTTGAATTGGTAGAATGAAATTTAATTGAATGGAACTTTTTATAGAGTATCTACCAAAAGGGTATCTAGGAATATTAAGCAAGCCCCACGCAAATGGTCCGGTTAGTAACAATATTGATCCATAAAACATTAGATATTTACAGAAAATTTAGGTTCATTTTCTTTCATGTAAATTCTGTTGAATGCACCAAGCTACATCTGAAAGAATCTAGATTCATGGATTAAAGCCGTGTTTAAAACCCAGTGAATATTCTAAATTGGATTTGATGATGTTTCTTGGATTCATCATAATTATTGTAGATATGTAAATTGAATTTTTGGATTTGAAAAGATTCCTTCATTCCTTGATTATCAAAAATACTTGAGTTAGATGCTGGATTTATAATTTTCAAAAGGTATCTAATATTGCAAAGATGATAATAAGGGTTAGCTTGATAATAATCATTAATCATTTAAGATCTTTTTTTGGTAATGAAGGACGTCTAACTGGATTTTTTAGAATCAGATGGAAAGCTAATAAAATCTGTCACTAATTTCATGATTACCCTATCTAGCAGACTTACATTTAAAAATTTCGCAGAAAAAAGATGCGCACAGAATAGCCTACATATTTTTATCAGAGCCTCAAGCCTCTACTCTCAAAGCTTATTTGTGAGGTAATCATTGTTGAAACCACAGGTCTCAATATAAAAACTGGATTGAGTATTCTGTTCTTCTAGAGCCAAATGTTTGAAGCCCATTGCTTCGGCTTGTGTTTGGCTTCCCAATATGGCTGCCAAAGAAATTTAATTGTCTGTATTCTTTGCTAACAATAGCTGCACGATTATTCTCTTTAATGTTGAGTATTCATTAAATTCCATTAATCAACATAGAAAAAAACAGCCACTAGTGGAATCTCAATGTAATGAATTGGACCTACCAAATGGCCGCCAATGACTTCATTTCAGAACAACAGATGCTCGATCCAGTCTTTTTGAGATCAGTGGTTCAAACCGTTCATTTAATTAACAAACAAAGACTTATCATGACTATAGCATTATACAACTACATTTCACGGTTGCATTTTCATTTTGCACAAAGCTTCGAGAATATCAGATTAACAGAAAGAGTGTGACAGCTAAAATTGATCATACTTTAATATTAAAATCAAAATATTGTGAAATAATAATATTCAAAAAAGTCATTTCATCTCTTACACAATCTATAATGAAAGCTTTATACACATTATATTTTTTTAAAACGTTTAAACATTAACAATCGTACAGGAATAACAGAGATGTAATAAAAAACCTACAATCATTTTTTCACAAGAAACCGTTTATAAGAAACCATAAGGCCAAGAGGCTTGAAAAAGAAACTATGACACCAAGATTTAGCATGGTTTCTTATAAAAAGGAGTGTAGATCATTGGCTTTTTAAGTAATAATTAATAAATGCAGCCTTCGTCATTAGTTTTCACAAACCTCACAGAGATTATAGTTAAGAGAAGAAGCCTTATCTACTCTCTTTAAAAGTATTTTTTCTCTCCCCTTCTAAATTCTAAAACACCTTTCCTCCCTCCCTCCTTTAAGATATTTGGTAAGAGACACCAAACCATGATGAAAATATAACTAAAACGAAACAAATTTTACATGTTAAAAGATAGCGAGAAAAATCGAAAGAAGCTAAAGATTTACTAGCAAAACTTTTCGACTGATTCATTAGAGTAGTACGTCAGAACGAGAATGAAAATTAAGGAATAGTTGCGCCCAGAAGCATACAGAAATCTAAGTTACCAAAGACGAACAAAAGTCCCAGACCTTATAAATGATGGCTCTTATTTCTTCCAAGGATTCATTTATAGATCTTCCTGTTTTGCTAAGCGTGGAAGGCATTAGAGTCAACAATCTAAAATAAATAATCAGGCCATAGTTGTACGCCTCATGGATGCTTTACTCTATCAGGCTCAAATGGTTCCTGTGAAAAATGGGCTCTTAAATGTTTTTCGTGGAACGAGTTTGTTATTAGAAACTTCCCTTGAGACGTGAAAAGAACCGTTTTATCTAAGTCAAGCGTTATTACTTTTCCATTCTATAACAGGGTTCGTTTTGCTGACCCCCCTTCACCACCCTCACTCTAGCTTACTAATAGGAATGATCTTTGTCGACCTTTCACCCCAACTTCCATACCTTGCTCACCAAGTACATGTTTAATGTTCAGTTAATTTCATTTCAGTTTCACAGTCACGTTTCACACATGATTCAGTTAAGTTCAAAATGATATTTATAATACAAGTCTGGATGCAATTCCATAAAGTCTTCAAATGCATTATTTATTGAGAGATGACACATCAGCGACATCATTCTGAGGCTACCAGGCTTGCATCAGTCGCCAGATGAAGATATCTTTACCTTCCAGGGTGCAATTTCTTAATTTGCTAAAATAAAATCGATATAGAAAATAAGAAATTATGATATATGATTATGAAATGAAATTATGAAATAGATAAGAAACTATGAAATGGAAAATAAGGATGTATGATAAGAATTATAGCGTGTAGAAGATTGTGATGGAGTAGCATTTGACTGCAAACAAGTTGCTTAGTGCTAGGTAGGTGCCTGACGCAAGGCATAGGTTAATACCACGAAATCGAGCTCGAAACAATAGGCTATCAAGAGGACTGTTGTCATCAATAACGTTACTTCTCTGGCACAGTGGCACAATGAGAAGGGTGAAACAATAGTTCATAAAAGAAGATTGTTGGGAAACTTACAGTTATCAATTTTTTGCAAGTTTTTCTAGATTGAGCTACGTGGTGTTTTTTTTTGCTATTAGGAACTTTGAGCAACCAGGGCGGCAACGCCAGATAAAAACGTCAAGTTTCCTTTAATTCTGAGTTCTAGCATCAACATCATGCTTGCTTCTAGTGCGTTTTTATTCCTATGAGAGATATTGAAGAAACCCTTTCCAAATGAAGAACCCAAAATCTGATTTCTGGCATACTAATCTTTAAAATAGTTTGGTTGGAGAAAATAATTTTGCTGGTTAAGCTAAAGAAGATATGTATCTTCATGGAATATTCTAGCAAGAGAAGAAAATTTGTGTAACCATTTTGTAAAACCTGTTGGTAGAGAAACCGTAAAATGAACAATTTTGGTTTTAATTACGTTGCTCCTCCTGTAGCCTGCCTGTTGTTTACAGCAAGAAGGTTGAAAACATCGACGAAAAGGCTCCTTTTGTTTTCACTAAGGCCACTAGGGTAAAAGTGGCATTCTTTCTTCTACTGCCGAGGCAAGCCTAGGGGCCTATATTGGGCAAATTGGCCCACCAGTCAGTGCCTAGGCAATTCTTTGCTTATGTGTACATGAACAATTTCAACAGTTAAGAGCATAAGGCCTGTGCACTTACGGGCACTGCTCAAAATCAAATGGCAAACAAAGACGCACAGGAATCAAATGCTACTCACTCGTTCGCTTGTTAAGTGACCTTTTGTAAGGATCAATTCGAATACACAGTCCGTTGATGCATCTCCTTGGAGTCTCGCAATAACCACAACTTGTAGCGGTCGGTGGTGGTGGTGGTGGCGGTGGAGGAGGAGGCGGAGGAGGTGGTGGTGGTGGTGGAGGTGGTGGTGGAGGTGGCGGAGGAGGTGGTGGTGCAGGTGGTGGTGCTGCTGCAGCTAAAAGAGACCAAATTTTATTGCGATTATGAATGATCTAACTTTGACGCATGAATGAATCATGATTACTGCAATGCAGTGACAAATTCGTAAATCAATTCATGGCTATGTAAACAGAGGCCAAAAGCAATCTTTTTCTATAGTGGGAAACACAGCGAGAGATGATAACAACCAAAGCTTTGAGTTATACACTCGTCAGGGTGGTATGTCAGAAAAAGAACGAAGATTAAACCTAACGAATTGTAAATGAATCATGATAACTACTAAAGCTTTGCATCTGACACTCAGTAGAGTAGTACGTTAGGAAGAGAACGAAAATGAAACCTTACGGATTGTAAATGAATCATGATAACTACTAAAGCTTTGCATCTGACACTCATCAGAGTAGTACGTCAGGAAGAGAACGAAAATGAAACCTAACGAATTGTTAATGAAACAATGATAACTTCTAAAGCTTTGCATCTGACACTCATCAGAGTAGTACGTCAGAAAGAGAACGAAAGAAAAACCTAACAAATGAGAAATGAAACATGATAACTAGTAAAGCTTTGCATCTGACACTCATCAGGGTGGTACATAAGAAAGAGAACTTTTTCAATAATTTACAGTTAAGACACTTACGAGTACAGGTATATCCATTGCCAGTATACCCAGGACTGCATTGACAGACGCTTGTTTCGCAAACAGCATACATGCCACATTTGGAATCACCACAAGTACTACCTGAATCTAAAGAGAAAGCGATCAGTTTATTTCGCAATTGAAATAATCGAGCGTGGTTTGATCTCAACTGCTTGTCTTCCTCTTGTCAGATTAGCTACACTTCTGATTTCCAATCAAACAACACCACCTCTCGGTCCGTACGTTTTTCTGGAGAATTATTCAAAATATTTGTTCGAAATATCCAAGGAGACAGAAGACTATCTCTGAAATCATCGTTACAGTTTTTCTGGCAATCTCGTCCATATAAAAGCCTGCTAATCTTACAGCTTAACGAGGTTTTAACAGCATACAGTAAAACCCCGCATACGAGAACCTAGATGTTTCAAATGAACCTAGATGCCTATAAAGGTTCTTATCGAAATGGAGCGATTTGGGTTTCTCTAAAATATCTATATTTTCATATCATGAAGTCATCGAAAAAAAAGCAATGTAAGAACCATAGAATATATTTATAGTTAATTAAACTCCTCCCCTGATGAGAGCCTTAATTCCAAAATTCGCCTTAATGAGTGATGAAATCGCAGCCTAGAATCTTATAGCTCGCTCTACTTTACAATACTAGACTAGTCATTTTTCTAACAGGATCCATCTACCCTAGATACGTTTCTACAGATACCTACCCTTCTTGACACACTCGTATCCGTTGCCTATGTACCCAGTGCGGCATTTACAGTGTCCATTGATGCACTTCGCGTGAGGATCACATTTAGAACATTTATCAACTGGAATAGAATGATAACAATGATCAGAAAAATACCAAAATATCTTTCTTTGCTCTTTTTGTTACCCAGATATGTTTAATAAAGTTGATAATGTTTAATAGAGTCAATGATAACAGTAATGTTTAATAGAGTCAATGATAGCGATAATGTTTGACAGAGTCAATGATAACGATAATGTTTGACAGAGTCAATGATAACGATAATGTTTGACAGAGTCAATGATAACGGTAATGTTTAATAGAGTCAATGATAACGGTAATGTTTGACAGAGTCAATGATAACGGTAATGTTTAATAGAGTCAATGATAGCGATAATGTTTGACAGAGTCAATGATAACGATAATGTTTAATAGAGTCAATGATAACGATAATGTTTGACAGAGTCAATGATAGCGATAATGTTTGATAGAGTCAATGATAACGATAATGTTTGACAGAGTCAATGATAACGATAATGTTTGACAGAGTCAATGATAACGGTAATGTTTAATAGAGTCAATGATAACGGTAATGTTTGACAGAGTCAATGATAACGGTAATGTTTAATAGAGTCAATGATAGCGATAATGTTTGACAGAGTCAATGATAACGATAATGTTTGATAGAGTCAATGATAACGATAATGTTTGACAGAGTCAATGATAACGATAATGTTTGACAGAGTCAATGATAACGGTAATGTTTAATAGAGTCAATGATAACGGTAATATTTGACAGAGTCAATGATAACGATAATGTTTGACAGAGTCAATAATAACGATAATGTTTGACAGAGTCAATAATAACGGTAATGTTTAATAGAGTCAATGATAACGGTAATATTTGACAGAGTCAATGATATCGATAATGTTTGACAGAGTCAATGATAACGATAATGTTTGACAGAGTCAATGATAGCGATAATGTTTGACAGAGTCAATGATAACGATAATGTTTGACAGAGTCAATGATAACGATAATGTTTGACAGAGTCAATGATAACGGTAATGTTTGACAGAGTCAATGATAACGGTAATGTTTAATAGAGTCAATGATAACGGTAATATTTGACAGAGTCAATGATATCGATAATGTTTGACAGAGTCAATGATAACGATTATGTTTGACAGAGTCAATGATAACGGTTATGATGATGATAGTTTGATAATAAGTATGATAACACAGAGATAGACTTTTAGAGAACACATATCTGTGTTCTAACTTCAAGTTTCACCTATTCATGCGATCGTAAGACAACTCCACTCTGCCTGAGGCATGGAGCACTGTATGTATCCAAGATAGACAAGCAAAATAGAATAATGATAATAACAATGATTAGATCATTAAGTCATGAGTTACTTTACAATGGCACACTTTCAGTCCTAATAAAATTTACTCAAAGTGTTTTGATTTACCGAAAGCTCCGTGTCTGTATTAAGATAACAAAGAGCGAAACCCATCCATTTTGGCCTAACCCCCACACTGCTCCGTTTCAAATATGGAGCTTTCAGAAATGGAATTGTGCTTGGCGTTTTCAAAACGAAAACATAAATGGAGCAATATGAACGAGGAATAAGAATTAACATGGAAACAAAAATGATGATATATGGAAACAATCAATGACGTACCTTCACATACACTTCCGGTAAATTGAACTTCACAGAAGCAATCATAGCCATTTCCATTAGGTTTACATGTCCCACCGTTGAGGCAGGGGTTGGGGTGACAAGGTTCCTTCCCATCAGGTGAACCACCTCCAGACGGGTCTGGAAACAAACAGGACATTATCATCAGGAGTGTTTAACGAGCAAAGTGTCATTCCAAAAGCTAAGAACTAATCCTGGATAGATTTATATCTTTTTAACTGACATAGTTGAAGAAGCTTCATTTACTCTAGGTTAGTTCTTAACCAATCAAATGCATTAGAATTCTTGGATTTACCGATCCAAATATCTCAGTCAAAATTCTGGTTCAGTTTAAGCTGAGTTTACTTCCAGTGTTAGCAAAGTGTAAGAAAAATGATCGAATTTGCTCCCAAAATTATTCTGTATAACCTTTTTCAACTAAATAAAAATCGTCCATAAATCAGACCCCTAATTGACCCTTTTTGGAAATCCCTTAATACAAATTTTTGAATTAAGACACCACATTAACTAACTAGTATTTGATATCTAACAAATACTTTTTATGATAACAACATTTCCAAAATACCTTATGTAATGGGGTTAGATTAACACATTTTAGACCTTACGCTCTTAAAAGAGGCTGGTTCTCATAAGTGGGTTTTATCTGTATTTGTTACATTTGAAGAATCATAACATGAATGAATATGAGCCTACCGTCACAGAGAGGTCCAGTAAAGCCCAAGGCACATTGGCATTTCGGTTTCTCACCAACGCTTGTACACGTACCCCCGTTTTTACAAGGGTTGGGGGTGCAAGGATCCGCAGCACCACCTCCACGAGGATCTGAAAAACGTCAAGTGTATTAGACTGGTTTGTTATTTTACGGGGGTAGACTATACTGTAATTCCACAGGGGTGTACATGACCTACCGTTAGATGGGTTTGCAGTTCCTTGATTTAGAATAATGATTCGGACAAATGAATTGATAATAAAGAGTAAAATAAGAAGGTTCATCTTATGATACTACATATTTGATACTATATACCCACATCATCATCTGACCGTGACATGTAAACAGTATAAATTTTACAGGGGACTACGAAGTAAACCGGGGGCTAAGATTAATGAGTAGGGGTGGAACAAATATTTTACTTCCTGGACTGTAGGAAATTTCGAAAATAGTTTCTGCGAGCATATTAGAAAAATAAATGAGCAAAATTAATAAGGTAGCTGTAATTATTTCTAATTTTCACAATTTCTTTCGTGCTCTCCCTCCCTTCCCTTCTTTCTTTTTCTCTTTTTCGCTCTTTCTTTCATCTTCTATTTTCTGTCCTTATCTTTCCCCACTTTCTTCTTTTCTAGAGACCCAAACATTTCTGGGACCATTGGTGCCTTGGTCCGCTATATTTTCCACCCCTGTTCTTAAGAAACAAGGTCAACCTTGGGGCAATAGATCCAGGTTAAGATCACTCACGTAAAGACCGCCTAAAAGAACTTTTACGGTAAAAGAAACATCAAGGCAATTAGACAAGCCCTTGTAGCCGGTTAACTAATCAAGGCAACGTACCGGTGCAGTATCTTCCGGTATAACCATCTGTACATATGCACTTGTATTTGTCACCATCAGGAGTACACGTGGCTCCGTTCTTACATTCATTGCCGATACACGGGTCACCACCTTGGCCTCCACCTGAAATCGAGAATTACAGATCAATCATCAATCTATGACATATAGTTACCCATCTGTAAAAATCAAATTTCACTAAATGGAAAGGGCACCACCCCCAAAGTGGTGATCCAAACCGTTCTACTGGTGGGGCAATTTGAGAAGACAATGGGGAATTACCCCACAATTTTGTATGTTAGAAAATACCCTGATGCGAGCTAGTTCGTGATTGAAACAAGGCCAAGCTTTAGTCAGGCCAGCACGCTGAAAAGAAACTCAAGCACTCGTTGCCACCTTCCACATCTGGAAAAGCTCGAAAGCTTACCTTCTGGTTGGCACAGTTTTCCATCCCCAGTGAAACCAGTTTTGCAAACACACTTTCCATTCACACAATCGGCATTCATACTGCAAGCAGCGCAGTTGTCAACTGCAAGGAAAAGACAAGAACGATACAGCCTCATCAACTTGCAGTAAGAAAGATCTAATGGCTTTCTGCTTTCATAAGCATCATAAATTACGGTAGGCTGATGATTGAGCAGCCCTGCACCTGTCAACCATCCATCGCCACGGTATTGCGTCTTGCGCGATTTTCTATCCACTTGTACCATCGCCAGTCCGTAGATATCTTCGATGTTGTCACTCATGATGATATCACAACGCGTATCTTAAAATAGGCTATCTGGTATCTGTACCACTCTATTTTTCAACAATATCAAAATCAATTCAATCTAATTCATAGTGTAGGGAGATAAAAGTTTGGAAACGATTAGCCTAAATTTACAACAGCGACAACGCAAAACGAGGCTGTGCAATTTCTTACAAAATCTTTTGCACGATAAAATAAAAGCTCACGTGACAAGAGCAAGAAAATACAAAGAAACACGCTTTTTGAATAGAGATTACAAATATTAAGAGGCCCCGTTTTGCGTTTTCGCTGTCGGAAATTTAGGCCCATCGTTTGCATGCTTCCATCCTCTTACAGTAGTAATAGTACACATTCCTTACAGAAGGCTACAATGATATCATAAACTATCCGACCCCACAGAAGCAATGATAATACTTGAGCCGTTGAATTAAAGATTAACAATTAATTTTCTTTTACTTTGATGTTAATTTCTTTTCTGATTTGATATCGATTGTTAGGTAATCGAGCACCAGCGTTTTGAGCTGTATAATCATCCTATATGAGTAAATACATTTGGTCGTATCAAGGCTGTTTCTGACACAATATTTGACATGATAGTCACCACTTATCATGACAAGCCGTTGATATTTGGTAGGGCCCTGCTATTATAGACTAATATTGCATCCTATCTCATCTGTTATGCTGACTTTAACTAAGGCCATCAAAGCTCTTTTTATCAAAACCGGAATATCATTCCCTAGAAACCTGTAGAATCCGGTTTATTCTTGCATAGATCGTGCAGAAGGAATTGAAGATTAAAGAAACAAAGCAAACCTTGGCATTTATCTCCAGTATATCTCAGGTCTGTACATTCACAAGAAGCAGTTCCACCTACATCTGTGCATTTGCCGTTATGCTGGCAAGGGTTAGGATCGCATGGATCGGGCTCTGCAACAGGAGATAGTGATAATAATGAAAATGATAACAATGATAATCAATTTGTTTAAAGTTGGTAGTATGCAATAGGGCACACCAAGAGATTCGCACTTAATACCAGCTATTCAAATACCTTATCCACCACTACAAAAACTAAAAATTCATAATAATTCCAAAATTTTTCAAATCTATTTCTAAGCTCAGCAGGTACAGCTATCCCTCTTCCACTCTTTGATTCGTTGTTTGAAGGAGGGGACTTTATTACAGCTCTTCATCACATCAGGTATGCTATTCCAAAGGTGGGAGCTACTGTATGCAATAGAATTCGCCCTATATGTTATTATTTGGAATCTTGTTATCTGTGCGAGATCCTTGTTGCGGAGGTTATAGTTGGATTGTTTCCTCTCAAAAACTGCCACATAAACGCAGGGTTTATTTGATGGAGGGATTTGAAGACCTCTACGAGTAATTTTTCAAGATTTTACAAATTAACCATATCTTGGCCTGATCTAGAGATATGTTAACAATGCTTTCGGATGGCGAGGGAAATCGGAAACATTATACAAACGAGATAAAATAACCCATAAAGCTGTGCCCTCTGAAACTCATCTGAGTAGTACACCAAAACGAATTGATTCGCCAAAACAGAACCTAACCAATTGCTACACCCAGTGGTGGCCACATATTGGCCAAGCAGAAAGGAGGGGAATATTGATATGGTAAGAAACAACCATTCAACACAGGGAATCCAGTGATGTGAACAATAAACTGTTATTGAAAGAGCCAAAGAAGGAGAAAGTAATATTTGTGAATCTGTTCTGTTCTTTTCCAAGATTCAAGAACAAACAAGGAATATATTGCTAAATTTGTTTAACGTTCTCACGTAGAATAGGGAGTAAAATTATTCCAACATTTTGTAAAAAATCCTGAACAGGAATCCAGACTCTAGTCAATGGTGTTTCGCTTTTACCGATTCAGAAATCAAAAGAAAACAAGGTTTTTTATAAGAAGCTGCTTTACAATACAATATTTGAGAAGAAGCAAATCACGATAACTTACTTTCACAATTAACACCCTTGTATTTCTCACAGATGCATTTGTAACCGCCAACCAACGGAATGCATTTTCCACCGTTTTTACATGGGTTTGGCTCACAGTATTTCTTGTCTGTAAAAACAAAGATTCAACTGGTAAACTACTGAGTTTGTAAATCGATCAAAACATGATTTTGTACAAACATAAATACATTATTGATTTAGTAAATAGGTTATTAGCAAGTCAGCTTATAAAGCTAGTGTAGATCTGCAAAGTCATGAAAGCAAATGCAACCCAAACTCATACTGCCAAACTCATGAAACACTTACCTTGACAATTTTCTCCCGTCCATCCAGTTGTACAAATACAGTCATAAGAGCCTTGCACGTCTTTACAGGTCCCTCCGTTTTGACAAGGGTTCGGCTTACACATGCTCTCTATGATGCAGATAAAAGGTATAAATATGCATGAACTCATATCAAATAACCCTTGGGAGCGTCTGTGTAGTACTGTGGACGATGCTCAGTATTGAGAATGTTAAGTACTGTGGTGGGGGGGATGGTATTTTCAGTAATGTGGGGAAAACCATAAGTACATTGGAGTGTGTTAAGTACTGTGGAGGGATACCATCAATACTGTGGAGGGATACCATCAATACTGTGGGGGGACACAATCAGTACTTTGGGGCGATACCATCAGTACTATGGAGGATGTCCAATTCTGTGGAGGGATACCATCGGTACTATGGAGGATATTCAGTACTATAGAGGAAAGCCATCAGTAAAATCGACATCTAAGCACATGTGCCTAAAAAAAACTTACTTTTCTCGCAGGTTTTTCCATCTCCGATGTAGCCTTCTTTGCAGTAGCATTTCCCTTTCTCGCAAATAGCATGGGGGTCGCACTCTCGACACGCATCATCTGAAGAAGCATTATCAAATCCTCAATATTTGAATCATTTTAATTGCAAAAGGCAATGAGTGGTCAAAAAATGAATCAAGCACAAAAGCTTCAATACCACCTAAATCAGATCTTTGTTAAAAAATCTTTGCCTGAACCAATAGCTATGAACAAATAGGGTATATAAAGATAATAGAGAAGGTAATGAAATTGTAATAAAACTAAATCAAACATCGTCTAGAGCTTCAATACCCCCCTAAATCAGATCTTTTCAAAAGATCTTTGCCTAAACAAGTAGTGATGAACAATTAAATAGAAAAATGTGACATAAAAAGATGGACACGTTGATAAGCAACTGTAGATCGACTACTGCCTGGAACACACTTAAAATAGTCTACATCCACTCTAAGTACACTATTTTTACCTAATGTTTTCTTTATTTTCTTCATAATCGGTTTGTCCCTATTTGTGATCAACTTCAAATTCAAATCTTGATATTCTTAATAAGTAAATATAACACTGATACTCAAATTTATTTCAAATTACTGTATTCGATTTTAACTATTATGGAACTGAGCTCGAGCTGTAGGCAACTTTATATTTTTAGAATTATTTCAAATGAATAATTACTTTATTCCGCAGATCAATTTGTTGATATTATTGTTGTAAATAGTTGCTGAATATGAAGTGAAATTGAAAAATTGAAATAATCGACTCATGTAGTAAATCTAGGATATTCGTACCTTCACAATTCTTCCCTGTGAATCCTTCTACGCATGTGCAGTGGTATAATGGCAAAGCACCGCTGATCACATTACTGATCGATGCAGCACCAGTCTGTGTATTGTAGTACTCGTGACATGTACCCCCGTTCTGACATGGCTGAGCAGCACATGGACTGGCCACTGTGAATAAAAAGACGGGGGATGAATAACCAACAAAATACTAGCTTTATATCTATCATCTAAATTAAAAAGTTAAAATACATACGTACAATAGCAAGTATGATACCATGAGAGGCAAATATTATAACTATCCTGTAGCCATTACGATAACTACAGGAAATAAAACTAGATTAGAAAGAAGAAACGAAATGGATTGCAAAACGTGATAATAAAGTTGTTGAGTTCACTATCAGGTTTTTCTATCTACATTCTGTAGTAGGGAACCAAAAATTAAATGCAAATTCAAAGTCCTATTAAAGTACTGGGTTGCAAGATGTTAATCGTACTACTAACTTATCTTATACATAATTTCATTCATTTTTGCATTTATTCGTTTATTTACAACTCATCGCACTCCATTATTGGTTTAAAGCCTCGCACAGATTTTTTATTGAGAATTGAAGATTTAAATTTCTTCTTTTCTCCATTAAAAAAACATTTCTTTTTCGTTTCGAAACTCAATGCACTTCTTTCCTTAAAAATTGGGTATAATATCAAAAAGAGTAACTTACTTTGACATTTTTCACCAATAAAGCCTTCTTGACACGCACAGAAAGGGGCTCCATTCTTCACGTAGCACGTTCCACCATTTGTACAAGGATTGGGGTGGCACACGTGATCTGATGGAATGAATAAATTGCTTGACATGACATATAATATTGCATTGTTTCTTTTTGTGAGGGTGCACCCTTGTTACGCTCTGCAAGATCACCCAACATATGAAAGTAAATACGATAGCCATTTCTTAGTTTCCAAATTACTAAGGGGGCCGTTATGGAAGTAAGGTCATCTGGACATTCCCTTATGCTATCCTGCCACTAGGGTTAGGGTTGTATCTAAATCTCAATCCTTTTAACTTGTAGTTTTTAGCATGTATTTCTTTATTCAAAGTTTATATTGATGATTTCTAACTTTGAAAAATTACTGTTAAATGAATGGTATGGTTTAACTTAATCCTATGATTATTTTCTATTCTTATCGTGACCATATGATACATGCCTACGACTCTCAGTAATTATGATTAGAGTAGGAATAACTCGGTGCATCGATCGGATGTCATACCATGAATTCAAGCAACCAGGAATAAAGACATCAGCCCAGCAAGTAAGCATTGCAGTAGAAAACGTACCTTGGCAGTTAGTGTTCTTGTATCCAACACGACAAGTACAACTGTATCCTATGTTTTCTTCGTTACACGTACCACCGTTGAGGCAAGGATTCGAAGAACAACTACTTCTTGCTGCAGAAATAAACGAAATATACAGGGGTGAGGTAAAGATTTTTCACAGCAAGGCAGTTCCTATTGTTTTTACGTAAGGCAGCGTCTACGCATTATAGCTGGGAATTGAAACGAATCTCAAAGAGTTTGAAAACTATCTGAAACGATTTTTACAAGGATTTGAAGGTCTTCCAAGGAGACGAATAGAAACTGTTTGAAAGGATTCTAAAAGGAGCTGAGGGCTTCGAAACGATTGGAAACGAACAGAAATTATTTGGAAGGATTTTATGACAATTCAAGGGTTTTGAAACAATTGGAGGGGATTAGGAACAATGAATGATTTTACGATGAATTTTTGGGATTTAACAACATTTGAGACAGAAGTAATATGAAAAGAGCAACATGTTATCAACCTTCGCATGTGAGTCCTTTGAAACCAATCGTGCACGTGCACTCGAATTTTCCATTTCTCTCTGTACAGGTTCCTCCGTTTTTACAAGGATTCGGACTGCATTGATTCGTTTCTATGATAAAGAAGTTTGAATTTTAGAGCTTAGATGACGCACGTTTACTTCCTAATCGAACTTAGATTTTAAACTGACATTATTCATTCTAATCCACGTTGATTGAGGCTTGATTTTGGCTTTGATTGGCTTTTTTCCTGAATTCATTTTCATTTTTATCTAACTGACTTTTAATTGACTTCACTTCATTTTCAATACTCTTCCATCAACGTTTGATTTAAATTTTATTATCCCTGGTTGATTTAGTTGAAATTGCTGTAGATTGGCAGCTAGCTGGAGAGGTTGATATTGGACGATGATATCATAATACCTTTAGCTGGTGGTGACTGAAGCTACAGTAAGTCCTCAGATATAAGAAATCCAGTTATAAAACTAGGCTGTCCAATTTCTCATACAAAAGGAATCATTTCATTACCAAATATGGATTACCTCCCAAAGAAATAAATGGCATTTAAACTTAAGGTGGCAACTTTTTAAAAACTTTATGAAATTAACGAAGGGAAAAATAATATTTGAAGTAGCAGGCTGCACTTTCTTATATATTCACTTCTTATGTAAGGGGACATACTCTATGAGGACAGATTTTCAGATATCAAAGATGGTTACAAAATAGTTACTATCTACTTATGAAGTTTGCATTGCCACCACGTACATCTGAATACGCCTGCAAGCTATGACCTACCTTCGCATATTTTTCCTTTGAATCCTTCTTTACAAGAACATTCATACCCATCCTCAGTTTCAGTGCACATACCCCCGTTTTTACATGGGTTGGGGTGACATTTGTTCTCCTCTGTAAAAATAGTGACAAAAAACAGTTAAGAATACAAATGATTGGTGATACAAGATTGATAAGAACTACAAGAATACCAAGTAGAAGATGTGGACAATGTACACCTGAAAAATATCATCAGTTTCGTGGATTTTCACTGATCTACCATTCTGATAATCACTGCTGGAAGGACATGCTTCCTCAAGAATTCTACAATATTAGAGTATTATGTAAGATATAGCTGTTAAGTCTGCCATGAAGCGGCTCTAAACCTTGGTCACTTTCAAAATAGGTGATTTTGCTTTAGGTCTACGACATTATTCTTTAGGCCTATGCGTTTTTGAGTTGTCTTGGATACCCCATAATGTATCATTTGTAATTGTAAGAACGAAGAACTAACTATTGGACAACTATATCTGATGATTAGTTGAGACGGGTCTGCTACTAGGATTAGTCAATATGTTATTGTTAAAAGGTTGAGTGTTTTCGCCTACCTATTAAAGGGGCCTTTGGACTATTTTTAGAAATAAGGCCTTGTAAACATAGATAGCATATTTGCATATCAACTATAAATACACTTCATTGATTATTCTACCTATTCAACGAGCCTTTTATGATTTACGTATACACTAATATGTCACGAAGATATCAAGCCTAGTTATCTACCAACTTTCAATGCACTGCTTCCTTTAGTCTACCTATTCAGCGGGTCCTTTTTGCTTTGATTACAAGCCAATACTTAACGGAGATAGTAAGCGTATTTTTCAATAAAACATCGATATATTGCCTTGATTAGCCCACCTTTTCAATAGGGCCTTCGTACTTTTTCCATAAATCAATACCTTACGAAGATAGTAAGCGTATTTGCAAATCAACTATTGATGCACTGCTTCGATTAGTCTACCTTTTCATCCGGCCCCTTCTGGTCTTTGTTAACCAATACCTAACAAATAAAGTAAGCTTCTTTCCTATCAACCATCAATGCACTGCTTAGAGATTGTTCTACTTATTCAGTGGGCCCTTTCTACTTTTTACATAAACTAATACCTTATGATGATAGTAAACGCATTTGCCTATCAACTATCTATGCACTGATTCGATTAGTCAACCTACTCATTGGTCTCTTTGTGCTTTGCGCGTAAACCGATATCCCTTAAAAAGATAGCAAGCGTTGCACTGCTCGATTAGTCTATTCAATAGGCCCTTTGTGCTTTGTGCATAAACCAATTCCTTACAAAGATAGTAAGCGTATCATCAACTATCAACGACCTATATATTCTTGCAATCGATAAGATTTTGTATTTGCTCAATCAAACGCATTTGATACTCACCTTCACAGCGAGTGCCTTTATAACCAGTCATGCAGACGCATTCGAAACTTCCTCCGACATCATAACATGTACCTCCATTTCTGCATGGGTTGGGTTCACATTGCGATCGAGCTAAAGGAGGAGGGAGATATCTATTAGTAGAGTACGGAGAGGAAGGTAGAATTCATTAGGAAGCAGCTCTGCGGGTGTACATCAGCAAATAATTGTACAATCATGTTGCCAGAAAAATCGGAAACAGCGAAGCGAAAACATGGATTACCTAAGTTTTTCGTCTGATACTAAAAGAGTAGTGCAGCAAAAAGAGAACGAAACAAAAACCTAATGAATTATTATTATCATATTGGTAAAATAATTCGTTAGATTTTAGTATTTTTATTACTCTGTTGAGTGTCAGACGAAAAGCTTAAGTAATCTATGTTTTCGCCATGCTTCCGATTTTCCGGCTAAATTGAAGTTTCGTACTGATCAAAGGCTGTCCTAAAATCATGTTACTCAATCATCTGGGTCAAATAAGGGTGCATTTAAGAAAATTACAATTTCATAAATCCAGTCATAATTTCCAGGGTGTAATTGACCAAAAATGCACAAAGAACAAAAGCATTAAGGGAGCTCAATACCTTCCTAAACATGATTTCTGGAGTTCCGTTGCTACGAGTTTGTGGACTGCATGTAAGAACGCAGTTATTTTCCAATAGCACAATGCATGGGGAACATATTGTCTTTTTTAGAACTATGATCTACTTTATCATCTAGGGGTAACGCCAAGTAAAAGACCACACCCTTTTTCAAAGAAACGAAAAGAGCCCTCGACTCTACAGCTTTTTCTTTTTATTTGCTAAAGCTACAGCCCTTAAATCTCTAACACAGAAAGAAGTATGGTAGAGCTGTGTGTTAAACCAATTCTATACTTGTTGGTGACCATCAAGTATATTTTCTGTCTTGAACAAAAAAATGCAGAAGTTTTCATAAATTTCATAAAAAGATTTTATAATAACCCTGCCAATAGACAGGAAAATTAGCTTTTTAGGGCTCAATGCACAGCTAAACCACACTTCTGTATGACTTTTCTATATAAAGTGGGATAAAGCATTACGGTTAACTTCCCATAAAGATTGGAATAAAGGACTCACTTTCACAATGCATGCCAAGATACCCAAGAGGGCATGTGCATTCGTAGCCATGTTGAAGTATTGTACACGTACCACCATTCAGACACGGGCTGGGATCACAGCGGCCATGAACTGCGGAAAAATCATTCGAAGGTTTAGATAGGTAAACCCCTAATCTTGATCAGATCTATCCAGGACAGAAAGAAGGGTGTATCTTTATCTCAGGTGACAACAATTTTTGGCACTTTCCCGTACATTCGAACAAGGGAGCTAACACGATTCGGGTTCGAGACCTAGTATAGGCATATTTCACCAGTTGTAGGCCACTTTTGACAATAACTTTCACCGTACTAGGCCATGCATTATGGATATGTGTAGTTATATAAATGGCTCTGAAGAAGGATTTAATCCGAAAACAAATTAATGCCTCCACTGTGGATAGAAATGGAGTTTGATACACCAGGAAGGCTACTGCACTAGCTTATTGTCCTGATTTAGGACAGTGGTTAGCGCATTGGGGGACAAGGTCCTATGTTCGAAACCTCGTTGAGGCATATCAGATTTGTGGCGGCCCGATTTCATAATACACATAAACTTTTATAATAGATATCTTCTGGATATCATTAACACTTACATGACAGATGTACTCAATTACATGATCGATGTAGTCTCTTCTAAGATTGATATACTCACTTACGGATATTCTCCCGTATACAATGAATAAACTCACTTATACGATGGATATATTCATTTATATATCAGCTATACTCACTTATACGATCGATTTACTATTTTATGTTACGGGTGTATTCACGCCAAACGGACTTACTCACTTATATAATGGATATACTGACTTGTAAGACGAATTTTCTCACCCACATGATATGTACTCACTTATATGATAGATAAACTAACTTATATGTCGAATATACTCAATAATAGATATACTCATTTATATGATGGATGTACTCTCTTATATGATGGATATCTAGTCACATATATGATAGACTTATATAACGGGTATACTCACTGATAGGATGCATATACTCACTAATGGATATAATAATTTGTATGATGAATATATAGTCACATATATGATAGATATACTAACTTACATGAAGAGTATACTACCTAATGGATATACTCTCTTATATGATAGATATACTGAATTATATGATAGATAAACTAAATTATATGATGGATATACTCACTTATAAGACGAATATTCTCAAACACATAATATATGTATATATCTATCCTCACTTATATAATAGATATACTAACTAATATAATGGATATACTCACTAATATGATATACTCACTAATATGATATACTCACTAATATGGTGCATATGCTCAAACACATATGATTACTTATATGACGAATATACTCACTAATATGATGGATATGCTCACTAATATCATGGACATACTCACTAATATAATGGAGATACTCACTAATATGATGGATATATTCACTAATATAATGGATATACTCACTAATATGACGAATACACGAATATACTCACTAATATGATGGATATACACTAATATAATGGATAAACTCACTAATATGATTGATATACACTAATATGATTGATATACTCACTAATATGACGAATATACTCACTAATATGACGAATATACTTACTAATTTAATGGATATACTTACTAATATGATGGATATGCTTATACTGATGATGAACATGCTCGTATTCACGGGGTTCTTCGGAATCTTCCACCATTTCATCACCCCCATGATAATCCTCATCCCCATACCCATGCACCTCATGGTATCCGGCATGAATTCCGCTATCATATTCGCCTTGATATCCACCGCCATGGTGGAAATGGTGGCCGCCATAAAATCCTTCATGGAAGTGATGATGTCCATGGCCTCCATCGCCAGGGAAGAACACGAATTGTCTCTTGGTATTTTTATTTATCGGTCTCTGATTCGAGTTCGGCTTTTCCAACGCCGTTTGACTATCATCGTCGCTAATTTCGCGCGATTTTCGCTTTGCAATCGAAGATGCTTGTATAAAAACAACTGCTATATAAACCAGTGAAAGTAGTATTAGTTTTGCCTTCATTTTGCTGTATTTTTAGCGTTATTTACTGGCTGCAGGGAAGGCAGCGCGACGGAAAGATCAACTTCAGGTTGTCGCATTCTTGTTCACATGCGCATAAATAGGTATTCAACTCGACGACCGTGCTCATTGAGCGTGACCGTTCTCCAAAGTCGTGAATAGATTTTGCCAGTCATCCATTTTATTGGGAAGATTTGCACCTAGCTCACGAGTCTGGTTTTTCACACGCCAAGAAAAAAGAATCGAGCCCGTTAGTGAATTGAAGATATCGTCGATTCTTAAAGGCAATTCGTGTGGAAATGGTTAACCAATAAATAAGAAATATTGGGTTTTGTTTGGAAAGGGAAAAGACAGATGATAGTTCGGTTTACTGTGTTTACTTTATGCGTACGGCCTAGTTTGTTCGTGTTTGACTTGCTTTTGCGCAAAACGCTTCAACCGTGAAAATGCATCCTGCGAAAATACCCTGTTAAGTTTAAGTGGTCAAAATAGGATCGTTTGCGAAATCATTTGCGTCTTCGGAAATTTCAAACGATGATTAATAAAGAAAATGAAGACAAATACGACAGTAAATCATGTTAGTCTAAAGCTACTGAATCACCACTCTAGTGAATCTGTGATTCTGATTAAACTAGCAAGCTGTGGGCCAAAGATAGGTAGAAGCAGAGAGATTCAAAGGTTTAGCAGCTTCTTCTTTGCTTTGCGTCCGCCAGCTTTGAATCCAAAGTTTTTTTTGCTTTATTCAATTGAATAAAAATTAAGGAAAAGTTGACAAGAGGCTGAGTGACTAGCAGTCATTTAGCAAAGCTGACTTTTAAGGGGTTAAATATCATTGTTCATCATCATATCATTTTTGTAAACTGTTTGAATAATTAACACTATTCCTTCAATTTTCAGACCATAAAAGCTTTAGGCTCTCACTAAATGGAAGATGTGTGATTTTTGTAACTTATTTCACAAAAATGAAAGCAAATCTATATACAATATCTCATATACAATGTTTCACATGTTGGTCACCACTTATCATGAAAAGGTTCAGCAAAGTGTATTTATATTCTATAACTCTTTAATATATATTGTCGAATTAATATTTGAGAATGAAAAATTGAGCCGAGAAGGATTCGAACCGATTTATTTTCCAAATCTTGTCTCCGCTCAAGTTTATTTTTGTGGATTATCCAGTAGGAAAGGGTTTAACTAAAACCGCTATATGAGCCAATCATCTCTAGTTTTTCTTATGCATACAAAACGGCCGATGCAAACTTACCGACTTACCATCTTACCATTTCCAAAGATTTTACAGTTCCAAAACATTTGATTTCAAAGTTTATATCCCGAACAAGTACACAAAATGATCGATCAGGTTTAACCTCTTATTAGTTTTACAAGTCATCAATACTTTTAGGACTAGATATGATTCTGAGAAGATGAGAATTTACCAAGGAAGGCCTTTGCGAGTCTACTTGCCCTATTGTCCTTTTCCTTAATTGAACCATCCTCAACAGACCTTTTCAAGACTTTCTGCAGACTCAAGTTTCTTGCTCGCATATCTTTTGGAAGTTCCCTCTTGAACAGCGGAGACAGAGGAATTTCAACAACTGTGCTCTGAATTTTAGGCCCAAATTTCACAGCATTCAAAGGTTCGAAATGTGGTGCTTCCACACGAGGAAGCTCTTTCTTCATTTTTCTTTCTTCTTCAGTCTTTTCGTCATAATGATAATCATCATCAGTTCGGCTCCGCACGTTGGCGTTATCGGTGGTTGAGTCTGAGAATGAGTGAACAATTCTGGCCTTTTCATTCTCACTTATCGAGTTTGTGTTCTCGTTTACCGAGTTGGTGTTCTCGCTGGGTAATAAAGAGCTTGTAGGTGTTTGCACGTCTGTCTCTAAAGGTATTTTGTGTAACGGAATAGTCAAAATCGGTGCTTCTTCCGGTCTGGTGGATATATCCTGCTTCGTTTGGCCAGTAAGTGACACAGTAGACGCAGCATTTGGGGAGTATTCCCGCTTGTCGTGGTCAAAATGGTGGTGGTGTGGTCCATGGTGGTGGTAGTGACCGTGTTCGTCGTGGTAATGGTCGTGATGGTCGATGTCTTCGTAGTGCATGTTGTGCTCGTACGTGTGGTGGTTGATTGCCCTATCGTTGGCAATGTATGTGAAGTGCTGGTGGAACTGCTCCATGGGTAAATGCCCATGCCCAGGCATTTCATGGGGATGGAACAAGCCAGCGAATAATGAATGGTGCCTCCATGGATCTCTGATGACGTTGAAGTCACCTCCGCTCATGTGGACTTTTGTGCCATGTTTCTTGAGTGCGACGATGTTCACGTCACTACCGTGTTCTTCCAGCTACAAGGTGAGGAATATGTTTGATTATCTAGTGATGATTAATTCTAATTAATTCTAATATCAATGTATGATAATTTATGTAGAGTTAATTAACCTATGGAAGCTTGCACCAAATTTCATGTTGCTTTGAGTAAGAATGTCTATCGTTTCTCACACGAGCTTTTCTGGAATCAATACCATAAAATATATACTAACGTCAAATGGTATGACATTTGTACAAACATTATTCAGCCCATGGCACATGTTATAAAAAACACCATTGAAAGAACTGTGGATGATATTCAGCACTGTTGAGGGAAACCACGAGCACTTTGGGTATTAGCTCCACAGTACTTGTGGCTTCCCCTCAACAGCACGGTACATCCTCCACAGAACTGGATGGTTTCCCTCAACAGTACTGATTGGTATCTTCCACAGCTTTGATGGAATTCCTCCACAGTACTGAACATCCTCCACTATACTGCTTAGATACTCCCCACGAAGGAAACACATTCTTAGTGGTAGAAGTCGAATCCTCGTGTAAAGATGATTTCAAAATTTGTTGTTTATCAACTTTCGATGCAAAATCTTAAGGTCAGGGGTTACATTAAATGCTCATACCTGGAAGTATCCCCCTCCAACATCCCAATCTCCTTCCCCTTGAGTTGGAGCATATTCCTGATGACCTTCATGCCCCCCACTCCCCACTTCCTCATCGTGATGATGGTCGACGTGATGGTCATGATGGTGGTCAAAATGGTGGTCGTGGTCATGGAAATGGTGGTCGTGATGGTCGAAATGGTGGTCATGGTCATCAAAATGGTGGTCATGGTGGTGCCCATGGTCATGAAAGTACATGGGGTGGTGGTCATAATGGTGGCCATATTCGTGGTGCATTGGCTCATGATAAACGTATTCTTCGTGGTGTTCATGAGGGTGTTCCTCGTGCCCGTAGTGGTGGTGCATCTCATGAAGGTGATGGGGACCGTGGTCCATCAAGTGGCGCGGATGACTCTCCATGTCCAACCTTTCGCCATGTTCGTCACTCGTCTCTAAATCGTGGTATCCGAAATCAGGCACGTGTATACGATGCTGAAAACCAGGCATAGCAGTCCAACCTTCGTGGGCGATTGGTAACGCATCGCGACGTTCCAATGCAGATTCGTTATCAGGCTTGCTTACTACCTCGAGATTCTCGCTCGCTTGTAACTGTGGATGTGGCAAGCCAGGGATATCTGAGCGATGGATTTCATCTTCACTCGAATTTTCTGTTATCGGTAAAGCATCCCTTTCCGATGCAAGAGTTTTTGCAAAATTGGCTATACTTTTACTGAATCCGACGGCATTGACAATTGAATCACCAGAAAGTAAACACAGCCACAACTGCAGAGCAAGAAGTCTCCAGTAAAATTGTTGCCTGCGAGGTTTCAAGCCCCGCTGCCTCAACTCCATTACTGACAGTTCATATACGGAACAATCCCGTCCTTATCTCAATGAAATAACAAGCGTAAATATCACATTCATTCTTATCAGCTATTTACACATCTTCAGCAAATGTTTTTCCGTATACCAACTATCAGCCTCGTTTGCAAACAATCCAGTGGAAACGCGACGTGCTCAATGCAGATACCTGCCGTGATTTGATCTACTGATCATCTGCGCCGAACGCATTGTTTTTATTGACATTAGGAGTGTAAACAAATGGCGGATGTATCTTGTGTGGGGTGGCAAGGGATGCAGAATTAATAAAAGAGAATAGAAGGTGAAAAGTGCTATCGAGTTATTTAGGACGGTTAGGAAGGAGTAAATAGGGAACTGGGATTTGCCTTTTTATTAACCGGGAAAATGGGATTGCTCTTCTTGCGACTGGGATATTGGGAATGAAAAATAAATTGGGGTAAGCTTTGTGAAACATGTCAGTATTGGGAATTTCTTTATTGTTCTCATTGGAATTGTGATTTTTAGTTATTTCAGTGCTAGGAATCGGGATCAGTCCCCCCCTTAAGGAGCCTAATATTGAAAGATCCTGCTAAAACGAGCCTAGCTTGACTTCAAACCTTCATAGAGGGTCTTCCCTTCTACAGTCAAATCTCTATAATTGTGTACAGTAAATTAACAATCATTCACTTCTTTTCTGATTAGGCTATTTTAATCCACATCTGGGTATAATAATCCGCTAGGTTTCTGTTTCGTTCTCTTTCTGACTTACTACATTGTTGAGAGTCAGACTAAAAGCTTAAGTAATCCATGTTTCCGCAATGCTTTCGATTTTTCTGGCTATATAAAACTCTTTAATTCTACTTCAGGCAGTTCCGTGTCTTACTTGAAAACAATCTTCTTTAGAAAAAGACCCAGAGATCGTGGGTTCGAGACCTACCCGGTTCATTTGATTTTCTCAAATTAATTACAATGTATTTGATACTGTATACTACAAAATAAAGACATCAAAATGTTAGGTTGCTATCAATATAGAAATTCAAAAGGCTTCTTGAATTTTCCCTCTTATCTAGATAATTATTCTTTAGGGTTTCAAAACTTTCATTCATCAGGGGCTACCCTAAGATCCCAAGCTGTGAGCAAAGTAGTTTGTTGTGCATGGTATTTTTGTATCAAAAATAAGATCTTTTTTCAATTACTACATAGAAGTTCTGATGTCTCCATTTTTGAAAAAAGATAAAGGTATTCCCCCGGGATTAAAACCCTCCTCCGAGCAAAATCTGCAATTTCATCATCTCATCGATTCTATATACAAACGTTTATCAATTAGTTATAGATATTTGATCTTATACTTTACTTTGTAAAAGACTGTTAAACCTGATATGATCTGGTGATTAAAAATGTCAAATAACAAATGAATACAAGTGGTATAATACAGAAGTCAAAAGAAATAAGATATCTCTCCTACTTTATATTTCAATGGCCTCCATCATGCGAATCTCAACTTGAAGCTGTAATGTTCTGTCTCTTTCGTCGGAGAGGGCTTTCATCAGGTCAACCGTTTGATTCTGTAAGTTGAGAAAATCTTAATACAGAATAATTAAAATAATCGAAATGATTGGAATAATTAGAAGAATCAATAAGAATAATCAGAATGATCAGAATGATTAAAAGAATCAATAAGAATATTTATAATAATCAGAATAATAAGAATATTAAGAATAATTCTAAGAAACAATCAGAATATTCAGAATAATTAGAATAATTAGAAAATCAATCAGAATATTCAAAATAATCAGAATAATTAGAATATTCAGAATAATTAGAAAAATCAATCAGAATATTCAAAATAATCAGAATAATTAGAATATTCAAAATAATTAGAAAAATCAATAAGAATAATCAGAATAATGAGAATAATAGATAAGATAATTATCGAAATGGGCTAATCCCAAGGGGTAATGGCACCAGCAGGATGCACCATATTTATACAAAAGGTTCTTTACAGCTCAAAGGACTCGATTTTCGATTTTTGTTTGCCCTGTTGATCGAAGCAGTGCAGAACAAAGTAAGACATCACTGGGAAAATGCACCCTTCCCTGATCAAAGAATGGTCGTGTTACTACAAAAATTTCATTTGCTACAATTCAAATTGAGCTCAGTGAGATTCAATAAAGATTTGTAGGTTTAGACTAAAGCCTCGAGAGACTATAATTCCTTTAGGAGAGAAGCCCGTACAGAAAATGCTGATTTGTGAAGGCCCTCCGATAAAACATTTAAAACAATATAAGGATACTTGTTGTTTACGATAAAACTAAAAGATTAAATACTCGGTACCAAATTAAGCAACTGAGAATAATAAATGGATTTTTTAAGCTCTAAGTTTGTATGAAGATTTTAAGAGAATGTAAAAAAAAGTTACCTCGAGTTTCTCATTTTCTTTTTCAAGTTCTTTTAATATTTCTTCTAGATCAGAATTACCACCGTCAGAGTCCTGCGACATGTTAAGGCCAAAACAAGACCTTACCATACTTTTCACGTTACTAATTTAATGCTTCGATTAAACGCTCCATCTCGAATCACCCCCCCCCCCCCCCCCCTATTTCATATTTGTTCTTATAAATACTCAAATGAAAAGATACAGTTCTACTATAAAATTGTCTGCATATACGACCAATAACAAATAACACTAACATGAAATAATGTAAACATGGTACCCCCCTTAGTATTGATGATATCCCCCATAGTACTGAACATCCTTCAGGATACTGTACACCCCACAGTACAGTAGCACTATTAAACCTAACATACATGAAACACGCATATGTAATAAGGGAAAAGATACAGAGCCACTGTTGGAACTATCCGAGCTTGACCCATCGTCACTGGATGAAGACAGGTTCGATGTGTGGTTCTCCCTCTTCTCCATTTCGTCGATTTCAAGCTGGAGATGGAATAAAATACTCGCAATCTAATAATAAAATGCCGTGCAATCATCGAGCTATTCCGACTTGTGCAATAGGGACTTATTGCAACCAGGACGGCAATACTAGTTAAATTTAAACGAAGAAAGTCCACAATACTAGGCTTTGTGCCGGATCCTTTCGATGCTTGCGGCGAAGTAGGTAAAATAAAGTGAGAAAGGAACAACGCAAGACGACACACACAGAAAAAACGTAGATTTATTGAATATTATATATATATAAAACTTAATCCATCTACGTTTTTTCTGTGTGTTGTCTTGCGTTGTTCCTGTCTCGCTTTATAATACTAGTTAAACCATAAAGTTTTCTTTGATTCCGAGTTCTAGCATCAATAGAATTGTTTGCTTCTCGTGCGGATTCTGTTCCTATCAGAAATATTGACGTAATCCACAGACCAGACTGATGGAAGTAGAATTTGAATTTGAAATGGAGTTATCATTATAATTTTGCTGGTTAAGCTAAAGAAAATATATATCATGACGGCATATTCTAACTGCAGAAGATTTGTGTAGGCATTTTTTGAAACATGCGGGAAAACGTTAAGGAAATCATTTAAGGTGTGATAATGATGAATAACATTCTTGCTTGCGTTGCCGTCCTGATTGCTAAAGCTGCTTAATGATGGAAAGGGTACATAAGTACCTTGTTATAGTTGCTAAAAACGATTTCTAGCAATGTGGAATTCATTTGCAACGAAAATGAAACGATTTTCAACAGATATGATAGAAATTGTAAAACAATTACCAATTTTCAACGATTATCGAGACGAAATGACAATGATTTGAAAAATTGTTAGTGTGTTGGCCAACAAGGGCCAATCCTCATTTCAATTTACAAATTCTCATTCCAGATTCAAAATCTCTATTTCAAATTCGAAATCGCAATTTCAATTTACAAGTCCTCATTTTAAATTCCAAAATCACAATTTCAAATTCAGAATCGCAATTTCAATTTACAAATCTCCATTTCAAATCTAGAATCTGGATTTGAAATGACGTTTTTGAATCTGAAATGAGGATTTGTAAATTGAAATGAGGATCAACAGATTAAGGTAACATAAAACGTAAACTTCACTAAGAACAAACCTGCAGTCGGTCAACATCATTCCATTCTCTTTGAATTCTTTCTTTCAACCGGGCACCAAGAGATAAAAGCTCCTAATAAAATATTTTTGAACTTCATGCACTGCACTTGGCTTCAATAAATAAAATGGTTTAGAGTAAAATATCAAAAACAATAACCAGACGAAAGAATTAGCGAAAAACCTTTCGGTAGGATCATCGTCTATGCTACAGCAAAGACCCCATATAAGAACCACTCCTTTTAAGAATCTTTAGCCTAATATTTCCGCATTCTAGAAAGCTTTTTCATGAGATTTTTAAACAACCGCTCAGATGAAATTTGAAACATATTGTGGATATGAAAGAGAGATAAAAATCAATAAACATGTCACTTTATACCATCCATCCTAATCATTAGTTTTTCATAACAAATGTCAATTCTCACCTCCTGTTCGATAATTAGTCGATGTTCTTCTCGAAGCAACTCATCGAGGCCATCTATAACGAAAATAAGACAGAAAAAGTCAACCGAAATACATAGGTAGCCGTGTCAACAAATAGCCAGTTCCTTGTTCTATTCCATCTTCCTTCCTTGCTTCCTTGCAAGTTCCTTTTTCCTTGCAAGTTCTATGTCTCGACAGATGCCAAGCTCCTAGGAGGTAAAACTGCCCCAAACTACAATTCCGTAGCGTAGATCACCCACAAAATTGTCCTTGATAATACAAAAAAAATTCAATTTTGTCTTCCAAATCGGTGTGACAGACTGATGCTGCCAGCTACTAAAAGAAGCAGAGGCCAGTAGATGCCGCATTGGATGCAACCATCAAACTAAAATTACATAAGATAATAGCCTTTCGCCATAAAACAATATGATACAGTACCGCATTAAGGAAGCCTAACATCGCGGATCGTGTATTTTGCGAGTCGCGCTCGATCCTCGATACCCCGCGATGCCCTCTATCGCGGACCCCGCGATACACCGATCGTAATGAAACGCGACCTTTCGCGACGGATCGCGACCATTCGCGAGCGAACGCGGGCTTTTGTTTTGTATCGCGGACCCCTCGATCTAATCGCGAAGCTTGGTGGTCAATGTTTTCCAACGATTTCTTTTAAGTTCCGAAGGGAATGAATAAGTTTTAGGCCTGTTATAGATTAACCCCCAAACCTGGTTGACATTCCCTAGATCATAGGAGGAAAAGAATTTGACAGTTTATTAACAGATTCTAGTACTAAAAGTTTCTTAAATGTTCCATATTTTGATATTAATAATAACAAAAGATTGCCAGAAGATGATATGCACAATGTGTATTTATAAGTCATCGAAAATAGGAACAGATGTTGAAAATGTGTCGGCAAGTATAAATCAGGCAAAACTGGGTTTCTGATGTACTATTACTAGCTTAGTAATGCTTCTGAATTTCAATTTTCTTAGCAATATTAGTTTAATTCTTAGAGTACCAACGCTCTTTTCCATTGGAACACGTGAATTTAATTTGACGCAAGCTATTCTTGAATATTCCTCTATCATTATTCAGAAATTTTCATACCATTAATCCCTTTAAAGTCTGCTTTTGCTATTTGCTTCTAATAATTCTTATAAATATTGATAAATAATGAGGAAAAATAGGCAGCTTTAGCTCGTTTTTAGCTTGTTCTTACCATTAGGCATAATTTTAGGCTCGTGTTCTTATAAAATTGTTCTTTAGTACTAGGTTTCTTATAAACTGGTTTCTTAGCTACAAAAAAGTGTTTGTCTCGCGGACAATTAATTGAAATGAAAGGAAAGATCTCTTGGGTTAGAGACTGATGTGTTCGAGGTCATAAGGCAATTGAAAGTAAGATTCCCGAGAACAAAAGACTATCACTCTTCCTCGCAGCTCAACCGATTTCCATCAAATATTTTCACTTCTCATTTCCTTTAATTTGCCTCTTGGGAACAAGACCTATTACAGAGAACACATGTCATAAGACAATAACAATCAAAACCAACAACCCAAAAACTGTTCTTGGGTCTTAATCTAAACGCTGATAATTGCCACAACTTTCTAATAAACCTATTTCAAATAAAAATCTGTTATAATGATAAAACGGTCAAGACTACGAAATGGCAAAGAGAGACCTCAAAATAAGGAACTGAAAGATTAAGGGTCTTATCTAGTTTCCCTGTAAAAACGTTTACTAAGCTGAGAAATATATGTTAAATATGGGTTTTCAATTTTTTCAAATTTATTACTTTTGATGTTTTTTCTATCGGGGTTGATTTTATAGAATGTCCCTTGAACCAATTCAACTATTAGTACACTTTCATTCCAATAGGGTAAGCAACTGGACCCTTATCCTAGCCCGCAAAGTTGCCTGAATATTAAGGGTTTTTAGCCCTCAATGTTTCTGAGCTTTCTTAAATTTCGGCTTTTTGAGGGTTTAGATTGATGAATCGTTACCTGTAGTTGACGGATAAATACGGACACATTTTTTGTTATTGCCTAAAACATATGACTTGATCACCAGCAAAACCGATAGTTTTATGTATAATTTTTGCCCAGTCCACCTTGACCACGAAATTTATCAGAGCTTCGAAAGGAGTGCGCATTAAATGAATTCATCGCGGACAATCGTGGATCGTGGATCGAGGACCCCGCACTCGTTCGCGCTCGATCACGCTCGTTCGCGCTCGTTCGCGCTCGATCTCGATGTCCGCGATCTTTCGCGATCAAAAAGTTGAATTTTTGCCCACGCGATAGCATCGAGGATCGAGCGCGTCGCGCAAATTCTCGCAACGCGATGTCAGGCTTCCTTAATGCGGTACTGTACTTCAAACGGAATAATCTCGAACAATACTGCCCCTATCCCAATCTTCAACAAAACAAAGAAATTTTACCATCATCTGAATCGGCTTCTTCATGATCAACGTCACTGCTCTTCACGACCTCTTTCGCAGCTTCTTCGACAACATCCTCTTCATCTTCCCTCACACTTTCTTTGGGTTTAACTTCTTCTTTAATTTCATTTTTGGGCCTGACACCCTTCGTCACATCGGTAGGACTGTGCAGTCCCAATTCCTTACTCTTCTCCAAAATCCGAGCATGTTCTTCGTTCCTTCTTTGTAGTCTAGCTTCCTCGATCTTCCTCTGTTCAAGAATTGCTGCATCTTCCTGCTTTTCCTGTTGATCAGGTTTAGCGTACTCGGCAACTCGCTTCTTGATCACAGGTTTTCCTTGAAATTAAATCATAAATTGCGTCAACACAAAACACAAGTGTTTCTAATGAAGATCCAACGCAATCTAACTCAAAGAAGATCGTTTTGAAAAAGAAATGAAAACATGACTCCTAGATAAACTGAAGTGTTTAGGGCTCAATTTTTTATTCCACCTTTTTTCTCAATTCATGACAACATTGTGTACGGAGAGAAATTCCACATGACCCTAACTCCCTGATAAACTTAATGTTCTGGACATAAGATTACAAAACAACGAATCAGTACTAAACCCTCCCTAGAACATGCATTTGTTCAAATAGATCATTATGTTCAATCGATATTTATAATACAATGTATTGACAACCGTATAGTTGTATTGACAACTGTAATGACAACCAGCCAGTGCGGTGATATCTGGGAGGGCACATTGGGTCTCTTGACCACATATTTTGATCGTTGTTTTTGCGGCTTCTTGAGCACTCTTTGTATATCTTGAGTCATACTCAACCATTTCTATTAATCCAACGTATTTGAATGTTTGAATAATGGCCCTTTCCTTCTGAAACGCATGCGCAAAACAACTTGAATAGATGAGGAATCAAATAGATGACGATGAGATACCTTTCTTACCTTCTTTTCTAACCGATTCCTGTTCTATCTTCTTACGTGGATCATCTTCTTCAGGCTCCACCGCATGTTTAGCTTTGGACTCTTCCTTAATCAAAACCTGTAACTTGGACTTCCCTTGATCGATTTCTAATTGCATTTGATCCCTCCTCTGGTTCGCCCCCGAAGTTTCCTCCGCTGATTGGTGTCTGACTTTCACGCCTTCACTTGCTTCAGAATCAGCCTTCGAGGTGTCAGTGTCTGTGTTCTCTCGGGGAGGCTGGTGTTTGCGAATTGTTTTCAACTAAAAATCAAAAAAGGTTATTTGTGATAGAAAATGTATTTGTACATTAATTGCAAATATTTTCAGTGTGTCATGATGAAAATTTTCAAATTGGCTAAGTATGCGCCATGAAAATATTTTGATGCCATCTTTGCAAGGCTAGCTACCCAGTATCCGACTGTCTCATTTGCAAGCCAAGTAACTTGGTAGGCCGGGTAACTTGGCTCCATGTAAACAGGCCCCAAAAGGGAGTTTGTTCTAATTTTTTAGAATGGTAGTTGATTTCAGTAAATCAATTAGCTGTGGTGGCGCTCAAAAGACTGAAAAACTTTGTCCGAAAATACATTCGTCCGAAATACAATAAAGTGTCTGAAAATATTTGCAACAAAGTTGAAATGACCATACACGCGATGGAGGCACAGAGCTGGAAGTGAGGCTGGGACACAGGGACACCAGGAGTATATAAACTTGCCAGGCTGGAAGCCTAGGCCAATTGGATATTTGTAGTTGACTGGTTAGCAATCATGAACTAATTATAAACTAACTTTTGTAGATGGAACATCAATACTTACTTGTGTTATTCACATTGCTTGAGTTTATTGACTAACCATTCTCTTTGTCACAAAGTTAATTGTGCGATATTTCATCTGCTGAATTCTTTCTAGAGAGCTGAAATACTAAGAAAATATGCATACCCTTCGCTTAAGTTGTGTCACTGTCCTCTGAATATCCCACATCTGCTCCATGACTTCTTCCTGAGAAAATTAAAAAGACCGTGAGAATCATGTTCATTCTGCACTATAAAGCTAAATTTATGCAATCCTTGAAGTTGCTCATGTTGGTATAAATTATATATATCATTTTCATTTTATTATCATCATATTATTATTCTATATACACTATTCTCAATACTAACACTAGATAAATAATACCATAAAATACAATACAATAAAGACCATAAGAACTATGTTCACATCATGAATGGATAACTATGTTTAATTGTTTATCTAAACTTTCCCATGCTGTATGATCATAAAAAACACAGAGATACCATCGATTGGGTCAATTCCAGCTATCTTCTTCCTAGAGGGGAATTTACTTGAAAACTATTCTTACCTTATAGACCTCCTCTGATTTGGGTTTGTTTTCCTACTTCACTAAACCTCTTGGAAGATTAAGTCACAGCTTTGTTTCTTCTCATATATTTTAGGCTGTGCAAAATTTGTTTGTGAATGCACAATTTAGAATACACTCATTTTTTATACAATATAATTTATCGAAGACTTTCTTATTAACAAACATACCTGAAGAGGTCTATTGTCATTTCAAAGAAGAAAAAACAGATAAAAACAATAATTACTTCATCAGCTCCGTCTGTATTCATTCGCTGGTGAAGGTTGTCCAGAAATACTTCTTGCTTGCTTAGCTCTTCTTCCAGGGAACTAAAATGAAGACAACAAATCATCAATATTGATCTGATCAATTAGAAAGTCAAATCTAATTGCCTTGTCTATGCAAGTTATTCACTCCACTATTCCAGTAGAACGATTACCGTTCAACCTAGTTGAAAAGAGCAGGGTTCTGGGAGCAGTGGGTATATTGGTGAGTTGGGATCACATTTCAATAACTTGAAGTTAAGCAGCTAATACTGTATTAACAAAAATGGGTTTATTTGTTCAATCTATGAGATAAAGGCAGGATTACTAGAGAATCGAAGAGAAGGAGGAATAGAAGTGTAAAGCAGCAATTATAAGGTAGATAAAATCATCTGAATTTGAAGAAGATTTTTGAATTGAGCCTTGAGCATTCATTATACAACGCTACATAACATGATAAATGCCTACTGTTTTTGATCGAGGATTTAAAGAATTCAACTGTACAAATTATATTCACTAAAATGATACTTTACGTTGGTGAATGAGGAACTTCGGCATCAACTTTCGGCTTCACAGGCTCAACATATCTAAAAGTTAAGTTGAGATTCAGGTATTTTGAAAAAAAAATCGGATAATAACAGTTTTGTATAACAAATTCCACTTTTGATTCTAAGCATAAATGAAACTAAAAGATGTAGCCTTAGTGTATTAGATATATTGTGTTTCTAAGGGCCTGTTAATATGAGCAAAAATACCTCACCTGCCAGATCCAGGGCTGACAAGCGAAGTAAATTTCAAGCACTGTTACTATGGGATCTTCATACCAAGTCTGAAAGGTGAGGTAAATCCCTAGACGTCATTAATCGTCAACGCATCATTGATTTTCTATTAAAAAAAGGTTGAGTTTACTTCATTTCACCGGTTTCGCGTTTATATGGAAAACTTCACTTCACCTGAGTGAAACTTCACTTCCTGAAAGGTGAAGTTTTACCATACAGGTAGTGTGAGTGAAGTTATGTTTTTCATATGAACGAAACTGAAAAATCAATTGCCAGCCCCGGGTTTGATAGGTGAAGTATATTTGCCTATATAAACAGGCCCTAAGGGTAGAAACCAATTTCTAGCATCACAATCTAGTAATAACAATAACTGCTCACTTGATGATTTTGACATCAGGAAAGAATTCCTTGATGTGTGTCATGATGATGAAGAGGACACCGTGACTAATGTTCATCGTCGGACTGAACACAATGCTAATATTTTGGATCCCCATTTTTGTCCCTGAATTCTGAAGAGAAAAAAGATGAATGAATAAAAGCATGAATTTTTGTGATAAAAATGAAATGGTGGACAAAAATATGACCTATCTATTAGTATCATATATTTAAGTTAACTAGCGCAAGATTTTGTTGCTTCCAAAATGTATCTTAGGATCAAAGTTACAAACCTTAGCCATAACATGATCCAGGTGAACAAACAACCAGGACAATAGAGTGAAATTTGGTGTCGGCAATTCAGCAAGAAGTTGTCTCATCTTATCCACTTGTTCTGCCTCATCTCTTAAACCTACGTGAAGAGAATAAGAAATATCAGGTAAGTAAGCTTGTGACAGGCCTTATTCAGTTGGGGTAAGGGACCCCTAAGATTTTATAATATCACTTTTGAAGGACAACAGAGTGAGTTACAACACCCCAAAAGTCATGAACTTAGAAATTACAGTTATTAATAAGAAAACATGAAATAAAGAGCTGAAAGCATTAAGAAAATCCAATTCATTGAAAGAGCAAGACAATGCAAATCCCTGCTTGCACCTGCAATAATATCTTATTGCTATGTCTTACTTCCGAACTCATATTTCTGCTTAGGCTTGGTTTGATATAAGTCCTTCCAAAACCGTTTTCTATCCAACTAATTGAATTGAGAAGAATCTAAAAAATACCTTTCAATAATACGCTATCCTTAAATAGATAACAACTCTCTCCAATTAACTTGACACTAGAATCAACATAGCCAGTCAGAGATTATGCCTGTTTTTTGGCACATACAGTATAAAATATTGAGCCTACCGACAAGAGAATCGAAAACCGGGAGTAGCTTGGCTGTGAGTATATTGACGGGCAGCTCTCTCAGGTACAACTTCAACAATCCAGCAACAATGTTTGGCTCAACATCTTCTGCATCCAAGTCAACTTTAGTTCCTGTCGAGAGTGATTTAGTAGTTTGTAATTAGTTTATGTTTGACTCTATGAAAATTGCGTTTTCTATGGCCGCATCATAGTGATTGATGTACGAAGGGGTACAGGGCAATATAGATAAGGTACAAGAAAGAAGACTGGCTCCCTGCAACTTGAAGTTTCATACCCTGGCAATCATCAAACGAGCTATACTTGGTTTACATTAAGTATATATCATGGTTAGTTAGCATTTTATTTATCTAACTTCTGTCTAAAGATTCCCTTGATTTTGAAGGTAGAGGACATGACCATAAATACAAAAAAGTTGCTTCAGATTATCACGGACTCTGGTAATGATTTGGGGTGATTATAAGTAAAAAAAAGTTTCTTAATTGAGCCAGGTTTCAGGACTTTCATAAACATAAATGTCAAATTTGTTTCATTATCTTGTAAATTGTTATTAATGTAAGTAAAGAGAACTTGACTCAATAGCTTCTTTGAGCTCTTTTCAAGTGTCCTAAACTTATCAAATCTTTAAAGTTTATCAATACTACCGTCAATAAAAAGTTTGAATTCAACATGTGAAATGAGATGAATGAAATAGATGTCTTTGGAGAATTTCACTTTGGTGTGTAAAATTTGTAACGGCAACCATTACTCTGATCAGACAATTGAAAAATGTTCCAGTAACTTTTCTAAGTCCTTTGATTTGGAAGTACTTACCATGATTGTACTGTGATTTTAACTCATCTATTTTCGATTTGATACCAGACACTCTGTATATGCCTTCTTGATCAATACCTTTGAAAAAAAACATAGAGCTATGTAATGATGATTGGCATAAAGTTGATGGATAACAAGGAGGGTACTATGATAATCTGAAAGTGGAGGAAGCTCTAGATTCTTAATAGTTGTCACCATTTGGTAGGTCCTGTGCAGTTGTTTAAGAGCCTGGATAGGTTTGTCTCTGCATTTAGTAAGTGGTGGAGTTATATGTGAGAGTGTGAAGTGGTTTAGGGTTTCTTGAGGCTCTGATGGTGCAGAAAGACCCCAACAGCTCCCTAAAGTACTAATCTACAGGTTGTGGGTTCATGGGTCAACTAAGGGACTTCTTTCTTCATGACATTCCACATGAGTATAATTTTGTAGGCAATCAATCTCCGGAGAATACCTTTTTCATCTAAATATCCAATGCATTCTCGGAATACTGTTGGTAATTCTATCCCATCGGCAAGCTTGCTTCTTGCAACTGCTACTTCAATAGGAACTCCAAATACAGGAGAAACTAAAAACAAAACAAACAGTTATCATTATAAGACCAATTTTATAAGACCCTTAACAAACTGCCACTGATATGAGAATGACCCCATAGCCTCATTTTCAAATACAAATAGCCTCCATCTAAAAATGGTCTCATGGAAGTTGTTTGTTGCTCCAACTTGAATTTTCCAATAAACAAACTTTTTTTGAGGCTGACGGTCATTTACACTACTATTGATTGCTTTTGATACAGATCAACAGTGGTACGGATAGGTTTTGTTTACACAGCCACGAATCATTTTGATCTGGATAGGTTTTCCGTTTACACCAGAATGGAATTTATGACATCTTTTTGGTAGTTGGCGCTAATTGCTAGAAACTTTAGGCTGATAAGGGTTTGCTGACGTGATAGTTTTTATACATTGTTGTGACTCTGTATAAAAAGTGATACGGATTTAGCTTTGGTGAGTCTGAATCGCTTTTGATCCTTTTGCTAGAAGAAACAAAAGTGGAACAGCTTACCGTACTAGTTTGGGTAAGAATAACTAGGAATGGTGTAAATGGGAGGCTGATCTGTATCATTTTGATACAGTATAAGTGTAAACATAGCCTGATAAGGTGTTATTTTCAAACTGGTGCATTCTGTGAAGTACTACAAACGGAAATGGATATAATACAATGGTTAACATGACGAGTACATATATGGTAATAACGATATTACATGGAAACGAGGATTAAGGGAAGTGACGTAAGTAGGCATAACGATCCTGTTACAGTCCGCCCCTCGTTAGCAAAAAAATTAAAAACTTTTTTTACTAACGATTTTTGAATTTTTTTTTTTAAGGATACAATACTGCAATTAACTACAATGAATTAACCGAGTGTCCATGAAGTGTCCATGATTAATCTATGATTATGATAAACTACGATAAGAGTTAACGAGATATCCGAGAGAATAGTGTTTGGTTTAACGATAATACGTATGTACCACCGTGCATAGCTCCATCGATTTGGAGGTATGGGCATGACTTTACAAGTCCTGCGAAATAAGAAACTGCGCAAGTTATCCTAACGAGAGATGTTGGCGTTGCTTATGCGCGAAATGGACCTTATCAAAATTAAGGGTGCGCAGATGTTCAAAATTGTCAGGCCAAGGCTTCGATGTTGGCATGTGATCTTGAAGCGGGGTTCATTTACCAACGCTGAAACTCGTGATAGGCCTACCACCTCCAATTGTAAAACCTGAGCAACTAAATTAACATGATGAGTCTAGTTTCCTGGTGGAGTGTACCATATTTATTTTTCATTTTGTAATATTCGCTTCGTTTTTCTATCTAATATAAAACATTGTATTTAATTATTAGCTGTAGGTTATGTAGGCAGTAAAGGGCCATCTCGGCCTGTATACTTGATTTATAAAAAAAAAAAAAAAATAATCAGCATAATCTTCTTATTGCTTTGGATTTAAGAGTGCATTTGCTTCTGCTTCTTTGACAGATTGAGCAATGACCGGAGGCGAGCGTTCTACTTATGAAAAGGCACATTTTATCTAATGATTAATCCTTTACCTGGAGGCGGAGACTGAACTTGAATAGAAGACAAAGCATCACCAGCAGATAGAGATCTTTTATGCTTTTTTCTCTCCTTTCTCTCTTTTTTCTCTTCTTTTTCTTTTTCTTTTGTCTTTTCTTTATTTTCCTTCTCTCTCTTCTTTACCTTTATCGATTTGAACTTGTCTCTGAATGTATTTGATCTGTCTTTCTTCACTTTCTTTCGGTCTTTCCTACAAGGCAAAGGACATTTGTGGTTTTAGTTCAGCATGATACTCTTTGTGCTCAATTTTAGGGGGGGGGGTTTACTCCTTTTTCAAAATATTGTGCCCTCCATCAAAGTAAAACATTAACTTAATGTTGCTAGAAGTAATGATTAAGTACCCCTCAGCTTCTCTTTATTGACCCCTTCCCCCCCCCACTCGGCCACTCATGACAGAGATCTTTAACTTTTGACTATTTAATGAGCAACATTGTAATTAGGTCAATTAAGGCCAATTTAATATGTCTTGACTTTGTGTTAATTTGATTTGGACCTTTGTTTACTGTGAGTTTTTGGAGTTTTTATCAAAGGGGGTTTAAGGGCGTTGTTTTTATATAGGCCTAGGGGGGGATAGTTTTTTTGTTGACACATTAATCATATGACAAACAATCAATAACAATCAAGAAAGGTGGGGTGTGCATGTAACTAGGATAGTGCCCAAAAAGGTCCCATAAATACGGTGGCCCACAAGGGTCACTACACATTAGCAAAAGTCACTACACATTAGCAAATCTCACTACACATTAGCAAATCTCATTACACATTAGCAAAACTCACTACAAATTAGCAAAAACTCACTACACATTAGCAAAAACTCACTACACATTAGCAAAAACTCACTACACATTAGCAAAACTCGCTAAAATTTAGCAAAACTTATTGATCAACAGTGACATTAGAGGGAATTAAGCTTGGAACAGTGAATGTTTTGGCAGTAGATTAGAGTTTAGGCCTATTGAAAATGTTGTGTCGTAACTGTCATTAAGAGTATTCAGATAACTTTAGATTTTGTCCTGAGTGTGGCACAGATCTGGTTGATGATGGCAGTAGTTCAGACAAAGAGCTTGCATGCCTATCACAGCAGCAATTAAGCAGTATTTTCTTTCTGGGTTCAGCTATAAAACCATTATTGGCTTTTTGGAGAAGTTTCATGATACGAGAATGTCAATTTCGACTCTAAAAAGGAATCTCAAACTTTATGACTTGAGACGAAAGAACGTAACTAATGATGAAGATTCCATCATTTCAGCTATTCAGTGTGAGCTTGATGGCCCGAGTTGCGTTGCTGGTTATCGTAGTTTGTGGCACACATTGAGACTCAAATACGGCTTAATAGTGTCTAGGAACAAGGTTCAGCACCTTTTGAAGGCTCTTGATCCTGAAGGAGCAGAAGAAAGACAAAGGCACAAATTAAAGAGAAGAGCGTATTCATCGCATGGTCCGAACGACTGTTGGTATGTGGATGGTTACGAACAAATGAAAACTTTCGAATTTCCCATTCACGGAGCTATAGATGGATATAGTAGCCACGTGTTATGGCTAGTAGTTGGCAGGTCAAACAATGATGCAAGAATCGTTGCGAGATTTTACTATAACTGTGTCAAGGAGTTGGGAGGTTGTCCTGTTCAATTTAGAACAGATCCAGAACAGAAAATGGAATAATTGCCAGCATGCAATGCGTCTTAAGAGCTAATGAAGATGCACATCGAATCAAAAACAATTAGGTCACTGGCAAAAATTAATGAATAGACAATAACAAATGAAAACATTTAAATCCTGCTGTTTAACAAACTTAGCTTTCAATAAAAAAATAAATTCGCAACTTTTCCTGAACATTGAAATACGGATGGAAATAAAATTGAATATTAAAGTACATAAATTTGGATGCATTCTTGTGCTACCAAGCCCCAGCTGCATCAGCATGAAAGTTATACCTCACTTTAAGGCCTGGGTTGAGTCGCTGCCTAAAATTTTTCAGATTTTTCCTGAGAGTTTTGCCTTTTCAACTTTTCTGATAATTGTCCAACTAGCCTGGAATGCCTTAATATAAGCATAACTTGTAAATCGAAACATATACAAGAAACTGTTACTCAAGAAACTGTACTCAAGAAACTGTTACTCAAGAAACTGTTACTCACTTGGTCATGTACTGGGTAATTAAAAAGGCATTAGTTTTGCTAATGTGTAGTGAGTTTTGCTAAATGTGTGTAGTGAGTTTTGCTAATGTGTAGTGAGTTTTTGCTAATGTGTAGTGAGTTTTTGCTAATGTGTAGTGAGATTTGCTAATGTTTAGTGGATTTTGCTAATGCGTAGTGAGCTTTTGCTAATGTGTAGTGAGTTTTTGCTAATGTGTAGTGAGATTTGCTAATGTTTAGTGGATTTTGCTAATGTGTTGTGAGTTTTTGCTAATGTGTAGTGAGTTTTTGCTAATGTGTAGTGAGTTTTTGCTAATGTGTAGTGAGTTTTTGCTAATGTGTAGTGAGATTTGCTAATGTGTAGTGAGTTTTGCTAATGTGTAGTGACCCTTGTGGGCCACCGTACATAAAAATAGGCCTAGATAGCTTGAATGGCGGTCCTGACGTACCTTGGGGTCTCTTCCTCAACTTCAGATGAATCTTGCTCATCTGAATGGAACGCTACGTATCGCTTCGTGTCCTTCTTGTGATGCTTCGGACTCGGAGCTGCATCAAAGTGGGCTTGGTTGTCATCACTTCGTTCGTCTGTCATGACCTACACCGCTTCGATAACTACTTGGGCGACATTTTGATTTTACAACTTTCATTCCAAACTCAAGAGTGGAATGATATTCAGATTGGAAGGATATTCGTATTCGAGCTCATTCTCCCACATTCTAATCACACCTATAGTGAGGTTGATAAGCTGAGAAATCGTGCAAATTGTGATAAAAGCATGAAAATTGGTGAATCTACCAAGTTTGATATGCTTAACAAGATAGGATATAGACCCCTTCTGAAATATGGTCCCTTGTGCTATTTTTAGCTCTGAGTTCTTGTACCCAGACCTCCATTGAAGTTACCGAGAAAACTCGCCCCATTTCATCATGAAAAGTTATAAAACGTGGTAAACCAACATAATTTGACCTTCTAAATAGGGTAGAAGTAGTTTCTCAAACAAAGGAATAACCCTTGTGCTATTTTTAGACTGGAGTAGTCATGCCCAGTCCCCTGAAAGTTTCTGTTACGGTATCTTATGAAAACGCAGTTATATAGTCATGAAACTTGATGAACCCATATAATTTCATATTCTAAACAAGATAGAAGTAGTTCATCCAAAGTAGAAATAACCCTTGTGCTATTTTTAGACTTGGGTAGTCGTGCCCAGTCTCCCAAAACATGTTACGATATCTTATTAAGACGCAGCTATACAGCCATGAAACCTGGTGAGCCTACATAATTCAACATATTCAACAAGATAGATACCCTGACGTAGAAACAACCCTCATATTATTTTTAGATTGAGGTAGTCCTACCCAGTCCTCCGACGAATAGATTACGGTAACGAATTAGAAAACTTGATGCACAGTTATGAAACTCGGTATGGTCCACATCAGCTGTAATGCTGCCACAAACCCTGACCTGCGTTAACAAATAATAATGCTTTCTTGCTTGCTTGCTGGTAAACATGCTAACAAAAGGAAAGTGTATCCCAACGTAGAGGGGACCTTTGTAAAATTTTTAAGCTGGGGTAAGTTATACCAACCCCTCGAAACCAGTTGCTATGGATCTTATTGAAGGCATGCTAAGGAGGATGAAAGTTGTACCTGTCGTCTGGCTAACTCAATCGTATATAGTAGAAGCCTATAACTAATTAGGCAATCAACTCCACTATGAACAGATAGATGCTAATCCCATTCCTGGGCTTGCAATGGAAATTGAGACATTCTTAACACATCTTGAGACAAGAGGCTCTAGCTCTATTGACAGTGACTGTCATAAGTCCCTCTCTCCTTCTTCCGAGACGAGTACCCCTACTTTTTATATGCTACCAAAAATTCACAAACCAAATTGCCATGGCCGACCAATCATCTCTGGTTGCCAGTCGCCAACATGTGTTCTGTCTCAATACCTAGATTTTTATACCCATTTTCAAATGAATACCATCCTACATTAAAGATACCAACCACTTTCTAGAAATAATATTTACCCTTGGTCAAGAAGCCAACCCGGGAGACTACCTGGTCACCCTTGATGTCATATCCCTTTACACAAACATACCTCAGGATGAGATTGAATACTGTCTTACAACACTTCAGGAGTATTACCATGACCAATTAACAATACCAATTCGATACCTCAAACAAATTTTCAACTTTGTTCTGAAACAAAACTTTTTTGAGTTTGATAATAAATACTACCGACAAATTGATGGTACCGCAATGGGTTTCCCATTTGCTCCAAACTTTGCCAATATATTCATGCACTATTGTGAGGAATACATATCTAACCATGCCCCAATCAATAAATTACCATTCATTTGGAAACGTTTCATTGATGATATATTTGTAGTTTGGAGACACGGGGAGGTTGTCCTCATTGAATTTTTGGACTTCTGAACCGATGCTTTCCCACCATTAAATTCACTGCCGACAGGTCATTACCTAATGTAAATTTCCTTGACACAACAATTTATTTTAATGATCAAGGTCTTCTGGAGAGTACATTGTATGTAAAACCGAATGATATATGCACTCTCTTGCACAATGATTCCTTTCACCCTGAAAGCTGCAAGAAGGTAATAATTTACAGCCAAGCCCTGAGATATAGGAGAATCATTACAAACAATGAAAAACTAACAGAAGAACTAAACAAACTGAGGGACAACCCTCTTCGGAGGGGCTACAACCTGTCCAATATTCCAAACCAATTCAGCAAAGCTATCCAGCACACTCAACATGAATTAATATTCAAAGATAAACCACCAAATAATGAGACACGCAGACTTCTCTCTTTTATTGTACCATTTGATGACACAGCCATTCCAATTGGAGCAATATTGAAGAAACATTGGCACCTGATAACCAAGGATGAAACTCTAAAAGACATCTGGACCACACCTCCTTTCCTGGCACTTAAAAGGCATAAAAACTTCAAGGACGTCCTAGTTTATTCTAGATTCACCAGATAAACCCATAAATAAAAAATAGCAATAAACATAACAAAGATGCAAAGGTGGTCCCGGACGCCGGTCTGCTGGGGCACCTAACACAACGGGACATTCTGATTTAAATGCCCCGAAATGTCTGTGTTAAGAAAAAATAAAAAATAAAAGTCTAAATGGTAAATGCAATCTTGTTCCAAACATCTGAAATACTAATTCCTTAATACCATGGCATTGCTGACTTGGTTGGGACTGGGGGGGCTGTAGAGGGGACAATGGCTAGGCTGGGTGGTTGGGACTACCCTCTCTCCTTATGTATATATGTTTTCATTTTTTTTATCATTTCATCTTTTCCTTGTTTACCTTTTTTCATTTAGTATACATACTTACAGCTTACATATTTTTTTACTCAAACTCAGCTCTTGGAAGAAATTTCATCGTATGGGAACATGGCTGATTTTAAATAACATACCATGCATATTTTGGATGAAATTTTACAAAGTTTCCTGGCTGAATACTGCTGGGTTTTGATGAGTTACACTAACAGCGGCTCGTAGAGGACTAGGTACCACTACCCCAGCCAATAAAAACATAGCACAAGTGTTATTTCCACACTGGAAGAACTACTTCTATCTAGTTTAGCTTGTTAAATTAGGTAATTTTACAAAGTTCACCGAGTTTCATTAATGTGTTTCAAATTTTTAATTTTGTGTTTCTTTTGGGGACTGGGCACGACTACCCCAGTCTAAGAATAGTACAAGGGTTATTCCTACTTTAGAGGAACTATTTCTATCTTGTTTAGAATATCAAATTATATAGGTTTACCAAGTTTGGTGACTGTATAACTGCGTTTTCATAAAATACCGTAACAGAAACTCTCGAGGGACTGGGCACGACTACTCCAGTCTAAAAATAGCACAAGAGTTATTCCTATGTTTGAGAAACTACTTCTACCCTATTTAGAATGTCAAATTATGTTGGTTTACCACGTTTTATAACTTTTCATGATGAAACGGGGCGAGTTTTCTCGGTAACGTCAATGGAGGTCTGGGTACAAGAACTCAGAGCTAAAAATAGCACAAGGGACCATATTTCAGAAGGGGTCTATATCCTATCTTGTAAAGCATATCAAACTTGGTAGATTCACCAATTTTCATGCTTTTATCACAATTTGCACGATTCGTGCATTTTTTGGCTCTTATCATACACACTACTAGTCATTATTTTGTGGGAGGGGTCGAATAACAGAAAATCAAGATAACGGAAACTGATATTTTCCTTACTGAGTTAGCAACTCTTTTCTTGGCCTTGCAGTTGTGAATTAGTCAGAGCTGCATCCAGGTCTAAGAAAATAAGCTTATTTAAAAAAAAAGATAACTCATTGTAATTTGTAGTACGGTATTTGTAATTGTTTTTTTCTAGCATGTAGTGGTGTGTAGTATTGTAGTAGTGGATGATGCTCAACATATTGCAATCCTTATAATGAAATGGTATGGCCTTAGAATGAGATCAAGGGGCTATATATTTTGTACAAGGAATTCTAACTTTGTGTTGAGGCTCAGAGTTCCTTACACGTATTTTTCATAAGCAACTTCCATATAAGCAAGCCAGTACTCGACTAGACAAAAACTTAAGCAATTTCAGTACTGAAGAGAGGAATGCTAAGCAATTTGAAAGTTATAGCTTCTTCAAATCCTTTCATGCAAAATGTGATGCAAAGTGTTAAATTCATCTTTTGCCCCTAGGCCAATCGTTTTGACGAAAAAAAAACAAAGAAATTGCTAAGCAATGTTGAGTTCTTAAATTTACCTCTAGCAAAGCAATTTTTAGTCCTGAGCTCGAGCTTGAATTACTTATGAATATATAAATGCGTGTATTCTCAAACTTATTTTCAAAGAACTATGTCAACCACCACTATCGAACTGCAAAAATACTTTATCAATTGTTAAAATTATCAATTATGTTATTTCATTCTCTTTATCCAATTTCACAAATGCAGTTATATTTTATGATTTTCCCAAGAATTCAGAATCAAATCTCAAATACGGGTTATGGGTGCATATTTTGAACTGTCACAGGCACATCTATAATAAATCACTATCTTTGTTTTCTGATGAAAACTAAATTGGAACGTTAGAAGAAAGGTTTATCTTTGAATTAGACTTGGTTACCGACTGAATAGGAGTTACCCATTCCCCCCCCCCCCTCAAGTATGGTACTGCGGACCCACCCTTGAGAATGTTATCTTTCTTTCAGCACGACTTGACATTTACGACTAATTATGATAATTTATGACAAAACCATTGGCCTAGGGGCAAAAGATGAATTTAACACGATCAACGGTGGGCAGGAAACCTGCTCACATTCTGCATGAAAGGATTTGAAGAAGCTGTCGTAGGATTTGAGCAAGATGTCAGCCTATTATTTATTTCTGTTGGTGTTATTTATGAATTTAGTGAAGCTGAGGATAAACGGGGATCTGTTTACATCCACCGCAAACATGGAGTCCTTGGTTTTGACTGAGAGAGACCTTACCTTGGCTCTTCACCGGTACCTTGAAACCGAACAAGCCAGGCTCACTGCCTTGAAGCAATTTCTACAAAAAACCGAGTCGACGTTAGAGCAAGTTAATAAAACAAGCGTCGGGAAATTCATTGGGAATCCGATAAATTCGTATCTGATGTTGAAAAGGTTTTCGATTGATTGGAAAAATATGGAAGATTTGGTCACGAAAGATTATTCCGAAGGTAGTTTAATTAGTGTAATTTCCTTCAATATCATTCAATGGGAAATCTTATGGGAACTAGCACGCTAGGTCGTGGTGAATTCACATGATAAAGGTTTGAGAAATTCACAATCGCATAAATCAAGCTGGTTTACATCACGGGGAAGTGATTGATTGGGATTTTTTCATGATTTGTGTTAAGGAACTTGTTTGTTTTGATTCTTGTGTTTGCAGTCGATTGTCAGGTCTTTATCTTAATAGGAAATGCAAACAAAGGCTTGCAAAGAAAATGTAGCACCACACAGGTGCTGGTTTCCTGAGGTATGTTGAAGGTCATAGGCTTAGTTCTCAACCTTCAGCACAAAACACTCATTTCATCTATATATAATAGCAGGAGAAAAACACATATTAGCACTCTTAACTAAATAGAATACAGAAAAAGCAGATCTAGCCAAAATCATAGAAGTTTCTTCAAAAATATGTTACCTTTGCTTTAGTTTCTTGATATTTTGGTCATTTGAGAGTCTGGGTTTCTAAGGCAAGTTTCTTAAAACAAGAACATGCATACGGATGCCCCAAAAAGGCAATATCATGTAGGGAAACTTGTTGTGGGGGCACCAGAAATCTAAGGCAATGGACTCCCCTTTCAGGTAGAATGTTAAAATCAAATAATTTCCTAATGCATAGGGGCATAAAGAATTATTTGCATTTCCAAGACTGAGAATGCCTTAGGGGAGAGATCAGTAGAAAATGCAGGTGCTGATTTAGTGGGGCCAAAGGGGCTGCTGTCAACTCAGATTTCTTTCAACAAGAGAAATTTTGAATTTTCAATAATAATAAGTGAATACAAATCTATGCGGCTAAGATCTTGGAAATTAGATCTGATGTCCCTTGAAAAGAGATGCCCTTCTTTGGTTATTAGAAAGTTGGCCCCAGGCCCCCCATCCTAGAACCCTAGGTCTGCCCAAAATTAGTACTTATGTGCATTATAATTTTGAAATTCAATTGTTTTTTTTGAATGTCCCTCCTGTCATGGGAAATTCAATAAAGAGGATTTGAAAATGATTTTGCCTCAAAAGACATTCCTGAAACCCTTTGACCCTTTCAATAGGGTACTCAGATTACTGCTTTAACCAGAGGGAATTTCTTGCTCGTGGCAATCCCTCCCTGTTAGAGCAGCTTGAGGTGTTATTCATTGACTGTGTTTTAAAACCAAGACATATTAATATGGAAATAAGGTGGACAGTGGGGATGCCCTGGAAATCACTCTCTATCTGCCTGGCTGCTCTCTGGCCTAAGCTTCAGGCAATCAAGCTCTTTCTGCAAATTTTTTATAAGTAGCATTTTTCCTCGTATTAAAATTTTTCCTAGGTCTACATTAGTTTCTTATTTTTGTATAATCAATGAAAAATATTATGAAATTGCAATACCTAGCAAAATGGATAATGATTTCTGAAAACTAGAAATGGTGTCAAAAACTTTGAATACCGCAATGCTTTGATTAAAGCCCCTTATTATTCTATAATTGTTTTAATAAATACCCCCTCTGATTATCTCAAAACTAACAAAACAAATCCTTCACTATGAACATACTTCTTTCATTTATTTTGTAAGGAAACTTATTATGAGGTAAGAAGTCAAATTTTAGCTCCATAGTTCAACAATTTTAAGACCTCCAGAAATAGCTGCATAACATGAGCCCCCTTGATCTCCCAAAAGGGGTCTGCCTTATAACCAGATCATTTTCGACCCCCATAAACCCTGTTGTGTCAGTTCGACAATTGACTATCAATGATTTTGTATTTAAATTACCCTTCTCCCAAATTCATGCCCCCCATTGACACCAGCATTTCACTTCTCCAATGAAAAAATCGAAATTACTTTAGTAATTTCAAGTTTGAATTTGAGTATTTAAAATACTAAAAAAACTACTTGTTAATTTCAAGTTTGAAATTTATTTCTTGCAGAAGTGCTTTCAAGCATTGAAACAGCAAGGCCCTATCTTCCATCATATGTTGATTTCCAGGGAGCAATGACTGCAATATTCCGCCTGCAAGACACCTACCATCTTGGGGCCGAAAAACTGGCTGATGGAGTTCTTCCTGGAATCGGAAAAGCAACTACTCTTTCGTTGAGTGATATATTTGAGCTTGGAAAGCATGCGTATGAGTTGAAAGATTGGTTTCATACACAAGGTTGGATGAATGCTTGTTTGAAGAAAATGGCAGGAGCATTTTCAATGGATGGAGTAACCAGATTTGATGTGCTTGATCATCTCGCTATAGCTGAATATAATGTAAGTTGCACAGTTTTTGATCAGCACAGAACTTGAGGGTGGTAAGGAAAATCAGAAATTTTGCATAATATGATTACTATAGCTTTGTGTCTGACACGTCATCCAGATTTTCATACCTCATAGCTAAAAAAACCTTTATATGACATGTTCACCATTTTTTGATTGAGGGTTTAAGTCTTTCAGCTATATCATTTGAATTTAATGTTTTTCAGCGAGGAAATTTGAAGAGAGCATTGTGGGCAACTCAAGAATTGGTGAAACTTGGTAAGACCACAAAGAAATTATTTATCATAGAGTATAGAGTTTCTGAATATTCTAGACGGCTTTTCTCTCCAAGATCAGTTTAGGCAAATTTTCTTTTCATCTGCCTTGACCTATGTGGAAATAGGACGAGACTAGCAGATCCCTTTGTAAAGTGTGGGTGGATTTTGGTTTGTCTCTTTGATAAAGCGCCTAATGAGATAATGATGAGCTGCACGTCTTTGCCCTGCTTGACAGAACTGGTTTATTTCAATCAATTATCCTCTGGTTAAAATTCTCAAATTGTTGTCTCAGGTCAAACGTTTTAAATGATTTCAAGAAGATTTTGCTCAGTGTTAGATGAAATTGAAATGATGATTGATAATGTTCCAAAAGAAATCTGAAGAGACTGCTAGTTTATAAAAAGGTGCTGATGAATTTTTTAAATGCTAAAAAGCGAATTTGTACTTGCCATGTTTCTGCGCAGAAGGGAGATATGGGTATTTCCATGCAACAAAATGGAGGAATAAATCAATGAAATGGTTTATTACCGTACAGAATAAGATTTCTGCAATAAGAAGCGGGCAATAAGCAAAGAAACTCCTATTAGTTGGTAACATACAAATCAGATGAGAAATCTCAAAAGTCATAGCTAATTCCTACATCGAGTTCAGAATGAATAGAGATAAAACCAGACAATCATCCTTACTTGACACCAAATATTTACCTAAAATTCTCCTCTTAAATATTTGAAACCTGAGAACCATTCACGATCTCCTTCCAGATCCAGAGAACCCACGCCTGCTGAGTAATATCCAGTTCTACCAACAGGGTCTAAGAAGCATGACGGCTACAGGGGAGATGGGGGACACAGGCGTTGTGGAAGATGATGGTATGAAGAAAATTTACAAACGCATGACCAGTAAGAAAGATGAATGGCAGGAAAGGAGTGGACGGATGAATTATCAAAAACTGTGCAGGGGGGAAACCAGGAAATTGGTAATTATTTTCATTGGGTCCCTGTTGTTTTGAGATTTTAATTATGTTACGTAAAAATTCAAACCTATCTTTATAAAAAAAATTCTTAGTGTATACACTCTTTTTTTCTATAAGAACAATTTTATAGGAACACGAGCCTCAAATTTGGCCAAAACTTAAGAACAAGCTAAGAACAAACGGAGGCTGATCATTTTTGGCTCAATATGAAAATGTTAGGAAATAACCATAAGACTGAGAAATAATTACAAAACAAGCAGATTGGCAGCACACAGGCAATGTCAGATGATCAAGAGAGTCAAACTTTTAAACAATGAACACTTCTGATAGCAAAAAAGGCTTCCCAATCATAGTAAAAGTAAGAACAATTTAGGAACATTTCAGGCTGAAAATAGAGGAATATTTAAAAACAGCCAGATTCAAATCAATTTTCCTGGTTCTTATAAAAAAAGAGTGTATTTTATTTCATACCCATTTATATGGGATTTGACACAGGGGCGTGCTAAGAGTAAAAAAAGGGCCTGGTAAAAATCAAGTTTAGGGCCAAATTAGCGGTGGTGCCATCAGGACAGAACGGCACTTGAGAAATTTCCCGGTATCCTGTTGGGCCGGCACGCCCCTCATTTAAGACGAAAATCATAACCATATTTAGTGATTCTCAGAAAAAAAACCAACCCATATAAGCGACATCTCCCAATACCAATTAATAACTAACCCTAGGTGATAACGACATGTAGATATCTGCTTCTTATTTTTGCAGTCAAGACAAGAAAAGAAGAAATTAGTTTGCTGGTTCCACAGCTCTGCTCCACGGAGGCTGTATAGGCCGTTGAAGGTGGAGAGAATCTGGGTAGTACCAGAAGTCGTTATATTCAGAAATATCATCAGTGACAATGAAATGCGAAGAGTAAAAGCGCTAGCTTTACCAAGGGTATGATTGCTTTCTCTTCATGATAACAAAGGGTGGCCCAGAAACAAGAATTATTTTTCAGCTTCAGTCTGAAGGGTTCTTCAGGAAAATCTTAACAGATTTCTTTTTGCGTCGTATAAAGTGACATATTCATTTAAAAATATTTGTACAAATATGAATATTAATAAATATAATAAAGTTTAAAACGTTTATTTACAAGTGTAAAACGTGAAGATGTTTTAACAGCATTTATTCTGTACTGAAGTTGGCAAAAGCGCAGTCTTTTGCTTCCAAAATATACTATCATATTTCATCAGAGCAGTTTAAAAAAACTACCAGGAATATTTTCATGAAATGCTAAATTGTAGGGAAGAGGTAAGGGTTCTTATGTGCAGTTTTTTACTGTATTATTTACTGTGTAATATACCTACGAACAACACGCATTGTGGAGCTTTGATCTCTAACAACTTATGAATTCAAGGTGTTACAAAGTATTTTTTGGCTCTTTAGAAATATTGTGATAATCTCTGACCTGTTGTTTGATTCTCATTTCTGCAGTTAAACCGAGCAACGGTCCAAGACCCAGTTACAGGAGAGCTTCGTGTTGCGGAATACAGGATCAGTAAAAGGTTAGTGATGATTTTCCTTTTGTTTCGTAGTAGAACTTAAAAGGACATTCAGCAGTTAATTTATATACGTACTAGGAGCCTTGCCTGCGGTACATAGCTGAATGATTTCTATTTTTGAAGTACAGTTGGGTGTAGATTTTGCATAAGATGGCAGAGCTTGTGAAACTGATTAGCTTTATCTTGCTTTCGTTTCAATCAGTTTTAGACTTAATGGGATCCTAGTCGTAGAAATACTTGAATTGTTCAGCTCTTTGTGGATCACTACATGATGACATCATACTGATTGAGACGTTTTTGATCCCAAGGCACAGAAAACACTGATAACTTTTTAGGACTCCCAATATGATGTACTTTTAGGAGGGAACTAAATCTAGCATATCATAGTGCATTAAAGTGACTATATCTAGCCAGAAGTCCTATCTTATTTGATTGTTTTACTTTATTTCTGTGAATTAGTGCTTGGCTGAAATATCAAACTGACCCATTGCTGATGAGAATCAAACATCGAACAGAAGATGCCTCTGGCCTCACTTTGGATACTGCTGAAGAGTTGCAAGTAGCTAACTATGGTATTGGTGGACATTATGAGCCTCATTTTGATTTTGCCAGGGTATGTATAGTTGTATCTACTGAAGAAAGGAAATTTCAAATTGAAATGTATGGAATGTATTTCCTACTTGCACTGGGAAGAGCAGGGTGGCATGGGATAAATTAGGGCATGGGGTGCAAAGGTACAGAGTGACTGAAAGCCAGAAGAGGTCAGGGGGCATGGGATGTATCAGACTCTCGTCCAGTAGGCAATAATTATTGTAGCTTTCAATTTACTAGGTTTATATGCCACAGTCATTATCATGCTACAGATATAGGCAGGGATTTGTGTGAGATATTCTACCAGAGCTAGGCTTACAGTTTTCTACAGTTAAATGCCATAGCCAGTAAATAGTACTAATTCAGTATTATCCTAGATTGGAAAACTGATCCTCTAGATCACAGAGGATAAGGCTCCTTTTGCAACATTTAATCTTATTTGACTGACCTAGAAATCACTCAAGTTTCTATTTGCTGTATGACGTTTGGTTAAGATTTTCTAGTAACCATCAACTAAAGATTATGGGGCTAGACAACTGAAGGGATAAAAAGTGAAGGGAATCTCAAGAATGTTATATCAGCAACTGAATATTGTAGGGAATAGTGGAATTGATTGTAAGTTTTGGGGAATCTTGCTACATACCTTCCTAGAAATTTCAGTTGTCTTTATCACTTAGACTTTGCTCAACATATTTGAGTTCTTGTTTGACCTTGGAAATGCTTTTTAAATTCTATTGTCAATTCAAATTTTGTGAAATTATGCGTCCTGATATCAGGGTAAAGATCAGCCCACAAATGCCCCAAAGCCAGAAACTGTGGTTTTGCTCTCTGCAAATATAAGCTTATCTATCAAGGTTGTGGTCGAAATCTCAGATTATCAGGATGATACTCTCTTTGCGACACCCACACTCCTTTTTATAAGAACCAAAAAAGAATTCCAGTCAAGCTGTTTTTTTTCTTTATATTTTCAGCGTTTAAAGCTATTTAAGAAATCTTTTGAAAATAACCACTTTGAAAATTCGCTTGATTAGAGATAATTGGATAATTCCCGGTTCTAATTCTAGAGGACCCATCTGGGATTCTTGTTCTTTGACCTTTATTGCGGGAATTTTTTATGGAAAACCTAAGGTTACCAGCTTTGTTTGAAGGAAAATCCTGTCAATACTTGCTCTACGACACAAACGGATCAGTGGATAGCTATTTTTCAATTCATGGGACTGTATTGAAATCCAACCATGAAAGTTCAGTCTAGGGAAGCTTTGATTTCTTCAGATGTCTGCCTGCACGTACTCGATGTTCAGCACAGTTAAGCTCGAATTTCCATTTTACGTCACATATCTTATTTCAGGCAATCCAAGTTTTAGTGTAAAGAACAATCATTTCAGGAATAGCTTACCGCTGTTTCTAAAATAAATCTGCTACATAAAAAGTATATAAAAGTTATACATAAGAATATATAAGTTACATATAAGAAGATATTAGTTCAGAGTTGCCAGATCGAATTTCGTATAGCTTTATTTATCAATATTGTTTTTTCTTTAAAAAATTCAATAATATCCCGAAGTCACTATAAATTCAGAGCTACAAGAAGTTCCAAGATTTAAAAATGGTGGTTTTTTTCTAAAAATGATTCTAAAGTTTTCTAGAATCCTAAACAGTCATGAAATTTCCCAAGATCTTGGGATAAGGCTTCTTTTTGGTTTGCTTGAACTGCTTCATAACGAGACCCGATTTGAGAGATCTTACTCTTTGCTCCTCCGCAGAAGGGATAACTGAGTCTCTTTGTAGCAAGACTAGGCTCCCCATGCATTTGGTGATCGTTGGTGGTCAGATGAAGGAAAGGACAAAATACAACCAATTAGAATCAAGATTTCTGTTCCGGATTTTATACTTAATCTACAGACCTATTCCCTTCAAATTTTTAGTGATTCAAGAACAAACAAGGAATATCGTGATAGATATTATTTTTAAAGCCATAGGTTTTGAAATAGAGAAACTTACTAAAATCTTCTTGCATCAAATAAGGATGTTTTATCGTAAATGGTTTTGATGAGTATATGCCATATGTTAATATGTTATGACATTATTAACCTCAGAAACCTCTTCTTGTAGGAAGATGAGGATAAATTCACAGATCTTGGCACGGGGAATCGTATTGCAACAATGCTTTATTATGTAAGTACTGATGTTATTTTAGGAAGTCGTCAACAAGAAGGGAATATTTTAGACTAGTTACAAGAGTCGTAGGATATTTGCTCTGATATTCTGATGTATACACTGTATCTGGTTGATGAAAATTTATATGGCTCAGATTGAGGTTTCCCGTTCCATTGTAAACATCAAACTCGTGTAACCTCTCAGGTAGTTCAAGAACGAAGCAATATGAATGTGTACGATAAATACTGGAACTGGAAACCACAATCTGAATCATGTTGATTTTACCCAACTGCTCTATCTACCCGGTGCTGAAGCATTTTGATTGCATTTAATTGTCGATTTGGCAGAGCAAAACAACAGGGACTCAATGTAATAAGTTTAGGAATATCCACTATCTTTCATTTGCGTTCAAGTTTACAAAATATATGCTTTACACACCCTTCCATTTACAGAAGAATACCACAAATAAGAACTTTTGTTTAGGAGAACAGACTGACTTTAGTATATGTTACGAGTGTCAATGGCATTTCTTGAGGGTAGCAGGCTCTTCAGTTCAGTTCATTTAATTTTAAAATTCCACATCATACAACACAATATAAATTACAATGAAGAAAATAATTAAGTTAAATAATACAAAATACAAGTATATAATTAGAAAATTTATCAATTTCAACAGCTATTGTATGAAGGGAATTTCTTAAGGAGGAACTCTCTCAGTAGCTAAACTAATCGAGGAGAGAGCACCCCCTGTTGATAAAAACCTATTTCAATTTATTGAGCGTTAAATAGAAATTTTGAGGTTGAATTGTGCAGATCAGATTTTAGTTCACTTGGTAATTTGAAGAGAATAGATGTGATTTTAGTTTGAAGCGAAAACTCATGCTTGTCGGGGATAGCTTAATCAAATGAGGAATGTCATTCCATGCCTTGGCACCTGCATATCTAATAGATCTTAAACCATACAGATAGGTATTTTCTCGAGTCATAAAAATATCACCTTTAGTGGCCTGCCGTGTATTATATTGATGAACAGATGACACAGTTTCGAAAAAATTGTGAAAACAGACAGGAGAAATTTTATTCACTGATTCATAAACAAATATGAGTAGCTTTAAGTAGAACAGATCATCTAATTTAAGAATTTTTAAATCAGAGAAAATTGGTGTGGATTGAGAAGTAAAGGATTTGAATGCAATTGCTCGAACAACTTTCTTTTGTAGAAGGTATATCGGTTTGGTATGTGCTTCGTAAGTAAGGCCTCAGACAACAATACCATACTGGAGGAATGAAGAAAATAAGGAATTATATAAAGAAACCAGAACACTAGTTGGTAGAAGATGTCTTATTTTGAAGAATACACCACACGTTCTTGAAAGCTTCTTTGAGAGTTCACACAGATGGTACTTCCAGCTAAGATGTTCATCCAAAAGCAGACCAAGAAACTTGACATATTTAACTTGTCTAATGTGTTGATTTCCAATTTTTATACTTAAACTTTCACTTAAAGAATTTTGTACAGAATGAAAAACGATAAAGTTAGTTTTCCCAACATTCAGAGCAAGTTTATTAGCGTCCAACCACTTCTTGACATGTCTGAGTTCCTTATTGACAACCTTTTGAAGATTATCCAAAGTATCTGATTCATAGTAAATGTTTGTATCATCAGCAAAAAGATAGAATGAAAGTTTAGAAGAGGAGTTGGGAAGATCATTTATGTAAATTAAAAACAGAAGTGGGCCAAGAACAGACCCTTGTGGTACACCACATTTAATATTCAGATGACCAGATTTGCAACCGTTTACTGATACATGCTGACTTCTATTACTAAGATAGGAACTGAACCATGCCAAAGCTGTACCTCGAATGCCATAATATTCAAGTTTATCTTGTAGAATTTTATGATTGACAGTATTAAAAGCTTTTTGCAAATCCAGGAAGATTCCACAACCAAATTTTCTGTTATCCAGACTGTTTTTAATTGATTCTGTCAAACTGATTAAAGCATGATTTACCGAGTGATTAGCACGAAAGCTCTCGTTACAGCTCTTCTTCAGGATGTAGATAGCAATAGTCTTAAGCTCGATAGATTATTATTTGTTGTTTCCTTCCTGCAAAAGTAGTCTGTATGCTCTTATATCTCCTAGTTCTTCTTTCGTGGGAATTTACTGTACTTCTTCTCATTTTTAGATCTCTGATGTGGAAGCGGGAGGTGCGACAGTATTCACGTATGCAGAGGCTGCTATCAAGCCAAGCAAAGTAAGTTTATTTCTGATTAAACCCAAGTCTTCTTACATTCAAAAAGAAGATATGTAAAGCCTTAAATCTTACCAAAATTTGAGATCAGGCTAAGAGCAGGCCGAGGCTGGCCACTAAGAAATAGCAATAAGACTAGAAGAAAGATATAACTGGCAGCACACTGAGATGTCATACGAGTCAGCAGAGACGAAGTTTGCAACAATTAGCGCAACTAATACCAAACCTCTAAAGCATCATAAAAGTAAGGACGATTTAAGAATATTTTAGCCTGAAAATAGAGGAATATTTAAGAACAGCCTTCTTACAAAGAAATTCACTGGTTCTGATAAAGGAGAGTGTACAATTGAAGCAGAAATAAGCCATAACTAACACAGAAAATAGCAGCTTTTATACTTAACCAGAAAATTTTCTTTGAACAAATTTCCATTCTTCGATGATTCAAGAATCGAGAGTCTGGGTTCGTTATAACGAGTTCCTAAATGGTAATATGCATACCGTATACTTCGTGTTTAGCTGAGAGGCGAAACATCGAGATAGAATAAGGCATAGGACAACTCACATTCTTCCATACTCTTGACTTCTAGGGCGATGCAATCTTTTGGTTCAACCTTAAAAAAAGCGGAGATGGCGACTTCTTAACCCGGCATGCTGCATGTCCAGTTCTTGCTGGAACAAAGTGGGGTGAGTTACTTAAGATGAATTTTCTGATTTTGTATTTTCCGATTTCTAATAGTTACATACATACATAAATGATACAATTGATATGACAGGTCTGTTTGTGGCAACCTAAAGGTTGTTATGGATCTGCCATGAATAAAAACCTAACTACCTAATTATCAGTATAGCGATTTTGATGTCTAACACCTCATCGTAGTGCTCGATGTACGAAAGTACAGAGCGATATAGAAGAGATACAAGAAAGGAGACTGGCTCTCTATCTCCTTTCTTGTTTTTCTTCTAAATACCTAATTAAGAATATATACTAATTGGCAGAAAAGAAGCAGGAAACTACACGTACATCTCGACAAGCCTGTTTCGTGATTGCTCACTCATCAGAAGATGTACTAAATTAGTTTTCTGAGCACTCATGAAACAGGCTTGTCGAGATTTACGTGTAGTTTCTTGTTTATTCTCTGCCAATTAGTATATATTTGGGCTCCACTGTCATGTATTGAGCACTATATTCTAAAATCGAAACACTGGCTTCATGATTAAGAATATGTTATTACACTAAATCTAGAAAGTAAATCAACAATTTAAGATTAAAAGTATAGTTGGATTTATTATGACTCCCTTTCTCGGAACTTGAGAAAAAGCTAGTGTTTTGGACAACATCTACACGGTAGTGGATCACTGCTGATCTGATACAAAATTGATGTGGATCAGCCTTTCGTCTATACAAAAACGAAGTGTTCCGATACACTTTTACTCCACTATCTGCAACAATTTTGATCCTGCTCCGAAAGCGAACTAGTTTCGTTCGGATCACTTATGTTTTGGATCACTTCTGCTCTGCCGTGTGTAGACGCAAGTGATCCGTACTAATTCAGTTCGGATTCATTGCGAGGATGCAATTACAATAGAAAACACGTGATGAGAAGTGAAAACAAAAGCGTATCTGCTTTGATTCGGCACCATCTAGACGGGAGAGTGATCTGCATAACTATGATTCGCACCTTTTTGCTCCGCTACCGTGTAGACGTTGTATTAGCCGTTAATTCTGCAGTAAATATCAACTGAGATACAGTAGAATCCCGATAACTCTAACAAGCAAGGGACGATCAAAATAGTTCGAGTTATCGAATGTTCGAGTTATCGAGGCTCTTCATAGCATTAATAAGGCTCAAGGGGACTGCCAAATCTGTTCGAGTTAGCAAGAGTTCGAGTTATCGCATGTTCGAGATATCGGGATTCTACTGTATTTGCATTAGACGTAATGCGACATTTGTATAGCCCATGAAAAATTATGTGTTTGTGGGCTATATAGCATAACCAAGTTTCTTAATCGCATTCTATTTCTTTAATGATTGTCATTTCTTTTTCCATAGTATCGAATATTTGGATTCATGAACACGGGCAAGAATTCCGAAGGCGTTGTGGCCTAACTAGAGATGCAGAGTAAAGTGCTATCAAGTTGTTTTTGTAATTGTAAGTTATTTCGTCTAGTGGGATTTTCATTTGGCAACCATTCTGCAGCTCCTCTGGGCACACCCTCGGGGGGGGGGTATAAATTACAAAGTTTTTGATAAGGATGTGCCACTCAAGAATATACCCTCTAGTAACGACCAACCTATAAGAGAAGCAGCATAATATCTATACCACATCAACATTTCCCATAAACAACATTTTCAAGTGGAGAACCCAAAATTTCTTGGGGCAACTGCCTTGCCCCTCCCTTTGCTCAATACTGCGTTCGGCCATGCTTTTGTAAGATTTGTTATGATTCATGATATGTAAATGAAAATTTCACTGTACTTTATTTTAGAAGTATTTTGTGCACGTGAAGAACAAGACCTTCACTTTTTGGGTAGATAGGTTGAAGGCATTTTTTAAAGAATTTTGTACATTGTTATTTGATTTCTTAATATGACTTTTTGTATTAGTTATTGCATGAAATGTCATTCAAAGTATTAGGGGGTCCTTGCCAAACAAGAAAACATTGAAGATGAATTTCGGTTGAATAACCTTACCCTTTCCTGCAAAGTGCTACACTAGGCCAAGGATTTCAAAACATTGGCTTTGGAACATACTCTGTGAAATACTTTAATTATTCAGCCTTAGTATTTCCTTAGAGTGTACTGCGACCGAGTCATAAATTTTGGCTTTAGAAACCATCGTCCTATTTTGGCTGTTTAGTGAAAATTATGGGAAAGCTATACTTCTGGTGAAGATAAATGCTTTGGTATGGTAAAGTTTCACTTTTTCCAGCGTCTTAACAAGATTCAATTTAATCCCTTCATGCCAGGCTAGATGTCAAAGTCCTGGTCTAGCAATGGGCTAGTCAAGATCCAAACATGTTGCGCAACATTTAGCAGGCTTTTGAGGATCAAAAGACAACCCTTCGAGAAGCCGCGAGACCTTATATTTGGGTATTCAACAGTTGACTTACCCAACTCACTTTATCCCTAATGTTTTCTTGTTTATTATTTTAGCATTTTTGCTTCTTGTTCGTAATTCTTTGATTATCATAGTTTAGTATGATATTTTCTCTATTTTTATATGTAATTTGCATATCCAAAAACGATAGAGTCTTTATGCTTTAAATAGAATTTATAAATCTTTTGAACGCTGTTTGATTTAATGATGTTGTTATTTCTATGTAGTTATTGGCTAAGGGGCCTTTGGGATTTTCAACACACAAACCTGTCCGCAGAGGAAAAAGGTTTGCAGGCTTTGTGGAATCCAAAAAATTTAATTTGATTTAATTTTGTGAAACTAATCTAATAGTACATGCTTTCCTATTACAAGAACAACCTTTATAAAAAACTTCATGCTGAAGTACAAGTAAGGAAGACACATGAGTTATGCTTCAAATATACGCTTAACTATAAACCTATATACATAGCGTTGTGCTAACGTAGTCTGAGGCACTATTGACGGAGTATGGACGTGTACGAACAAGTGATTCTAGCGAATGAAGCGAATGAGTCGAATGAGTAATAGAAAAGGAAACGGGATTAAATACTGATAGGAGAAGTCTGGTAACTAATAGAGATTAACTAATCTAAAAAGTCTGAGAACTAGTGAGTATTACGTCACCCTAAAATCTTGACATTGTGTCAGATAGCATACTTGATTTGTTTATTATACACATATATATGGAATTGTACACCAATCATTAGCGGGATGGGGCACAATGGGTCAATGAGCAGATTACCACCCCTTCACCTTAAAGCATTGGGGAGGGTCTAAATAACACACCACTCGACCTGGTCATAATCTGTAAAATATACTTTGAATATATTTCTGACTTTGCATTTGAATAAATATTGTATTATGGAAGCCTACACCATCCCCTCCCTAACGAGTGTAGCTATCTGTGTTTTGATTGATTCACAATTTTTGTATGGTTCAACTTTATTGCTTTTTCAATTACTCTCATCCGTTTATAGGTACATAATTAGCGCAAAAAGTTACATTGCATGCGTAAATGCATGAAATAAAATGCCAGGTCGAGCGGTACCTATGTCCTTTTGACCACGAGCAATATTGGGCTGTAATAAGCAAGCACCATGCACCAGTAATGGCATCAACAAATTAGATAAAGAGAAGGCATCAGTCAAAAACGAAGAGAAAAGATCTTCAACAACTTACATTTTGCAACTAAAATATGACAACTTATTTGTGCTGTTTTCGAGCCCTCCATTTTTAATACTTGTCCCATTTCTGTTTCTTTCTTCCCGTGCAGATGTTCCATTATTGTTACTCCGCCAGCAATTGTTAGGATGCATCAAAACAATCTTGAAAACCTCTTTCTGAGTCTGAATCGAACCCCATCCAATACACCCCTACCCTAACCCTATCCCTTACCCTTAACGTAACGCTATACTTTATCCTATCACTTGGTTAAGGTTAGGGTAGCGATGGGGTAAAGGGTTGATAACCCATCCCATGAAATCCTAAAAATAAACCATAAGAAGCCCGGTTGTTTTGGTGCAATATATGGTTTACGGCTCCAACATGAGAAAACGTAAAACTGGGGTTTGATGTCTGCAATAATGAAGTGCCCGGGAGGGGCTCAAAATTGCCGTATCATACATGATAGAGTTGACGTTGGGTTAAAACGGGAAAAAGCATGATGGTTAGTCCATGGTTTTTGGTAAGATCGGTTATTGACCTGTCTCCCATGTGTTGGGCATACCTAACCGTGCGTACGCTGAAATGGAGATTTTGTTTTGTGTGGAAATCAATCTCTGATTTCTCAAAATTTATCCTCATTCAACAACATGTTTAACAGGTTTTGCTTGTTTTGTGTCGTTACTCGAGGGGAAAAGGTCTTACTTTGATGCCACACCAAAGTGTGGGGCCTTATACCGCTTTCAGGCTGGCAGTCGCACCAGCTTAAACTAAACCAGTTTTTTAAAGGAAAGGCTCTGATTGGTATTGGTCGATTCGATAATTTGAAGGCTTTTGATTGGCTGCGAAGGAATCCGAAGTAAACAAAGTTGGATTAACCATGTCAGTATGAGTATAATAGAATATTAGTTAATTATTGCAAGTTATACTTTAGAATTTCATCACTTCAATTTTATCACCATCGCTATCAATTCTACAATCAACGTAACACTATCTTATTATATACCGTATGCGTTTAAAACACAATTTTTGATAGGCTGTGTATTTAGAGCCATGCAATAAATCTATTGCAAAGATTTCAGACGACAATTAGTCCACAAAAGCCAAATATTGAATACAGTGAAATCTCGATAGAACGAGCCCCGGTTATAACAGACTTCAAGGTGAACTAAATGCCTGGTGCCTTGGGTTTTCCCTTATGAAATAATTCTCTCGGTATAAAAATTCCTGATGAAACGAACAGTTTTCTCTCTGCTTCCATTTAGAGTTCGATATAACGGGACTCCATGAAGATTTTCTTCGATTCGATTATTTGCAAAATCAACCATTTTGGAAGTATTTTATGCAAGGCCAAGCCCCCAAAGAGAGAAATGAATGTCAAAGAATGAGTTAAAAAGTGCAAATAGAGCTTCCCCTGGCCTAGTACTCAAAGGTAGTGAATTCAAGAAGGTAATTCTTGATTTATAATGGCTTAGGGACGCGTCATAAATCATCTACTACAAGGGGATGCCGGATATAGGCCGGGACCAGCAAAAATTGTCAGTGTTTCCAATTGGGCCACGAGAAATATTTGCAGATTCTAAATGAGCCATGGACAATTTTTCAGGAGATCTAACTAAAAGTTTTAAAATAAAATTCCACGCTGTCTGCAAAAGAAAAGTTTAAGTCAAACATCAAAGTGCAAAGGGAACTAAGTGTGGATTTTATTGCAACAATCTAAATACCATATACTGTCAGTACACTGAAAAGTAAACCATGAATCGTTGATATGGGCCACGAAAATTTATTTACATCTCCACAATAAGATTTTTTTGATAAAGCCATATATCCTCCGCCTCCAGTAGTAGGTAAAATATGATGGATCCCTTAAAGGATGTGTCTATACTATTACCGACGTATACGGTATGATATTCCGTAAATCAAACTTAATTTTGGTACAAAAATCCTTGATTAAAATATTCCCAATCAAATATTCAGCATAGTCCATATATCATATTTTCATGATCTTCCAATATTATGAATTAGCCTGCAATTCAACACAAATCTGCCTCCCGCTTCAAACTTTAAAGAACATCTTCTCAGTGTAGAGGTAAAACGCAATGATCAACCACACTGCGGTACCAACAGCAGATCTTGTCAGGAGCTTTGCGTGTGTGGGCGGATCAGCAACAAAGTTGAAGGGAAAAAACTTGTGAAACACCTCGTGTCCACAGTATAGAAATATAGCATTCATCCCTAAAAATGTGAGAAATAAACAAACGTCAAAAATTTTTATCCAACCATGAGGTGTTTGTTTCTGATTTTTGGTAATTTGGGTAAAATTTTGGTAAAATTATTTTATGACACATATTTTCAACCCCAACACTTCTAAGAAACAAAATCATTTTCAACCAAACTTTAAAGGAGCCAGGAAATAGATTACCCGACCCATTTCTCTTTTGTGTCAACCTTCAGCACGAATAATCAACATTCCTTTATTGGGTCGAATCTTTATGAATGTTACAGAAAGCGGTCGAGTTTATCTTTCTTTCTTCACCAATTCCTTGGGTATTTGTATTGTAAATTCTTTATTGTTGATTCAAAACATAATAAGAATTTACGAAGTCTGTGTTTAGGATTTCCGTAAGAGAGTGCTCAATACATAAATGCATAGCGTAATTTATAATGGGAAGAAAAGAGTCAAGAAACTAAACTCGGCAACTCGACAAGCCTGCCTCACTCATCAGGAGATGTAAGTATTTACTGTTTGGAAATAATGTGTTGCAATAATGTGTTGTATAATGTGGACAAACAAGAGTTAGACAAAGGGCCAGTAAATATTGTTGCATGGTAATACATATTTTCAGATAACCACATTTTGACCAAATCTTTAAATTGTGCAGTAATCTTGGCTGTGTTAACATCATCTGGAAGGGTATTTTAAAGATTAGGCCCTTAAAATATTAGAGACTTGACTCTGTAATTTCCAGATTTAATCTTTAGATTCGTAAGGGACTTTTTGCCCTTACAATGAATAATGTTTTGATAGTCAATATTGTGTCAGAAATAACCTTGATAAGACCGAATGTATTTTCTAAAATAATGTTTTATAAAGGGGGATTCTTGAGAATTTTGAAAAGTGCTAAAACTTTAAAGATTGAGTCAAAAGTATGCTACAGTTGTCTTGGTAGCTATGCATTGCTAAGGGGCAACCTCCTATAATGCATTTCGTGAGTTGAGATCAACCATCTTATCTTTGGGAGAATCGTCTACTTGGTGAAGTATCACTGCGTGAGATATGATATATCTGAATACGATATAATATGCCAAACGAACACAAGGGGGTATTTAGCATATCTTGGCTTCTGGGGATTTGCCGCCCAAATAGGTGTACTTTTCACAATGTTGGTATGAATATAGGTATCCTTATTCGTGATTAAGGTGTAAATATGGCTCTCAAATTTTCAAAAAATGATATTAATGTGAGTTTGGGTACCCATTTTCAAGATTTTCATGTATATTTGAATATACATTTCAAAACATTTGGTATAGATATGGGCCTCTTTATTCTTGAGCGGTACGTCCCAACCCAAAACTGGACCAAGTAACCCCTAAAGAACATACCTGCAAACGTGAACGGTCCACCATCCCGCCATTTCTTCACATCAATAACAAAGAACATGAAGGTCAGGAGAATATATGCCAAACTTGCGGTGGCAAATATAAATGACGGAGACCTAGAAAGTAAGAAATAGTCACGAAGTACATTATTACAAAATTACAGTTAGATAAAAATGGCCAAATCAGTTAAAGACACATAAAACGTCGTATGAAGTATTACTTCAATCAAATAACACACAATAGTTACCAGAGGTTTTTGTTTATTGGAATAACTCCCTCATTTTGCGATCCCCCTGCTAGCCCAATCGCAATGCAGCCCTGAAAGGCAAAGTAAACAAATTAATTTGTGAAAATTTAGAATTAAAGCTACAAAGCTCAATTGAATCCTCCTTTTTTGGAATCACGCTTGGGAATGTACTGTACAGTATTGTGGGGGGTTTTCAGTAGTATGTAGGTTATCAGTACTGCGAGGTTACTCATTACTGTGGGAGATAACATCAGTGCTGTGGAAGATGAATGATATTTTCCACAGTAGTAAACACCCTCCATAGTACTGTTGGTATCCCCCCAGTACTGAACATCCTCCAATTTATTGATGGTATTCTCAACAGTACAGAACACTCTCCAATGTATTGATGATATCCCCCACAGTACAGAACATCCCTCCAATGAACTAGTTATATCCCCCATAGTACTTAACATCCTCTGATGTATAGATTGTATTCCCCCAGAAGTAAACACTCTCTAATGTATTGATGGTATCCCCCACAGTAATGAACACCCTTCACAGTACTGAACACCCCCACAGTACTGATGATATCCCCCGTAACTGAACACCCTCAACAGTACTGTTAAGTCGTTCCCCAGAGAGAAACAGTATAAAAGAGACAGAGACAGTATAAAAAGTTTCACTTACCCAAAAAAATGCGCATATCAACCACCTCACAATACGTGCATATGGTGCACTGTGTGTAAACAGGATCCTGCCAGACTGAAAATGATTTTATGAATATAACATCTTACCGGAGAGAGAAAAAAGCAACATTTCAGGATGGAACCACTTTGGGTATTATCTCCACACTGATTGTCGTTTTCAACCACAGGGCTGAACATCCTCTATACAGTACTGGATGATATCCCTCTACTGTACTAACCACCCTGCACAGTACTAAATACCCTATAATGTACTGATGGTATCCCCCACAGTACTAATAATATCCCCCACAGTATTAATGATATCCCTCACAATTATGATGGTATCCTTCCATAGTACGGAATATCCCCCACAATACTTAAACCCTCCAATGTACTAATGGTATTCCACACAGTACTAATAATTTCCCTCTCTACTAATGATATCCCCCATAGTATTAATGATATCCCTCACAGTTCTGATGGTATCCTTCAATAGCATGGTATTTCCCCCTCATTACTAAAACCCTCCAATGTGCTGATGGTATACCCCACGGTATTGATGGTATCCTTCCACATTACTGAACATTCTGGACAGAACCAAACTTCCTCCAATGTACTAATGATATCCCCACAGTACTGATGATATCCCTCTGAATTACTGAACATTCAGCACAGTACTGTACAGGCGTTCCCATGGCAGGAGGGTTTCGGTACTTGGATTTAAAAATTGCAGCCTGCAGTTTCGTGCAAGTGTATTTACATATGCAGGTTTTAAGCGTATCAGAGTGACATCACGTCTAAGAACTTACATGCAAGCCAAGATATGTGAGGAAGATGGACGTCAGGCAACCAAGAATCCCTTCGGGGTCGTAAGGAACATTCGTTTTGTACAGTTGCTTGAAATGAAAAAGAAAAAACAGCATAAGAAATGAAATTAATTCAAAACAAAATAGTTCGTAAATGATAATTGAGGCACACTATAGAACTATTAACGAAATAGTGCAGATAGATAATTCAGGGGCAATGAAATGAATTTTCAGTTTGGTCTTTGATCGGTACAGAACTTCAGGATGAGGAGAAAAATGGGACAAATAAAGCTGAAAACTCCTAAAATAATTAGCTCACCACTGGGAATGGGGTACAGAGAAACAAACTGTTTGAGAAAGGCAGGGTTGTAGAGCAGGGGAGCACTGGGGGCTCAGCCTTCCTAGTAACTTTATTATCTATTATCATACATAAAAAGAGCCCCCGTGGATATTTTACTAGCTCCAAACCACTGAAGAAAGAAGCTGGGTGCCAGAAAAGGAATATTTGGGGAAAGATATTTTTGGGAAGAAGGCAGATTTATTCGAATTGATCAGGGAACAACGAATCACAGCCTGGAGAGATTCAGGTATCTAAGATATCAGAATGAAGAAGCTGATAAAACACTCAGTGCAAATAAACTAACCTTGCAAGTCGGATGGTTATACATGTGATTCGATCCAAATATCTTTCGATCGATATATCCAGCAGCTCCTCCAGTGCAGTTAGGGTATTTTCCATCATCACCGATTCCACCAGTACCAATAAACCCCCTGGAAAGGAATCAAGATCCTCATGAGAGCTACTGTAGGGAGAGGGTAGGGTAAGTATGTCTGCCGGGGGATTTCAAACAATCACTTCGGTCTGATATTTGGGGGAAAATCCAGACTAACAAATGGCGAATATCTAGAGTAAGCAAGAAGGCCTTTAGGGTAATATCTTTTCATCCCCCCAATCAGCGTGTCATTTGTTTCGCCATCAGCGTGTATGTTGGAATTTCACATTATTTGGAATAAAGAACTTCCAGGCCTATTACTGAGATGAGAGATCTCACCTCCAAATACAAAGCTTTGAATTTTGTATCTTTTGTTAGTATGGAAAACGTTCCATCCCATTCAAGAAGGATCTCACTCGTTGAGAGGTGGAATGAGACCTGGGTTATAACTAAGATTTCTGCTAACGCTGAAAAGTGAGAAGGCTAAGACAGAACGTATTTATATGTGAAATTTCATTCCTCCTTTCCGCTATGAAAAGCTCGAAGCTGGGACGAAAAGCTGGTAGGTGCAATGAAAAGCTAAAAGTTGGGATGCAATTTCATATACAAACAATCGCTGTCGTTATCCAATCTCTCTACTTTTGGCCTGGGAGTCGGGATAATTTTCTCCCTATAAGCAGCCCCCATATGCTTTACCTTGGACATCCATTTTCGTGCAGAAGAAACGTGACCATTAGATAAACAGCCAGGAGACAAAACATCAAGACCCACTGCGTCCAAAACAACCAATATTCGCGAAATTGATCTGTCCAATCGAACCTTCGCTTTACCTAAGGAAATTGAAATCATTTAAAGCAACATCTTGCCATGATAATTCTAATGGTTATTAAAGTAGAACTGTTCCTCTACCTGTTTAGAATCTTACCAAAGGGAAGGAACAGAATTAAATCCACTTAAATAACTCAGACGCTCGGGGCTCTGCGTTAGGAGTTTTTCAAACCGGGGCCACTATGTAAGTTAGGGCAAAACGAGCCGCACGTAAAATATTGGGGTATGCACACCCCCCTGGTAGCTATCCCCTTTTTTTGACCTTATATCTGAAAACAATTCAAGAGCTCTCCTTAGATAAGACTTTTGCAATTTTTTACTCAACTCCGCAGTCGAGGGTCTCGTGTTATAAGCTCATCAAACAAATTTTTAACACTTACATCCTGGGCTTCTTCACTTGGACTCATAATGAGGCTAACAGCAGCAACAACAAAATAGGACACTGCAAACCTTTGCAGAACACCTGGTATTCTCCATTTTTCCAGATCCGCTCCTAGATGAAAATATTTCTTTATCTTTTTACCATGTCAGGACCAGTAATCTTCAAGTGTAAAATATTCAAAATGAACGTACTATACAACTTTTGTCCCCAGAAAGGCATATTTCTATATTCAACCTAGAAATCTTCTGTGCAAGACAGTGGAGGATGTTCAATACTGTGGAGAATGTTCAGTACTTTGGAGGGATACCATCAGTACATTGGAGGGTCTCAGTGCTGTAGGAGAATATCACCCACAGTAGTGATGATACCACCCCACTGTACTCACCCCACTGTACTGACGGTATCCCTCAACTGTACTGTGCATAGCACGATATATAATTTCTCCAACTCACCATTATTAAGGAATAGTCCAAGGGCGAAAAGCTTCAAAGAGCGAACAAAAATCTTTTTGAAAACAGTTTGTTTACGAATGCCTTTAGATAATAATGAGCGCTGGGAGAGATCGATGGATGTTCCCATTATGAAGATGAACCAGGGAAAAACCAAGTCAGCCCCTGTTAGACCTGCAAGGAAATCAAACATTATCATATTCATTGATGATTCATTTATATATTATCATAATTTATCATAATTTGCAATAGTTAATTGTTCGTCTAACTGGATTCCCAGCAACGAATGGTTGCATTAGGCCTCGTTTTCAATCTCTTTCTAACCAGGGTTAGGAAAACATTACGGTCGCACGATCATTGACCGGAGGAAGGTTAAGAAAAAACTGAGAAATTGAAGAAGAAATCCAATATATTCCAATTAAATGATATGAAAGTGCTGTTAATAGTATGTCAAGGTGGTAGATTCTAGATGCATTGATATCTATTGATTCTTTAAGGTTTATTTGGTAAAAATAGTTTTTCTCTTTCTCTGTACAAAAATAACAACTTAACCTTTCTAGTTTATAACCCGACCTAAGAGAAGAAGAATATTAGTTGCCGGACATTTTACCCGATGAAAGGTGTAAGACTGGTCTGGACTCTGTTTCTGGCCTACTACTCTAATGAGTATCAAACATAAAGCTTCAATAGTTATTCCGCTATTTCTCCAATTTTCTTCGTCAACCTGAGACAATTGAAAACTCACCATTCCAAAGAGAATGTTCGAAGAAGTGATAGGCACCACCACCGTAATTAACGAAAATCATTATCGTTATTGCAACTCTATAATAAGAAAAGGGGTTAGAATTAAAAAACAGTGACGCGACAGGCATGTATGACATAATGAAAATGATTAATGAAAACAAAAATAATGATAATGAATAATATAAAATGATAAATTATATGTATTTAATGTTGGTCGTTACGTAGTTCGGAGACTTAAGTAAACTAACATAAAGTAACAAAGGTAACTTAAAGTTACATCAAGTATGACCACTCTTATGACTTATGGGTTATTTTTGGCAAAAAGAGCAGCAACATACGTTATTAAGATAAGCAACATAAGTTATAATTGCGCTGTCTTTGTCATTTTCAGCACAGGTCCAACTGAAAACGACCATAAACGGTCTAAGAGACATTCTTCGATAAGAGCCATTTTTAGATTCAGAGTGAAATGGTTAATAAAATGATGCAGCATATTTTCAGGCAAGCTTATTAAACAGAAACTCAACTAGGTTCCTTTGTAGTTACTATTAAAACGGCAGGTTTTCGTAAAAAATCTGTTCTCAGTTTGTCATTCAAAGATTTCTACATTGAGCTTTTTGAAAATGTTTCATAAAGTAATTCCACTATGCATTGAGTGAAAAATACAGATTTTGAAAAACTTTATCTAACCCATTCCATTATGCTTTAAGTGCAGACTACAGATTTTGAAAAACATTTACTAACCCTCTGAAGGCATCTAAAGATTTCAACCTTGTCTTTCCTTTACTTGGACTTGAAGTCTAAAAGGAAATATGAAATTTTCATAATGAGAGTGAATTGGGCAAGGCTAAAAGCAAGAAAGCCTGTTTTGAAAAGAATGGTTTTTTATGGGCTCTTAGTAGAATTATTGCATACACGAGCTGCCGCTTTTCGCTATTGATAAATTTGCTGGATGCTCATAATACCAAAATTGAGCAATCTCCTAATGGTGATAATCTGGTTTGCATGTAAATTGGTGCGAGTTAATTGAATTGAATTGCTCAAATGTAGGAAAATGTAACAGGACTAGGCCCTTAGTACAAATGCAAAAAATATGAATTTGTTAATGAAATGAAACTTATGAACGAATTTTGCGAATTAAGGATTACCAGGGTCTTTGAGACCACGTCCAGTGATACTTGCAGAGTTCGAATCTGAAATTCGTTTTATTTTAACACCAGTCAAACTTCTGAGCTAAGATTTTCTTTTCCTGTCTTGTTTTCGTGTAGCGTCTCCTGACATCATGAGGGTTTCCAATACTTTGAATGATAGCAATCCGAGGAATTTATTCCAACTGTTGTGTGTTGTTATTCCTTAGGCTAGCGCCTAACTGTTATTAATGCAGTTCTACTCTATTGAAACGTTAAACTTCATCTCCAAAAGTATGATTTGAATAAACCAGAAATGTTGATGAAATCGTATTATTCATACTTAGAAAAACTTTCAAAAACTAAGTAAAATAACAGAACTAAGTCTCCAGCACCTAAACATACGGGCTTCCCTGATCATTAAAATGGCATCATCATACCTTGAGAATGGTGTGGGATTTTAGACGTGCCGGTTGGACCCTGGGTGATTTTAAGGGCTTCTGGGAGGTAAATAGGGGATTTCGGGGGACATTTAAGGGGCGGAGAGTTTTGCTTTTCGATGAAGAGTTCCCAGCAAATAAACATACGGGCTTACCTGATCCCCTTCCCCCACAGATGAACTAGCAACAGAAATGTTTGCATTTCCAGAACTCAGGAAATTTCTTGGTTTGCCAAGCTCTTGCTGAAAAAGAACATGTAAATACAAGAAAAGCTTTATATATAAAGAATCAAGTCATGAATTCTTCATGTTTCTAATCTGGTGAAAAATTTGCAATGGCCCGAACTTACAAACCAGCTTGATGGCAGTGTAGGACTGTAACGAATCAACTCGAAAGAAGTTGTTTTCAAATCTAACTTACAGACAACTCGTACTCCTTCTTTCTCGTATAACTCTTCCTAAAATGAAAAAGTTGTTAGAATTAGAAAATCAAAGAAGAAGAAAAGCAAAAGTTTGACGAGTCTAATGCCTTCTTTCAGACTCAAGCTTCGCTTAGCCTGCGCACAGACTTTACTAGGATGCGGAGGAGTGAGGAATACGGTTCTGTGCTGAGCTTCGCTGAGCCTTTAAGTCGATGGAGCTCCAATACTTAGATTTAGTGATCCACGAACAACTTGCTATTATAGCGAAGGGATCAACAATAAATGATCGTTGCAAAAATGATTGAAAATTAGTTAAAACAAACGAATTCGAAACGTTGCAGCATTGTTCCACATATCGCTCGAGAATTCCTTTGCACAATATATGCACAATCTTTGCAAATTGTTTCACAACCATTGATATTATTGTTAAAACGTTGGGGAAGAAATAAACCCAAAATTATAGCCGCCTGGAACGAGTTATCTAAGGAAGTCTAGAAATTTCTAAAAGAGTTCTGTTCATCAAAACAATAAAAACAACTTCCTTTCAAAATATCAACTGGCTATAATTAATCTTGTTCAGTCTCATTCAGATTTCTGATACAATATAATGTAGGATAAATAATTCTTTCCTTCAATCATTCCTTTTTGTGAGTTATTCCTATCGATACATGTATTAGGCATTTTCTATTGCTCTCTTGGATTTTTTTCTAAATGCTGTTGTTAAAACAGACCAGGCTGGATAAGCTTTTGTCTTTTCTGGGTCGTAAAGGATCCTATGAATTAAGTTTGACTTTCAAATCGTTTTGAAATTCCTTCGAACTCGTTTCCAGCCGTCTTAAATCGTTTTCAACTTGCTGTATCATTCAATGAAACCATCATTATTTGTCTCTTTCGTGCTGAAGGGTTCACTCATTAGTTGTTGTTGTTGTTGAAACAGCCAACATCCCACCGACCAGATAACCTTTTGCTTTTTTCTGGGTCAAATGGGGTCATGAATTGCAATTTTGATGATTAAGTAATTTTTTTGAATCATTTTGAGTTAAAACTCGTTTTGAAATCATTGGAAATCGTTTCAATACTCCTTCGAATTCGTTTCTAGCCGTCTCAAAGCGTTTCCATCATTTTTTTTATTCTTGTAGCATAGAACGAATTGGAAATGAGACGATTAAAATGGTTTCGAGTCGTCAAATATACGAAATTCTCAAAAGAAATTCAAACCAAATAGTTACCAGCATGTGTTTTTGAAAACCAGAAACAGGATAATCAATCCGGCGATGATACCAAACATGACGGCAATTGCTGAAAACGATGAATAAATTAGTCTTTGATCTGTGGAAGATCGGTTATTCGCTTCGAATTGGTTAAGATCGTTTCATAATCGTCACAAAATTATATAAGATCGTTTGAATCGTTAGAGATCCCTGCAAATAGTCCAATAATCGTCAAAAAATTACTGCAATTAGTTCCATAGCAATCTTTCTGAGATCATTAAAAATCGTTCCATATTCCCTAAATTGCTGTAAAAAGTCCAATATTCGTTGAAAATCGCAGGAGATAATTCTAAAATAATTGAAAATCGCTGCAAATAATTCCAAAGTTGTTACAAAATCATTAAAAATCGTTCCATAATGGTTGCGAGTGCGTTTATGATCGTTAAAAATCGCTGAATATTGGGGCGAAATCGCTTATTATCGTTGCAAAGTCATTGCCAAATCGTTAAAAACTGTTTGAAAATAGTTGCTAAATTGATAGGGATCGCTTCGTAACATGATTTTCGAATCAAGAAAGTATCGTAAAATCTAAACTCACGTTTATAAGTCTTTCCGGGCTCTTTAATTGTTTTGGTTTCGCACACTATACCGAAACCAGATGGTATGACATCAACCCAATATTCACCATGTTCCCCGTAATGAGTTGAAATGCTGTAAAAATTCATCATACTTAGAATGCAGTTTTCAAAATGATTTTGAAAATCGAAAAGTGAGAGAGACAATAAGTTAATGCCCTAATCTGTGTATGACCAGGGGTTTTTCCCACGCGGTAGCCATTGCTGCATGAAAAAAGTTTGCAGTATAAGCCTCACTTGAATTTCAAGGTCAGTTTGGTCATATCTAACGCATGAAAGACTCCAGGTTGGTGAAGCAGACAGTGTTTGGAATGATGGATGGCAAGGCGAGAAGAGGTAGATCTAGAATGGAATGGCTGGGTCATCAGCGATTTGTGAGCGACTCTGTCCACACTCTTTATCATAAGGCAAAACACTGAAGCAGTTGGAGAAAATTGGTGCAGAGAGCTATAGACACGAAGGTAGCTGGTTTGTATTCTAGTGTACTTACTTGCATACAGTTTCGTTTACTGTGAATATCAAGTTGACTGGCCATTTTGTATCGATCAAAGTTGAACTAGAATGATTCCTTTCCTTTACTGTGAGGAGCTCTTGATACAAACACTAGAATATCAAAAAATGTTATACAAATAACAATTGAAATGTTAGATAATAAACCAATATCCCTGATCGTGCATATAGGGACAAATTGCCGTAATGTAAGTTTAAATTAGGAAATTGTGAGGGGATAAAGTTGGGCCTAAGTTTTACAGTCAGGTCTTTGTTGATGGCCAATGTCTTTTAGCAACAACAACCACGAGAATAGTTCTATTGTGGTGGGCGTGATATTGATAGAATAGCATTCAGGGTTGTGGCTATACATCTCCTGAACATTGCGTGTCCTCTATCAAGCCTGTCAATAACAATTGAATAAAAGTCAATACCAATATATAGCCTATCATAGCTTCGGAACCCTTATACTCCATATTTGGTAGGAAGCTGGGTTTTGTAGAAAACACATGAAGAACGTGTTCCTAGCTATTCAGCATTGCTTCATAAGAATTCTCTGCTGCACTTGAGAAATTCTCCCCTGAATTTTCCCTCCTACCCTTCCCTCTGATTTATAGCTTCAGTAGGAGAATCTTTCATCTCATTCTACTTATTGTTAATTGTATCTCTAATTCAGAGCTTAATTTTTTTACAAGTTTGTATAATAGTTTTATTGTAATTGTTAGTGTTAGAATAGGAGTCTTCTTGAGTTTATACAACTTGCATCCAATTTGTGTCTTTATCTTATGGTAATCTAATCCAAGTGGGAAAGTTGTTTCTCTTTGATGATGATGAAATGACAGTCATCTACCCTTGATGTTCCACAGCTTGAATGACACATGAGAAGTGAGTGTATGATCTCAGATTCAGGATGAAAGCAGTGACTCACAAACTGAAATCTACTAGACCTGAGAAGGGCAGATAACCAAGAAAGTCTGCACTAAAACACGGCTACCTTTCATATTTCACAAACTGCTAGAGATAGATGTATATCTCACAGTGGTACAAGTTAAAATACATGGAAACTAAGCAAAAAGTTTAGTTCAGATGGAGTAGTTTTAGGAGATGTTCATATACGTAGATATGGGGTCAAGCTAAAAGTGTATAGGTGTTCAAGGGGAGAACGGGTTTAGAAATCAGCTGATTTACTAGGTACCTACTTAATGGATGCCCCCTTAGAACGAAAAGATGAACCAGAGGCTTCATGTTGATGGTATGATCATACAGATATGAATAAAGCTGGACCTACGTTTTCCAGGGGCTTTTATCAAGTAACATGATAACTTACTTGATAACAGTTTTCAGATCTCCACAATACTCTTAGGTTGCGAAATTCTGAAGTTACAACTAGTAAAGCTTGATCCACTCCAGGGACTTTTGCTGCATTGGACCTTGAAAGGAAATCAATAATATATCTAATACACAAAAATGAGGGCCTATTGTCAATCTAAGGTACGGATGGGCTACAGCAGTGAAACATAGAATAGATGTAGGTTAGAAAATCATCACTGAAGGTAAAATAAGATAGGTATAGTGATCTTAAAAGAGTCCTAGCGGGAAAACTACCTTCTTCAGTTTTACACAATATGGGATCCAGAGTTTTGATTTACACAGATAACCATGGAATGACGGTAATGGGGATAATGGATTTATACTAAGGGCATGTTGATTGAGGCACAGTCGGAGTTGATGTTGCATCAGCTTTGTGGATCAAGACGGGGTTACAGGCTAACCTAAGAAAACTATGCAAAATTACATTAAGTCATATGACTAATTCATTAGCAGATGAGAATGAAGCGCAATCTAAGAAAAGGAGAAAATGATAACTGGTACGACTTTCATCACAAAAAGATAAAACAAATGTCTCATAAAAATGTTAGTTTTCCCTTAAAAATATCTACTAGTAAATATTAAACATAGATCAAGATAAGTTATAATACTATTTGCCTCTTATTGTAACATGAAATGAGCAATGCCTTCTATGACTTTCAAAGATTTTATTCTTGGCGAGTAAAAAAACAAAATCACTTGAAACGTTAGCGATCAATAGAGGACAACCCTTAATTGGAAATTAATTTGAGGAAAAAACTCACTTCTTTTTTTGCTGCAATTGGTTTGCATCTAGCAGTAAAGCATCTACTTTTGATGATGAAATTTTGTGAACAACTATAATGATATTCTTTCCCATTTCAAACTGAATATCTGAAAAAGTAGAGAGGGAGACAATATAGCAAAATATATTTAGAATAACCTATACCACCTGACCTAATATATTAGAAAGGCGGAAAGATACCATTAAATACAAACCTTGTTTGAGCATGAATTCTTGATTGTTACTTTGCACTGTGATATTCCACTTGTCCATTGCTACAAAAAGCAAAATGGAGGTCGAGTTAACCAATCAATAAAGTCAACGGAAAGTCAATGTAGTAGAACATACTTTGATTGGTACAGATCTTAAGGGTGACAAGGAGAATCTGTAAAAAAGCCAAAGATGATAACTACTGAAGCTTTGCGTTTGGTGCTCATAGCTTTCTCAAACATTTTCTTTCTAATACCACTCATTGAGAAACCTTTTCTCCACACAAAATGATTTTTTTTGGCAAATTTAAAGTATCTATTACAGTACTTTGTTGCATACAAATTCACTCGAACTTTCATCAGCAAATAAGAATGTTGGCAAAATCAGCTGACTTTGTTGAATCAACAAAATGCAAATATTACCTGGAACATTTTTATATTCAGTGGTAGTTTTGGAGCTCTGTGGTCCAAATCCCAGTGATTGCTATAAAAAAATTATTTTGCGGGTGAATATGTGTCAGAAAATTGTGGAGCTTAATGCTTCATCAAAATTCTGCACAAGGTTCATCACATCAATTTTCAGGGTACACATCACCATATGGGTATTAATTACATTACCTCTAATCAGTCCTCTTTCTGCCAGAAATGTGATTAGAGAAAGGATCTCCTGTTGGTTCTTCAAGTTCAAATAAAGGGGATAATAATTCATGAGAAATAATCTATAAATTACCCCTCCGTTCTTGATCATCACTTCAACTTCAGAATTGATATCATTATAAACTTTTACTGAGGAATAACCAGTCAGTTTTGTAGGTATTTCTCCGTTGCATACTGAAATTGAAGACAAGATCATATAAGCTAGCAGTAACTGAGAAATGGAAAAACAAGCATTGCAAGATCTTTCTGGACTGAAAAAATTTCAAAGAATTTCATACAGTTTGGAATAATTTGGTATCTTTTAGAAGATGTAAACACATAATGAGGAAGTACCCATATAAGTTATGAGTGAATGAACATATCTTTGACCTACTAGCGTATAAAAGACGACAAGAGGTCTACATTTCCAAAAAGGGTACAGTAGCATCACTTACAACATCAGGTATAGTAGTAAATGAGGTTCTAATGAGAAATAGAATGGAATACTAGTATATTCAATGCTCTCATTCTGTTTCTGCAACAAAAGTCCTTATTTGAAAACAACTGCCCATAGACAACCCCTGAGATTAAGTCTGACGATGGTTTCTAATTGATGCTGTCCAGCATTTCTAGAACCAAAGCAGCTGCTTGACATATTCAAGACACTGCATCTAGACTTCACTCTGAGGTCAGTAAATGGCTACACGGCAGGATACTTCTGCTAGAATATAATTTTAATGGGGCATACACGCATTCTTTTTATAAGCAATTTCAGCTCGAGCACAGTACTAAAAATTGCTTAGCTGGGGGGCAAATTGGAGTACTTAAGATCGCTTAACAATTGCTTAGCTTTTTTCAAGTAAAAATTTGTTTTATAGAATACTATCTCACAACTTGTTGTGCAACAAATGTCAATGGTATCTTACAGGGGCGGCTCGGAGGTTGAGAAAACAGGTATTCAAAAAAGAATTGAGGCCAGACCCTTGTCGACCACGCCCCTTTCCTCAAGCAGTATAATCTATCTTGCATCACAGAGGATAAGCCTTTTAATTTTCACCTCAGTTTTAATAAAAGAACACCATTTCGTTATAACGAAAGCTTTCTTATAAATCTGCATCACAAAATAATGTTTTTTCGTCTGCAGGCTTCCTATCAATCAATAAGGTTCAGGGCCGATAGTGAATCCCGTCTTGGCGGCTATTTGCCCTTTGAAGCCGTAAGAAATTTGTAGTACATATTCAAACTTCGTTTTGAATACTAGAACACGGACAGAGGCTCTGAGAGGCCAATATTCCCGTCGATCAACTTAGTTCAAAAAACCAAAAACATAAATGAATTTGCCTTGAATTCTTATACTCATACTCATAATATTTTATTTTTAACAATTTCACAACAATATTGATTCCCATGAATTAAAAATTGTGAAGTTGTTAAGTTTTGTTATTATATCTTCCTGAAAGGCAAGGTTGCCCGTCATTTTTCAAACGGAGACGTTGTTCATGGTTTAATGATCTTCTTGTCAAGCTCTTAACGTAAAAAATTATCTGCAACCCCTCACCAATACTGCCCCAAAGCATACGTTCGATTATCCAGAGCGAAACATGTGATAGACTCGAAATGACCAACTTATTCTCGTGAGTATTCAGCGGGGTATTCAAAATGAGAAATGAATACCATCTCTCTGCTGTGTAGTGTGTTTCAGAGGTTGGAAAACAATAGGTACTGACGTCACTTTCTCGAGAAAAGGAAGGTTTAGTATTCAGAATCAAAATTGAATACCCTACAGAGAACGACCTCAGAAATTCAACACCTATCGAATAAACAAAGGAAAAATTCGCGATTGATTAACAGCTCATTCACTACCTTTTGTTCGTTCTGTTTGAAGCAAAGGCAAAAGCAAATATTGTTAATTGTTTTGTCAGCCGTGGACCTGCCTGATCGCAGGCATTGCTATTATGACAATACTTCTTGGGATGTTTTTCTCCTCCGCAGTCTATTTTCTTCCTCGAGATTTTCAAACGAAGACAAATGGTTTTTTTTATTTTTTTGTTGAAAATATTTAGGTATTCAGTGAATACCTTGAATACCCCTCTCCGCCGCCCCTGGTATCTTACATTCAAAAGTGTGCCGGGGTGCTAATATCCTCTGTAACCTACTTTTCTATAGCTGCTGCACGATTTCTAATGCCAATTGGATCAGAACTTAAATTTTCAAATTGCTTAGCATTCTTCTATCCAGTACTGGAATTGCTGAAGTTTTTGGTTGGTCGAGTACTGACTTGTTTATAAAGCAGTTGTTGCTTATAAAAGAATGTGTAATCTTTCATGGCGGCCTTGACCCTTATGAAAAGTGGGGATTGGGCATAGTCAATTGACTTTTAGGAACACAACCATACGCTGATCCCCTTCAAGAATGTTTCTCATCAAAGGGTGTCTAGAAACATCTTTTTAGCAAAACAGGGGGTGTGTAACACTAGTCCTTTCTTCCCCCCGGTGCAACGCCAGGATCACAGCTCAAGGTCCATATGGGCTGTATAAAGTTGCCAAAGCAATAAAATTAGACCCCATTATTGTCTTTGGTTCTAGTTTTACCCGTACTTAAAAGCTGACATTTTGTCCTCTGATTGTTGTTTTGATTGCAAATTTAAATTGAGCTGATGAATCCATCTTGTTTCGTCCATCCCTCGGGATTTATTCTGGTTTGGTCCTAAAAAGCATGCAGTCAGGTCCAAACGCAACAACTACGATGTTGTAATAATATACTTCGATGTCGATTATATGATACTAATGATCGTATAATACTTTGATGTTGACAGGAAAAGAACGTAGTATACTACGTTTGGACCGAGCTGAATGTGCATTACTTACCTTGGCATAAACACACATGCAAAATGGCGCAGAATAACATGGACGTACTAGGTGTCCTGCCCATCTTGCTGCTTCTTGGCTGCAAGATTGCCTGTTTCTTGGAACTGGAGAAGGAAGGAAATCACATGTACACTAAGTTCTATAGGTAGCAACCGCGGGAATGGTAATCTGCGGGACCTGCGGGAATAGTTTGTTAAACACGCAGATGTCGTTCTGTCTCTCCCCAGGCTACTTCGTCTACTCTTTCTTCTACACACTTCACCAAGATGGCGCTGTCAAATTTCGCCCTAAGGAATTTCTCTCGAAGCAGCAAGATGTTTGCTGTTCCGCTCTCAAGAACAATTGCTGGTGATGGAATTGGAAAGGTAATTGCCCGTTTTAATGTGGCTTTGGTCACGAAATAGAGGCAATAGATTTTTCAACCCACTCGGGCTAAGCACAACAAAGCAGGAGGAAAAAATTCCTTCTTTTGTTTTGTTGTTGGTTTTTATTTTGCAGACAAGGTAAATATTTGCCGAAAGAAAACAAATAGGTATTTTACTTTACATGTGCGCTTATCAGTATTGCATCTTGTTTGTATAAGACAAATAAGCCAGGATATTATTGCATAATAATACCTTTAAATAGGCTAGCTTAGAGAGAGCTCAATTTCAAGTTTATGAAATATTAATAAACTGATTCAAAGATAAACCATTCTTCAATACAATCTTAATCAGTAAACTCACCTCTATGAAAACGTCTAATGATGTCCATTAGAATCAGAAAGTTCAATACAATAGCAAAATTATAAACAATGCAATTCAACTCAACTTTTATGAAATATACAGGTACTATGATGGTCAGCTTTAATTGTGATCTCTAAGTATTTTTTTTTAATGAAATCATAAATTATAAATCCAACTTATTCTTATAATTACAGGTCCAAAAGTTCCTCCTAAAAATCTATAAAAAAAGGTTGAAACCATATTGAAAGTTTTTTTGAATCATTTAAAATAAAAGTTTTTAAAAGTCCTTTTTTGATAGTGTAAAGAAAAATGAAACTATGATAAAAAATATGTAGAAAAAGAAATTATTAAATAAAAATATTTAAAAAAAATTTATAAGGCAGAATGACGCATTAAAAAGCAGACATGTTCTTCTGTAACTCCGAGTTTCGTGCTCACGCACTCATCAGACAGACTATACCAATGAAAAATTCCTAATTACAGCAGTACTTATTTACAAGAGGTGATGAAATTAAGACAAAAGATACTATTTTTACAGCTTGGTTAATTACTTGTTTAGCGTCCCATTGTTATTTAATTACTTAGTGTCCTATTGTTCATTAGATAAAACTTGTTTTCATGTCGGCATTTGGATATCAGCTCAGATCTTTTGTTCAGTAATGAGTCATTGTTCCCTTTCATAATGTGTAGTTTCTCGGTCAAACATAAGTCACACCGTTTTGAAATGTTGTTGTAGGCTTTGGCAGAGGTGATGATGGTCCATTGTATGTCGTAGTCTTTGTTCTTGTCTTTTAGTTCCCAAATGTATTTAGAAAGTTCTGTGCTGTTGGCGTATTTTTGATTCCGAAATGATTGTTTGTGTTGCGTAAAGCGTTTCTTGAAGGTTCCTTCTGTCAGTCCGATGTAGTCTTTCCCTGCCGTGTCTTCGTTGGTCGTTACGTGGGCGTTGTAGATTACACTAGTAGTTAGGCAGTTGTTGTTCAGCGGGCATTCTTGTTTTTTACGGCAGTTGCATTTGTTGTCGGGGGTGGTGGTGGGGTTCTCGTTCGTTACTTTCTTGTTGTGTTTGCTAATTATGGTCTCCATGTTTTCCGTGCAGCTGTAGCTCAGTTTCAGGTTGTTTTTATTGAAAAGTTTATGGAACTTGTGATTCTTCGGGAAATGTTTGTTGATGAGTTTTAGAAATGTTTGGCCGATGTTAGTCTGTACGTTCTTGTTGTAGGGAGGGTTGTACCAGATGATGTTTCGTTTTCTGTTTTTCTTTGTTCGTGTGGCTGCAGGGTGGTTAATGCTGTTGTTGTTGTTGTCACTGTATGTCAAAGGCTGATCGTATCCGCTGGACCTCAGGGCGTGTTCGTAGATAGGCTTGGCTTTGTTGAATTCAGTTTCGTTGCAGGAAATGTCAGAGATTCTACGGTTGATGGCGGCAGGGAGCTGTTTGATTATGTTGGGTGGATGATTTGACTTCGTGTTGATGTAGAGTGGTTGATTATTTGGTTTTCGGTAGGGGTAGTATGATTCGTTTGTGAGGTTGAATGTGACGTCCAGGTAGTTGACTATCTTGAGGTTGGTCTGTATGGTGATGTTGAGGCCGTGCTGTTTGAAGTGCTTCGTTATGTCCTTCCTAATTCTGTCTGCTTGGGGTCCTGAGATATTTTTGAAAATGGCAAGGCCGTCGTCTCTGTATAGTCCTATGTTATCCTTTCCGTATTTTGTCGCTAATTTGTTGAGTATGAAGAGGCCAACGAGCTCACAAATTTCCGCACCGTCGAAGCTTCCCATCGTTACGTCAAATAAGTTGCTGTCCTTTTTGATCCATGTAGTTCCGTTGTTGAAGAGTAGTGATTTGCGGGCGTGCATGATGATGTTGGTGTCCTTGTCAGTGATTGTACAGTATGTCTTGGCGAATGATAGTGCGTTCTGAAGGAGGTCCTCTGTGATGGATGGGTAGAAGTTTTCGATGTCAAAGATGATGAATGTGTGCTGTTGTTTGTCTTGTATTTTGCTGAACCAGTTGATGACGGACAGTGAATTTTTCCATTGGTTGAGGGTTGTTGTGTTTCTTATTGTCGTGTTGATTTTATCCAAGATTTGTTTGCTTATGCGGCCTATTTCGCTTTTTGCTGGGTTGATTAATCTGCATTTTGGGTTGTTTTCGAAATTTTCCTTGTGGTCTTTGAGGGTGATGAATGCTTGTCGTTCTGCCATGCGTTCAGCTCTGTCGTGGATGTTGAGGTCAGTGGCGATGTTCCGAGCTTCGTTGTTGATTTCGTGGATGGTGCTTTCGTTTGCTCGTCAGTTCCATAAACTTTTCAATAAAAACAACCTGAAACTGAGCTACAGCTGCACGGAAAACATGGAGACCATAATTAGCACACACAACAAGAAAGTAACGAACGAGAACCCCACCACCACCCCCGACAACAAATGCAACTGCCGTAAAAAACAAGAATGCCCGCTGAACAACAACTGCCTAACTACTAGTGTAATCTACAACGCCCACGTAACGACCAACGAAGACACGGCAGGGAAAGACTACATCGGACTGACAGAAGGAACCTTCAAGAAACGCTTTACGCAACACAAACAATCATTTCGGAATCAAAAATACGCCAACAGCACAGAACTTTCTAAATACATTTGGGAACTAAAAGACAAGAACAAAGACTACGACATACAATGGACCATCATCACCTCTGCCAAAGCCTACAACAACATTTCAAAACGGTGTGACTTATGTTTGACCGAGAAACTACACATTATGAAAGGGAACAATGACTCATTACTGAACAAAAGATCTGAGCTGATATCCAAATGCCGACATGAAAACAAGTTTTATCTAATGAACAATAGGACACTAAGTAATTAAATAACAATGGGACGCTAAACAAGTAATTAACCAAGCTGTAAAAATAGTATCTTTTGTCTTAATTTCATCACCTCTTGTAAATAAGTACTGCTGTAATTAGGAATTTTTCATTGGTATAGTCTGTCTGATGAGTGCGTGAGCACGAAACTCGGAGTTACAGAAGAACATGTCTGCTTTTTAATGCGTCATTCTGCCTTTAACTGCTCTATACTGATGTATATTGAGCACTTTAGCCAGGATAGGCACTCTCTTCTCGTGTTAGATAAAAAAAATTTAAAGTTATTTAATAAAATTTTGATGTTGGCCATCTCTGGCATGGTGTTGAAGCACAGTTCTGTAATGTTGTTACTGCTCTTCAATATTCTTCCTCTTACACCAAGTACAGCTATCAAAGGAGTTTTGAGGAGAGTGAATCTTAATTTGCCCCTCAGATGATTCATCACCTTTGAGTATTCTTCTTTAGTTTTGTTTTCGATTAGTTGTGCAACGTTCTTGTGGTATTTTGTGCACTCTGGTGCCATTCAACCTGAAGTTGTGAAGATTAAAGAGATGAAGCTGGCTTTCTCAACTTGCAAAATACATTGGCTATATTCTTTTCTTTCTTGTGTATCTTGTATACCTTACTAATACTCTTGTCTCTTTATACTCTTGAATTTGCATGTGTTATCCTCACTTCGTAGAAGGTCTCTTAGTATACACTCTTTTTCTTTATAAGAACCAGTAAATTTGATTTGAAGCTGGCTGTTCTTAAATATTCTTCTATTTTCAGGCTGAAATGAATTGGTCTTACTTTGATAATGATTTGGAAGCCTGTTTTGGCTATGGCTGTGTTACTTGTTGTAATTTCTTACTGTCCTGGCCTGTCTGATATTTCATAGTCTAAGCAAAAATCTTGAGCCTCGGCTTGTTCTTAAAATTTGGCAAAATTTGAGGCATATCCCTTGCTTAAATAGGTGGGGTGGGGCATAATCGGTACATGAGCAGATTTCTTTGGTTTTCTCCCTACCTTAACTATTAGCTGGTTGATTTGCCATCATTATGGATTCACTTGGATAATGCATTCCATGATGACAATTGCTTGAACCAGCTAAAGTGAAGGTAAGGAGAAAACAAAAATAATCCATCCATTCACCCATTATGCCCTGGCAATGACCAATTATGCCCCTGACATTTTTAAAGATCAGGCTCTACATCATTAATAGTCACTCAAGGAAAATAGTTGTAATTGTTTTCACCATTCTAATATATTTACTTATTTACTAGGGAGGTGGTAGCGGTGGTGATATCAGGTATGTAAACTCAGCTTATTGCTCCATCATAAAACGCTCAATAGCAAACTTGTAATGATTATTGTAGAAGGTAAACAGTGATTGTGATATTTTCACCAATGTGGTGAATATTTTTCACTGTGTTTCACTGTAATCAAAATACTGTGATTTGAGTATACTTAACTGCCACAGTGGTGCAGTATCACCAACACAGTCCCAGTTTCCCTCTCAGTAGTGATAGAAAAGCCCTAGCAGTAGTCATTCTTTTTCTTCTTCATTCTTAGCCGTAACCGGCTATGAGGGGTGGTGATGCCTCCTATGCAAGGCAAGTCTGATGTGATTTAAAAACCAGCATCCACATTCAATCGTAGAATTTTGGCTAGTAGAGTAGCCTAATATTGTGGTGGAGTTGAGATTTGCTGTTTCCTCCACATATTTTGCACCTTCCTTTAGGTTCCTACGCCCTACTGGACGGTCACTGCAAGTTTTTTCCCAGGCCAGGTCGATGCTCAATTCCGCAGGCCTTGATTTGTTGTTTGATGACATCCTTTAATCATAGCTTGTGACGTCCTTGTGTCCTCTCCCCTTGCAGAATAATTTTATGTTGCTATAAAAGTAATTTGGGGCTTGCTAGCATGATAACCAGCTAACCAGAAAAACTGCCTCAAGCCTATAAAATGCTTTACCAGGATTTTTCAGACCAGTAATGTCAAGGCCCATATCCACATTGGATAGAAGTTGAGACAAACTATATTAAGAATACACATATTCATTGTGATGCTTGATCAGTACGACTGACCTGCAACCCAGATTTCTGGCTGAATACTCAAAGAATAATGGACACTTGGAAATAGGACCTGGAGAAAAACTCTTGATGTCAAAAATGTTATATGAGTCTGTATCACAGTTTTCACTAAGACTGTGCTTTATTAATGATTATAGAGGGTGAGAAAATTTGTGGAGAAAAGAGTCAAGAACTATACTCTGCAACTAGACAGGCCTGTTTTGTGGTTCATGAAACAGGCCCGCAGAGATGCAGAGTTAAGTTTCCTAACCCTTTTCTCCACAATATACAATTGACATTTATGATTTTTAGGAGTGCTGGTGGCTCTTTTGGTAAGATGGAAGCTGCACGCGAGGAACAATATTTCCGAAGGCAGGTGAGGAATGCTTTTAATGATATGAATAATTTGTTTGTTTTACAAATCCTAATTGCCAAGAAATCTTCTTGAGGATCCAAAACCTCTCTTTTGGCTCTTGTAGTCAAAGAAGGACCAAGATATTAGCTCTCACTTGTTACTATGTTATTTTGGTCAATGCCAAATCATTATTTGTTTTGGTTTTGAACCAATGCATTATTTCCCTGTCAATTGAGGTTGCATCACAGATGACATATCTTGAGATTATGCAGTTAACATAAGAGTAAAATGATCCAGGATAATTTCAACATCTCCGAACAAAAGATCAGAGACAGACTTTGTAGTTTGCCTATTTTTTTTTACATTTATCCTCTGCCTATCTATGTAATGTTAGTTAAGAGGTTAAGAATCATCTTGTTTCCTACAAATTCTTTTGAACTGTAAAAGCCGCAAAAAGTATTTGTGTTGTTGGAAAGCGGTCTTATGCAATTCTTGCTGGAATTCTTTTATGAAAAAAAACTTTCTTTGATTCATTGAAGCATCAAGAATGCAATGAAAAATTCAACAGATGCTCCTAATATCAAAAAATTTAAAGATTTGAATAAAATTTAGTTCCTAGAACACAGATGTACAGATCTATAGACAGATCTCCTTTTATCACTATGAATTTGTGAAAGACAAGTTGCTTAACATCTTGATGCAAATAGCAGACTTGTGATTGCTATCTCGAAAATCTGTTTGTTTGCGTATTCCTGTTAGGAGGAAGCAAGTTAAGCCATCCCAGAAAGGCCTGGCCTCCATTTATGCTTTTTTGCAGAAAAATATAATTAATCCAGGGTTTGTCGCTCATCAACTTGTTGCTCATTGAAAAAACTGATAGACACGTGGGGCAAATTACTCACTCACTTCAGAAATATTGCTTAATTTGACAAAAAATTTTAAAAAATCTTTGATAATTTAGCCTAAAAAATCTATAATGAAATTGTAAGATCTTGAAAAATATTAAATATCTCTAGAAATTTTGTACACTATTCCCTGAGTGAGTTGTCCCTCAATGGATAAACCTGTGTCAACCATCTGGATGCTTGTCAATCAAAAATGTATTTTGAGACTGGTCCAATATGCAAAAATCATTTTGAAGGAACTTTCTTTGACGTTTTTGAAATTTGTGTATATTAGAGTGTTTCAAATTTATGAAAACTAGCAAAATCTGAGTTTTTCTTTATTGTTTGATTTGGGCTTCTAGCTTTGTTTTGAGCTCCTTGTTACTTGTAATCTTGGCGTCGATTGTAGCCAGGCGCAAAGTGAGATTATATGGACGTTCAAGGTCAAAACTTGCTAAACTGTACAAATGAGTAGGTATAGTGTAAATGTCCAGGCTGTACTTGTCGACTTCCAAGATGGGGTGGTGATGTTTATTTTTGGAGTCTTAAATTTAGAACATTAGATCATATTTTGGGTGTACATTTTATGAATATATTTTAGGATTCGGGATTACAAAGAGTTGCAAAGAATGACTCATGTCATATTTGCAAAAAATATCTTGGGTCTTGATTCTATATTTTGAGAATTCAAAAATATTTGAAGGATTCAGAATAATGTGAAGATATGCACAGGCTTCCATGATGTCTTAGGACAGATTCGAAGATCGATTTCGTGACGAACGAAAATCTTTCAGGCCATGGAAATTGTATCTTTGTAAACAAGCTTATAAAAACTTGAAGGTTCAGCAAATAAATAGAATAAAAGCTTCTTCATGCTCCAAAATTTCCGTAGATTTGATTTCTCTAAGTTTCGTATCAAAATTGGAAACCTGCATACTGCTATCTCCTAAATAATGAAGTGAGTTCAGCTGCGAGGATATGGGCGAAGGCACATGACTAACAATTTTATTCAACTGGATGAATGAAACTGGCTTTTTGTGTTCAACATGCTTCAATGACACAGATTTTATGAATAATCAAATATAGCAATGTTTAAAGATTAATTTGACCTAGAACTCGATTTGGCAGACATGATAACAACTTCCAAAAACACATGAAGTAAAAGTCACTGATTTTACTTGAATTGAACCCAAACACAGCATCGTATCGTAAGATGGAAGACTTTGCGATGTATAGAAAGGTTGAAGTTACAAGCTCAACTTTGATAACAATTAACATACACACTGGAGATTTCTGGGTTAATTCTGATCCGCTTGTTCTTATGATACTTGTAGAATTCCATTTGCGTTTGGCACTTAAGGTATTTTGATGCATAAACTGTTTTTCATATTCAAATTTTTCGAACATTTTGCCGATAAAATTGCGTGATGATAAAAATTTCTGCAGAAATTTCTTTCTCCTTTCTTGTCTAAATAAAAGTTTTGTGCATAATTGATTTCTGGTTTTTTGGTAAATTTCAAAAGCGAAAGATTCTACGAATCTTTTGATGTACTAGGTTTGTCAGAAGCTATCCCATTTTTAGTTTAAGCTAGTAGTTTTATTTTTCAGCCTTTGTTTCTATCACCTTGGCAAGAAACGCTAATGAAATGTTTATTCTTGCACTTAAAACTGATTTTTTAAACCTGAATATATTTAAGTAATAAGGAAAATGTTTGTGAAATATTTAAGTAAATCTGTCCAAGGGTTTTGAAGAAATTCACGCTCAAAATTTGTAAATATTTTATTCTTGCACCAACGTCACGCAAAATTTCGAATCTGTCTTAAGACTTAAGGAAGGCCTGTGTACTTAGCTGACCACCCCCCCCCCCCCCCTCCATGGTGTAGTTGCAAGCTGTATCTTCACACAAAATTTGAGCAACTAAAAAGTACCCTGGTTCAGTGTAAACTTAATTGACTATGTTTTAAGGAATTATTTCTATTTCAGCAAGAAGAACAAATCAGTGCAATGAAGAGACACCAGCAAGAGCAAGCAATCTACCACGATGAAGAAATCAACTTCCACGAGGCTGCAATCAAACGCCATGTTGAAGCCATAGAGAGGCATAAGCTGCTGAGAACCCAAAGTGAGGCCAAGATCAGGGAGAATGAGGAGATGGAAAAACAACGAATCATGGAGGAAAACAAACATTAAATTGGGTTTGACTTTGTTATTGAGGCGATGTGAGAGAATTTAATATAAGGAGATTTATAAAAGCTATCTTAGTATGGTGAAACGTTGGTGAATGAATGTAAGTCAATAGAAATGTTTGTTGATTGAGCAGTCTCTTCTAAGTTCTGAGGTGAGATGTAGAGAGATCCCTTCTTTAAGTGCCCCTTCCCAGGATGAAATTTAAGTTACCCCCCTTCCCCAATTTTCATACAAGAAAGATACAAATAGAATGCTATTAATTATTGATACCTTATAACATATTTCATTTTAATAGTGCAAATTTTAAATTTCATATGCTTTAAGGCATTATACTTCATTTTTAAAGCAGCTATGAAGTGAAAATCTTTATTACCCTAAAAAAGCGACATATTACGAAGATCAATAAAGCTAGTTTCAGTTTTGCGAAATATTTTTCCATTTTTGAGATATCTTATATTTCATTTCCGAGTTTGTGACGTCATTTTGTTTGCAAAATGCAATGAAATGTATAGGAAAATTGCTTTATTTCAACGTTGCAAAGCTAAAAATAGAATGTTTTTATGCTAAAAATCATTAAGAAAGATTGGAATTGAGAATGCTTTGATATTGTTTGTACTAAAAGTGCTTGTTTCACCGAAATAAACCTTAAGGGTCTTTTTTCATTCAAAAAATTATCAATATTAATTGTTTTCAGCGCTTTTTGCAAACAAAATTACGTCATCAAAAAATACAAAAATATGGAATAACTCCGCAATAAAGCAAGATATCAAAAATCTGTAAATTGTTTTATTGCCATCCAAACAAGTCTTTTGATTGAAGGAAAAAGAATTTTCAGTTCATTGCTCCTTTAATGTATCTGCTATTTCCAAAACTTCAGGGTTCTGCTTTTTTGAACATAACAACTTCATGGCAAACTATAGTGATATGTTGTGTATGAAGATAGAAATTTATATACAATATCAGAATTACGAAGTCTGTGTTTAGGATTTCTGTAAGAGAGTGCTCAATACATAAATGCAGAGCATAATATAAATTGAGAAGAAAAGAGTCAAGGAACACTCAGCATCTCGACAAGCCTGTTTCTTGGTTACCCACTCATCAGGACATGTACAAAATATCGAAATTAGATACACCATAAAGTGTAACTAAATAATTGAATTTTACATTAGAATCCTTCTTGTATGAAAATGGAGGGCTTATTTCAAATTTCTATCTGAAAAGGGTTTCAGAGAACTTTTACAGTACATCGTAGCTTACTGGGAATTCTAGCAACTCCTTGTCAAAAATCTTAAAATCCCATACTTCAGCTTGTAGGCAGAAAGTAAAACGACCTCCATCTTTTTAAAGTTTTTAAAACCTGGTCAATATTTACCGATGAAAGCTAACAGCAGCCATAATCATCATCTTGAGATGTTCTGAACTAACTTCTAATCCATGTCTTGTACTAAGTGCATAAAAACAAAGTCATCAAGGGAAATGGTCCGAAAGCCTTGTTTCATGTCTTTATTTAATTCTAGATATTGAGCTAGTCTGAACCGTCCACAAAGTTTATATATTGAAATATTCTATTACGATTGATTTTAATCTAGAATGCATCGAACCATCAGCTTAAAGAAATGTGAAAGTTTAGTTGCTCAACCATTTTGATTCATACGAAACCAAAGCAAGACAAAAGGTCTGTAAAGGCTTATAGTTTAAAAAAGGAAACAATGACATACAACAGATGAGGGTTTCCAGACGATTCTTCCATTGACTATGATAAAAAGATCTAAAAAGTTTAAAACGTTAAGGTTTAAGAGTCCATAAACCTTCTCCAGTTTCATAGTTTGCATCCATAAATTAATGTTCCAATGCACACATCACTCAGCTGGTCATACGACTGCATCAAGCATAAATCTCTTCCATGCAGCTTAAATTGTTTTCTGTTTGCGTTTCTTGGCACCTGTTCGCCTGTAATAACATTGAGCCTTGCGGACAGTTAGTTCACCATTCACATAAACACACATGGAGCGTCAAAAATGGTAATAAACATGCTGGCAATGCTAATACTCTCATGTTCATTTCCGAAATTAATTGCAACGAGTGGACCAGATACATAAGCATGGTATAGTGATATGTCATGAATCCTTTAAGGCCACTCATAGCCCAGGAGGGGGGAGAGGTAGTACTCCCAAACCTTCAATGCGGGAAGGTCCATGTCAATATTTGGTGTCTGGAATATTTCTATTTATCAATAGTTTGGAATGGTGAATTACAAGATGGAAAAATTCAATATTTGTGGTCAAGGAATACGAAGGGAGAGAAAAATCCTAGAATCTAGTGCACTTCTTTCGTAACCCATCCAAAGACTATGATATGTCATTTATTAAATAGCAATATTTGGGTTCTCCAAAAAATGTCAAATCAATATTTGGAGACCTTGAAACATTAGGCTAAATAGTTAGGGGTCAGTAAAGAAATGATGGCATGGACCCCTTGGTATTGAAAGAAAGGCCCCCTGGGATTCAGCACAGTAAAGAAATCCAATCAAAATCTGATAATTGTTCAACAAACTGTGTCTACCTTATTGGTGCATACAGCGTTACCAGTTCCGCTCATTCTAACTAATAATATGATTCTCTTCTAAGATCTAGAATTGTTTTTGTTTCATTGCCAGCAGGTAGAGTATACCATCTGTTGATTAAGAATATCGACAACACAATAATCTAAACAGCTCCCTGAAGTATGTCTACAGATCCACTTGTTAGAGAGGTCTACAGATCCACTTGTTAGAGAGGGGATAGAGTAGGCTCACTTGAAGCACAGATCTTGTATTTAATACCTAATTTTGCTTCTATCCTTATTTCAGAGAGAATACGACAATGCAGGAGTTATTTAGAAATTATCGTTTATTGTCAATATTCTAAATCAACAGATGATATACTCTACTAATTGGCAATGACACAAACACAATTCTGAATTTCAGAAGAGAAGCATATTACTAGTTAAATCATGCGGAAGCTTAAGCCAAGCCGCTTAAGCCTAGCAAATGGCGGACGGTATTGTATGCTATGGATGGTTAAGGGGGAAAGTTGCAAAAACTCTATCTTACTATAAATATTTTCTTGATGTTGCACTAAGATATGCAGTTAGGCCTTTGTAATTGTCAACATTCAATTACAAAAATCAAATCTTAGCGACCAGAGCAATAGATTTTCCAACTAGCTGTTGCAAACCCCTTTAAGGCTGTTAACTTGTAATGTATGAGAACCATTTCAATCTGATAGAATAAGTAAGGGGTGCTTTATCTTTTTTCAGGGGTTTGTTGTAACTGTTTACATTCATAAAGTCCGAAAAGGCTAAGCCACCATTTTGTCCTCTGAGCTGCCTTCTGCAGCCAAATGGAATTCTTGAAAAAAAAATTTAAAATCATCTCGATCGATTTTCCAAGTAGTTTTTCTTCTCAAACTCTGTGATAACGAATTTGAAATTGAATTGAATCCTGTGAAACCGAGTTGAAATCGAATCTTGCTCGGGTCATTCTCAATTCTCACAAATTATCTCGATTCTTTTTACACCTGCTACTTCTCAAACTCTCAGAAACCGACCAGTTTTCATATGATTTTCGAGACATTTTCAAACGAGTTTTGTCAAAGAGTTCAAAAATATCTCCTTGTTTGAAAAACGATGCCAGATGACTAGTTTGGAGCGATTTGTATATGAGATTGAAATGATATGTTTGATGGTTCACACGGATGGTTTGATGATTTGCATGTTGCATGGTAATTCAGTTTGATTAAAAAGTTTGAACAACTTGTTGTGGACAGGCATGAGACGTTGCTGCGAATAAAACTGGTTTCAAAACATCCTCGTTAGTTAGTATGAAAGAGAAAGCAAATTATGTGTTTCTAATTTTCTTTCTCTTTTCCAAAGATCAAAGTAGGGCTTTTTCTAGTGAGTAGAGATTTAGGCCCTGCGTGGCCCATATAGAATATGCGTGCTTGCGCAGAATTTTCAAGGCTAGTTGAATTGAATTATAGTATATCACATGACCCATGCGCATGCGCCCTTAAAATGATCTGCATTGTCTTTCTAAACGATGCGTTCATGTTTTCCAGTTGGCATTTAAAATGCAAGTTTGAAATTATTAGAGTACGATTTGAAAATTTAGTATAAGATTTAAAATTTTGAAATATACAGGTAGAACGCGAGTTAGAAATATTTAGTATGCTAATTTGAAATTGAAAATCCGAAATCCAATAAATCCCTGTTGACAGAAGGTAAAATGATCTGTTTCACGTTATTTGACTCCAATACGTTTTCACTATTTGTGTTTGAAGGTGAAAGCCCACAACTTGTTGCAGTTTTTAGCTGTAGTTGTCGTCAGAAAAACGCTTTCGATTTAGTTCTAGAGTCAAATGTTAAAAACAGTTTAAACACCTCAAAGTTTATTGGTTTGTGGATATCCAACATGTTCTCAAGTCACAGAGCTTGCGTCAATGGAGGGTAAACTTCGTCACCTGGTCACACAGTTGCGTCAAATATTGATCACTTTTCGCGTCATGGACAAGTATTCTGAAATGGTCCTTAATCTACTACTCACAGTTACTTAAACTTCTTAAACCTCTCTTCTATTTTAGGTAAATTGTTAAATTCATCCACAAAATCCACGGGCTACAAAGAAGCACAATCAGACAGTCCCTGTTCTGATAGTAGATGATAAGGCATTTGTGGCTGCGTTCCACCGATCTCAAAATAAAGACTGGATCGAGCATCTGTCATTCTGAAAGGAAGTCGATTGGAAGCCATGGGATTTCAAGATTTCAAGATTTCATTTTCAAACAATAGCCTAGTACATTTTATTATATATACTTTAAACAGCTACTGAATGAAGCAAACAAGAACAATCAATTAATAACAAAGCAACAACGACGATGCTACTCATAAAATGTTATATACATTGGGAGGTCCAATTCAATACATTTAGATTACACTAGGAGTACTTTTTTCTTTAATGATTTTTGGAATGATAGGAATAATCAGCACGAGACTGAATAATCGTGCAGCTTTTGTTTAACAAAGAATAAAGTCAATATAATTTCTTTGGCAGCCATATTGGGAGGCCAAGTGCAAGCCGAAATAACCGGCTTCAAACATTCGGTTCCAGCAAGAAAATAATAGTCGCTCCAGTCTTAATTTTGAGATCAGTGCTGCATTCTCTCATCATCTAGAGCTTCTGGAATGGAAATAATTATCTTTCTCAAACTTTGGGGACCGAAAACCCTCAGTTTTCCCGCCAACCTAAAAACTTGCGAAACTTTATGCCAAGAAACTGCTCATACCACCAACTGCATCACTTGCAGCCAATGGCCTAACAATTTGGGAATCCGATTCCTATGGTCATTACTGATTTCCAGGACCTCAGAACACGAGGTGAAGAACAAGTTTTCCCCACCTCATGATCTCAGGTCTTGGAAAGCTGTAATGCTGAAGGTTTGTCTGGTCAAACCTTTTAAATCAAAATGAATTGACATCCTGTTATGTGGAGCAAAACGAAAATATGCGGCGCAATACACGCTTTTTTCATAAAGAACCTAGCTCAGAGCCTAGTTCTTTAAGTTCCTTATTTTGAGACCTCTTTTGACCACTTTCTAGTTCTAAAAGTTCCTTAATAGTTCCTTAATCCTAAAGGCTCATCTAGTAGATAGGAATTGTTACTGACGCGAGAGAAGCTTTGAAATTCAACATTTTGCAGTAAACTCGGATAAGAAAACATGTTACAATACAACACAAAGAAGCTTAGGCCAGACCTCTATAACGTAGAAGTTAAAAAGAGTCATTAAAGAAGTTGCATATCTGCACCATTAATTATAATATTACAATTATAAAGTTCCTTAGTGATTAGACATTTAATAGTTGACGTTCCTAAAGTTTTTCGACTTCTACATGTAGGTTCTTTATGAAAAAAGCGTGTACCCGAAACAAAGGCGTTCTATTCGATACTTTCCTCAAGGCCATAATAGCTGCAAACTTGGTATTTTCCTTAGTAACTACCCAGCAACGAGTTTCCAATTGCTCAAGTGAAGAGAGTCCCATTATACCATTTTACACCAAATGTAGCTTGAAAAAAATTGCATTTTTATTGTCATTTAACTAGAATCAGAGTCCAGAAAAGTTATTAACCTTCTCCTGTTCTGATCTCATCACAAAACCTTCCCCGTTGTCAGTGGATAAAAGTGGGCCTGGTTTGTATACAGATATAGGGCTTCTGCAAGGGGCTGTCATATAATTTATGTCAACTGTGATGCGTGAAGGAAGTTATTTTGGGGGTACCTAAGGTTCCAAAACAACAGAACAATGGACATTACACATAAAAACAATTGAATCGAAAATTTGTTGCAGCAGGTATTATAGATTCGCTTTGTTATCAAAATAGCAGTTGCAACTTTCCGTAAGATTAGGCATATTATAGCAATTCAACTGGGTGGTACATATCAAGCCAGTAACAATAGGTGGTGCCTCCCGGGGTCATTATAAGCGAGGGGCATTTCACTGCCTTTCAAAGCGAACGAGATTTTTCAAGAACAAAATAATTTCTTGAGATTTCCAAGAGACTTTTTATCAGAACAATAGGATTTCAAGATCATATAGTAGTAACGAAGAACTAACTTCTCTTCGCGTAATTTTTAAAATTAGTGTTTATAAATAGATAGATTTATTTAAATGGTGATTTATATTAATGATTAGTTATTGAAGCACGAAGCCATGATTGATATACTTGTTTAAAGTGAACTCTTGTTAGAAATAGATTTCTGGATACTCATAAGAGTAGAAAATATTTGGGAAATTCAACAAATAACCACAATTTATAACAGTATACTGCAGGGCCTTTTTTAACATACTAACTGGGGGGGCAATTGCCCCTCCAGGCCTTTCGCCTTCTCATTGTTCTAAACAATAGCCTATTGTCCCTTTTTTCAAAAGACAATAGATTGCCCCCCCAGTAGTGTTCCCTTCAAAAAGGCACTGGTATACTGAGTTTCGTGAGTCGCAAACACCGGCAACTAGCTAACTGAAAATTTGGGAATGAAAGGGAACTCTTTACTTGCCTTGCCATCCTCGAATTTTGTGCCGATCAAAAACTGTTATGTAAGAATGAAGGCTGTTCAAGAGCAAAAGAAATTGAGAGCTTTGTGTAAAAAAATTCTGGTCTTTTCGCTGAATTTCTATTTTTGGAGACATACATGCATGAAAGGGGATCAGGGGCATTAAGATAGCACAATGGTCAATGGTGGGTGGTGTCCAGACTGAAGACATTTTTGAGGGGCATTACAATTGTGGTAACCCGCATACGAGAATACGTAAATGAAGAATGTGTACGAATGGAGATTTAGATATAAAGGGATTTATCTGTATTGGGACCTGAATCAATTGTGATAAGCACGAAGCCATGACGATTGTACTCCCAGGTGGTGCAGTAACATGATGCACGAGCTGTGAGATGAACAAATACCTTGCTGGCTGGATAACTTCCAAACAATGAAGCAACTGGTGCTTGTCCCAATCTCATAAAGCATTGGAAGCTCATTGGCTAAAAGGCCATCGGTGATCAAGAGCTAGAAGCTGATTGGCTTGAAAGCGATCAGGTTTCACACTGAATTTGAATAAATTTTAGCTAGATAACAACGCCCATTGCCTCGATTTAGTTACTTCAGCGTGGACAGTGATTGAACGCAGTCGTGTGTCTTTCTATGTTCAATTCTCCGCGAGCTAAAAGATTGAAAACTGAGGGAAGGATCACAACGCACAGCAAGAACATGTATCAACAGCAAATCAACGATGTGAGGCAGGGAATAAGGGAGCAGTCTTCGAAGAGGAAAGCCCTGAAGAAATTGGATCTGTTTGTCTTGGACAATTCCCTGCGAGAGACGACCGTCGGACAACTCCGCGGTCACACCCTCGAGAACAAATGGAAAATCTACAATGAGGTGCGTTTTTCTTCGTTGCACGTTTTGTATTGCAATCTCAGCTATAACTGCTTTGAGTTTTAACTAACAGAATTGAATCCTTATTAATATCATTTTGTTGATATATCATGTATTATACATTATATTGTTATATCATATCAATAATCTTTGTTACAGACCACTTTCAATGTTTGCATTCTACGTCTCTTGGTTTCTTTGAATTCTGAACAATTGGCATTGAATTAATTGTCAAAAGTTGTAACTTTTTATTGTGGTCCTACTTTGCATTTCAAAAGAATCTGATTTGCCTCTCCAAAAATATAAACATTGAAAGTGGTCTATAATTGCTTTCAGTTGGAGCAAAGCAAATTTGATTGTTTTCGATATTCTTAAGCATTTGCATTTATTTGAAAGAAATAGCGTGTGGACAGAGTTTTTGCTACTTTTAAGCTATTTCAATCTTTAATATTTACTATTACTATTTTATTTCATCAGTTTGAGAATTCAATTTCTTTTTCCTTTGAAATAAAGATATTGCCTACCGAAAGTATCGAGTTGAGCCTAGATAATGATAAATTAAAAGGGAGTAAGCTTAGAAATGGACATGTCTTAGTACATCTTTAAAAACTACCAAGGTTATTAAGAGCAAGCTGAAAAGGATCCCATGCTTAGTTCTTAGGTGGGGACAAAGGGTGAGGTCCTATCACGATCTACGTCCCTCAAGGATTGTAGTCAGGTGCTCAGCCAGAATCTGTTTAAGGGAGAGGGGTCTGTTGACCACTTGATCACTCACTTTTAGATAAAAACCAATATAAGATCTTCTCTGCACAGAATGTATCTATCCCGATGTTCAAAAGGGGAGGAGCCACGTCTCCCCAATTTTTCTCCCTCCTGCTTACAATCCTCGTGACAATCTCCAAACTATTAGCACAAGTTCTGCTGAAAACAAAAGCCTTAAACAACGATTTCATCAAAAACATTTATTTTACATATTGGTAGGTGAAGAAAGTCGGCTTCAAGCACATGATTGTTGCATCCTTCTCCCACATGACCCGCCTGGGAGACACCTTCATCAAAGAGCTGAGGAAGAAGGGGGAAGATATGACCCTTCTGTATGCCTTCACCGAATTCATCGAAAAGATGGTCGACAAAGTGCCTGTTGAAGATGCCATCCCCATTGGGCTCATCAAGATGAAAGAGTTGGGAATCAATAATGTGATCATCGAGGCTGACCTCGTTTACCATGCTATTGACTACAAGCAGTTCACGGCCAAGAAAATGTGCGCTCTCTTCTCCAAAAGATTCCAATGGATTCGTGAGAATCTTTCAAAGGAAGCTCGGATTTTCATCAATCTGCGAGATTTGCCAGATTGCATGAAGAGAAAGCCAAGACGTGTTTTCAAAGTTGTGAATTATTTGTCGTCACTGCCTGCAAATGAGAGACCGTTCGGAATCGTCTTCGAAGAAAGTGGAAAGTACCTTCCTGAGGTGAGTTTCGTCAAACTGATTTCATTTACAAGCTAGCAAAGCAAATTTTAACCATACAAATTAGGTTGTTCGGTGCATTGAAACTGTAGGGATTGTTAACTTTATTTCTTTGCCAAAATAAACTTTGAACATTTTGGATCAGAATAGACCAATCATTCAGCTATTCTTAAAAACGTTGGAAGAGCGTAGCTTTTCTTATGAATGTGCATTCTTCTGCAGCTACAACCTTTTTTGTAAGGAACACCTTAATGAAAAATACTAGGTTTGGAATTTCTATGAAAATTACGAACTAAATCAACAAATATGAAGTACAAAATACTATTAGCCATATTTTTTAAAGACCATCTCTTTTTCAAACAATGTTTTCATAAATGCGTAATGCTCATAGAAAATACCGTTTCAGTGCCTTTAATTCTTCGATCGATTAAAGCAGAAGCACCAAATTATTGTTGGTCACCCGTCACTGCATTGTAAGATGTTTCAAATTATTTGTAAGGATTTTCGTGAACAATTTACCATTACTAATTCTATTACCTTTACCACTGTCATAAATATTGCCATTACTATTACCATCTCTACAACCATTACTACTCCTGTCATTACTACTACTGCCATTGCTACTGCTACCATAACTAATGCTGCCATAACCACTACTGCCATTGCTGTTGTAATTTCCTAGGAACTTGGTGTTTGGACAGCTGCCGTCCGTAAAGAGATGGACCAGTGTGGTTTTCAATCCGGCCATTTACTGGTTCACGTGCATCAGCAGTGGGGAATGCATGCCATCACCCAACTGGAATGCCTGGCCAATGGGGCAAATGGAATCTGGGCAGGTTTATGCGAAGAAGGGGCAGCAATGGGACATGCTTGCTCAACACTTACTTTGATGAATATGATTCGTATGGGAAACAAGCGAGTCTTGAAGCAGTATGTTTTCTGATCAATTCTGATTGGAATGATGTTTATTATCATTTCACTCTTTTTTTAAAAGAATCAAATAATTTTCCTCACTTCTCGATATTTTTAACATTTGCATAATTTTGAGCCTCCAATGTTCTTAACTGCTATTATCATCAAGAAGTTAATTTTTCCAAGAATTATTGGAAAATACTTATTGGATTCAAATTTTATGGAAATAATTTTGTTTTGTTGAAATGTAAAAGTTCAAAAGTCATCTCATTAGCTCTACTGAATTGTTCATATGAGGCTTAGAAAGATTGCTCTTGGGAAATCAAGCCTTTTGGAAAAATTGAGCCTCAGCGTTCTTTTTTGCCGTCACCATTGCCATTACCGTTACTAATACCATTGTAAAGTTTGTTTTCAGAAAAATTGCTATGCTCAAAATGAGGACCTGGTAGCATAGCCTGATACAATACACATCTTCAGCAGACAATATTTTGCTATCTTAAAGCAATATGCTATTATTTTCAAACAAATGATGTTATTTTCAAAAAAAATGCCTTTGCTTATAAGTCACAAGAGTTGTTTACGAATGCAGGTACTTTCAGTAGCCTACATATCCACATGCTAATACTCAATTTAGTAAATTTATCTAGCCTCAACATCATCCGTTTTTCTTCCTGTTAAAGCGATTCTCTTCATATCATACCGATTATCTTCATGTGAAAGCTTAATAAACATTTTTTAAGAAGAAGATAAACTTACAATTTGGAATTTCCTTTTAATTCATAGGTATAACTGCACAGCACTTCGAAAAGCTGCCCAGACCGTCACCGAAGTAACCACCGGACACCCACCCCCACCTAAACAGCCAGTGTACGGTGCAAGAGCTTTGGACATGGTGTTTGGCATGGACCAGTTCACCCCCAATAAGAAAGACTTCAGCATGGCCGAGTTCTTTGGTGAGGAGCCTGTTATGAGAATGACCACTCTGGCATCTACTGGAATGATCGTCAAAAGGTAAGGTTTACCTCCTTTTGCTCTTACACTTGCATCCACTAAGTATTGAAACGCTTTCAATTTTGGGCCTTAATTGCATTAATTTATCTCTAAAATGCACAAACTTGATTTTGAATCAACTGGTAAAGTTTTTAGAGAACAAAAAAAGTTATAAATAAAATAGTGATTCCGGTTACGTAAAAATTCACTGTTATATTTGTGTAATGGCTTGATCGACATTTTCTCCGCCATAAAAGCTTCATAATTGTTTCCATACGTGTTTGAGATATGTGTATCTTCTAGCTAAATTCCCTGAATACAAGATCAATAGTATTTTATGTAAAACACTCCCTTATTCGATTATCTACTCAAATATTTTGATAGTTTGGAATTTTAGAAAAGGCTTGTAATCTTTCCTGACTTTGCAAATAGTGAAGAAGATTTGATGTTCCCCAAAGAGGGGTCGGTTAGTTGTAAAGTGCTTTTGATATGAAATGTGCCAGTGGATCAGTTTGAACCAGGCAGGCTCCATCCAAGGGCTTGTTTTCCAATATCCGAAAACTTCAAAATAAATGTTCAATTTTCGTAAGGTTGGAAAGATTGTTTGGGAAGAATGCGCAGTTTACTGAAGATCCAATGGCAAAGAAAATGCTTGCATTGATGTTGGAAGACCTGCATGCGAACAGGAAAGAAGAATACATGAGTGCTGCTGGCCTCGCTTTGCTGTTTGACCGGGCAGGAGGGAAGTTGACTGAGCAGATGGGAAACGTTGTGGCTGAGGTGAGTTTGTTTCAGGATCCAAAAACAACTTCTCCATTATCTCGACTCTGTTCCTTGTCTTTTTGTTTATAGTTTTCAGTGTAAGCATTGTGCTCTTTAGTTTTTTGCTCCCTTAATCAATACGTTTAGTCATTTGTTTGTCTGTCCTTTTCGTTGATTTTGAAAATCGTGAATCCTTTGTTGTCACTTCAGATGAAGTCCAAATCTGTACACATCCAGCACCTAATCGCAGAAATCCGCGAAATGTGGGATGAGTGGGACCTGAGAGATGAGGACAGGGACGACAGCCTTGACTTTGACGCTTTCTACAACGGTTTCATGGCGCCTTACTTTGGCTGTTATCGTTGCGACCCAACCAAAAAGGCCCTCAAAGCTATAGACATGGATAGTGATGGTAAAGTGGACTGGAACGAGTTTGCAGTGTACTTGAAATGGGCTGGGCGACAATACCCACAAACAAAGGATGCGGAGGAGCTTCTGTCCATTGCTTTCCGCAAGGGGTTGATACCTGCGATGCAAGACGAGACACTCAAGCAGACAGATGATTTGCCGGAGATTGGGGACGAGTTTAGCGATGATGACGAAAGAGATTACTACTCCGGGTATGAGAGCGATAGTGATCATGAATTTTGTGACGATTGAGACACGAATTAATTGAAGAAGGACTGGATTGAATTTGATTAATGAATAAGTGAATTGAACTAATGATTAGAACTGTAGTAGAATTGTTGGATGTTAAATTATTGACAAATTCCTCTGTACCAGACGTATTTGTTTATGTGTCCTACGCTTCTTTCCATAACCTTCAGGAACAAGACTCACCATTGTAAAACAAGATATTTTCGAAAAAATTAACGTATTGTTTGTTTAACATCCTGCTGCAGAAATCCTCCTGCTCTAAGCGGCAAAGTAAGACCAAATTGGAAAATGGGCTCATTTGATTTGGATCCAACATATCCCTTCTCACGCTCTGGTACTAGGTTATTCGATAATGAAAGTTACTACAAGCTCGGTTAATTTGTCTTTGAATGTTCATCTGCATGGAATGAAAGATCCTTTATAGAGATTAACTCCTTCACTAAGAGAAGATTCCATTTGACTTTTGAAGTTTAAGAAATGCACCCGCTCGTAAATATTATGGTATAATTCAAAAGAAGGCTTACATTCTTGGAAGAAATTGAAATTACAATTCGTGTATAAAAATGACGGAAAGAGATTTAATTGGGATGCATAGAACAAACATAAGAAAGGGCGTCGCTGGCGTTCTACAGGGATTTGAGGGGCGTAAAAACTTGTTATCCTTAAAAGTTAAATAAGAAAATATATGAATATATTGTGATCCATTGGATTTAGCCAGGAAAAGAACTCAACAACTCATTAGCAGATTCAATTTGCTTTCTTTTGAGATTTCATACCTTACATTTCAGGTTTTTTGTATATTTTCTCTAAATTTCTTCAAAATTTGCAAGCATAGATGTGACATGGGGTATTAAGAAAAATTGCTGGTTTTACAACAATTGTTGTGAGGAAGAATATTGATATTTTCGAAAAGCATGTAGTTCTATGCACAGACAGCTATTTGTGTGCATTTTGTAGGAAAATGTAGTTTTTGAAATATTTGTCAGGATTTGTGGGTAAAAACGTGAATTTTTGTAGGTTTTGCATTAGGATTTAAGGGGCTATCCTGCCTTGCAGAAGTGGGACGACATCGATCATAGGAAAACTTTGTTACAGCATTATCATAAGTTCAAATGTGGCAAAACTATACATTTTCTGAAAGTACATTAAATGCTCTTTAAGAATATGATGCTTAAAATACTCTCAAACCAACCAGGTACATTTCCCAATGCTGAGAAAAGAATTTGTCAGAATTTCAATGGTTGAGCATCAAGAAATGATTCAGACTAGTTGCCAATCAGGAATGATGTAATATATGGTTAAAATCATTTATTGGCTATAATAGATTGTTCTGAATGATTTCAACCATTGCTTATAGCTATTATTAAAGATTTTGGGATTTTTTTCCAAAATGACGAAATTTGGCAATCAATACCAAGGGAAAAATTTTTTTTGCACAGGATAATCAAACTTTGTTTCATTCAGAACAATCAAGGCCATTAGAAGAGCAAAACCTGAAAATTTCATGCTGATATCATTTTCCTAGGCTGAGTTATCATTTCTTGAACCTGGAAAAACCACGTTCTGAGAAATCGCATGTTTTTCGAATGTACATAGGATATTTAAAATTGTTTGAGTCCTTTTCAGATTTAGGCACATCAGAAATATCTTAAAAGGTTCCTGAGGAGTATGTGACACCTTCTGCCTCTCTAAATGCTTCTTCTCTTGCAGCTTTGAGTTGCTGAGCCACAACTCTTTTCTTCTTCTCCTTTTTGTCACTTGCACGTTTTGCATTTTTTAGTCTTGAAGATCCTTTTTTTGCATTGCTTCAACACCTGTGCTCCTAACAGGTGTTCCAGCACTTTTCATGAGGGGTATTTTCGTTCACTTTTTGTAATGATAAAAGGTCAAAACACTATTTGCATTGCTCACAACTAACTAATAGATTTAGAGCTAACCCCAGCTTCTTTTCTTCAATACTGTTTTCCTGAAGAGAAGATCAGCTGTTTCAAAATTTGGACAAACTCAAATGTTTTACAGTTCTTCAATCACTCTCATACTCATGAAAAAGAAAAAATAATATCTCCTTAGTGTAGATCTTCCTCTTCCAGATTTATTTTCATTGAGCTGCCTGACTTGCAAGTCTGTAAACTGGTGCTTTGTTGTGGTGAATTGCTTTCAATTTCTCTGAGATAAACCAGGCCAGGAGTGGAAGTTTCAATGGGCCTAGCTTCCTTCACAGCTGAAAAATATGCGTTTGAGGAGGCTTTATACTACACTGCCACTTCCAGATGTTGGTTTCCTCGAAATTTAGGCTTGAAAAGCTTTCTTCTCTTTCTTTTATTCGCCTTCTCGTGAATTGATAACTAATACATGCATTCAGAAAATTTTCAAAAGTTACAGCAAGTGTTGAAGATGAACCAACGATCAAAAAGGATGATATAACCTCGTTCTGGGGCAATTTAAAGCATGGTCTAAGATTATAAACGAGGCCAGAGTGTAGGGCGATCCAAAAAAAGAGAATACCTCAAGATTTAAAGTTTTTTGACCTTTTTTAGAGTCGTAACCTGGTTGTTAGGCGGTTGCTATGCATCAAAAACTATGACACCTCTCCAGAAAATTATTTCTTGTTGGATTTGTGCAATTCCTATAAGAAAATCGTTTCCATTTTCGAAATCTCCATTAAATTTTGCATCTGTGGGAATATTTCATAAAAATTCCAGTTTTTCAACTTATGATGGTATATTAGCCCCTTAATATACAAGGTGGTAGGTAGAAGTACTGAATTTTGCATGGCAGCACTGGTTCCGTACACCGGGAAAGGTTGCTGTTGGTCAAGACTTAAGAAAGATCGCTGAAATTTCGGATTTTCAGAACACTACAATGCCATTTTATTTTGGAGAAGGATTTTCAGCTCAACTGGGTCGTATGATTGCTGTTTTCGATGCAAGTTGGCACATTTATGATGGGAAATTAAGTTTTAACAGTTGCCTTGATTCATTGACTTGACTCGTCATAATACAATAGGCCATTTTTAAGTTGTCTTGTGGATGTACCTCACACCCGAGAGCTGGGGGTATAAGGTATTTTTTTGGGAAAAACTTGTTCAAAATCTTAATGGCCGTCTTGACAAAATTTGATATTGAAAGAGAAAATAATTCTAGGACTACTGTAAAAAACCCGAAAAGGATATTTCATTTCGTTCTCGAGATATTTGGAAAATAGTGTGCAAAGTTGGAGGCTAAAAAACCACGTGACACGAAACGCTTCGTTTTTCTCCATTTTGTCCCTGTGACGTCAATTGTTGTAACTCAAGTTTGACAACATGGACGAACAGTATGGAGGAGAAAGCACGTCCGTCATTTCAGACGATTTAAACATCACTTGTTGGTCGTAAACATTCCGAGAAAGTGATTTAGAAGAAAGATTAGTACCCCTTGAAGTTATACAATATCAGTTTGAGCCTTATCGAAGCCATGCAAAGAGAGAAAACGATTTTCTGGACCGAGAAAAGCGAAATTGAAGATGGGCTAAAATTGTCAAATGAAAATGCGAGCGATGGAGCCTCTAATCGTTTATCATCTCGTGACTGAAAGGTTCAGGGCTTCAGACAATTATGAGTAAGGGCCTGATTATATGAGGCGAGCTGGCTCGGTAAACGGGCTGGCTCGGCAAACGGGCCAGCTCACTTCCACAGTCTATTCCTCATAAAAAGTCAGTTGCTATTATATGCAAGTGAGCCTGCCCGGTAAGCGAGCTGGCCCGCTTCGATGCAAGCGGGCTGGCTCGCTAAACGGGCTGGCTCGACTCCATGCAACTCCATGTAATCGCATCAAACCGAGCCAGCCCAGCAAGTGGGCTGAAAATACACAATGGAGTATGCGCAGTTTCTTTTCATCAACGTGTCACAAATATCAAAATTGCTGACAAAGTTAGTAAATCTGCTGCAGCTGCCACTAAACATAAAGCTAAAGCCTCCGAAGAGAAGTCTGTTCTGTGTCAACAGCAGCAAAGTTTAAATGGAATAATGAAATGGTTGGGGCATTGCTCGATAGCTTGAAAGAATTCAAAGCAACGATAGAATTCAACAATTTCGACTTTAACGCTGACAAACCCAGGCAGTAAGATTCACAATTCCCACCTATTCGCATGCAATGCGCAGAACTGCGATGCGCAGGCAAATACAGCTGGGTTGGCCCGCTTGCCAAGACAGCTCTTTCACATATAATACCAACCTAAATTCCATCTCGGCAAATGGGCCAGCCCGTCTACCGGACCAGCCCGCTTCCATATAATCAAGCCCTAAGAAATTAGTTTTTGAATAAATTTTAATCTATTGATCGACTTTCGGGGAAAGGAATATAGAATTTTTATTTCTGGCTCTATGAAAAAGGCACTTCCGCCTTCCCATATATAAGCCATACCGTTGGCCTAAACAAAACAAACTCTAGTCCAGTTGGTCATATCGGGCAGTCATACCATCAAGGCAGTACGAAGCCTCAGGGATGCTTATTTGAATTTAACACTTCTGAAAATTGATTTGCCTTGTGTCATGAAAAATCTCTAAGATATTCTTGTACATAACTGGTCCAACTAATGCAATAAGGATATTATCAGCTGTGTTTACCAGAATTTAGTCAACTTCAAAACCCAATTTTTTCAGGTATCACTCAAGTTTAGAGGGATGGCAAGACTTATTGGATATTTTTTATTACGCCTTGTCTCCCCTCTGATTAATAATTGATTTAAGGTGTATCAATTTTGTTCCAGTTTGCATTATTTTGATATTGGTGGGGGTTGATAGTAATGAAGAATTTCAAAGGTGATGGGGTCAGGAAAATAAACATATTTTTGTAAAGGAGTATGTAACTCCAGGCTTTCAAAAAGGAAACAATTCTAAGAAACTTTTCTGATTTTTCGAGATGTAAGAGCCCAGGGGGGAAGGAGCATGGCATAAAATTGTAGGTAAATGCCACTCATATTAAATGTTTTCCAAACATAGGTACAATCTTTCAAACATAGGTACAAAATTGCATATTAATGGGTATGAAACTATGAAATAGCTTTTTATAAAGGTTAGTCAAAATGTTTTCCATAAATGATGAACATTCACAAGAAATGGGTTACCTATTCACTGTCTCATTTATAATGATGTTTATTTACCATAAAATGGCTACCATAAGTTGGTAAAAAGTTGTGTATTTATGGTAATCATAATAATGATAAGTTGGTATGCTTTTCAGATCTAAGCAGCAAACCCTTGTGGCCCGTCCAGCTGTAGGTCATGCACCCCCTCCCCAGTAGCTTACAATCAAATAACACTAAGCAAGAGCAAAGTTATAAATGCCTCGCTATTTGGCTGAAGAGTGTTATCTATGACTTTTGGGAGGGAGGTATTCAACTAGGATCTCTGGTAAAATAATGGATTCTATTGTTACTACCATGTTCCGTAACGGATACAAATATTTTTTCAAAACCATGGACCTAAGAAATTTGGCTAAAGCATTCCCTCCAAATGTTTCCTACATTCAAATGAATAATTTAGTTTTCATGAGTGAATTGCCATTTCCTATTTTCTATCAGTGCCAAACATGAATTGGGTATAGAGAGGCAAAAATTAGATCCAAATTTCGTTGCGAAACAGCTAAAATATCTTATTTATTGTAACTAAACTGATCTAGGAATAAAACTCTGTGGGACAGACGTGTGGAAGTTGTTTTTCTTGATAAGAAAAATATTAAAAGTTTGTTAACTTTTTTAGTTCAAACAAAATATCCTACTTAAGTTTCTTAAGTTTTGAAAATATGGCCCTACGGTTTCTTATAAACGGTTTCTTATAAAAAATGAGTGTTTTTAGATTTTGTTTTTTGTATTTCTCTGTTATTTAAAGGTAACTAAGGCTGGTAATTTGACTCTTGAGTTTATAGAAAAGCAATGGGTATAACTGCATTTTCTAGAATTAAATATTGTGAAACAGCCAGAAAAGCTAGTTAATTCCCCTCAAAATTAGGTTAGGAAATCGGAATACTCAAGGCCAAAAGCTAAGGTTTCTTATAAAAACGTGTAAACAAGATTCTAAGGATATATTTGTTCAAGTAGAAGAGAGTTAAAAATATTTCAAAGGAATTTCTAAGATGCAAAAACACGTGCACACAAGCCACTTTTTGGGAGGAAGAACAACATTACCTTATGGTACTGTATGCCTTGACAATTTGTTTCCTCTTTTGCTTTCCGCTTATTTGTGCCCTTTCTAATCTGCACATTTTCTTCTCAATAAATCAATACACCGACTTTTCTTGTATTTGAGGCCGTGGAATGAAAATTATATGTCATAAAACTCCATCTTTCTATAAATTTTCGAAACCATACTCCATATATTACAGGGCCGGATCCAGCACCCATGGAAAGGGGGGGCGTAACACACATATCAAAGGGTAATGTAATGGAAATAGGCTATTATGAAGCTAATTGTATGGTTTTTCTACCAAAATAGGGGGGGCGTATTAATAGTTATCCATTTTACAGATCGAGATCTGGAAGCACTTCCTACTTTGATGGTCTAGGCAACCTAACTACACTCGTAGTTTGTACCATCGCTTTGAGATGATAATTCTGATTAAATAGTTTCTAAAATAAGATATTTCTATTAAAGAATATTTGAAATCATCATAACCCTTTTATTTACATTAAAATACCTGTAGAAGAAGTTTAATGACCGCGCGAAGTACGTTGTTCCGAAGCCACTCCATTGTGATTTCAATGTGTTTTGAGAATCAGCTGAGTTTTGTTACAACAACTGACGTCACGCGGCGCGTTAGACGAAAACGAACTGTTTTGCACGGGGAGTGTTTGGGCTAATCACTTTTTCGTCCATAACTCAGAAACGAAAACTCAGATTTGATTTGGGTTTTTTGCTTCCTTAGCTAAATTACCATAGCAAACTACCGTTAAATTTAAAAAGATTAGGACACCCCCACTTTAAAGGCAAATGCAGAGTTACTATGAATTACCCCTTTGAAAATTTGAATTGACCTGGGCATGCAGGGTACATGTTTAATATGGGCGAATATGGGCTTGCAGAGATTGAAGAAATCTTTGAGTTTTATATTTGGATCCAAAAGGGGGGGAGGGTGATTTTGAAGCTTGAAGATAATTCCCAACCCTTTTCTTGGATAGATAGAAGCATTGACTAGAAATAATGATGGATAAACAAGACCTTAATCCAATGGATGTCGTTGATTACAGCTTAATCAAAGAAAAGGTAAATTCAAGAACGTACTATGATTGATATCTAGCAATTTTTCTATCGTTCGTTCAGCTATAATGTACAGGCAGAACCAAATATTTTATTCACAGCTACACGCATATTTTTGATAAGCAATTTCAGCTCGAGCTCAGTACTAAAAATTGCTTAGCTAGAAGGCAAAATTGGATACTCAAAATTGCTTAGAAATTGCTTGGCTTTTTATACTTGAAGATATGTTTCTTAGAATACTATCTCAGAACTTTATGTAAAAACAAATGTCAATAGTATCTTGCATACAAAAGTGTACCGGAGTACTAATATCCACTATAAGCTACTTCTCTATGGCTGCGGCATGATTTTCACTGCCAATTGGATCAGAATTAAAATTTTCAAATTGCTTAGCATTCCTCTATCCAGTACTGGAATTGCTTAAGTTTTTGTCTTGTCGAGTACTGACTTGCTTATAAAGCAGTTGCTTATAAAAACATGCGTGTACAGCAGCTTACAGGGACGTAGGAGCCGTGACAGCAACAAAGGTACGTACCCCCCCCCAAGATATTATAAAGAATAACAAAGTCCGTTTTTACTTTCAGAAATCGTCCCTCTTCCTTAATGAAAATAGTGCCCTTGAAGCATCATACTCCTCCAATTTTGGGAGGCTTCCCATGCCTCGGGCAACTGATCATATATAAACAGCAAAGGAGCCAGTTGGCAACAAATCTCAAATGTTTTTCCATGGCCATGGCTGTACTTTTATATACCTGCCAGTGTTGGTTTTAGGCCAGTGGAAGAGAGCAACCGAAAACAAGGCGTAGATTATGGGCCCATGCTGTTCCAAACAGCATTTTCGACAAAGAGTTTCAAAATCGCCATTTTCAGAATTTTAACATCTGAATGAATTCCTCTGAATTTAGGATACTTATTGCCAGAGGAATTTTTAGATGCCTCCAGAGCTTCTCCTTCTAATTCTCTATAAGTCTCTCACTGTGAAAAAGTTGAAAAGTTTTCAAAGAGGATCATTCAAAGATTAGCTACCTTTGTTTGTCCTAGTCTTTCTATTTACTACGTTCTTTTGTTAGAAGTCAGTTTGAACACCTTGTTACTGTTTTAATCGATCATTTCGTTACATGTTCCGTTTGGGTTTGGACTTTCATTCTGAACCATCGACAATGCTTTTAGTCGATGAACTCTTATTTCGTCATTGGGCCTATTTTGCTCCGTGCCTGCCTGAGACGGATGGCGTCGCATGAAATCTTGATCAACAAGGCATGGGCACAATAGAAGCTTGATCTTTTGCCCGAATAGGCCAATCAGATTCAAGGTAGCGATCAATATCGAAATGATGCACATTAGGTGCGTGCGAGTGAAGCTCTCTCGTTGGTTTGAAATGAAGTAGGTAGGCAAAAACACGGCCCAGCATATGCACGTTATGTACATTGTTATGCCAATGTACTTTGACTCATTATAGTTCTTCGGGAAGTTGCGTGTTTTAAACGCGTACCACGTGCAGCAAATCATAAACACAACGCTCAGCAACAGATTCAGTAGCAGTGGGGCCATGCCATCATCACAATACCAGACAATGAAGTCACGTGACTCTGGTATGAACGTCTTCGTGATGTTGTTGCTGCTGCTCAGGCTCCATGCTGCACCGAGTAATATTTGGACGCATATGATACCGGAGAGAATGATCAGCTGTGACTGTGGGCTGATTAATGGTGGCTGGGTAATGGACGTCTGGGCGTTCCAGAAGATACGGTATATTCTGTTGGTCTTCAAAAATAGTGGTGAATAACACATACAAAATGCCATTCCGGGTAATACACTTCTGATTGCACAGACATATGTGCTTGTCTCGGCATGATACGTGAACGGTACTACATAGGCCAGGGCGATTCCAGCTAATATGAAATAGCATAAATCACGACCTGATGCCCGGACGATGCGTTTATTGTTGTTCTTGATGAACACTATTGTTACAAATGTTGTCGCTATGATACCAATCGTGGACATTGTTGTGTAGACCCGGACAGCAGTAATTGATGAGCGGTGTGATTTGAACTGCCGTCGTGGTATTGTGACGCATGTTTTGCGATCTCGATCTGGTTTACTTTCTTCATTGCAAGTTTTACAAATGTTGTTGTCAGTGATTTGGTTATATTTACAAGGTGTACACTCCCAGCAGCATTTCAGTCGAAAATCTTTGTCACGTTGGTAAATCTGGCCACCAGGGCATGGTAAGCGGCAAGATGAAACGGCATTTTGTTTACCCTTCTTCCATGTCACGGCACTAGCGTCGAAGACCAATGTTCCTGTCTCGTTGCTCCAGAGATAATCTGCACCACTTTTACCATCGTCACCCCTTCTCAAAGACCATTTGCCAATCTTTCGGTTGTCGTACCCAGAACTTGCTTTGACGTAATTCAAAACTTCAAATTCAACGAGATAAGGATCCTTCTGCGTTATTGGATTTGTGAAATTCAGCGTGTAGTCAGTGAACTTATTTGATCGCAAAAAATCTGCCAAATATCCAATGTAATAGTGATTCTGACTTGGGTCCCAATTGCAGTATCTGTTTTTACGACAATATTTCTCTATAACATGTTTGTTTGCGAGGGCTAACGCGTAAATCGAGTCAATTACGGATTTGATGGGAGTGTTAGGGTAGTACCCTTTACCAGGTGCGAGCTTTTCTGATTCCGTGCAATTTGGCCTTCTGCCTTGTTTGGAGCCAGAAGATTTTATTTTACAGCCAAAAGTTTGTTCCCAAAACAGCTTAAAAGCTGTACTCCTCCGAGAAGTTGGATTCAATTTGAGAAAGTGATCTCTGAATTTTGGCATTTCTGTTGTGGCGTATTCCAGACTGACAGAGCCCTCGAGAATAGCCTCATTCCCATTTGTTACTTCAACATAGTTGGTCATACCAGTTGCTGATACAATATAAAACCGATTTGTCAGGTTTAACTCATTCAGTTCTGCCAGCAACCCGGCTGAGTCTGTCAAGGTGGTGAAGAGGACTAGTCCTTTGCCGCGTGCGTCAGTTGCTACCGTTTGCACGGCATGGCGATAATCAGATTTCTTTGCTCGGCTCACCAATGATGCGTGTGCTGAATAGCAAATATCGAATCGCGATATCTTTTTGATGAAATCCCTCGCCATCTCATCGCCATTTTTAGTGTGCGAACTTATGATAGACACGAAATTCCAATTTAGCTTTTTGATCATCTCTACTACTGCGATAACGCGGAATGAGTTCGTGGGTGCCGTGCGGAAAAAATACAAGGCTTGAGTCTCTTCGACTTCATCGAACGACGCCGCGTAGCTGACGAGCGGGTAACTGATGCCGCTTGTGACGATTGCTAATTTTGCTGCGTTTGATGACTCGTAAGGTCCGACAGCTGTAGGGGCTTTGCCAAAAACAAAATAATTCATAAAAATCTGTTTTAGTAAGCTATCCCAGCGCTCTGTTGTTAAATAGTTCTCTTTCAACCTAAAGCCGTAAAGAATGGATTTGTTTTTGTTGATTTCATCTAAGGCAAAGCGGTAGGCTTCTAGAAAATGGATGCCGATTTGTGGGTTGACTTTGTCTCGCTGCGATGAAGTGTAAATGTCAAATAATCCTCCAATGGAGAAGGTTTTGTTGCCTGAAAACAAAAATCAAATTGAAATCACCTCCCCCATTAAGCTATTTATATAAAAATCGCATTGAGTTCGTGATTGTTGCTAAATCTAAGGCAAGCAATCTGGTATACCTATCTATGTCTTCAATTGATATCTATGTCTTCAATTGATGTCTATATCTTCAATTGATGTCTATATCTTCAATTGATTTCTATGTCTTCAATTGATATCTATGTCTTCAATTGATATCTATGTCTTCAATTGATATCTATATCTTCAATTGATGTCTATATCTTCAATTGATGTCTATATCTTCAATTGATATCTATATCTTCAATTGATATCTATATCTTCAATTGATATCTATATCTTCAATTGATGTCTTTATCTTCAATTGATGTCTATATCTTCAATTGATATCTATATCTTCAATTGATGTCTATATCTTCAATTGATATCTATATCTTCAATTGATGTCTATATCTTCAATTGATGTCTATATCTTCAATTGATATCTTTATCTTCAATTGATGTCTATATCTTCAATTGATATCCATATCTTCAATTGACGTCTTTATCTTCAATTGATGTCTATATCTTCAATTGATGTCTATATCTTCAATTGATGTCTATATCTTCAATTGATATCTTTATCTTCAATTGATGTCTATATCTTCAATTGATATCCATATCTTCAATTGACGTCTTTATCTTCAATTGATGTCTATGTCTTCAATTGATATCTATGTCTTCAATTGATGTCTATATCTTTAATTGATTTCTATGTCTTCAATTGATGTCTATATCTTTAATTGATGTCTATATTTTCAATTGATATCTATATCTTCAATTAATGTCTATATCTTCAATTGATATCTATATCTTCAATTGATGTCTATATCTTCAATTGATGTCTATATCTTCAATTGATATCTATATCTTCAATTGATATCTATATCTTCAATTGATGTCTATATCTTCAATTAAGGTCTATATCTTCAATTGATATCTATATCTTCAATTGATGTCTTTATCTTCAATTGATGTCTATATCTTCAATTGATATCTATATCTTCAATTGATGTCTATATCTTCAATTGATATCTATATCTTCAATTGATGTCTATATCTTCAATTGATGTCTATATCTTCAATTGATATCTTTATCTTCAATTGATGTCTATGTCTTCAATTGATGTCTATGTCTTCAATTGATTTCTATGTCTTCAATTGATGTCTATATCTTCAATTGATTTCTATATCTTCAATTAATGTCTATATCTTCAATTGATGTCTATATCTTCAATTGATGTCTATATCTTCAATTGATATCCATATCTTCAATTGATTTCTATATCTTCAATTGATGTCTATATCTTCAATTGATGTCTATATCTTCAATTGATGTCTATATCTTCAATTGATATCTATATCTTCAATTGATGTCTATGTCTTCAATTGATATCTATATCTTCAATTGATATCCATATCTTCAATTGACGTCTTTATCTTCAATTGATGTCTATGTCTTCAATTGATATCTATGTCTTCAATTGATATCTATGTCTTCAATTGATGTCTATATCTTCAATTGATGTCTATATCTTCAATTGATTTCTATGTCTTCAATTGATGTCTATATCTTCAATTGATATCCATATCTTCAATTGACGTCTTTATCTTCAATTGATGTCTATGTCTTCAATTGAAATCTATGTCTTCAATTGATGTCTATATCTTCAATTGATGTCTATATCTTGAATTGATTTCTATGTCTTCAATTGATGTCTATATCTTCAATTGATGTCTATATCTTCAATTGATTTCTATGTCTTCAATTGATGTCTATATCTTTAATTGATGTCTATATCTTCAATTGATATCTATATCTTCAATTGCTGTCTATATCTTCAATTAATATCTATATCTTCAATTTATATCTATATCTTCAATTGATATCTATATCTTCAATTGATATCCATATCTTCAATTTATATCTATATCTTAAATTTATATCTATATCTTCAATTGATGTCTATATTTTCAATTTATATCTATATCTTCAATTGATATCTATATCTTCAATTGATATCCATATCTTCAATTTATATCTATATCTTCAATTTATATCTATATCTTCAATTGATGTCTATGTCTTCAATTGATGTCTATATCTTGAATTGATTTCTATGTCTTCAATTGATGTCTATATCTTTAATTGATGTCTATATCTTCAATTGATATCTATATCTTCAATTGCTGTCTATATCTTCAATTAATATCTATATCTTCAATTTATATCTATATCTTCAATTGATATCTATATCTTCAATTGATATCCATATCTTCAATTTATATCTATATCTTAAATTTATATCTATATCTTCAATTGATGTCTATATCTTCAATTGATGTCTATGTCTTCAATTGATATCTATATCTTCAATTTATATCTATATCTTCAATTGATATCTATATCTTCATTTTATATCTTTATCTTCAATTTAAACTAATGTCATTTTTTACTCTTTTCTTCTCAGTATATATTACGCTCTGCATTTATGTATTGTAGAGTCAGGAAAACAATACAGTCACACGTTCATTGACCGGAGGAAGGTTAAGGAAAAATTAAAACATTATAGAGGGATTTCAACTAATACATGCAGTAAGTGGTATTAAGGTGCCGTTTAGCATTGAAAAGTGGTAAAACCAAGCTGTATTGAAGTTTTCTTTAATGCTTTTAGGATTATTCGGTAAAAACAATGTGTACCTATCTCTGCATGAAAATTACATCTTTACCTTCCTAGTATATAACCTACCCTAAGTAAGGAAGAACATTGATTACTGGAGATTTTACCTGGAGGAAGGTTGAATAATTTTCTGGACTCTGATGTATTGAGCACTCTCTTACGGAAATCCAAAACACAACCTTTTTATGTCTTTGTCTATCAATTCACATCTCTATTTCTAATCTATTGACAAATCTCCTGAATACATACCCTATCTATTATCTCATAGATTTCTTGCATTACACTATGAAATTGAATCAATGTGTAATACAATTTTCACCACTACTGAATGTATTATAAAATGCTTACCGTATAAGGCATCAGTATTGCATGGACACGCAAGTAGGAGAATCAGCAACGATGCAGCAAATTTTGTTACTCTCATTAGTGACATCTTGTATTCCTAAACGAAAGAAAGTAATATTTGTCATTTCCCCTTCACTATTGTAAATAATTAGAAAGCTTTTCGTCCCATTTCCTTGTATTATGGATTTCCTTGAGGAGAGCCAGGTTTTGTAAAATCTGTAATTGCGTTTGATTACTGTTTTGATGCCTTGATTTATCATCCAGGGTGGGCCTTCACGGTTTAGATTCAAGACTTGTTAGGAAAAGAAATCGAATATAAGAAATAGCAGTGTTTTGGTGAAAACCAATGTCATCATCTGGTGTAGTCTGGTGTAGGCCGGCGAAATTGTCTTTTAATCGTGCACAATAGTTTGTTGAAATTTCTCGGAAAATTGCTTTATGATGAAATGAAATGCGATATACTAGATTGAAAAAGCAAAAGATGATTAATTTGAACGAGAATATATCGAGCAAGCAGTGTAAAAAACATTTTGCTTCAGTTGATAAGTCATGTCAACTAAGGAGAGATAATAATAAGGCGGAAGGCTTCTGCACTGTCAAGATCGGGAAGATGAACCAAGACATACAACAAAGGTTTCCTAACCATTCCCTACCAATAGCTATGCTGTAACTGTCTTCCATACTTACATACTACTACATGAATTGTATACAACCTTAAACTTTCTGTTTTACAACCTTGAAAAAAGACACTTAAAGGGATAGGAGGGTGAACTATTGTTTATTCATTTATTGCAATGAGTCGGCAGTAGAATCCACACTCAAAAGGGAGACGTGTTATTCCGTAACTCGGAGTTTCCTGCTTTTGAATCATCAGACAGATTATCGAGGGTTCTTAGGAGGGAAGGGTACTAATCCCGATTCCCTTCACTGAAATAATCAAAATCCAATCCCAACGAGGAAAATAGTGAAATTCCTAATATTGACGTGCATAGCATAGCAATCTCAATACCAATTTACTTTTCATTCCAAAAACCTTATCCCAAGAACTCCAATCCCATTTTCTTAGTTAACGAAAAAGACAAATCCCAGAATCCCCATCTTGACCCTCATTACACTCATTTTTTATAAGTAACTGCTTTATAAGCAAGGCAGTACTCGACAAGACATAAACTTAAGCAATTCTAGTACTGGATAGGGAAATGCTAAGCAATTTGAAAATTTTAGTTCTGATCCAATCGGCAATGAATATCATGCAGCAGCTATAGAAAAGTAGGTTACAGTGGATATTAGTACCCTGGCACACTTTGATATACAAGATACCATCGATATTTGTTGTATAACAACTTGTGATATAGTATTCAAAGAGACAAACTTTTGAGTAAGAATAGCTAAGCAATTGCTAAGATGTTTGAGTACTCAAAGTTGCCTTCCAGCTAAGCAATTTTTAGTACTGAGCTCGAGCTAATTTTGCTTAGAAAAAATGCGTGTATACCAATTCGGATTGAATCTTAAGTTGATCACATTTTTCTGCTTTGAGACTGATATGGTGAATGAATGATATAAATTGTTAAAAATGAAGGGTGAATCACACTTTGAAAAATCATGTATCGTTTTTGATACCAGAAGCTTAAAATCAGGATAACTATATTATTAAAGTCTATAAAAAAGCTTGATCTATCCAAGGGCAGTAGGAAGAGAGTAGAGTAGGCCCACAAAAGTTTAGGCCAAATTACACAACACCGTAGTAGTTAGCGTTAGTCTAGTTAGTCTATTACGTTTGAATTAGCAACTAGACTAACGCTAACTACTACGTTGTTGCGTAATTTGGCCTAAACTTTTGTGGGCCTACTCTACTCTCTTCCTACTGCCCTTGATCTAGCCGGCTTTCCAGATCAGTTATCTTATTATGAAACATAATATTACCAAGCGATTTTAAGAGTAAAACAACACAAATAGCTCGAAGAGAAATGGCCCCACACGAGCAAGGGACTGTTGTCATTGAAAATTGCTCCTGTAAACTACGCCTCACTTGTTGCGCGCTATTTCTGTTTGATACAACGCTAGGTACCAGACTCTTAGTTTATGAGGACCTGAGACTGGTATCCACACCAGGGGAAGCAAACCAGCAGGCTTTCAGTAATTTGAGTTCAAGGATTTTCAAAGCTTTCTCTTATCTCGCTGGGTGAGCTCTCGCATTCTCTTATATCTGCAATTGTTTAAGAATTTTGAATCGAATTTAAAAAATTGGAATCGTTGGCCATCATACTCGGTCTTGTTCAATCATGTCGAAGCTTGCTCTGTAGAACTTGATACGGATCAAACATCTCGTTGAAAATTAGGAGGGTCTTCTTTTCTCTTCACGGTAAACATGTTTTTGCTTTAGTAATGCACAATGGTAGAGTAGCCTTTGACAAGTCATTTCAAATCTAATTACTTTTGAACTTTGTTTAAGATATATAGGAGAGGACAGTCTTTGATCGGTACAAAACTTCAATATAGCTAGAAAAATCGGAAGCATAGCAAAACGAAAACACTCAACATTATTATATACGCCATAAAGAGAATGAAACGAAAATCTAACGAATTATCATAGCTTATATAATCTATCTTTCTGCATTAGTTACTTGTCCTGCAGCTATCAAGATTGTTTGTCTGACTTCCACGACAATTATCTAACGCCAAAGTAATTTAACGTGCAAACGGGTCAAACGGAGAACAGAGAGAGAGCCAGAGAGAAGCGAGACGCGTTGTCTTTATATGAACTTCTTTTTATTTACTGCACCCTACCGAGCTATGTTGCAGAGAACTTTGAGAAGCAAAAAATCGAGAATGAAAGCTCTGATAGCAAATGAATGAGCAATAAAATGTAAGCCTAACAACTGATTATAGTATGTCTAATTCCACTACAGACGCTCCAAGAAGCTTTTTCTAAACTTGGTCTAGGAAGTACACCATAAAATGACATCCCTTCCTTGGAAATTGTATTTGTTAAAGAGCTTACTTCAGATATCAGATAATGATTTCCTTAAACATGTCTGGTAAAAAAGTGTTGCTAAGGGCGCGATTGTTTTTTTGTTTTACTGAAACGAGATATGTATAAACCATATTTACCGAACGAATCTTCTATCATTATTCATAATTTGCAATTACCCCTACCTTTTTAATTTCTCAGCTGCTTTGATAAATTTCTTCTTTTTCTTCTAACAGGTATCTCTGACGTTCATTGTAAAGTTTTATCCATGGTAAACTGCACCTATGAAGGAAAACATTCCTGATGTCGCTAACTGTTGGAAAAGTAAGTTTTCAGATAATTGTTTTGTATTTCAGCTATTATCTACTTCCTATTTTCATGGATATAGAAAACGTTGTGAACGAATCACGCAAAGAATAGCAAAATCGGAATCATAGCTGATTATGTTTCGCAATGTTTCCCATTTTCCTCGTCATCCTCAAGTTAAAGAAATAACCTGTTAAGCAATTGCTACGCAATCTTGATTACTAATATTTTTGTTTCAAATTTAGCTAACTAAGTGATTTATCTACAGAGACTGCGCTGAACTATTTAAGCTATAAAAATTGCCTGCCCTTACCTTGTTGCGTTATCAAAGTATGAGATCAGATATTTCGATGTCTTCTTGGATAATTTAGCTATTCATTGACATGCATCCTACTCGAACCATAAAAACTCTGAGTTGACGAGAAGCGAAAAGGATTCCCAGTTCTATCAAATCTCTGTTTAGGTTTTGCCACTTCACACTGATTTGTATACAGCACTCGAAACGTACCAGCAAATAGCTATATTTCTTTGAATACGTGTTTCAATTTTTGCAGCAATGATTGAGAAGGCGAAGAATGATAAAATCGGCGTCTTAAACGATACAGCTTTACTAACACGTTGATTGTGCTTAGACTGCTAGAAAGTATAGTAATGCGCAGGTTGGAACATCAACTGGAATAACACATGGTTCGAACAAAGCCATGCCAATACTGATCCCCTAGTAAGTTTCTTTCGACAGTGTCGATGATTAAGTCTGCCACTAATCTTATTTAGAGACGAATACTGCGCTATGTTACGCTTGTTGCAGTGAAATTTGCGGTAAAATCTTAATCAGCACCACTGTACTATCCGATGAAGTTATACAACATTGGTGAATGTTAGATTGACATTGAATGAAATAACATCTCCTCGTGCCCGCTGTCACTCTACGAATGCAATGTCATCTTAACGACCCGTAGTTGACTTCAGTGCATACTAACTTACAAGAATTGTCGTAGTAACGATATACAACTGTTTGAAAATGCAAAGAAAAGAGATTTTAGTTGTCAATATTTAACTGCAGCGACACTTCCTGCATTAACAATGCTGGGTTAGGCTACTTGCCGGAATGAGGAATTCTGAAATGAGGACCCTGGATGTCTAGACTATCTATTTGAGAGTGGATAACAATAGCAAAAGTAGCCTACTGTCCATTGGATTTTAGCCTGCGTCACAGACGCTAACCTTTTCAAAAACAAACCCTTCTCAAAGTGGGTTGTTCTGTGCACAAGCTATTGGATTTGGGTATCTGATACCCTACTGGCCTACCCTTTTATGTTACTCCTACCTGTGGTTGTTATTGTTAGTGATGCTTGTTTGATTTTTCATATCCCCTGTGAATATTGTATTTTCCATGCAATTACAAGGGCCTGTTTATATGGGGGAAAAATAGACCCAGACCCAGGGCTAGCAAGTGATATTTTACCCTTTTTCTAGTTCCTACAGTATTTCATCGAGGTGTTAAACGTTCATCCCTTTCGTTTTTGGTCAACGTCTCTGTTAAATTTGGGATTAAAATGACGTTATTACTCTTTATTGGTGCCTTTAGGGCTCTATTTTGTTTAGGTCTACTAATAGTTTGTCGATGAATGAGTCGAGCGATGAAGAAGTTGATAATACGGCATGGTTATCAATCATCATTTCAGATGCAAGCACTGATCTCCGAAATAAATCTCGATCATCTTTTATTAGCAATACAAAACCGGATCTTTAGCAAGAGGCAAGCAGATCAACGTAACTCTTCGTTAGAATCCAATGAGAAAATAATCTCACATCAACAACTCCAGTCACTTTGAAATAGCTGATGTAGGTTGCAGCCCGTTTACTTGGACAGACGAAAACAACCCAGCAAGTTTCACATCACCCTGGCAAAATGCCGCAGCACCACCCACTTTCAACACGTCTGCAGATTCTTACTCTAGAAGGAGTTTTCATTTTTCTAACCTAAAAGCTCTTATGGGAGTAACAACAGCATTAGAAGATCTTAATTAGATGACAGCTCCAACATTTTGTTCCCTGATTCTGAATCTTCAACCCCTGAACCCCACCTCTACTCGAAAAATACGTGAGACTTTTTTGGAATTACCCCAGATGTCATCGTCTTTCATTCACCATCCATTAGTGCAGTTTGCAGACTCCGTCCAAAAAGAGAGACAGTCTGACTCATTTCATCCAGTTCTGTTAGAGCGTAATGAAGCTTGTTCGTTGCAGATTTTTGATCAAAGTAGCCAAAAAAGAGGAAGACAATGCAGATATTGGACAATAGTCAGTTTTAGAGCATATCAATCTTGGAGCTGGAATGGGCTTTTCTTCTCTCCGTTATCATCCGTATTGCAGGTCCACGAGTCTATAGTCAGGCAAATACACCATCATCGACTCTTCATAGAGTGAATTCATGATTGAAATTCGTCTGTTTTTTCTTGATGAACTCTGCAAACACTAATCAATTCATGCTTGCCCGACTAAATAAATCATTACTTATTCATGTCTTCTTTGCTTTTATTGTCATTTATTAATTTCATTTTACACACTTATAAACTGCGCAATTACTCAACAGCAGCTTGGGTTGGGCTTGCTTTCGATATTCATCAAATATGCAATTAAAAAGCAGCACTTTGATGTACATGGTTTCGTGTTTTGCGTTAATGTAGCATTTTCTGAAAGGCGTTTTAGCGTAAGGGCTTGAGATGATAATTTGGCAAACGAGGTGGGCTGAACTTACTTTGTTTTCAATCTCATTCTTTATTCGATGAAACTAGATTTGACATCTTAGCTCTTGCAAATTCATTTCAAAAGTCATGAGTTGAGTGAGTTTCAATGCCAGCCTGACAAAGGCCAATTCGCAATGGACGCGTCACGCAGCGGCATGACGCTACCCATTACGTCACAATCAATCCTTCATATCAACTAAGATATTGATATTTTTAGAATGAATAAAAAGAACCACCATCAAAAATAACAGATATAAGTAAATAGACAAACAACATTGTTAAAAGGCAAATATTTCGATGTAAAATCTTCCTCAATCAAAGATTGACGAAAAAAGAACGAAGATTGACGAACAGCATTTTCTGACATACGAAACAAATACATACCTAATTATTTTTATCGTTACCCATCTATTTATAAGTTTGAAAGTCTGATGAAAACTACAAATAACCCACAATTGATAGCTAATGTAGCGAAATTTATAAGAGAAATCTCAAACTTTAGGAAAAGAAACCAAAACGTTCTGTAAATCAAATTCCATTTGTTGCTGAATTTGCCGTGTTGCTATGTATGATTTATCTTTCTGAAGTTGATTTAAAACTCTAATCTTATCACTAGTTGATGTCAAGAGTTTTATTTGATTTAAATCTTTTAAAACATGCCTCACCGGGGGTATGTAGTAATTGTTTATTGATGATGATGATAATGACGAAGAAAGAAGAAAGAAGAAAGACTGACGAGGACTTTACATCGAAATATTTGCCTTTTAACAATGTTGTTTTTTTATTTTTAGAATGATTTATAGAAAAGATAGAGCAGAAGGTTGTAAAGAAAATAGTTACTATTCTTAGTTATCAACTGGTATCAGAAAAAGTTATTTAAGTTCATATTCAATCCAGCTTTGTTGAAAACATGATTAAGTTTTTGACGACACCGGCGCAAAAACTTCAATCATTACGAAGATTAGGAATAAAAAGAGCTTGATGTTCTGTGAGCCCTGTTTACAGTCAAATCTTGTATTCAATTGTATCCTTAAATTGTGTATTCTCCAATTTGATTGAAGAAAAATTGTTTATAGCACCGACAAAAAGAATCAATAACTTGCAGTTTACTTTGAAGTTTCACTAAATTATCACTCTGCTTTATATATAAACTTATAAAGATGAAAAACAAGAGGTAGATTATTGATGTAGATCAAAAAAAACACAGCCCATAATGAACAAGAGTGCTCATCTTCAAATTAATCTTCACAATCACCATCACTTCTTATTCTTCATCTCTGTAGATTTACAAATTTATGAAGATGAAGAATAAAAGGTAGAGTGAAGATGTACATGGAAAAGCATGGCGCATAGTGAACAAGAATCTTAGAGTCCTCTACCAATTAATTTTCACTATCATCATCACTTCTTATTCTTCATCTCTGTAGCTTTGTAAATTCATAAGGATGAAGAATAAAAGGTAGAGTGAAGATGTAGATTGAAAACCTCATGGTGAACAAGAATCTTGCAATCTTAGAGTCTTCTACCAACTGATTTTCACTATCATCATCATTTGCTATTCTTCATCTCTATAGCTTTGTAAATTTATAAGGATGAAGAATAAAAGGTAGAGTGAAGATGTAGATGGAAAATATCATAGTAAACAAGAATGTGGCAATCTTAGAGTTCTCTTCTCCAAGTTAAAGTTTGTTTTGGGTATCGGTGAGTGCCAATGCCCTCATTTTAACTTGAATAACTATCGTTGAATTGCCAGCTCGATCTTTTTATTAAGGATAAGATTTTGTGGTGATCAACATAACAATTTGAAACATAATCTCATTTTGCTCGACGAGTAAATCAGTCACGTGACTTGGTGCTATTCTCTATTATCTTCTGTTGAAACTTTTATCATATGACTTGGTGCTACTTCCCATTGTTTTTTATTTTTCAGCGTTGATTTTCGTTCTTCTTTTCAAGTTTATCGGCAGATGCAATAGTAAATAGAATGGCTAGGGTCTTAGTTCTTATTTTTAGTGACGTCTTCCTCTTGAATATTTTTGTTTTTAATTAAGTGGGTTGTAGAATTTTAGTTTGTCGAGGGGAGACTCCTTTTCATCTTTTCATATTTTGAAAGATAGGACTTGATACTTTATTCTGATTACCTAAATCCATTTTTGAAGTTCCGAAAATCTTTCGAAACTTTTAGAGCTCAAAATCTTAAATAAACGAACAAAACTTTGAGAAGAGGGAAAATGTCTTCTGTTTATGAAAATACGCTTGGCTTTGGTTGTAGGCGTTCTACAATGACCACCTGACGTCATTCAAGAGGGCGTTACTTCACTTCCCTGCTCAAATCCAACTTATATTTGTTTCCTCCAAGGGGAAAACGTGATGCATTATCATATCACTCTTTTAAAGGCTTCTGCAATTATTTATCCAGCCCTCCAATATTTAAAGGACCAAGCTCTCGGTTCCTTGTTATTCGATTGACAGTGTTAAGTGAGTATACACATTGCTGTTTGATTTCAGTTGTTTGCCATTCACTCCTCTGCGTTTTGCCTCTTGGATTTATCGAAGTTGAACGTCAGTGTTGATCAGCGGGTTAAGTAATGTAGTTCTGTCTGATATTGTAGCTTTAGTAGATTATCTAATTTCATGTCAAAATCACCCTGTTCTGTGCAGTACTTGGGATATTCAGTATTTAAGAGAGTATTCAATACTGTAGAGGATGTTCAGCACTGTGTGGGATAGCATGAGCACTTATGGGGGATACCATCAGCATATTGGAGGGGTTCAGTGCTTTGGAGGCATACCATCAGTACTGTGGGGAAGAAATAATCAGTTCTGTGAAGGGAATCCACAAATTGTTCAAAGATTCACACAAAATGTACTGATGATATCCCCCAAAAGTACTGAAGACCTTTTACAATACTGATGGTATCTCTCCATCGTTATGATGGTACCCTTTGCTGTACTGAAAAACTTCACAGTACTGGTGAGCACTCTCCATATTACTACACAGACAATCCCTAAGAGTGAGCATACAATATACAATTTTTAGTCGAAAAATTGTGTTTCATATTCAGCTGTATACTCAAAACTTGGAAAAAACGTATTTCAAACTTATTGAACTGAACTACATTCCTAAAGTTATAATATACACACAACTGATACTTTAAGCAAGTTATTAGTTTAGTATCGAATTATACCAAGTGCTCTCGTTTAACTAAATTCTGATATCATGCTAGCTACCCCTAGCTTCCTTCCCTCTCTAAGCTACCACCCTTCCCTCCAATAATTGAAGGCAGAGTTCACAACGAACAGTCTGACAAAATCGTTGAGCACAATATAAGGCTCAGGGGAGGGGGGTAGCTGCCGTATATACTGGTACAGGACATGCCATATTTGGGGTGCCTTTCTTGGAGGTAGAATTTAAATTAGGGTTATCATCTTTGGTGACTTTATACGTGTTCATAAACCTTTGGGATATAATGTACCATCACAATTACGCTACTCATTATGCCACAGTGCGGCAAGGCAAGGATTGCCGAGTGGTTAGACTCGACCCTTGATTAAAGGGTCCTGGGTTCAAACCCACCTTAAGACCTGTCATAAAGTGTGAGGCACGTCCCGTACCAGTATATATAGAAACTACTCCTCTCCCCTGAGCCTTTTATTTTTCTTTCCTACCATTAAAATAAATCGTATTAAATATCCCATCACTAGATATTCATTTCCATTATCAATCAAATTTCGGAGTGTACTTTTAATATTGGATAAAACTTTATGGGTATGGTTTTTGGGTAATTCCTGCATTTCAGGGTATGACATCCTTCACACATCAAAAAGGCCCACTACTGCCATTCACCTATTGAAATTACCCCTGCCCCTAATTTTAGTAAGAAGAACTGAGGTAAGAAGAATATAAGGCGTATTTCAATCATTAATTATCAATCCAATTGGTACTTTTCCGAAGTTTATAATATTTCTTAGAAGTTTACAATCAACATACTACTGCTTTAATCTTACTCAGATGAAATCTAGGGTAAAACGCTGTAAAAAATAAAAAAGTAAAATGCTGTAAAAATTAATACCAACGATTTTAAATCATAAAGTGAAAGAGATAGGAAAGTGCTTGGTATGCTTCTTCAACCAGTTTCCTTATGTCATTCGATATAATAGCTAAACTGGTATCGTCATTGTAGATAATCGCCCTGCAGCAATTCAAAAAACTTCTCAAGATCATTTACATCATGAAAAGAAAGGAGCCTAGAGTGGGATCCTTTAGGAATCGCAATGTTATTTTTCCGCTTTTGATAGCTGAACGTTTAGCAGGGAAAATAATTATCATATAATTATAATATCATTATCATCAAATTATTATATATTGCTCAAGTAGCTGAGACCTCCCCCAATTATAAACCTGGTTTCACAGGGGGAGGGGATACTTTTGTGCGTGAAAAGTCAATCAAGTGTTCCAACAATTTCGGCACACATTGTAGTACTGCAATCCAGGATTAATCAGGTAACCACAAACTTTCTCGCACTTTTATTCACTGATCTCAAAATAAAGACTCGATCAAGCACTATGTTGTTTCTGGACTCAAATGTTGAAGCCAATTGCTTTGGTTTGTGTTTGGCCTCCCATCCCAATATGGCTGCCACAGAAATTATATTGCCTGTATTCTTTGCTAACAATAGCTGCACGATTATTCCTTCTCTTGCCGATCATTCATAGCATTCAAACAATCATCAAAGAAAACGCAGCTCCTAGTTGAATCTCAATGTATTGAATTAAACCTACCAATGTGGCCGCCAATGACTTCATTTCAGAATGAGAGGTGCTCGATCCAGTCTTTATTTTGAGATCAGTGCTTTCATTTCATTGTCCAGCACTGGTTTGTCAGTTCTTTGCTTTTCTATTGTCCCAAATGCAATTAAAGACTCTCCAAAGTCTTACAAGAGTGCAAAAGCCAGGAATCGCAATCTTTGCATTCACTCTTCATCGATCAAAAAATTGCAAAACAATTCAAACAATTCTGCTAGGAACCACATTTGTTCAGTGTCATAAATGTTAATTTGATCAAATTATTGCTCAGGGTGCAAGGTACTACAATTAAGGTATTAAACAGCTAGCTAATTCTAAAGAGCTTGATTTATCGCCGTCAAGTATCTTTCATAGTAAAAGTATATGTTAAGAATAAAATCTCAAGTCCCCTCAATTCCAAAAAATGACAACGTTAGTATTTGATGCGTATAATGCTATGGGTGATAACTGTCACGGTGAATAATTTATAATACAATTCTATTGTTCATATCTGAACTGTGACAACTTTTATCGTTGAATAAATTGGTAAACGTCGAACAAATTAGAAAACATTTGGTGCAGTGTCGTTCATATCGTTCATATTCTCAGTGTTTAGTTGTCGTAAAGATTTTATGTTGGATTGAGTAAAACATGCAGCTCACGTTTTATTCGTCATGAGTTCTGTTCAGCTATTATTAACAGCATCAAAATATACACTGGCTGTCCTAATTGGTTACATCGTTTCACATTCCATGTGATTGGATACCGTCTCCTCTACTCATTGAAAAGGAGATGAATTTATGAACTTTCGTCCCTTCACTAGGCCTGTCCATGTCGGTAACTGCTTGAGACGGATGACGCCCGGGGGTTTCTTCGACGAGGCCTGGGCACAATAGAAGCTTAATCTTTTGTCCGAATAGGCCAATCAGATTCAAGGTGGCGATCAATATCGAAATGATGCACATTAGGTGCGTGCGAGTGAAGCTCTCTCGTTGGCTTGATATGAAGTAGGTAGGCAAGAACACGGCCCAGCATATGCACGTTATGTACATTGTTATGCCAATATACTTTGACTCATTATAGTTCTTCGGGAAGTTGCGCGTTTTAAACGCGTACCACGTGCAGCAAATCATAAACACAACGCTCAGCAATAGATTCAGTAGCAGTGGGGCCATGCCATCATCACAATACCAAACAATGAAGTCACGTGACGCTGGTATGAACGTCTTCGTGATGTTGTTGCTGCTGCTCAGGCTCCATGCTGCACCGAGTAATATTTGGACGCATATAATACCGGACAGAATGATCAGCTGTGACTGTGGGCTGATTAATGGTGGCTGGGTAATGGACGTCTGAGCGTTCCGGAAGATACGGTATATTCTGTTGGTCTTCAAAAACAGTGGTGAGTAGCACATACAAAATGCCATTCCGGGTAATACACTTCTGATTGCACAGACATATGTGCTGGGCTCAGCATAATATGTGAACGGTACTACAAAGGCCAGGGCGATTCCAGCTAATATGAAATAGCATAAATCACGACCTGATGCCCGGACGATGCGTTTGTTGTTGTTCTTGATGAACACTGCTGTTACAAATATCGTTGCTATGATACCAAATGCAGAAATAGTGATGTAAACCCGCACTGCTATATTTGAAGTGCGGTGTGATTTGAACTGCCGTCGTGGTATTGTGACACATGTTTTGCGATCTCGATCTGGTTTGCTTTCTCCGTTGCAAGTTTTACAAATGTTGTCATCAGTGATTTGGTTATCTTGACAAGGTGTACACTTCCAGCAGCATTTTTGTTGGACACTGACTATACTGCTTGAAGTTTGGCCCTTAGGGCATGGTAAGCGGCAAGAAGATACGGCATTTTGTTTACCCCCCTTCCATGTCACTGCAGAAGCATTGAAGAAGAATGTTCCTGTCTCGTTGCTCGAGAGATAATCTGCACCACTTTTACCATCCTCACTCCTTCTCAAAGACCATTTGCCAATCTTTCGATTCTTGAACCCAGAACTTGATTTAACGTAATTCAGAACTTCGTATTCAACGAGATAAGGATCCTTCTGCGTTATTGGATTCGTGAAATTTAATGTGTAGTCGATAAACTTGTTCGAGCGCAAAAAATTCGCTAATTGTGTTATGTAATAGTGACTTTGCTTCGGTTTCCAATCGCAGAAACCATATTTAGAACATTTTCTCTCTATAACATGCTTATTTGCAAGGGCTAGCGCGTAAATCGAGTCAATTACGGATTTGATGGGAGTATTAGGGTAGTACCCTTTACCAGGTGCGAGCTTTTCTGATTCCGTGCAATTCGGCCTTTTGTCCTGTTTGGAGCCAGAAGATTTTATTTTACAGCCAAAAGTTTGTTCCCAAAACAGCTTAAACTCGTCTCCTTTTCGAGAAGTTGGATTCAATTTGAGAAAGTGATCTCTGAATTTTGGCATTTCTGTTGTGGCGTATTCCAGACTGACAGAGCCCTCGAGAATAGCCTCATTCCCATTCGTTACTTCAACATAGTTGGTCACACCGGTTGCTGATACAATATAAAACCGGTTTGTCAGGTTTAACTCTCTTATCTCGGTCAATAGCCCAATTGAGTCTTTCAAGGTGGTGAAGAGAACCAGACCTTTTGCGCGAGGGTCCGCTGCGGCGATTAGTATCGCTTGACGGTATTCAGATTGCTCTGCGCGGTTTGGCAATGATGTGTGAGTTGAATGGCAAATCTCAAATTTGGAGATCTCCCTGCTGAAATCCCTCGCCATATTATCTCCATTTTGGGCGTGTGAACTTATGATAGAGACAAAGTTCCAACCTAACTCTTTCATTAGTTCTACTGCAGCGATAACGCGGAATGAATCCGTTGGTACCGTGCGGAAGAAATGGGAACCTTGAGCCTCGTCGACTTCATCTAACGATGCCGCATAGCTAACGAGCGGGTACTTGATACCGCTTGTGACGATTGATAATTTAGCTGCGGTAGAAGACTCGTAAGGCCCAACGGCTGTTGGTGCTTCACCGAGAACAAAATAACTCTTAAACAAATCGTTTATCAATTTACCCCAGCGCTCTGTTGTTAAATAGTTCTCCTTCAACTTAAAGCCGTAAAGAATGGATTTGTTTTTGTTGATTTCGTCCAAGGTGAAGCGGTAGGCTTCTAGAAAATGGATGCCAATTTGCGGGTTGACTTTGTCTCGTTTCGTCGAGGTGAAAATGTCGAACAGCCCACCAATTGCAAAGGTTTTGTTACCTGCAAAATTAGAATACCATAAGCCTTAAATCTCAATCAAATCTACATGGTTTTTCAAGTAAATTGGTAATACACAACATATGATTTTGTATCTTTACCCTAATTTCTCTATGAGAAACTAGGCTGAGAATTGATACAAGAGTCTATTTGCTTTCAACCCAAAAATGGTACAAAAAGTTTATCTGTAAGTTCGTTAACACCAAGATATTTTTTATAGTGGTCTCGTATTTATATTGAAAACATTTAAGATCTTTTTTCAACCGCAAACCTCACATTTTGGGTATTACTCTAAAAGAATACCGAGACGAGATGAGAGACATAAAAAATCTGTGTCAATTTAGTACTTCGAGGCATTGATTCGTGTTCCGGATTAAATTCTACTTTAGAGCTATGTTAATATAACTTAAATAATGCCTCACTGTGGATAAGCCTGGAGTTGTGAACAACTCAAGGTTACTGTGCTAACTTCATGTCCTGGTTTAGGACAGTGGTTACGGTGCTCGCCTACGGCCGCAATTACCTGGGTTTGAGACCCGTTGGTGGCATATGTCAATCGGAGCAGTCATCTCTGGTATAATTCGATTACCCAAGTTATCAAAAGTATTCTATCGAGGGAAATTGAAGAAGAAATAGAGACAAATTTTATAACAGAACTCAAATTCATTACATGATGACAGCAACCATACAAGAAGAAATCTTAAATAAAACAAAAAAAGTATAACGCAAATATGACATGAGTCATTAGTGTCCAGTCTTTTTTCAACACAAGTTAGACCATACCTTATGAATTAATGTCTCTAACTGAGATATACGTTATCAAGATATTGAATCAATAAAGTGCATAATTGATTTGTTTTAGAAATTTGCTGCATTGAGCTTTTCGATTGTTTGGAACGTCTATTCATATTCAGGGATACCCTTTGTTTTTGTGCATTTCTGTTCTGCTGCTTTAGCAAATCAATCTAATTACATATTAGAGACTTTTGGCAACTAGGACGACAAAACCAGACAGAACTGTCCTGAAGAGTCCTGAAGAAGCCCCGTATGCCAGGGCGAGATATCGACAACATTTGTTATATATAACATTTAATCCACCAACTGTTTTCTGTTTGTGTCGTCTTGCGCTGTTCCTATCTCGCTACATTTTACTTACTTCGCCGCAAACATCGAAAAGGATCCGGCACAAAGCCTTGTATTGTGGACTTTCTTTGTTTGCATTTCAAAACAGATAAAACGTCATGTTTCCTTTGTTTCCAAGTTCTAGCATCAGAAGAATGCTTGCTTCTCTTGCAAATTTGGTTCCAATGTGAGATATTGGCGTACTTTTTCCCAATTGAACAACTCGAAATCTGATTTCTTACGGGATTCTCTTTAAATCAGGTTGGTGAAAGTGAAACTCAATTATGCTGTTGGTTAATTTAGATAAGATCTTCATTTTGGTTGTATTCTTGTAACCGAAGAAGAAAATTTGTGTTACGATTTCTAAGAATATGGAGAGCAAAAGTAAAGGAAATCATTTAAGGTGTGATAATGAAAAATGAAATTCGTGCTGGCGTTGCCATCCTGATTGCAAAAACTGCCTATTATTTTGGTCAAGATAATACTTGAGCCAAATCTCCTTAGTTTATAAAGAATATCAAGATAATGATTCAGAAATAAACCATGCTTTAAACGTTTAGAGTAATCCGTCTTCGGTAAACTTTTCCAACAATGCAGTAAGATTTTCTAACAATTTAGTCTGGTCATCATATAGAATACAAAGCCATTGCTATAGTAGAAGTATTAAGGATAGCTATTGGCATTGGTAATGGCAGTTTTTAGATTGTGTCACTAAAATGGTTATGGTGGTAAACTTTAGAAAAAGCTGGATTTAGAAAATCAATCAAGATGATTTGTGAGAATGGAAACGACCCAAGTAGGACTCGAACCCACGACCTATTGATTAGTGCTCTAGTGCACTAACCGCTGATGCACGGTTCTGGTCATGTCTGTTTTACAAGTGATGCCATATTTGATCACTGTTAGCGTGATTATACTCAAGTTAATCATGTTTATCATGTTAACTCAGGCTGGGCGGAAGCTGTCCAAAGTTGGTCCGGTTCAAGCTAAATTTGCGGTGCCTAGGGGCATTACCCCTTGAAAATTTTGAATTAAAAGCTCTCAGAGATGCAAATTTCATGCATTTTTAAGAAAGTAATTTACGTAAAGATGAACCGTAAGTAACTGTAAATATCTGATCTTATTTCTAAAACCAATATTATTTTTGACAATTGGGTGTTTTGGCCCAAAAGTTTGTCCGGCCAACGCCGCACCAACCGGACCGGTTTCGTCGGGCCTGTAACTTATGTGAAGACATGATACAGTGCTGCAAGTAATAGCATATAGATAGAGAACATACCGTATATTTCTGCAGTATTGTATGGGCAAATTATCACAAAAATAAACAACGAGGCAGCGACTGGTACCATTAACTTCAGAAGTGACATCTTTGATTCCTGAATGAAAGAAATTTATACTTTTATTATTTTTGCCTTTTGGCTATATACATAAGCACTAAATTACAATATGATTATATGAGATACAGTCTTGTATATAACAATATGAATTCATTTCATCTTTTGGTGCTGAAATGATATCGATCGTGCCATCTTGTTGTTACCAAACTCTCTCAAATCTCAGTGCTAAGAAGCTACTCGAAAGTTGTAGAGACATTGAAAAATGAAGTTTTTGGAGACATTTTCTGTACTTGTTGATTTAGGCCTTTTTTACGAACAACACTTGATTACCTTCCTTACCTCGTTGCTTACTCTTAAGATAGACCTAGAGATTGTGTCATTAAGCATCTTCTCACCAAGAATAAGATGTTGCACATAGAGTAACAACTTGTCTACGTTATAGTCTACATGCAACTTGTCTATATTGATGTCAAATCTTGAAGCGAAGACAAATTGATCAAATATTCATAAGTTTCAGATAATTTTAGAGTTCACTTTAGAGGTAGTCTCGCCACTTAATGGAGCCCATCATCAAAGTATTTTGCTTCACAGTTGTCTTATCATAGTGTGTTCTTACTATCTATGATTCTGGAATTAGGTGAGGATGGACTTCAAACTCGATTTTCAATCTGCAGTGTTTTATCTTCCTTTCATTTATCAACTCTTTTTGGCTCCCTATCATTTATAATTCATATTGTGTGCGCCAAAAATGCACAATCTGCGAGGGGCTTTCTAAAATTCTACGTTTGGTTAATTGTAAAGATTAAAGTTGATACTTGCTCCAGAGCAACTAATAATTGGAACTGTATACAACATATGATTGAAAACGCATTTTTAGATCTTTTGCAAGGCATTTTTAGATCTTTTGAGATTATTTGCAGACCAAGAGGATTTCTAAGCCATGCAAACCATCGTAAACCTTAGATTAGAGAAAATAAAGCTGAAAAAAGGCATTATAGGTGCGATCGGCGATAACAGTGGTGAGGGCCTCAAATTCAACCCATACTCGTAGCAGAGTTTAACGATAATGGTTAAATGCGCATTACCTTCAGATCTTAATTATATGAGTTGAAGTGGCTGTCAATGTTCAATCAAACCCAACCTAATAGACACAATGTATCATCACTACGCACGTGTTAGGTAGGCCTACATAGTTAGAAATACTGTTTGAAGCCTATCCTATCACGTCTCTAGTGAGTGGATCTGTGATCTCTTTATACAGTTTTTATCTCTATAGCGATTGCATCGTCAACACCGCATCACAGTGCTCGATGTACGAACGTACAGAGCGATATAGAAGAGAAACAAGAAAGTCTCCTTTCTTGTTTCTCTTCCAAACAGTTGTTACAGTATTCAACATACATTAGGAAGAAAGAGACTCAAAAGATAAAGCTTTCCATCTCGACAGGCCTGTTTCGTGGCTCTACTCTGTGTATTGAGCACTCTAACGGGAAAACTATGCACAGATCATGGCATTGTAAAATGATTTTAAACACTAAGTTTTCAAATCAGGCAAAATATAAGCCCAGGATAAACAACGCATGCGTAGAAGCGTGAATGTTACTAAAATTTAGCAACGTCTTTCGGATGTCATCGACGCCATTTTATTTCTTCTGTTCTTTCAGGTATCCAGATCAAATCACTCACGCACCGTCCCACACTCCGAATAGCCAAGTTGTAGCTGGTCAATAATTTTGCGAATCGTGGAAAACGACATCGTGTATATGCTGTCAAGTTAAGGGTAGGAAACCATTTTTGTTCTCTTGTCTTTCCAAGTCCGACCAGTGATGTGTTCATCATAAACTATACTTTTTGCTTCATGCTGGTTAGTTCATGTTGTTGGAGAGCCATCTCAAAATGAGAAGAATCTTTTATCGTGGTTTTAAGGCGGTTCTTCCAGTCCTTGATGAGGTTATTCTTTAAGGCGTTAATTGAGGATTTTTTTCTTATTTTATTTTTCTATATCAAAGTTAAAAGATTATAGAATTACAATACAACATTCTATACACCCCACAGCAGAAATAGAAATATTACATCTAGTTCTGGCTGTGCACAGCACTAAAAATAATCTCTCTAAATAAAATTTACCAAAAATCTGAATTAAAAGTGGGAGGTCGATGATTGTCTAGTTAAACCTTTTTGCAGCATCAATATATGTGATCGATGCCTCTAATATCATTCGATCTTCCATTTCATTAAAATTTGAGTTACCATCAAAAAGCACCTCAAGCAGATCATTCTAATCAATGTTGTTTAATGAGGAGGATATTTTGGTGATTTTCATTTCAAATGTGTTTTGATTTCTAAGTCAGCCATTTGAAATTATACTGATGAGACTTTTTCTGATATGTCCTTAAATATGCAAAACGTGAGGAGTTCCTGCTTTTGGCATCAAAAAGACATTAGGACAATTTCCTCTAGTTTCGTACAAGTTATGCTTTCTACATATGCAAAAGAAATAAGCCAAACAACAAATGTTCGTGGATGAATAATGAAAATGATGAAGATGATAGGAACATTAGGAAAAAGATACCAACAATAACATTTCAAATTTGTAATTTGATGAAAAAAATGGAATATACTCCAACAGCCACTCTTCTAAAATTGACTATTTCAAGGATTGTTATATGCTAGATTTGCTGGTGTTTCCAGCAGTTGGAAGGATTGTCAAGGAGTTGGAATTACAAATCCATTGATTGAGGAATATTCAGTTGTCCCATATTTGAAATAGTTATAAACACAGCACTAATATCGAAACAGTGATGCCAGAGCTAGTACAGCGAGTTCCATGACAGCATGCAACACAAAAACAAAACTCTAATCTTAATGATTTTATTTGTACTTGGTTAAGCATAATTAACAGATACAGAAGTAGATATAACTGTTTTTGTCTCACCTATCTTTCCACCTCAACTTTACAGAGAAATCTCCAGGAAAAGTTAAATTCCAATAAAACCTCTTTGAAAAACTCTTTTTTCAACTTGAGTGGGAGGTTTTTCATTGAATAACTCCTGGCCTGTTTTCTATAAAAGTTCTCAATGTAATCACTTTTACTCCTAATAGGCTCTTCCTCTTATTGTGCACCACTCTTTTAGATGACAAGCGATTCTAAACATCGACAGACTTACAAGTTATAGACTAGCACTTTTACTAATTAAAAGAATGAGACAATGAAGCGCTACCATCCATAGGATTGAACCTGATTTGCTTAAACGATGTGTTAGGTAATAAACAGGTTAGGAAATCTTAAACCGGGTTAAGCACTCTGAAAACGGGTTAAACGCTGTAACCCAGGTTAAGCCAAGAGACTTAATGTAATTAGATATAATTGATTTTTTAATTGTTACTTGATATCATATAAGATTATTAAATTCATTGAAGCTTATGACATTATTATAACTTCTCACACTTGTGACGCACTGCCAAATAACGATTTCCTCTGAAATTAATTCCGAATTAAGAAGAAGCTACTAAATGTTTCCTACTCGTTTCTTACCATGTTCTACTCATTTTTATCTGTATCTATTTTCACTCTCTTTCTGTTGTCTTTACAAAAAAGACGTTGAGAAACTCTCAACGCCCTTCATTGGCACAGGACCGTAACGTATCTCATCTAGTACTTTTCCTTGAATAATTAATAGATTAATAGGGGTGAGATTAATAAGGTTGAACTTCAAATTCTCCGTATCAACACGAAGTCAAAGAGAAATAGGTTTAGAGGTTTAGAAACTTCTCAAGAAACCTTTCGCACCATAACTGGAGTGAAAGCTAAGAATCACTGATACCTAGATTAAACATGGTTTCTTATTATGATGAATCCCTACCCTAGCAGGAAGTTGGACATTAGTGCAAAACTTTCAACTAGTGCATAACCTCCAACTGCCTGCAGAATGAGACTCTTTACGGTTGGTAATTGGGCCTTGGAATAAATCTCCGCCCATGGAACCAATGCACCTGTCAACTTCCAGCTAAAAACTGGAAGGAGGAAATAAAAGGTAGAAACAAATTGAATAACAAGTGAAATGGAAGGGAGTTGGGAGGAATTGGAACATGTGGGCGGCAACGTTATCTAAAGAACTTGCAAAGTTGGATATGCAATAACTAAACCGAGGTAAAATAACATATGTGATAACAGAAGAAGCCAAATTTATTCCTGTACCCCCTGCTGTGACACTGACAATCTGACGGAAACAGCGTCCCCTGGATATGTAATAACCCCAGTTGAAATTCTTCTAACTGTGTATAAAAAGAGTGTAGTATACATAAGCGCATACTCACAAACTTTTCGCCTCTCGAAGTCTCAAACCTTCATTCGCTCAAATCTTTCACCGTCACACAATATTGAGAATCACCAAGACGAATGAGCTGACCTCAAATGTTATTTTACTTTATCATAAAGAATATATATCAGACATCGTTGCAGCTGCTACCAGATTAGGACGCACACTGTAGCACTTGCAGTGGGTTTTGAACGTGGAGAAAGCTTAAGCTCCTGTTTGTGAAGGATTGCAAATTTCATGAATTGAAGTTCGATTTTTGAAAACTAAAAATCCTCACAGATTTACGCAATGAATCAGTCGGCAACTGAGATTTTCGTTTTCAGTAAAGAAAACTGTAAGTTCCAGTATATTTGCAGATTAGCACCAGGCATGGCGAAAATCAGCATAACATTGAATAAACCATCTACTCTACCGTTGACCCCCTTATCAATCTTAGTATCATCTCTATAAGTTATCAAGACTAATTTGCACTGGTTATGGTTTCTTATCGTAAAGAATAAAGAAACCAATGGATCACTTATGAGGAAGCGTTTCCTAATGGATCTCTGTGGGCACCCATTGTAACGAAACTCTTGAAAACTCAAGCTGAAGTTACGCTATACCAAATTGCTATCGGAGCGGTGTGATAGCGGAGTGCTTCTTGCTCCGGAGTAGAACCCGAGGGTGCAGTTACATTAAGACGCTCCGCTTGATACTGCGCAATATTCCTCCGCATTTCAGACGAGGTTTTAGATCAAAGTGTATGCACGACACTGGATTGACTCCGAAGCGAGTTAAGTATCAGATTCATTTGATTACAAGACAAGACTGCGCCTTGGAGTGATTTCAGAGTGATTTTCTTACCGTTTCCAGAGCGGAGTGATTTTAACTCCGCAAATCGTAGCGTTATGTATTGGACTGATGCAGAGTAGTGTAACTGCAAACCCTATCCGATACGGAAGTCACTTTGCTCCAAAAACAATCCGGTATATTGCAACTCTAGCCTTAGTAAAGGCCTATAGATACCAAAAGTGGCTGGACAAATCCCAAAGCTTAGTGGCATGTTCTAAATAATAGCATTCAATATTCGTTGCAAAGAAATGATTTTTAGGCCAACCCTTCGCCAAGAGTTCAGTGTGACGTAACTGTACTATACTAGTACTCAGACTCTTAATCTCTCCTTTAGTTACCAGACTTCTTAAGTAATTAATCTCATTTCCTTTATGTTACTCATTCGTTAGATTCACTCGTTCGGTACGCTGATACTCCGCTGATACTCCATTAGACTACGTAAACAACGCAATGTATATAGGTTTATGGTGGGCAGGTCCATAGTAAATAAAAGGATATGTCTGTTTATAAATGTGTTAATTCTATTATATAGTTTTCGGTTAGAAACAAGAAAGAATAATTGCTTTCTGTCAGATAGCTAGTCTCCATTCCTGTTTCTTATATAGCTACATCGCTCTGTACTTCCGTTCATCGAGCACTATGATGCAGTTATAGGCTAAGAATGATATAGAGATACTATATAGGTTTATGGTTACATTTAACTCGAGTAGACTATAGTGCTAGATTTGCGCTAGGCAAAGATCGATTGCAAAGAAGAAGTACAGCTCAAAAAACAGACATGTTCTACTTTAACTCCGAGTTTTGTGCCTCTGTACTTACCAGACTGACTTTGCCAACCAACCTTGGTATAGTCTGTCTAGAATCCTTTTCCAGCAGATACGTTTAGAATATAGAGAATAAATGCTATTCCGAATAGGTGCATTTTATTGAACTTAAAACTTAAGTTAAAAAGAAAAACACGCTGATCTTTAGTAGATATTTCGATTTATTCACAAAATCATTTTCAAGACAATATTCATTGATAAAAATTACGATATGCAAAAGCTTTTCGGAGTATGTCCATCTTCAGTTGAAAAAAATTTTGTAAATAAATCGAAATATCGACTGAAGATCACCGTGTTTTTCTTACTTTAACTTAAGTTTAAAGTTCAATAAGATGCACCTATTCGGAATAGCTTTTATTCTCTGTATAGTCTGTCTAATGAGTGCAGAAGCAAGAAACTTGGAGTTACAGAAAAGCATGTCTGTCTTTTGAGTGTTACTTTTTCTGGATTTATAGCTATTCATATGTTATTGCAGCATATCTTTCGTATCTCTCTTACTTGTAATCAAAATTTTATTCAGTTGCTTTGAAGAGATATGGGCTAGCTAGCATGACGCGTAGCTGTATTAGTTAAAATCACCAGGAATCAATTGCTGTAAGCCATGTTTTGTTTTTATATGAAAGATTTCTTATCAAAGATTTCAGGAAAGTCCATTAAAATCATTACTTATCTATTTCTCTTTTCAATTATGAATACAGCGAATGCAGATTTATCTCTCTGTCTGCCTTTTCAGGAAAAACAATTACTACTATAAGAGTCCTTTACCAGCTGATAGATTAAGAATACAAAGAATGGATGGTATTCTAAAGAAGAGTTCGAATCTAACTTGAAATTAAGTTGACATAACAAAAAATATCGAAAAGAAGTTCAACTCAAAGTTCTAATAAGTCCAGATCTTTTAGCTTTTCAATATTTCCCTTTGTTAGCTGCTTTGACAGGGGGTCGTATTGTAAAGAATTTTTCCTGTAGTCGATAGCTTGTCGTTGGCTATCCACTTCAAATATATAAAATTGCAAGGTTTTTCGTTATAAGTGGTAACTATCATACCTAAAACAGTGTCACACAAGCATTTATAAGTCTAAATGTATTTGTGCTATCAGCTGATTTCTAAGGTTTGTCTCTATCATACCTAGACCAGTGTCAAAAATAGACTAAATAAGTCCAAATGTATTCATATTGCCAGCTGATCTCTAAAGATTGTCACGATAAGCGGTAACTATGATACCTAGACCAGTGTCAAAAATAGTCTTTATAAGTCCAAATGTATTTGTATTATCAGCTAATTTCTAAGGTTTGTCATGATAAGTGGTTACTATCAAAACTAAAACAGTGCCATAAATAGTCTTTATATAGTCCATGTGTATTTAAATCATCAGCTAATTTCTAAAGATTGTCACGATAAGCGGAACCCATCATACCTAAAACAGTGTCAAAAATAGATTTGTATCATCAGCTGATTGTCATGATAAGTGCAGACTATCATACCTGAAACAGTGCCAGATTTAGTCTTTATGAATTCAAATATATTTACTGTATCGCAGCGATTCATCAATTACCTTGTTTGTTTCTTTACTCCTTTCAGTTCATTTCTTCTGCTTGTTTCAAGACTTTCACAGCGTAGTTTACATCCTTGCCTCTACGAAATAGACATAACTCTTAAATCAACACTTCAAAGAAATTCTTTCATACTTAGAGATACTATTTCAGTATTGTTAAACTATTTGCACTTGTAGAGCTGAAGTTACGTTAACTTAAACCGGTTTTTGCTTGAAGAAAATTAACTTATCACCGGTTTTTGCTTTCCTCGTGTGAGTCTAAATATTGTGCTTCAAGTTATACCTTGCCTTCCTATTTTCATATCATAGCCAAAAGACGTCGATGTGGCGTATCCTTGCACGTACAATGTAGTAATACATTCACATATTCTTGTTTGTTTCTCTAAAATCACTGTGATTATGTTTTGAATGTGTTTTGTACTTTATTGACGCAAAATCTGAAGTCCCACCAGTTATGGTCAAGCCGTTGCCTCTTTGTAATTTATTACTTGCATTATTAATGCTGTTTCAACAAATATCTGATTTTCACCATGCTCAGCGCATTATGAGAGGCAAAAATGCCTTGAATGCGCCGGTGTATTTGCGGGACATTTCACTGATTACAATTGGTTAATCTTGATTGGAGCGGCTTTCCAATCATGCATCTTGAATCATCAGATTGATCGCGGCCTTTTCCTGTTAAGTTATTAATTATTCGATACGTTTTGTTTTGCATGAGTTACTGTTGAGATCAGCACCGTAGCTTCGGAAAAATGATTGGTTGGAGGAAAGCAACCATTTTTCAAGAGCAATAGATGCACTAGGCACTTTGCTAAAAATAATAGATTTCGGGACTGGTTAATGTTTGAGAATCAATGTCATATGATTATTTGGACTAGCAAATGCCGTCTCGCCCTTCCTCCGGGTTGATTGGGGTATAGTGTTATCTTAAATCACAGAGATTCAAAGCTGAATTATGCCATATGTATATAGACCCCTTAGCAGCAGTCTTTTCATATAGCTAGTTTGATGACGTGTAAGGATGTATATTTGACTTGACTCGAAATAAGCGATGTTGTATTTTTCTGCATTTTGCTGCGTGGAAAAAATAGGAAAGGGACATGAATTTAGTTTAAGTCACGTAGTGTTAACTAACTGAATAAGCAATAACTAGTAGATCAAACGAATCAACTAACTACTACAGTGACTACGAAATAAGCTGGATATCCAAGCAGTGGTCTAGTGGTACTAACTCGCCATTTCTAAGATCTTGAGTTCAAACCCAGGCCGATTCATGCCAAAGACTTCGATACTAATTGCCTCTCTGCATAGCACTCTGCATAAAGAGATGGATAGAGGTTATAAGCTTAGCTGGTCCGCACGTTTTTGATAGATATACACATCCATCCTAAACTTTAGATTCAAGTTTACGTCATTGCCAGTTAGTAGAATTTACCATCTGTTGCTTTCGAATATTCTAAATAACTTCTTTATTGTGTTCTCTCTGAAAAAACGATTGAACGAGTGCAGCAATGCTTCAAGTGAGCCTACTCCATCCCACCCCTTACCTCACGAGCAGATCTTTAGTTGTACTTCTAGGAGTAATTTAGATTATTTCAAATGGACAGATGCCATGCCCATCTATCTAATTAACAGGGCCGGATCCAAGAGGGGGGTGTAAGGGGCGTACAGCCCCCTGTTTTGGTAGAAAAACAATGCAATTAGCTTGATGATACCCTATTTCCCTTACATTATCCTTTGATATGTGTGTTACACCCCCCTTTCTATGGGTGCTGGATCCGGCCCTGATTTAGATACTAAAAGTGTTCTAAAATTTAGAATGGATGTGTGAATGTGCAGAGCCGGTAATAAGTAGTTCTTAAGCCAAGGGTTAGCAGTCTCGCCCGCCCATTTTTGAGGAGAAAGAAGCAGGAGACTCCGGGTCTCCTTCAGCTGCCAACACTGCAGTCCACCAACTTACTTATTTTCATATTTATTATTTACACTCTTTTTTTTTATAAGAACCAGTAAAATTGATTCGAAGCTAGCTGTTCTTAAGTATTCCTCTATTTTCAGCCTGAAATGTTCTTAAATTGTTCTTACTTTTACAATTGTTGGGAGGCTTTTTTTGCTATCAGTAGTGTTAATTGTTGCAAAGTTTGACTCTCTTCACCATCTGACATTATCTATGTGCTGCCAATCTACTTGTTTTGTAATCATTTCTCAGTCTTGTGGTTTTTTCATAAAATTTTCATATTGAGCCAAAAATGATCAGCCTCCGTTTGTTCTTAGCTTGTTCTTAAGTTTTGGCCAAATTTAAGGCTGGTGTTCTTATAAAGTTGTTCTTATAAAAAAAGACTGTACTAGATAAAGCTACAGCATTAGATATTACCTCTCCTCTTGTTTTATCTTGCTGTACGAGCGTAATGCAATCAGAAATAAAGTGAATTGTTTGTTCGAGTTGAGTGGATGCTGACTGACTTTAGAATTGTCGTAGAAACGATAAAGAGCTGGTTGGAAATGTAAAGGCAGGAGATTTGTGTTTTCAATATTGAACTTCAGTTACACGAGGGCAAATGTCATTTCTTGGTTCATCTATTTGCCGGACTGTGGAACGGTGGAGTGAAGACCAGTGGAACCCTAGAGAGCCCTTGAAACCCTTGGGATTTGCAAGATATTGAGGTATTGCACAACGATATGATAGATAATGAGCTCTAGAAATTGAAGATCGAAATAATGTTATTATACCAAGATAGAGCTTCTAGTTATTCATGATATTTCGAATTTGTTATTAGGAGCATTTAGTAACGTTTTTTGTAAATTCAGGTTTTACTCAATTTTTACCCAGTTTGGCCAAAGTCATGAATGGGTCACAAGTTTGTTGTCTAGTAAATACACCATTGTCTGGTAGATCCAAAATAAACTGATTTTTCTCGCTTGATATTTGTAAACTCGTTTTCGGAAATATTTTTTAGTTTTGCTTGTAAATCAATTTTTGACGCAATTGTTGCCCAATGTGACTAGAAAAGGGTCCACGAATCTGTAGTCCGGCAAATACACCGTTGCACGACTTTTCATCTGCCAGATCCAAGATAAAATTCATTTGTTTTGCTTCTTGAAATTCTGCAAATATCGATTGGTTTGAGCTCGTTCTGCTAAATAAATCATGATCTATTAATACTTTCTTTGCCTTCATTGTTAGGAACCAATTTCATTTCACGCACCTTTAAAAAGCAACAAGCCGTTAAGTTACAGGATCAGTAATGTTGCTAGGAAGGCTTTCCTCTAGGGAGGAGCTCGATGGTTTTTGTTAACGTATTGATAGTGATTGATAGTATAGTAAAAACCACTATCGGAATAGATTTTGGAGGCTACCTTGAGAGGGGGCAATCGTTTGGAAATTCTAACTTCTGTTGAAGAGGGGATGGGTGGTTTTAAACATTAACACCTTATTTACTATTTTATGTAGTAATGTAGTAATATAGCCAAAATTCACTTCTTTCCTGATTGGCCTATTGCGATCCACATCTGAGTATAATGATTCGATAGGTTTTTGTTTCCTTTACCTTCTGACGTATTACTCTGTTGAATTTCAGACGAAAAGCTTAAGTAGCGATCCAGGTTTTCACTTTACTATGCTTCCGATTTTTTAGGCTATATTGAAGTTTTGTATGTAGTAATGTATATAATGTAGTACTAGTCTGTGGGTATGGGTAGCATCAATGGGTTCTAAAGTAGGTGGAAACATATAAGTTGTGCAGATGTTAGTGGCGTAACGAAGGCAGTTGTCGTAACTCCCACGCGCATCATTTGTAGTAAAGTTGGGTATTACGTATTAAACTCGTGTTGAAGTAGAGAGGTAGAATCTTATGCATTTTTTCAGAATTTCATTAGCGTCATTTGTATTTACATAGATTGTCCACTCCCGTTTGTTAAGACCTGATTGGTCGAAGTTGTTACATTTGTTAGATTGTGATTGGTTATTGTTAATACCTATTTCCTAAGTGATTCACTTGTATCATGTGTTTGTTAGAAGTATTTAGAGTTTCAAGTTTTGACGATGAAAAAGGACGAAAATAATTGGATGTCTTTTTCTCAAAGAAACTCTTTCAATTGCGATCAGGAACTAGTGAAAGAAAGGTTTATCGTTACAGCAGCGGGAGCCCTTAGCAATTAGATAAGATGGGGATCTCTGGGGTAGCGACCACGAAGCTAAGTGAGTTGACTACAGGGTAATTGGGGTTCGGGTAGTAAGAAAATTTTTGAGGCATGCCCATTGCCACGCCCGAAAATAAACATTAAAGAGGATCCGAAAATACTTCGTTTCAGTGATTAACTGACTATTATGATCAAGAAATATAACTTGCGAAGCGAATGAACAAAAACAGATGAATGGAAACTAGTTTTGTGGTAGCGAAAATGGTTAGTGAGGGGTGTAGTGTAGGTTAGCTTTTTAGCACACTATAGTCAAAAACCCAAAACGAAAAGATGTTGGGGGCCCCTTTTGATCGAGGGTCCTTAGTTTTCGGACTAAGGAGCTCTCAACTGCGTTAAGCCACTGGTCATGGTAGCCTACTGGTGTTAAACCATCTCTTACTTATGTATTCATCTATGTATTGCATGTGTTTTTGTGCATGCTGTGCATATTACTGTGTCCCTTTTGCAAAACATAGTAAGGCCTTGTGCGGCCCTTTCATAGGCTAGCAAGTTAAACATAAACTCACCAACTCAATATGTTTCAATGTGTATTCAATCTTTCGCGGTGTGCCTCAAATAACACTGCATGTAAACTTTATCGGACAGCTTTATGAAAAAAGGATCATTTGATATGTTTTCAATTGGAAATTATTCAGTAAATATTTTCCAAGCCCTTGGATATTCAAAAGACGTAGTTTGTAGATCCTCGTAGTAAATCGTCTCATTAAGTTAACATTAAGTTAATTCTTGTCAATTATTTGTCCTTCATTTTATGACCTTTGCGTTGAGCATTTGAGTTTTATTCAAAGGGCGTTATTGGTGTTTGTGCACGTGTTATTCGATTTTCATGAGATTCTTCTGAGTTTACGCCAGCTTTGCGTCTTCCTGCGCGTGCTATGAACAGTATTTGGATGGAACAGAACTCCAGTATAGCCAGAAATATCGGAAACATAGTGAAACGGACACAAAGATTACTTAAGCTTTTCGTCTGACTCTGACACTCAACAGTACGCCAGAAAGAGAACGAAATAGAAACCTAACTGATTTATATACCTTGATGTAGATCGAAATATACCAATCATTCACCTCTTTTCTGATTGGCCTATTTCGATCCACATCTGGGTATATAATCAGTTAGGTTTCTGTTTCGTTCTCTTTCTGACGTATTACTCTGTTGAGTGTCAGACGAAAAGCTTAAGTAATCTATGTGTTCGTTTCGCTATATTTCTCGCCAGTCTGCTATGAATATTACTCTACTCTGCCACGAGCCAAGCCAAAAGGAAGGGATCTCAAATTAGTGTCACCCACAATCACGCTTTTCTTGCGTCGTACAGTGATAATATATGCAACCTGCAACCGGCACTGTTCTAGTAAGTCTGAAAACGTGTATACCCTTTTAATCATTGTGGTGACATTTCTGTCAAAAGGAAATTCATATTCCAGTCGGACAGCTCTAACTTTAGCCGATTTCCTTACGCAGACCTTATCCGTAAAAGGTTTTGTTATCCCTGTTTCAATGCCAAATCTTTCCTTTTTATCCGTCACAGTGGCAGGGATGGCCGAGTGGTTAGATCACTTGACCCTTGTTCGAAGGGTCCCGGGTGCAAAACCACCTTCAAACCTGTCATAAAGAGTGAGGGGAGAATTTGCCAGCTCTCTGTAATTCCAGGCAATAAGGTATTCATCTGACTTCCTTTCCTGCGAACTCAACCTGTGCTATTTCACTTGTTTATGCTAAATTACAACCAACCCTTTATGAGGCTAGAATGCGGATAACCTAACCAATCCTTCTTTGTAGCCCAACCGTGGCATGAATTATATGGAGGTCATTATAGGGGGTTGAAATTCGCCGTTCCGCCCAATTTTCAGTTAAAATCCGCCGTTCAGGTGATTTAAAGGATAGATGATTGTGACTGGGAAACCAAGAGACGCCTTCCTTTTCGCAATGAAATACGTGGAGAATTTCGTTTACAGTGCAAATCTTTAAAGCAATTCCATATTCCGTGTATCAATTTCAAGGAAATCTGCAACCGGCAGGTGACAGGGATAAAGAATTCCGGCGTTTCGTCAAAATTCAGGAATTCCGTATTTCGCGGTGAAATTCGTTACATTCCGAAACCTACAAACCCTGATAACACCAACCTAGTAAATCCTCCTGCCTGCTTGTTTGTTTGTTTAAGCGCAGAGTCCAGAAAAATCTTTAACCTTACTCCGGGTAAAATTTCCAGTGGCCAATGTTTTTCTTCACTTAGTTAGGATATATACTAGGAATGTTAATTCATAATTTGCATTCAAAGAAATTTATCAAATAATCCCAAAAGCAACAAGAAAGACTTCAATGCAGCTAGAACATGCCACCTTATAATGCTGTTATAGAGCGCTTTCACACCATTTGGTTTGAATATGTTGGAATTATGCCTCAATTTCTCAGTTTTTCCTTAACCATCCTCCGGTCAATGACCGTGCGATTGTAATGTTTTCCCGAATCTGTTTAGGCGCTGGCTAAATTAAATAGGATGACTCCCATCTCAAGAGAAATGTTTTGGATCGCATATGCAGCCTCAATTTTTCGAATCTATTAATGATTTCAGAAGTATTCAGGTTTTTAAAAATAAAATTGAACTTCGGTACTACAGATTCAAAATGGTGGCGAGTTTGATGTGAAACTTGAAAATATTTGCGACTGGATTTAACCAAGCATGGCAGAAATTGTGTCCTGAAACTTTTCACCTTGGTGAAATATTCTAATCTGAAGGTATTGATGGAAACAGAGTTTGAATCTAGGCTGTTGATCATTTTTTCGAGAATATCTTTTGAAAGTAACAATGTCAATGAGCATAAGCAATATTGTTAGGCTACTCTCTTAAGTATTTTATTTGGAGGGATTTAGTGAAAGAATGCAATAATCTAGAAGAGTTATGTTTTTTGTCCATACCTGGCAATAGGTAGAGGTATCTTTGTTTAGATATTTACAGAACTATCTGCTAAGGTTTTGAAAATAATACGTTCTAAGTTCAAAGTACTAACTCAACCACTTCTCCCTCCATTAGGATCCATTAACCTCAATTAAGAGAGTACGACAATGACAATGGTGCTAGAACCCAGATCCTGAGTGGTTCGTATATACTACGTGCCCCTCTAAGATTGCTGATTGAAAATATTTACTGTTGTTCTGATTTATCATGCTTATTTTCCGATGTTATCCATCAGTTTTGCTTAATAAAGCAAATTAAGACAATTAGTTCAGGTGTTTTTGGCTGAGACATAGATAAATGATTAAGTAAATCAATATGAAATACACACCAATTAGGCTCTATATACTTTCACTAAGATTGATATTGAGCAGAAGCGAACTAATGTTTGCAATTAGTGTTGATAAAGATGATAAACATGGGAAATAAATATTAGGAAATACTCTAAGCGTACAGTATAACTACTCAGATTTTCTCTGCAAATAGTTTTATCTCTCTATCAAATATAAAGGAAGTTATAGGTAGAGTTCAGCTTTGCCAATAATGGCAGAACAAGCCCCCATCCATACGATTCCGGTTTCGTTTCAAACAGGGGCGTGGCCACAAAGGGAAGCTGAGGGAGCTTTGGTCCCCCCCTACAGTACAGCTCCCCCCTCGAAGGAAAGTCTAAGTATATTGTTTATAGAGAACATGCCCCACCTTTTCGCCCCCCTTCCCCCACTGTGTGTTACAAACAAACATGTGAAAGCCTTTTGGAACTAAAACACTTACCTCTTTAATGCCAAGTTTTTCAGTACATAAATTATTTTTTTGATCAAACTATCACTGTTTCATTTGATTCCAGAAACCTCAAGCTACACTATCCATTAAGTGAAAGTCGTGGTATCAAACATCGATACCAACCAAGTACATCGATGATTGCAAAAGATCCAGGTAAATGTTTCTTTGAGATGCTTCTTTTGCGTGCCTTACAATGCTGATTTATGAAAAGCATTTCCATAAATATGACGCTGTCTACAGGAAACACTCTCGACAGAAATTTCGGTAGAAGTCAGCGAGTGATTTGTGAATGAATGTACTGCTACTTCCAGGGCGTGCTTATTCAAACAAATTTTAAAGACTTTTTAAAAGTGTCATCGCACTTACAAGCATACTGCCCGGAAAACGTGGTCGAATTTTCGACTGTGTTCAACTTTAGGAACTCGTGGTGTCAGCATTGGGCTTATTGTTTGCATTATACCCGGGGAAAACTTGGTTCAACCCTTTTTCTTGCTCTTTAGATAAATGGGTTTACCAAAAGTTATTCTTTTCTATTTATTTAAAAGCGTTTTTCGTCTAAGTTTGCAAAACTCGCGAAAATTGATTTAGGTAAAACCTAAAAGAACTGAAATTGGCGAGAGTTTCCCCTTCGCAAGTGTCATTGTTTACACTTTTAAAGGGGTTGCTTTGTAGATTTTTGCCAAAGACAGGCCAGTCCGAAGATTGTGTTTCTGATTTTGAGACATAGGATCTGTAATGGGCCATGGTTCCATTCCAAGGAAAGCCACGTCTTTCCAGGGATGTATTGTAAAAGTTGTAGTACAACTCACAGACCCCGAAGATAAAAAGGGCAAGGGACAAGAGTGGGAAATGACACTTTCTCTTCACAATATTCGATGTACATTTAACAAAACTGCGGGCCTTGGGGCCAAAAACACAGCTAAAGATAGAGGACTGAGCCATTGTAAAGAGCCGGGGATCAAAAAACCCTATAAGCTCCTAGAAATTGTCTATGTCTGATGCCTCAAAATGGCTTAGAATAACAATTGTAACTACCGTTTCGAACTACACGAATGAAACACATAATACAGCCAGTGGCGTAGCGTCTGGGTATTCAAGGTATTCAGTGAATACCCTGGGATTTTGAGCAAAGATAAAAAAAATAGCCTAAATATAAGATTTTGCTAAACAAGAAGACCTTTTTTAACGTTTGGGTTATAAACTTCATAGTGTTTTCTCCATTTCTAGTTGTTAAACACAACCCAACACAATTTGTATATGTTCCATCTATTCCATTCCATTGTATTTGATTCCGTGTTCCACATTTTTGATGAAGATCTCTAGTTGAGCAGAGGAAACATTCATTAATGGATTAGCGGTTATGTGTAATTGTTTATGAGAACAGTAAACGATTGAATTTCATTGTATTAATCACAGCAGAGGTCTACGGTACGCACTGAATCTCTTCCGGTAGTTTCCACCAATCAGAACTCTCCATTTCGCCAGTATTTGACCCCAGATTGACCTTTCAGATCGAGAAAACAAAAGAGCTGTACGCAGAGAAATCTCTGCGTACAGCCTCCTTTCTCGACTTAGATGATCAAAACTGATTCCGAGGCTCAAACAATCATAGGCAAGAAGACGGAAGTAAAACAGAATTGAGATCGTGAACAGATTAAAATCAACAGATGAACATAAATAGGTCAACATGAAACCCAAATTTCGTCGTCGCTTTTGCAGTACAATATTTGAATAGATATTTTGCTAAGATGGCCTGAGCTCATTACACGAAAACAAGTAAGAACGTAAGTGCAAGGTAGATTTTGAGTGATTTTTAGGACCCTACGCCATTTTGGGGGCCTAGCTTGAATCTCAACTGAATACCCACTACTGAAAGTCACGCTACGCCACTGAATACAGCTATAATTTGGCACCCTAAAAAAGGCACTTCCTCTGTCCCCCCTGATGAAGGGTAAGAGGATGCCCCGTATTGGAGTGTTCCTAATAAAACTGAAACGTGATGTTGTCAAATAAATAGAGAAATTAATTCAATATGGTCATCTGAGACTACATCATAAAAACCCATAATTACCTTTCAGTTCTTTTCGACTTGTTGCTTTCTTCTCGATGGAATCCTCCTAGAGGAAAAATCCGCATCTAGGCGAGTGCTGCGCAGGATGTTGGCTTAAGTTTGTGTTTTCAAAGGCTGTTTTGCTATTTATAATATTGGAAGGAGAATAAGGTGGCCTTAATGTTGTTTCCATGAACTCTTTTTTGACAGTTCCCTTTCAGTTATAATTCATATTATTAACTTGCATAATCTTGTTAGAAGGAAAAAAAGCTTTCCCAGATAAGGAATTATAATTTCTTACATCTCCAATAGCAGAGCATTGGCTATGACGTCAATACACTCAGTTTTTATGGGAAAACTTTGGCAAATCTCAGTACCAGTGTTTGTTCGGTTTCATCCCAATCATTGTAGCTACAAAAAGTTTCTCAAAAATTTTGAAACCCATTTTAATTCGCGTTCATAAGAAAAAATAATCTCCCTAATTTTTAAGATATTTTCTAGGCAACATGCTTTTTGACTCTTTTGGTTCACTTGTCATAGTTTCCTTACTTTTGAAAATGTTTTCGTTACGTTTCTTATAAAAAAGTTTAATGTGGTAATCAACGCTGAAAAATATTAGTTTTTATCAGTTTGAAGTCTGAGAATTCTTGTCTGAGCTTTGAAAAGTTTACCTTTCAAAATTATGCTTCATCAGATATTTTCTTTGTTAGTTCTAAATGAAGACCAAAACCAATTTTGTTTCTCTGATTGGCGGCGCAGCTGCTGGGCACTGAATGAACATCAAGAGATTGGAGAATAAATATTTTCTAGGTGTGAGCCATAGCTTAGACGGAATGTCATTAGTAGTATTAGAGTTAGGGTTATGATCAGGGTTAGGACTGGGGCTATGATTATGGTCAGGGTTTTGGTTAGGGTTGGGGTTGGGTTGGTATATCAAATAAATCTTCAAATTTGGGACCAAGGGTGAAAAATCAATATCATACGTTTTCTATTAGTTTGATTCTTGCATAATCCGAAAATATTGATGAATTTTTTTACTAGGAAATTGGAGCGGGATCACTAGTATGACGTCCCTTCCGAAAGACGGTGGAGTGGTTCGTTTAGTCAACACCTTGGAGGTCACCCATCCAAATGTTGATAACACAACCAAGCTTGACTTCAGTTGCACTTATGAGCTTTTTCACGTTTCGAACCAAAGGCCGTTTGAACAAGGTTAGAGTGGAATAAGCACTAGCCCATCCCACCATCGTATTGAGTTATCAATATTTGTGGCTCCTTGATATCACTTGTAAATAATATCTAACCGTCTGGCCTTTTCCCCCTTTCGTAGACTCCAATGAGGATGACTACAGTGACGAGGAAGACTTTACAGAGTGCAAAAGTTATCCGGGGACAACATCAATACTATTTTTGCCAAGGTAATTATGATTTGAGAAGAAGCAGGATTTTGAAAATCAATCGAGTTAATTTTTGAGACCTCTAGATTCGTACTCTAGTGGGGTGAGTTAGCCCCTATATTGCACAATGGATTAGCGCAGTAACAATCTAGAGGTCGTGGGTTTGAGTCCCGTCATTTTTATTGTCACAAATTATCTTGATTAATTATAATTACGTTACTTGCCCTTTACTTAGCCATTCGGTGTAATTATTGAGATTTATATGACTCGGGTTGGTCGAGTGCTTGGATCGCTCAGTGGAAGAGTGCTAACGCCAGAGGTCGTGGGTTCGAGCCCCGCTCGGTCATCTTCATCCACGCACGTCACTTGGATTAACTCTTCTTTCTATATAAGTAATAACAAGGGATTGAAACGTGCTAGTCTGATCAGGGCTGTATCTAATTTAAAGGCACTGTAAGATACATTAGAAAGTTTAACTCCAGTAGCGCATCTCTGTCCTGACTAAAGTGCTCAGTTCTTTTTTAACTCATAGTTAATGTAATTGCGCCCGTAATTGCACACTCATCAGACAAAACTCAGAGTTCTATCTGTCTACCTACTTGATACTGCCTGTCTTCTAAGAAGAAGATTCTTGCAGGGTGACAGGCCAAAGTTGAAAGTTAGCTAATACGTTTGCAAAATTTTGCAACTTCCAAATAGGCTTTAAATCCACTCAGAACTGTTCAGGGAGCAATATTAGGCTATAGCAGCCTTAGAAAAATCAAAATCACAAAAACATTTCCTTCAAAATTAGCCAAAATTTGGAAAAAAGCCTGATGGTTAGCCCATGTTTTTTGGTCGAAATTGGTCCAAAATAAATCGTTTCAAATAGGCTTGTAATTCCCACAGGACTGTTCAGCTAGCAAGATTAGGCAATAATAGCCTTAGAAAACTCATATCATCACCAAAAAATTTCCTTTTAAATCTGGAAAAGAAATGAAAAAAAGTTGATGGTTAACCCATGGTGTTTGGTCAAATTAGTCCAAAATAAAAAGTACCAAATAGGCTTTAAATCCAATCAGAACTGTTCAGGGAGCAATATTAGGCTATAATAGACTTTGAAAACTCATGAAATCACCAAAACATTTTCTTCCAAATCAGCCAAAAATTGTAAAAAGATTAATGGTTGGCCCATGGTTTCTTGTCAAAATTCGCCAAGAAATGAATGCTTCAAAATAGACTTGTAATCCCCACAGGACTGTTCAGGGAGCAATATTACGCTATAAAAAGTTCCGAAAACTCATAAAATCACAAAAAATTTTTTTCTTCAAAATTATCCAAAACTTTGAGAAAAGCCTTATGTTTAGCCCATGGTTTTTGGTCAAAATTGGTTCAAAATAACTGGTTCCAAATAGGCCTTAAATCCATCCAGAACTGGTCAGGGGGCAATATTAGGCTATCACAAAAACATTTCCTTCAAAATTAGCCAAAATTTGGAAAAAAGCCCATGGATTTTGGTCGAAGTTGGTCCAAAATAAATCGTTCCAAATAGGCTTGTAATCCCCACAGGACTGTTCAGCTAGCAAGATTAGGCTATAACAGCCTTGGAAAACTAATAACATCACCAAAAAATTTTCTTTTAAATCTGCAAAAAATTTATAAAGAGTCTAATGGTTTTTAGTCGAAATTGGTCTAACATAAATGGTTCCAAATAGGCTTTAACTCCATTCAGGACTGTTCAGGGAGTAATATTAGGCTGAAAAATCGGGTTTGATTTCTTCAAGAGTCCCAAGGCGAAAACAAACTCTTTTTGTCCGTACAGTGAAGGATCCCTAGTTTTTCTGTAAACAGATTCCAAAATACCTAAATGAAATGTTTTCGCTTCACAATGCTTCCGATTTTTCTGGCTATTTTTGAAGTTTTGTACTGACCAAAGACTGATTTATAATATTTTAGAAAAATTATACAAAGGTAATACCTCTTTCATCAGGAAAGCTTGGATGGGCAAGTTGACTAAGCTAGAGACTCTAGTTAATCAAACCGTAGTTAAAGTTCTGGTAAGGTAAGACTTTTGATTTTTAAGATTTATAATGTTTGGTAAAAATGATACAACGATAACCCCTCTTCCATTGAGAAAGCTTTGATAGACAAGTGAGTTAAGCCAAGGGCTTTAGTCAATCGAAGTGTTGATCGATTCCTTATTAGGTAAGGCTTTTGATTTCTAAGATATATAATGCTTGGTGATAATGATACAGAATATACCTCACATCAAAGTAAGCACGGGTTGCCAAATGGACCGTAGTTCGACTCCACTAAGGTAAGACTTTTGATCTCTAAGATTTATAATGCTTAGTAAAAATGATATGGATTTAATACTTATCTCATAAAGAAAAGCTTGGATGGCCAAGTTGACTAAGCCAAGAGCTTTAGATGCTCGGACCACAGATCGAGTCCTCGTACTTTAACACTTTTGATTTCTAAGATTCAATGTTTGGTAAAGATGATAAAAACGTAATACATTTCTCATTAAGAACGCTCGGGTGGCTAGGTGGATCAAGCCAAGAGTTGTTAATGTACTGACCACAGTTCGATTCCTCGTAAGGTAAGACTTTTGATATCTAAACTCTGCATAAAAAATCATACTAACTTCAAACCTATTCTGTCGGTGAGCTCCGGGTAGTGTGCAGGCAGAGTGCCTGTCTCACAGTCGTAGGGTCGAGGGTTCGATCCTACGGTACATCCGGAGTGAGCCAATCTCCCACCTACCATTCCGTCGGAGCTGTAATGGCTTCACAGGATATGGCAAGGAGGAGCGTCAGGGGGGTCTGGTCCCCCTGGCGGCTTTCCGAGGGAAAAATGGAGGGGGTTTTGAAAATATTGACAGTGTAGTTTAGTTTAGTTTAGTTTAGTTTAGTTTAGTTTAGTTTAGTTTAGTTTAGTTTAGTTTAGTTTAGTTTAGTTTAGTTTAGTTTAGTTTAGTCTAGTCTAGTTTAGTTTAGTTTAGTATAGTTAGTTCCGTCTAGCCTTGGTGCTGTAAGAATAAAAGTAATTAACCAGCCTTATAGTTTTCATTCTAGAATCCCTTCAATCGAGAAACCTTCTGGACGATTCCTGCAGAGCAACCGTCGCGTTCTGGAATGCCAAAGGGATACTACGGTATATCTCTGAATCGAACCCTAGACCCTTCGACTGTGAGACAAGCACTCTGCCTGCATACTATCCGGAGCTCTCCGACAGAATGGGTTTGAAGTTAGTGTCATTTTTGATTGAGAGGTTAGAAATCAAAAGTCTTCCCTTACGAGGATTCGAACTACGGTCCGAGCATCTGAAACTCTTGGCTTGGTCCAATCGGCCACCCAACCCTTCTTTAATGGGACAGGATTTACTTTCATATCACTTTTACCAAAGATTGTAAATCTTAGAAATCAAAAGTCTTCCCTTACGGGGATTCGAACTACGGTCCGAGCATCTAAAACGCTTGGCCAAGTCCACTTGGCCACCAAACCTTCTTTAATGGGACAGGATTTACTTTTATATCATTTTTACCAAACATTGTAAATTTTAGAAATCAAAAGTATTGACTTACGAGGACTTGAACTACGGTCCATTCGACCATCCGTGCTTTCTTGGTGAGAGTTATAACTTTAGTTCTATTTTTAACAATCATTATGAATTACAGATACCAAAAGTCTTACCAAACAGGGACTCGATCTCCTACGTTCAGAATAACTATAACCCTCGGTTTAGTCCACTCGGCCATCCAAGCTTTCTTGTTGCGAGAGGTATTTCCCTAGTGTCATTTTTACCGAACATCGTACAATCAAAGGCTTTTCCTTTAGATTTGCCCAAGTTTTAAGCCATTGTCAATACAATTGGAACTAAGAAATTGAATTTATCTAAACATTGTGATCAATTTAAAAAATGAAACATTTCAAACAAATAAGAAAATCCCGACAAGATTCGAACCAGAGCCATTGGAACTCTTTATGCACCTTAGATTGCTCCAGCAGTAACTTTAATAGAAACTTCATGTTTGTGCAATAGGAGCAGGAGGAATGCGAACTTATTTGTTGTCAGAGGTATAATGGCTAACTCGGGTTAAAATTAGAGACATGAATTCTTCAGATTATTTCCAGGTTAATAAGATAATACGAGAGCCCAATTATTTAAGTTTATAAAATTCCATTTAAGTGATTCAAAAATAAACCATGCTTTTCAAACGTTTCGATATAATCTGGAAATACAATGATTCTGTAGCTATCCTTCAATGATTTGGGGACTTCTTAAAAACCTAATTTACAAAGTACAGGGTTTGTCAAGGTTTATCTACTTGTTATTTCCTTGAAGTAAGTCCCCGAATCATTGCAAGAATAGTTCGCAGCCCACTCCCAAGATTTCCAGGGCCTTAAAGGGATAATCTAAAACACAAATCGTCGAGTCTACAGGTTCAAATACTATATTACTATCGGATACACATCTTCGCCAGGGGTAGTATTCTCAGATTTATCCAAACCCTCATATGGCCCATGGGATGACTTTTCCAATATCAAACAACAAAAAACTTGCTTCAAACTTTTCCGAACATGGGAGAGTTGAAATTCTTTTGAAATAATAGCAAGGGTGTTTCCAACTTTCCCTAGTCTGTGCACTCCTGATAGGCAGGTACCTCTAGCCATTTATTTGTCTATGACTTTTATTTTCAAAGTTATCCTAAAAAAAAAATAAAGTTTAAGAACCAGCTGCGTTATAATGACAAGGAGATGTTTGAGAGTTGATTTGATTCAAGGTTGTGGACAGTGGTGTAGGACCTGGGGGCTCGTAGCCCCCCCATTTCTCTGATTAATTAAATCATGCAATCCCCTTTTACACCCACAAAATGCCTCTATTTTTCTTTGTTTATTAACGTTGAATTTTTCTAGTCAAAAAGAGCCCTTGAAAGTAGAAGTAACCGCATCATATGCACAATTTTCCCAAAGATTTTGAATTTGGACCTCTAAAAGCAAGGTATATATTTGGTGAATTCTTTAAAAAATGTCCCCCTTTTCCATGCGCCCCTTCAATTTTTAGTACCCTTCTACGCTCTTGGTTGAGGAATAACCATTCGTAGAAGCGTCAATGACAAGTCTGAGACAAGGGCAAATTTGAGACAAGGGCAAAACTCAAAAATCTCTTACACTTTGACTATCTTTAAAAATCCAAAAAAACCTTTAAAAATCTCTAAAACCTGGAAAAACCCTGGCCTGGCCTGTTAAGTCAGGAAAACCTTAAGAAAATCCCTTAGAATCCTGGATCCATAGCTGAATAGCATTTTGCGCCAAGACTTCTTTACCTAACAAACTTCTACACTTCTAAATTAACAAAAGAGTGCCTTCAAAACTTATATGTGGCCTTTAGATCACTGATCTCAATATAAAGACTGGATCGAGCATTCTTTGGTTTCTGAAGTTGAATGTTTGAAGCCAATTGCTTCGGCTATCGTTTGGCTTCCCAATATGGCTGCCAAAGAAATTACATTAACTTGATTGTTTGTTAACAATAGCTGCACGATTTTTCCGTCTCGTGTTGATCCTTCTTAACATTCCAATAATCATCAAAGAAAAAGGCACGCCCTTGGAATCGGGATTTAATGAATTGGGCATCCCAATATGGCCGCCAAGGACTTCATTTTAGAACATCCGATGCTCAATCCAGTCTCTATTTTGAGATCAGTGCTTTAGATTCCTTAATCCGTTACTAAATAGCATTCTGTGCCAAGAAAAACAGTTTCACATTCAGTTTCACATTCAGTTTCATGTTTAGTTTAAGATTCAGTTTCAGCACCGCAGCTTGGGAAAAATCATTAGGGGGCAACCATTGTTCGAGAACAAAATGAGGACTAGGGGCCATGCTGTGAGCAATTGAATTTTCGGATTATTGGGGGGGGGATAAATGCCCCCACTTCCTACGAGCCTCTGAACATTTCGGGATCTTCCTCCAAGGGGATCCAAGCATCGAGATGACAACTCAAATTTTAAACTTGTTCATCAGAATAAATGCAAAAGGTTAACGCTACTTAAAATACTATCTTCTTTTTCCTTTCGGAAATCCTCCTTTTTTCTTTCCTTTCTGGTGTTGTTTTAATCTGCTTTCAATACTTTTCTTCTTCATTCGAGTTTTTAGAATTTGATCTTTCGACTTCATTTCGCTTCTTCCCCCCTTTCCTTTGAAAGTGGTCTTTGCCTTGCCTCTTTTCTTGTGGCCTAAGAGAAGAAGGGGAAGTTCTACATTGTGGATGTGGAACAAGGGGAAGATAAGGGGTTAATGGCAGTCTGTTGGAAGAATCTAGTCTCCCTCCCTCACTCAATGACTGAAATAGTTTATATCCGGGAAGAAGAAGGCACTAAAACTGTTACCCTACGACTTAAAAGATCTTTGTGGATTCTATGCAGTATTTTGGAGGATATACAGTCCTGGGGAAATAACATCTGTACTATGGGGGATATAGCAAGCAAGCATATATATTTATTAATATAAGTTGGGTTAGGGCAGCTTTACAGCTGATGTAGACCTGCAACTTCTAATCAGTACTGCGGAGGGTGCTTAGTACTGTGGGGGATGATATCATCAGTACAGTGGGAGATATCATTAGTACTTTGAGGGTTGTTCAGTTCTGTGGGGGATACCATGCAGTAATGTGGAGGATGTTCTGTGCTGCACGGGGATACCTTCAGTACTGTGGAGGGATACTTTCGCAATACTGTGGAGGGATACTTTCACAATAGCTACTGTGGAGGGGCACTTTGAGTACTTTAGAAGATTTTTAGCAGTTTTGAGGGAACCACAAGCACTTCAAGAATTACCTCCACTGTTTCCCACCACAGTACTGAACACCCTCTAATCTACTGATAGTATCCCCCATATCACTGATGATATCCCTCCCATAGTACTGAACATTCCCAACAGTACTGAAAGGTATCCTTCCACAGCACTGAAGATATCCCCCCGCAGTACTGAACAGTTGATCCACAGAGTTGGATAGGAATGACGGAGAAAACAATACTAGCTGGAGAAAAGGCTGGAGGAAGTTTTGTGCAGAAGGGCGCGTCTGGTTAGGTCTAACAAACAGGGAACAGTAAGGAATATATTATCGATTGACTTTCAAGTTTCTCTCAGTGGAAACTAGGCCGCTGTTTTCATCATTACCCTAGAGCCCGTGAAGCCTTTATATGACATTGTGGCAACAGATCTGTCCAAGATTATGGTATGAATAATCTTGAAATGTCATTCTAAATAAGTGAACAAAAAGCAGATCATACCTTTGCGTTTCCCACTGGCACCATCTTCTTCATCATCATCGTCTTGATTTTTATTCTCATCAAACTTATTTCTTTCCATCCAATCTTTATATCTTAGCAATAGAGTTAAGGAGACAATAATTGATTCTGATTAGGATCCTACTGAAATGTATAATTCTTGGGTCTGTACTGAGCATAGGTATTACCCTAAACAAACTGGTCGCTGCAAAGTATTTTCACTTTGCATATGTGTTGGAAAGGACTTTTGGATTCGAAAACAAAGTGATTCTCTGTGAAACTGTAAATCAACCCTACAAATAAGCAAACAGAGGAGTAATTAAAAAAAACTTTCAATCCCCCTGTTTACTTCGTGGCCCCCCTTTGGGACTCAAGCGTATAATTTGTTGACGATCTTTTATCTAGCATGAACCTGTCACAAGTTATTATGAACTGATGTTCATGAAATTCATTTAAGATTTTCGTAAGAAAGGATACTTATGAGTTTTGTATGATGCATTTATCCATGTTCCACTTTCTGTTTTTATCTTCTTTGCCGACCTGCCATCTTTTGGGCCTACGAACTTCTTGCGCTTTCTATCCCTGCAGAACGACAACCAACACAGTAAACACCTGCATATAATAACCTACTACACTGAGATCAATAATTTATCAAGGTACATTTCTTGGACTCAATTCTTTTTAATAAAATTATAATCAGAAAAGTTAATTTTTTAGGGATAATTTCAGGATTTGAAAACTTCGATGGCAGGAAAGGGTGCAATAAACCAGTAAGAGCTCGCACTACTATATATGTATTGTGATGGTATTGTATACTTGCTGGTAGAAGACCTGGCCTTCGTAGTTGCCAGGTTAGCACGTCAAACATACATCACTCGGTCACTCACTCGTCCACCTTTCGGCGTTCGTTAGGTTTTCTTTTACGTTCTCTTTCTGACGCACTTCTCCAAAGAGTTTCACACAAAAACTTTCAGCAACATAACAAGTTCAATTTTGTTTCCAACTTTTCGTGGTATTCAAAAGCAAGTATTTCATCTCATAAATTTCATCCTCATCACTATAACTCTATAGATCAAACGTTCATCTGAGGCACTCTTGTCATTTGTTACATCAAGGGGTCCTGGGACCGAAAAAGACTTGGGGAAAATCAGGTTTAGAGCCCAACTAGTGTAGTTACCTGCAAGATAAAGGGTTCCACAAACAGGCACTTCTAAGAGGCCCATCGGGGAAATTCCCAGTATCCTGGTGGGCCCATACGCCCTTGTGTCACATTACCGTTAGTTGGAAAACCTTGAAAATCAAAGAGCAATCAAATCCTACCATTTCTTGGCTTGACTCTGCTTCCTGATATCGCTAGCATCATCTGCAACCATGTCAACCGACACTCCAGCGGCGTCTTTCTCGAACGAGGTCACAGTTAGCCTAGATCAAATAAAAAACAGTATCTCAAGCCCCATTTAAACAACTTCCAAAACGGAGCAAAACCTGAATAATTCGCTGGAAATTTTTCAAGGAAATTGAACTCAAGGTCAAATCGATATCTTGATGCCAAACTATAGAATACATATACATATACCTATAGAATCGGAAACCCATCAAAAAATATGGTTTAAAATAAATCTTAAGTCTTACTTAATAAAGCAAATCAACGCGTGATATAAAAGCTATATATACAAACCTTATTTTTGGTAATCTTGAAGAGCATGCAAATTATGCGAATTTATAAAATTTCCCGGGTGATACATTAGGATAGGGGGGGGGGGGGCGCTCTCTCCACGATTAGTTTACCTATTGAGAGAGCTCCTCATTAGTGATTCTCTACTTACAATTTACTTCATTTTCTTGTTTATGTGTTAGTTTGCTGCAACATGTTTAATCTTCTATGTAGCTTAAATATTAATTTCAGTTTATCTTGTAGATTGTATTAAGTGAATTTGAATATTATCTAACTGAAACTCGCAGTAGAAAATGAGATTTTCCCCAATGCAGTGACAGTCCATATACACCAATACCCTAAGACCTTTTTACTAGAATTATGCTGAATTTCAGGAGGGCCAGCGGGCCTGTTTATCATTGTTCTCTCACTTTAGTGATCAGTGTCACAAGACTCTATGGTTTATTTCTACTTTTATGGTTTACTATTACTAAAGATCTACCAGTGAGAATTTGAGATTGGAAGCATCAAGGACAAGGATCGTAGCAGCTGGACATCGTCCTTTATAAGTGCCTCTCCTCATCTTTGGAACAAACCGCTATATGCATCGAGAGAAACGGACTGTTTAAAAACTATCAACAATAGACTGATGAAACATTGGTTTAAAAACAAGTTTTATTAGGTTATATTTTTGCTAATGATATTCAGCTTCATTCTACTCTATATGATATTTGTCGTTTTATGCAAATTATGAAATGCGCCTTTGAGCCGTGTGGGTAAATGGCCTTTTATTATCTTTAATTATTAACTGACCAACATTATGAAAATCAAATGAAAGCTTACCCCTTTTCGGTATGCAAATCTGACGACTTATGAGGAATATAGTTTTCATCTTTGTATCCTGGAAAGAAAAATTTTCAATTGAATCTACTCGATAACTCTTTAGGGCTCGTTTGCGTTCTCTTCCTGACGTGCTACTCTGATGAGTGTCAGACGAAAAGATTTAGCAATTCTCATGTTTCATTCACAATTCATTCGGTTTCATTTTCGTTATCTTTCTGACGCACTACTCTGATGAGACGCTACCAACAGATGCCCACGACTCCATTGCAAGCTCCACAAATACATCAACAAGAGAATTACGGTGATGCATACCCACGCACACAGTGCCACTCAAACGCAGCACAAAAAAGCCCTACAGCATCACCAAAGCAAATACTATTCATGCAAGAAAAAAGCGCATTTGAGAGCAAAACATCGCAGTCTTCAATCTTCTACCCCGTACAAAAAAGCTGATCTCGAAGACGAGACTGACACAGGTCAGACGGTAATACCTATTCTTCTTTGCTGTGTTTCTAAATTTCCTCGCCATCCTCTGATTAACTTTATTCAACACAGATTAATCGACAAAAATGAAATACAAAAAACGACCAATAGTGCAAATAATAAAAGTGGCGTTTCGCTACATAAAGCACAAGTAATTTTTTTCAAAATATTTGATATCTATAACTATTGAAAATTCAAATTACAACAAGAGCTTTCGGGCGTAACCCGTTATCAAGTGAAGATAACGGGTTGAGCCCGAAAGCTTGTATGTTATTATCAGAATTTCAAATGATACTTCATATAAAATATTTTGGAAAAAATCCTTTATAGCCGGAAATTCAGGATAGCGAAAAAATTAGACATAGAAGTTTCACGATTTTCGCAGATTGTACCTCCTTTCCTCTGTGTAAAAAGAACGTTTTCGAGGCTCTTTAAATAAAAAACATGATGTTTGTAAAACCAGACAAACCTTGCTTTCTTTTCTTCGCACCAGGGTCATTCACTAGAACGTCTGATTCCTGAGAAATAGAGTGGAAAATGAAATCAATATCATACTTACACTAAAAAGACAAGACTCAAAAGACAGGACTCTCGACAAACATGTATCGTGGTTTCCCACTCATTAGGAGATATACAAATTTAGGCACATTAACCAGAAACACAAGATAATACTTTTGGTAGGATTAATAAATTAGTAAACGGACATGTCCTTCTGTGAGTTTCGTGCTAGCGCACTCGTCAGACAGACTACACCAGATGATCATACTTATGAAGCTATTGCTCTCTGCCAAGGCGAATTTGATCAGCATATTTCTGCAAACTAAGTCTGTCCGAAGTGACACTCTGCCAATTTGACATGACAAAAATCTGACCGGCAAAACTAAGGGGAACTCTGTTCTTAAACAAGGAAAGACATACCTTTCACACAGCACGAACAAAATAGGTAGAGACCTTCCACACACCAGAAAATTTTATTGAATAAGCTAAGCCCTGAGAACTTCATTATTTTTTTCATCATTAGGAACGTTATCCCGGCTGACATAAGAAATTCACAATCACTCGGGTGTTTTAAAAATCAAATGACGGGAATTCTGTAACACGTTCTTTCAAAATCTCCACATTGTTAATATTTCATTTCAGGTGCGCGGTTGCTTCATACTTGGCCACCCCTATAGGGTTATTCCATATCAAATCAACTACTTTTAGAAAAAAAATTAAATCATCACCTCAAAACTAAATCAAATTTGATACACCAGTTTGAGTGACGAGAAAAATAAATTTCAAAATTTCAGACCTCTAACTTAGTCCGTTTAGAAACCACGCCCTTTTGGCATTTAATTCACGCCCTAAAATTGCAACCCGAGAATTTTAGAATTTCAATAGCTTTGTTGTTATGTGCCTTATTGCTATGGGTAACAGCTCATTTTGAAGCTCTTTCCAAGATCTACGTAACTAGCCCGTTTTCGTATCTGTATTACCCACCCTAGGAACATTTTAAGCCGTCAATCTTATTTCAATAAAATATATAGTAGATCTTGCAAACAATACGTTTGAAATATTGGCTGTATGTAATTGAACCAGTGTATTGGTCAGCTTTTTAAACATAAGGTTGATTTTATATCTAATTCATTTTCTGTATGGTTTTCATTTGGTTAAGTTCATTAGCGACGCGAGGAGCTAGTATTTTCACAAGCTATGAATAAAGCAGGTGAAAAAGAATTCAAAAAAATACAATTTCTGGAAGCATTTCAACTCACCATCTCTAGTTGAATCTGACGATTTTTCCTTTCGTTATTTAACTTCAGTTCTGCAACTTTTATCTTGTTTCTTTCGATTACATTTTCATGGTAATTCCTAGAATAAATCATCGCAATGTACTAATGAAATAATAGCATTGGGTGGGTGAAAGGGTATCTGTCTAGTGTAGAAAGCTGACCAAACAGCCGGGTCTAGAAATAACGGAGCGTGCTTTTTTCACACACCAACCTTTCCAGTTCCATGTTTTACGACCAACTTGCAAATAAAGCCACAACAACAACAACAACAATAAAGAAGATAGCAAGATAAATTTACGAAGAAGCAAAGTACACAGACGCTGTTCAGCCTAATTTTTCTTATTCAAATTATAAAGTGCCTAAAAACAAAAAGTCAAAATTTACGACTACGTGAAAGAATATAGATGAGTACCTTTTTGATTTCATGATCTGAGCCAAGTCTGTCGATCGTTTGGCACCTCTTATCTCAAATATCGTCTACAAAAGAAATATGTTATTTGCATTTAAGCAAGGAAGTAGTTTTTAATAATTGATTGAGTTATATAAGTGTTTGTTTTTTTATGAATTTCCCAAATTCAAATTTTGAAAACGTAGAAAAACACATTTTTAGCCTCAAATTTCACAAAAGTTGATATTTCAAGTCGAAGTTTGGTCACGTGGTAAATTTTTGGTTCATACACAAGTCTTCTTTCTTTCAGAGAGCATGTCTGGTGCAGTTATTCCATGAAATGTATATTTGAATATTTGCACCTGAGGGGCTCTCTATTGAAGCGATCTTGGTAAATATTTCAAAATATATATCTTTAATGATGTAAATTTATGGAAAAGCTTTGAAGAGCACTTTTTGGAGCATCTAAGGTGTCGTATATTCCAATTCAAAGTTATGAAAAATTACTCTCTCTTATTACTTCAATTGGAAATTTCGGGATTCCCAGGCAAACATACAAGTTCTATAAGGCTGTTTTTGCATCTAATAAGAACGTTCGAGTCTTGAGGAGCAATTTATGTGCATAATATTCCATTTCCTGTAGCCAAACTTGGACACTATATACAAGCCAATTCACACTTTAATTATAAACGATCTTCCTCACCGTAAAAACAATGGTACAAGTATAACAACAAACTTCAAGTCGATGGAGCATTTTATGCGTAACAAATTCCAAGCTTAACATGTTAATAATACAGTAGACAGAAGCTAAAATCGAGCTTTACTTATTAGTCCATTGTAAACATTAATGTTCATCTGCAAATCATTGTTTATGTCTATGTACATATCATTGATTTCATCAGGCAGAAGTAGACCTTCATTTCACCATAATAAATTTGGAATTTTTTGCCAAAAATCTACTCTTGGATGTTTAATGAAACTTTCCATTGATTTTTGCACAGAAATTCCACTCCAAACTGCATATTTCAACAGTGGAATATTTGTAGCATTTCTCAAATGGAATATTTTGCACAAAAAGTGCTCCAAACTTTAATCACTTATAACTTCTTAGCATCTTATTGTATTGATTTCAAAACAATTGGAAGAAAATATTTAGTCTTTCGTACATATGTAAAAAAAGGTATAAGACGCTATTTCAAATATTAAAACTACTGTGGTATAATAAAGTCACTTAGTCAAAAATCACGGTTTGGGACATTCATAAAAAAACAAACACAAAGTCTTTTTCAAGAAAAATTCATTTTTGAAATTACTCAGCAGTCGTAAGTCCTAACAGATATTGCTTAATTTTTCGCATTACTGAATACAAGTTTAATTATGGCGCAGCAGCCTATGAATACATGCGGATACAGTAAATTCCCACAGCTAAAACCCTACATTTTTAGGACTAAGCCTACACAGGTTCTTAAATAAATTGCAGGTAAAATAAATTGTAGGTAACAACAGTAAAAGTATTGGTTAATGGTTGTTTGTAGGTCTTTGAACGCTCCTTAAATACCATTATTATTGCTGGTGAAAATTAACTATGTTAAAATCTAAAATGTTTAATTTCCGCCCTTAAAATACGGTCAAAATTCAAAAATTTTAGGCTTAGTGGTTTTAATTCTTAGGTTCTTGATTGCGGGTTTTTACTGTATGTCATTTTGATGGGCCCTCGAGTTGCTTATCATTTCAGTCATTCCAGTATTGGTTTCTCATTGGCTAGCTACTTATCGAAAACATAGCGAAAATCCATTATTTTGTATATTAATCGAGTCAGCAAGCCCTGTATATTTAGTGAAGCTGAGTGAATATTCCACCCACTCATAAGCCGAGATTCTATTGCTAACGCCACAGTTCGATTGCTTACGGCACCGTTCGATTGCTTACGGCACCGTTCGATTTTTTATGCCGCAGTTCAATGTTTTACGTCACAGTTCGATTTCTTACGCTAAATGAAACCAATGCAAATTTCCATGCCTTTCCTGGTAATCGACAAAGAAATTTACGGTATTACTCTCATTTGGCACACAGAATTATTGCGATAAGATCATGCAAGCAACCATCTTGGGGAGGATTTACTGCACTTCAACAAAAGGCTATCAACATAGCTATTTCAAATGTAACCCTTTCATCTGTGCCTAGGCACATATCTGAGGATTGGGAGAAGCAGCTCATTCGCGAGAGTATATTTGCAACGTGTTGACCATACCTGATGAATTCATCTAAAAGAAATGTGTAAATACCTGCGCAGGCTTGAACTTCTTCAAATCACCAAGAAGTTTATTGCGATCTTCCAATCCTTTCAATCTTGAAACTAGAATGAAACGAATCACAACAATGTGTGTGGAATTTCATTTGATTTGAATCTAGCGAAGGTTTTAATCATTAGGCCCTGTTCCACTGTTCACACTATACCGGATAAATTCGGAGCGATAGAATCTGGAGTGAATTATATAGGGTAGGCCCGGTATATTGTAAAGCGGGCCTCAATTCTATGTTAAATTTCAAGATGTTAAAAAAGATGTTGTTAAACTATCGCTTCGCAAGCTAGTTGTAATATAGCTCTTAGAAGAATTGCGAAATATAGCTTTTTGCAAATCCAGCTTGCGACGGGGATGAAAGTAGCAGATCTCGTTTATCTGCATCTTCAGAGATGATACGAACCTACATTTTTGGCTTATCTTCTTCTCTTTCTAACACCCCCTCCCCCAATATACGGGCAAAAGCTAAGAGGAGTCAACTAGCCATACTCCACTTGTAAAATAGGCTGACCAAACGCAAGTCTCTCTCAATCTTATTGGCAGCAAACGTATTCTGTAACTGTAGTTTCGAGGTGACTGTGCAAATGTATCTAAAACCTTTACAGCAAAAAACGAGCTAAGTTACCTCTGCTGATAAAACTGCATTTGCATTTCTACTAAATTGACTTACCAAGTAAGGGGTGAACTGTGACGTCACTGTGAACCATTTCTTTGCTCCTTTTCACAGATTCAGAAGACGGAGGAGGTCTGGAGCGAATGTATTGTTTGCATGCATTTAACATCACGCCCTTTGCTGCAACCTGGTTCAAAGCAAGAAAATCAAAACCGTGAAAACGCTATTCCGTCGACGTTCTAGAAACTAACAGTAACTTAACTTCTTGCCTGAAATAAAACACACCACTTTCACTTGAATTCGTACGAACTTGACTTTACGAAGAATATACAACTTTAACTTTTAATAAAGCCAGTGTATTGGTTTTCAGAAGATAGTGCTCAATACATTGTAGTAGAGCATAGATAAGCACTGATTGGCGGAAAAGAAACAGGAAACTATACTTTCATCTCGACAAGCCTGTTTCGTGATTGCTCACTCGTCAGGAGATGTATTATAACTTATACTTGAATTTACGAAGTCACGTGATCTTACCAGGTCATGTGACTCTTCATGGATTCTCTGCAGATATTCTTCTTCTTCATCCAAGCAGCTCCTTGGAACAGTTCCATAAACACCATCTTTATCTAAAATAAAACATCGATTTTAATACCTATCCGTTAATCTTTGTTAATCTATGTGTCTGGTTAAGTATTCTAGAGTCTTCATTTCTATTTTCATATTCATTGATTCTTTGAGTAAACAAATTAAAGATTTTCTGTTTTCATCTAAAAGATTAAATTTTGAAATATGAGAATTCAAAACTACCTTCACAGCGCGTTGCATCTGCTATCTTCACAGGCCTACCCAAAAACAGATGAAGATCCAGCATGTACGACAGCTATAGAAAAAATACAGAGGTTTAAAAATTAGGGCTATCCAGACCTCTTGGTATCCGACTTTGTGATATAGAATAACTTATTGCCCCTTAATCTAAAAAACAATATGTTTCCCTCAGTGATGTACCCTTAAAGAGACACAGGGGTGGATAAAATAATTTGTTGAGGAAAGCACTCGTGGTTTGTCAAAATAGTCATAGTCAGTTCAAAAGTAAATACTGTAAATTCTCTATTAGCCATTCTCCCTGAGGCTCATTGAAATGCCGTACTTTAGAAGATAACTTATAAGAGAAGTGGTGGTACTTACAAATTATCAGCAGTATTCATGTTTGTGTTTGAGCGTTTGATGTCATAATAACAATGCCAACTGATCAAGATCAAAACCCCCTTCTTTGACATAGTTTTACACGACTGAAGTTTTTAGAGGGGTTTATTTCAGAAGGAGTTAAATAGAAAAAGGACGGTACATTCGTTCTTGAAAAGGCTGTTTCTGGCACAATATCAGACAAGCTAGGTCAGTTTTTTCAGTTCTCATAAAATGCAGTATATCATTAAAATAAGTCTGTCACCTACCTCATCATTAGCAACAAACGAATATGCAGTTCCGGGTCTACCAGCACGCGCTACTCGACCTGAAATTGAAAACAGCTAAACTATGAATAACTTGCAGATAAGAAGACGCAAACGTTGAGTACATTAAAGAATCTTTCCTGTTTTCCCTTCAATACAATTTTTTTAAGGCCGAGACTGCCTTTACTGCTTACATTTTCATAGCAATATTCTCTAAATTTTTAGATAAGACAAAAAAAATAGCTGTTCCGTAGGACTTTTTCAAAACTTGATGCTAAGAGGGGGCTCTTATTTCAGGAGGGTTTATTCAAAACTTACTAAAGAGGGCAACGCAAACTTATTTCTGAAAGCTTAGAAAACCACTGATCTAGATTAACATCTTCAGTTCTCTCCTTCTAAACATGCAGCTCGATTATATTCTACATTTTCCGTCTTCTTCACCAACATTTTCATAATACATAATGGAATTCCTGACAAAACTGAGATAAGGGGAGTCTAATTCGAAAGGGGGCTACAGAAAAAACTCGCAACTAAGAACCCAGCAATGAGGAACCTCTTAGCCTAAGAATTCAAAATTTTGATCGTATTTTAAAGGGCAAAAATCAAACATTTTAGATTTAAAAGTTGTTAATTTTCACAAACAATAATAATGGTATCTAAAGATTGTCTAAAGACCTACAAACAACCATAACCATCATTATTACTGCTGTTAACTACGATTTATTCAGGAACCTTTTTAGGCTGATACCTAAAAATGTAGGTTCTTTTAGTTGCAGGTTTTTACTGTATTCGAAACATCGTGCTGAATATGGAGGCTTACTCAAGAGAATGGCTCATTGAAGAAAAAAAGATCAATGAAATCATTACGGTAAAATGGAAAACATTGTCATAAAAGTTATATACTAAGGAGAAAAGAGTCAAGAGACTAACTCAACATCTCGACAAGCCTGTTTCGTGGTTTCCCTGGTTTTTCTGTATGTCTCCTGATGAGTGGGAAACTACGAAACAGGCTTGTCGAGATGTTGAGTTAGTCTCTTGACTCTTTTCTCCTCAGTATATATTACGCTCTGCATTTATGCATTGAGCACTGTTTTACGGGAAACCGAAATACAGACTTCGTTTGCGTAAAAATTATATATCTAATTTTTTTTAATCTCTATTAGCGATTGCGTTGTCAACGCCGCATCACAGTGCTCGATGTACGAACGTACAGAGCAATATAGAGTAGAAACAAGAAAGGAGACTGGCTCTCTGTTACTCAAAGTTTCATTATGGTAATAGTCTGTCTGATGATTGCGTGAGCATGAAACTTTGAGTAACAGAGAGCCAGTCTCCTTTCTTTTTTCTACTCTAATTTTGTTTCTTGCTTTTCTTAGGTCGTTTATTTTGCTATATTTGGCAACCTTGTATTAGGATTGTATTGCATGAATAAAATTGAATTGAATTGAATTATATCCGTTGCTCTGCCTAAAACAACGACAACTTACCAACTCTGTGAACAAACAACTTCGGTTTTGCGGGAAAATCGTAATTTATGACGTTATCAAGCATTGGAATGTCTATTCCACGGGCCTAAAACAAAAACCGACCGTCAAAAATCATAGCGAAAGAAATCAGTTTAATACCCTTAGCAAAACCATTTAGGTTAAGATTCACGACAAAGTTAAGACTTTTCATGCCCTAGCAAGACCATATAGGTTAAGATTCACACAAAACATTTAGAATTTTCACGAATTCACGCACTGTAAAATTAAATTTTAATGCCGAATGCATGTTAATTCATGAAATCATGGATATGTTTTACCGTCCACACGACAACATGAAAACAGAGCTTTCAACAACCAAATATTCAGCCCCAATCAAATAGAGCACATACCAGAGAGCATACATTATCAAAATACTCTGACTAGCGGGTCTTTACCAAGCGATGACAGCAAAAAGCCCCCGGCCCACTCCATTTCATCAAGTTATTTGACATTGGGTGTGAATTGTGTGCAGGGCCTACAATCGCTGAAAACAAATCCGAAGAATTATCGGAAGAATCAAAACAAACAACTCACTGCCACATCAGTCACAACCAGAACCAGAGTTTTCTTCTTCTGGAATTTAGCGACGTTTATTTTCCTTGCTGAAAACAAATCAACATAATTCAATTAGGAAACCGAATCGGAAGAATCCTGGTCTAGAATCGTTCCCTTTCATTCATATTCCCTCACAGATGCAGCCAAACCCCATATTTCTTCAAGACAACAAGAACAGATGTTGTTATCCTCGTTCAGGCGAGGGTTGTAAAGGTCATTGGGGTCCCAAACTCCATGGTCAGAACTAGAATTTCCAAATTGCTTAGCATTCCTCTATCCAGTACTGGTATCGCTTAAGTTTTTGTCTTATCGAGTACTGACTTGCTTATATAGCAGTTGCTTATAAAATAAAATGCGTGTAAAGGAGAGGAATCTATACAATCAACTCTGCAGGGCAGCTTCTTTTTTTTAAGGTAAGGAAGTGAGCCTTCTGACAAACCTGTCTGGTCTAATGCTGAGTAAATATAGGAACAATCGATGCCAGCTCTTTGCAGTATCTACGTAAAAACAGAAACGTGGGTTTAAGAAGTTAACGAAAAATTAACCTCTTACCAAAGCTAAAGCGCGTTTCCTAAAGATTAAACGTCAGTGAAACGTTAATATAAAACTAAAGCTAAGCAAATTTCTTACTGACAATGCAGCTCTAAACAATATTCTCTTAATACCATAGCTAAACGAATCTCTCACTGGTAATGTAATTGTAGTGAATCTACCTAAACTAAGCAAATTTCTCAAGGTTCATTTGGCTATGAAAAACCCTAGAAATAACTTACAAAAGCCTGGCAAATCTCTTAATGATAATGAAACTGTAAACAAGTTTCTATCAATACCAAAGCTAAATGAATTTCTCAAGGTTTATTTTCCTGTGCAAAACCCTAGCAATTACTAAAGCTTGGCAAATCTCTTACTGATAATGTAACTGTAAACAAGTTTCTATCAATACCAAAGCTAAATGAATTTCTCAAGGTTTATTTTCCTGTGCAAAACCCTAGTAATTACTAAAGCTTGGCAAATCTCTTACTGATAATGTAACTGTAAACAAGTTTCTATCAATACCAAAGCTAAATGAATTTCTCAAGGTTTATTTTCCTGTGCAAAACCCTAGCAATTACTAAAGCTTGGCAAATCTCTTACTGATAATGTAACTGTAAACAAGTTTCTATCAATACCAAAGCTAAATGAATTTCTCAAGGTTTATTTTCCTGTGCAAAACCCTAGTAATTACTAAAGCTTGGCAAATCTCTTACTGATAATGTAATTGCATAAAATCTTCTGTTACCTAAACTAAGTAATTTTCTCAAAGTATATTTGGCTGAGAAGTAGCCCAGCTTCTATCACACATAGGTAAATCTCTAACTGGTAATTGTAAACAATGTTTTCTCACCGAAGTGACGTATTCCACATGATGTTTCGTGGCAACGAAAACAACTGTTTGGTCAGTTGATTTAATAGCACTCTGTAGAAGATGCAGCAACAATGCTGTGAATAACAAATGTATTGAAAATAAATGGCTTCAAATGACAGAGTTCCAATTCAGTTCAATGCAAACTTTATTCATGAGACCTGTGCCAGTAAAATATTATGCACTGGGTAATCCAGCCTTGCTATTATTATTGAGGCGGTGAAAGCAGATTAACTAAGACAGCATTTCTTAGTTATTTCCACTAATAGAAAGATGGGTCTTAGGGTCTTGTGCCCGAAGATAAAAACAAATTTCTACAGTATTTCCCACGGGAAAATTTCTCATCCAGCCAGTTTAGGAATGAAACATATTGCAGTATTGCTTCTTTGGAAAATTTTGACAAGGGAAGAACCAACCGATTGAAATTGTACCGTGAAATTGTTGTAGTCGTTTAAGAGGACACTGCTTATGTCACTATGCACGAAATCCCACTCATCAGAAGAAGGTGTGTTGCTCCGGTTTTTATGCTAAACGTTTGAATCTTGCTTAAGACAAACCATATAAGAACGAAAAAACAATAACCTGATTATGAATTAGCTTAGGGTGTATTGACTGAAATAAGGGTCATTGCTTTACCTTTTTGTATCATCTCCTTACTTCAAATTACGATCTTAAATTGTCTGACGAAACGAAACAGGCCTTCAAGAGTAAGCATAAAAAGCGGAACCACAGGCCTATTTCTAATTGGTGGTATTTCGTGCTCACTGCTAATGTTTGGATGCTTATAAAGAATAATCTTGGTGAATTTAAAAATGTACTAAAATAATATCGAGAAGGAGTAGGATTTTGAGAATATCTGTTGAACCAAATAAGAGCTGGAAAAATGGCTCCCTCCCGATTTCTCAGTGATGATCGTTCCAAGCCTCTAACAGGCTTAGTCCATGTTACTTCACACATTACATCGCGTAATAATATATAACAATTAAAGGTATACCGCGCGAGAAGCAATCTACATGGATCAAATAGCTGATTATTTCCATAAGTAAACATAGATTCATGACAATAACAGATACAATAAAATTGGCAAAAGCTTTACGGTAAGATGACAAATTTCAGCACTGATCTTTTTACTGAGATCGTCCTTTTACCGAAAAGTTGTTCCTAATTCTATTGTATGTATTGTTGTTTTTAATATTTTTATTATCTATCATAAAGTTTTTCAAAATATTCTCCCTACCTGTTTTATCCTCAGCTCTTATCGAAAAAAATGAAGTCTGAAAGGAAATTTAGAAAAAGGATAAATTTACAATACTCTGGCTAAAAGCTGATTAATTTGTTAGAAAGTCCCCGCATACAAGAAACTCTAATTATCATATCAGGCTGTCCTGTTTCTGATACAAAAGGACTTATTTTACGATCAAATGTGTATGCCTAATGAAAAAGAACAGAATGCCATATTGCTAAGAATTATGGTTTCTACTCTTTGAAAATCCTAACGGGGTGGCTGATAGCAAAATAAATAACAATAATAGAGAAAATAATGTTTAAGGTGGCAGGCTGCAATATCTAAAATATTCATTTCTTCAATGCAGGGGCTTAATGTATACATGATCAATTAAACAAAAATACCTTTTGATTCGAAAGTACCATAAACCTACTCGATCAAATGTGATTCAGTAAAGCCCCACAAATAAGAAGCTATTATCAAAGATAATGGAATAGAGACTGGATAGGAAAGCTGGCAAAGATCAAAGAACGATGTTGTGTTTCGAGGAAATTTTCTCAGAGAAGTCAAACTTGACTTCCGGTTGCACGCGAAGTAACAGTAACGGCGACTCCAAACGAAGGACTGCCGGACTTTGAAGGTTTTTCAATTATGAATGGGTGGATGAACAGATTGAAGTAGGGAACTGTGTAGTAGGCTACATTTATTTTTGTTTATACATTACCTCAGAGCTTCTGTCGGGCTATTTTCTTGCTGCCAGTCTGGAAGTTCCAACGACGGTTTTAGGCCCAGGCCAACTTCAATTTCTGAATCTCATTTCAACTAACTTTGATTTAAAATTTATGGCAAAATTAAATATTTATCAAAACTAAATATGTTTCTTAACAAAATTGTAGACTGGCACAACATATTGTTAAAAAAAATAATCAATAAATTCAAAAGAAGTTAAAAGTTTGCATTACACCACTAAATAGACACGACTGTAAGAGATCAAGACAATACAAATTTATGTGCTTCTGAGCCTTGCGTGTTCCCTTCAGCGAGTTTTTGGGCAGAAATGTAAAAAAATTTACTAATAGGGCTTGAGTTGTGCTAGATTTCTTTTTCTTATAAAAATGAAAAACGTGTAACAGCAGATAAGGTCATTGGATGGAGGGAACACGCAAAAGGCTCAGAAGCACATTAATACACGCTTTTTTATAAAGAGCCTTTTATAAGGAACCTACATGTCGAAGGTCGAAATACTTAAGGAACTTCTACTACTAAAGGTCAAATCACTACGGAACTTTATAATTTTGCATATATCCATTTTGTGTAGATATGCAACTTCTCTAATGAATTTTGGATTTTTTTTTGACTGTGTAACTAACTTTTACGTTTTATAGAACTACTAAGGAAATTTTAGAACTACAAAGTGGCCAAAAAAGGTCTCAAAATAAAAAGGAGCTTAAAGAACAAGGCCCTGAGCATGGTTCTTTATAAAAAATCGTGTATGTATTGTCTTGATCTCTTACTACAGTACACGTTTTTTTCTTTATAAGAAACCTAGCTTGGGTCCTAGTACTAAAAGTTTCTTAATTTTTCACCAGTTTCTAGTACTAAAAGTTTCTTAAAAGTTTCTTATTTTTAGATACGCACTTAACATCAAATTTTGCTCTTTCCCTCGCATATTTCTTGTATTAAAGTGAAACCGACCTACCAATACAAGTAGACTCAACATCCAGTGTTCCTCTAAATAAAAACTTAAATCAAGCAAAAATGCATTGTTGACATATTATTTTCCGGCTCATAAAGTCCTCTTGGTTTTTTCGGAGTTTCTTAAAGATGCTGATGTAGTTCTAAAAGTTTCTTAAACTTTTGGGGCTCTAGTACTAGGTTTCTTATAAACCGGTTTCTTATTAAAAAAAAAACGTGTAGTGTCTATTTACACGCATTTTTTCTTATAAGCAATTTCAGCTCCAGCCCAGTACTGAAAACTGCTTAGCTAGAGGGCAAATTTGAGTACTTAAAATTGCTTAGCAATTGCTTAGCTTTTTATACTTGAAGATCGGTTTCTTAGAATACTATCTCAGAAGTTTTTTTATAACGATTGTCAATAGTATCTTGCATACAAAAGTGTGCCAGGGTACTGTACTTATATCCACTATGACCTACTTCTCAATAGCTGCTGCACGGTTTTCATTAGCAATTGGATCTGAATTAAAATTTTCAAATTGCTTAGCAATCCTTTATCCAGTACTGGAATTGCTTAAGTTTTTGTCATGTCCAGTACTGACTTGCTTATAATGCAATTGCTTATAAAATTAAATACGTGTAGTGTAATGCAAACTTTTGACTTCTTTTGAATTTATTGATTATTTTTTTAACAATATGTTGTGCCAGTCTACAATTTTGTAAAGAAACATATTTAGTTTTGATAAATATTTAATTTTGCCATAAATTTTAAATCAAAGTTAGTTGAAATGAGATTCAGAAATTGAAGTTGGCCTGGGCCTAAAACCGTCGTTGGAACTTCCAGACTGGCAGCAAGAAAATAGCCCGACAGAAGCTCTGAGGTAATGTATAAACAAAAATAAATGTAGCCTACTACACAGTTCCCTACTTCAATCTGTTCATCCACCCATTCATCATTGAAAAACCTTCAAAGTCCGGCAGTCCTTCGTTTGGAGTCGCCATTGCTGTTACTTCGCGTGCAACCGGAAGTCAAGTTTGACTTCTCTGAGAAAATTTCTCAAAACACAACATCAAATCGGAGCTCATTGTTTTGGCTTTGATCTTTGCCGGCTTTCCTATCCAGTCTCTATTCCATTATCTTTGCTATTATCTAGATATCGAGGCAAGCGGTCAGTGGATGAGCCGCGTAGGCTGTCTGAATTATATCTCCACTTACAGCCAACATCTTCGGATGAGTGAACTATTACTGCGAATCAAGTATCAATTATTGAGACTTTCTACAAGAAGCCAGAGTCAATGGATTTTCATATACATTTTAATCTTTTTATTTCAATCTCATTTTAATAATGTAACTCTATTTGTTGTCTAATGTTATTTTTGTTGTTTGGAATCATTGTCTGGAGAAATGAATGACTTTGTTCTTAAAAATTTGGTACTTGAGTCCTTGTGACATTTCCAGGGTTGATGTGAGCTCTCACATCAGGTTTATTTACAACTAAAATATGCAGTGAATATTTCTGGGCTTGAAAGAATTTCAGATAAAGAACTATATATACTCGGGTTTCCTTCAAGCAGTAGCAGTCTGTAAATCTTTAAATTTTAGGCTCTTATTTGCGAGGTTTCACTATATTGATGCCCCTTAAACAAACATTCTTTGAAATAATCCTTCTTACCTACAACTACATTATACTAACCTGCAATTGGTCACTGATCTTTGTGTCAACATCAAGGCGAATTAAAACTGGATCTGCTAGTCCTGCCTTCGAAAAGTCAATCAACAATTTTGGGAGGGTTGCAGAAAAGAGAAGAGTTTGCCTGTAAAAAAGAACAATAATTCTAATTTACTTCAGTTCATTCGATTTCAAAATTCCACAACACACAATACAATATAAATAAGGATATTAATGAAAACTAAAGTTGAATAGTAGCAAATACACTAATACAATTATAAAATTGATGAAGTCATTTTATGAAGATAACTTCTTAAGGAGGAATTCTATCAATAGCTCAACTTATCGAGAAGAGAGCATCCCCTGTTCATAAAACCAATTTCAATTTATAGAACATAAAATAGAAATTTTGAACTACATTTGCTGTCTTGAAATAAACTGGTTAATATTCTGATAGAAAATTCAATATGTTTCCCTTAGTAGTGTTGCTGAATCGGGAGCTGTCAAGGTTTTTCGTAGATTATCCTTTCATTGGCCTCTAAGCGGATGGAGTACATAATATCACCTATATTTCAGCTTTACCCGAGGCTTCTTTATCATCAGGGACAGATTTAAATTGGGACGGGTGTTCTAAAGCACCTTTGAACAAGGATTGACTGACCTATCCACTCAGCCGTACACTAGCATATTAATGAAGGGTACTTCAAGCACCCCCCCCTCCCACTAACGACTTCAATAATAACTTGCCGATTACTTTAAAGTGAATTACCTTGATTCGGGCAATCTCCGAATGATCTCTTGCAACTGCTCAGCAAATCCCATCTCAAAAAGCCTAAAAACAAAACAAGCTTAATTTAGTTGATCTATATATTTCTATGTGATGAATCAAGATCTGTCTAAGCTTGAAATTCTTATCATTATTCACGATGTCTTAGCTACATATCTAGGTAGACGTAGTAGCGATGGAGATTCTGCACGGCATTAGTTCTTAACCACAATACACCAAACTCAGAAAGTCTTTAGCTCAGACAAGATGGTTGCGGTTGATCTAAATATACTTTGTTATGAATTAAGACCTCTCTATACTTGATATCTTTACAATATCTCAGCAGATCTTGGTAGTAGATCTAGATGAGTGCAATGACATATGCATATAAGCCATCTACTTGGAGCTAAGGATATTTAAGATGTGTGATCCATATCACTATCCGTTGAACTTAAATGGAGGAAGGAAGCAAGCAAGCAATCAGATTTATTCGATAACGCAGGTTTGGATTATGGCAGGGTGAAGCTGATGTGGACTTGCAAATTGTGCACCTAGAATAATATTCTAGAAGGAATATCCTGGGTATTCATTTACCAACCTCGCAACGATGAACGACTGAGTTGGTTGAAGGCTTGTAGTTCATGTTGCCGACCGTTCGTGGATTTGAACCTACTAAGGTTACCTTTCAAGAATTGGAAATCCAGCACCTTAACCACTAGGCTACACCACCACTGGGGTGGGTTGTATACCAGCCAGTTTTTGCAAATAAAATGCATTATACCACATTCACATCGTTAACCAATTTCTAAACATTGGGTTCCTCTCAGTCAATCAAGAGCCTTCGAATTATTGAATTGAACAATCAGAGTATTCTAGTTGTAAACCTGGTTTAGTTTAACCTGGTTAAACTGCTAATGTGAGAGGAGAGTGATATATTCACACCACACAATATTTTAGTTGTGTCTGCTCACGCTTGTAAAAAACCTCAATATGAGGCTCTTGAAGAGTCTAGATTAATCAAATTTTGATTTCCAATGATTCCCATTTTGAAATTTTATGTGCGGATGAACGCACAAGTAAAATACTGTGCAGTGTGAAAGCAGCCTAATTCTCGTGATATAGGTACTCTGTCTATGAGTTGTACAACCATTTATAAGAACCTTGATCATTGACCAATATAGGTTGAAATACAGCCATGCAAACAACGGTTCATCTTTCATTGGTATAAGTTAAGTACATAAAAACCCACCTGTCAGCCTCGTCGAAAACAGCATACTCAATAGTGTTCATTTTCAATTCCATTTCCACTGCCAAATGTAGAAATCTGCCTGGCGTCGCAATAATTCTGCAAAGAACAACTCATGTGAAATATATGTGAAAAACTTATATGATGAGTTCTGGCAGTGCAGAGGGGGTATTAAGGTTATCATTAATTAAGTGTCCTACTGCGCAGCTGTATAAAGCATTAGAGTACTAATCTAGAGGTCTTGGGTCCCGGTCCTACAAGGGTAATTCATCATTCTCACCATCTATTTATTTTCCAAATCCTGCTTCTCGAGACTAATCATTAGTTCAAGTTTTCAAAGAAGTGAAAACATGAATTAAATCTTGAAAAAATTCCTTACTGGCTTGGATATATTTCTCTTTAAGGTATATTTAAGGCTTTAAACTTGAAATTGGTTTGAGTAATAACTATTGAAAATGGCTGAATCAAAAAGTTTTATCGTATGGACACGAAAGGTAACGAATGTTCAAAGCAACTAACTTCTTGTCACTAATAGATTTTTGCCTTTAATTAGTAAAATCGTTTTTTCCAAGGGAGATGGTATAATGATAGATTATTGGTAATTAGTTTGAGCATGGTTGACAATTGTTGTTTATTGTTTATCATAATATAGAACTGACATTAAAAATGAAGACGGGAAAGTTGACTTGAGAGGTAAGATGAAACACTAGGGGGCGTACTACTTCAAATCTAGACCTGAAGCCTAAATTTTATAATCATTTTTGGCCTAACATATATCTTATTCATAAACTGGCTAATTTGATAAGTTTTTTTCTCTTGATAAGAATATTATATGTTTACAGCAATTGGACGCTAAACCATCTACATAACATCTATCATATCAACAAAAACTGTCAAGAGTAATAATTTGACTCCAATACCGAAAATTACCAAGAAGGCCTGAGACTAGACAAGTTGAATGGTCTTTTATCGATACCAGAACTTGAGGAGAGTGAATAAAATCAGAATAATCATTGTGTATAATTATTTGTGCTGTTTTGTCTTTTAGTTCTACCTACTTCTCTGACGAGAGTCAGTAGTTATCATTTTTAGCTTTGTTTCCGACTTTGAAATATGGTTTATGGAGAAGGGTGCTGAAAATCAAATAGACCGACAGGAAAGCGAACGAATGGATTAGAGAGAAAATGGGAACCAGAAGAGATGAGTTGTTCGGGAGACAAGTTGTCGGAGACGAGTTGTTAGAGGTCATTTAACAGCGTAAACTCACCAAATATGCACACTGGGGGCGCAAACCTGCCAGTTTACTCTGCAATGCTATTGATGGTAGGCTGCCTGGTAAAAACCGTATCGGACGCCCAATGATCATTTGGATGGACAATATCCTAAAATGGTGTGGTGGTGCTACCAATGCACGGCACATGGCGATTGAACGTCAACGGCTCCCTTGAGCTATGGCGAATTTGAACTGAATTCTATACTTAACTCCCATTTTCTAGCAACGTTGAAATTTTTTACCAACCAAAGACTGTTTTTTAACAAAATTCAAACATACACATCTGGGTTCTGATGAACGGCAGCAAATTGATCTTCAATCCTGAAAAATATTCCAAAAGTTAGTTTGATGATACCAAGTACATCCATCAGGCATGTAGGAGCTTTAAACTTTTGACAAGAAACAAAGAAATAATGAAAGAAACCTTCAAGTAACCCACGGCAGTGTTTCAGAGCCTGTATTTAGCTTTTCAGAAGAAATGATAATATCTAAATCATTCTTATCTAACCTTTCCACTTCTGTAGCCTAATTCTCCTATGAGTGGAAAGTTTGACTTAGTACTGTTCCCTACTGGCTGCAAATAATTCTTATTTTCATCCAGGACAGTGGAATTCCCATACAAGTGGCAGCCACTAAACACGCTAATTTGGGGTGGCTTTAAGACCCCACGGTACTCAGAACAACAGAGTAAATGATGAAAGTAGCGTTTTGGTACAGAAAGCACACAAGTAGATATTTCAAATACATGATATCAAGTACCATTGAAAATCAAGATAGTTATAAATAATTGATTATTATTCACTTGATAACGGGTTAAGCCCAAAAGTTTCTTTATTATTTAATTTTCAATTGCACCTCATATCATATATTTGAATTATCAACTCAGATTCATAACTGGGATTTTAGAGCAAGCAATTTGATTCCAATGGGACGACGGACTACAAACTTGGATGTGTTTTACACTAAAGCATACACTGGCTTGCACGGGCGGTAAGTCGAAAAGCTTAAAACATATTCAAATAACACAAAATGGCTAGCCAAGGCGAACTCTATTTTAGCCTATGACACCATACTTCAAAATTGATTTTTTCTCTAAAAAATGGTGGCTTATATAGTATTGACTAAATCATTTACTGTGCAACTGATTGAGTTGTAGAAAATCCTAAAAAAGATTTTGAGCCTTTCTGAATTAGATATATAGTTAATCTTAGCAATCAAAGAAATTTAGGACTTTACATAACCACTCAAAGATTATACTATACTGGGAAGCAACACATTGGATGTTGAAATTTACTGCAGAAACCTCCCTTGTTTAAACATGTCCTGAAAATCATAAAAGCGAAACATATAATCTTACTTGTCACCACCGAGAATACATGTAGATTTCAAACCAGTAAATTTTCCAAGCTAAAAATGAAGAAAAGAGGTTGGATGCCATGAAAAGGAAATCTCTACGAGTTATCAAAGCATTACATCAAACCAAAGATTTATTGCAAGCAACATAATCCCCAAGAAAAGCTAATGAAAGAGCAGACCAGGCTGTGTAGTTATTGTTTTTTATTTCAGGGCAGTACCCTGTTCCATGTTAAGTAACGGTAGCAATATAAAGATTAGGGCAGATAACAGAAAATCACATAATTGTAAAAATTCTTCTACGTTACTGCGTACCCTAAGCATTAATCAAGATATCTTTCCACCTTACTCAACATCCTCCCATTCACATAACTGAACATCATGTCAATTGTTATCTCTTTACATTACTGAGAACCATCTACATTACAACACATCTTCTTCATACTTTTAAAAGCTCTCACCTCCTTGGTGAACTTGAGCGTTTGCATTGCCAGTTCTCTTGTCGGCGATAAAATCAAGGCTCTTGGACCCTAAAAGAATAATAACAAAAGTCACTTGTGACACCCGGTACATAACAATGCCACAATGGCGTCACTATGGCGTCATAAAGAAACTTTATTTTGACTATCGGCCACAAAACGTTTGTCTTTCGGACTGACCAAAAAATGAATCTAATCAAAAACATCAATAAAACAAATCTACCTTTGAATTGTGAGTGTGTAATTTCTCGAACATGGGAATGAGAAAAGCTGCTGTTTTACCAGACCCTAAAAGAAAGTTTCAAGACCTTTGACAACAACAACAACAACACCAGCAACTCTACAAACATCATATTTTCTGGATAGAAGTGCTAAGTTGATCTAATTACTTGTAGTCTATAGTCCAATTCTCTGTATTCTATTCTATTTATCATTGAAAAGCTTGAAACAAATTGGTGATATCTATGGGAAATTTCCATCTGCCTCTAGTATCAAAATTTGTTAGTTTTATAACTTTCTAAGGAAAAGCTGTATTAGCTAACATATTTTGCTATGTTTCCGATTTCTCTGTCTATCCTGAAATTATGTACGGATAGAAGACAGTTTGTGGACTTATTCTTACCCAGCATGCCCAAAGCAAACCCAACACACATCAGAATCTGAAGAACTACCAGTCGGCCTCACTCAAATCTGGGTATTATCTAATTAGTAGCAATGACTTTTGAATCTCAGTGTTTTTTTCTGGCTCATTACTCTGATAACTGTCAGCCAAAAAGCCTCAATAGCCATATCATGTTTTGCTATGTTTTCAAATTTTCTCGTTATCAAGAAAACACCATTCAATTCAAAGGATGTATGTGTAATTCATTGTCCCAAGGGGGTACTCAGAAGCTTCTTGGGGATCCATCACTTGCAACACCACATAAAGTTTGTTTAGGTGCATCTTGGCAAGTAAATCTGTTAGATGCAATAAACCATAGAAGAAAAATATCATATGATATTCAGTTACCTGTCCTTGCCATAGCAACAACGTCCTTCCCGTCCATCAGTAGTGGAATAGTCTAAAAAACAAAACAACGAAAATAGTCATGTCATGGGTACAAACACATCATCTCATACAGGAGACCCATCTTGACATGGGCATTATTCCAATCTTGATTAACCAAAAGTCATAATTACTCAATTTTTTTTAGAAGGCTATTTCTTAAGAAAATATCCATTTCCAATTCTGCAATTACACAAAGGTGAAAAGTGGTAGAAATCAAATATGACTTCAAAGGGTTTTTAGAACCCATAACTTTTCTCTTGCCATCAATAAGAATTTTACAAATAGCTGCTGCTAGTATTTGGTCATTGGTCTTTCTATTCATCATGTTTTTCAACTTTTATTCGTTAAAGTACTCTTTGGCAGTTGAGGATTATGATAATAAAGTTCATTGCAAGTTTAACAGGTAAAACTTTTTTCCTCTGTCATCAGAGTTAAAGTTGGCATTTTTAAGGGCTAAAAAAAACAACAAGTTTTGATAATGAGGAGTACTGTAGCATCAAAATTTAGACCCTGCAGATGAAAACCTTGTCAATGCCCTAAAACATGTAGTTTTTTGAATAAGAAATAAAATGTAAAGCTGTTACCTTTCTCTGTATTGGGGTGGGAATCTTGTACCCCTTTCGCTGTATTCCTTTGTAAACTGGATATGAAAGGCCTAGAATAAACAAATATAAATGAGATTTGTAGCAATAAAAATATCTAAGAATAAAATTTTGTCAAACATTTTGCACTGGGCTAAAGCACAAGGATTTTTGAAAAATCCTGGTTCTATATCTGCGATGATATTACATGAGGTATCAAGCTGTGTACTTTACATGAGGCAGCATACAGGTTCATTGAGGTTGCTGTTGGTTGACAGAGCAAGAATGCAATTATACAAGAATACAAAAGAATGCAAGAATGCAATGTGTATTGCGCAATGGCCTTGTTTTTCTGTCTCATGTCTTACACAACCAAGTAGATAGTGTTGTACATTGCATTATCATCAACCTCAATTGTTAGGACTCTGATGATAAAATGCAGTCTTGGTCATGGTATTTCCCCAACCCTTTTGGGCGTAGAAGACCAAAAAAGGGAATAAAGTATATCAAGGTTTTTCGGTAACATTGTTTACATACACACATAGACAGATATGTGGCATCACTCTTTACAGGGCGGCTACATTTAAAATCATACATATGTGTCCTAGATCTAGATTGCTTTATCAATGCGCAGCTAAAAAGCTTACTTTAGGCATTTCCCTCTGTGACAACTCACAAGCTTTTCATTGGCAAACAGGAATGCAGTTCATCTTATCAGATCTGCATATTCTTGAAAAACCCTGACCCTATTTATGCAAAAACCCACTGTAACCGATTGTAATCAATTGGGTGTTTTTGCATGAGAAATGACAACATTTTAAACTAACTGTGTGTTCCAGAACAAAGATGCTTGATACTCAGGATCTCCATATGTGAAAGTATAACCAAGAAAAACCTCAGAAAACATACGGACAGGAACGGAACATACATTATCTGACCCAAACAAACAACCAAAGGCTGAATTGTTTAGAGTAACTTTTAATTACTCTAACTCTCTAATTTGCTGTTTACTTTCTGTTATACATAGCATGAAAAATTGGAAGCATGGTGAAGCAAAAAACAAAGTAATCCATGTTTTCGCTTCACTATGCTTCCGATTTTTCTTGCTATATTGGAGTTCTGTACCGATACAACACTTTGTGTTATGTTGATATATGGTTTCTACTAATTCTTCCATCTCAGTGGCCTGAATTCATTTTTCAAGTGGGGGTGGGGGGGTATAAACGTCAGAATAAAGCATTTTTTCCAGACAAAAAGCTAAATTTTTCAACAAAGTCACAAAAGATGTGGTGGTTTTCTGAAAAATTGGCTGATCTTACCTGCTGGCCAGTAGATTCTCCCTTAATTTAGGGAGTAACTTATCAATACAATAATCTTTGATAATCAAATGACTTTGATACTGCTGATGAGAATGTAACCTTGTTTTAAAAGTGGTTGACAAGATCAAACTTTTTGGAGCAGAAAGTCAGAGATGGAACAAAATAAAAGAGTACATATTTTGAGAAAATTTTACCCATGGATTGAAACCCTCCGGACTTTTTCTTCTTCCGATTATGAGCTGAAACCATTTTCCGAACATTTAGTTCCTGTGCTTCATCTTCTGAATTTGGTTCGTTCTTCATTGTTTAATTTCTTTCGTTACCTAAAATTTAGATCATCTTTAGCTTGGAGTTATTGTTTACATCAGATCACGATGAGAGAAACATACAAGTTTGGAAGGGTGGAAGCGGAATGCAGCATAAAATTCTGCTAACCCCAATTGCTGCAGAGATGCTCTCCTCAAAAGTTGCTTGTGTTATTGCCAAAGAAAGCTTCTTACCGAATAAAGAGTCATGATAGGCTATGATAGGTGATATATTGTCAAAGTAGATAATTGGTAACGAATCGACACCCAGCCAAAATCAAGCCTTTCCCAATACAAAAGTTTTCACAAGAACAACCATTATAAGAAACCCCAGCGTACTTTACAGGCCCAAGGTTGCAGAGTGTGACACTTGCGCACACGAATTTAACAATAGAACATTAAGATAGAACAATAGATTTTTGCAGGCGCGAGACCTCATTGAGGAGTGCAATACTCTGTAAAGGCGCTGGTGCTGAGCTGCTATAAGACTGTGATGAGAAAGAGTTCTACTATTGTAAGTACAAGAATAAACATTTAATTAGCGTTTCTTGCAAGGTGGTAGAAAAAAGGTTGAAAAATAAAGTTTTTAGCAAGGAATAAAAACTACTAGCAAAGACAAAGATTTGATAGCTCCTGACAAAACTAGTACATCAAAAAGATTTATGTAGAATCTTTCGCTTTTGAAATTTACCTAAAAACTGAAAATCCATTATGCTATCTATTATCACTAGAAAGGAGAATTTCTGCAGGATTTTTAACATCACGCCATTTTAATGGCAAAATGTTCGAAAAAGTTTGCATGTTTAAAACAGTTTATGCATCAAAATACCTAAAGTGCCAAACGCAAATTGAATTCTACAAGTATCATAAGAAATAGTAGATCAGAATTACCCCAAATATCTCCAGTGTGTATGTTAATTGTTATGTTGTAGTTGAACTTGTAACTTCAACCTTTCTATACATTGCAAAGTCTTCCATCTTACTGTGCTGTGTATGGGTCGAATTCAAGTAAAATCAGTGTCTTTTACTTCATGTATTTTTGGAAGTTGTTATCATGTCTTCCCAATCGAGTTTTAGGTCAAATTAAACTCTAAGCATTGCTACATTTGATGTTTTATAAGTTTAAAAAGACACGATCTTCTAATCTGTCCTAAGACTTTATGGAGGCCTGTGTACATTTGAATACGGATCAACTCATAAACAGATCCAAGCTCTTGTGAGGGGTTAGGTGTCGGTGTCGGTCATTGTAAAGAGGGGGGATGGGAGGAGCCAAAATATAGGAAACTGTAACAATCATGCAAGTGTTCCAATAGACCAGGTTATACTAGAGGTAGGTACCACCTTAAGGCGGAGAAATTCTAACTATGATTTCCATATTCCCAGACCCTCAAGTATTTAGGAAAATGGCGGTAAACGGGCAACTGTTGGGGCTTAGGGGGTGAATATGGGGGTTTGATAATAGGAGATCAAAGGATATGCCTCTGCGGAGGAGGAAAAGGCTTTATCGCCTTTTCACAATTGATAATGATAAGAAAGCCTAGTTTTTCACCATAATGATTCATATCAAGTTTAAGATGTTATTCATATACATAATGAAGTCACATGACCATTATTACCACTTTACCATATATGGTAATTTTGTAATTTCATTCAAAGTTAGTGCTTGTTTTGCACTTTTACCTACTTTACAGTATCTGTTGAGACTTTCCTCATTACATTTGTCAATAACTCATGTTGGGCTGGCTAAGATGAAATGAAAGGGAGTGGCATCAATAATCGCATCTACTTTTTATTTGCTTTCCATAACGTACAATCAAATGAAACAGAATATAACTGACAATAGTTAGCTATCCGCCTCATTTTTGTTTGTTTGTTAACCTTGGCTAAGCTACCTAAAAAAGACAGCATCTTTTAAGCTTCCTTTTAGTTCTACTGTTTGATCGTTCAAGCTCTGATCATTAACCTTAGACAGCGGTTACACAGGATCGGTTCCATTTGGAATGTTACCAAACAGGTATATTTAAGCCTTGCATTTATGCCTGAATGACTAACTGGAACCGTTTCAGAGAGAACTGCTACCGTGCTAAATGGGCCCACTTATAAAGTCAATTCCGCTTGGAATATTAAGTAATTTCACTTACAGAACGGTTCAAAAAGGTCCCGTGTAAACGCTGCCTAAAATCTGTTTTACATTTTTTCCGGAATTTTTCGGTAATTTCAATAGAAAAGTGACCATAAAGATGATAGAAACATAATTTGCATTCTGCTAACAATATAACCTAGATATGGAAGAGCGGAAGATTTCAAAACTGCGCTCTGCTATCCTCTCTGTCCAGTCCACTTAAGTTTTTCTAATACTGCTGGTTCTCCAAAGACTACTGCAACAAGCAAATTAGAAAGTGTCATCATAAAGTACCCAATACAGCCTGCATAGTATCCCAGAGAAAGTCTTCCACCAAAGAGCCATAAAAGTATCAATGCATATTTTTGATTGTCTGGTCTGCGTCCCCACCAACAAGAAATTGCGAGATACTTATAGAAATTTTTAAGGGCATTGACAAGTGGGTAGCTGCAAATGGATATTGTTCCTGACAACTATCAAGTAAGCTCTTTTAATCTGTTGAACAAGGAAAGAGAGGGTAGTAGGAGAAGAAAATACAATCTGCTGCATCCAAAGCATTGCGTAATTTCGAAGACTTTCTCAAGCATTAGGAAAAAATGAGTTCAGATTTCGCTAATGAAAGAAGTTTGTTGTCTACGTCAGAATAATAAGCTATCAAGCAATCAAAAAAAATGTTATACAAAGATTTTGCTTCACTACATTACACCCTTGAAAGATACCCTCAAGAAACTGTAACTGCCTGATTACATTCCGCCAACAAAGACATCTTGGTAATACTGTTGGGTGATTCACCGTGTCAACAGATCTACCTTGACTCTATAACTGGCTTGCATCGAAAAGAATTAAATTGAGTGAAATAGAAATGAGTAATTAGAGGAAAAAATGGCAAATTGACTTCCAAGCCTTATAATGATTATATTTCCTCGTTTTGCCGAAAAGGTAAAGCAGCCTGCTGGGTTTGGTAGAAAAATGAAATGTTTGTATAAAAGTTTCCGCTCTTGGATCCGATTGGAATCAGATAAAAGATCTGGAAGAATGTTTTAACACCTTTATGGTTACCAGCAAAAGACGTAGATATTGGTCTGTAATGCATTATTCGAGACAGAATAATTCAACCAGAATAAAGCCATTCACATGTTGCTTTTGCCCCCTTGTCAAGCATTGTCTAGACTTCATGCATTGCGCTCAAACATTGTTGCAAGAATTTTGAAACTATCTGGTAAGAGACAAATTCAGATTCCAGACATACTCAACTTGGCCAGACAATCGACAATCAAATCAAATGAACCGAAAAGGCATTCCCTGATTAGCTTGAAGAGCTACTTTTAAATGAAGAAGAAGAGGAGGTGTCTAAAGATGACGAAGAAAGCGAGGAAGAAGCTTCCATTTGATTGTTCATAAACGTTGAAAAGTTGATAAATACTTGATATCAATATTCGTTAATGAACCATTGATAGTTTTTATCTTACCAAAAATATACTTGCATAATTCAAATAAGTGCTTGATCTTTCTAAATTGCACGGCAAATATTGATGGGAAACCCTGTTGATGGGTAGAAAATGCTTGAATATGTTTCAATTTTCTAATAATTGATGTGATTTGCAATAAGTTCTAATTCGATTAATACATATGTATAATAACACCAAAAATTATTATATTTGGACGATTTATAACATTTTTAGACTTATTGAAACTTATTTAAGGTGGGGAGTTGGACTTATTTGAATTTTGGTTTGGGACACGATTTTATGAAAGGTATGAATATTTTCAAGAAAATTACAAATTAACCATATATGGTAAAGGGGTTTTTTTAATTGCTTTCTTTTAAGTTGGTCTCTACTTACAATTTGATAGCTTTGTTAAAAGCTAATTTAAACCAACTAAATATGTAATCATACATTCATACTAAAACGAAATAAAATTTAACAACAAAGTAAGAAAGTTAAAATTGAAGATGAGTCAGTCGGGAGTCTGTTAGTTAATGTACCCTAGTTGTGCTACATATGGCTTGCAGATTCGGCATAAGCAATAGTTGATAAATCTTTTATTTTCTCTTTAAAAATTCTCACGTTTGTGCTAGGAGTGATTTCTGCTGGAATTGAGTTCCAGGCCTCTTGACATTTATAGGATATGGTTTCTAATCCGTATGCCACTGTGTTTGGCTTACTTCTAGTGAAGGTGATTTCCTTAAGGTTATAAGGCGACTCATTCATGTTAAAAATTTCATCCATAAAATTAGGGTTTTCGTGATGAATAGTTTTATAAATTTCTGTTGTAAGTTGCTGTAAGTTTTTAGTGTGAATGCTAACTGTATTATCTTTAAGCAGTAATTGTTCAAAACAGGAGGAAAAATCATTATAAGCTATTCGCAACGCTCTTTCAAGGATGTTGTTGATACGCTTGTTATTTTTCCTACTGCAATACATCCATACCAAGGGACAGTGATTGAAAAATGTTATAACAAAAGTTTTCATAAGAATTTTTCGTTTATTTTCATTCAAATAAGGTGCTATTCTTGTTAGTGCACTGTGATCCAAGTCACGTGACTTAGCTTTGTTTATGAATAACATATTAAACTCTATACGGATTATAATGATGAAAAACAAGACTTTTTTGCTTGTACTAATTGTGAAAAGGCGAAAAAGTGTTTTCCTCCTCCGCAGAGGGAAATCCTTTGATCTTGAGTTATTAAACCCATGATTTACCCCATAAACCACAACAGATGCCCGTTTACCGCCATTTTCCTAAATACTGGATTGTCTGGGAATATGAAAATCATACACTTACGTTCAATATGTATTGGGACACCTAGCAACAAAATGGCTGCCAAAACTGTAAACAACTGCAAGGCCATAGTTTTATTTTTGCAATTTACTTAAGTTTGACACAATTGAAAAGGAAAATGTTATCAAAAATATCAAAAATAGGTGTATGAATGTAATGATATCACATTTGACCACATAATTATCTTCTATATTACTCATTTTGAGAAGAAAATACAGCAAAAAGAAAGGCTTGCAAAATGCCTAGAAAATTATGGGGAAAGAAATTTTATTATGGTTTTATCAAGGCATGTTTCTTAGTTTCATATTCTTAGATTTATTTCAGAGTTTAGAGGGTAGGTTGAATTTTCAAATTTGTCTGCTTTGACCCATGTTTGAGTCACTCATAAAGAAACCAGGGGAAAAAGTTTTTATCGCAGTTGTAGGCCTCAATGAAAAGCTCAGCAAAGTCTTCCTTAGTTTGAAGCACAAAGAAACTTTTCCAAAATATCTCGAATATGAGATGAGCTTTGGGAGAAAAATTACAGCATTTATAAAGTAGAAAAACCTACCTTTTTGAATTTTACATAACCAACAATACATGCTCCATCATTGATTTGTGCAACATCATTTTTATTTTTGAAATATATTGAGACACTTCATTAAGGCTTCAACCTTGCCTGCGCTTTATCAACAGCAAGGTTTATATTTCAAATGAATTTCTTTGAGGGTAATTTTTGATAGTTTCACTTTCCCAATCAAAACATTCAACTCACTAGGAGTCTTTCCAGCCATAATTCACTGAAATCACTCGAAGATCTTCACCAGTTAATTATCAACTTTTGTGCGAATGTTTGTTTGTATTTTCAACATGTTACTTTCTCAATCTGTTTTCTTTTCTTGGCCTAAACACTTTTAAAATCGTTCAAATCTACGAAGTTTGGATTTCAAACTATGGCGTGAGCAAGTTTTTTTAATTTGGCGCCAAAACCTCGCTTACGCATCACAGGGAGAGCTCACAAATCGCAAATTAAAATTTGGGCCTAAGTGGATTGTCAAGGAAGAGACGCCATTTTGTTGCTAGGTGTCCCAATACATATTGAACGTAAGTGTAGTTAGAATTTCTCTGCCCTAAGGTGGTACCTACTTCCCGTTATAACACTTATAACCTGGTGGTCTTCACGACTTTTAACAGGGATTGTATCATTAAAAATTTGGCAAAAGAAGCGATAACTATGCTTATAAATCCCCTTGTTTACGTCTTTGCCAGACTACATTCTTTGTTTTCAACACGGAGAACATAAATTTTGGTGAAAATTTTGCGCGGATGAGACATAAAAATTGCTAACCTTTTTCGCAATTATCCTACAAAATAAAACCTTTTACCCTAAGCAATGTTGATTTTTCACTGTTTTCTGATCTTTTTAAGCATCGATTTCCAAGCCATTGTCAAGATAATGTGCAAATTCTGTTTTGACCTTGCAAATCTGTACAACAGATCTCTAGCTTCAGGAATTAATTGCGCGGATGTCTTTACAAGGATTCAAAGTTGCGCGGAGAATATATTCTCCGCAGTAGACATAAAATGTAGTCTGGCGTCTTTGCAAGTGATTGAAGTGAGGAAACGAATCAGGTGGACTTTGGTTGGGCCTATTCCCTGTGATAGCGCCCGGACTAAACTTCATTCAACTAATTTTGTGACGAAGAAGAAGCTGCACAGCATACAGTAGGTAGACTCAACTATTCAACTTAACCATACCTTTCAGAACATCGACACCTTCAAATAGAAATCTTCTTTGTTTTCACCTCCTTTTCCAATTTCCTTCTCAAATCAAGGCGATGGCAAACAGCGTGTACGCCTCTCTTTCAAAAGTAATACAAGGATATTGAACTCATTGCTAAATATTATAATTCCACCGGCTTCTTACTGGTTACTATGAATGAACAAATTTGTTTCAAAACGAGACTGACAGTTGATCCAATAAGATTTTAATCAAATTATGATATATCGAAATTTTGGAAAAAATCACGTTAATAACAATAATTTTAGAATATGTAATGATATTTTCATTGTTATGGGTTATAAGTCTAATTTATTGTTATAAATATTTCCGCATGTCGAAATACTGATTTATCAAATCATATGTTGGAAATTATACCATGCTGTAAATAACGTCAGTCTTAACATACGTAGAGGCAAGAAGCCTCGTGTTCAGGTTGCTTCTAAAATTAGAATATACACCGAAATAATTACTAAAGTTATCGCCGGGTGTGGTGGCGCGCACCTGTAATCCAGTTTAGGAGGCTGGTGATCCGCATGCTAGGAGTGAAGGTAGGTGCTTGATTATTGCTGAGTAGCTTATCTCGCTACAGTGTAAATATTCGCTGCAGAGTGTACATTCGCTGGGGCACTTCACTGCCTGTTAGAGGGGGGTGGAGAGGCCTAGTCAAGCTGCAAAGTATTTGGTGTTAACAATCCTGGTGTACGGATGACTTTTATTTAAGTTTCCTTCACTTCCGTTCGTAATGATAAATACGCATTACAATTAACAAATCAATACATTAATTTCATTTAAGTTATACCTTTATCTTCAATTTTTTAAAGTTATTCCTTATGTAATCTTTCTGATTTATTTCCCATTTATATTTCTCTAACACGATTTTTCTAAATTGATGTTCATGCTTTTTTAATAAATCATTTCGAAAACATTCACAATAATTAGTTTCAGTTACCCAAATGCTATTTTAATACATCGCAATCATTTAAAATAAAAAATTGATTTTTCACTCAAAGATTTGATGAATAGAAACGTCTTTAATGTATATCAACTACTAAATCTAAATATCTATTTTTCAGGCAAGGGTTTATTCAATAAAAAATTCTTTGTCTCATTTCAATTAATTGAAATAAAAGAATTATTTAAAAGCAAAGTTTTATTTGTTAAAAATGTCCTAGTTTTATACCAATTACTTAAAACAAAAATGTAATTCTTTAGGAAAGGTTCATTTAATCAAAAATTTCCTTACTTAAATATTATTATAGATACAAATTTATTTTCCAGACAAAGGTTTATCTAATAAAAAATTCCCAGTTTTCAATGAATTGATTGAAATAAAGATTTATTTTTAGGCAAAGGTTTCTCTAATAAACATTTCCTAGCTTAATATCAATTATTTAGAATAAAAGTTAATTTCTTAGGGAAAATTTTATTTTATTAAAATTTCTTAGTTTTACATATATCAATTGAGATAAAAAATACATTTTTTGAGAAAGGTTTATTTGATAAGAATGTCCTAGTTTTGTATCTATTACTGAAAGTAAGGATTTTTTCGGGCAAAATTTTTTCGATTAAAATGCCTTGAATTTACATCAATTATTGAAAGTAAGAATTTATTTTTCTGACAAAGCTTCATTAATGAATATTTCCTAGCCTTATTATATCAATTACTTGAAATAAAAATATGTTCCAAGCCAAATTTTTGTTTATTAAAAATGTCTCAGTTTTATTTCCATTATCTAAAACAAGAATTTATTTATTAGTAAAAGGTATATTTAATTAAAATTTCCTAGCTTTATTATTAACTAGGAAAAAATATTTTCAGGCAAAGGATTATCTAACAAATTTTTTTTAGTTTTTTTATAGCTTACTGAAAATAAAAATTTATTTTTCAGGCAAACATTTTAAGGCAAAGTTTGTATCCATTAATTCTCAAATTCATAAATCAAAATTTATTTCTCAGGCTTATTTAATATAGATTTTTTTACCGTTATATCAGTTACTTAAATTGAAATCTATTTTTCAGGCAAAGGCTTATTAAAACTTCTTAGCTGGATATGAATTACTTTGAATTAAAAATTCATTTCTGGTTTATTTGATATTTCTGGTTTTGCTGACTGGTTAAGGTTTAATTACACTCTTTTTTTATAAGAATACTTAATTTTTTTCTGAGCCTCAATATTCTTAATTTTTTGCCATTTTGAGCCTCGGAATATTCTTAAATTATTCTTACGGCAGAAAACACGGATATAGCAATAAATTGTTATCATTGTCATAAATGCCAAAAAACGCACACCTACAGTATTACAAATATGGAACAGAACAATATCCTTATTTCCTGTAAAACAGAGCTCATCAACACTCCCTAAAATTTTTTTCCATGACAGCTGAGCCTCGCAATATTCTTAAAATATTCTTAAATTTCACCGATGTTGAGCCTCATTATTCTTATAAAGTTTATTCTTATATAAGAAAAGAGTGCAATAAAACTTACATAGTTTTATTTCATTTCCTTGAAATAAAAAATTATTTTCCAGGCATAGGTTTATGTAATAAATATTTCCCTTTTTTATATCCTTTCCTTGAAATAAAGATTTATTTTTTGTAAAGAATTTTCAAATAAATATTTTTTAGTTTTATATCAATAGATTAAGATCGAAATTTTTTCTCGGGCATTGTTGTTTTTGATAAATGATTCTCAGCTCTATACCAATCACATAAAATAATAATTTTTTTTCCAGGCCAAGGTTCACTAAATAAAGATTTCATTCATTTAATAAATATTTTTTAGCTTTATATCAATTCCTTGAAATAAAGATCTATTTTAGGGTAAAAATCTATTTACTAAACATTTTCTAGTTTTATATTAATAATTCAAAATAATAGTTTTTTTTCGGGCAAACATGTATTCAATTTACATTTTTTATATTTGTATCAATTACTTAAAATAAAAATTTATTATTCAGGCAAGGATTTATAGAATATTATTGAATGCAAGAAAATATTGGTGAGAACAAATGTGAAAAAAGTATATGATGCAAATGTAACTGGACCTACACGCATTTATCTTTATAAGCAACTGCTTTAAAAGCAAGTCAGTACTCTACAAGACAAAAACTTAAGCAATTCCAGTACTGGATAGAGGAATGCTAAGCAATTCGAAAATTATAGTTCTGATCCGATTGGCAATGAACATCGTGCAGCAGCTATAGAGAAGTAGGTTGCAGTGGATATCAGTACCCCGGCACACTTTGGTATGCAAGATATCATTGACATTTGTTGTACAACAACTTCTGAGATAGTATTCTAAGGAACAAATCTTCAAGTATAAAAGGCAATGTAATTGTTAAAGTTGTCGTTCTAAGAGTACACGCATTTTTTATAAGTAATTTCAGCTTGGGCTCATTACTCAAAATTGCTTAGCTTGAATGCCAATTTGAGTACTCAAAATTGCTTAGCAATTGCTTAACTTTTTTTTCATGTTGTTTGGAAATAGATTAGAAAAAGGTAAATATGGGGCAACACACATGTCAGAAGGCACTATCAATGCAAGATGGTGAAACAAATTAATGATTGATGTTGTTAGCGCTTTTTTTTCATGAACACCAACCCACCCATTAAGAAATCTTTATTCAAGATATTAGCTCTTTCTAAAGTTATTTAGCGATCTGCCCAAAGCTCCATTCCCAAATTCCACCAAAATTTTTCAAATTGCTTAGCAGTCTTCAATCCAGTACTAAAAATTGCTTAGCTTTTTGGCTTGCCCAGTACTAACTTGCTTTTAAAGCAATGGCTTATAAAAACAATGCATGTAGTAGCCAATCCCAATGAAAGTGTTGTTTCAAAAATTCTTATGACTTCTTTTATATTATTTTTTAGACCATAAGCTGAAAATATCCACTTTAATCTTTTCCAATTTGCTGTTTGCTTGTTCGTTCTACCTCTGAATAGGAAGTCACAGTTAAAATCTCCTTCGCAATAAAATGTTCTTTTTACCCAGACCCTTTCAAGTACTTTGTTGAAGCCTTTGATATTTAGCGGGGCAACGTTTCGGGAGAGATCCGTCTCCCATCATCGGGCAATGAGAAATGTGGTTTCATCCCTATTTAAGCAAAGGTCGGATCGAGAGGTGTGAACACTGAGTGAACCTCAAAGGAGGTTTCTGAGAAATTGGCGCTTAATTTCTATCATTAGTGGCGCCAAAATTGCGTTTGGTGCTCTTGACATTGTTTAACCAGATTTCTGGGATTGTGTACGATATCTGATTGATACACGGCGTAGACAGAACGGAATGGATGCTCTCTTTCACTAGTCTGTTCTTCCAGTTCTTATCTTCATCAATCACTGAGATATTGTCCCAATCCATCTGGTGATTTTCCGTGAAACCTCTCGATCCGACCTTTGCTTAAATAGGGATGAAACCACATTTCTCTCATTGCCCGATGATGGGAGACGGATCTCTCCCGAAGCGTTGCCCCCCTAAATATCAAAGGCTTGTCATGATAAGTGGTGACTATCATGTCAAATATTGTATCAGAAACAGCCTTGATAAGACCAAATGTATTTACTTTGTTGAAGATATCAAAGAAAGCAGCATTGTCTGGTGGCCGGTATATACAAGCGAGTAGCAATGATTGGGATTCACACAGTATGGTGATCCACACCCCCTCGATGTCGTCTTCCTTTGTGACGATTTTGATTTCTTCATTGGCCTTCAATGACTCCTTAACATAAAGCAAAATGCCTCCTCCATTTGATGCCCTGTCCTTCCTCACAATGGTAAAACCTTCAATTCCAATTTGACTGTCGCGAGTATCAGGCAGTGGCGGTTTTACGGGGGGGCCAGGTCCCGCGCTTTTGCTGGAAAAATGGGGCCCCGCACCTTTCATAAAATAAAAATATTATCTCCTTCTTAATGAAATATATGAGCTATACTGTACTGCTTGTTTTACTTTTTATTCGGTTTTCGTAAAATATATCAAGCACATGTTACAAAACGCAAAAAATAACATATTGGGACCAAATTTTTTTACTAGGGGTAGGGGCCCGCAAATATCTTCGGTACCAGGCCACGCAGTTCCTAAAACCGCCACTGGTATCAGGAGACAGCTTTGTTTCTGACATAGCTAGAATGTCTAGGCCAACTTCCTGCACGAGCAACACAATTTCTGTCATTTTCCCTCGTAGACCATTTACATTAATGTGTCCAATCTTGAGGCCAGGCCCTGTCAGTTTGTCCTCGATTTTCCAGGGGGTTTCTTTGAACAAGCTAAGAAAAAACCGAGGCTGACAATTTTTGGCTCACTATGAAAATTTTACGAAATAAACATAAGACTGAGAAATAATTACAAAACAAGCTGATGAACAGCAAACAGAGAAAATCAGATGGTTAACAGAGTCAAAGTTTTAAACATTTAACACAACTGATAGCAAAAAGGCTTCCCAACCATTGTAAAAGTAAGAAAAATTTAAGAACATTTCGGCTGAAAATAGAGGAATATTTAAAAACACCCAGCTTCAAATCAATTTTACTGGTTCTTATAAAAAAGGGTATAAATGGTAAGTTTAAAAAAAATTAGGGACAACTTCCAATAAACATAAACAGCATGCAGAGTTGGACGTACCATTAGTCAAGCCACAGCCAAACTGAGGTCTAGTAACGTATGTGATAACGGAAGAAGCCAAACGGGATCCTGTACCCCATGCTGTGACACCGACAGTCTGACGGAAGTCATACACCAAACCATGTTTGAAATTCTATATTGCCACCAATTACGTCAGTATTTCCACTGAGGAAAGAAAAGTTGGTTCTAAAATTAGAATATAGACCGAAATATTAACAATCTCTGTAGCCGGGTGTGGTGGCGCGCACCTGTAATCCAGTGTAGGAGGCTGGTGATCTGCATGCCTGGAAAGGATGGTACTTCACACTGGACGAGAAGAGGAAGGATGGATATGGTACCGCGTTACACTGTTGCAATCACTGTAACATTCTGTGCGTTCAGGAAAACTCCTAATGCCGGAAATGTTCTCTGTTATCTGGTGTACGACATACCCGGATTTGTGCACGCAGAGAATACCATTTGACTTGACTCTTCCAGAATGAAGTTGTAAAGAGGTGTACAGATTACTTTTATTTCAGTTTCCTTCATTTCCTTTCGTAATTATAGATACGAAATACCTTAACGTAATCAATACATTAATTTCTATGAAACTCTTATATTCAACTTTCTGCCACTCAATTTTTCAATCCACATTCCAATTTTCCAAACTATTTCTTACAATTTTTCTGATATATTTCCAATTTATATTTTCATAAAAATTGACAATAATTTGCTTCTCTAATCTGTCTAAATTATGTTGATATTTTTTTACTTATTTATAATTAATTTGTGTCGAAAAGTTCATATTAAGTCATATCAGTTTCGAATAAAAAAAGCTATTTTAACAAAAACCATCACAATCAAGAATAAAAAGTGATTTTTCACTCAAAGAAATTTGTTTTTCAGGCAAAACTTTGCATTACATTTTCCTATTTTTGATTCAATTAATTGAAAAAAAGAATTTTTTAAGGCCAATACCAATTCATCAAATGTCCTAGTTTTAAATCAATTACTTAAAATAAGAATACATTTCTTAAGGGAAAGGTTTATATTTGATTAAAATTTTTCAGTTTTTTAGATTTAAATTGAATTTTGAGAAAGGTTTAATCATTAGAATTTCCTAGCCTTACATGTATTACTGAAAATAAAAATCTACTTTTCAGGCAAAATTTTTTTCGACGAAAATACCTTGAATTCATATCAATTATTTAAAAGAAGAATTTGTTTTCTGCCAAAGATTTATTCAATTTATTTCCTAGCTTTATATCGATTACTTGAAATAAGAATATATTTCTAAGAGGAAAGGTTTATTTAATAAAAATTCCCTATAATCATTTACTTGAATTAAAAATTTATTTCTCAGGCTGAGGTTTATTAAATAAATATTTCATAGTTTCATATGAATTACTTAAAACAAACATTTATTTCTTAGTAAAGGTTTATTCAATTAAAATTTCCTAGCTTAGAATAAGAATTATTTTTTCAGGCAAAGGTTAATTGATAAAAATGTCTTAGTTTTATATCAATTACTCAAAATAAAAATTCATTTTTCAGGCTAAGTTCATAGCAATAAATCCAAATCAAAATTTATTTCTCAGGCTAAGGCTTATTTGATAAATATTTCCTAATTTTATACCAATATTTAAATGAAGAAAGTCCACAATACTAGGCTTTTTTGCGGGTCCTTTTTGATGCTTGAAGTAAGTAAAATAAATTTAGTCCTGAAGAAGCCCTGTATGCCAGGGCGAAATATTGACAATATTTTTATATATAATATTCAATCCATCTACGTTTTTTCTGTTTGTATCGTCTTGTGCAGCTCCTGTCTTGCTTTATATCAATTACCTAAAAAAAACGTTTTTCTCAGGCAAATGTCTATTTGCCAAAAATTTCCTAGTTTTAAATGAATTATTTGAAATCAAAAATTTGTTTATCAGGTACATATTTAAATTTGTAGAAAATTTTGGTTTTGTATTTAAATTACGGATAAAAAATTTATAGGCAAAGTTTTATACAATCGAAATTACCCAGGCCCGTCCATTAACTCTAGACCCCCCCCAAAGATTGCCAAAGCAATGGTTTTACGTCATCAGAATGTGACGTCATACACTGATTTCTTGTGTTCAGCCCCCCACACATACGTTAAACCTTCCTACGGTCCTGTTAATCAATTCAAGTATCAATTTATTTTTCCAAAAAAGGTCTATTAACATAGATAAATCATATATCTCACTGCAAAAACTAATACAATGCACGCATTTTTTCATAAATAACATTTTATCTAAAATCCTTGCCATACATCAAGAGAAAACTCAAGTATCGGAAAAGGGGGTAGCCAGGATATGTTGACATGGAAGACACAATGCATAGTCAATTGCGTTCGTATTCAAAGAGTGGACAAAGCATAACGATCCAGTTTATTATATTGGCTTACCGTATCGAGGCCTCCACGTGGCACGGTTATTCAAATGCGATCATAGGGCGTCACAAGGTTGATATTATAGTTGTATCCACTAAATGAGTCGTACCCAGATTGGCAAATATCTGGAACCCCTGTGGTACTGTTATCCACGCTGAAGTTATAGATTCTAATGTTGCCACGGTGACGTCGATGTTGTATCAGGTCATCCGCATACCACAGGGTTTCCCGTGGGTTTTTGTCCAAAGGTGTGCTTGCTGTCACTAGGCAGGGTCCACGCAGTTTACAGATGCGCACAGGGTGACGTGTTTTTGTCTGCCACAATATAGCCCGAGAACGCTGATCCCACACTGAAACGAGGCCGCTCTCATCGCCTGCTATGACTTTCCAGTCATCAACCTGTGAAAACGATTGAAAAAAAATTATCATTTTCAGAAAAGGAATAATTGCAGTTAAGTGTCTTCATCGGCAAGAAGAGTGCTCGATACCAAAAAAGCTAGAGCAAGATATGGGTGTGTGTAGTTTTATTTCAACTCGATATTTACAGTATAACCAACAAAATATACATTTTAAATAGAGTCCTTGCGCCCAAAGTGGCCACCCTCCACGATTTGAGAAAATCTGAGCGGTCTGAAGAAAGATTTAAAAACAAATAGGTTTGGGTCTAGTTTTTTTCTCGAAAACCCGCCAAAATGTTTGCTGATTCCATAACCTTGATTTTGTTTATTATTTTCGTTTTTTGCTGCGTAAATAATCTGATAAACAAGAATCATACAGGGCCTAACCTTTATTTTGAGTGTGAGTATTCCTTCCATTTGATCGTTCGTTTTTCCAAATCACGCTGCGCTTTAGTCTCGTATTTACGCTTTATAATTGTAAACAAAATTTAAAAGAACTTGAACGACACTTCGACCTCTGACTTGAATTATGACAAAGGATTTTGAAATATTTCTCATCAGAACTGAACAGGGGGCGACATTTTCGAAAGGCTCTCAATTAGTTGAATTGTTTCTAACTTGGCCACCCTATGCGAAGCATTCGCGATTTCATTAATTTTCATTGGTTCGCTTTCCGACCGCGTTCTTTCCCAGAAACAGAGATGACTGGAAAAGCAAAATAGGGGGTCATGTAACATAACACTAAAAAGGTAATGGCCAATTTGAAGACATTTCACGATTTAGGCCATTTTGACCGTTCCTTGTTTTTGTTGTTGTTTGAGAAAACGAGTTGAAGTATCAGATTGAAATTATGGTGAGACTTAAACAATAAAATGAGAAGTATTTCTATTGTAAGTGGAGGTTGGAACATTTCTTGAGAGTTTTTGTTTTAACTAATGTTTCGAAAGGTGGCCACTTTGGGCGCAAGGACTCTATATACAAGTCAACTAATCCAAATCGAAATTAAACAAAAGCAAAAACAAAAATAAATATTTTGTTATGTACATAATTGATTTGGTAGTCAAGTCATTTGCAGGCACTACATTGGCAATTGGGACCGTTCCATTGTTTTATCAAATTCTTAGAGCCCTTCACATTTTCTGCTTCCAATATTTGGTAAAATTCTAGAAAAGCTTATCTTTGACTCCCTTTATCAGCATCTGAACGAAAATGGCTTATTAAACCAAAATCAGTCAGGTTTCCGTCCAGGAGATTCAACTGTTAACCAGTTACTGTCAATTGTTAACTCAATACATGCAGCATTTGACTGCAATCCTACCCTAGATCTCCGCTCTGTTTATCTTGACATTTCCAAAGCTTTTGATAGGGTTTGGCATCAAGGTCTCATATACAAGCTGTGCCGATGTGGCGTTTCCGATAAACTGCTAACACTAATAAAAAGCTTTCTTGACGACAGAAAACAGCGTACTGTCTTGAATGGTAAAATTTCTACATGGAGTAAGCTTACAGCGGGTGTCCCGCAAGGTTCTATTTTGGGTCCACTCTTTTTCCTAATTTATATCAATGACTTGACTAATGGCTTAAGGTGCAATGTGAAACTATTTGCAGATGACACATTAATTTTCACAGTTGTTCATGATCCAGATAAAGCTGCTCTTGACATGAACCATGATCTGAATCTCATTAAATTGTGGGCTCACACTTGGCGAATGTCTTTTAATCCTGACCCAACTAAACAAGCAGTGGAGGTGATTTTCTCCCAAAAGCGCATTCCAGCAAACCACCCACCCACTGTTTTTAATGGTGCTCCGGTACTTAGGGTTCAAGAGCAAAAACACCTTGGTGTCATACTAGATTCTAAATTGTCCTTCGCTAGTCATATTCAATCGATTGTGTCTAAATGTAGGCGAGGAATAGGGATGTTGAGATTTCTCTCGAAATATTTACCGCGCCATACTCTCAATGAGATGTACAAGCTCTATGTCCGACCACATTTAGATTACGGTGATTTAATTTATCATCTTCCGCAAAATATCTGTGAATTTAGTCAAACTGTCACCTTAACTAATTCAATGGAAAAACTTGAATCGGTCCAATACTCTGCTGCTTTGGCAATAACTGGTGCTTGGAAGGGCACATCTCGCCAGAAAATCTATGATGAGCTCGGTTGGGAATCTCTTGATCTCCGACGATGGGCCAGACGCCTTGTATTATTTTTTAAGATAACCAATAACTTAACCCCGGACTATACAAGGAGTCCTGTACCCCAGCATCAGGAGCCTGACTACCATCTTCGCAGAAGAACCTCAACAGGGCAAATACGCACAAGAACGGAAAGATTCAAATCAAGTCTTTATCCAAATTGCTTGTTGGAATGGGATAAACTTGAACCTGAGATTAAACAATCCTGTTCTGTTAATGTATTCAAAAAACGACTCTTTGCACTCATACGTCCACCATCGAAAAGGATATACAACATTCATGATCCAAAACGTTTATCGATTTTAACACAGCTTCGTGTCGGACTTAGCAAGCTGAATTTTCACAAATTCAAGCATAATTTTAATGATACGTTTAGTCCCATGTGCCCCATTAACGATGGTATTGAGGATACGGAACACTTTTTGCTGCTCTGCCATGCTTATGATGAAGCTAGACGTGATCTTCTCAACAGTGTGAATGCGATATTGCAAACCCATGGATTAACCAATCTTACAAACAAAAACCTACTCCAAATCATCCTGTACGGCCATGAAAAGTTATCTTTAGTTGGAAATACAGAGATCCTCGAGGCAACATTAAATTACATCCAGTCCTCTGAAAGATTTTATAAAGTTCCTAATCTTTTTTGTTAAACCATTCCTTTTGCTTTGGTTTTCTTCCGTTTGATGTTTGTTTTTAATTGTTATTTGTTATTTGTGTAATATGTAGCTTGTAGTCATTGTAATTTTAATTTTGAACTATGTAATTAATGTTATGGCCGCGAGGTTGCCATGTATTTCCATGCTCCTCGTGTCATCGTCTTGTAAAATTTGTCTGTTTTATTGTAAGATTTTATTTGAATAAAAAAAAAAAATTTCTGCTGACTTTATTTCATCTGGTAAGCCATTCCAAATCTGTATTCCAATACACATCAGGCTATTGGACCCTAACGTTGTTTGGTTAGGCCTAACGTGGGCTAAGTTCTTTGGATTTCTTGATGAATAATGTGAAGACCGCCATTTAAAAACATTTCTGAATAAAAGGTGAAATATACAAGAACATACAATATAAGTAACATGCAAAGCACACCACGTTTCTTGGAGTTTCTACCTATTGCTGTCATTTGTCAACCCTAGATTTGTGTGTCAATGATTTCGAATATGTGTCATCGAATTGATTAGGCTGATGATCATAATAGCACGAATCTCCGAGTAACAACGTAAATTTAGTGTTCTTTGTTTCTTAATTCTCCTGCTATCATTATTATTAAATTCTCTAGAGTTGGTTTTGAAAATAGCTCTGGTTTAAGAACTAATGAAGACCATTTATTTATCAAAAAAGAAAAATTAAATTACATTTCATAAATACTAAACTAAAGATACCCTATTTCAGCACCTATTCACAAATTTTGCAACAGCAGCTTTCGCCATTCCATTTTTTTATGTTTGTTTTGACGGAACAGACGGAGGTTGCAACTTTGGTACCATTTGGTAGAGAATTCCAAAAGATGCTGCCAGGAAAAGATAAGCTATCCTTGCCTTATGCAGTTGTTTTCGTTTGAGGCAACATCAAGAGATTCTTTGACCTTAAATTGTAATTAATCTCCTTTTTATGGGAACATATCCCGTAAAAATGAAAGATTTTGTTTTGTTACGCTGCGATAAAGTTTCGCAAGTTCTAGAAATACCCTAAATTCTCTTAATAAAATTTTGAAGTGAAAGAAGTGACAGAAGACATGATAATTTTGCCATGTTTAGTACTACACAGGAATTCTCTCAAAAATTATTTTCATGTAAAGTCAAATCCATGACGATTTCGTATCAGTAAATAACATAACATAATCAACAATGATTGGCCCATTCCAATCCAAATAGGGATGTGATAATCCGTTTAGTTTTGTTTTCTCTCTCTTTCTGACGAACTACTGAGATGAGTGTTAGACACAATGCTTTAGCAGTTATCATGTTTTCTATGTTTCCGATTTTTCTCACCATCCTCAAATTCTGTACTGATCAATGTTTATTCTGACTTACTACTCGATAAGCGTCAGACGCAAAATCTTAGTAGTCATTATGTTTACAGTGTTTCTGATTTTCATTGCCAACTTAACGTGCTGTACCTTCCAAAGACTGTTCTCACGTACTACTCTGATGAGTGTTAGTCGCAAAACTTAAGTAGTATTCATATTTTGCTGCGATTTTCCACGCCATCCTCAAGTTCTGTACCGATCAAAGACTATCCTGATTAATCATTAGATCTCATTAACTCATTCTTCGTTGCAATTTTCATCATCATCATCATCTTGCCGTCCCAGCCGAGATTGAACTCACTACCCTTTGCAGTATTCTCTCCGCAGAAAAACCCGGGTTCGAGACCCTGTGGTGGTTTAAGTCAATTGCAGTAGCTTGCTCTGGTATAATTTATTGAGACAGGTATGGTCGAAAACATTCAACAAGGTCTTTACTATGGAAACTGTAGTTCACGTAATCGTTTTCATATTTTCTAATCCTTCGTAAAATACCAGGTATAACTTCAGGGGAATTCAACCTTTAGAAATCCCAAAAGTGAATTCCACCAAGTATGGGATTAAATCTCTAAGTTATCTTGGACCAAAGATACGGAATTCGCTCTCCGTTTCAAAACATTAACAAAAGCCTGATTGCTTGAAAATGTATGCTGCTGCTCTTTTTGCCATCAATAACCTGCCATAAAAGCAAGAGTGATCATATTCGATGTAACTTCATTTTACTTTTTAGTTTGAATGCACTGTGCTACCTTGGCACTAACATCATTATTATCATTATCATTTCCCTCTTCTTTTTTCCTTTTGACTCTTCCTTTCTATTTCTCCTTTCTTTTCTTCTTTTCCCCCCATATTTCCTGAAAATTTTCTTTCTGGACACTTAAAAATATTTCTGGAACCATTGTTGCCGTAGCCCGTTATATTTTAAATCCCTTGACACTCCCCCGTCGAAATAGTACATTCTATCGATTGAATCAGTGAACAAGTGTCTTCTGAATAATACGGTACTCACACACTAGCTTTCAAAGGTAGCTCTACACGGAGCTCAACGCTAGATGGGTGGATCCTTGCAATGACAGACTTTGCACAGAATGCATACCCGAACGTGTTCTAGTAAAGTGTGTTCTTATGAAAAGAGTAAAAATTGATCAAAACCTGAAGTGAGCACGGTATTCCTGTTGCTCCATTTAGAGACATCACTGCATCTTCAACGTTCTCATCGTGTATTCGAATCTTTTTGTCAGAGCAGCCAACAGCAAGCGTGCTCGACACGCCATCAGCAGCGTGCAAACACGATAATTTGCAATGAGGTCCTTTTAGCAAACGACTCAAATTTCCACTCACAATGTCGTACATTTTGATCTAGAAAAACAAACAAACAAAATGGTGTATCAGTGTAAAGGAGGAAATATTCTAATACAATGTGTATCGTGCTCTTTTGGAAAGTCACGTGCGATGATATGCAAATGTCATTTGGGATGTCTCAAGCTCAAAAGGGAAAATCTCCAATGTCTTCAAAACAGGACCATTTCCATGATGGAAAATGGCAGAATTGAAGATAAATGGACAAACAACTGAGAAACTTCTCCTTTTTGATCGCACCGTTCAGGCATTTAAAATAAGCTAGCTCTATCTAGAAACTATCTGGAATAAATTTCAACATAGATCCTAATAATCCAGTTATAACCAGATATGCAGATATCTTCAAATTCCGAGGTATAATCTAGAGTATGTCAAGAAAGGATTTTCATAATCGGCTCTTAAGGCCTGGAATGAAAATATCAGGGATCCAAATAAATATCAGGGAGCTTCCTCCTACCTTGCAAATATTTGAAAAGGAATAGAAAAACCATATTTTGAGCTGAACACTCAACCAAAGCACAACTCCCGGGTATATCAGCAACTCTAGCCATACTCCAAGTCTAAGTTCTTAACGATTTCTTTGATATTTTGTAAATGATAATAATCATTTATCTATTTTAACAACTGTAGTTACGATCAATTGAAGGGAGTTTCGGGTAAGTAATATGAAACGAGATTAATGCAGTGGATGGCAGTGATGGCACCTGAAAACAAGCTACTCGATGAGTAGGCACAAAACGCTACGCATTAGGAGCCGAAACATTATATTCAATATTCTGTTTAATTCCTTCTACTAAAAGCTCTCCTAATAACTTATGTTATCCTAATATCATCTCTAAATAGGGTTTCTTGAAAAAAGCAGGGATATTCGAATTAAATTTGTCTACTTTAAAAGCTATAGGCCTTTCTCTTTCCCTCGGCAGCCATTGCAAAACTTAACAAAAGCTTGCAGCCTCGTTTGCAAAATGTTCAAAAAGATTAAGAGATCCCTGGAATTTTGATAGTCTCTAAAACCTGGAGGTCCTTCGAAATTTTTGTAATTCTTTGAAAATGAATGAGAATCTTTCTAATTTCAAAGTATAATTTCACTAGCTGATGTTTCCCTTTGACTCAGAGAATCTGCTGATCCGGGCAAAGGATTGATATAGAATTTCAGATCTACATCCTTCGAAAGACACAGTTTCAAGATGAAAGTTCTGCTAATTTGGGTTTTCCAGATCACAAGTGGCCTGTTTTGATATCAGGTTTATCTGTTCTGATTTGGTAGACTAACTTATGTTTTGAAATCAGCTAAAATACCAAAATTGTCTTATATTTTCAGACCAATTGCAGGCGCATTTATGCCCAGAGGGGTGTCACAGCTCTCAATATCTGCTGCACTACTCCCGCCCTGAAGTGATCATAAAAGGTAACAACAAGCACCTACCCTATATCCATCGAGAACGCTGTAGCGTAATGGTGTTATACCAACATACAGGAACTCATCTGTGCAATGGGTGCAAGACACTTCAGAACAGATGACCTTTTCCAACTCATCAACTCTGCCAAGTGTGTCGTGTACTTCTACATTATCAGTAGTTGTGATGATTGCCTTTATACCACCGGAGTCATACAAATTGACAGAGTTTATCTGAAATTCAAATCAATATGTAGGATTGTCAAATTTGTTTGATAATGGAACCATTGCTTCAGTTCAGTTCAGTTCAGTTCAGTTCACTTTAATTTTAAAAATCCAAATCTTACAATACAAAATCTAAATAATCAAAGTATATCTTAATATTACAAAAATGAGTAAATTGTTAATAATTTTATGGATTCAAAAAGTAATTGTAAGAGGGGAATTTCTTAAGGAGGAACTCTCTCAGTAGCTACACTAATCGAGGAGAGAGCACCCCCTGTTGATAAAAGCCTATTTCATTTTATTTCATTTTAATTTGCATATTCTAATAGCGTGGTTCTCAATCGAGGAAGGCTCCTGGGATTGGGGGAATCTCCCAGTAGACCCTTCTGAACCCTTTATACAATATTTTCACTCTTATTTTTAAGATGTTTCTGATATTTCTAAGGATTGAAGGTTGCCCCTAGCACTGTGGTAGTTATAAATTCTTCTTGGTATTTTTCTTGTGAGTTTGTAAAAATTTTTTGTCCAAGTTGAGAAGTAAACAAGCCTAGTGGGTCCAAATAATTTACATTTTTGCAAACCAACTGAACTCCTACCAAGCCTTGCTGTAATTTTCACTGTAATCAAATCATCCAAATAATTTAACATTTGTAAGGAGCCAGTTTGAAGGAATTTTGAAGCTTTGAAGGAGGTTGGAAGGAATTTCTCATTGGCTTCTAATCAAAATAATTTGTATGAGATAACATAATCCTAGGTGGAATCAAAACTATGACAACTGACTTTGTACCTCAATGCCCTAACCACTTACAATACACTAACATATCACAACCGATAGCTCAGTTAATCCAGCAATTTTGGTAAAAGGACACAACCAAGAAATAAACTGCCAGTTTAAATTATTTCTAATGACCAGAACGCAAATAAGTAGTACATACATTTTTTTGAGCTTGTGCTAGATAAGGATTTCCCCACGTTCCATTGTTATTTGCAACATCAATTCTGAATTTACAACCAGACGATGAAATAACGGAAGCAGTTTTGAATCCAACATTCAGACAGTCTATTCTCCCTTCAGATTGGTAAGTGTGAATGAGGGGGAAATCATGTCCGTTCTGCCAAACTGAAACATCACCTGAAAATATTTATAGTCAGTACAATTCTAAAAATGCAGTAGCAAAAATCATTGAAAAAAGACTCAGGCCTATGTGCCAAAAAATGCATTTGAAAACCTGAAATAAATCTGTTAGTGACTCAATTTTAAAAATCACATTTTATTACGAAACAACACCTTGGTTCACCGGGCACTTATGATCTGTTCCGAGCCAAAACTCAATTTAGAATTGGCAAAAATAAAATTTACCCTCATCAACAATGGATATCCAGAAGATCTCATTTCGGCCTGCTTTCGTAATAAAATCGCAGGTTTCTCGGCTGACAAAAAGATTGGTCCGCAAAAGTGCCCTGTTTATCTAAAATTGCCTTACATCGGCAACGTCTCCATGCGGTTTGAAAAACAAATTAAGAAAGCCATAACTAAGTGCTACGCCACGGTCAGCCCCCGTCTCGTCTTCTCCTCTAGAAAAATAATTCCATCTATCCGCAAAGATAGTGTGCCTACCACACAAAACAGCCTTGTAGTATACGAATACTCGTGCCGGTGTGATGCCAGGTACGTAGGTCGCACATCTCAGCGGTTATGTGATAGGGTTAAACAACACGTGCCGTCTAGCATACGCAACAAAACTGTTCCTCAACGAGAACAACCGTCTCGCGCCTCAAAACCAAAAAGCTCACTAAAACATGACTCTGCTATAGGTCAACATTTGCTCGACAACCCAGAGTGTGCTTAAGCCTACAGTGAGAATTGCTTTCGAATAATTGGCAGAGCAAGATCTACCTTTCACTTAGCTATTTTGGAATCTGTCTACATAAAAACCAGGGATCCCCTATTGTGTAGACAGAAGGAGTTCGTTTTCGCCTTAGGACTCCTGAAATAATCTTATTGGTCAGCTTACTGTATCGTGGGTGTTGATTGGTTTTCCCACACAATACCAATCATTCACCTCTTTTCTGATTGGCCTATTTCGATCCACATCTGGGTATATAAATCAGTTAGGTTTCTGTTTCGTTCTCTTTCTGACGTATTACTCTGTTGAGTGTCAGACGAAAAGCTTAGTAGTTATCTATGTGTTCGTTTCATTATGGTTCCGATTTTTCTGGCTATACTGAAGTTCTGTACCATCCAAAGACTGTTCTATAGTTCAATGTGTATTTGCATTGATTTTTTTGCGATGCAACGAGTTTCATTAAAAAACAATTGAGTAAACACTACTTATTGAGAAATTCTGAAGAGGTAAAAAAAGGAAAGAAAGTGTAATTTGAGCTAATCAGATAATAGAAATAGCAGATTGGTTTAAAGATGGCTCAAGTAAACGAAGAGTGCTCAAGCAGTTTCAAGAACATTGCAGGAATTATAAGTGTATGATAATGCGCCTTCTCATTTATCACCACGCTTGCTGTCCAGCTACTTGTGAACTTATACAATGGTACATCCAAATGATCAAGTATGTTTACAAGTTGCTGCACAGCCAGCGTCTTGATAACCAAAAGGGCATGTTGAGTCTCAGGATAACATACTTAAAAGAAGAGCACATACCATTGCTATAACCGCCAGTGCAAAGAAATTCATTGATTTCAACACATTCAATAGACTTCTCGAGCAGACCATTTGCACCAGATTCTGCAAGCAAGGTTCCAAGTGATGCAACAGGAGTTTCAGTTGAGATGTTCCATACTTTGATCAATCCATTTGCGTACCCTGCTATTGTTTTGTCATCAAATATTGATGCAGCATACAGAATACCACCTGGGAATAAGGTGAACCATTAAATTTCAAAATTATTGTTACCTTAGACCAGTTGCATATACAGCCTCAAAAAAGTAGTTGGGTTTAGGAAATGTTTACATTGCAAACCCCTCAACCCCAAAGCTAAAACTTTTAATTGAATCATTGCAAAATTCTCATGGGTCAAATTTTGATAAGAAGGAAGTGGAGTACCCCAGTCCCTCCTGTCAATATTATCGCCACCTGTGATCCTGCACATCCTAAGCTCAATGGGGTTTTGGCAGTCCAAAGGAGAAGTGTTTCTGTCATTAATACACTGTATATTGGTGCTCTGGAATAGAATTCTCAAGTTTAAGGCTAGTCCTTGTTTAATCACTAAAATATCATAAGGAACTTTGGAGGGAGTTATGAGTCCTGTGATTAGCCCCCCAATTATTTTGTGCTATATTGCTATATCAGAGCCCATTCTTTGAAAAATATGCATTCAGTAGCATTGAAAAGGGTTCATGAAGCTTTCATAAGGTTCAGCAGAATCTGCACCATGCTGAGAAGAATGGATTTTGGAGATTATTGGGGGCAAATGTCCCCTGCCCCCTATTTCCTACTATGTTCCTGGTAGAGTCCAGAAAAGCATCAAAAAGAATGATGAGTCCTGCTATAGAAAGTATGGTACTTTGCACAGCAAAGATGAACAATAGAACAATAGGATGGAGCAATAGAAAATTGCGCTTGGATAGCCTGCAACTCTGGGAAGAATGCCGTACTTTCAAAAGCAGGGTTTGTTACTACAAAAACCTGAATATTTCAAGGCCGTACTGGACCTTGTAGATCAAATCACCTCGCTCATATTCCAGCTCAGATATTTGACATATCCGCTCTTTCCAGTTTTTCTTAAACTCAACTTCATTCATGAAGCATTCCTTCACTATGCTCTTCCACCCTTCTCGATCAAGGGCGCAGGAAGCCCTTGGGTTAAATCCACATTTGATACAAACTTCGTACCACAAAAGATCATCTTCAGCAAGTATCTTCCACTGTTTATTAACAAGAGCACAGTTTATCAAGTCTTTTAAGCTGAGAAAGCTGAAAATTCTAATTGCCAGCTCTCTTGGGAGCTCAAGGTCGAAAAATGGCAGAGAAACAATTTCATCAATATCTGCAATTAGAATATCCAGGAAACTTTTGTTCCTTATCGTTGCATCCTTATTACATTTTAGTTTTTGGATCTCTTGGTGTCCGCCAATTTCGCATCTAGTTATTCGGTCTTTAGTAGAAGTTTTCACATCAGTCCTGTTGATTGATGAACTAATAACTCCTGATTGGCCTTGGCCTAGCTCATCAATTCGTTGCTTTGTGTCAGTTTGCTCATCATTAATTGGAGTCCTTGGCTCCAAATCATTAGGTTTATACCGCTTTTCAAGTCTCTCTAGGCATCTTTTGCAGTCTGAACTAGCTTTTTTCAACTTAATATCGTCCCTTGGCCTGTTTTCTCGCTTTCGCAAATTTAGACAATGCTTGCAAAGCAAATCATCATCCTCGATTTCTTGCTGTCTTGTCTTCTTGTCTCCGAAATTAGCCGAAGATTTTGTGTTTTGGTCATTAATTTCCCTTATCCATGACTGTCTGAACTTCCCTAAGAAATTTTCGCCCATTGCAATGGTGTAATTGATACAATAATACGACGCAACTTACCCTACCTTACCCTCACCCCGCTGCAACTAGCGAATTATCGCCATTTTGAAAATAAAGTCAAGGAAGGTTAATCAGGGTTAGTATGGAAGAACGCATGCGCATTAGATGCGACCAATTCTTAATCAGGGTTGCCACATATGTACGATTGGAAAAACGCCAGTTTGTTGACAAATAAAGCCAGATCAAAGAAAAAGAAAGTCCACAAATTTCCCGTAGAAATACTCGGTATGCGATAGGAAATAAAGCTTTTTCGTTTCTTACTTGTTATTTGGGGGGGGGGGGGATTCTGAGTAGCATGGCTTTGGTTTTTAATTTTATCTGCAATGACCTTTAAGGATTTTATGTTTTCCAGTCATTTTTGTCCATATATTTTTATCTATTGAATTTTTGTTATATAGTTATAGAGCTTTTGAGAAACGTTAGGAATCTAGTTATAAAATTACGTTATGAAAATGTTCCCAAAGTCGTAAAATCTTCCTAGATCAGACCAAAGCTATATTTAAGAACGCCAGAGCCATTCCGAAATAAGCCAAAAATGGAGTCTCAAGTTTAAAAGGCCGATATGGCATCCCTGAAAATAATGTATCTGCTTGAAAAATGCCCCACAAGTTCAGGGAGAATTCGTATTGATTAAATCATTAAAAGGAGGTTCGGGTTCTTGTTGTAATGGATTTCTACAAGTGTGTGGCATAGCATAAACATATTTCAAAGTGTGCCTAGCCTAGCGTAGACATAAAATAGACATAAACATCGCTACATTACAAGATTACAGCCAGCGGTGTGCCTAGCCTAGCGTAAACATAAAATAGACATAAACATCGCTACATTGTAAGATTAAAGCTAGTGATCCAGTAAATCGACAGTGCTAAGCTGTAGACAACAGAATTTGTAGAGAAAACGTCACAAATTATCCGTGTTATCAAGTAATTAAAGGAAATTTTTCTATTAACAAGCGATATAACAAGTAATGATAAAAAGTTGAATTTTAATGCAGTTTTAAATTCAAGAAAAAACGTAAGACACATTATTAAAACCTACTTGTCAAATCTTAGGAGCATATTTGGAAAATATATGCAGAGTTACCTGCCGGTTTTGTGGTGTTTGTTAGTGTAAGGTTAGTAGAACTAAATCTATCAAATGGGCGAATCCGTTAAATTCTTGTTTTTCTCATTAATGCAAATGACGTGTAGAAAAATTCGTCACCGATCTACTTTTGCACTGATTGGTATTGAGTTTTTCGTTAATGATATGGGGTTCTACCATCAGGCGTCAAACTTCGAACTAGGCGATGTCTAGTGGGAAGTAGTTTCTATTTTGAATAATTTCGTAGCAATGAACACACTAGTATACTGCTATATATAATGAATGCTTCCGTTCCCCTGTTGGAAACAAAGTCTCCGTCTTGGTCAGGCTAGCACGATAAACAGAAACTCCACTCACTCAGAAACAAGAAGCCGTCATTCTAGAACATTGGAACATATCCAATGATTCCATTTCTATCAATCGGTGCACCCAAGATTATCAACTAAGTGGCCAACACCGAGCATAAAGGGTTGAGTGAGGTTGGTCACCAACTATCTCGTTTGGCAATACAGTTTGACACTTGTACATAAAATGAAATAAGTGCAACGAACAGCACACTCTTCAAAGCAATCACCTCTGGTGCTTTGTAAAAGTGTCCGTCTAAACAAAGTGTTTCAGAGTATAACCATACCGCATTTCCTACACAGCAGGGACTTATGAAAACAACTTTCCATCTTAAGAGGTATTTATTTCATTCCGAATATATTTAAAGTTAGTATCTACTTAGCATTACCGAGTGTCCACTGTATAGAGATCCTGCTTGGAGATAGTTGAGTCTATTAGCATAAAATCCCTGAAGAACATCTTAAACTAAAACAAAAACTAAAAACATAATATGTTAACATATTTACATAAAATTAAAATAAAATTGAGGGAGGCAGAACCACTGATCTAATAAAAAAGACTGGACCGAGCATCTGCCGTTCTGAAATGAAGTCATTCGCGGCCATATTGATAGGTCCTATTCAATACATTGAGATTCCACTAGGGGACTGTTTTTTTCTTTGAAGATTGTTAGAATGTTATGAATGATCAGCACGAGACTGAATAATCGTGCAGCTATTGTTAGCAAAGAATCAAGTCAATATAATTTCCTTTGCAGCTATATTGGTAGGCCAAATGGAAGCCCAAGCAATTGGCTTCAACATCTGAATCCAGAGACAACAGAATGCTCGACCCAGTTTTTATTTTGAGATCAGTGTGCAGAGCATGCCAGTAATACGTTACTACGAATGGTAGCAGGGCTATCAAGTGGTTAATCGTCTGATAGCCGTATTTACCTGCCAAGGCAAATCATAATATCAAACCCACCATTAAGAAACTCATCCTTTAAAAACCAGGCTGTTTGGTCTCTTATAAATGGAGAAAAAAATAAACAGGCTGAATAATTTCTTATAATCACAGCAAGAAATTCACCAAACGTGCATGCTTTTTATTGCATAATATTAGTTTTATTTCTTAGACAAATAGCAAGGAAGTTTACGAAGAGTTAGCAAAATGCTATTTTCCAGTCAAAATAATTGACTTTTAAGAAACCTGATTTAAAATTACAGGCTGATTGATTTCTCATAGAAGGATAATTTTGGTGCCATCGAAGCTTCTTATACGTTAGTTTCTTAGTGGCGGGTTAATACAGTATCACATCAGCAGAAACGCTCAATGAATTCTGCAATTTGCACCCTGTTTGTTTGAGGAAGATGGTAATACTTTATTTGTAAGTCTATAAAGGAACGCCCACAAATTTTAAACGGTTTTCAACGAATTCGCCCAGAATCATTTCAAGGCATTTAGGTACGGGAGCACCCACAACCCATATTCAAGTCTGCCTTTGCCTTGGGTTGTTGAATATATCAAAACCTTTTTCTCTTCTGTGCTCATTTTGCACAAGTTCCCAGGCAAGAAAACGTTTTATCTTGACCTGTATGCTTGTGCGAAAATAGCCACGTTTTCAGGGACTTATTTTCCACACATTTCTATAAAAGAAATAAGGACTACCCTGCTAAGTTCTTACCCTTATTTCACGTCAAGTTACGCAAGCTATAGTTCTAAACCATTTCTTCAAATCGATCACCTTTTACGATATTAATCTCACCATAAAGTCCATTCTCAGAAGCTTCCAACGCCTTCTCCTTATTCAGTATAAGTAGTGCGTAGAACTTGAAAGCCGCTTGCTTTCGACTGCATTTCTTCGATATTTGACTAAAGGAGACTGATTTCGATTTCTTAAGTTCTCTGTCTAAAGAATGCATCACTTGCTGCGCTCGTTTTGTCCAACGTTTCTGCTCCAGAGCATCATCAGTAAGGTCTTGTTGATCTTCGCTTGTCTGTTGTTCTTCGAGGTTGTCTTCTTGCTCTGCAAGTTCTTTCTCAGCGATATCAGGTTGCTCCTCCACAGCCTGCTCTTCTGCCAAGTCGTGCATGTTTTCTCGCTCATTGTTGATTGATAAATCAGGCATCGCAGGCCCTAAATCCTCAATGGGGGGAAGTTCTTCGATGATAGGAAGGTCAACTGGAAGAGAAGAAGCACACTTGATTAAATAAAGTGAAATGGTAGAACAAGAATGGAGTCTTTAGATTCTAATAAATCTAAGGAAAGCAGAACAAGATTTCACACAATTAGATCACAAAAAGAATATAATATCTTTAAAATCCTGTTTGCCTATTTCTCTCTCAGTCGTACGTTCGCACAAGGAAATTCAAACTTTAAAAAAATGGTCTGCGTCATTCCAGATTTTGTTTACGATCTTATTATCCAACTTCATCAACACACTAAACCCATCCAGTCATATTTTGTTATAGTCCAGTACATTATTTTCCACCTAAAAACTTACATACTTTCAGCTATATACCCCCGTCCTTCTTTCCATCATGAGTGAAACTTTCTAAGACTAATAGTTATACTGACAAAGATTTATAAATCTAAACTATAAAGCTAGTGTTTATCTTCAATCTAGTAATATACACACTCTAGAAATGTCAGATCATTTCAGTTTAAATCAAGTTCAGGTAAATCTAGGTTTTCTCTTGTTATGCATGTTCTTTGTGTGACAAGCACGTGAACTACTCTTTGTTACCTTATTCCTGTCCTCACCAAGTCAGTACAGCTTTTGATCATTCCTACTAGATGTTAAAAACTGTTATTTAACATTGGTTTAAACCAATGGGAACGTAGCTCATCTTTGTCCCTTACTAAAGATAGTCATTACTCACTTTGTCCCTCTTGTTCCTGTTGTGGGTTGACATCTTTCTCATCTGACAAATCAATATCCATGGCTTCTTCCTCCACAATGGCCTGATGGGTTGCACCATTCGATACATTAGAAGTTAGATTTCTCTTGTAAAAATCAACCAGGCGATTTGAATGTAATTCAAAAGATGGCATCGAGAACAAGGATTTGATGTTGGATGTCTCGGCTAGCTTCATTCTGTAAAAGATTTACAACATTACTCCCAGGCTTCCACTTTTCCACTGGTGATCTTAGCAAAAACTAGTTCTTAGTCTTTAGGTGATGCTCCAATTTCAAATGATTCAAAACCTAGAATTTTTGAGTTTGAGATTATCCAATGATTGAGAATTTCAGATTACTTAAGAATAGAACTTAAGGTAATTTGTAAAAAATGAAAAGAATAAGAATTGCAAAGTCTCCGTTAGTCAATGACACATTAATGCTTGAGAACGACATAATTCTACTATTTTATTTCATAACTTGCCTTAATTTTTGATGGTATTTGTCTGTTGAGTGCTTTTTGGTTCAAAAGCCTTCTATAGGTACAAATCTTGGGGATGGGAAAGATTCGGAAACAGTAAGACATCACAACTGTGCATCTGACACATCAGATTAGCAAGTCAGAAAGAGAACAAAAGTAAAACCCGATAAATAATTATTCTAAGAGGTGAATCGAAATTGATTAATCCAGAAAGGAATTTTTTCCCACTTAGGGGTCATTCACTTTGTCAACATTTTCACGAGCGTACAAACCATACGCTAGGAGAGAGGGGTTCTGAGGTCCGCGTACGCTTTTTGAAACATAAATGTGTTGATCTCCTTTTATTTCTGAATTTTGGCTTTTTTCCTGCAAGGCTTTTTTGCTCAAGTTTTACCGGGTTTAACAGTGGCTTTTTTGTTTTTTATAACTATTTGCTTGGATTTGAGCATGCGCAATTATCTTTGAGACCTGATACTAGACCTTGCTAAACAACAGGAACAATGGCGGCTAAGATTGATTCTATACTCAATACATGTAAAGTGTGGATAGAGCCTTGTAACATACTTTTCTTATCGTAGGATGCCATGTCATTTGTTCATTTGTACTACTGTAGAGTGTATTATTTCTTGAATATAGTGCTTCTGGGAAATCACATTTTTATTTTATACACTTTAGGGCGGGGAGGAGGTCCTGAAAAGTGTACGTTTTGTACGCTTGTGAAAATTTTGACAATGGTGAAAGACCCCTTAGCTTTTTTGATGACAGTTTATTGTTTGTCTGAATGGACTCCAAGTGATGATTGGCTGTTACTAAATATATGTCAATCATTCATCTTCTTTCTAATTGGCAAGTTACAATCCAGATCTGATTACAATTTTGGTTTTATTTTTGTTCTCTTTCTAGCATTCTACTTTGGTTACTGTCAAATGCAAACTTCAGTAATTATCATTGTTTTTTTGCTGTTGGCAATTTTTTTTGCCATCTGCTATTTTGGTATAAGCTATTATTGTTTTAGAAAGGCAGTAAATAGAAAACAAACCTCCTCTTTGTGGCAGGTGCAACAGTGGCAGCTTGTACCACATCACTGGTATCACTAATTTGCATCCTTATTTGGTCCCCTGTCAAGCTCTTCTTTTCATCCACAATAAGTTTCCTCTTTCTGCGCTTCCTTTTGTCTTTGCCAACCGTCACTTCAATCGGCTCAAGTGCAAATGCTTCTTGATTGTTGTGTAGTAAAGTAGTTTCATCACCTGAAAACAGTTTTTAATGCATTAAGTGTTCAGCAGGTAGGGCGAGAATCAAAGAACAACATTGTTATTTATTATACCAGATGAACCTACACGAAAAACAATCAATGAAAAAACCTGCAGGGTCTCTTATCTACAACTGCAGCTTAAACAATGCCCAAAGGTCTTAAACTATCATTTGGTGTCACCAATAATCATCTGCAACAAAATTTAGATGCCAATGCTAAATTTAGAATTTAGGGTTTCCATCATCAAAGACTTGTAAGTCTTGTCCACTTTTTGCGGTAAGTAGGGATTTCTAATTGAAAAACTTTGAAAACTAAAGAAAATATTTTCAATCATGTAATTTTTGATAAATTGAATAAATCAAGACTAAATATAGTTCCTTTAGACCTTTTATACTTAACTGTGAAACACAGACAAGAATCAATCCAATTGTCTCATAAACTAGCAAAAATAAGCAAATTTTTTGTTATATCTTTACCAGTAAATTCAGTTGCAAAAGATCAAGGGAAACACAAAAAATTATAGCTTAGCCCTTGGCTCATTATTGAGGCAGCATCTGGAAATCAGCAGCCCTACAAATTTTCTTATTGATAATTGCAACGCTCGTATAATTCTTTCTAGTCCAAGGTAGATGCGAGTACAAACAGTTTTTTATGTGTATGACGCAGAGCATGAATGAATTATCTTCTTCCTGCGACAAAAAAATTACCTGAATATCATTGGTTCATGATTTACAATAACATTCCGAAATACAAACACAGAATACAATGCTTTGCTTCTTTGTTGCTTTGAAAACAGTAAGCAATTCCAAAAAAGTTCTGGCAGGAATTTCAAGTCAAAATGTCCTGCGACCAGCGGTCACACAGTTGGGTGCTTTTTCATGACCCGAATGACGATGAAATAACATACCCACAACAGCAGGCCCTCCTTCTTCCTCAGCGTCATCCTTTTCACCTTCCTGTTCATTTTCTTTTGCTAATGTAATATCTAACGGCTCAAGTGTCACATCATGAATTGATGGTTCTTCTAATGCCGGTGCAGCTTCTCCTCCCAGCTCTTCAAATCCTGGTATTACCCCTTCTCCAGCTCCAAAGCCATCCAGAAAGTCCATTCCTTCACCACCAAAGCCATCATCTCTTATCGGCTCATCAAGAGCAATATCTACAAAAGCAACCCACAAGAAAATTTGAAACCATGTACGGTAGAAGAAATTAGTAGCAGCTATTAATTACTAGACTGTGAAGTTGAAAAATAGTTAGCAATACCTAATGCACTTCTACGCAGAGATGTATGATCAGCAGACATAACTTCCTCTTCAATTGTAATTTTAGAAATGTCACTTTCTTTGAATGCTGATTCATCAAGAGTTGAACCAGCTCGGAGGATTTCATTTTCATTTGTTTCACCAAAAGGTGTGTCACCAAAGAAGTTGTCGTCTGTGATGAAATTTGTGCTGACCAAATCTTCCTTCATCGTAATTTCTTCAACCCTGCTTTGATTCAGGTTGATTTGTGCTTGGATGTCGAAGTTGCTAGAAAAGGAAGATAATATGAGTAACTGGAGGAATACTCTAAAATGATGATTTCGTTTATTTTGATTAATGTTTTGATGATGACAGAAGAAGGGCTGTTGGCAGCATTTGAATTTCTGGGGCAAAACATTTCAAGGTTACATTGACACTAATAGGGCACTTTGGTTTACCTTCATCACTTTGAATGATTTACAGCAGATAATGGGGTGCATTGGCAGAGTGGTTTTTTCTATTCAGAACATTGTTCAAGAATGAATATACTTTAAAAGTACAATGAACCCTTTGAGGGCTTATTCAAAACTTGATGCTAAGAATGGAGCACTTATTTAAGAGGTCATTTTATTCAAAACTGATAAAAAAGGTAACCAAATGTGTTTGGAAGTTTCAAAGGAACTACTAATCTGTACCCAACATCAGTTTTGTCCTTTAAATAGCTGCAGAGCTTAATGATTTCTTCTTACTCAATTTACATATCAACTATAATAAAAGGGCAATTGTTGTTTATTACAAAATCTGGGGCACATACCATTACCCTGTAGTTACTATGTTTTCTGAAACAATATCACAAATACTATGTTCCTGAAAGGGCATGATGTAGGCAATCAGAGTAACTATGACAGATAGGAATATATCATTGCAGAGAGTTTTGTCAAAACGACAAAATTTTTCTTCAGACACATCAAGTTTCTCATCATTTTGCCAGCAATACATTTAACCCTATAAACTAAAAAAACTATGTAAGATTCAAATCTAGGCCATTAGAGGCCCATTTCCAATAAAAGAAACATAATGATGACAATGATAATAAAAATGTATTTTGGTTGCATTGTGCAGTTTTCTTTTTCTATGTGCAGCAGTAAGGCCCCACATATAAGAAACATGATTTTCATCATCAGGTCTGGGGCCTTTCTGGTGCTTCTCTATTGAAATTAATAGGTAGATTGTTAGTCTGTGTGATGCTTGTCTAAGCATTAAACTTAGTTCTGTACTGGGGAGAAGGGCTACCATCAGGACTGTGGAAGATATCAATATTGGAAGGAAGCCACAAGCAAAGTTCCATATTATATCCACAGTGGTTTTGGTTTCCCTGACACTGTGCTGAAAACCCTCCAATATACTGATGGTATCCCCACAATACTGATGGTATCCTTTTAGAGTACTGTAGAAATGATCCTTAGGAAGATGATTTAAAATTATTGGGGAGGATTAGCATGAAATCATATACAAGATCTGTTAAATAAAAGGAACAGGCATATAAAATGAAATCTAATTTCAATTTTTTAGATGAAATAACGAAACCAAATTTCAGACCACTTACTTCAAATCATTTACGATTGCATCCCACTCTTGAAACTCGGGCATAGTGATTGCAGCTACTTGTGCCTCGCGGTTCTCTTCAGGCAAATCAACCAATCCTGGTCTGAATGCCATTTTTATCTTGATCAACGCTTCATTACAATCATTGAGCAAATACTTGGCCTTGCGTGAATAAATTCTCACCACACCAAGCAGCAAGTGTCCTGATGTCCGTAACGCAATCTTCACTTTAGGTGCAAGGATGCTCTCAACAGAGCTTTGTAGGTCTGTCTCAAAAACATGGGCTTTACTGAGCTTCTTCTCCCAGTGAGCAGCAAGCCATATTTTTGCGAGAGGGCCTTTCTTAGCGAGGATAAATTTTGCATAGAACATCTTGACCAGTTGTTACTGCTGCTGTTGGCTGTTCAGTAGACCTGCAAAAAAGCATGGCATTGAAACATTGATTTATCATACAAAGGACTTGTTTAGAAATCCTAAATATTCAATACCTTCCGCCTAACAAATCATAGTTATCTTTCGCTGCTTCTTTCCTAGTCTAAGATTGTTCAGTTAGCTTACTAACCAGTTGAAGTGCAACCCAGTATACTTAAAGGTTGAAGCAGTCTACAAACGTAAAATTTAATTCTATTATGATTGACTCGAGGACATAATTATGATCACAATGTTTGAAGATGGCAAAATCTAAGGCCAAGAAATGTACCCACACAAGAGATGCACCCACACAAGGTAATGTATCGCAGCCATTTTGATCACACAAATCCCACCACAACTCACCAAATGCAGAGACAAACCTACCCCTGCTATTTGAGTAGTGAGTGAAATGGCCTGGGTTTTTTCAAGGTCCTGGTGGGTGCAGTTGTATATCACACTAGAGTAGTAATCTAGAGGTTTTGAGTTAAAGTCCTACACAGGTTGATTTTGCTCTCACAAATTATCTTAATTCTCATAGTTAAAGGTGCAATGATTTGATTTTTTGTCCCATGTAACCTATTATCTAATCCTGCATGATATCTCTCCCTATGATGAGCTTCCTACTACACTACATCTAATCCCCCATCAAAACCAACCAAAAAGAGTCAGCTAAAATTAGGCCCATCAAGGCTGGAAATACACTATACCAAATTGCTATTAAAGTGGAGTGATAGCAGAGTGATTTTTACTCCAGGGGAGGGAATTTGAGGTTGCAGTTATTACAGTACAACATTCTGCTTACTCACAGCGGGATATTCCTCCGCATTTCGGATGAGTTTTTGGAATAAAGTGTATTGGATTCATGCGATTACAAGACAAGGGTCTGCTACGGAGTGATTCTGGAGTGGTTTTTGCACAATTTCCAGAACAGAGTGATTTTCACTTGGCTAATATTCGTAGCATTATTATGTAATGGATGGATGCGGAGTAGTGTAACTGCCTCCCCTATCCGATATGAAAATCACTCCGCTCCAATAGCAATCAAGTATAATGCTACTCCAGCCTAAATCTTCATCAGAGAAAATCTTACTGTAAATACTTATCAAAAAGGGAAATTCCAAATCTTTGTCACTCCTATTGTCTCTTTTTGAAAAATATCAATTATTGTTCAGTAAATATCATGGAAATTGAGTTTTCTAGGATACTAAAATCCATCACAAAGCAACGAAGTCGTGCTTGAACTTATTAGGCCAAAAAGCATAAACTTACTTAGGCCACTATTAACTGCGAATGTCAAGTCGAACTTCACAGTGGCACGCGCCTTAAAACAGCTCCAAACTAGAACAAAACTTACCTTTATTGCTTCTTCAAGCGACAGAATGCTTTTACGTTGTGATACACTATCTTCTCAAATGTTCAATGTCGTATATCCAAGCTTAATCGGTGTAAGTTGTAGAAGACTCATTCGGTAAAACACAGCATTGTCTAAAATGGCGGTTTTCTGCATGCAAGCAATGGCGTATGTTTGCTTGAGCATTTTTCGAGTTCCCGCCTCAAATAAAGTCACGTGATAAAAATGGTAGCCTGGAACGGAACTTAATCAAGAGTCATTATTATTTTGAGTCATTTGATTAAGATGGTAGCTATAGGTAGCTGGCCTTTGTAAAACAAATATGTCTACAACTTTCTTGTTAGTTCAACGAGAAAGCAATTTTTTAGTTTGTCAGCCATGTTTTCTCTCTTGACCTGTGACATCCCAGTGTGTTAGTTAATAGTTTACTTTGAATTCCAGAAGTTTCATTTTAAAGCCATATACTTGTGCATTATTTTTTTGATCGATAAAATTTGTGAGGAGAAGTCAGCTGGAAGAAGACTGATATGCCAAATCAGTGGTCTTGGATTCGAGTCTTGCTCAGGTACATTTTCATTCTCACAAACTAATTCTATTGATTTGCAAATCCTGCTTCTTTCTGCTTATTAATGCGGGGATGGCAGAGTGGTTAGATCACTTGACCCTTGTTCAAAGGGTCCGAGGTTCGAAACCACCTTTCGACCTGCCACGAAATGTGAGGAGAGAATTAGGCAGCTCACTGTAATTCCAGTTAAAAAGGCAAAAGGAATCACGAGGTGTGGTCACATCGAGAGGAAGGACCAGGGTCGCAATGCTCGATTAGTCTACCTATTCAGTGGGCCCTTTGTGCTTAGTATATAAACCAATACCGTACAAAGATAGTAAGCGTATTTGCCTATCAACATCAACATCTATGAACATATTAAGCTAGAATTGTTATTTTGGATATTATTCCGTGGTCTGTTATGTTCCTTTCCTACCTTTTCTAAATCAGAGGATCGTGTGCCCAAGGCCAGGGTATCAGTAACAGAAGTGAGTACAAAACAAGCAGAGATTTACTTTCCTATAATCATTCTTCGATCTATCTCTAAAGTCACATTATCATTATTACTTTATACAAAATCACCACATGAAAATTTCAGTTAGATATCACACATATTTAGATATTTACAAACTTCTGATTAGAGTCTCAGTAGAATTGGTCAACGGATCAGTTTGGCATTCACAAGATTAGCCTATAACAGTAGAATAGAAATAAGTAATTTGCTTCTCGTATCTCTCTCAGGCTGGCTTGTCTACAGGGAGAACACCAGTTGAAATAAAACAATTACTTCATTGGTTTGTTTCGTTGCTTGATTGGTTTGTTTAAGGCAACCAATCAATTCAGCGATTCAACAATACGCGACAGCGATTCGCTGAATAATTGACCAATCACTGGTTCGTGACCAGCAATGCTCGATTTCACCTTGAAAAGACGGGTGTTGGCTGCATACCCTCTAGAGAGGTAGAGAGGTGTATATCTGTTTCACGATCCTTTCAATAATGTTGGATGATTATCTCAAACACCTGGAAGAGCAGAAATCAGTTGAAAGCCAATTGAGTCAGGAGGGAAAAGGATTTAGTTTATCTTATTAGCTTGTACCATGTTATATCTAACTTCCAACGAGTCTAAAGAGCTTTCTCTCTACAGAGCTGTTAGAATATAGAAACAAATACGCTTATTCATTAAAGATGCTCTAACACGGACAATTAATTTCACCATTGCATTGAGTGAAATGAGAGCTGCTATATTGTTCAGAGTCGTGTTTGTTTCCAGTTTGAACGCTTCATGGTATTCCTATCATATCAATTTGAAAACGTTGCATCATTATCTCTAGATTAAATTCATTTTGGATTAATTCTTGTCATAAAATTTTCAAATCAGTTTCAACGATTTGGAATCTTAAGTCTCAATTTCGGTATCGTCCAGTGATCCGTCCAGCCGTCCGGCGCATTTCTTTTCTTCAAAATCAAACCGGGGTTATTGTCTTTCAACACATGTATCGTCCGCTTCACTACACGAAAATTGTTGTTGCGCTTCTCTCGAGCCACTGCTGAACTTTTGTCAGCCTCAGCAAATCTTTTAGTGACTGGCGTTGACCTGGCGTAGATATACGCCATTATCGGCGGTGATATCGAGGCAGCTCTAGCAGGAACGGCTTCACAGAGCTCCTCACTTTGACACTCCACTGAAAAACAATTATCATGCAACATGAAAGCGAGGTCACAACTTTTGGCAAGGCAGCATACTTTGAGGCATTGTCTAAAGTCTGCCATTTTGCCCCGGTCTTTGAATCTACCGGCCGTTATTCCACCGCGTAATGTCACGTTTTTTATGGTTTCACTGTTCGTGCAGCCCGCATCGTCTCCGATTAAACTAGGACCCGGCATTGGTGGTATAGCCGGTACGTCAGCTGGCGGTTTTCTTGATGGAATAGTACTCGGTTTTATAGAAGCCGTTGGAGCTGACTCCGGTAAACCAGGTCCTGGCATTGCCGGTGTATGAGCTGATGGCTTACTCGATGGTTTCGCAGTCGATTTGATAGTGCCAGATGGAACCACCCTTGGTAAATTAGTCCCAGGCAAAAGTTGCGTAGCTGGTAGTTTAGTTGATGGTTTATTTGAAGGGTTATCACTTGGTTTTATGGAACCAGGTGGAGCTGGGCTAGGTAAATTAGGTCCAGGCATAACCGGTACATCAGACGATAGTTTATTTGATGGAGGGCTACTCGGTTTGGTAGAGCTTGGCAGCGCTCGCCCTGTTAAATCAGCCTCTGGCATAAGCGGTACATCAGAGGACGGTTTATTCGAAGGGCTATCACTCTGTTTTATGGAACCGGGCAGGGCTGGCCCTGGTAAATGAGGCCCCAGCATAAGTGGCATAACTGGTAGCTTACGTGACGGTTTAACCGAGAAGGTAAAATTTTGTTTCACGGGGCTAGTCGGAACCAAACTTTGTTGTGAGTTACTGGACCCGTTCAATCTGGAATCATCCATCACTAAGGCTAGGAATGGGTCTGCAGACGGCGAGGCTTCAGTTTGTATAGTTCTGTGATGATCAGAATCGATAGGCATATTGATTGATGATTCATTCGATTTTGCAATCACTACAAGCTTTGTAGTTCGATTATCCAGTTTGGATGAGAGGCTGATAGTGACTGCGTCAGGCATAGAACCAGTAATCACTAAGTTTGATTTCAACAAATCAACAGTTGCTTTTTCAGAACTGTTCAGACGTGATTCACTAAAATGATCTTTGGCATTGAGTGATTTAGAATCGCTGATCGCTGATTTTGTTTTGTTCAAATGAAAGGATGATATTCCTGATGCTTCAGAATGTGGATCATCAACATTATTAATTGCAGTGCGATCCAAAGACGTTGAATCACTAATCATCGATATCTTTCTGTTCAAATCAGCAATGGTTTTTCTAGAGTCCTGCATTATCGAATTGTCATTATCATTGGCTGTGCCACGTGACGAAGAATCGCTAATCATTGATATCTTTCTGCTCAAGTCAGCAATAGTTTTTTCAGAATCTGAATTCACTGCATTATTATTATTATTAATCGTACCACGTTCCATGGAATCACTAATCATCGATATTTTTCTGCTCAAGTCAGCAATGGTTTTTTCAGAGTCTGGATTCATCACATTGTTATTATTAGTGATCGTACCACGTGTCGTAGAATCACTAATCATCGAGATTTTTCTGCTCAATTCAGCAATGGTTTTTCCGTAATCGTGAACTAGTGAATCGCTATGTTTTAGTACATTCCGTGACATGGAGTTCAGTGAATTTGCTTGGCTTGAATGAATAACTGGTTTCTTGAGACTAGCAATCATTGAATCGCCATTATGATCACTTGCAACATGTGGCATACTCTGACTAACTAATGACTTTGTCTTGCTCGAATCAGCAATCGGTGTTTGCGAGTCTGAAATCACTGTATCAGAAATCACTGAATCACTAGAGTTTACTGCACCACGTGACGCCGAGTCACTGATCGTTGATTTCGCCTTGCTCAGATAACTTGGTGATATTCCAAAGCTAAGAGTCGTAGAGTTTCCGGACTTCATTTTTGCATTTCGAGATTCCGGCCCAATAATATCTAATTTGCTACCCGAGTCCGAGTCTAGCATGATCGAGTTCACCATTTCAGGTAACGATTTCGGTTTTCCTATCTCCGGAATCACAGGAGGTACGAGATGTACCAGACTATTCGAGCTTACTTTTCTCATCTCTTCTTCTGTATAGCTAGTCTCGTTTAGAAGTTGTGTCAGTCTCTCTGTGCTGTTATATGATCGGTGATTTGGATTTTTGTAAATCTTATGGCTTTTATAGTGGTTCATAACTGTTGTTGTGTTGCTATCGTGTTTCAAGTAATGTTTTGGTGCAAGATGTGGGGTAAGTGGGGGCTCTCCAAGGTCTTTCAGGCGCTGCATAAATGTTGATATGGGTTTCTTTGCTGAAAAATTTACAAAAGATTGATATAAAAACTACAGCCATCTAAGGGTTATCACTCTGGGGACAGTCTATGCAGCACTGTGTAGGATGTTCGGTGATGTAGAGGGATGCCATCAGTACTGTGTGGAATACTATCAGCACTGTAGGAAATACCTCAGTGCATTGAAGGATAGTCAGTACAGAAGAGAGATATCATCAGCAAATTGGAGGATGTTCAGTAATATAGAGGGATGCCATCAGTACTTTGTGGAATACTATACTATATATGTGGGATACCCCTGTACATTGGAGGATGTTAAGTAGAGTGGAGAGATATCATCAGTACTGTGTGGGGGTACTATCAGTATCGCGGAGGATATTCAGTATTGTGGAGGGAAAACTCAAGCACTTTATGCATTATTTCCACAGTGCTTATGATTCCCCTCCACTGTACTGAAAATACTCCACAATGCTGGTGGTATCCCCCACAGTAGCTGAGTGCTAATAAACCTTCATTGTACTGGATGCAATCCCTCTACAGAACTGATAATGGTATCCTCCACAGTAATGAACACTGTCAAATATACTGATGGTGCTCCCCTCTACAGTCCTGATGATATCCCCCACAGTGCTAAACATTCTCCACAGTACTGCACAGACATTCCCCAGGGTGAGCATTCAAATTGAAAAATCAAAGTCTTTCATTCAAAAACCTGGTTTAGTTTTATGCTGGTTTAACGACTATCTTGAACGCAGTAGCTAATATATTCACTTTCATAATCATCATTTGCACCTTAGTTCTTTAAACTTTCTGACTCTTAAATCCGAGGTCAGGAAATAAAGATGAAAGATTACCTTTTTTACTGGGCTTCTTTTTCTCCCTAAAGACATATGCAATTTTAGGGTTATAACTGGATGACGTAGGTATAGGTTTCTTCTCGCATAGCTCGTCTTTGTAGCAGGCAACAGTGAAGCAGGCATCTTTCAGCATCATTGCAGCATTGCATGCACTGTGCTTGCAACATTTTTCAATGCACGCCTCCATGCTTCCAACTTTACCGTGCGGCGTAAAATTTCCTGCCGACATACCGCCCCTCAGTGTGACGTCATATGATATGACGCCCGCGTGGCATGAACCGTCTTCTGAAATGATGTTCTTCGACATAACTGAAATGAAATTGAGCAATTTGAAGGATGAATCTTGCATGTCCCTAAATTCTCAAAGTCTTCCTAAAAATTCCTAAATTCAAGAGAAGAAGTTTTTGTTTCGTTCTCTTTTTGATGTATTACCCTGTTAAGTGTCAGATGAAAATTTGAAGTAATCCATGTTTTCGCTTCGCTATGTTTCCGATTTTTCTGGCTATTTAGAAGGACAAATCTTTAGAAAATATTACTGTCATTGAAGGAATCAATATTCAAATTCATAGATACATAAATGTGGTTATGTCAGAGGACTGGTATGGGGATCCAAAAAAACATTCACGAGGAATGAAAAGAATATTCGCAAATAATGAAGACAATTATACCGTTTTAATGACTATTATTGGTTTTTTTACAATATATTGTTGTTAGAAACATTCAACATTCATGAAATTGTTTCATGAAATTGCTACTTTTGTGAAAGTTTACCCCAAGTGTTTCATGTGATCGACAAGGTTTTCTAACCACGCCAACAAGTAAACTTTCTTCTCTTTAAGTATTATCAGAAAGCGTTATCAGAATTGATTACTCTGAAACATTTCACACACCTGTCAGGCTTTTTGGAAAATACATTCAGGGAGGTAGGAGCCAGGAAGGCATTGGAGGCACGTGATCCCCCCCCCCCTGCAAGGATTTGGGAAAAATAATGAAGTGCCCTTTTTACTTTCAGAAATTGCCTCTGTTTTTTGATGAAGAAAAAGAAAGCGCCCTTCCCTTGAAGCATCGTGCCCCCCTCCAGTTTGAGATAATTCCTTTGTCCCTGGGTATACCACTGCAAAACATCCAACCAGTAAACTTTTTCTGTATCCATTACCTTCTTCGCTTCTACTTGTGATGTAAGAAATCTTCGGATTCAAGGAGATGAGTGCGCCTGACCTTTTAGCATGCACTGGAGTACACAAGTCCTCTTCTAGGCAGGTGACAGCATAGCAGTTCGTCTCAAGCATAAATGCGGCATCGCAGTTCTTGTCTCCGCAGCAGAGCCGCACACAAGCTGACATGTTGGCAACCTTGCCTAAGTCAGTAAAGTTACCGGCTCTGTAGCCGCCTCGAAGAGTTGAATTGTAGAACAGTTGACTGTTTTTGCACATTAGTTTTGAGTCTGATGTGTGAAGTGCTTGCAGCTTGGTTACTGAAATAGAAAAATAGAAATTGAATTGTTAAGTAAACTGCCACAATATGGAATAAATGCGCAATTTGATCAGTGTAGCCTTTAGCTTTTTCTAGAACATATTTCTAAGGGTAAAATCTATTGACAATTCTTATCCACCCCCGAAAAATAGTTTCGAAAATACGACCCTTGGAATTAAAGTCCATGGGTGGCAAAATAAATGACTTTCTGGGACCATCGGAATCCATGCAAGCATATTAATAAGTTGCACAAAATGCATAAATAGTACCATGTAATATGTCTAGAATAATAGAATATATATTGAAAGGATGTGGTGAAAAGTCAAAATATGGTAGAAAGTGTGATTATCACCATGTATCATTACAGGAATCAGTCAACTGCAGTAGTTAGTTGATTCACACAAACACTTTACATTCATGATCTGACATGATATGACAAGTTGTAAACAACAACATGGCTACAAGTAGAATGGTTCAGAGCAAAGTATTGAATATCAATGCTCAACTCTTCTGATCTGAACTTGGAAGAAATTCGAGCCCACTTGAAATAGAGAGCTTTTTTCTTTCTGGAGACCTAAATTATTTCTGGGACCATTAGTGCCGTGATCCACTATATTATCCATCCATCCCAACTCAAACATCTCAAACATCAGCAAAACTTGAAGGGTCTCAAAGATTCTCCTTTTTAAGCATATTGTTCAAAACAGAGTCTAGAAAAGTCTTCAACGTTCCTCCAGGTACAATTTGAATATGTTGGCATCCTTCCTCAATTTCTCGATATTTTCCTAAACCTCCTCCGATCAATGACCATGTGACTGTAATTTTTTCTGACTCTGGTTCAAAATATTTATACTGTTTTGTGTCTTGTCGTCAAAAGGGATATCGATTTAAAGATTTGATGTTTCAAACTGCTTTTTTGTGTGGATGAAATTTTGTAATTTGCACATTGAAGGATGATTTAATTGAGACATCAAAGCTTTTGTCAAGATTGGCCACAACCAGAACCAAATTTTGAGCTTGGCACATCAACTTCCTAAAACTGCAAAGAAACTTTTTTTAATTTGGTACCTTCAATGAAAATCAACTTATCAACAAAATATTGAAGTTTGGCAACATCAGCGTTTTTGTATTTGCAAATCTTCTTGCTTATAGCTCTAAAAATTGAGGTATTTTTATCTTAGTTCCAGCAAAGTAAAAAAGAGATCAGCTAAGAACTCCGTATGTCGCAAAAAAGCTATTTCTTACCTGTCTCACTTTGAAGCTCGCCAGTTCTTCTCATGACGTAAGCAACACTGGGCTGGTACTTATTGCTGATGGCTTTGATGACCTGACAAAGTTGCATCGTGTAGCAAGCGACAAGAAAACAACTTTGGTTTATCATCATTGCGAGGTCGCATTTTTCAGCCACGCAGCAAAGTTTGGTGCAGATAATCATGTTGTCCACTTTCCCGACGTCAGTGAAGTTTCCCGCTTTTAGGCCGCCTCTGAGAGTTACGCCGACTTTCATTCTTGTAGCCGAGCACTGTAGGTTTTTCGGTTCGTGGGCTTTTTGAGCTAAAATTGAGGTTTTTGGAGACAATCAAGTTTTCGTACATCTTTGATTAAGTGAAAGGATAAAAAGTAAATGTAATCCACCATGATGAAAAGCTGATATTTTTGTTCGAAATGTTGCAAATGTTCAATTTGTGCTATAGACGGAAAGAAAATTGATAATTGACTTGTTGAAAATATGAAAGTTTTTCGGAATGACTAAATTTTCGTACATCTTCAATTAAATTTAAGGCTAAAAAGTGAATGTAATAGAAATATATCATTGGTCTTGAGAAAAGCTGATATTTTTGTTCGAAATGTTGCAAATGTTCAATCTGTGCGATAGATGGAAAGAAAATTGATAATTGACTTGTTGAAAATATGAAAGTTTTTCGGAATGACTAAATTTTCGTACATCTTCAATTAAATTTAAGGCTAAAAAGTGAATGTAATAGAAATATATCATCAGGGCCGTCGGAAGCATTTCTCGATTGGGGGGGCTATTGGGGAGAAACAACAGATTTAAAGGTTTTTTGCCATATCAAATATCTTACTTGGGAGAATTATTGGGGGGGCTAAAGCCCCCCCAGCCCCCCCGCTTCCGACGGGCCTGTATCATTGGTCTTGAGAAAAGCTGATATTTTTGTTGCAAATGTTTCAGATGTTCAATTTTTGATGAATGGTAAGAAAATTTAATATTGATTTGCTGAAAGTATTTTTCTGGATAATAAATCAACTAAAATGTCAAGTACTTGCCGATATCCAACCCGTTCCAGTGATAATTTGATTTTACCTAAAATGTAAATCGGTTTGGCAACCGAGCCATAACAGTCGAAGGACCAGGGCCGCCGAGAGCGAGGCCGGGCCCCGGGGCAATTATTGAAAACGGGCCCTTTGTCAGTTTGGCTGGTGGGTAGAGGCGCGATAGCTAAACATGCAATGAGCGTAGGTCATTGCCAAATACAGTTGGGGGTCTGGGGGGCGCTGAGAGCCCCCCAGCAGGTCCAGGGGGCGAAGCCCCCGGAAGCTTCTGAGATTTTGCAATTTAGAACGTCTCAAAATGGCTAAGAATCCTTTAGTCTTTTTTTTTAATATGTATGTTTGACCCACCCCTGTGCTTCCACTAAAATGACTGCAATTTTGCAATGAAATGACGAGTTATTCTTAATACAAGATGATTTCTTCATTCATATGGATAAATACACTTTCTCGACAATTGTGTCAATAAATGCCCTTTTTAGTTTAAGGTATTTACTATACCACTGAATTATATTTTCTCCGTTGAGTTGGGAGTTCGCTCTTGATGTTTAGAATAGCTACATCGTTTATTGTTTCTTATGTTGCTTGGCAATGTGCACGAAGTTTTTGATAAGCTAGAGCTTGAGCTTGAATGTGCGACTAGAGACTGTACCTGGCAATCTGTAAGATGTCTACAGGGTAGTGCATACGTAAGGAATATGTCAGCAAGCTTGAATTTAACGATTTCGTGCAAGAAGCAAATGTACATAACGACTGGCTAAAGGAATGAATATCACTAGAGATTTGTAACGGACAGAAAGAAAACTTCATTTTCTCCGGCTCTTTAACGGGCCTAGCTCTTTTATATCAAAACGACATTTAATAAAAAACTCAAAGCTTCATTTTCCGGGCCCCGGGGCAGTTGCCCCGGCTACCCCCCCCTCTCGGCGGTCCTGCGAAGGACCAAGGTTCTGGAACTCTCAATTTTGTGAATTGAAAAATATTACTCCCCAAATGGATACTTACAAGCTCAAAACTAGGATGAGAACAACTAGGATCACACGAGAAAGAATACAACTAGGACCATACGAGTGAAAATGAATAAAAATGATTTTGCTCTAGCAATTCAGCCTTCGTGTCTTAGCATTTCATAGCTTTTTTCAAACTTCTAAAGTATCTTCATTGTGTATGTAGTTGTTGTCAATATACCTTGTACAGTTGTTGTTGAGTCTAACAATGTTTTCCGTTTTGTTGTAAACACCCCAGGAGAAGCAAAGCTTATTGAGCCAATATGGAACGTATGTAGTTAGTTTTAACTTAAAATAGTTTTCATGAATCAATATGATCCAAACACGTTCTTGCCTGCCTAAATTAAATCTATTCTGCCTCAGTGTGAACGCAACTGTAGTTCTAGAACACATCCAAAAAGGAGCAGAGCTCAGGGACGTAGCAGAAGCTCTGAAAGAGGGGGAGCCGTTCACCAATTTCAGCATTAACTTGAGGATAATGACACATACAGGCCGGCCATGTTGGTGTGGCGTTGGCCAGACCAACTTTTGGGTAAAAACACTCCTTTTTCAAAAATATGAAAATGCTTTTTATTGAAACAATAGATTTTAACGGTTACTCTCGGTTAATTCTGATGTAAATTTCTGTCTAAACATGCAGTAAATTGCATCTCTGACAACCTAAATTTCAAAATTTTCAGGGGGTATAACCCTAAGCCCGGCAAGATTAGCTTGAACCGTACCAACTATGGACAGCTTCCGCCGGGCCTGACATGAAAAGTAATATTTACACAATATGCGCATAGACTATAGGCATCAGCTCCCAAAGCTACGTCCTTGGCAGAGCTAAACTTTTGAGTACATATAGTCTGAATTTCACAATCAAGAATAGAATCAAAAATTACCTCCTTCTCCTTTAAAAGTTACATGAGATATGAATATAGGTTCAGGGGGTGACTTCTTTGCTGGAATCGACTGACACTGATCTTCACTGAAACACTGAACTCCGTAGCAGTTTCTTCCAGACATAAATGCAACGTCACATCCTTTCTCCTCACAGCAGAGCTCCACGCAAAGTTTCATTGCCACATATTGTGCCAGCTTCCGAAAGTAACCGGCCAGGATGCCACCTTTTAGGGTTACATTGTGTTGTATTTCGCTTTGACCGCACGATCCCTCCCGGTCATTTGTTTCCCTTGAGCCGGTCGGACTCCAAATTTGAAGATCTCGAGGATGTGGGCCTAAGGAAAGATGTTTTGAATTATAATCCCACACATACAGGCCTTTAGATATCATTTGACTTAGTTAATCAAACGAGAAATAGGCTTCCTGGGAAGACACTAAAAGAAAAAGTTTCCCAATTTCTATAGGAGATCACAGTATACACTGTTCTTTGCATATTCAGTGTACACTCTCATACACTGACCTTGAAAACATAAAACAATCTAAGTGAGAAGACCCATCTTTTTCCTATTATCGACTATGATACAGTCAGTTGATACAAGGTATATTAATGGACGTTTTAAAGTCAAAACTGATTTTCATATCATTCGAAGGGATACATTTTGCAAATTCGAAACGAAACACTGAAAAAGTTTAGCTAAACAGCATGATTTAGCTAATTGAGGAGATCACAATTTGATCGGTACAGAACTTCAGAATAGTAAGAAAAATGAGAGAGATTCGATCAACTTCTGAAAATAACAATTTGCGTAATGGACTGTTCGTTATTGTGCTATAGTTTACAACTGAAAATAAATTGGTTTGGCAATCTGGCTTCTTTAAAGGTCGGGTAAAAACTGTCTTCGAAGGTTTGGGTCGAAAAATGATTCGACCTAAATTGTGCCCAATTCACTAAAAATTAGCAACACATACATGTACCTAATAAACGTTTGGTTTATGTAAAGGTTGGGAAAATGCGAAAAATCATCCGAGTTTTATTTCACATCGGTTCCAACAGCCAACTGAGGCATAAATAACGAAATAAGGTTTCATTTTCATTCTCTTTCTGACGCACAGCTCCGATTTTAATGTAATACATCTTAGTGGCCAATTATGAAGTCCCACAATCCAATTTCTCGAGCTATTCTGAAATCATAAAACTCTTAAACAGTAAAGAAAGATACGAAAAGACGAATCAAACATAAATTTCTAAATCACCAACCTTTTAGGTAGGCCGAGGCAATGCGAAAGTATAAGCAAAAGAGCAGGGCAATTATGGCGAACCAAGGAACTCTTTTTATTCCCATAACATCTTTTATACCAATAATCTCGAGGCTCGCATTTATATTTATGGCTCTGTCGTGTGTTTCTTCATTATCATTCCAATAAATCTACGAAAAATACGGTCGCGCGTCGGTCTTTATTTTTAGCAGCGTAGAGGTGAGAACAAGGCAGTTGATTTTTGTTCCAATTATACCTTTGACAGCCAGCAATTTTTCAGTTCACCTTTTATATATCATATGGTTCTGTAGCATCTATCTTTGTAGAAACGAATCCACGAGAATCGAGGAAAACAACGTGTCAATTCTCGGTAATCGAGTCTGCATTAGCCTGATTCCTTGCGTTACGTGAAAACGAAAATACGGTTTTAACGGTGAAATAACGAACTTCTTTTATAACCATAACATCTTTGATAGAATTCAACCTTTCTTTTCGCGAATCACAGTGTTTCTCTTCGATATAATCCAAGTTATTCCAAGAAAACAGCGACTTATTTCTGGCTATTTTGTTGCGTTACGGCAAAACAGGCGAATTGAGCTAATTCACAACGGATGATGTAATACGCTAGGCCAGGCAGATGGTTGCTAGCGGAAACGCGCAACTCGGTTATAAGCAAGTTAGCACGTGCGCAGCTACGCAAGAATACTCACTGAGCCAGGTTGAAAACAATTTCTGCTTGATCACCTGGTGTGGGGACCGGTTACGGACCGGTTATTGTGGTTAGTTCGACATATCGATGGTGGGTTTTTTAACCAGTTGAAGCAAAAAGTTATTGTTACTTCTAATTCTTGACGAGGCTATAAAGGCATTTGTAACCTAATATTTGAAGACAAGGATCATAAATATATCAATCGTTATTCCTTTGACGCACTTTTTATCAACCAATTATGAATGATCATCAAGATTTGGCATTATAAGGCCCTATTCATGACTAATTCAATAATTTTCTAATTTATGGATAGGAAGTAAAAAGGTTTGGGTAAAGAAAATGTGAGCTAAGCCTTTACTAGCGGAATTTGTTTCGTAACATCCAAGAATAGATGATAGTGTATCTTATACGTTCTCTAGTTTAGCTTACATGTTGGTGACAAATGTCAGTTTAAACAGGTTTATCAAATCAAAAGTGTTGCAGGACAAATGTCCATCAAAAGACGTTGATACTAGTCGAGCAACATTCGTCTTTTTTTGATGTTGCTCTTGCTTCGATGAACGCAAGTTTATCCACATTATCGACAGACAATCTCGTTCAATTTGATGCCATCAAGTCGCTTTTGATAAATTCTAGTTGATTTGCAACCTACATTTTTGTCATTAATCAAAAAATAGTAAAATGATATTGAATAAATCTTTATCTAAAATACAGTAAATACCTGCACATAAGAACTCAAGATTTTTGATATCAGGCTGCTTAAATTCTTATCTATGGGGTTCCTAGAAATAAGCCTTGATGCTCTCCCTAGATGTTCTTAAATTGTTCTTGAACTGTTGTTGGAAGTCGAACGTGTAATTCTAGTAGATATTTGAGTAGTGGTGGACTAGTCCACCAGTAGGGCTGAACCAGTAGACCCTCTCTTGAAATGCAAATAATAAATCCACTGAAAAATGATGGAATATGTGATGTTCTAATTTAGGTGCACAGTCAGTATTATAACTTTGCACCTTTGTACAAGAACATTCAAGCTGATTTTATTCTTATGAAATTGTTTCTTTATATGCAAAATTTCAGCATGTTGTTCGATGTTGTTCATAATCAACGTGTTCTTCTGTGCGAGTGTTTACTGTGCACAAACATGCGAGAATAGTAGGACGTTCAGGGCGAGTCCGCAAAAGATGGCAGGCCTCATTTCATGCAATTCATGAATATTTCCCTTGGCAACGCATAGCTACCATTTGGATGGGCCTAAGTATATTGTACCTGCTGTCGCTAAGTTTATAGTTACTTTTAAAAGCTAGTTATAAAGAAAACAAAACGACCTAGCTCAAAATTCATTTGGGCAAGATGTAGATGAAAACTCTTTTGCTTTGTTTCTATGATCTTTAATTTCTTCAATTTGTCAGTAGAAAATGAGAGAGCGTATTCAGTGACTCGTCCTAAACATCCCATGCACTACATCGTATGTCAAATGGGGCCTAAGCTTGATAGGTGGTGATAAATCCTCACTTCCGAAAATGTTGGTGGTAGTGAATTTATAGATTAATTTAACGAATACTTTTATCACATACACATTTACCTTACTGGGTATGGCCATGACATCTTCACAGTGCAAACCCACTTTCCATGGTGTCTTCAATCAAAAGCTGTTCGTGGTGAGAAACAAACATCATACTTTCTCGCCACAAATTGTTAAAGTAGGACTCTTCGTTGTTGGTGACTTCTCAGCTATCTTTGAATAATTGCTGACCTGTCTTCACAACAAAAAGTATTTGTAGCAGGAGAAATTCATGCATGGAGACATGTGTTTTTTTCAGAGTATCCTACATTTCTACCATCTCTAGAAATTTGAGTCAAGTTTCAAATAACTAGATTAACAATGGTCAAATCCTATACTTTATCAGCCAAAAGGGGGTGAGATGTTATTCAACTAAGCATACAAATTCCAGTACTTTTGTTTATAATAGAGTGCCCACTGTTTCCTTGTTCTCTTGAACTATACTTCCTAAAATAATTGCTCCCAAGCTGCATCTAATTACGACTGCAGGCAAAAAGCTAACTAGAAAATGTTGTTATACTTCAGTAAATCAATTTTCACAAAACAGATTTGTCAAGGAACAAGAATGGAAAAGAGGAAAACAAGACAAGAATTACAGTGCTTAATTTTCATTCCTGAACTTCATTGTAAACAATGCAACAAAATATCAAGTTCATTTAATATTCCTCATCTTCTCCCTCTTCAGCCTCAACTGAGTCAACTCCAACCTCTTCATAATCCTTCTCAAGGGCAGCCAAATCCTCACGAGCCTCAGAGAATTCTCCTTCTTCCATACCTTCTCCAACATACCAGTGGACAAAAGCACGCTTGGCATACATGAGATCAAACTTATGATCAAGTCTGGCCCAGGCCTCAGCAATGGCAGTTGTGTTGCTCAACATGCAGACGGCTCTTTGTACCTTTGCAAGATCACCTCCTGGCACAACAGTTGGTGGTTGGTAGTTGATTCCGACCTTGAAACCAGTTGGACACCAGTCAACAAACTGGATGGTTCTCTTGGTTTTGATGGTTGCAATCGCAGCATTGACATCCTTGGGGACAACATCTCCTCTGTACAACAAGCAACAGGCCATGTACTTTCCGTGACGGGGGTCGCACTTTACCATCTGGTTGGCTGGCTCAAAGCAGGCATTGGTGATTTCTGCTACAGTGAGCTGTTCATGGTAGGCCTTCTCAGCAGAGATGACTGGAGCATAGGTTGCCAGGGGGAAATGAATACGTGGGTAGGGCACCAAATTGGTCTGGAATTCAGTCAGATCAACATTGAGAGCTCCATCAAAACGGAGGGAAGCAGTAATGGAGGAGACAATCTGTCCAATGAGACGGTTCAAGTTGGTGTAGGTTGGTCGTTCAATGTCCAAGTTCCTTCTGCAGATGTCATAGATGGCTTCATTGTCAACCATGAAAGCGCAGTCAGAGTGTTCGAGGGTGGTGTGAGTGGTCAAGATGGAGTTGTATGGTTCCACAACAGCAGTGGAGATCTGGGGAGCAGGGTAGATAGCAAATTCCAATTTGGATTTCTTTCCGTAATCAACTGAGAGACGTTCCATAAGAAGAGAAGAGAAACCAGATCCAGTACCACCACCAAAGGAATGGAAGATCAAGAATCCTTGGAGACCAGTGCACTGATCTGCCAATTTTCTGATTCTGTCTAAAACGAGATCAATGATTTCCTTTCCAACGGTGTAATGGCCACGAGCGTAGTTGTTAGCAGCATCTTCCTTTCCAGTGATGAGCTGCTCCGGATGGAAGAGCTGCCTGTAGGTTCCAGTTCTGACCTCATCTATAAGGAAATGAGAAATCATCAAATATAGAAAAAAGTATCAGAAATTAAAACAACCAAGAAAGCGACCTTCTTTTCACTTTACCAAGTTGGTTTGACACCACTATGAACTTTCCCTGATTTTTAGTTATTTCATCACTACCATGTACATTTTGTTCAGGTAGTGATGAACAAAATGTAGGCATCATGTTCAACTAGAAAAATGCAGAAATGCACATTGTTTCTGAGTTTAAGGTACCGTAAACCGGGGCTACTTTGGCCACCCATGGTAAACAATAGAAACAATTGTTTATAGGCTACTGGCTGATACTCTTGAGAGTTTTCAAAGTAGCCCCGGTTAAGGTATTTCATTTGAGATACAGAACCTACCAGGCCAAGTTAACTACCTTGCAAGCAGGATACAGGTGAAATCTTCAAATAACTATTAATAACCAGACATTAAGATTTCTGATAATGTTACACACCTACAACAGTTGGTTCGAGATCAACAAAGACAGCTCTGGGGACGTGCTTTCCAGCACCAGTCTCACTGAAGAATGTGTTGAAGGAGTCATCACCACCACCAATGGTTTTATCACTTGGCATCTGACCATCAGGTTGGATGCCATGCTCTAAACAGTATAATTCCCAGCAGGCATTTCCGATTTGGACACCAGCTTGTCCAACGTGGATAGAAATACACTCACGCTGAAATAGAGGGAATAAAAATGTAGATGACAATATTAAGCATAAGGAAAAATAAGCATAGAGCTTGTAGGCTGCCTTCAATGCATGAACGCAGCAAACAAACTTTGTTGCCATGGTCTGTTGCCAGCCAGCAAAACAAATGGCATTGTGCAATCACAACAAATTGTATGAAATTTAACTCAGCACTCTTGCCTATTATAATATATCTCAACCGAACATTAACTCATCTTTTTAGTGCAAAATTTCAACGTGAATTTCCAGACAGATTAGCAAGAATAACAGACAAAAGTTCGATTTGGCGCCATTTTTTTAGACAAGAACAGTTTTACAAAAATCAACGAGCAAGTTATTGAGCAGATTCAGCGTTAAAAACCTCATCCATATTTTCATTTCATGCTGAAAATTAGAATTAAATAAACTAGAGGAAATATTTTTTCAAATTCCTGAAATGAGGTGGAGGAGTGTCAACCAGACAAGGCCTAGACGCTGCTCGGTAAAAAAAACGTCTACCACGATGGTGCTTGCTTCGTTGGTGATTTCGCTTCAGAAATTTGCCAGAAATTGCTGTGTAAACCCGTATATTTGCAAATGAAAATGTAGAATTCAACTGAAGAAGGTTTCGTAGCGCTTTCATACTTACCATCTTGATTTGTTGTTGATTTTAGGACGAAAGTTCGAAGAAGATTGAAGGCAGGTATTTCCACTCTATCGAGTTACGAGTCGAGAGCAGAAAGAAACTTCAAGTGAAGCTCTGCAGGTTTCGACGGTTGAAAAGGAGCCTCGCCACGCAAAAGCTTCAATCTGATTGGCTAAAACTACTTCCGGTAATGATAGTTGTTGCTTTTGATTGGCTTATCTAAAACCCCCGCGATGATTTTAATAAGCAACCAAGGTAACAAGAATTCAGAAGAATCGATTGGCTAGAATTTCAACAGTTAAAAATTTCGTCATCCAATGAAATAAAAGCGTCATGGGAACGTAAATAATCAAAAGCAAGGACTTCCTCTACTCTCTCTCGCAAACAAAATCTATTTGTTTTTTGAAAACCCAATGGCCTTTTCAATTTTCTTGAATGGTTACCATAACAAAATCAACCAAAATAGAAAATAATGGAAAGAAATCCAAATTCAAAGGCACACAATTTTCCCATGGAATAGGGCCTAGCTGTATCACTTTTCACAGACTACCACCATATCAATATTCATCCTTGCTGTAAAGACTGTAAAGTTTGTATCTTTGCATGCAAGGAAGCTCTCTAGAGATGTGAAGGCATTTTTTCTCTACCCCGCTCTTGCAAAAAAAAAAAACTAGTGTACTGTGTCATACTGTATATTGCCAAGGATAATTGTTCATTTCTCTATAATTCTGAAAAATACACAATTCAGTAGGCTTTCATCTCTTTTCACCCTGTTCTCTATTACATGTATTATTGTATAGAGGATGCGAGTCGATAAAGGGTAATTTTTCTGCAACACTATTGGATTTTTCATTCTTCCTGTTTCGATTTTTAAACCAAAAGCTAATTTTTCATGAATTATCAATGGATTTCGTGATTTGTGATTCGTTCGATTTTCCCAAATATTTACATAATCATTCACATCTTGAATTCAAGCTTTTGCATAAAAACTGGAACAGCATCCCTATTTTAGATAGGTGGGATTTTGTGTTCACCTTTGGTGGTTATAGGGTACGAATTAAACGCCCCCTCATTCTAAACAATCCCTCGAATCATATCAAAATTCTTCAATAAAACCCCCTACTTATTAAATTCCCCCTTTGAATAGTTGCCCCTTGTAACTGGGAATGTATTACACCTATTACACAGGCGTGTATGCGAAATATAAAGACCATTCAATAAACTGCCAGGCTTTTCCTTGTGAAATGAAAAATCTTGAACCAAGGGGCATTTCACTCCCTTTTAAAGCGTAGGAGATTTGTTAAAGACTTAACGATTTCCAGTGATTTCAAGGAATTAGTTTTGGAACAATAGGATTTTGAGGAAAATGTGTAAGAGATTTTTATAGGGAGTGATTTGCCCCTCGTCTTGAACCAGTCTTATTTAGCTGTTACTAAGATTTTTACCCCTGGGCCTAGTCGATTTCGCAAACTTTGCCTTGAAGCTGGAGCCTTCAAAATTTTTGATGTCATTTTGGATGCTATGTCATCAGAGCGTCATTCTGAACAACGAAAGAGCTTAAATGAGAAACGTGCTCTTTCAATAATCTATGTTTTGCTTTATGGCCGGTCTCAAGCTGCAAACTGGTTCCAGGTTGCAATGACTAGAACCTTTAAGGGGCTAGGTCTCACAAGTAGGGGTGTGGAAACATTAAGAAGCATGGGTTTAGCTGCTCATCCCCTAACTGTTGCTTCAACTTGCAAGAAAATTTCTTCAGAGCATCTAAAATAAAAACAGTTAAAAAGTTTTTTGAAGATGCTGTTGATAATGTATACATGATGATTACCTTAATAAATGATTACCACAATATTCATACCAACCATCGTCCATCATCCGATTGTCAAACAAATGTGGCACATATGGCAACTTTACTCGTGAAGAGTTTCAAAAATGTAAAAGCAATTGATTCTACAGGACCAGATGACCAGGATAAAAAGCCAGCTAATAATGCTTTACTTCAAGATCTCTTGCAAAAAAATCTCAGCACCATCTCCAAATCATATGCCAGACTGGCTTCAAGCAAAGTTTTTCGACCCAGAGTCACAACGTTCAAGGCTGTTAGTTCATGACTACCAAAAGGATGACATAATTGAGATGAGATCCGTGCAGAACTGCAAGCTTGTTGACTGTGTGGAATTGCCATTGAAATCGGGTGAGAATTTTCTGCTGCTCTAAACATTATGCTTGATAATGGTTTGGCTCACTATCTCGAATGATTTGTTGTTCCACTAGTTGGGGACTGGCCGTGTCAAATCTAGCTACATCCGCCAGGTTGCTTACAATAAAAGCATACATAACTTAATTCCATTCATTGGGCCACTACATGTCTCTCTAAATGCAAGGGAGAATATTTTACTCAAATTCCATCCTTTCTTTGCTGAGTTGTATTCTTTTCTATTTCATGGAAAGAAGGCCCTTGCTAAGAAGCTCAAACCATGGCGAATCTCTTTGTTGCTTGAGGTAGTGTATGGTGGTTGGTTCATTGTACGAGATGAAACTCTTTCTGTCTTTGCAGTCTCCAAGGACATCCAGTTTCTAACTTTTTGAGCCTTCTAGACACATATGTTCCAATGAGTCTTTGCATCTACTCCGTTATTTTTAGAGATAACATGGCAGATCTTTACTTTCAGTCTCTCTTTAGGTGCTGGTTTATGTTCTTAGTCTTTAGACAATAACAAAATTTGCTTATGTTCATCAGACAGTATACTAATATGCCGCTTAGATATTGACTGAAAGAAACTTTAGCCTGCCAAATAGTAGCGCATCTATTCTTACAAAGAGATTTTTCAGCATGAAAATTCACTTCATTCAGAAATTAATTTTGATTGCAAAGATTTTGCATTTCATGCAAATTCTCTGGCTGTCCACAGATGAATATATTTCAAATTCTTCACCTGTTTCTTGCCAACCTGTAAGAAACTAGGCAGCCTGGTTTTTCAACATTCAGTTTCTTAGTGGCGAGTTGGTACTGTATTTCAAAATGAGAAAGGTATGAAGACATGAAGACAGTGACGTAACGGAGGCAGGTTGGGCCCTTAGAAATTACGTACTATGGGGTCCTTGTGTTGCTACCACGAAGCTAAGTGTGAGGAAATGGAATAATGGGGGTTTGGAGTACAAAAAAATATTTGAGGCATGGCCATTACCATCAAAACATTTGTCTTCAGTAGCTTATTCATTGAGAGCTATAATTAAGAAATGAAATTTGAGAAGCGAATAAAAACAGATGAATGAAACCAGTGTTGTGTTAGCAAAAATGTTTAGTGAGGGGTGTAGGATATTCATAAAAGCGCAATTCAGTCAAATACACACAATGAAAACAATTTGGGCCTTTCGGGGTCTTTTTGCTCAGGGTCTTTAGATTTTGAAGTAAGGTGGCCTAAACTGCGTCATGCCACTGCATGAAAACAAATATACAGTAAAAAACCCGTACATAAGAGCCTTCCTTCATTAAGAACCTACAGCTTGAAATTAGATATTTTTCACCCAATAAATAAGAACCATTTCAGCCTGATATCCTATCTAGGCTCTTAATTAAGGGTTTCATTCATTCTTCATTGGAAAATCAATCTTCACCAAACTTTTTGAAAAAATTGGTTGTCTAATGATTGTGGATGAGTCAAGAGACGAGAAGATACAACCCCAAGGGCTAAAGGACTATATTTTAAAATCAAAACTTTGTGTTCTTCGCTACATTGTTTTCATATTTCAATGCTAAACCTACAATTATCATTTTTTCTTCTGCTTGCTTTAGACCTATTGTTAAGATCCTACCCCTCAATTACTGGTTGTACCTCATTATATAAGAACCCAAACAGACTGAGTTCAAAAAGTTTAGTTCTTAAGTTCGGGTTTTTACTGTATTGTAGAAGGTAGGTGTAAGAAATACAGACAAATGTCAATTCATGCTCGTTTTGAGACAATATCTTCAATTCGTGTACATCAAAAGTTTGTGTTAATGTGCTTTGAATCTCATAAATACCGTAAATCAAAGCAAATTACTTGCTTAGTATAGTTAAGATTGCAATTGTCGGTGTTTTGCCTGCTCTAACCATTGCAGAATTTTGATATCCATTTCTTTACCCTCTTCTGATTGGATACACCTTAGTTTTCCCGTCCACACACTTAACCTTGACTTTACCCAGAACGACTTGGGTATGTCCATTCTTGATATGCTCTGAAAATTATAAATAATTCAATGTTATCAGAATTTTAGCAAGAGCCCCAATATGCCAGGGGGTAATCCAATCGTGGAATGACAGGTGCGTACAGTCAGGCTTAGAGAAGGCCAAGGCTAAAACTCTAAATATAATAATATAAGAGTATAGATCTAAATATCACCCTCTATTGATAGGATTATCTTTTCAACAACCCTAAAATGGTAGTATTTCAACAAAAATCGTAGCAAGCAAGCAAATGGAACAAACAACCCTCAAAAAAGTTGCAAATTCAATGCAGGGAATACCCCACAATGTTAGTGGTTTTTACTTCAATTGGGTCATTGGGCAGCCTTTTACCTAATCCTCTACCAACTGATCCTCTATCATAATGGGAGTACCACCCCCAGGGCAATACATGTTCTCCCGGCTATACACACATTTTCTTATATGAGCAACTGCTTTATAGGCAAGTCAGTACTAAACAAGACAAAAATTTAAGCAATGCCAGTACTGGATAGAGGAATGCTAAGAAATTCAAAAATATTATTTCTGATCTAATTGGCAATGAAAATTGTGCAGCAGCTATAGAGAAGTAGGTTACAGTGGATATCAGTACCTTGGCAGACTATTGCAAAATATCATCGACATTTATTGTAAAAAAACTTGTGCGATAGTATGCTTAGAAACACATCGTCAAGTATAAATTCAAAGGCGCAAAATTTTCCCATGGAATAGGGCCTAGATAAAAAAATGGCGTGTATGCTTGGATTTACAGAATGGCTGTAACTAGTAAAAATCTTCCCCTTATCTGTATGTATCTAAAAAAAGGCCCTGGCAGATCATAGCAATTTCACCTAACCTCACAAAACTAAGTTGATTTGACGATGAGGATTAGCAAGCAAATTCAAGCATAACTCACGGCACCGTCCGATTAATGCTACCATTTTGAAAAACTGAAAATAGGCCCTTTTACAAAGAAATCTGCAATCGACTATGCGAATGTTATTCCAATATGGTAGATATATTTAGAAACTGGAAGGACACAAAGCTAAGGACGTCATCCTCCCTCCCCAACGATCACCTCAACTTCAGATTCTCTTTAACGGAGAAAATTATTCTGTTCCCGCCCAACTATAAGAATCTGCCACTTAATAGATCTTGGCTATTGCAACTGATAAACTGAATTTTCTCAATCTAATCAGAAATAGCATTGAATTGTTTGAGATTTGGAAAAAAAAATCTACCAATTGCCCATTCTTATAGTTCATTTTCAATTTTTTTCTAAATAGAAGATGTCCGCCATTCTTGACATGCTCTGAAAATTGTAAATGGTTTTATATTATTCGATTAATTTGTGATTGAAAAGATGTCAATTCTTTATTTCTATATTAGTATGTTAGCAAGAACCCCAATATGTCCTACCAGCAAGGGAAAATCGAGTTTGGAAAGCAGTGGATTTTACCCACCTCCCGAATAATTGCAATCCCCTTCAGGGAAAAGCTCTCTTTTGTCCTCTTCAATGCTGGGAACATCCATTTCAACAGCTTCTTCCACTGCAACATTCTCGTCGTTGGCGCATTCCTTGTGAGCTCTCTTCATTGCTTTGCCTTCGGCTAGGCAAAACAGCAGCACAGCAAAGAGGCACAGCAAGATCAGAGATTTCATTGTGGTCTCTTGATTATTTGAACCTCAGATGGAGAAGAGAAAACTAGATTTTAGCAAATTAAAAGAGATATGTGTGAAAAGTTTTCTTTTCAATCAGGGAAATCACTGAGTCTCACATCCAAATTTTAACCACGATCTTTTACTATATACTTTGCTTTACTTTATACTACTTTACTGTATACTATGCTATATTATGGCTATTATACAATACTGTACTCTACTGTATTATACTACACTATACTGTACTATACTGTATATGGCGATTTAATTTTCCGTTCATGAAACAGTAAATTACAATATAAGTAGAGTGGAGCGAGTAAAATCGGAAACAAAGCAAAACAAACGTCAGGTCTACGATTACTAGAAGCCCAAAATTTGCTCACAACTACTACAGAAAATTATCTCACATCATTGCCACGACAAGATCACATTTCACCTATGAACTTTGAAATCTTTCTACATCCAAATGAAAGACCCATTTATTGTGCAGAAAGAACGAGTTCGTTCTTTCTCTCACTAGTACTCTTTCTATGACAGTCTTTTGTTCGTCTCCTAGCATGGGACCCTTCCGGTGATGACAGAATGTTGAGATGTCATGGCCGGCACAGTGAGATGGCACGGTAAGAGGACTGCAATAGTCTTCCTAGTGTGAGAAAGACGTCGCCCTTCGGCAGGTCCAGTGTAGATAGTGTTAAAGAGCCCGGATAGGGTCGTTTCTGCATTCGGTGAGTGGCAGTGCAATTTGTGTGAATAGAATGGCCTGGGTTTCTCGTAGTCCCGGTTGTGAGTGGTAGCGTTCTATATTACGAAGCCAGAGGTCGTCTGTTCGAGTCTTACTCGGGTCATTTCAATCTCACAAATTATTTTGATTGATTTTCTAAATCCTACTTCTCCTCGAGAACCTGTTTGTTACCAGTAAGTTTTTGGTCGAAGGCTTAAAAGAAAGCAAATGCAGCTCTGATCTTATAAAGTGCAGATGGACCACTGCATTGAATTTGCACTTTGCATGTATCCACAAATAGACATGGCAGTAGATAAAAATATAAAAGTTACTCACCTGAAAAATTGCAACCTTACCAATTTCTCTTGCTTGACTTGATCAGTTCTGAAATGAAAATCGACCAACTCTCCTATATATACCCTAGCAACTCTTTCATACATCAACGCTTAGAATTCGTTTGCTATCAAAATTTCAACAAAAAACAGCAAGTGAGGAACTCTCAACGGGGCTCTAAGTTAGTAATTTCTGTTTTTCATCAGAATCTTTGATTTTCTTTACAATTGCTTCTTGAATGAATTATAAGTTGACTACTGTTATTTCGTGTTTTTGTAAACAACTTGCAGATAGATTTGAAAAAATCCCATTTCTCCAGATAGGTTCTCAGCTAAAATTAATGAAAAATCGATTTCATGCCATTGAATCGTTTATTTTGATGTTCTTTCCTTTCAAACATAAATCAACGAATCTTAAATTGCTTATTTTTTCACAGCGGGATTTCTACGTCTCTTGCAGAGGTATTCAATGACACAAGTAAAGAAGGCTAGTTTCAAAGTTGTTTTTTTATGTTTCAGCCATAAGGATTGCGAAGACCCTTTTTGAAAAACAATGAAGCAGCCTATTTCATTGATTGTAGAGGAATTAATGGGGGGTTGGGGGGGCAATTGCCCCCGCAATTCAAAATAAGTCGGAAATTTTTCTCAAAATCAGACATTTTGGTCCTAGAAGTTCAATTAGGTATCCAACTCAAAAATTTTGATACCTGTGATTTTACAATTCATTTTTAAACAGCCAAATTATTTTCTTTACCACTTGCAAGTCTATTAGTCAATATGAAATATAGTATCTGATTCATTCACTGTTTCTGGTTTGTATTTGCACGTTTTCTACATGGTTTGCATTTATATAGCTCTAACATATGGAGAATTCTTATCCATTTTAAGCCCCTAGAAAAGGCATTATCCCAAGTGCATTGAGGGGCTATGCTCCCTCAACCCCTGCAAGGTCCCTGCCCTGGACCCACTGGGGCTTACAGCACCCATAGACCCCCTAGCTGTTTTGGCAATGACTTTGTCATTGCTTGTGTGCCTGCAACACGCAGCTTCCGCCTTACCGGGCGAAAAACTTTACTCTGAAAATTCACCATGCTTGCCTCTCCATTCAAAATGCCCGATTTCCGACACTGTATTGATCACATTCTTGCCATGGATCTCTCAAACGCATTGGTTATGAAAAAATGATGTCACATCTAGCTTTCTGCAAATTCTGCACAGTATTTTAGTCCACTCGCGTAAACGCCTTCACGTTAGTTATCATTGTTGTAACTCTCTCTCTCTCTTACCTATGGATAATATGTCTGCATCACTTCTTTGTCATTTTGAATTCAAATTTACCCACTTACTTATATTTACTTGCAGTATGTATAATGTAACTAAATATTTTCTTTATCTTAATTTATATTGTAGACTATATTAGTTATAGTATGATGTGAAATTTGAAAATGAAATGAACTGAACTGAACTGTTATTACATTTGAACAATAAACATTTGTATGTTCATGCATTGTATACAGGCCGAGGGAAGGAACCTTACTCACCCGAAAATCCCTAGTACCTATCCGGATAAACTTGCTACGTCATAACCTTCATTAGTTCTCAGACCCCAATCTCGAGTAGCCTCTTTTGAGATTCGGTCGAAGAAGAAGAAGAAGGCAAGTCACATGACATGAACTTTGGCAATCGAAGCGATAATGGTAGAAAATTTCACTCCGCTTCACAATCAAACAAAGCCCAAGGCAGGATATGATTGATGCTACACACAGTGCAGTTATGCAGAGAAGTGACCTCGAAGAAGTTCCGTACAGGGACAAGGACTATTCCGGCACTCACGTTCAGCTCAGTGGCGACAGTTCGGCCTCTGGGAAGTGCAGTTTTTGGCCTACATTTTTTGCCACTTTAGTTGTTGCGATTGGACCTCTCAACTTTGGGTATGCGCTGGGATATTCATCACCCGTTGAGTCAAAGCTTGAAAAAGTAACGGACGGCTTCCATCTAACCAAGGATGAGTTTTCCTGGTTTGCAGTAAGTATTGGCAATAGGCAGTACCTTATATTATATGATGTATTTGCTTCTCATGTAGCAGCACTATTGCTAGTAAGGAAGGCTGGACATGTGCATATTACACAGAACACAGGCAAAACCAAGAGCTACTGTATCTATCATTAAGAAGCTGAATTAACCAAAACTCCTGTTGGTACAAAAATGAACTAAGACAAACAAAGATCTAGACACACAGAGAGGCGATGTGCTGGGAAATGATTTGTAATCGAATCTGTACTCTAATTTGCTGAAAGCTCATAAAATTTGCAGTAAAAATGATGTATAAACAGTTGTATTTGATCAACTTCAAAATTTCAATGCAATGTCACTCTTTTTGCACGTTCGGATGCTTATACCCCTTCCTTTAACTTTACAAAAAATTTGATCAGTCAGGATCAGGTTGGAAAGTTTGTAATTGCTCGGAGTTTAGCACAAAGTTCAGGGTTTGAACTCCCACCAAAAATCAGTAGGTACTACTCGCACCTTGCAGGTGAAAACTTGTTTTATTCATTAGTTTCAATTTTTGAAATTTTATATTTATTTAAATCAATATGAAATTTCAAAAGTTGAAACTTATAAATAAAATTTAAAATAATTTTCAAAATATCTTGGAGCTTCTTTTCAGCTCGCAACCTTGCAAATTCCCCTCACTCACAGCTACACATACGCAAAATCATGTACAAACTCTCTAACCTAGAGGATCAGTTACTTTACACTTTGACTCGACAGTTTATTGTGCTCTAACACATAGGTTACAAAACAAAATATAATACTGAATTCATTCCAAATGATGCCGTTTAATTAGTATTTACTAGTAAAACTAACAACTTACCTAACCTTGTAGCTGCTGCTGATCCTTTCCACAGTTTCAGACCAAAATCAAATATGACAAAGTTGTGATCTGATTGTCTTTTTGTTTTAGTCTCTTGTTGGAGTCGGGGCCATGGGAGGAGCTTTGCTTGGTGGATGGGCAATTGAGTATTTCGGAAGGAAAACTGCGTTAATGCTTTACTCTGTACCATTTGCAAGTGGTTGGCTCCTAATCAGTTATGCACAACACAGTTGGATGCTGTTCTTCGGCAGAATTCTTGTTGGTGTGGCTGTTGGGTCAACGTCCTTGACAGTACCGGTTTGTAACATTCCAAATACTTTTTACCCAGGATTCAGACCTGGTCTTTAAAATTTGGGCAGGTGTTTTGTTATTGCTCCCATCGCTAGGCCTATCTTGATGTAATTCTATGTCATTTGCAGGTGTACATAGCAGAGATTGCTCATCCTAAGCACAGAGGAGGTCTCGGCTCCATTAACCAACTGGCAGTAACACTTGGAGTTGTATTGGCGTATGTCATCGGTGATGTACTAGCATGGCAGATGTCCGCATTGTTTGCTGTTGGCCCTATAACCTTGTTGCTTCTGTTGATGCTGTTTATGCCTGAAACTCCAAGATGGCTTCTTGCAAATAACCAGAGGTACATTGCATTGAGAGAGTTATCATGGCTGAGGGGGAAAAGCTATGATGCCGAGGAAGAATGCTTTGAAATTGAGAGCAATTTAGGTGAGTAGACCATATGTAACAGCAAAATACATGTACTTTCATGTTATAGGAGACCCAGTGGTTGGAAAATTTACAAAGTTCTAATAAATTAGTTAGAGAGTGTCCTTAATTATTCCATAAATATACATCTTTAAATGGGTTAAAAATTTAGTCTTTTCATTGAAATTTTCAATAAAATGATGCAAGTTAAGCTCTATGTATACACACTTTTTCTGGCTTGAGAGTGGATGAATGAAAAGAAAGGCATTCCATAGACTTCTTCCAATTCCATCAGTTGAAAACAAGCAGTTCTAAAGCTAAGCAAATCAAAATAAATATTGAAGCATCCAGAGCACATGTGCAAGCAAAAAAACCTTAGCCTGGTACATTGATTTACTTTCGTTTTGGTATTCTATGTTACATTTCTTTAACTTCCTTGTCAAGGACTCCCTTTGTTAAAAATGCTTCTTTTTCACAAATTTTAGATATGCAAGAGAGAATGTCAATCAGCGAGTTCGCACGCCCTGGTTTGCTAAAACCCCTGGTCATTGGGATCCTGATGATGGTGTTCCAACAGTTCAGCGGCGTCAATGCCATCTTGTTCTACGCGACAAACATCTTTGATAAGGCAGGAATCAAAAATGCCAATTTGGTCTCAATATTGCTGGGTCTAGCACAATTCGTTTCATGCGGTCTTGCTTGTCTATTGGTGGATCGAACTGGCAGACGTATCTTGCTTTTGATTGGTGGATTTGGTATGTGCATTTGTAACGTTAGCTTGGGTGTCTACTATGATCTGGCTAACTTTTCTAGTAATAGCACAGCCAGTCACACCAGCTCTTCCTTATATCACTCGATTCCTAGCGGTAACATATCCTGGCTTGCTATATCAGCCGCTGTTATTTTCATTGTCGTGTTCTCTCTTGGATGGGGCCCACTACCTTGGCTCTTAATGTCGGAGATATTCCCACCCAGGGTTCGAGGTCTTGCAAGCGGAATCTGCACCTTGATTAATTGGCTATTCGTGTTCGTCGTCACCAAGAATTTTCCACTGATGATTACCGTCATGAAAGAAGAAGGGACATTCTGGTTTTTCGGTGGCTGTTGTTTTCTGAGTTTTGTTTTTGTTTACTTTTTTGTACCCGAAACAAAAGGAAGAACATTGGAAGATATTGAACATTACTTTACAGAAGGGTCCTTTCCAGATTATGAGAACAATTAGAAATCTTTATCAGAGTGAAATCTTTAGAAATTTGTATTAGGATACTTTGTTTTTCTACTATATTGGAATTTGTCTCTACTTTTCCTTGCTGAGATAAAATAAAACAAGGACATTTTAGGTTTTGGAGGCGAATTCAAAATTCATAACCTTGACAGTGTTTGGTCTATTTTCAGAAATGAATAGGGATGCTGCTGAAATACTTATATGAATAAACAGCTAACCCAAATCAGCTACAAGCCCCAAGGGATAGTTGCTGTATTAGGGACCCCGCATGTTGCGCTCACTCTGTACAAAATTTTACATAAGCATGCAGGCACTTGTAAAAATGCACATTAGGAAGTCCTTGATGTTCACAGTGACCAAAATTTCGTTTCAAAGGTTTCTTGTTCTGACTTTTTATCAGTGATAGGAATAGCTTGCAGTGATAGGAAATGCTAAGAATAGCAGTCTGATTGTTAGCATAAAAGTTTCACATTGGTTCAGAAAAACATTTGTTACTTTTACAATATGTTCATAAAGAATGAATACAAATGGGAAAACCATGGGGTGGGGGAGGTTCTTCCATGTAAAGATGCCTGGGAATGTGGCACTGCAAGAATATACCTAACTTTGAGTCTAGCCAAGTGTATACTTGTTCGCAGTAATAGACCAGCCAAGGCCTAGCAAAGGATATCTTACTTTATAATCATGGTCCAGGGAACGATCATACTTTTAGCTAAATAGGTCTAGGCAAGGGTATTGTTTCCTTAAATATAGTTAAAGGAAAATTGATCTTAATTTTAATCGAGAATTGATCTAGTCAACAGTGATATTCTAAAACTATGGGGGTACACTCATAATTTGAATTCAGCCGAGAACCCCCCATTGGGGATTCATGCCCATGTTTGCTAACAAAGAGATCCATCCCTGATCGTGTTTTACATTGGAAACAGATCCAGTCGGGCATTTATCTCTCTTTTTAGTTTTTTTTGACTGCTTCATCTAACGATTTCAATGAAATAACAGCCTTACCTTCCTCTATTTTGGTCAAATTGTGGTCCATTTTCTGCTACTTTTGCTTTTACTAAAAACCATCATAACGTTATTTGGCTGTCTGATTGCTCTTGCCTCTGTCCCATGCGCTTATTTTAATTGATTTGTGAAATTTCAGAAAAGCAAAGAAATTTGCAATGATCCATTTTCATTTGAATTTCATTTTTTTTTTCTTGACTAACGATATAAATGATAAAATGTTTATATCTTGTTGAATGCTGCAATGTCAACGCTCTGGACCTGAAATTCAAGAATTAGTAATTAGCATACAGTAAAAATCCAAACATAAGAACCACATATTTTAAGAACCTACAATGAAATAATACCCAATAGATGTGCAGTCATATCATTAAGTTTTTCGTCTAGAAAGTTTTAAGGTTAAAAAAAATAATTTTGTACTACATTTGTGTCTGTATGCTAGCTGTGTATCTGTTTTAGAATAACCATAAAAAGCTCTTTCATTTGTCGTTCCGTGTGATGCAATCGTATGGTCGAAAATTTGAAATTAAATATTTGAGGTTTCCATAGTAGTTCAAAACAGAAGCGACTATTCTTGTAGACCTTTTACAACATGCCCAATTTCACGCTCTGTAGGGGGTTTTTCATTAAGAATTGTTCTAGCTTTAGTTAAAGATTGTCCTATGAATTTTTAAATTTAATTCAATTTTTTAAATCTTTTTTAATGAATTAAACAGATTTGAAAAGAATTGATCATAGTTTCAAGAGAGGAACTTTCTACTTTCAGTAAACACAGAGTCTGATTTATCAATATGTTTCTCCAAAGAATAGAAGAGGTGAACTTTTAACATTAAATTTTTGACCACTAAACTTGATTGCAAAAATAACGCACGGAACACCAAATGAAAGCTTAGGCCCTACTAACTTCTTGATTCCAACTAGTTGCATATACAAGTTAAATGTGATTTCTTATAGAAAAAAATATGTTAAATCATATAAACACTAATTGGCAGAAAAGAAACAGGAAACTACACATTCATGTCGACAAGCCTGTTTCCTGATTTCTCATGTGTATATCATATAGATTTTCTTGCTATCCCTGGAATTGGTAGCAAAGAATGTACGAATAAAGATAACTCAATTTGACTCACAAGTTCCTCAAAGGCTTCAATTTCTTCCTCCAAGAAATCTGTGCCAATCTTGTCATCCTCGACAACACAGGAGATCTGCAGTTTCTTTATTCCAAACGCAACGGGAACAAGTTTTGCTGAAAAACGTTCAATCTCTATTAATCAAAAATATTTTCATGGGCTGTAATTCTAGATACTTCAATCATACCAGAGCAGGCTACTGCAATTGACATATATGCCACCACTCGTCTCGAACCCAGGTTTTGGGGACACAAGCGAGCATGCTAACCACTGTCCTAAACCAGGACAATAAGTTAAAGTAACTTTCGTGTGTTCACAAATCCAGACTTAACCACAGTGAGGCATTAATTTTTGTTTCAAATTGAAATCCTTCTTCAGAGCCATTTCATATTAACATTGATTCATAAGGCATGGTTTTATACTTCACATATATTTCATCCAGAATTCAGCATGCAAGGGAACCAACTGAGGAACTCTTTCCTTATCGGCTCTTTTTCACAAGCCTTAAATGGCCTTAAATTTCGAGGAGCATAGAAATATCATTACAACGGTCAGTAATTATCCAAATGCGTCTACTTACAAGCTCCCCAGACAAGTCCGTCTGCCTCCACAGATCTTACAAGCTTTTCCATTTCTACCAAATCTAGGAATAAAACCCAAAGAAACTCATTAAGTATGATTCTGAGGAGGACTAATAGCATAAAGGAACCCCTGCTAATGTTGATTTTTGGAAAAATCAAGAACTTCCTAATACCCAATGCATGTTTTCCACTTTTGAACCTTGGGTATTAGGACACGAACTATTCTAGGTATCTTGATATTTAGATACTAACTATCTATTTGTTGAGCAATCAGTTTGTTGAGCAATGACACACTAAGTTTAGTTGTTAGGGGTTTGAATTCAGCTTTTTACATTCTCACAAATTATCTATGAACTATTTTTCCTATATAGTATATAGAACCTTCGAGCCTCAAAACGACTTTCACTTTGTTCAAAAAGTAACATGCTGAATCAACTATTTAATTTGCTTGATAGCTCCTTCCAAGTGTCCTTAATGTAGCTAATTATTTTCAACCTATATTATTTACCTGTTATCAAAGTTTGAATTTCATATATGAAATGAGATAAAAAATATTCTCATGAAAAGAAAAATATTCTCAGTAAGGCACAATGCTTGCTTGCTTGCTTTACTGATATTAGAATTTGCTGAATTCAAAAGTTCCTCCTACGTTAAGCTGTTTTTTCTTTGCAATCTATGAATGATAAATTGAAGATTTGCACAACAACTAACCTGTATCATCTGCCCACTGCAAAATAAAAATTTAATTGATTGAAACAAATTGGGATTGTTTAATACTCAAAGCAAATTCAAAATTGATTGAAAATGAAAAGTACAACTTATGATTGAATGCTACTGTAGAATTGGCATAGAGTTAAAAAAGCTTTGAAAAAACCTTTTAGAGTCTTAAAAACTAGTATCCTAAGCACTGTTTACATGGACAAAATCATCTCACCTTCCAGGCTAAGAGCTGAGAGGTAGGATGAAGCTTGGGTTAAATATCACATAAGAACCCTTGCTTTCATTGTCTTTTATTGTTCATTTACCTATTCTATCCCACCTTAAAGCTTTCATCCCACCTTAGAGAGTTAAATCCTACCTCTCAACAAGTGAGATCACCCTTAACCAGGATGGCATTTATTCCATATAAATAGAGAGGATGACAAAAGTTTGTATTGGAAGGTGAAATCTCCCTCTCATCTCAAGGTCTGGAAGTTGGGATGATGTTGTCCATAAAAACACGCCCCTAGAGAGTGTAATAAACCCAAGTAAGGCAAGAAAAAATGTATCTATCAAGAGGCCTTTAGAATTTCTTATATTCTCCTCATATTGATAGAAACAGTTAGGTATCTGTATTAAATAGCTAGCCTATGGTAGTACCATGTTGCTTTTTCTTTTTCAAACACTTACCATAGAAGTACATTGCTTCAAATACAGGCCTCTAGTTAGGCTATATACAACAGAGTGTACTCCCAAATATTTTCTAAGTTCATGGAATAATTGCAAAAGTTTATTATCTTAAACGTATATAAAATGTTTACCAGAAACAAATCATGAATTATGAAAATGAGAATAATTGAACTTACAGGTTTGACATCCAATAAAATACTTGACTTTGCAATGACAGCTTTTTCTAGTCAAAAGAAGAGAAATAACTGAGTATTTGGATTTCAGACACCTGCAAATAATTGTTTAGGTTAACTTTACCCAGTACACCACTTTACCCATGGTCCTCCTGGTGTGGGGGCTTTGTGGCCCTTCCGCAGGTCGGATATAAGTATTAAAGAGCCCGGATAAGTTTGTCTCTACATTGGTGAGTTGTGGTGCAGTTTGCAAGATGAAGCAACTCTTGGGTTGGTCCATTAAAAAATCAAATGCAACAATGCACAGTGGGTAGATGAGTCAAAAATGAGTGTTTATTGAAGATCTGCTTCTAATCTAATTATTATTATTAATTCTAATTATTATGTTTCTAACGAAGAGCGAGTCACTGCATTGATCAGCAGACTTGGGGATACAGTGCAGAAGAAGCGACTGATGATTTACCATTACTTCAAAAACTTTGGCCTAGTGAAGGTTTTGTTCGTACGTAGGGAAATAGCCAGGTGGACTAGATGACTAGCACCAGATACATGAATACCACATAGCCAAGGCTATTTCTATTTTATAGAAAAATGATTATCTAATTTGTCATTTATGAAAAAGAAGCAGAACATTGAAAATTAATTGAGATGATTTGAGAGAACCAGAATGACCCAAGTAGGACTCGAACTCACAACCTCTAGAATTGTACTCTAGAGCACTACCACTGCACAAGCAAGGCTTCAAGAAACCCTAGCCATTTCATTCATGCCAATTGCACTACTACTCAGCGAATGCATAGACGAACTTATCCAGGCTCTTTAACACTACACTGGACCTGCCGAAGGGTGACAACTTTCTCACACCACAAGGACCATCGCAGTCCCATCACTGGATAGACGGTTTCTCAAAGCCCCGGTGGCGCAGTGGTACAATCTAAAGCACAAATCTTGAGGTTACGGGTTCGAGTAATTTCCATTCTCACAAATTATCTAGATTGATTTCTAAATCCTGCTTCTCCTCAGATGAGTGTTTGTGGGTTCAAATCCTACTCTGGTCATTTCCATCATTCTCACAAATCAATTTGATCCATAAAGATATCCTACAATTTGGGTGAAATTTCTCACCACTTTGACCTTGAAACATATGGCAGTATTAAGAATGACCAGCTTTCTCCTTAATTGATCCATCTATTCTTTCAAGAATTACATGATAAGCAACGAAATGAATATAAAAACAAGCTGTTAGAAAAACCTTTACTGCCTTACTTTTTGATTTTTTTTCTGCGTATTGTGCTAGTCTTTCAGCTTTAATTCTCTCAGCCTCGTCATCATCCTTGAATCAAAGACAAAAGTAAAATGTATACCTTGAAATACAACAACAATATTTACTCTATATCATGTGGGGGGCATTGGGGTGCAAATATTTACCAGTTGCTTAAGTGTTACTCTCGAGTAAAGGAAGCACAGATCAATTTTCCATATAAACACCAGGGACATCCTTATTCACAACATCTTGTTTTCTATTTTTCAGACCCATATAACGATATATTCAAAAAAATTCATTTTGTTTTTGAATTTGAAAGGAAACTTTGGGGGACATACAGGAGACTGCATTTAGAGACTTTGGACGGTGAGACAATTTCTTCACCGTGGTGCCTTGAGCCTAAGATCAAAGGAATGTCTAGTGGATAGTTATTTCCGAATTGAAAAATTCTTTTTTAGAAATGCTATGAAAGAATAGGCCTAAAAACCCTCAGCCAAGATAAATGCCCACCTTTCTATCTTTTGATTAAATCTAAATCTAAAGGCAGATTGACTAGAATTTCAACACTTTACTCTTAATTGTCATCTTTTGTGAAACCTGAGATGGTGACAGCAAAACATTGATGTTGACCTAGAGTCTTAAAGTTAGGAAATCTGAGTATATCATTGGATGGAGATACACATGAAAACCAACCTCTTCATCACTGGATCCAAATAGATCAAAATCATCATCATTATCGCCTTTTGACTAAAAAAAGACAAAGTAAAAATAAACTTTCTGATAAGCGTCATCAATAATCTCAAAAAATGATTTTCAGGAGGTTATTAATTCAATAACACTGACTGATATTCATAAAATGTTGGTATTATTAGAATTAAAATCAGATATTCATTATATGGCAAATGAATTTCAAAGATATATCATCAGATAGAAAAAAATTATTTTTGTGTGTTTGTGTGATATTCGATTTCGATACTTAAAGTAATCAAGAATGAGTAAAACCTTACCTCTGATTTTTTAGCATCCTTTGCCTTCTCCGTCACTGCAGGTTCTGGGGATCCTAGTGAAAACATATTCATGATATATTTGAATAAAAAGACGTCAACATGGACATCCAGTGCCGCAATACAAAGAACAATATTCATAAAAAGGAAGAATTCATAATGTTGCTGCTCTACCTCAATCTCTCAAGCGTCACCAATGCTCTTCTCCAATCAAATTTGGAGGAAAATTATCTTTTGAATAGACTTTAACATAAGATAGCCCATCAGACAGTTAATAGGACCCTTTCGTGCCAATCTAGGCTAGAATTCTCATGAACAAGGCTTGGTAACTTGAAATATAATCACTGCCACCAGAATCATCACAAGACATACAGCAAAATTTTCAATATTAACACATTGGTGATTTATTTCATAAAAAATGGCCATTGTGAAGTCAATGCCATTATAAAGACAATGTCCAGTTACTTTACAACATTTAGCAAAATTGCAATCATACATCTAAAGGTAGATACTGAAAGTAGAAGCCTGTTTTGGCAGCCCAATGAAGTAGAGAAAAGGGTCCAAAGCACTCCTTAATTTAGAAGACCCCATAAAGGATTCCAATAAACGCAATGGAAGACCACAGAGAGGAAACTGAGATCAATGACTGGCAATTAAATGATACGAGGAAAGGTACACATTCATGATTGCAAAATCGAAATATTTTTTTATCAGCATACGTGAAATATCATTAAAACTTTACCTTCAATTTTTGACATTCGCATCTCCAAAGAGCTCATTCTTTTGGTAAGATCTTCTATTACTAAAAAGGGAAAAAACAGTTTGAGTTCTACCAACTTAAATTTTGCATCTGAGCTATTTTCTGGTTTGAATTACAAACAATAAAAGAATCACCACATTAGAATATCAACACAGATTTGTTCCTGAGGTGCCATTATTGTTCTCATCAGAAATTTGCAAGTATCGAAATAGATTTTCATGCCTCGCTTGGATTCGATTAACTTAACAACAACAGAAAAACTGCATAATCTTTGATTAGCAATACAAGGTCCTGTATCAGGTCAACTGAAAATATTTTATAACATCATATTCATTTCAGAAGAGCTAAATATATGAACACTTTTTTGAGATTTCTCTTGATCAAATACTATCCACATAAAACAAACTTTGTTATACTTAGCACCAGGCCAGTGTCTTTTGTGTTTGAGCATTGGCATGGGTTTGTGCATAGGCTGTAGCACAGTGTTCTAGGAAGCACTGGTGCTTTAACTTTTTCACTATTATCATCAATAATGGTGACGGAGATGAACCTGATAATAAGCAGAGTGTGACTTCAACCAAAGTTCATTGTTTCATGGGGAAGAGTGAAATAACGTAAGGCTAACTTACATTTCTTCAGTTCTTTATTTTCTTTTTCCAAAGATGCCACAGATTTTTCTGCAGGCTGACTTGAGGCGGAAGGAGCCTGTGAATAAAACAGATTCAATCTTTTCATGTCTTTTTTTATAAAATATATACACAATTTATGAATCTATACACAAAGTGTCTTAGAAAAATTACCCATGTCATGTTGGCTTCAAAATGATAAAAAAGAATGGGAATAAAAAAGCTTCAAAGAAGTAAGAATTTTCTTGTGTTGAAACTAAGACATGAAATAAGGAAGAAGACTTGCTCTCTGTAACCTAAAGTTTCAAGCTCTTGGAATCACCAGACAGACTATCTTTCATCAGTAGACTTTGAGTACGAGAGCAGGAAACTTTGAGTTAAAGAGAGCCAGTCTTCCCTCTTGTTTCTCATCTTTATTGCTCTGTACCTTTTGTACATCAAGTACTATGACGCAGTTATAGGCAAAACACTGCTATAGACTTAACACATATGTAGAAATCTAGGTCATAAAAATTTTTAAATATTCCACCTCTATCATTCTTATACAAATACGGGTAATTTTTCTGAGACCCCCAGTAAATAGAACACATAATCTTTGACAGCAGCCAATTTTTTACAGTTAACTAAAAATGTCTGCAACAGGCCTGATACAACATTGTATACATCATGTTAAAGACTATGTGGTGTTGGTGCTGACAGATTTATCAAAATTTCATAAAATTCTCACACTACAGAAATTTAAAAGAGTTTTTAATAACTAATGTTTAGGTCAATGAGCTGTTGGCCAAAAACTATGGCAAATTCTAAGTTTTAGTAAGCTGATGGAATTTGGTCCCAGTTCTCAAATTTGCTTGAGTACTGATGAGTAAAAGGATATTGATAATTACGTAGGATAGGTTTCCCTGTATTGCTTATCTGCCTGATTGAGAAAGTGTAAACTGATAATAGTGGAAAAACTTATGAAAAATATTCTACCTGGGTAAGAGTCTGTTGGATACTTTTTCGAGCTTTTTCAATCTCACTGACTAGAGAAGGTGCTCCACTGGTCGTATCCTGGGGAATAATAAAGCTAATTAGGTACTCAAAAAAAAATGACTTAACAACGCATTAAGTATAGAAATAAGTACAACTGCAGATAATTTAGAACCACAAATGGCTGCTCTACTATCTAAGAAAATCAAATGACTTCTTTATTCGAGGAAAAGTAGGATTTGGAGAATCAATCGAGATAATTTGTGAGAAAGAAAATGACCGAATAGGACTATAACCCACGACCTCTAGATTCTTACTCTAGAGCGCTATCACTGCCGCACTGGGGCTTCAAGAAACCCAGGCCATCTTATCTATCTAATACAATCTAGAGGTTGTGGCTTTGAGTCATACTAGCACACTTTTCATTTTTTCCAATTTTCGAATGCTTTATTTGATTTATCCATCCCATGAAAAAAGAATCTCTGCAAAGCCCTTTAAGTCTTCCAGCTTAGAAGGTTTGGAAAGCTCGGAATTCTGCAATTTTTCCGAGAGATGACAAAAGAAGATATTTTTGTTCTCTCAAAAGTCTGCAAAAAATAGGAGAGGCAGAAAAGTGTGCGATAGAAATACGACCTTAGATGGGTCAAGAACTCTAGGTTAGCAAGAAATATTTGAAACATAGAAAATCAAGTCATAATTGTTTGTCTGATACTCTCAAGTATCAATAGGGTTAGCACTAGAAACAGGAATATCCTAACCGTCAGTAATTACCAATAATCAGAAGTCTATTGTGCTGGAGTATTAATATCCACTATAACTTACTTCTTTATAGCTGCTGCACAATTTTAATTGCCAATTGACTCAGAACTAAAATTTTAAAATTGCTTAGCAGTCCTTTATCCAGTACTGGCATTGCTTAAGTTTTAGTCGTCATGTCGAGTACGGACTGGCATATAAAGCAATTGCTTAGGAAAAAATGCGTGTAGTTTCATATTTACAAGAATTCAACAATTCCTGTGAAAAGTAAATCTTGCCTTATTAAAGATGAAGTTGATAAGGTCCGGTCAAAGCTCTAGATTTATCATACCAGTTTATCCATACATACAGACAAACATAATAAACTAACTTGGAAGAAATTGTTAAAGTTCTTTACTATCTGGGCCATATAAAGAAAGGAGTGCTGTGAAATCTCAATTCTAAGCTAGGAAAAACACAAAAAATATGTCAAACATTGCATTGTTAGGTTTGCAAAATGCCTTACTGAACTTAAATTGCTGATGGAAGGCGTATTACTTTCTTATAAAGTACCTTTTTATAAAAAAGAACGTTTAATTAGTAATATGGGTCACTGGTTCTGATGCATAGTACAGATAACCAGCCCCTGGTAGCAAAGCAAAAATGAAAATGGCCTAAATTTCGGCGAGGATGAACGACGTGGACAAAGCCTAAGAGAAGAAAGATACCTTGCCAGCCGCTGCAGACGACGGTGCATTCTTGCTGGCGAGGTGAAGCTGGTAGTGACACTCTGCTTCTTCAAATTTAGGTTGGTCGAACCAGATGGTCTCGTGCATCATTTCTACAGCAGGCATTTTGAGAATTTGAGGGCAGACTCTAGTCAAAGCAGCCAACGATGGGAGAGAAATTGCGAAAGGAAGTTGGCCATGCGATTCGTCAAATTCAACTCCAGCGCAAATTGTTGTTGTTGCTGTTGCTGTAATTATCAAAATTAAATTGACTTTAAATTTTTTATACCATCCAAATCCAAATTAGCTTTAGTGTACATTGACTAATTTACCAGATACATTGTATGTTTCACAGCTAATAACAAAATTCCTAAATAACAAGAGAGCAAGGCTACAAACAATTTCAACAGCAAAGAAGTTTCAAAATATGAAAATAAAAAAGAAATTATCATTTAAAAAACGGTGATGTTCATAGTATTGCTAGAAAACTATTGTCTAAACATTTAGCAATTAATTTACATATACAAAATATGTTATGATGAATTGAATAACACATCTGCTTCAGCCGAAGGAATTGAAACAAGTGAATCCCTATTCTGTACTTGCTGTCTACACTTTAGGAATCCATTGATGAAAATAATAATTATCATTATAAATCCAAATCCCCATTCCGGAGCAGTTACCCAGAATTGAAGAACCCGGTTTAATCCCTATCCTAGGGGAGACTCCGAATAATATAAGAATGTATTGAGGTAGAGTTACCATTACAAATAACAGGATAAGTCCAAGGAAGATGAATTCATGTCTCTTTGAGACGCATAAAGATATTCCAACTCAATACACATCAGCTTACATAGCGAAACAAAAACATAGATTACTAAAGCTTTTCGTCTGACACTCAACAGAGTAATACGTCAGAAAGGGGTCAGATATTTCTAGTTTTGGGAAAAGATGCTAAGATTACCTTTGTTTGGGTACGCTATTTTGAGATGCCTGTAGAGCAATAAACCTTTACTTAGAACGATGGGGGAGTAGATGTCATATTTGGCTTTAATCTGAATAAACCAATTTCCCAGCCCCATGTATCACTTCATTACATTTACCTACTAACATATTTCTGGGATCAAAAATCTGTAAAATTTGGTATAGTTAGGGGTTTTCAAAAAGAAGCTATCTAATCCTCAGCTTCTTACTGCATGGTAAGTCCCCCGTGGAATTTCATCCAGTGAAAAGTGTCTGTTTTGCAAAACCGAGTTGGTCAGAGAGACAGCCATTTCGTTTCTATCTGTCATCATTCCATTAAAATTCCAGACTTGAATCTCGTTACTATGATTTATTGATTTCTCTTGTCTCGAAAAACTAAATTTATTTCTCGCGTTATAGAATTAAGATATTTCATATTATTCGATATTTGCAAACGCACAGCACAAGAGCTTGTCCTATATTGATAGTCTGGGTGAAAATAATTCTAAGGGTTGTCGCTGTTCATTTCATTCAAACGAAAATACAAATTATTCATCAACTAAATTCAAGATCGAGATAAAAGTATGATCAGTCTAACAGGTTTTGATGATCTGTTGGGCAAAATTTTGGATAAGTGTACAGCATCAGCTTATTATATCATTTTGTACCATCATATTCAATCTCTAGTCAAATTGTAAGAGGGATCGGTTTTTACCTATGCTTCTATTTCACGTGTGAAGGTTTGAAGACATGGAGCAACATATTCAAGGCTGATAAATAAACTAATTATATTAGATAAGATACGTGGCTGAAAACAATAAAAAAGAAAGTTGATTTAAAAGGGATTACGAGGTTTAAGAGTGATAAAGAGGCTGAAGGAAGTGATGTGTAGAGCAGTTAGTCCTACTACAATACTTGGGGTGATGGGGGTCTATCGATCAATAAACTTACTTTCAATCTGTGAAGGGTTAAGATGAGTAAAAGAGGGAGCTTAGGAGACAGCCAGTTTAGGTGATAGATTTTGGTGGATGGTACTGCATAGATAACCAACTAAGGTAATAGGAATTAGATGATTATGTACACCGCAGTGGGGTAGCGTCACTTTCTGTAGTGTGTATAACGTCAGGGTGAACAGTGATGACCAGGGTATTGCGCAAACAGCTGGGGGTCTTGGGGGTAATTTAAGCCCCCCCGCCGGTCCAGGGTAGCACCCTGGTGGGGGTCTAGTGGGCGAAGTCACAAGAAACTCTGGAGATTTTATCCTTAAAATGGCATAGGATCCTAAAAACTCATCGTGGGTCTCGAATCAAGAAAACTGGGTTTTGCCTGTCTATATGGGAAAAAGAGAGGTCAAAATATCAGAAGCCGAAAAACTGCCTTACGCCTCTTCACAGCTAATAATACGTCAACCATTTTCACAAATGTAAAACTACTGTATATTATGTAGTAATAAAGTATAAAATAGAGGTAGAAACAGAGCATGGATAAGCGCACTTGGGCATTTCTAAGCTTCTAAGCATTATCTCCAGAAAGTGAGTTTATCGAAATAATTTAATGTCACACTCGGAAGATAAAGAAGGTTTGAAAGGCCTAGTTTACTTACACATGTAGGTTTTGCCTCGATTTCTACTTTACTTTTGTGAATATCATAAGGATGTCTTTCGTAAAGAGTCATTAAACAAATTTGAAGTTCTTTTTACCTAAAAATAAGATTTATTCTACGATCTTCCATCGCAGCAAATTTGTCAACTACATTGTAGTGGAAAAGACGTTTCGAGTATATGTCAGCGAGAAGATCTTTTTCAATTGAAATTTAGGTTAGCAAGCTTAAGCGTTTTGGCCCATCGTCTTTCTGCAGGCAGATTTGATTCGTTTCAAGGCTGAGAACGAGCGCTCTGCTGAGTGCTGAAGCAGTTGTGGTTGGAACTATCAAGATTAGTTCACACTGCTTAAAAACTTGTGGCATTGTTGAGGAAAATCCAGTTGTGAGGAGCATTTACAGGATTGGCTCACTTGAAGGCTTGCAGTTTCCAGTTTGGCACCTTCAAAGTGTCGACCATCGTTCTCAATCAAGAAAGAAAAGGCAGCTCTAGCAAAACTCTTATGGTCGGTGGACAGAGGCCATTTGTTGAGAAAAATGATCCAGAATCTCAAAAACAGCCTCCTGTGCACACCTTCAGTTTGTTCATCGTTATCATCATTTCTTCTCGTACGGATGATTAGTTGTGCATTCTCATTCTCACTTGCTAGTGATTCTCCTCAAAAATGTTCAAAAGCCTTGTCATTCCTTCAGCTTATGATGACATCTTTTACATCTTGTTCCTTGGAATTGCCGCATTGCAATATGTGATGTAAAATCTCTTTGCTTGTAAAACTCTTAAAGGTTATCGATGTGAGGAAAGATGTTCTGAAATACCTCAAGCAAACGCATACATTCCACTCTTTCCAACTTCGAAGCATAACCATCAGAAGCATCGACCATTGCATCATCCCACGATTCTGGGTCTTCGGACATATCTTAAAAAAAAAACAAGTAGATCAGTTTAAATACCACACCTTCTATAATCTTTTATAGGATTGCTGCATTGCATCCTTCTTAAAAAGAGCAGGGCTTGGCTATATCAATCTTACACAATACTAGCTACTTCTTCCCCTGCCTATTGCAGTACTGTTGATAAATTCATTTTGTGCTGAATATTGTTCCAATCAAATAATAATCATGATAATCATAATAATCATAATGAATCAAGACCAGCATATCCACTAAGTGGCTCTTCATCTGGTCGCTAAAAATACTTTACATACAATGTTGAGGTTACTTAAAACAAACAATGAAACACCAATCTGAAAAATTAAGGGTTAGAATAGTTTAAAATGTTCAATTGAAATCGATCGGAATTAATGTTTTCGTTTTGCTCTTTCAAGCTTTAAATCAACAGCTTCAGTAGAAATATGTTCTTTTGACTTAGATGAGAAGTCAGATTTTGTTTTCGAGCTTCTTATTGAATTAGGCATCTCGTGGCCAATTTTCACTCCGCTCTGCTCTACTAGCAACATAGTAAAATGCACCCCCAAGACTTTGCAAAATTAAATGAGTACCCTTGTCACCTTCAGAAACTGTCCCTCATCCTTGATGAAAAAGCATCTCGAAGCTTCGTGCCACCCTCTCCATGTGTGAGATGCTTCCTCCCTGTTACACTATCATCACCCTGATGGGCAGACTCCGACCTAACTTGGAAATATCTGGTCGAACTAATCTAAGACTTGGCCCAAGAATTGAGTGAGTGGCAAAGCCAACAAACTGCACGAATGATGTGCGAAAGATTCACAGATAGAAATAATTTTGTTAGCCTTGAAGTGACACGAAGGCTGACACTAGTTAGGCCTTTAAAAATAACGAGCTCTTGAAGAGAGGAGGTAGCATATCTGATAAGAAATCATTGCTCACCAAAATGAGAATTTTAGAGCTAATTCAAGCTTTTACTTGTTGAGCTTGCTATTGCACCCTATTATCGACAAGCTACAATTCCTTTACTGTTACTATGGCGACTTCATTGCTGTTGGTCAGCAGTAATAGCGCATGACCAGGTAGTGGACAATTCTTTGAATGATGCATCTTCACCTGCGACCTTGCATGTGACAAATGACCTTTCAGCTACAAACTTTGAACTCTGACTTACAAATACAAAAAGTGTGTATTCTGTCAAGAGAGACTCCATACTAAAGCTGAATGGTATATTAGAATAATTTACTTTTCGTTTTCGTAGTATTTCTGTAGTCAAAAACCAGCTCAAGGACAGTGGCTTTACATTTGAAAGAATTCTGCCGTCCAAAGTTGCAGAGCTTCAAAAAAACCAAACGTTAGCGTATGAATTCTATAGGCCGTATATTTAGATAATGATCAGTTCAGCTTGAGTATGGAAGTTTGATTTATTGACAGAATACTCGCTGTTTAATTTTCGGATATTGACATAGGAAAGGATGGAATGAAAATGTGCCTAGATGGCAAATTGTGAATGCGAGAGAAGAAGAAATTTGACACAGGGGAGGAATTCCACATTTTTTCAGACTCTAATTCCCGGATGAACTCTATGTGTTTGCCATAACATTACACAAGAAATTGCCAAAATTAACCCCTCCCTACAGAGTAGATATTTGTATGAGTTAATCTGTTCTACTTTAAAAGTTCAACCAAATAAATTTACTTCAATGTTTTATCATTTATAATAAAATGGGCCTTTCTCCCAAAACGCATGCGCAACGAACTAAATTAAATGTGGAATTCCTCCCCTGTACAAAATCCGAGAAGAAGGGATGCAGGGACGTAGCTAGATGGGAGAGATGGGGGAGCCGCAGCTCCTCTGTTTTCGAAGAAAAGTCTGAGATAAGTGAGAAGAACCCCTTTTATGCGTTATCAACAACAAGAGGATGCTGAAAGTGATAAATTGCTTTCAGTAAATGGTCCCCCTTTCAGAACTTCGAGCTACGATTATTATTATCGTTATGTTATACATTGTTTAGAAGCGAGAAATCTCCTCTAAATGTACCATCCTGAAGAGAAGGGTGAAGTTCGAAAGATTTGCTTGGGTAATATTTTGTAGAGATAAAAAGATGGAGAAATTACTAGTGGAAATCACTAGAATGGTATATGACAGGACACTAAATTACATGGTTAGTAAGTCAGGTAAGTTTTATTTTGCGAAAAAAGAGTTTACAGAAATCAAATCTCAAAATTACTAAAAAAGATACATAAAATCGGAATAAAATCACAATAATTAAAAAAATTTTCTAAAAATACTGATTGGCAGTGGCAAGGATCACCTGACACAGGTCAAGTTGGTCCTTGTTTTCATTATTGTCCCTCATATAAGTTAAGGTGAAGTCTTACTGTTGTCATATAATTTAGGGTCAAGTCTTGCCACTGTCTATAAAAAAGGAAATGATATCAACAAAAAATACGAATTTGGAGATTTAATCAGTCTATCAGTCAATGAAAATGAGATGAAAATTAGATGAGGCGATAAGCTGAGACACGTTTTTACAACCTGACAACACAAATAACCGATAAGCATTGGGTAGAATGTTGGGAAGCCTGATAAATCGTTTTAAGTCTCTTTGAATCGAAATTAGCTCGCAGAAAGATTTACGACGTCTTGAATTTGACTGTTGATTAGACCACTTAAGATGTTGTGTAAACGTTACAGACAAGGAAGAGAAATATAGCAAGCTCCTTCAATCTCAGATAACATAACTGACGGGGGGTTGGAATTTATTTGTTGCTCTGGAATATGATCAAAAGCCTTAAATGTCAGAAAAGATCTCCATTTGAGTTGACAAGAATTTATTACTCGAGCCAGTCCAGTGGGACGTGTTTTCGTGAATATGAAATTTAGTCAGTATTTCTTCTTTTAGGAAAACAAAATTGAAATGGCAAAAGAAACATGAATTTCACGTATAAAGATTTTGAGCATTAGACAATATAGATTTTCACCATAAGCTATCGTAGCTAACCCTCTTTAGACGACGTCTTAAGGCATAGTTCAGATGGATACGCCTAAAATTCTAGGCCTAGGCTGACTATATGAGGTTTTCTTTTCATTTGCTAGCTTGGGCCAACTAAGTCTTACTGCTGGAGTGACGCCAGAAAATTCTAAAGGTAAACAAGTGGTAAAAAAACGCAAATTGAAAGAAATAATACTTACATCATGACCAAGAAATGATGTTTCCTTGTTTTCTTTCTTAGCAGTGGTTAAATCATGTAAACCTATCGGAAACAAAAAGGAAAATATCGCTGATTCCAATTTCCAGTTGTCAAAAAATTGATTCATGCAAATAACAATTTTGAAAATCGATTCACACAATGCCTCAATGCAGTGTTTGGCACCTGGGCAAAAAGCATAGATGCAAAAAGTATATTTTTCTTTATTTCTATATTTATCACCCTTCCTGTGTATCTCAGAATGAATAACAAATCTAGGGACAGGGATGGCTAAAAGGCTCAATACCCAAGAATATTCCAACCCTTTTTTACCCTGGAGAAGTCTGTGCAGGACTACAGAGGTTGTTTAGTACTATATAGGGGTTTCATTATTGTGCAGGATGTTCAGTCCTATGTAGGGGTTTCAGTACAGTGGAGGATGTTCAATACTGTGGAGGATGCCATCAGTTTACATTGGAGGGTATTCAGCCGACTGTAGGTAGATTCCCTCAATGCTGTGTAGGTAATACCTAAGGTACTGGCAGTTTTCTGCAACATATCACAAAACTGCAACGAAAACATTAGTGGCTTTAGAACTTGAAAAGAAACATGGTCGTGTATCTTTTGTAAACAGTGCTGACAAAAAATAGATACTTTGTTTGGAGAAAGCAGAAGAAAGCCTAGAATCTCCCATGCTAGACGTTTAAACATATCCCAAAGATAGATGCAACAGATTTCCAATATCAATACTTCACGCTTTTAATTCAATACAACACTAAAATGGTGTTATACTGCACACTGAGAAGACCCAACTGTACCGGCTCAAAAAAATCAAATAACTCTCTTGATTGTTAAAACGGCGTCATAATAAAGATAACAATTAAACGCTTAAGTATTCCAATTACAAATCCAGCTTCGGGTCAACTAATGTCGGGTTACCAAACCCCCGGATATCGAAATCGCGGTGAAGATGGCTGCAGCGTCATTAATGTAAAATGATCGATCGCCTGAGCACATTTCTATCAATTAATTCATCTTAACTGGATAAGAGTTAATCAATTTTAGGGTTATTTGCCTGGAGACTGCATTAGCAGAAGTGATCAGCAAGTGGCCATCTCATTAACGTCTTGTTTACAAGAAGCAAGAGATACTGAACCATCGGAAGTGTTTTGAAACATACCAGGCTGTAAGAGAAATCAATATTGGTTTTCTTAACTGAGAGTAATACATCACGGCTATCGAAACTGAGATTATCGAGCAAGTACCGATCCCTATGAGTAGTTCGATGCTTCGTTAACCAGACACAGAGGATACCGAAGCATGGAAAGTCTTTTTGAAGTGTTTTAAACGATAATTAAATGTAAGTAAATATTTGTCTGCTTTAATGGGAGTAACACCTTGTAACTACATCGATACTGGAAGTGATTTGTAGATATCAATCCCTATAAACATGTCGTCTTCTTTACTAAACACGGAGGATACAGAATCATTTGAAGTTAAGTTGGAATGTTTTGAAAGACAATTAAATGTGAGTAAATATTTACCTTCTTTACTAGGAGTATGACCGTATAACTATCGAAATCGGAAATAACTTGCAAACATTGATAACTATAAACTTCTGTCTTATTTACTAAATACAGAGGATATAGAATCATTTGAAGTTAATTTGGAATGTTTTGAAAGACAATTAAATGTGAGTAAATATCTATCTTCTTTATTAGGAGTATGACCGTGTAAGTATCGAAATCGGAAATAATTTGCAAACATTGATATCTATAAACTTCTGTCTTCTTTACTAAACACAGAGGATACAAAATCATGGTAAGTTTAGTTGTGATGTTTTAAAAGACAATTAGATGTAAGCAAGATCAATATCTATCTTCTTTACAGGGTATAAGATCGTATAACTATCGAAATCGGAAATAATTTGCAAACAGTGATATCTATAAACTTCTGTCTTATTTATCAAACGCTAAGGATACAAAATCATAGAAAGTTTAGTTGTGATGTTTTAAAAGACAATTAAATGTAAGCAAGATCAATATTCATCTTCTTTACAGGGAATAAGATCGTATAACTATATCGAAATCATAAATAATTTGCAAATAGTGATTTCTATAAACTTATGTCTTGTTTATCAAACGCTAAGGATACAAAATCTTAGAAAGTTTAGTTGTGATGTTTTAAAAGACAATTAAATGTAAGCAAGATCAATATTCATCTTCTTTACAGGGAATAAGATCGTATAACTATATCGAAATCATAAATAATTTGCAAATAGTGATTTCTATAAACTTATGTCTTGTTTGCTGAACACAGAAGATACCGAATCATCGAAAGTTAACTTATAATGTTTTCAAACACGCCATTGGATATAAGTACAATCAATGTTTGTCTTCTTTACAGGGAGTAATACATAGCTAAATCGAAACTAGACATTTGCAAACAATAATTTCTATGAATTCACGTCCTACTTACTAAACACAGAGGATACCGAATCATAGAAAGTTTTTTGCATTGTTTTGAATAGAGGTAGAATCAATATTTGTGTCCTTTGCCAGGAAAGGAACATAATCGATGAATATTATATGAACTGGTGTAACATTGGAAAGCAGTAACGACTTTTATCAATTGATGCTTTGTTTATCATATATTGGAGGATGGGAGAATATGCGAGAAGATACCAAAGCGTTGATGGCGTTATAGAAGACCACTGTCTTGTTTATGGTTGTCATTTGCAAGCAACGTCTTCTGCAATTCAATTTTTTGTTTTCTAGTCATGAGAATATGTGAAAAGATATCAAAGCATTGAAATCACAACGTTATAGGAGACCTCTGGTGCTAGCTGACAATTAACTTTTTATCGGTAAGCCCTTTGACTTAATTTCCTTCTTCAGCTCGATAAATTACAAATATTGTTTCCCGCAGACGAAACATTTGAAGTAAAGCTAGCTCATACAAGGTTTGCAACGTTGCTAATGTTGATATTCACAAAAAATGTATCAACATCATTAAAAACGTTGGAGTAACGCCAATTCTCACGACGTTCGAGTAAAGTTTGATAAAACGTTGGCAAGACGTTTTGCAACTGCAACATTTTTCGAAGTAATGAATAATGTGAAGTGAAAATCTTGCTTCCTAAATGATCACAGGTCGGACTTTGTATCTTGTTAATTTTGAAGTTTTGAAGAAGGAGATTTTAAGTTCATTGCGCGATGCGGGAATCAAAATTTTTCGACAAGTGCAATCAATAACCTTGAATCTCCGACAGAAGAAATTTAGAATTTTCAAATTGGTTGATAAAGAGGAAAAATTAGTTGAGTAAAAAAAATTAAAGAGGTAGAGTAAGAACTTGCTGATACTTCTTCAAAACGTCTTGACTAAGGTGGAGAGAAAATAGATGCAGAAGAGTCACCATTGATGCAAATAAATTGATATAAAAGAGACATGCAAACGTAGAAACTAGGCTATCTAGAATTACACAAGATAAGGCACAATATCCAATGTTGCAACTTGATCATGGCTCTGTTCTTCAACACAATCCACTTCTAGCACTGCTTTGAGGCAAATATTTCCCACCTCATATCAAAACTTAAGAATGATACCCCTATATATAAGATAACAGAGGATTTGTTAAAGTGCTAATAAACCCTACACCTTTTTTTTGATTTTTCGAAGCTTTATCATGTATACACACATAAAAATTAAAAAAAAATGTTAAATTTTGTTTACAAGTACCCTAAATCGACGGTTAAAAAACGCACTTTTTGTGAAAAACCGCTGAAAAAGAAGGCTGGGTCGAGTTTCATGATGACGTAGATTCCGGCATTTGCCGGCTCGCGCCCTTGGCTTCAGTACTGAATTTCACGTGTTTTTAACTAGATTTTTCGCATCGAAAAGTTTTACCTTCAGCACGGAGTTTCATCTCATTCTGTTCAGTGTCCTTTGCTTAAAATACTGTTTGGATCTGACATCTCGATATCATCCGAAACTTACTCTGGGGATGATTTTTCTACAAGCAGTAGCAGAGGCGCGGATCACTCAGATTACGAAGCCGTGTACGAGGACGACGACGTTGACATTGAAAGTGCAGTAGGCCGTGCCACTGCTGAAAACGGAAACGTAGGGCAAATTACTGATTCTGTTTTGGGATGATGAAAACTAGCCTTAGCAGAACGAACTCTTGGCTGATGCTGAGTGAATATCAGTGTATAGAGCAAGAAGGCAACGAGTTAGAGAAGTAAACGAAAGAATGGAATGAGCCAAAAGAGACCTAGTAAGTAAAAATCAAAATTGATTTCAGCAACCCACCCAGGCATCAATCAATAAAGATAAATCTTGCTTCATATATTCCTAATATTGTGTTGCTTTTTTAAGAAGTTTAGGTCTACTCTTTTTTAATCATTTTGAGAGTTTTGTTTTGGCTAAAATCACTGTTTATATTTAGGCCTCTTTATAAAGTTTAGGCCAACTTACTTCCTTGATTTTTGTTAGTGGCTCAACACAGCTTGAATTCTTCCTAGTTTACGAACTTTTTTAAGAATAGTTACTAGTTATGAAATAAGAAATGATATATATGATATCTTCCAGGTGTAATTGTGGGTTCTGTAGTAAAGATGAATTATATGCGGGTGGTATACTCATTATCTTAAATTTTCACGGTCGGATCTATTTCAAAATTTTGGAGAAATATGTACTTAACCTGGAAGTTTCGGAAATAAAATTTGGAGATTTGTCTATTATAGTCTTGCATAGGTTGCACCCCACTCCTCAATTAATCACGCTTATCTATGACAATATCCCAAAAATCATTTGAGGCTGTGATTTCTTTTTTTTTCTACAGATTTCTATCTATGAGCTGTTGCTTACAGAGAGTTAACAAGGTTGGTCCATGGCTATCCAGTGAGAGAATAAATTCCCCTTCCAGCATATGCATATAATGCAATTAGAAGAAAATTTACATCAGATACATCGCAGATAAATTGGCAGGATTTTATGAAGAAGACAGTTAAACAAAGCATTGTAGATGAGATTTATTAAAATCTTCAGTTATTTACAATTTTCATTACATTCAACTCTTAATTTGTCTTCATTTTAAATTTTTGATTTTTGAGCAAAAATATTTTGCCCTTTTTGTTGATTGCTGATGCTGTTATTTTCTTGGATGTTTATCCACTGATTGTGGTGCATTGCTTTCATCTGCAAAAATATAAACATGAATATAACAGATAAGAAAGAAATTTTGTAAAAGCTTTAAAAATATAATAAAAATTTTGTGTAATTGTACATTTAGCAAATAGAAAATTTAGACTGTTTTTATGTTTGAAAATGCTGATCTAAAAAATAGAATCCACTTGTGATCAGTTATTGGCATTGGGCTGGTAATGGGGGAGGGGGTTTCATCAAAATCAGTTAAGTGATCACTGTTGGTGAACTTTAGGAATTTCATGTGTTGTGAAACACATTTTGAAAATTTCTTCAATGAGTATCAACTCCGGGCCAAACTTCATGTATTGAATCACACATCATCAATGTTTTTGACATGAGGTTGAAATCATCTCTCAAATTCTCTTTATGAAAAGTGTCACAGGACAAGTCTCTTACAAGCAATATAAGAAATTTTCACCACCTAATAGAATAGCTTATCAGACAGTATTGATGAGGAGTAATGGCATCTCTTCACAAAGCTGATTCTTGAGTATCACTAATTTTAACAAGAAACTTGTTCAAGGGTGATTTGGACATTGAGTTAGTTGGAAAAGTCTCGATTACACCCTATCCCCCGGATTTTGAAGGCTTTCTTAGGCCTAACTTCCACTGGTGGCCATATCTGAAGCGGACCCCTTAGAAACAAGAAAAATATAAACATTTCTGATGATATGCTTTTCATTTTATAAGAAACTGCTAAGAAACTGTAAGTCAGTTACTAAGAAAAAAGGAGAAAAATTAAATGCTTACTAGAAGATGCTCTCTCGCTGTACGAGTTGTCTTCTTTCGGGCCTAGGTCTTGCATACTCGCTGCTACTTTGTGGGCTGGCTTGGCTTTCCAACCTCCACAAAGCACCGCAATCCAGTTCACCAGTTGGAAAAACAGAAATTCCAACCTCAATCTCTTTATAGATAAATTTCCTGCCTATTATAGCAAATTTCAGTAGTAATCTTTCATCCTAAAGAATGGCGTGACTCTTCCCGGCATTTCTTTTCCTTTTCGGCGCTCAACTCAACTCGGAACGGCGCGCTTCTCGACCATGCTTGATGACGTACATTCCGGCATCCAGCTCCTCTCCCCAGACCTTTAAAGTCCGCGGTTTTGTTTCAGAAAACAGCTGATTTTGGCTACTTTGAACCCTCGTAGAATTGCAAATAAACACGATAGAGCAAAAAACTTTTCGACAAACCTCTTAAATCGGCAAATTCCATCGAATTTCAAAAAAAAACGTTTTGGGTTTATTAACACTTTAAGGTTTTTCAAGGGTGGGGAAAATATGAAAAGGGGCCCCCAAATTTCAATTATTTTTCTTTTCAAGAAATTTATGAACTAGGTAAAACAATAAATTTTTACAAGAACAAATACTAAAAGGGCCTAATTTTGAAGGCCACTGGCACTTTTTTCCACAGCTGGGGTAAGCCCGGGGACCTAGTGGGCAAATTGCCCACTTGTCAGTACCTAAACATTCCCTGTAAGATGATAATAGTTAGTTCCAACTTCGTAGAACTTTTTACAAAATTAGTTGTGGTTGGGTAGCAGATCTTTTCCTAACAAATTGATTGCTCATATCATGATATAAAAGAATAAGAAACGCCCCCTTATTCTCATAAAGTTTTTTCAAATAAAAATTACTATATTTGCTAGGACAGATATGTTAGAGAAATAAGAGAATCAAAGGGTTGAGAAAGGTTATCGACACCTTGTTAAAATAAAAGCTGAATGTTGAAATCGTTTTAGCGCTTTCTGATTGAATTCTTTCAGCTTTTTGACTGGAAAAACAATTTTACGGACCAAACAAGAATATAGATGACTCAAATTACTGCAGCTACTTTACTTAATAATGTGCAGATTTTATGTATGTATGTATTTGACATTAAAAACTATTTACAATATCAACGATATGAAAGACACACGCCCCCCCCTTTCTAGGAGACAGGCCCCCCTTTATAGGACACAGGCCCACACCAGCCTACCTACCTGTGCCTTCTACTATGGGTTGGCCTAAATGACGAATTAGAACCGACCAATTCTCTTGAGATATTTAAAATAGAAATAATAAGTTTTGATAATGACAGCTGCAGAGCAGTTTAGAAAGCAATATGACATCGGAATGGGCTTTTAGCGTTTAGGAATATTTGGTCACTGGCAAAAATATTTAGAATTATTTCACGATCTGATCCAACTGGAAATTAATAGTTTAAATAATTGTTTTATATGCAATAGAGAATAAGAACTAATGAGGAAGATCATCACAACAGCAAAGAAGATTGATAAATATTAGCCTTTGCGTTAGATTGATTCTTACAACAGACTCAGCCATCAATATCAATTGTTGGAGGATCGGATGAATTAATGGAAAGATTAAGAAGTATGTTGTTTGAAATAAACTTTAATCTCTGGTATTTTCCTACAGGGCAGTGATCAATTGCCCAAGGAACACGCTAGGGAACCTGTAATCACTCCTGTGGTGGATAATCACTACTGTGATGAATGATCACTGCTTTGGTGAATGATCACTACTTTAGTGGATAATCACTAATGTGGTGGGTAATCACTGCTGTGGTGAATGATCACTGCTTTGGTGGATGATCACTACTTTAGTTGATAATCACTAATGTGGTAGGTAATCATTGCTGTGGTGAATGATCACTACTGCGTTGAATGATCACTGCTTTGGTGAATGATCACTGCTTTGATGAATGATCACTACTAATGTGGTGGGTAATCACTGCTGTGGCGAATGATCACTGTTGTAGTGGTATATCATGCTTGTGTGTTGGTGATTTTGCACTTCTATGATGGGTTGTTACTACTGTGCTGGTTTACCGTGGTTACCTCATGGTATTTTTGCATAACAGTGGTATATAAAAAATATATTGTGGTGTATTGCGGTGGTTTATCATGTGTAATGTGGTGCTAATTGCTCCATAGTGTTGTTTTCCAAACACAGTATCACTCTTTAGATAAACTAATATTGACCTTTCTGGACACAGGTGATTATTAGTTGTTTGTGCGCTACATCTATTTTCATAAGTACATCTAGTTTATAAGAATGCAACCCTCGAAAACTGTATAAATCAAACACTTCAAAAGTATAGGCCTCTATGCCTGATATTGACTAATATCAAGAACATTCAATATCTTGTTTACTGATGGGTTATTCCTAAATCTTTTTCTTTGCAATTCCTGTTCTTATGATGGTCTAAGACAGAGCAGGTACTGCTAAAATACTCCCAAGAAAAACATCTACCTGGCTTACTTTTGCCTAGGCACTGAAGTCCAGTATTTTGGATGTTAAGTATTTCAGATGTTAAGTATCATGGATGTTTAGTATTTTGGATGTTAAGTATTTTGGATGTTAAATGTTTTGGATGTTAAGTGTTTTGGATGTTTAGTATTTTGGATGTTTAGTATTTTGGATGTTTAGTATTTTGGATATTAAGTATTATGGATGTTAAGTATTTTGGATGTCAAGTATCATGGATGTTAAGTATTTTGGATGTCATGTATTTTGGATGTTTAGTCTTTTGAATGTTAAGTATTTTGGACGGATGTTTAGTATTTTTATATTAGTAGATGTAAGTATTTTGGACGTTAAGTATTTTGGATGTTAAGTATTTTGGATGTTAAGTATTTTGGATGTGAGGTAATTCGGATGATAAGTATTCATGGAAGTAAAGTATTCTTCCAACGAAAAATAAAATATTCAAGCTGTCACCTTAGGCCCAATAATACCAAAACCAATCATTAAACCTGGATTTCGATTCCTCCCCAGGCTCTTTCAGAGGAAACAAACATGATCACGTGAGACAGATGAGATAAAATCAGGACGGGGGACGGGTCGAATTCGGATTACTGTATATCACGGGGGCTTATGATGTGCTAGCGGTGTGGAGACATCTGCACAGTGACTGTGGTCTGGCAAACTTGGAATTCTAAATAGATTCATAAGACATAGAATAATAAACAGCGGTCGCCTCTACGCCAGATAAGAATTTCAATACGATGTTTTTACTTGCACACTGTGCAGGAATGTCCGAGAAATCCCGCAATTTCACACAATTTTTAATTATTAATTGTTTGACAGGAGTTGGGTGAAAGATGAGTTCCAAATGTAACTATAACTTTGCAAATAGCTTTTTGTTCGAGCAGAGGATTATTTCTAACTCGCTTTGATAGCTGTTTTATAATCCGATGGGGTGGGTAAGTCAGTGTTTCTGTTGTGTGCATACTGTCGTAGAACCAGGGGGCATGAGCAACCATCCCTAAGTTTCTGCTAGATCTTTCGCCTGCGTCGCTTTGCGAGCTTTAGTCCTGAATAGGCCACGAGAGCCCAATATGAAGCTGCTACTGCATTAAACATTATCGCGGAAGGAAAGCCAGGGCACCCCAGAGAGGGTTTCTCTCTGGCGCAATTTCTTACTATCATCACCCTTTTTCATACGCCTCTCCACTTCTTAAACCCCTTCTACACTCCTTGCTTAATGTGCTAGCCTAAATTCGTTAATGTATGGCTTTTTCATGAAGTTTACAAAAACTACTATGGAAGGGTTGAGGTAATACGCAAAGTAGCTACTTGTGATTTCCCTCCACAGTATCGAATATCCTCTACAGTAGCTACTGCTGGTATCCCTCCACAGTATTGGACATCCACAGCACTGGATGGTATCCCCCACAGTATTGAACACCTTCCAATGTACCAATGTTTTCTCCCTGCAGTACTTGATGGTTTCCCTCCACAGAACTGAATATCCTCCATAGCACTAAACATCCTCCACGTTACTGTGCGGTCGTTCCCTAGATCACCCCCAGCCAGGCTACTATGCTCCCCTACAGAGCCTCATTACTTCACTATGATTATTATGATGATTGGTGACGTGGAAGGTTATCTTAGAAACAAGCCCTGTGCAGTGAGATATGATCACTATTGAAGTCGTTTCAAAGAGCACTTCACGCAAATAAGATTGCATTGAAATCGAGGCTCCAATCGGGCAGCTGGAGAAGTAGGTGCAGATGGTCATCAGATAGTGTTCTCTTTCCAACGTGCATCTGCTCGGAAATAGGAGCAGGCACAGCAGGTCTCTGTTGCATGATTATCATCAATAGCCTCCTTTTCATCATACAGACAGTCTCGTATTGTAACAGGTATCTGGACATTAGGCTGGTTGCTGTTCAGTAGTCACTTGAATCATGTAGGCCTAAGTGATAGTTGTGTTTAACATAAGTAAGCTTATCTGTCACATACTAGCATATGTTCCTTATTCCATTCACAACGGTCTCTATAGAAATATCCAACCGATCTCTATCTCATATGAATTTAATAAGCATGAACTTGAATTTCTCTCTAGTTGCTGTATTAGTATTCAACTTTTTTTGACATCTCCCAGGGAAAATACATGAACGTTATCCACGTATTTCCCTCGGATTTAAAAGTCCTGCTCTTGGAGCAGCTATGGAGCATACTTCCAAAGGGGGAGTAAAAAGAGGTCGTGGGTTCGACTCCTACAAGGGCCATTTTCATTCTCACAAATTATCTCGATTCATACTAGAACATTTAATCAAACTACAAACCTACCTTTTAAGATCCTTAGTAGCTCTTCCCTGACTTCGCAGGTCCTACTTCTGTTCTTGAGAAGAAAAAGGGGTCGATTTTCCAAATTTCGATATTCTCTTGAGAGAGTTGGATTCATAACTGAAGATTCTTCAGCTCTTGCGAAGGCTACAATAATAATTGATGATGATGATGATAATAATAACAATAATAATGTAATGATTATCAATTCATTTTGCCTTGGCTACGAAAATCTAAATAGGTAAAAGAAAATAAAAGCCAATCAAGTTAGCCTGAGTGATGGTGCAATTTGTGACATTGATTTGACTTGCGTTTGTCGAATCAACTGCCCCGATAACTCAGCTGGTAGAGCAATGACAAACCAAGTCAAGCCTGCTCCGGCCATTTTTGATTCTCATCATTTTCAAAATCAATAATGCTATAGCTGATCGTGATTTCAATATCAATAATGCTATAGCTGATCGTGATTTCAATATCAATAATGCTTCAGCTGATCGTGATTTTCATATCAATAATGCTATAGCTGATCGTAATTTCAATATCAATAATGCTATAGCTGATCGTGATTTTCATATCAATAATGCTATAGCTGATCGTGATTTTCATATCAATAATGCTATAGCTGATCGTGATTTCAATATCAATAATGCTATATCTGATCGTGATTTCAATATCACTACTGCTATAGCTGATCGCGATTTTCATATCAATACTGCTATAGCTGATCGCGATTTTCATATCAATAATGCTATAGAGGATCGCGATTTTCATATCAATAATGCTATAGCTGATCATGATTTTCATATCAATAATGCTATAGCTGATCGTGATTTCAATATCAATAATGCTATAGCTGATCATGATTTTCATATCAATACTGCTATAGCTGATCGTGATTTTCATATCAATAATGCTATAGCTGATCGTGATTTCAATATCAATAATGCTATATCTGATCGTGATTTCAATATCAATAATGCTATAGCTGATCATGATTTTCATATCAATACTGCTATAGCTGATCATGATTTTCATATCAATAATGCAATAGCTGATCATGATTTTCATATCAATAATGCTATAGCTGATCATGATTTCAATATCAATAATGCTATAGCTGATCATGATTTTCATATCAATAATGCTATAGCTGATCATGATTTTCATATCAATACTGCTATAGCTGATCGTGATTTCAATATCAATAATGCTATAGCTGATCGTGATTTCAATATCAATACTGATATAGCTGATCGTGATTTCAATATCAATAATGCTATAGCTGATCGTGATTTTCATATCAATAATGCTATAGCTGATCATGATTTTCATATCAATACTGCTATAGCTGATCATGATTTCAATATCAATAATGCTATAGCTGATCATGATTTTCATATCAATACTGATATAGCTGATCGTGATTTCAATATCAATAATGCTATAGCTGATCATGATTTTCATATCAATAATGCTATAGCTGATCGTGATTTCAATATCAATACTGCTATAGCTGATCGTGATTTCAATATCAATAATGCTATAGCTGATCATGATTTTCATATCAATAATGCTATAGCTGATCATGATTTTCATATCAATACTGCTATAGCTGATCGTGATTTCAATATCAATAATGCTATAGCTTATCATGATTTTCATATCAATAATGCTATAGCTGATCATGATTTTCATATCAATACTGCTATAGCTGATCATGATTTTCATATCAATACTGCTATAGCTGATCGTGATTTCAATATCAATAATGCTATAGCTGATCGTGATTTCAATATCAATAATGCTATAGCTGATCATGATTTTCATATCAATAATGCTATAGCTGATCATGATTTTCATATCAATACTGCTATAGCTGATCGTGATTTCAATATCAATAATGCTATAGCTGATCGTGATTTCAATATCAATACTGATATAGCTGATCGTGATTTCAATATCAATAATGCTATAGCTGATCGTGATTTTCATATCAATAATGCTATAGCTGATCATGATTTTCATATCAATACTGCTATAGCTGATCGTGATTTCAATATCAATAATGCTATAGCTGATCATGATTTTCATATCAATACTGATATAGCTGATCGTGATTTCAATATCAATAATGCTATAGCTGATCATGATTTTCATATCAATAATGCTATAGCTGATCGTGATTTCAATATCAATACTGCTATAGCTGATCATGATTTTCATATCAATAATGCTATAGCTGATCATGATTTCAATATCAATACTGATATAGCTGATCGTGATTTTCATATCAATAATTCTATAGCTTATCGTGATTTTCATACATTAATGCTATAGCTGATCATGATTTTCATATCAATACTGATATAGCTGATCGTGATTTCAATATCAATAATGCTATAGCTGATCATGATTTTCATATCAATACTGATATAGCTGATCGTTATTTCAATATCAATAATGCTATAGCTGATCGTGATTTCAATATCAATAATGCTATAGCTGATCATGATTTTCATATCAATACTGATATAGCTGATCGTGATTTCAATATCAATAATGCTATAGCTGATCGTGATTTCAATATCAATACTGCTATATCTGATCATGATTTTCATATCAATACTGCTACAGCTGATCGTGATTTTAATATCAATAATGCTATAGCTGATCGTGATTTCAATATCAATAATGCTATAGCTGATTGTGATTTTCATATCAATACTGCTATAGCTGATCGTGATTTCAATATCAATAATGCTATAGCTGATCGTGATTTTCATATAAATACTGATATAGCTGATCGTGATTTCAATATCAATAATGCTATAGCTGATCGTGATTTTCATATCAATAATGCTATAGCTGATTGTGATTTTCATATCAATAATGCTATATCTGATCATGATTTTCATATCAATAATGCTTTAGTCGATCGTGATTTCAATATCAATAATGCTATAGCTGATCGTGATTTTCATATCAATAATGCTATATCTGATCGTGAATTCAATATCAATAATGCTATAGCTGATCGTAATTTCAATATCAATAATGCTATAGCTGATCGTGATTTTCATATCAATAATGCTATAGCTGATCGTGATTTCAATATCAATACTGCTATAGCTGATCGTGATTTCAATATCAATAATGATATAGCTGATCATGATTTTCATATCAATACTGATATAACTGATCGTGATTTCAATATCAATAATGCTATAGCTGATCGTAATTTCAATATCAATAATGCTATAGCTGATCGTGATTTTCATATCAATAATGCTATAGCTGATCGTAATTTCAATATCAATAATGCTTTAGCTGATCATGATTTCAATATCAATAATGCTAAAGCTGATCGTGATTTCAATATCAATAATGCTATAGCTGATCGTAATTTCAATATCAATAATGCTATAGCTGATCGTGATTTCCATATAAACAATGCTATAGCTGATCGTAATTTCAATATCAATAATGCTATAGCTGATCGTGATTTTCATATAAACAATGCTATAGCTGATCGTGATTTCAATATCAATACTGCTATAGCTGATCGTGATTTTCATATCAATAATGCTATAGCTGATCGTGATTTTCATATAAATAATGCTATAGCTGATCGTGATTTCAATATCAATACTGCTATAGCTGATCGTGATTTTCATATCAATAATGCTATATCTGATCATGATTTTCATATCAATAATGCTATATCTGATCGTGATTTTCACATCAATAATGCTATAGCTGATCGTGATTTCAATATCAATAATGCTATAGCTGATCTTGATTTTCATATCAATAATGCTATATCTGATCATGATTTCAATATCAATAATGCTATAGCTGATCGTGATTTCAATATTAATAATGCTATAGCTGATCGTGATTTTCATATCAATAATGCTATAGCTGATCGTGATTTCAATATCAATAATGCTATAGCTGATCGTGATTTTCATATCAATAATGCTATATCTGATCGTGAATTCAATATCAATAATGCTATAGCTGATCGTAATTTCAATATCAATAATGCTATAGCTGATCGTGATTTTCATATCAATAATGCTATAGCTGATCGTGATTTCAATATCAATACTGCTATAGCTGATCGTGATTTCAATATCAATAATGATATAGCTGATCATGATTTTCATATCAATACTGATATAACTGATCGTGATTTCAATATCAATAATGCTATAGCTGATCGTAATTTCAATATCAATAATTCTATAGCTGATCATGATTTTCATATCAATAATGCTATATCTGATCATGATTTTCATATCAATAATGCTATATCTGATCATGATTTCAATATCAATAATGCTATAGCTGATCGTGATTTCAATATTAATAATGCTATAGCTGATCGTGATTTTCATATCAATAATGCTATAGCTGATCGTGATATCAATATCAATAATGCTATATCTGATCATGATTTTCATATCAATACTGCTACAGCTGATCGTGATTTTCATATCAATAATGCTATAGCTGATCGTGATTTCAATATCAATAATGCTATATCTGATCATGATTTTCATATCAATACTGCTATAGCTGATCGTGATTTTCATATCAATAATGCTATAGCTGATAGTGATTTCAATATCAATAATGCTATAGCTGATCGTGATTTTCATATCAATAATGCTATATCTGATCGTGATTTTCATATAAACAATGCTATAGCTGATCGTGATTTTCATATCAATAATGCTATATCTGATCGTGATTTTCATATCAATAATGCTATAGCTGATCGTGATTTCAATATCAATAATTCTATAGCTGATCATGATTTTCATATCAATAATGCTATATCTGATCATGATTTCAATATCAATAATGCTATAGCTGATCGTGATTTCAATATTAATAATGCTATAGCTGATCGTGATTTTCATATCAATAATGCTATAGCTGATCGTGATATCAATATCAATAATGCTATATCTGATCATGATTTTCATATCAATACTGCTACAGCTGATCGTGATTTTCATATCAATAATGCTATAGCTGATCGTGATTTCAATATCAATAATGCTATATCTGATCATGATTTTCATATCAATACTGTTATAGCTGATCGTGATTTTCATATCAATAATGCTATAGCTGATCGTGATTTCAATATCAATAATGCTATAGCTGATCGTGATTTTCATATCAATAATGCTATATCTGATCGTGATTTTCATATAAACAATGCTATAGCTGATCGTGATTTTCATATCAATAATGCTATATCTGATCGTGATTTTCATATCAATAATGCTATATCTGATCGTGATTTTCATATCAATAATGCTATATCTGATCGTGATGTCAATATCAATACTGCTATAGCTGATCATGACTTTCATATCAATAATGCTATATCTGATCGTGATTTCAATATCAATACTGCTATAGCTGATCATGATTTTCATATCAATACTGCTATAGCTGATCATGACTTTCATATCAATAATGCTATAGCTGATCGTGATTTTCATATCAATAATGCTATATCTGATCGTGATTTTCATATCAATAATGCTATAGCTGATCGTGATTTCAATATCAATACTGCTATAGCTGATCGTGATTTCAATATCAATACTGCTATAGCTGATCATGACTTTCATATCAATAATGCTATATCTGATCGTGATTTCAATATCAATACTGCTATAGCTGATCATGATTTTCATATCAATACTGCTATAGCTGATCGTGATTTTCATATCAATAATGCTATAGCTGATCGTGATTTCAATATCAATAATGCTATAGCTGATCATGATTTTCATATCAATACTGATATAGCTGATCGTGATTTCAATATCAATAATGCTATAGCTGATCGTGATTTTCATATCAATAATGCTATAGCTGATCGTGATTTTCATATCAATAATGCTATAGCTGATCATGATTTTCATATCAATAATGCTATAGCTGATCGTGATTTCAATATCAATAATGCTATAGCTGATCGTGATTTTCATATCAATAATGCTATATCTGATCATGATTTTCATATCAATAATGCTATAGCTGATCGTGATTTTCATATCAATACTGCTATAGCTGATTGTGATTTCAATATCAATAATGCTATAGCTGATCGTGATTTCAATATCAATAATGCTATAGCTGATCGTGATTTCAATATCAATACTGCTATATCTGATCATGATTTTCATATCAATACTGCTACAGCTGATGAATCGATGGACTTAATTAGGTCTGATGCCAATTAAATCGGTTTACTTTGAATAGGGAAATGAGGAGTGGCACTCACAGTGAACGAGAACGTAGGCCCAGACACAGAGGCTTCCACTAATTGAACTGCAATAAAAGATTAAGAGCAGATGCAGACATCAAATGCAGTCGCTGATGGCTCGCCGAACAGACCCTAGCCAAGTCAACCTACTCAGGGAGAAGTCTAAAAATTTTAGCGTCACCGAATATATCTACTTACAAATCGAAATGTTTAGAGGCGTTTGACTTTGTGGTAATTTTGCTGAAAAGGTGCAGTACTTGATTGCTTTCTGAACTGATTCAACAACGTTATCCGTAAAAATTTTCATTCTTTGTTCATTTGATGCCAGTAGGCACTGATTAAAGATGTTTGAAGGCTGAGAATTCCGTTTCATCGATCAATAGACTAGCCATGACAAGCAACATCAGCAGATGAATTTTGAAAGTGGTGAGTCATAGACAAATCTTTAACAACTTTTGCAGTTAAAACGTAAAAGCGTTCAAGATGGCTCCTGATAATAACAGTAGGACTTGAAAAGGGAGAATTACAATAACACAACACACGAGAAGGTTAACCTAAAAATTAGACTATAGGCCTATTTAAAAGAAGGCTGCACTGATTCGCATATGTTTAGGCACGTTACAAGACATTTCCGTAGCCAACAGACTTTCTCGGACGCTTTGAAAACGGTTAATGAACATGATCCATCTCAGATAAAGAAGAAAGCTTGATAAATCAATTATACTGCAGAGCAAGCACAAGTCGGTTTATCTATAAGCTCGTGCGTAGCCCTTGTCACAAGAAGCTTCCGAAACAGACACACTCACTCGGAAACTTTGAAAACGGTTATTCATTGAAGATAGGTCTCAGAAGATAAACAGAACACTAGACAAATTCGATTGGCCATAACAAGAAATACGAGCGGATTCACTTATGATCTCATATTAAGGGCAGCTGGCCTTGTCACAAGAAGCTTCCGAAACAGACACACTCACTCGGAAACTTTGAAAACGGTTATTCATTGAAGATAGGTCTCAGAAGATAAACAGAACACTAGACAAATTCGATTGGCCATAACAAGAAATACGAGCGGATTCACTTACGATCTCATATTAAGGGCTACTGGCCTTGTCACAAGAAGCTTCCGAAACAGACACACTCACTCGGAAACTTTGAAAACGGTTATTCATTGAAGATAGGTCTCAGAAGATAAACAGAACACTAGACAAATTCGATTGGCCATAACAAGAAATACGAGCGGATTCACTTATGATCTCATATTAAGGGCTACTGGCCTTGTCACAAGAAGCTTCCGAAACAGACACACTGACTCGGAAACTTTGAAAACGGTTATTCATTGAAGATAGGTCTCAGAAGATAAACAGAACACTAGACAAATTCGATTCGCCATAACAAGAAATACGAGCGGATTCACTTATGATCTCATATTAAGGGCTACTGGCCTTGTCACAAGAAGCTTCCGAAACAGACACACTGACTCGGACAACTTGAATAAGTTCATCGAAAATCGATTGAAGAGCAATCTCAGATAAGAAAAAGAACACCAGAAATCTCCATTCGACTTGGACAAAAAGCACGAGCTATTTTCCTATAAGTTCGAACATAGGCCTAGTTGCAAGGGGCTTCCGGGGTTTACCTACACAATCACTGAAGACGCATATGAGCTGCCAGCACTAAACGCTTCTAGATAAGGAAGGGAATACTGGATGATGAGCAACAAAAGCAAGTGAGCCTATCTGAGAGTTCATTTACTTGCCTAATTATTAGGAGATACCAGAACGGACACAATAATCTAAAAGCAGACATTCACTAAAATCGCAGACACCCATACAACGTTGTTTGAAGTCTTTGTTCGCAAAGGAAGAAGTAGCAGCATTGAGTGAATCGTAATAAACTTGATAAAGTTGTCTAGCGTATGGATTTTAAGACAGATTTATTAGCCCGATGGATTATGAAAGTGATGTATTAATCAAAAGAGTTTTCAAAGAGATATTCTGTCAAGGATATCAAAACGACCCTTTCTCGGGGTCATCGAGTGACAAAATTGAAGAATGAAATCAAATATTCATTGAGACGATACAAAATTGATAAAAGATCACAAGAATAGAATTTATCGGCAGTGAAAGTAGAGTTATCAAGTTCTCTTCGTAATTGCCCGCATTAATTTATGCATCAGCGAAGTCGCAGATAACGCAAAACGTGCAAGTCAGCAAAGTTTCACAAAATACCAGTAGAAGAAGAACATTTCCGTGTGATAGAGAAGTCAATGAAAGCTTTTCAAAAAAGACAGTTCAACTCGGACAAATAAAAACAGTCATATAAGTGAGCTTGATTGCTTTCAGAAGGTACTTTCAAACTCTGTTACCGAGGCAAAGTTGTATGACTATGCTCAAACACTTTCCAAAGGACTTTAAGAACTCTGAAACAAAAACAACGGTTTTATGAGTGCGTTCGAGTGCTTTCAAGAGGGCTTTTATAACTCGGACGCCAAAATACAGATATGCAAGTGTGCTCAATTACTTTCAGAAAGGATTTTCGAATATGGACAGTCGAAGAATTTCTTAACAAGGACGGCATGAACTGAAGGAGTATGGTCCAATATTTCCAGAAATAATTCTCAAGCCTTGACACTGAAACAATGGTTTGATGAGTGGGCCTTTTCTTGCAGACAACAAATATTTGGAACTTAACGGCGTAGTCGAATGCTTTAAGAAATGATTTCATAACATATCTTGAAGAGGCTATACGAGTTTGCACTACAACAGAAATTGTTTCGTGACACGGATGCCCAGACAACGTTAACTGCAGTGAAATCATGGACAACGCCATCTGCCTCCCGTAGTTCAAGCCAGAGATTTTGGCTCATTGAAATTGCAAAAACAGCATAATTTGTGAGCAGATGTGCATTTAGGGAGATAGAAGTCAATTATTGAGATCACTCGCTTCACCGAAGAGACACAAAATCAGAAGTCACGACAGACAAGGAAAACATAGGTGAAAGCACGAGAGGGATGGTAAGGACAACATTAATGAGAGCTTGAAGGCACGAAATATTGGAACCATGAAAAACATGAAAAATGTTGAATGAAGAAAGTTGAATTTTATCAAAAGAATTAGATTCGCTGTTGGTGTAAGATATAGATGTAGTTTCTGCAAAATACACGAAGCAGTAGGAGAAAAGACACTGGCTCATCAATGCGCAATATCTGTTTACCACAGACACATAATGACAGGATGATTTCATTGAAAGAATAACCAGGGTGGTTTTATTAACGATGAGGTCCAGAACATTTCAGTAGAGATACTTGAGAACCGCATTGATCGAAGAAACAGTAGCAGAAATAAACAGGTTGTTAATTGCTTGTAATAGTCAAACAACACAAAGAGGAGAAAGACCACACACAATATAAAGCTTTGCTGCGTTGATCAACAGCATAATTTGCCGTAACATTGAGTTGAGAAGGATTATTTCATTGAAGATACTCGAAGACAGCAATGATTCTGAAAAATTAGATAGATAATAGCAGACAAGGGGAGGGCAGCTGGAAATTTCTGTAAACATTCAAAACATTGAAAGACAGGCAACTCGAACTTCATTACGTCAATTAACTTCAGTGAATTCAAAAAGATCTTTGAGGATATAGTTTGCGAACAAAACAGCACCAGTTGATAATTTCTGGCAATTTTCTAAGCGTCCAACAAGCCAAGAAAAGGAAACATTAATTTCATCAATCGATATTAAAGAATTCTGATAAACAAACTTTCAGACAAGTTACGATCCAGATTTTCGGACATAGTGGGTGCTTTAGAGTGAAGAGACTGTTGCGGGAAACGCATGCTGGAAAGTATTTGAAAGGACCGAAATATTTGAAAGAAAGGAAACAAAAAAAACCAGAGATACTCAAAAATAGAAGTAATGTAAAGGAATAGAAACGACAATAGTAAAGGAGGAAACACATGCTGAAAAGTATTTGAAATGACCGAAATATTTGAAAGAAAGGAAACAAAATAAACCAGATACTCAAAAATAGAAGTAATGTAAAGGAATAGAAACGACAATAGTAAAGGAGGAAACACAAGCTGAACATCAATTGAAATACGCGAAATATTCGAAAGAAAAGGAACAAAATAAACCACAGATACTCACAAATAGAAGTAATGTAAAGGAATAGAACACATGTTGAACATCAATTGAAATACGCGAAATATTGAAAAAAACTTGGAAAAAAAAATTAACTTATAGACAATTAAATACAGTTGTTATTCATTGCAATAGAAGAAATGGGAGCATTAGAAGAAACACAAGTTGAAATTTCATGCTTTCCTCGAGATGTGTAAACACCATCAGCAAATATGCAATGAATATCAAAAAAGAAGTTGATTAAATCATAATTCATCAAACAAATGATGAAATAAAAGAAGTTGAGTAAGTTTTGTTCACTAAAAAAAGTTTCACAACCAAGAGGCAGGTCATTTGAATCAACGTAAACAAAAACAACAAAAACTCATTAAATGACGAAACAAATGATGAAATAAAAGAAGTTGAGAGACTAGCTTAGCATTGTTTGCTACATTCAAGAGGATTTCACAAGCACTCTTTACGTAAATAAAAACCATAAAAATGGAGTTGAACTTATCATCAGTACCGTTCATTTTCATTGGTATCATCATCATTTGTGGAAACGTTTTCCTATGCGCCTTATACTACACAAATCGCTCGCTGCGTAGTATAACCAACAAATTCGTCATCTCGCTCGCGTTCTGCGATACAATAATCGCCACAACATTCATACCACTTTACATATTCCAATTCAAGTACGGGAGCGGCTACATCGCCGCATTATCGAGCTTTGGATCGCTGTTTAACCTCTTAGCGCTCACCTACGAGCGATACATCGCCATCTTCTACGCACTTCGGTATTTTTCAATCATGAGTAACAAAAAAGTGCGTCTTTTGATGGTTGGAGTCTGGACTGGCACGGTGTTCATCACGCTCTTCCCGCTACCGTGGGAGCTGAGCATCTCTGCACGAGATTTCACGCAGTGGTACCGAATATACGGAGGGATCCTAACGTGTTTGGTTATCGGGGTCACCGTGGCCGTGCTGCTGACGTATCTGAAGATATTCAAGATCAGCGCGTATCACGCAAGTAAAGACAGAGCGTGCACCGAGTCTTTACGTGCGTCTTTGCCTGAGAATGAGAGAAAGAAGGATTCGACGGGCAGTCCTTTCAGAGCTTCCTTGCGCACAAGAAAGTCTACCGTACGCAAAATATCGCAACGTCAGAATCTGCAGAAAAAGAGCTTGGTTGTCAATGGAGCGGCGAATACAAGTCCGAGTGCAGGCAACAAAAGTCCAATGGTCAACGGAGCGGCAAATACATGTCAAAAGCGTCCCATAGTCGATGGCGGAACAGCAAATAATGTGGGAGTGAGAGCATTGCTTGATGATAAGGAAATTGAATTGGCTGCTAGGGAAATGGCGGCGGAAGCGGTGACAAATGAAATGGCGACAGTCGTTGAGATGAATATCATGGATAATGACTCAGCAATAACTACAGAGGCTGCAACAATGAACAAGGCGACAGAAAAAGTGAATAATCACCCGGCGACAGGATCTGCTGATGATTCCATGCTTGTGGAAAAAACATTCGGAAGAGAAGATACCAGAAACATTGCTGCTGCAATACCTATGATGAATCAGACGGCCATGGGACGATGCAAAGGAGATACAACGATGAAATCAAGACCAATTAACCAGGCAAAAGAAGATGTGACAAACATTGCATTTGAGACATCAATTAAAGAAGCTGAAACAGAGGCTATGGCAAATGATAGTTTGGTACGAGCTGAAACAAAGGATAAGGTGACAGAAGACACAGCAAATGATAATGGCTTGGGACATGTGAAAACCAATGTGAAGACATTAGCTGCAAGTGATCATGTGAAGTCAGTAGCTAAGATGGGAACAACAACAAATCATACAGTGATAGGAGTTGCCCCAAGAAACTCAACATTGAAGACTGTGTCAAATCATATGGAAGTTACGGGCAATATCAAGAAAGTGCCTGCTTGGAATCATGTAGGAGTAGGGGGCAAGACTAACAGGGTGAAGATCAGAGCTGTGAAAGACAATACTACAATGGAGGCTACAGAGAGCAATATTACAAGATCAGGCCCCACCACAAGTGCAGAGGCGACAGGATTAGCAGCAGATATCATTACAGAAGTCAATGACGATGTGCAATGCGTCGAATACCATCCCCAAACACAGAGAAACAGGCGAAGAAGTGTTCTGAGAGAGATCAAAGCAGCGAAAACAATTGCCACCATTTTCGTGTTCAACTTCCTCTGTTGGCTGCCCATAATCATAATAAACATTTGCGATGTCTTGTCCCCCTCAGGACAGGCGGATTATATCTCAGTTTCATTTTTAACAGCCTCGCAATATTTGTTTGTCCTCAACAGCCTCGTAAACCCGTTTATTTATGCCTTCTGCAAACGAGATTTCAGGAGAGTTATTCGTAAGAGAATGATCAAGATTGGAAATGGTGAGGAAACCTTTTGAAGATAATTTATCAAATAATGGACTTTTTGGGAGTTGGAAATTTTTAAGACTCTATAAAATAAAAACGATGAAAAATGGAAGGACACACAAACATAAAACCATTCCATGCTTTAATTTCTGGCAACAAGCTTTATTCTCATGTAATTACAGCTAATTTACTAAGTTTGTAAAACACGGATGCTACCTGCAAAGGGTTAATTGTATGTGAGGAGGTAGGGGGTAGGGGCGTCGTGAACTTTAGAACTTTTCTCTAAAATTAGGCCCATTCGGGTAAAAGTTTACCCTCAGGTGAGCAAAAACCTGAGTAGACAATAGGCTTTTCAACGGTCAGCCTCCCAAGAGTTTTGGTGCCCCTATGCTGATGGGGTTGATGCCACGAGATGTTAGTACATCAAGTGACCTAATGTCAAATTGCTAAAAACCAGGGAGACTAAAGAGTACTCTCTGGTCTCTAATAGACAGAAGGTCGGAATAGTAGGGGGTTGAAAAAATTTCAAAAATTAATAAGGGGGGGTGTGGAATGTCCTGGGTGGAAAATTTTCTGAAGATTACTAAAAAAATACAGAATCTAGTGACAGTTAGACGTCAAAAATACAGTGACCTCAGTGGGTTATTCCATATCAAATCCACCAATTTTCGAAACAAATTTATCTCATCATTTCAAAATTGGTCTAAATTTGATACTAATGTCGGGAATGATGATAAACAGAAATTTGGTAGATCTTAGAATTCCGTCTTATTTCGTTTAGGAACCACGCCCTTTTGAAGTTTAGGATTAATTTAGGGAGAATTTTAACATCTCAATAGCTTCCTTGTTATGTGCCTTGCAGACCACTTTTAATGTTTACCTGTTATGATATGCCTATTGGTTTCTTTGTTTAATGAACAATTAGCATTGAATTAATTGTCACAAGGTGTAACCTTTTATTGTGGTCTTATTTTGAGTTTCAAAAGAATCTGATTATTTACCTCTCCAAAAATGTAAAAATTGAAAGTTCAGTGACAGTGGTCTATTGCTAATAATGGGTAACGTAATAGCTCATTTTAATGCAATAGCTTTTATCAGTTCTTTTCAAGATCTATGTAACTAGCCCATTTTCGATTCTTGAAAAAGAAACATAAATGTAGAATAAAGAATAATAACATAAATGTAGAATAAAGGTAGACATCAACAGGACACTACCCAGCTAGAAGGCGTGAAAACATATGGGCTTATTAGTTTAATAGACTTAGGCTTATACGCTGGGTCTATTTTTAGGCCTGATTTTAACATCCTATCACCGTTTCTAAGGCCTAAGCCATCAAGCTCAACATGCTCACCTTTTCGGCGTTAAATCATTTGGTGGCGCAACAGCATCCAAGACAACAGTTTAAATAGCCATCATTAACATCAACAGCTTCTTAATATTATAAGACTGCAAATGCTGATGCCATAAATTAGAGACGTCGCAGCTTCTCGAAAATTCGGAATTTTGCACAGGGGAGAATTCCCGCATCTAATTTACTTCGTTGCGAATGCGTTTAAGAAGAAAGGCCCATTTTATCATAGATGCTTGAATATTAAATTAAATTGTTAGGTTGAACTATTTTAAAATCAATTCGTACAGTGATCCACCCAGTAGGGAGGGATTAGTGTCGGCTTTTTTTAGTTCAATGTTATAGCAAACACATAGAGATCATTCGGGAATTAGAGTCTGAAAAATGTGGATTCCTCCAATGTGTCAAATTTAAAAATTTGGCTCGCACCATTTTATCCTGTAGCTAGAAAGCCACGAGATCCTACACTCTTTTCTTTATAAGATTAAATTTTATAAGAATATTGAGGCTCAAAATCGCCAAAGAACAATGGAAATTTACGAATAAACAATCGACAAGTTGAGGCTCAGGAGAATTTGAAGTATTCTTATAAGAAAAAAAAAGTGTATTTTAAGAGACCAGACGTAGGCTATTTGCTCCTTCGCAGAGGCGGTAGCATGGACCTGTGTGGCAAGACTAAAAAACTTAAGCTGATTTTGTATTTGTTTATTATGCTAGAAGGTAGGCAAAACATTCAACTACTCAAAATACCCTTCCCTGTTTCAGGTTTAACATAACACATTCAAGTCAAATACTTTTTATGAGTGATACACCTATGGTTGCAAAGCGCCTTTCCAGTAAATGAATTTATTGCCTACCTAGAAGTAATCCACGATAAACAGTTTAACAAATGAAATCAATTCATCAAAATAAGTTGAAAGTTAATCGAAGCCTTGTCAATATTGTTGTAGATAGATTTTGAAATTCGATTTAATCTCCTGGGTAGATACATAAACAAAAAATGGATGCTTTGTGTTTTCCTTTGTAGTTATCTAAATTTAATATATTAAATGGTTTGACTAATTGGGGGATTTAAGACGCCAGAAACTAAACGCCTGAAGCAAGAACTCAATCCACCGTATGTAATAAAAGCCAAAATCATCGATGGACTATATAACGACCTGGGGGAGGGGTTACCCTAATTGTGGATTGACAGGGGCGTTCAGTCGTGCCAACTGGAAGATAGCAGTCTTGCAACAAGAAATTAACTTCGCTTCAAATTTCATTGTTATTTCGTTACATTTTATTCCACATTATTTACACCAGACACTGTAACTAAAATCCACGCAAGAATTTACAAAATACGAATAACAACAAAAAAAGAAAGTGGCACTAAGGTAATTTGTCACTATATGCCAGTTTCTTTATATGGATTCCTTATCAAAAACGATTTGAAAATGTGTTCTTGTCCCCAACTATAACAGATTTAGTTATTTAGTTTTTCTATTAGAAACTGGGCAGCCTGATTTGGGATATTTAGAGTTCCCTATTAATGGGGGCTAACTGCATTCCTTATCAATTGTCTTAATGACATCTTGAGTGCAAAGTCCTTCTCAAAAAAGACGAGATAATACAAGATTATACACACAATAGTAGAAATGATCGGGGAATGGACCATTTTTGTCACACACCCTCATTAACTATTGTATTTCCTGTATGGGATAGCCAAGCTATGTTTGCTTCTCGACTAAATGACGGTCACCCATATTTTCGTTACCCATTTAAACGATATGCAGAAATGTTGCAACGATTAAGAAACGATTTAGAAACGATTTTGCAACAATGCACGACGAACATGGTACGATTCAAAATGAAATTAGAAATTTTGTTTTAAACCTCTGCCCTGCAACCATTTTGGCAGAAATCATCGATTTTGAAACTTGAAGCACTGACAAATATTACACAAATATGACATTTTCTAACTCACTGAACAATTATTGTTATATCAACTAGTTATTCCGACCCTAATGTACGCTAATAAATAAATCAAATATCATTTAATGCTTATTCAATTCTAAGCATAGGCCCTGTTTTGATGCTTTCACGTTACCTCGTCAAATAGATAACTTTGCACGAAAAGCTGTTATTAATGAAAGTTTATGGAATAAATTTCGTGGTTGTTGTTTAATCAAACTATCTTTGCACGAGAGTTTCTGCTCATAGAAGCAAATCAAATTTTCCAAACTTGCAGTCGTTTACTCGACTACTAGACTCGCGAAGCGATAATTGATAAAATATTCGTGATAAAGAAACTGATACTCGGTGGAAGATGCCTCATTTCAATCCACCAGAAACTTCTCCCCTTGAAACTAAAATCCTAGTAAGCCGGAAGTCGCAGCAAGTCACATGATATGTACCATCACATTTGACCAATCACCGACCAACTCTCTCACACCCTTTTTGCGCAATGGTGATGCGAACGGTCCAATGAGCAAGTCACGTGTCAGCCACTTTCCATTTCCACGGATGAATTTCATAGAAGTATTTAGTCACGTGACATGCACCATATTAAATTCCATCAGCAAGATTCGTTAAGGAGACAATTGATCACAATTGACAGGTCACATGGCATGCGACTTGTACATTTTCACGGATCCATTTATCGAGCCGTTTATTGATCCGTTGCCGTTTCCTAATCTCTTTTTATCGAAAACAGTTCTTTCTTCTTCGCTATCTTCAGATTCAGTGAAGGTCAGACTGTGAGCAAAATATTTTCCTGAAATGGAATCAAATAAATATTTTTCATAAGAAACATCGCGAATATCAGAAATCCACAGTGAGGGGAAGGATTGGTAATCTATTCTTGTCTGATTGGCCAATTGAAATTCCTAGCAGTTTACCAAGTTTGAAAAGGAAATTTGAAATATCATTATCATTACACCCATACCTTAAAAAAGACTTTTGCTTTATATTTCCGAAAAGATTAAATTTTCCGAGAAACTTTCTATTTGGATCTATGGGAGGTTTTCTGCCCCTCCTGAACCACCTCTATCTACGCCACTGGCGTATTAGTAACATTTTGCACCATGTTTGTTATTTCTACAAATATGTTATTGTCTTTGGGTTGATTGCTAGTTGCCTTGTGTGATATATTATTTCTAAAACAAGTTTTAGATCATGTTAAAAATATTAGAGGCTCTCTTCGAAGAAAACAACCCGAATATATAAGACCTAAATCAGCCATATGTCTAAAAAATCCACTATGCAGGTCATACTGCATGCTAAAGTTCTGTAGCGATCGAATACTTCTATGCCTTGAGCTTATACATCTATTCTTAATCAAGAAAAGTCAACATATTATGCAACTTTAGAAAATTGAGACTATTTCGCAATTGGCTGTGTTTAATTGATCTTACGCACACCACAAAGAGCTTGATTTCTAAAGAAGGCTTTAATAAGCAATAAGTAACATTTGCAAAAATACTGTGCCTTCCCATCGCATGTACTTCAAGTAATAATATCAAACTCTTTCTGAAAATATAATATTCTAAATCTTATTTTACTTATAAACCCAACAAACCAGTCCTCAAAATCATTCTAAGTGTACACTCCTTTCTTTTTATAGGAGTCAGTAAAATTGGCTTGAAGGTGGCTGTTCTTAAGTATTCCTCCATTTTCCGCCTGAAATGTTCTTCAATTGTTCTCTTTTTTATAATGATTTAGAAACCTGTTTTTGCTATCAGTTGTGTTTATCATTGCAAATTTTGACTCTTTTGATCATCTAACATACCAGAGTCCTGTCAACCTGCTTGTCTAGTAATTATGTGTCAGTATTATGGTTACTTCTTAAAATTCTTACATTGAGCTAAAAATAGTCAGCCTCGATTTCCTCTTAGCTTTTTCATAAGTTTTGGCAAAATTTGTGGCTCGTGTTCTTATAAAATGTTTCTTGTGAAAAAAAGTGTATGACATCGCTTTATCATACAAACAGCACTTATATTCTGACAATTTCCATTGTACCGGTCAATGGATTTGTCAGGAGACGAATCCAAATCCATGGTTTTGTTGAGGAGCGCAGTTTTCTGACCGGATACCCTTCCTGACGTCAACGTTTGTTACCTCTTACGGTGGATTCGAAAAGTCCCTTGTGATTTTTGAAGTATTCAACGCATTTCTTAATTTGCGGTAACGCAGTGCAGAAAATTAAAAATTGCAATTTCAAAACTCGGAAATCAAAAATTCCTTATCAAATTTCAAAATCTGAACAAATTAGGTCTCCTACCATTTCCTTTTGAAATCATCATGATCTCTTCTTTGCTTTCGTCTTGATCTTCACTCTTCAAAGGATAATACCCTCTTCCTCTCCGCCGCATCCTCGACCGCCTGAAAAATAATCATATCGTAAATGGCGTATTCTTCCGTAATCCAAATTCTTCTGAATTCTAAAACCAGTTGGATTAGGGTGTGTACTTCTGAACCTAAAAAACCTCCCATGTTCTAAAAACCAAAATGTTAACGAATAGAAATAGACAAATCCACTTACTATTTTCGTAAGGTATTGGTTTATGCGCAAGGCGCGAAGGACCGCCAAATGAATAGGTAGACTAAACAAGCAGTGCATTGATAGTTGATAGAAACATTTGCCTACTTTCTTCGTAATTTAATGGTTCATATGCTAGCACAAAGGCCCTAAACACGCAAAGGGCCCTTTCGCAAAGCACTGCATGCATAGGTGATTAGGCAAATACACTGGCCTATCGAAATCATTGCATAGGCAGATTGAAAAGGGTGGCACAGCTACAAAATATGATGACTAGGCCAAAACTGAAATGGTCATTATTTTTGTCACACCTCACAGAAACGTATTTTTATGGGAAAATGTAGAAAAACTTGCTGACGCCATATCTATAAGTAATAATAGATCGAGGGAGGAGTCATTCATAATTTGGGATTTGAGTGATGGTCACAATATAAGCAAGGAGTTTTTAAAGAAGTAGTCGTCACCAAAGATCAGTGCACAAGTATTTCATAAAGTTATGAACCAGGAAAATGACTTTTTGCTTTGTTGCTACTGAACTGAGGATCCCAATTATTCTTGGCGATTTTAGTTTGGCTTAGCCATCATAGTTTTGTAGCTGCGGTACCATTTTGAATCTACCGATGCTACAATTCCGATGCTAGTGTACAATTACTATCTCCGCCGTGTTTTTAGCTTATAAAATCAGCACAAAGAACTCACTGATAATAGAAATGTTTATAAGAACGATGCAACAAACAGGGTGCGGAAAATTTGATGTTAGGATCGATTTCCTTGCTTCTAGCCCCTACATACAACGATGGTTGAATAGAGAAAAGATGTCGAAAACTTCGTTAGGAGTGTAAATTTACACCCTCCTTTCACCGTTAATTCCTTTTCAAACTTCTAATCCTTATAAAGCTGTCTTGGAAATGGTAAGCAAGAAAATTGATCCCTACATCATAGTTAAAGTGATCCATCCGAATTTGGGGTCAAAAAATGCGAAGAAGCATAGTTACTTCAGTTTCATAACAAAGTTTTTGCTGGGAAAGTATTCACGATTTAATATAGCCAGTCAAAGCCTCGTTTTGAATTGTTTTCCTATACAGTCGGTCAAATATCTGCTGCATACAGTATCAAATATGACTTTCTTGATTCAACAGTAAATACATACCTTGAGCAGCAGAAGCATATTGCCCACGTCAGGCCAATAAACGACATGGCCAAGCCAAACACGATAACAGATAGATACAACACACTCCAATCTGCAAGAGAATTATCAAAACTAAAGATGAATGAATTAAACATTGACAAATATTTGAAGATTCACTTCTCATACGACACAGCCAGAATAAATAGTACAGCAAGGAATAAATATTTTAACGAGATAGCAAAAACTGAAAACGTCTTGTTGACGACCAGCTCATCTTGTTGACTGCCACACCTCAATCAATGGATTTTACTCACCTCACTTTTTTAGGTGACCCAGAAGGTGAAAACTGGGGAAAGAGCTTTGAAACCATTTCAGGGATTTGATCTAGAAATTTTAGCTTCACACCCTCAGTCGTTTTTCATGGTGAAATCCCTTACAAGTTTGAAAACTAAATATTGAAAGATAGGCATCTTAGAGGTACCACATGTTATTCCTTTAACGCACTAAATATAAATCAGTTGACAAATGATCTTCAAGATTCCGCCATATAAGGCCCTATTCATGACCCTGATGGGGCCGAATCTTGAAAATCATTTGTATGACACTGATGTATCATTATAGAATCATTATCAGTATCATATAGTATCAATGCATATCATTATCAGTATCATTATAGCATCATTATCAGTATCAGTATCCTCATCAGTGTCAGTATCAATATCAGTATCATTATAGTATCATTATCAGTATCAGTATCATCATCAGTATCATTATCAGTATCAATATCAATATCAATATCAATATCAATATCAGTATCATTATAGAATCATTATCAGTATCATATAGTATCAATACATATCAATATCAGTATCATTATAGTATCATTATCAGTATCAGTATCATCATCAGTATCATTATCAGTATCAATATCAATATCAATATCAATATCAATATCAGTATCATTATAGAATCATTATCAGTATCATATAGTATCAATGCATTCATTATCAGTACCATTATCAGTATCATTATCAGTATCAGTATAATTATCAGTATCAGTATCAATATCAGAATCGTTATAGAATCATTATCAGTATCATATGGTATCAATACATATCATTATCAGTATCATTATAGTATCATTATCAGTATCAGTATCATTATCAGTATCAGTATCAGTATCAGTATCAGTATCAATATCATTATAGAATCATTATCAGTATGATATAGTATCAATACATATCATTATCAGTATCATTTCAGTATCATTATAGTATTATTATCAGTATCAGTATCAGTATCATTATCATTATCATTATCATTATCATTATCATTATCAGTATCAGTATCAGTATCAGTATCATTATAGAATCATTATCAGTATGACATAGTATCAATACATATCATTATCAGTATCATTTAAGTATCATTATAGTATTATTATTAAGTATCATCATCAGTCTGATCATTGTATCATTATCAGTATCCCATAGTATCATTATCAGTATCATAAAGTATCATTACAGTATTATTATCATATCAGTATTATATCATCATTGATTATTGTCATCATTATTCTTTATCATCACATGCAAGCCCCGTCTACAGGTATACGAATATCTTTCAAAACGCATATTTGTTTATCCGTTTTAACCTTCTTTCGACACGTAGCCGGAGTTTTTGGTGATGAAAACAGAGCTTTTCGAGAACGCTGTCTAAGGTGGAGATTTTTGAAAACTTTGTTCTCATGTTGTCATGTGGACAGCAAAAGCGTATCATTACGAAAACGATGACACCACGAGCTCAGTTTTGCACACCCAACTACAAAAGCAAAAACTTTTTATCAGTGATTCCTCCGTCTCCGTATGGACGGAGATTTTTTTGAAAAAGCTCATCGTGTGAACCTAGATAATTTCGAAAACGGACAAATAAATATGCGTTTTCAAAAATATCTAGATACTTGTGGACAAGGCCTCCGTCTCTTCGAGAGGGAAGCAGACGCCGAACAGCTGGGCAGACAAACAATACGCCCCTGGCCTCCCTAGACGATTAAGTTAATATTCGTGTATTTAATACAAGTGGTAGACAGATCACTAGGCTTTAGATGTGTTTTAAGAACACAGATGAATTAAATTTTACCGAACACAGAAGGTTAGGGTCTTACCGCAATTAGAGATCCTCTCTCCGTACCCCGACTTGAAGAAGTTTTGCATCCAAAAGCTGTCACATATACACAGCTTGCTGTCGCGATCACAGTAGCCGTGGTTCGAGCAGTTATTTCGGCAAACTGTGAACAATAATCAACATTTAATTGAAATCAATTAGGTAGGAAAAACCGTAAAAGATTATTTGACTCAAGTGATATTTAGATGAAATCAAAATGTCTTCTTGCCAATTAACGTACACGAACATAGATCCATGTTAAACGGAGTAAACCCTTTTTGGGAATTTTCTGCTTCTAAATACTTGTTCGTAAAACATTACTCCATACTACAGGAAAATATAGATTCAGGCAACCAATTAAATATCTAAAGAGATATAAGAAATATCTAAAAATTTCAATTCAGGAAAATTCAAGGTTCAATAAAAAATACAAACATCGTTTTTCCTGACAATGAAAAACACTTCAAATTAATCTCACTGCTTGAAATGTTTCATAAAACTCTCATAATGCCAATCTCTGACAGAAGTTACTTCAAATTAATCTCACTGCTTGCAATTTTTCATAAAACTCTCATAATCTCCATCTCTGACAGAAGTTACTTCAAATTAACCTCACTGCTTGAAATGTTTCATAAAACCCCTCATAATGCCTATCTCTGACAGAAGTTACTTCAAATTAATCTCACTGCTTGAAATGTTTCATAAAACTCTCATAATGCCCATCTCTGACAGAGGTTACTTCAAATTAATCTCACTGCTTGCAATTTTTCATAAAACTCTCATAATGCCTATCTCTGACAGAAGTTACTTCAAATTAATCTCACTGCTTGCAATATTTCATAAAACTCTCATAATGCCTATCTCTGACAGAGGTTACTTCAAATTAATCTCACTGCTTGCAATATTTCATAAAACTCTCATAATGCCTATCTCTGACAGAGGTTATTTCAAATTAATCTCACTGCTTGCAATTTTTCATAAAACTCTCATAATGCCTATCTCTGACAGAAGTTATTTCAAATTAATCTCACTGCTTGCAATTTTTCATAAAACTCTCATAATGCCTATCTCTGACAGAGGTTACTTCAAATTAATCTCACTGCTTGCAATATTTCATAAAACTCTCATAATGCCTATCTCTGACAGAAGTTACTTCAAATTAATCTCACTGCTTGAAATTTTTCATAAAACTCTCATAATGCCTATTTCTGACAGAAGTTACTTCAAATTAATCTCACTGCTTGCAATTTTTCATAAAACTCTCATAATGCCTATCTCTGACAGAAGTTACTTCAAATTAATCTCACTGCTTGAAATGTTTCATAAAACTCTCATAATGCCTATCTCTGACAGAAGTTACTTCAAATTAATCTCACTGCTTGCAATTTTTCATAAAACTCTCATAATGCCTATCTCTGACAGAAGTTACTTCAAATTAATCTCACTGCTTGCAATTTTTCATAAAACTCTCATAATGCCTATCTCTGACAGAAGTTACTTCAAATTAATCTCACTGCTTGCAATTTTTCATAAAACTCTCATAATGCCCATCTCTGACAGAGGTTATTTCAAATTAATCTCACTGCTTGCAATTTTTCATAAAACTCTCATAATGCCCATCTCTGACAGAGGTTATTTCAAATTAATCTCACTGCTTGCAATATTTCATAAAACTCTCATAATGCCTATCTCTGACAGAAGTTACTTCAAATTAATCTCACTGCTTGCAATTTTTCATAAAACTCTCATAATGCCCATCTCTGACAGAGGTTACTTCAAATTAATCTCACTGCTTGCAATTTTTCATAAAACTCTCATAATGCCCATCTCTGACAGAGGTTATTTCAAATTAATCTCACTGCTTGCAATTTTTCATAAAACTCTCATAATGCCCATCTCTGACAGAGGTTATTTCAAATTAATCTCACTGCTTGCAATATTTCATAAAACTCTCATAATGCCTATCTCTGACAGAAGTTACTTCAAATTAATCTCACTGCTTGCAATTTTTCATAAAACTCTCATAATGCCCATCTCTGACAGAGGTTACTTCAAATTAATCTCACTGCTTGCAATTTTTCATAAAACTCTCATAATGCCTATCTCTGACAGAAGTTACTTCAAATTAATCTCACTGCTTGCAATATTTCATAAAACTCTCATAATGCCTATCTCTGACAGAGGTTACTTCAAATTAATCTCACTGCTTGCAATATTTCATAAAACTCTCATAATGCCTATCTCTGACAGAGGTTATTTCAAATTAATCTCACTGCTTGCAATTTTTCATAAAACTCTCATAATGCCTATCTCTGACAGAAGTTACTTCAAATTAATCTCACTGCTTGAAATGTTTCATAAAACTCTCATAATGCCTATCTCTGACAAAAGTTACTTCAAATTAATCTCACTGCTTGCAATATTTCATAAAACTCTCATAATGCCTATCTCTGACAGAGGTTATTTCAAATTAATCTCACTGCTTGCAATATTTCATAAAACTCTCATAATGCCTATCTCTGACAGAAGTTACTTCAAATTAATCTCACTGCTTGCAATATTTCATAAAACTCTCATAATGCCTATCTCTGACAGAAGTTATTTCAAATTAATCTCACTGCTTGCAATTTTTCATAAAACTCTCATAATGCCAATCTCTGACAGAGGTTATTTCAAATTAATCTCACTGCTTGCAATTTTTCATAAAACTCTCATAATGCCAATCTCTGACAGAAGTTATTTCAAATTAATCTCACTGCTTGCAATTTTTCATAAAACTCTCATAATGCCTATCTCTGACAGAAGTTACTTCAAATTAATCTCACTGCTTGCAATTTTTCATAAAACTCTCATAATGCCCATCTCTGACAGAGGTTACTTCAAATTAATCTCACTGCTTGCAATTTTTCATAAAACTCTCATAATGCCTATCTCTGACAGAAGTTACTTCAAATTAATCTCACTGCTTGCAATATTTCATAAAACTCTCATAATGCCTATCTCTGACAGAAGTTACTTCAAATTAATCTCACTGCTTGCAATTTTTCATAAAACTCTCATAATGCCCATCTCTGACAGAAGTTATTTCAAATTAATCTCACTGCTTGCAATTTTTCATAAAACTCTCATAATGCCTATTTCTGACAGAAGTTACTTCAAATTAATCTCACTGCTTGCAATATTTCATAAAACTCTCATAATGCCTATTTCTGACAGAAGTTACTTCAAATTAATCTCACTGCTTGAAATGTTCCATAAAACCCTTCATAATGCTTATCTCAGACAGAAGTTATTTCAAATTAATCTCACTGCTTGCAATTTTTCATAAAACTCTCATAATGCCTATTTCTGACAAAAGTTACTTCAAATTAATCTCACTGCTTGCAATATTTCATTAAACTCTCATAATGCCTATCTCTGACAGAAGTTACTTCAAATTAATCTCACTGCTTGCAATTTTTCATAAAACTCTCTTAATCTCCATCTCTGACAGAAGTTACTTCAAATTAATCTCACTGCTTGAAATTTTTCATAAAACTCTCATAATGCCCATCTCTGACAGAAGTTACTTCAAATTAATCTCACTGCTTGAAATTTTTCATAAAACTCTCTTAATCTCCATCTCTGACAGAAGTTACTTCAAATTAATCTCACTGCTTGAAATTTTTCATAAAACTCTCATAATGCCCATCTCTGACAGAAGTTACTTCAAATTAATCTCACTGCTTGAAATGTTTCATAAAACTCTCATAATGCCTATCTCTGACAAAAAAGTTACTTCAAATTAATCTCACTGCTTGCAATTTTTCATAAAACTCTCATAATGCCCATCTCTGACAGAAGTTACTTCAAATTAATCTCACTGCTTGAAATTTTTCATAATACTCTCATAATCTCCATCTCTGACATGATAGACGTGAAGCATTCCTAACCTGTCTAGAAGATTTCGTTTTTGGTAATGATGTGAAACTGACTTAATATTTTCAATTGAGCTAATTTTCTAATTCTATACTTGTCGATGGTTTTATTTAACTTGATTATTTTCTTTATCGTAATTTGTTTTCTATGATGTGGAATCTTAGAATTATATTAACTGAACTGAACTGAACTGAGCTGAAATAATGTCTCGAGAGGATATATATTGCATCGAAAAGGTAAGCAAATTTTGCAACCTAGCTATAAAAACGGGACAGATAATGAAAACAATTGAACGAGTTATAACTATGACACGTAGAACTACTGACAACTGATTTTTTTTCCTCTCTTTTATTGCATTCTTTCTGTTGCTATCCGATTTTTGCTCAATGCTTTGTTAGCTTGGCAGTTGCTTCTATTATATATTCTTAATGTATTTCTAAAGACCATATCTACTAAAATCTTTGTATATAGTTTACGTTTTGTTGATATTTTGTTGTAAGATCCAGCTCTATACATTAAAGCTGGTTAAGGGTCAGCTCGGCCTATATACCAATGATGTAAAAAAAGAAATATTACTTACTATACGGCTCTACACGAAGCATTTTGTATTCGAAGAGCGTGCCATGAAATCCAATTTTTTGCTTCAATAAATTCGCAACCTCAGCTCCGTCCATTTTGCTGGCAAGTACGGGGTCGATGACATAGAAGAGGAGAACAATGCCACTGCCGTAGCCAGCCTGTCTGATTTGCTCCAAAACAACATTCTTGTCGTCAACGTTCAGAATCACAGAGAGCTTTCGCAACAGTTGTTTCTGAAAACAATCATATTTTCTTGGTTAGCATACTAGCGAACTGTGCAGTGTCATCACTGATCTCAATATAAAGACTGGATCGAGCATTCTTTGGTTTCTGGAGTTGAATGTTTGAAGCCAATTGCTTCGGCTATCATTTGGCTTCCCAATATGGCTGCCAAAGAACTTACATTGACTTGATTGTTTGTTAACAATAGCTGCACGATTTTTCCGTCTCGTGTTGATCCTTCTTAACATTCCAATAAATTTCAAAGAAAAAGGCACGCCCCAGTGGAATCTCGATTTATTGAATTGGGCATCCCAATATGGCCGCCAAAGACTTCATTTTAGAACATCCGATGCTCAATCCAGTCCTTATTTTGAGATCAGTGAGTGTCAAGTACTAGGCAAATACGCTTATTATGTTTGTAAGATATTGTTTAATGTGCAAAGCATTATAAAGCCAATAAAATAAAAAAACATACGAAAAGCCAATTGAATAGTTAGACTAATCGAGTATTGCATTGATAGTTGATAGGCAAATAGGCTTACTATTTTGTAAGGTATTGGTTTATGCAAAAAGGCCAATTGAATAGGTAGACTAATCGAGAAGTGCATTGATAGTTGATAGTTGATAGGCAAATAGGCTTACTATTTTTGCAAGGTATTGGTTTATGTGCAAGGCACCAAAGGAACCACTAAATAGGTGGATCAATCGAAGCAGTGTATTGATAGTTGATAGGCAAATAGGCTTACTATCTTTGTAAGGTATTGGTTTATGCACAAAGTACGAAGGGCCCACTGAATAGTTAGACTAATCGAGTAGTGAATTGATAGTTGATAGGCACATAGGCTAATATCTTTGCAAGGTATTGGTTTATGCACAAAGTACGAAGGGCCCACTGAATAGTTAGACTAATCGAGTAGTGAATTGATAGTTGATAGGCACATAGGCTAATATCTTTGCAAGGTATTGGTTTATGCACAAAGTACGAAGGGCCCACTGAATAGTTAGACTAATCGAGTAGTGCATTGATAGTTGTAAGGCAAATAGGCTTACTATCTTTGTGTAAGGCATTGGTCTATGCTCAAAGCATGAAGGGCCCACTGAATAGTTAAACTAATCGAGTGGTGCATTGATAGTTGTAAGGCAAATGGGCTTACTATCTTTGTTAGGTATTGGTTTATGCACAAAGCACGAAGGGCCCACTGAATAGTTAAACTAATCGAGTGGTGCATTGATAGTTGATAGGCAAATACGCTTACTATCCTTGTTAGGTTTTGCATAAAGCACTAAGAGCCAACTAAATGGTCATGACTATTCGAGCAATGCATCGATAGTTGACAGGGAAAAACAACTATTTTACTATCTCACTGGAGAATGTTGATAGATGAACACATTCAAAAATATCTCTTAACTCCAAGCATCGTTAGACATGAAATAGCACATAGATAAATCTTTGAAGAGGAGCCATATCATCATGTATTGTTGCCTTCAAGGATATTTCATCTAAAAGTTTGAGGTACCCTGGTACGATTGCGACCAATCCAATCTAGACTATACATGGATTTGCTGATCCCAATAGACATTAAAAGCGATCCAGTCCCCTAAGAACTAAGTGAATGCAGTACTGCTTGGGTTAATTCCTCGAGGAAGATTTGGTGAGATGAAGAGAAATACACCATCCCTCGATAATGGACAGCGCAGGAAAAATATTGTTCCCATCCCACCCACTCTTCAGGAAATTATTTGCGAAACACAAAGATGGGAGTTTGATATAGCTATTAGGTGCAATTTGTTCACTAGACTGAGTGTGCAGGTACTTCCTTAATATCCTGTAGTTAGTAATAATTTGTTGTTTTTATAGCGAAAGAAATAATTGTATAGAGTCCCTTCGCCATGAATAGTCCGGTAGCTGAAGGGGGGGTAGTACCACCAGACGAGGCAATTTATGAGACCAATTGATTTTGGTCAATATCGGGGCGTAGAATTCGAATTTCGATGTTCTTTTTGTGGGGGAGGGGCCGTTTTGGAGATATGGGGGCAAATAACCCCAAATTTAACGAAAGCATGTTATTGTTAGAACTGTCATTATACCTCCTTAATGTTTGATTTTCTGGTTATAGGGTATTGATTATAGCCAGATTAAGCTTATCGAAGGTTTTATTTAGGTTGCAGGCTATTGTATTGGATTCTGGGGTAGCCGTGCCCCCAAAGTGGGGGCAACAAGGCAAGTTGACTCAAAAGTCATTAAAAGTATCTTGTCTGATGAATTTGAGGATGTAGAATCTGAATTTCGATGTTATTTTGATGAGTAAGGAGCCGTTTTTGAGATAAAGGGGTAAATGCCCCCAAAACAGGGGGTATACCGTAGTGAAGTGTTGTTCTCCGACTTCCATGTAACTTAAAAATCTTGTTCTTCAAGTAAGGGATCGATTGTGATATCATCAGATGAATCATAAACTTAGTTTGTGCTTAAGGTAATCACCTCCTTTTCTGGGGGTGTTTCTGCCCCTCAATGGGGGCAGCGAGAAAGATCATCTAAAGTCACTCTAAGCACGTCATTTCAAGAATACCGTGCTTTATTTCTGCAATTCATTGTTTTGAACTATGATAGTATTAAGTAATTACCAGAATTGTCATGTTAGAATATCATTTAGTCATCATTGCCATTGCTGTCCCTGTCACTGCTCTCTTCATCTTAACTCAACATAACGTTATTCGCGACTGTCTCTTCTATATCATCACCATTGCTATCTTCTATGAGGAGCTCGGCTATCTCGTCTTGAAACGCCTCCGGTGTACAATTTATTATCATATCTGGGAGGCAACCATGATTGAATGCATCATTCAACGCTAAAATAGGATTTGATGCATTTCGCCACATCTTTGCCACAAAATTTGCTTGCTTGCTATGTAATTCCAGACTGGTTTGCATGGTGGTAGAAGACACAGATCAATGACCTTTCTATCCTTTTCCAATTTCTCCCCAAATATTTCTTTCCTTGCCTCGTTCACTGTATGCTGCTGCCTTCTTCCAAAAATTGTACACACAAAATGTTCCAATCAAGCCAGCTGGTCGGAAGTTATACATTGACCATTTGCTAAAGTAGCGAATAAGTCAAGAAATGCTGAATTCTCTTTGACGTGCTTCCAGTAAAATATAAATACCACGAGGAGCAAAAAACATGTCTACCTCGTGGCCATTACAAAACCCACAAAACCCATCTCAGACGTGAGTGACTGCAAACTGTCAGGAAAACAAAAAAGCACTGCTTGGGCTGCACTCCTTTACTGGCAATGGCTATGTTTCCAGCATTCTTCCAGAGGAAGGCAACTTTACTGGAAGCACGTCAAAGAGAATTCAGCATTTCTTGACTTACTCGCTACTTTAGCAAATGGTCAATGTATAACTTCCGACCAGCTGGCTTGATTGGAACATTTTGAGTGTACAATTTTTGGAAGAAGGCAGCAGCATACAGTGAACGAGGCAAGGAAAGAAATATTTGGGGAGAAATTGGAAAAGGATAGAAAGGTCATTGATCTGTGTCTTCTACCACCATGCAAACTAGTCTGGAATTAGATAGCAAGCAAGCAAATTTTGTGGCAAAGATGTGGCGAAATGCATCAAATCCTATTTTAGCGTTGAATGATGCATTCAATCATGGTTGTCTCCCAGATATGATAATAAAGTGTACACCGAAGGCGTTTCCAGAGGAGATAGCCGAGCTCCTCATAGAAGATAGCAATGGTGATGATTTGGAAGAGACAGTCGCGAATAACGTTATGTCGAGTTAAGATGAAGAGACAGTGACAGGGACAGCAATGGCAATGATGACTAAATGATATTCTAACATGACAATTCTGGTAATTGCTTAATATTATCATAGTTCAATTCAATGAATTGCAGAAATAAAGCACGGTATTCTTGAAATGACGTGCTTAGAGTGACTTTAGATGATCTTTCTCGCTGCCCCCATTGAGGGGCAGAAACACCCCCAGAAAAGGAGGTGATTACCTGAAGCACAAACTAAGTTGATGATTAATCTGATGATATCACAATCGATCCCTTACTTGAAGAACAAGATTTTTAAGTTACATGGAAGTCGGAGAACAACACTTCACTACGGTATACCCCCTGTTTTGGGGGCATTTACCCCTTTATCTCAAAAACGGCTCCTTACTCATCAAAATAACATCGAAATTCAGATTCTACACCCTCAAATTCATCAGACAAGATACTTTTAATGACTTTTGAGTCAACTTGCCTTGTTGCCCCCACTTTGGGGGCACGGTTACCCCAGAATTCAATAAAATAGCCTGCAACCTGAATAAAACCTTCGATAAGCTTAATATGGCTATAATCAATACCCTATAACCAGAAAATCAAACATTAAGGAGGTATAATGACAGTTTTAACAATAACATGCTTTCGTTAAATTTGGGGGCATTTGCCCCCATATCTCCAAAACGGCCCCTCCCCCACAAAAAGAACATCGAAATTCGAATTCTACGCCCCGATATTGACCAAAATCAATTGGTCTCATAAATTACCTCTTCTGGTGGTACTACCCCCCCTTCAGCTACCGGACTAGAACGGAACGATTCGCATTTGTCTGACATTTGACTGAGCTAAGTTAAGTTCAAATTTGAAGGAGTTTGGGTTTGAATATTTAAGAAAAACGCGCGAAAATATTTCGCTGACGCCATATCTTGTTTCTCCACCTGTTTTTATGTCTGAATTATTACCAATTACCTTGTAATAACCATTTTCAAAGTTAGGAGTTTTCAACGAAATGTAAGTACCTTCAAAATGAAATTTCTTTTTTTAACCACTCTAACTTCTATGGTCTTTTTTTTCTGTCTCCCGTTAATGAAAACAAATCAAAACTCCACAACATGTTTGTTCTCCTTTTAAAAGTTAGTTTATAAAGAAAATTGACAGATTTGGTGCGCAGCTTTCATCCCGGGGGCTATTTTCCGGAAGCTACGTGATTGGCCTATTTTCTTGTTGAGTGGAACGACTGCGTTTCGTCCTCGTTCGAATGCAGAGCTGAATGAAAATGGGTCACGTTTGACGCAATTCATTCAAGGAAAACAATCGATAGCAAATCAGGGGGAAAGCAAAGACATTTCAGAAACTCAAAATAGCTACTGAATTTGTTTGTGATAATGATAATGACGAAATCTTGTAATATTGTAACAAATTAGGTCAGGGGTAGGAAGGAGTTGGTTTGGTTATCATTATCTAACATTAACCAAGCTTTAAGTTAATTTCGGTCGTTCCGTTCATGGCGAACGGCCTAAGTTTTCGCAGACGAAAGTAGTACTCAGTTATGACGTTCTAGTGAAAAGACGAAAGAACTCATTGAAGCGGAATTTTATGTGAGTAACGATCCTGCAATAACGAACATATCTATCATAGTTTGCTTTCTTATTCATGCACGAATGGACTGTGAAAAATCATTTATTTTGAAATCGTTCCGTTCATGGCGAAGGGACTCTAGTAAATAAAGTTAGAGCGAGTTAGAAAAAGAGGATTTTTATCTAACATTAAAATCGTATGTCTCTTAGAGGCATTTTTGGTAAAACAACTTAAAGGTCAGAGGCGTTACAGTGAGCTGAAAATCACGCTATGAAGATCGTGCGGAATTTCGGCGTTCGCCCAGATTCTCCATCACAGGTGTTCCGGGAACAAAGAAGTAAGATACCCAACAGGGAAGACAGCATGAAAGTAATCAAAGTACAGATAGAAACACATCTTTCATCCTAGCGGAAGATTTCATATGCAAAAGAATAAAGTTAATCTATATTTCAAAGCAAGCAGAGTGCCGATATGATTCATAAAGATATGTACTGCATGAAGACTTTTCCATGATCAGGTTTCAAATAAGGCTCTGCAAACAGAAACAAGGTTTTCTAGGTCACCCAAAAATTATAATTACTTTCATTTTGACTATCTGCGCATGCGTAAAGCTAGTGAATGCGAAATGCCAGCTTCAGTATAGCCCCTCCATCGACTTTTTTTGTTCCTCCGTCCAAGTGATTCATCCCATTGAGATGATTACTGTTGCAACCGGAAACAGTTCATGCTACATTGGCGGGGAGACTGGGAGGGGGCAGAGTACCTTTGGGAGAGGGTGGGGAGTGGCAAGAAGGAGAAGAGTGGATTGAGCAAGAAAAGGGAGAGGCTGGTTGCAAAAAGTGTTGGATTTTCTGATTTGCTTCAAAATCATTGGTTCTTACATCATTGAACATTGAGGAAGTGTTTCATCTAACATTTCAGGAAAGATGCTTTGTAGGGCAGAATCTTCTATTAACAGAGTTGCTGCGAGTCTCTTGAGGATGCCTTTGATCAACATTCTAGAGGTTGCAAAAGTACAATCCTTTAATAGTAAACCCTAAAGGCAAATATTCTCTTAGATTTAAGTAGTCAGACCTACCATTAGTCTTCCTTTATCACAAGACGCTGGATGAAAAGGAGCTCTCCACTAAAACTTACCCCGGTCCCTTGTATACGGGGGAGGAGTTTAATCTCACTTTAAATTCCTCCTTAATAAATTAACTCTGCCTATAAAAAACGACTACTATTTCTTCCTGCATGAAAAACTTTTAAAACTCCATTCACTTAAATGCCAGGGGGCAAATCTTACGTTTAATCCTCCGTGAATAACTTACCCTGGTTATGAAAGAGTTCCTGCTATCCCCCGTAAATAGAAACGAACTAAAACTCGGGTTCTTCGGAGACGTGAATCCTAATGTGGAGATGAATACAAAACGAATCCTGCATAGCACCAAACAAACTTCTGGAATATCTACGATTTTCGATTAATCAAGTTCAATAACTAATCGAATTATGAGGTATCATAACTTTCATTTACCTTATTATCCTCTGAAAAACTGTAGATGTCGACTTTTAGATACAATTCAACCAAATATAAACTGTTCGTGTCTAGAAGAAAAACATTTCAAATTATAAAAAATTCATGAAAATGAAGCAGAAACATTCATCATTTCATTCAATTTTGATCTATTTGAAATAAGTGAATACATTCAGTTTTCACGTTCAGTCAAAAACTTTTTACACCCTGCTAGAACAAAGGAGAACAAAATAGATATGTAAAATCTGAGGCGAAGTAGGATTTGGAAAATCAGTCGAGATAATTTGTGAGAAAGAAAATGACCGAGTAGGACTCGAACCCTAGTGGTTGCGCTCTAGCGTACGAATCTAGAGGTCCTAGGTTCGAGTCCTAATCGGGTCATTTTCATTCTCACAAATTATATCGATAGATATGTAAAAGGAAAGTAGTGGTAAACGTGTTGATTAGATCAGTCAACCTCTATGATTTTTGAATACGATTTAAGAGGCGTACACGGATAGGTGATGTGATAATCTATGATTCAATTCAACCAGCCTATAAAATTCTCAGCAAGAAATGACTCGATTGTCTTTCTCTTCTGATCTTCTTTCAGGGAATTCCAAAGTGATGGCCCTGGATGAAGAATTGATTTTCTCCCTGCTTTAGTATTGTACTCAGGTACATTGAACTTTGTTCCACTCATAAGATCTGAAAAACATCGCAAATCCTATCGGATAAGCTATGCAAATATGCATTTTGTGTTTTTGAGTGATGATCAGGAGGTTCCTTTTATAAAGATATTCATCGTGTCCCATTTCACTTTTCCTAATACATCCTTACCTGTATTGCCGCTTGAAATACCGTGGAAGATTTTTGCGGGTCGCACGTGAATTTACTCGATGTCGTGGAAAACACTTTCATTGCATGATCCCTAGACAGCTATCAAAAAGTAACTCCTTGGTTGATGGACATTTTTTGAAGTAAATGTCCTCAAAAAAGCCTTTGGAAGATACTACATACTCCATCTGTTTCTACCAAGTTTATTGTACGAACCTTAAAATACACAGGGTATTAAGTACAGTAAAGGGAGGTGCAGTGATTAAAAGAGACTCGTCATCGGTAGGTAATCCACTCACCTTCCTTGACAGATAGCAAAACATTATCTGAAGCAAACAGGCCTCTGTTATCGGTGACTGTAAGGACGAAAGAGTAATCTCCTTCAACAAGGTTTGTCAGCTGAAGAATCGCCTGGTGGTCGCTGTGGTTCAGCACGTCCTGTTCAGAAGAAGAATCTGAATTGAGAGCATTTGTTGATTTGATTATCAAACACCTCTAGTGTACAGAGAAATCTATCAGGCTAAAGTAAGTAGGTAAACTTCTTAAAGTGTTAAGCTCTGTGCACAAGCTATTGGCTTTGGGTATCTGAGACCCCACTCCTCTATGGTACGCCTACCTGTGATTGTTGTTGTAAGTGATGCCTGTTTGATTTTTCATATCCTCTTTGAATATGGTATTTTCCAATGCAATTATATGGGTCTATTTATATGTGCAAAAATAGTTCACCTGCCAAATCTGGGGCTGTTCGTTAGAAGAGTTTAATGTCTGAATTGAGAGCATTTGTTGATTTGATTATCAAACACCTCCAGACGTACAAAGAAATCTTTCAGGCTAAATTAAGTAGGTAGGGATGCGAGTACGCTTACCATATATGATATTTTGCTTTATGCACTAAACGAAGGGACCCTTTTATAATAAATACCTAATGAAGGAGTGGATGAGATAGTATATAGGCAAATATGCTTACTATCTTCGTAAAAGTATTGGTTTATGCGCAAAGCACAAAGGACCTACTTAATAGTGCAAAACTAATCGAGGCAGTCATAGTTAATATAAAAATAAGCCTACTATCTTACTTAAACATTGAAATATTGGTGTTAATCGTTTCTTCAAAGGTTTATCTCCATGTAACCCTGTGCTTTGTAAATTACTTTTTCATGTAAGTCCCCAAATCATTTTAAGAATAGTTTACTTATGAAGATTATATCGAAACGTCTAAAAGCATGGTTTATCTTTAAATCATTCAGTTCCGTCAATGGATCAGTTTCTGGAACAATTCATAAGCCTAGGCCACATAAGCATAGACCATAGGCCACTGGCCCTCTAGTCTCTTAATCAACATTCATCATTATCATCATTACTATAATCAAGAGGGCATTTCTCACCCCTGCTGCAGGACTTTTACCATCCCTCTTCCATTCGTACGAAGCGATGAGCTGATCATCTGTCGATTTTGAGCCATCCAACTGAGCTGATCTAGACGGGAGCCTTACAAGCACGTCAGGCCCTGCGTTCGCAATCGGTGGCTGGTTTTGATCTACAAGAAAATTCGATTACTCAAGTACGACAAATCACTACCTAGCCTTGCTACATAATACCCAATCTCGCTTCTGCAGACGAAAAAAAGGGCCTGGGTCGGGCTTGCTCAATCAGGAAAAAAGGAGCCTGGGTCGCGCTTGCTCAGTCAGGAAAAGAGGAGCCTGGATCGGGCTAGCTAAATCAGGAGTAGAAAGGCCTGGGTCGGGCTCGAGCAATTAGGATCTCGCAAACAAACAGTTCAAACACTGGTCTTTTACGAAAAAAAGTTGTTGTTCCAATGAGAGCGCAGCATTTCAACCACATGATATTTTCAAAACCATTGTATGGTTTATGTTCAATAACCGTTTCTCGGCATCTGGAAAATATACAATGCTTACCTTGTTTTGAAGGAAGTCTCCTCCACTGTCACAAACAAAAGTGTAGAAAGCAAAAGTAATATGACGCAGTATTTTCAAAAACTCACTTTTCTTTACATTGACGGCAACTGTATCAGAATCTGTAAGCCCCTTGTCATCCGTGATGGTCAACTTGAAAATGTAATTTCCCTCCACGAGTTTTGAGATGTGTAATACCGGTTTTTCTTCGCCTTTCAATACCATCCCAGCCGGTCCACTGAAAATAAGTCCAAAGTTCAATTCAAATAATTCAAAACACACCTTTAGGGCTATTAGTACAGTGAGTCCCCTGCATGTAAGAAATGAGCTTATAAGAAACTGTAGCCTGCCGCCTTTGATATAATTTCATCTATTACGATTATTGTTGATATGATCAATACTATGGAGACTTTCAAAGAGCAGTCAACTCAATTGTTGATAGTCATATGACATTCCCTTCTGATCCCTTGCCTTATAAAACACATTTGATCACAACAAGTACTTTGGTATAAGAAACAGGAACGCCTGATTTGATTATTTTTGTTACTCATATGTTGTTGTTGTTATTATAACTTTATTTTGCATCGAATATTTCAATTTCTAGTCTACTATGTACATTATATATCAATTGGATTAGTTCAAAAATAAACCATGCTTTAAACGTTTCGATCAAATCTTCACCAGTTACTGATGGAGATTTGGTCGAAACGTTTAAAGAATGGTTTCTTTTTGAATCAATCTATTAGTATTCTATAAACTTAGATAATCAGGCTCTCGTATTATTACATTATATATCATATATACATATGCGGATTCTTATTGTATTACATCTTGAGAGCATGATGTGCTGTTGCATGCAACTTCAAACCAGTTGAATATGTTGCTAGGGATTATGGATGGCGTAAGTTATAGAACTTGAAATAAATCAGGTGGTCTTGTGGCAATAATTATCATCAGATTGAAAAACTTGGGTGCAATACACCCAAGGACCTCTCTATGAGGCGAGGATTTCCAAGTGGTTAGATCACTCGAAACCTTGTTCAAAGGGTCCCAGGTTTGAAACCATCTTCAGATCTGTCATCAAGTGCGAGGAGAGAATTCACCAGCTCTCTGTAATTCCAGCCAAAAGGCATAAGGAATCACGAGATGTGGTCATATCGAGAGGAAGGACCAGAGTCGCACTGCTCGATTAGTCTACCTATTCACTGGGTTCTTTGTGCTTTGCACATAAACCAATAACCAATAACTTACGAAGATACTTTTACGAAGTTTTTTCCAATCAACTATTAACACCTATAAAGAGTGATAGAGTTATGAGGTGAGTGATGATGCTACCGTGGCCCTACTTAACATGAGGTCTCATTTTAACCTGGCAAGCAAACTAAATAGATACTCACTCACTTTGAAAAACTAAAGGCAAAAAAGTGAAAGAAAATCACTTAGGTCTCTTAAAGCAAAAAGTGACACGTTCTTTCCCCTGTACATACAGCAGAGGACACAACTGGCTATGCATTTATTCTATATTACGCCTGAGAATCTGATCAAAACAAATAAATAATTAAAACTAATTGAAACTGCACTGTCAGTATACAAATAATGTAGGTTGACTGCTGTGATAACGAGGGTTCTTTGCGCAGGAAAGGTTGCGACGAGTGGGTTTCATTGCACAGGAAAGCTTACAATTGAAGAGGTTTTGAATACATCTACGGCGAGGAGAATATCATTACACTATAGCTCTACAGGTGGTCAAGATGATACGGCCACATAGCAAGAGAAACGAGACTTCAAAGCGGGACTGCTGCTGATTTCTGTCGATTTTCTCAGCCAGATGAACTCTTTTAGCAGACGTACCTTTCGATCAAAAACATTGGTAGCGGTCATGCTCGGTGAAAAGTTATTTTCAAAATAGTTCTTTTAAGAGCCGTCTCTTTAAGAAATGGCGCAAAACGTCATGAAAAAAAGTTCAGCAAGTCGCCTTTTTCGTGTCATCGTATCCCTGTGTCCCATCGAATAGGTCATTTCACGATGGGCCAGAATCAAAAATATGGACATGAGGTGCAGGCAAACAAAATTGTTTGCTGACCTGACTTTCTCCCATTGCTAGGCCACCTCACTTGGTGAAAATAACAAAATTGTTTGCTGACCTGACTTTCTCCCATTGCTAGGCCACCTCACTCGGTGAAAATAACAAAATTGTTTGCTGACCTGACTTTCTCCCATTGCTAGGCCACCTCACTCGGTGAAAATAACAAAATTGTTTGCTGACCTGACTTTCTCCCATTGCTAGGCCACCTCACTTGGTGAAAATAACAAAATTGTTTGCTGACCTGACTTTCTCCCATTGCTAGGCCACCTCACTCGGTGAAAATAACAAAATTGTTTGCTGACCTGACTTTCTCCCATTGCTAGGCCACCTCACTTGGTGAAAATAACAAAATTGTTTGCTGACCTGACTTTCTCCCATTGCTAGGCCACCTCACTCGGTGAAAATAACAAAATTGTTTGCTGACCTGACTTTCTCCCATTGCTAGGCCACCTCACTTGGTGAAAATAACAAAATTGTTTGCTGACCTGACTTTCTCCCATTGCTAGGCCACCTCACTCGGTGAAAATAACAAAATTGTTTGCTGACCTGACTTTCTCCCATTGCTAGGCCACCTCACTCGGTGAAAATAACAAAATTGTTTGCTGACCTGACTTTCTCCCATTGCTAGGCCACCTCACTCGGTGAAAATAACAAAACTGTTTGCTGACCTGACTTTCTCCCATTGCTAGGCCACCTCACTTGGTGAAAATAACAAAATTGTTTGCTGACCTGACTTTCTCCCATTGCTAGGCCACCTCACTTGGTGAAAATAACAAAATTGTTTGCTGACCTGACTTTCTCCCATTGCTAGGCCATCTCACTCGGTGAAAATAACAAAATTGTTTGCTGACCTGACTTTCTCCCATTGCTAGGCCACCTCACTCGGTGAAAATAACAAAATTGTTTGCTGACCTGACTTTCTCCCATTGCTAGGCCACCTCACTCGGTGAAAATAACAAAATTGTTTGCTGACCTGACTTTCTCCCATTGCTAGGCCACCTCACTTGGTGAAAATAACAAAATTGTTTGCTGACCTGACTTTCTCCCATTGCTAGGCCACCTCACTCGGTGAAAATAACAAAATTGTTTGCTGACCTGACTTTCTCCCATTGCTAGGCCACCTCACTCGATGAAAATAACAAAATTGTTTGCTGACCTGACTTTCTCCCATTGCTAGGCCACCTCACTCGGTGAAAATAACAAAATTGTTTGCTGACCTGACTTTCTCCCATTGCTAGGTCACCTCACTTGGTGAAAATAACAAAATTGTTTGCTGACCTGACTTTCTCCCATTGCTAGGCCACCTCACTCGGTGAAAGTAACAAAATTGTTTGCTGACCTGACTTTCTCCCATTGCTAGGCCAGCTCACTCGGTGAAAATAACAAAATTGTTTGCTGACCTGACTTTCTCCCATTGCTAGGCCACCTCACTCGATGAAAATAACAAAATTGTTTGCTGACCTGACTTTCTCCCATTGCTAGGCCAGCTCACTCGGTGAAAATAACAAAATTGTTTGCTGACCTGACTTTCTCCCATTGCTAGGCCACCTCACTCGGTGAAAATAACAAAATTGTTTGCTGACCTGACTTTCTCCCATTTGTATTTGACGATTTTGCTGTCATCTTTGCTCTTTCTCGCATCCAAGACTGTTGCGTCGTCAGGAAATACAAGATCCTAGAAAAGGAGATTCCAACATAGAGATTTTACTATCGGTTAATCATTGATACTAGTTTATACTGAAACTACTAGATTCCTCAAGATAAATCAAAATAGCGCAGTTATTGGATGGTATAGAACTTCAGTCTAGCCAGGAAAATCGGAAACATAGCGAAGCGAAAGCATGGATTACTTAGGCTTTTCGTTTGACACGAAACAAAGTAATACGTCAGAAAGAGAATAAAACAAAAACCTAACAAATTATCATACCCGGATGTGGATCGTTCACCTCTTTTCGGATAGGCCTATTTCGATCCACATCTGGGTATATAATTCGTTAGGTTGTATATCGTTCTCTTTCTGACTTACATCTCTTTCTTACTCTGTTGAGTGTCAAACGAGAAGCTTAAGTAATCTATGTGTTCGCTTCACTATCCTTTCCATTTCCATGAAAACAACGATTTTCATAGTTTTGAAAATAATGAATATTCTATAAAATGTTTTCAATAGAGCGTATTCAATACTTATAAATCCTTATTGTACGTATTTGAAAGTTTACTGAAAATCTATAATACTTCTTAATCTTCTTAAGTTGCCGTCATGTAACAGTCGCAACATCGACTTGCTTCAATTTTTACGGTCTATTTCTTTAAGGCTTTTTTACAGGATCAGTTTCAAAAATCTTCTGTTTTCATCATACCTACATCTACAGTAAAAACCCGCTACTATGAACCTACATTTTCAGGAGTTAGCCAAAACAGGTTCTTAAATAAATAAATAAATTATAGTTAACAGCAGCAATAATGGTTTTTAGTGGTTGTTTGTAGATCTTTGAACAATCCTTTAATACCATTATTATTGTCGGTAGAAATTAACAAACTTTTAACCTAAATTTTGTAAACTTTGACCATGAAATACGCTCAAAATGTTAAAATCTTAGGCTAAGAGGTTCTTAATTTTTAGGTTCATAGTTGCGGATTTTTACGGTATTAGAATTTTGAGGAAGAATTTTATTGGGAGTGGTTTAATTTTGCTATTGAAAAGGAAGTTAAGTTAGGGAAATAGCAAAAAGCTCTGAAAGGGGGAGGCGTTGAGCACTTTGAGCACTCACATGGGGATAAAAATGAATACAAAATGATATACACACACAATATGCAACTTTCCAAATAGTTTCAAACTTTGTAACTTTCCAAGCCAAGCTCTTGAGTGTGGTACCAACTACAAAAATTTCGTTGAAACTTTTTTTTTTAATCTATGTTTCTACATCTTTATGTCAATGAATGATTCAAAACTTTTTACATCTTACGAAGAAACACTTTTCAGGGCAGAACACACCCTGCTTAATACGTAACTTGAATGGTACTTGAAATACGTCTAATCATTTTTTATACCCTTTATAGATAATTGTAAGTTTTCATGTAAGTCACACTCTGAGGACAGCATCAAGTTCGAGGCCTCACTGTGTTAAAATTGTATGTTTAGGATGTTTTCTCAAGAAAAGAATGAAGAAATTCTTCACATCTATCTCGAATTATCCGAATCTCTTTAGTACCCCAAAATATGCAGAGACCTTTCTTAGAAAGGGAAGGAGTTGTAGCTCTACCAGCTCTCCTGGCTAAGCAGTCAGTCAATGCCTCTTACTTGCCAAGCAATTCCATAGTCTCACGCGAATCAAAGGCTTCTTGCAAATGAGACTAATCAAATTAATTTGTAAGGATAAAAAATGACTCGCGTAAGGTTCCAACCCACGATCACTGATTTGTTACATGAGTGCTCTACCAAAGGTATAATTTTTCATCCTCACAAATAAATTTGATTGATTTTTCAAATCCTGTTTCTATTCAAACAATAAAATGGTAACTACCTTGTCAGAGCCTGCGACTGCCTTCGGTGCTTCGTTCTTCTCCGGTCTCACGATGACGGTGACTTTCGACTTTGAAGTTTGTCCTGCTGAATCGGTTATCTTCAATACAAACGTGTAATCCCCAACCACCAGATTGGAGAGCTTTAAGATTGGTTTAGTTGTCCCCTGTTTACAAATAAGAAGTGAGGTGAGTAGGACATTTTATTTGAGTAGCCACAGTTAAGCTTGATCGTTTGAGGTCGGTATTTGGGTGGGTGACCTTCGAGTTGTTGACTGCAACTCCACCGTAACTCGGAAGGGACGTTAAACTAGAAGCCCCTGACCTCTGGCCTTTCGCAGGCTAACACGTTAAAGATACATCTACCTATGTACCTACGAAGTCTGTATATCGGTTTTCCGTGAGAGTGCTCAATACATAGAGTAGAGCGTGATATATACAAATTGATAGAAAAGAGACAAGAAACTACTCAATCATCTCGACAAGCCTGTTTCGTGGTTTCCCACTCATCAGGAGATGTAAGGAGATTCCAGAGGTCAAGCTAAGAGTTTACCTGATTAAAAGTACTAAAAACTAGTAAGTTAGCCGTAGTGAGAGGTGAACTGAAAATTTCGCCTTTCCTCCACTATTTTCTTCAGATGGAATGGGTGTGACTATCACTGCATCGATAACAACTTAGCTACTCTAAATCCGATTTTTAATGCTGAGTGCTAAGCAAAGAGGCATTGACTATAATTTTCTTTGGTTAGACCGGGGAACCCAGCGTCCAGAGCATGAAAAAATATTTTCTTCCTGCGACCGAAAAATCACCTGAATGCCATTGGTTCATAATATACCTTAACATTCCGAAATACAAATACAGAATATAATGCTTTGCTCCTTTGTTGCTTTGAAAAAGTAAGCAATTCCAAAAAATTTCCTGCAGGAATTTCAACCAAAAATTTTTCCTGCGACCAGAGGTCACACGGTCGGGTGCTTTTTCATGCCCTGCCAGCGTCCACTGTCTTACCGTGGTGAGCACTCTACTGTTAGACTTCTGCTAGGTACCGAGATGTTACGAAGAGATCGACAAGAAATGTCAGTACCAGCCTACTCGGGCATATTCAGGGGTAGTTTGTCATAAACAGCAGAGACCCGAATATAAGAATCTTGTTTTAGAAAGTCTGTTAGGCTAAGATTTCATCACACATCGAGGCTAATTTTTAAATTAAAGCTTTAATCAGGGAAATTAGTTAGTCATAAAGATTTGTTGTGGCTATTACACAGCTTTTTCGATGATTTTTCAACATTATGACACAAATTTGTTTGATAAATCTCTAGGAATAAGCTCTTTTTCAATAAGATCCTGTTTAGGCTAAATAGGGAAGTCTAGGTTATTATAGGTCGGTTTTTACTATAGTATAGGATACCAAGAATCCCCTATTATTATTACCTCCCTTGTATTTGCAACTTCATAGTGCATGCTAGTCTCATTACAAAATCCCCAATTTTAGCAATTGAATTCAATCAATTCACTCTAATTAGTATGAAAACGAAACTACCACCACTAGGAGATTGCTCAAACTGGGCCAAAATAATCAAACAGTCAAAAAATAGCCTTGGCGGAAATGAGGCCAGAAATTATTGATAACGAGTTGCAGTCTTGAGCGTCCAGTTAATTCATTAATAGTGATAAACTCCGGCTCGTGTAATAAGTCTCAGGTACTATCAACACGGACCTAAAAACGGGCATGCTTAAGTAGTTAAGCAGATTATCACCTTGCCGCATCATGTGGATGGTCCATTTTGAAAATTTACGTTCTTATAAAAGGAGCTGCTCATGCAAGTTGAGCATCCCCTGAGTTGCTCAATATTCTCATTCTCTTTGTTCTGTTAATCCATTCTTTCAGTAATGATTAAAAACGCTCATTTTTGGCATCTTGCAACCCTTATTTCGTATTTTCAACATTCTCTGTTCGAGATTCCCTACCATCAAGTCTTCATAAGAGTCTGCTTCTGATGCAACGGGTGCAAGAGAATACAAGCTGGAAGATGAGGAATTTGGCACCGAGCAGCATGCTCCCCACTATTTTAGGCACTTTTTAAGCACTCGTGTGGATAGTACCAAAGTGCATGTTAGGGAATGATATGTAAATATTGACTTACTAGCATGTCTCCAACAGACGGACTATCGGCAGATTTTGTCCACTCGTATTTCAGCCCAGCCTAAAAAAATACCTCATTTAGTTGCAAGGAAAGTAAGAAAGCAAGAAAATACACATATGCATTAGAAATCACATTGTTTGATCTGTTGATGTCAACAGAATACCTCTAAAGTTAGGGTGGGTAAAGTTAAGTGTTAAAGAACTGATGGGGTATAATGTTAATAATAAAAATAATGACAATACCTTGTCGTCAGTGCTTCCATTGCCATATAAAACTGCAGAATTGTGAGGCAATGTTAGAACGACGTCTTTGCCAGCACGAGCAACAGGGGGGTAGTCTTTCTCTGAATAAAAAGTCAAAATTATAAACAAAAAAACACGATCCCTTAGTTTTCTATGATGTAATGTTTGTTATCTTCAACTTCTATTTTGCATTTGTATTATCCAGTTGTTATCTGGTAATAAAAATTCGTTTGGTTTCATTTTCGTTCCCTTTCTGACGTACTCCTCCGATTAGATAAGTTTCAGAAGAAAAGCTTTATTAGTTATTGTGTTTCGCTGTGTGTCGAATTTTACACAAAGCTTGAAGTTCTGTACCGATCAAAGACTGTACCAATATGAATAAGTTTTATGGCCGCAAAATTTTCATGTATTTCAATGCTTTTTGTTGCGTTGATTTGAGAACCTTCCTTGAAAACCTTATCACCATATTACTACCAGGGGCAAGAGCTGCCCTTATTAAATTAAGAAATACTGTACCTCGAAGTAAAGACAATCAATTATACTAGATTCTGTTCGCCTTTTCTTAAATATGATCTGGCCACTTGAAAATATTATTTTTTCAATGTAGCATCTCCTTATTCATATCTCCTTTTTCGTCCAAGAGTAGGCTGATGTGAAGATTTTGAACTGTCTTTATTTCTGTTAGCATTTACAGAAACGCAACAGATACCATTAGCTTACTATTGACGAGGGCATTCCGGTTAAATATATTTAGAATAATAGAATGATATACCACCATTCTATAGAGCTTGTTAATTTTCAAGTCTCTACTCATCTCCTAGCAGGAGTTACGAATAATGTGCCCCCTCCCATCTACACTGCAAGGGTCAAAAGCCGGGCAGTAATAGGGCTGGTAGAAAAGTAAGGGGGTGAAATTTCGCGAATGGGCAAAACAACAAAAGCTTGGGTACAAAATGACGAAACCTTTTACCTGGTAAAACTGTGACTGTGACGTCATCATGGTCTTCCTCTCCGTCGGAATCCGTCACTGTTAGTCTAGAAATAAACACAATTAGTAAGCTTTTAAAACAAGCTTTTCGTTAAAAACAACATCTTCAGTGCTAGTAATATCGTGAATGGAAGAAGTGATCTCAAAATGAAAACTGGATCGACCATACTTTTGTTTCTGGAATCATATATTTGATCTGGTGCTGGTCATTCATAACATTTCAACAATCAACAAAGAAAAAATACGCCTAGTGGAATTTCAATGTATTGAATCGGACCTTCCAATATGGCTGTTAAGTGACATCATATCAGAACGACAGATTCGGTCTTTATTTAGAGATCTGTGAAATGTAAGGTAAAAACAGAAAGTCACATTTATAAGATCTAAAACCTTTTTTTTGTTTATAATTTTTACTAAACTTTATCCCAAAAAAGGTGAATTTTGGGATTCCTAGAATGACACGTTTGATGTCTTATAGCATCTACATGTATAACCTAGAGAAATGGCTCTGGTAAACCAAATCAGAAGAGTGGTATGTCACTCTCCTGATATTTTCTTCATGAAAAACCCTAAATCTACAAACAGCTATTGTACCTGAATGTATATTCCCCTGCTTCCAAGTTCTTTAGCTGAAGAAGAGGTGTACTTGCTCCATTGGATACCAGAGTTCCTTTCGTGCTTATCGGTCCTTTCTTCTCTTCCCATTTGTACTTAACAATCTTGTCATCATCGCTGCTTTCTGCAAACGAGAAAATGTATTGATGAATTCAGACATGAGAAGGAGCGAGAATCAGAGTCCTTACAAGTTTTCAAATTTCCTCCGGGTAAAATTTCCAGTAGCCAGTGTTTTTTCTGACTCTAGTTAGGTTATTTACCAGGAATTATAAGTTTCAATTTGCATGCAGTGACAGATAAATATCATTTTTACCAAATGATCATAAAAGCTTCAGGAGAAGTAGGATTAGGATAATTTCAGCGGTAGCGCTCTAAAGTACGAATCTAAAGGTCGCGGGTTCGAGACCTACTCGAGTCATTTTCATTTTCACAAATTATCTCGATTGATCCTAAAAGCATAAAAAAGACTTCAATGCAGCTAGAATTTACGACCTTACAATGCTGTCAAACAGCACTTTCATACCATTTCATTATAATATGTTTGAATCCTTCCTCAATATCTCAGGTTTTTCATAACCTTATTGCGGTCAATGACAGTGCTACCTTAATGTTTTCCTGACTCTAGCAGGATTTGGAAAATCAATAGAAATAATTTGTTAGTATGATACTGCCTTTCGACACACCTAGTTTACCTAGTAACTTGAAAAGAAGCACGGTTTGGGAAATCTATAGTAACAATTTACAACCATGAAGATGCCTTCACCACACACATTGTTACCTAAATTGCCTATGTGCCTTTATATCTACAGAAATTTTTGATACAAATTCTTAACTCCATCACTTAACATAGTGACCGAAGAATTGCCAAAATATGACTTATGCTTTTATAGATCAATTAAGCATATTAACCGGAGATTAGTGGCCCTACAAAGATCCTGATGTACAGCCATGGAAGGGTGGGACTTTGGTTCGCTCACTTGGTAGAGAGATTGAGTTTCTTACTTGACCCGTCGAGGACAGCTTCATTTGTTGGTAATTTCACGGTTACTTCTTTCGGCTGGATGACTGCTCTTGGGGCGTGATTTATTCTTGGCACTGTAAGGAAAAGCAAGGTTTATCTTACGGATGATCTAAAATGGGTGGAAAAAACATTTTACTGTCTGGGACCATGAATTACTTGTCTAATTTCATAAGAGCATATTGAAGAAATTTAACAAAAATACAACATATGGTGGTGAATTTGATTCTGACAACGCCGCTAGTCGAGTCAACATGCTATGCTAACCCAGGTCAAGTTGAATTGATGAGCCAATCCGCCTCATGTGATCACGAATTTATTGATGCCAGCCAGATGCAACTCGGCATATCGGTCCAACCCGGGTCAGGTTACCTCATATACTCTTATACTCTCAGAATTCCTCATGTAATATTCAAGCAATGCACACTTGGCAAACCGCGGCGAGCCAGGTCAGTTTTTCTTATGTAAAAAAAGCGAGGTGAGTTGGCAACGCGTTGACCCTTTTGCACATGCGTACTTCTTGTTTTTAGATGCCAACTAGAGATGTAAAAGAGCCGGCCCCCAAGCTAACCCACTTCAGTATTTTTCATATAAACACAAGTCAATTGAAACAAGCAAACCAGACATCCTGTCCTAACCTGGGTCAGCTGGCCTACTATAATTAGGCCCTTAAACTTAAAATTATCTGTGAATCAACATTTATCCTACTGTGATTCGTTATTCACTGAATTTTCAAAATCTTTTTCATTGTTATTCTTTCCTCATCTATTTTGTTTTCTTTAATTGTTTCTGACTACCATATCAGCCATTATAGCATGAAGCCTACCTGGTTTAACAGTAACGTTGACGAAGCCTGCTCCTTTGCGATTGCCATTTTCATTTGAAACTTCAACTTTAAACTGGTAAACACCAGCAACATCAAGCTATGAAGAAAAGCAGACAAATGATGACAGGTAAAACCAGGTAAAGCGATAGAACAAAACTTTGTTTACATTTCTGGGGGTTCCTTAATTGGAGCTTTGGCTACATTAAATTATAAGATTTTGCTACATTAAGTGATAAGATTTTGCTAAATTAAGTGATAAGATTTTGCTACATTAAGTGATAAGATTTTTAGTGGGATATACTTTTGGACAAACGGTTGTCAAATAATTTATTTGTATCAAAGTCTGAGTTGTCGAAAAGTCACAATTGATCTGACGATTGTGTTAGAAAATATTTTCGTCAAAGTTCATTGTATCTGAAATTTTATCCCTTTTATAATTAAAAATAAAATTTATAATATTATTTACTTAATGTACATCCTGGATCTGTTTACCTTTGAATAAAAGTTTTCAAAACATACCTGCGTGAGAACAAGTCGACTTTGGTCCTTTCCTTCCATGTAACCCTGGCTCTTTTTAGGTGCAGACAACTTGAACCATTGGTATTTGTATTTCTCATCTGAAATAAAAAAATATATAGATAACACTAAGTCTTCGTTTCAGATTCCCTAATAGAGTGCTCAATACATAATGCAGAGCGTGATTGTACATCTCCTGATGACTGGGTAGCCACGAAACAGGCTTGTTGAGATGCTGAGTGTTCCTGGACTCTTTTCTCAATATATATAAATAACACTATGAATAAACGTTGATATAGCATAAGTAGTTTCAGAATACGGACAATGTTTGCAGTGTCAAATTCAGTTTCCTGCTCCTATTTACTTTTAATTTGGGTCCAATAAACACAAATTGTACACCAATAGAATCAGAATTGGGAATCTAATTATACCAAAATTATTGGCGAATTCTAAAAATCAACTTTTCGGCTAGATTTTATGGTAAAATAGTACAAAACCTTCCAAAGCTACATCTATGGTGCTGTTGGGTGTTGGCGAAGCTCTTGTTTAGACACAGTTCAAACCTTAAAGTCGTTTGGAAACCTGACTCGACCTTCAAGCGGACATGAAATTTGCTTTTAGCGAGGTACAGGGCTCACTAGCAACCACTGGTTAAACAACCAGTGATCAATGCGGATGGCCACTAATCTCATTTATTCGCAGAGTATCCCAGAACTCTTGAGCCTCTTACTGCATTCAAAATAATGAATTCATCCAGAATTTAGAAATTTGACACTAACCTTTAGCAGGCTTAGGCCAGGTGCTTGCGTATAAACTGACTTTGTTTTCTGGAAGAGTGATGACTTTGTTGTCACCAGCAGAAACTTGCAATGCAGCTGCTTCGGTTTCTAGAAAGGCAAATCAAAAATTATCTTCAGAAGATGCCTGAAAAAAATATGCCATAAATTATACTGTAATTTTACATTTTTATCTACTCTCTAAAAACCAATGACTATTTACAAATATTACTAAAACCTGGTTTGTTTGTAAACCTTCGACTATGTTGTAGAGAAGATTTCAGTTTGGGCCATTTCACTCTTTTTCTCGTTAGATACAATTTTCAAGTTAAAAAAACATTGTTGGTTTTGTGATTGGGTGAGTAAATACATCAGTCAATCTGCAATTTTAATAACAGAGGATAGTAAGGATCCATTATCAGTACATCTAATAAAAAAGAATAGAATAAAATAATCATTACAGTTAAAACATTAAGATTAAGGCTCTTAACTAGAAAAAATAAAAACTGCAAATTAGTTTTTTTAATCTGTCAATCTATTTGAAATCAGTGTAAAAACAGTTCATACATCTGGCTACAACTTAAGAAATTATAAAGGGAAAATCTGTGCATCTTGGCGTCGAATACAGAGTGAGCTTCTACTCTTACTGTAATTCTAAATGAAATAATATGTTAAAAAGACTTACTTGTTGGCGGCTTTGTGGTAGTTGTGCTCACTGCTGTAGGCTGTAAAACTTTCTTGTTATTCTCTGAAAATAGAAAGCTTGGATATAGCTAGGACATTTACAAAGTGGGCTATAACAAATGTCATATGCATTCACCAGGAGTCAAACTTGGGTTGTTGCCCTTAAAAACGAGCACTCTTACAACTGCCGTAAACCAGGACAATAAGTCAGCACAGTAACCTTGATGTTTATTGAACTACAGGCTAACCAACAGTGAGGCATTAATTTGTGCTTCGGATCAAATCCTTCATCAGAGCCATATTCATAGTAACATGAATTCATGAGACATGGCCCGTAATTTATGTTATTTGATTTAAACATTCACAAATTTCCTGTAGAAAGAGCATACCAGTATCAATATAATGAGGTTTCCAAGCAATTTCCAGGCTTTACCTTAAGCAATATCTAAAAAGGGGTCCCTGATCATCTTGTCATATTACCCATGCAATTTCATGTTCCCGACTCATATCAAACAGTATTGATCAAATATTCCAGAATTCCAATTACTTTGGGTAAATTATGGAACGGCATGAGCAAAGAAACAAAACAGGTCCCCCCTAGCTCCTTTAAGAAGAGCATCTACAGTTCTTCCAACTCTATTACGATTTTCGTTAATTTCAGATTCTTCGTTCATTATTTTCTTTCTTTAGAAAGCCAACTACAGCTTTATAATTCCAGATTTAGTTGAATACTATGCAATAAAATGGAGGGAGATTGATTGGAATGGAGCCTGAAATACATTTGAAATATGAATATGATGCAGTGGAAAATTATTTTGCAGCATATTTTCCATTCATCCATCTTGCTGCTTCTCTATAGGAGTATTTGTTACAGTATGATACTTAGAATATTTGAGTGAGTAATTTACCTTTTTCTTCTAAGTTCGTGCCAGCTTCAGACTTTGCAATAACAGTAACTAGCGTGGGATGTGTAGGTGAAGGCTGGTGAATGATAAAAAAATTGGTAAGATATTCATCTACTTTGGCAGAATACAAATATCTTTTTATCTATCATCGTTGCGAATCATTTTGAAATCATATATCATATATAAATTGCACATTGCCAAAATCATGACAAAGTCATCGTGGAAAAAAGTTGGTATATAATTATAGCCTGACGTTACCAACTTACTAGTTCAAACCAACGAATAACAAAAAACTAAATAAAAGTAATAACAAAACAGTTAAAGAGAGAGTTAGCTAGATGTGAGGCCTAGTGCCCCCACAACCTGATATCCAGCCCCAATCCAAGGGCACACATAGTAGAGCAGACAGCACACATATCTAAATACATGCAAAGTCTGTGTTTCGGATTCCCTTAAGAGAGTACTCAATACATAAATGCAAAGTGTGATATATATTGAGAATAATACATTCAAGGAACTACACTCAGCATCTCAACAAGCCTGTTTCTTGGTAACCCAGTCATCAGGGGACGTATTTTCAAAAATTTGCAGACCACTTAAAAGAAATACGTGCGTCCCACATTGAAGAGTGTATTGAACTTTTATGTGATTTCTCATGAGATTTGTGGACTGCTAATGAAGTGGAAACAAGCTTTTATTTACCTTATTGCTTTTCTGAACAGCCATGGACGCTGTTTTCAATACACCACTGCGGGAAGGCTTCAAAACTGTTGATACCATAATAGCAGTAGAGCCATGTTTTGCAAACACAGTTGGTTTACTAACAAGACCTGAAGAAGTTGGTAAAACTGTAGCATCTAGCTTCTCAGGCAATGAAGAAATTTCTGATTTCTTTTCATTTTGATTTTCATCTGAGCCTTCTGTTGATTCTGAACTTCCTGGCTGCTTCTTGAGATTAACTGATGATTTTGGAGGAGATGTTTCCACTCTAGAGGACTCATCAGGTGAATTCTTGACGGCTAGTGTAGACACTGGTACCGTAGTAGCTGGGGTAGTATGTTCAATTTCCTCGGGATTTTCAACTGTCATATCATCTAATATGAAAATATGAAATTACAGATTAAAGACAATTTTACATTTATGACTAGGCTTATGCAAACAAATAATCAAACATTAGCAATTACAGCATGATATGTAGGGTACATTTGTCATATACCATCACAGGGTCTTCTAACTGCGGTTGTTGTGACCAAAGGGAGCGTGTTAACAACCACTGTCCTAAACAAGGACCTGGTTTAAGTTTAGGACAGTGGTTTATAGCCTACTCGTCTTTGGACAAAACAGTCCCAAATTTGAGAAGCAGTGGTGGCATATGACTATAGCAGTAGCCTGCTCTGGAAAATTTAATTTCCCTTGTTAGACCATGCCTTATGAAATAATGTACCAAATACATTTGAATAGCTTCTTACCTAGTTGAACACAATTAGGGTCTTCCTCCTTATCAGGTAAGTCATCACAGTCAGGTAGAACATTTCTAACATAAGCCAAATCTCCATCATAATCATACTCCCTCTGACACCATTCATCCTGCAGTTGCTCACACGATCTCCGGCATATCTTTGTTGGTTTTGGATGCTTGGGATCCAGGCATTTCGGGTACCAAGAGGCACACATAGCAAACAATGCAAATCTGCAGGAGACAAAGAAAAATTCAAATAGAAAATCATGTCAATTTTGCTTAAAACTTTGACGCAGCCTTGGCTTAAAGTAGAAAAATTGCACAAAATAATATATATGTCTTACTCCTGATACATTTGGATTACCTGTCTATTGAAGTTCTGAAAATTTCCTAACGTTTATTTGCACTTTAGAATACAGTGGTTTCTTGGCTACCCTGTCTGGTCTGGTACAGTCAATACACAGGCATTAGCTACAGCAACTGCTAACATCTTACCTTTTGCATTCCTGACTAAGATGAGCCTGGGCTATCTGGAAAGAGTGAGCTAGCTTTCTGTCAAATTCTGATGGCGTCTGGGTGGTGAAGTAATAGAACTGTGCATGACTCAAATGTCCTTTGCAAACTTTACCATTGTAATGATGACAGGATGCCTTCCTCCTAAAATCAAATTGAGATTCAATTACCAAGTGTAAATTTAAGACAGAAGAGCTACACCTTACAAAGTCAATTCGAGAATAAATTTATCTAAGTTTGCAAATTATAAAAGATTAGACAAGAAAAATTCATGCTTTAAGACGTTTTGATGACTATATCTTCTTCAGTAACTTTTCTAAAGAAGATAGAAGAAGATAGAATTAGAAGAAGTTAGAAGATAGTATAAGATATAAATAAAAGAAGTAAGAAGATGTAAGAAGATAGAATTAGAAGAAGTTAGAAGATGGAAGAAGATAGAATTAGAAGAAGTTATAACATAGAAGAAGATAGAATTAGAAGAAGTTAAAGATAGAAGAAGATTGAATTAGAGAAGTTAGAAGATAAAATAAGATAGAATTAAAAGAAGTAAGAAGATGTAAGAAGATAGAATTAGAAGAAGTTAGAAGATGGAAGAAGATAGAATTAGATGAAGTTATAAGATGTAAGAAGATAGAATTAGAAGAAGTTATAAGATAGAAGAAGATAGAATTAGAAGAAGTTAGAAGATAGAAGAAGATAGAATTAAAAGAAGTAAGAAGATGTAAGAAGATAGAATTAGAAGAAGTTAGAAGATGGAAGAAGATAGAATGAGAAGAAGTTATAAGATAGAAGAAGATAGAATTAGAGAAGTTAGAAGATAAAATAAGATAGAATTAAAAGAAGTAAGAAGATGTAAGAAGATAGAATTAGAAGAAGTTAGAAGATGGAAGAAGATAGAATTAGATGAAGTTATAAGATAGAGGAAGATAGAATTAGAAGAAGTTAGAAGATAGAAGAAGATAGAATTAAAGAAGTTAGAAGATAAAATAAGATAGAATTAAAAGAAGTAAGAAGATGTAAGAAGATAGAATTAGAAGAAGTTATAAGATAGAAGAAGATAGAATTAGAAGAAGTTAGAAGATAGAAGAAGATAGAATTAAAAGAAGTAAGAAGATGTAAGAAGATAGAATTAGAAGAAGTTAGAAGATGGAAGAAGATAGAATGAGAAGAAGTTATAAGATAGAAGAAGATAGAATTAGAAGAAGTTAGAAGATAGAAGAAGATTGAATTAGAAGAAGTTAGAAGATGGAAGAAGATAGAATTAGAAGAAGTTACTAGAAAGAAGAAGATAGAATTAGAAGAAGTTATAAGATAGAAGAAGATAGAATTAGAAGAAGTTATAAGATAGAAGAAGATAGAATTAGAAGAAGTTAGAAGATAGAAGAAGATAAAATTAAAGAAGTTAGAAGATAGAAGAAGATAGAATTAAAAGAAGTAGGAAGATGGAAGAAGATAGAATTAGAAGAAGTTATAAGATAGAAAAAGATAGAATAAGAAGAAGTTAGAAGATGGAAGAAGATAGAATTAGAAGAAGCTAGCAGGTAGAAGAAGATATAATTAGAAGAAGTTACTAGATGGCAGAAGAGAGAATTAGAAAAAGTTACTAGAAAGAAGAAGATAGAATTAGAAGAAGTTAGAAGATAGAAGAAGATAGAATTAGAAGAAGTTACTAGAAAGAAGAAGATAGGATTAGAAGAAGTTAGAAGATAGAAGAAGATAGAATTACAAGAAGTTAGAAGATAGAAGAAGTTAAAATTAGAAGAAGTTACTAGATAGCAGAAGATAGAATTAGAAGAAGTTAGTAGAAAGAAGAAGATATAATTAGAAGAAGTTAGAAAATAGAAGAAGATAGAATTAGAAGAAGTTATAAGATAGAAGAAGTTAGAAGATAGTAGAAAATAGAACCAGAAGAAGTTAGAAGATAGAAGTAGATGAAATTAGAAGAAGTTAGAAGATAGAAGAAGATAAAATTGCTATCCTGGCTTAAGTGCTTAATATGCGCTAGGCATAGAGCAATTGCATAGAAGAAATGACACTCAAAAACGTCTGTTCTTGAGTGTTTCTTCTTCTCCTAATTTATCTCATGTAATGCCTCCTCGGTGGTCATGATGTATTGCTTCACGGGTTATCGTCTATGTGGAGTAATATTTCGGTGTTATTGTAGATTTGTATTGTATGTTTTTATATTGAATATAAAAATGTTTGTTATATCTAAAGAGTCTAGTGGGATGATATGTTATCTAAAGTGTCCCAGTAGTCCAAAATTAATAGAGAACTATCTTGCAGATAGATAGACTTTGTTTCCAAAGTCGGACTTCTTACATAATGATATATTACGTAGGAAAGTTAAATTTAAATATTGAAATATAGAATTAATATATGTACCTTTTAACTCTGATAAGTTCTGGAAGTTTTGTATCATTTATCAACGAGCTGTTTTAGAATAATAACAAAAAATTTAACTTGTAGTTAATGGGCAAATGTTATATTCAGTAAAGGATAGCGATTAAGATTTATGACAAAATTAGTTTTAAATTCCATGATTAAACAGTTTTGATAAGCACAGAATTTCAAGACGGCGAGAAAAATCTAAATCATTGCGAATATGATAACTTCTGAAGACTTTCGACTGACAGTTATCAGAGTAGTCAAGAACGTGAGAACAAACGAAACAATATAATTCGTTAGGTTCATTTTCGTTCTCTTTCTGACGTAATACTCCGATGACAGTCACACACAAATCTTCAGTAGTTATCATGTTTCGCTATATTTCCAGATTTTCCAAAAACTTATTGACTAGCTTTTAACATTGAATATATTCTACTATTTTTCTTTAATTCTGATATTTAACATTTAACACTGATAACCATTAATATTTCTTTGGAAAAAGAAGGATTGGGAAAATCAGTCGAGATAAGGTGTGATAATATTTGTAGGGATGAAGCTAGGAGCTCTGAAAGGGGGGGCATTGACCACCTTCAATTTTTTATAAGACATGAAAAGTGATCTCCACACACAATATGCAAACATGCAAAAGACCTTTCTTTATGAACCAATCTCCCCCAACTGGCTATGTTCATGGTCAGGGTTTGCTCTTCTACACAAATAATCTCGTTTAATATTTCTCTATATTTCGACGTTCTCTATATTTCTACCTCGTGGGTTTGAGTCCTGCTCAGATATTGCTCTTCTACACAAATAATCTTGTTTGATATTTCATTACATTTAGATCTCAGGAAGCATATACTTCCATATTTCTTTATACGGAATGGGCTAGCTGCATCATAATAGTAGGGGTTTCGAGTTCAAATTATCATAGTTTCCTTCCAAATATCTGGCTGATAAAAACAGATAAACTCCAGGGACTACAAAGTGATCAGAGGTCTCGAAAAAATCATTCTAATGACTATGCCCAAGCTAGGCTCAATGCAAGTCGTGCTGCCAGAGAGGGATGGGGGTTACACCCATCAATCAAAGGGGATTAGTCCCTCTGTTGGAACATAAATAATACTAGATACTCATAAAATTGGAGCATTTTTTTCTCATTTTTTATTGGAAATACCCCCTCTGTCTCAGAGGTGCTAGCTCCCCCTCGGTCGGAGGAAACCTGCCACCTCCAAAATTCCATGTAAAAAGCTTTAACTCAATGCACCAATCAACACGCACCATACATGACTAAAGTCAATCCAAAGTAAATCAAATGTTACCAAAGTTAGGTAATAATGATATCTCATACCTGTTTTGCATAAAATTCAGACCAGATTCAGATTTTGCCACTAAAAGGAAGAAATAAAGAAGTTTGTCATCATTAACAAAGAAACCAATTTGCTTTTAAAAAACTACGAACTCACTTGTTTGCATTTGATTACGCTCACATTAAAAGGTGATCAATCAGATCAAACCTGGGTTTGTTCTTGCTCTGTTAAAATGAGCGTGAACAACACGGTATAGGGCAGGTTCAAAGCTAAAGAAAATCATGGAATGCAGTGATCTTGCTTGCCTGGAGTATTGCTGGTCAAAAAATACTGAGCAAATTTGTCATTTCCATTTGAAAATATTTTTTTCTGCAAAGAGGAAAAGGATGGAAAGTCTGGAAATGATTTGAACTTGCTAATTGATTCCTACCCTCTTGAGCACTTCTGTGCATCAAAGTGGGGGGGGGGGGGATACTATCAGAGCTGCGGAGGGATACCATCAGTACTGTGGAGGGATACCATCAGTACTGGGGAGGTATACCATCAGTACTTTAGTAGAAATTCAGTACTGTGGAGGAGATTCAGTGCTGTGGAGGGTACTACATCAGTACTGTTGAAGGATAACATCAGTACTGTGGAGAGATACCATTAGTACTGTGGAGAGATACTATCAGGTACTGTAGAGGAGTTTCAGTACTGTAGAGGGATATCAGTTAAATAAAAACGATTAAATGAATGTAAACCAAAACTTTTGAATGATTTTTCCTTTCAAAATAATCAAGTTTAAAACTCAGAAGACATCATATTGAGAGTTGCTAAGTGCCTGGCAAAATTTTTCAAAACAATCTGAAAATATGTAACTTGTCCTGTAGGTTTGTGTGACTTTCTAAAAATAGATTTCTAAATTTATCTTCCAGTACGTACAAAACTCCACAGGAAACATATACTGTTGTCATAGGGTAAGAACACAACAAAGAAAGGAATTCAAAGAAGCCTTCTTAAGCGTGGGTTTATCTCCACATGATTGTCATTAAACCTATCCCAAATGATAATATTATTGGAAGATTTGCAACTTCTTAACTACGTCTTGCAAGGAATTTTTCTCTCTGGTCGTGTGTTCAACTGTTTGTTCAAGGGAATAGAAAATACAACATACTAATATACAATATCAATTATGAAAATAATACTAAGAAACGACTGTTGTTATCATTAATTCCTGATGTTTTCATCAACCAAGTAGAAATTGTTCAACAGAAAGTTTTTTGAATATGGTAGGTTAGGAAGGGGGCTAGTGTACAGCTAAGCAAAAAGGGGGACGGAGTCCAGAATTGGATGATTTACTGTGTACATATTTTATGGATGCCCTACTGTCCATCGTCCCTGGCTATGTTTATGATTTTCCTTGCTATTCGGAGGATCTGCACTGATAATGGACTGATATAACAAAATAAAATCAAAGGCCCTCGCTGATCCATAAAATATTCATTGCCATTTTCTATGCTTTAATCTTGGCAGAATAAGGCATCAATAAAAAATGTATGCCTCAGTGTCTTTACTGTCTTGGGTTTTCAATTGCATTTGAATACCTTGGTTTCTAGTCCACAAAACAAATTTTTGAGGCTTTCAGTTGCAATCTAAACAATCTGTATTTTGGGAGATAAGGAACATCAAGACTGCAAGTAGACAGAGGAAATTTATACCAATCTAAACATATGGTTAGGTTATCACAGTAAATTGTTTGTAATTCATAAAAGGTGTGCCTCTGAACATAGATGCATTCTTTTTTCTTTGGTCAGTAAAAATAAGTCATGTCTAAATTTTCAACCTGAATGGACATCATTTTCAAACTCATGCATTCATCCTGTTAAAGTTCATCAACAATTTGCAGGAGTGTGTCATTGAGATTCTTTATGCTACCTCAGGGGTGGACTTGCTTATTACATTAAACCAAGCAAATTCTGCAAAAAATGGGCCTATGCTCAATTTTCAAACTGATTGATTTTTCACCTTACCAACTGAGTCTGGAAACAACTTGCATCAACCCACCTTCCTGGGGATCCCCAAAATAGCCTGCCCAGCTAGTCTGCTCATGTGCTAACTCCCTTTTGTTAACTGTGTTTCTGAATTCATACTCTAGCATCATGAATGAAGGGAGCAAACAATCCCTTCTGTATCTACTTCAATTCTGGATGGGACTGGACATGTTTGAATTTCATTTGAAAAGTGGTTTATTTCATTTTCCATTCTCTGAAATTAATTTGATTATCTAGTTCTGTTTTATACAAAATAATGTACACCCAATTCAACCTTGTAGTTTCTTGTCACAAAATATTTTGATGAATTTGCCCCTAAATATATTTGAGATTTATTCTATTTCAATGTATAGGTTTCTCAGTACCTACACTCTTTTCCTATAAGATTTTTTCTAACATTCATTTCATTCCTTAAAATCAATTTTTTTCCATAAGAACAATTTTATAAGAACATTAGCCTCAATTTTTGGCAAAATCTAAGAACAAGTCAAGAACAAACCAAAGCTGAACATATTTTGCTCAATAAAGGAATTTTAAAAAACCTCAAGACTGAGGAATAATCACAAAACAAGCAGATTGACTGCACACTGATCTGTCAGATGCTCAAGACAGTCAAATTTGCAACAATTAACACAACTGATAGCAAAAACAGGCTCCAAAAGCATTATGAAAATGAGAACTACCTAAAAAAATTTCTGGCTAAAAAAGAGAAACATTTAAGAACAGCCAGTTTCTAACCAATTTTACTGCTTCTTAAAAAAGAAAAGAGTGCAGCTCCTACTGATATAATTCCTATTCTCACCAAGATTTTTAGGTTTAATAGTATGTAAGTAATGAAGTTTAATAAATAAGGCAGGTGGGGTGGGTCTACTTTATAAGTGGGGCAAGTTGGTAAATTAGTTTGGGCTATTTGACCTGTAAGCGGTCTGACTTGACCTATGTGAGGTGGGGCAAGTTGGTAGTGGGGTGAGTTTACCTATACCCCTAATACTCTATCACGAATTATAGTTATAGTAAGGAAGCTGAGTTGTACAAAAATATTTTAATTCATAAAATATTCTAATATAAAACAAGAGAGTCCCTAGTTTGTACTTACTCTTCAAGGGCCTCTCAACTTCACCTCTAATAAACAACTTCGGTTTAAACTTGGAACGTTTTGCAGATATCCTTTGACAACGGTGTGGTTCCCCTTTGTAGCAGTCCACACGAAAACAACTTGTCCGCAGTAGCAAGGCCATTTTACACTGTCTGTGCTTACAACAAAGCTCGGCACAGTCAGTGAAGTCGGTAACCGAGCCAAGTTTAATATACTCTCCGGCTTTTGAGCCACCTTTCAGCGCATAGTCCTCAAAATATTCCCCTCTTAAACATATGTCATACTCGGATAAGTGAGCGGCGTCGGCTAGGCCAGGCGGTTTTAATAACAACATGGCAAGAATCGCAAGAAAAATCATAGAATTGTTGGCCAGCAGACGCATTTTCGGTGTATAATTGGTCCGACTTCTTTTACTTGATCTTATACATGTACAATGGGTCCGTTTTTCTTGAGTTCTAGGCTCAAAATCTGCACATGAATTAGTGAGGCTTTCAAGTCTTCCTGGCATTGCGTCCATCTTGAAGACGTCGGAATATTCCACGAATAATAGACTCATGTAAGATACACGATATCAATATGGCGCACATAGAACGTAAACATCTAATTTTAGACTATTCAGATTTTTCTAATTTTCATTTATCTAATATCTTCATATTTTGATTTAACCAGACTTCCAGACTCAAAGCCTCGCCATTTTATTTCTCTGTCTCCTCGCTCGCACCTATAATTTTACGGGTATATATGATCAGTTGACCATATTAATATGGTGGTACATTATACCTATCGATATTTCCGAGCTTTCTGATTGGCTAATCCCCTATTGTTTCCGAACAGGTTCACGTCTTATCAAACCCGCCCGATGTATTTCGCAGTTTTACGATTTTCGATAATTGATGATTAGTATGATGTCATTCAAAGTTGCAATCGAAATGACATATTTACAAGAGCTGTGATGTTGCTATAGTTATGTTAACAGAAATGTGACGTTTTCGCAGACGTAGAAAGTCATTATATGTCGAACGTTGCATTTATTTCTTCAATGATTTGATGATTGCAACAATCTGCAATTTCTTCGGTCAGTATGTTTGGTCAGGCTATGAGAAGAAAAGAAAAACACGTGGTGACATTGAAAATTTCGAGCAATAACAAATATTTTTAGCTCTGGCTTGACCTATGTTTATTTTCCGTTTCTTTAGCCTCTTTTGCCTGTTACGATTTCGAGACAAGGCACAGAAATACAGTAGAACTATGCTTACTTACAATAGCACGAGATTGGTATAGTCTGTCTGATGATGGTATAGTGCGTAAGCACGAAACTCGGAGTTACAGAAGAACATGTCTGCTTTTTAACGCGTTCACTCTGCCTTAGAACTATGCTTATAGTTAACTCTGCAGTGCATGGAGTGAGAAAATAGTTTGTAATATCTGGAGCAAGGGAGATATTGTCACGGGCAAATCCAAACAGAAATAGAATTAAGTCCTAATTTCAAAATGAATTGTTGAGAACAGGCAAATACGCTTTAGGCTGCATAGTACTTGTCTCGTTTTATGCGTCAAGGGTCCACTGAAAACAAAAAATCATGGAATTGAGCAGCACGAACCTGGTCTCTTCTCTTTCTCGAGATGTGAACAGACCTCGTGGTTCCTTTGCCCTTTCACTGAAATTATGCAAAACTGGCGATGTCCTTACTCACTTTCAAAGATATTTTGCAATGAAACAATAAAACACATAGTTAAGTTTTGTTACACACAAGTTTTGGGTATTCTCTGTAAATACAAAAGTTTGGGTCAAAATTCGTAAAAGATGAATCTATTGTTGTTTGTAGCCTATAGTTCATAGTTGATAACTGAACATCAAAAAAGTACTCGAAAACTGGGGCTTCCCCATTGAAGAAAAGTCTTTATATATTGGTTTTGGAAATTCTTTTATGGGTTATTATCCACAAGGGAATACTGCACGTCTCTCACATCTCCCAGGGTTGCTGGTTAGGGCCCTGGATATATCAGAAGCACTGCGCAGTAATAGAGAGAGAAAGAAAATCTTTCTGCCCGAGAGTTCTCCAAGATAGCGAGTAGATCGAACTGAAAAATCACACAATTGTTAATTCAGCACATTTTATTAAAAAATCATTACATCAGAGCAATAAAATGACAGAATCTAATCAACTAAACAACAATATGACGATTCTCAACAAAGTTATCAACTGGTTATCCTGTCTTGACATGAAAGGATGATAGCAGCAGCTTGAAAACATTCGATCCCGCAGAATTTCATCAAATTTCGACCAAGCTAGCCTACATACAGTCTTTATGGGAACTGAGGAGGAGAGAAAGAGAGAAGGACAATAAGCTTCATCCTCTTTCACTTTCCTCCTTCCCAGTTCCCATACAGTCCGTGGGCAGGCTAACCTAAGCTTGATAAGTCACTTTAGACAGCGTAAGATGAAATTTCTGTGATCGTGGAAGATAAAAACTGAAAAAGTAAGCTTTTTGAAGTAAGCATTCACTCAATTCTATTAAATCCACTCAGTTCTGTCTACTCATGTTGTCAAATATTCACTGGACCCGAGAAAACAGGATAAAGAACATCAAAAAGGTTTAGGTTACCAAACAACAAAAAATCCCAGAGATCGAGCTTCAGACTATTTGAAACGGTTTGCAACGAATTCGATACGATTCTAAACAATGGTAACATTCAACTATTTTTGACATTAATTCGCGTAATTAGTGGGAAATCTCAAATCGAGTCACTTCTTTCCATAGTTAATTGCACAAAAGCTTCAGTTTTGCACTGCTAAATTAAAAATTTCGTTCCAGTCACGAAAATCGTGTTGCTAGGCCAACCATTTTGAATAAAGTAGTTTCATACTCAAGGATGGTACATCAAACAATGATGAAAATATAAGATGGCATAAAATACTTACAAATTACAATGCATTTACAAATCAAACACCATATAAGGCTAAAACATTCTAAATTGTCCAATCATATCGATTGAATTATTTACAAAAACCACGTGGCATACCTAATCTATGAGTTTATCAAGTCCTTAAGTTTTGCGTATTCCTTTAATTGTGGTTCAAGATAGCTGGCTTAATGCACGCCAAATATAATACTTTGCCAAGGTGGTAGACTTTTGACTCAATCCAAAAAGCAACACCCAATATTCTTGGAGAGTTTGGATCACTTCCTTCCTTCATAAATGACACGAAGACCTTTTCCCCACGAATTTGGTATAGTACTGAGATTCAAAACTTCAGGGATAGTAGAGCTGCATAATGTCCCCCTTAACCTCCTTTTCGTTTTAAATCCAAACTAAGCATGCTAGGATGAATTCACAGTAGATTTAGTACCTCGGCGTTCTGTATCTTGTATGCGAGGCTGGAATGTAAACAAAAACAACATTTCATGAGTTATCAAATAAAAAGATGATTGTATCAACTCTGGACTAGTCTCACAAAATTGAATGATTTACGATTTGATAAAAACTCAGGCTAGAGATTATACAGACTGTCTTTTTCTAATTTGCCTAAAACTTAAATATACCTTTTATAGCAATGTTACTTAATTACTAGGCCAGAGTCGAAGTAGAGAAGACAATTTTAATTCTGACTGAACCGAAATTCGGTCCACCAAGAATGTATCAAACATGTAGTTGCCTCTAGAAAGAGGCTAAGATTTATTACATGAATTAATGCAGTCGTAGGGAGTAACAACAGGAAAGAAATAAAATATAACAGAAATGACTTGGGCCGTATTTGAGGTAGATTTAGAAATACCAAACATCATAGACCAGAAAACCATTTTTGAGAGCTCCAGAAAATTTCAGACAGGGAAAAAGTAGCCGACTCTCCACCATTATCCTAAAGTTCATCTAGTATCAAAATAAACGGCAAATATTGAAGAGAACGATACTTACGTCTGGTGACTAGATCATCGACGCTTTCCTCTTCATCGTCCAGTAGTCTACTTTTGTGATTTTTTAATTTCTGCCTGTAGAGAGAGTTCACAAATGAGGTATGTATTTTATATATAAAATAAAACAAGGTAATTACCTACAAGCGTATTACCAGTTTAAGCTGTAACAGGAAAAGAAAACCAAATATCGTAACTGGAAGTTGGGGATGTCGAATCCCTCTTACTATTCAAATCGAAAATAAAGTTTGGGAGTTGAAGAGTGTTTATGTAGACTGTCAAAAATTTGCCGCAACCTCTGGTTTTTATGATAGCTTTAGAAAAATTTCAACATTTTATTACATGATATGGTTTTTTAATTTTACATTCCTTTCTAGGTATTTATGTATCATATCATATCTTTCGGTGATGTTAGTTTTGATTTTGTAACTTTTTTTTATCGAATCGGAAAAATATTAACGCTTTTATTATGTACTTTATTTTGAGATTTTTAGATAGTTTGCCTCCTAACTTCTTAGTAATTTTGACTTCTTAGTTATATATTAGACAACTTCAAGACGATAGAAAAAGACACGCAGTCATCTAGTTCCCACTTCAGATATGCCACTTTGCTGACTTAAGAAACCAAGGTAGATCATATATCTGTGCTGGGTTGGTCAACCTTTTTGAGGAATGGGCCATATTCCTCAATAATTCATTTTAAAGTAGGCCTTAAGAGGTTTTACGAGAAACAACCAGGGGTGCTAAAGCAATAATAGGATTTCTAGACTACTAGGAGAGTTCATCTAAAGAAACTCAATTTCTGTGCAAATAGACAAAAATTTAAGCTTAAATCATTATTGATTCGCATTGAATTTCACTTTGCTGTATTAAATCAAATTGTATCTATTAATTTTGTGTCTTTTGCATTCAAATTGAATTTTAAATAAAATTAAATAGTGTAGGAGAGGGAATAGAAGATTGAGGGGCATTGATTTAAATCTAGAGATAAATCAAAAAGGTTTGTACTTGTATTGGTATCTAAAAGAGGCCCCCCCATATTTGTACGTGAAGCGTTATTTGGCATATTTTCGCGCGTGATTTCGTGATTTAGATATTTTCGGTTCGTGGATCCGTGATCAAAGAATCCTTCGTGCAGCGTGATTTGTTGAAAATGAGGTCGTTATTCCGTGAAAAGGAGTTTTCATGTGCGTGATTGCGTGACGCGTTCTGGTCGTTAAAAACATTTTTCTTGCATAATTAGATGGAAAAGATCGTGAAAATTCTGTTTTAAGGTCCGTGATGGCGTGATAAACGAGAAATTGACGCGTGAATCCGTTATCCAGGGGTACTATGGGGGGGCTCCTAAAAGTTTAGGCACGATACCCTATCAGCAAAAAAGTTAAATAATATAGAATAAAAGAGTTTATTATAAAATATTTCGAAATCCTAATAGGCTGCTCTTCCCAGGGGTTGTGCTTTATTTGTGATTTCTGTCGATGAATGAATGTTGTTTGATGACCAACAACATCCCAAAGACAGTACCCCAGAGGTTGAACCTGCTCCAAACCGACCAGGTTGGGACTCGTAGGGCACCATCATCTAAGAGTATCACGAGACAAGGCATTGATTTAAGCGTAGGCTTACCTTTTACTAAACGCAAATATTCCCCATATCACTCCAGCCGCAATTGCCACGAATGCCAGTGAACCAGCAATTATATACACAACAAAGAAATCTGACAAGAAAAATATATGGATAAGAATCAAAGACATCAAAATAGTACTGCAGTACAAGGACCTATTCAGTGGGCCCTTTTTGATTTGAACATTAACCAATACCTTACGGAGATAGTAACGCGTATTTTCTATTAACTATCAACAAGGACCAGAGATTTCCGAAGATGAATTTAGAACTACACATTATTCTTGCCTTGGATGTTTTGAAAAGAGAATCTCAAGAACTTTTACAGATACACTTTCTTCATTAGGGTACCAATTCTATTTTTCTTTTTAAGCTTTTGTTGTCAGTGGGTCCTTTGGTAAAGCACTGGTTGCAACGGTTATCAAAGGCTAAACACGTAAACGTTAACAAAAAGGCTATTTGTGCTTTTTTGAAGATTTCAATTTGTACACGTTTTTCAATTTTCAACCCAACAGGGATAGCTTCTCGTAGAAACCCGGTAACATTCCGAACAAAACACAATTACCTCTTTTATACTCGCCCAGACCAGCTTTATTCATATAAGCCAACGCCACAGTATCTCCCGCTTTAGCCGGTTCGGCCGTGGCTTGACACAAATTCCCATCGGAACACTGAACTGCAAAACAGTGACCGTTTAATAGGTAGGCCACGTCACACTCCGGCCGGTCACAGCATGACGTCACACATTTCTTCATATCAACCATTTTTCCGACTTCCTTGAATATACCAGCCCGCGTTCCGCCTTTTAGCGTCACGTTGTGGGCTATCTCTACGTCACTGCAGGCTTTGTTGTCCCCTGGGGTGTGGCCAGGCATCTTGCTCTCTTCAGCAAGCTCTGCAAGAGGAAAATATTTATCATGAAGTATTTTAGGGCTTAGTTGAGTAAATGGAGAGGGAAGCATTTGCTGAGTGGCGTAAGTGATTTGGAAGGCCTGTGTTCGATATCACTCTACGTCAGACTTTTGATTGCTTCTAATTTCAAGATTTCTGTTGCGCAAATTGGTGCAATAAATAATCTAGGAATCGCTCATAGTGCTATTTAGTAGTATGTTTATGCAACCGTGGTCGTATTGGAAACAAGAGCGAGCCCTAATTAGGAAGTTAACCATAAGCCACGCACTCATTCAGTTCCAGTGCTGAGCATGAGGATCCATAGAGCTGGAGAGCTGACCCAGACATGTTTGAATAAGCCACACAGTCCAGCAAAGCACAATTGTATTGAGAAGGGTAGGTATTGTACTGGTATCCTGTATATTTTTTCAGCTCTATGATATAACGCCAAACTACACAAGATAAACCACCAAACTACGCATGATAATCCACTATAGCAAAACTTATCCACCACAGTAGTGATGATCCCCCACCATAATCACACAGAGTTGCTAGAAAAAGCTCAAGATTTCTAACAAAGGAAACTACAAAGTACTCGCTTCTCAGTCACTACTTTGCAGCAGGGTACTACGATTTTGAAAGTCACTAAGCATACCGTAGGGGGATGAGAGAATGGAAACATAGGGCCTACGCCACATGGAAACGCGGTTACGGTCTGAAAACGAGGAAGAACAAAAGAAGAAAAGATGTTCACATTTTCTTGTTTTGGTCAAGTCGGCTTTTGGTTTTTTCGCGCGAAAATGTTTTTAAACATTTATGCAGCCTCGTTGTGCATTTTTGCTGTAGGAAATTTAGACCTACCGCTTCCATACTTTCGTCCTTCTACAGTACATAAAGATTTCCTTACACAATTCAGCACTCACCTAATCCCTGATCGAGCTCCGTAGACTCGGCTTCTTCTCCACTCTTCAAAAAGTGATCCATGAAAGCCATGACCGGGGTAACATCATTCGGTCTTTTATCCACCGCCATGCACAAACCCTTCTGAAAACATGAAATACTGTAACATTTACCCCCTTCCATATATGCCACGTCGCAATTAGCGTCCATCACACAGCATTTCGCAATACAAGATTTCATATCTGTAATGTCTTTGTAATATCTGAATTTGCCAGATTTTTTGCCGCCTTTCAGGGATTTGCCTTGGATTTCCGGTCGGTGTTGACAAGCTTTCTTTGCAGCAGTTGGTTTGTCTGCCTTTTTCGGTGTTTTATCTGCCGGCTTCTCCGTCTTTTTTTCTTGAGATTTCGGCTTTTCAGCTGGAGATTCTGCAGGTTCTGGCATTTGATCTAATTTGTCTGAAAATATCAAATAACGAAGAAATTGATGTGTTGGCAGGATAACGAAGTTTCAGTATCAATCTAAGAGCAAGAACGGCGACAATAATACTAATTTTGCAGAAGGACAGCAAAGAAAGAAGACAAATAGATATATAATTTTCTCGAACCATGACAAATCCAGATTATTTCGTGAGACAAGTCCGTTTACATTGACGAAAAGTCTACGTTTGTACAATTTACGTTTATGGTACAGTTTACGTTTGTACTATAACTGTCAATAATGGACTTGTCGTCAATGTAAACGGACTTGTCTCACGAAATAATCTGGATTTGTCATGGTTTGAGAAAAGTATATATATAGATTTATCTTCTTTCTTTGCTGTCCTTCCACAAAATGATTACTATTGTCGCCGTTCTTGTTCTTGAATAATGAAAACAAATCAAATATCATAATTCAGATTCTTTTAAACTATAGTTTTGTACTTGAGTTAGATATTCTATTGTATCTAATTTAATCCATAAAGAATTCAATTATAATCCTTTAGATATGCAAAACATTTTATTGGCGGCATAATAAAAATACGTTTTCAAAAGTTTGACGGTAGGCTTTTTCAGGAGACGACTTATTTTGCTTTTATTTCCAACTTTTTTCAGACTGAAGACTTTTTTATTCTTGTCGAGTGTCTCGAAACCAAACATGATAGCAAATAAGATGACTAATGAAAGATAAATGACACATATGATATTCTTTACCTGTCTTTGAAGCAACATTAATGTTCGGGTCTTATTTCAAGAATTTCAAGGTAGGCTTTTTCAGGAGAGAGCTTATCATACTTTTTTCCACCTTTCTTTCGGAACACTGAATTTGTCTTATTCTTGTAAGGGATTTCGAAACCAAGCAAAAGAGTAAGTAAGATGACTAATGAAAGATAAATGACACAAGTTATATTCTATACCTGTCTTTGAAGCAACATTAATGTTCGGGCCTTATTTCAAGAGTTTGAAGCTAACCTTTTTCAGGAGAGGACTTATCAGGCTTAACTGGATTCGTCTTATTATTTCAACGGGTTTCCTAACCAAGCATGACAGAAAATAAGATGACTAATGAAAGATAAGTGACACAAACCTGTCTTCGGAGCCTCACTCTTGGCGTTTCCTGGTCTCACCATAGCAACCTGAGGGTGAAATCCGCTGGCTGGTGCTGGGATGGTGGTACACAACTCTTTGTTTTTGCACGTGACCGAGTAACAAGAACTGGCCAGCATGAACGCAACACTACACTTCTTATCATCACAGCAATGCGAGACACACTCCTGCATACTCTTTACACGAGGTACTTCTTTGAAATCACCAGCCTTCTTGCCTCCTAAACAGGAAACAAACACATATGAATACCTCGGGATTTCAAGCAGTGGATTAACTTACAGCAAAAACAAGCTTTGGTGTTCAAGAAAGGGGTTTTCTTGCTTGTTACTTAGGCTACATTGAAGGCAGTTTCATTGCATCCTTGCAAAAATGTGATTCAAGCTTTGATACATGATATATGAAATTAGAAGAGAATAGACCATTCCACAAAAGATAGCCGATCGTGTGACGCAATGCATGGTAGGAAAGGCCCCTTAGCAACGCATGGTTACCAAAACAAACAAGAGTAGTGACAAAGGATTTAGGCCGTTTAGATTTGTATAGCTATGCATTGCTAGCTAAAGGGCATATTCCCACCATGCGGTGTTGGAAATGAGGTAACCATCTCATCAGAATGGTCTATTAAGCAAGTTAAAAGCTGGTGTGCATAGTTATAAATGAATGCATCTTGTTTACCACTTTGACGTTCATAGCTTGATTGTGTTTCCTGATCTTGTTTACAGCTATTAGTCAATATAGCTATGTCTATTTGCTTCAAAAAGGCTTGTTTTCGCAACATTAGGGATTTCTTCAACCTTTGACTGACTAATCAGGCATTTGTTGTGAATTGGCTAACCTAGAATTCTTAATGATCGTTACCAATCTTCAGGATAGCGTGAAAAACCGGCAACATAACGAAACATGTTTCTAAAGCTTTTGACTTGACACTCTATTCAGGCATTCTTAGCTCTCATCGGCTCTCTGGTAAATCAACCGCTAGAGTTTTTAAACCAAATGACCAGAGCAGTTAGTCACTCTGGTGCCATTTTCTTCGTGGAAAGAGCTGCAATGGTATCGCAATTCTTTCGGTTTCATTTTCGTTCTCTTTCTGAAATACAACTCTGACAAGTGTCAGATGAAAAGATACAGTGATTCTCATGCTTTACTATGCTTCTAATTTTGCTCGTTATCCTGTAGTTGTTTAGTTTTTCTTTCTCTTTCTGACGTACTTACAGAAAAAATAAAAACTACCTTTCAGAGTGACATTATGAGAAATCGCAGTATGTTTGCAATCCGTAGGCAATTTCTTGCTTTCACCAGGCAACTGACCCTCCTTGTCCTTGTCGCCATCATCTCCGAGTTTAGCAAGCTGTGAGAGAATCTTGGTCTTGTTCTTTGCGTCTGGTTTCTTGATCGGCATAATTGCAGGGGGGTTGTCCCCAAGGTTCCCCATCACAAATGTCATCTCCATCGGCTTCCGCATCGTTTCTTTGAACTTTTCTACAAATTTCAAGAAATGATTCAGAACTTTAAAAATTCAGCAGTTGATAATACGTATTTGGAAATAATTATTGATATATACTATTATATATATCGTCTGCATACATGTTTTTCATAAGTAACGTGAAATTTGAGGTGAGTCTGACTGCTGCTTTTCTTTAAGATATTTTTACCAGCCTGTATATCGCCAACCTTAACATAATGTTTAAAATGAGTTTCATAGGTCTTTTTCTCCATAAAATGCATTCTCTGTACAAAAATCAAAATTGGCTGATATCTATCCTTGGCTGGTTTCTATCGTTATATATTCATCATTTTTATCAATCCCTAATTTCATAGAAAACTTTGTTCACCCAACCTTTTTGGTATAAAATTTGAAGATACCGAGTCTTTTCCTTTCACCACTACCCAAGCCATAATAAACGACCAGTCTCTATAATCACTCTTACCTTTCGCTATTTCTATCTGTGACTTGACGGTATTTTTCTCACTCTTCTCGTTTTTCTCGTTTTTCTCGTTATCTGCTTTCAGAAGTTCATTACTGCCAACCTTGCGCAGATAAGATATCTACGACAGACAAGAAAGAAAATGATGTCGTTAATGTTCAAGTTCAAGAGTGGCGTTCAAATCGTTACATTAGGTAAGTAGATTGACAGCACACAGATATGTCAGATGGTCAAGAGAGTCGAAATTTGAAACAATTACCACAGCTGATAGTATCCAAATCAGTACAAAAGTAAGAACAATTTAAGAAAATTTCAGACTGAAAATAGAGGAATATTCACGAATAACCAGTTTCAAACCAATTTTGCTGGTTCTTATAAAACAAAGTGTACATTGTTTTGTGCCAGGGGACTGGGAGATTGCTTGATTTGTTTTTAAAGTGTTAGGAAGATATTTAGAGCAGGTGCTTTTTAAAAAGGGTTTGGAGAAGACATTCTTCACCCTCAAGCATGTATAGATAGAAATTTTACGATGGAATATAATACATCACCTTTCCCTAACTCATTATATTTTACGCTGTAGTCTTTCTTGAATGAAGAAGGGGGGGGGGAGCTTAGAAGACAGAGGGGCTTAATAAAGCTTTCACGGTAGTAGGAGTTTTAAGGAGCGACACAAAAAGTTCTAAGAGATCAAGGGAGGAAAGCAAATATTTCGTAGATCACAGGATCACACAAATTATCTCAATCAATTTTGAAAATCCTGCTCCTTCTTAGATATATTGATTTGCCTCCCGAATTATTGTTACCGCTATAATACCATTTTCATACCATTGAAATATTTAGGCTGGTTCAGATTCATCTTTGAAATCTTATGATATGATTGCATTATTTTCTTGTCTTGTTTTTGAAAATCAAATCATCACTCATCGTGTCATTCCAAAGACTTGTGGCACTCAATACCCTGGTAGCATTTAAAGTATTAGATCAAGGTTAACTAGCTCTTCAGTCAGGGATTAGTGCCGTGCCCTCCCTTAATAATTAGAAGGAGAATGCACAATCTCATTCTCACTCACCCTAGGATAGAAGGTTGATGGTTTTGCCGGCTGAGCCCTACACGAATCCACATCGTGACATTTGACAGAAAAACAATTCTTGCCGAGCATAAACGCCAAATGACATTCGGTCATCTCACAACAGATTCGTTTGCATTTCTCCATGTCGTCCACTTTCCCGTTGTCGTGGAAGTCCCCTGCATCGACTCCGCCTTTCAGTGTAACCTTATCCAGGATTTTTGTGTCGGGACACTTCAAAGGCGCAGAGCCAGTTGTTTTGGCTTTGGCACTCTCACCTGCAAAAAATGTTATTCGCAAATCACGAAGATGGCAAGAAAAACCGTAGAAATAGCGAAACATTATAACTAATGAAGCTTTGCGTCTTGAACTCATCAGAGTAAGTACGTCAGAAAGAGAAGTAAAGTGAAACGTAGCAAATTGAAAACCCATAAAGATACACTAGAACAGTAATTAAAACATTGCGAAAAAAGGAAACATAGCAAAAAGTTATAACCACTGAAGCTTTGCACTCATCAATGTAAGTAGGTGAGAAAGAGAAGTAAAGTTAAACCTAACGCATTGTTTAGCCAGAGAGATGATTAGTGTTTAAAATTAGAAACATAACAAAACATAATAACTACTGATGATTTGCGTCTTGCACACATTAAAGTATTTGCGTCAGAAAGAAGCAAATGAAGCCTAACGAGTTTTCATAGCCAAAAAGATTATTGGAGTTTGAAATTGGAAACATAAATATAGCGAAATATTGTAATTACTGAAGCTTTGCGCTCATTCGAGTAGTACATCAGAAAGGAAAGTAAAATGAAACCGAACAAATTGAATAGGCATTCACCTCTTTTTTGATTGGCCTTTTTCGATCCACAACTGGGTATAACAAATCCTTCGGTTTTTGTTTCGTTATCTTTCTGACGAATTACTCTGTTGAGTGTCAGGCAAAAAGCTTAGAAATCTATATTTTCGATAGGCTTCCAATTCATCTGTCTATATTGAAGTTTTGTACCGATCAAAGACTGTTAAATGTTTAATAGCCAAAGAGATACGCTAAAATAGTGTTTGAAATTGGAAACGTAGCGAAATATTTCAAAACATAAAAAAATACAAATGGACTGATAATCACCTTGACCATCCTTAGCAGGTGCAGCATCTGCTCCTCCAAAGCCAGGTGGCATGCGGTTTGGAACGTACGCAATTTGTGGGTTGAAAATCGAAGGCTGCGCAGGAACGGTGCTGCACAGTCTCTTGTCTTTACATTGCACACTGAAACAATTCTGAGCGAGAAGGAAGGCCAGGTCACAACTTTCCTGCTGGCAACAGATATCGTAGCATTGTGCCAGGTCGTTGACTTTACCGACATCAGTGAAGTCTCCAGTCTGCAAGCCGCCTTTTAAGGTGACTTTGTCGAGAGCTTTCATTGGAGGACATGTTTTCTTTACTGCTGATTTCTCTTGTAGTTGAACTGGTAGAGAAAAATTAAAGCATAAATAATTCTCATTTTTTCTATTTCATTTAATTACCCACAAAATTTCTATATAATTACAGTTGTTTGAATTAAAAAAAATTAATATGATTTTCAAAATATCAAAGAAATCGTAAGAGTATATCTAGAGTATATCTGATATTACCGGGAGTTGTGCTTTGGTTCAAAAGCGTTCAGCTTCACAAATGATTGTTTAATTGCTTTTTGGATCTTTGCAAGGTAGGTAGCTCCCTGATATTTATTTGGATTTCATTCCAGGCCTCAAGAGCCGAATATGAAATTCTATATATGGAGGAAGGGATGGTCCAGAAATTGATGTTGCAAATTTTTTTCAAATACTCGTGGAAATAAACTAATACTGGAAGTCAAACATTTATGCGAATCACTTCAATTTATTGAACATTGTGTCAGAATCGTTGTACTTCGCCTAAAAATGTCCCTGAGAATTCATCCAGAGTTATGTAGTTTATGCTACCGTAAAGGTAGAGTATACTTATGAAATCCATGATAAACGATAATGAAGGATAAGGAAATTGGATGATGAAGGATAATGAAAATGATATTAGCATAATAAAGAGATAATGATCTAGGATAATGTAGTGTATGAAAAGGTAAAATAATGTGGTGAATGTAGTGTAGATAAAGGTAGTGTTGCGCATGCTGATGTAGTGCTTGCTACAGTACATCTGTTGGAAAAGGTCCAGCCTTAGTCAAAGTAGCACGTCAAACAGATTCTCAATCACTTGGAATCATAAGAAAATGTTTCAAAGAAGCTGTTTCAAAATTGTTTTTAATTTACACTAAAGTTTTTTGGACGAACAAACCAAGTCGGACAATCAGTTGAGTAACTCAGGAAATATCTTATATTGCTTCTTTTTGAAAGTTAAATTGAAAATGACTGTGAGCTAAAGATAGGGTATTCTTGCAACTGAAAGATTTATCATTTCTTTCAAACATTCGCCTCTTTCCTGATTGGATCATCAAAAATGGGTTACGTTAATGTTCGTCTCCTTCTGATGTATCTCTCTGATGAGTGTCTGACGAAAAGCAGTAGTATGGGGTATTGGAGCAAACTGTTTGCCACCCCTGGAAAATTGTTCAAGTTCCCACAATGGTTTTCTAATTGTCAAGTGTTGCATCCTTAAGAATATAATTGTTTTGAAGGCACATGCATATTAATAAATAACATAAAAAAGAAGTGTACAAAAGTTTTAAAATCAATTCAGAAAGAATTTCGTTCCTATAGTGTCCATATCCGTTTTTCGTCTAGTTTTATCCCCCCCCCCCCCGAAAAATAGATTTAGTGACTTCGAAATTTTGCCACCCCGGCTCTAAAGGCCTGGCTATAGGCCTGGTTACTTCTGAAAACATGGTCTAGAAAAAATAACAAATAATCTTTCTCTTACCTGTATGCTTAACACCCTCACTGTTCCACCTTGTAACGTAAGAAACACTGGGATGGAAATTCGACCGTTTTGCGGGTTGAAGCTCGCAGCTTTTATGATCTGCACAACCAACAAGGTAGCAGCTAGACGCGAGAATGAGTGCCAAATCACACGCGGGAAACTCGCAGCACTTTTTCTGACAATCTTCCATTTTCGATACGCCACCCACATCTTTATACGTGCCTGCATGTATGCCTCCTTTCAGTGTAACCTCATTGTAAATTGGACTTGGCCTACACTGGCCCGCCATATTCATGTCTGTTGCATTAGCTAAAAAACAACGAATGATAATTGAAACAAGACTGAATAGATAAACAAATAACACATATCAAGAAATGGCCTTTGATCTACATACAACTTCAGGAAGGCGAAATAAAGCGCAGTTATACATAATAACTGCTGAAGATTTGGATTCCTGGTTATTTCTCTGCTTTACCAATATCGTATAAAGTTTCTGAATGGCGAGAAAAATCAGAAACCTAGCAAAATGTCACCATCCTGAAGTTCTGTACCGATCAAAGACAATATTTTTACAGAGCATATCCTACGATCAGATTAATGTAACAATCTACAAGATGCATTGGAATACAAATATTCAGAGAATGCATATCCTTCGCTTACGATTCGTATACAGAATCGATACGACTTTAATTACGAATATTTGTAAAGAAATTTGAGAGAGGCTCGCAGTTCAAGATCACTGTCAAGCGTTTGTTGTCCGGGTCGTTCAGTAAGCTACACTAATGTGTCACAAGTATTGTCTCTTTTGTCAGTACAGAGGTCTTAATAGAGTTGGGGTATATATGAAGGGTCAAGTGGGGTGAGGGGGGCAGAGAGGGGTGCACGGGTTCACAGCGTCACACTGGGCATTACCTGAAAAAGAGAAAAAGAAAAGTAATCATGTGCTTTAACCAATAGAGATAGATCTCACTTTTAAATAAAGAGCCTCAATGTGCATTTTTGTTTGTAGGTGAACTCACTGAAAATGGCCTTCAATATTTGGCTAGTTCCCAATGATTTATAGCTCAACGTGCAATTCCATCGAAATAAAAATGCCAAAGGTGGGTCAAAAACATGAAATTGTTTGAGGAAGAGAGACAATACTTGAGACACATTAATAACATTCATTGAGATGTGAAAGAGACAAAATCCCTAATAACATGAAGTGACACTTTCGTAAACTCCTTCAATTTGCAGTAAGTGAAAGTTCATTCATAGTTATCTTATTGATGTCCTTGAAAATGTTCATGGGGGCTGTAAATCAACAATGAAAAATGGGGCAAGGAGGGTAAATGCATGATTATTTCTCATCTCGTTGGATTTTAGTCATTTTTAGTCATATAGCACTCAGACCCAATTTCGGAGTACAGAATTTCTCAGTTCTCACATAAACGTCATTACACCCTAGGCCTAAATCATATTTCAAGCAAGTCTAGACCTATTCCTGTTTACGTATAACTGGAGTTTTTGAAGCGAAATGTTTTGATATCTAGCAAAAACATGGAAGTGAGATTTTACCTGGCCTCTTTCCTGCCCTGACATGTGATATCTCCACTGTCGCATCACCAGGCTCTTTTATAATTGACTCACAACTGTCATCACTGACGCACTCGATGCCATAGCAACGGTCTTTTGTTCTAAATGCTACGCCACAAAGAGGCATTTTGCAGCATAGGTCGACGCATGTTTCCATGTTTGGTGTGTAACCAAGGTGATGAAACTTGCCAGCCCCAATCCCCTCGCGGAGTTTTGTATTTTTCTGCACCGGCGTCCATCGACACATCAAGTCTTCTTTCGCGATAGATCTGGTGACTGAGGGTGAGGGAGATTATCAAGCCTAACTCGTGCAACCCCGTCTCAAACCCTCAAAGCTATTGGAAATGGTAGGAAATTCCAAATAGAGCAGGGGGTTACAATTTTTAATTAGTTAGTAATTGTAACAGTTATGGTTGTCCGTTGTTATTGTTACAGTTTAAGTTGTAGTCAAAAATGGAAAGTCACAGGAATAGTATACAAAGATATGCATGGAAATCATACACGATTGGGGTTCTACGATAATAACAGCAGGGTCATTGAAACAATTATACATTTTTACAGTGAAATCTTCTTCATAATGATTTGGGGACTTACTTAAAAACCTAATTTACAAGACACGGGGTTACAAGAAGATTGTAATTGCATTAAGGGGGTCCTTCTTATAGGTTTATCTCTTTGTAGCCCTGTGTCTCGTAAATTAGATTTTTTAGTAAGTTTTCATATCATGATTACAATAGTTTACTGAAGAAGATTTAATCGAAAAGTTTGAAAAATGGTTTATTGTGAATCAGTCTCTTTATGTTTACAACCCAATATGATGCTATCACAGCGATTCAATTCAATGTGGAAAACTGAGACTCAAGTAGTCTGTCTAGCTATTATTCTCCTGCCTTCTTACAGTGGGATGGGAATCTTTGTTGGTTACTGCTGCCAGTGAGAAAAACATTGGTGAGATGGAAAGGTTAAACTCTGAAGAGCCAGAAACAAAAACTTCTCAATTTGCCTTCTCACTCTGAATGATTCTGAATTTCATATGATATACGAGTAGAGTATTGGTAACAGCATCAAATATGGCACGACGTCCGCAGGAGCATCATAGGTTGTCCGAAAAATGCAATGTTTCAACCTACCTGGCATCCAATCTGCCCCCTCCCCCCTCTTACGTTCAGACTCATTACCCAAGTCAAATCCAAGCTATTGCAATAAGGGGTTCAATGCAGACACGTCTAAAGTTATCACTGTCGTGATTATAATCAATAGAAGCTAAGTTGAGGGGCAGCTTGGTTTTTTTGCTTTGATTTTCGTTTGATGGGAAATCAAGAAATCGAAATAAAATGATGCCCTAATAATGATAAATGCCTTGATATTTTCCCAGCAATAATTTCAAAATTTTGTTGATTTGCCTGATTTCCCTTGCATGGTATTCGTGTTATCAATGATGTTTCAACATTGCTTCTGGCAAATTTTATGACGTTTCGAAAAATTGACCAGGCATTAGGTCCAGAAACCTCTAGGGCCATGAGACAAAAATATGATAGAAGTCGTTGATCGGTACAGAACTTTAGAGAAGTCAGAAAAATCAGAAAAATAGCGAAACATAATATCCACTAGAGGTTTCGGTTTGTATTTTGGTCTGATTGGAAATTAGGATGGTAATCAGACGTAAGCGGTTCAATTCATTAAAATCAATCCTCGCCGTGTTTAAATGTTGACTGTTTGATTTCAAAATAAAATATGCTCGTTAATAACAACTACTCTTTTCCCTTATTGCCAATACGATCAATATAGGAATTAATATACTAGCGAGCAAATAGTCTTGCTTCATTTCTTAATAACCAAAAGAAGAAAATCAATAGATATTAGCATCTTGGGATGATTTTGCCTCAACGTGACCATTCCACTGTGGTAAGGAGTAAAACCCTGGGCCACTGATGTATATCTAAATTTTGAAGAAAGAAAGAAACTTGATTTTGATTTATCATTTCTAGTTGGATATTCATGGTGCATTATATGCACAGCCTCATGGTGCAAATCTAAACACTATCAATTCCTCCTCATGCTTCCAAGTTGAAGATCAGAAATTCCCTGAGATGAAGAAAGTTTTCGAAGGCTAAAGAGCACGAGGGACATACCCCTCTCTCTAAAGTCGTACGGGGTTTTTGGAAAGAATGAAATTTGATTTTTGTTTCTTATTTCTAGTCGGATTTTCATGGTACATTATAAACGCAGCCTCGTGGTCCAAATCTGAACTACGATTTTATTCATCCCTCGACATCCTTCAAAGTTGAAGATCAGAACATCTTCGAAGACTGCAGAACACGAAGGAAATACCAGTATCTAAAATCGTACGAAGTTTCTTCTAGAACAAAAGGATTTATAAGGAATTTTCGTTGAGACATTAAGATCGCCTTGAAAAGCGTACGAGATTTTCAGGGAGTGATTCGACCTCAGCAGAAAATAGGATCAAGAGATGAACGATAAACAGAGCTGAACTTTGATAATTCACTCACCGAATTCAACAATTATCCATAGTAAAAGAATGAGCGAATTCTTGACCAAGTTAATTTCCATTTCGAGTTGTGTCAAGCGTACAAGAAAGGTCTATAATTTCATCAGCTACCAAGAATTCCTGCCCAGTATATCCGTCATTTCAAAAACAGCTAGTTCGGCGGTAGGCCAGTTTGGTCGTGGAATAAGGTGTTGCTCGTTTCGCGGTAGCCTCTGCAAAAACAACATAAAATCTTCCTTAAAAAACCATCGTGAGATTCGGGAAAAACAATAAAAATCGTGATGAAGTTTCCTTTTTGAAATTTGCACGAATTTTCTAAACACTCCGGCAAAAGTAATATTACGTCAACGGGGCAGAATCCATTAACAAATGCCTAGTTGATTCAGAAGTCACGTGACACGTAGGTTTACCAATGGGGCTGGCGGGTTTGCCAATAGGCCACACGCAAACCTGACAGGTTTCACTGGTTAGGTTCAATAGCGATTAATTTCTGCTTAAACATTTCAGTTTTTAAATATCTTCATGATTTTTACTGTGATTTTAACGGAATTGATTTGGCTGGTTTATCGTAGAGAGAGGAGGGATACCAAACTGTTATAAATCATAATGGCTTTGCTGATACCTTGTTTTAACGCAAGCAGAAGGAAACGTTTTTCCATCAGCAGTTCGTTATTAGGCGAATCATTTCATAAGCTCAATAAAAAGGAACAGACCGTTATATCTCTGTTTGAAGTTTGTTCTTTTTAACCGCGGCTTAGTTTATTGAAACGATCTTTGATCGATACTACACTCTAGAGTAGAAGAAAAATAGAAGAACAGTCTTTAATTGGTACAGAGCTTCAAGATAGTGAGCAATATAGGAAATACTATAAAGTACAATAAACTATGTAAAAATAACCAAAAATAACAAATAAGTCATGCGACTGATTTGCTTGTAGAGCAAAAATTGCACACAGTTAAGAAGTTGACATAATCAGCTTTCAGACTATATTTTTGTTGTTATTCGTCTCACTGACAGTCTTCGTTGCATATGATACTGGTTCCACATTCGTTAACCCTCGATCCACTTCTAGGTTTTCGTCAGGATTGTTGTTTTCATCTCCATCTAGAATATTAGAGGGTCACAGCGAAAGTCGTGCTAAATGTTCACAGCCTGAAATAATACCTGAGTTAGGCATCATTACACGCATAGTTTCAAGCTTCAGAAACCACGTCAAGTACAATAGCCCCTTTGTGGATAACGCCCTCAATTACCTTCCCAAGAATAATAGGCCACTTTAACGCAACGGCCATTACAGCATCAAACAAAAGCCTTAGCCTCGTTTCCATACATTTCAATTCAAGCTAGGCTCAAGCAGCAAGCTTTCATCTTAAAGTGCGTGTATTGAGTTGTTGTTGTTGTAACGTCATTTATAGTAAGTAGGCTTTAACTACTAGCTATTGTTGGCATTTAATTACTAGCCATTTCTATGAATGGGACGATTTAACATATTTTCTGCATAAACTGTATGTTGGTTAGTATGACCCTAGTGGAGACTGCATTAAAAGATTCCAACTTAGACAAACAGTCAGTCTTCGATTGACCACGTTCAATATAGCCAGAAAAATTGGAAGCACAGCGAAAACATGGATACTTCAGCTTTTCGTCTGACACTCGACATAGTAATACGTTAGAGAGAGAACGAAACAAAACCTAGCGAATTATTATACCCAGATTTGGATCGAAAGAGGCCAATCAGAAGAGAGGTGAATGATTGGTATGGTGTGAGAAAACCAATCATCAACCACGATACAGCGAGCTGACCAGTGAGATAACTTCAAGAGTCCTAAGGCGAAAACGAACTCTTTCTGTCTACTCAAAAGGGTATCCCTGGTTTTTATGTAGAAAGATTCCAAAATACTTAAATGAAATTTTGACCTTGCTCTGCCAATAATGCGAAAACAATGCTCACTGTAGGCTTGAGTACATTCTGGCTTGTATGTATGTGTTCGCCATGCTACCGATTTTTCTGGCTATATTTAAGTTTTGTACGGACCAAAGAATTTTCTGATAAGCACGGTATGGCAACGAAACTTGAGACTAGATTGAAAATAACACGCTTGTTTGGTCAGATGTCCCGAACGCAAGCAGCTATACGCTTGGATACCTTCAATGATTAACAGAATTAATAGGCCTGGGTGTATAGAGGAGTAATAGAGTCATCGGTGGTCATAGATCTACAAATATTTTAGTTCCTTGATTAATTCCTTTGTTTAGGGGCAGATATGCTTATTGAACCAATTGTAAATAATAAAATGCTATTCGTTCGCGTGCTACACGCTAAATTTCTTTTTGATATACAGCAGGACTGCAAATTACAGCGGACCACAGTACTAATGATCCAAGAAGATTTCTAGGTCTCCAGAAAGAAAAATAGTTTATATATTTCACCCGGATACCGTTATTTAGCCACAATGGTTTGAGCCCTCTCCACTTAGATGTATACCCTTGGGTAGGACCTATTCTCTATTGAGGGGTAAAACACTAGATTTTTCTACGATTTTTGAGATTTTTTTACAATTTTTGAGATTTCTAAGATTTCAAGATTTTTAAAGATTTTTTTAAGATTTGTTCAGATTTGTTCATATTTTAAAAAAATTTTTAAAGATTTTTAGCCAAAAGTTTAAGAGATTTTTTGGAGTGATATACCCCTCGGGTCCCTATCATGTCAACCAAAGAGTTGTACTATCAGTTTTCATAATTGATGTGCAACCAAGAACTTTAGGCTCATCGGAGATTTGAGATAAAAAGCTATCCAAGCCTTTCTTGGATTTATCCAGCGGTACTCCTTTCAATTCCCCCAGGTATTTCGTTAATAAGTTAAATAGCTTAGAATCCTGGATACAAAAACTTTTTTCCATTACAGGAGATTTTTAATATTTTTCACTGGTGAGGATAACATGAAAAGGGGACGCCAAATTTCCATTCTTTTCATCTCAAAACACTTATCAACCAGGTTTAACAATAAGTTTCTTGATGTACAGATACGGATAAGGCAGCATTTTGACTTGGGCCACTAGGGTAAAAATATTCATTTTTCTTCCACTGCTGAGACATGGCCAGGGACCTACTGGGCAAATCGGCCCACGAGTCAGTACCTTGAAAAGTTCCTGTTCTATTAATATCTATGTGTAAAGGGGTGTAGCCTTCTTTCGACGGATTTGTGAAATGCTTATGTTTAAGGATTCTATTTCAAAAAATTAATTCATTAATAAGCATTTAATACAGAGATAATTCAGTATTAATAGTAATTATCAATCTTTTAGATTTATACTAATTAAATTAATATTTTAAGAATTAAATACAAAGTTTAATATCGACAAGATTCATTAAAATAATTTAGAATGGTTATATATACTTATTAATAACTTTATCTCAATTTTGAAGAAAGCTAAAATTTACACAAATCAGTTAAGATTTTAGCAACACTAACTCACAAAAAAAAGCGAGACAGGAACAACGCAAGACGACACACACAGAAGAAGAAGCCCTGTATGCCAGGACGAAATATTGACAAAATTTATATATATATAATATTTAATCTATCTGTGTGTGTCGTCTTGCGTTGTTCCTGTCTCACTTTATTTTACTTACTTCGCCGCAAGCATCGAAAGGATCCGGCACAAAGCCTAGTATTGTGGACTTTCTCTGTTTAAACTAACTCAAAAACCAGGAATTTTATCTTTATAAGTTTTTAGAAGAGAAGATGCCTCCAGGTTTGATTTTCACTAGTTAATGGGTAATTACATAAGTAGGCAACGACTTCTCTCTTTGAAATTCTTGGAAATAATGGAACTTGAAGAGTTTTTTTAAAATCGTTTAAAGATCGTTTCAAAAACGTTTAAAAATCGTTTCAAATAAATTAAAAATTGCTGCAAATCGTTCCTCAATCATTACGAATAAATTGCTCACATCATGGCAACCCTATCAACATCATCTCATTTTCGTTTAGAAATCGTGTCAAGTCGTGTCAGTCCACACATCTTGACATGAGAATCTTTAACGTGGATAGAACAAGATAAGAATTTCAATCATGTTTTTAAGTTAGCCAGTTTCTACCTTTTTCATTTTGGTTTATTTTAATGTCTTTAATACATAGTTTTATCTTTAATAATCTCAATTGATTGAAGATGGTTATTTTGATAGCTCTGGACGCGAGTTTTGGTAAAATTTGATCAAACAGATTACTCACTACCCAAGTGCTGCATCAACTTCAAGTGGAAATGACTTAGCAGTGCTATAACGATGAGGGCTAATCCTAGCCGTTATAATAGGTCTGCAGGTCCAAGTTTTATGCTATACATCTGAAGTCTTGATACGTATGATAAGTGATTAAGAACGAAGAATGAAGCAATAAGTCGATTCTAAAAATGGAGCAATTTCAGGAAGAATTCATATTGGTGTTATAGGTTCTTCGTTTTCAAATCATTTACCACACGTCTAAACAACTAGCATGAAAGGAATTAGACCTAGGATTTCGTCCTTAAACATTATAACAACCTGAATCTTCTGTTTAAAACAACAAAATGTTCAAAATCACCTAAACCGTTGTTGTTGTGTACGTGGCGACTTTCTGGACAGGCTCAACTTTCTCTGGGATCACAGACTTCTTAGGAGCTAGAAAATAAAAACACGATAAAGATATCTGGTCAAAAAGAACTCAAACTGCTGTTATATCTCAAGTCGTCAGTTAGATATAGATTCGCAGACAAAGCAAAACAAACGGCCTACTTTTGCAAACGCTGGTGAATTATCTAACAACTACAACAACAATATGTCATATGACTATTTACAATATTAAAACTGCCGGAATGAAAGATACAGTAATCTTAACCAAGGCAATTTCAATTCAGGCCCACATAATAGGTATGGAACTGCGCCGGAGCAAAGGTGAGTTGCGGCGTAGTGCATAGGAGGACGTTAACGAAATATATAAAAACGTAACAGTGAAAAGGAAGAGTGCAGGTGGAGCATTAGGAACAAGCTCATGAGCCATTATTGGTGGGAAAACCAAGGCCACGCTTTTTCAAGAACAGTTGAGAAATGAAAAACACCATTATTTTTCATTATTAAATATCATTATTAAAAATTAAACCAGGAACAGATTATCAAACAATTCAAATCTGAATTTCTTACCCATCGAGATTTCTCCTCTTTTCACGTAGGCAATTGTCGGGTTTTTCCCCAAAACACTCTCAGGGGCATCTTTAGGTTTACAGGCGTTTTCATTCGCACATTCCATGGCATAACAAATATTGCCTAGCATAAGGGCTACGTGGCATCGTTTGGCATCGCAGCATTTCTCCACGCATTCATGCACATCGGAAACTCCCTTTTGCAGTTGAACAGTGCCTGCTAGCATGCCTTGCTCTAAGACAGTTTTGTTGCGGATTTGACCGTCGATGGAGCATTTCTTGTCCGCGTGGATAACGGTACCGTCTAAAAATATCAAATTAGATTAGAGGCCTTTCAGAATAAATCGCTAAAATTCCCTTATTTGACACGGTACATTTAGGCTTACTCGAGCAAAATTGAAAAATTAATCAAAGCATTTCTTATTTCTTCAGGTTGTACGGAATTTGAGGTTTCCTATATCATAAAAAGTTTCAGAGCCAAAGTTTTTAATCATTGGTAAAATAATATCATTATCATTGTCCATAAATCAAGGCCTACTCGATCCCGCGTAATTACTTAAGATTCTACTACTGCTCTATCACTGACTTCAAAATAAAGAATGGATCCAGCATTCTGTCATTCTAATATTGGAAAAAAACGAAAAACAATCGATTATAGTCGGGATTCCTCTTCCGGATTTTATACCAAATATTGTCTCTGTTTACTTCCTATTTCAAGTGATTTAAAAGGAACAAGTAATATTGTGGTGCATGTCTTTATTTTCAAAGCCATAAGTTTTAAGAACTTAGAAACTTATCAAAATATTATGGTTCCCAATTTACCCTAATGTAGTAGTAGCAGAGATCTTTCGGCAAACCGCAGATGAGAATTAAACATCTTCTATTCCTCTTGCCAGGTACGAAACATAACGCTCCCAATAAGTAACTTATATTACTCTGTATCAGCTGTTATCTGTAGTATTCATGCATCAAAGCAATGAAAAGCTTCAGGATATTTTTTATTAAGATGGAGTTGATTTGTTAAAACATCGTTCAGGTCATCTTGCACCCTTGTAAGGTTGTTTTAGACTTCCGATGTTGGGATTTAATTGGTTTTAGATGCTCAAGCAAGTTACACTTGACCCTACTAGGACCATATCGAATAACTACTAGCTTCCCAAAACCAGGCTGAGAGGTTCTTATAGGTTCTTATAGGAGGTTCTTAAACATTTTACAAATTTTTGGTAAAAGTTTTTTGAATGTTCATTCTTGAGACAAAACCATCAAGAGCGTCTAGGAATGCAACCCCCTTTTTGGGTTGATAATCGGATGTATACAAGACTTAAAAATCACAGAATCTTTTTTTCTAGATTCAAACAAATTTCAGTTAAATGAAGCCTTGTTGTTTAAAATTCAATGTAAAAGGGTCTTAAGTTAAGGTGCAAATAATTAAATTTCAGGCTTTAGGTCCTTATTTGATGGAGGTTGTTACATGCAAGTTTTTACTAAGTGCTGGATACTCACCTGGTCTTAACCTGACACCAAACTTCCTTTTGATGATATACTGCACTTGCTTGTCGAATTGGACATCTCTCCTGGCGCCCTGTTGCGCAGACGCTAATTCCTCATCCGGGACTACACGGCAGCTCTCTTCGCTGTGACACTTCACCAAGAAACAGTTTCTGCCAAACATGTAGGCCAGGTCACAGTTGTTGTTTTCACAGCAGAGCCTCGTACAGATGTGAGGTTTCCCCACCTTGCCAACGTCTTTGAATTCACCAGCCTCGCCTCCTCTTGCCAGCCTCGATTTAGTGTATAGCTTTGATTGCACGCATTGAACGTGATGGGAGAACAATGATGACGGTACCTTAACTGCAAAAAGAGATTATGCTTAATGCCATGCCCACCCGCCTGGGTCAGGCTCGCACATTAAATAGAAACTCCCTCACTCATCAACTTCACTTTTCAAAAATATTGGCAACATTCTGGTCCTGGCCTTTTTACAGCTCTCACTCTTGAACATACAGAGTAGTTAGGCAATTTCTAATCAGCCCCTTCTCTTGTCCTAAAACTGGAACATTTTAACTCCCCACTGTAGTGCACTTCCTTTTCGATAAATAACTCATTTGATCGGAATTTTTCAGAAAGGGTGAAAAATTTTAGCAAATAAATATCAAAAGCTGGTAACTTATTATTCGGTCATTTTGTTTTATGTTTGGTAGCAAAACGTTGAGATTCTTTTGTGATAAAGTTCTTTAAATTTGGTAAATATCAATAGCTAGAAAATACATACAAGCTAATTCAAATAAACTAGCAAATAATGCAATATAAGTGACGATATGAAGAATGTAACAGTAGTTACATTAGTGTTAGATAAGTAGTCAAATGAAAAGCCCGATGCCCCCACAACCGGACATTTGACCCCCATATGAGGGCCAGCACCAGAATTTTTCTTTATAATATTTGAAGTTGTAGATAAAGTGCTCTGTTAGAAAATTATCCACTAGTGAGAAATCTTTGCAAAACACACTGCCAGCACATCGATATCGACCATGTGAAATCAAATCTATAGTATGTTACTCCATCTGCTTACCTATTTTCTTCTTCTTTCCGTAGAGCCATGGTGAAACAAAAGCCATCCTCTGTTTGAATTTATAATCATCCCCAGAAGCTGGCAATGTCTGACATTTGTCCTCAGTGTAGCACTTGACGAGAAAACATCTGGAAAGGATAATCAACAGTAAAAAATGGATTTTCGTGGAAAGCCCCTATATTCTTGACATTTTCTTTATTGTGAATAGTAAGCCTCGTTAGGAATATTTAGCCTCGTTCTGTCTGACATTTGTCTTCAGTATAGCCCGTGACGAGAAAACAACCTGAAATGGATAATCAACAGTAAAAATAGGAATTTTGTGAAAACCCCTATATTCTTGACATTATCATCATTATGACTATTTAGCCTCGTAATGACTATCTAGCCTTGTAATGACTACTTAGCTTGTTATACTGAGATTTGTTTTCAGTATAGCACTTGATGAAAAAACACTTGAAATGAATAATCAACAGTAAAAAGTGGATTTTCGTGAAAACCCTTATATTTTTGACATTATCGTTATAGTGAATATTTAGCCTCGTTATGTTACAGACATTTGATAAACATATTTAGTTTAGCAGGGACTGCAGCATCGTATTGGAGTAGCTTAGAATCAATTCGTATATCGTCCAAATCAGTGCACCGGTTAGTATATACGGTAAAGAATCAACTAGGAATATAGGCCCTATAAGTGAATCAAAACAACCCTTACATGGAAGTTTTATTCACAACACAGAAAATTTTATGACGCTTCAAACAAGAGTCTTCAAAGAGGCCTACAGTAATACGCCAGAATTGGAAACTTACCATGACTAACAAAGATAATTGTAAACCAACCTTTTATCGAGCATAAAAGCCAGATCACAGTCCACCTTGGAATCACAGCAATATCGTATACATGTGTTTATTCCTTTCACACGGCCAATGTCAGTGAATTTTCCAGCTTTTAGCCCGCCAGCAAGCTTCATATTGTACATCACTTCATTGTGCGGACATTTCTCCTCAAAACTATCGGTCTTTAAGGTTCTACTTTTGGAGTCTACAAAAAGGATAAAAGTTTTAAACAAGGTAGAAAAGTATGACAGATGTGACAGAATAAAAAACATTTCAATTTCATACCTAAAAATGTATCTTGAACCAAAATCTCTTTCAGGCGGTTATTTCAGGATGGTTGCAAGGAGGTTTACTCTGGTTTATTCTATGCAGGAACCAGCTGTATTGTAAACCGTATCAAACCTGGATATAGCAGTGCATCATATCGATGTTAAGGTTAGTAGTGTAAATTTATCTAGGCCTTATTTCTATCCCTACTATTCTTTAGTTGTTTCTTTCTCTCGTAGTTTTTCATCCATAGCCGTATGGCCAATTCTTTATTTTCTTTTCATTCAATTTTTACTTCCATACACGTCACCAAACTTTCCATGCTACGTCACTAAACTCACTGTTAAGGTTCTCTCAGGCTGAAATTCGAAAGAATTGACGGAATTGCGCAAAATGTCAATTGCAGTACAATTAGTCGAAGAAATTTATCACAATATGAAAGCTGCAGAGATCTAAAAATGCATCTCTAAAGTCAAGTTTAGTTTCAAACAGAAATATCACAAGAAGCTAGATTTGGCACAGTCTTTGTTCGGTGTGAAACTTTTATAAATCAAGAAATACTAGGAAAATAGCAACACACCGATTTCAATATTGTCCAGTCCTCTACCACTGACGTGTGCGATTTGAAGGTCTTCGTACTCGTCGGGCATTTGTGGAACTGTCTCACACGAGCTAGCGTTCGCACATCTAACCCCTATACAGTTCTTATCCCTCCCCTCCATCATTGCTACGTCACAGCTTGGCTGCTTGCAACATTTGTAAATGCATTCCTAAAAGAATGAAAAAAAATTTCTAGTTATTGCAGATATCCAGGTGTGAAGTAAAATAAAATGAAGCAAAGTAAAGCAAAGTAAATTAAAGTGAAGTAAAATGAAGTAAAGTGAAGTAAAGTAAAGTAGAGTAAAGTAGAGTAAAGTATAGTAAATTAAAGTAAAAAAAAGCAAAGTAAGGTAAAGTAAAGTAAGGTAAAGTGAAGTAAAGCAAAGTAGAATAAAGTTAAGTTAAGGAAAGTAAAGCGAAGTAACGTAAATTTAAGGAAAGTAAAGCCAGCATACCTGGATAGTCTTTGTTTTGCCAAGTGGCCTGAAGACCCCAGCTTTCTTGCCTCCCTTGAGTGAGACACCATATTGAACCTCGCTATCTTTGCAATGATACTCTTCGAGGATAGTGTGACAAATGACAACACCAACAACAGCTGGCAAAGTAAGAATAATAATGATGATAATAACAATATTCCCCAAGCCATGAACTAAAACATTTATGAAGGCACCCATCAGGGAAAATTGATTAACCCAGACCAAGAGGCAGGGGAATGGCGGAGCGGGTCATCAATATTTGGTTGCAATAACGGGATAGCTGCATTTTCTGTGTATTTTTCATAGGACTCTGCATGTTTCAGATAAAAATGCAGGTCGTACTAGCGATAAGGCCTAATTCAAGAGGTGGTCGCAATGTGGGCCTCACGGTAAAAAAGAAAGCTCTCCCATCCCCAATGAGCCCCTACACTTAAAACCTGCGATTTCTAATTAGAGGTGTTTACAAATGTTTATTACTCGTCTTGTGCAAATCTTAAATGGTTGAGATTCAAACTTAGGAATAGCCTGGCTACTTCCAATTATTTTCCTACTGTTGAAGAATAGGCTCGCTAAGGAATAAGCTCGAATATCCAAGGCAATGCTAGCGTACAAAAAAAGCCCCAATACAAAAATAGCAGTAATAGAAAGTTTTAAGTACATATGAATGTTTTCTACAAAAACATATGTTAGGGTTTATTGGTAGTACAGTGCTACTAGATATCAAGAAAATGGGAAACACGGCAAAGGAAGATAACTTCTAATACATAGGTTTTTGACTCACACTTATCGGAGTAGTGAGTCAGAACGCAAAAGTAAATGAAAACCAAAGGCATTGTATATGTCCGATTCAATCTTATGATACAAAGAGCTACACAATATTGCAGGGACAATTTTGAATAAATACATCTTAGAAAACACATCAAACTTTATATTGCGAGAAACCAAGAGTTTTATCAAAAATAATATTTACTGATGGGAAATAATTATGCAATCGTGTTGGATAGATAAAACAAAATACTCATTCTGAATAAATGTAGAGTTTGAAGAACAAAATTGAAAACGAAACGGCCTAACATTGTTTACCTGTCAAAACCAAAATACATCTTCCCAGTTGCTTGGCCGCCATCTTGATGACCTCTTGACCTCAACAAGATCCAGCCAACTTGTATTGAAGTCTTCACAAACACATAGAGATTTCTTGATTGAAGGAAATCAGGGAGCCTTTCCAGGGCTTTTTAATTAAACCGCTTTAAATTCTTTGGAAATATAAGTAAGTAGCTACTTTTTCGTTTTTGATGCACCTCTATGTTACTTCAACTCTTCAGAGTGACGAGCAGTTTAAGTATAGAGTGATGTTATATCCAATGAATGCAGGCCCAGTCTCTTTCCCGATGCGCGGTCTATTGTTTACAGGTTCCCTTTAAATAGAAGGCGATTTGGTAACGATTGTTAGTTGATTTCTAAAGAAATTGGGATTCGTCGTAGGCTTGCAGAATATGAACCAGTGATCATTCTAAGGAAACTCTACACTCCACAAGTATAAGTTTGAGAGTAACACCTTTGGGGATATCTGCTTAGTATTGTGGGGGCTGTTCAGTACTGTGGGGGCTGTTCAGTACTATAGGGGGATATCATCAGTACGATAGGGGGATATCATCAGTACTGTGAGAGAGGATACCACCATTGCATACAGGGTAAATGGGTTCAATTGAGGGATCGTATATTCTAATTCAATAAGCATATGATTCTGAACATAAAACTATGCTTGGAGAAGACATTTGTGTAGCTTTAGACCCCAGATCGATTGATGGATAGAATAATTTTACTATCTTTACAAGGTAATGGTTTACGCGCTGTAAAGGGTACGCTGAATAGGTAGACTAATGGAGCAGTGTGTCTTTCTCTTAATTTCAGGATTTCTTTGTCTTTTACCTGGAATCACAGACAGCTGGACGATTCTCTCCTCGCTCTTAAAGTTTTGGTCTGATGGAGAGCTCGCACCAACAACCCTTTGAAAAAAGGATTGACCAGACAGATTACCAGATAATAGCTGAGCAACTGGAAATGAGTATTCCCACAGACTTCATGATATATCAATGCGAGTCTGTGTACTTCTTCTGGTCAACCCTATATGATGATAGTTCAAGACGTGAATCAAGCAAGGTGCTTCAAACGACCTGTTCTCTCCATAGTCAACCTGCGTCTTCAAATCGGAATTACATGGGCTAGAACACGCGAGCAATCAGCCACTGGTCCTTGTACGGTTCATTCATCTAGTCGAGATAACGGCCTAAATTTGCGGCCTGTTTTATAGGGAAACGACTTACAGCGAACGAAATTCGAGGGGCACTTATCTTACTAACGCAGCTTAAATGGAATGCCAAGAGAAAAGGCGGGAAGGGATAACAAGTGTTGTTTTATGGCTTAAATGATGTGAGGTGGAATTTAGATGAATGTAGAAAGTGAAAATGTTTAAGGTAGAATCGAATTTAGTGAAGTTTGTGTTTTTGTTGTTGGTTGAGGAATGGCTTGTGTTGGCGAGTGACAACAAATTTGAAGGTAAGTGGTGTCTTATAAAGACTTTCAATATGCCATGATTTCTATTGATAATGTTTCCTTTCACGAAACATGAAGTAATCCATAAATGAATGCTTGCAGGATCGTGCAAAGAACCCATATTGATTATATGTAGACACCTATAGCGAAACCTGGCCACACTCTCAGCCAAAAGTCATTGAACGGACTATATTGTCGAATGGGGATATTCACTCGTTTCAATAAGCAACCGGACGTTAGTCCCGAGCCTCAAAGTTGCTTAGCTGGATATTTTGGGTTTTCAGCCTTCAAAGTTGCTTAGGATTTGCTTAAGTTATGAAAAACAAACAAAACATTAACATTTCCCGGTAAGCAAACCGTTTAAATAGATGATGCACATGTAAGAAAACCTTTGTAAAACCAAATGTGCTTCTTTTAACAATGAAACGTCAAAATATGATCAAACAAGGTTAAGCACTTTCAGCATAGTTGCTTAAGTGCTTAGTTGCTTAATTCTATTCATCGTGCCCTGGAGGTGCTTATCATTTTGGTCATTCTGGCTCTGGCTGCTTATTAAAGAGTTGTTCATTGAAATAGTGTATACCAAGATATTTATACGTTGATTATGTTTCCATTTGACGAAACATAGACAAACCAATGAATCAATTTTGTGCAAGAGCCAGTGTTGGTTTTCTGCAGACGCATATTCTAACGAAACTCTTCTTAAACGAAGTGGACAGACTATAATGTTTAATTGGGATATTCAATATGACAAGATATCTTCTCATTGATTATGTTTTCATTTGACAAAATAGAAAGAAACTCAAGGATCACTTTTGCAGAGTCGTGCAAGTGTCCATATTACCTCCTTTGGGACACATATTCTAACGAAAATCTGCCATAGCCCAGTGAAAAGACTATTTCCATATTGTGAATTCGTAACTTACCAAATTTGAAATAACAAGCTCAATCAAATCAACATAGAAATGTCTTCCACAAAGCAGTTTGGGGCACAAAATAATAATGATTCGTTTATACGCTTCTGTAACTGAATGTTGTTTTGCAGGAATCGGCAGGCTTTCCAAGCAAACAAGATGCACTTACGAGACAGTACTATCGAACCACACGTTTAGCCGCAACACGCAAGCCGGCGTGTTCACGCACTTGGGTCACGCTGCAAGCATTCACACGTGCAAGCAAATGTGTTGCGAGAAGGCAGATTGCGATATTGCGTTTATGCCCGAGAACCATTGTTACGCCGTTTCGTGTTATTCTGACGAACATTGCGAGACTACGCCTGCAGCCGTGCCCAATTTCGTCGTACAGCTCGTGAAAGTGCGCCGCGTCGTTATCCCGGATCCGTATAATGAAGGCCCGAAGGAAGAAGATATCTGGAGGTCTGGCTCCCAGGAGAAGCCATCGGAAGATGTCAATGAGGAAGGTTTGTTTTAAGTTTTAATAATTACTGGCCCAAGTTACGGTGGGGATGTCTCGGCCCCTGGCTTCGATAGCAAATTTTCGGGCAAACCTCCTAGTTTCAGTGTATTTCTTTGGCAGAGCTGAATGCATGGGACTGAATTAATTAGAATTGGCCTGATTTCACAAAGAGAATTTCAAGTTCTGCATTTATAATGAGCAGTCTTTGATCGGTACAAAGACATAGCGAGACAAAACAACTACTACAGCTTTGCGTCTGACACACATAAGTGCAGTACGCAAGAACAAGTCTTTGGTCAGTACAGAACTTGAGGATAACAAGCTAGTGTGCAGGAGGAATTCAAAAGAGCCCTAGAAGGAAAATAGGAACTTTAAATGATCTCTCCCGAAGCGTTTTCCATCCGTTAGAACTTGATATGACAAGCGTATAATAAGTGGTACGTATCCTATTAATCCTATTAATTCTTCAAATTCTTCTTTCCAGTAATGCTGAAAAGCCAAAATGTGATGGAGGAGTTTATCTGCACGCACAGCCCTATCCTTTACAATGTGACGTTGAGAGGAGCTTCTAAATCCGGGAACTTTACAGATCTCGGTTCGGTGGACAATATGAATATGTGCATTGCCTTGTGCTGCGAGTTGCGTCAATGTGATCTGGCACTCATGATTGGACCAACGTGTGTGTCGGTCAAATGTCACAACGAAGAACTGTGCCAAACAATAAGATCGAGGCCTTCAAAGTTATCGCCACAGCTAGCGTATATACGGCGGAAAGAGGTGCAACGGAAAACCAGGCGTGAGTAATTTCAAAATAGTCCATCATGATATTCCTGAGGGTGTAGGCAGATATTCTCATAAAAGGAAATGCACAACGAGCTCTTGGGATCCAACATTTTGCTTGTGAAATCTGTACTTACGAGTTTTTAAAATGAACCCTAACCCTAACCTTAACCCTAAATCTAAATCTAGCCCTAGCCCTAACCCTAACCCTTACCAAAAACCTTTCCCTGACCTTGATCCTGAATCTAGTCCTAGCCCTAACCCTAATCGAAATCTTCTGAAACTAGTAAATTTTGAAGCAAAAAATAATAGGACTTGTTGTTACTCTGTTTATATCAACGACTTTTTAAACGAACCGATAACAATGATCTGACTAAGATCCCTAACTGGCTATCTCTTTATTCTCAGCAACACATCCAGTGCATCCAAATTCACCAGAGAAACCCCCGGAAAAGCAATCACCCATCCTCAGACCGAGCACTTGTCAAACAAGAAAAATATACAACAACGTCACACTACTCGGGGGGACACGAGCCGGAAATTACACATCGCTCGGAAAAGCAGAACACTTACAAGACTGCGTGGGGAGAGCGTGCGATCTAAACGAAGGCCACTTGGCACTGATGTTGGGAAAGTACTGCTTTTCGGTCACGTGTCATAACGAAAGGGTGTGTCAGACGATACCGGCGAAACCGACGCACCTCAAACCGAAAGTCGCATATTTGGCTTGGACTCAAGAACCCATCGAGCCGGACACAAGTAAGCCGAGTATTCTATTCTATCAAAATGTAAGGGGCATATAGGGGTTCCAGGAGACAGGGGAAGATGCCCAAAATTAAACAGGGAACAAGGGACTTTGAGACAAATTAAACAGGGAGCAAGGGAACATTGACAGCAAGCAGGGATCAGGGAACACAAAGGATGAACATTTCTTCTGAGAACAATTAGAGAACATTGCAATTTTAAAGGGAACGGGGGCAACATAACCCCAATTATACAAACCTCCATTGTCATAGGAGAAATAGTCTGGAAACCAACAAAGTCTTTTGTTTTGTCTTTTTGCGTTGAAAATCGTTCTAAATTTCATAGCCTCCTTTTGTTAGTATGCATTCTCGCTCTGCTCTTCAAGCAAATAATTCACAGTACTTAATTTAACTTGCCATTGGTTTCCCTTTCTTAGAGAGCACTCTTGCAGTGCTCTAAGAGATTGATGGTAGATGCAACAAAAATACAAAGCTCCTCTTTTTGATTTCCAGGCTGCCTCCCTCTCATGATTATGATTAAATTGAACTCCTAATACTCCACATACCGTTATAGATGCAATTCTTCACGTAATTTCTTCCAGTAACATAAATCTTCTATAAATCGGCTTGATGAAGGGCGACCTTGAAAAAAAAATTACAAAATACAGAAAAATGAAATACTAGAAATGTTGGAAAGATTTGCAGACACCTAGGCAGTCTTTAGAACACAATGTGGTAACGAGACGAGAGGATACTTGGCATTAAATAAATGTAAGAAACTTTCCAATTTTAGACCTAAAAGGCGGCTTTTGGAAAGATTTTAGGCTGATTTCTTAAACAAGGGTTATCTATATGGAATATATTTCCTCCATTCACGATTCGTATGCAAAACGTAACCATCTGAATCAAACTCTTTCCGATTTCAGTCACAAACATGGCAGAGAGTGACTTCTTCGTCAACCACCATCGTTACCCGAAATGCGCAAGAAGTCACATCATGTACAACCACACACTGAAAGGAGGCTTGAGAGCTGGCAATTTCAGTATGCTGGCAGCTGTAAATGATATCGAGGTTTGCGCAGCGCTGTGCTGCGAAGAAAAGAACTGCGACCTCGCCTTGATGATTGGGGATAACTGCTACGCAGGGGACTGTACCAGTCCGGATTTGTGCAAGGCGGTTCCAATACCAACAGGATCCGTACAGCGGTCACAGATTGCGTATGTTACCGCACCTGGCAGGAAGAAACCGGAGGACAAATGGGTAAATGCTGGTATGTACTGAGTTTGATAATTGATATGTTTTCTGAAAAAGATATGATTTACTGGCCACTATAAATAAAGTTACAGATACACGAGAAAAACGTTAAGATTACCGTCATTGTTTACATTAAAAAAAAACCAGAAGCAAAGCAGCTTAAAAACTAGTTTCCAAAGGCGTTTATAGGCCAGTTTGAGCCAGTTCTAAATCAAAATATTTTAGGACACCTTGGCATTTCTGGCAGCAAACTTGGAACAGATAACTTGGGACAGTTAACTTGGGACAGCAAACTTAGGACAGCAAACTTTGAACAGTAAACTTAAAGTAGCAAACTTGGGACCGAAAACTTGGGACAGCAAACTTAAAATAGCAACTTTAGGACAGCAAACTTTGGATAACAAACTTAGGATAGCAAGAACGACTAAAAAATGCTAAATTTTGCTTGGCTTTTTTAGAGACTTACGAACAAATGACCTAGCGCTTAGCGAAGAAATCGAACGGTCCCTATAATACTTGTGAAAGCAAAAAGTACTTGGTGAATATCAGTTGAATGGGAATATCACTATCTTCAAATGAAAAACAACGACTGCACATTCATTTTTAGATTGGAGTTTGGTTTATCTCATCGTCAGCTCATTGGTAATCGGAATAAGTTTGCTGGGAACCGCATGGACAGTGTGCCTATGTGTACTCAGGTAACGTTATATTTTTCATACATCGAGATGGTGTCTTTCTGGGATATTGAGAGAGTACCTTATCGGCCCTTTGTACGCCGGCCCTAAATGGCGTTAATTTTCGTCCTGCGGCGGAATAAGGGCCGGTGTAGTATGCGGATGTGCATGGCATGCGGATGTGCATGGACTGAAGCGCTTAATGCGCTCCGCGAGACACAGGGCTTCATGACAAGATGAAACACAGTGCGCTCAACTTTGAATTTCCCAATTTGTAGGGGATCAGTTCAAATCACAAAACGTAGGAGATCAGTTCAAATCACAAAACGTAGGAGATCACTTCAAATCACAAAGTAAAACACACCATACTAATCAAGGAAGCAGGAGAGAGAAAGAAATTTTTTTTTTCAGCAAGACAGATTTACGACCTACAATTTTTCGATAAGAAATCAAGTTCCTGGTACAAGATATCGGAATACACATACTTTTTATAACAAAGTCGTTATATAGTAACACTCTAACAAAGTCGTTATATAGTAACACTCCCGACTGGCTAAAAGTTTATGAAATGCTTGAAACTTTCTTTCTAAGAAAATTTGACATTGATGCTAGAGGGGCAGGGGCCTTTAGCTCCTCTTTTGAGAAGGTTAGATTTTACTGGGGAATTTTTTATAAGGAACCTTTTATAAGGAAGCTATATGTAGAAGGTCGAACAACTTAAGGAGCCTCTACTACTAAAGGTCAAATTACTAAGGAACTTTATATTTTTGCATATATTCATCTGTTGTAGATATGCAACTTCTCTACAATGACTATCATTAACTTTTACGTTATAAAGACCTGGCCTATGCTTCTTCGTGTTATAACAAGTTTTCTTATAGCGATTTCTTTGCATATCTATATAACTATTAAGGAACTTTAACAACTAAAAAGTGGTCATAAGAGGTATCAAAGTAAGGAATTCAAAGAACTAGACCCTGAGCTAGGTTCCTTATAAAAAAGGCGTGTATCTTTTTAGCCTCAGATTAGAGGTAAAACTAACATTAAAAGGCGTAACAAGCTTTTTATAAGGAATCAGTTTATCAATTGGGTTTTAATACTTTTATTGCGTCCACAAATCTTTATACACTAAATGATAGTTCAAGATAAAGGAAATATTAGGGAACTTTAACAGTAGTATGACAAAGTTATCAACAAAGATCTGATGAGGAACTTATAGTACTACACTCTTTTTTATAAGAACCAGTAATTTTGATTTGAAGCTGGCTGTTCTTAAATATTCTTCTATTTTTAGCTTGAAATGTTCTTTAATTGTTCTTATTTTATAATGATTTGAAAGCTCCCTAATTATAAGTGCTCTGTTAGTGGATAGGACAATGAAAGAAAAGCATTAGAATTCAACATTTTGCAATAATTTTGTGATAAGAGAACATTTTATAACACAAAGAAGCTCAGGCCAGGCCTACGTAACATAGTAATTAATAAGAGTCATTTAAGAAGTTGCATATCTATACCAGATGAATATATACAAAATTATAAAGTTCCTTGGTGATTTGACCTTTAGTAGTAGAAGTTCCTTAAGTTTTTCGACCTTCTACATGTGGGTTCCCTATTAAAGGTTCTTTATAAAAAAAGTATAATGAAAAACTTTCGAGTGCGGGCGGGTTTCGCTACCATTGTTTTTTGCTTCATGGATTTTTTCTTGATGTAAAAACTTCAAAGTCCTTAACTTTATTTAGTAACTTAATATCTCTCAACAAATCTAATTCATTTCTAAAATACGGTGCAACGCTACCTTAAAAAAAATATACTTACAATCGGTGCATTTGAAATGAATGTAGAAGGACGTCATGAAATTTTTCAAAGGACAAAATCAATTATTGTGTTGCATGGTAAAGTAACACGGAGAGAAGCAATAAATCTTAACATTACTTAAAAAAACAGTCAAATATCAAACAAGTTTTGGGCACGCTGACAGTTGAAGGAGGCGTAAAAAAATAATACTAGAAGATGCCTTACTTTATCCTTATATTCTTAATGTATCACCTTACAAAAGAATAACGTTATGGTGTTCCTATCTGGATATAATAACTAAACAAACATCAGTTGCAACTTGCATGAGTTTCAATCTTGCCCTTCTCTAGAATTCCAAGAAATGATCTTGGAACAGTTCCACCATCAATGTTATTCTATTGACAAACTGTTACAATCAACATTATATTCATAGAGATACACAATATTCTTGTTGCCTAAAGTTGCCCCATTCACAAACGCATGGTTCAATTCGCAGCTATGCGTATGTGCATGGGCCTAAATTTGCCCCATGCACAAACGCATGGCGAAATTTACAGCTATGCGTATGTACATGGGCCTAAAATTCTAAGAGAAACTTTTCTATGAGACTCATTGGAAACAATTTTAGAATAGATTTAGCCTTAATGGTATGCTATTAACAGCATTTTACTATTGACATTATATTTATTGAGATACACAAAGTTCAACATCAACACCATTTTACCTTCGACATTATATTTATAGAGATACACAAAAATTTTGTTCCCTAAAGTTGCCCCATGCACAAACGCATGGTTCAATTCACAGCTATGCGTATGTGCATGGGCCTAAATTTACCCCATGCACAAACGCATGGCGAAATTTACAGCTATGCGTATGTGCATGGGCCTAAAATTCTTAGAGAAGCTTTTCTATGAGACTCATTGGAAACAATTTTAGAATAGATTTAGCCTTAATGGTATTTCATTTCATTTCATTTTTTCATTTCATTTTATTTATCCACAAAATCCCTTCAGCTACAGTTGTTTAAATAAATAAATAATTAATATAATATATAAAGTATTTAGATAAAAATTAAGAGATAAAAGTATTGCTATGGTTGCTGATGTTCCAGGGAGTTGTGCTTTGGTTGAGTTTTCAGCTCAACAAATGATTTTTCAATTGTTTTTTAAATCTGTGCAAGGTAGGAAGTTCCCTGATATTTATTGGGATTTCATTCCAGGCCTTAAGAGCCGAATATGAAAATCCTTTTTTGACATACTCAAGATTATACCTCGGAATCTGAAGATCTCTGCAGAATCGTGTGTTATAACTGGAGTATTTGGATCTTTGTTGAAATTTATTCCAGAGATTTGCTGGACAGAGTTTGTTTATTATCTTATAGGCCATAACAGCACGATCAAACATGAGAAGGTTATCATGATGAAGAAAGGTGTTTTTCCATTTATCTTTAATTCTACAATTTTCAATCATGGAAATGGCCCTGTTTTGAAGATGTTGGAGGTTTTCCCTTTTTGAGCTTGAGACACTGCCCCAGATGACATTTGCATATCGCACGTGGCTTTCGACGAGAGCACGATATACATTGCCCAACTGAGATTGTGTGAGAATATTTTTTAACCTTTTTATGGATTTGAGACCGCCTTTGACTTTCCTTTTGACGGTTGCGAATTGCTCGTCCCAGTTAAGGCCTTCATCTAAAATGACCCCAAGTGATTTGGTTTTTTTCACTCTTTTTATATCTGAGCCATTTATTCTCAATGTCTCATGAATATCTACTTTATTAGTTCTACGGGGGTGCCCAATTATCATGTACTCTGTTTTTTGAGGATTGGCACTCAATTTGTTTACCCTCATATAATCAGAGATATTTGTCAATTCCTCTTGTGCTTTTTGAACTAGCTCCTCTACATTCGTAGATGTTAAAGTCACGTGAGTATCATCTGCGTACATGCCAGCCTTTGAAACTTTCAAACATTTTTCAAAGTCATTTAGGTAAATTATGAAGAGGAGTGGTCCAAGGCAGGAACCTTGAGGGATACCACAGGCAATTGTCCTCGGCTTCGACTCATACCCGTTGGCGGCACAGTACTGCTTTCTGTTTTTGAGGTATGACTCAAACCAGTCTCCAGAATGTTCGCGAATACCGTATTTTCTCAATTTTTCTAGCAGAATCTTATGGTCAACAGTATCAAAAGCTTTCTTGAGGTCGAGGAATATTGATAAATTTAGTTTTTTGTGATCAATATTACTTATTACTGGTTTGAGGTATGCTATTAACAGCATTTTACTATCGACATTATATTTATAGAGATACACAAGATTTTTGTTCCCTAAAGTTGCCCCATGCACAAACGCATGGTTCAATTCACAGCTATGCGTATGTGCATGGGCCTAGCTTTGCCCCATGCACAAACGCATGGCGAAATTTACAGCTATGCGTATGTGCATGGGCCTAAAATTCTTAGAGAAGCTTTTCTATGAGACTCATTGGAAACAATTTTAGAATAGATTTAGCCTTAATGGTATGCTATTAACAGCATTTTACTATCGACATTATATTTATAGAGATACACAAGATTTTTGTTCCCTAAAGTTGCCCCATGCACAAACGCATGGTTCAATTCACAGCTATGCGTATGTGCATGGGCCTAGCTTTGCCCCATGCACAAACGCATGGCGAAATTTACAGCTATGCGTATGTGCATGGGCCTAAAATTCTTAGAGAAGCTTTTCTATGAGACTCATTGGAAACAATTTTAGAAAAGATTTAGCCTTAATGGTATGCTATTAACAGCATTTTACTATCGACATTATATTTATAGAGATACACAATATTCTTGTTCGCTAAAGTTGCCCCATGCATAATTGCATGGCTCAATTCACAGCTATGCTTGTGTGCATGGGTCTAAAGTTGTCCCATACACTCTTTTTTTTATAAGAATACTTAACTTTTTTCTGAGCCTCAATATTCTTAATTTTTTGCCATTTTGAGCCTCGGAATATTCTTAAATTATTCTTACGGCAGAAAACACGGATATAACAATCAATTGTTATCATTGTCATACACTCTTTTTTTTTATAAGAATATCTAATTCTTATCTGAGCCTCAATATGCTTAATTTTTTGCTATTTTGAGCCTCGGGATATTCTTAAATTATTCTTACGGCAGAAAACACGGATATAGCGATAAATTGTTATTATGGTCATAGATACCAAAAAACGCACACCTACAGTATTACAAATATGCAGGCTAAAGTAACAGAACAATATCCTTATTTACTATAAAACAGAGTTCATCGACACTTGCATCAAAATATAGGTGAGTGTATTTAAACCATTCCTGTTAAAAAGCACACCAATTCAGAAGTAAAGAAAGACTCGCTAAAATATTTCTCCATAAGTTATGAGCCTCGCGATATTCTTAAAATATTCTTAAATTTCACCGATTTTGAGGCTCATTATTCTTATAAAATTTATTCTTATAAAAAAAAGAGTGTATCCAAACGCACGGCTATTTTTGTAGTTTCTTGAACTTCTGGACAAGCAAAAGTGGGCATAATTATCAACTTATTAGGCATTTTGATGATCAAGTTAATACCGAAGTTTTCCTTCAAAAGCTTTTAAAAATCTATTCCTGAAGAAGTGAATTATTTTACCCTCGATTAAGGCCTAATTTGTTTCCCGTTGAAATTGATCTCAAAGTTATTCATATCATTCAATATTAGATTTGTTTTTATTTTTGTTTCGTTTTTGTTACAATCTATTTTAAACAGGAATATTGTTTGTATATAAATCTGCCATATAACAACTTCTAATGTTCTGTTTAAACGCACTCAATATCTCACACCTTTCATGGCGTCTCCGCCGCCATTGTTGATGATAGCAGTTGTGAAAACAACGAAGCACTGCGCTTCAGCCCATGCACAAACGCATGCCCATGCACAAACGCATATGACACCAAAATTTTACAAATTTTCTCAAAAAGCGGCGTTGATTTTTTATTATATTTTCATATTTTGTATATTCAACCAAAATTAGAAGAGGAGCAGCAACAAAACAGAAAGTAAACTACTTTCGATTAGCAAAGTTAGTGTTCTTTAGTTTAAGAGTTACTAAATCCAATGTCTATGTCCTGAAATGGGTTTTCGCACAAATGGGATAGGTTTGAGGCTTTGGTAACTGCCTCAGTAATATGTACCTTCCTAAAGCCGGAAAGAATGAGCTCTTTAGATTCCTTTAAGTGTTTATACATTTTAATGATTTGAGAGATGAGAGTAGGGAGGAGCGATGTGAATATGAGGTGGAAGAAGACGCCATCGAAGTGCAGTCGTACGAAGAGGTAGATACAGAATGTACCGAGAAAGAGACGATTGAAATTGCCTAATTTTTTCATAATAGTAGCTACTTTTTTATCTTTTTCAAAGGATAAAACACGTCTGTAAAATATAGTTTTAAATTTTTTCTTTCCTTGGTCTTTGTACGGCGTAAAACGCGGCCCTAAATGGCGTTGAAGCAGATTCTTGGGGTAGCAAAATTTCGTCTGGCGTAAAAAGGGCCGGCGTTAAATTAGGGCCGGCGTAAAAAGGGCCGACAAGGTATCAGAAATCGGAAAGATTGGACTAGGACATCAGGCACTAGACTCTGAAAAGGCTGAATTTTCAGTCATCAGCGCAACAAAGATGCAGCCTAACAGAATATTACTCCTGAGCATTTACATAGGTTGAGTGGAAAACATTTTCCAAAGAAGCTTGAGGAGCTTGCCATAGATTTGTGAGACATTCCCACACTTAGAAACATCTGTGTAGTGCTGTAGAGAGTGTTCAGTACTGTGAAGGGATACCTACCAGTATTTTGGAGGATGATCAGTACTGTGAATGTGAAGGGATACCTAACAATACTGTGGAGGATGTTCAGTACTGTGAAGGGATACCTACCAGTATTGTAGAGGATGATCAGTATTGTTGGGGATGCTATCAGTACTGTGAAGAATATTCAGTTCTTTCGAAGGGTACCATCGGCATTGAGGATGGCGTTCAGTCTTGTGGAGGGAAACCACAATAACTGTAAAGGTAACACCCACAGTACTTGCAGTTCTCCTCTGCAGAACTGACCATCCTCCACACCACTGATGGTATCCCCCACAGTACAAGTAGTGCATCCCAACCGTACTGAACACCATCCTCAGTGCCATTCGTATCCTTTGAAAGAACTGAATATTATCCACAGTACTGATAGCATCCCCAACAATACTGATCATCCTCTACAATACTGATGGTATCCCTTCACAGTACTGAACATCATCCACAGTACTGATGGTATCCCTTCACAGTACTGAAGATCCTCCACAGTACTGATGGTTTTCCCTTCACAGTACTGCACAGAGCTTCCTCTAGGTGACACAGCCCAGCCTTAGTCAGGCTAGTACGTAATAACGAGACTCAATCACTTACCAATTGAAGCTATGAACAGGATAGGACCCCATAAGCCAAATGATACCGCTCCCCTTCTGGAAACAAGGCTGAGTCTTGGTCGGGCTGACAATACTGATCATATCATTACTCACTAAACTTTTTGATATGGCATGCTTGCAGCTAATCTTGCTCATCATTGTAATTCTAGGAGACATAGAACAGTGACAGACATTGAGGGAAAAGATGGTCCCTCTAAAAAGTCACGATCACTAAGGGATTTTCAAGGTAGTATTCATTTTCTTAATTTTGAATTTAACTTAAAAAATCATGGCTTTTAAAGCAACAATAATGGCAGGCGGGAAGGTACTTTCAGCCTTCACCGGCCTTGCTCAAATTTTGATGACCAGTGGTATCAGAGGAGCTTACATCGGTATAGAAGTTGCTAAGGTCTTTCACACTGCTCCGTATTTGTTTGTTTACGTATTTGAAGACAAAAAACAGTGTGTAGTGTAAACTTACTTAGGCCCTATTGCTATTCTCAAGTTTTTCTTTCTCTAGTACTTTTCATTCATAGCCCTATAGCCATTCATTTAATTTCTTCTCATTCAATCTTTACTTCCATACTACGTCACTAACCTTTCCATAGTACGTCACTAGCTTCAGCTATTGTTTTAGGCCTTACTTTCTGACTAAGTGCTTACTTATTTACCATGCCCTTCCTTTTTCATGGTTTATCTCATTTACATCTGTTTTATCTAAATATCATTCCGTTTCCTTCGATGTAGATATAAAAACCTTGTACATAGATAATTTAGTTAGTTGGTGATAGAGTTGGTGATAGAGCTGGTGCTATAGTTGGTATTAACGTTGGTGTAAATACGAATATATCACGAGAGAAAACACAATCAAGCCTCTTTGTTGTCGTGCGTGTAAAGATCTCGGTGAGAACGTTCTTTATTTTATCTTATCAGCATCTTATTCTTAATAGTTTTGGTGCCATCACCCCGAACTATTAAAAGTGCCTCTTCACACTGCTCCGTTTTCAAACAAATACACTATGAATACGATCAAGTGTTCATTATGCTCTAGGCAAATACGGTGCTCATACTGCCATTTCCAGACCAATATTTTCGCTGAAAGAATACCGTTGTATTCAAAATGCCTTCATATTTGGTGTTCACACTGAAAACGGAGCGTATTTACTTTTATTTATATACGTATTTACTTTAATACGAGGGAATTTCAAAACGATTTCCAATGACTGCAAAGGATTTGCAACTCAAACTTGATATTCATGATCCTTCACGACCCAGAAAAAGCAAAAAACCTTATCCAGCCTTTGCTGTTTCATTAACTGAATAACAGCATCAAAAAAACACGATGACAACAACAGAGAATGCCTATAACAAGCTTCAATAGAAATAACTCAGCCAGTTAATAATTGGAAATAAAGTTATTTTTAATAGTTTATGTGAGCTCATTTTATTTAGAATTTCTTTGACTTCCTTAGTCAAGTCGTTCTAAGCTTTAGCAGCAATATGCCGAGACATGCCATGCTTATATACAAATGTTTGATGTGAATCTAAATATCAATCATTGAAATAAAAGAAAATTCAAGATGTTATTTTCACTTACAGCAAGGTTTTCCGATGGTCTGCCGTCATTTCTCGATTCGGAAAACGAAATCGAGGAGCCGGTTGCTACGTCATCAAGAGGAAATAGCTTCAGCCCTCGGAGGAGCATTCCCACTGCGCAGAACGCTGCAACACAAACACAAAAAGACAATAAAGATACTGATAGATTTATCAAGCTGGAAGATGAAAAAATACAAAAATTAAACACTTTATGAAAATAAATAAGGTGGTATCAATAAAACGAAATTGGTTGACCAGTACTAGGGAATTTGACTGGTTTGGAAGTCAGGGGGCGTCCTTCAATAATCAGATAATTCTTTGATAATTTACCCAGAAAGTTTACCCCTTTACGCTCATCATTTTTATAAGAACATTGGGAGTGTTCAAGCCTTAAAATGCTCTTATATATCCAACAATATGTCTTAAAATTTATCAATATGTTCTTAATTCTAAATAATATGAAGGCTTCATGTTCTTACCAGAATAACTAGCCTAAAATTTGGCAAAAGTTCGGGTGAATGTTGGAACATTCCATTCTTCTTTGGAAGTTAATTTACTTCTAAAATATTCTACTTCTCTGTAAAGGTAAAATTGACCCTGGTAGATAATTTTCTTGGGAGTATTTTAGCTGCACATCTCTCTAGGCCATAGTAAGAACATGAATTGCAAAAAAAAGGAATTAGAAACTACCAATCAGTGAATAAACTATCAAAGGTTCTTGATATTGGTCTGATTCAAGCCTAAGCTTTCTTTAGATGTTTTTAACTTTTACTGTTTCAAGTGCTTTGTTCTTAGAGGCTTTGTCCGAAAATTAAAACGTCCAAAAACTGTACAAAATAATACATCTATGTGCATTGACATAGTGTGTCCTTTGAATCGAAAAGTAATTCGATTTTAAACTTGTATATTTAGATCAGTCGTAGATCATTAAAAAGCTTCTAGAAAAATTGAGAGCTAAGAGAAAACACGGATTTTTCTTCCGATTTTCCTTGTGTTTTTACTTAGATAGATGGAAGATATCAACTCCAAGTGTTAATACAAAAGTCAGTTAATACCTCGGGTAGAAAAAAGAAATATCTCGTATTGTTAGTTACAATATAAGCCTCTTATCCTATACACTAACTAAGCTCTAGGCGCGATGTCCAAGTCGGACCCATCACACTTTTGACTTAGATCTAGCAAAAAACCTCTGGATCTAGCAGAGTTATTTTTAGGTCGATAGATTTGTTTTGCTTTTCAATTACGGGTGTACAAATAGAAAACGTTTAGGTATGATTGGAAAATATACCGAACTTTGATTGATTTTAACAGATCTGTTATAATCATTGCTCATAGAACATGTTTCATCCCGAATGTTTGACAAATGTTCGTGGATGATGATTATGATGCAAAATATTGCAGTTAGCACTGTCACAAAATAGCTTTGAGCATGGGTCTGCGTCAAGATCGATAAATGTGTTCTGGGCCTAAAAAAGTTTCTTTGGGTTTACGTTAACAGGGTCTGACTTGCACAGCCATATCTAGACCACATTGTGATGAATATGAATCGTTAATTCTGTGGCAAAACTTGCTGGCTGCTTTAAGTCCCTTTAAATTATCTGTTTTTAGCTATCAATATAACCGTTAAGTCATATAGTTAGCAATCTACTGGAATGGCCCTTTTTGATACTAAATCAGAGATAGAGAGGATGAAATAAGTAATACCTGTAATAACTTTGAGCAGTTTGGTTTTAGCGCTAATTTCATGTTTAATGATCCAATAAAACATTGCTTCAAAAATTAGCAATCTGTTGGGAAAGACCCCTTTGTTGATACTTGAATTAGAGATTGAGAATATGAAATAAGTAATGCCTCTAATACCTTCAGTAGTTTGGTATTAGCGATTAAACCTAAATCGCCTAAAATCACTTAGATCCTGATTGTTTGGAACGAGCTGGTTGGGCCAATATAAGGAGTAACGTCTGGCCTGCATTACGTAGAAAAGCTTGTTGAAATCAATTTGCAATCACATGAGGCGGGTTTGTTCGACAACTCAACTTGACCCCAATTAGCAAAGTGGGTTGACTCGGTTAGCAGAGTGTCAGCTTCTCTTATGACATCACAAACGTTGTAAGTTGACAATAGGTCACGTAGTTTGCAACTTATCTAATTACGTAATTTTACAAGTTATTCCAACCAGGTAATAGAACTGACCCCGAGCTGACTTCTATGTTTTTTTTCATATAAACATGGTTCAATTGAAACAAGCCAACCATGCATTCAGGCCCAACTAGGGTCAGCTAGCCTCAAATAGTCAGGCACTTAGATAGTTAGTGTTCAATTCATTAATTGCAGATAATTAAATTGCAGATTAATATTTGTAGTAAATCCTTTTGAGTGATTTACTTGTGATTAATGCGAGTTAAAAACATTTCAAAATGTCATCAAAATGAGTTAAAAATGATTCAATATTGTAAGATCTTCTAGCTAACTATCTCACTAATTGTCTTTTTCAAATATGCTAAAAAGAAACATAAACGAATCATTTGGTTTTCATTTTCGTTCACTATCCAAGGACTTCTACGGTAAGTGTCAGGCGAAAGCTTCAGTAGTTATAATGTTTAAGTAGGTTTCTGATTTTTCATGCAATACATTAAACTAGGGCATTATTTGATCCGATTTGATCGATTCAGAGCTTGAAGATGGAGAGAAATTGGAAAGATAGGGAAACAAAGCTATTGAAGTTTTGCAACTGACAATCAGAGTAGAAACGAAAAGTTAACAAAAATGAAACCCAACGAATATAAAACTAGAAGAAAACTAAAACAAACCAAGAAAACGGGAGACAGTGGCCGGAACCGACAGAAATCAAACAACTTTTCAAACATACAACGGCTAACTCAGCACTAAGAAGAAGTAAAATCTATTAATATCTAATGAAAGTAACTGAAGAAAACTAAACTGTTTCGAACTAATTAGAAATGAGAGTTTTCAAAGATTGTTCTACTTGCCCGACAAACGCAGGGAAATTCGGATCCAGCAGACAGCTCTTCACCAACGAATCCAGATTCGAAGCAGAGTTTGTGTTTGTTGATTGGTAGCAAACAGGAAGATTTTCACTGGAATTTTTCACCACTGCCTATGAAGTGAATATTTCAAAACATTTTCAAACTCTCCAAAAAAGAATACGAGAATAGTACAAAAAATAGTTAGCAACTAAAGCTTTCCATATGAAACCCGTCAAAGCAGTACGTCAGTAAGCGAACAAAAATGTGTTAGATTTGAGTTTTCTTCTCTTTCTGATGTTCTCTTCCCTAAGTAAGGAGTGTCAGACGAAATCCCAATTAGCTCCCTCAAATATAGTGGCCATATTAGGCTTTCGTTCGTTGTAAGACACAGAAACACTTAAAAAGAAAGACTAAAATTCATGTATATTCACATCTTGTTCATCTATAAACTAAAAATTAACTCCCATCAAAATCAGATCGTGATGAAAGCCATGTATAAAATACATTAGTCTTTGGTCGGTATCGGTACAGAGCTTGAGGATGACGAGGAAAACTTGAAACACAGCAAAACTTGATAACTACTAAAGTTTTTCGTCTGATATTCATCAGCGTAGTACCTCATACAAAGAACAAAATTTGAACCCAACAAGTTTTGTTATCCTCTGACGTACTACTCCAATACAGGCCAGGCTAAACTGGTCTAGTTGTTGCAACATTTGCCAGACCAATGTTTTGGCTAAAACACTTTTTATTCTAAAAATTGGTATCGCTTTTGAAATCTCTAAAACATGAGATTTTTACAATAAATCTTGGTTCATTTATACTTAAAGCACATTCTAAAATTTCACCAAATTGCATCACTGAGAGCATAAATTTCAAAATTTTCAAGGGGAACGCCCCCGGCCTCAAACGTTTAGGGTGCTTTGGGCCATACTAGGTACAGCTTCTGCCAAGCCTGCAATGAATGTCAGACGAAAAGATTTGGTCAAAAAACCTCAAAAAAGAAGCTCAATCTTACCGAGGCTATCTGTCTTACTGACTTAGTTGCGAAAATTTGAGCATCAGTGATTTTATTAGGGGGTTTCTCGTTCTTTATTGGTATGCTGTATTCATACTCCATTGAAGACCTAAGCTGTGTTTGCGACTGGTCTACTAGCATGGACTGACTGGCTTGACTTGCATTGTCCACATCAGAATCAATGGTTTTGACATAGATGTATTTGGATATATTTTTTACAAAGTCTGAACAACTTTCTTGAGAGGTTGATAGTGCGTTGGCGGCAAACTGGATTCTGAATCTTCTAGACTCATCCTTAAAAGATACACACATAGATTAGAAGGGAAACAAACACAATTTCTACGTTTCCACCAAAAGTCTTTGAACACTTCCTTCATTTCCAAACATGTTCTCACATTAGGCATGTTCCTCTTCCCATTTCTAATTTCTGGTAGGAGAAATAGATGGATCTTAACTGGGAAAGTCAAGAAAAACACCAGTATCGGCATAGTATTTCATTGAACAAAGTACAACAATAGGTAATCATAGAATGCTTGCCCATTACTCCTATTGCTTGTATTGTTATTTTCTTCAATTTGCTAGCCCCATAAATTCTTTAGGAAAACTGAGAAAAGGCAGGGACGTAGCCAAAACCTCTGAAAGGGAGGAGCCATCAACCAGTTACAGCATCCACTTGTAGATAATGACCTATTAAGATTGATATATGAGGGTCATACAGGGGTTCTAGTGAACAGGGGAACATGCCCAAAATTAAAGAGGGAACAGGAGAACATGAGACAAATTAAATAAGGAACAAGGGAACATTGATAGCAAGGAGAGATCAGGGAACACAAAATATCAATATTTCTTCTTAGAACGATAAGGGAACATTTCGCAATTTCTATAAGGGAACAGGGGAACATGACCCTCTCCCCTATGTGATCCTCATATATGTATTATATGCATTCATCAAAAAGGAAGGAGCCCTACAGCTACCCTCGGAGGGGAAGGGCTGGTCCTTTATCTATTTTACATTGAAGGCCTTCTAAGAAAATTTTGAAATTAAGACTACATTTTTTTCATTGTCTCTTGGTAGTTCATAACCACAAACAATATTTTCTAATGTGACGTGTGCACAATAAAACAACAAGATCTTGGACTATAGACTAAGTGAGTTTTTTCTTGATTCCATTGCAAAAATTAAAGATGACGTTTACTGCAGAATAGGTAAATAATCTAATGAGCATAATATTCTAACAGATTTAATGAGAAACAAACCTTGATTTTATAGCAAAATAGCATACAATCTTCTTGACAAATGGCTTTTATCCAACTGTCAGTGGTGTTGCCGTGAAGGGAGAAGGATTCCTGTGAAGAATTCAGTTTAATTCATCAATTTAACTTCATATTTTGTTGCGTTTTGCAAAGAACAAAATTATATCCGAAAACCAATTAGAGCATCTGTAATAGGACATAATGCTTAGAGCTCTTCCTAGACTTCAAAGGAATCAGGTCAAACCAGTAAAAACATTTTGCTGGTAGTTCTTACATCTTCTGAAAATAAACAAGAAGTAAAAAAACCAGGTATTATGATTCTAATTATCTTTCTTTTATCATTTGAGGCATAGATGCGAACCTTGCTGCATCTTGCTTGAGTCTTCCACATTTTGACTTAGAGCTCCATCACTGTTAAAATTTGGAAAATCTCAAAAATTTCTCATATACTCAAGCATTTTGTGAAGCATTTCACATGACAACTAATCTAAGTCAAAGCAAAGTTTTTCGAAACATTTTTCAGAGTCCGGTGCAATGGTCAGGGCAGGGCCAAGAACAAGGGAGAAGCAGTTTCCTGATGGTTTTAGACATGGAAAAAGTTCCTTATGGGAAGCATTGTAATCAATGCTTGTCTAAATTAGGAGAGTCCGGTAGTATATGGGCTTTCATATTTCATTCACGTGCTATGACCTAGCAGATAGAACAATACCTCTAGACCTTTGACTTGTACACTGCATGTTAGCTAAGCTTTAATGCACCTAGATTTTTAATCCTCTAGGTAATCCCTACCTAATACATGTGGCTCTTCCTATTTCTCTCAGTCTGTAGGTCTTTTCCTATCTGTTAGGCAGCTATTCTGCAGCACACTATTGCAATTTTGCGTCCAGCCACCTTCCCTACAACACTTTTGCTTATTTGCTTATTCGCAGGGGAGGATTTGCTACTTTTAATATATAATCATTGCTACTTTTATAATCGCTGATACGTTGAATTACTTATATTCTTAATATAGGATTTTTGATAATATGAAATACTGTATACATATGTTTTAGTATCTGTAGTATAATGTAGTGTATTGTTAGTGTAATGTTAGTTTAATGTATTTTTTGTGATGGAATATTTTACCCCATACTGGCGTCTTTCTTGACTTTCCTAGTTTAGATTCACAAATTGGCACCTATGTTGAGGATAACGATAGATTGACCAGAGAATCAGATGACCATAGGCCCATCATTGCAAACACCAACATGTTGTGTCTGTCCAGTATTGAGATTGACATCTGTTTTTTTCATTGTTTCCAAAAACTGCAGTTAGTAACATCTAACAGGTTTTAAAATTCTGTCAATAAAAATGACATGTTTTAAAACCAATAGAATTGAAATGAAAGGAACTCGTGTCCCAGGTTTGCCTCATTCTCTCCTGTTATTCACACATCAGACTACTTACTAAGGCAAGGCTATCACCAGAAGTAATCAGCAAATTCAAGGGTGGAAGTAAAGCAATCTTTATTTGTGGGATTTTCCCTCCAGTGCAGAAGTACTGCAATATAAAAAGAATCATATAACTTCAATAGTCTGGAACTGTTTTTTAATTGATATCCAGAGATGGTTAGTTTTAGGTTTAAGATGGCTTGAGGTTTTTGAATAAAGGCTTAAATTTGTACAAGGGGCTTGACTTAATTAAATATACAAGATAATTTGTGAGAATGAAAATGACCCGAGAAGGACCCGACCCCATGACCTCCAGGTTTTCCAAATCTTGCTTCTCCTCAAGTTTCCTCCTGCAACTCTATCCAGTGGTTGGACTGCGATGGTCCTCCTGGTTTGTGAAAGTTGTTTTGTTTTTACATCAAATTGTTGGATCTGCCATAACAAAAGCGCATAATCTATGTAGATTTAGAAATTTTTAATTTCAGTTTTACAAAGTTCCCTTTTTATCACAATATTTGTCAAGATTTCTTTAAAAAACCATCCTAGGGAAAGGGATAGGTTGTCCTGTGGAAGAGGTTAATCATTGTAAATGGGTTAAGTCTCTTGAGGGGGCCACCCCCAAAAACCACGCCCAACAGTGGGCAAATTTAAAGCGTCAAGTGGACTCTGGGGGTGTGGAGGAGAGTTAGGGGTATTGCCCAGGAGAAGCCCAGGACCATTACCACGACGTGGAATGGGTTGGTGTGGGGCGTGGCTCACTAAAGTAAACTTGGACAGGTTCCATCGATTGAGCCATGCACAACTGAGCCATGCCCCACCGAGTGGGCCGTGCCCCGAATTCTTGAAATCGACCTTTTTAGGCCCAAGAGCAGAAGCAAGTTTACCTTCTAAATCTTGTGAAAAATACTCACCTTCCATTCACCTGCCTCTGACTTATCGTGACACTTAGAGTTAATAAGAAGGTTGTCTTGGTTCGTTGCAGGAACATGTTTGGCATACTTTTCAATCAACCAGAATTTAACTTGGGACGACATTATATCCCTCTAGTTATGCTAACTTCTCACCCATGCTCTGGTTAATGATAGATATCACCAGGCTTACCGAAATTGGTTGCTTTTTTGTGGTTGCTACTAAACACCGGACCAGAATGGAAAATATAACCCTATCAATCCTAAAACCCTAGGCTATAACCAACCCTAAACCCTAACCAACCCTAAACCCTAACCCTAAACACTAACTTTTACCCTTGTCTTAACCCTAATCCCAAACTCTAACCCTCACCTTAACTTAAATAAACCCTGACCTTAACTTGAATGCCCCTCTTATTCCAGTCCGGTGATTAGCACTATTATAAATCATCAGTTTACCTGGTGATATCCATCACCAACACTGATCTCGAAATAAAGACTGGATCAAGCATGCTGTTGTTTCTAGAGCCAAATATTTGCTAATTGCTTCCACTTGCACTTGGCCTTTGCAAAATGGCTATATGGCATAGGTATTCTCACCAGAGAAGTTCCGCGAAATTCCAAAACTCTAAGTTATAACACAGACTAGATTGCAATAGGAGCCTGGTAAGAGCAGTTTCATAGCCCCTAGGGGGATAGGCACGTATATAAGGAAATTTAGGGGCTGTTTCAGCCTTCTTTGTGAGCAACTTCACTGTGCACAGAACAAAATCGACAGATATAACTGCTCGCCGTTCGCTGACTGGATATGGCACAAGCTCCGCAACCACAAGAGCCAGATATTGCAGAGGTCCTGGCCGAGCTTGATAACCCAGCCGAGATACAGGCTCCTCAGTTTGTAAACCAACCGGCCCTTGCTTCTGAAAACAACATTGCCCATGCACCGGGTTCAATCGACCAAACACAACCAGTAAGTTACCTTTTAAAAAAATTGTTAGTTGTACTCTTTCACACCCAAGTAACGTGGCCTTTACAATTTTTAACTGCTTATGGCCTTTCACAAAAATTGCAACACTCCCTCGGGTCCCGTGGGAAGCTTTTCTAAGGGCAGTACACACAATTTTTCAAGCGTATTATCAGCAATATACAAAAAATACTATAACAGATATCAGGAGTTTGGCTACGTTTGTATTCTCACCATTGTATTCTCACCAGAGAAGTTCCGCGTGATTCCAAAACTCTAAGTTATAACACAGACTAGATTGCAATAGGAGCCTGGTAAGAGCAGTTTCATAGCCCCTAGGGGGATAGGCACGTATATAAGGAAATTTAGGGGCTGTTTCAGCCTTCTTTGTGAGCAACAAACAGGGCACAGAAAAATCGACCCACCGCTCCTCCCTCAGCGACGGCTCGCACGATCCAACCTTCCTTCCAGACAGCGAAGCCCCCTTCGCTCTCTCCATATCTTAATAGTGGTTTGGAAGGAAGACAACAGATCGGGTGAGAATACGTTGGTATTTTTAGTCTCTAAAATCCCACTTTCCGATGAGCCTCCTTTTCGTTATTATGATGATGTCCCTCAAGGAATTCAAGATCTTGTTTTGAAATGAATTAATTTATTTGTTATGAGGTGCTCTAAATTTGTTCCCAAACATGTGGGTAGTTGAATGGTTTAAGTTTTCTAGAATCAATGGTTCTCTTTTTACACAATAGGATCAGCATTACAGTGGGAAACGACTGTATCACAACAAATATCTTAAATCCGAGTTAGTGGGTTTGCAAACAAAATGGACAATCAAATTTCTGCTGATGGAAAATTAAATGGTATCATCATGATCAGACCAGCAGAATCTTTTATTTCTAGTTTTATTATTTCAATAATGACTGTTTTAAGATGAATATTTGTAAACAAGAGATTTGGCTGAGAATTGCCAGAGGAACACATGGCTAGATGGGAGGTAACTTACTGTTGCGGCACATGGTCTGTGGCACATGTTCTGGCTAAGGGACTTATTGGATTTATTTCAGCTGAAGAAGAAACCTCTTAAAGTGAGTACGAGTTTACAACTTTATCACATTTTTTTCAAATAAACAACTGAGCTTTGGTCCCATCTTACTGCTTATGGCGCATGTTCTTGCTACAGGATTTATTTCAGCAGAGGAAGAAACTCCATAAAGTGAGTACGAGTTGACAACTTTGCCACAACCTACTGAGCTTTGGTCCCAGCCCAGCCTTAAAGATTGCTGAAACATTTTGGATTTTCAGCCCTTAAAATTGCTGAAGTGTCGCTCAAGTTTTGAAAAACATCAAAATAACACCCAAATCGTTTAAATTTATGGTGTAGCTACATGTAAGAAAATCTTTGAAATACAAATTATCTAAATCCAATATAGCCAGAAATATCGGAAACATGGTGAAAAGAACATATGGATTACTTAAGCTTTTCGTCGGACACTCAACAGATATTAATACGTCAGAAAGAGAACGAAACAGAAACCTAACTGATTATATACCCAGACGTGGATCGAAATAGGCCAATCAGAAAAGAGGTGAATGATTGGTATGGTGTGGCAAAACCAATCAACACCCACGATACAGTGAATTGGCCAATAAGATTACTTTAAGAGTGACTCTCAGAGTGAACCTCAAACATGACATCAGTTCAGTTTCTGTTTCGTTCTCTTTCTGACGTATTACTCTGTTGAGGGTCAGACGAAAAGCTTAAGTAATCCATGTGTTCGTTTAACTTTGTTTCCCATATTTCTGGCTATACTGAAGTTCTGTATCATCCAAATATCTAACTCGAGGGAAGTCTGCCTATCCTGGCTATAGTGCTCCATATACTTGAGTGTAGAGCAATTGCAAGCAGAATGAACCCAGTAAAAACAGACATATCCTTCTATTACTTTGAGTTTCGTGCTTACGCACTCGTCAGACAGATTGTACCAAAAAGATATCAAAATAAAATACCAAATATGCTTCTTTTAACAGAAAAATAGAGCGTGAACTTTCAGCATAGTTGCTTAAGTTCTTAATTCATTTCATCGAGTCATGGAGTTGCTTATTTTTTTACTCAATCTTGTACCGGTTGATTATTGATGAGTTGCATATTGAAAAAGCCCATTAATTGATACCTACGCTATTTTCTGCACCTAGCAAACATGGGAAGTAAAGCGAAAGTACTCATTAAGAAATCGGACATTATAGAATATGACTGATTTGCCAGTTGAATAGAAAGAGGTCGCACACTTATGAAAAGAACAGCACAAAAATATAATAATTGAGATGATAGCTTCAAGACTATGAATTTAATATAGCTATTACTGGTAGGACGTTATTTTTGCAGTGCCAAACCCTTCCTGAGATCCTTAGCAAGAATGCAATCAATAAGATAAGCTGCTACATTGTTTCTCAACCAGAAAAGCTCCGAACTATCTTTATGACTGAAATATCAAAAACGCAACTCTGAAAACAGCGTTTCTCAGTCCGCCTGTCTTTGAATATCTCTACAAGAGACGCAAAAATGACGCTGTGAAAAAATAGGCAATTTGAAATTTTCATTCATTTACAATTTGAAAGGTTTGATTAAAAAGAACATCAAAATAACCGATCCAATGGCATGAAATCGATATTTCATTGCGTTAAGCACGAGCTAATCACAAGAAATGAAATTATTTCAAATCAATCTGTAAGTTATCTACAAATAATTCAAAACAACAAAAGTAAGCTTATAAATTATTAAAGGAGGCGATTGTTTAGAAAATCTAAGATTCTGATGAAAAACAGAAATTACTAACTTAGGTCCCCGTTGAGAGTTGCTCACTTGCTGTTTTTTGTTGAAATTTTGATAGCAAGCGAATTCTAAGCGTCGAGGTATGAAAGAGTTGCTAGGGTATATATAGGAGGGTTGGTCAATTCATTTCAGATCTGTTCAAGTCAAGCGATAGAAGAGGTTGAACAGGTTGCCAGTTTCCAAGGTAAGTAACTTCTAGATTTTCGTAGGTCATTTAACAAGGATTACAACATTACACCGAGCCTCATCCTACAAAATTACATCGTATACCATATTAGTATACATGTTAGAAAAAACAGTGTGAAGGAAAGTCCAGTACTTTTGAGGAGACTTAAGCCTGGTTCCATAAAAGTTGCTAAGGTCGCTGCTGGGGTCGTTCGGCCGCCGAAAAATGAGTTCAGCGTCGCCAGCGATAGTCTGTCTCCATTTGATCGCTGAGGGTTGCTCCAGTCCAGAACAACTCAATTTATTTGACAAAGTAAATGTCAAAGTCTTTGTTCAGACAAAGGCAGAGCGTGCTTACCAGCACGAGATGATACAGAGAAAGCGTGCTATTGTGGTAGCTAAGCAAGGTATAAAACGCTATGAAGCAGTAATTGAAAATTGTGCCATCCATAGCTAGAACTCGGTGACCCAGTGTCTTTTTTGGGTATGGATAGTACACTGTTGCATTACAAGTAATTTTGAGTTTTTAGTTTTAATGATATAGAAAAAAAAGTCACACGTCGATAGCTTTATCGTTGGACAGATAACCCACCCCAACCCACCCAAAGTAGGAGATGGTTGATATTTATGTTGTATAAAAATGATGTTTTTTTGTATATATCTTAAGTATGAACCTTATGATAGTCTGTAGTATGCGTCTGTACAACAATCTAGCTAAACTGACCATTACTATTAGAGCACGACCTGTTTTGTCTTTCTCTTTGTCTATCTTACAAAGACAAAACTGTAAAAGTAAAAGGAAAATAAATATAGTTATTTTCGTTTGAATGCAATGAATTAGAAAATAACCATTTTGAAGCAAAGTAAGTTTACTACTGGGCATGTGCTATGCTTGCTGGCGGTAATATTTCTTTGAAATCTCTCAATCGTGGGTCGCTAAGGGTAGTCCGGAGTAGCCAGCAAAATGAATTAGTTTGTTTCCGTACAGTCGCAGGGGTAGCAGAACCCGTTTTTGAGCGATCCTGGCGAGTTCAGCGACTATATGGAAACTAGGCTTTATCAGAGAAGAGGTAGTATAACTTATGTAAAAAGAAGTTATCAGCAGAAGTTATATGTTTATATTTGTGGTCATGATAACTATTCTATAGGATCAAGATTGAAAATCCCCCGAGTTGAGGCTAAATTAAGAGGGGGGACTAAGTGTAGAATTTACGCTATTAGCTGGAAGGGTATGGGATATTGTGATTTCAATGCAGTGCTGCAGTCGGGGCAGTGCGAAAAGAGCCGAATTTGAGATCTTTTGGAGGGATTCTTAAGTGCTGGCTCTTTCTTAGGGTGGACTAGGATAGGCTTTGTGAACTGATCTAGTTTTCTCTTCTCCATCTGAGGTTTGAAAACCAACAGACAAGAATGAAATCCCTGGTCATACTTTGCCTCTTTGCTGTGTTGTTGTGCCTAGCTGAAGGCAGAGCAATGAAGAGAGCTCGCAAGGAATGCGCCAACGACGATACCGAGAATGACGCAGCGGAAGAAGCTGTTGAAATGGATGTTCCCAGCATTGAAGAGGACAAAAGAGAGCTTGTCCCTGAAGGGGATTGCTCATATTTGGGAGGTGGGTAAAATTTGCTGCTTTCCAAACTCGATTGTCCCTGGCTGGTAGGGCGTATTTGGGTTCTTGCTACATACTAATATTGAAAAAAGATTTGAGATCTTTTCACTCAAAAATTAAATGGAATAATATAGATTAGTAGACTATTTCCAGAGCACATCAAAATGGCGGACATCTTCTATTTGAAAAAAAAATGAAGATGAACTGTAAGAATGGGCGATTGGTAAAATTTACAACTCACATTCTTTCTAATACCAAATAATTCATTTCAATGCCATTTTTGAATTAACAGAGAAAATTCGGTTTATCGCTTGCAACAGCTAAGATAAATTAAGTGGTAGATTCCTGTAGTTGGGAGGGAACAGAGTAATTTTCTCCTTCTATTTTTGTCCTTCTAGTTTCTAAATAAATCTATAATCTTGGAATAAAATTCGCATAGTCAATCGCAGATTTCTTTGCAGTAGGGCGTATTTTCAGTTATTCGAAATGATCGCTAGCATTAATCGGACAGTGCCGTGATTAATGCTTTAATTTGCTTGCTAGTCATCAAATCAAATTAGTTTTGTGAGGTTAGATTAAATTGCTATGATCTGCAAGGACCTTTTTTTACATACAGATTGGGGTCGGGGGAGAGATTTTTACGAGTTGCTGTAAATCTAAGGTTATAGCCGGGAGAGCATATTGCCCTGGGGAGGCTGGCACTCCCATGATGGTAGAGGTTCAGTTGGTAGAGGGTCAGATAAAAGGCTGCCCAATGGCCCAATTTAAGTTAATACCACTACCATTGTGGGATATTCCCAGAATTGAATTTGCCACTTTTTTGAGGGTTGTTTGTTCCATTTGCTTGCTTGCTACGATTTTTGTTCAAATACTACAATTTTAGGGTTGTTGAAAAGATAATCCTATCAATAGAGGGTGATATTTAGATCTATACTCTTATATTATTATATTTAGAGTTTTAGCCTTAGCCTTCTCTAAGCCTGACTGTACGCACCTGTCATTTTACGATTGGATTACCCCCTGGCATATTGGGGCTCTTGCTAAAATTCTAATAACATTGAATTATTTATAATTTTCAGAGCATATCAAGAATGGAGATGTTCTTAAACTGAAAATCAGAAAAGTCAAGATTAAGTGTAAGAATGGGAGATTGAAATACAGTCGTGGAAAATGAGAAATCCTGTGATGTTTAGATGTAAGAAAAAGTGAAAGTCGCAGCCAACTCAATAACTGCACAAGCAACACACCGCAAATTTTAAGACTCGAAGCACATAGATAGGAGAAGTTGATTTACACGAACTGAATATATTATCTCATGACGAAAATGAATTGATTTTTGTCTGTTTCTCTCATCTGCATTACACAATGTTCTGTTGTCTATAAATCATCTTGTAAATATGCCCGGAAGGAAGTTGGCAATCGGTCATTTACCCTGAGAAGTGGTCATTATCCCTGGGAGGGGCTAGCAATGGGTCATTTACCCTGGAAGGGAAGAGGTTGTTAATGGGTTATTTACCCTGAGGAGGGGTGGGAAATGGGTAATTTACCCTGGGGAGGGGTTGTCAACGGGTCATTTACCCTTGGAAGAGGTTGTTAATAGGTAATTTACCCTTGAACCAGGTTAGAAATGAGTCATTTACACTTGAAGGAGGTTGACATAAGGTCATTACCCTTGGAAAATGTTGGAAATGGGTTATTCACCCTGGGAAGGGGCTTAGAAATGTGTCATTTACCCATGGAAGAGTTTGGCAATAGGTCATTTACCCTTGGAACAGGTCGACATAAGGTCATTTACCCTTGGAAGAGTTCGGCAATAGGTCATTTACCCTGATTCACAACGTTTTGAATAGATCTTCTGCGATAAAGGTTTTCTGACACTAACCATAGCAGTCCACGGATAGCAACTAATCATGCACTCCTATTCTGTTTCATTGCAGTCCAGAGAAGAAGACTTCTCACTTTTTGAAATGTCAAATAGATAATCGAAATTAGAATCCTTTTCTCCAACACCATTGGCCAGAAGCTCCTCATTCTTTTCATAATCACGAATCTACGACAAATAAATATTGTTTCATTGATTGGCATAACACACATTTGAACAAGTATGCTAGCAAACATATATTCTAACCGCGCTGGATATACAATGAGGCGGTATAATATCTTACAAAGGGGTGGTTACGCAAAAAGGCTGATTTACTTTATCTTCTAAAATGCACTGGATATGCTTACAAGGGACGGGCAGTACAATATCTTACAAATGAATGCATATCATATCACCCAGTGATGGCATATATGATTTGTGCTAGCCAAATTTAGTAAAATACAACTTCCTGTGTTAGACCATGCCTTATGAATCTATGTTACAAGAAGATGGATGCACATAGAGGGGGTAGCATGTATCTCATATGCTGTAGATACCATAGGCAACAAAGCCAGGAGGTAGAAGGGCCTTAGGTTGATTGGCAAATAAGCTTACTACATTAGTCAGGTATTGGTTTATGCGCAAGCACAAAGGGCCAACTAAATAGGTAGACTAATCGAGCAGTGCGACACTGGTCCTTCCTCTCGATGTGACCACACCTGATTCCTTTTGCCTTTTTGCCTGGAATTACACAGAGCTAGCTAATTCTCTCCTCACACTTTGTGACAGGTCTGAAGTTCCAAAGATAATGCCCAGAAGACAATACGATGGTTGTGGTCAATCATTTTTGTCATAAACCCCCTTGATCGAAAATGTGCTGCGCGGCCCCTGTTGGATACACTAACAAGGAGATGGTACATCGTCTTGAATGAAACCCGTTAGGGTAGTTACATGAGGAACAATGACATATGAAAAGTAGATAGCTTTAAATACCTGGTTCAAAAAGTCTTCCTCTTTCCCCACGATATCCAATCCAGAGACGTAATTGAACAATTGCTCTACGCTCATGACGTCAGATTGGCAAACTTTTTGGAAGAAGCCAACGACATTGGTGCAGTCCCTGACAAGAAACTCCAAGGCCCTAGGATGCGTTGGTTCTATCGACTGGCTCACATCAATGAACCAGAGCCGGTCGTCGTGCCACAGCATGTTGTACTCGCTCAGGTCAGCGTGGATCAAATTGCATTCTTGGAACATCTTCTTCATCATCTGTGAATGCAAATATAGAGTATGCTTCAATTGTCCACTTACCCATTTAGTTCTACAAACATGCATTGATGCAATTCTGCCTCGTGGCATCTTTTGATGCATAGCATTGACTTATAATTCGCAAAGTATCCTGGGAGAGTATTCCGAGATTCCTTTGCGATAAGGGAAAAATTTGCAGCAATCCAAAATGGTAGAATCAATTGGAAGGTGGTTCATTCAGTGGGCAGGTGCAGAGGCGTGCGGCTGATAACCCGAGGGACAAGACACTGCCAAAAACCCCGTACGTTTTCTTACCCAAGTATTAAAGTGAATCCCATAAGAATCCCTAAAAATCTTTAGAAACCTCTTGAATGTCCACGAATTCCTAGCAGCCTGAAGAGATTTTTCTCCAGTATCTTAAGAAGCCCCCCAGTATCTTAAGGAGCCCCAAGCCATGCTTTCATGCCTCTTTTGAAAATAAGACCTGAAATCGAGAGTTTCCAAAATGACCCTATTTAGATAAAACCGGTAAGGCTATACTAAGGCAAACCGCCTCTAAATGCCTGAAATCAAGGCCTCTTGTGGCTTGAAATCAAGGCCTTCGAATTCTAAGTGGATGACGTTTCAAAGAGCGCCGATCGCCTTACCATACATGAGAACCACGATCGTCGATCATCGCGGATGGTCTAAACTATATAAGAACCAGCACATTGCCGACCATCGCCGACGCTTCGTGACGTATCGCCGACGTTAACGATATATGAGAATCAGGCCTCAGACACATTCTTAATTCAAAACTCGACGCCTGGTTTAAAGCCCAACCCAATCGATATCTTCTACATGAAGTAGCTCGTTTTGTAGATGCTCTTGCAACAATCCACGCCACTACACAGAATGCCACCAATACAACCACAAGTCTAATGCGAGGTTGGAATTTCTAGTTGTAAGGATTCATCGCAGAAAGCACAAGTACTGTACTGGCTTCCCCTCTAAAATCCTTATTTAATGTACGTGGCAAAAGATAGACAAATAATCACGAGTTGAATATTTGCTCCGTTCAGACCACGATTCACATGAAAATAGTTTGAAATTCTGAATTGCAAGGAAATCATGAGATTGTTTCTTGGACCGTTGTCTTCAACCTGGGTATCTTTGTAACTAAAACGGGTGCAACGAAAGAAATAGGGACTTAGGAACTTTGATGCTGGTAGATTGCTGCAAATGGCCTAGTTGACGTTCATTTCATTATCATCATCCCGCTTTTTATAATTCTTAACCACTAAAGTATTTAAAACTGCACAATATTTTCTTTAGAAGTGCATATATTGTGTAGAACTACACGTTAAAAAAAACCGTGCCCATTCTTAGTCAGGCTAGCACATTGAACCGAAACTCACACATTGATTTGGCATTTGTCCAACTTTGATTCAACAGATTATAAGATTGAATTCATAAAGAGATAAACATAGTAGCTAAATATAAAAATATCTAAACAAAATATCATAGATAAGAATATGTGCATAATAGTTGATACGTCAAAAATATTGAAATAATAGTTAATACAAACAATATTTATATAATTGCTAACGTATAGAATTAAGTACATAATAGTTTCTATATGAAATTAAATAAATAATAGTTGATCTACTTTATAAGATGTACACAAAAAGTTAATCTACTTTAGAAAATATAAACAAAGCACTAAATGCGGTAACAAAATTAAAAATATGAAATGAAGAAAGATTGGAAAATCAATCAAGATAAACTGTGAGAACGAAATTGAACCAGGTAGCTATCACATGAACCCATGACCTCTAGATTGGTAGATCAGTACTTTAGTGGGTTCGAGTCCTACCCGGGACACTTTTATCTTCACAAATTAGCTCGACTAGAATTAAAAATTATTTTAGGAGGGATCTGAAAAAGTAAAGAAGTTGGTCGAGATGGATAGGGGTGGAACCCATGACAATCCAACATAGTTGTCAGCACTCTATCACTGGAAAGGGTGCTAAACCGTCAACAAATAAAGCAAATATTGATATTTTTAGCCTTACCTCTATACATTGCTCATAGGCAACACTGAATCCGGCAGTAGACAGTTTTGCATCTTTAATTTTTGGCGCTGGCTTTTGATTGTGTCCGATGAAACTCATCACCAGAATATGCTTCCTCAACAGGAGTACTTGCGGACAGTTGATCTTCCTTTCGTACATCCTGTAAGATCAACAAACAAGTCAAAAAGTCCTCCTCGCTTGCTAAGTTATGAGGATACCTATACCTAATATATGTGCGGTCATTGACCTTCTGCTAAAAAAGAGTTTCCACATTTTGAAGGCCTAAAAGTGGCCTTCTTTGATTTAGAATTGACAAATCTAGCTTTTTCCAACTTCATTACTTCGATTTTCAACGATCTTAGTTATCACTTTTATTATGAATAGGGCCTGGTAGGACCGAATCACGAAAATCGTAGCTATACTGAATATAATTTACAGTGCGTCGAAGGATTTAAACTTGCATGATCTTTTTGAATGGCTTTCTTTTACATGAAATTATCATAATCATAATGTGGACATTTACGGTACCTCTTCAAATTTCTCATTTCTTTCTCCGCCCAGAGGCGGACGATCTTCCTCGGGTTTTGCTTACTGTAACGATCGCGAAACCGGAAGTCATCTTTAATGTACTTGTCACGTGTTTTGAATTCAATGAGTGTTGTTTTGTAGACTTTGATGGCACATTCGTTCGGGAAGACATCTTCGCCACATCTGTAGGAGACAATAAGCATCGTTCACTAATCATAATACCACTAAAGGTTATTTGATACAACAGTCTTTGGTCAGTGCAATCAGCAAGAATGCCCTTAGTGTTGCAAAGTATCTGGTTATGCTAACTAATGTCTTTGTTAATATAGGAACCTCCAAATAATTATTTTATCTTTAAAGGTTGCTTTAAATTTGTAGTGCGCCAATCTTGGAACGAGAGATATTAGAGAGAATACTGTGGTATTAGTTCTTGGCATACCTGAATTTAGCCAGAAAAATCGGAAGCATAGCGGAACGAACACATGGATTACTCAAGCTTTTCGTCTGACATTCAACAGAGTAATATGTCAGAAAAAGAACGACAGGAAATCATGTACGTTTTTGCCTTTTGACTCTTGAAGTAATCTCATTGGTCGGCTCACTGTATCGCAGGTGACGATTGGTTATCCTAAACTTGGCCTATTTCGAACCACCTCTAGGTATAATCATTTCGTTAGGTTTTCGTTCTCTATTTGACGTACTACTCTGTTGAGTGTTAGACGGAATTATCAAGTGATCCATTTTTTCGCTGTAATTCCGATTTTTCTGGCTACATTAAACGTAATCTCAAAATATTGAACGGGGTACAGATGGGTAGCATGGCTCTTCGAACAACATGATATATCGCTCCTTAATAGCATACTTTTTCTGGTTCACCCGGTACAAGATATGTCTTTGACCTTGCTCTTTCTTCCCATCATCAAAGGACTAAGGAAATAATACACATCTGGCTTAAAGAGCATTGCTTTCATAAGCAATTGTATAAAGATAATTTAAACATTTCCTTCTTATCTCTTTCAACCTTGGTTTGATGTTGCCGCCTTTGTATTCCATTATGACTTCCCACTATGGTGTTTCACACTTATATCTATCGCGATCCCTTCTTTATTTTACCGCCTTTTGTATATTCTCTGTACACAAAGTTCGCAACAATGTACTATTTTTGTTTAGTAACTTTAAATAATTTAATATCTTTCTTTCACCTGCTAAGCTGACTATTATTATTGGTTAAATGAAAACATTTTCTTGAAAACGTATCTCTCACCCTGGGGAACGTTTGTGGAGTGTTGTGAAGATTGCTAACTACTGCGGAGGATGCTCAGTTCACTATTGTGGGGGGACCATCAGAACAGTGAAGGTTGCTCAATACTGTGGGTATACCATCATTACTGTGGGGGATATTCAGTATTCTGGGGAAAACCAGTAGCACTATAGAGATTACCCCCACAGTATAATAACAAAAATAATAATAATAATAATAACAATTGATTTATTTACAGTTGGTAGCGATGATAGTTTTAATATTCTCACTGGGGAGATCACCCCAGATAACAAAGGAAAGAGATTCCCTAACTCCCAGGAGACCAAGTATAAAAGCACAAGCATGCCAGGTTTCATTCTTCTAGCAACGAGCTCTCCGGCAAGATACTTCACGATTTTTGGCCTAAGCTCTCGCATCACCAGCCTGCTCGCCTCTCTGCTTCTACCCGATTGCCTTTTTAAATTGTTAAGGCCTAAGCCACAGAATCTGCTGATAGAGATACAATACAACCCGAACTGGCTCCTGTTAAGATTTATAGCAAGGGAAATGCACCGAAAAACCAAACGCATATCAGCACGTGTCGAGCAACGCCGATATCCCAAAACACAATTTATGCAATTATCAGGTTTTTTACAAATTATTTTCCCCTGCCTTATTGACATCATCTCCCTATTTTGCATGCAATTTATGTGTTCCTTAACCACGACAAAATGTCTCCAGCCAATATCAAAAATGCATATTCCAAGTGTCGAAGGCCAGAACCCTTTTTAAATTTCTTTTTCCTATATCCCTCCCCCCCCACCAGCATTGAGCAACAGCAACAACAGTATTGAAAAAAATTGAGAATTATTATGAAGCATGTATAGCAGTAATGAAATGAATTGATATATTATGAAGCATGCAGTAGCAGTAATGAAATGAATTGATATATTATGAAGCATGCAGTAGCAGTAATGAAAGGAATTGAAATATTATGAAGCATGCAGTAGCAGTAATGAAATGAATTGAAATATTATGAAGCATGCAGTAGCAGTAATGAAATGAATTGAAATATTATGAAGCATGCAGTAGCAGTAATGAAATGAATTGAAATATTTTGAAGCATGCATAGCAGTAATGATATGAATTGAAATATTATGAAGCATGCAATAGCAGTAATGAAATGAATTTAAATATTATGAAGCATGCAGTAGCAGTAATGAAATGAATTAAAATATTATGAAGCGTGCAGTAGCAGTAATGAAATGAATTGAAATATTATGAAGCATGCACTAGCAGTAATGAAATGAATTGAAATATTATGAAGCATGCAATAGCAGTAATGAAATGAATTGAAATATTATGAAGCATGCAGTAGCAGTAATGAAATGAATTGAAATATTATGAAGCATGCAATAGCAGTAATGAAATGAATTGAAATATTATGAAGCATGCAATAGCAGTAATGAAATGAATTTAAATATTATGAAGCATGCAGTAGCAGTAATGAAATGAATTGAAATATTTTGAAGCATGCATAGCAGTAATGAAATGAACTGAAATATTATGAAGCATTCAATAGCAGAACCCTTTTCAAATTTATTTTTCCTATACCCCTCCCCCCCCACCCAACAAGCATTGAGCAACAGTAACAACAGTATTGAAATGATTTGGAAATATTATAAGCATGCAGTAGCAGTATTGAAATGAATTTAGAAATATTATAAGCATACAATAGCAGTAATAAAATGAATTGAGAAATATTATAAGCATGCAATAGCACTAATGAAATGAATTGAAATATTATGAAGCATGCAATAGCAGTAATGAAATGAATTGAAATATTATGAAGCATGCAGTAGCAGTAATAAAATGAATTGAAAAACATGAAATGAAATATGAATTGAAATGAAATGAAATGAAATGAAATATTATGAAGCATGCATTAGCAGTAATGAGATGAATTGAAAAACATAAAATGAAGTATGAATTGAAATGAAATATTATGAAGCATGCAGTAGCAGTAATGAAATGAAATGAAAAACATGAAATGAAGTATGAATTGAAATGAAATGAAATGAAATGAAATATTATGAAGCATGCAGTAGCAGTAATGAAATGAATTGAAAAACATGAAATGAAGTATGAATTGAAATGAAATGAAATGAAATATTATGAAGCATGCAGTAGCAGTAATGAAATGAATTGAAAAACATGAAATGAAGTATGAATTGAAATGAAATGAAATGAAATATTATGAAACATGCAGTAGCAGTAATGAGATGAATTGAAATATTATGAAGCATGCAGTAGCAGTAATGAAATGAATTGAAAAACATAAAATGAAGTATGAATTGAAATGAAATGAAATGAAATGAAATATTATGAAGCATGCAGTAGCAGTAATGAAATGAATTGAAAAACATGAAATGAAGTATGAATTGAAATGAAATGAAATGAAATATTATGAAGCATGCAGTAGCAGTAATGAAATGAATTGAAAAACATGAAATGAAGTATGAATTGAAATTTAAATGAAATGAAATATTATGAAACATGCAGTAGCAGTAATGAGATGAATTGAAATATTATGAAGCATGCAGTAGCAGTAATGAAATGAATTGAAAAACATAAAATGAAGTATGAATTGAAATGAAATGAAATGAAATGAAATATTATGAAGCATGCAGTAGCAGTAATGAAATGAATTGAAAAACATGAAATGAAGTATGAATTGAAATGAAATGAAATGAAATATTATGAAGCATGCAGTAGGAGTAATGAAATGATTTAAAAAATATGAAATGAAGTATGAATTGAAATGAAATGAAATGAAATGAAATATTATGAAGCATGCAGTAGCAGTAATGAGATGAATTGAAATATTATGAAGCATGCAGTAGCAGTAATGAAATGAATTGAAAAACATAAAATGAAGTATGAATTGAAATGAAATGAAATGAAATGAAATATTATGAAGCATGCAGTAGGAGTAATGAAATGAATTAAAAAATATGAAATGAAGTATGAATTGAAATGAAATGAAATGAAATGAAATATTATGAAGCATGCAGTAGCAGTAATGAGATGAATTGAAATATTATGAAGCATGCAGTAGCAGTAATGAAATGAATTGAAAAACATGAAATGAAGTATGAATTGAAATGTAATGAAATTAATTGAAAAACATGAAATGAAATATGCAGTGTTAGTAATGAAATGAATTGAAAACATGAAATGAAGTATGAATTGAAATGAAATGAAATGAAATGAATTAAAAAACATGAAATGAAACATGCAGTAGCAGTAATGAAATGAATTGAAATATTATGAAGCATGCAGTAGCAGTAATGAAATGAATTGAAAAACATGAAATAAGTATGAATTGAAACGAAATGAAATATTATGAAGCATGTAGTAGCAGTAATGAAATGAATCGAAATATTATGAAGCATGGAGTAGCAGTAATGAAATGAATTGAAAAACATGAAATAAAGTATGAATTGAAATGAAATGAAATATTATGAAGCATGTAGTAGCAGTAATGAAATGAATCGAAATATTATGAAGCATGCAGTAGCAGTAATGAAATGAATTGAAAAACATGAAATAAAGTATGAATTGAAATATTATGAAGCATGTAGTAGCAGTAATGAAATGAATTGAAATATTATGAAGCATGCAGTAGCAGTAATGAAATGAATTGAAATGAAATGAAGTATGAACTGAAATGAAATGAAATGAATGAATTGAAGTGAATTGAAAAACATGAAATGAAGCATGCAGTAGCAGTAATGAAATGAATCGAAATATCATGAAGCATGCACTAGCAGGAATGAAATGAATTGAAATATTATGAAGCATGCAATAGCAGCAATGACATGAACCAAACACGAGGCAAGCAAATAAGGCTTCACGCAATTTCAGAAAATCTTATTTGTCCCGCAAAATGGACTAAAATCCTCCAAATAGTAACTTCTATACATTAAACGGCTTTTTCTGCCTAGCCACTTGGGGGTTCTTCTCATAACCTGCATCCGATCCGTGGGATTGGGTTCCGAGTGGCTAGGTGGGAGGGCCTCCTCCCCTTTAATGCTTATTTAAACCCTCAAGGTGATTATTTTCGTCTTTACCCATAATTATTACCTTACAGGCAAAACACAAGCTTTTGGAGATTTACAAGGATGAAACATAAAGACACATTTAAAAAAGGAGTAACTGGGAGGGGGTCTCCCACCTTGCCATCCCGGAATTACCCTTGCAGAACCTTATTTCGCATAACTTGGATATCCTAAGAAGACTCGCATGCACATAGCTGACAGCAAAAAACACTAACAATATAGTTTTGAGTCTACACTTGCCCCTTACTTCGAATACTCTAAAATCTGGCGTTGCAGCACACAGCCATATGTAAAATATTATTTCTCAATGCCCTTCTTTGACCCATATTATATCAGTTTCAAGTGTGAAACAATTTTAATTGGAAATTTGTTAACAATATAAAAAATATATGAAATGTGAAGGTTATATGATCTACTTGCCCTGTAATACCCAAAATACCAAGCTTCTACTTGAGCTATGGAGAGGTCATCCATCATATATAATTATATGCCACTACCCGATTGCCTTTTTCCTATGTTCTCCCACATTCTCAATCAGATATCGCAATATCTTCGAAGCACCCCATATCTTTCCGGATTGGAAGGAGGGGTGGCAAATCCAGTGAAAATAGGGAACTATTCTCACTGGGGAGATCACCCCAGATAACAAAGGAAAGAGATTCCCTAACTCCCAGGAGACCAAGTATAAAAGCACAAGCATGCCAGGTTTCATTCTTCTAGCAACGAGCTCTCCGGCAAGATACTTCACGATCCCTCCCCCCTCCCCAGTTTCGGCTCGCAGGCCCAGGCCAGATCCCTCGTCCACCTCTCCTACGCTAAGAGCATATATCAAAAATCATATCCTCAATGTACTTTATGTTGTCTTTAATTTATGTTTTAGGTAACTGGTTATCACAGACTAGTGATCTGTCCCGCAAATTGTCACTCTCTCCTTCCAATAGCGAAATCTTCTTCGCACCCCATATCTTTCCGGATTGGAAGGAGGGGTGGCAAATCCAGTGAAAATAGGGAACGATACCGTAATAAATACAAACTATTTAAGCTACAATGTGAAATCGATTATAAAAACATTGGTTAAATCAAAAAATTTTCTTGAAAACGTTTAAGAATAATACATGATTAAGGTTAAGTTGGATAAACACATCATCTGCAGATGTTGCAACTAAAATTTTCTCCTTTCAAGGTCTTGATAATATTTTCTAATTGTTTTGGGGTTTGAGCCGCTTTTGATGACCCCTATGGTACTGATGATCCTCATAGTACTGATGATATCCCCCATAGTACTTAACAACCTCCAACGTACACTGCAAACATATTTCCAGAGTGGTCTTTCTGAAAAGGCTACCAATATCAAATAATCAATAACCTGGACTCTTTTAGCAGGTCTTTTGTCACTGCATCCATACCAGCAATAATGTATTCCAAAGAGACGCACAATAATATTCAAGACTTTGTCCCTATTGGGGAAATGCATTCTCAGAATTAAGCTACCATAATATGCTTCCATCAGGTCAAGAACTTGAAACCTTGCCAACAATACTCAAGCGTGCTACCCAGTCTAATCAGAACATTTAGTTACATTGCTCTATTATCCAGCTCTGGGCCTATCCACAGTACTGCATACCCCAATAAGATAGTAACGAAGGAAAGCCTAGAGCAAAACATAACTTACTGGCCTCCTTTGGCATGGAAAACGACAGCCTCTTTTCCAGTACTGATGCATCCACTAATACTGTCGAGAACCTCACCGTTCACCAATTTGTATAACATTATTCTTGTCTTTGGGTCAATAGCTTGGTCCTATAAACAACAAACTGGTTAATAAATAAATGAAACACTCCAAAAATTTTGAAATAGACCACATTTGGTAGTTTCCAATTGAATTGTAGATATCATTGAGAGGATGAGTCCGGGGATTGCCGTCAAGGAAAGGCTTTCCAAAAGGGTAAACCATATCCTTGCCGGACCCCGTGGAATTTTTGCTGGCAAATTTAACTTCATTCTTATCTGAAAGTTCAAAAATAAATCAATGGGCCTAAGTCCCCAGCGTAAAATTATTGATTGAACTTTACTTAAAATGCTTTAAATGAATTTACTTATAACCTACAGATTACAGGCCCATCTGAGCCATGGGCCCACTGAAAACTTCCCTTGTTACCCTCCTTCTGCTGAGCTGGGTGCAGAGATGGGAACATTGTTGATAAAGTGAAAAGACAATGACATCCAGTACTTTCCCAAAAATCACTTTCATTTGTTTGAGGAATCTTTCAGCCTCTGCAAGATGCACACAAAGACGGTACATTTGCTGACACTGGAGTCACTTCACGGTGTATTTGAGCAAGGCTGGAACAGTGCTAAGTAGCTCTTGAAAAATGAAGATGGCAAAAAGTAATGGCCTAATTACTGAAATCCTCAATTACTCAAGACCCCGAAACACTGAAGGAGCACGTAACTTGAGTGTGATAGTTAGTAAAGATTGATTTTCAACAAGGAATTTATTAACCCAAATTTCAAGTTAACAGCCCTCAAAGAACCCATTGTGTCCCTATGTGTATTTTACTTCAAAATTCAGGACACAAAACAGGGGCATTGAAGGAAGATACCTACATGAGTAGCATGCTCTTGTCTGTCACGCACTCTGTGGCTGTATTTCTCTTCTTTGATTGAGTGTGTTTTCAGGGTGTTGTAAACATGATTTGGGAGCTTTATATCCAGGTCTTTAGACGAGACATCACCAGCAGCAAATGTTGGTGGGAACTAGATTAAACAAGAAATACAACTTAAAAGCAATTCATAATCTAATAACAAACTTTCTGAGTGAGTTTTACACCTTATATTTGAAAATGACGTGTTTTGATTTGCCAAGTAGCTGCCTCATTGCTTCTGAGAAGATGGAAAGTTAATAAATTATGGCGACAATCTAAAACTAGTTGCAAAGATTTTGAAATCGTATGCTTTGGCCCCCTCGTAGATAAACGCTTTCATATCAGTTTACCGAGCTTTAAAGGAAAAAATTACAAAAAATCTTACATTTTCAACAAATTTAGCATTTTTTCTTCCACAAACAACAGCATCATGTTTAGTAACCATCTCCTTGCCAGAACCCGCGGAATGTTTGCTGGAAAATTTAACTTCACTCTCATCTGAAAGTCAAAAACAAAAGCTATCCTAGTGAAAATCCACAAAAATTGCTACCATTTGCAATGATTTTGAAATTATTTGCAATGATTTTGAAACCATTTGCAAAATTTTTGAAATAACTTTGAGTGATTTTGAATCTTATCAAGCGAGAATACCCTATCATCTTAATAAGAAAGACATTTGGTTTATAGGGACTTACCTCCTTAATCAGTAGGTAAAAACAAATTTATAACCCCTGCTTAAGCAATGACCATTTTCCCTTGCCTGAAACTACTGATCCTGATAAGTCATTCGATGAATGAATTCATGATTGAATTGAAATGAAATTTTGACAATTAAATGCTTACTCACCTTCCAGGGAATCGTCATCATCCTCATCATAATCAGGGGAATCATCATTCTCACAGTTAAACGGATGAGAATATCGATATTTCTCAAATGATAGTGTGACTGAAAATACAAAAATTGAGTTGAGTACGAAAGACACAACAAGACAGTCTTATCTAAGTGTACAGAGCGTTGGAAAACTGTGAACGTTTACTTGCACTACCTGTATTTGCTTCAGAGCCTTAGTTTCAATAAAAGACTAAAATCAGAGAAATAAAAACAGGTGACCTCATACCATTGCTTTGCTTATTGAAATTCTTCTCCTTTGCTTTGATGAACTCGTCATATTCTTTGTTAAATTCTAGCTGCATTAGTTGAGCCATCAAAAGGTCATTGTTAGTATCTTCTGCAATACTGCTGTCAACTGTAAATCAGAAGGAAATCATAAATGCTAGAATCAAAACCTATTCCCCAAAGAGCTAGAATATGTGAATAATAGAGAAATAAGGATAGAGAAATTCATGGGAATAGCTGAGCCCTTAAGATAACTCAACACTTGTCGAGAGGGTTGTGACACCACATCCACCTAAAGGCCTGTCACATAATGCGTTAAAAGAGAATTTGCAAACTCTCTGTGAATCCAGGCAAAAGCCAGCTCTATGTAATTGTAGGTGTGGTCACATTGACATCCAAAGGAAGGACTTTCTTTAATTAGTGACTTAAGTCTACTGTTTGCATTTTGCGCTTAGGGCATAAACTGATACCTAACAGAGTATGTCCATGCAACAAGTGTCACTCATAAATCAATTGAAATCAAAATATCAAAAACCCTACCTTCTTGTATTTCTTCGACCTTCTCAATTTCAAGAGGCAGGCTTATTTCTTCTTTCTGAACTTCCTTGGCGTATTCTTCGTCCATCAAAGCGGAAAAGGAAGGGGGTGCTGAGGTTTTGGGAAGGTTCCCCCATGGGGAATTGCGAACGGGAGGGAGACCATTGTTTATTTCTGTTGCAGCCATATTTTCATATAACACTCTGAAAAAAAAGAAGCACAAAAATACCTAGTTAAAGATCCGAATCTTGATTTTTTGCAAAAGATTGCTTCAGTCATTTATAGATGAAGAGCAAGGGCTGCCAAAAATAAAATTTCCAACTGGCAGCAATGAGGTTGTTCACAGAGCTTTCCATGATGTTTTACAGCTGGGTGGATTCATCACAAATTTGTATGGCAGTTTCAAAATACAAGTCTGGTCCAACAAAATACAGATATGCAAGTAGTAACATAGAAAGACGTAGTGATGTATAGAGAAAATTCTTATCATTGATATTTCGTAATAACAATCTTTTAAATCGGTATCTACTTTAAAGGAACGACATGGACATTAGTACAGTTACGGATCTGTATGATCTCCATTATTCATCTGGCCGACATGTGCAGTAACTGTTTGTATTTTTTATATATTGATTTTAAATTTGTCTTTAAGCAAGGGGCACATCAACAAATTTACAAGATTAAAAACTAAATAAAAAAATCCTGATCAATCAACCACCACAGCGAGCGATTAAAACTTTTTGTCTGCAGCATGTCATATGTTATTGGTGGAAACAAACGTTTTATAAATTTTAAGTTGAAATAGGCCTAGTGCAGACGGGTTGCCTGAAGGCTAATTAGATAGTAGAAAGGATGGGATAGGACTAAGCTAAATAAGTGGGCCTAGCTTAGGCCTCGATAGGCTTTTAAGTTAGATTAGGCCTAATAATTATCTAATTTCTAGAAGAGTAAAACTAAAAGGGTTTTCAAGAGTTGAAAAATTACCGAATTCAAATCATTAGAAATACCTTTGAACTATTGAATGTAGCCAACTGTTTCTCTCCTCTTAGTTCCTGTACCTGCTCAACCACCAACTCTGCCTTTTATACTTTTAATGCACCGTTTTCTGTGTATCGTGTAATCGTGTTGGGGAAGAGTGGTGCAATAATTTGCTCCTCCGCATTGCCATCTAGCTAGACTTACTTCACGAGTTCTTGTATCCCTGTGTTAATTACTGTCCATCACTATATCTTATCTCAACTAAATGTTGACAAGTACCTACCATCCCCGCCAAATGTCTTGGAACACTCCCATGATTTTTACAATTTCTCGTGTCGATTCCCCTCCCCTCTCCCCTAAACAATGTTGTCTATAAGCAAGAAAATCAACACAGTGGCCTTGAACATGTATCCCCTGTAGTCTTATATAGTTTCTCTAGTGGTCAACATTGTTTTCAGGGGGGGGAGGGGGCGTTGATTGGAAATATAGAGCACCGAAACCTGAAAAATAAGTTATTTATAAACAAAATCCTAGGTGTTCCAACGACTTTTGGCGGGGATTGTAGCAATTATATATATCAAAATTTGTAATTACAAAATACTTCAAAGCCAATAGACACTGATTAGAAAGCATGGTTGAAAATAGAATTGATAGGGCGTGATCTCATTGGCACGAAGCTCTTGTCTACTGTCAAGACGATTTCTCATTGGACAGATAATAATCAACACTGAAATTATCGCTTATGCCCAATTCAACATAGTGGAATCCCTTAAAACTCATACTCACAACAAAGTAAAATTCAGCGAAAGCTTTTCGGTTAAGAGGGTCCTCGGTGCTAGATGTTAAAAAATAAATCTCAATTTCTATTATTTGAACATCTAGCACTGAAGATAGTTTTCAACCGAAACGCTTTCGCTAGATGTATTTTGCATGTATGATTTTAAATTACTTTACTATTAGTATTAACTTTGAATATCGTAAAAACTTAAGTGTGCAGTAATCACAATTTGATGGTTGAGGTGGGAAGAAATGACAGACTTCAAGTCAATGAGCACAGTTGCGAGAATTGCTCCCTTGGTCTAAGTGAAGATGAGATTCAAAGGGCAACACACAAGAATCTTAGTAGCAAATCAAATCTATCAATCTATCAAATACAGCATTGTAAATAGAAATCCTATAAATAGTTAAGAACCTAAAAACCCGCATATACGAATCACGCTATGACAAGAATCTTAGGCCTAAAACTTTCAATTCAGCCCCATTACATAAGAATCTATCCAGCCTTAAACACAGGGAGGTTCTTTAGCAGACGAGATCTAATAAAGTCATTTGCAGCAAATACCAGTAATTGCGATTATCATCTATATAGGGTGATCCCAAAATGCTATAAATGTGGTTCTTATATGCGGGTTTTCGATATAAGGAATGGTACACACACTTTTTTTTTAAGAACCAGTAAAATTGATTTGAAGCTAGCTTTTCTTGAATATTCCTCTATTTTCAGCCTGAAATGTTCTTTAATTGTTCTTACTTTTACAATGATTGGGAAGCCTTTTTTGCTATAAGAAGTGTTAATTGTTGCAAAGTTTGACTCTCTTGACCATCTGACATTGTCTCTGTGCTGCCAATCTACTTGTTTTGTAATTATTTCTCAGTCTTAAGGTTATTTCATAAAATTTTCATATTGAGCCAAAAAGGTTCAGCTTCGGTTTGTTCTTAGCCTGTTCTTAAGTTTTGGCCAAATTTGAGGCAGGTGTTCTTATAAAATTGTTCTTATACAAAAAAAGAGTGTATATCAAGAGTCAGCAAGCCTAGAGAGTAAATACTACATCAAAACCACCAAGCCTTAAAATCAAATAAAAAGTTCAAAGAACTGAAACGTCACTCATCCATATTATGTGCGGCTCTGGCTGATACTCTTAGGACTTTAACGAACCTCCAGACATCGTGGAATTTGTTGACGAGTGGAGCAGGAGCGATTCGGAGCACATTGGGCTTCCTCTCGTCACACTGTAAACAACCGATTCAAATCGAAAATTAGGACACAATCATGAAGTTCTAAAATGTTTACTTTTCTGCTTGACTATTTAAGAGCTGATTGGTAATTGATGATAGTGATAATGAAGTATGTAATTATTTTTCAATATAAGTATTTCATCAAAAACAACAACTATATGACCGACCATAACCAACAAAATAAACAGCACCAACAACAATATGAGTAACAGCAACAACAATATCAACACCAACAATAACAAAAACAGTGACAACAACAAAAACAACAACAATATGTACATCAGCAACATAAAACACAGGAACAACAGCATTAAGTATAAAAAGCATCAACAACAACAATGAGTAAATTAACAGCCAGATATTTTTCGGATGCACCAAAACAACCTAGCCTCATTGTGGATAAGTTTTTGGGGTTTTCGTGGGGTAATGGGATAGGTTAAGGTTAGCGTGGAGATAGGGGATAGGGATAGAGATAGTGTTATGTTAAGGGTAAGGCTTGGGTTGAGGAATAGGTAGGAGGGTGTCTCGATGGGATTGGATTTAGATTCAAAAAGAGGTTTCGAAGAGATTGTTTTGATGCCTCCTAACGATTGCTGAGCAAAATCAACTCACCACGACTCCTCTCTTGTCTAGTTGCGTTTTCAATTTTTCAATTGGGATGGAGAATTTGACAGAAAGTTGACAGCCTCTTTGAGCTACGTCCGAAGGAGTTATTACAGTTGTCTGGAGAATACTCTTCTCATTCTCGTCAGAACTCTCGCTTCCATATGTGTGATTGAGAAGATATTCTAAATAATCTGAAATAGAGATAGACAAGTTCAAGACTTGTATGTGGTTATCTCTGTCCTGAAATGAACAGTAAAATTGAATTGCTTCTAAAACTGATATTGCATAGGCCCTTGTAGTATCGATAGAATAATCATTCGCATGATTAAGTCCACACCGGGAGGATTCTGGGAAATAAGATGGAGGCCATGAAAAGCACGCGGACACATTTCTGAATCTGATCTGTCTGTATTCCACTCCCTTTTAAAGCATACGAGATTTTGTTGGGAACGAAAGGATTTCCAGTGATCTTCAAAGGATTTTCATTAGAACGAAAAGATTTTGAGGAAAAGTGTACGAGATTATAAGGAGTGATTTGTCACTCGTTTTATGTTTCATTTCTGGTATCCATTAAACGTAGATAGCCAATACCGAATGAATAAATGAAGACATGGCAAAACCTTCAAAGAGGGGCACAGAGTTTTTTACTTACTCGTCAATAAAACTGACTTTTTCCTTAACCTTTCCATTCCAGCTCTATCGAAAATCTACAAATAGAAATTATGACAAAATGGTTATAGTCAACTGCTCCGTCACAGAACAACAAACATTTTACAGCATTGACATTTAAAACGCACGGGAAGAGGTAGGATTCGGAAAATGAGCATGTGTGAGCAAACAGGACCGCAGAAGGACCTAAACCCGGGACCAATGATTTCGTACGCCATCACCCCAATCAATCAAGAATCGGTGCACTGGAGTAACCCAACCATGTCAATGGTGCAAATGCTAATTTCGAAACCACGAACTGTCGATAACATCAATGACATGCGCAGTAACTATTTGCGTTGAATTTGAACCCATTATTTATGCGAGAGAAGGAAATCTTAGGTTGGACCATGTAGACATTTTGAATCTACAGATCCACTCATTAGGGAGGGGATAGCATATGCTACTTAGAAGAATTATTTATTCACATTAATTCATAATTTTTTTATTCTATTGACTGCAATGATGCTATTAAATATATCTGGATTAGAAAACGAAGAGCCAAGATTGCGACGATAAACATGATAAACGACAAAATCAATAAGACACATATTTTCATATTTTCATAGACAATTCCAGTTGCATCATTAAGACAAGTCCAATTGAGAAAGATATTACGTTTAAAGATTAGGCCATTATTAACGTTTCGGAGCAGCACTTAGCTCCATCTTCAGAAATTTCAAGTCAATGAAGCACGAGGCTGAATTTATACTAATAAGGACAATAACTACAAAGAATGCGCATAATAAGAATAAACACGTGAGAATAAAAATGGAGTGAGCCAGAAAGACAATGCCTAAAATAGAGCTAGGGGAATAGACGATTGTTGAGGTTAAGTGAAGGGCGATCTCGCAAGATCAATAAACTTTCATGGATAAGCAAATCAAAATCATTGTTTGCTCGATTAAGAACAGAAAAATCATCTAAAGAAGCAGTGTGACCAGATTCGTTAAGGATTGTCTTAAAGTAAGACATGAAACTGTTGCCTGAGGATTGTCTTAAAGTAAGACATGAAACTGCCAGTAGCAGAATAAAAGAGTTTTTCTTTGTTTATTTACTATAAACGCTCTGCGAATGCATTGAGCACTTTCGTCAATCTATGAAGAACAAAGAAACAAATATACATATCTGGATTATAAATTTGCGGTGCAAATTGAACCACCCCTGGCCACATGTAAAAAAACTGTAATGGTTCGCCTCTACCCCTTCAATGTAAAAAGAGGCATACGAAATACAACAAAATAGAAACATCATACCTCAAGAGAAACAATCAGAGTGATACATGAGAAGCTGCAATTTGATAACTGAAATCCTGCTGCTCCAGGAGCCAGTTTCATCTCTAAGAAAAAATAAGTTAAGTAGCAGCGAAAGAAGTCAAAAGACCGTCAGTCATTACACAGCGAGTCAATAAGTGACATGAAATGAAATAATTTTGAATCTGTGCATATCAACAGGCAAATGTTTTCTTTTTCACCCGAAATTTTGCAAAAAAACGTTCTGAAAGTTTCTAGGAACCTAATAGACCTCTTTCACAATGACGTAGAATGTGTGTGAAAGTGAGACAAGAGATGTGATTCCCTGTCGAGCAAGAATTCTTCATCATATCATTATGCTAATATACAACTAGAAAAGAACTCCATGCGTTGCTAAGAGCAATGCACGCCTTTGAGGTTAGGATCGACATGATATCGAGGATAGGAATGATTTCAAAAGAATTGACGTCATTGTGAAAGTGGTCTATTCCCAGGTTCTGATACTTTATGCAGCTCTGATCTTACATATGCACCATAAATTAAAGCAGTTGTGATACAGGGCTCTATCCGCGGGGCTATCCAGTTAATAGTTTTATTCCTTTGTTTGCTTTTCAAAACGTTAGCAACTGAACGAACTCTAATGGCCGAAAATCAAAATTGTCTAAGTAAATTGAGGGCTGGTACCAGAGTACAGTTGCTTAATGAAATAAGTGTTGTATCATTAATTCTGAAAGATCAATTTTCAACAGGTTTTTTTCAGAATACACCACTTAGACTTACCGCGTATTTGGAGGATTGGGTCGAGTTTTGGGGTGTAGAAAGCTAGTTTTTGATATTTCCCAGCCAATATCGACTATTTTCTTAACCTAAATAAGGCTGAGTTACCATGAACCATATTTGAGAACACCTGAGAAAGGGCTGGATGTACCAGAAACGAAGCTTAAGTTACTTTTATCTTTAAAACAAAAAAAACATTTAAGCTGTGATGAAAAGTGGTAAATTGCAATGATTTGGTTAAATTTGAGTAAAAATATGATATCTGAAAAGTTGATTGCACAATGCCTACATTAGAAAGTGAAATATTGTTTCATCCTTGGTTGTAAACTGCAAAAGAAGAGCTTATTACACCCCCAGGAATCGAACTAGTCCCCCAAATACGCAGTTAGTTAAACTTGTACATTGTGTTTCTTAAAATTAACAATGGAACCCCGACGGGGTTTCATGCTTCTATTAAATAGTAAACCAAGTAGAAGAGACGAGAGAAAGACACAACAAACTTCAGAAGTTCAGCTTATAGTCTCAAAGTTCAAACTTAAGTACTTCGTGTAAAACTCATACAATCTCTATTCTTAGATACATTGAAGAAGTAATTTTTGACTCACAACTATAATAAATCAATATGTTTGTTTACAAGCCCCTAGAGAAGACGCTCGTAGATTATTTACTTCCAGTCATTTCTATTTCTATTCCGTCTTCTATTGGCAGTCTTGATACTTCTTTGTTCCTTTGACTTGCGATTCCCGGTGGTTGAAATAAGGACTGGACGATGAGGGTCAGGGCATCGATTCAAATCACTTGTCGCGTTGCCTTCTACCTCTCCCTTGGATTCAGCTTGGTCTACCTTGGATTCTGCTTGGTCTACCTTGAATTTAGCTTGGTCTACCTTGGATTCATCTTGGTCTACCTGGGACTCAGCTTGGTCTACCTTGAATTCAGCTTGGTCTTCCTTGGAATCAACTTGGTCAACCTTGGATTCAACTTTGTCTACCTGGGATTCAGCTTGGTCTACCTTGGATTCATCTTGGTTTACCTTGGATTTAGGTTGGTCTACCTTGGATTCAGCTTGGTCTACCTGGGATTCAGCTTGGTCTACCAGGGATTCAGCTTGGTTTACCTTGGATTTAGCTTGGTCTACCTTGGATTCAGCTTGGTCTACCTGGGATTCAGCTTGGTCTACCTGGGATTCAGCTTGGTCTACCTTGGATTCAGTTTGGTCTACTTCAGATTCAGCTTGGTCTACCTTGGATTCAGCTTGGTCTACCTTGGATTCAACTTTGTCTACCTTGGATTCAGCTTGGTCTACCTTGGATTCATCTTGGTCTACCTGGGATTCAGCTTGGTCTACCTTGAATTCAGCTTGGTCTTCCTTGGAATCAACTTGATCTACCTTGGATTCAACTTTGTCTACCTGGGATTCAGCTTGGTCTACCTTGGATTCATCTTGGTCTATCTGGGATTCACCTTGGTGTACCTTGGATTCAGCTTGGTCTACCTTGGATTCATCTTGGTCTACCTTGGATTCAACTTTGTCTACCTGGGACTCAGCTTGGTCTACCTTGAATTCAGCTTGGTCTTCCTTGGAATCAACTTGGTCTAGCTTGGATTCATCTTGGTCTATCTGGGATTCACCTTGGTGTACCTTGAATTCACTTCGGTCTACCATAGATTCACCTGGATCTACTTTGGATTCCCCTTGGTCTACTTTGGATTCAACCTTTGTCGACTTGCAACCTTCTTTGGCTAAAGTTGTAGTAGTGCCTTGTCCTTTTTGCTTTTCGCATGAGCTCATTTCAGAGGTATCAAATGCTTCTTGCTTCTTCTGCTTCTCGGCATTGCCAAAACAAGAGGCATTGCATGCAGATGGCTGACCTCCTTCTTCATCATTAGCTGTTGTTAGCTCTAAGGCAGGCTCTGATTCTTTCTCTTCCCTGATTTCTTCTAACAGTCGCTTTTCCTGGTTCTCATCACCGAAACTACGGGTATTGCCAGGTAAGGTCCTGTCCTCGTTCTTATCACCAGTTGTGCCAGTATCTATTGCTGACTGCGTGTGCGTCTGCTTCTGGTCCTCTTTTAAGCCTTCAATCTCAATCTCTACTGGTTGTCCTTCTCTGCAAGTCGAATCGCTTGCCTCATCTTCTTTCTTAGCTGCATCTACCATGGAGTGCTCAGGGTGTGAAGTGTGCCTGGTGGAGGAGGAGCTAATTTCCGGACCCGGCTCTTCGTAGATAGTCTCTGAAACTGCATTGTTGTTCATTTGCATTACAGGCTCGTTTGCTGGAGTCCCAGTTCCACATTTTTCATGGTCATCACCAACATAATGAGAAAGACTATCATCTGGATCAGGATAACAATCATCAGAATGATATTCATCATCATCATCATACTTTGCAATACAATCAGGTTGTTCTTCGCTTTTCCGCCTTCCATCACCTTCTCCGTCCAGATTTCCGGTGCTCAGATTTCCGATGCCCATATCTAAATTCCGGAATCTATCCATTTTTATCCTTATGATAACTTCATCGCCCTCAACTTCCATCCTCAAGATATCTTTCCCCAGGCTAGAGACAGTTTTTTCTTTCTTCCTGAAAACTTCCTTCAATTCCTCTAAATCTGTCTTGCGAGTTTCGGCGTCGCTTTCGTGAAGGGAGCTTGTCTCAGAGAAGGCAATCAAATCGTCAGCCTCTGTTATTTGTTTTTCATCGGCCCTGTCCTTGGGTATTCCATCGTGCCATGTAAGTTCATCTTCGTGGCCTCGAGATACCACGTCTGGCAGTCCACAAGAATGCAGCATTTTCACGTAACTGGCAGCCTTTTGGCAATCTGCAGAGTTCTCGAAGTAAATGCACGCCATTCCCAGAGATGAATTGTTATTGATATCTCGAAAAATCGACGCGGACAGAACTGTACCAAAGATGGAAAATAACCCATGCAGTCTCCCTTCAGTAGCATTAGCCGATAGGCTCTCTAGGAATAACACGGGAATCGTGCCTGACTCTTCTCCTTGCAAACCAGACATTTTCTGGCTCGAGATTTGATGTTTTTACGATATCATGCAAACTCTGATCAAACCAAAGTGAGATGTCTGCAGGAGCTCTCGTCTCAATCTGCTCCAACCAGACAGTATTGTTATTAGATGGCCTTTGCACTTTCGTCTTTTGTGAAATTCTAGGAAAACTCCCGATTCTTATCGCAGGTGAAATGTAAGAAGGTAAAATAGTGATTCTCTTTGTGGTTAAGGGAATTACTATCAGTGTCGTTCTAATTAAACAGGTAAAAACTTTGTCTTTAAATGTAGTTTAGGATTCTTTTTATAACCGTTTCTCTAGTTTGATTTATTTGTAACAACGCTCCTGTAAAGTGTTGCACGTTGCTTCAGTTATTTTACATTTACAATTATTTAACATGAAATACAAAATATGAGTATGAAATATGATTAAGAGGTAGGCAGGTAGACAAAAGGGCCAGGGGGATAACCCATAGCTATTTCCTTCCGAGAAGTTCCATGAAGGAAAATTTGCGTTCTTTGGAAAACCTGTTTCTTAGAAACCCTTGGTTTTTCCTATTAAATCCACTTTACTTTCTAAGTAAGTCATTTTGCAGAATATCTAACATTCTTATTCATTCTTTATTTTAAATCTAGTACATAAATTAATCCCAATTAACTTTCTTAAGGTTTCCGATGTGATCAAATCTTCTAAATACGGTTGCCAGCATAGAGACCTGATAAGATCACAGGTTTTTTATAAGGAACAACTTTGCAAGAAAAGCAAGGCAGAAATACGACTCTGGTGAACTTTTAAGAAACCATTGTCAGCTCCAAAAGTTGCTGAAAGGACTGAAAAGCCTTTACGACCTTTGCAGCCTGATTGCATTTGTTTGCGCTTGCGGCAAAGGGGGGCAAGGCAGAAAGGAATTCATAGTACACCAAAAATCAATTTGCCTGATTTAAACTTGCTGACACATTCTGTTCTCAAAGACTTATAGATATCCATTTTGACGTTTTTCATTCACTTATATAACACTAGATAAGAAACTTTTCAGAAACTTTTTGAACTAGAAAACCGATGAAAATCAAGAAACTTTCACATTCTTTTTTATACGTATTACTGTGTTGAATGTCAGAAGAAAAGCTTAAGTAATCTATGTGTTCGTTTCGCTATGCTTCCGATATTTCTGGCTACATTCTTTTTTATAAGAATAAGTTAAATTGATTTATAGCTGGCAGTTCTTAATGTCCCTCTATTTTCAGTCTGAAATGGTCTTAAAGTTTTCTTATTTACATAATTATTCATAAGCCTGTTTTAGCTATCAGTTGTGTTAAGTGGTAAATATTGACTCTCTTCATCTTTCTGACATACCAGCCTGCTGTCAATCTGCTTGTTTTTTAAATATTTCTTGCCTCATGGTTACTATCATGTTGAGCTACAAATGGTCAGCCTTGGTTTGTTCTTAGCTTATGGTTACTTTTGGCAAAATTGAGATTCGTGTTCTTACAAATTGTTCTTATAGAAAAAAGAGAGTACAGAAGCACCAGGACCGGAGCTATGTTTCCTCTGAAAAATGGAATCACGTTTCGCTACGTATATATTATAATTTCAATATAATTCTGCAACACTCACTGTTATCCATTTCGAATCTTGTTGATAATTCATGTGACCACCACCCACTCAGTCTGAAGAATAATGAATTTGGTACATTGAATTGGTTAGGAGGAATCATTAAGAGTCTTCTAACTTAGTGAAAGCAGAGGCGCTCAGTGGTAGCGCTCTAGAGTACAAATCTACAGGTCGTGGGTTCGAGTCCCACTTTGGTCATTTTCATTCCCACAAATTATCTCGATTGATTTTTCAAATCCTGCTTCTCCTCATATAGATTTTAGCTAAATAATGATTCGGTTTCTATCCAAATGACGTAGTCCGTACTTTTGGAATTTTAGCATCATTGTCATTCTTAGGCCGTAGCTGATTTTCACTCCCCTTGAATATCCTTCACGAAGGGTGTATCTAAATTGTGTTTCCTCTTACGCAATTCAATCATTAAAAACTGCACGTTTTTCACATTAATCCAAGGGTCATCCTAAGACGTCCCATTTTCCAAAATGGGCAGTTCTAATTTAATTTTGGGCAACTCTAAATGAAAAAATGGGCAGTTCTAAAAATTTTATTTCGGATTTCTCAGGTGAGGTCGGTATAGAACAAAGAAAAGGAAAATGAAGAAAAACTAAGAACTTAGCTTGACTGGTAAATGCAATGATTGTGGTGGAAGAATTATGCTTAATAATACATAACCTAGCCTAGTAAGCTAAAGCTAAGGCCTAGTAACATCACATTTAAACAAGCAAGTGAAGCAAATGCGTAGAGTTTCAAGCATGTAAGGCAATGGTGATGGGTTATAAAGGGCAGTCTTGTATTATTTCAATTAAACAATTGCTATCTACTCTAAGAACCATTATTGTACTGATTTTTTCTGTTTTTCTAGTTTCATTCAACACATTTTCATTCTTTATAAAGTGTTAAAAAAAGCTGTGAAATGCATTTTTAGCCAATCTGAGGCATTCTATTTTCAAAATTTTTCTGGGGGAGCATACTCCCAGACCCCCCAAGGATAGCCCAAAAAATTGACCGAGGCTCCGTCAATTTTTTGGGCAGTTCTACATTTTCCTCAGGAGGACCCCTGCATTAATCGGCACAGACTTGTAGTCTGTTCCAAGAGGGAGATAAGATTACCTTCGCGATGCGATTAACTCTAACAGCCTTTTCTTAGGCACAACCTATTATTTGATCCAATCTACCAGTTTAGCACATTTTAGGGATTTTTCAACACAGTTCATAAGTTAGCAAAGAAGGCTGGAATAATACCTTGGTCGGCTTACATCATTCGCGTGCTTTTCATGAACAAATATTGCACTAACAGAGCCAGCACCAGAATTCAAATACTGAAAAAGAAAATCAAAATATTGCAATGCTACAATTAAACGCCTTCTTTTCGTAAACAACCCTCTCTGTTTTTTTCATGAATCCTTACTCTGACATACGCTTCCTTGTAAAGGAACCATTGAACGCACACAGGAAAGTTCGTTAAGGACGATGAACATACTACCAAACATGTTTAGAAGAAAACAAAGCTATTCTGGGAGTTCTATGGCTGAACATTCTCGTGAAAAAATTAATTTCATCCCTAAAAAGTATTTTCTCAGTAGAAATACTAAATTCACAGATGCCTTTCGTTTCTAAAAAATTCATTTTTGTGATTCCTCACTCAATTTTGAACCAGAAAACTTCTCAGCTTTTCATTCCAGAAGAACTGCTGAACATGATCAATTTCAAAAATCAACTGTTTAAATAAAGTTTGTGCCAGCACCGTATGGGATAAATTATTGGGGGGGGCAAGATTGTTCGACAACATTAGGAAAACTAGGGCCCATGCTATGAACAATAGAATTTTTGGATTATTGGGGGCAAATATCCCCCTGCCCCCTGCTTCTTACGGGCCTGGTTTGGGCAGAACTCCAATTTGAATTAAATACTATTCTTCTTACCTTATAAGTGCACCAAGCCGCAAAATCCACATTCCAGTCGTGTAACTTCAATTCAACATTCCCCACAGCGTGGGCTAAGTCGAATCCTACCACGCAACCCTAGAATGAAACGAGACTGTAAATCATGTGGATCAGAAAAAAGTAATTCTTTAAGGGATGAAGAAGAGAAGAAATCACTAACTGAAGAATTAATTACGAATTCAGTATCTACATGTAAGGAAGTCCGTAGAAGAATGAATAAGATGATAAAGAATAAACAAGGAATTTCAACAATTAAAGTGTTAGTTCTTTGATATGCTTTATGACAAACGAAATTTTATCGGTATGCTTCCAAATCATTTACTGCACCTTTTAATGATGCAGACTTTAGAATTTCAAATTGGGTCACAAAAGAATGCAACCTTCAAGATAAAAGGTAAAATATGTGTTTGACATGATAGTCGCCACTTTTCAACGTTGCCCTCCTAAATATCAAAGGCTTGTCATGATAAGTGGTGACTATCATGTCAAATATTGTGTCAGAAACAGCCTTAATAAGACCAAATGTATTTACTCAGGTAAAATATGTGTTTCGCAAATATCATCATGTTTGAAAATCACTAGATGAAAGACATCTTCATGAAAATCACTAGCAAAACAAGAAACTCTGCATTTATCTTAAGTTAAATTAGCTTCAAAGAACTGTATATAGACTAGATATCGTATGTATTTAAGTTTAAGGCAATCTTGGCCTATATGCCTTTGTATTTTATATGAAAAATGAAAAATTCAATAGAAATATGTTACTACATATGCCTGATCACCGGTTAACAACAACATAAGGATGGCGTGAGAAATCGGAAATATATCTAAGCATAATAATCATAAAAGCTTTTCATCTCACAATCTTCGAATTAGTATGCCAAAAAGATTTGTTTGGTTTCATTCTGTTTCTGGTATACTTCTCCCAAAAATCTTCATTTTGCTATCATGTTTCCTTGTCTCTGCATTCCTAAGCTGTATGCCCGTTGAAAACTGTTTACAGCATCATTGAACCTAACTCTTTGAGCTTGAATAGATTATTGGTCATGAAAAAGGCTTCCGTATCAAAACCGTCAGTATCAAAACATACCTTATTATGTCCTGCGACCGTTATGCTTTTCATGTCGAATAGTTGTCCAGAGTAATAATGAACGCCTGCAAATATAAAGGCATATTTTTGAGGGAGAGAATCACTTTAATTGCTTAGATTATTCTGCATTGAAACAAAACAAATCAATAAGAGTTATATTGTATCTGACCTTCATGGATCTATGGCTCACAGAGGGCACAGCTGTAAGCAAAATACACTAACATCATCAATTCAGTTTATCATCTTGCATAAAACATACCAGAAAAGAGAATCAAAGCAATGCTGTCGCCTTCCTTTTCTATCAACTTGATGATATCTTCCGTTCTCCATGAATTCTCTCCCTGAAAAAACAAACAAACTGGTTATCATAAATAAATTCATTGCATGAATTACAGTCCTGGGAAACACTGTTTAGTTCTATGGAGAATTTTCCGTACTGTTGAGGATGTTCAGCACTTAGGGGGAGGGGGATACCATCCACTACTTTGTAGGATCTGTTGAGAGAAAACACAAGCACTTCCGGTATAACTTCAACTGTGCTGAGCTATTGGTTTTCCTCAACATCACTGAATATCCTTCACAGTAGTGATAGCATCCTTACAAAGTACTAATCGAATCCTCTCACAGTACTGACGTTATCCCTCCACAGTACTTAATATCCTCCACATTACTGATGGAACCCCCAACAGTGTTGGTGGTATCCCTAAACAATACTAAACACCCTCAACAGGATAAATATTCCTTAGGGTGATGACGTAAGTATATTCAGCACGAAACATATTTAAAATTTATTATCTCAATTTTCACAGGACTCAAGTTGAAAAAATGCAAGAAAAGAACAGAAAATGTCGAAGAAAACATTTCAGCATATTTCTTCTTCTTGGCTCATTTTGTGCCCGATGGGAGACCAACACACCAAAGAAATCAGTTCAGTACCTACCCTAGGACCTCGTGCAACTATATATGGTGATATGCAGGGCAAGCTACCATGCCCCTGCAGGACACAATGCCTAATCACGCTAGCACATTAATCACGCTAGCACATTAACTGGCTGACTCACTTACTCAGTCAATCATTCTCTCTGGTTTCCAAAATAGCCACAAGAAGGAAGGGGGTGCTGCATTTTGCAGGAAAACCCCAACCACTAAGATAACTAATACTGTTAAGTATTAACAACACTTTGTGTATCAATGAATTTACGTTTACCTCACGCCTTTTAGCAAGAATCATAGCATCCTTCGGGTCATAGCCATGTAATCTTATCTGGGATTCAACTGCATACTGTAGAAAACAAAGAATATATCTCAAAATTCGTAATCGATAGCAAATCCAATTCAAGCACTCTTTGCGCATTTTTTCACAAGCAACTGCTTTATAAGCAAGTCAGTAGTTGACAAGACCAAAATTTAAGCAATTCTAGTACTGGATAGAGGAATGCCAAGCAATTTGAAAATTTTAGATCTGATCCAAATTGCGATGGAAATCATGCAGCAGCTATTGAAAAGTAGGTTACATTGGATATTACTACTCCTGCACAATTTTGAATGCAAGATACTATTGACATTTGTTGTAGAAAAACTTCTGAGATAGTATTCTAAGAAACAAATCTTCAAGTATAAAAAGTTAAGCAATTCTAAGTACTCAAATTTGCCTTTTAGCTAAGCAATTTTTAGTACTGAGCTTGAGCTGAAATTACTTTTAAAAATGCGTGTAGGGCAGACATGAGGGCATACAGTCTAACTATTTGATATAATATAAAAAAGATAGGTTCACGTACACAGGTCCTTAAAATACTTGCTAGCTTGAGTCTAATGATGGAATAAAGATCTTTATGGTAAAGTATTGATAAATTCATCTAATGAACTGTTCAATAACACTCACGTGATCAGATGGAAAGGCCTGGTCTTCTAGAAGTACCTTGTACCTCTTGGCAGTTGGTCTATAAAAAGGAATCTGCAACAAAAAATATTTCAGGTAAAGATAATAAAACAATGACAGGCCAAAAGGGTTGGAGAGCTCCACCTTACAGAGATTTAGTCTAGCTTCCATCCCTATGAAAAGAATATGTTATTCTAGAGCTTCGAAAAATATCTTATAGAAGAGGGATTGCTGGTAGTTTTTATATAGGAAAATATGCTTACTATCTTTAAAGATATTAATCAATGCTCAAAACACAAAGTACCTAATAGATAGGTCGACTAATCGTAGCAGTGTTTTGATAGTTTAATAGGCAAATATGCTTACTTTCTTTGAAGGTCAATCAATGCTCAAAACACAAGGTCCCACTAGATAGGTCGACTAATTGAAGTATTGCATCTGGTTCTTCCTTTCGATGTAAAAAATCTTGTGATTCCTTTTGCCTTATTGTCTTGAATTATAGAGAGCTGACAATTCCTCTCCTGGCACTCAAGTAACAGGTCTGAATGCAGAATCAAACACATGACCCTAACTCGGCTTTTCCCATCAGCTTAGAGGTGAGGTTTTGAAATTATGACAAGAGATATTAGGGTAAAAGAATAGCCCAATTAGCATTCAAATCATATTCTCACCATAAGTAAGTGTAAATTAACAGTTAGGCCATTCATGACGGCTATTTCCTCTGGTTTTGCACCTTGAAAATAAAAGCATTTTTATTTTGTTATTTTGTAAGTTTTCTATGCTGTTTCTGATATTCGAGAAATCTCCAGGAAGGAGAAGATTCAGACGTATACCTGGAAAAGCAAGAGAAGCCTTCCGTTTTGCTGTGAAATACGTGAATAATTCCGTCAATCTATAAATATCTATAAAAATTATGTATCATTTTCAAGAAATTCTGCACCTAGGAAGGATTAAGAATTTGGTCAGTCTTTTGAAAAATTGCAAGAATTCCATGTTTTGCCACTATATTTTCCAATTGCGGAGTCCCGCCAACCCTGAATACACCCAATTTATCAGTATGAGCACAGCTTTTATTCATTGGCTTTGCAAAGAAGCTTCCGGACTCTCAGCCCATGGATGTCTAAAATGACACGCTTAATGGAATCCTAAACCAGAACTCATTACAATGGATGAAAAAGTCTCAATTGTTGAACATGTGTCAGTGTGTGCAGTATAACTCTGGCAGATTGCTATCTGTGTCAAATTCCTCCTTTTCCAAAAAGAAAGGTTAGAAATCTCTTCAGTCACAAACATTTTCTGAGTAAATAAAACTTTCAAGATATCTGTTTAAAGGAAACGAATCAGCATATAAGTAGGCAGGGTGTACAGAAATTTCCACATTAGCTGACAACAGCTGACACCACAGAACAAATGCTTCATTTGGATTTGTTGATTTGAATTTCATCACATGTCGTCCAATGTCTAAAACAGCGCTTGACTGTCTAACAGTTGTTGATCAAATATAATGGTCACGCTTTATCAATCAGAGCCTACAAGTCTTGCTATTTATGTTTGTTTATTGCCATTAAGTTCATGAATCTTGATATGTCAATATTGTGACGGTATGAATAACAAATAGATAATGCATACCAACTAATCTGGCCATTGGCTCAACAGCATAATCTTCTATCTTCACCCATGGGTAGTCTCCATGAGTATGTCCCAAGACGCCCCTAAAAGTGGATGAAAATAAAAATGATTTATGTTCATCAACATTCCTCTCCTAGGGTATGTTCCACCGGATGTTCCAGAAATTAGGCTAATCATCTTTGGTGCATTTCAAATGAATTCTAAGCGTGAATGAATTGAGACATTCAACTAGGCAAGGGCACATTGATGTTTCCCTTACATAAATCAGTCATATACAAATTTTTACATTTTTGTAACATTTCTGCCTATTTGCTAGACTGCAGAGTTTGGTACTTGCACATGCGGGTCTAACAATAAGGATAGAACAACAGGAAATGGCTCATTTGCATATGAAATTTTGTCAAGAAGTACCATACTCTGCAAAAGGGCTAATGTGTACGTTTTGCAGAAAAGCTAATATCAATCTCTTACATCTCAGCCCATTTCTTCAGCTCTGTGTTCATGGCAGCTTCAACCTTTCTAGGTATCAAACCAAGTGAGTTGTTGCAAAGGTAAATACAATCATCTTCTGCGTTCACCAGAGACAGGTCGACTACAAGAAATAAAATTGGCAGCTTGATAATTAAAGTTGCGTTCAAATTTACCTCAAATGTCCTGGTTTAGGACAGGGCAGGGGCATGGTGCCTGTCAAGGGTTAAGAAATTACCTGTAAGTTTTCTACACTTTTCAATTGCAGAAATTTCCTGCCCCTTGGCCTTTATATGCTTCTGGTGAGCTCCTTGATACTACATTTCTATTCTTATTTCTGTACATATTTCTAATATCCTTAAGCATTCAAGTATGCCCCTAGACTTGCGTCCCATGTTGTACCCTTTTAATGAACTTGGTAACTTTATTGTTCAAGTTAAGAAATTTTAAGACCTAGTCAGGGGGCACATCCAAAACTTTTTGGGGATGTTGACGCATCTGAAACTGAACTTTTGAATTTTAAAGTGTTTTTGGACCAAGCGGGCACATGCAAACAAATAGTAGGTATCTGTGAAGAATGGTTTTTAGCAGCTTAAAATATTACATGCTTAGAGAAAAATTAGACTACCTGAGGCGGCACCATAGTTGCCGCCAAAGAAAAGTTTTTTGCAATTTTGAAGCTTCATGTCACTGGATAATGCACCTTTCAATATCAAAAATTTTTCATTGGTTCTTTTTTCAAAGAAAAAGACCATTACTTGAAATTCAAAAAACCAAATTTAGTGGTGGAACAATTTAAAACACCTAGTGATTGATGTTCCACTGTTCACTCGACCATTTCGGACAGGCTTTTGGAAGACTTACGGCCCGACTCTGAAATCTTTGTCGCAAGCCCCCACACAGAGCGGGGGTGGTAACGTGACGTTACATATAGGTGACGTTACATATAGGTGATGTTACATATAGGTGGTCATAGAAATACTGCGGGTGTTGATTGTTTCTTATGTTTAATAAGGCAAATGACTCCTTATTATCTTGATGGGCCTAAAGGGACTAATTTAACAATGTATTTTTCCAGCTTATTTCTTACGGTGGGAGACAGGGCAAAGAAATATTATTTTTTTCGTTGGCCTTATCTTTCAAGATTTACTATTTTAAAACCTATTGATGTTCATAGCAAGCATATTTTCTCTAAACGGTGCCATTAAACAGAAATTTGTTGTTAGATATCTAGGAATAACGGTTTTTTTATAAGAAAATATTTTTTTGGCCCAGTATTGAAACTTTCTTAAATATTTCATGTTTTCAGTACAAAACTTTCTTGTAACTTTCTTAGAAAATGTTTATTTTGGTACTAAATATTTGAATTTTAAATTACACGCTTTTATTTTATAAGGAACCTACCTCAAGGCCTAGTACTAAAAGTGCCTTAAATTTTTCATTTTTCTCGATTGTTACAAGAAACAATAGAACAAAAGAATCCATTGTATTTTACCAGACGTTCGATAGTTCTAAGTTCCATCTAAACGGTTCCTTGTAAGAAAAAGCGTGTATTTGAACAAGTATTGTAAAAAATTTCATATAATAATTTTAGAATTTTCTCATGTTTTAAGTATCCAGTATGGAACTTTCTTACATTATTGAGACATTAAACACTACTCTCTTATAATTCTTTACTCTCTATTAATCTTTCTTATGAAAAAACGTGTAGATCTTTACAAACTTTTGATGCAAAAATCGTAGATAAAAAGAACCCAAAAATTAGTTTAAGTTCAACATTTTACTCTCTTGGGGCCTATTTAATGACTTTATCAGCGTTCAAAGTTTATAGATGCTATGAGCGTTTTGGATATAGTTTATCGTCAGTCTCGTGTTTAGCTCATAAAATCTTAACTATCGTCCGAAATAGTTCCCTACAGTGAGACTGGTGTCTATAATGTTCAAAAGAAGCCAATTTGATAGTGTTGTAGTTGTCCCAACTCACCAACTTACCAACCAGGCACGAATTCAACGGGGGGCTGGGGGATGACATCCAACGATCAAAAATTCGCATCACAATAGCTAGGCAATTGAATAAATCAGGTAATGTCTTGAACATAACAGCGCAAAAAGAAAACATTACGTAATCAAAATTATATGTAATCTTGTATTTCAGGTGATTGGGTGAATCTTCAAAAATGTTGAGTTTTAAGTATATTATATATGTATTAAGGAAATGAATTCAAAGCTAACTCGATTGGGGGAGAACCTAAACCTTATAACTACAGCCCCGAATATTAATCAAATACATCAACAGCTCTAAGTGATTAATTTTTCCAAGAAAATTTCACTCTGAAGCTGATCATGAACAAACAGCATTATTGATTTTGCTCAGAAAGCCACCTTATTTACTAGATTCTCAAGAAAGGGGCTGAACAAAATGAAAGTGGGCTCATTTGATTTTGACCTCCCTAGTTCCAATGTTATGTGAAAAAAAACTACTACCAGCTCCATTCATTTGTTTTTGATTTTTTTTCCTTCATTGTCACAGGATTGTAGCATATATCATCTAATCAGGTACTTTTTCTCCAATTAATTGGTATGGGGTGAGATTTTACCTCAAACTCTTCATAACGACACAAAGTTAAGGAAAATATCTCTTGCGGTTAAGAAACTTGCTGAGAAACTTTTCGTACCATAATTGGGTTGAAGGCCACAAAACTCTGAACTCTGGTATTTAGCATAGTTTCTTATAAAAAAATGAATGTATGTTGGAAGGAGTTCTCCCGGGCAAAGAGTGTTTATTAGAAATGGTTGAATGAAAACCACTACACTCATTTTTTCTAAGTTAAGTTAGTTCCAAGTTACTGTGCTTAATTTTTGTACCAGAGTTTTCTTAGCTTCCCAATTATGGTACAAAAATGTTTTTAAAATGTTTCTTAATATAAAAACCCAATTTTCCTTCCTTTAAATGAAAATTTGATTGCAAGCTCTGATCATAACAACCCAGGTCTCATCATAATAAATCTGTAAGCATTCAACCAGGGAAGGCATGCATTCAACTCTGTGGGACTAAAGTGTGGCAGTTGTATTCCTGGTTGAGAAAAATAAAATTCAAACGAAGAAAGTCCACAAAACTAGGCTTTGTGCCGGATCCTTTGTGCCGGATCCTTTGTGCCAGTCCTGAAGAAGCCCTGTATGCCAGGGCGAAATATTGACAATATTCTTATATATATGATATTTAATCCATCTAACTTGAGAAGAGAGTGCCTATCCTGGCTATAGTGCTCGATATACATGAGTATAGAGCAATCATAAAGTAGAATATTCTACTTTATGATATTTAATCCATTTACGTTTTTTCTATTTGTGTCGTATTGCGCTGTTCCTGTCTCGCTATGTTAGAAAAATATCACAAGTTCCTTTACTTTTTTGGTTCACACTAAATCTTTTACTAAAGTTTCTTAAGTTTTGAAAATTTGGCCCAACGGTTTCTAATGAACGGTTTCTCATAAAAAAATTGGTGTAAAATCCACTAGATAAGAAAGCCTTGGAAAGTCTCTTTAAATTTCAAATGAAAATAAACCCTCTACAAGAATCTCAAACGCATAAACTTTTCATTTCAAGGCAATCAAAAAAAAAAGATTTCTCGCCCTGTCTCCCACCTTAAGAAATAAGCTGGAAAAATGCATTGTTAAATAAGTCCCTTTAGGCCCATCAAGATAATAAGGAGTCATTCGCCTTATTAAACATAAGAAACAATCAACACCCGCAGTATTTCTATGACCACCTATATGTAACATCACCTATATGTAACGTCACGTTACCACCCCTTATGCCCACACACACCCCCTCTCTATGTGTGCCCTTCTTTGACCTGGTTCCTTCAGAAGTCTAGATTTTCCTGGCGCAACAGTCCATCTTAATTCCAATCACATCACGTCTCTGGGACAGCGGAGGAACGCCCTCCTTTAGTGGGTAAGCTTGTAGCCGATCTTGTTGTATAATATTTAGGTTAGAACTAATTAGGCCAAGTGTAAAAGAGGGAAGCACATCTTACCATCGGGAATAGTCTTGTTTTTCGGATAATGAAATTCAGATCTGAATGATTGAAGCTCATCTTGACTGTCCAGAAACTTTGCAAACTGTTCATCTTTTGGATCGAATCCATTTGAATCAGCTAACGCTCGTACGTCCATCTTTCTTCTACTGACCTTCTTCCCTGACCTAGTTTAAAATTGTGGTTGCTGTTGTTGTTCAGTAATAAAGACAGACACATGAGCGTCTACACGTTCTCTTAGTTTGGACACAGAAGGGGGGGGGGGGGGGGAGATATTTGTAACAGGATTATCTACCGTTGATCTATCTCTCTTCATCACGCATGCGTAACTTTTCATAAGTTTATGAACAGAACAGGCCGAAAAATACAGGGATTTCCTATTGAAAGTCAATTTTTCAAATGGTTATATCTCAGTTAATATTCAACATACAGAGGTGATTTTGCATCCATTTGATGTAATGTTGGAAGTTCTTTCACATTATGGAGCCAAACTTCCAAAATTCTAAAATAGATTTTTGTGACGTCATCACTTTAGAACTCAATTCATACCGAAGGCAACAGTGAGTGTGCTAGGAAGAAGAACAATGTCCTTTACTCTGAGATTGTATCTGACTTATCATCTTTGTAATAGTTCAGACAAAAAACAGGGTTCTGGTGATGTAATGTTTTGTTAATCTCTAGCATCAGTCTTTGCGAATTCTGAATATGGACACCTCAATCTAGTGACATTGTTCGCGTTGTCCGTGCCCACGATTACTACTACTCTGCATCTTAAAGAAACAGAGTAAAACTCATCTATTCTAGGAAAATCTTACTTACTTAAAACCCCTAGAGCATTACAAATGCTTAATCACCATAATGTTAAAAGTATTTGCTTGAAAACAGAGCACTCTTGTAAAAAGAAGCCTTTTTGTCCTCCCAACAAGAACAAACAAATACAGAGCCTTCAAGTTGAAATCAAACGAAATCTTGAAACTCTGTCTTATTTGCAATTTTGGTAAATTCAACTTATACCGATTCTTTTGATTTATCCATAGCTGTAATATATCTTTTAAAATATATCAACAAACAGTTTGAAAGCAAAAAAACATCTGCGATTTTCATTATACGATAAGGCGCTACCTCAACGTTCAAAAATCCATGAAATTATCATTGTGGTCATCAGGTTTTACAAGACTCTGGAATTGGACTAATGTTCGTCGCAGAACAAAAAATTCTTGCAATTTTTCAACAGAATGATGAAATTCTCCACCCCTGCCCGTTGCGAATTTTCTTGAGAATGATCCACAGAATATGAATTTTTCATGAATATCTAAAGATTAACAGAATTATTCAGGTATTTTACAGCAGAACGAAATGCTTCTCTCGGGTTTCCATTCATAGTTATTCATCCTTCTAATAAGCGGATTTCAGCTGAAAAACGCACCGAACAGAGAATTTCTACCCCCTTAATGACCCCTATATCATACTTGATGTCATACTTGATGACCCCTATATCATACTTGATGTCATACTTGATGACCCCTACATCATACTTAATGTCATACTTGATGACCCCTACATCATACTTAATGTCATACTTAATGACCCCTATATCATACTTGATGTCATAATTGATGACCCCTATATCATACTTGATGTCATACTTGATGACCCCTACATCATAATTAATGTCATACTTGATGACCCCTACATCATACTTAATGTCATACTTAATGACCCCTATATAATACTTGATGTCATACTTGATGACCCCTATATCATACTTGATGTCATACTTGATGACCCCTACATCATAATTAATGTCATACTTGATGACCCCTACATCATACTTAATGTCATACTTGATGACCCCTACATCATCCTTAATGTCATACTTGATGACCCCTACATTATACTTGATGTCATACTAAATGACACCTACATCATACTTGATGTCATACTTGATGACCCCTACATCATACTTGATGTCATACTTGATGACCCCTACATCATACTTGATGTCATACTTGATGACCCCTACATCATACTTGATGTCATACTTGATGACCCCTACATCATACTTGATGTCATACTAAATGACCCCTATATCATACTTGATGTCATACTTGATGACCCCTACATCATAATTAATGTCATACTTGATGACCCCTACATCATACTTAATGTCATACTTAATGACCCCTACATCATACTTGATGTCATACTAAATGACCCCTATATCATACTTGATGTCATACTTGATGACCCCTACATAATATTTGACGTCATACTAAATGACCCCTACATCATACTTTATGTCATACTTGATGACCCCTACATCATACTTGTTTTCATACTTGATGACCCCTATATCATACTTGATGTCATACTTGATGACCCCTACATCATACTTGATGTCATACTTGATGACCCCTTCATCATACTTGATGTCATACTTGATGACCCCTACATCATACTTGATGTCATACTTGATGACCCCTATTTCATATTTGATGTCATACTTAATGACCCCTACATCATACTTGATGTCATACTTGATGACCCCTATTTCATATTTGATGTCATACTTGATGACCCCTACATCATAATTGAAGAGCCAAATCGTAGCAGGCCTCTGAACCTTTTATTTCATTTCTTTCTTTTATTCTTTACGTTGACTTGCATAGTCCAGAAAAGTCATCAACCTACCACCGCGTACAATGTACGGTAACAAATTTTCTTCCTCACTTATGTTAGCCTATACATTAGGATGATTGAGTTGTAATATGCACACAAAAACAGAGAAAACTCGTTTAAAGCCGCAATGATTCATACAAATAATTACTATATACAATTAACTTCAATGCTGCTAGAATAATCACTTAACAATGCTATTAAACGGCACTAACATACTATCTAATTGGTATATGTTGGAATCCTTCCTCAATGTCCCAAAGTTTTCTTAACCCTTCTCTGATCAATGACCGTGTGACCGTGATGTTTCCTTGACTCTGTTGAATTGGTCACGAGGGTACCCCAATAGTGGACTGACATCTACCTATTTCATGGGTGATACCCTCAAGAAATATTTTTATCACTGTCTTAATAAATGATATTCACTTGTATGGACGTATTTCATAACTTTTAGTTCCCTGTGGTCTGTGGGCCAGTGGTTGTTGTTGTCAACGGTCGTCTGTATCAGTAGCCGCCATGTTTGTCAATTAGGTTAGATTTATTGTTGATTAAAGCCTAAGAGCCTGTTTATATGGGCAAAATTACTTCACCTGCCAGACCCGGGGCTGGCAGGCGAAGTAAATTTCAAGCACTGTTTATATGGGATTTTTATGCCGGGTCTGAGAGGCGAGGTAAATTCCAAGACGTCATTAATTGTAAACGCATCATTGATTTTCCATTGTTATGAGTTCGAATTTACTCCAACTCACCAGTAGTTTTGCGTTTATATGGGAAAACTTCACTTCACCTGGGTGAAACTTCACCTCTTGAGAGGCGAAACTTCACTATACCGGTAGTGTGGAGTGAAGTTTTATTTTCCATATAAACGCAAACTGAGATTTCAATGGTTTTCTATAGGAGGGTGAATTATCGCTTGCCAGCCCCGGGTCTGGCAGGTGAAGTAATTTTGCCCATATAAACAGACCCTAACTCTAGGTCAATAACGTGGTTTATCTCTCTCTACAATCACGTTAAATCACACTCCCTTTCAATAACCCCCGTTGTTTTAATCATCTTTTTATCATTTCTCTTTTCCTACTCATCTTTCATTTTTAACACATATGAAATATCAAATGCCAGAGTTGAGAAAAGTAACCCTTCCTCCGAGTAAACTTTCCAGTAACCAAGGTCCTTTCTCGATTAGGTTAGGCTATATTCCAAGAAGGCTAAGTTGCAATTTACATGCAAAGATAGATAGATGTTATTTCACCATATAATCCTAAAGTCATTTAAAAAGACTTAAATGAAGCTAGAATTCTCCAGCTTACAATGCTATCAAAAAGTTATTTCAAACCTTCTTAATTCTTAGTTTTTTCTAACCGTTACTCCAGTCAATGACCGTCTGATTATAATGCTTTCCTGACTTTGGTATCTTGACTCAAATGCCATAGCTTTATCTAACTCTCAAACTATGTAACCTCATTCTTATTATATACAACTGAATATAAACATCGATTTTTCTAAACAGCATTTCCCGTTTAACAATTGCCGTTTCCCCCCTGAAATTTCCATCATTGAAAAATTGCCAATTTTCTCTTGAATTTTCCATCGTTATTTATTCAATTCTTCAAAGTTTAAAAACCATAAAATATTCAAATACTTTCGTATTCTTGAAAAGAATTAACTAAGCTCCCTTGAGTCACAAACAAAAGGAAGTTTTAGATTTTGAAGCCCAAACAATATTTTACAACTTCAATACCGCTTAACTGCCAAAATTCTTGCTTGAGCAACCCACTGCGAGCCATTTTTCCTTGGAAATCACTTTGACGCTGAAAACCGTTCTTTTTCAATAGCCGCATTCCACAAGGAAAATATACCAAAATCCGCCTAACATTTATAAACCCCTAAAGATAGTTGCACTCGATGACGTCACTATATGAAAGAACTGGTTGACTGCCTCCGCCTTTTGCCACACACTCGCTTCTTCAACGCATTTCTGAAGTCCTCCTTCAAGAGGCCGTAGGTCCACGGGTTTATAACGCTGTTGGCGAGGAAACTATAATTGGATAACTGCAGCCATAGTTGCGAGATGACTGGAGCTTTGCGATACCATGAGACGAGATACGTAACGTTGAGGATGACAGTAGGAAGCCAGCAGACAGAATTAATCACGAACATCAGCAAGACAATTCTAGCTGCTTTCATCTCGACGGCTACAGCTCGAGAATTGGCAAGCTTTTTAACGAGGTTCTTTGCCTGTTTTTCAGAATCCAACCCTTCGTTCATCTGTGACTGTTCATCTTGTAGTCGGCTTTGATGTCTTTTAAACCGGTTCGATTCCCTTCTTTCCGCTACCAAGTGACGCCTGTTCACCATGAATATCATGATGTAGACCAATGTAATTGCTATGTGAATGATGATTATTATTATTGTTAAAATCGTTTGGTATACGTGAAGGAAGAACGAGTCTTTCTCTGGTGACAGAGCGAACTTCCAAGACAGTGGCAAAAGCGTGACAAATGCGCAAATTGTCCAGATGAAGGCCATGATAAACGCAACCCTCTTCTTTGTGATGATGGCATGGTAGCGTAGACTGTTGAATATGGCAACATACCGGTCGTACGTCAAGGCAGCGAGGTTCAGCAATGAGCCGTAGCCGACGATGGATGCAACGTATGCACTGACCGGCAAGTGGATGGCCCTCTCGATTTGCTCACTGAAGAACTCGTGGCAGGGTATAAACACAATGGCGATGAGAAGATCGCAGAACGCCAACGAAATCACGAATTTGTTTGATATCTTTCGCAGAAGTCTCTCACTGAAGTACAAGAAGATGACGGACGAATTGCCAAAGACGATCAGAGCCGCAATCGTCAGATGAATCAAAAACGACGGACTCGACGTGTCCAACATTTCCATTCATTCGAATCTGCGAGGTTGCTGGTTAGCTCGAAACAACCGCCCGAGAAGTTTGAAGTCGTACTCAAACATGTTTCAAATAACATTCAAACGTGTTTGGGGGAAGATCTGAGAAGAAGGGAAGTTTCAATCACTTTGCCTCTATAAATGGGGTTGATTTTAGAAGGCACCAATCACTCTATATTCTTCTTCCATGTGAGAGCTGCACAGCTTTGTCCCAAGGTGCGTCTGTGAGAATAAACAATACATGATTTATTAGGCTGGGCTAAACTATAGCGATTCAAAAGAGATTCGAGTCTTGAAACTCAGGCATGATGAAAAGAGGGTTCCTAGGGTCATGCCCTTAAAAACACAAGAGAAAATTATTCTAGTGACTTTTGCCCTATCGGATCATGCCTAGTGTAAATTTGTTAGCACCTCATTTGACAAGCACAACGAATATACCTTTGAAAGATAATGGTTATGTTTAGGAAACGTTCATTGATTCTGTTGGCACCGAAAAGCAATATAAGGCTGATGAATTCATGAATTTACCCAACCTTTGTACAAACTATCCAACCAAAAAAATCAAAAGTCATACCCAGCCATAAGGTGTGTGTTTCTGACTTTTGGTAATTTGGGAACAAATTTGGCCAAATCATCTAATGATGAATATTTTCATCTTAAACTCATGGAACAGAATTATGTTTTACATAACCTCTGAAGAAGCCAGAAAATACATTCCCAACCAATTTCTCTTCGCTGCCAACCTGCTATATTGATGAAGACAGTCCCTTAGTTGCAATAACCAGTGTCTATAGCATCAATCAAAGTATCAGGAAATATTCTTCTTTACTCTAAGTTGATTTCCATTCAATTGCTTGGTATTTACAAATGATTTCTGAATACTCTCAGATGCCGTGGTTTGAGCTGCAAAAGTCATATCCACTTTAGTAGATGTCTTTGCTCTTTTATGATCATTACAGAAGATGAAACATTCTGCTGCAAGTGTCGCTTCCTCTGATGAACACGCCGTCTCGACGATTTTGACATTTCGGCAGATGTTCTCTAAGCCTCGTTTTGGTCGTTACGGTTATTTCACGGCATGGAGGCGCACACCCGACAAGAAATGAAGCCTTTTCTCTGTTAGTAAGCTACTTAGACGATTTAGAAAAGCTCGTTAGACGAGATTAATAGGCCGAACATCTGCACAGTAGCAAACTTGAGATCCTTGAGTTGGAAAAGTAGATTAATTAAGATTCGACGTTGAAAATGGAAAGTTTGATGTTGTAATGTTTGAATGTTTTGAAATATTGTGAAATGTTGTAGACATGAATTCTAGCAAATCAGATCTCATGCTGAACAGTATTAAAGCAGCCCACGCATTAGAAGGTATCCAACCCACGTAATTTGAGGTGTGGCATTGACATTCAAGCAGTATTAAAGTTGAGAAGAAGCAGGATTTGGAAAATCATTCGACATAATTTGCGAGAATGAACATGACCCGAGTAGGTCTCGAACCCACGACCTCTAGATTCGTACTCCGGAGCGCTACCACTGCGTTATCTCGAGTATTGAAGTTCAATGTTAAAAGAGTGCATAAAATTGGAACTGGGGTTCCTAGTTCTCTTTCTGTCCAAGTGTTACATGAAGTAATATCACATATCGGCTTCGGTGTCAATACGTGGAGGGTCTTCGAAGTAGGGCCTCATATTCTCCCATAATCTGTTATTGATTAGTGTTTCGTTCGTTCACTGCGCATGCTTACCTCACTTGCGTCTGCTTCACTAGTGTGAAACAGGCTTAACTTTGTCGTCGCCCAAATATACGGTTTATGACCAAAGATAGTTAATTTCATTTGTATAGTAGATTTATGAAGTAACATAAATATGATAGAAATATTTACCAAAAAGGTTTTAAGGATGAAGCCCAAAAGACAACCAATGTGCATCTTTTTCGATAGTATGTTCTTGTTTTTGAATCGATGTGCAGTTTATATTGGCAAGAATGCTTCACTTACTCTAGGCCATTGCATCTGAAATTATTGAAAAGCAAAAAGCGGATGAAATTCGAAATTGCAAACTGAAATATGATGAATAAATGCAGGTATATTGACGAATAGAAGAATAATCCGGCCTAGATTTAGAAAGTCTGTAATTGATACATCACAATTTGGCTTTGCAAGTGGGTTTTTACAACCTTCGGATTACAATGTTAAGCACGAATTCAAAACCACATCAAAGGACTAAGCCTTTCCACATCTATTATTTATGGACTCGTGTTAATTTCTATTCACACCCCAAATCCCTGCCAAAAAGCATAGTCAATACGGTTTTAGGCGGGGCCAATAATTTGACCTCTTATTTTACTTTCATCTTCTTCACATGAAAAAGCGCACTAAACGTATCTTACTTTTGAGAACCTTTTCACAGTCAGTTTGTTGTAGTGCAGACACTTCTTATCAAAGAGCGCAGTACATTTTTCTATAATTATATTAACTGGAGTGGGTAACAATAAAATTAAAAGGAGGCAAAACCGTAAATAAGTACCTATACCAGAGATGGACTATAAAATTGGGGCAAAGCATAATTTCGTGGGTTTAAAGACATTTTGTCTTGACGTTGATTGAGCAGTGAACAAAATATTTTAATATAATTTGTTCCCAGCCCTCTTTCAAATTATCGCATTGTGGTGAATATGGTGAACATGTAAGTTTCTTTGACACTGAATTTCGCTCTATTGTTCTTGCTGACCAATCAACGTCGAGACAAAATGTCTTTAAACTGAATTCCACCCAAGGAACCAGCCTCTCACAGTTCAAAGACATGGTCTCATGTTCGGACCTCTTTCATATTACGACAAGAATCCAGTCAAGCTGAGGTTATTCCGGGAAAATATTTTAGGCATAAAGCCCTGGACAGAACTCTAACCATATCTATCACACTGATCTCAAAATAAAGACTGGATCGAGCATCTATCGTTCTGAAATGAAGTCATTGGCGGCCATATTGGTAGGTCCAATTCAATACATTAAGATTTCACTTGGGGCTGCTTTTTCCTTTGACGATTGTTGGAATGTCATGAATGCTTAGCAGTAGACTGAATAATCGTGCAGCTATTGTTAGCAAAGAATACAGTAAATATAATTTCTTTGGCGGCCATATTGGGAGGCCAAACGCAGGCCGAAGAAATTGGCTTCAACATCTGAATCCATAAACAACAGAATGCTCAATCCAGTCTTTATTTTAAGATCTGTGGTCTATCAGAATAGACAGTCCCAGACTTTCCATCAGAGACATTGTAACGTTTTCACGTTGCTCCGGAGTGCATCACACATATTTTAGGCTATAGAATCAAGTAATCAAGAAACTGATCCATCCAAAAAAAATTAAATCAAAAGAAGACTTCAACTGCCTTGGCAGATTCATTTATAATTTTGAGATGCAAAATGAAATAGATCGTTAAGAGTATTCAAATTTTTTCGCTTAAGAATCTATATTTCTATGTAAAATTGTATGATTTTTTGCCTTACTTAATATATTTACAAATTAATTTATTTACATAGGTTGAAAGATCGTTTCAAAGTTATAGCAAATTTGCTATAACATTGAAATGATCTTTCAACTTAAGTGTTAGTAAAGATTATACTAGCGTATGTAATTTGTAAATTTGCTATTAGACCCCATTAGTGGGTGATTGATTTTACGAATAAAACTTTATCAGGTCTGCAAAGAGTTTGGGCTCAAGTCACGTGTCTACATCACTACAGGCACTTGCGAAATTTTATGAATATATATCCATTAAAAATCGAAGTCTCTGTTTCGGATAACCGTAAGAGAGTGCTCAATGCATTAATGCAGAGCGTGATATATATTGAGGAGAAAAGATACAAGGAACACTCAGTATCTCGAAAAGCCTGTTTCTTAGTTGCCCACTTATCAGGAGATGTACAAAAAATCAGGAGATGTACAGATTTGTTGTTGTTGTACATCTCCTGATGAGTCAGCAACCACGAAACAAGCTTGTCGAGACGCTGAGTGTTCCTTGGCTCTTTTCTTCTCTATATATATCCATAAAAATCCATATTAAATTATACCAGAGCAGGCTACTATAATTGACATATGACACCACCGGGTCTCGAACAGGGGTTTTCGCGGACACAGGCAAGCGCTAACCACTGTCCTTAAACAGGACAATAAGTTAGCACAGTAACCTTGATGTGTTCACAACTCCAGGCTTATCCACGGTGAGACATTGATTCGTGTTTCGGATTAAATCCTTCTTCAGAGCCATGTAATATTAACATCAATTCAGTGATGTCAATTGCAGTAGCCTGCTATGGTATAATTTAATTACCCGTGTTAGACCATCCCTTATGAATTAATGTTAATTAAACATGGCTCTAAAGAATGATTTATCATATAGTATCACACAGTATCATCTATATCGCTCTGTACCTTCGTACATCGAGCACTACGATGCTGTTATAGGCCACGCAATGCTACAGAGCTATATCATATATATAACGTCATAGGAATTATGATGTCATATATATTATGAATTGCTGATATCAGTAAACTATGTAAATATAAACATTAAATGAAAGTTCTCGTTGAGATGAGTCGAATGATGTATACTAAAGCCTTATTTGAGATAAAGTTTCAGAGATACACATGTTTTTGTCTTTTCGTCTAACTTTCATGTCCAAATATGACTGTGAAATGACTCATTTCTAAGATACCTTTCATTTCTGAGAATTCCCACTAAGAAAAGGGTGAAACCGTCACTATGCACTCCCTCTGACTGTGCTACACGTCCATCTATTACAATAAACCCTAAAGTATGCCGTCCTCTATCGTAACTGTCAACCAACTGTTATCAGAATTTTCAGGCCTTTTACTTGGTTCAACCGCACATCTCAAGAAATCAAGCCATAAAGCACTCCGTTCTCGACAGACAGTGTATCTGTGTACACTTTCGAAGTAGTGCCTGTCTTGGTTCACACACTCCACTTCATAGCTCTGTCAGGGCTCACACGCTGATTGCAGGCGCGTACACAGTGGAGGAGGGGGGGGGGGCGTTGGGGAAGGGAGACCATTTGCCCACAAATAGTCCTAAAGTTCGATTGTTCACAGCATGGTCCCTAGTCTCCCCATTGTTCTCGAACAACGGTTGCCCCCAATCATTTTTGCCAAGCTATGGTGCTGGTGATTGTACACTTTTTATCAGAAACCTAGCAATGCAGTTTCAAAATTTTATAAGTTCCTTATTTTGGATTTATTTTGAACACATTAGTAGTTAAAAATTCATGAACATTTCTTGCGTTGTTTTAAATTGGAAATCAAAGTTTCGGAGAATCAGTACTAGGAGGGTCAAAAGCAATAAAATTCATTACCTGGAGTGGGCGGGGGTTACTTGGTGATTGATAGGTAGGGGTGTGCCACCCCAAAATCAAAGTGGTTCCGTTAGCTAGTACTGTTAGCTTTTGTGGACAGAATCTTTCCTTGACAGTTCGTAGAGTTTCACCAAAAGAAGATGAGCATCCCTGCCGTGTACATTCTGCTTTTGTCGTGAGCTTCTACGATGTCAAGTTTTTTTGAGTTTAATGCTAGCCCCCAATATAAATGTAGTGCCTGCCGCAGCCACTAATCAACATTTCTTTATACAATAACTTCTGCACCTTAGGTGAATTCAAAATATCCATAGTATTATTTTACATAGATTAGTTAACTGTGTATGCACTGTATGTAGTGGTTGCTATGTTGTAAATATCGAATAAAATAACACCAGCAACAACTAATACGAGATGATATATGTTTTTTGGTGTTGCCATGACAGTAGTTGGCCACGGTAAAATCGTCAATCAAACTGGGTTCCTAAATACAGATCAAACAGAACAATGAATGCATCTAGAATCGAGAAATTCTCAAGTAGTTTTTCTTCAGGAGTAAAAATCCGGCCAAACAATCAAACAGTATTGGGTTGAAAGAATTTTGTTTTTCTTTTCTTTCCCTTGTTTGATTATATGGCCAAACAAACCAACAGCCAAATATTGCTTGAATAGCTGGATCGGTATGCTATTGTTTTGAAAATTTTGGAAAACATTTCTTACTTATCTCAAGTAAAAATGTTTTGTTGGATATATGTTTTATTTTTGACCAAACTGACAAAGATTGAAATGCTTGTCAAACATTGTTTAATCGTTTGGCCGGGCCTTCAGGGTTCAGAAGTGTCTTCAACCCTCTTCCAGGTAATAGTACACGTAAGGTTTACTTAGGTGAGTCTCAAACTGGAAAGGGTGTGATTTGCTTACACAGGCAGATAAAACTTATTTTCACCAAGTGAGCCAGAGTAAGCATAAAAAGACTCCAACAGCAAGAATTCACCGCTTTGCAATGATAAATCGAACGGTACTTTCATGCCATTGCATTGGGATTGGTAGCTTCCTCAATTGCTCAGTTTTACTCACCGTTCCTCTGGTAAATAACCATGTACCGTAATGTTTCCTGACTCTGGATGTTCCTTTAGTTTTTTATCTTATCCAAAGCCTCTAGGTTTCTTGCCAACTTAAACTATGGTCCCTCCTAAATAAAATTGCCTGTAAATGAGAGAAGAAAAATGTTTTTTCAACGAACTGTTTTTTTGCCGGTTTTTCGCACGATAAGATAATAACGAGAGAAGCCGACGGTCGGTCAGACTGACACAGAATCTCGGCTAATCTCCCTGGGAGAACAGACACCAGTACAATTCTCCAAAACTTACACAATTACAATATCTGTTCAAATCTTCAAACCGTTATATGACTTGCGCCAGGTCACGTCGTAGCTGCGAAGTTTAATCAGAACTGCTCTGTCTGCGGTGGCACTTTTAGAGACTGCACTGCAGGGCCTAGGGCCAATAACCGTGACTTGGCCAAATTGACGTTAGCTCCTCAGTATTTTGTATTTCTCGTTGTTCTGCAGGGCCTTTTCGCTTATATAAAGCGCGGGGCCATGTCCCCCTGGCCCCCTTAACCCGCCACTGTCTGTCAGTGTTAGCCATTGGTGACGTTGCTTGTATCAAAATTGGCCGTAAGCAACAATACCCTCCTATAGATAGTAACTTATATTTGACAGAGTTTCTTCAAAAGAAAATGAATAGATTATTTGAGAAGAAGCAGCATTATAGAAAACTAATCGACCCAATTTGTGTGAATGAAGATGCTGTATAGTTTGATCAAAACTGTTCTGTCTTTATTAGTCATTGGCAACGTTGCTTAAATTGACCGTGAGCAACAACATCCTCCTATAGATAGTTACTGACATCAAAAGAAGATGAATAGATTATTTGAGAAGAAGCAGCATTCTGAAAAACTTATCGAGATAATTTGTGTGAATGAAGATGCTGTATAGTTTGATCAAAACTGTTCTGTCTGTATTAGTCATTGGCAACGTTGCTTAAATTGGCCGTGAGCAACAACATACTCGTATAGATAGTTACTGACATCAAAAGAAGATGGACAGATTATTTGAGAAGAAGCATCATTCTGAAAAACTTATCGAGATAATTTGTGTGAATGAAGATGCTGTATAGTTTGGTCAAAACTGCTCTGTCTGTATTAGTCATTGGCAATGTTGCTTAAATTGACCGTGAGCAACAACATCCTCCTATAGATAGTTACTGACATCAAAAGAAGATGAATAGATTATTTGAGAAGAAGCAGCATTCTGAAAAACTTATCGAGATAATTTGTGTGAATGAAGATGCTGTATAGTTTGATCAAAACTGCTCTGTCTGTATTAGTCATTGGCAACGTTGCTTAAATTGGCCGTGAGCAACAACATACTCGTATAGATAGTTACTGACATCAAAAGAAGATGAATAGATTATTTGAGAAGAAGCAGTATTCTGGAAAACTAATCGAGATAATTTGTGTGAATGAAGATGCTGTATAGTTTGATCAAAACTGTTCTGTCGGTATTAGTCATTGGCAACGTTGCTTAAATTGACCGTGAGCAACAACATCCTCCTATAGATAGTTACTGACATGAAAAGAAGATGAATAGATTATTTGAGAAGAAGCAGTATTCTGGAAAACTAATCGAGATAATTTGTGTGAATGAAGATGCTGTATAGTTTGATCAAAACTGTTCTGTCTTTATTAGTCATTGGCAACGTTGCTTAAATTGACCGTGAGCAACAACATCCTCCTGCAATGTTGCTTAAATTGACCGTGAGCAACAACATCCTCCTATAGATAGTTACTGACATCAAAAGAAGATGAATACATTATTTGAGAAGAAGCAGCATTCTGAAAAACTTATCGAGATAATTTATGTGAATGAAGATGCTGTATAGTTTGATCAAAACTGTTCTGTCTGTATTAGTCATTGGCAACGTTGCTTAAATTGACCGTGAGCAACAACATCCTCCTATAGATAGTTACTGACATCAAAAGAAGATGGACAGATTATTTGAGAAGAAGCAGCATTCTGAAAAACCAATCCAGATAATTTGTGTGAATGAAGATGCTGTATAGTTTGATCAAAACTGTTCTGTCTGTATTAGTCATTGGCAACGTTGCTTAAATTGACCGTGAGCAACAACATCCTCCTATAGATAGTTACTGACATCAAAAGAAGATGAACAGATTATTTGAGAAGAAGCAGTATTCTGGAAAACTAATCCAGATAATTTGTGTGAATGAAGGTGCTGTATAGTTTGATCAAAATTGTTCTGTCGGTATTACTCATTGGCAACGTTGCTTAAATTGGCCGTGAGCAACAACATACTCCTATAGATAGTTACTGACATCAAAAGAAGATGAACAGATTATTTGAGAAGAAGCAGTATTCTGGAAAACTAATCCAGATAATTTGTGTGAATGAAGATGCTGTATAGTTTGATCAAAACTGTTCTGTCTGTATTAGTCATTGGCAACGTTGCTTAAATTGACCGTGAGCAATAACATCCTCCTATAGATAGTTACTGACATGAAAAGAAGATGAGCAGATTATTTGAGAAGAAGCAGCATTCTGGAAAACTAATCGAGATAATTTGTGTGAATGAAGATGCTGTATAGTTTGGTCAAAACTGTTCTGTCTGTATTAGTCATTGGCAACGTTGCTTAAATTGACCGTGAGCAACAACATCCTCCTATAGATAGTTACTGACATCAAAAGAAGATGAATAGATTATTTGAGAAGAAGCAGCATTCTGGAAAACTAATCGAGATAATTTGTGTGAATGAAGATGCTGTATAGTTTGATCAAAACTGTTCTGTCGGTATTAGTCATTGGCAACGTTGCTTAAATTGACCGTGAGCAACAACATCCTCCTATAGATAGTTACTGACATCAAAAGAAGATGAATAGATTATTTGAGAAGAAGCAGCATTCTGGAAAACTAATCGAGATAATTTGTGTGAATGAAGATGCTGTATAGTTTGATCAAAACTGTTCTGTCGGTATTAGTCATTGGCAACGTTGCTTAAATTGACCGTGAGCAACAACATCCTCCTATAGATAGTTACTGACATCAAAAGAAGATGAATAGATTATTTGAGAAGAAGCAGCATTCTGGAAAACTAATCGAGATAATTTGTGTGAATGAAGATGCTGTATAGTTTGGTCAAAACTGTTCTGTCTGTATTAGTCATTGGCAACGTTGCTTAAATTGACCGTGAGCAACAACATCCTCCTATAGTTAGTTACTGACATGAAAAGAAGATGAGCAGATTATTTGAGAAGAAGCATCATTCTGAAAAACTTATCGAGATAATTTGTGTGAATGAAGATGCTGTATAGTTTGGTCAAAACTGTTCTGTCTGTATCAGTCATTGGCAACGTTGCTGAAATTGACCGTGAGCAACAACATCCTCCTATATATAGTTACTGACATCAAAAGAAGATGAGCAGATTATTTGAGAAGAAGCAGCATTCTGGAAAACTAATCGAGATAATTTGTGTGAATGAAGATGCTGTATAGTTTGATCAAAACTGTTCTGTCGGTATTAGTCATTGGCAACGTTGCTTAAATTGACCGTGAGCAACAACATCCTCCTATAGATAGTTGCTGACATCAAAAGAAGATGAATAGATTATTTGAGAAGAAGCAGTATTCTGGAAAACTAATCGAGATAATTTGTGTGAATGAAGATGCTGTATAGTTTGATCAAAACTGTTCTGTCGGTATTAGTCATTGGCAACGTTGCTTAAATTGACCGTGAGCAACAACATCCTCCTATAGATAGTTACTGACATCAAAAGAAGATGAATAGATTATTTGAGAAGAAGCAGCATTCTGGAAAACTAATCGAGATAATTTGTGTGAATGAAGATGCTGTATAGTTTGATCAAAACTGTTCTGTCGGTATTAGTCATTGGCAACGTTGCTTAAATTGACCGTGAGCAACAACATCCTCCTATAGATAGTTACTGACATCAAAAGAAGATGAATAGATTATTTGAGAAGAAGCAGCATTCTGGAAAACTAATCGAGATAATTTGTGTGAATGAAGATGCTGTATAGTTTGATCAAAACTGTTCTGTCGGTATTAGTCATTGGCAACGTTGCTTAAATTGACCGTGAGCAAGAACATCCTCCTATAGATAGTTACTGACATCAAAAGAAGATGAATAGATTATTTGAGAAGAAGCAGCATTCTGGAAAACTAATCGAGATAATTTGTGTGAATGAAGATGCTGTATAGTTTGATCAAAACTGTTCTGTCGGTATTGGTCATTGGCAACGTTGCTTAAATTGACCGTGAGCAAGAACATCCTCCTATAGATAGTTACTGACATCAAAAGAAGATGGACAGATTATTTGAGAAGAAGCAGCATTCTGGAAAACCAATCCAGATAATTTGTGTGAATCTCTAAAGAGAGAGAATTGGTCTGTTTTCTTCTGATTCACTGATAGGAGCTCAAGTGAAGTTTACGATGGTTTTATTTTGTATGTCTTCAAGTGTAAGATACGGCGACAACTGACAATGATCTGAACCAAATCACAGATGAGTGATTCCATTCAATACAGCTGCTTTCTAAATGTTTGGCTGTTGCGAAAGGGATTCAGTTTTCCAGATAAATATAATTCTCATCGACTTAATCACCTTGAAAACCTGACCACTCACTGCGCTCAACGTCATGCACCTTACCAGATTCTAGTTAGATTGTAGCGTAAATAATATTTCTATTGCGAAGAGAGACTGCTAGCGCCGTTATGGGATGAGTTCTAAGACGGCCACATTTCTGTTGCTAATAAATGACATTTCAAAGACATCTGCTCGCATGTTAGTGTTCTCCACGTTGCTGAAACATAACATGATCGAGAATATAGCTTCCAGTCCAGGTCAGGGATTTATACCAGATCGCATACGTTCGCATGTGTCATTCCGAGGTAGTACTCGTCCAATTGCAACAGGGATACTCAAGGAAGCTTAAGATTGCTTTCTACCTTTCTTGGTTCAAAACTTCGTCAGAGTCACAAGTGAGAGTTGTTTTCGGGGGCTTGCGTTTCATGGGTATGACAAACGCCTTAGGTATTTCTCTGCGTTATGCCATATGTTTAGTGATTTTCATAAGTGGAACATTTTCGCTTGGAATATTGTATTTAGAAAATGTTGCCCGGATCGGCTTGATTCAAACTTACTGAGATAGGAAACAGACATAAAGGCAATTTCCAACAACATGTCGTTATATTCCCGATCAAACTAACTTCAACTCATACACATTTAAAACACACACAATGTCCGAACGCCTCTCCTCATCAAGTCTCTTCTGTTCAACCCTCCAACGTGTTCGTTCCCAGTCCTCTTTAGTCCTTTTCCGGGGGTAAGCATAATTATCACAAGAAAATAGGGGGGTCTTGGCAGAGGTCCTCACAAAAATGTTAGTTTTGAACATTCAGGAGCAAATACGGCCACATAACCTGTCTCGTAGCAGGAGAAACACCGTCGAGATCAAGAGAAGAAAAGACATGGAGGACTTCTTTCTTTAGCTTGAGAAATGCAAGAATCATTATCGAAACGTTGTTGCTACCAGGAAGACTTAATCAACTTAGTATCAAGATTTTCCAAACATGCTACGTTTCTGCTATTCTTCTAGCACTCATAAATTTCTGGCAATTTTGTGAGTGTTCTTTGGCAAGATGCATCTTATAGCAATTAAATGCTTTGGGTTTGAATTTTGGAAAATTTCAGGTAAATAAACTTATTTGGGTTTGAAATTGTTCCCAAATGAGCATTCCTGTCAAAGAAATGGTTGACTAACCCCCCTCCCCCCCTTTGGACTCTTATCCTACCTAACAAACTAACTATCCTCCAGAGATAAGCTTGGGATCAAAAAGACAATTATAGAAACGATGAGAGCTGGAGAACTCAAATCCTTTGGGAACATCGTCAGATGCCATCCAGATAGGTACGTCAATACGGTCTTCAGATGAGACTTCACGAAAAAGTGCCTACCAGGTCGCACAAAGAAAAGGCGGAGTGACGAAATCCGAAAGTATTTATAGCTCCCCTGTAACTACCAACACTTGAACGAATTGCTCATGAGAGAGAGATGGGAACGGCTGACAGACATGGAAGGTGGAGCAAGTATCCTCAGGGGCTAACACCGTTAATGATGATGATGATGGAAATATCATTCAAGCCCCATAACTGACTTTTATTCCCCCTACAGTATAAAAGCAGTTCCGGGAATAACTCGTTGATCTTGTATTGAGCTCGACTCCTTGCCCTATCTAAAAAGATGATCAGAAGACTCTAACTACGCGCTTACGATTGGTATCTCTTTGACCTGTTTTGAATAAGAGACAAAAGCATGTTTGTCACGCGTGTCAAATATTTTCTGCTACCGCTGCAACTTAAATTCATTTCAAATATTGATGTCTGGCACGAAGAGTTAACGATGATCGCAAACTCGTATATTCGGATTCATGTTAATAAGCAGATGGATTCACTGTCCTTCCAACTGGACATCTTCAGCTGCTGAGCTCGTCGGATCTGCAATTGATATTCTTATCTGAAGGCTAGTGACCAGGAGATGTGCCAATAAAGAATTCTCTACTTACATCCTACCTACACAGTAAAAATTATTATCCCTACTTTTTCGTGACAAAGCAGTCTTTGTCCATAAAGTTGTATTTATCTATAAATCATCCATCAAGTCATTATTGTAGGTTGATCTCCATAAATATTAGGGTCGATTGTCACTGAAATATTTGGACATGTCCATATAAATTAGTGCGCAGTTAGTGACAATTTGGGGACAAACTATGGATGAAATGCTTTCAATTTCAAAAACAAAATTTATGGATGAATTATGGATAATTTTATTGACAACGTGGGGACAATTTATGGATAAAAAAGTGTCCGAAAAGCAGTGACAAAAACCCATTTATCCATAATTTTTCAGGACAATAATTTTTACTGTGTAATAGAAATATGTGAACTTGCTTTATATCATTGTTGGACATTTCTGTTAAGTATCGACGATGTCTTTTTTCCTACCCTTTCTTCTAACCCTTTCTCGAATCTAACCTTGATCTTTGGATCGCTTTCATCCGAGCATTTCAGAGAGAGTCCAGAAAAGTTATCAACCTTCCTCCGGTCATGAAAATCTAACCACCGAACCTTCCTCATTTTCATTTGATAAAAAATCATAGATGCCTTGAATGCAATAAAAAAGTCTTTAAAGTTGACCGAGCTTAATAGAATAGATTCCATTCAATAGAGACAACCAGTTATGACAACAAATTCATTCGACAAAATTATAAGCCACAAAAGATGCAATCTAAAGCTATGAAAATGAATTATGATCGAAAGGATTGTATCTTTAGATTTCACCCTTTGCTGTCTGATAATTGCAAATAAGCATGAAACTGCGAGTTACAGCATAAATTTCTGTCTTTATTGAATAGAATTTAATCAACTACTTTCGATAACAACTGAGGATTTTCCTCAAAAAATATTTCAATGGGACATCCAAACCTTCCCCAAGAAGCAAAGCCTGTCGCTGGCTCACAGCCATGGAACCGTCGTGTTTTCTAGACTGTGATCCAGATTACCCTATCCTCATGTTTTTGGCTCTAGTCGAAGGGCAGGTACGACTGAACGTATCTTTTCCAGCTGGTCGAAAAGTTTCAGATCTAAAATTGCTGAAACAGTACAGGTTTTGTTGGGCTTTGAAAGAATAATTATATCTTAACGGAGAAGCTTAGCCTTAAACCTATAGTTATCGAGACAACCTTTAGCCTATAGTAATCAAAATTGCAATTGCAATCTCAAAGACTTACCCAGTATTTTCTACCAACGAAATACAATCCAAGACATGAATGCTCACAATTGTTTTATCTCTCAACTAGGCGCAGACTATGAGTGATGAATTTTAGTATTCAAAAACTGATCTGAAGACGGGTTTAAGCCGAGACTCGATTTAATGCGTCTACTGTGGGGCCTTGAGAACTGTGCCTATATATCGTCAAGTACAAGGTCACCCTGATAGCTCTTAGACGAACCACAGTCAACACCGTAGCTTGGGAAACATTATTGGAGGGGAGGGTAACCATTGTTCGAGAACAATTGCAAGACTAGGGACCACGCTGTGAAAAATTGAATTTTAGGATTATTGGGGGCCAAATGCCCCCTTGCCCCCACGCTTCCTACGAGCCTGAGCCACAGTATCGCACACATCATCTTATACATGAATTATAGATGACAACGTTTTAACATCTTGTACACAAATGCCGCACAACAAATGTCAATATTGAAATAGATTTTGTAAAGTTTACTACATATCATTACCAATGTAGCTTCTTTACTAAACATTGGCCGCCTGAGGAACCAAAACTATGGCTAAATCATTCTATCTAAAACATTGGAGTAATTCTTATCTGCATAGCAAATAGAACTGATAGAAACAATACCACATATTTACACTAACGAGAAAAGCATCTCTCTCACTTTGCATACTAAATCATTCATGTTCATCATATCATTAATCATTATAAAATCATGCGAATTTCAAAGTGCTGAACCAAAACAACATCTCATCAGTGATAAGGAAAGTACCTTTTAAAATTCATGTGATAAATCATTACATTCGCATCATCATATCATATCAACGAACCATAAGAATCTGGCCAGCACTGTAGCTTGGGGAAAAATCATTCTTGGGGGGGGGGGGTAAGCACTGGTTCACAACAATAGAGGCAATTATCACCATGCTAAAAACAATAGATTTTGGGGATTGTTAGGGAGCCCCTCGCTTCCTGGGGGTCTGATTTGGTGCGGAGGAGTCTGATGAATATTAACAAAGTTCTCCAAAAACTAGGATACAAGTCTTTTGGCACTAAACTTTGGAATGGCACTTCCATCAAAATCTTTCTTTTTATATTTTTAGATTGAAAAAATTCTTTTCTAATTACCTCTTTCGATACATTTTCTGGTCTTATCTTCTCTAAAAATAAATTTGCATCTGGTTTTCGAGTTGTTAGGTGGGGGTGGGGGGCTGTATCTCAATTATTTTAATTAGCTCTTCGTGAGACAAATATACTTAAATACGTATCAGCAGAAGTTTCACAGCTAGATGACACGTCCAAAAATTGGCAAATTAGCACCGCAAAATGGAACAAAATCACCCGAAGAATAGACGAGTTATCAACAGATCCATACTTGAAGGATGGAATACACCAGTTCAGTGCATTTTGTTGATTACTGATTGTTATTTCGTTCTTAAAACATTTGAATAGTTATTCTTCGAGTGATAAAGAAAAATCAAAACACAGCTATGTGTTTCTCACACTCAGCGTATACAGCTTTGGAATTTCGAACTTTTCGTTGTTTGCGCAATATGCTTTACGCAGGCCGAAGATAGAACAATAAATATGCTACTAAAACCTAAAGAATTGCAGAAACTCGTGGGCGTAGGAGGGTACCAAAAGTGGAGGGATAGGCGAAAAAGGGGCCCTTTTTCAAATAATGCAACAAAGCTATTTAGGAAAATTTCGCATATCAATACGGATAATTTAGCTCTTAATCTAAAGCAAAGTCACACGTTGACAGAGAAGAAAAGTAGAGGCACTTTCTGAATATTAAAGGAGCATGTATAGTTTTTGAAGGAGAAGTGGGGGTACCTCTCCTCTAGGCCTCCCCAGCTCCAGAAACTATTAGCGCCAAATCAACACTGTCATGAAAGAAGAAGTATTACTTTACATAATAAGTAGCACAAAAGGTCAAGGCTCAAACCTTGAAAAACTTAATAGATATGCCATTAGGCCATGGTGGATGAATATCAGACTTGTGTGTGGTTGAAGCCGTTTGGAGATGAAATATTTGCATATCAATACCTTGGAGTTGATGCCACGAAAATGCATCGTCCAAAATTTCAAGAGAAGCAAGAAAGGAAGGAGAGATTGTTTGATGTGGAAATTCAAATCATCAAGCGAATTGAAAAAGCGGTGTTTGATGGTCGCATAAAAACAATATTTTTAGAAAACATTGCACTCAAACAATTACTAAAACCTTTAAAATATCTGCCATAAGAATTTGTAGTGCCAAAAGTAGAATCTAAAATATCGAACTAAATACAGAGATTCTATATTCTCTACGAGTGCTTAATTATAGTTAAATAATTGGCAAAGTGTCAACGTCTCTTAAGTTTATCAAGGGCTCAATATTGTATAGTCTGTAAGATTGATTTAATTACATAAAAATTCTGTACAGTGATGTAAAGCAAGGGTCTGCTTGAAGCAAGACAAACTTAATGGAAAAAGCGTATAATTATCTTCCCTAATAAGCACATGTGCTATTCAGTCCCTTTAGATTATCGAAAAATGTAGAAAATCTGACAATTCACAAATAAACTACTTCGTTAAACGTTTTGATCAAATCTTCATCAGCAAACTTTGCTAACGATAATTTGGGAACGCAGCTGCTATGCACCTTATTGACAAAAAGGGTAACAAATGATTAAACCTAAACAATTAACTACTTAAGTTACAATCAAGGTTAAGTTAGAAATTAAGCAGCCCAACCTTTGCTTTATGTTTTACTTAATCATGTAGGTCCTTGTCAAGGTTTATCTTTTAGTTATCGTGTGTTTTATTAGTTAGGTGTATAAGTAACTTTTTCTAATCATTGTTTGCAAAGTTTACAGAAGAAGATTTGATCGGAACATTTAAAGATAGAGATTATTTTTGAATTAGGGACTATTCATTGTTAGTACATACAGCACGCTGGCACCAAAGAGACATTGGTCGGGCAATCTATTTTTTGAGTTAAAATTTTTGTCCCTTTAGAGAGGTTTGGGTTGAAAATGTTTGTCATAAAATCCAAAATAGTGGCAAAATTACTAGAAATGAGAGACACATATCTCATGGTTCAGTAAGCCTCTGGACTTTTGCTTTTGTTGGGATGGTTGGGTGATTAACGTTTTAATTCATGCAAAGGCTGGGTGAATGCAAACAATTATCGACGTTTTACTTCCCTTCAGGGCCATGAATAATGTACGTTCAGTTCATGTGTTATTCACCATTAATAATGTACGTCCAGTCATCTTTACATATTTCATAAACTTACTGTATTGGCCTCCTCGTGTTGGCTTTAAAAAATCTGATATTTCCCCGTTATAGAAAGATTCAAAACTTACTTATACTTCTGCTCTTCAATTGCACACTAATCTTCCAGTCAGGCTAGCCGAATTATCTGATGAGCTTGTATCAGATTTCTGAGTTAGCCACAGGTTTCAAACTGAAGATAAACGCTTCATCAGCATCTATTTGAATTCCAGACAGTGTGTCGAACGCGTGTTTGCTATCACTGAATTAATTATTTGGTGAAACCAATAAACACCGTTTCGATGAAAGTACACCTGTCTGTCACATATCAATGTCAGCCCGACACATTTACCCGTCACATGTCTCAGAACTATCAATCTTTATACAAATACAAAATACAAATAAATTACTTATATAGCGTTGTTTTGATCTTCAGATGTGCTTTACATACCAAATAAAAATCTTTAATAACCTATTCTAGACCTTATTAAAAAGAAACCGTCTTCAACTTTTTCGTCAACATATTACTTGATATCACAATAGAGGTCATTCAACAGACGTGATTCCTGGGCATGATTTGTTAGCATATGATTCCTTCTATGGTCTTTACGCAGGGGATATCCAGTTTGACATATGCAATGTTTGGTCTTAATAGTTTCATGTTATATAATTTCATGTTATATTCATTAACTGCAAGTTTTGATGATAGAAAAAATACTAATTGCGAGCAAACTGAATAAGAGACCAAAAAATGTTAAAAAACCAAATTGAATATCTGATGCAGTTTTTATCAACTTCTCTTAAAAAACATTTTAGCAATCATGGCTAAATCTTTTCCATGTTGGCAATCAGACAATACTGAGAAGTCACCTGACATGAAAAGTGAGCAATTTAGAAATTGACCTGTCGAGATGGACATTTTTTGTTCCACCTATTTAGCATATCTATATCTTTTTTCTTCATTGATTGAAGATAGTGCTCAATGCATTTGCAGAGCGTTTATAGTTTATAAACAAAGAAAAATATTTTATTCTACTACTGGCAGTTTCATGTCTATCTTTAAGATAATTTTCAGGAAACTCTCATTTTTTAGCATGTGAATTTTTATCAAGGGACTTGAGAAAAAGCCGAGTTCAGAGGACAAATTAAGAAACTTTGTGTGAAATAAATTGCCCCTAACAGGACTCGAACTCACGACCTTGTACCTCAACACTCTGTAACTATGAGATATCGGGAGAACCTCAAATCATCCGAATGCGAACTATGTCGAATTTCAATCAAAATCTGTCCACTTTTTCACAACTTCGATTGCAGTTCATTGAAATCTATGTGAATCATATTTAGAAATCTGGTGCAAAAATGTGCTAATATCCCATTTGCTCCTGTTACATGGCACTTTTAATGAAAAATGTGCAAAAAGTACCAGCCCCTGCAGATTCCAGAAGTAGCTACGTTACAAATTTTGAGCATACCTGAAAAGAGCTATGGAAGTACGTCGTTGATTGAAGTGCCGGTTATGCTGACAGTGGTTCGATTTTTAAAAGCCATTCTGCATTTGGGTTCACCTTCAGTAAAGCCATCATATTTGTGTTGGGATCCAGCCGTCGTTCACCTGAAAGAAAAGCATTGAAACTGAAACATTTGTTAATATTTTCCAATAAGCAACTAGTATAGTCAACAAGACATTATATTCCAACAATCATTAAAGAAAAAACTAGCCCCTAGTGGAATCTCAATGTATTGAATTGGACCCGTGAAATATGGTCGCCAATGACTTCATTCCAGAACAACATAAGATCGATCCAGTCTTTTTGAGATCACTAAAACAACTACTTTTCTTTTAGCTTACGTAGCATCTCATTTCCAATTAAACTCCCATTCCCCTCCCAACAATTTTGTTTTCAAAATAAACTATGAGAAAACACCAAACATTAGCTGAATGTTACTGGTCTAATTTCTTTTATCAGAAAAAACATTGTAAAGGGGGGAGGGAAGGAGGCAAAATATAGGAAACTGTAAAAATCATTCAAGTGTTCCAAGACTTTTGGCGGGGATTGTAGCTTCTTCTTTATATACATATGAATTTTTTGGGTAGGTAGTTCAAAGTCGTTAAAAATAGTTGATTTATCTTTAACTTGGTGCGCACCATCTTTTTTGACCTTGTCAATTCCCTTTAAGCAACAACAAGGGTCTTAAGCCAAAGTCCAGTTGCTAATTAAAAGAGTATATCAGTAATGGAGAAATTTTCGCCTGACTTTCATGCTGAGTTTTTCCAGTGGAATTCAATTTGACGAGTTAAACGAGTTTAGAAATAAACAAGTGAAAATGCAGCCTTTTGAACGGTGCGCTTAAGATAAATTATTTATTTCAAATAATTCATATCAAATTATTTATTTGTATGGATTAAGTCTATCAGTATAAATTCTCAAGCACTTGTTCTTGAAGCGGATACCGAATATAGCGTCTATGTCGTCCAAAATCGAATGAATTCCAGGTTTTCATTGTGGAGAAATTGAAGGTTTTGCTTAATTTGATCAGGGTGCTTTCGTGTAAACCAGCTGATTCGAACTAGAAATCTCGGGTGAACTTGGGTCTTCACTAAAATAGGATAAATTCAAAATTGAAATCTTGAACTCTACATAATTCCCGGTTTAACTCTTTGTGTTTGCCATTACGGTACGCAAGAGTAAAAATAATGTATTTTTCGAACTGCGACAGTGTTTTTTTAACACGCAGTTCTACACAATATGTGCAGTTCTAACCCCTGTTGTGCAGTTCTAACCCCTTGTTGTGCAGTTCTAACCCCTTGTTGTACTGTTCTTTATTAGGAACGGTAAAAAAGTTTATAAATGATGATGCAAATAACGTCAAATAGGCCATTTGCAGCAATCTTGACGCATCAAAAATTCAAAATCTGTTCACCCTTCAGCAATGAATATGTTGCTGCCTGCGCTGCCTCAAGGAGCCATTAGGTTTGACGGAAGCTGATGCATAGGGAAATGTCGATCCGTACTGACTGCTGAATTAATCTTGAGTAAGTTAACATACGATTTAAACTAGTTAATTATATTTGTTAACGTTAAAAGGAAATCAGGAAATAAAGTTTGAAAATCCTAATTAGCGATAGCTTTTTCAGGAGAAGTACACTATGCAATTAGATTTTCTTTTCATAAACTTTCCAGACAAGAAAAATGTGCAGTTCTAAATTTTAAATCGAAACCATGAACTGCGAGTTGGTACGCAGGTCAGAATCTTAGTTAAGTGTTTCACTGAAAATATGGAAAAAACAAGCCTAGACATGGCGCAAAAGTCTTTCTTGGAGAATAAAAAAACATTCATTTAAATATCTTAAACCTATTCGTTGCCAGGGCAAAAACACCAGCAAAAGCTTCCTTGCAACTCTTGATGATGAAACTGATTATGATTTATCAGACATTCCACGTGTTTGTCTCTTCATTGAGGTCAGTGGCAACAGACGATTGTGTAAAGATGGCAGGTTACATTTCATGCAGCACATGTCGGGGATATGCATTTTAGCAACGCATTAGCTGCCAAAACCAACGGCCGCGGAATGAAATATGTAATATTGACGATAGCTACGACAGACGGTTGAAATCATCCAATCAGAAATGAGGTGAAGGATTGGAGTTGTGCAGAAACAGGCAATTATCAGCAGTAGCCTAGCGAAAAAATGCTGATTCCATCCAAGAAGAAAGAAGAGCGTGACAAAGTGTTGGAAAAGAAAGCACTATAGTACCCCACACCTAAAGCCTACAGCACACCTAAACTTTCTATTTTTCAATATTTTCTATTTTTTATTGGACTTTACATCTAATCTACACCTCAGTACAGTACCTATAGCACTGCAGTACCCCATGGTAGTGAGCAGTATATAAGCATATGTGTGATAGAAGGGAATTTCACTCCCTTTCAAAGCGTGAGATTTTTTCAGGAACAAAAGGGTTTCTTGAGATTTCCAAGAGATTTTCATTAGAACAATAGGATTTCCAGGAAAATTGTGCAAGATTTCCAGGAAGTGATTTGCCACTCGTGTATGATTAAAAGCAATCACACCTTGATAGTGATTTTGTTAATAGACAAGATTACCCCTCCCCGACTGTGTGGTTAACAAGACTCTGCCATGGTCAACATTTACTAGACAACCTTGAATGCACTTAAAACTGTAGGGAGGACTGTTTTCTTTCCACAGGCAGAGCAAGGTCAACATTTGATTTAGAAATTCTGGAATCACTTTTATCACAGCCATGGATCCCATATGGGTTGGGTTAAGGGCCTAGTTTCCATTCATTATTGTAAAATTCACCATTGAAAAGAGATATTAACTCAATGTCTGAAACAAATTAAAGATATGAGCGTAAAACAGCAAATAGACTGAATATTTCGACAGGGGCGGCCGAGTGGTTAGATAACTTGACCATTTTTGAAAGGGTCCCGGGTTCGAAACCACCTTCAGACTTGTCACAAAGTGAAAGGAGAGAATTTGCCAACCAAGGCAAAAAGGCAAAAGGAATCACGAGGTGTGGTCATATCAAGAGGAAGGACCAGGGTCACACTGCTCGATTAGTCTACCTAATTCAGTGAGCCCTCTATGATTTGCACAAAAACCAATCCCTTACAAAGATAGTACGTGTATTTGCCTATTAACATCAACATGAACATTTCCCTTTCATAAACTTACTATAAGGCAAATTTAATTGGCTGGTCAATAAAGAAAAATTTTGGATGAGAATGAGAGCCATGGGAAACCAATTGATGTTTTCAAACATTGATCTTTGTTGACATCTGTAGTTAAAGCTAATAGTTAATAGTTTATGAGGGGTTTACATTCTTATCTAAGTACAAGAAAAAAATCAAATTAGTTACATTTCTCTACAAAATCTTAGCTATTTCTTATTTGAATAACCAGTGGCAGGGATGGCCTTTTCAACCTGACAACAGTAAAAACCAGCAAAGTAAGAACCTAGAAATTAAGAACCTCTCAGCCTAAGATTTTAAAAGTTCAACCTTATTTCAAGAGCAAACATTACAAATTACAGGTTTGGGGGTTGTTAATTCTTATCATTAATAGTAATGGTTGATTAATTATTAAGGAGTGTCTAAAAACCTACAAACAACCATTAACCATCATTATTAAAGCTGTTAACTGCAATTTATTTAAGAACCTGTTTAGGCTAACTTATTATTATTTATTATTATAGTTATTAGTTGCGAATTTTATTTTATTAATAGTTACCTATAAATAAGAACCAATATCAGGCTTAAATTTAGAATCAATACAAAATCATGAAGTTTACCTTGTTTACATGCGTGCTCGCATTCATCGAAAAGAACCTTCATAGCAAAAATACAGGCAGACAGAGCATTGTCTTTTCTAAATGAGTCCGACTATTTTTACAGATGTTTGGTTTCTGGGGAGGATGCATAGCTACCTACAGCTGGAGCATGTCTGATGCGCTGCAACAAGTATGACCTCGTATTTCTACACATTGGATGGTAGATGATCTTTCCAAAATGTTATGACGTTTTAAGGGCAATATAACAAATTTTCAGCATTCTCAAGGTTGACTCATCTTAATAGTTGTACTCGTCCACTCACGTTCAAAACTCGAGGTCTTCAAAACAGAGCGAGTTTTTGCACGGCTAGCAAGGGCTATATATTTGTACGGGTAGGCATATTTCAAGTGTTTACGGAAGCCTCTCTAAATAAAAACTGTGCGCACTGTACTCAGGGCTATCCCCCTACAAGCATCATGTGATTCCTCAACTGTACTGAACAGCCTCCATAGTATTGATGTTATAACAACCATTATTATCAGGTGTAAGTTAATGCCAATGAAAATGTATTCCTAATATATAACTAATGATTAGATAGTAAATATGGTTTTAATGGAAATGATAAACTAGATGATGTTTAAACAACCAATATTATCAGGTTTAAGTTAATGCCAATAAAAATAGCTTCCTAATAGGTAACTAATGATTACATAGTGAATATGGTTTCAATGAAGATAATAGTTAACTAATGATGTTTAAACAACCATTATTATCAAGTTTAAGTTAATGCCAATGAAAATAGATTCCTATTAGGTAACTAATAATTACATAGTGAATATGGTTTTAATGAAAATGATAAGCTGCATGATGTTATAACAACCATTATTATCAGGTTTAAGTTAATGCCAATGAAAATGGATTCCTAACAGATAACTAATGATAACACAGTAAGTATGGTTTTAATGAAGATTATAAACTGCATGATGTTTAAACAACCATTATTATCAGGTATAAGCTAATGCCAATTAAAATAGCTTCCTAATAGGTAACTAATGATTACATAGTGAATATGGTTTTAATGAAAATGATAAGCTGCATGATGTTTAAACAACCAATATTATCAGGTTTAAGTTAATGCCAATGAAAAAAGATTCCTATTAGGTAACTAATAATTACATAGTGAATAGGGGTTTAAATGAAGATAATAGATAACTAATGATTACATAGTGAATATGGTTTTAATGAAAATGATAAGCTGCATGATGTTTAAACAACCAATATTATCAGGTTTAAGTTAATGCCAATGAAAAAAGATTCCTATTAGGTAACTAATAATTATATAGTGAATAGGGGTTTAAATGAAGATAATAGATAACTAATGATTACATAGTGAATATGGTTTTAATGAAAATGATAAGCTGCATGATGTTTAAACAACCGTTATTATCAGGTTTCAGTTTATGCCAATAAAAATAGATTACTAATAGGTAACTAATGATTACATAGTGAATATGGTTTTAATGAAAATGATAAACTACATGAGGTTTAAACAACCATTATTATCAGGTTTAAATTTATGCCAATAATATTAACAGGCTTAATCTTAAACCTGAGCGGCATGATACAATATATAAAAAACAGCTGAATTAAGATAAATGACTTCAAATTCAAAAAAGAATACTTTAGATTTTTATATACAGACTAATGAAATCTAATAATGATATGAGGTAAAATTTGTGTTTTTAGCATTGAAACTGAGCTCTGTTACTAGAGATTAAAAGTGCGGCAAGTTTCATCTAAAACTTGAAAATATTTTTGACACGATTTTATCAAGCATAAAGGAAATAATGTCTTGAAACTTTCATCTTTGTAAACTATCCAAATCTGAAGATATTGGAGATAAAAAATTTAGATTACGGGCTAAAATCGTTTTTATACAATATTTTTGGAAAGTAACAATATTACTGAACAAATTTTCATCTTTGAAGGTACTTTTTGGAGGAAGTAATGAAGAAAGTTTGTTCCTTTCAATACATGGAAATAGGTCATTAGTATTTTCCCTAAAAGCTAAACAGAGCCTTCTGCTATGATTGTGAAAATAGCACATACCACGTTTACAGAACTACTCAAAAACTTTCCTTTTAGGATCGATCTAGCTTAATACGACACACTTTTCAACTTACATAAACGTAATACTAGACTTATATAAACCTAACAATTATAAAATTCCTAAGCACTAATACCTTTCTGCATGTTGCCTTAAGCCACCCAATTAAAGACCATCAATATAACAAGACTCTCTGAATACCTTTATCGAACGCTTTCCCACCTCAGCTGAAAACGAGTGCTCGAAGAGAACTTATTTTCGAAATATGCCAACAATAACAGGTGAATTCAGACGCTCTAATCAGGTCTAACTGCAAATGTCAATCAAATGGGTTATCCATAAAAGCTTGTCGATTGACAGAGTTAATAGCAAATAACGATCGCAAACTGAGATAACGAGACTGAGGGAGGCCAGGAAAACATGACCATGTGACAGAGCATTCGCAGGAAATGTTGAATTTACTAGAAATTTCAGGAATTTGCAAATAGAAGATGTATAGAACTGAAAGTCATGGGTAGAAAATAAAGCGGATCACAGCACATAAGATCCGAGAAAGTGATTGGGTCTCCAGAAAGACTAAAGTGAGAAAAAAGAGAAAAAAGAAAGAAAGAAAGAAGAAAAAGAAATAAAAGTGAAAAATAGAGAAAGGAAAAGAAAGAAGGGTCAACACGAAATAAAATCTGAAAACCAGAAAGAATTGTAGTTTCCATATCAAAGATTTTATTCAGAGACTTTTGACCATGATAATTTCGTTCATTGACTTTCGAAGTTTCCTTCGGTTCCAAAACGTACCATATTTTCACCATCCCTGCTGAAAGTATGAAATGTTCTTACTCGCTAGAGACCCAAAAATCCCGTCTATGGTCTTGACTGCACTACGCCGGACATAGTTTTGTTGCACGGTGGAAATTGAATTGCAAATTGAATAGGTCTAAGGCATGAAATATGCGAATAAAAAGCTACTGATGATGTGTCGAGGGGTGGGGCTACCCAAAAGGTCCAATGTTAAGTATTATATACTCTGGTGAGTTGTGTTAATCGCTTTTAGAATTATATTTTTCCTTTATTTACATGGAAATCTTGAAGTGGTTTGTAATTCCGATGACAATGTTTTGCCAATCAGTCTGAAGCTACGCTGCGAAGTAGCAGTTTTAAGGCCGGTGCTTTGAACTGAGGTTAAGAAAATATCTGATGGAAAATGAAAGACTCACCAATATTTCCACCGATTTCATACAGCGTCAACCCTTCGTCTTTACCAACATCAGAGTCACTTCGGCTTCGCTTCGAACTCGTGCCGATCGTCAGCCTGCTGATTTCTGTCAATTCCTTGATGCTGTTTCGCTTGCTTCGAAACCGCGCGATGATGTCACTGGCCGTCGTTCTCTCCGTCAGCTGAATCGCCATGCAGATCTTGTTAAACATAGGAGCCTTGACCCGAATGATGGGATCGTCATCGACCTGGCAAATGCATGTTTTTTATCAGGCAACATATCTATCAGCAATGATGCTAGTATATGTGGTGCTGGCGGTAGGGCTCGAACCAACGACTTCTTGGTTAGGAACCAAGTGCTTCTATACAGCGTAAAAGCTAAGGTTGGACTTAAGTTTATCTATGTCAGTGGTTTTATATTTAGGGTTCGATTTTCATGGTGGGTATGTATAAGTTAACAAAACAGAAGTCTGATCATGCTACGCATTTCAAATTTCCAATCTTCTTCATCATTCTTAAACAACAAGGGTATTTTTCTGAGACAACTGTATAAGACAAAGAGTAAGTATGATCAAATACAAAACAGTACTCTCGCAAAAATAGAGAAACCTCGCTAGAGCAATTTTACAAAATTATATAAAAAATAAGAGACATAGCGAACAAGTGGCAGGGCTCTTTATCTGATAGGCGACAAGTAAAGTCAAGTTTTGGTCGGAAATATTTACAATCTCTGATCAAGATAGCATAAAAAAGTTTTTCAGCAAAGTTTATTATAAAAAATCGTGCAATTCAACTTATACTTTAATCTAGGTTGGAATGGAACAAAAAGCTTAAATTGTCATTCATTGAAAACTATCAAAATTGCTTTCCGTATTTACTCAGGCAGGCTTTTGTAAAACGTCAGATTTTTCAGTCTCCGTAAGTTGACTTAACTTTTTACATACAAAGTCTCTTTGTTTTTAATTCCACTCCTGTTTGAATTGTCTAAAGCCTTAGTGTTTATTATTTCAGGAATAAAGGTTTGGTGGATTCTAATTTAAGATGATTGATTTTCAAGCGGAATCCTGAAACGTTGCCAGCCTCCCTCCGGTTATAAAAACCTCTCAATCAAACCTTTTTTCATATTCAGTTGGTAAATGTGGGTGTGGGCTGTATACAGGTGGGCTTTTGCAAGGTATGCTCATGTAGTTAATGCAGTCATGTGAAGGGACTTGTTTTGGGGGCACTTATGCTTTAGAAACAACAGAACAGTATACACCTGACCATAATGAAAATAAACAAAGATAAACATGATTTGCTATGTGTGCCGTGCAAAATTTCCCTGTAAATGCGAAAAGTAGAATAATACCAAGAGAATGGTGACGTGACTCGAACGGGGGAACCGCCGAGGTCTATCGCTCGAAGGGGGAGATTAATGTCGGACTATGTGCGAAATCTCTCGAATTTTAGCTCTAAATTGCATGGCACCATTCGATTCAAGTCAGGAAAACGTTCGACACTTTTTCTCGCTTTTCCGAAGAAAAATATCGCATTGAAAATTTCATGAAATAGTTTCTAACCTCAGCTGCATCAACTTCATCTCCACTGCCAGAATGCTTTTGCTTTCCAGAGCTACTGGATGAAGTGGTTTCACTTTTCATTCGCTTTGCTATTATCTTTTTAACCTGCAGAGATGAAGTGGTCGATGAATGTGTTACTCAAAATTAAATAGGCACAGCGCAGGATGGGCAAGAGTTGGGAGGTGGTGAAAAGAAACAAGAGTGAATAAAGATCGAAGATGCTTCTAACTTTCTCACTCAAATTCAGTACAAGATATCTCTTCGCAATCCTCCCCCTCTTGCTCGAGGCTCTTAACCTCTAACGAACACTGGTTTCGAAGCTGATCGGCTAAATTTCATTCTAGCCACAATGTTCATCCTATCCTCACGGGTTGTCCAAGTCAGATCCATCGCATTTTTTTTACCAGGGTCTATCTAAAAAACCTTTGACTTAGAGTAATTGATTTCAAGGAAACAAAGTTTGCGTAAGCATGAAAAATACAGGAATTTCATCGAGCTCAACGGATCTGTGGTTACAAACCGCTCAAAGAACACATTTCCTCCCGAGTACGCTTTTTGCCATCCCTAGAAAATTTTTCAAGTAGCCACAATGGTCTTGTAATTGCCCCACTGTGGCACCCTTTAGAATATACTTGAAATAGAAAAAGATATAGATGAAAATAAGTGTGAAAAAATAGCGTGAAAACAACATACAGTATCATATGATTGGAATTTAGAAATATTTCTGGGCCTAAATTCTGAAAGTTGTCGTTCCTATAATCTCCATATCCGATATTGCGTGTAGCCTCCCCTCTCCACCACAAAACTGTTTACTGAATTCGAAATTTTGGCACCAAAAGGCCTGGCTATACGTCTGTCAAAAGCTAGATGACGAAAGAGAATGAAGTGAAATATTACAGTTGGGTCTGTAAACATTCTTCCAACATTCCGGGTCTTCATCTAACTCAGCCATTTTGATTTGGGTCGACGACGATTTTATTTGGGCCTATTTGTTTTGGGCTTTACTTGGGCACTCTGTATCGTGATTTTCTCTTGGATTGAGAAATTTTTCATTTTGAAGCGCGATACATTTGATCCAGGAAATATCAACATTAATAACAGATTTTCAACTGAACAACTGTTAATGCGGAAAAACAGTCGATGTTTTGGTAAATATTTAACAAACATTTAGAAACTACCGCCTCCTTTAAGTGATACGTCAACACACCTGTCAGAAAAGCCAGTTCACAAGACGCAATTCAAACATTGTTCACTTCAAATTTCTGACAAAACACTGATAAAAACATCTCCTAAAAACTATTAGTTTCAATTCCCAAAATTCATCTGAGATCGTAAACATTGTCTTTTAAATAGCAACAGCAAAAATAGCGGGGATTGCCGAGTGGCTGGATCACTCCACCCCCTTCCTCAAAGGTTCCCGGGTTCGAATCCACCTTCAGACCTGTCACAAAGTGTGAGGAGAGAATTTGCTAGCTCTCTGTAATTAAAGGCAAAAGGAATCACAAGGTGTGGTCACATCGAGAGGAAGGACCAGGGCCACGCTGCTTAGTTAGTCTACCTATGCAGTGGGCCCTTTGTACTTAGCACATAAACCAATACCTTTCAAGACAGTAAGCGCCTTGGACTATCAACTATCAATGCACTGCTTTGATGAGTCAACCTATTCAGAGGGTTCTTTGTGCTTACAACATAAACCAACACCTTACGAAGATAGTAAGCGTATTTGCCTATCAACTATTAACAACAACTATCAATGAATAATTTCGATTCTTGAAAATAGCAACAAGAAGTTTCAAACTTATATTTTTGTCAAACGAACAGAGGTTGCACTTTTACAAGCTTTTGAAACTTTTTTCTTTTTCAAAGACTGGTTTATTTCTGAATGGTTGTCTTTTCTTACTCTCCGGTATAAAACAGGTTTATTAGGAGCACTGATAGATAAAACACTTTTCAAATACTCTCCTTTCCTTCTTAAGTAAAAGTATCCATTTTCTCTACAATTTCCTGTATTTGGATGGTTTTCTCGTATTTGCACATTTTCTATTTCATCAAGGTCTATGCTTTCCAACATGTATATCTACCAAGCTACAGTTCTAACAAGCCACTAAGAAACTGAATGTTGCAAAACCAGGCTGTCTGGGGTTTCTTATAGGTTAAGAAGAAACAGGTGAAGAATTTAGCCACTGAATTTGCATGAAATACCAAATCTTTGCAATCAAAATTATTTTCAAAAGAAATATGAATTATCAAAGCTGAAAAATCTAGTCCATAAGTATAAGGTGCTACTATCTGGCAGACTGAAGTCTTTTAATCGCGGGTTATTACAATATCTACACGTTAACACAGCATGATTGGAAATAGAAAAAACACTCACAGCTTTTGCGTCACGTGCTTTAGTCCCTGCCTCGTTAAGATATCTTATTTGAGTGACCATAAAATCAGGAACCTAGAAAATAATAAATATCTTTGACTCTATACATTGAAGTTACAAAGGAAAAGTTACAAGAAGCTAAAATATTGCTTCATAATTCGATAGAGCCCTTCCTCAACAAAGCCCCCCTCTTGAGTATGTAACACGATTATCAACCGCTGACCTATCTCTCTTCCTCACGCATTCGTATTTTGTAACTGTCAATCAAGTGTCAATCTTAATTTGTACATATTTGATTCAGTCGTGATTACCTTGTATTTTAGTCTTTAATCTTTAGTCTGTCTGCATTCTGTATAGTTAGAGTTATGTATATATTTGAAACACTATGAATGCCTTTTTCTCGAGTCTAGTCTCTTACAAGTACCCCTTTTCAGTTTTGAATAAGCCCCAATTTATCTCAGTTTGGACTGAAATTCAATGCATAATGAAAATATTAATGATGAAGTTAGAGAAATCGAAGAAGTTAAAGGATATGGAATGGAGGATATAGTTGAACTGCCATTCAATGCCATTGGCAAATACCAATTTTCAATGCAACTCAAAATACGATTACTCAAATGCTACAATTGGTCAATATGCAACTTTGAGGGCTGAACATCAAAAGTTCAGTTTGTGATGACCGGATCAGCGATGCGAAGGGCGCACCATCAAAGCGAGGAGATGAGACGGAAACGAGGTTATAGATGGCGGCGGGCGAGATAAAAGAGACTGAACTGACTCAGAGGTTTTTTGGGACCAGTGGCCCGTAACTGATAGACTAAGAATCGTGGTTTAATGAATATTGCGTTCGGTTACAGTTGTCTTTATCTGCTTGACCTACAACACAGTTGCTTTTTGTTTTGTTTAAACACATTTTACATCGATATTTATATAGCTTACAATACACAAAATTATAAGAGTAAATTAATCTAAATCGATAAATGATAAAATAAATTACATATTTTCTTTACATATAAAACATTGAATTAAATAATCCGGAATAATTTATGCTAATTTATGCACTAGCTAATTTATACACTGGTAAGCATTGCATTTGCAATCTGGGCCCTCCCCCCAATTTTATCATTAGATTTTCCGCAGATTTTATTTCTCTAGGTAGCCCATTCCAGATTTAAGGCCCTAATGATAGCAAACTATTTGAGCCAAATGTGACTTGATTTGGTCTATGATGACACAAATCATTTGGATTTCGTGATTGAGGATCTTTTCTAAAAATGTCTTGCATGAGAGATGGATTCAAATTATTCAAGGTTTTAAAGATCTAAATGCAGAGAAATCTCTTTCGAGAAACGTGCATTAAAATGTGTAGCAGGTGAAATACAACTAAGATTGTTCTCACCATCCAGATTATATTGTTGTACTTGATTAACATCCTCATGACGTCAGTCGTGGCTGCTAATTTATGAATTTCATTGAGGTTAGCTCGACTGTCTGGTTGCAGAAATAGATTCGGCGCCATTATCATAGACACGTTATTCAAATCCATCTTATTGCAATTTTCTAGTTGCACAATTTTGGATAGAAATCGAAGTAAGATCTGCAAAATAAAAGACGACTGAAATTAATTAATATTCTAAGCAAGGTCGATTTACGAACTAATAAACTGGTTTCCCTATAACGTGAGTTCTCTAACAATGCTACTATAGCCTCGACATGATGTGCAGCTCTTTCTAAAAGCGTGCATTGCTTTTAGCGTAACAAATATGATCTTTCGTAAGTTTGAGAGCAATGCACGCTTTTTGAATGAGCAAAACATCGTGCCGAGGCGATAGTTGCATCTCTACATATCTTACGTCATAGTAAAACCGGTCTGTATGCACTATCCTGGACTTCCAAGACCAATAATGAGGACTTACTCGCCAACTACCAACCTGAAACACAGCTGCTCACCACCATTCTCAAGGGGAAACTGCGCTTTGTAGGACATAAAATCAGAGACGAAGAAAGTCTAGCCAGGAACTTACTGTTGGGTATGGTCTATGGGCTGCAAGAAAGAGCCGACCAAAACGTGGCGCAATGAGGACATTGTTAAAGGTGTGTGGTAGTATGGAGCAGTCAAGTCGGTTGGCAGAGAATCGGGGTGATTGGAAGAGAATTGTGAGGGGGGGGGGGGCATGGCGGATCGGCTTCGACCCAACCGTTAATGATGATGATGCACTAGCATAAGTAGCTATGAAAAGGAATCGCTTAACTCTACCAGAGATCTACTTTTAGAATTTGCAAGGCGTGATGTGAAAGTAGTGCTACGGTATTAAAAAAACCTAGCTCATAAACCATTTTCTAATTGAAAGCTAGAGCTTTGGGCAAGTGTGATTTGAAGTTTTGGCTTTTATGTAATCGTCATTATAGAAAAAAGAAGTCAAAACAAACATCAGTCTCTATATTGCACGGTTAATCAATGTGATTATATCGTGTGAAAAATTTATTCCTTCATTTCAGTTTTCATTCATTTTCAATATTCGACTAATTTTTCTTTCGTTCTGATCTTTTAATATCTCAAATATCTCAGAATGTAAGTGTTGAAAGTTTCATAGTGAATCTGTATACTCCTGAATAGTGTCTTGCAATTAACTCATGAAAATTTTTCAGATAAAAGAAATCAAATGGATACCCTGGATCAGAGTATTTTTAGTGAATTTTTTGAAAAAAAATAAATAACATAAAAAAAGAAAAGAGGAGAAACAGAGAGAAAGGAAAAATACTCTGGAGACATGCGACCTCCTTTGTGTCTTCTCGACCAATCAGAGCCAACGGCCTTGAGAATGGCCGTGATCTTGTGAACGAGTCGAACGAGGCAAACAAACAAACCAGACTGTTTCCGAAATGGCGACCGACCAATTTGATGTTGACCTTGAAAGCTGCGTGAATATTTCCTTGGCAAAATTCTTCCCAGAAATTGAGAATACCACGGAGCAGCAGATGGAGGTGTGGAAAGGGCTGTTTAGGGGAAAGGATGTTTTTGCGATAATGCTAACGGGAACCGGGAAGTTGCTGATCTATCAGCTCATTCCCTCGATCACCAAAGAGCTTGAAAAGAAGGGATACAGCAAATGGAAAGTGAAGGAATTCGTATTTTTATTTTTAACGAATTTTGATTTAGTAAATATACTTTCACCGGTGTAATCACAGTAGTTCCTCCATCGTCCATTTTTTAGGCCATTTCACGTGGGCATGTTTGGTTTGATATCAAATTTCAAATTTCCGGCCATTTTCTTACTAAACACCAGAACGAGGTTACCGTTGCATGTCTCCGGAGTATTTTCCCTTTCTCCTCTTTTCTTTTTTTTTTCTTTATTTTTTTCAAATCTATTTTTTCAAAAAATTCGCTAAAATACTCTGATCCAGGGTATCAAATGGAGGATGGGAATCAAGAAATAAAGAATTACCTGGAGAGTATCTCGATGGACGGACTGCAGGAGTAAGATTAGAAGATTCAAAGCCTGAAGTTGAAGCTTCCGGTCGTTCAAATCTACAAAATACAATATATATTATCATTTCGAACTATAGATTATAAAGTTACATATATAGCAGTATGAACAGTGCATTTTTGAAGTACATTTATCACTAGTTGGGCATTCGAAAAAAGGGTACGTAAATACGTATAAAAAAACATACAAATGTATGAATTTTTCCATATTTTAAAAAAAAGACTTTGTTGTACACTAAACTGATGTCTGCTGACGGTTTGAAATTATATTAGCAAGCTAAAAAATCGAGCCTAAAATTCTTTTATCCCCAATTATGCAAAGTGTGTAAATATTGGAAAGGCTTGGACAGCTTTTTATCTCAAATACCCGACAAGCCTCAACTAACTGGTTACAAGGCGATTAGGAAAACTGACTGTAACTCTTTAGTTGATATGACAAAGATTTGAGCATTTTCAAGGGATGGATATGGAAGTCTCAATCCTTAACATAATTTATCTTCAAATCTTGTAATAATAATAATATCGAATTTCACTATTAATGAAAAGGGCACCAAAGTGGTGGGGCAACGGTGTTCCACTGGAGAGGCCATTGGCAATTTTGCATGGGACAAAATGCCCTGCGTATGAGCCAAAAAAGAGTAACGTTGGTAAGTCACTACGAATGGTATATTGCCTTGAATACTAAAGGTAGTTTATACCGATGCAAAATATACCAAAGTAGATCCAGAGTCCAGAAAAGTCTTAAACTAGCAAGAAGTAGCGACGTATTGCTTCTATATTGACCAGATCCGCGATAGGTGCATGCATGCTAGTAGCCGAATGTTGAAAAATTTGCAAGGTAGATCGTATGATATTTCTATTGTGTCTTTACTCGTTTTCATTCTTCGTTTAACTTTATCTTAACTGTAACACCTACCTGAGACGGCGATGAATGTCCGTTGATATTCGTGAGTCAGTAGCGGAATAGGCAGCTCTCTAAACGATAAAAGCTTATGGTAATGGTCTTATACGCTGCAATCAATCAGCCATTAAATTCCCGAGGCAAAAATTGCCTGGTCAGTAAAGCTTTTGAGCTAGAATGCAGTTAAGCGGACCCACTTTATAGATAAGTTGCTATTTAGGCCCCGTTTACACTGCTACGGATCTCTTTATGACATGGATCAGTCTTCCCTTAATCCGTGCCAAAACTGGCATGGTAAGCTATGCAACTTTTGATCATTCTAGCAAAAGGATAAAAATCGATCTAAACTAGCAAAAGCCCAGGGTAAACAGTGCAATCTGTATCACGGTTGATAGTTGATAGGCAAATAATCTTACTATCTTCGCAAGGTATTGGTTCATGAGCAAAGACAAAGGGCCCAGAGAGCGGAAAAGTTCTCTCCTCGCACTTTGTGACAGGTCTGAAGGTAGTTTGGAACCTGGGACTATTTGAACAAGGGGCGAGTGACATAACCATTCAGCCAATCCCAAAAATTCAAAAGCAAGAAAAATTGGAGGCATAGCGAATCATGCAAACAGCTGTACATCTGTATGGATCACCCGGTTAACAATATTTCTCACAGGCAAAAAAGATTCATACCTTAGAAATTGCTTTAAAATTGCCGCCATATCTCTAGTTTGCCGTCCTTCCCAGTTGAAGTTGTCATTCGCTCCGTAACACTCTTCGATTTCTTCTCTTAAGGCCTAAAGTAGATTACATAATTTCGATGGAATGGAACAGTAGAACTTTTTCCTTTCAATGATGCCTTCTTGGATTGATGCAAATTTACCCCCTGGATATCCCTTAAAGCATTGCGTTGCCTTAGAATTCGCGAAGGATTCTGGGATAGTAAGGGGTTGAATTCACATTAATTACAGTTGATATCATTAACAGGAAAAAGGTATATTAATCTTAACCAAATCCTTAAACTAATGACGATAGCTTGTACTTGTTCCGATTCCTAGCTTTAAGAATCCTACGTGCTAGCCTAATAAACAATATACGTTCCAAATTGATATTTTCCAAATAATGACAATCTGAAACATTATCTTTATAGTAATTTGGTTGTCTATGACCGCATCATAGTGCTCGACGTACGAAGGAACAGAGCGACAAAGATGAGAAACCAGAAAGGAGACTGGCTCTCTCTAACTTAAAGTTTCACGCTATCGCAATCATCAGACCCTCCTTACTTTTTTCTCATCTAATCTAAAACATTATGAATATTCAAACATATTAAAACTAATGAATTCACATATTATACATGGGTCTTAAGAGGAGTTCAATCCAAAATACGACAATTACCTCAACTGTGGATAGGCCTGCAGCTAGATGTAATCAGAAAAATAGAGCACTATATCAAGAGCACTACACTTATTAGCAGAAAAGAATCAAGAAATTACTCTTTATCACTACAAGCCTGTTTCGTGATTGCTCATCCATTAGAAGACGTGCTAATGATTCACTATATTCATGTTCTCCTACTAGGGCAACGGTTAACGTGCTGACCGATGGAGGGCTAGAATCCCAGGGTTCAAGACCTGGTAAGGGCATATCACAACTGTAGTACCCCATTCGGGAGGATATATTTACACTTTTTGACCATAAATCCTCATGAGTGGGCTAAGATAGAAAATAAGTATTTTACGGCCTAGGCTCAGTACCAACTATGGGCTACCATGTTTATGTAAGCATTTCCATACTTTTGTACCCTAACTGTATTTCCACGTGTTGGACCATGCCTTATGAATTTAAGAGTTATGTTTACCTTGATGCGAGCCTGTGATCCGGTCACACGTAACATCCCTTCTTCCTTCAAACCATTTCTTTCAAGAAAGTTGATCAGCTAAATGAAAGGAAAAATGATCGTGAATTCATTAGGATCTTTTAAGTCTTCAAAAAGAACAACTAAATCATGCAAGGGCGACCTACCACAGTAAGTCCCCACATATAAGAAACTCAAATTATCAAGTCAGGTTATCCTGTTTCTTATCTTCAAGGATTTCCAACAATCCCCACCAAAAGTTTTGGAACACTTACATAATATTTACAGTTTCCTACATTCTACCCCCTTCTCGTTGTTTCTGATGAGGAATATTAGCCTAATAACATTTACTAAGTATTTGGTGTAGTCTTATAAAGTTCCTTTGGAAAATAACATTGTTTTTAGGGGGGAGGGGGGTTGGATTGGAAATAAAATGCTAGGAAAGCTAAAAAAAGCAGTTACTTGTTAAGAAGAACAAGGGTGTTCCAACTACTTTTGGTGGGATTGTATTTCATGATCAAATGTGTATTATTACCCAACAGAACAGAAGGGAATGTGAGATATCTGTCGGTAATTAGAGTGGCTACCGGACCAATCCATTCCATTGACTAACCCAAGCCATATCGATCTCACAAATTACACTACCACTCACCAAATGCGCTATCACTAGATAGGTTTAAGTAGTAAACTCGAGGAGAAGCATGATTTGGAAAATCAATCAAAAAGATTTATAGGTCGTCGAAGTTGAAAAGATTGGTTGAGCTATTTTCAGCAATTAACAGGTTTAAAGAGCACTATAGAAGATTTAACACGCAACTCACATCTTTGAAAAATCTTGGAGTTCGTAATTCTTTTCCTTTGGATCCCCTGGTCTGATCTTTTTGTAGAAGAAACGACAATGCTACTCCAAAAATACCATTCTCTAAAAATTAATGAAAAATATATCAGTGTTGTAAATGTGCTATCGTTTAGTTGCTAGCCAGCTTAACTAGTACCAGGGTTCTTGGCCAAGCACGCGAGATTTGAAGGCTCGTACAGAGCGGAAACGGTGAAAGGTAGATCTTGGATCTTATGTAATTGAATTTTAAATCTAGTTGATTAAGTATTGCTATGTTCATGGTTTAACTCATAACAGGCCTACCTTTTTAGTACTGCTATTAAATGTGCTCTGATAAAGATTCACAAAAATTAGCCTAACGTTTGCCTAGAGCCTATTGTCTAAGACAAAGACGTAAACCTAGGGGAACTTCGGGGCTGGAGCCCCCACTGAAATATTTGTGGGGAGCTGACCCCCCTCCTCGAGAAAAATGAAGGGAAATATTTCAGCGTCTTCAGCATGCTTTCAAATCGTCTAAATATTTTGATGAATCGTAAATTACCATTGTCCTCATATCTGCTACAATTCTAAATACAAACCCTCAAGAAACATCACTTTTGTCAATTACTTAATGCCTGTGGTACTGTTAATAAGTAAGGCAAATAAATAAACAAATTTTATAAGTAGTACCATGTGATTCATAGAAAGGTTACTCTGACGTCTCAGGCGTATGCCCATTATCAAAGTCGACTTTTATCAGCCTTACAAGGCCTAATATTTTTGCTCTTCGGCTCCCCTAGATGTCAAGAAAGTTTACGCCAATTTTTTCGCGGTGGTGTAGCCTAGTGGATAAGGCGCTGGATTTCTGATACTTGAATGGCAACCTTTGTGAGTTCGATTCCACGAACGGTCGGAAACATGAACTACAAGCCGTCAGCCAACTAAGCTGTCCATTCTTCTGAGGTCGGTAAATGAAAACCTAGGATATTCGCTCGAGAACATTAATTGTAGGGGGACAAGCTACATGTCCACATCAGCTGTGCGCAAACGTAACCTGCTGTACACAACCCTGACCTGATATCAAGCTAAAATGACCCTGAACTGCGTTAACAAATTAATATGCTTGCTTGCTGTGGTTAAAGAGAGAAAAAAGCAATTTCTTAACTTGAGGTTGAGAAAACAGCATTAGGGAAACTTCGGGAGATTGACAAACCTTTTTGTTTGGGTTTAGAAAAGTGCTTTCTTCTGCTCACAGCGATGCCGCAATTGTCGAATAAAGCAGTGAGCTCGATCAGGGCCAAGGAGCGGACTTTGGCCATGTCGTCGTCTGATAAGTCACTTATCTGTGTCATTCCCGTCCTTTCTTGTTTGAGAGAAAAGTTCTGAAAAATAGCAAATCAAAATGTCAATTAACTTCATCACGAAATCACCTGTTGCAGTATTGTGATAAGAGGGAGGGCCCTGGGAACCAGAGCCTCAAGGGAGGGGAAGGAGGTGGTGGGATGAGACAGAAGCAAGGGTGGAAAATACAACAGACAACAGCATCAATGTTGAGAAAGTGATTTGGTCTTCAGAAAGATCAATGGGAAAAGGGGGAAAAAGGAAAATAGAAAGGAGAAGGAGAAAGAAGGGGAACATTAAAGAAAATGGAAAGACCTAGTTTAGCGATTTTTGACCATATTTATTTCGTTTTTTATTTCGATGTGCTCACAGACAAAATTTTCAAACTTAAAAGCACTTAAACTTAAAAAACTCTTTAAAATCATACCATTTTTTTCTTATTCCACTGAAACTTAAACACAAAATATAAATGAAACAAAGAGAAATCTGAAATACAGTTCTTGATCCTCGAAGCCACAAAAGCATCGCGAGCCCTCTGAAACAACATGTAACCTATATAAGATGAAATTTTACCCTGATTCTAAAAAGGCATTTTTGAATAATAAGTATTATCAGGCCTAAATAAAAAATGGCTTCTAATATACGGTATAGCCTATAACATAAACATTACCGGTAAAACAGGAAAGGCTTGTCCATTGATTAATGACGTGGCATCTTTTCCAGTAGAATCACTTCCAATATTCTGCAAAATAATCATATTGTTGACTTTGTTGTTTCCACAATGTTTTTACTCTCAACAAACAAAGGTTTCTAAAAGGTAATTTCACAAGAAGAGTAGTCAAAATATTTCATAATTTTTGACTGAAAATACACAAAGGTTTCTCAAATGTAATTTCTAAACAAGGCTTGTTAAAACATTCCATAATTTTTCACTCTGAATATACAAAGGAATCTAAAAGGTTATTTCTTTGAAACAAGGCTAATTCAAACAGTTCCAAATTTTTGACGGTAGAAGCACAAAGACTTCTTAAAGGTAATTTCTAAACAAGGCTAATTAAAACATTTTTTAACTTTTGACTCTAAATACAAAAGGTTAGTAAAATGTAATTTCACAATAAGGGTAGTCAAAACATTTCATAATTTTGGACTGTAAATACACAAAGGTTTCTAGAAGGTAATTTCTAAACAAGGTTTTTGAAAACATTTCATAATTTTTTCATGTTAAAAGCACAAAGAATTCTAAAAGGTAATTTCTAAACAAGGCATATTAAAACATTTCATATTTTTTGACTCTAAATAAACAAAGGATTCTATGGAGAAATATCATAACAAGGGTAATCAAAACATTACACAATTCTTGACACTAAATATACGAAGGAATCTGTAAAGTAGTTTCCTGGAAACCAGGCTAATTAAACATTTCATAATTTTTTGACTCTAAAAGCACAAAGACTTCTAAAAGAATTTCCAAACAAGGCCAATTAAAACAAAATATGCATCAAAAGTGACACCATCAATTTTCATACATGTCTAAAAGTCTTTACAAATACTATCCAAGCATCAAAACACCCAAGCACTAAACAGACTTTTTTTAAGATTATTAAGGCTACTGTAAGTATTAAAAAAATATGATTTTGAAACGATAATTAGGCACGCCCCTTAGCCCTTAACTTGGTTATTATGCTTCTTTGACAAAAAAGGGTGATACAAGTAAAGGTGAATGTTGTGACAAAAATATTACGTACCAGTTTAGCATCACCATCAATGGAGTGCTGGGAAGGTTTTGGATTCCGTGATGTCGTAGCTAATCTTTGCTTTTCGGCTTCTGCAGCCTCATTCCGAGAACGAAGCTGGCTCAAGTCCTCTTCACTTTTATGTTTTATACGCTCATGTTTCGGTGACCTCGAACGGGAGGTGGTGAGTTGATTCATGTCGAGGCTACGTGATGGAGAGGCTGATTTGCTTGCATTGCTGTTATAAGGTGAAAGATACTGTGTCGGAAAATCTGATCTTGAATGCGACGTTGATACTACAGAAGTAAAGGAAAATGAATTATTTTAAATTCAGGAAACTGCACATAAGAACAAAAGGTCCCTTCCCTTGGGTTGTAGTATTTTAAAGTTTAAGAGATTTTATGAATTTCTCATGCAAGCTCTTAAAGTCATTAAATTTGTAGAGGGAGGGATAGGTTGCCAATATTTTTGTGCGTATACTTGGGGGGGGGGGGGCAACTGCTGTTTGATCCTATTGCTTTACCAATGAGAAGTGCATATCACATTTCTAGTATAAATCTACTATCCTCTGAGTGCGACACTTTACTAGTTTCCTTTTTTGCTCTCTTTCTGAAATGCTACTCTGTCATAAAAAAATTTCAATATTTCTCATATTCTGCTAATTCTCCACTATTTCTTGGTATCCTGAAACTCAAAATTGTATCCATGATTCCAAGTTCCAACAACAATGCCTACAGAAAAAATAATACAAAAAATACTCTCCATAACTAAAAGCATGTCATACCTTTGTTTAGTATCTGGCTGTCTGCACTTGGTGACTTCTTATGTTGCCTGGTAGTAGCAACATCCACCCTAAACATATCTTCACTCTTGGCTCTCCTTGGTGGCGGTGGCCTGGCAGCATGTACTGGCTGCGGACTTCGAAATACTCTCGCTTTCTGGTCAGGCTGAACAGAGTAGAAGACGTTCATATTTGTGTCAATAGCTTTTCTATAGTCAGCTAGTTCTTGCTTACTGTCTTGGTTACCCGAAGTCTTGCTTTGTGCTTTTGCATTGTTAGGGGCATTCCTACTGTTATCAGCATAGTGACTAGCATGAAGTATGCCAGGTAATGCTTTAGCAACTGTAGAATGAGATGAGCCTGATCGGTTATTTGCAGTAACTGGAACATGATTGGCAGTTGCGTATCCATGATTATGGTTTTCATTTACATGATCTGGAAGTCGACTGTTGGGAATTTCAGGCAATGTTGAGCTTTGCCCATCAGTTTTTACAGGAAATAAGCTGCGAACGTCCGGATACCTGGACGCAGATTGAGGCTGCCTCAGCCTCTTCCACGTGTCATTGAGAGATTCAATCCTCTTTCTGACGGTTGCCGACTGTCTGCGAGTGAGCGTTGCTGTCATCGACTGGAGCTCTACGTCATCTGGATCTATTTCTGCGTGATCTAAAACCAATTATATGGGTTAAAACTTAGAATATGGCTGCAATTTCAAGTACAAATTTGTAAGAAAAATCCAGTGCATAGAATAAATGAGTAGTGTCCATGGGTCATTGTTTCAAATCAAAATCATCAAAACTCCGAGAGAATTTTAATCTATACCCATCAAGCAGTTAGAAACTCCCGATTTTAACAAGAAAATATGACAAAAAAAAGGCTAAAACATATGAAAACACAATTTAATGAAAGAACTAGGCAATGGGTATCACTGCTTGCACCTTCAGTATATTCTTTCAAATTCATGTTCCTGTTTGTAGGCTTGGTTCGAAATTGAGTTCTTTCAAAAAGTTTTCTATGTAACTAATTGAAGCATAAAGAATTGAAAACAATACGTTTTCAATCATTTTGTTATTCTCGAATAGATAACAACTCTAAATCTTTGCCATCAAATGAATGATAGAATTTATATAGCCTGTTGAAGATTATCAGTTTTTGGCACATATGCCGTGGCATGGAATATGGATGGTGAATGGCTAAAAAAGGAACTAGAAAAAGGAACAAAAATGTGATACTCTCAGATAAGAAACAGCTTGATTACCTTTGTACTTGTCAATAACACCTGAAAACCCAATGTCAGTAAGCCACTGCATATCATCGTCTGCAACAAATATAAATTATATCTCAGTGTAATACTAACTAAATGAAGAACTTGGGTATGCAAACATAAATAGGTGGCAATGATTAAAGCATAACAATTAAAAATGATATTCATGACTAAGAGTGATTTTCGTAATTAGAAATGGTATCTGAGATGGACAAGGCATGACAGGAGGTTGATTCCATATGGTAACTATGAAGCATTACTAGATTGGATGCATATAAAAAGATTTGACCTTGATCTCATACCCTTTAAGGCATGAAATTCTATCTCAGCACAGTTGCATAACCCAGCTAGTCTACTTTGCTGCCATTATTTTTTGTTCCTATGCTCCTAAAAAAATCCTCTAGGGCACGAGCGCTGCGGAGGTTTTAGAAGAAGGGGTTGATCTCTAGATTGTTCATGGATAGCAAATTTTTCATGTATTTTCTAGTGCGGTGTAGATCTTATTCTCAGATATACAAGCAATCAGAGATTACCTTAATAACCCCTCTGTTACACCTCTGCCCTAGGTAAAAAGTTCTCTGCAGTATTTGAAGCTGGCTCAATAAAACACTGTGCTTAAATTGTATATATTTTTGAAAGAAATAAAGAAATTCTCCATATCTATCTCGACTTTTTGGCTTATCCAAATATTTTAGTATCATCCATTTGTCTTTCTTGTACCAATATATCAATAAAACAATATGGAAATTTCCATCGTGAAAAGAAGAAGGGCAGAGTATTTACTGCTCTTGCGAATTTTCCAAATTAGGTGAAAATCTTACCAAATACATCATCTTCTTTGTTTTCTTCAACCTTTCTTTCTGCTTCAGAATGTAAACCATCACTACTTTCACTCCGGATTGATCGACACTCATCCCAAAATGCTCCATACTGAAAATCGATACCAAGTGATGTTTCGTTTCCCTTCTTGTTACTCATTTTCAATACTCTTTTGGACAGCTTTCTCCACTAGAAAGAATCCAATTATCTTCAAGTTTAAATCATAATGATGGTAATATATGGATCTCTATAATTCCAAAGCATTGAATCCTAGTTGAGGCATATGTACCGTAAGTAAATTTTGACAGGAAGAATTCTACAGACAATACATTTACAATCAAATTTTTGACAAAGAATTCTCCACAAAATACTAAAAAAAAAGCTGTTCAGAGAGAGCAAAAAATAAGTTGTTTAAATTCTATTGTTAGGCTTGTTGTTGTATTTAATTATATTTGCTATATGATCAATCTCAGTTAATCGATTCAATCGACATCGCCAGTGTCGCATTTTCTTTGTAGTGCCTGGAAAGCAATCAGAGGCACGTAGCAATTTTGTCAATGATTGTAATTATTTCCAAGCAACATCATTTTGAATGTCATTTCAACACAACAACAGAGCTATCAGCATCGCATTAATGTTTTAGAGACAATTAGGCATGCAGATAGATTGACAAGATTGTCAATATGTCTGCATGCCTCATCGTCTCAACATTCATGATTTATTTCAAGATTGCTCAAAGCAATTGCTTCCCTTGAAAGGAAAAGCCTTTACATGATAATACTAAGTTTTTTTCTTTGTTTCATTTGTAATGATGTTATTCAAGGCCACAGACAAGACTAGTTCAGTCCGGTCTACCAAACAAAAAGGAAGTTGAGTTCAAGTTATAGTTGAAAAAGTCTAGCTACATACTTAGACTGTTATCATGGATCTGATCGGCGTTCGTTAACTTTATTATGTAAAGGAACTAGGCCTACCAACAAAGATTTTGTTAGATACTTTGCATTAGATAAATCATTTCGCGCCTATTATTTTCTTAGAGATATTTCTCGTCGAGTCTAGGCCTAGCCTACCCTAGCCACTAGCTGGCTTCCTTTATATTCAAGTTAGTTAGCTTCAGCTTTGCAATCCATGATTTCATAAAACAAAAGTACCGAAAATGACTAACTAAATAATACAAAATCTGAATAATACGATACCCGTGAGTTTACGAAGGAGAGCAACTTCTGAAGGCATCGAGAAGACGCAGAGGCACTCACCGCTAACAGCCAAACAACCGTCAAATTGTTTACTTGTTTTCAATACCAGATCGAACAAAAAAGATTGCCTTGAATTGCATTAACTTTGGTCATATCATTGAATTGCATTAATACTACAGATTGTAATAGGAAATTTAGATTGCAAAATATCCTTCCCAGAACCAAAACGCCACAAAATGCCTACATAGTACGTCTTCGCTTTTCTTCCAGGAATGAGTTTCATCTCAGCTGGGGCCCTCAAAAGGTGGGGGCATGGGCTGAATAGACCACACTGCCTGGACATACAATAGATGTTTTAGAAAATTTATTCTGGTCAAAAACTTGAAGTTCATATTTCTAGAAAGAAAGGATTTGACCAACGAAAGATCCGAGAAACAGTGACTGCAGTAGCGTCAGAACAAACAGAAGATACCACCAAAAACCACATAAATTACCAAATCAATCCCCCCCATAATTAGCCAAAAGTTGGAAAAGGCATGTTCCCCCTTGGTTTTTTGTTAAAATTGGTTCCAAATAGGTTTTTAATCCACTCAGGACTGTCCAGGGAACAACATTTGGCTATTGTAGCCTTAGAAATCACATAAAATCACCAAAAATCTACTTTCAATATCCGCCAAAAATTTGAAAAAAGCCTGATGGTTTGCCCATAACTTACGGTTGAAATTAGCCAAGAGTAAATGGTTCCAAGTAAGCTTTAGATCTAGCCAAGGAACAATGTTGGGTTGCTAAAACACCAGAAAACACATGAAATCATTAAAATATTCTCCCCTGAAATTGACCGAGAATTTGAAAAACACGATGGTTAGCCCATGGTTCTAGGTAAATATTGGCCAAAAATTATGGTTCCAGATAAAGTGAAAACCCGCAACTAAGAACCTAAAAATTATGAACCTCTTAGTCTACGATTTCAACATTTCTAGCTAATTTTTAGGTAAAAAATCACATAATTTAGGTTTAAAGTTTGTGAATCTTTACCAACAATAACAATGGTAATCAAGGATTGTGCAAAGACCTACAAACAGCCATTAAAAATCATTATTACTGCTGTTAACTACAATTTTTTTGAGAACCTGTTTAAGTTAACTTCTCAAAATGTAGGTTCTTAGTTGCAGGTTTTTACTGTAAGCTTAAGATCCAATCAGGGAGCAATATTGGGCTGTAATAGCACCTACCCCGAGTTCCACCTTGAAGGTGGGAAAGCCAGATGTAAGGTTTATGGCCTATCCATACAAGAAATCTTCTTTTAGAGTTCAAAGCATAGACAAAAACATTTTCCTGTAGTCAGAATTGATATTAAGAAATTATATACATTAAAAGCGTACGCATAATTAGCTACTTTTATAATACATGCAATGCAAAACAGTAATTATGTCAACTCTGTAATAAGTCATGTGATTCTTAAACCCTCCACTTGTATTCAGGCTCTTGACCAGTAAACCTAAGAAAAGAAGATATTGTTAATTTAAGATGTTCAAAGAAAGGTTTTGAATATCACATGGGAGGTCAGATGATAATACAAAGAGCCACATTTCCTAAGTTTATAAAATCTTGAAAAATCAGAAATAAACCACTGCTTTAAAACGCTCCGATATAATCTTCATCAGCAACTTTGCTAACAACGATTTGGGAACTTAGCTATACACCTAATTAACCAAACACAGGGTAACAAGGGTCAAACTTAAACAAGGACCTCCTTGATAGCTACAATCATGTATTGCTGTGGGCGTTCAATCGAAGTATAACGGCATATTTGTAATTTGAAGTAATTAATCATGACATAGCAATTCAAAAATAAACCATGCTTTAAACATTTCTTTATAATCTTCATCGGTTAACTTTTCTAACAATGATTTGGGGACCTAAGTATACACCCAATTTACAAAGCATAGGGTTTCGCTTCGTTATAATGCCTTTTGACCGTATTACATTAAGTCCCCAGATATAAGAAATTAACATACAAGAAACTGTAACCTGCCACCTTAGAGATATTTCCTCTATTACGATATTTTTATGCTATTGTCCATAAGTTGGGATTTTCACAGAGTTTCCATTCCAATTTTTATAGACATTCCCCTCAGCTTCTTTAGGCATTCATAAACATATCATCATAAAATAAGTCCTCTTTTGTAAGAAACAGGGCACCCTGATTTGATTTTTTGAGTTTCTTGTATGTGCGGTACTGCATAGTACCTAAATTTTCCTTACCTTTACTGTTAAAAGCTATTTTTTAGTGAGCCATAAACCTTATGAATAATTGTTATCATCTACAAATAGAATCTATAAGGCTGATTGCTCAAGGCTGATATGTTCATAACCAGGTGTAGAAAATACAACGGACCACAGCAATGGTCCAAGAAACTGATTTGGCCCCCAGAGAGACTGAAGTGAGAAAAAGAAGGACAGAAAAGAGAAGTAGAAAGAAAGAGAGAAAATGAAAGGGAAAGAAGGGAAGCATGAAATAAAATTTGAAAACTGGAAATAATTCAAGTTTCCGAATTTCACTCAGTAATTTTGACCATACTCATTTTGTTCATTTATTTCGATATGCTCACAGACATAATTTTTGGAATTTCCAACAGTCCCAGGAACTAAAACATTTTTCCACTCCTGTTCATAACAGTTATTAATTCTACCATTGCCGAAAGTAAGATCTTTACAAAGTAACGAACCTCCACTGGTGTTCAGTCTTTGCATAATTCGAAGGAGTTTTCTCGCTGGCAGCTTCCTCGTTCTTCTCCTGTGTGTTGCTCAACTTCTCCAACCCATGGCTCTCTCTAATACTGTTTATCGTCTCCAATGGGTAAATCTCAGGGAAGCTTTCCAGGTACTCCAAAACATACCGATCTGCGTTTGTAATGACGAACTTATGTTTGAATATTTGCACTTTTGCTCCAATCTTGAAATCAGCCGGCGTATAAAATTCTGGGTTGTCGATAGATGACCCAGGCTTCCTTACTTTTGTCCTCTCGAGAAATTTGCCCCCGAGAATTCCAGAATTTCTTTGGGGAGGCTCGTAGATGGTTATCATGTCATCCGCAAGACGATATGAAATAATGAACCGTCTTTCTTTGTCTTCTTGTCGTACAGATTGCTAAAACAATTGAGATAATTTGTGAAAATGATCCGGGCAGGACTCGAAGCTACGAGCTCTAGATATGTATTCTTGTGCACTGAAAGTTGATAGTTGATAGGCAAATACGCTTCATATCTTCGTAAGGAATTGGTTTATGAGCTAAGCACAAAGGACCCACTGAATAGGTAAACTAATCGAGCAGTGCGACCCTGGTCCTTCCTCTCGATGTGACCATACCTCATGATTCCTTTTGCCTTTTTACTTGGAATTACAGAGAGCTGGCTAATTCTCTCCTCACACATTTTGACAGGTCTGAAGGTGGTTTCGAACCTGGGACCCTTTGAAAAAGGTTCAAGTGATCTAACCACTCGGCCATCCCCGCCTTAGAGTACTAATCTTAGCGTAAAGCTGTAAAGATATATCGATTGAAATAATTTGTGAGAATTAAAATGCCCCAAGTAGGACTCGAACCCAAAACCTCTAGATTGGTACTATAGTGGCCTATTCCACTGCGCTATTATCCCAATTGATTTTCCAAATCTTGCTACTTTCAATGATAGCTAAAAGCTCATCTCCATTCTGATTAAAAGTCATCTCGTTTAACCAATCCTCGTTAAAAGGCCAAAGACCCTTTGCAGAACATATTTGGACATTTTCGTAGCGTCTTCCCTCTCCCCACCTTCCTTCGTCAATGGGTTGTTGTGGTAGCTAACAGACAGCTCAAAGAAGCGGTGATTTATTGATGGGAAGGGAGGACGGGGGGGGGGGTAAAGTGGACAGTATCAAGAAATTTGAAATCAAAAATTCAGTGAAGTTTCTATATTCCTTTTCATCGTCACCTTGTATGAATTCGAAAGGGAATTTAAATACCTGCTTTGTTTGAAAGTTTTGCCAAAAAGGCCCATTTTTGGTTGAGTTATCAGAATTTGCCATGATGTAAGCTAGAATCAGATTTTTACTGCTAGGCACATTTGCTAATCGTCTTAGTGTCTGTACTTAGAAAGGGGACTAGGTTATCCAGACCAAATAAATAGCCTATTCCGTGAGAAACACACGTTAAATAAATGAAGTCTTAACACTTACCAGAACAGCTTCGTATCTCAGAACTTTATTGTCGTTTTCTAACATCTTGATGAAATCTTTCTTCGGAGGTTGAGGTATTAGCGATAAGCAAGATTGCAACGAGTCTTCAAGAGATCCAAACCCATTGTAAGGAGGCATTTTCTGCAAGGAAGGGCAAATACCATTAGTTTTTAACGATTGCCATTTTACAACGAAGTACAACTGACACAAAAATATAGCAGCAATCTATAGTAAGGTTACATTAGCATTACCCAATGAAAGAGAATTACAGTCATTCCGAGACTGTATTTTGCCGTAACTTTAGAAGTTGTACTACTAAACAAGGATTTGATACTGATACGAGTATCTGCAGTATTTACGATATAAAACTACAGACGATAGATTGGACAAAAAATTGTTATATGGCTAGAAAAATATATTTTCTAAAACTTTAGAAGGTCAAATAAAGAGTGAAAATAGCAATAACGTCGAGATTCTTTGATTGCGATAGCACTAAGATTATATTAGCCTAAACTTAATAACTGGTACTTTGTAAGGATTTCCAAGCATTCAAAAATTTCCAACCTGTCCCTTTACGATTTCTACCATTTCTCACTGGTGAAATGATCATAAAAGACAAATACTATATGATAAATGGCGGGCAAGAAAGATGCAGTTTGCATTGACCTATGTTTGGGATCATCTGCGGTCAAAATCAATGGTTGGTTATCTTATCGTACCAACCGAAAGGCTAACTTGTATCTAGATAAATCTTAAGGGGCATCCTATGGGCCATTTCTAAAGACACCCAGAGACATCTACTACAACTCCAGGTTATCTAAAATTTACAAACATAAAAGCACCATAAAATTCAGCTTTGATCCATAAAATTGTTTTTGGCAATTTCAATGTGTTAGAGTTGAGTCTGAAAATGTTTCGTATTTTCAAAAATTAAATTCCCTTGACTTGTCATTGAAGTAGATACGATATCTCAAAAGGTTTAATACTTCTTTTACACTGGCATTTAAACCAGCGTAAACTAACCAAGGTTTTTAAACGGAAGACTATGATTGGTCAATTCGATAATTTGAATTATCTTGATTGGCTGGCTGTAAAGGAACTTGGAGTAGATATAGATGAATTTAACATGTGGGTATGAACACGGTATAAGTTGACATTTTGCTGGAGGATGATAGCTATGAAGTTTGATATAACTGTCTTGAGCATGAACGCATATAATTTCGAAAATAGCCGTAAAAACAGCGGTACATATTTCTGTATCAACGGGTACCTTTTCCAATCCTCGTTTGATTTCAGTATGAATATTGCATGGCACAAAGTCATCAATCCCGAACTTTGTTTTGTAAAAACTTTTTGTGAATTCATCGCAATCGTAGAGCAAGAATCTTCTCCCCATCACGAAAATTGTTTTCCCAATTTTGAAATCTTCAGGAAAGAACCATCCGTCGACCTCGTCTTCAGATATCTCCATGACAGCAAGTGGAAACGAGGCTACGAGAAATGACGAATGTAATTTTCAATTGAAAGTCATTGCTTAAAAATCTTGATAAGAAAATAAATGAATTTGCAAACTTCATATCTAAGAACACAAGTGATATAGATAAGATAAATAATGTCAAATATTTATCATGAATAGGGCCTACCTAAGTGATAAAGTTGAATGAATGAATCGTGAAAATCATGTAGATGGAAAGCTAAATTTCTTGTGGGTTAAAGGAATCTAATCTATGTCATTTGAGTTCTTAAACATTAAGTACAAAGTTGAAGTTAAATTTGATACATAATTTCAATGTCAGTTTACTGAGTTCAACGAAGGGCAAATACCAGCGGTGGTAAAAATATTTTATTTTTTTGGGACCGTTGGAAATTTTGAAAATTATATCAGGTGAGTATTTCCAAATCAATAAACAAATCGCTGTGGTCGAAGATCTCGAATAATCCCTTAAAATGTAAACTACAATTCTTTCTAGTTTTCACATTTTCTTTCGTGTTCTCTTTTCTTTTTCTCTTTTTCTCTTCTTTTTTCTATTCTCCTCCTTTCCCATTTTCCTCAAATTTTTTTCTGGAGACCCAAAAACGTTTCAGGGGACCATCGGTGCCGTCCCCTATATTTTCAACCACTGACGTATACTTGAGGAGAAGCAGGATTTGGAAAATCAATCGAGATAATTTGTGAGAATGGAAATGACCCGAGTAGGACTCGAACCCACGACCTTTAGATTTGTACTAATGTATGAGTGAAATGGCTTGGGTTTCTCGTAGCCGCAGTGGTAGCGCTCTAGAGTACGAATCTAGAGGTCGTGGGTTCGAGACCTGATCGAGAAATTTTCATTCTTACAAATTATCTTGACTGACGTAAACACAACTTTCACAGAATACTGAGACTTTTTTCAACTTTGATGTCGACTTAAAGAAGAAAGGTCGAAATTACATACATTTGATGTTGTTTCTCTCTTTTGGCATCTTTTGTCTTCGAATCAAAACCGGGAAGGGGTCTCTGCCGTCATTCGCTTCGTGCACTTCACGAACTTCCATCGTGTCGTCCACAAGATAGAAATGCAAAATCTGAAAAAGGTAAAAACAGCATGAAGTAAAAAATAATGATTGTTCATATTCCTGAAAAAGCTTTTTGAATGGCTGATTATAAGCGATATCTTAAATTCTGGGTGGCAAAGTGCTTGATATTATAAAGATTGAGCTAAATCAGTAGAGTGTGACGGAAGAAACTCAAGTATTCAAGTTACTACTACTTAAATCGCATTCCTCAGGCAACTAAAAATACTCTTGAATATTCATCTTAAATAGCAAATTGTAATTACGTTGAGTCAATTAGTATTATTATCAGGTGTTGCAGTTGCAGATGTAGAGTTTGTTTTCGTGTCGTCTTTTCGAAATTAGTTCTGTTCGTTTGTTTAGCGTCTTTTGTTTACTGGCGTTAATTGTGTGGAGTTTTTGGTAAGGAAAAGGTCGCAATGACTAAAATTATAATAATTAAGTCTAATTATGGCAGTCTTGCTTCAGAAAAATGAAAGATATTCGGATAGGCATAGCATCACATGACATGTGAAAAACATTTGCCAGTCCGGCCTCAGCAAAAACAATCAATCAGGTACTAAGAAATGTCATGTGACTTTTGCGTTACTCTTGATTGGTTAATATGCCTTGGGGCAGGAAAGCACAAATAGCGTTGTTATTCACCAAAGGTAAACTTTATACAAAATCAGACGAAACTGACTTTGCGGTTTCAAAAATGAATTGGAAATACAGGACCAGATAAAGGTATATATATTAATGTAATATTTTCGTCACCTTAACTTACTTAAAACATGATGAAAACACCTTTTTAATAGAGGGTTTATTTATCAACTTGATAATTGATGAATATGAACATTTTTTATCAATATCTAGAGGGTTAGTAATAGATACAATACAATTAATCACTTTTTCTGACAAAATAGATTCTGTGTTTGTAGACTATATTTTTCTAAGATTTTCGTCTCACACTCAATAGGGTAAATACACCAGAAAGAGAACGAAACAGAAACCTAACCTAACTATGTGGTCGTTTTGCTATGTTTACGGTATTTCTAGCTATTTTGAAGTTTTGTTCCATCCAAAGACTGTACTATATTTTTCCCTAGAATTTGCTCTCCAGTGAAATCTGCCAATCAGCAGAGAGATTTATGTAATAAACATGCGACATATTCTTGTACCTCATTTCCTATAGAAATTTAATATGAAATTGTAAAAATGACATGTTTAGTAACAGAGAGCTCTTCCAAAGATAAGAAATGATTAGTGACAGAGACCTCTTCCACAGATAAGAAATGAATAGTAACAGATCTTCCACAGATTGGAGATGATTAGTAAGAGAGAGCCCTTCCACAAATTGGAGATGATTAAAAACAGAGGGCTCTTCCACAAATATAAAATGACAATACTGAGAAATATGTGGCTGTATACTTACAACAGGTCTGAGCTCCCCAAACGTGCTTTCTCTGTCATCCCAAAGACAGAAGAATCGCAAAACTTGTCGATCAAGCTCAATGAATTGCCGCAGTTTGTCAAACGTTGATGGAGTTTTGTATGCTCTGATTGGCTGTCTTCTTGACTCGGTGTAAGGATCTTGAAGGCAGCCCTCTGATGCATTCAAAACTATTCCTTCACTTGCCATGAAATCCTATATACAAAAAGACAATAGGTTAAGAAATTAATCAGTAATAAACTACTATGTTTGCTAAAATTGTTGAAAACTTTTCACTTGATTTTTCACTTGAAGCAACATATATCCCCTCCCTCTTGATTAACAATGTTGATTCCAAACTGAAAAAGGCATCTTTGGTTGAATACAAAGATCAAATTTCTAAAACCAATCATTTAATTTTTAATAGACTTTTGAAAATTTACCAAGAAAAACATTTAGCAATCAAAAATTCTAAAACATCAAGTTTTGGGGGAAGAAGTCAACTTCTCTCAGGTCAGGCTGTTTCTAGATCTATGGCGGGCTAGCCCCATTGTTTTTCCTTCTTTTGGGAAAAGTGTTGACCAAAGGATTTCTTTGGAGGCAGAAAGTTTCACAAATAAAAAGTTTATAAAGCAATAATTTTCTCAAGACTTATTCAAAATGTTTTCAAGATTTATCCTCCTTACACGCCTAGTCCAAAAATAAGCTGGCCTTACTTTTGGTATTGTTTTAGCTGAATCTGAGAAAAACAAATAACTTACACTTGTCCATTTATTGCAGTCATAAATGAAGAAAGTCTTGCCGTAAAATGTGACACTTATTCCAATATTCAAGTCTTTCCAGTGCCAATGCTCCCCAAAATCGTTCTTTGGCAGACGCTGCCTTTTTATTAGTTTACCTTGTGGGATGCCACTGCAAAGCAATTGAGAAGAAATAGAAATAAGTCATTAATGTTAATTGCAGCACTTTTGAAGGGTAGGTTAAGGGTAGGTTGAGGGGAGGGTTAAGGTAGGGTAGGTTGAGGGTATCTAAATCTTGAGTTATCATTTTATTGATTCAAGGGACTTTCTAGAATAAAGGAAATTTCACCATTGGGATTAGATCTCTAAGTTATCTTGGACTGAAGATATGGAATTTGCTCCCAGATGATATAAAGTTGGTGCCTTCTGCCAACCATTTCGTAAGATTAACAAAAGCCTGGTTGCTTGAATTGAAAATGCATGCCACAGCTCTTTTTGCCATCAATAACTTGTCATATGAGTGATCTTATTTGATGTTACTTCGGGTTACTTTATGTTAGTTTGAATTACACTACCTTGGCACTAACATTGAATAAACATATATCATCATTATAAATCTATCATGTGGTAAAATATCAAATACCATTGACTACTAAAAAATGTTTAAATCAAGAGCAACTGATTTCTTACCTGTTTTCCACTGGTGGCTCAACGACAGAAATAGAGTCATCTTCAAGATAGTAATAAATATTCACGGGCCTAACTCTGAAATGTTCATTTGGTGATTCATTCACAGTCTGCTTGAAATAGGCATTGAAGAGGAGAACTTTCTTGTCAAACACAACAGTCGCTGGAACGTAAGCTTCAGGTGGAGCCTGCACGGCTTGACCGTATGTTAATGAGGGCTTGAAGTTCGCAAGTTCGTCTATTTCTGCTTTAGAAAGTTCATTTACAGGAATTGGGTCTCCTCCTATTCCAGCCGTAGGGATGTTTGGCAATGCATAGCCATTCTTCCAATCAAGCGTCTGTGATCTGTGGAATCTTGTTTTCTAAAAATGAAAATTAGTGCAAATCTTAATTGGCTGGACAAAAAAATTCTTCATGATATCAGAAGAAAATAAACAGAATGGATGAATACGACTTCTGGAGCCATAATCTCAAATGTTAACAGTTTCAAATACAAGAGCGATTATGCCCATGCAGTGTATAAAGGGAGCTGTATTTTGGCTATGTTGTAGAATACCCTTGAACCTACTGTTTTCAAGTGTTAACTGCCCATTGCTTGCACATTTTGTATAGGCTTCTCCTGTTTTGTTGTTCTTGAAATATTTTTGAAGGGGTTTCCTATAACCATTCCAGTGGCGTGTAACAGAGAGGTAGTCAGGGCCCATAGAAAATGAGTCTGATGGTGACCTGATGAAGCAATCCAAAGCTAAGCAAGTTATATAGGGAAAATTGGGTTTGGGGGTACTGGTAAACACATCAAGAAAATTTTTGCGGCGCCCTTTCACTTGGCTGGGGCAGGGGCGCAACTAGGAATTTTGGAGGGCAGGGGTTTTAGCCGCAAAATAGGGCAGGGAAGGACTCAAGTAGGGGTCAAGGGGGCAGAGCCTCCGGAAAGTCCTGAGATATTGACATTTCTGAGGCTTTAAAATGGCTTAGAATCCTTCAATTTCTCTTTGAAATGGGGAATTCAGAATGATTAGCCTGACGAAAATAGGGCAAATTAGCTTCCTTAATAAAAAGGGCAGGGGTTACAACCCCCACAACCCCTCCCTTAGATGCGCCCCTGTGGGGGCCCTTAGTTTTCGAACCTCTAGGTGCCCTAAACTTGCGTTACGCAACTTGAACCACTCCCTGTTTTTTTTTCAATTTTTGATAAGATTATTGCGTAGAGAAAATTCTGTTGTCTTTGCTCTTAGGCATTAAAAAAATTGGCAATCCTAAGGCTGCCTGAAAACAGCGCTAGTGAAGGCTAAAACTTAGTAAGGCTATACAACAGATTGCATCAGAAATACGATAATTTACTTAATTAGGCCTCCTAGACTAGGTTTGCTGTTTGTTATTGCCTGGACAAAAAGCCTTTATTTCTAGAAAAACTTTCACGGGTTAATCTTTACTTTAAAATATCATGGCTTTCAGAAGGCCTTTTATGCCTCCCTACTTTTTTTTAAACAGAAAATTTAGGCCCTTTTTCGCATTAGCATGCAATCATGCATCGTGACTGCAAAGCTAATTAAACTTGGTTAACTAAATAATCTATCAGTTGAGAAAAGGGTTTATAGCATATGCAAAATGTTTATTAACATAATCTTACCGTCGGATCTGCAAAGCTATTTCCAGGGAAGAAAGGAAGCGACATTTTTAGATCTTATTTTCTAGTAGCTGCAGTTTTGAGTTGCAGTTTTGAGTTTGAGATCGAATGTAATCATTGTGTTCTCATAGCAACAATTCTTGCCCAGACCTCCTGTCGACGCGTGTCATCATAATCATCATGGCCTTATATCATAATCATTATAATCATAATCATCAAAACAATAACGCAAAAAGGATTTTTCTTGGCTGGGATGAAATTGGAGCATTGCCTGGTTTCTCTGATTTCCAAAAATATCATAAAGAATAAAGAAACTAAATCCTCTAATTGAAACAATTTTTTCAAAATATTCTTATGTAAATATTTCCCAATAAATACTGTAAATTCAAATTCATTTTATTTCCCGATTAGTCTAGTTAACAAAATTAGGTCTCTAAATGAAGAAGTTCGTCAGCTTTGTGTTGCTGAATCTTTTCGATAATTATCTTCTTCTGGTACTCTCGTCTGTCTAGCTCAGTTTGAACCGCACTGGGAACGTCGGGCACCAAATAGTGAGCCAACATGACACATAAGATGAGGAAATGTTCTGCACCAAAAACTATCCCCACCACATATCTAAAATCAAATACAGGACAATTTGTTAAGATGTTTATAAACTTATTGAATACGCTGTATGGGGAGAATGGAAAGTACTAGTATAACTTTGTTTGGGTATGGTATTTTGTTCGTACAAAAATAGTATGAGGGGTTTTAACTGGTGAAATATGATAAAGCAGTTCTACGCGGAGTATTTCTGTTGCAACTACAGTTAAATCTAGCAAAAGCATAAAAATTTTTGGGGGTAGAAATCGACAGAATCAAATCTATTTCCCGTTTTTCAAAAAGAACACGTGTCTGTCCCCCGTCACTTACATAGGGACTTCCCCTAGGGAGAAAGAGCAAGATGGACAAGAAAACATAAAGCATGGAAGCTATTAAAATAATGGGATTTTGCACACGGGAGGCATTCCACATTTAATTTAGTTAGTTAAGCATGCGTTTTAAAAGAAAGGCCCATTTTATCATAAATGATAAAAAGTTAAGTTATAAGTATCTGGTTGAACCATATGAAAAATACAGATCAACTTGTACAGAGATCCACTCTGGAGGTAGGGGTTCGTGTTGGCTCTTTCTTGTGTAATGCAATGGCAGACACATAGAACTCATCCGGGAATTTGAGTCTGAAAAATGTGGAATTCCTCCCCTGTGTCAAATTTACAATAATGTGGGAAAACGATAGGCCTACCTTCCATCACCGGGCTTGATCCACTGATCCCCATCAGCCGCAGTCTCGTACATGTCAGGCACCCACACAGCCAGTTGTTCGCTTGAGAAGCCGATTAAGAAACAATTCGTTGCCATTGAGATTACCATCATTATTGTGAGCACCTTGAACCAGACACCGATGTCTTTTGCTCTGTAAAATTGTATACATTAATACACTTCATTAACAAAATATTTTTCCAAAAGAAACAAATCTCAGAGAGATAGGGATGGAAAATAATTAGCACATTATGGGGAGGGAGTAAATAAATAATCCAATAATTTAAGTCTTGATCAAAAACTATTTTTCTCATATCCCCATTAAATGCAAAAGGTAAAACAAACGGAACATCAATGTCTTCCATCTTCAATCTTCGATAGTTAACTCCTAAAAGTTTGAAAATCATTATGAAGTATCTAAATTAGATAATGAAAAGACAGATAAATAGATAAAAAAATAACTGAGGAATAAGGTTGACACTGTGTCCATCCAGAAATAAAATGAAATGATATCGAAAAGATTGAAGTTGAAAATAAAAACTAACCTTCTGACAATCGGTCTCCTGCAGATGAAGAGCAGTTTGAAAATGTCTGATCTTGCTTCCAGGAAGAGGAATCCCATCGTAATGAGAGAGCACAGGGGGAAGGCGGATGCAAATAGCGTCACATACTGAAGAAAAGAAATATCGATATTGAGTAATAATGCACTTCATTCTGTTATTATACCGTATCAATATAGCCAGAAAAATCGAAAGCACAGCAAAACATGGATACTCATGCTTTTCATCTGACACCCAACAGAGTAATACGTTAGAAATAGAGCAAAAAAAACCCTAAAAATTGTCATACCTAAGCTTAAGTAATCCATATTTTCGCTGTGCTTCTGATAATTCTGGATAAATTGAAGTTTTATACTGACAAAAGACTGTTATACCATATCACTACAGTTTTATTAGGTTGATAAAAGAGCAAACGCAAACCTTCGCCCAAAACCTCCAATGCCAACTCCTTTGTGGATTTAGAGAAGGCCAGATCAGGTTTACTGTTTATCCATTGCTGTTTTAGTTATAGGATGGAAGGGGTAGAGGTTAACAGTTCGTTCAATGCATCTCAATGATTGATCTCTAAACAAAGACTGGATCGAGCATCTGTCGTTATAAAATGAAGCCATATATAATTTTTGGTAGCCATATTGAGAGGCCACTTGCAAGGCGAAGTAATTGCTTCAAATATTTGGCTCCAGCAACGAAAGAATGCTTGATCCAGTTTTTACTTTCAGATCAGTGATCTCCATGGGACAACCTTTTTCAGGTTAGAATAAGAAGATCTCTTTAGAATTGGAGTGGCTGTAGGCCTTAACCATGGGGTATCCACAAAGGTTTTCTAATTGCCCAGTTTTGCTCCCTTTAGAATATAATAGAATATAGTAATGGTAGAAGTAATGAGAATGGTAGTATTAAAAGTAATCGTAATGGTAATGGCAATGGTGAAGACAATAGTATTAGTAATAGCAATGGTAATGGTAAAAGTTATGGTAATGGTAGAAGTAATGACAATGGTAGTAGTAAAAGTAATAATGATGGTAATGGCAATGGGGACGACAATAGTATCAGTAATTGTCAAAGTAATGGTGATAGCAGGCCCGTAGCCATGGGTGGCGTTTCAACACCTGGTACAATTTGCGTAAGCTTTTTGCCACCCCTGGGAAAAATTTAAGTAACCAAAATAGTTTTCTAACTGCCCAGTGTTGCACTCTCTAAAATATTATTGAAATGTAAGAAACTGTTGATAAGAATAAGTGTGAAAACAGCATATTTCATGATTGAAATATAAATGGGCCTAAATTCTGAAAGTTGTTGTTCCTGCAGTATCCATATCCTTTTATGTTTAGCCTTACCCCTCCTCCTCGAAAACATTTTTTCTAACTTCGAAATTTTGCCATCCCGGCTTCAAAGGCCTGGCTACGGTTCTGACAGGCTGCCTACATCGCAATCGGCGTATACTATTGTAAATACAACATGGTAGGTGACAGAAATGTGCCTCTTGGCACCATAAACCGTACTCGAGGGGGAGTCATTGATAAAGTCATTCGTAATTTACCTTTATTAAAGTCATTGATAAAGCAAGCTCTTATTTGAAGGGGTTTTTGGAGGGGGTTTACTTGAAGAAGGATTTTACAGGGGAAGTCATGGTAGTAGGACTAACTTTTAGCGTTTGTTAGGGTCAAAATGCTGATGAAATTATGAAAACTAAAAGGGAAAAAATGGCTTTACCCCAAACTGGACTGTCATCTCGAGATAATCATCAAACTGTTCATATTCTTCCAGAATAGCGTCTTCTACAACCTGTAGTAAGAAAAGCAGTTTATAAAAGGTTAAGCAATAGCGATAATATGGATCACTTGAAGCACAGATCCAAATTTTAGGAGGGGATAGAGAAGGCTCGAACCTATTAAAACAATAGTCAATCATAAAGATACCAAAGAAATACTGACAAGGGCTATAATAACATATCACAAGCAAGAATAATTTGAAGGAGCTTTGTGAAATGTAAAAAAGACACAAAGACGAGGGATAAAGTTCAAAACCACGTTACCTGCATACTCGCGGGTTTCTCTTTCGTTTTCTCTTTGATGCTCTTTACGTGCTCTCTGATTTTGTAGTGCTTCAACTTTTCAGTCAACAAAGGAATAACGCTCTCCGTTACCAAACGACGAATTTCATCCCCTACCAATCAAACATAGTTCATTCAAGGGGGGTTGAATAAGCAGTACTGAGTAGTGACCCTTTGTTTTATGAAACACAACCACTTAATCACAACCTCTTTTCCTAGTTTATTTTCTTTTCTCTTCGTACGTTATTTATTGTACCTTTACTCTTGGTATCTTAATGTATTTAATGTAATGGCCCTAGGAAAGCCATGAACTTTGCTTCCAAGGGTATCGTCTATGTATTTGTTATAGACCTGTTAGTCTTTATCTATTGATTATATAAAGAAAAACAGGGACATGGTTTGGAAGCCAATTCTGGTATCTTTCTATGCTAGATCGAGAGAGTACAGCATATTCCTTTGCGTATTGCCTTGGTTTGGCCAACAAGGTCATTCTTGAACAAATAGTGTTTCATGACTAACTTATCGTAGAATGTTAGTAATTTGGTGAAAGATTTTGTAATGTGTACCATATTATTCATATATGCAATGCGTACATGAAAAGTTTCAACAGTAAAGAGAGAGGATAAGACATAAGTTGTGTTTTTCAGTTACTGTTCAACACCAATTGTGAAACAAAGATGTACCACAATAGGTTTGGTAACTAAGGGAAAGAAAACGTTGATAAGTTTTGTGCATTTACCGAACCTTTGCATAAATTAAAAAGGTGATTACTGAAACATCCCAAACCAAAACAAAATTTAAAGTCTTACGCCACCATGAGATGCGTGTCTCTCATCTCTAGTAATTTGGCCACTATTTTGGTCAAACCATTTTATGACAAATATTTCTCAACCCAACATTTCAAAGGAACAAAATCATTTTATCAAACCTTTAAAGACGCCAGAAAATAGGTTACCCAGCTAATTTGTCTTCAGCCTACTGCTCTAGTAATGAACAGTTCCTAATAGCGATGTGATTGGTGGGAATTTGCACACATTGTGCACACTAAAAATACCATGTAATATGAAATTCTGATAATCCAATACTTACCCCAAAATAAGCCGATCAGCTCTCTGCGCAGTGAAACGATGTTGAGTTGGTAAAATGCGATGTAAAACAGCGGCAGATAACAATCGAAGAGCTCGAACATCACTTTCTTTATTATCAGCGAGCTACTCCACGAGTGCTCCGTTCTAAAATCAAATAAAACAATTCAAAAATGTATTTCATAACAACGAGATTTTAAAGCCAATGAACCGGCATTAATAGCAAGACTGGGAGGCTGTGATTCATAAAACGTTCACATTTCATGTGACCAACAAGTGCTAGGGAATATTCTATTAGTGCAGCATTTTTTGGATAATCTCATTTCTCACTTCTTTATAGTTGGAGTAAAAAAGGAATTTTTCCTAAGAAAGGTTATGGTGGAAAAATATTTTCTCGTTAGGTGATTTGGCTAAAATCGAGTCAAAATTACTAAGAATCGGAATAGAAACACACACCTCAGGGCTGGTCACGAATTTAGACTTTTGTTTGGTTGGGAAATTACCTTTTTAATTTGTGTAAAGATTGGGTAAATACACAACATCATCAATGTTTTATTTCTCTTCAATAAGCTGAAGCACGAATAACGCTCATTCCCTTATAGTAGTCCCTTATATACTCAGAAACCATTACAGACATTGGATTACAATTGATCGAATTCTAACCAACTAATCAAAATACAGTATTTCATCTGTGATGTCAGCTGCTGTCAGCTAATTTCGATATTAGGGTATACGCTGCTTATCTATCCTGATTCATTACCTTTAAGAAAGCGTTGAATTTTCAACTAATTTAAAAAAATCATATTCTTACTAATAAATTCAATAACTAATAAACTTAAGAGAGCCCATTTGTTGAACGCTAAATCATAATTTGGTATCTGGGAGTGAAAATTTGGAGAACTAGATCTAGATATCATTATAAATACATTAAAATCATCAACTATCTGACAATGTTGTATTAACTTTAATTGCTAATAATATTATGTGACCCTGTGTGTTAAACAATACATTATAATTTGGTAACTTCATTTTTTAAATCGGTATTGAAACACACTAAACATGCACAAATCAAACAGTTAATTCGTGTTTCATAATTCACGAGGTATGAATTCAAAGCTTGAATTATTCATGTTTAGTGTGTCTCAATAATAGTTTAAAACAGGAAACCAAATCGACAACGAATGAATTAAAAAATCAACATACCGGTGGTTTTCGAATTCAGTACAGAAAGTAGCAACATTTCTGTAGATTCTGTTCAGAATGTTGATGACGAGTGAGTGAGAAATCGTTGGAACCATCCACCCATAGTACGGGCTGTCGGCAGCAAATAAATTTCCCTGAAATCAAGAACAACTTCAGTTTACCTTGCTGTTGTTGATAGTTGATAGGCAACTACGCTTACTATCTTTATAAGGTATTAGTTTATTGGCTGAGCACAAAAGGCCCTCTGAATAGGTGGACTAATCGAAGCAGTCAATTGATAGTGATTTAGCCACTTGGCCAACCCATGTCCTTATTAACAGGTATGTGTCAAAGCGTTCATAGGCTAAACATCTGATTGGCTTAATAAAACTAGCTTGTTAGACTCAAGGAGGGTAAGTAAAGTATCGTGAGGTTTAAATTCAGTGGCAATATGACTGAATCAGCGAAAACTAAACTGGGAGTATATGAAATGCCCATATTTGGTGGGAGTCTCCCTTGAAACATGCAAACATACAAACACATTCGTCAATGACGACTCTCTCGAAGAATCAAGCAGAGAGTAGAACGAGTTCGGATTCTGAAAAACCCCAATTTAAGTTAACCTATGTTAACCTATAAAAACGTTTTTGCATGCGGCTCAAGAGAGCTTGAAAATTTTATCCCTACGTTTTCTGTGACAGTAATGAAGATGGACCTAAGCCCATGACCCTTTAAAACAAGGGTTGAGTGATCTAAGCAATCGGCCATCCCTGCCAACTTAAAATCGCACTGAATCTAAGCCTCTATCTTACGGTAAAAAAACTAAACTTACTGGTTCAGAAAACTTTGCCAATACAGCCATGTAAATTGGGCTGTGTTTGTCTTTCACATATCCGTTGAAATTCAGCGACAAAATCATGGCTCCAACAGCAACAGCCAGAAATGGCAGAGTGAGAATAAAGCTAAGCATGTACATTGCAAAGCGCTTCCAACTCGGAAAACATCTCTCTTGCTTCCCTGTGATTGGACTGGTGTGCAAGTCTCCGTAGAATTCAGGTCTAACGATTTCTTTCCTTTCTATCAAAGTTGTGTTCCATCTCAGTGCAAGCTCGCTCTCTCTTCGTCTCCAGCTCTGAATAACAGTAGAAGCATTAGACACGGCACAAGTAAACCTGTCTTTAAATTTCTCGGACACCTTCAACGGCTATTTGACGTGAGGTGTTTTAAGGGCAGTCCACCTTGCTTTTTTGATGGAGCTCTATTGAATTCAGTAAACTCTCCCTTAGCGGACACCCCTATCAAGCAGACACTTGTTGGTTGAATCTCTGCCAAACCATATGGAAATAGTTATGTGCACTTATTAGGACAAGAAATTAACCCTTCATCTCTCCTAGCGTGTTTCGTGATTGCTCACTCATCACGACCGACTTAACTGCAAGATCATCAAAAACTAGTTTAGTTTTGAATATACTGTATCAATATAGTTTTAATTCACGAAATAGGCTTATAGAGATGGGCATGAAGGAGCAATATCTTGTCTCTTTTTTGTTAATAAGTGTATTCACTGCTCTACTATAGATGTATCGAGCAAGCACTGTCTCTCTGAAATCGGATCTCCGACATTGAAATAGTTATGTATATATGTATATAACATTTTGCCACTAAAATCTGTTTACAATACTGAAAGTGTATCAAAAACAATTAAAGAATATACCACTAACACGAGTAGAAAGTGCCTATCCTGGCTATATTTCTCGATGTACGTTGATATAGTCTGTCTGATGAGTATGTTCATGACTGGTATAGTCTGTCCAATGAGTGTGTACACACGAAATTCGGAGTTACAGAATAATATGTATGTTTCCAAATGTGTTAATTCTGCTTTACAAAGAATATACCATTCACACTACGGTGGCAGGAAAAACATAATAAAGGTCGAATGTTATTATTTCTACAACGGTCCCCTGCACACCCTAAGTAAAGGACACCCAGCAAAGACGGAATGTTTACCAGATCCCGAAGGTGTGTGCTCTAATTGACTGAAGAACAATGGGAACTCACCTTGCAGAAAAAGATGGTCCAGAAAGCCATTAGGAAGGCATAAGCAGGTAGGTAAGGGCTGTCATCCACTGTGATACCCCGAGGACGGTGAAAGAACAGGAAAATACCAAACAGTGCAGGGGGGATGAGAGACCAGGTGAAAAAGTTCATCCATGCAAAGTAGAACGCGATTTCCTCACCTATCAAAGAAAAATGAAAATTGAATAAGCCTTCCTTGACATTGGTGAACTAGCAGTAGACAGAGATATGCAAAAAGTGGAGTATCAGACAATTCCATAAAAGATTACAGATCTAGTTTCACGCAGTTTAAGAAATATCACCTTTGTCTTCGTAGAGGCAATTTTACTATTTTTCATGGCGTGTTATTTCCATACTAACTGAGCATTGGGGCAGTTCATTAATCAACCAACCCAAATCACAGCAATCTCACATATTGCACCACCACTCAACCAACTTTGAGACAAACATATCTGGTTCTTTGACAACTACAGCAGATTTGGCAGTGGCGGGATGGTGTTAGATTGCTTGACCCTTGTTCAAGGGGTCCTGGGTTCAAGCGAGACCACCTTCAAACCTGTCACAAAGTGGAGAGAATTAGCCAGCTCTCTGTAATTCCAGGCAAAAAGGCAAAAGGAACCACGAGGTGTGGTCACATCGAGAGGAAGGACCAGGGTCGCACTGCTCGATTAGTTTACCTATTCAGTCGGCCCTTTGTGCTTAGCAAATAAACCAATACCTTACGTGCAACCACCTTACAAAGATAGTAAGTGTATTTGCCTATCGACTATCAATAATCCTACAGAAACACATAATGCTGGATTTTCCATAACATGCAAAACTGACCATAATAATCTCTCAAATGATCCAAAGGGAAAACAAATGGGTTCTTCCTCACTTCCTTCCAGATGTCTTTCCGTTGTTCGGCACGATGCAAGGGGGTGATTGATTCCAGAATTTGAGGCGTTGAATGAAGGCATCCGGTGATCAGATTTCCCTGCTTGAATTTCTTCACTCCTAAGCTCAGAAATTTTTCCTGTGAACAAAATAATACAAGAAGTACCATCAGGAATTTCCAGAGATATCATGTAAAAAAGGCATCAATACAGTTGAGTTACTGTGTCTGTTAAACGTGCTGGCAGGACTGGTTTTCGTTTCCAAATGGGAGGATGCATTACATCAATATAATTAAGTAATAGTAAGAACTTGTGAATTTATTGCACCTATTTGTGCTGCAGATGATTCCATTTGCAAGCAAGCAAGCATATCATGTTGTTAACACAGGTCAGGGTTGAGCAGCCTTACACCTGATGTGGATCTGAAGCTTGTGCCCCCAGAACTGGTATTCTAGAAGGAATATCCTGTGGAAGCGGATGGACAACTGGGTTGGCTGAAGGCATTGTAGTTCATCATTCCGACTATTGGGGGATCGGAACCCGCAGAAGTTGCTCTTCAAGGATTAGAATTCCAGCAGCTTACGCTACACCACAGGGATTGGAAACCTTCTATCCACTTACAGAGCCAGGAAGGGGCCACACTGTACAGCTCAGTTGGCTGTGCAGATTCCTTAGAAAGAACTCCAAATTCTAAGGCTTTTTATTATGCATGACTATGCTTTTCAAGATACTTCCTGATTGCTCATCTTGAAAGTTTATAAAAAATTCATACCTTGTCAAAAACGACCTTGCCCAAACAGTGATGAAGGAGTAGAGATTGCTCTGCTGGGGTAAAGAAAGTTTCTTCGTCTTGACATCCATCAAATTCATTGAATCCATCAACATAGAATTCTTGATACTAGAACAAAAAAACCTCAGTTTGATTATGAGGGAACAAAATTATGGCATGAATAATTATGAAATTCTTTAGATAGCATGTGGTAGTTTATTTATGTAAAAAAGGAACAGAAATGGGACAAGACAACAGCACAGAAAGCCCGGGGACATTTATTGTAAGTGAGTTGGGGTGTACCACTCAATTAGGTTATAATTTACAGAAAACTGGTATAGATTGCAGAAAATTTTGATGATTTTGTATATGTTGCTATGAATTTAGAAATTGTTTGCATGCGAATTATCCCTTTACCTGAATAAAAAACCCTCACCATTCTCGGAGTTCTGGAACACGGAAATTTTCTATATTAGGTGCAGAAATAGGTGTAGAAAGGTATTAGAATTTGGTATGGATTTGGGTCCCCAATTCAAGGCTCGGGGGTGGGGGGGCTACAACCCCTTGAAAAACGTTAGATGCCCCATCCACTTCTCGTCAGGTTGTAGTAGAATGGACTTTTGGTCTATTCTTTGTAATTAGGCTAATCATGTCAACGTATTTCCATGTCTATACATTACTTATGATTCTTAATATGGATGATTAGAATCTTTTGACACTTTAATTAGTTACACATATCTATTGTCATGCTCTTTGTTTCTCATTACTTCTAATAATTTATTCATAGGCTTAGATCTGTAAGCACTAATGACAGGAGGTATCCTAATATTACCTGTTCCTTTCCCTTTAACCTCTTTTCAAGCTCAATGTCTTGTGCCTGAAAGAAATGAATGATGACAAAAATCAGGGGTAGAACTGGGAATTTCAGGGAGCGGGGGCTGTGAAGAAAAAAGGCTAAAGGTACTCTAGTGGGAGTCACAGAGATGAACCCCTCCAAAAATCTACCGCTTTCTCAATTTTTAGTCTTTTAGAATTTTATGTTTTTAGAATTAGGGCAAATAAGCTAGCTGGCTGGAAAGGGCAAGAGTAAAAGCCCTTCATTCCCCGAAATTAATCCTTAAATGCCCCCGTAAATAACAAACTTTAGGCTGGATATAAATCTCTGACCTCAATTGATATAACTAAATAATTTTCTCAATTAAGTCTATCAGGGGGAAATTCTTTTTTTTTGGGAACCATATTGTATTCCTTAGAGGACTTTTCCTGGTAATGGTATTACATGTATTATTTTATAAGCAATAGTCTTATAAGCAAGTCAGTACTCGACAAGACAAAAACTTAAGCAATTCCAGTATTGGATGGAGGAATGCTAAGCAATTTGAAAAATTATTTCTGATCCAATTGACCATGAAAATCTTTCAGCAGCTATGAAATAATAGGTTACAGCCAATATTAGTACCCCAGCACACTTTTGTATGCAAGATACCACTGACATTTGTTGTACAACAACTTGTGAGATAGTATTCTAAGAAACAAATTTTGAAGTAAGAAAAGCTAAGCAATTATTAAGCAATTTGGAGTACTCAAATTTGCCCTCCGGCTAAGCAATTTTCAGTACTGAGCTCGAACTGAAATTGCTTATAGGCAGTAGCGTAGCCAGGGGGGGGCAAGGGGGGGCGATCGCCCCCCCAATGATCGAAAAATAGGTGTCTGAGAAAAGCCCAAATCTGCAACAAAATCGGCACCTCAGGGGGGGGGGGTTAGGTATTTGGTCAGTCACCTAAGCACATGCCCTGACAGCGTCTTCAAGATAATTAGGGCCTTCGGTGCAATTTTGATAATCGACCACACCAGTTACTTTTGTTTGAGGGTCATCCCTTTCTTGTTGGGATGGGTTTGGAAGAGTCAAAATGCCTTGTGATTCATGAGAATTGTTTGTGCTATTGTGATTCCACTGGAAACCGTTGTCTTTTGAATAAAACCTAGTGAAAGCGAGGACAGTCAACTTGGTTTCCTCAGTTTGGATGCGTATCTCCTCGTGCTGTGTGCTTTGCTGGGCTTAGTGTCATGTCAGAAAGAATGTCAGAAACAGAGATGCCAGCTGATTTATCTACATAAACGTTTGACCCCTGCTTTCCCATTCCAAGTAACAGAACACACTTTTTTTCTATAAGAACAATTTTATAAGAACACGAGCCTCAATTTTGGCCAAAACTTAACAACAACCAAAGAACAAACTGAGGCTAATCATTTTTGGCTCAATATGTGAATTTTACGAAATAACCATAAGACTGAGAAATAATTACATAACAAGCAGATTGGCAGCACACAGATAATGTCAGATGGTCAAGAGAGTCCAACTTTCCAACAATTAACACTTCTGATAGCAAAAAAGGCTTTCAAACCAATGGTAAAAGGAAAAACAATTTACAAATATTTCAGGCTGAAAGTAGAGGAATATTTAAGAACAGCCAGCTTCAAATCATATTTACTGGTTGCTATAAAAAAAAGAGTGTACCGAGAAATCATATTATTGCGAAAGGACCAATACAACCAATGCACTGTGCGTTTCCATATTTGCAATAATTAGAATGAATTTTTATCTATTCCCAGTATTTTGGTGACTTGGTTCTACAATTATTAGAATCAATTTTGATACAATTTCTAGTATTTTTGGTGACTTGGTTGTAAAGTTGAATGTTAGCGAACATCAAAATTACCCCTGGGTTAAAACGAGAGGTGGTGCATTAGCAACAGTGGATTATGTTGTTAAGATGTAAACATGACAATGCCAGCTATTACGGAAGATTGCTGACCAGCACGCAAACACACAAGGTAATTGAACGTTGAACAGACTGCTTTTTCTAAAGTGACTTGGCAATTATTATAGAGTTATACTTTCCATTGGAAATAATACTGAGAACTCCCTCAAAACTCATGAATCATTAAGGGATCCCTTGGTAACAATCTTTTGATGAAATAGTGTGCTTGTGTGTAATCCTGTGAAGTTGCAGATAATGCCACGCTTGTAATTTTGCAGTACACTTTGCACCATTGCTGGCAGCTCCAGTTTTGCCCTGACAGCAAATTTAGAGGTTGTTGTTTTATACCTTTGCGACCAGGTCGCAAAACATTCTGAAAATTATACCAAGATTTAAACCCTATTATTGTAGATTAAGAGAATAATGATTTTGAATTTGAAACAGCTTGCGTAAAAGAATTTTGAATCTGTTGCGTTTTTTGTGGGACACTCGGTACGTAACACAAACTTATTATTAAAACTTAAATTTGTTCGCTCATAAGGTTTGCTTTCCATTGGAACTAAAGTTTCAAATGAACTTTTTAAAGAAACATATCTTCTTCGTGTCCCTCAAATTAGATTTTCCTTCATGTCTCATAAAAAAGGGCTATCACCTTTCAGCTTTGAAAAGATTAGAGTACTGAAGATTGAAGCCCAGTAAACGTCACCACATACAGCTCCTCTTAGCTTAAATGTTAAGTATGTCTGGTGCTTGGCATAATTTCATCACAAAAAAGTCAATTATTAGAACTTCTCTACTAATCATTTTAGGGAGGTCTTTCAAAAAGGAATGTTCTCCGATGTTCTGAATGGCGTGGCCCAAAAAAAATTTCTCCGGGGGCAATCCCCCGGACCCCCAATCTTTGCTCGCTATTTTGCCCCCCTAAAGTTATGACCCTGGCTACGCCACTGCTTATAGGAAAAATGCGTGTACTTTGGGTTGAATGTTCAAAATCAACATTGATAAAATTTGATAGTCCATAAGTCATGGCGTACACAATGGCCTCTATTGGTTTTTTACCTAGCTTTGTATCTAGTTTTGTATAGATTTTAACTTTATCATTTTTTGTAACATTTCTTCTGTTGTTTTAATGTTTTTGATAAATTGTAAAAGCTGTTAGAAATGTATGCAGTGAAGGGCCATCTCTGTCGTTTACTTGATTTTGAGAAAAAAAGATAATTCTTTAGAGGTAGAAACCATGTACTTAGCCCTGAATATCTTTGGTCTGCAACTTGTCACGGAAAAATATAATCTATTTTTTTGGTGTGTGTATTTCTAAAGATAAAGAACTTTTTTCACTTTAGTGTCTTCTGTCTTTGCCTTTTTCAATGTTTTGAATTTTCCTATTATTTCTATCATCTTGAATCACAATCTACTTCCATAGATATTTTTTAGGGTATAAACCTGAATTTCCGAACAAAGTATTTTAGTGAAGTCCCCTGACCCCGAAGCCTCGGGTCATCTTCCCCCCATCTTCCAAATCTTTACCTCTTGCAAGAGCATCTTGAAAGGTGCAGCAACTGTAATGACTGAATGTTCAGGGCATTCTTCTTCTTCCACAATCAGGCCATGTTTTTGCAGGCACTCTTTGAGGTATGATTGAATATCTTGAGAAATCTTGTCTTCAAAAAACAGGAGATAGCGCTCCATCTTGACTTGAGGGTAATAAAGTTGGGATTTGGGAAGTTTTTTATACCAACCTCCAGCCTCGATCAAGTGCATCCCAGATTCATGATTCTAATTGTTGTTGTTGTTGCAGTTGGTTTGGTGTTGGGTTTAGTGAGTTGTGTACAGTTGAGTTCGTTTAGTTCCTTTGCAGATTCCAACGCAGCAAAGGAAGGAGGAACGGTAACTATCTTATGGTCTTTTATTCCATGCAGATTTTCAAATTTTACTCACTGTGGCCATATTATATGAATTATTACTGGTATTATAATTTTAAGTGGATACTTTTGACCTAAAATCCGCAAAAATTTCAGTGATCATACGTTCAGACTGACTTAACATTCATTGAAAGTAAAGACTTTGTCTCAAATCTTTAGGAAGGCAAAGTAAAAGAAAGATTATGAATACCACTGGTAGCCCAGAGTAGACTTGCTCCACAAGGTCTGGTTTGTGGCCCTATGGGCCAGACTGATACTTTGCTTCAACATTCGCAGAATATCTCCTGCGCGTAGTTTACATCCTGAAGCATGCAGGTTTCATTTCATGCAGATATTTGCGCGCAATTTTGGAGAGAACAATAGTTTTAAAGGGGCAGTTTATAGCTTCCAGACATTATCTTGCGCACTTATTGTTTGCGAAAATATCTCCCTCCCGCACTTTGCAAAGTTAGCAGTCGGGCCTGTGCACTAGACCGTCAATCTTATTTCCTGAGTGACGTCGTCATATCAGAGAATGCAGGGAAACGAATAGGAGCCAGTCCAAGCTCATGGTGGAATCTATGGTAGTTCACGCTGGTAATAATGGCATGGAGCTTGACTAGGACAATGGTTCCTGTGGTGTGGCTTTTTTGTGGATTAAACCCTGGCCAAACACTTAACTCAAAATTAAGACTGGATTGAGCATTCTTTCTTTTCTGCAGGCAGATGTTTCAAGCCAATTGCTTTGGCTTGAACTTGGCCTCCCAATATGGCTACCAAAGAAATTATATTCTTGCCTTGATTCTCTGTTAACAAAGCTGCACCATTATTCAGTCTCCTGCTGATTATTCATAACATTTCAAAAATCCACAAAGAGCCTTACACAGTGTAATCTCTATGCATTGAATTGGACCTCCTAAAATGAGTACCAATTGACTTCATTTCAGAACGACAGATGCTCAATCCAGTCTTTTTTAAGATCAGTGTGGCTAACGGCCAAATTTGCAGGCACACTGATTTAGCTTGATTTTTCATCTATGCATGCAAACTCTTTTTTCTGTTTCAGTAGCAAATAAGTAAATCCAAATGGAAGGATACAAGAAAAAACCAAGAGAACGGAAAGAGGTGGAATCAAAAGAACCCTGGGATATATATGTCAGTCAAGGATGCCGAATGAAGAACGTCATCCCCCACTGTTTGAAAATGCTGGAAGAAAATAAAAAGATAATCTTAACTGGTGTTGGTGCACAAATTAAAAAAGCAATTTCAACAACTGAAATTTTGAAAAAGAATCGCAAAAATTTAGAGCAGTTGACAGACATCTTTTACACTCAAATGGAGGATGAATGGGAACCCATAGAAGCTGATCTTGGATTGGATAGTTTAAAAGTTACAAGAAATGTCCCAACTATTAAGATAACTTTGATATGTCAAGGTTCTGGTAAAGAAAAGTAGAAGATATAAGGTTATTAGTCTGTTTATCCAACTCCTGATTGCTTCAATCCATTCCTCAAGTTTTGGCCGTTCGAGTACATCTATCATTAACCAACCTAATTAGGGTACCATGGGGATCCATGCCACCATTTCTTTACTGACCCCATAATTCTAAGTAAAGGAGGTTGTAAAGGGCATTTGCCACCCTGTTAGAAAAGCAGACCGTCTCTTCACTGAATCTTACTCATTTAAACCTAGTGTCCTGCTGTATGAGGGAATCAGTATCTGAGATGACAAGTTCAAAGCATTGCGCTGCAGCCACTAATTGTCCAAAATTGTTGAAGTTCTTTCGAAATCATCCTGAATCCTTCAAAAATTTTTGAGAATTCTTCGAATATTCTTTCAAAATTGCTAAATTTCTATATATTGCTCTGAGTCGTCCAACAATTTCTTATGATTGTTGTAAAATTACAAAAAATAAGCACTTGGATTTGCAACATCGATTGATAGCCTCTCCTGTATGCATACTTACTAAAAGGAAATATGATAAAACTAAATGTAAGTCCGCTTCAGTTTTTTCAGCTTGTCCAATGAAAATAATTGCAGAGGCCTTAATTGCAAATTAACACATCATTTATGTTCATTCTCTATAAGATAATAAATCAAATAATTCCCTTAATTTGACAAAAGCAATTTAAGTAAATTTGGAAAAGAATATCGTAGTATAAAATTTATAAATAATACTGATTCCGCTACATTTTTAAAGATTTGATAAATGTTTAGAATTTATTTATCCACCTTGAGCTGCTTGCCAAGAAATTCCCTAAAAAAGAGAAAAATATTGGGATGCATTCGTAAATACAGATTCTATATTCATCTTTACCTGCTGCCAACTTGGCTATCACAAATTCTGATATGCCTCTGTCAGATCTCAAGCCTGGGACCATACCCAATTTTGGTAAGGTACCTCTTGGCCTTTATGCCATCGCGCTACTGCTATGCACTTAAATCCTGCATATAGTAGTATGAGGATTTCACCCTGGAAAACGTCTGTGGAGGGTATTCAGTATAATATTTGAGGGTATTCTGTATATTTGAGCGTTTCCATATTGTCGAGAGTGTTCGTTACTGTGATGCAATATCTTCAGTATGGGGAAACCATACAGTACTGTGAGGGATACTATCAGTACTGTGGAGGATATCGATACTGAAGAGGGATACCATAAGTACTGTGAAGATAATACCTTAAGTGCTTGTTGTTTCCTTTCTCAGTACTGAATATCCTCCATAATACTGATGGTATCCCCCTACAGTACTGATGGTATTCCTCCAACTGTACTATACTAATGGTATTGTGAAGAGTATCCCTCTGTTAGTATTCCACTGCAACTCTGTTAGTATTCCAATATAGTACTGATAGTATCCCATTATAGTACTGCTGATAGTATTCTGCACGGTATATTTTTACACCTGGGGTCATAACATTTCCACGTAATTGAAAAGTATTTAATGGATAGTTGGGATTAATTTCAACTCAGTCAGCTTAGTGAAATTCAACCCAGAGGTTGAAAACTCCCCTGTAATCAACTCTAAAAACCCTCAACCTACCAATTATGAACCATCAGTTTCTGCACAGCAATCAAAGCCTCGTATCGAACATTAGCATCATCGCTAGCCATTCGCAGCATTATCAACTCTTTTCCACCCAATGCATCAAATGCACTGAAATAGTAAAAAATCATTGTTGCCAGTAAGTACTTTATCAGACATTTCCAAACATCAAAGAGACCATAATTTTTAAATTGCCTTTAAGGTTGGCCTAAAACATTGGTCAGCTGTTTGTTATAAATGGGATAAGGTTTGTATATCTTCCAACCTTAATTTGGGCTACATGTGAGCAAGTGACACACCACCCAATGCCATATTATATATTACCCCCTGGTGATTTATTTACCTTATGCAAGGTGACATGCCATCCCAAGGATAAGGGTATTCATCGCCTTGGGATAATATCCCAACCAATTGAAGATTATATACTGGTGAGCATGTCCACTGAATTAAAGACGATATTCCCCATGCAAGAGGATATTCTACCCTTGACCGCCTGGTAAGTGTATCAACTGCATTTAAAAGATGAAATGCAGCCAAATAAAGAATGATTATAATAAGATTTCGTAACATAGGTTTTCGTTTTAATAGTTTTTTTAGAAATTAATGGATCAAAATTGTCCCACGCATGTAGTTATTTTAGATAGCTTTGGTTTATTTCCTTGCATGCTAATTAACTTTGGTAAATAATTTTTTTGAAAAATAGGAACTTTCGCGCAAATGTTCTAAGTACTCATCATGTTTTCCACACCTTCTGCATAAAGCAGCCACCACCCCTCATGCAAGACCACCACCAGCCCCATATCAGGGTGTTCACTGCGTTTACAATGATATTCCACCCACTGCAAGATGACATATACTGTACCTTTCCAATATTCTTATTAAAAATATAAACAGATAAAATTTGAAAGTAGATAACATATAATCGATGAAAATACTTGTTATTTGAACTTACGGCTTTCCGCGTGGATACAAGCGAACAAACTCTCCCAAATCATGGCATGCAACAGCCAGAATTAATGGATCAGTAGAAAACTGTAACAACCTAACAAGAATTCTATGGAAAAATAAAATATCCAACTCAAAGAAAAATAAAATGATGATATATTAAATTGGATACAATAACTATATCTAATAAGATATTGCTCCATGCTCAAATCAACACTGGATCACCCCATGAAACGTCTGGGCAGTACACCAGAAGATATTCAGTAGCCCAAAGGATAGTTAGTACATGGAGGAATAGCATTAGTACCCCAGAATATATTCAGTACCTAGGAGGGATAGCTTTCAGTACACCAGAGGATATTCAGTACACTGGAGGAATGGCTTTCAGTACAGTGGAGAAAAGACCAACATTTCGCGTTGTTTCAAAACAGGGGTTGTGTTGCAGTATTTTCTCTGCTGTGATAATTTCAGAATAAACGATTCACTGAAGTTAAGATAGAAATACAAAACAATCTTTGGAAGAGATTTCATTCAGCAATGCAGATGTAAAACCTTCATCCTTGTGTTCTGCATGTGTTAACTGCACCTTTAGGATGAAAGAGTGATCTAAAATTTTCACCTAAGCTGTTGTCGCAAATGAGATGGTCCTCAAACCATGGTTATTAGCTCATTTATTAGCAAGTGTGATAAACAATGTGGGCATGAAAAGATTTTTTACATCTAAATACCTTAAAAGCTCGTAGTTATTTTCTGTCAAGCGAATTCCGTTCTCTCTCTGTCAAAGAAGCAAAGTGATCATGAGAGTTGGACAAAAAAACCGACAATAAGAAAATTTGGATCGCTTAAAATATTATGTCAGCTCAAATCCGTTTGACAAATCTTTGAGATGAAATATGAAAAGTTTTTGCATGAAAAGGACCCCAGCCATTTTAATCACCTCCCTCTACTAAGAACATTAGCTGCAAAATCATTCAATTTATCGTTGCAAATCGTTTCATAATTGATTGCAAAAGTGCCATAAACTTTCCAAAGCCTTTCGAAATCACTGTATACCGTTTCAAATTGTTACAAAATAGTATTTTATCGTTCCAAATCGTTTCAGTCCACCACGATAATCAAAGGACGGCTCTTTGCTTTGTTATTGGTAGCATTAGGATATCCACATAAATTCTGTTCAAAAGTAACATTTATATAAATGAAGATAGGAGCATTCCACAGAAATTTCAGTAAACTGATTAAGATGCGAAACTACTAACCCAAAACTTGTCAGATTTGTGGACAGGACTCCATTCCAATCTTCCTGATTTCACCTCGGCAACGTATTCGTCAAAAGTGCTGAAAAAAGTAAATCTCCATGAAATAGAATAGAAGCTAAAAGGGATACTTGTTCCCTACTGGGATCTCAAACGTTTCATCAGACAGATAATTATTTCTATTCTTCATTGAATTTTAAAAACTGTCTGATGATAGTGAAAAGATGAAATTCCGCAAAAATTTTCTACTAATCTTCTTTCTTTCACTTGAAGTTCCATGAGTTTCATACATTGATCACCTTCATGACTGAATAGACAACAGTGATCCATAGATGGAGCTAAACTAGTATACTAATAATGGCTATTAAGTGTAAAAAATTGTGACTCCCACACCTCAGAAAAGTTGAAAACATTAGAAATAACTTTGGTCAACAACTCGTACATAACCCAATATGTGCTGGAAACTACAGTGAAAACTGTTTTCGTACTATCAGTAGAACAAGGTCAATATTTCACTTAGAATTTTTTAGAGTTTGTCTACATCAAAACTATGGATCCCATATTGTGTAGATAGAAGGAGTTTGTTTTCTAAAGGCTAAATAGAGAATTTTGATAGAGAAATTTCAATAAAAACTCTTGATAAAAACCTCAAGTCTTGGACTCCCGCATTCAGTTTCTCGAGAATGAATTCAACGTCATCTTTGATATCCTCATCGTCCCAGCTTTTGTTACTCAACACTGTTATCAACTGAAAACATAACATGTTCAGGATGATAATCAAAAAAGTCAACTGAATGGAATAACATTAACTAGAAAGTAAGTAAGTATTTATTCACCACAAAATCAAAAATCTAAATATCCACACACTCTTAAAATGATGAATGAATAAATTTTGCTTACAGGCAGAAGTTTGCTCTGGATCATGGACACTGACGCATTCTTTGCTTGTTCTGGCTTCTCGAGCAGATTCTAAAGCAAAAAAAATAAAACAATCACAAAGATTTCAAATTGACATTAAAAAAAATAGAGGTAAAAGGTAAAGATGTAATTTCATAGTTCTTAATATCTAGTTCCAGGAACTACTCAATCGACTTTACATGATAGCCCTCAATTATTGTTTACATAGTATGCTACAGCCATTTATGGCGCTCATAACTACTGACCAGGTACCCATTTATACTCCTGCGCGGAGAGAGGAACAATGGTGTTCAAATCTTGCCCAATGATGTTATCCTTATTTCGTGAGGGCTTGGTTTTGAACCCACTACCTTTCGGTTGTTAGTCCAACGCCTTACCACTACATTATCGAGGATTACATCGTGTTGTTACTATGTTACTAACTATGTTATAATGTTGTTAAGATATTCATTGTAAAGATTATTGTAAAGACTTGGTACAAAGAAGGTTGATACAACGAAAAAATATTGTAAAGATACAGAGACAATTATTGTAAAGGCATATAGTAGAAAGAGATTTTGTAAACGTAGCTTTTTAATTATATGAAAATTTTTGTGCATAATGAACTTACCCTGAGTGTTGCAACAACAATTCTCGTAACTTTTTCTTTCTGGGAGTCTCGCAAAATATCCGCCAGAATCGGTATCACGTTATTCCTAAGAAACATTAAATTTTCAAAATGATGTAAATTAAGATAATTCAGCCTTGCCGATAAGGAGGTAGGGATGAAAAAACAAGGCAATAGACAGGATCTGAGAGTATCTAAATGGATGAGGCAGGTCAAAATGAAATTCGAGTAGCAAGCCTTTCTTTATAGATGCAATTGAGGGAATACGGTGGGGTAACAATAAGAACAGTAAATAGAGAAAAGACAGAATGATAAAGAAATTGATATTATCAAGTTGATATGAAGATATTGATGAATGAGGGTGTCTTACTCGCAAATCTTTTCAGCGATGAACTCGTTGAAGGACAGCATCCAGATTGAGAAGATGAGTTGATAATGCAACTGAAACCCAACATTTCGCACGAGCACCGAAATAATGCTGAAATAAACAGATTTCCATCCTCAGATCCTCGAAATCATCCTTATTGATTTTATAAACACTGAATATGGTGTTTTAACTGAAGAGCTTTTGCTAATCTATTTTACTGTAGGTGATAAAAGTATGGAAACGATGGCCCTAAATTTACGACAGCAAAAATGCAAAACAAGGAAATCTTAGGGAAAAACATGTTTGTTTTCACATTTTTCACACTCTTTCACACATTTTCTGGTACTGTTATGCAAATGTCCTTCGGTAAAAAATAACTGAATCAATGCAATCCCTTGGTTATGGTTGCCGTATGTTAGTTGCCCACAATATTGCATTAACTAAAATTAAATCTGCAGTTAAGGAAGTAAACCGAAAGGAAAGTATATAATACCGTGGCGGGGCTGTCTGAGTGGTTAGATAACTTGATCCTTGTTCAAAGGGTACCAGGTTCAAAACCACTTCAAAACCTGTTACAAAATGTGAAGAGAGACTTTGCCAGCTCTCTGTAATTCGAGGTAAAAGGCAAAAAGAAATCACGAGATGTGGTCACATCGAGAGGAAGGACCAGGGTCGCACTGCTCGATTAGTCTACCTATTCAGTGGGCCATTGGTGCTTTGTAAGTTAAGATTGTGAGTTTATTTACCTATCAAGTATCAACCGAAAGCTTTTTCAATTGTGCAGTCATTGTGAATACTAACATTAAATCATTATCATCATATGTCATTTACAAAAAGTATGTTGCATTAGATCTAGCAGAATATCATTGTTACCGATGTTATCTCAACAAATTATCGCTGCGAACTCAAACGATTTGGAACGATCTTACACGATTTAATAACAAAAGGTGGCGAGGATTTTCATCGATTTTCAAAGATTTGCAACCTTCAAGAATAGATTTGGTAACGATATTGGAACAATATCTGGCGATTTACAAGTATTTACAAAGAGTTGCAACCTTTTAGAATAGATTGGGTAACGATTGGGTGAAGCGAATTCTGGAGATTTACAAATGATTCTCAACGACTTTCAAAGATTCGCAACCTTCTAGAAACGATTTTCCGCGATCCATGTCGGCCTTAAATCCTTTCAATTTATTATTTCCAAAAACAACGTACAACAAGCAAATGGAAGTTAATGAAATAATTCTCACCTTGCCAATCCATCAGCTTTTACAAAAGGTCGTCTGTATTCTTCGATTCTCATCATCCACTGCAGACATTCTGCCACGTTCTGCAGGTAGTCATTTCCCTAATAGAAAGTTAAGCTTTTAATTAACCAATACAGATTGCTGTTGCAAAGGTAAATGACCAGAGTAGGACTCGAACCATAACAGCTAGCTACCAATGCGTCATTATGGCACTATGCAACCCAAGCCATTAGTGCTGTGGAGGAATACAGTACTGTGGCGGGGGTTCAGTAAGGTATCCCTCTACAGTACTGGATACCCTCCACATGGTATCTCCATAGTACTCCACAGTACTGAACATCATCCACATTGCTGGATAGTATCCTTCTACATTAATGATGGTAAACAGTACAGAACATCCTCTAATGTACTGATGGTAGCCCACTATAGTATTTAAAAATTCCCAAATGTACTGATGGCAACCTCCATATTCCTGAACATGCTCAAGTGTACTGATGGTATCCCACTATGGTGCTGCTGGTATCCTCCATAGTCTTCATGATTTCCCCCATACTACTGCACAGACATTCCTTAAGGTGCTGGTATAAGACAATAATACAGAAGGTAGATACTTACAGGAAGAACAAGCTGAGCCTTTAACCAGCTGAGATAGATTGAAAGATTGGAACTTGGACACTTCACTTTACTCCAGCACGCAAGTTTCGCTATTATTCTACTAGCCTACAAATGAAATAAAACTTCGATGTTAAAAAAGCAAATAAAACTTTTTTTAAGAATTTCCATATGATCTAATTTTTCGTTGACCAGCTGGTCTCATGTGTCTATCCTTTCTAAGTTAATGACCACTCCCTATTTCTTAGTAATGACCACTAGTTCGTAATTTCAAGGCAGTCATTTTTAGTTTTCTATGGTATCACAAGATGGACGTCTGTCTAGATGCTTGGGTAGACCGCGAAAGAAGGTTATGAGCCATTGTATGTAGTGTATTGAAATTGGTTATTCAAAATATACCAGTTGACAAAAATTGCAGATAAAAACAAAGGTCTTTGAAAGATTCAGAAATTTTGCTAGTAGATCTACCATTCTTAAGTTTCCTAATTAGAATGGAGAGTTATGAGAGAGAGAGAGCTATGCAAAGAGTAAAGAAAATTTTGGATTCGAGAAAGCATATCTTCCTTATCTTCACATAAAAATCTTCCTTGCACAAAAGATCTAGAATAAAAGAATACATGGAAATGAACCAACCATTTGGATAATGATTTCATCTTCTCGATTTAGCAGATTGAACAATGGTCTCCAAATATCAATATCTCGCCTAAGAATCCAAAACAAAAGAAAATGAGTAAATACATTTGGTCGATTATCAAGGCTGTTTCTTACACAATATTTGACATGATAGTCACCACTTCTGATGACAAGCCTTTATTAGCCCTACAAAATATCAAAGGCTTGTCATCATACCTAAAGATCTCCCTACACAACAAATTGTTGCAAGGTCATTAAAATTCATAACAATAATGATATGATAAACTTAGAGTGAGTAGCGCATAATATCAATTCTTCTACAAGAAAAATTATTTGCAACAGGGCCCACGGTCAAAGTAACAAAGAGAAACATCTAAAAGCTAATGGAATAAGTTGAATAAAAGCGCTTGACTGGGACAGGCCTTTTCGGTTGATATCACTGCTATCACTCTAAACTCTTGCCACAACACTAGTAAAGTAACCACTAGAGCTTTTAAACCAAATGAGAAATCTGGTGGAATTTTCTTCCTGAAAAGGATTGATTAGTCTGTCCAAATCAGTTCTTAAAATGGGACTTGAACTGTAAAATACCACGCAGAGAAGTTATTTCATTGGGTATTTGTTCCATTTGGGTATTTGTTGAATGTTAGAGAGGTCCATGGGTTTAAATACGTTCCACATATATCTTTTATTGTATTTATGGGATCTAGCGGCAGTTTCAGGTGGGGGCCAGGGATCCCATAAAATGGAAAATAATGCAAATTATGTTATAGAAACATCAAATTTGGGTGATTCAAGGAGTTTGGCCCCCGGCTCCACAGTCTCTAAAACTGCCACAGATGCAATCTTTTATTTTAAATCTTCTCTGTTAGGAATTAGGCTGTTAGAGAAAATTACAAACTGAAATTTAAGTTACCTTTTTGCTATTTCATGAAATACTTTCACTCTGCTTCGGTCTTCCTGTAATTAATTAGAAAGTGATTCAAATGAAGGAGCCGAGTTTATTTAAATAACTTGATTAAATAGATAACATCTCAGCTCCTTTTCAGCCTTAGCTTTAGTGGTGTATAGCGCAACGGCTAAGGCACTCGGTTTCTAACCAAGGGGTTGGGAGTTTGATTCCTACCACCAGCATTACCTCACTATCTATTATCTGCTGGTACCAAGTGTTCCTTTGTCAAACAGAATCCGACTTATCTGTTGTAGAAGTAAAAACTTTCAGTCGAGAAAATAAAAGTCAATAATAATTCATAAACAAATTTACTATGCTACTGTTCTCTTGCTAGAAAACAAGGGGAACAGGCTAAACATCTATCTATCTCTACTGATTAGTGCAAAATTCAACAAGCTGAAGGTTATTGCATATAACAAAAAAAGAGGAGAATAAAATGAAATGACATAACCCTCTGAGTGGGAAATTGTTAGAGAGGATACAGCACTTCCTTTTATATTTAGCAGGTATTGGCAATAATGTTTGGTCAATTCATTAGGATGTTATTCAACCGATTTCAAAAACTTGTTGAACATAGAGTCAAAAACATGTTTAACACGTTAAGAATTTATAAAACTATTTCAGTGATTAGTGCGTGCTATTGTTCTCTTCCTAGCTCAAAGGTTTCGAATAGGTTAAAAAAACTTGATCAATAACTGAAAATGTCTTACCGTGATAATGTCATCAGTCAAGACAATGGTATACTGCAACACGTGATCCTTCCTGAACTGACTGAGCAGAGAAATCAGAGTTGAGATGCACTGAAATAACAAAAAGGAACTCATTACTCAATACTCAAATAAATTAGAAGATTTTCTCAGCAGAAAGCGAACATTCTAGCTGTTCATCAAAATTTGCTTTTTCCCTACTTTGCTTGTCTACTTTGGAAAAAGCTCTGGTTTGAGGCTGATTACAAACTTCGGGATCAATATCTCATTGCAAGAATGTTTGAATATGAAAAGGCAGGTCCTAATCTTAAAGTTATAGAGACACAATCATGAAACAATTCTTTGCTTCAGACATGTCGTCAAACACCTTCAATGTACAATACATATGGGGTGTGCCAGTCCCATATTGTAAAATTTCATCAAGTCAATGATTTGAGCTGCTCTTCCACTTGCTGTATAACATAAAATCTGTGGTGAGTCTGGGTTTGCTAATGGCAAAAAGTAGAGTTTTTTCGAAGAAATAGACTACACTTTCTTCAGTAATAATTTGTATTATTTTTGGAAGAGTTTTAAAAAAGTTTGGAACCATGGATTGAGAAATTGGCATCTTTATGTTGATGAATAGTTGTGGAATGACCATCTACCATATCCAGATTGCACTATCTTCCGCTCCATAATTGTTGATACCAAGAAATAAACCTTGATCTAGTATTCAGTTTTGAGAACTAACAACAAAAGAAAAACAATAATAGAATCTACATTACCCTTTCTCCTTCTTCTGCTAGCATCTGATTCTTCTGTTTACTTGATTTGTGGTCAAATTTACTGATGAACTCGTGGTCGCTTGCAGTGATGACTTCATTCTGAAAGTAGGATTCCCAGTTGATGTGATAAGATCGTATTTCCACTAGCTTTGCGTCCAAGGGGCTCAGTGGGGCTCCTGCACTCCCACTCTGTGTGTACCCTCCACCATCACTTAACACAGTATAAGATATTGATGCACTACTTTGGCCAGGGTTGATTGACATCTTGTATTGTAGGCTGCAAAATATATTAGCAAAAAACATATACAAAAGTATCTTAGCAATCGCGTTGTCTAACGCAGCATTGTAATGCCCGATGTACAAAAGTACAGAGCGATATGAAAGAAATATAAGAAAGGAGACTAGCTCTCTGTAACTCAAAGTTTCATGCTCTTGCAATCATCAGACAGACTAAGACAGACTATAAGTCTATGGGATAATTCCAAGTGCATAAAACTTTAAGTTACAGAGAGCCAGTCTCCTTTCTTTTTCTTCTTCTATATACAAGAGTAAAAATAGGAAGTCCTTATTACTAATTTTGTATGTGAGAAGACCCAGACATGCAGGACTTATTGACTATTTCATAGTTGCATTATTGAATTCCTGCATCGCAAAGTAACCACCATAGTCAAAGCGGGTTGAAAAGTTTGTACTTGCTCTATGTGACACAGAGTTCTAAAACTGGAAGTCTTCCTATACACTGGCTCTCATGTCAAATATTGCTCCTTATGAATGCTCCTTATGCTCCTTTTGAATATCTTGCAGTTTATTTTCAGTTGAAAAATTTTGTAACTAATAAGCAATCATTTTTGGCATTATGGGAGGTCAAAGGAACAATAAAGGAATTTACGATGACACCTTTGCGTTATCCAGGTTGGAAAACCTATCATTTTTGTCAACACGTCATAACGAGCTACATGATCAGAACAATAGACTTATTCATAATACAATAGCAAAGGTGCAATTAAACAACTTAAAACAATTGAAAGCTGTGATTCATTACGAGAATCATTACGAGCGAGAGCATCCCTTCCAACACCATGATATTGTGTTCACCCATTTACCCTCATAGCCCACTTGGCATGTTCTCACTGAGACAGTTTTCTTGCCGAATAAACATCAATCACAAAATATTTTGTTAACAAAAGTCAACAAAAAAGTAATTACAGGTTTTTAAGTGGGCCAATAATACAAATCAAGTTTATAATCTGAGGTAAACAACCGGCCTAAGGGATTTTGCTGTGTTCTTCTTCTAAGCCCAGTGAAAATTTGGTTTCTTCTGAATCAAAACGAAAGTAAATACTTTTGAAATAAAGAACTACAACCAATACTCACCTAAATGTCTTTGTTTGGTCGTACTTTCTTTTCTTAGGGGTTCTTATTCGAGCTAAAATTTCTTACAAAAACTTCCAAAAAAATTCATGACCTGCAGTACACCAGGGGAAGTACACAAACTGGTGTCATAAGACGAATATGAACTCGAGGCTAGATTCTCGAGAAGAGGCTAAAGATAAACAGGAAATTTTATTTTCGTTACACGCTTTTTTTTTATAAAAAACCTTTTATAAGAAACCTACATGTCGAAATTCTAAAAACTTTAGGAACTTTTACTACTAAAGGTCAAATCACTAAGGAACTTTATGATTTTGCATATCTTCATTTGGTGTAGATATGCAACTTCTCTAATGACTATGTAACTAACTTTTACGTTTTATAGGCCTAGTCTGTTTATTTTACATATGCAAATATTCTTTTTTAAGAAATTAAAGTACTGGATCAGAACTGTAAGTTTCTTAAATCTCTCGAATTTTGAGAATTGACGGGTTCTTAAGAGTTTTTAAATTTTTTGAACAATTGTACTTCATGGACATTTTATTTTTCTTCTATCTATCGTTTTTCTGCTGCCACCTTTGAATCAAAAAAAGTATATCGTCGTAGAAAATCCAGCGTACGATCAAAGCCCAGTCTAGCCTTATAAGCCTTGTCCTACCTTATCAACCAAACGAGCGAGCAAAGATTGTGACAAGAAAGTCTGATGGTAACAATTTGATATTCATGGTCTCAACTGGATCGAATGCTTCGATTTCTTTATTAATTACATCATTTTGTCTCTCAGTGATGTTTTTACACGGAAAAACAAAGCAGAGGAAAAAGCTTATACGGCCTAAGTTTGGCCGGTATGCTATCCCGCACTCATCGCTTCCAAAAGCACGATGAAAATCATTCACGTGTGAAAATACATATAACGTGATAATGATAACATTTACTGAACCAAAATCAGGGCCGGACCCAGCACCCATAGAAAGGGGGGGGCGTAACACACATATCATAGGATGATATCAGGGAAATAGTGTACTATCAAGGTAATTGCATTGTTTTTCTACCAAAATAGGGGGCGTACGCCCCCTGCGCCCCCCCCTTGGATCCGGCCCTGAAAATTCACCGAAAATTGAAACCTTTACCTATGCACTCAGTACCAATGCGCCATTAGCATAGAAGAAAATACGGCTCCTGCTCTTTACGTCACGAAGGCATTCTGACCGCGTTTCAATTTACGGCTTAAGGCACTAAGTACCTATGATTTTGAAAAAAACTAAAAAAATTTTCATAATTTTAGTTTGGACTTAATAAATTAGTAAATTTATCAGGCCACCTGGAATCATTCATTAGAAATGCCAAAAAGCTTTTCTTTTAACGTAAAACAAGTTTTAGATGACCCAACTACATATTTTCGTCCATAGCAACCACCTAGCAACACACAATTTCATCACTTAGTTGTCCTTCTAACAAAGTTTTGCTCCAAACTTCGCAGTCAAATTCCATACAAGGGTCCTTTCCACATTGGTCCATCTTTTATACGTGTTTAATGTAGCACACATGAAGTAATTACAACACGAAAATGGCCGTCACTCAATGTGAAGATTTTCTACTTTTCTAACTTGCAAAATTGTGTGTCTTTGTGATATATATTTGTATAGCTTTCGTCATTCTTTTACTACTTCGTTCAACTTGAAATTTACAATGGCAAGAACAAAATTTGGAAGCATCAGAAGGAAGAAGAAAATATTTTTTGGGAAGAAATGTACAGAAGAAATTAGGCCAAGACGACATTCGACCTTGACAATCCCTCCTGCTCCTTGAGTTGTCGAAGATCATCAAGGACGAAATGATACACTCGAAGCTGATGCTATGGTCTAAAAAGATGTATTTATAACCCCTGCTATATCGAAAACAGAAATCATTACTCATATCATACTTTTTGAGAAGAAATAGTCTGTTTTAGCAAACCTTTTTTCTAATTGCCGTTTTCTCAAAATCGCATATTTTGAGGGGTGCGGTCCATTGGGGCAGTGATATAACAAAAACATGTTAACCTAGAGAGCTGAATTTTTCTGTGAAGTATCTTAGAACATCTGTGAATGCAATCTCGAGAAGAAATCAAAATATATTATCATCTTCTTCATAAAATTTCATTCATTTAAAATTATTTTGACAAGCGAAACAGCAATTTTTGAACAAAAATAAAAAATTCCTTACTCCTAAGTTGTATTAGTTATCAACAAAACCAGTCGAGGTTGCATTACCAGTGCACTAATATACCTGTAAAAAATTATTCAGCTCCCTACATTTAAGTGCCTTCATTGTAGCACTGCCCCAAAATGGGGCTATTTTCTTCTTCGAAAATCAAAAACTGGTTGCCATGGTAATATAGCAGCCATTATACATTTGGAAAGTAACTATTTTTTACCCTACTACCCACCCTTACATTATTATAGGCCATTGGGATCAAAAAGTTACTTAATGTAGAAAAAAATTTGCAAGGGTACTTAGTGCCTTAACCCGTTATCAAGTCCACTGAACAATTATAGTTGTAAAAAGAAATTGAAATAAAAATTGTAGTGTTTTATATGCCTTATCAAACTTGATTATGAGTTTCAATGGTCTAGACTGACAACAATGCTGTCACAACAGCAGCAAACAGTAGCATGTATTTGGGCATAACAGTCTTCGAAATGCCAGCACTATCAATGTTGGTGTTCTTCTCGCAAACCTGTCTAGCCTTCGAAACTGCTGTGATTGCCTTGCCGTCACTCCAGAGCCATTCATCGTAAATTTTTCGCTCTCCACCCTTCATGCATCTATGGTTGTCCAGTCGGTTGACAAAGTATCTGCAAAAGTATATTTGCCCAGAGTCAATGGCGAATACCACTAATATTAGTCCTGTATTACTTTGGACAAAACTCCTCTCATCAAGATTCTATTAACGTTTTCGATACTGTGTCCCCCCCTCTCTCTCCTCCATCTGGCTGACCTCGCATGACGTTTGCATGATTTGCACTTTTTTCCTTCTTAAAAGCTAGATTCGTGCTAGTAATGAAAATCTTAATGCGTGATTTTTCTCGTTTCAACTGCACGTTTTAAGCTTTCAAAAACATGTTTTGGTTGCCAACTTTCGTCTATTTCGAATAAGCCCTTCCCTAGAAAAACCTTCCCCCTTTCTTGGCACCAGGTTTTGTATAGGCCTCTCAAATCATTAAGTTGGTACATTTGATTGTCAGTGATTTCCATGCTCAAAACAAACACAACATTAAAGAGCAAGGATGTTGGAATGATCTAAAACTGGAGAGAGACATCCTAAACAGGGGCAATGTTTTAGAGAAAGGGGCCATTGGGGGCAATTTCTGAAAGTGGAAAAGGGTACTTCTTTATCTTTGGTGAAAAATGTAGGGGGGATGTACCCTCAACGCCGCCGGTTCTTGGGTCCCTACTAAAACAAAAATTGAAATCTACCTGCAATCTTTGGTGCAAACTTTAGGGTTTAGGCCACAGGCACTGATGACGTTAGAAACATGGCTGCTAGCCTGGAAGTCTGTGAAATTACAGGATCCGAAATTGTGCTCGAAGAAACTCACGTTTCTATAAATAGCCAGGTCACAGAAGGAGTATCTGAAAATGAAAAATAAGCTTTTGAATTGCCACACAAATATGCATTTAGAAATACTCTTTCAACACTTATTGTATCTTACTCTTTCACAACTGTTATTTTGAGGGCAAGAATTTTGTGTGCTGTGTGACTTGAAACGAAGCTCAAAAATCTCACGAGGCAGCAGTAGACTAATAAGAGCCGCAGTTTATTGCTATTGATAAATTTACAGGACGCTCAATACTGAGGATTTTCTTATTGGTGGTCTCCACATGTGATAGGGATGGCCGAGTGGTTGGATCACTCAGTCCTTTCCTTCAGTGGCGGCGCGTCCAATGGGGCAGGTGGGGCAGTGCCCCACCTGGCATTTTCACAAAATGATTTTTGTAGTCATTTTATCGTTTAAAAACTTTCACAGAATATCATTATTGGCCTATATTCAATTTCAGATTTCACGCACGCATTCCATTCACAACGCAATACCGACTTTGATGCGCTAAATTCTAGGAAATAGCTGCCCAGCCACAAATCACTATTGAATAAACCAAGTGTCAACAAGGTTAGATAACATGTTTAGCTGCAATTGTCCACGAGAGACATTGATCGACTCGGGAAACAAGAACCTTAAATTCTAACCTCATCTAATGGTGGGGCTGGCCCCGCATTACGTAATCTCTGACCAATCACTTTCAAGAGTTTGGTTTCATCATGTTGCTTCTGACTAGCCTGTTGCAGTAGACTTTCTGTGATGAGCGGGGCACATTTGAAAGTGCCCCGAAATTCAATTCAATTCTGAAAAGTCCATAAACACGCAACTCTGTTAACGCGAACCGTAACAATGCAAGTCTGATGACAAATAACAATGTCTCTCATCACAATTACCATGCAGTTACTTTTAGAAACAAGATTATAGGAATTTGTGAAAGAGACCGAAGTATGTTTTTGATTTATCGTCAAATATTGGTTTATCTTGAATGAATATAGTAAATGGCCTATTAGAACGTCAGTTACTCCGTTCAATTTATTATCTGCCCAAGAAAAAGACGAAGTAAAAAAATAGGCCATCACTTTTTTTACCTGTGCCCCACCTCCAAAATTTCTCACGCGCCGCCACTGCTTTCCTTGTTAAAACTGTCGTGGGGTAACGAGCAGTACAGTGCAGTGGTGAGGGTCATATTGGGCTCCAGGGAACAGGGGAACATGAGACAAATTAAACAGGGAACAAGGGAACATTGACAGTAAGCAGGGATCAGGGAACACAAAATATCAACATTTCTTCTTAGAACAATGAGGGAACATTTGTAATTTCTATAAGGGAACAGGGGAACATGACCCCCCTTTATATGACCCTCAGTCAGTGGTTGATAGGTACCTCTCATAAGAAACACACAAATCAGGCCTGACCTTCAGTTTTGGGTAATAATTGACGAATCCAAAACACATTTCATCAAAAGTACCATCTCCGTAAAGAGTCGTCTTATTTCTCGATGTCGTGTCGTAAATACAAGTCGTCTTCAACTGGTCACCGGGGTAGAAGACCACAGGGGGGTCAAATATTGTCGATGTCGGGTTGTTGTAGCTGAAAGCGTCGTCCATACCGAGGTATCGTATGAATTCGCCATTCCGGTATTGGGCGAGGGTGAGATTTCTGGCCAGGAAATGTGCGTGCATCAAGACGTCCGTTATGTTGACGCTGGGTAGATCGAGCAACAATGTTTTCGTGCAGTGCGGCTCACATACACCTTCTGTCACTAGCTGTGAGTGGGTAGAATAATATCATATCAAATCAAATTATCATATATTTATATATGTTATATGAAATATTCTCTAGTGTGTCGAAAACAAAACAAAAAGTGTTTCTCCTGCTTATTTTATATATGTTATATTTATTTATTATACAACATCATATATATGAAATTGATTTTTACACAAAATCCCTTCAGCTTGAGTGGACATAATCAAGAATAGCCTAATACAAATTTATAAGAATACTAGCGTCTACCGCAGGGCGCTGCGCGCCCTTGCGGTATCCACTTTCTCAGTGCTTTGCACTTCGCTACGTCCATTTTCTCAGCGCTTCGCGCCTCGTATTCATAAATTCTGTGTTTTTACCGAATTTGAAAGAACACTTCTTTACCAACTAATATAATTTTCATTAGCATTCAAATAATTCTTTTGAGAAAGTTGTTCTATCCATTTCTTCAGCGCTTCGCGCCTTGTATTTATAGAGTCCAATTTCACAGTGTTTCACTCTCCGTAATGTCCATTTCCTCAGCACTTTTCCCCATTTCCCCCGTATTCATAAATTTTGTACTATTTGAACAATTACTTCTATGGTAACTAAGATAACATTCATAACAACAAATTCTACTATGGAGACAGTACATAAATTTGACGTCACATTAGATCAAACTCATATGATTTTTGTATGTTTTTAACGAAACTGAGAAAGAAATACAGCTAGAGACTGATGGTTGATTTGACGTCATAATGGCATCAAAGAAATTCATATTTTAACGCAATTTTTCTCAACTACTCGTCACATTTTTGCTTTTCCTCCTTCATTTGTAAATGATTTGTAAAATATTTTCAGCTAAGGACACTCCCGAATAAATTCTGGTTAGAATGATACCTTTCATTGTGCTGTGCATGGAGTAGTTCTTGAGTTTTAAGCGGACAAACATACATACATACATACATACATACACACAAACATACATACAAACAGTTCTGTTTTATATATATAGATATATATAATAATCTCTTAGAAATTAATTGTTTTATTCAATAAAATACTGTTAGGGCTAGTTACTGCTCTTCCAAGGAGTTGTGTTTTGTTTTTAATTCAGCTTTTAAGATCTATGAAATACCTTAAATGGTAGTGCTATTTTCTGAATTTGAGATATTCGGTAAGGCTTTCAGGAGATTCTCGAACTGACTGGACCCCCAGTCTAGCCATAATTGGAGCAATACGTCTCAAACATAATCATGCAACTAACCTTTTTCTGGCCAGGGGGTAACTCTAGATGCATTTGTCCAACAGGCATAATACCTTGGTCGTACTTTCGTAGTTTGGGGGTGTAGAAAAGCTTGATACCCGAAGAGTCGTAATAATCGTCTGCTCTGGCTTCGTTTGTCCAATGAACTTGCAGTTGCGCATATCTAATTGAATTCTTGCCAAACCTTACCCCTGCTTTTTCATTAAGGCAGTAGTCTATGAAAATAAAGTCTATTTTTCAGAACTGTAGTTCGGAAAAAATCTTTGGGGGGGGCAACCATTGTTCGAGAATAATAGAGAGACTGGGGACTGGGGGACCATGCTGTGAACAATTGAATTTTAGGATTATTAGGGGGTAGTTTCTTCCCTGCCCCCCAATTCCTGCGGGACTGAATTTTTAGAACCATGTTTGGCATTTGTACTCGACCAAGATGGTCAACTGTTGCTGGTGGAGGTATAGATATATAAACTGCAGGAGCCGGCAAGGTTTTGTGAACTAAAGACAGGGTTTTTCTTCAGACAATTTAGCAAGGTGCCCTTGCATTTTCATATCGAATCCACAGTGGCGAATCCAGACTACAACTACTACTGCTCGAGCCATTGTCAGATTTTCAGGCCTAGTATGTTTTCTTTCTTCTGATTTAGGCCCTAAGATAAAAAGATGGATAATTCTGTCACTTGGACTAATTTGAGCAGAAGTCAGAATTTTCACTGGATTCGCCCCTGATCTATGCAACAAATGTAAAGGAACGAGAATCCCAGATGGGCCCTCTGCAATTTTAACGGGAAGTAGGCCTTCAAGAACATCATCATTGTAGCCTGGTCATTGCAAGGTGTGATCTCAACACAACCAAATGAAAGGTTCAAAAAGCTATCAGGGGCGTGCCACGTGACAGTCTTCAAGAGACGGTCAAAACGACGTTCCTACTTGATGCTTTCAAATTCAAGAATATTGGGAGAGATGAATGATGAAACGACTCACTGATTTTGCTACCGATTGACATGAAGGGTTTCATCCTTACATTACATTTTATGAGATGATATCTGTAAATTAAAAATGACCTGCTGAGTAGGTCTCGAACTCAAGACCATTGACTTCTTCTTGCGTCACTGCTCTACCAACGCACCACAGTTGTAACTGACGCCCTATGTCAAATGTCGCTGGTTCGAATCCTACTCGATTGAGTTTTCACAAACAGTTTATATCGATGAATTTTCCAAATCCTACTTTTTCTCGAGTATTCTATTTGTATAATATAGCAAGAAAAATGGAAAGCGTAGTAAAGATATGGATTTCCTAAGCTTTTCGTTTGACACTCAACAGAGTAATACGTCAGAAGCAGAACGAAACAAAAACTTAACGAATTAATATACCCAGATGTGGATCGAAATAGTTCGTCCTGTTTCTGACGTATTATTCTGTTGAGTGTCAGACGAAAAGCTGAAGTAGTCCGTGGTTTTGCTTCACTTATGCTTCTGATTTTTCAGGCTATATTGAAGTTTTGTACCGATCAAAGACTGTTCTATGAAGTTCTATAATATTACCTTCATCGCCAACTGTCCACCCTGCCAGCATTTCTTGACATTTAGAACTTCCCATGATGCAATCGAACGGGTCCTTTTCGATTTCCATCTCTCCTTCACACCCATATATGAGCATGTGATGAATAACTTTAGTATTATCCAGCACCGGCTCTGTAGCAACAATATGGTAGGGTTGGTCTGCGGGCAGTTTGAATGTTTTACACCAATAAGTAGTCACTTTTGCTGGTACCTATGGACATGAAGATACTTAACGATCAAGCTATTGACTGGTGAAATCCATATTTCAGTATCATCGTCTGGGGAATGTTTAGTATGGAAGGATATGTCGAGGAGGACGAAAGATCCTTTGCCTTTACAGCGAGCAAATCCTATTTATACTTCACAAACGTCCAACCGTATGTAAAGAAATTCAACAGTCTTTGGATGGTACAGAACTTCAGTATAGCCAGAAATATCGGAAATATGATGAAACGAACACATAGATATTACTTAAGCTTTTTGTCAGATACTCAACAGAGTAATACATCAGAAAGAGAACGAAACAGAAACCTGACTGACTGGTATACCCAGATGTGGATCGAAATAGGCCAATTAGAGAAGAGGTGAATGATTGGTATGGTGTAGGAAAACTTAAGGAAAGCTTATGTAATCTATGTGTTCGTTTTATTATGTTTCCGATATTTCTGGCTATAGTAAAGAAATTCACCTTTGTTTTTGGGAATCTGACAACATGACTTTTCGTTCCGGGCTGATCCATGGCGTTGCAGGTCTCCTTCTTTCCGGAGCAAGAAATCCATTTCTGCCACTTGCATTTGGCACTATCTACTGGCTCACATACACCTGGATGGGACAGTCCTGTTGTTTTTACTGGAGTCTGGCCTTCGGTCCACACGCAGTTTGGATCACCTGAAAATGTTCCAAAAGGCCACGGTTGACAAATGTTTCATTTTATACACAAGCAAGTCTTTTCTAATCGAGGCAGGGGTGACAAGAGCCATGGAGTCCTGAAGTAGGATTTTTAATTCCAGTTAAATGCATAATTCAAGTGAAGTTAAAATATACCGGAGTACTGGACGTTGGTTACAATAGAATCTAAGATGCAAATAGGTTCCAATAGACGATACAGTCAATATTGCATTCAAATAACTTTTAGTTCTCAAACTATGGTTTATCAAATGAAATTAGGGATGGGCAGTTTCTTGCAACCTCGCTACACCCAACAGACGTTCTGATCTCTCCCCCCCGCCCTGTCCCTTTCTTTGGGTTTTTGAGTTTATGGTTTGTTTTGTATGTTTTTTTCGGTAGGCTTTCTACCTGATGTGTGCATTGGCTCGGAAAATGGCTATTTCGGGTTCAATCACCGACCGTAAAAGCGTAAATTACTGAAGTGCAGGCAAAATCGGGCCGGTGTACAACACGCCAAACTTTTCCTGCAAGACATTATAGTTAGTAGTTGCAGTTCAGCATTAATTTATTAGGTATGTAATGTATTTAATGTATTTAAGCACTTAATTAAGTAAAGATAATGAACTATTATCAAGATGAGGAAAACCTGAATCTTAGGTGTGTGCAACATAGTTGCCAGGATCCTATTTGGTCTATGAATAGGTGCTTGGTTTGGTCCGGGTGAATTTTAATCATGAACTTTCTTGAACTTTCTTGAACTCGACTTGCGTCGTATGGAATGAATTTAATACTATAAAGGTTCGCATGCTCTTCATGAATAACATTGATTTGAAAGTATGGCAATTTTCGAAGATATCTTTTGTAGCTATGCAAAAGCCTGTTGAGTAACTTGATAAACCTTGAGAGAAATTTTAAGCATATAAATTTCGGCCTACATATCAATTCACTTAACACTGTTTCTTTTATGATAACTTATACACAATTCATAGAAGAAAGAAAATGTAAGGAAATCTGTAATACCTTGTGCCATACAATAAAATGGTGAAAAAACCTTTTAGTAAACTTCAAACAAAATTTCCTTGTATTCTATTCTTACCAAGTTCTTCTCCGTTTTTCTTGCCATCACCATCTGAATCAGCTTCGCAAAGTTGTTTCGTCCACTTGCGTCCTGCATTTGCAAATGCATTTCCAAAGGGATTCCTCTTCCCGCCTCCGAATTGGCTGATGTGTCCCACGCCAGTCCAAAGTGTGTTCGGTTTGCAGGGATGGGGTATTTTGTCCCCGTTTGGAAGTTTCTTCTGGTAAGACGAATACCCCTCAACGAAAAATAACGGAAATATTGTAGAAACAGCGAGCACAACAAATATGAGAGAAGCCATTTTGCTTTATATTTGAAGCTCAGCACAAATGTGTAGTTAAAATTGAGGTCAGATTGGCCAATGAAGCGATTTTCATTTCAATGCGTCTCAAAGAAACGAAAAATATTTCTTATTCTTTGGATTGATTCTCAGTGCATTTTGGTTTCTATTTGCTTTAATGTTCACAAAGGGGCGCAGTGACCAAGAATGAAACTTTTGGATACAAAACACAGATTAAAGCTCGGCTTAGCAAAACAAATTTATATGATTGCTAAAACCATCTTTGGCAATGTTGGTGCAGTTATGTGGAGGGTGTTTGGTAATGCGGGGGGCCTTAACGGTTACACATCGTTGCTGTTAAGAACCATCGTCGTCGATAACGGTAAGCTCATGATTGAGCGGTCGTGCACCTTTCCACCATCCTCCGTTTTTCTTTCCGCTTGTACCATCGTCAGCCTGCAAATATCTTTGATGTTGTCGCTCAGTCTTTTCTTCGGTCTACATCTTCCTCTGATTCCTATAACCACCCCTATCAGCAAGTTCTTCTCAGGACTTTCACTCTTTCTGCTCAAGATGTCCAAGAGCCGGTTTTTACAATTTATTTTTTCAGCACCTCATCGTTCGTTTTCTTTTCCGTCCAGCTAATACGAAGTAGCTACGAAGTACTCGTCTATAGCACCACTGTTCAAATTTATTGATCCTTTCCTTGTCTTCCTTCTTCAGCACCCAACACTCAGACCCATATGACGCAATTGGAAAAACTAACGAGTTCAGTAACCTCACAAACGAGTTAAGAACTATAGAAGCCATGGATTATTTTACTGCGTACTACCACGCCTCTTCTGAAAATAAGGCCTCTTACGGCCGGTTTCCTTACAGCTTCATAAATCGCTTGAGCGGAAAAAGCTCATAAGCTTTTCTTTGAAGCATGCGCAATACGGTGAAAATACCGCTGGCTCAGAGATTTCTCTACTCTCGAGCTGCTCTTGAGCTTCTGCAAAAAGTTGAATTTGTTCAACTTTTGAGAGCGTTGTTTTTCTCTCTCGCGAGGAACAGCCAATGAAATTCGCGAAAAGCACATATAAGAACTAGGCTCTAAGATTGTTCGATATGCTTCAATTTTTCGCAAGGTTCAACACCTTCTACCTAAAAAGTGTTTGAAATCTCTGTACAATGCATTTATTCAATGTAAAATAGATTATGGGATTGCAATTTATGGTGATGCCTCCAAAAAGTTGATTAAACGTACGCAAATATATCAAAATAGAGTACTTAAAATATTACAACATAGAAATCACCTTGCTTCGACCAATACAATCCATAGAGAGTTTAACGTACTAAAAGTTTCAGATCAACATGAAATGAAAATCTTAAGATTGATGCATTTGCATACGCACAACAAGACAAAACTTCCTGAAGTGCTACAAAATTTATTCCAGACCAGGACAAGTGCTCATTGATATCCTACCCGTGCCAGTGATGATTTTATTTTACCAAAAACTGTAAATCGTTTCGGCAACCGAGCGATAACAGTCAAAGGTCCAAGGTTCTGGAAATCTCAACCTCATGAATTGAAAAAGATAGCCCCCAAAATAGGATACTTACAAGCCCTGAAAGAATACAAACTAGAATCATACGTGTAAAAAATAAATAAAAATACTTGAATTCGCTCTAGCAATTCAGTTTTCTTGTCTTGGCATTTCATAGCTTTTTTCTAACCACTAATGTATCTTCATTGTATTTAACCTTGTAGAGTAGTTGTTAAATTTTATAATGTTTTTTGTTTTGTTGTAAACGCCCCAGGCTCGATAAGCTTTGCTTCTCCTAGGGCGTATGAAACGTATATGTAGTTAGTTTTAATGAAAATATGTTTTCATGAATCATTATCATCATCATCATCACATCTTCATCGTTTTGTCTAAAATAAGAAGCTCTTCAACAGTCATTGTTCTTAATATTTTCAGACATATTATTTCTGCAATGCCTTTAACTGTACCACTGGGTTCATTTTTAATAAGACCACCAGGACTTGCCCCAAATGCAGGATACTGCTTATGTATCCAAAGATCAGTCTCGGCCAGCTTCTTGCCGGTAGCTCTATAAGGCTACACAAGGACCTAATTTGGTGTCCTATAGGTACGTATGTGGCTTCCATTGACCGGGGGGATCTGGAAACTGGTGCTGCCGCTCGTAGGGACTTTACTTTTACAGTGAAGATTTTCAGAGCTTTGTAGGCTGTAGGGGAATACTACGGTAGAAATCCTAAAATCCCGAAAACCTCAGTATTTTCCCCAATTTTCGAATACTTTTTACTGAATAGTTTATATAAACCCTTTAGTGAAATATATGAATAAATTTTCTTTTTTGTTAAACGTGGTAGAGTAGAAACTTTGGAATTTCTACTTAGGTTTTGCGTAGGGATAAATTCACAAGGTCATCGATAGAAGTACTGTAATGTGCGTGGAAGCACTACTAGCAGCTATGTATGGAATAAAGAGCGGGAATTTTTCAAAATTGAAAATGGCGGATAATAGACTTTCTAAGCAAGCTTGTAAACAAGCCCAGGCCTAGCTCTTTTTCACATTTCTAGATTGAAAGTTGGCCTTCAGTTATGCCGACAAAAGAAGGAGCACAAACAATGTCTGCGAAGAATATTCCTGAAGAAAATATTTTGGATTCAAAGCATACAAAAGATAACTTATTTTGTGTGAGTAGCCTAACCAAATAACTAACTAAACTTGTGAGTATTGAAAGAATTCACGAGGAGGAAAAATGGCTACCGAAGCGTCCTGAACTCACACTAGGCCTACTAGTACAAAGTAATTTAAGACTACGTAACATCATACAGGAGTGTTATTTTCTGGATGAAATGAAAGCAATGGACCTTAAGATTCTTTTAACAGCAATTAAAGTGGAATTTTCACGTCTTGAATTCATAAGTGGACTAAAATAGGAAAGGGGATACGTTAATGGAAAGTTTCAAAATAGGGAGGAATATTGGGCTTTTTTGTTTTCATTTGTAATTCATGACATTCAGTAAGAAGGGCACAAGGGTTGGGGTTACTGTTAATATTTAGCTTTGGAGTAGGGTTAAGGTTAGGGTTTAGCTTACGGTTTGGCTTAGGGTTTGGCTTAAGATTAGTGTTAGGGTTAGGATTAGGATTAGGGTTAGGGTTAGGATTAGGGTTAGGATTAGGGTTAGGATTAGGATTAGGGTTAGGATTAGGATTAGGGTTAGGATTAGGATTATGATTAGGGTTTGGATTAAGGTTAGGATTAGGGTTAGGGTTAGGGTTAGGCTTAGGGTTAGGCTTAAGATTAGTGTTAGGGTTAGGGTTAGGATTAGGGTTAGGGTAAGGATTAGGGTTAGGATTAGGGTTAGGGTAAGGATTAGGGTTAGGATTAGGATTTGGGTTAGGATTAGGGTTAGGATTAGGATTAGGGTTAGGATTAGGGTTAGGGTTAGGATTAGGGTTAGGATTAGGATTAGGATTAGGGTTAGGATTAGGATTAGGATTAGGATTAGGATTAGGGTTAGGATTAGGATTAGGGTTAGGATTAGGATTAGGGTTAGGGTTAGGGTTAAAAAGTACAGAACACTGAAAAAAAGGCATCCTTTGGTGTTTTTGGTTCATTTGGCCTTGTTTTTAGTAAGTTGGCAGAAGTTATTGCTACGCACATTAACCATTGAAAGCACTATTGGGGGGAGGGGGTCTTTTCAGAGCATTGGGAAGTTACCAGTACTGTGGGTCGATGTTGAGTACTATGAGATAATATCATCAGTACATCGAAGGGTGTCCAGCACTGTGGGGGGATACCTTACCTTCAGCATAATACATTACAGTACAAAGTACAGTACCTGCAGAACTGTGGAAGGTTTTTGAGACTGCAGAACTACTATCAGTACTGTAAGAGGATACCATTAGAACATGTAGGGGATTTTCAGCACTGTGGGAAGTACCATCAACATATGTGAAGGATATTCAGTACTAAAGAGGGATACCATAAGAACTGTTGAGGGTGTTCTACTCTATGGGGGATATCCTTAGTACTGTGGAGAAAATACCCACTATTTTTGTGGTTTCCCTCAAGTACTATGGTATCCAACCCATTACTAAACACCTTCCACAGTACTAATGGTATCAACCCACAGTAAAACACCCTCCACTGTACTGAACATCCTCAAGTGTGTTGAGCATCCTCCACAGTACTGCATAAACGTCCCTCCAGAGTGGTTATAGTAAGGCCTAAGTGTTAAGATATCACAGGCTTTCTAATCACACAGAAAGAATGCTATGCTTATGGCATTCGCACTATTGTTAAGGATAAATATTGAACAGAATATTTGAGCTCTCTGGAAATTCCATCATCCTGCCATCTTCAAGCCCCATACCTTTGCAAAGCCCTCAAACGTATAAAAGCCGGACCAATTTTTGATCCTGCATAAAAGATCCTCTGACAAGGCAATAAGACATCGCAGTTTTGAATTTAGAAACCTTCAGCTTTGAAATTCTAAAGAGGCTTGCTTTTGGGTCTATACCCCATTTTTTATCTTGTCCAAAGCGCTGTCACGTTTAGCAGTATACTTCATACATCGTATATTTCTATATGATCTACAATATATTGACAGGATTGAGTCTGATTAGTCTATTCTTTTTCAGGTTTTAGAAGAGTTGCGACTGAGGCGAGTAAGTAGATTGAAGGTGGGGTCGTGAGAGGGAGTAGGGATCCACCGCTCTGCAAGAATAGTGAAATATGTGAAGCATTCCATGAAATATTCATATCTTCATAAAATTCCGTATTCCGTGTATCATTTTCTAAAAAATCTGCATCCGGCAGGGATGAAGAATCCAATCGTTCCGTCCGAAAATTACATGAATTACGTTTTCTGCGCCTAATTTCTGTCCAATGTTGGAGTCCTACAAACCCTAATGACCCCCACAAGTCAAAAGATTTTTAAAAGACAGCTTGAGCTGCAGCTCAACATCTGGGACACTAAGTACTTAGGCTGCTTGCAGACTCAAGCGTTTGAATTTAAAATACATTGTAACATTACGGTTGTGAAAAAATATTTCTCGGAGGCAAGGATAAGTTTTAAGCAAGCTTTTTCTAAAAAGGACAATCCACTTTTGGATGATAACACATAAAAACTGATATCTGAGCACATTATGTTTTGACTCATCTTCAATCAAAAGGGGGGAACTGCAGCTCTCCTAGCTTCCCCCACCCCCACCCTCACCTAAGACCTCACTCTTATCATTGATTATTTTTCAGAAAATTGAAGCAGAAAATACAGCAAAATACAACAGCCTTCTGAAAGAAAAGTACGAGATAAGTCGTGAAAAGGTATGTCGCTTTTCAACATGTTTATTTATTGATATCATTAGGAGAAGGAGCAAAGATATGAAATCGAGATTATTTTGGTAAAGGAAAAGTACCCGAGCAGGACTCGAACCCAGGATCTTTTACTTTATATGTCCAAAACAGAGGTCTTTGGTTTGAGTCCGACTTCGCAAGTTATTATCATTTTCATCGGGTTTTATGTTTCATTTGTTTTTCCATGTTGTTGTGTTTGTTTATTATTTGCCATGTTTTATATGCCTTATCTTATCTTTTATGTGCGTTGTATCATATGCTATAGAGTTCGGAAGTGTGACGTCACAAAAATCTATTTTTAGAATTTACTATAAACTTATGAACCAGCCAAAAACTACAGGGATTTCCTATTGAAAGTCAATTTTTCAAATGGTTATATCTCAGTTAATATTCAACATACATATGGATCCAAAATTCTAAAAATTGATTTTTGTGACGTCATCAATTTAGAACTCTAATGCTGTTTATTATATACTAAATGCTAATTTTACATTTTTGAATAGTACTTCTTCATATGATAATGCTGGTATAGTATTTTGACCCAAATTTAATTTCAATCCAATTTTTCAGGATGAAATTTTGTGTCAATCGGAAATGAAAATAGCATCACTGAAAAAAGAAAATGCAGAAATTGCAGAAAAGGTAATTTTATTCTCGTTTCAACTCTCTAATCTATTTTTGTTTCTATTTAACTTAACATACAAATCTACACACCCCTTCAAAACATATTGGGACACCTAGAAGCAAAGTGACTTCTCTTCTTCCTCAATCCAGCAGCTTTGAAAATAGTCTCAAAGAACTTAGGCTATTTCATATCGTTATCATTATTATTATCGTTCCATATAGATGCAGCCTCGATATCGTTTTATCAAAGTGTTTAGTATCTAGTATCCTAGTAGTTGTGATGAGGATTGACGAGTGGCTGGCTACTAAACTCTTGTTCATCAAAGGATCCCTGATTCAAACCAGTCACAAAGTGTGGAGATAGAGAATATGCCAGCTCTCTGTAATTTCAGGCGAAAGGAATCACGAGGTGTTGTCACTTTGAGAGGAAGGACTAGGGTCGCACTGCTCGATTAGTCTACCTATTCAGTGGAACCTTTGTACTTTGCACAATACCTTACGAAGATAGTAAGATTATTTGCCTAACAACAAGTATCACAATTTCTGTTTCTAGCTGGCTGCAGCAATCCACAAGCTTGAAGAACTCGAGGTAGACCATTTTCGGCACCCTAATTCATCTCACTTTAATCACATCAATGAATACTACAAAGCAAAACCACTGCCTAAGATAAGAGAGAAGTGAAAGATAAGAATAAAACTTTCAAAGGCTCAAAATATTCGGTATAATTTTTAGACTCTTATTTACATTGAAACTTTTATTTCAAGATTATTGCAAAGCTCCCATTGCTACCTAATATATTTGATATTCATCTGGTTGGTTGTTGTTTTTACTAAATTTCTTTTAGTTTTCTTGTTTTTAACGGGGGGACTCTCTCTCGATTAGTTTATCTACTTAGAGATTTCCTCCTTAGTCAATTAATCTTAAATACAATCTTGTAAACTGTTCTTGTCTATTATTTTCTGTATCTTGTAATCAATGTTGAATGTAGCTTTTGAATTTAATAATGTTTTTATGTAACTTGTTGTAGTGAAATGTAATGTTAGATTGTATTTAGGACTAATTGATAAATCAATGAAAACTGAAAACTGAAAACTATTCAACTCTTAATTATCAATGAAAATCTTAACTTAAAACACTTGGAGTTTTTGACACGTTGTTTTACTAGTTTTTGTATGACATCCATTCAGCTATAATTTTCCTTTCTTCAGACAAGAAAAATGGCAAATGAAGATTTCAATAAACAAGGAACAAAGTCTCTACAAGATGAAGTCATAGCTCAGCAGGTGCTATTCAACTTCCCCTCTATTTCATGTAGTGATTATGTAGTCATAGCTCAGAAGGAGCTTTTAACCTTCATCTCTATGTCACTGAGTGATCCAGTGTGTTTGTTTCTTCTATCCTGCAAAGTCCAGGAAATATGAAGGTGCCACGGATGTGTGCCGGAGTAACGTTTAGCTTTTTGAGGAATGTTTGAACGTCTTGTAAAAAAATATTTTTGGAGGACAATGCTCACAGTTTTTATAAGAATATTCGCTTGTGTGTAGCAATCCCCGGTAATTATATTAAGAATTGTACCTATACTACTGCAACAAACTTTTGATTGAATTGTTGTTGTGTGCAATGCCTATTGCTCTGTTGTTTCAAAATCATTGATTACTCTAAAACAACCTCCTTCATAAACCTCTATTTCATCAATTACATGAGCTCATCCTAGAGAATCCCCAGGCCTTTTGCCTACCTCTCTCAGCTGAAAATAAGGAATGTTTCGTGGTAGGGTTTTCTTGACCGTAGGAAGATTAACAACTTTTCTAAACTCTGCTATCCTGTTTCACAATGTTCAACATTTACTACTTTTTAGCCGTTTGTTTAACGAGACCAAGTCTGGTGCGCCAAACTTTATTTTGAGACAATCCTATCACTGCTCGTTATGGGAGCTCCATGAATGATATATCATTCACTATTATTCACTCTGGTGCTGGAAGTAATTATCTTGTTGGCGCGTTATGATCCTTTTATGGTAGCTTTTCCAAGGCCCTCCGTATTTTTGCGTGATGCGTCATTGGCCATTTCTTAGTGCATGAAATGGTGAAATCTGTTTTTTTAATTCACGATTTCGTGAATTAAGTTAAGAAACTAAGATGAATTAACGGTGAATTCCAATTTTACAGCGCGTGAATTCGTGAGAGGTCAATTTTTTTAGGTGACATCGTAAACAACCTAAATGGGGGCCCATCTCGATCGATATAGTTGGATATATTCTTTCTGTATCTCCGTTTTTGAAAAACATTTCATTACACTTGCTTTTACATTCTTCATTTGATGAATTCCTGTTTTAGCTTGCTAGACATTCGCTTGAAAAGAAGCTCAAAGAACAGGTATTAGTTTTACAGTTATTCACTCTTTGCATACATTTTTATATCTAGAGTTCTAGTTTGAACAGCTAGCTCGCTTCGCTTCCAAACTGTGTTGACGCCCTAACGTGTGCTTACTGATTATGCTAATTATGCATATGTGATGCAAATACATTATCATACATTGAAATGCTACAATATTCATCTCATCTTAATCTTTGATAGGGTGACTTAAGAAAGTTTAGATTCAAATTCAGCAAGAAGCACCAACCACATAGCATATAGTTTTAAGTCTTTTTCTGCTAGATTGAGCCAGTTAAAAACTCGAAAAAACGGCAAACTAGTTTGCACAAGATTGGACATACACCTTCTTGCCAAACTAATTTCCAGGAGTTTGCTGGAGTCTCTTGAGTGATACATTTACATGGCAATAAGTCTGTTTTGAATGACAGTAAGTAAGTTTGTCGAAGTTTGGTGGTATTAGAGATGTAGACAGACACAATTTTGAGAAACTTAGAATTTGCAAATAAAACAAGAGAAGTTTGCTAGTGTAGACTGGGCTTTACACAGAAAGGGATTTTTCCTTGATGAAGCTCACAGTATTTTGTTCTGCTATGTTTATTACTGTAACATTTTGTAACAATCAAAGACATGTTTACTACTGTAACATTTTGTAACAATCAAAGACATGTTTACTACTGTAAAGTTTTGTAACAGTCAAAGACATGTTTACTACTGTAATAATTCATTACAATCAAAGACATGTTTACTTCTGTAACATTTTATAACAATAAAATACATATTTACTACTGTAACATTTTGTAACAATCAAAGACATGTCTACTACTGTAACAATTCATTACAATCAAAGACATGTCTACTACTATAACAATTCATTACAATCAAAGACATTTTTACTACTGTAACATCTTATAACAATCAAAGACTTTGATGTGGAATTTGTTTTATATTTCAGGACTGTCGGTTTGAGCTGCAAATGAAAGCAGAAGAGAATCTGAGCAAAAGAATAAAAGATCTGGAGGAGAAGATTCATGCTATCGAAAAAGATAGAGATCTTGTCAAAAATGAAATCCTCAACTTAGAATCCAATGGTAAGATCGTTTATCAATCATTCTCATATACTTCTCAGCAAACATCTCCCACCTTACATGTCATTAGCATAGGTATAAGAGAGAGAAAGTCTAGAAACAAAAGAGGAGTATTTTTTCTATCTTTTTGTGCTTAAAATCGTACTAATTAATCTTCTCCTTTAGTTTTTCCACATTTCAGTCCCCGTTAGTTAGTGTGCAATGTTGTTTTGTATAACTTTCCTTGTCAGTGTCCACTCTTGTCCTACCCTAAAACGTCGCTGGCTAATGCGATGAGAATGCAATGCCTATTGTCTGTTTTTAGACTAGTATGAACTCCTCTTGACAAGAAAATCAGACATCATTGTTTTGTTATTGATATGTAAATATGTACATATGTAAATAACACAACAAGTATTGCATTATAACAAACAGTTGCAATGCAAAGGGACTCAGCCAGTCTCTGCAGTTTCACTATCTACCTTCCTCCCCTTCTTCCGACAACAGCAACCACAAAATGGCAGACACCACAACTAGCTTTCTCGTGACTATGTCACCAGCAAATCTCAACTCTTTTCATAGAAGAGATGCCAGATACCTCTAGCCAGTGAAGGCCAGATTCATACTTCCAGGAGGCCAAATTTGGTCCTGTTATAGCCAAAATTTTGAAAAGACGATGAGCATTGTTTTTCTAAAGTGCAACAACAAATCTGCGTGGAAATATTGAATATTCAAAATTGGACAGCAAACAAAAGTCTTTTGGGGTAAAGTTGATCACTTACATTTCCTCTCCATCAATCAAGCGGCATGACATTATGGCATGTCAAGTTGTAGTTAAGACAGTAATAAGTACATGTCAAGAAGGAACTGGGGTCTTGGTCCTTACTCTCGCCCTTGATTTTATGCAAATACCCATTAGCTTCCAGGGGTTAATCATGTGGCCTCTACCCCTTTTGAGGCTTTTAATGGAAACAAAGTCTCGAATATTGACGGTTAGCACTATAAGTAATGTTGGAAGTTTCATTTGTCACTTCTTGTTTCTTTGCAGCTCAAAAAGCGAGCTTTTTTCAAAACAAAATCATGCGAATAAACAGGCATCGTCAGTGCGAAATTCAAATGTACCAAGAAAAAGCAAGCCGAGCATTGAGCGAATTATCCAAACTTAAAGCTCAATTACATAATGCTGAAAATGAAAAGAAAAGCAGCATGACCATCGAAAACAGCGATGTGAAGCAAGGCAACGTGAAGCAGGTATTTGTGGCATCACAGTTTACATGAGTTCATAAGTTAGGTCGTGAGTTCGATTCCAACTTTGGTCATTTTCACTCTAACAAATTATCTCGATACATCATTTATAGTTCATATGTTAGGTAGTGAGTTCGAGCCTAACTCGGATCATTTTCATTCTCACAAATTATCTCGATACATCAGTTATAGTTGATAAGTTAGGTCGTGAGTTCGAGTCCAACTCGGGTCATTTTCATTCTCGAAAATTATCTCCATACATAAGTTATAGTTAGTGAGTTCGAGTCCAACTCGGGTCATTCTTATTCTCCCAAATCATTTCCATACACCAATTATGGATGATAAGTTAGGTCGTGAGTTCGAGTCCTACTTGGGTCATTTTCATTCTCGTAAATTATCTTGATACATAAGTTATAGTTGATAAGCTATGTAGAGATTTTGAATCCGACTCAGGTCATTCTCATTCTCACATAGCATATCGATACATCCGTTTTATTGTGGTGCCTCAGTGAGATTTGATATTCATACTTAATTTAGTTTATATTTCATCCTATATTTTTTACTTCATCCCATATTTTACAACTTCGACTTCTATTCTCTAAGGTGTTCCTGTTTATGAATCGGTCTATTAGAAAGCGAAAATTAGAATCGAAATTTCACCTGTATGAGTATTTGATCAATTTAGATGAAAACAGAGCTGTAGACAAAATTTGAGGAACCTTGGGGAATAGGCTAAAATATTTACTGATTTGACGTAGAAGTTCGACGTAGTAGTACGAATTTTCATCATTAGTTTAATCATGTTTTTTCATGTTTATATGTGGCAGCAGTGGCGGATTAAGGGGGGGGGCAACTGGGGGCAGTTGCCCCCCCTTCGCCGAGTTGAAACAGGTCGGGCGCCCCTTTTTTGGAAATTTCGCGCCCCCTTTGAAGAACTTACTTTTGATATTTCTGTTGAAAAGAAGAGAAGCCTTCAGGCACCCAATTAGAAACGAAAATCTTTCTTGCACTTGCACTTGCACTTACAATGGTTGCGCAGGAGATGGGAATGACAAAGAAGATTGACCTGCTGAAATAGAAACAGCAACTACAACAATGTTCACAGCGACTTCCAGCAATGACTCCGAAACCTGCCCAATTGAAAGCCACTTTATACCTGTTAATCAAGATCTAGCCTTTTTCTTGCTAAAAGATATAAGTGTGGAAGAATTGAGGGTGGGTCTGTTCAATCATTGGAGGCCGAAGAAGCAGGAGGACTGTCCCACATCTTACGATGCATTTGCTAAGTGTAATTGGCGTGTGTTACTTGCCCTTCTCCAGGAGGAAGATGAATGGCTAGCGGTCAGCAAAGCAGATGGTCATGAGGGGCTTTGGTGCAAAGTCTGTGCCCTAATGAAGCACTCAGATGTAAAGAGAGGCCAAAAATGGGGTACCATTGAAGAATCTTAAAAAGCTCCATGGAAAAGATGGTTACATTTCTCAGCACAAAGCATCACAATTCCATAATTTACAGCCATTGCCTAAACCTTTCTGCCTCTAAAACACTCAAAGTTCTTGCCTTGTCCTGCTGCCTAGACACTGCCAAGAAAGTAGTTGCATTTTTTCAGAGTGCAAAGAGAGACAAAGTGTTGCTAGACAGCATTACTTTGGAGAATGATGATCAACGCAAACGAAAGCTAATTAAGCTCTGTACAACCCGTTTCATTGAATGACATCGGGCAATACTGTGTTTTGCAGACCTCCTTCCGCACATTTTAGCTGCTCTTGATGCTATCCCAGATTAGGACGACAAGACCTCGGCAGTAGAGGCCAAGATCCTTCAGAACAGCATCTCTGATTTCGAGATTCTCGTTGCGCTGGAATTTTTGACAAGAATTTCCGGCCATTTACTCATTCTGAGCAAAAGCCTCCAAACAAAAGCCTCCGTTACGTTTTTTTAGAGTTGGCGTTTCCCGATATCTTGCGAATGATCTGGTCTTTATTAAAACATTTTACACATGCAGTTGTTTATGTTATAGCTTTTTTGGTTGCTGGTAGAGCTTTTCGGTGTCGTAATAGGACTATGCTCGTCATTACAAATGCTCAATAAAGATAGATTTATGTTCTATAAGATTCACGAAATTCTACGTGATGCACAGACTATATATCATTGCTTTAACAAAATTGCTTTGAAAGTCTTCCTAGAACGTGAATAGAGGACCTTCTGTCAGTAGTTAGGGTCGGCAATAATTGTATACAGCAACACAGCGGTTCTTGTTGGTACTTTCGTCACAAATTTCTGAAGATTTTTCAGCGCCCCCATTATCAACTGCCCCCCCTTCAGATTTGCTCTGGATCCGCCCCTGTGTGGCAGTTACTCAAATGAAGAAACCAAGAAACTATTTTTGCATTATATTGAAGATGATTTTTGTATGATATCTATTTTTTTACTGTTATTTCTTATCATATCATTTGTTATATTATTACATTACTATTACATTATATTATATCATTTTATGATTATTTGTTATCATTCGTCATTACCTATTTCAAAAACCAAATTTCACATTTTCATTAATAGGAAATGTTGCTGCACCAGCTTGAAATGCAAATTACAACTTTAAAAAAAGAGAACACGGTAAGGTGTTATTATTCTCTTTCATTTAAGATCTTCTTCCCATTCCTTGGTCAAAATTTAGGCCACAACAGGCCCATGAATTTGAATTCATTAAAGTCCAGGCAAGAAATAATGCATTTTAAGATTTATGATTTGAACAGAGTAAGGAAAACATTTCGGTCGCACGGTCATTGACCGGAGAAAGACGGAAAAACTGAGAGATTGGAGAAGGATGTCAACATTTCAAATTAAATGGAATGAAAGTGCTGTTTAATTAGCATTGTAAAGTGACAAATTCTAGCTGCATTGAAGTTTTTTTAAAGCTTTTAGGATTATTTGGTGAAAACAATGTTTTCTGCATGAAAATTAAAACTTAACCTTCCTTGTATATAACCTAACCGTAGTGAGGAAGAACTTGGAAATTTTACCTGCAGGAAAGTTGAGAACTTTTCTGGACTATGGATTTGAAACAGTTTATGTTTGTTTGTAGGAATTGCTCGGATTACTTCTAAAACAGTCAAATCAAGTGAATGAAATGAGCAAACGACTGTCCACTCTCTCTGCAACTGAGATGGCGCTGCATTTTGAGATCGACGACTTACAAGCAGAAGTGAAGAGATTTGCGAGTAAACCAAATGAAGAAGCACCCCAGGTTGAAAGTCTTGATCATGTGACTGATGCGAAGGAGGACTCCATTGCTGTCAAGGTAAACTTTTGTCAACTCGTTCAGGTCACTGATCTCAAAATAAAGACTGAATCGAGCATCAGTCGTTCTTAAATGAAGTCATTGGCAGCCATATTGGAAGGTGCATTTCAGTACATTGAAATTCCACTAGGGTGTGCCTTTTTCTTCGATGATTGTTGAATGTTATAAATGATGATCAGCACGAACAATAGTGAAGCTATTGTTAACAAAAACATCCTTGACAGCCATATTGGAAGGACAAATGCTCACTTAAGCGGGGATTGCCGAGTGGTTAGGACACTTGACCCTTGTTCGAAGGGTCCCGGGTTCGAAACCACCTTCAGACCTGTCACAAAGTATGAGGAGGGAATTAGCAAGCTCTCTGTAATTCCAGGCAAAAAGGCAAAAGGAATCATGAGGTGTGGTCACATCGAGAGGAAGGACCAGGGTCGCACTGCTCGATTAGTTTACCTATTCAGTGGGCCCTTTGTGCTTAGCACATAAACCCATACCTTGCGAAGATAGTAAGCGTATGTGCCTATCAACTATCAACTTATAGATGATAAATAATAAGGTGAGATTCAACCTCTCGACCGCGTGAAACGTGTTCCATATAAACGGAGGTTGAAAAATTCAATGATTTGCATTGGAGGCACTGATCTCAAAATAAAGACTGGATCGAGCATCTGTCATTCTGAAATGAAGTCGATTGGCAGCCATATTAGGAGGTCCAATTCAATACATCGAGATTACACTGGGATGGGAGGGGCCAAAAAGAATGATCAATCCAGTCTTTATTTTGAGATGAATGATTGGAAGGCGAGATCTTGTAAACAGATGATGAAAAATACAATAGTTTATATTGGAAGTTGAGTTCTCAGCTCGAAGGATGGAAGCGGGGATGATTTTGTCGATGTAAACAGCCCCTAAGCTGAAAGCATATGATACTTAATAGATTCTGATAAACACTCAAATTTTATGTCTAGCCATTTACACCAATGGATGAAAGCAAAATGCAAATATCAAAAATTTCAGATGAAATTCTTCAAGGTGGGTAGCACAAATGTTTAGATCTAGGACTTTGAGATCCTACTTCTCTTAGTGCAGCTGATTTTAGTTTTTCAAACTCTCATTCAACTGTTTTGACAACAAAGTGTTATTAGATAAATTCAGTAAAACATTTATTGATTCAATATCATTTCGATCACTATAATGTGCAAGGTTTCTCACACAAAAAAGGCAAGACTCGTCCTGGTATAGCGTCTACCATAATACAGGAACACTTAGGGAGCACTTTATTGATACACGCTGAACAGAGGCTGACACAACATGGCTTCTAATCATGACAATAAGGCTAGAACAAGAATACAAATGACAATACATAACGACACAACAAACACGGAGGGGATTCGACCCAGGGCTCATCGGAAATCGAGCCATACACGCTTTTTCTAATATAAAGAACCAGGTTATAAGGAACCTAGAACTAGTATTTATTGTAAAATACTGTATATTTTCTTGTTCTATTGTTTCCTGTAACAATGGAGAACAATAGAAAATTTATGGAACTTTTAGTACTAGGCCTTGAGGTAGGTTCCTTATAAAATAAAAAACGTGTACGTCTAGTCCACTATGATAATGTAGCAACGATGTTGGAGCGTGTCCAGGGGATATTTTACGGTTTTTCTCACTGGCTTGAAAAACATGAAGAAGGGCCCCTTAAATTTCAGTTATTTTTCTTTTCAAAATATTCATGAATAAGCATAAATTTCGACGATTACAAATTGATCCATTTTGAATCGGACCACGGGGCAAAAGTGGAATCTCTTCCTCTACTGCTGAGGTGTCCAAAGGGGGCTACTGGTAAAATTTGTCTACCTGTCAGTACATTAAAACGTTCCTTGAGCGTGTAATTTGCAATGCAAATGGAAGTCTTACACTAAGAGTCAGCTGATTCGAGTACTAAGGGTAGTTCTACCTGTGGTAGGAGTACAGATACCCAAACCCAAAGTTGAGAGTAGCATCGAAATCATGTCTATCCGTCTTGTTTCTGCTCCTAGACTTTTCTGATTAAACCATGGGTGTTAGATTCGTTGTTTATTACTGGATCAGTTGCGTATTTTGTTAGTTACATCTCTGATTGTATATCATCTTTGTGCCGATCAAATACTGGAAGAATGTGTCTCAAAATACGCAAATGTTGCTCAAGAGACACAAAGCCCAGGGGGATATCCCCAAACCTTCAATACGGGCCCCGTATTACGGGGTATTCCATGTCAATGTTGGGGGTCTCAAATGTTTTGTCAAATCCATATTTGGGGTAGATGAATACAATATGGACAAATTCAATATTTGGGGTTCAGAAATACGAAAAAAGGAAGAATTGGATCGTCTGGTGCAATTCTTTTTTGACCCATCTGAAAGGCAAAAAGGTTCGTCATTTGATGAATAGCAAGATTTGGGTTCTTCAAAAATTATTATGTACGATATTTGGGGTTCCAAAAACTTCATGCTAAAAATGCATGAGTCAGTGAAAGAATACTGGTATGAAACCACTCGTATTGAAAAATGTTGAGTACCCTCTAGGACCAAAGAGTGTTCAGAAACTTATGCGAAATGACCCTTGTATCTTCTTGAAGAATAGTTTACTGATGAAGATTTTATCGAAACGTTTAAAAGCATGGTTTATTTTTGAAATAATCTAATAGAATTTTGTAAACTTCAGAAATTGGGCTCTGGTATTATTAATGTGTCTTCATGTAAATGTAAAAGTAGTATATGTCATCATATATGTAAGTGCCAAAAAATTGGAATCGAGGCTTCTTTTTAGACGATTTTTGGAAGAAGATTTTAACTGATATGATATTATTTTATCTTAGAATTGGACTGTTTTGGACTCATGTAATTATTTTTAGATCTCTTGCTATTAATTTATAAATGCCTAAGAATCAGGACTCTTATGATAACAGTGTATATCGTACTGACAGGTCATCCTGTTAAAATATTCTATTAAGGAAAAACTTCTATCATTAATTCGACCCCCTAGTAAGCCCGTCTTTGGTATTTACGACCCAATCGGTCTAAAACATCTTTCCCAAATAAGAGTTAGTCTCAGCAAATTAAATTATCACTATTTGTTGCTTTGCCCTTCGTTTGAGCTTCAGCGACGAGTTCTTCTTGCTGGAGTCTTGGAAATATCACGACCTTTTGTCGAAATCAATAGCCTTTCTAAAAACGATCTGACACAACTGCTATTGTACTGAGATGTAAACCTTTCATTCGATGTAAACAAAAATATACTCAAAATGACGTTAGATTTTATTCACAAAACAGGTCGGTTTGATTAACGAAACTGGAACTTTGTTGTCGCCACACAGCTACTAAGTCCCATTAGTTTTAATTCGTTAGTAATAGTCTTTTATGTGTTATTGTAATTGTATACTTGGATGTAATTTGAATTACTTCTATTTATGTAATGGCCCCGGGATAGTCATGACATTTTGCTTCCCGGGTATCGTATTGTATTGTAATCGTAATTAGTTGTCAGTAAATCTTCTAGACATATCATATAAAAAGAAATTATATTATTCTTATTAGGATTATTCATAGTCAATGGAGAGAGATGGTCTAGAAACTGAAAAATTATTATTAAAATCATATTTTTACAGGTTTACTTCGGTCAGAAAATTCTGCTATCAAGGAAGGACCTGATTTACAATATATATAGAGTAGAAGGAGTTAAATATACACAGTAAGAAGTTAGGCATAACTACAAAAAAGATTACCATAGGTTAGAAAATTTTTTAGATCTAAAAGAGCTTCTTTAGATTCGACCATCTGTATCTGTAAAAGTGCAATCTAATTCATTTGCATCTAGCAGTGAGCTTGGAAAGCAGAACGAAGGTGCACACTAACAAAAGAAAACAAATAGAAATTACATCAAGTAATGTGACTGATTTGCTAGTAGAGCAGAATGAGAGTGCGTAATAACCGACAGAAACCATTTGTAAATTCGGAAGATTCTCATGACAAAAATTACAAACAATTGACAAACTACCAAACGAGGAATAGGACAGATCTAAAAATCCCAAAGCTTAAGACAGAGCACCCAAAAAAGGGTTCCACTACTCAACCTTGAAAGCGTGGAACGGTATACCTGTCGACAGACGAACAGCTGGGACACTGGGGCGTTTTAAGAACAAACTAAAGACGCACCTGTTAAGCGAAACTCAAAATGAAACACGCACCCCTGGAAGAACAGTACCATCTTAATTTAGGCCTTAATCATTTAATTCATACTTAACCGCATTTTAGATTCTGTTTTATATTAGATTAGATTTTACTAAAGGTTGGTTTTCGTGTTAAAATAATAATTTATGATATGATATGATATGACACTGTCAGTTTCCAGACCATCTCTTTTAAATGACTATCAATCAGTTTAGTAAAGTCTTTTCAATCTCCTCATTTTAGCATCTGATCACGAAGAAGAAATGGCTTTCGATACTGATTGCAATGAAGATAAGATCTCCTCATCCCACTCCGCACAAACTGAGCAGGAGAAGAAAAACGGATGAGTTACTGACTGCATTCCTGCAATATATTCGCAATTTTCTCCATCAGGTGATTTGCAATTTTACTGTTTATGTTCTTCTTCTGTTCGATCGAATGTACTTTACACTTACACATCTATGTTATTTTGAAATGTTGTTTCAAGGATGCGGAAAAGTACAGTGTAGTTCTAAAGATTGTGCTATTAAGCAAAATCAAATTTCTTCTAAAGATATTTGTTTGCTCCTGAGGGAAGTATTGGATCGAGGGACCTAAGATCGTAGATCCTTTAGAACAACATCAGGAGGAGGTACATGACCTAAGTTTTGATTAGGTTTACTGATGAGATTTTGTAAGTATACCGACTTATAAAAACCAATGTTTTGGAAATCATGATCGGAATCATAATCATAATCAGAATATCATAATCTTTGCAACATTTCATTCATAATGTCGGGTATGATTTCCAAAACATTAGTTTTGATAGTTGGGTATGCTTTCGAAATTTCACCAGTATATCCCCATCACATAGTAGATCATGTACCCCCCCCCTCCCCTCTCCCCTCACTGGGGCTGTTCTAAAGGATCTACTATAGGATTTAAGATGCCTTAATCTAATAATTCTCTCTGGAGCAAGCAAATCATTCCCAGAGAAATATGATTTTGCTTTAGAGCGCAATTTCTAGAACCGCACTGTAAATTTTATGTTGATTTTAATGGTGACAATGTAAATAAATCATTAGGGAAATACTATATTTTAAATTCCATAACTACTAATATGGGATGACCTTAAAATCGTTACCATGTTTAGAGATTGTTGATGAAAAACCCACCTATTTGAGCGGCGCATCCCGTACCAATTTCATACTTTTTGCCCCTCCCCCTTAAACCCCCCAGGACTACAGCCTGTTTTATGATTGCTATGATCAATCGCAGTTGGATACGAGTATTATTGCCAGTTGGTTCATTTTGCCTTTGATCAGTACAAAACTTCAATGTAGCTAGAAAAAATTGGAAGCATAACAAAAACATGGATACTTAAGCTTTTCGTCTGACAATCAACAGAGTAATACGTCAGAAAGAGAACGAAACAGAAACCTAACAGATTTATATAATCGAAATAAAGATCGAAATAAATCAATCAGAAAAGAGGTGAATCATTGTTATAGTGTGGGAAAACCAATCAACACCGACGATACAGAGAGCTGACCAATGAGATTAATTTAAGAATCCTAAGGCGAAAACAAACTCTTTCTGTCTACATGATCTCTGGTTCCTGGTTTTATGTTGACAGATTCCGAAATACTTGAATGAAATGTTGACTTTGTCAATTATTCGAAAACAATTCTCACTGTAGGCTTGAGCACATTCTAGATTCTCGAGCAAATGTTGACGTATAGCAGTGTCCAGTGTCATTTTTGAGTGATCTTTTAGTTTTAGAGGCGCAAAATGGTTGTTCTCGTTGTGGTACAGTCTTTTGGCGTATGCTAGACGCTCGTATTTTTTCATCCAATCACATAACCTCTGAGAAGTGCGTTCTACGTACTTAGCTTTTTCTAGCCCATATTTTCTGGCTATATCGAAGTTTATCTTGTTTTTCATAACAAAAATTAAACTGAATAAAATGTATTTATTGTAGTTAAAGGCACAGTTAGCTAAAGCTTAATTCATACGTCGAACTTATGTCGAGTTAAATCCAATTGCTATTAAGTCAAACATAAACGCGACTTAAGTTCCAGTTGGATTCCACACGTCAAATTTGAGTCAGATTTTATTCTTGAACGACAGGGAAACATTGCATGGTTGATATGGTGACCGTTTCTTAGTTTGTTGTGATCGATGTCGGATGCCTACTTTTTTCAACGCTGGTACTCGCTCAAAGAATTTTGCAGGTTCAATAGATTTATAACTAAGACATCTTCAATTTTCTGAAATTTCATTTCGAGTTGTGGCCTATCATCTTTTGAACAACTTTCATAAAAGCTCTTGAAAATACAAGGCTCTGGTAGGCCGCGATAAAACGTAAGATACCGCCTAGGCCTAAGGCCAGTAATGATGCCATTTAAATGCAAAAAAATCGGGCTCTACTGAAAAGAAAGAGAACGAAGACTGCGTGTGCTAAAAATGCCGCCATTTTTTTCGAGATGCAAATAATAAAGGCTACACACACACGAAAAATCAAACTTTTTAACACTAATACGCATGCCCAAAGCTAGCTGATGGAACAAACAGCGGAGCAGCACAGAAATCAATTCGCCTTTCTCCTTATTCACGGCGGTTGTGCGTTGCATTCTGGGAATAGGTGAATCACGCCTGTCCTCAACACTGCGCGTCTCTTTGTTTTCATTTTGACTCGACAGAAACCCTTCGAACGAACCCACGTCGCATTTGTGTTAGATTCACTGATCTAGAAAAAAAACTGGATCTAGCATCTGTCGTTCTGAAATGAAGCCATTCGCGGCCATATTGGTAGGTCCAATTCAATAAATTGAGATTCCATTAGGGACTGCTTTTTTCTTTGATGATTTTTGGAATGTTATGAATGCCGAGCACGAGACTGAATGATCGTGCAGTTATTGTTAGGAAAGAATACAGGCAATATAATATCTATGGCAGCCATATTGGGAGGCCAAATCTAAGCCGAAGCCATTGGCTTCAACATCTGAATCCAAAAATAACAGAATGCTCGATCCAGTGTTTATTTTTAGATCAGTGGTTAGATCATCTAACAGGGCATCATAAATTTGAGTCGGTTTGAGTCAAGTTCATCACTTGAATTCAGATGATATATTTATCATGGATTTATCTCAGATTTAATTAAAATACAAATTTGACTTGACACAAGTTCGAAGTATGAATTAGGCCTAAGCCAAGCCTAGACTTCGTAATCCATGCTTTACAAATATATTATCAGCGCTTTGCAAATACCAATCAAGATGTAGCGTGGATAGGAGCCAGTAAATTCTACGTATGTAATTAAAAATTCTTGAATCCTAGGTAAATACTTTGGCAGTAAAGTATAGCATTCTTGCTGCTTTCCACAAGTAACTGCAAATATTTTGTCAAGCATCAATCATAAATGCAAGATTAGTTTTCATCTGGAAGCGGAATAATCGAACTGTAAGTCAACGTTGGGAGTGGAGTTTGTATTGATTTCGCAACGCAAAGATCAAAGGCAGGCTTTGCTTGTTTAGCGTGTTTACAGTTCTGATCAAACCACTCGTTTGCTCATATAACAAGAATTGATTATGCTAGTCACGAATATCAGAAATTATGTGGTGTAACAAGGACGTCGATTTGCATGGCGGATTGAGCAGTTCGGAAAATTCCATTTCAATCATTTTGGGACTTTAGAGAATCAGAAAAGCATATGTACTTACCAATCGAATCATATTCTAGATCGAAAGGTTTCGAAGAGAAGGAGGTTTCATTGCTTTTTTCTTGCATCTAAGACTTTTTTATTAATTTGCTTGTCGATTCAGAGTGCAGGTTATACAAAGACGTCAATTTGCATGGCGGATTGAGCAATTTGGAGAAATGTAACCTCTATCCTTTTGACTTATTAATCAAAAGAGAATATGTGTGATGCAGAACTTACCAATCAAATCAGATTCTAAATTTGAAGGTGTCAAGGAAAGGAAGGTTTCATTGTTTTTTCCAGCATCCAATTAGAGTGTAGGAATCAGCGAAGTCTTTAAAAGGAATGTTTGCAAGGTTTCTGCTGAAAACGTCATACAGTTCATTGTATCAAGACGCTGATTTTCTTGTTGTTAAGGGTAGAGAGCTGTGTTGTCCAGATATGCTTCATTGAGAGATATGCTACAAATCGAATAAAACTGCCAATGTTATTAGCAGAGTTGTTACTGAGTTTAAAGAATCGTGCAAGCTTTAACTTGAGTTTTTAGCGAACTCGTCCAGTCTGATGTGCTGACAAACTGCTACTATCAAACATTATATGCAGACTAGTCAGCTAATTATTAACAGAAGATCTTACATTATTATTTCCTTAAACCAGTGCGAAGGTTTCGATTATATGCAATAATCATTAAGGTTTTCAGTGCTATTACCCATACTTATCCAGACTTAATGAGATGAACCGATATGAAATTATACCTCGACATCCCTATCAAAGACCAGTGTAGCGGTTCAAAGATATTGTAAAATACTAATACTACTGTATCTTTCTAAATATCACACGGACGATCTATACTAAATATCTTCATCAGTTCATCAACATCTCAACATCAACTGTCAATCGCTTAGATATCAAGAACTTGTACCTCAACATCCCTATCAAAGACGTGTGTAGCGGTCAAATATATTGTAGAATACTAATACTACGGTCTCTTTCTTAATATCGCACGGACGATCTATTCTAAATATTTTCATCAGTTTATGAACATCTCAAAAACAACTGCGAATCACTTAGATATCAAGGAGTTACACCTCAACATCCCTATCGAAGAACTGTGTAGCGTTTCAAAGGTGTGAAGAAGATACAGTTTCTTAATAAATATCACACGGACGGTATATTCTAAATATTTTCATCAGTATTCCAACATTAGCTGTGAATCACTTAGAAGTGAAAACCTAGTCAAGTCTTCATCTAAGCTTTATCGAGGTCTGATTGTTCTGTTCCAAAGAAGAGTTTCATACAATTTCATGATTGGCAACGGAAATACTCTAGAAAGAATGTTAGCTGGTCGAATATTGTGAACTGAACATTGATGAGTTGTTTTGTTGGCTCGTCACAGTCGATCAGCTTTTATTAGTATAACACAGCCAGATCTAGCTGGTGCAAAAATAAAAGCCACTCAAGGAGACGCATGCTTTTAGAGATAATGCTCTTAAGAGATATTTGAAAGACAATACACAATATATCGGGAAAAACTGTTGAAATTCAAGAGGAGGATTCAAGCAAGACTCCATTCTGCCACCAAATTCAGCAGAAGCCTGGAACTAATACGTAACTGGTGTAGGTTATGCTAAGCATTACACTTGCATGTAAACTGTGTTGTTGAGGGAATAAACTTAAAGTTGAACGTGAAAATGAAATTGTTGGTAGCAGTTACATTGCTGTCTATGACACAACTTGCAAAAGCTGCTGCTGACTTACCTATGGATGTTTTGAACTGCCCTCTCGACGATGACTTCAAATATTGCAGCACGGTAAATGCTTCGGCAGCAGATACAACTACCCTGAAACGGGTCTTCACGATCCTGCAATGCCAAGACTTGTGTTTACGGTTGAAGTGCGATGCGTTTGACTTTCACGTTGATTACAATACTGGTTGGAATAACCGATTTAACTGCCGGCTTTATCATGGCAATGTAGCTCTGAACCCTGCCATGTCGAATTGCACAGCCATTAATTTCCAGCAAGCATTTATTCGTCCTTCTGAACCTATAGATCGTGAACAGTATTGCAATAAGGATGACGATTAATAAGATTACTGTGATGGTGCTTTGGTAGTAGGGTACCACTCCCGCTCTTCATCTGGGTCTCACGCCGCGTGATATTAAGTTATACTCGCCTGGGCTAAGCTTTCCATCATTCCATGTCAATTATAGAAAATATCATCGTAGTTATCACTAAGGGTCTGGGTTTTAGTTCTGGTCCTGTCCCGTGGTATTGATTGATGGCGGGCCAGTTTATGACTTCCTCATCTCAGAATGGGGGCTTGATAAATCTCGTGGTCGCATCCTACTTCGTTCTCTTTTTAAAACATGGAACGTGGGACTAGCTAAATAACTTCCCCACCAGGTTTTCTAAGGTTTCCATCTATTCTGCCGTATCTGGCTCTTTTTCCCTCTGCCTTTCCGTTCCAAAGGCGTTTCATCTGGCCTCTTTCAGGTGGACTGGTGTGCATCGACTCGTGGTTAGCCCGAAGGGGGGCAGGAAATATTTTTCCTATCTACGTCAGCGATATAGAGCTTCATGCTCTCCGGGTAGCTTACGGCTGGTGCGCCACCGTAAGCCCACTCCCCAGTTTTTTTTAGGGTTCTTAAAGGGATGATAAGTAATTTTGGCTACTTTATGGGGGAAATAAGTTTCCCGAAACGGCTGAGTGGGGGAAAGGTCTGGGACGGGCGAGTAAAAACTAAGTCCACCAGGCATGAGACCCAGATGAAGAACAAGGGAGAACTCTACATGGTAAGGGGGTCTCTTGCTAAACTTCTATGTTCTTCAATGGATGATGAATTGGTCTTAACCGTGAATTAAGTTGGTTTGGATTCAATATGAAATTTTTATTTGCTTGATAAACTAAAAATTTGGCATATTTATCAAAATATATGTAAATGAAACAGAGTATGTTTGTATGTATGTATCAAGTCTATATTTCGACCTTCCCTAATGCAGTGATCGATCAATTAATGAAATGCGTAGTGTGTTCTACGGCGAAAATTGTCAAGATACTAAAAACTGCATCTCTACAAGCTAAGGGTGCAAACTAAGAGGTCTTAATTTCGAATCCTATCTGTTTTATTTTAATTTTCGCAAATCATTTCGATTGATTTTCTAGTTTCTGCCTCTTCATTAAGTGTTTATTTGTTTGTTGGGTTCGCACATGGGCTCATACTAATCTAAAGGTCGTTGGTTCGAGTCTTTCTCCGGTCATTTTCATATACAAAAATTATCTCGATTGATTTTCCAAATCCTATTTCTTCATAAAGTGTATATCAGTTTGTTGGGTTCGTACATTGGTTCTTACTAGTCTAAAGGTTGTGGGTTTGAGTCCTACTCGGGTCATTTTCATTTTCACAAATCATTTCGATTGATCTTCCAAATCCTACTTCTTATCAAGCCCCTAAATTAGGCACCTACAAATCAATACAAACAAATGAAAGGCTCTGACATGATTGAGTGTGGAATCACGTGACCTAAGACCAAAATCTTATTAGCCAGTGCCACGAATTTAAATCAAACCTCTAATTGAAACTGATTGGCTCAAACTCTTCCCTTATTGATTATCATTATCAAATGGGACGTCAGATGTCCAAAACACCATCTTTGAATTCACAGCCAGACTATCAAAGTGAAGGCTTTTTTCAATTCGTGGCATAACGCCATTATTTTTTGAGCCAAGATGGAACATATCAAAGTCGTTGTCCGGGTATACTGCAAAAAGATTCTAAAATTGACGAAGTTAAACAGCAGAAAAGAGGAGCTGGAGGGGATGAAAATCCAAAAGGGAAAGGTGAGTTTTGTGTTGGGAATCATCTCAAATATTATAAGGGGAAATCTTTTGAGCTTTGCACCCATATGAGTCAAGTTAGTGGATACGTAGTGGGAACTTGGGGGAATAGCAGTAAATTCAATTGATTTTGGGTAAATTTGATTAGTAATGATTTGGAGAAAACCTTAGACTTGATAAGTTGGTTTGAGAAATCAAAAACAAAGCGAAACATAATAACCACTAAAGCTTTCAGAGGGGTCTATCTACATGATACATCAAAACCATGGACCCTATATTTTGCAGACAGAAATAATTTGCCGGTTAGGATGTAGACAGATTAGGAAAGCTGAAGAATTTTGAAGTCTGAAAAAAACCAATAATTCCACATTGTGTAGACAAAGAGATATTATTTTCCAGCTAGGACTCTTGACAATAGTTTATTGTTTGTCTAACTAGATTCTCGGCAATACGGCTGGTTGCTTCTCGCATTTACCTCCTTTCTGCAATACGGCAATTTGTAGGATTGATAATTGAAGAAAGCATCATTTTGGTGCGCTATTAACCAGAGATAGTTATGTTTCCATAACCTTTAACGCTACTTCGAAGGTTCATATATCAATAAAACTGCAATCAACATGATCCATGGAAGATTTTAGTAATAGGTTACCTTCATTACACTTTAATTTCATTACCAAAGAAACACACCCTGGAAATCAAATAATGAAAATTTTCAATCAAATAATTTAAAGGAGACCCTGCAAAGGCAAAGAGATTTGCTAGAATTAAAAACTAATACAGCCAGTTTGCATATGGGAACTCCGAATTTGGAAATCTTGCGAAAGGAACTCTATCATCGAGCTCTAGATTCGAATCGACGCAACATTCGTTGCCAACTGTCAAACGCTAATGTTGTTACAGTTACTTACGATAGAATTGCACATGAAATATCTTGTTTTCTTACACATTTATTGTAAACACAATTTTTTGCAGTTGCTTTTGGCATTCAATTGTTTCTAATAGCTTTTCCTTCAGCTGAGTGACATGCAAGTCGATTCGTCAAATATGGGAGACGAGAAACAGCAAGGACTAACACTAAAGCAGGTAGACAGTTTGCTTTCAGCTTCAGTGGCCTCGAAAGAAGAGACGAAGGTGACAGGAAATGAAGCATTTTCTAGCCTGGACATGGGCCAACTGAGCGTATCAAACGAAGCTCCAATCAGTAATAAGTCTACTAGACCAATCAAAATTGGCTTTTCGCAAAATTCTTTGTTGAGAGAACAAATTGCAGAAATGGAAGAAGAAAAACAGAGGAGAGCAGAGAGCATGGCAAGGTTGAAGCAGGAAAATATGGCATTGTTGGAAAATGAAAAGAGGGAAGTAAAGTTATCTGAGTCTGTGGAAGATATCGAGAAAGCGTTTAGATCAAGAGAAGAAGCATTAATGAATAAGATAAACGTTTTGGAAATGGAGCTAGCTGCTTCAAAAGATGATAACAATTCACTGGCAAATTGTAGCAACGAGCTCTCTCGTGAAATCGAGGAGCTCAAAAGTGAAATGTTGAAGAAAAATGAACAATCTTTGATTGAAAAGATGCATTGGGACAATTTGGTTTCAACTAATGATGAATTGATGAAAAGTTTGCAAGTCTATAAAGATGGTGAAGTCAGATTAACAGGAGAGCTGCAAAGTCTAAAAGAAAGTAAGCTGGCGGCTGTGGGAGAACAATCAAGAATTGTTCACCTGTTAGAAGAAGAACAAGTTTTAAGGAAGGAGGCGGAAACTTTGAATAGTGAACTGGCTGGAACGATTTCAGAATTAACCACTGAAAAGGCTGGCTTGACTGTCAATCATCGTGATTTGTCAATTAAGAAAAACAGACTAAAAGTTAAGTATGACATGATGATGGAAAGATTTCAGGACCAGACCAAAGTTCTTTTGAAAGCTCAAGCACAATTGAGAGAACTAATTTCGGAAGATTATGAGAAAAGGCTCCACGAGAAGAAGCGATGGAAGAAACTCAAGTTCTGGAAATAGTTCCTTTATTTGACTATTTGTTTTTCGTTTATGGTTGATGGTGTTGTTAATATATCTATAGTTTACTGATATGATTGAATTGCAAATGTGTCCCAATTAGATATCTATTTTTTTCTGAAGTCTTGTATGGTCTTTTTGGATTTTTGACTAGGCCTCTACTAATTAAGGCCTTTCTATCATATTCAAACTACTGTCTATCGATGTATTGTAACAGAAAAAGTAACAATCTTATTGATGCCATGCACGGAGGAGCCTTATGGATAGCATGCAACGACCAACCCTCTAGCCTCTCCAGGTTTACTGAACTGTTAAAACAATGCAAGTCTACAACAACAATTCTACCAACTTTAAAGAAAGTTAATAAAAAAGCACCAATGCTCGATTAGTTCACCCATTATTCAGTGGGCCCTTTGCACTATTTGCATTAACCAATACCTTTCGAAGATATGAAGCGTATTTGCCCATCAAAAACGCCCCTTATGATAAAGGAATAAAGGTTAATGTCATTGCAAAAACGTGAGTGACGTCAGTATATCACAGAACGCAGGGAGACAAGGAGAATTAACTACAACAACAACAATAATAGAATTAGAAAATGGCTTCCGCTGAAAATGGATCTGTTCCCACAAGAGTGAGTATTTTCAGATTTTGCTTGGAAGCTCTCACTAAAACAAGATCTTTTGCCTGATAAGACAAACTATTAATTTTCCCCCTCGTAAATCAGTTGGTTAAGTGTTTGATGGGCCGCTAACTCGTAGGTAGTTTGTGATGCTTTAAAAATCATAATTTTTGTATAATATCATAATAATAATAATAATTTCATAACAATATCATGATTTACATAATCCCAATAAACTATCGTTTATAAAACAGCTTTGCAAATGGCTTCATCAAAAAAATGTTCAAAAACAAAAACAAAAATGCAAACCACCTCAATATCCAAGTCTTTTAATTCCTCATGATAAATTCGGAAATTTCTATGCGTTCTACCCCCCTTCTATTTATTTTCTACCCTCTTCTATTTTTGCTTTTGGTTTTGTTTTGCCTAAACTCTTTTTTACATTATAAAAAATCGTTCTGTTCCTGTTTGATTAAATTTGAATTCATTTCTCACAATGTCAATTTTGACTGTATAGTACAATAGATTTTGAAATCCTCCTGGCATCCTAGGCAAATTAATATTTGTTCAGGAAAAAAAAATTTTAATATGTAATGTACTTTTTCATTCTTTAGATTATTATTTTTTTGTTAGCTTTAATTTTGTTGCTGAATAAAAATGAATTTGAATTTCAATATTGAAATAATTTGATAATTTTCATCCAAACACTCGCAACTAGCTAGGGACTGCATACCTCCTAAAATTCTTCTTGATTTATATCATTCACAAAGAAACATAAGGTATCACCTCACTAATGGATGGATCGACCCTTACATTGAACGTTAATACGTTGCAGTTCAACTCAGATTTAAAAAAATTCTTTTAAAAATGTGCTATGATTGCGGGAGGTCAATCTATCAATCTACGCATGTGAAAATCTTGCGAGGTATGCAGTTCCTAGCTGCAAGTCATTCACAAAAATTTTATCTACTTTGCAAACAAGATCTATTTAGAATGAGCTTTGAAATATTACTTTGTGATTTTTTTCTTAGATGGAATTTGCTGTCGAAATGAAGTGCGCTGATTGCGTAGCCAATGTCAGGAATGTCCTTGATAAACCAGGTTAGTTGAGAACTGATTTGGCTTGGAAATGAAGCTGAGTTGATCAGCAGACTATTCATAAAAAGAGAGTTAGAAAAAACTTACCCTTCAATCTGGAACGCTTTCCATCAGTTTGGAATTTCTTGTTATTGATGCCATAGAAAGAAGGCCCCCCTTCAATTTTTATATGATAGCACAATTGATTCTAATTCTTGTATGATAATACATTTGATTCAATTGAGTAGCTAAAAAGTTTTTCTAAAAACCCAATCTTTTTACCAAAAACGTCAAAGGCTAGAACACAAACTTCTCACATTTTTTAGAATTTTTATGAGAAATAGCCTGCCCGTCTGAAATTCTTGCCCCATGTCAGAGGTAACCTGGCACAATCACTGATGCCAAATATGCTTAATTTGCACATATCACTGTTTAATGATGTATTTTGCTTTTGATAGATATAAAGATAATCGAAATTGATCAAGCAAATAAGAATGTTTTGGTTGAGACGACAATGCCATCTGGAACAGTACATAATATTTTGGAGCAAACTGGAAAGACAGTCGTTTTCAGGGGCCATGGCAGTTCTCAAGGTAACAAAATTCCTTGTCATAGTTTCTAAGAGTCTTTTAGACTTAAAGTGGGGGTGTCGTGATTTTTTTAAATTTGATATTTGAAAGAGAAAGTAATTCTAAGACTACTGGCAAAAACCCGAAAACGATATTTCATTTCGTTCTCGAGATATTTGGCAAATAGTGTGCCAATTTGGAGGCTAAAAAACCACGTGACACGAAACGGTTCGTTTTTCTCCATTTTGTCCCTGTGACGTCAGTTGTTGTGATTCAAGTTTGACAACATGGACGAACAGTATGGAGGAGAAAGCACATCCATCATTTCAGACGATTTAAACATCACTTGTTGGTCGTAAACATTCCGAAAAAGTGATTTAGAAGAAAGATGAGTACCTCCTGAAGTTATACAATATCAATTTGAGCCTTATCGAAGCCATGTAAAGAGAGAAAACGATTTTCTGGACCGTGAAAGAAGCGAAATTGAAGATGGGCTCAAATTGTCGAATGAAAATGCAAAATGAAGCCTCAGGGATGCTTATTTGAATTTAACACTTCTGAAAATTGATTTGCCTTGTGTCATGAAAAATCTCTCAGACATTCTTGTACTTAACTGGTAACAACTAATGCAATAAGGATATTATCAGCTGTGTTTACCTGAATTTAGTCAACTTCAAAACCCCAATTTTTCGGATATCACTCAAGTTTAGAGGGGAGGCGAGACTTATTAGATATTTTTTATTACGTCTTGCCTCTGATAATTAATTAATTCAAGGTATATCTATTTTGTTCCAGTTTGCATTATTATGACAATGATGGGTGGTTGATAGTTCTGAAGAATTTCAAAGGTGATGGGGTCAGGATAATATACATATTTTTGAAAAGAAATATGTAACCCAGGGCTTTCAAAACGGAAACAATTCTAAGAAACTTTTCTGATTTTTTGAGATAAGAGCCTAGGGGGAAAGGAGCATAGCATAAAGTTGTAGGTATATGCCACTCACATATTAAAAGTTTTCCAAACATAGGTACGATTTTTCTCTCAAATTGCATATTAATGGGTATGAAACTATGAAATAGCTTTTTTTAAAGGTTGGTCAAAATGTTTTCCCTAAATGATGAACATTCACAAGAAATAGGGTACCTTTTCACTGTCTCATTCATAATGTTCATTTACCATAAAATGGCTACCATAAGTTGGTAAAAAGTTGTGTATTTATGGCAATTATAATAATAATAAGTTGGTATGCTTTTCAGATCTCAGCAGCAAACCCTTGTGGCCTGTCCAGCTGTAGGTGATGCAGCCCCTCCAAAGCACCTTACAATCAAATAACACTAAGCAAGAGCAAATTCGTAGATGACTTGCTATTTTGCCAAAGAGTCTTATCTGATTTTGGGGAGGAAGGTATCCAACTAGGATATCTAGTAAAATTGAAAGGATTCTACACGTTTTTTTATAACAAACCTAGCTTGGGTCCTAGTACTAAAAGTTTCTTAATTTTTCACCAGTTTCTAGTACTAAAAGTTTCTTAGAAGTCTATTATTTTTAGATACATCAAATTTTGCACTTTCCCTCGCATATTTCTTGTATTAATGTGAAACCCAACTACTGAAACAAGTAGACTCGACATCCTGTGTTCCTCTAAATAAAAAAGTGTAGCAAACTTAAATCAACAAAGGCAGTTGCGTAGAATCCTAGGAATAAGATATCCAACACGCATATCAAACGAGAAATTGTATGAAGTGACAGGTGAAAAACTGATATCACACACCATGAGGAAACAGAGATGGGAACTATTTCGTCATATCTTGCGAAGAGATAGAAATATACCAGCATTGGAATTGGAATTGTATTGCAGGCCATGGAATTGTATTTCAAAAAAATAAAAGCCAAAGGATTCAGAGGAAAACCAAGAACAACCCTACCAAAGGTACTGAATGAAGATCTGAATGCCTATTAAAACAAAGACCCCATTTCAGCTGAACATAACTACTGCCACAGGTCAAAGCTAAACACCAAAGAAGATCTGGAAGAATTGAGAACACTGGCCCAAGATAGGAAGGGATGGAAGAGTGATAATTTTGAAGGCTGGAGAAGCAGCGACACCTAATGGTGAAGAAGCGGAACTCCAATAAACAAGCAAACTTAAATCAAGCAAAATGTATTGTTGACATATTACTTTCCGGCTCAGAAAGTCTTCTTATTTTTTTGCAGTTTCTTAAAGATATTGATGTAGTTCTGAAACTTTCTTAAATTTTTGTTGCTCTAGTACTAGGTTTCTTATACACCGTTTTCTTATAGGAAAAACGTGTATTGTTACTGGAATATTCCATAAGGAATACAAATATTTTTTCAAAACCATAGACCTAACAAATTTGGCTGAAGCATCCCCCTCCAAATGTTTCCTAAATTCAAATGAATAATTTACTTTTCATGAGTGAATTTTCATTTCCAGTTTCTTATAAAAAATGAGTGTATTTAGATTTAAATGTTTGTATTTTTGTGTTATTCAAAGGTAACTAAGGCCGGTAATTTGACTCTTGAGTTTATAGAAAATCGATGGGTATAACCGCATTTTCTAGAATTAAATATTGTGAAACAGCCAGAAAAGCTAGTTAATTCCCTTCAAAATTAGGTTGAAAACTCGGAATACTCAAAGCCAAAGGCTAAGTTTCCTTTTAAAAAAACGTGTAAACAAGATTCTTTGGATTTTATTTGTCCAAGTAAAAGAAAGTTAAAAACCTTTCAAAGGAATTTCTAAGATGCAAAAAAACGTGTACACTAGCCACTTTTTCGAGGAAGGACAACATTCCCTTTCCTTATATTTCCTCTTTTGCTTGCGCGGGAAATGTTTGGGCTAATCACTTTTTCGTCCATAACTCAGAAACGAAAACTCAGATTTGACTCGGGTTTTTCGCTTCCTTAGTTAGATTACCATAGCAAGCAACTGTGAAATTTAAAAAAATCACGACACCCCCACTTTAACTAGTGGTCTAGTGTTAGAGTTTTTGCCACTGTGTTGGAAGGTTGTTTGTTCAAACCCTGCTGCAGTCATATCAAAGACATTAAAAATGGTGTAAGTGGCTCTCAGGTTAGCAATAGGAGTCATGCCCGACCCTATCTGTAGCAGCAAAAGAAAAAGGAGCCTTTTGGTTGCCCCTGACTGCGGTCAACCAACTTGCTTTCTCAATTTGAAATGAATGATAAATGCATGATATTTCAAAGTTTACCAAGGAAGGTTAGGCCAAAGGTGAAGATTCATCCCACTTTGAAGATTTGAAGTTGCTCTAGGTCCATTCTTTAGCATAAAGGACAGGTCCCAATTTTTCGTTGAGACAACAATCTTACATCGTTAGCTAGCTGTACTACTGTAAATTGATAAAAATCTTGTATTTTTTATATCTCATAAAGGACCAAGTGAAATTGCAGCAGCTGTTTCTCACATTGTTGGTGAAAATATCAATGGATTAGTCCGCTTTGTTCAGGTTTGTGAGAATTGTAACCATTAATTTTCGAATGTGGAAAGCATGAAATGTATAATGCATATAATGTATGTGGTTGATTAAATGATCCCATTTGCCGATATAGAATAGATGTTCAAGAAAATCCACAGAGAGTCTACTAGATGAGTTTACTCAAAAATCAGTGTTATGATATACATGAGATATATGTCAATATGCAATGATGAATCCCTTTCTTTGTATTAAACCAGACTTCGGAAGACTTGTGTGTAGTTGATGGAACGATTGATGGCCTAAACAAAGGAAAACATGGAATTCATATCAACGAACTTGGGGACTTATCAAATGGATGTCTAAGGTAGTGTTTCTTCCTTTTTCAACAAACTATATAACTTAAGCCCTTCTCAATTCTTCATTTGATAAGATTAAATACCAGAATAAATCTATTTTATCAATACAAAAATTTGAATAGATAGGAGGTTGAAAAAATTAGTAAACAGTTTGCTAAAAGCTTTCACATCTGACACCAGAAGATGCAAAGTATACAAAACTATGAGGCAATGCCAAGACAGCCTCTCACATTGCCCCTCTGAGTTTTGTGAGGGTTGCTTGTTATGTAACAGGATTATTTACCGCTGACCTATCTCTCTTCCTCACGCATGCGTATTTTGTAACGGTCAATCAAGTGTCAATCTGAATTTGTAACTATTTAATTCATTCGTGATTACCTTGTAATTTAGTTTTAAGTCTGTCTGCATTCTATATAGTTGAAGTTATGTATGTATTTAAAGCACTATGAATGCCTTTTTCTCGAGACTTATTCTCATGGAAGTTTAGTCTCTTACAGTTATCGTAGGAGATCCCCCATACTGAATATTCCCCACACTACACGGAGATTTACCTGCACAATACTGAACAGTGATTTCCCTTGACATTGCTGAACATCCCTATACAATTGTACATCCCCACACCACTGCATACACATTGTATGGGTAAAAAATCTACTAAACCTGTTTCTCTATTTTATCATTAAGACCTGACTTGATCCCCTTTTCCTATTTGTTAAGCACTGGCAGTCATTATAACCCAAGGAATACACACCATGGAAACCGAACTGATATTGAAAGGGTGAGTTTTATAATTAATTGTCCCATCATTATATGCATCATCCATATGGCCAAACACCATCTTTTTCAGAAAATATCTAACTGACACCTTTGGTTATTTCATCCTTTCAACCCGAAAGCTGCATCTGCTTGAAGATGACTGAATTTAGTTATAGGCCTAAATGCAGATGCATTTGCCAATTCCTCACTGTGCTTCCGATTGTATTCTGTATGGTAACTGCCCAGAATAAATAGGCTTTGCGTTTCTTTAGGTCATGAAGTACACTATTTTTATATAAGAACCAGTAAATTTGCTTCGAAGCTGGCTGTTCTTAGATATTTCTCTATTTTCAGTCTGAAAAGTTCTTAAATTGTTCTTCATTTTGTAATGCTTCTAAAGCCTTTTTTGCTATCAGTGGCGTTTTCTGTTGCAAATCGCCCCTTTTTTGGACCATCTGACATCCCAGTGTGCTGCTATTATGCTTGTTTATATTTATCTCTCAGTCTTATGGCTGTTTCTAATAATTCGCGTATTGAGCAAGAATAGCCAGTTTCAGCTTGTTCTTAGCTTGTTCTTAGAACTTGAGGCTCATGTTCTTATACATATTGTATAGGATAAAAGATAATACAAGAAAATACAATGCTTTCAGACGTTTCGATATGAAATCTTCTTCAGTAACTTTTATCTTTTAATATTTATAAATTTTGGTAAATTGGCTCTATTGTATAATGTCATTCTTGTCACTAATTTATTACTTTTTGTAAAGTTTGACTGTGTTTTTTGCTCTATTCGTATTGAAAGCATGTTGGTGACCTTGGCAACATCGTTAGCAATGAAGATGGCCGAGCTGTTTTCAGGATACAAGACCAACATATCAAGGTTTAATTCTCTCTTCCTTCAATCTTCTCTATCAACAAGCTCTGGTGTGCGTATCTACATTATCTATTCCATCTATCTCTATGCTTGTTAATATATATTCTATTCCATCTATTATTATGTTTTCCATTCTGTTTATATATCATCATGTTTACGCATCATCCTGTCTATATGTTATATATTCCAACTTTCTCACTGGCTTTATGACATATGATGGGACTGCATGGGTATTCTTCGATCTTCATCAGTATGGTACCTTATAAGTTTTACTTATTGATATGTAGATGTAGAAAACCAGTACCCATAGCTATAGGGGCAATTAAGTTTTTCATTCTCACAAATTAATTCGATTAATTTCCAAATGCTTCTTCTCAATTTTACTTTTTAAGCGTACAGTAGAATCTCGATAACTCGAACTTTCGCTAACTCGAACAGATTTGGCATTCCCCCTGAACCTTTAACACTAGTTACATATGAATATACCCCCTATAACTCGAACCCCCGATAACTCGAACATTCGCTAACTCGAACAATTTTTTATACCCGCTGCGGCTATTTTCTCTCGATAACTCGAAATTTTTGTGCCAAAGTACTAACAACAACAATGACAACGATATTCTAATAACAAACTCTTCATCGAATCAAGCTGTTTTTTTTAAATAGAGACAAAGTTCTTAAGTCCAGTGACTTCAAGGCTGCTTACGAAAATTAAACCCTTTTCATCCCCCTGATTGCACTTCTTTCCAGTGACTTTGGCAATGTATTTCGCTTCCGAATGACTTCGAAGAAAGTAGAAAATTGTTTTAGAAAAATAGCCAGTATCTCCTTTCTTCAAGTGTCCCACAATATCTGCACCTTTCAGAACACAAACAGCATAATAATCTAGAAGATTTTCATTCGATAACTCGAACTATTTTGATCGTCCCTTGCATGTTCGAGTTATCGGGATTCTACTGTATTTGTTTATCAATCATCAAACATCAGGTGTTCAATGACTGACTCGTTTATAGGTTTGGGACGTCATCGGTCGTTCGTTGGTGGTGGATGAAAAAGAAGACAAATTTGCGAATGAAGCGAATCCAGGGTAAGACTTCTTATAGCCAGAAAAATCGGAAACGAAACGAAAACATGGATTTTCAATTGAGTAATACTTCAGAAAAAGAACGAAATAAAAAACTAACAAATTATCATACCTAAGTGTGGATCAAGACAGTTTTGTTTCTCTGTCCATATAAGCAATATAAGCATGATTTTAGTTGATTTTGTCCGTAAAAACAGCCTCTAAGTATCTTAAGAATAAAGTAATGCTAGATGAATAGATAATTTACTAGTTCAATATCAATTAGCCTGCGCACAGGAACTTGGGAGGAGGTAAAGTGAGAATGACAGTGAACGATTACTTTAAAGTCCTATTTCTTGCTTTCTCTCCTCTTTAGTTCCCATAAAGTTCGTACGGAGGCTAATAACCATTGGATCTCTGAGTGGAATCGAACCATGGACCATAAAAGATAAAACCTATCATTTAGTTCACTGTGGTACTGCAGCAGCAAAGCCAAAGCACCAGGGGATTTATAAGGCTTTTTCACTGGTTGGGAAAACATGAAAAGGGGTCCCAAGATTTCGTTATTTTTCGTTTCCAAAAATTTATGGAGTAGGTAAAACAATACATTTTTACATTTGCAATTACTGTAAGGGCTCGTTTCTACTAAGGCCTCCTTTTTTTTATTTTTCTTCCACTGCTGGGGCAAGCCCAGGTGCCTACTGGCCAAATTGGTCCACCTGTCATTATATTAAAAAATCCATGTGAAGCATACAATTTGAAATGTAAACGAGGCTCTATTATTCAGAGTCATTCAGTATGCAGTATTGAGTATTATTCAGAGTCAGTAGATTAGTATACCAGGAGTATTGACTTACAAGGGGAAGGATTTTGGATGCCTAATCCTGCTAGCCGCACTGCATTTCATGTTATCTATCTCCCCTCAGAATTGCATGTGGAATCATAGCAAGGTCAGCAGGACTCTTCCAGAATCAGAAGCTTGTTTGTCAATGCAGTGGCAAAACACTTTGGCAGGAGAGAATTGAAAGCAAGCAGCAACAACAACAGTTTGCATCCCAGCTATGACGCGAAATACTCGTAAGGACTCTACTTTTTTAAAGTCATGTACATAATCTGGATTGTTTCTAATTCAACGCAAGATTCAATTCAATTCAAAATGCAGAGTAGTGTTGATGAAGCAGCCTTAAAGCAATGGAGCAAATTTGCATTTATCTATAATAACTTTGAGTAGTCTATTATTGCTCTTTTCTGCCACAAAAGCTGGCAGGCCCTAATATAGCAAAATTTTCCAAAACCACACTTTCGTAAATGCTTTGGAGTTCTCTAGTTTGCTGTTGACGTGTAAATGTCACACATTACCTTAGGTCATTTCATAAAATAGAAAGGGATCTGCGAGTGCTTTAAACTTTCCAGTTGGTTGGTTGTGGCATGGTAGGGGTCTAGGGATCAGGGGGCAAAGCAAAGCCCCTCGGAAGCTTCAGAGAATTAAACATTATTTAGGTCGTATAATTGCTAAGGATTCTTCAAAGTTAATTTAACATCTATAAAAAGACTCAGCTAATACTTTTTCATTTCCAAGACCACAAAATGTGGAAAAACTGCACTAAACTAGGCCCTGACAGTTACATTATCTTAATCTTCTTCTATCAAGTAGAACATAAAAAAAACTATAGTGAACTCTTAGAATGTTTTTGGATTTTCTTTCTTCCATCTTGTCCTCCTATTCTGATACCATGTTTTGATGACAGTTGGAGTAACCCTCAGTTTTATTGCGATTTTTTGCCTCTCGATTCGAGACAAATATTTCGTGTAGGAAAATATCTCCTCTAAATAATATAATTGACTCCCACTGAATGTTGTTCTCGCCTTCTTCTTCTTTGTTTTGGTTTTCTCATTCGTTTCTGATTTGTTGATTTTGACTGCTTCAGCACTCGTGTGATTCTCGTGTTGCTCTGAGGTGAAAAGAGGTATTTTAGAATACAGCACTAGTCCGCAACTAAGAATCTGATTGTTGCAAACTAGGCTGCCTGGTTTCTTTGTAGATGTAGAAGATTCAGCCACTAAATTTGTATGAAATGCCAAATGTACAATCAAAATTATTTTCTGAAGCAATATTAATGTTCAAGCGGAAAACCTTATCTATAAATATAGATGCGCTATTATCTGGCAGGCAGAAGTTTCTTATTAGTCAGTTTCTTAGTAGCGGTTTGTTACTGTAGACTCTTGTGAAAGAACATAGTTCATCGAAAAAGATGGTTTAGAAACCTAGTGTTGTACGTCTTTGTTTCACAGTTGATGTAAAGCAGTACTTGAACGTGCACAGCGTATGTCTTATCCTCTCTCTTTACTGTTGAAATTTTACATATAAATATTGCCTACATAAATATGATGCTGAATATTATAAAATCTTTTCTAAATAACGAATATTTCTGGCTGGGGAACGAAAAGAAGCGTTTTGGTCTATTTGCTCAACCATGACCTTGTTGGCTAAAACAATAGCAAAACAAAAGACTGTGCACTCTCAATTTTGAAAAAGTTGCACAAAAAGATACAACAATAGGTTTTTACACCATCTTTTTCGATACACTTTGGAAAGAAGCAGTTTAGGACATTTTGCGAGATAAACTTGTGCGTTTTAGACTTCTATGTTAGGTTATGGTTAACGCATTCACGCAAAGTAAAATTCGATTTTCACGCCTTATTCATCTAAGATTTTAATCTTAATTCATGAAATCATGCATTAAAAGTATCAGTTTTCAACGATTTCACGCACTACAAAATGGTCAATGATGCACCATGCAAAAAATTGGGATCCCCGTTAGGGGTACTTTACATGGAAAGAAAGCCAGCCCTCCTAGCTGATATCTCGCCTTCTGGTCTTATCCTTCATAAAATACTCTTCTCTTTACATGGAGGAGGACTAGCCCTCTGGATACAGGCGATCTCCCTGTATTGAGTACCCGGGATCCCGCCTGGGAAGGCTAGAAATTTTCAAATATAACGCTATAAGCAGGGCTGGCTATCCTGGTAGGGCTAGAAAACGTTCTTATGCGTTATTATGCAATTCACTTTTTTCTTCCTCCAAATTGTAAAATATTCCCGAGTTAGATCAACAAGTTACAGCATAATTCCAATAAGAGATGGATCAAAATGAAATGTAGTCCAAATTCACAAGATTATCAAATGAATTTACACGCCGGTTTTTTACTACACATTGCATTAAAAGTAGAAAAAAAACATTCTTCTTTACCTTCCTGCTCTCTGTGTATTTGACTGCAAAGCGGCTCCGATTCCGTCTTTCTGTAATTTTCCCCCTTTTGCGTCGTAATTCCGAGAATATCCCTGATTCCAAAGGGGGTGAAAGTCTTTACACCCCTCCTTTCACCTGTAAGGATACCATCATCGCACGAATAGGAGGAACATTCGTTATGAAAGTGTTCACCGTGAAGTAATGGTATTTGCTTGCTCCCGTTCATCGTGCCTTTTTCTACAAAGAAACCAACTCGATCTTCCCTGATACATCGACTGCTCTTTTCTGCATGGCTTGCTAACAGGACTCAACCAGGATATCCACAACCCGATTTACAGCCTTATTTACAACTGTTTACTTGCGTTTAATTAAACAAATTCGACTCATAAACCAGCTCAGACAGTGCTCTCACTACCAAAGCCAAATCCCTTTTGGCTACGACAAACTTCCTTAGATTGTGTATTGAAAATTTTGGAATCCCCTTATCATGTATTAGCGTCACACTACGTTACATATGACGTTACGTTACGTTATTTTATGCTAAGGTATGTTAAGTTATGTTGCGCTACGTTTACGCTACGTTATGTTATACTATGCATTACTTCACGCTACGTTGCCTAGGCATTATGTTGGGTTACGTTTTACGCTATGTTATTTCTAGTTACAGTATGTTACGATACGTTACCTATGGCGTTACGTTACGTTATGCTCATACCATGTTATGTTATGATACGCCACGTTACGTTATGCTATGCGTTGCATCACCTTATGTTATCAAAGGTGTTACGCTACGCTGCCTATAGGTTCACCGCAGTGGAACATGCGATAGGTACCATTACCAGGGAAGGTATATTATCTTACATGAGATGGTATATCAGTAAGGTGAAATAAAACAGTTTGCCACATAATGTTTTATAGATAAAATGTTCACAAATGTCAGACTATGCTATTTTCGGTACTAAACTGTTTTTAAGGAAATTTCTTCGTTAGTGTGAGCAGCGAGCTCAATGAAAAGCGTTTAGCGAGATAAACCCCACTCGTTTAATTAACTGCTTCATCAAGAAATTACTAATAATCGCGATTAACAAGATCAGCTCTTAAAGTTGACATTTTAAAACGACATCTCATTGTGTGTGCATCAGGGGAGGACATCAATGTTGCGATTTTTAAAAGCTTTTAAAGTTGTAAGCGCTTGATGAGCTCAGGATGGAGGCTCTGACATGTCCAGCCCACAATGATAAAAACATGCGTTCGCTTCTTTCTTCCTTTTAATTTCGTGTCAGATTTTCATTTTTTGAGCTGAATGTGTTTTTCTGTGTCTTCAACGACTCTCTATCTTACACGTCAAAGTTCATGTCGTTTTAATTGAGAAAACCCCAGAAAGCCAGCGGCGTAATACAGTACAAGGAACAGTAAAATGTTCCCTACAAACTAAGAGCCATTTATTCAAAGGAGCTATACCCAACAAATAGCCACAAAAAGTCCTCACGATGCTTCTGCTTTCCGTATTCTGCCAAAACTCGGCTGCTATCTATCGCTAACTATTACAATTCTTATCAGAAAAGAAACATGACAGAATAATTACTAAAAGTAAACTTTTAGATTTGACCATAGTTCATAGAAATTGATGGTTGGGAAACCTATTTTTGTACGTCTTTGTTTCACATTTGATGTTTGATAGTACCTGAAAGGGCACAACGCATACCTTTTTTCCTCTCTTTACTGATCAAATTTAACATATAAACATTGCCATAAATATAATGCTGAATATTATAAAATCTTTTCTAAATAACGAATATTTCTGGATAGGGAACTAAAAGAAGCGTTTCGGTCTATTCGCTCAACCATGACCTTGCTTGCTAAAACAATAGCAAAAAATACACGTTGCACTCTCAACTTTTAAAAACTTGCACAAAAAGATACGACAATAGGTTTCTAAACCATATCCTTCAATAAACTGTGATTTGATATAATTTGCGAAAATGCAGGGAGCCCCGTTGTTGGATATCATGCTCTTTCAAATGCTGGAAAGCCCTCTTTTGCCCTTCTTGTCAACCTGTCCCCAAGAATCTTGAGTTTCCGCTGCCTCTAAGAACGGCATCTGGGCCTGCAGCTGGCTATTTTAGTTGAAGTGCTCAATATGGATTAGGAGGCGGACATTTTGAACGTGCATCCTGCATCCTTTCTTTCAAGATTTTGAAAACGAGGCTGTATCTTGAAAAAGTGTTTTTTGGCGCATGTCCCCTAAAAATATATGGACAGATTATCCCTTCCAAAAACGAGATCATGTAACTTGTGACCCAACTTAACCAAAAGGCATCGCCAAATTACAAAGTTTCGGAATTTTTCTTGCTGGAACCTTTTCTAAAAAGTTAGATTTCTGCCTGTTGTGCAACCAAAGATTTTGTTTGAATGACGTCAAAGGACATACCTAAATTGTTAAGAGAAAGAAGGAGATAGCTGACGTAAAGGAAATATAGCAACCTCATTGGCTAATCACTACGCTGTCCTTTTCCCAATTCCTGCCGATCGAAAAATCGAAGAATTTCTTGTCGACTGAAGAACTCAAAATCTACTGAATTATAATTGCTGTTTCTCTTGTACAGGTTTTTGGTTCCAATCAATGAGGAGTGATCGTGTGGTAAGCAATTTATTTTCCTCAACTAACTGATCTTTGTTTCTTTCTGAAGCCCAGCTTGAAGCGAATTCCCAGCACATTTTTCCTCTACTGTCCTACTTAGGCCTTTTTTGTAAAGGCGTCAACCGAATGAAAGCTTTAAGAAACAAACTGAATATTTACGGCGATCAGCGATCGATTCACTTCTGCATGCTGAAAGACTACTGTTAGATATTCTTTAATTCCCATGCTGTTTCTCGTCGCGATTTTCTGGTAGGGATGCGGAAGTTTTATGTTGTTTCGAGTGAAGGCCTTCCCTTTCTGTAAATGCAACATGAGATAAAAGAAAAACAAATGTAAAAATCTGAAATTCGAAATTAAGACGAAAAATAGAGTATTTAAACGATCTTTCAGTTGGATAATGTGTCACATGGTGGTTTGGGAATGTATAGTCGATGTGAGCTGGATATTTCAGGCAAATCCTCCAAATTATGTACGAAATACCAATTTGCATGCCTGCCTTGTTAGCTAGTCCAACAATCAAATGGTATTTCTTCCTGTCCCTTCAAGTCATCAAGCATCCTTCTCTTCCCTTCAAAGGCCCTAGAAAATCTTAGGAATAGACTATTGTGGTGCCAGACCAGCCCCGAAATACCAAGAGAATATATTAACCTCACAGTCATCAGTAGGGTAGCACAATTCCAGACCCTGTCTTGGCCGAGAGGTAATTCACTCCCTTTCAAAGTGAACATGATGTGTTCAAGATCAAAAAGTTTTCCAGATATTTCCAAGGGATCTTCATTAGAACAACAGGACTTTCAAGAAAGATGTATGAGATTTTAGGGAATGATTTGCCCCTCAGTTTTGTCTCCCTGAGACAATGCATAATAAGTCCATCTGAAAAGAAGGCCATATGAAATGCCTTTGGAACAGAAAGGTAGAGGAAAGATTAACAAGTTACATCATAATAAAAAGAACCCTAGAAAATCTTTGAGCAGTGAAAGTGGGCAAAATGAATAAAAATTAAAGTAACATTCCAGGTATGTCCCAAGCAAAGGGTCCACATTAGCTGCATGCTCCCATATTCCAAACCTGCGTCTACAAATAGACGTTGCTTGCTTGTTTGCTGAAGAGAATGAAATAAGATAAGACTACAAAATAAACCCTGCCACACTGCTGAGATGAACATGCCATACACGATAATGTAATCTATGCCAAGTTAAAGCAATCAGGTCCATAGTGATGAGTAAAATTTAATTTTCTATTGCCCACACATAATTTGCATGATCAAAATACCAATAATGCAGAGTGCTTCCACACCCTAGATTGGTTATCATCACACTGGGTGTGGTTGCAAATGGTAAACATTGGAATTACACTTTGTTACACATGTTGGATTTCAAGAACCAAAGAGTACTACTGAAATTGCTAAAAAATGAGCAAGAGAAAAAATAAATTTATATATTTTGTTGATTGGTTAATATCTTGCCCTGGTCTCGGCCCTAAAAGTTGCTAAAAAGAGTTTGAAATTTATAAGAATTGTATCAGCACAATTGCAAAATGGCTGCTGTTTTGTCTGACTGCGGAAGCCTCAATTGGTCTTGATTTTACAACAAATTTGTGATTTTGAATTTTTGACAATTTCAGGTTCTATTGGAAATCGATTAAATAATCAAGCACATCATTTATTGCATATCATTTAGGTTGCATCTGAAGATTAGTGGCCTTACAGTCCAGGGGTCAATAAAGTGGGGACCACTTTGACGGCTGATCGCAGAGACTCAGTATACTTGCAGCCAAAAACATTTATTCTGCGCGGAGCAGTTGTTTTCTACCATCCTGTTCGTTAAAATTTTACATGACCCTGTGAAGGCACATTTTCATCAAGCTTTTTCTGCCCAAGGAACATACAATTAAAGTTTATGACCCCTGCCCAAGTTTTGATCACCTGTTGTGTAGCATAGTGGTTGAGGCGCTGGATTTCTGATCCATGAAGGGTAACCTTCGGGGGTTCAAAGCCACAAATGGCCTGAATCTTGAACTAAAAGCCGTCTGCAAACTCAGTTGTCCATCCTTTTGAGATCGGTAAACAAGTACCCAGGTATTTGTTCTAGAATATTAATTCTGGGGGCACAAGCTGCAGGTCCACATAAGCTGTAAAGCTGTCGCAAACTCTACATGCGTTAACAAATAAATATGCTTGCTTGATTTTATCATTTCAAACTATTATACTTTTCCTGACCAAAACTGTATTTTTGTGGTGATGGTTTGAATTTTATCTCTCTTCCAGAAATTATATTTCCTTGGTGAGAATTTTATGGAGTTCCTGAAAGACAGTGCTGAATGGTGTCAGGCACAGCATGTGGAGTAGATTAATCTAATTTTCAGCATTCCTCGATCAATCGCGCCTCCTGCTCAAAACCCGAATTATCTCACATGGGCTGATTGCAAATTCTGGAATCACTTTATTTCTTTGCTAAAAGGACAATTGTATTGCCTTATCAATAATCCAGGAAACTATAGAGCCATCCTTCCATGAGAATGCCAGTTGACAACATGCAGCAAATACCAGATTTCGGTCACGCCCTTGTGGAGTTTAAGAACATGAGATTTCTAATTATGGACCGCCCATCAAAGGCAAACATTGCTCACTTTGTGAAGGTATGCATACAATTTGATTGTACAATTTGAGCTACAATTTTGAAGCTCTGTCAACTTCAATAATGCTCCATCCATACAAGACACAGTTTGCTTGTTTTCTAAAGATCGCTTGGACACTTGAAGAAAAATAAATTGAAGATCTTTGATTACGGAGAGATTATTAGATAAATAAAGATTCAACAATTCATGATTTGCACCTTGCCACTAAGGGATTATAATAAGTATTGCAGACTGAAACCTAAAAGGTCTAACAAGACAAACATGGTCGAGCCATTCAATTATTTCTGGGCAGTTTATTCAAGCTTAAGGGTCATTGTTACGTCAGTTTTCTGACCATACTTTTATTTTGATTTTTTATAGCATAGCGGTTCGTTTAGAAATATAAATTGGCTTGGCTTTCTAATGAAAATAGGGATTGGCTTGGCGCTCGTCTTCTTTCCAAATTTGGGATTCTATGCCCCTCATAATGGTAGAGCTGTTTTGAATGGTATGGGCGAGAAAGGGTTACTTGCTTTTATCAAAGTAGCTCCTGCTTCTTTTTTTGATTATCAGGCAATACTCGTTAGGTATTTACTCTGCTATTAAACGCATAACACAGGCCTTTTCAGGGAGAAAATTGTACCAGAGTGGCTTATTGCTCTGGTCAATTTGTTTACAGGCTTGAGCAGAAGGTTATTTACCAGTGTCCTGACGAGAGCTAAGTGTGATTGCTCTGGTCAGAAGAAAAGGCCTGATAACATACAAATAATGTCTTTTACATTAGAGGTTTTTTCATAGGAATTAAAGAAATGTGGAGTTAATGAAGTAGTTCGTGTGTGTGAACCAACTTATGCAAGTGATGACTTGAGAAAGGAAGGAATCACTGTTCGTGTATGTATTCTGATATTTCTTTTTCACTAAATCTTTTATACATTCAATTGCCCTGACTGTAGGATGGAAAGCTTTGATGATAGACGATTCCACAAAAGATGGATCTCATTTCATGCAATAGGAATTTGCAGCCAAGCAAAACCTGATCACCCAAAAATGACAGCCCCCAGCATAAGATTTTAGCCACATCTATGGCAGATTGCAATTTTCAATATAAACAACAACAAAGGGGTCGTAATGGGTAATTCTTGAAAAAGGGTACAAAAGGATCTTTGGCTTAGTCAGTCTGTTGCAAGTCTGTCAATGCAGCTAGAACAATTAAAAGGGTTCACTTGTTATTGCCACCGTTTTTATCTATGAAGTATGTTATTTTTTAAGCTGAGTTGACGTAAATACAAAATCTCTATCATGAAATATGATACGATATTTACTCTATTACTCCTGCCTCTCTAATAAAGCCACAATTATTTCATAGATTGAACAAATCCCCCTCTTCATTAATCCTGAATGTGGGATTGCAACTACTAATTTATATTTGTATTATTATAACTGATGTTTTAATTACCATTGTCCTTGTATCTCAACTAGCTGTTGAAATAGAAATCAATAGTTTTTTAGTTGAGACCATATCTACAGTGTGACTTCAAGGCATTGAAAAATAACCCTGCTCTCAAATATATAAGCCTCGCTAATAATCCAGACTTTTTAATGAGGCTAAAGTAGTAATCCTGTAGCTGTAAATACGATGTGACTTGCGTTTTATAGGATTGGTCTTATGACGATGGAGCTGCTCCCCCAAGAGAGGTAGTGGAAAGCTGGTTGAAGCTACTGAAAGAACGCTTTACAGCCGACCCAGGCACAACCATCGCAATTCACTGTGTTGCTGGCCTAGGCAGGTTAGATATTGTGTTGCTTTTAATACTCCCACACATTTATGTTGAGTTCAAATTATTGGATGGCTAAGCAGCATCTGCAAATCAATGCAACCTGTAAGTTATGCCCTGCTATATTTCCAGTTAAACTGCTCAAGAACTGCAACGGTTCTGAAACACACTCAGTGTTTCAGTGGTACCATGGCCCCATGTTTTTCCCTTCATAAAGTTTGAAAGGGCCCCACAAAATGACAAACATTGCAAAATAATGTATTCATAACATAAGATTTGGCCAAATCAAGGTGTTTGGCCTCGGGACCCGCAGTCTCTTAAACTACTGAAACCCCCCTACCTTGAGGTCCCTAAAGTTTCTTTGTAAAAACCATGAGATTTAAGTGTAAAATCTCAGGATTTGTGAAAATGAAGCAGTGAAATACAGTAATTTTCTTGTGGAATTTCTAGCAGTTATCTGATTACGCTGAATCGGTTCTTTTCAAAAAAGTTAATCACAGACAAGCAAACCGGTATCAAAATGAAATCGCCAGTTTATTGCTTTCAGAGCTCCTGTTCTTGTGGCCTTGGCACTGATAGAGAGTGGCATGAAATACGAAGACGCCGTGGAATTCATCCGCAAAAGAAGAAGGGGAGCCATCAACAGTAAGCAGTTGGAATACCTTGAGAAATACAAACCTACCAAGATGCTGAAAGGCAGAGAGAGAAACTCCACTTGCTGCCTTCAGTAATTAACTCCCATTTCAATGTACGTATCATTTGACATTTCTTTAGCCAATATTTTTCTACTACTTGTTGTAAATTAGCTAGAACTATTTATATGGGAATCAATAATGCAAACAACTTCTCTATATTTAGCATCCAACTAGCTAGCCGTCTGTCATTTTAACATTCTTACCAAAATTACAGAAGGAATATTTTTTGAAGAATTCTTCTAAATTTTTAAAAAGTTAAATCCTGAGTAAAATTTTAAGTTTAATTAAGTATGAAGACCTTAGACATGAAATCTATTTTTCTGGTGTGAGACTTCTCCATTTCATCGCCAATTTAGTCAGGCATTGTCTGAGTGCAGAAGAGTGGGTGTCAAAGCTCACTTTGCAGTCAATATGAAGGGGTCCTAACAGGGTCTATTAGCTTCCCTTTTTTGCTTGATATTTGGAAGAGGTAAGAGGCAAAACACCATGAAATTATAGCACATTAAGGCTTTTCAAACCTACATTGTCTACAGAATCACACTCTAAATATTCTGAAGATAAGAAAGGTTTGAAAAGCCACAAGTTAGTTTGCTGTAATTTCATGTTTTTTGCCTCTAAGCTCTTACTTGGTCTAAACACCAGAAGATTGTAAGACTGTTGTATACTTTTGATACGGATTGATATGGATTGGGTTCGTCAAATACATGGACTGCACCAGTAGCTCAGATCATATATGTGAACAAGACCTGCAAGCCAAATATCAGGTTATAAATATTTAAGCACTGCATTTCTACTTGTTCCCCCTCCTGAAGCAGTTGGTGCTCTAGCCTTCGAAGAGTCAGAGAATAGGGCGTGGTCAGGAATTTTAGGACCAATACCACATTGTTACCTCCTCCAAAATTTGCTTATTGGATCTAGTCCATAATCAAGAACAACCTTTGGCAAAACTTGGAGATATTTGGCTTTCCCCTCCCATGAGCGCCGCCACTCCTTGATAGGGCTCCAGTCACGGGAAAAGAGGGATAAAGCCAAGATATTATAAATCACTCTCCAATATTTAAAAGCCGATTTGGAACCATTTATTTTTTGCCAATTTCGACAAAATCCATGGGCCAACCATCTGGTTTTTTCCCAATATCTGTCTGATTTTTGAGGAGACTTTGTTAGGGATTTTATGCTTTTTCTAAGGCTATTAAAGCCTTGTAATGCTGCCTTAACAGTCCTGAATCGATTAAGCGTATTTAGAACCATTTATTTTGTGTCAATTTCGACCCAATTCCATTTGGAACCACCAGTGTAATGTGTCACATATAACAAGGAAAAACAGATTTTATACAGACAGACCTTCAGAATGCACAAACGAGAATGATCTAATTTACAACGCATGTCAAATACGAGAACGAGGTAAACTGATTATAATTTATGTTCTTATGTAATCATTGTCAAGGGGGCACCATCAGGCACTTTGCCAATTTTTGGCTGATGTTGAAGGACATCTTTTGGTGATCTTTAGTGTTTCTAAGGCCATTAGAGCTACACAGTGCTCCCCGGAACAGTTCTAAGTAGATTAAAAGCCTATCTTGGGCATTTGGTCTCAGGCTTATTTCGACCAAGAACCATGGGCTAAACCATCAGGCATTTTCCAAATTTTGGCTGATGTTGAAGGACATTTTTTGGTGATCTTTAGTGTTTCTAAGGCCATTAGAGCTACACAGTGCTCCCTGGAACAGTTCTAAGTAGATTAAAAGCCTATCTTGGGCATTTGGTCACAGGCTTATTTCGACCAAAAACCATGGGCTAAACCATCAGGCATTTTCCAAATTTTGGCTGATTTTGAAGGAAATGGTTTTACTGATTTTATGCGTTTTGTAAGGCTATTCTAGCCCCACATTGCTCTTTGAAGAGTTATGAGTGGATTCAAAGCCTATTTTGAACCATTTTCTTGGGAAAATTTTGACCAAAAACCATGGGCTAACTAACATCAAGCTTTTTTCCAATTTTTGGCTGATTTTGAAGGAAATTGTTTTTTACTGATATAATGCGTCTTCTAAGACTATTATTGCCTGGCATTGCTCTCTAAAGGGTTGAGTGGATTAAAAGCCTATTTGGAACCATTTATCCTTTCCAACTTTTGACAAAAAACATCAGGCTTTTTTCCAATTTTTGGCTGATTTTGAAGGAAATGGTTTTATTGAAAGGCTATTATAGCCCAACATTGCTCCTTGAAGAGTTGAGTGTATTCGAAGCCTATTTTGAACCATTTGTTTTGGGAAAATTTTCACTACAACCATCAGGCTTTTCCCAATTTTTGGCTGATTTTGAAGGAAATTTTTTTATTGATTTTCTGCGTTTCCTAGTAACTTTTGATTTATAAATTTTGATTAATGATATTTCGTGAAAATGATTAGAAAATGATACCTATCTCATACGGAAAGATCGGATGGTCAAGTGAACTAAGCCATGGGCTTTAGTTATTCGGACCGTAGTTCGATTCCTTACTAGGAGGACTTTTGCTTTCTAAGATTTATAATATTTGGAAAAAAGATACAAAAGTAATACCTTTCTCATCAAGGAAGCTTTGATGGCCGAGTCGAATAAGCTAAAAGGACTTGAATTGTTTGAACCACGGTTCGATTCCTCGTGAGATTAGACTTTTCATTTTTAAGATATATAATGTTTGGTAAAAATGATACAAAAGTAATACCTTTTCATTAAGAACGCCCGGGTGGCTAGGTGGATCAAGCGATGGGTTTTAAATGTTTGGACCATAGTTCGAGTGCTCGAAAGATAAAACTTTTGATTTCTAAGATTTATAATGCTTAGTAAAAATGAATAGATTTAATACCTAGTTTGTTGAGAAAAGCTTGGATGGCAAAGTTGACTAAGCCGTGGGTTTTAGATGCTCGGAACCCAGTTCGAGTCCTCGTAATTTAACACTTTTGATTTATAAGGTTCAATGTTTGGTAAAAATGATAAAAACGTAATACATGTCTCATTAAGAACGCTCGGGTGGCTAGGTGGATCAAGTCAAGGGCTGTGAATGTACCGACCACAGTTCGATTCCTCGTAAGGTAAGACTTTTGATATCTAAACTCTCCTTAAAAATCATACTAACTTCAAACCTATTCTGTCGGTGAGCTCCGGGTAGTGTGCAGGCAGAGTGCCTGTCTCACAGTCGTAGGGTCGAGGGTTCGATCCTACGATACATCCGGAGTGAGCCAATCTCCCACCTACCATTCCGTCGGAGCTGTAATGGCTTCACAGGATATGGCAAGGAGGAGCGTCAGGGGGGTCTGGTCCCCCTGGCGGCTTTCCGAGGGAAAAATGAAGGGGGTTTTGAAAATATTGACAGTTTAGTTTAGTTTAGTTTAGTTTAGTTTAGTTTAGTTTAGTTTAGTTTAGTTTAGTTTAGTTTAGTTTAGTTTAGTTTAGTTTAGTTTAGTTTAGTTTAGTTTAGTTTAGTTTAGTTTAGTTTAGTTTAGTTTAGTTTAGTTTAGTTTAGTTTAGAATAACTTCATTTGGATTAGGTTAGTATAATTTAGTTTTGCGAAACTTATGCTAGTTGAAAAGTGGTGGTTGCGGTAGTATATCCAAATGGATAGAGGTCTAATGTAGACTTTGATGGATTTTCGAAATTCGTTAAAAATACCTTTCACCCTCTTGCTAAATTCTCCAGAGCCCTCACAGCTTCTTCGAAGGGGAGGCCGAATCTCTCCAGGATACTACAGTATATCACAGGATGGAACCCTCGACCTTTCGACTATGAAGCAAGCACTCTGCCTTCACACTACACGGAGCTCAACGACAGAACAGGTTTAAAGTTGACATCGTTTTCAATTGAGAATTTTTAAATCATAAGTCTTACCTTACGAGGAGTCGAACTACGGTCAGTGCATCTTAAGTCACTAGGCCACCCGAGTTTTCTGAACGAGAGAGGAATTATTTTTATATGATTTTCACCAAATATCATAAATATTAGAAATCAACGTCTTACCAGGGCTCGAACAACGGTCAGAATATCTCCAGCCCTTGGCTTAGTCCACTTGATCACCCGAGTTTTCTAAACGAAAGAGGTATTACTTCAGTATCATCAATATGAAAATTAGAAATCTTAGATATCAAAAGTCTTACCTTTTAGAGGAATCGTACTGTATCTTTTTTAACCAAACATTGTCAAAAATAGAAATCACAAGTCTTACCTTGCAAGGAATCGAATAACGGTCTGAATATCTAACGCCCTTGGATTACTTCACTGGGCCATCCCAGCTGGGAGAAGTGAAAGCGCTATCATATACGCAACTTCCACTTTAAAGGAAATATCTTTCTAAAGCTCGGATGGCCGTATGCACCGTAGTTCAACTCCTCGTGAGGTAAGACTTTTGATTCTAAGACATATAAAGTTTGGTAAAAATGATATAAAATGTAATACCTCTCTCATCAAGAAAGCTTGGATTTGCAAGTGGACTAACCCAAGAGCTATAGTTGTTGGACCGTACTCCGCTTTTTTTTGAGGCAAGACTTTTGATTTCTGGCTTCAGATGAAATTGATGGCAACTTCAAACCTCTCCTATCGGCGAGATCGGGATAGTATGCAGGCTCGATGCTTCCTGTACAGTTCACGGGATGATAAGGGTTGACCTTCCCCGGAGTTAGCCATAACAAGATGATTCTTATGATCTAGCCCTTCGCAGCTGTAAGCAGCTCCTAGGTAAACGGAGGAAGTATCAGAGGGTAAGGGGTGCTTTCTCAGGCGGATTTTTGAGAATAAGACGAAGGCAGTCTTCAGCATATGGTCTTCTAATTTCACTACGAAGAAAGAGACTCAAAAGACAAATCTCTCCATCTCGACAAGTCTGTTTCGTAGTTGCCCACTCATCAGGAAATGTACAGATCACAGTATGATATGGTCGACGAAACAGGCTTGTCGAGATGGAGAGTTTTGTCTTTTGAGTATTTTTCTTAAAAGGTGTTTTTAGCTCTACTCTTTGTATCGAGCACTTTCATGGAAAACCAACCCAAAGACTTCGCCTTCTGATTTCGATAGTTAAGACCATGTAGAAACTAGACCCCTGGACGATGTCTTGGTTAGTAGATGGAACTACAAATAAACGAATGACTAATCAGGGGAAATGATTATTTTCTATGCGAAATGTAAACGCAAAAATTCTGTATGCATAATGTCCTATACATAGCCGATCAGTAAAGTTTTTCAATTACACGTTATATTCAGTAACAACAATACAGTAAAAACCAGCGTATATGCACCTGGGCTTCAAGAACCAGTTAGGCTAAGATTTAATCATCTATGAATGTTCTAAAATTTTGGAATCTCATCAAAAGAGTTGGGTTTTAAAAGATTTTCTATGATTTTCAACAGCTTTTTCGAATCTGTTAGAATAAACAAGGAGCAATTTCCATTTCGATAACAATCTGTTAAGATTAAGTGGAGAGTCTAGGTTCTCATGCGCTGGTTTTTATTGTTACGATTTCCACTGGACTAATTTGTCCTGAACATTTCTTTCTGAAGTGATATGCGCAATGCTTGGATAGGTGAACCATCGTAGAAGCCACAACCAACGTTTAGAGCCCTTATCGAGGGCTTGCTTGATAATACCATAGTTTCATTGCGGTCGCCAAGAGTCGCAGTTCCAGTGAGCTTCATCAAGAGGTTCTACAAAGATGAGGAATGCATCATTCAATTTTGAGATTGCTTCGAATCAATCGAACCCTGACTGAATTAGAACAGGCAATAATCGAAGGTGCAGCAATGAACAATTCACGCAGTAATGGTTTGAAAACGTTCAGAGTTGTACGAGAATCTGTTCTCCTTCTTTTCCTCTTTTTCTAAATTCAATTCAGCGGTGGTATAGCCTAGAGCATAAGGCGCTGAATTTATGATCCTTGAAGGGTAACCTTCGTGGATTCGAATCCACGAACGGTCGGGATCATGAACTACAAGCTGTCAGCCGACTCAGCTGTACATCCTTCTGAGGTCGGCAAATGAGAACCCAGGATATTCGTTATATAATATTAATTATGGGGACACAAGCTGCAAGTCCACGTCAGCTGTAAAGCTGCCCGTCTCTGACCTGCATTAACAAATAAATATGCTTGTTTGCTTGCAGTCTTTCTGGAGACCCAATCACTTTATAGGACCATTGCTGTAGTCCGCTTTATTTTCCACCCCTAGGCCTGTGCACATGTCGCCAAAGTACATAATGTGAAAAGAAGATAATGAAGAGGTAAACTTCAAAGATTTCGAAATACCTTTGATACCAGATATATCTTCCAGCTTGCTTAAATATAGCACATCAGACGCAGATAGTTGACGATACTAAAAATGAATAATGAAATTTTACCAATAAATCAATACTCATTTACAGCATACCATAGGTGTGCTCCTCCCAGGAGTTAAAGGGAGGGGGTCACTTAAATGTTTCTTTAAAGTGGACCTACACCTTACACAAAAGTTACTGCTATTGGTAATTCAGAGGCCCTGAAAACGAAAAAAATACTTTAAATCCCATTTGACATTTCTATAAGCCCCCAAAACCCCAAATGATTAGCTAAAATCTTCGTCAACAACCGCGCACTTGAGGGGCATGGGTTCTAGTCTATTTGATGACGTCCACCCAGGACATGGTCATTTCATCAAGCAGGGCGAGTGGCTTTGAGCGAGCATTTTTGTGTACGAATTTCGGCGTCAGGACGTTTGGGAATTTTCGAAAAAGAATGTCTTTCGACAAATTTGATTCACTGAACTGTTCAGAATCTGATAACACGTCTATTCATTCGTTAGAATTCGAAGAAGAAAGTTTCAGCAACGAACTAGTGGAATCAAAACAGGTGGATGGACCTTTTTTTATTTAGGCCCATTCTACTATACTGCTACTACTAGGGCAGGTCGTTGATGATCTCGGTTGGAAACCTTAGATTTCACTCGCACTAAAGTTGAAAAAAGTCAGATCTAGGAGAAAAAAGAACTGAACAGAGAAGGAAGCTATAGCTAATTTTGCTATCGATAAGTTCCCGGTTCTCGCGCCAATTTAACAAACGATTATGTAGTGTAGCGGTTATTACATACGTCCGTCACGCGGAAGATTCCTGGTTCAAGCCCTTGCAGATTAAATCCCTTTCTTTGCTTTTTATTTTAATTATTTCATCTATTTATGACCCTTTGTAGCTGTCCATTTTGCATTGGTCACCTGGACAAAGTCGAGCCATCGCTTCCTTCTCCTCAAAGCTTCTAAACGCAAGTCTCCATAAAAACTGAATCTTGTGTAGCAAGATCCCTCTCTCGATGTTTGGTTGACGATTGCATTTTCCTACCACGCATTTATTCGCATTCTGATAAATTTGTCCTTTCAAGATTTATAAGATTCTTCAGTAAAGCCAACACGCGATGCCTACTTGTTTTGTTTTTGTTTTTGCCTTGTCCTGGGTGAACGTCATCAAAACTGTCGGTGCCAGACCCCTTCTTGTGAAACTCTGAGCCCGGCCGTGAACGAAAGAATTTTCAAGAAAGTGCGAAAATGTTGAACTTTGAAAATTTATTTCAGGTCAAGTTAAAGCCAAAATGACAAACAAAATACATTTATGAGTTCGATACAGTCCTATCTAATCATAAAAAATTAAACTGTATAAAGTGTAGGTCCACTTTAAGGAAGGGGAGATTTCAGCGAGCTGGGAGGGATCAGGGAGATCCTGTTATTTGTTTTACTGGAATTATATAGCTTTGTTGTCACTGATTTTCCGGCAAAAAGGAGTCAGTCTGGGTCCATTCGAGCTCTCTCATAACGTTTTTCGACAGCGTAAAAATATAAAGAACTAAACTAAGTTTCATCGCCAAAGTAGAGCTAATTATCAAAGAGCAGGGGTTTAGGGGAGCAAAGCCAAACGGGTCAAGCGAGAAAATGCGAAAACCAATAGGGACCAAGGGGGCATGCATCTTCCCTGGGAGGGGGTGCTTGGTAACCAGATAAACTCAAGTTTAAGGAAATATCTTGATTGAGTCGATTTAATCCACTTAAGACCACTAGTACAACAAAAAGCTTACTTGGATAACAAATTTATAAAATGTTCTGTCCTTTCTGCATCTTATTGTAGTTTGTACAAATAGACGGAGTTTTTTAACGTGCAGTCCTAAAAAAATTGTGTAGTTCTAACCTCTTTTTATGCAGTTTCAAAGAAAATATTATGCCGTTCTAAATATTTGAGGGATTAGGATTGATAAAAAAAGAGGATTTTTATAGGGAAAATAACGTCAAATGGGCCATATTGCAGCAATCTAAAACCATCAACATTTTCTCCCCTTTCGAATTAGTGATGCGTGATCTGATTGGCAAATATTTCAGTGTTTAGACTGTCAAGTTATGTTCTCATCGGACTAATTCAAAATTGGAATCATGGGCACTTCAATGCCACATTAAACACCGTCGAATCCATTCAAATGAGCTTTTGCTTCACACTGGCATCCGAAAAATGAATAGTTGTAGCCATCTAAAACACTTTCTTTCATGGTTGGAAAGATTTGTTACATTCTGGGACCATAGAAATTCATGTGAGAATTTCGAGAAGATTTAACGAGAAATCGAAATCTGGTGGAAACTGTGATTCTCACAATGATTATCAATACAGGAATTAGTCAGCTGCAGTAGTAAGTTGATTTACACAAACACTTTCAATTCATGATCTGACATGGTATGAAAAGTTGTAAACAACAAAATGGCTACCGGTTGAATGTAGGTTGAGAGTAAAGTATTGGATCGCAATGCTCCACTCTTCTCGTCTAATCTCGGAGAAGACTCGAGTTTATGACCTGGATAGTTTCTGGGAACATTGGTGTCGTGGTCCGCTATATTTTCCACCCCTGCTTTCTTTATTAGTTACAAATGTCTAATTGAACAAATTCAAAATTGAAAAATCTTACCTGACCGCCATTATCTGCGCGCAAATGAGTCAGAATATCTTTCTTGCTTTTTTGCAAAACAACGACATCGTCATCAACTATCGCAACATCGAGTGGAAGTGATGATAATTCAATCCTACCAGTCTTTTTTAATCTGCCATTTTCTATTTTGAAACAACCCACTTCCATCAATCTGTAAAGAAACGGCCTAGTCATAATCCTTTTATCTTTTAGTATATTTTCATAACAAATCAGGCAAACGCTTCAAGCACTATAGCATACTTTAAAAGACGTAAAATCGGTAGCGGAAACCCCTGCAGTTACTATGCAAGAAAAGGAAACTCTCATCATTAGTCTATGTGTACCGGAAAAGCTCTATTAAGCCCCCAAATGGGTTTACAGTAGAATCCCGATAACTCGAACAAGCAAGGGACGATCAAAATAGTTCGAGTTATCGAATGTTCGAGTTATCGAGGCTCTCGATAACATGAATAAGGCTCAAGGGGAATGCCAAATCTGTTTGAGTTAGCGAGAGTTCGAGTTATCGCATGTTCGAGTTATCGGGATTCTACTGTACTTTATTTCCAAGGTCCTAGAGGATGTGGCTTAATAGAAAGAGGATATTATTAGAGAGGGGGCTCGATTCCAAAATCCTGATCAACGACACAAAATTATCTTTATTTTCATTACTTTTCTGATTAATGCCTAAAAACGAGTCATTCTCGATGGCTGCTAGATACGTTGAAGACAGAACTGGACAAGAAAATCTTGGCACTAAGACACATGAAAAATTGGCACTCAAACACAGGAAAGGCCCTAGAAGATGGGCTTAACAGAGTGGAGCTAATTAGAGAGGGAGGCTTATTTCAATTATTTCACTACACTGAGTGATTATAGTCGGCTGCTAGAGACGTTGAAGACAGAGCTAGACAAGAAAATCTTGGCACTAACTCACATGAAAAATTGGCACTCAAACACAGGAAAGGCCCAAGAAGACGGGCTTAACAGAGTGGAGCTAATTAGAGAGGGAGGCTTAATTCAATTTTTTCACTACACTGAGTAATTATAGTGGGCTGCTAGAGACGTTGAAGACAGAACTGGACAAGAGAATCTTGGCACTCAAACACAGGAAAGGCCCTAGAAGATGAGCTTAACAGACTGGAGCTAATTAGAGAGGGGGGCTTATTTCAATCATTTCACTACACTGAGTGATTATAGTGGGCTGCTAGAGACATTGAAAACAGAACTGGACAAGAAAATTTCGACTTTCAAGCACATGAAATTTGAAACTAGCAAATATTACGACCAAATTCATCATGAGCTATCAATAAATCATTTCAATTTACTCTGTAGTCTTTCTTGTATTTCATTAGGAGGCTTATAGAGATGGATGGCTAATTTCGAATTTCTGCTTGAAAAGGGGGGGGGGGAGTTTATTAGAGACGAGGATCGACTAGAGAGGGGGGCTTGATAGAGGTTTTAAAATATTTGGTTTGCTTGGTGGTCATGATTTTGCACTGCTGTGGTGAAGAATCACTTTACAAAGAGCCAGCATATTTTGCGGAATGGTCTAATCCATTCTATAAATAAGCTTGGGCCTAAAAGCCTATATCAACTATGGAAAATCGAACGAATTTGAGATCGAAAAAGTGAAATCAAGACTGCAGAGCCTCGTCCCGCGAACTTGGCAACTCAGGAATAAAAACTCTTGAGACGATGTCAACCAGACCAAATAGAATTTGTGAAAAACATACTTTTCTGCTATGACGATCACATCCATATTGTCCATGATGCATAACGCCCTGGGAATTGCTACCTCCTACAAATATATAAATGAACGAGTTGGACAAGTAGGTAAAAAAACTTGATAAGGAAGAGGCAAATCCATAATAATTTTCTATAGTGGAATTAACACTCAAAAAGCAGACATGTAACTCCGAGTTTGGTGCCTCTGCACTCATCAAACGTGATGAGACATCAAACATTTTTGTTTAGGTACCTACCATTTCGAAACTATGCTTGGTCTAGCCAAGGTACTTTGTACTAGGTGTCGTGTTACCTGGGTATTGTCCCCTCGAAACTGTGGTGCATTCTACTTGTCACCATCCTCAAGCTTCCTACTAATTCCTCTTTCTTATAAATGAAAGATATTTCAAAAATCTTAAACGACAAGCAAGTGGAAAGCATCTAAAATATCAATGCTAAAAACTTCAATTCATTTACGCCTGTATAAGAAGGCAAGATTAAAGAGTATAGAAAATGTAGTTCTTTTCAAAAATTCAAATAATTACCTTTTCAGAGAATCTTGCAGAATCACATATTTGACCAGAAGAGCAATCCCAAAGCAATACTTTACCATCCTTAAAACAAGAAATAAATCTATTAAAAACCAAACATGAAACTTTTCAGCCTGTGGTGTAGCATCAGCTCATCAAAGTGTATAAATATACCCCGTCCACCAGAAAAATAGACACATTTGAAAAGTCACTATGAAGTCGAATATTGCCTTAATAATGATAATTATACCAGAGCAGGCTACTGCAATTGACATATGCCTCCACCAGGTCTCGAACCCAGGTTTTTGCGGACACAGGCGAGCGGGCTAACCACTGTCCTAAACCAGGACAAATAAGTTAGCACAGTAACCTTGATGTGTTCACAACTCCAGGCTTATCCACGCTGAGGCATTAATTCGTGTTTCAGATCAATCCTTCTTCAGAGCCATGTAATATTAACATTAATTCATAAGGCATGGTCTAACACGGGTAATTAAATTATACCAGAGCAAGCTACTGCAATTGACGTATGCCTATATTGGTGTCTTGAAACCGGGTTTTTGCGGACACAGGCGAGCGCGCTAACCACTTTCCTAAACCAGGTTTGTCAAGTTAGACCATGCCTTATGAATTAATACCTTAATGATAATGATAGAGCTAATCTGGGTAACTATGCCTTTCTACTATGCTCTTGTCTACAGCTTCCACGGATTTTCTTATCTCTTCTTGAATGCGTTGACAGAATTTGCATCTGTTCAATACTGAGGCAAGTCATTTCAGATATTCACCACGTGCTGTGAGAAGATATTCTGTCTTATTTTCAAATTTGATCTCCTTTTTTTCAATCTTTAGAGCTGGTCTTTTAGGAGAAATCTAATCAAAGCCAAAAAGCTCTTGTAATCGATATTATGTTTCTCTATCACTAGCCTTGAGCGCACTAAAAGTAGTTCAACGCCCAACAGATTCAATTTGATATGGTTAATTGTAGGGATGTACCGGTCAGTGTTTTTAGATTTCGGTTGAAACCGGATTTACCAGATTCCGACCTGCTTCACCGGATAATCCAGCCATAACTGGATTTTTTGAAAATTGGTATTTTTCCCAGTTAAAAAAGGTAATTCTGCAGTAATGTTGTTATGTTGGAAATTCTTTGTAGCAAAAGTTTTAGAGCGAAGAAGATCACAAAGCTATCTTGTCGTATCTCAAATATAAAGAGTATATCCAGGGCAATGGTATTTGGCCTGGGTATGACCTTAACCCCTATCCAGTTGTGGAGTTTCATCGGTGGCGAATTAGGTTACCCTTCGCCACAACTACCTCCAGGTCACCCTTGGGCAAGGTGTAGTACCTGTTAGCCTTGGGTAGGTGGAGCTCATGAGCCTTGGATGGCAGTCCACCTAGTAGAAGGAAAACTCTGATTCCAAACCCGGAGGTGGAGCCCCGTTAAGCGGTCTCAAGTGGATATAATCCTGGTTTCCGGTAGCTCCTGCAGCCACTCTGGCAGCTGGTCGTCTCGGATCTTTCCTTGCCACCTGCACCATGCCTGGATGGCCGAGAGAGTGTGTTTGTTCTTCACAAGTTCAGCTGCACTTTAAATCAATCCTACGTGACAGCTTTTGCGTCTGTCAGGACACACGTCATCTTCGAGACGAAGGACAGCGAACAATACAGAGTATAAAGCAATATTATCATCGTTATAGTAAGAAATAAAAAAAATAAACACTTACACCTCCTCCAGTCACCAGAAACTTTCCATGCATGCAAACATCTAAACAAGATACAAAACTGTAAGATTTTAGAATCAAATAGAGACGTTCATAGACCAGAATCTACTAGAAAGTAGAGTCCTAATAACATATGGGATACCCTCAGTACTCTAGATGATATGAAGTACTGTGGAGGGAAACCAAACTATCACTTAACAGTACTGATGGTATCCCCCCAAAGTACTAAACAACCTCCACAGTAAAAGATGGTAACCCTCCACTGGACTGATAGTTGCATCCCCCGCAGTACTGGAAATCAGTCAATGTACTGGATGGTATCCCTCAAGGGTACTGGTGATATCCTCGTAAAGTACTGAAAACCCTCCAATGTACTGATAGTGTCCCTCTTGGTACAGATGATATCCCCTCTACAGTACTGAATATCATCAACTCATGATATCTCTCTGTATTTCTAATGATATCCCCCAGATTACTGGTGCTATCCCCCTATAGTAATGCACATACGCTCCCCATAGGGATTATCCTCTGAATTCACAATAGGGTATGAAACACAATCTATTGGCCAATCGATTTTGAACCTGCCATGGCAGTGTGATTAGAATGACACTCTGCTGGTTATTATTGTCTTGATTTATGCAATGAAATAATAGAAGTAAATCATTAAATAATTACTTTGCGTGAGCCAGCAAGAATTTGTCAATGTTGTAGCAGTTAGGATATGAGCTAAATCGAATCTTCTTATCTCGATCTGAAGTGATTAGCATCTTATTGTCCCTTGAGAGTTTCTGAAAATAGAAGGCAATTACAACCATGAGTTATTTCTGTTTTTCTACTTAAATTAATGCAATCTAAACATATTTTAGTAAGTGAGTAATCAAGTAAGTAAAAAAGTAAGTAAGTAAGTTAGTAAGCAAGTTAGAAAGGAAGCAAGTAAGTAAGTGAGTAAGCGAGTAAATAAGTAAGTAAGTAAGTACGTTTATCAAACACCGAGCTTGACTGAGCTGCACATAGCCAACAGGTTAAGCCGTTCAGCTAAACACCATGTCAATCTCTTTTTTAAACTCTTAACTAATCATGCACTAATCATTTTGGTGATGTAGTCTAAGTGAAACATTAGAAAGAGTGAACATACGAAAATGGCGGAGCTTACTTCAGAATTCAAAATAGAGGTAAGAAAAGAACTGATGTGAAACTTACCATATCCAGAATGACAGATAGATGGCCAAGTAGAAACTCACATTTTTGAGAACTTAATGAGATTCTAAAGGAAAGAATTAATATCAAAACAAATCAAACTACATTTTTGCAAATTTTCCGATTGAACTCCATAGTTTCATTTTATTGTTTTTGAGAGAAGAGAAGTCTTTAGATGGACCCAGGGCATACCAATTTGCTATCTTCCTGGGACTGAAAAATGATCTTTAGAGCATTACTAGATGTATCACCACTCTACTACTCAAAATACAATCAGTGGATGCATAGGCTACTGTTTAAACTGAAACAAAACTCAATGTCTGAACTGAAATTTGTTCTTATATAAAATACAGTAGAGGTCTGCAAAGGAGGAATTTTCCTGATGGGTCTCATTTACATGTTATTTCAGACTTGCAATGGCCGAGTGTTGGACAAAAAGCTTTAGAGGTTATGTGAAAAATGAAATATACTTGATAACGTCATTGAAAAAATTAGTTATTCTATTATAACTTCAATAAAAAGAAAAGTCCTTTATTTATGGTCTTTTATTGCTTACTTTCACCATAGTCTTACTTTCAAAATAGCTCCATCTAATGACTGTGTTTTAACCATAACTTGTCACAAAGGAATAGGAACATGTAACATGTAGGAATTAACTCCTTGTATGCATACCGGTAGACATCACCAGTTTTATCAGCAACAAGGATAAAATCTTCAGCATTCGTAAACACTATTCTAACTGGCTTTTTTGGCATTTTCCTACAAAAGAAATAATAAAATAAGAGACTTCAATAAATTTTCCTTATTGAAAAACATAAAGATACAATGATGGTAATTCACTTCTTGTGATATTCTAGTAACTCTTTGAAGTTTGATGGATAAGAAAAAAGCAGGCTGCCAGAAGGTTAATCTTTAATTTCTTCTTCCATGGTAGTTTAACATGACTCTAAATACAGATAAAGCAGAATTGGGTAGTGACAGAATAAGGGCCGTCATAAAAAGGGCCAGTAGTGTTTTATCAGGGCTGGCATGAAAATAGCATAAAGGTAATTCAATAAAAGTAAAAATGGCTCTTCTAGCGGGCCGTCGCAAGGTCAAGAGAACCCCCAGGGTAAAGGCTAATTCAATGGGCCTGAATCCCCATAAACAAGAGCTTATAATGAATGAACATAGATAACTCAGACTTACCCCAGGCCCCCTTGTAACTTCCCTGGCTACCCCCCAATCTCAACTTTTAACAGTGAATGGAAAATAATAATATTGTTTGTCAAAAAAATATTCCACTCACTTTTTCAGAACCAAATTCCAACTGGATGTGTTCCAAACCAAGATCACCTTGTCGGAGGTGCAAATTGAAAAGAAATTCCCTTTTGATGAAAATCTGCATTTTACAATGTAATGATCTACTTCTTCATTGCCATTCTTTTCAGTTTCATTATTTTGATTTTCCTCAGAAGTCATCTTCTCTGCCTTGTGCTCATAATCAAAACATAACTTCCCAGTTCTGCAATGAAAATCATATACAATTAAAAATTAGAAATGAGCAACCAACCCAAAGGTTTCTACAAGGCATAGTTGCATAGTTGCTAACTGTTGGAATTCTAATGCTGGAGACTAAATGTACAATACTTTCTGTATATATTATATTATATATATATTTTCTTCTTAAGGCATGAAGGACTTTTAAATAGGGATTTTGTTCGTTAAATACCAGCAGAAAATGCTTTCTCAGCTTTCTCGCCAGACCGAGCAAACTGAGAAATTATTTTGAAAAGGTTAGCTTCGACTGGTTGTCACATAGATTCAAACTTTTTGAGGAAATGCCAGAGTTTTTGTGATCCCTAGAAGAAATACTGTATATGGGCGGGTGCAGGATGCGGAAGGGTTGGCAACTATCCAGTGACAAAAGACAATTACAATGAACCTTAGTGCACTAAAGCCTCTGAGTGGGGCTTATCAGAAAGGAGAGATATCCCTCGCTCTGTGTGATTTTTAGCTAAAATCTGCCATTCCAGTGTTTTGAAAGGATGATTTTGATGGAAAAATGTAAACTCTGGAAAAATTCTGTATTCTGTGTATCATTTTCAATTATCATTTGCACGCGGCTAAGATTATAAATTCTACCGTTCCATCAAAATTGCAAGTAATTTAACATTTTGCAGTGAATGTTTGTCCCATTCCGGAGTACCAATAACCCTGAAAAAAGCTTGAATTAATCACCACCAGACCTACCAAACTTTTTCACAGTTTTGGTGTCGGTGAGTGCGGCACTGAGAACGAACAAAGGCAAGGCTTTATTGCTTGAGCACAATACACGCGTTTTTTATTAGCTCCAACTCAGTGCTCAAAATTGCTTAGCAATTGCTTAGCTTTTTTTACTTAAAAATTTGTTTCTTGAAATACTATCTCACAAGTTGTTGTACAATGAATGTTGATGGTATCTTGCGTACTAAAGCGTGTCGGGGTACTGATATCTAGTGTAACTCCTCTATGGCTGCTACACAATTTTCACTGCCGATTGGATCATAACTAAAATTTTCGTATTGCTTAGCATTTCTCTTTCCATTACTAGAATTGCTTAAGTTCTTGTCTTGTCGATTGTCTTGACAGTTGCTTATAAAAAATACGGGTATGGTAGGCCGCTATTGGTCAGGGAAAGTGGTCCAGGAAGATATTCCCTACGCCCACTACAAAAAATGCAAATAGGCAAGCCTATGGTAATTTTTTAGGGGGTTATGAAGGTAATCCAAATGTAGTGTAGTAAGTCGGTTATACTACTACACAGCGCTGGAGAATACTTTCATAAGGGGTCCCAAGTTCCTTGTGAAGCCTGGCCATCATCATTGACATCGCCATTGGCATGGCATGGCATCACATTCTGTTTGTTAAAGAATGACCACAAATAGTTATCATTTAGTGGTAGAAAAATATCACAGAAGAGCAGTATGCAATGAAAATTAATTTTCCTCACCGATAGGAAAATACAAAAAGGTGATTTTGGCTTGAGAAGGCCACCATAGAGACCATGTGATTTGCAAACGCATTCAGGGAAGCCATTTTGTTCTCTGCCTTCCGCTTCTTTCAGGCCAGATATTGATCCGATGCACCAAAATAACCTAGACTCGTTATGGTTATTTTTGGGATTTTTTAGGATCATCCGGAAGGGTTAAGGGTTAAGGTAGGGGATATAGTGTTTGTTTAAGGGTAAGGAATAGGGTTAGTTTAAGGTTAAGGAATAGAGCTAGAATTAAGTTAAGGGATTTGGGAGATTTTTGGAGGGAGAATAGCGATAATCTCAGAAAGAGGCCTCGAAAAGGAAGTTTTGATGCATCATAATAATTGTTGACCCTGCTCTCAAATGGAAGGATCTGGGTCGAGTCATCAATGTTTACGTTCTGAAGGTAAAAGCCCCTGGCGTTAGAAGAGCCCTCTTAAGAGTCCTTATAAGCATAGTGTGTTTCTAGTTAGAACATTTTCAAAATTTTATTTTAGTTATTTGCAATTTGTTCTGGTATTTAGTAATTTCAGAATGAGTATTTTAAAGATGCCGATAATTTCATGGTTCTGGCTAATCATCAAATCCATTGCTGGTATATTTTCAAGGTTATACTGCCGTACAAGAAGAAAATCGTCGTCAAATTTGAAAGATGAAGATGGGCCTATCAGCATCACTGTCGTCAATCAAGGAGCCTCTAATAACAGGAATACATCTCAGGGTCACGTGTCACATAACATTCCCTTGGTAGGTTTAAGTATGATCCTAGTACTGGCGTTGCATAACGCATATAAAAAGATAAGGTATTTGTGTTTATTTACACCTGTAAATTAATTCTTTCAGGAATTCAGTTAGAGGTCAGAATTTGAAGACATAATGATTTGAGCTTCTCTCTATCTACACTCTTTTTTTTATAAGAACCAGATAATTTTTGCCAAGGCTCGATGTTCTCAATTTTTTCATAATTTGAGCCTCGAATGTTCTTAAAAGTGTTCTTATTTATTAGATCAGAACTGAAACATTATTTTGGCTATAGCTACTTTACTACCACATAATACGTTGTCTTGATTTATGAATGACTTTTGTTTAGGAATGGCATGGTTTTGTTTTGTTAAAGTGAAAAAATTCAAAAATCACCTTCTTTTTTTCTTGTTTAATTTCTCATCCAAGGCTGAGCATGTTCTAAATTTGTTCTTATTTTTTTGGGAAATCGAGCCTCAGTGTTCTTATAAAGTGTGTTCTTATAAAAAAAAGAGTGTAGCCCATGCTTGAAAGCATGTAATGTTACACGTTTTGTTTATTAGAAATTCTCAAATGATCCCAGTACTTGAACTTTCTTTGCAATTTGCTTGTTTCAGTACTAAAACTTTCTTAAGACTTTCTTACCGAATTTGTTTGCTAAGTCTAATTGATCTCAATTTTTTCATTATTTCTCTATTTGGGTGAATTTGGTAAAAGCAATTGTTTAAACTTGTTTAGATTTGCAAAATCTGGTACTGAACTTTCTCAACTACTTGATGAATCAAATACTACTTTCTTACAAAGTACTTTCTTACAAAAAAATGTGTACGTCAAAGATCTTAAGCGTGGAGCAACATCAAGAACAGTAGGAACGCAATTCGCTCTATTGTTTTTATACATTTCGGCATTGCAAAAACCCTGAGCATAAAAAGTAAAAACTTTGCACACTGGCTCTTTGATCTCTAATAGACGCTCCCCCTACCCATTGATTTTCAGAGAATTGTTTACCCGGACATACTTATCTCAACCCATAATTAAGTTCCAAGCAAGACAAAAGCGAGAAAACAAAATAATATATGAGCACAAGCAAGACTGAGAGATTTCTTTACATGAGATATAATTTTCCAATTGCCATATTACAGAATGTCCAAAGTTGTTCAAAAATAATGCATTTTTGCACCCCTCATCTATAAGATACAAGAGAGGAATGGATTAAGTGATTGTCTAGGTGAAATATATTCTGGTGCTTGTTTAACAGAATACTGAAAAAGAGCCATTTTTTCTCTGATTTTTTATGACTTATGGCTGAAGTTCTGGTACCAACCAAATACTGTTCTAGAAAAGGATGCGTTCATCTTTAGTTTTTGAAATTTATGTTTTTATATTGAACATTTATCTTTAGGGAAATGATACTTGCGAAGGAGAGAATAAATTTGTGGATTGGAATGCTTGGAATGATAATACAGCAGAGGACAATACATTGCACGATGACGATGCCAATTTGTTTGAAGATATGGAACCACAACTGACAAAACCGAAAATGGTATGTAGATAAGGAGTGTAATTTCATAATAATTTCAAAAAATCCATCAAAGATACAATAATGAAACAATTTATTTGATAGCTTATACAAGTTTACTCATGTTCAGGAATTTATAAACTTCAAAGCATTTTCTTTGCAATTCGTAAAATCATTTTTACAAAGGAATGAGAGTCAAAAAGATACAGGCTCAGCATTAGAAAAATTGCCTCTTATAATGATGACTTTTGGCCAAATGTCACATTGAGATGTGCAATATTGTGAAATTTTTGTTTGCCTGGTTTTGGGGTACATATTTCATAAACAAAATATTTCTCACATTAGGATATAGTTAATCTCGTACAAAAAATATTGAAACCGTCAAGGAAGAACTAATTTTTGCAAGGCATCATTGACACCTAACCATATTTGAAAGCAAAAAGTGGAAAGAAAATCATATCATTACACTTTTTTGTGGTTTTTCAGGGTACATATACCTGTTGATTTCAAATCTTATGAGGGTATTATAATAATTGGGTTGGGCACTGCTCCTTTATCATGCTCAATTTGAGGGCCGGTGAGGTCCCAAGATCAATTAAAGTAAAAAAAATGAGTGAATGGCAAATCAAAAAGAACAAGATTTGGTAGAACCAAATGAATCACAATTCACAGTAACTCCTTTGCATTACAGAAAATTATTTTGTCCTTGAATTTCGAAAAACGAGATTGATTACTTGCTCAATAGGGAATCAAATACCCTTATTGAATTAGATTATGAAAGGGGTCTATTAACACATATTACATTGAATGCATGTTTTACGCATAAAGATGGTTTTTTCCTAGGTACGAATTGCAAAGAGTTCCTCCCTGCAAAAGTCAAATGAATCATTTCACACACAGAATCGGTTGAGTGTAGACACAAGCGCAATGCATGTACAAGTGAGTTGCTCTATTCAGTCTTTTTTGGGCCTTCAAGTTTTAGAGTTACTTTTTAATAGACCCCTTTCACCATTATGTAAGTTCTTTAGAAATTCACCTAGAAACAAACTTAGTCTTGGCATAATGCGTTGTTAATTCCCAAAACGTGCATTGATTCTAGCAACAAATAGAAATTCTTTACGAGTTTGAAAGCATGTCAAGGCTAAGGTTGTTTCAAGATGGATCTCGAGAGAACTAACGTAATAATGAAAGAGGTCCGTAGCATTTTTGTCAAAAGACGTGCCTCCTTGATATATCTAGTGTAAAGCATTATAGATCTAGATAATTTGTATGATGTAAAATAGCATGTGAGAGCACTGAGGTAGCAGATTGCTCTTAACAACTAAAGCATCAAATCCTGGCTGCAGCTTTTTTAATATTTAGGCCCTGTCTATTACAATCTTAAAGTAAAATCAACACAAATAATACTAGTCCTTTAAATGTGAGGGTTTGATCTTATTATTGCATAATATAGTCTGTGTTTGATAAATAATCAAAATTTACGATAAATTGCAAAGGCAATAGTGCAATAGTTGTGCTACAGTCAAGATTGTATGCCGCAGTTGTTGGAATAGGTTACTTTGAAGTCATAAGAAGCATATTTCTACCATGCAATGCGTGAATGGGTTTTGTGGAACCGTCTATCTCAATAACTGATAAGAATATTCATCTTCTGACAGACTGAGTTGGGAGCATGGGTTGACGACCAGCCTGGTTGGGATGATGAAACTATCGAAGAATCAGAGATTTCTGAAGAAGCTCAAAATATTTTACGAGAGAAGCGAAAAGCTGAGAAACAAAGAAGAGCAATGGAGCAGAAGCGGAAGAAAGAGGAACAACGTCTAGGACGTGCTGATAAAAAATCAACTCATTTAGGAATCAAAGTCAATTGAATAGTTAGGCCCGTTTTATAAACTCTTGTCTCTTCACGAATGTCTTTGGACAGTTTCTTTAAAACTTCTGCAAAAAGAAATTGTTTGCATGGTAGGAAAAAGAAGGAAAGAAATATTAGTTTCATTAAAACCGTTAACATTTGAAAATATATGGATGGTTTTGTTTAGCTCCTTTGTAAATATTTGAGATTAGTATGCTTGTTAAGAAGATGAAGTTTTCAAAATCAATCTTAAAGACAGGTGATGAGAGTTCATTCATTGGGATAATAACCTTTAGTTTTCTAAAGCTTTTAGGCTGTGTACTATTTTACGATTAAATCTGTCTGGAAATTTCTTGGAATTCGCCAATAATTTTTTGATATCATTTGATTCCATATGATCTTCTAATACTAATGTTCTATAATTTGTGAATAATGCTCTAAAATTTTGACATTAGGAGCAGGAAACCAAATCAGACACTCCTAATGTGTCCATATCTTTAAGTGGCCCCCCCCCCCCCCCAATATTTGAAGCATGGATTTGGCAAGTTTTGTTTCACTCTGAGAATCCTAAGCACCAAAGTTCCTTTCTATTTGGTTTACTGGGGGTAAAACGGGGTAAAAGAAGTAGTTTTGTAATCTTGTTAATAACTTCATGTTGCTCATTTTGCTATTTTATGCAAGTTCTAATAGCTTTTAAGGATCCCTGATAACCAGTAAAAGCTGAATAAAAATGAGATACAGTCGACTCCCAATATCTCGAAAACCGTTATCTCGAACTTCCCACTATCTCGAACCATGGTTGATAAAAGAGACCTCCTCCTTTTATCAACTATGCTCAAACAAAACCTATTTCACCTCGTTGTTCTATATAGTTAAGTATACGCAAATAAAACCCGTTATCTCGAACACCGTTATCTAGTACTTTTCGCTATCTCGAACGAAACTTTTTTTCCCGTGACCGAAAAACCCCGTTATCTCGAAAATTATGACCCAAAAGTTTCAATTTTGTACAATCATATGCCAATAATAGCTTTTTATTAAACTGACACAAGACTTCTAAACTTCTTTCAAAACAATTTTTCATTTCCTGTGAAAGTTCGAGATAGCGAGAGTCGACTGTATTGCCAACTTAAGTTACGCATGCAAGATTATGCAACTACTTATTTGACCCCGTTTTACCCATTTCACCTCAGTAGACCGTATCCATGAAAGCAGGAACAGATAACCGATAGGCAGAAGACTTCAGCTCATGAGATACATAAAAAATAGCAAATCTACGGCAGTCCAGAAGAGGTAATTAATTAAGGCACATTTTGTGTTTATTTAGATTGTGTCTTAGTAGATTTAAATCCCCTATATTTTAATGCCAGTAAAATCAAGTATTTTAGTGGGGTTAAAACTAGCCCGGGCGTTGTCGTTATTTGTATCCTGATTTCTTTTGGTGATCGATAGCGGTAATCTGTATGGTTTTAGCACATTGGCATTATTGGAAATCTGATATTCTGTATGCTATTGTGATGATCGTGATCGATTGCAGCTATTTGCATGGTCTTAGGCTAATTACTTGTTGGGTAATTCGCATGTCTGTGTATTTCTAAGTGATGTCGGCATCGCTGTTGTTGTCAAGGATAACGGTTTGCGTATAACTAGGGTTTATGTCTAGGATTCTAGTCATTCAAGTTTTGCAAGCGTTGCTCGTAGGTAAAATATTTTCTAGGATCAGAGTTCTAAGATTGGTTGGTAGTTTTCGTTAATCAGTACTAGATTTATACTTAAGTCTATTTCGAACTTCTACGGTTACTTTCGCTTGCAACGCAGAATTTAGTGCTGTTAATCAAGATAATTTGTTTCGCTGTGAACGTCGCTAAACACTGGGGTTGTTCGCGGGAATTCCGAAAGATTGCTGCAGGCCTACTATGTCTTTCACGTGGTTTCGTCCACCAATTCGCTCAATCAACATTGGATGATGGTGAGGTCTTTCTTAATTTTTTACGTACCGACAGTTGTAAACTCTGTTACCTATGACCTTTCGTCTTTCCTCGACAAGGTAAGTCTCATTTTACTCCTGCTTTGAGCAGCCAATAGTTTTATTATTAACTGTTTACTGGGTCGGCCCTAAACACGTTACAATTCTTAGCCAACGTTGTCGTTTTTGCAGTTACACTTTGAAATTATTACGTATCACAACTCTGTTATTCTGACAAATGCCGTTCTCTCTCCAGATTCTGTTAATTTAATGTTAGGGGATAAATTACTACTTATCAGCAAGTAAGCAATATAAGCTTGCTTCATTCTATCTATCATGATCAGAGGTTGATTCTTATGTATACGGTTTTTCTCCATTGCTAAAATTCAAGATTTTGTTTTTGTTGAGTCAACTGGAAGCTAAGCTATTGCTAAATTTTGGCTTAACAAAGATCAGCGTTATTCTTATTAACCTCGTTTGAAGGGAAGGTTTTAAGCTAATGACAGAGGTTTAGCTTCAATTTTCATGTCAAGTTATCAGTCCTGTACAGCAAGGGGTTCAATGATATGCTTGGCATCATAAAACAGCGTTACGAATAAGTACGGGGCGTTAAATAATTTCGATATCAAGCATAATGAGATGACTCTGTCTCCAATTGTTGTGTTTAGATACGTTTTATGCGTCAGACGCTATAGGCTATGGGCCTAAGGAGCTTGCCTTTTGTGTTTCAGCTGAGTTCCCGTGTAACTTGCATGCAAGGAATTAGCGGTGTTATCTCTTTTAAACTTAACGTTATGGGTTCCACTATGGACAAACCTGGTGGTACGGCATGCGTGGCTATTGTTTACGTTCATACATTCCAAACGCTGTATGCTTAAGGATCATCAATTTGTCTTTCCTCCTGTGCAGGCGTAACCTATCGTAATTTAAACATTTTCTTCGGTCCCTCGCATCCCTCTGGTTCAGTAAATAACTTGTACGCATGTGCATCTCGTGCTTAACCTTATAAGATTTCTGCTGGTGCTGGGTTTATACAAATAATGTAAATAACAGACGTTTTTGTAACCTCGAAGAACCTTGCCTCGATTTTCAGGTTTTTTATGGACAAGGTCGTGCAAGGGGTCACATTTTGCAACGTTCATTATTAAAAGCTAGGTTTATTGTTCGGTATTGTTCATTTCGAGTTTTGCAAACGCAGGCTTAATTTCTAGAAGAAAGGGTCAAAATGTCTTTCCTCACTTATTTGTACCCTCTGAGCTTTACGGGGACTGGAACTAGTCCTGGAGGGGGTTGGCGCTACCTCGTGGGCGAGCTCATTCATTCGACAGCACTTGCCAAGAGATTGCCGCTCGTGTTATTTTTCTACTTTCTGTGTTGAGACAAGGGCCTTTTGCGTATTGAGACAAGTTAGTTTACAAGTTGTCGGTCTGTTGTTTGTGTTATATTAGCGAAGCTTTTGCATGCAGTAGTAAATGGATCAGACCCCGCTCTTTTTATAAGTAAATCAGTGCCCCCTTCTCGGTGGGCTTGAGGGCTACATTAAGGCTTAGGGTTGGTGAGGGAAGCAAGTTTCAATTGACCAGAGTTTTTGCTTCGCAGGAACTTATAAATGTAAATTAGCGGCCATATGTATACGCTTACATGGGAGCTCAATGGATAAACCCCCCCTTTATTGGGAGGCTTGTTATGAACGGTGTTTTTATAGTATTTGAGTGATTTTGCTGTATGCTTTACCTCTCTCAATGCTTTGCTCTCATAATAACTAACCCTAGTTGGTGTTTCGGTGTATTTAATTGCCAGGTGCTCAATATAGCTTACTTATTGTTAAAAAATTTGAAATTGACAATTTTATAAAGAGATATGTTTGCAGGGTTAGATGCTCTCTGTGAGTAGGAAAGCATTATTTTTCCAATGGAGTGTATCCAAACATGTGCCTATATCAATTTTCAGTATTTTTACTTGAGAATGGTTTTTTACATTGCTTAGAATCTAGAACTATTCTGAAACTTTGCAAATCAAGTGGTTTAGCTAGATACTTTCCTAGTATCGTTTTGGGTTAGTGCTGCAACTTCAGAAGCCTTTTCTTAGTATTTAATGAAACAAACAAAACGTGTCTTAAAACGCAAACATCTATTTTTTTTTTAACTTCCCGTTGCATATTCACTTTGGTCCACACGCAGCCATATTTTTACCCTATCACATTCTGAATTCTAATTATAAGAGTGCCTTTGTGATATGACTTAAAAATTATTCAAAAGCAGGAAATCAACTTTCTAAGATATATGACATGATTATCGGGAAGGGCAGTGTACAGGGTTTACTCGGAGTTCAGGGTAATAGGTGCAGTAACAACAACTAGCTCAGAACAGTTGGCTTTCAATCAGCTTTCCAGTTTTCAATTTGCCTGGTTCGTAATCTACGGCTATACTTGTGGGCAGTGGTTAATTGTCTGAAGGCAGTAGAAGCAAATTATGTTCAAGATAGGGCAAATTTGGTTTATATGTCCAATCCAGACTGATAGCTGTGTAATTTGTATAATAGCAGCAAATAGCACATATAAAGAAGGATTTTTTATGTCAATATCTTGTTAAGGCTGCTTTGGTAGAAGTACCAAATTATGTTATTTGTGTGTAGTAACCCATTGCTAAAAGGTATTAGGAACAAATTGTGTTCAAGATAGGCCCAACCTGGTTCTGCGTCCAGTCCAACGTGCACTATTTATATTGACAGCAACTATTCAAGGAAAATCAGTTCTAAATCAGCCTTCAAGTTAAGAATGCATTTTTCTGTTCAATATTATGCTTACTTGTGCAGCAATTAACGGCTTAGGCAGTGTAGTGAATAGTGTGTATAAGATAGGGTTAATGCAACCAGGATCAGTTGTGCTTAACTTATAGCTGTATTATAAGAATATTAGCATTAGCAGCAACTAGCTAAAGGCTAGATGTCCAATGTTCTGTTTTTATTTGTTGCAGCAGCTAGTCAACGTAGGACAAATGGTTCTCTGTCTGGGTGACCAATGGTGCTTTCTCAGGGCTGAGTAATATGTACAGTAGCAGCAACTGGCTCAAGGTGAAAACGTGACAGCAGCAACAGCTAATCATGGCTCCCAGTTTGGGTTGATTGTTCTGTGGTCGAGCGACCAGTAGTGGCTTACTCAGGGCTGAGTAATATGTGTAGTGGCAGCAACTGGCTCCAGATGAAAACGTGACAGCAGCAACAGCTAATCATGGCTCCCAGTTTGGGTTCATTGTTCTGTGGTCGAGCGACCATTAGTGGCTTACTCAGAGCTGAGTAATATGTGTAGTAGCAGCAACTGGCTCCAGATGAAAACGTGACAGCAGCAACAGCTCATCATGGCTTCAAGTTTGGGTTCATCGTTCTTTGGTCGAGCGACCAATAGTGGCTTACTCAGGGCTGAGTAATATGTACAGTAGCTAGTGGCAGCAAATCGTGTGTCCGAGATAGGGCACATGACTCTTGGTCGAGCGACCAAATGCTTACTCAGGGCTGAGTAATGTGGCAGTGGCAGCAACTGGCTTAGAACAAAAAGTTTTATGTCAGTAGAAAAAATCACTAACCACTAACATTTGGCTTTTTAGTTACCTTTTTGGGGTTGACGCTCCTCCGCCTTTGTTCGTTTTATTTTTGGCATTTATGAGTGTTTGTAGGCTGAATGCCTTAGCTCATTGTTTCCTGCTCTGCATATGGCTTTTAATTTGTCTTTCTAATTTAAATTTTTTGGGGTCGGGAGAGAATTTAGGTAGATAGGTTTTTTCGTAGAATCACTTTTATTCTTCCAAATATTTCTTCTACTTGTTCGGTTGGCGATTGTGGGGTCAACACTCATGTTTTTCTTTCGGACAATTCAACATTCGTGTTTCTGTGGCGGAAATTTGGCAATTTCGGATTCAATCGCCGACCGTAACAAGCTGTAGTGTAGTCGCAGGCAAAACCGGGCCAATGCATCGCATGCCCAATTTTTCCTGCAATTTTACTAGTTAGATTTAGTTATTTAATTAAGACTGATTAATTACACTATAATCAATAAGAATTTATCCTAGGATCTAATTTGTGTTAGGGTTCGTTATTGTCCGGGATATGTTTTAAATGCCAGTAAAATCAAGTATTTTAGTGGGGTTAAAACTAGCCCGGGCGTTGTCGTTATTTGTATCCTGATTTCTTTTGGTGATCGATAGCGGTAATCTGTATGGTTTTAGCACATTGGCATTATTGGAAATCTGATATTCTGTATGCTATTGTGATGATCGTGATCGATTGCAGCTATTTGCATGGTCTTAGGCTAATTACTTGTTGGGTAATTCGCATGTCTGTGTATTTCTAAGTGATGTCGGCATCGCTGTTGTTGTCAAGGATAACGGTTTGCGTATAACTAGGGTTTATGTCTAGGATTCTAGTCATTCAAGTTTTGCAAGCGTTGCTCGTAGGTAAAATATTTTCTCCCCCCCACCCTGTCCCTCTTTCTATTGGTTGTTTGAGTTTATGATTTGTTCAGTATTTTCTTCTTTCTGGCAGTCTTTCTGTCGGACAGGTGCATTGGCCGGAAATTTGGCAATTTCGGATTCAATCGCCGACCGTAACAAGCTGTAGTGTAGTCGCAGGCAAAACCGGGCCAATGCATCGCATGCCCAATTTTTCCTGCAATTTTACTAGTTAGATTTAGTTATTTAATTAAGACTGATTAATTACACTATAATCAATAAGAATTTATCCTAGGATCTAATTTGTGTTAGGGTTCGTTATTGTCCGGGATATGTTTTAAACTGAATTAATTGTACGATATTAATGATTATGTTGACTACAGTACTAACCTACCACTAAGAAACTGAATGCTACAAGACCTGGCCGCTGGTTTCTTTCAGGTTGACAAGAAATAGGTGAAGAATTTGAAATATTTTCAGTAGTATAGCCACTAAATCTGTATGAAATGCCCAAATCTTTACAATCTAATAATTTTCCGAAGAAATATTAATGTTCGAGCTATAAGTCTAATCTATAAATATAGATGCGCTATTATCTGATAGGCTGAAGTTCCTTATATGTTAGGGCTTAAGGGCCTGTTTATATGGGCAAAATGGGCTGGCAAGGGATATTTCACCCTCCTATAGAAAACCATTGAGATCTCAGTTTGCGTTTATATGGAAAATAAAACTTCACTCCACACTACCGGTATAGTGAAGTTTCGCCTCTCAGGAGGTGAAGTGAAGTTTCTCCATATAAACGCAAAACTACCGGTGAGGTGAAGTAAATTTGACCGCATAACGATGGAAAATCAATGACGCGTCGACGATTAATGACGTCTTGGGATCTTGGGACCGGCATGAAATTCCCATATAAACAGTGCTTGAAATTTACTTCACCTGCCAGCCCCAGGTCTGGCAGGTGAAGTAATTTTGCCCATAAAAACAGGCCCTTAGTCTCTAAGGGGTGGGGTTAGTACTCTGCCACTAGTCGATTTTTCATCTGCGAAATGAGGAATTTTCAACTCACTTTTTCCATAAATAATTATCATCTGACATCATGCTGCACAGTCTCGGCATCCACAGCTAGTTTTAACTAAAAAGCAATGCGAGAGGATATCTATTAAGTTTGATGACTCCCATCTCAAGAACATTGTTTTAGACCCCATTTACATTAGAACGGATCCAAATGGGTATTGATCCAATTTGGAACCGTGCCCATATTTGCTAGCGTCTACACTGGAACGGATCCATTTCAGATCGCGTTTACACTAGAACGGATCCACAGCCAGGTCCAGCCCCGTTTCCAACACTTTGACCCCAATCTAATTACAAAACAAAGCGAAATTTGCCTCGCTTTCGATCCGTACCCGTTTGGAAATGGTTCCAACCGTTTAAACTAGACCTAAACGAGCACAGATCCAAATGAGTACACCTTGGAAAGCGACACAGGTCTAGCGTAAACGGGAGGCCTATCCGTGCTCATTTGGGTACGGATCCATTTGGATCCGTGCTAGTGTAAACAGGGTCTAAGATTCACCTACAGGCCCAATTCATCGAAGCTAAAAATGAAAACAGGTTAATATTAATCTCTCATGTTAATCAGTTCAAGACCACTTTTGAGAATATTTTCGCTCAGTGTTACAAGTTGCTTAATGAACTCATGAAATTATACACAGCACGTGTAATTATACATTGCAATATATTTCCCTGCTAACTTTTTAAAACCGTTTACAATTATTAAAACCCCCGCAAAAATCTACTTTCTCTCCGGGGCTTGACAGGGGTGTCATCAAAGGTGCATATGAATGCCTCAGTTTTTCAAAGAAACAGAAATAAAGCTGGAATAATAACTAATAGCTTACCACATAGCCCACAGCTTAGTGCACACCTTCTTTTTTGGTGAATATTGTATGACTTGCACTTTGACAAAGAGCAACTTTGCGTGTCTGAGCATTCTAAAAAATATAAAAGTCAAATAATTAATGTGATAGAATATAGCTCAAGATACACAATGAGTGCTCAAGAAGTTAAAAGAACAAAGAGTAAATAGTTGCAGTGAAGTGTCTTCATTGGCAATGAGAGTGCTCTATATCTTAGAAGAACAGTCTTTAGATGGTACAAAACTTCAAAATAGCCAGAAATATCGGAACCATAATGAAACGAACACATAGATTACAATAAAGCTTTTCGTCTGACACTCAACAGAGTAATACGTTCTCTCTCTGGTAATCCATGTGTTCGTTTCCCTATGTTTCCGATATTTCTAGCTATATCTTATTAGGCAGAACAAGATACAATAGAAGTAACACACAAAGAAAACTACATGTATGTTGTTACTAGGAGTTTTACGCTATTGCGACAACCTTGTTACAACATATAGATATGTAGTGTTAATTGAGTATCACTTCTATGGTAAGAACAAAGAGCAAAATATAAGTAAATGAACATGGGACCCGATGTGTTCTCCTGGTTATAAACAAGTTGCTGACTGTCTGTGTAGCAACTCGTGATATTGGGCATATTCGTGCGGCAACACCTTGTTGGTGTTCTAGAAGCAAAGAATGCTCAAATTGCCACAAGAGCAACGAGCGAAAAGTAAAATGGTATAAAATTGCTGAAGATGCACAAAGGCTGATCAAGAAGTTATAGTTTAGTTTTCAAAATTAAAGTAAAGTTATAGTAAAGTTTCCTTCTAGATATTAGTTTTGATATGACCTGATTTTTCAATTGGAATTTCTAATGAATCGCTACTGCTTGCACAACCAATCAGGGCATGAAAAAGCATCGGTCCATGTGACCACCGGTCGCAGGAAACATTTTGAATTGAAGTTCCTACAGGAATCTTTTTGAAATTGCTTACTTTTTTCAAAGCAACAACAGGAGCAACGCTTTTTAATCTGTGTTTCCATTTAGGAATTTTATGGTATATCATGAACTATTGGCATTCAGGTGATTTTTCGGTCACAGGAAGAAAACAATTTTTCATGCCCTGCAACCAATACAAACTGACATATCTCAAATTTTGTAGATCGAGCAAAAGTGTAGATAAGGCCCCTGAATCTTTTATCCAATTTACAATGAAACAGTTCATGATTGGTGTTACAGCGTCAGATATTTCAACATGGTAGAAACTGCAACAATACAATAATTATTTCTCAATTTAATTTATAGTGCATAGGCCAAGATAGCCTTTTACTGCCGGAGACTTATTCTCCGTTTGCACTGACTTTAAACCCTGGTAAAACCACACTTATACTTTTAACAGGTTTTAGAGTTAGTGCAACGGAGTAAAATCTCCGACATTTCATCCGCCTGGGAACGGATAGCCTTGATATTGGTATGGAAGTGTACGAAAGACTGAAGAAAAAGCGAACTTTACACAGAAGAAATGCGACTCTAACGTCTGATATTGTTGAGTAATAAATTGCAAAGAAGTAAGCAGCAGATTAAGTGGCACGGTTTCATTCCTCATTTTGAGAATGATTTCCACTACAAGCAATGAATATACTAACACATAATCAACATAATAAAATACGTAATTAAATTAGTTAAATTTTTATGGTGACACAAAACTGCAAAAAGAAAAGCTTAAAGAATTACTGTACGAAGGGGGATTTCTTAGGGAGAGGCTCTCTCAGTAGCAAGGCTAATCGAGGAGAACACCCTCTCAATATCGCTACCTCTAGGGTATACTCCCAATTAAACCCTCTCGGTATCATTAATTTAAACAAGATCTGTTTTACAATACGCCGGGCAAATCTACATTAATCGAGAGAAAGAATTAGAATGCGCCCTTCGTAGATTGACAAGAAAAAGACAGGAAGTTGCATTGCTCAGAAAATGCATTTGCAAGAGAAACTGCAGCCATCTTCAAAAAATTTGTAAAATGTGATGATTTGCTGAGCAAAACATTAATGTGATTGTTCCTCGTCATTCAAAATAATAGATAAGGCAAAGCCTACCTTCTTTTTTATAGAATTCATTCAGAGGTCCTTCGACTCCGGTAGAATTGAAACGAGCGTATTGGTGTCCTGATTTGTAGTAAGGACAATTTTGATCGACTCTCAGTTTGTTTCCGGTGTTGGGATGTAATTTCCATTGCTGACCTTCTGCATTTCTCCACGTGAACGATTTTCCATCCCATGTTTTGTATATATTCACGAAATGTGAGCCATTCTTGCCTCCCTTGTCGTATTTGTGATTCTCGTAGAATCCAACGAAATCAACAGCTAAGGAGAAAAGGAAACTGTAAGGACCTATCGTTATGGACGAAACATTCCGAATTCCGGTTCTGAGATCCCGCTTTCCCATGCAAAGAAAAGGAGACTGTGAGGGTCATTTCTATGGACGAAATCTTCCCACCTTCCAACCCTTGAGCTGACATCTTATCTTCTAATACACATTGTTGTATTGTTCATCCTCTGTGGGAATGGTAAAACGTTTAAGCCCGGTCAAGTGCGATCTCACTCGTTGAGAGGTTGAATCTCATATGGGTGGGACAAAATTGTCTCATATGAACACTGAAAGGTGGGATGAGAGATGGGATAAAATAGATTTAAAAAAATTAAATAGATAAAATAGAATCAAAATTAGGTAGATAAAATAAGATAAAAAACAAGATAAAATAAAATAAAATAAAAATAAGATAAAATAAAAGATAAAGGGGAAGGTGGGATGAAGTTTTACATATGACCGCTCCCTATCGGATCAAACTCCTCAGTTTTTTACCAGGGAGGTGGAATAATTTAGTTTATAAAAACTCTCAGTAATAAAATCAAAATGTTCAAGTTTTTGGCATGGCGAGGGTTGTACCTAGGCGTCACTCAATGCTATACGTTTGCAGGAGAAAGCATATTTGCTCTGTAAAACTCAAACTAGAGATGCATAATAAACAGATACAAATTATCAGTGGAAATTTACCCTGCCTGAATCTGTTCCGCCCTGTATGAGAGTCTTATTTTGGTAGTTAGGGAGGCTGACCATTCCCAATATCCCTAGTTGTGAAGCCCCTTGGGTCAGTCAATCCATATCAAATCATTCGAGATAATCTGTGAGAATGAAAATGGCCCGAGTAGGACTCGAACCCACGACCTCTAGATTCGTACTCTAGAGCGCTACCACTGCGCAACCGGGGGTACGAGAAACCCAGGCCCCCTCACTCACACAAATCCTGCCACAAATTCCAAATCCTGCTTCTCCTCAAATATTGAATCATCATGTTCATGTAACCCACCTCCTCAGATTTTGATCATTCTTACACCACTATGGGAGCCCATCAAGATATGCTTCTCCTAAAAATTGCAAGTTGATATCTTATTTGGTTCCGAAACTAGAGCATTTTCAAATTTCAGCTATTTGATGAAATTACTCAACCGTAGCCGCCATAAATTTTGGCAGTGCTTGATGTTTGAAATACTATAATTTTGTCTATTTCTTTAGGACCGACATGAAAGTTGGTATTCAGGGGTTTCTGGGGCTGAAAAAGCCTGGATTAGAGCAAGGAAAGATGGTTATTATCAGAAAATTAATCCATACCACAGAAACCACACGTTGCTGCACATTTTTCTTTTTCTCCTGGAACCAAACAGTCCTTTTTGCTGCAAGATGGTTGCTCATCATCACACTCTAAAACAAGGACAATAATTCTTTTAATTCAAAATGTTCTGTTAACCACACGAAGTTGTTGCATTAAATTCAGATGGAGCGAAGCATATGGGGGGGGACCAAACTCCAGGACCGGCGATGGGACATATTTTGTTAATCTGGATCCCAGGGGGGGGGCACTCCAACATTTCTTTGACAACGAAGCTTGTCAAAGAATAATTCTTAAATACCCGAAAAATAGAATTACCTGAAATTCCTTTAAAAAACCAAGAAATAGGATTACTAGAGATGTATAATTCTAAAGAACACTCAAGGTAATTAGCTGAAAGTCTTTAAAAACAAGAAAAATGATACAAATTTAGCATGACCTCAAAAATGGTTCAAACGTTTTCCAGCCCAAAAAATATGGAGACATTTCGAATAAAGAAGAGTAGGACAAACATCCCTCTAGAAATTTTGAGGAGTACACCCTTGGATCTATATCTAAATCTATGACATAAAAATTAGAGGGCTACAATTGTCATAACCTCTCTTTTAATAATCTTGGCATGTAGAAGCAATAACTATATGCGAAATAAAGTATTTTTCTGAAGATCTGTGAGATCAAAGATATTTGTGTTAAAATGGTCATACCCTTTCTCTCGTAAAACCTAAGCCATGGTCCAAAGACTCCCTGTTTGGTAAATCTTGCAAAGAAATAGCCTTTTTGATAATCAGGACAATCTTTCCCTACTGCTAGAAAATTCTCATCCTCGGGATACAGTCCCCAGCTAGTTCCAGCCGCATTCCGCCAGGTATAACTGTTGTTTGAAGATTTTGTGACTGTCACGTAGCAAGCAGCATTCTTACTGTCCTTTTCACAGGATTGTTGTTTAAAGTAACCAGTAAACTTGCAGCAATTGGTAACTAAAACAGAATGATCATTTCACAAACAAATTCGGAAGGTCTAACATGCAGAGAATTTGCTCCCCTGAGTGAGCTGAATTGTTGTATACCTCAACCAGGTCTCAAACTTTTCAGGCGCGTTGTCTGGGCCTTCGATGGAAATTTTGTATTAACATATAAACCGGGTGCCTCCTCGGTATCATGATGCCCTTTTAGCAAATCATTTTTTCGTTTTCAATTATTCTTTTGCTAAGTTGTAACTTATTCGAATGTAAACGCTACTTGCATTGGGGCCAGATGACGTCCTGTCTTTTCCTAAGCCAGTGGCATACTTTAATTGTATTCGTCTTTACTTTTAGGTTGTTTCCCTTAATGATAAAAAACCTTTCATAGATGTGTATTTTTAGACTCGGGAAAAGCAATCGGGTTCTCCCGATGGCGCCGTTGAATATAGCGCACTAGAACACCAATACCTTTCGGATCCTGCTGGGGTTCTTTTCATTCTCAGCAGTTTTATCTCAATTTATATTCTTAAACAAATGATTTACAAATGACGGATTGTAGTTTACAATACACATCATACAATTTGAAGGTCCATTCTATTTCCAAAAACATGATATTAATTATTACTTCCAATGATTATCAGATTCCATGAATTGAGGCTGTAAAATCTAAAACTGGTTCCTTTTATTTAGCTCATATGAGGTGGACTGGCCCGGTAGACTTGGATTGCTCTCGTCTTTTCTTGAATCCTACCATAATCAAAACCATAGGCGCAAACTTAGAGGGGGGCTATGAGGTTCGAGCCCTGGCTAGAAAAGTTTTAGGAGGGTTTGGCCCCCCCCTCCCTAGGAAAACCGAACAAACCATCAAAATTCACTACCTGAAACGCTTTCGGCTACATTTCAAAGTCTACAGCATGCTTTATCATCATCTAAAACTATTTGATGACTCACAACTTACCATTACCCACATATATGCTCCTCCTTCATATACAAACCCCTTATGAAACATGATTTTATTAACCTTCATATAATATCTTGTTCTTCAGCCCCCCTGGAGATCAAGCAAGTTTACGCCTATGATCAAAACACTCGTTTAAATTAGCATGCGGCGTTTACCATGTTAGTAGGCCAGCCTGGCTTGCACAGAACCCAGCTCCTGTGTGGTGAGATAGGGTTGTTGTGAGCTGAAAATATTCCATATGAAATGAATTGATGCGGACCATCGCAACAAGATGAGCCAATTTCTTTTGAATACAGTAAAAACCTGCAACTTAAGAACCTACATTTTTATGAGTTAGCCTTTACAGGCTCTTAAATATATTGTAGTTGACAGCAGTAATAATAGTTCTTAATGGTTGTTTGTAGGTCTTTGCACAATTCTTGAATACCATTATTATTGTTGGTAAAAATTAACAAATCTGAAAACTAAATTTTGTAATTTTGACATTAGAATACGCTTAAAATGTTAATATAAGAGGTTCTTAATTTCTACTCTCTTAGTTGTGGGTTTTTACTGTATCTTTTTAGCACTGCCAAATTAATGTTGCTGAGTGCTGTATCAAAAAGGAGGCTGGCCTATTAATCTGGGAAACTATTTCTCCATGAGAAAGAAGATTGAAAATCATCCCGCCTTTGAAGTGAGATAGCTCGGCATACTGGGCTGAATTACCAGAACAGAATCTTCAGAATCATCTGGGGTTTAGTAAGTGTTTCGTAAATATGCTCTTTTTAATATGATGACATATTTCACCCCATACTATCTTTCTTTACTTTCCTAGTTACAGGCATTTTTTTTATAAACAATCTCAGCTTGAGCTCAGTACTAAAAATTCCTTAGCGAGAGGGTAAATTTGAGTACTCAAATTGCTTAGCGATTGCTTAGCTTTTTTAACTTTTTTTAACAATTCTTTTTTAGAATTGTTCTATCGAACAAGTTGTTGTACAACAAATGTCGATGGTATCTTGCATACAAAAGTGTTTCAGGGTACTGATTTCCACTATAACCTACTTCTCTATAGATTGCTACACGATTTTCATTGCCAATAGGATCTTAACAATGATTTTCGAATTGCTTAGCATTCCTGGACCCAGTTGATAGTTGATAGGAACATACGCTTACTATCTTCGCAAGGTATGGGTTTATGTGCTAAGCCCAAAGGGCCCACTGAATAGGTAAACTAATCAAGCAGTGCGACCCTAGTCCTTCCTCTCGATGTGACCACACCTCGTGATTCCTTTTGCCTTTTTGCCTGGAATTACAGAGAGCTGGCTAATTCTCTCCTCGCACTTTGTGACAGGTTTGAAGGTGGTTTCGAACCCGAGACCCTTTGAATAAGGGTCAAGTGATCTAACCACTCGGCCATCCCCGCCACTGTACATGAATTGCTTAACTTTTTATCTTGTTGAGTACTAACTTGCTTATGAAGCAGTTGCTTATAAAAAATACGTGTAGACCACATGAATTAGAAGAACTGTATTATTTGAAAATGAAAACTTACATGCTCTGCAGCATAGATTACAAGAAAGTGCACATTCTCCTTTTGAAATTGAATTGGCGCAATCCGTCCAGATACAATTTGACTTCCAATTTTCACAAGCTGAAATAAGTAAAACACCCAATTTCTATCAATTTGCCGTAGTTGAATGTCTGGCAATGAGGCTTATAGTTGATGGGCAGTGAATGGCCTCCACTCTCCTCATCTCAGGTGTCTATCTTTAAGTCCACGTTGAGGTGGGAAAATCCTTTGAATTTGATAAGTGAGAAGGGCAACTTGTATTGTTGACCACTTCAAGTTAACGAGGAGGGCACTGAGGTGGAGGGCACTGAGGTGGAGCAGGGCGATTGCCTGCCTCAAATGGCAGGATCTGTGTATCGGTGCCGGTGCAGGCTTGTATGGAATCCATGTAAGGGCACTACCGATACCGGCAACACAAATAATCCCTCATAGACCCTTATTCATCAATACTAGATATATATTGTTTGTTACTCTATGCATCAGTGTAGAGGCATAGAAAATTTGGGGGGCATCCAGACAAAAAGCCCAAGGCTTTTGCCTGGCTGAGAGCAAAGTTTTGCCTGAATGGGCCTTATTTTGAGAAACAATTTCAAAGTTGGGGGATCTGATACCCCCTCTATTTCCTATTCCTATGACTCTATTGCTAACAGTAAAATAGATGATAAAAAAAATCCGTTCTTAGTTTGATAATGGATTTAGATTGATATCATAATAGTGAAAGGCTCTTATACCTCGTCTTCTGTAGAGTTCCTTGTGTGGTCCGATAACTCCTTCATTTATAAATTTGGCATATCTGTATCCTTTATCCTTTGTGCCATAATACGGACAATCAGGTCCAACTCGGAGTGTGTTGGAACTATAAGGGTATAATGTCCACTTTTTCCCGGCCGCATTCTGCCACACATAATTGCCATTTGGAGATTTGGTAATCGTTACGTAATGCCAGTCATTTTTTCCTCTCGTATTAAACCAGCGACTTTCAAAGTATCCAGTGAACACCAAACTGCTCGCCACTGAAAGGCAAAATAACAAATGTAAAAGACAGAAATAACAAGTCCAAAACGTTAAAGCTTGAGCAACTTCGTGGTACTAAAAGCTCCTTAATAATTCTTGATTTCAAATTATCATTTGGTGTCAAAGAATTATTAGACCCAATGAAAGCATTAAGTTTTTTACTACAAAAATGCGATTTCTGGAATTAATTTGCTGAAAATCCTATGACAACAGCAAGTTTGAATGATTGATCAGAAATATATTGTCTTCAGTAATAAAACGTTTTGCCCTTAAAGCTCTTTTTTCAAAGGTACTAAACGCTTTTTTATAAGGAACCTTTTATAAGGAACCTACATGTAGAGGGTCGAAAAACGGAAGTAAGGAACTTCTACTATACAAAAGGTCCAATAACTAAGGAACTTTATCTTTATGATATCATAATCAATTGTGTAGATATGCAACTTCTTTAGTGACTCATTACATTTTATAGGCCTAAGCTTCTTTGTGTTGTAACATGTCTTAAAATAAGAGTTTATCGCGAAATGTTGACTTTTAATGATTTTCTTGCGTTGGTACTAATTCCTATCCACTAAATGAGCACTTGAAATTAAGGAACTATTAAGGAACTTTTAGAACTACAAAGTGGTCAAAAGTCAGATGTCTCAAAATAAGGGACTTAAAGAACTAGGCCCTGAGCTAGGTTCTTTATAAAAGAAGCGTGTAAACATGAAACGAGTAGGAACGAGTAGAAACGAAAAGAAAACGGGCAGGAGCGAGTGGAAGCAGGCTGTGGTTCCTGGTACCCGTTTCCTAGGTACTCGTTCGTTTCCTACTCGCTTCTACTTATAGCCTCAAATCTTACCAAAATTTAAGAACAAGCTAAGAATAAACGGAAGCTCTCCAATAGTCTTTCCAATGCTATTCTTATCTTTAGAACAGAACACACTCTTTTTATCAGAAAAATTTTATAAGGACACGAGCCTCGAATATTGCTAAAAGTTAAGAACAACCTAAGAATTAATAAAACGTATTCAATAATTAAAGTTTAAACACAAATTACAGCCAAATACGCTTACAAAGCATTGTAAAAGTAAGAACAATTTAAGAACAATTCAGCCTTAAAATGGACGAAAATTTAGGAACAGCAAGCTTCCAATCAAATTTACTGGTTCTTTTGTAAAAAGATTGTCGTGTCGTTTAGACTTACACGCATTTTTATAAGCAATTTCAGCTCGAGCTCAGTACTCAAATTGCTTAGCTAAAGGGAAAATTTGATTAGTAATTGCCTAGCTTTTTATATTGAAGATTTGTCTCTTATAATACTATCTCAGAAGTCGTTGCATAACAATTGTCAATAGTATCTTGCATACAAAAGTGTGCCAGAGTACTAATATCCACTATAACCTACTTCTCAATAGCTGTTGCACGATTTTCATTGAAAATTGGATCAGAACTAAACAAGTTTTTAAAATTGCTTAGCATTCATCTATCCAGTACTGGAAATGCTTAAGTTTTGGTCATGTCGAGTACTGACTTGCTTATAAAGCAGTTACTTAAAAAAAATTCGTCTATAGCAATTAGGATGACAAGGCCTGTAAGCGCTCTACGATCCATGGTGAGAGCTGAGACTTGAGATATTTAGGTCAATACACTCCTTTTTTATAAGAACCAGTAAATTTCATTTGAAGTTGGCTGTTCTTAAATATTCTTCTATTTTCAGCCTGAAGTGTTCTTAAATTGGTCTTACTTTTACAATGATTGGGAAGCCTTTTTTCTATCAGAAGAGATAATTGTTTAAAAGTTTGATTCTCTTTACCATCTGACATTATCGGTGTGCTGTACATCAGCTTGTTTTGTAATTATTTCTCAGTCTTGTTGTTATTTCCTAAAATTTTCATATCGAGCCAAAAATGGTCAGCATCTGAGTGAAGTCACATTTCTTTTCATAATAACATATCCTGAACTGTTCCATCCACTTTCAAAATCCGTCAGAATCAAAAGTAATTGACCAACGCAAAATAAACTTTGGATTGAAAACTTTGATTAGACAAATCATAACCTTGGTTAAAAATAAAAAAGAAGATTAGATTTTACCTGCACAGGAAAATAACGAAATTATCGACACTAATCGAAATATCTTCAGAGAGTTCATTTTCTGGATAACACTTATGTTTTCAGCAGTAAACATAAACAGCCCCTATCTCAAATTTGATGTAAATTCGTGACCGCATATTTACTTCCGCTTTCTGTTCCCTCGTGTCCACAACAATAACATTGACAATGAGTGAACATTCAATTGTCAGTCAGCCATATTGTAGTTTTCTTATCCCAGTCTGTAGGGAATTGTAGGATTCCGAGGGTCAATCTTTATTTGCCTCTGTTGTTTTTGTCCTTTGTTGTCTTCTTATAATCATTCAAAAATTAAGAAATAATAGAAAGGAGAAAGGCTGTAACAAAGGGAATGATTCACTGACTCTTGGCATTGTCTTTTATTTTTTGGCTTTGAACAACTTCAACTCACCATTGTGTTTATAGGAAATAGTTTCTCAGTTCACTAGGCTCGAGAGAAAACCGAGAACATAGAGAACCATAGAAAAATAAGAACATTCAGCCTCTGCCCAAAATTGTCTGGTTTTTACTCTTTGAACTAGTAGCACAAAGCAAAGTAACTCAGATCATGTTTGCTGAAAATATGATATGAAATGAAGAAACGAAAATTTGTCTCAGAATTCCCAAAAAGGCTTTTCAAGGCTGTGTAATATTTCATAGTTCTGCCTGGAGAGTTAATTGCTTAGAATTCGCCAATGATTTTGATATCGTTGGATTTTGTGGTCTTCGAGTTCTAATGGTGTAAATGTGCAAATTGCAGAAACATTCTTATATCAGGAGGAGGGGGAAAAAATTTAACATACCTAGAAACGTTCTCCACATCATTAATATATCTCTTTCATTAGAAAATGTGTTAAAACTCCATGCCAGAGTTTCTTAGCTCTCATAAAAATCATGGTACGTCAAGTTTTTAGGTTAGAAAGTATCTTTGCTTCAAAGCCTTTTTCCCTCAGTTTCCTGTTAATTTTGTGTCCCTTTTAATTGATTGAATATTATGATCAGAAAAAAGAAATATTTGACAAAGCTCAAAAATTCTTCCAAACTTTATCAAAATCAGAGGTTATTGCTAGCTCATTGCGATACAAGAAGAACAATTCTGAATGACTGTCTCCACTCTCAACAGTAAGTTTTTAATGACTTTTGTGACCTTACTTTGTTCAATGGCTTATGAGTTCAGAGTTCGGTTACAATATATAATATATATCTACAGAAGGCCATACATTATCTCAGTGAAAAAGACAAATCTCAGTTATTGGATAAAGACTTGAATAGATGCAGGACCATACTCATTTCTTATAATGAATTCAATGCACTTTTTCAATAAGCAACTGGACTTTGGTTCCAGCCCTCAAAGATGCATGAATATTTTGGATTTTCAGTTCTCAAACTGGCTTAAAGAGTTGCTTGAGTTTTGAAAAAAACAAAACATAGACATTTCACTGTACCTCAAACCATTGAAATTGATGGTGTACATGTAAGGAAACCCTTAGGGAAATACCAAAAGTGCTTCTGTTAACAATGGAAGATTGTGCCGCGTTAAGCACTTTCATCATATAGTTGCTTCAGTGCTTAGTTTCTTGATTTAATTAATAGAAACCTGGAGTTGCTTATGGCTTTGGTCATTCCAGCCCTCGAGTTGCTTATCGAAAAAAGCATACTACTACTTAATAACGATCGACAAGCTCCTTATATCTTCAAGCATCTTTTCCGTGGTTTGACTAAATTCTTCGTCTGAGAGCAAAACTGAAGCACCAAACTCTTCATTCATTTTATCATAAACTGCCTTGGTCGCTTCATTGCAGTTCAAATTCGACTGTACCATTGCTTTGAAACACGGGTCGAAATAACTAAACCTTTCTGTCAGGAATTTTGGCACATCCTCATTCAACTGTTTGGTTCTCCTGTCAAAATCACTCCTGGTTCTTTCGAGATACTTCTCATTAGCATCATATTTGCCTGACTGTGTGCTGCTCGCATCCCTAGCTAGCTTATCCCTCTTTGATAAGTACTTTGAATATTCCTGTTGACTCTGTTCTCTTCTCTTGACAGCTGAGTGGATGGTGGGGAATTTTTCACACAATACTTTCAGGGGCTGGACGAAAGTCGCTCGCACACTCGTATCTCGAAGATTCTGAGAGTCTTCCGTGTGATAGGCAACGTTTATGAATTTCTCTACATGCTGCACAAACTGCTCTGCATCCTTTACCTGTTTAGAGCTGTTGACAAGCTCATAAAGCATGCGCTGCTCAACTTTTGCTAGGCCTACACCAGAATCTAAGGATTTCTTTGTGTCTTTGTATAACTTTTTTGCCAGGGTTTCTGCTTGGATGATCTGTTGAACCTGTAGCAAAGAAGGTGTGTAAGGAACATGAAGTTATAGTTGCAAATTATTTTTGAAAATCCCTGAAAAAACAAATCTAAATAGCAAACTTCTTTATAGATGCTCAATGATGGGAGATCTCTACCAAAACATTGCCCTACAGAATTTTAAGGCTTGTCCTGATAAGTATGCAAACATTCAACTCCAGTTATAGTCACTCCAGTTAAAGTCACACTCTGGTTATGATCACAGTTTCACTGTTTCCCAAACCTCTGCTTGGTGAAACCCTTATAGACAAACTCCGCTTACAACCACTCTGCTCTTAGTCACAACCCGCATATAATCACCACTTTCTGCATCCCAAACCGCAAAATACTCTTTTAACAGTCACATTCAGCGAAAAAAATTTAGCATAGTTGCTTTATCTGTTAGGAAGTATTTTCACGCGGTATTCATTTCATTTTGGGTACTTAACAATGTATGAAAACGCCAGGCTATTATTTTAAAGTAAAAATCTAATGAATTATCAAACCCTCTTTTGTCATTTTTTCAATAAATTTGAGTTTTAGAGTTTCCTAAGTAGGCTATATTTCAATAAGTGGCAGAGCAAATTTAAAGCAACTTTGGGGCCTAAATGACGTTGTGTTATGTATGGCCTAAATGACATTGATGTTTCTCTCGAATCATCATAAGAAAAATGAAGTCATTATCAAAAAGATCCAAGAATCTTGTATTATTGTAGTTGCATTATAAAAATTAAATCTACATGAAACAAATTGGGTTTTCCAGCCATACAGTAAGCAAAAGAATCACTAACAACTTGGAAATGATTGATGTGCTTAGGATACGGCTACTATTTTTATAATTTAGATTCCATTTTTATAACATTTAAATTGTAGATGCCCGAAGATGATGATTATTGCACCAGGGACAATTGTAGAGGGTTTTCTAATCCCTCTTTCCACGGTAAAATCTACAATTTTCTGTCACTTTTACCCATATTTCTAGCAACTCCGCATATGGTCACTAGTCACACTCCACTTATAGTCATATTTTTCCCAAGAATATTTGGTGTGACTATAATCGGAGTCGACTGAAATCACTATTATGTAAAGTATTGACACCAATTTAAAGTTAAAAGGAAAGATATCACTAATACCCCCATTTTTAGGAAGTATAAGGAATACCTTGTACCAAACATTACAAATCATCATAAAGCTGTGCTTAATTTTTGACACACCTAATACCTATAGCTACCAATGGCTACGTCACTGATGTGAGGGTAGGGGTCTTAGGCCTGAAATCGTCTTAAAACAAAATTCAAAGTGAAGTCAAACCTGTGAATCAAACTCGACATCATCAAATGATTTTGAGACCGGCTTTTTCGGAGCTATGAGCTTATTGAATGGATTCCAAGACATCGATATGCTTTTGTTGCAATATTTATTTCTTCCATCAGCAGACGTTCAACCAAAAGCAGAAGCAGTGAGCTGGGCTGTCAGCTGTGCAGAATTTCTTCACGGTAAGAGAAGGTTGATAATAGATACTAGTGCGTAAAATTACCTGCTGTCAATTGACTAAAGACCGGACCACGATGAACCAGAAACACAAATAACGTCAATAACATCATTCTTCCAATGATCTGTACTCCTCAAACCCAACTAACGCTATGCCAAATCTTAACTCTATCCCGAACTCTAATTCTAGCCCTGACCCTAACCCAAACCCAAATTCTAACCCTGACCCTAACGCTACTCCTACCCTTATACCAACCCAGACCATAATCGTGACCTTACCCCTTATCCTCACCCTAATCCTTAGGGTTTAATTTAAACCCTTACCCTTACCTCTAACCCTAAACCCTACTATACTGATTCTGAAGCAAACAGAAGCAAATTGTAATACTTTGGTGAAACGATCAAGTAATGCTCGACGATATTTGGTTTTTGCTTCCATTTTCGTACACGTATTTTTATACGCATTTGCTAAAGCAAGGCAGTACTCGACAAGACAAAAACTTGATCAATTCTAGTACTGGATAGAAAAATGCTAAGCAATTTGAAAATTGTGGTTCTGATTGGCAATGAAAATCGTGCAGCAGCTATAGAGAAGTAGGTTACCGTGAATATTAGTACCCAAGCACACTTGCGTATGCAATACCATCAATATTTACTGTTCAAAAACTTGTGAGATAGTATTCTAAAAAACAAAATTTTTAAGTAAAAAAGCTAAGCAATTGGTAAGCAATTTCGAGTACTCAAATTCGCCCTCCAGCTAAGCAATTTTTAGTACTGAGCTCGAGGTGAAATTGCTTACAAAAAAATGCGTGTAATAACGTAAATAAAACCATTCTTTCAATGATCTGTACACTTCTAACCCAAACCAACGCTATCCCTGATCTTAACTCTAATGCTAACTCTAATTCTAAACCTTTCCCTACTCTTGATCCTAACCCTAGATCTGATTCTACCCTTGACCCTAACCCAAACTCTAATCCGAAAACTAACCCTAATTCTAACCCGGACCTAAACGCTACTCCTAACCTTATACTAAACCTAGCTATTTCTAAAACAGACAATAATCTTAACCTTTACCCTAATCTTAACCCTAATCCTGACCCTAAACCTCACTATACTGATTGGAGCAAACCGAAGCAAACTGTAATACTTGGGTCAAACGATCAAATAATGCTTAAACCCCATTTGATTTTCGCTTTCATTTCCATTTTTGATGATTTGGCCAAACGAGCAAACTTTACCAAATATTGCTTGAAAAGCTGGATTTTTCAAAAAAAGTTTTGCCTATATAAGCCAAAATGTTTTGTTAAGCACTTATTCTACTTTAGGTCAAACTGACAAACATTCTCAGTAAATATTTCAAAATATATGATATCAATTACCATTGAAAATTAAGATAGCAATGCAATGTATTTTACAATCTTAGTTTTCAATGGTTCTTAATATCATTTATTTGAAATATTTACTTGTGTGCTTTGTATACCGAGCCCTACTTTCATTATTTACTTTGATAAACATTGAAAAGCAAAAATTCAAATGTTTGTCAAATATTGTTTGATTGTTTGGCTGGAGCTTAAAACCCCAAAACTCATGTCTTAACTCCTAGCAACTTGTTGGAATTCCACCTGGTGGTTCTGGCGTTTAGCAGGATTGCAAACGATCCCTTCGAGTAATAATCAAATAGCCTCGTTCACGCAGCTTAACTACAGTTTGTAAACAAAAATAAATATGGCGGACAAAATTCACTGGTCAAGACCAGGAATAAAGTTACAATCGTACCATCATCTATCTACCAAATTGTCTTGCTTGTAAAAAGAAGTAAGTTAACTTTTAAAGCAACAAGATCTCCAACTGCGTTTCGACATCTGTGGTCTGCGATCGAAAAATACATAATTAACTACCTACCTTTACATATACTTTTTAGTTCAGGCCTAGTACGCGCTATCTTTATGTTATTACATACACCCAGCCATGTAAGTCTAGTAAAAGAAGCCAAGATGAAGAGACAGTGTAGTGTACCAGGCCAGTTGTTATGAGTTTTTCATGAAAATAGTTGCCAAAAACGTAAATGAAAAAAATTTGGGCTCTTTTTGGACAAGGTTTGTCTCTATATTTGGTGTGAATGGTGTGATTGCATTGATATGGCTTGGGTTTGTTGATTGAAAAGATTATCCCAGTAGCTCAGTTGCACCGAGTAATTGAGGTGCAGAGAGGTTGTTGGCGCATTACCAACATTTTATCCTTGGAAGAATTGCCTACTGCAGAGTGTGGCACTTGTGCACCGAGTTTAACTATAAAACAATAATAGGATAGAGCATTAGAAGATGGCTTGTGCCCACCCAAGTGTAGCCTATTGGTTAAGGAGCTGGATTTCTAAAACTTGCAGGGCAACCTCCTTGCGTTAAAATCCACACATTCTTTGGTTCAATGGTCTGAATCAGCCAACTCAGCTGTCCATCCTTAGGAGGTCAGTAAATGATGACCCTGTATATTTGTTCTAGAATATCAATTCGTGGGGCGCAAGCTGTAGGTATACATCTACTGTAAAGCTGCCACTACTCTGACCTGCCTTAACAAACAAATATTACACTTGCCTGCTTAATATACCAGCGATCATCTCTGTATATTTCTTACCATTCTTCAGAAGCTGTTGCGTTGTCACTCTGGATATCTAGAAGCATCATGAAGAATTCAAAAGCTCTGAGAATAAAGATGATCAGTATGGGTAATGCAGAAGTTGGCAAGGTTGATAGAACAGTTCTATTATCATATTGGATAATACTTGATTTGAATTATGTTAATTCATACATTTCATCAGTCTGAAATATTTTCTATGAGTTTGTGATTGCTCACTTATGAAGTTTTTTATATAATGCATCAACTGACTTGTAAGAAATTATGAAAATTGCTTACCTAGGGACAAGAGTTTAGTCTTTTCTACCATTCAGAATATGGCATTTGCCACAAGACATTAGACAGATTGGATAAGTCACTATGAATCCAATGTTGCCTGGAATAAAATAAAAGTAGTTTATAGCTTTGCTAATTACACCAACTTAGATATGGTTGATTCTTGAACTTTTTGTGAAATATCTTTTAGAGTTAAGAACACCTATTTCAAACAGCTATTTCTTGCCATTATCAGGCATATATCATTAAAATCTGCAATATCAACCCAACTATTATTAAAGCATATATATGATTATTATTTCTATCCAGAGCTGTGTTATAAAGAGGTATTGTGAAAAGAGATTTGTGACCAAATACATGGCAACAATTGGTATTGACTACGGAGTGACAAAGTAAGTGATAAATTTTACGTCATTTATATGATAATTTATATTAATAATAACTCCTCTGCACCACTTGAAATCCGTAGAAAGGAAAGGCATACCATGTTTTAAGCATTTGGTCAAAAAACTTTATAAGTAGCTTCATTTTTCATAATATTTTATTCCATTCCATTCTGCCCTGTAAATACAGTAGAATCCTGATAACTCGAACAAGCAAGGGAGGATCAATTTAGTTTGAGATATCAAGGCTCTCAATAACTCAAAAAAGGTTCAAGGGGAATGCAAAATGTGTTTGAGTTAGCAAGAGTTTAGTTATCACAGGTTCAAGTTATTGGGATTCTACTGTAAACACATTTTCACTGGCCATGTTGGATACAAGATAATTATAATTGTAATAGCTATCAGTTGGTGTTTTATCCAGTATAAATATTTGGTGGATGAAAATAAATCGCATGGAAAATTCCCATGCCTCTTAGGAGGGCTGGCCTTTCTCATGTAAACAGCACCTAGAACTACACCTTTGAGTATGTATTTTCTCAGTATAAAATTTACCAAAGCAGGCAAGTGTAATTGACATAAGCCACCACTGGGTCTTGAACCCGGACTGTTGCAACCAAAGGTGAGTGCACCAACGATTGCCCTAAACTCGGCAATAAGCTAAGACAGTAACCTTGCGGTGTTCACAACTCTAGGCTTATCCACAGTGAGGCATGAATTGCAGTGACCTGCTCTGGTAAGTTCAATATCTCGTGTCGCATCATGGTTTATCATTTGACATTTATTTAATATAGATAATCATGATAACTGGACACACTTGAAAAGATAGAGATAAACAAGAACTGTTTATTGCTATTTTGAAAACTCCAAGGAACAAATAATTTTAGCCATTTTCCTACATTCATCAGGATACTAAAGCATTCTATTGGTGAATAATTTTATCAATTTTTTACTAAGACGGACGTGCTCCATTTCACAACAATCATCTTAGTGTAAAGTTTACAAGATACTAAAACATCTTTGTTTTGCAAGCAAGCAAGCAGATTTATTTGATGACGCAGGCTCGGAGTATGGAAACATGAAGCTGATGTGGACCTACAGCTTGTATCCCGAGAAGAATTAATATTCTAGAACGAGTGTCCTAGGTTCTCATTTACCGACCTCGGAAGGATAGACAGCTGAGTTGGCTGACGGCTTGCAGTTGTTCTAATTCCGACCGTTCGTGGATTCGAACCAACGAGTGTTACTCTTGAAGGATTTGAAATCCAGCGCCTTAACCACTAGGCTACACCACCGTATTACCATCTATTTTAGTAGCTTAAGGTGTTAGATGCCTAAAGTCTATATGAGATATAGAACTAAAGGATGTGTCAAAAAAATACTAATCACTACCAACTTTAGTTTAGTACTAATGGACCAAAATGCTTAAACTATGATTCTAGGAATGTATACGATAACATCTTTCATTAAAATCTGCCATAAGATTATTTGGAAAATCCCTTGATTTCTTATGCGATTTGAGAACTGGACATTGATTTAATTTCTAGAATAACTGTGTGTGATAGGACAGTGAAAGTGAATATCTTTGACATGGCTGGTAGTCCATTCTTTTACGAGGTAAACGCTTCCTATCAATTGCTATATATTTCGATTCGATTTTAGCATTAGCTCTTGAATTCTACTATTTACAAACTCATAAAATGCAATCATGAGTGTATTTGTGTAAGCAAATACTTAAGTTTGAGTTGCCTAAATGGCATTCAAATGACTGGTACCAAAAGGACTGATATCTGCAATATCTCTAAAGAGGTCTGAAAGAAGGGTACTGATCCCAATGCCCAGCACGGAAATAATCAAGAATCCAAATGCAAATAGGGAGGATAAAGAAATTCCTAAAACCAATTTACTTTTCATTGCCAAATCCCAGTCCCAAGAAGGCCAATCCTATTTTCCTAGTTAACAGAAAAGCAAATCCCACTCCCAAATTTACCATTTCATGATACACTCTCTAACCCAGCCAAGGCTAGTTTAGTTTAGTTTAGTTTAAATACTGTGCATGGTGAATAAAGCTTTAATGAAGTCTCAGTTTCCAAACAATCTCTTGTGATTTGATGGCGTAATGATTTCACTTATCAATTTCTTGAAGGTTCGTAATGAATTTTACAAAGATACACAAGGAGCTATTCTGGTCTACGACGTAACTAGAAGAGACTCTTTTGATGCTTTGGAGCGATGGCTAGAAGAACTCAAAAAAGAAGTTGGGAATCCCTCAGAAGTGGACAAAATTGTGTTTATCGTTTGTGCCAACAAGACGGACACCGTGTCCAATAGAAGTGTGAATGAAAGCGAAGGGAGGCTGTGGGCAGAAAGTAAAGGATTCTTGTATTTTGAGACCTCGGCACAGAGCGGAGAAGGAGTGCAAGAAATGTTCAAGGTTAGTAGAGGTGGGTACTGGAGAAAAATCGTTTGCGAAGCAAGCAGACAGCAACGAATAAGAAAATGGCCTAAATCTATTTTCAGAGGCTCCAAGGCTGGATGAAACAAATTAAGGAACTAAGAACTTAAGCAACTATACTGAAATTTCTTAACCTTGTTTGATAAAACTATTTTTCATAGTTAAAAGAAGCATATTTGGTATTTCAAAGGTTTCCTTACATGTACACCATCAATTTAAACGGTTCGAGGTACGGGGATATGTCCATATTTGGCTTTTTTCCAAACTCAAGCATTTCGTAGGCACTTTGAGGGCTGAAAATCCAAATTATCTTAGCAACTTAAAGGGCTGGGACAAAAGTCCAATTGGTTATTGAAAAAAGTGTAAATGAAATATCATACAAAATCATTACTCTTTGCTGCCTTCTTATGAATATTTCAATCATAAAGGCCGAAAACACAAGCTAAATATGTGCTTCTTTCACCATATGAAAAGACATCTCGTGTAACCATTGAAAGGTATGAATATTATTCATTTACATGTTAGGTACTATTCTCTACGATGGTGAAAACAATCGAAACAGGAGAGAGACCGAGATTAGGCAGTATTTCACTGGGCTACACGAGAGAGCAAGTCGATGCCATAAAGCAGTTGAGGCAAGGCAAAGACAACTACGAGCGATTGGGTATACGACATGGGGCTTCAAGGTATGTACCATAACTAGAAACATTCCAAAACAGCCAGAAATCTATTATTCTGGGTACTTATCATCAAATTTGATACTCTGTCACACGATTCTATCAACCTCCTGAGGAACATCTGTGCAGTACTGTGTATAATGTTAAGTACTGTTGAGGATATTCAATGCTGTGGAGGGATACCAAAAGCACTGTAGTGGAGATAATACCCAATGTGCTTGTGGTTTCCCTCCACAGTACTGAGTATCCTCAACAGTACTGATGGCATCCCTCCACAGTACTGAATATACTCAACAATACTAAATGGTATCCCTTCACAGTACTGATGGTATCCCCAACAGAACTGATGATATCCTTCCCGTGTACTGAACATCCTCCAAAGTACTACACAGGCATCCCTAGGGTGTTTATCCAGAAAAATACACCCTGTCCCGTAATCTTTTCTAAACAATTATACCCCGTTTAGCAACACATCCCGTCAGGTCTAGTATTAAAGTAGTCTACACTCCGTGGGGTATGTAGCAGAGTTTCTCTCAATTTTTGACCACTCTTCCCTTTGCCCTGAGATACAACACTTTCATTTGACATCATGTTGTTTCTTTTTTTCTTGTTTAGTGAGGAAGTAAACAAAGCATATCGAAAGCTTGCCGTTCTGCTTCATCCAGACAAGAGTTCTGCACCTGGTACAGAAGAAGCATTCAAGATACTGGCTAATGCGAGACAAGCTTTATTGCAAGCCTTAACGTAAAGTTCTAGAATTTTCACAATGTCAGTTCCATCGTATACTTACATCCAATAAGTATGGAAACGTTTCAAATTTTGGGTGATCAAAAGTTTTCAGACAATGAAAACAATTTCTGAGTAAAATAATGATTTCTCTAAGATTGGTTTCAATTTCACCGTCTTTTGATGATCGGTTACGTAGAAATTCATTGTTAAATTTGTGTCATTGCTTTGATTGACATTTGCTCCGCCATATTAGCCTCATAATCGTTTCCATGCATATTTGAGGCAAGTTGTTTCGATAAGAAAAAAGGTATACTAAATCTTAGAAATTTTGCTTCTGGTGAGCGTTTTATATCATTAGGTTGACCTACGATCGATAGTAGGAAGCAGAGTCTATGCCAAGATATTTTGAATATCGTAGCAACATTTAGAATTGAAGTTTTTTAAAGAGTTCAATTTATAATCAGTAAAAAGTTGATTATTAAGTGAAAGTGATGGACTTATGTGCGTTTAATGGAGACTTCATTGCTTTGATCTCAAATTAAGATTTTATTGTGTCAATGGTGTCAATTATTCGACATCAATTCGAGGTTTCTTTTCCAGTTGGTCCCTCCGATATACCCGGTAAGAGGCTGAAGTTATTGTTTACCGACAATAGCTACACAATGATTATTCAAGAAAAACATACCTTTTTTCATCTTTATGCGGAGCTCGACGCATCAGAGCTACCTTTCCAGTAAAGCCGAAAATGACTTCATTAGCTTGAAAACTCACTGAAGTGGTTCTTTTCAAAATGACCGCCAATGTTTGAACAATTCATTCAACCGATCCTTCCAATATGGCCGCAAATATTCTAATCTAGCAAGTCGGTCTTTCCAAATATGGGGCCCAATGCTTTCAATTTTCGAACAATGCATTCAATCGATCCTTCCGATTTGGCTGCAAATAATCAAATTTTGAGCAATGAAATCAATCGATCCTTCCAATATGGCCGCAAAAATTTCACTTTTGACCAATGCATTCAATCTATCTTTCCAATATGGTGGCCAATGCTTTCATTATTCTGAAAATTCTATTTAATCGATCATTCCAATATGGCCGCAAATATTCAAATTTTGAGCAATGTATTGAATTAATCTTTCCAATACGGCCGCGAATGATTTATTTTTGATGAACAGATGCTCATTCTAGTCTCTTTAAAGCTCTCGATCATTACCCCCTGAATCGGACATACGAAAGTCAAAATTCATCGTTGTTATCTGAAGCACATGGAGTGATCTCCGGGAGATGGTTGTCTTTGTAATGAAACATCCGCTACAGGTGAATCTCGCTCATTGGCAACCATCTCTTGCAGCCTGAATGCGCACAAAGACTTTTTATTCGTGTTTTGTTTACTTGTGATATCCTTTGTGCTTTTAGCGGGTTGTTACTTCACAACTCACAATCAATAAATTCATCGATTTACTCTACTGTAAAGTAGCATGTCCTGCAAAGAGCATGGTGTGACGTTATCGAGTTCTGTCTGGGGGATCACGGTAAGAAATATCAATTGACTCTTGATGTTTGAAGAACATCAATCTGAAAAAAAGTAGATAAAGAAAAGTATTTAATTGAATGTATCTCATCTTGAAAATCATTCGGCCTTGAGCGGAGAATGTTTGTTTTTGTTGCGATATCAATATATACATTACTATGCAATGAGCCTTGAAGATGTTTGTTTGGCAAATGATATACAAATACTTAGATCGTTATTTGTGACTTTAAGAAAGCTAAGCAAGAAGAAGAAAACTCTTCCTGCAAGAACTGAATTCATGTACTTGATGGTTTGACCTAGAGCTCATTAGATTTGTCTTGGCTTTAGCATGAACAGATACAGAACTATGCATTGAGCCTAGGAGATGTTTGTTTTGTAGATAATATAAACAAACAATAACTATTTCGATTACTTTTGATGAATTTATAAGACTTTCCAAGAAGAAGAAACTTTTCCTCGAGCGGCAAAATTCTTCCTCGAAGAAGAGTAGCTATTCGGCATCGAGGCTAGAAAATTTGTTTTGGTTACGGCATAAACAAATACAAAACCATGCCTTCAGCCAACATTGATGTGTTTTTGTTGGTTTTACAATACCCATAACAAGAATATAATTGTAAAACTAATAACAAGAAGAAAACATTTGCTTTGAGAAACAGAATTCTTCCTTGAAGAAGAGGATTCGGAATCGAAACTAGAAAATTTGTTTTAGTTGCGACATAAACAAATACACAAATATGCACTGAACCAAAAAGTTGTTTGCTTTATAGTGTAGATGATGCAGTATAACAAATATAAACTCGTTAGTTTTTTATGACTTCAGAAGGAACAGTGTTTGATAGCATAGTAATGAACGAGACTTGATTGGAAGCTCAGCATGATGATCAACGACTTCAGGACTTCAAGGTACATCCTTGCCGTCGAGGCCCACCGCAACGTGGAAGTGTCAAGCATCACCAGTGCCCAGAGAAAGATCGTCCACAACTTCAGGCAGAAGCTCAAACAGAGTGCTGCAGTATCGAGGCAGAATGAGAAATTAAAGGGCCGTTTTAGTGGAGATAAAAGAGCCAAGAGTGAGACAAAAACCTGGTTTTTAATCGAAGACGAGAAGGCGGCAAAGAATGGTACTTTCAGGAATAAGAGCCAGACTATGTTGCAAGGCTTACATGGCAATATAAAATTGTAAGATGACACAAGAATTCGGTCGGCTACCAGCAATGACCAAGATGAGGTATCAAAGAGTTATGTTGTTGATCATAGTAATGGAACAACAAGCCAAAGTAAACATGAAACATCGGCAGATGTACAAAATACAGTTGAAATAGCGGATAGCATGCAAACTGCACCTTTGTGCAAAGAAAACAAATCAGTGAAGAAACAAACTCGACTTACGGTCAAAACTCAACCTACATCACTGAAAAGTGATACACGAAAAACGTTATGGACAAACGACTCGCAAGCTAGAAACACCGAATCACAAATTGAATTGTGCCACACCGGTATTAAAACTACCCCAGTCAATTTGAAAGCTAAACTTCTACAAAAAGGATTCGACAGTCTTAGCTTGAATGTATCTGAATTAGAAACTCGCAATGTAGTCTCTCATGGTCACGGACATCCAATCTACACAGCAATGAGGGGTATGCCAAACGATCGCAATATACACGATGGTGATGAAAGGGGCTTATCGGAGATCTCTTTGACACAGGATGAGCAAAGTAACGTGGAAAATTTAGTTGTGCACAGGACTCCTGTTCATTCAGCAATGTCTGATGAACAGCAAAAAAGAAGCGCCGTAAAAGCTGACATTGGAAATAAAAAGGGCCTATCAAGCATCCTTGCGGCACAACAACAAGAAAGAGAGCAATGCAATGAACAGTTTTACAAGCGCTTAGGCATAGAAAACTCAAAGGTCTCAGTTGAAGCAGGGCTTATAGATTTGAAGGCCCTGACCAGTCACCGTTCTACTTCTCTGCCTCCTGATCCTAAATTTTCACAATTAAGGTTACAAAATTCAAGAAAAAGCAACTGCAGAAGCATGCCGAAGACCTCTTTTATTGCATCCATGAGCCATGATCCAACTTCTCCAGTAGAATTACTAATAGATGACCAAAGTAGGCCAAATGAGGAAAGTCAATTCGAAATAACCGGAAAAAACATTCCAGAGCACCCTGGGATTGCTAAAAGTGCTTCTCGCCTAAAGTCTTGGTTATTAGACATACAAGCTGACGTGCGTCAGGTCAAATGTGCTAATGACAAAGAAACTTTCAAAACAGTTCAGCGTAAATTATCGACTACAAAGAAAAGTAAGCACAAGAAGTACGAGCAACGACCAATATCGAGTGATAGGTTCGACGCGTTCTTCGATAAAATCGATGTTGTTGATTCAACTGGCAGAGCAGAGTGCAGAATGGACTGTTCGTCGTTATACTCCAAATCAGCATCGTTCAACTGCAAGAACTATAGCGAGCAAACGTGGCATCTTAGAGATCCCAGAAATGCCAAGCTTAAGCCTGCGCTGATGCGCTAAAATCTGGAGATGGGTTCAGGGAGTATACCCTTTATGGTCAAACAAAGGGTCAATTGGTATATACCTGGGGTATTGAAAGAAATATAGCCAAAAGAGTCATTTATGATTTCGCTTCACTTTGCTTCCCATCTCTGGCTAAGTTTTGTACCGATCAAAGACTGATAAATCGAAAAATCTAGAAAATTGTAAGGGAGAGATAATTTTGTTCTATCTTTTCTAAGATCAAAAGAACAGAACGCAACTCTTTCGATTTTAGGAAAAATAGAAAAAAAATTGTAAATTAGCTCTCCCTCGCACTTTTTTAAATTTTCTTTTACCCCTACCAAATAGACGATGGAATATGAATACAGTAGAATCCCGAAAACTCGAACATGCGATAACACGCACTCTCGCTAACTCGAACAGATTTGACATTCCCCTTGAACCTTATTCATGTTATCGAGGGCCTCGATAACTCGAACATTCGATAACTCGAACTATTTCGATCGTCCCTTGCTTGTTCGAGTTATCGGGATTCTACTGTATATCTTTTGTTGAGCGGCGAACCACGAAACAGGTTTGTCGAGATTAAGAGTCTAGTCTTCAAGTCTAATATAATTGATTTCATTCTTGGAAACAAATTTCGCCACCACACGTTTACCTTCTCGGAATCAAATTCATATCTGTAATTCATTCCTAAGCTGCTTTGGGGATTAAGAAGTCAAATGTACCTTGGAAGGGTTAAGAAGGTCGAAATTCGATAGGATTTCTCTAATGAAACAGTTTTGTCCTTTCATAGTATGTTTGTGTTAATTCATAATGAAAATTGTAGGGACTTTTCCCTGCTTTGTTTTCTTCATTTTATCTTTCATTGTACCTGCCTTGTAAGGAAACGAAAGAAAACGTGTAAATGTATCGAATTTCAAGCTACTTGTATATTTCTGATATATCATATTATCTGGTAAGATAGCTAAAACGAATTTAGTAGAAATTGAATGGATTTCAAACTTCTTTTCACTGAAGTAGAAGGAAAAAGGGCAATTTCAGATTCTTGGAACCCCCCAATCACTGCAACAGACACTATATGATGGGTGATCAGGAATCACAATTATTTTGAAGTTGGCAATTAAATTTTAATTCAAATGTTTTTTCTTTTATATGAAATATTAAGTTTGATTTAAGCCCAAATGTTTCTTATTTCTCCCTTAGCTTATTTTTAACTTCATCCAAATTTGAGCCTTTGGTTTCTTAAAATAATGTTTCTTTTGAAAAAATTGGTGCATTCCTTAGATGAAGAAGATAGTTGTCGGTTTTCAATGAAACAATCGTATGCAGACTAGATAAATCAAATAGCATTACTAGGTTAGTAGACAGGGAATTTTCTGAACTATCTGGCAACCTACCAAACTGTTGATTTTATGCTTGATTCTTACCAGATCCATCATGAAGATTCGGAGAAGACCTGGATCATTTTTGAATTGGATGGGAAGTGCAATTTTTGACTGGTTGACGTCAATAACTGTCGATTTTTATGCTAATATCAATTATACTCTTTGTATGACTCTGACGTGTTTGACGTGTTTGAAAACAAATCATCTGTTAGGCAGATTGCCGCTACAGGAAATTCCTAGTCTATTATACAATCTTTTTTTCAGGCCCGTAGCGTGGTTTTTGTGATTGGGAGGGGGGGGGCAAGATTTTGCGCCGAAGGCGCCAGTAGATTGGAGGGGGTTTGGGGACGAAGCCCCCACAAAAATTGTTAGGGCCACGCCCTCTACATTGCTAGAAACGCCCATTTTTTCTTAATACAATGTTTCTGTTTATGTTATTTGATCGGTTTTGCAAGTTAATATTAGATATATTATAAGTCAAAATAAATTAGTCAATGCATTCCGTCGTCAATCTCTCATCTGTTTGTGTTCCAACGTGGTGGAATTCAGCTTCCTTTACCCTGTCCGAGTCTGAAAATTTTCCAAAAACTTCTTTTCTGCTGTCAATGCGGTCTACAAACTCGTTCGCCAGCTCAATTAGGTCCAAATCATCAAGTTTGTCTTTATGCAAATGCAGAATCATCATATGATTCAGCCTGTTGTTTGTCGTGGTAGACTGCAGATAGCTATGTCTTGATTCTCTTTAAAGCCGAAAAAGACCTTTCACTAACTGCGTTTGTGGCTGGCATCACCAGCAACAGCTTTCCAAGATGTCGCACTTCAACGAACATATCTTTTCTCGATGCTTCTAATTGCTGTAGCAGATTGGTGAGGTTATGAACATTGAATTCATCTACATCGAAGCCCATTGATTTGGCAGTTGGTGCGAGTAGTTGGAGTTGAGTCTCTAATTGAAATTCATTGATTTCATCCCCATACAGATTTTTATTTTTTCTAATTCTTCATCTAGCGGCTTTCCAGAAACTGCCTTCAGCATAAGTTCTTGCAAATTTTGATAGCGACGAAAGTCTTCATGATTGAATCGAGTCCTGATGCTTTCAATAGTCGCATCAAAAGCAGCGAAGTAAACTGTGCGGTAATTATCTTTGGGGGTCGATGGAAAATGTGCATTTGAGAGATCACCCGGGTCGAACCTTGCAGGTAGCCTTCTTTTTCGCGGTAATTTGGGCTCATCCGCTTGTAGTTGCTCCTTCTTCAGCATTACCTTGTCCCAAAAAAACTAAAAGACTAATCATTTCTGTCTTTGCACAGGACCTTGATAACATCCTGTACCATCGCATTCCCTTCTGCAGCCGAAAGTTCGGGACTCTGAAGAGTGCGACTGAGATGGTCTGTTTGGCGTGGCAGCAGTACTCCCAACTCTTAACTTACTTTAGTCTTGATATCTCGTTTAGATCTGAACTTGTGCTGGGTCTATTTTCCTGAACACTACTGAGCGATTGGTCTGACTCTTCTACAAGGGCTAAACAATCTTTGGATCCAGATTCAAGTTCCTGATCAGGTGCAATGATACTGGAAATAAAAAAGTCTTAGTTTAAACTGGGGTTCAGGATCGCAGTTGAAATAATGAATAATAAAGAATAGAACGAATACATTTTTTTTAAATTTTATTTTATACTTACACTCTCTTATTTTATACTTACACTCTCTTAGAGCTCAGCCAAGACATCAGTCCACTTTTTTGTTGCTTTCTGGTCTTTTTGACATGGCTTATAGCGAGTGAGTTTTCTAGTTTAATCTAGTCGCGCTGTTTCTTCAATAGCCTATAGATTTATTTGTTTATGCTTCGAGAAGAGAGGTATAAGATAACGTGTGTCATAGGAGAGAGCGAAGTGAAAGAGAGACAGAGATGTGGCTTTAAAACAGGATTTTATTCAGTGAATTTGAAGCTACCAATAGAATAACAGCAAAAACAAAACAAGTTCACAGGTTTTTCACTTTCCTGCTTTCTCTCATACACACTGTTTTCCATAGAGTATTGCTTCCTGAAAAAGTCTTCCCTGTCAAATCTTTCAACAATTAAATGTGAATTCTTACAGAAAAATAACAACAAACTGTCAAGTTCTTATTGTAAATTGAATCAAACAGGTGGTAGAGCCCCAATAACCAACTGTATGGGGTGGGGTGGAATCTGTGTGTAGTAGGTGCAGCAGTCTGACCCACAAAAAGGATTATGAAGCTACACAACCTGAGTTTTCCTTCCAATGCCACAAAATATGGACAATTTCATAAAATTTTGTTTGGAAATTATTGGGGGGGCAAATGCCCCCCCTGCCCCCCGCTTCCTACGAGCCTGGTTTTTTTACAAGAATACATTAGCCAGAACAAAAGAAGCAAAGATGTTTACATTTTATTGTTTTGGTCACGTTTTAGCTTTTATCTTTTCGCGCGAAAATATTTTCAAAAAATTGCCCAGCCTCGTTTCCGATTTTGGCTGTCGTAAATTTCATCGTTTCCATACTTTCGTCCCCCATAGTATGTGTTGATATGATAGAGATTATAGACAACATCTGAAGAAAGTAGGGTTAGTGTTAGGATTATGTTTAGGGTTAGGATAAGGGTTTAGTAGGGCTAGAGAAACTCATCTGTGTGTGACTGTGAGTATAGATTGTGTACACAGAGCCACGTTCTCATGTTAGGACCTATTTCTATTTAGGCCATCATGGGCGCAGTAAAATCTTCACTGAACAATATCCAGTTCTTTAGACCTAACCTAGAGGTTACATTTTGAGTCACATGAAAAGCTCTTACCTGTAATTTTTCCCTTGTTCATGTCTCTGTTATTTGTTGACTTGTAGTTTTCACGGGAACAAACAATTAGTATGGCGCCTTCCTTTGACGAATTCGGTGTTCTCTGCCATCATGAAACTATGGTTCTCCATGTATGATGCAGATTTCCAGACCATGTTTTTATGTTTTTTCAAAAATATAGCATGCAGCATGTATAATGGTAGTGGATGAAGCTCGGCGTAGATTAGCAATCCTTTTTAATGAAATGAAAAGAAAAATGAAATGAAATGTATATGATGATGCGATTCGCCATTCAACTTTGTATGCCTATTACACCAGGCTATCAAATATATTGCACAGGTCGATTCAAAATGGCGGCAAAATTGCAAAGCTGTGAGGGCTGGCCTAAACTAAAATTCCCATAACTTGTGTCAGACAGCTCACAAATACAAGGTTTTGGTGGCAAAATTTAGGAAATTTTACTGACACCATAGCTCATATCAACTAGCAATTATATATTGAGGGAGAAATTATGTATGACTTGGGATTTGAGTGATGGTCAAAATATCAGCAAGAAGATTTTGAAGAAGGAGTTGTCATCTAAAATCAGTACAAAAGTGTTATAAAAAGTCTATGATATGGTTAAGTGCTTTGTTACTTTGTTGCTACTGCTTTGGGGAATCCAATGGGTTTTGTTTCTTCTCTGTATAGTACCTCGAAGGGAAAATGAAGGAGGCTCAAAATATTTCAAGGGAGGGGGAGAGTAATTTCCCATCTTGCATCCCACACATCAGTTGCAATTTTGTGATTCTTCAGGTAAACATGTTGTTTGTTCTCCTTCTTATACCCCTTTAATTTACATTAATGAAGTATTTTACTTTGTAATTGACCTCAAACCCATGAATAATAGTTACAATCATGTGTATCAGATAAATTTCTTTATTCCTAAAAATGTACTTCAAAATTCAAGGTCTCCTCCTTCCCTTAAAATTTTTGAGACTCCCTACCAATTTCTTGCCTCACCACAGGGACAGCTAGGACAAGACTCGTGGGGCTCCTCATAGCAGTAGCAACAAAGTAACAAAGCACTTTACCATATCATAGACTTTTTATAACACTTTTGTACTGATTTTAGATGACAACTCCTTCTTCAAAATCTTCTTGCTGATATTTTGACCATCACTCAAATCCCAAGTCATACATAATTTCTCCCTCAATATATAATTGCTAGTTGATATGAGCTATGGTGTCAGTAAAATTTCCTAAATTTTGCCACCAAAACCTTGTATTTGTGAGCTGTCTGACACAAGTTATGGGAATTTTAATTTAGGCCTAGCCCTCACAGCTTTGCAATTTTGCCGCCATTTTGAATCGACCTGTGCAATACTACGTATTAAAAGAATTCGAACGAGGACGAGAAAATGGCGGTTTATTGTCTCCCCCCTCCCTTAGGCCCAAAAGTTTGTTGACAGTTTTCATCCCTTCCCCAGGCTCCTCATTCAAAATTTTCGCTCCAAAGTAAAAACAATTGCTCGCGTCATCCGAAGTGGTCAAGTTTAGTTTGCTGTGAGAGTTTTGAAAAGTTTTACAGGCGTAGAAAGATTATTAGGCCGGTAAACAAAATTTCAAATAGAAAATCAATGTTCATTAAAATATCAGTGATAAACTGGGGATTTTTCAGAAGAAATCTTGACAAAAAATGGCTTAAACGAATGCTGGTGAGTTTGCAATTCAGAATTTTAACTCAAAGTTCGAGAATCCTTCGTAAAGTCGAGGGATGAAAGAAATTAACTCGGGGCCGTTGAGGATGAATGCAAAATTTAAAACTTTGATTTCTGATCCAAGAAATAAGATGGTATTTATTTTGTTAATGTCTGAATGAATGCTGTCCAAAATCTTTCGACTAAAAGTCCATTTCCTATGCTTTGAATTTATATTAAATGTTCCAGAAATTCTGTTGCAAAACCAATTTATTTTAACTGTTTTGTACTTTTATTAAAAATCTAATTTAAATTGGTAAAGCCTCTTGTCCGTTTTCATAGGTTTGCTCAGGTTTTTACATGGCATCTCAATACTCAAATTATTATCGAATAGCATCATTTTGAAACTTATTTCTTACTGCATATGATGAAATGCAAATAAAAACAAAAAGCCCGAGATTCCCTTCAAATTTTAAACATTTTATTCATGTACCCCCTTCCCTATTCGAGTCTTTCAATTTATCAACGGTCGCTGAAAATGTAGGCCTGAAATGAATTAAAGACTTGATAATCTCATTTAATTGTTGTTTAGAGAAAGTTTAAGTCCGTTGCTTTCATATTATCCAAAAAATATCACTCCTGTATCATGTAAAGTGGTCATAAATTGCTTTGTAAATCTGGGCCTAATTTGAGTTCAGGACGTTTCGGTGGCCATTTCAACCTCTTCGTTCGAGTACTTTTAATACTGTAGTGTATATTTGATAGCCTAGTGTATAGGCTGGTAACTTTTATATGTCATTTTTTCCTTCGAGGTTTTGCACACGTTTCTTAAACCCTAATTAAAACTAACCCCAAAAGAATATTGTTTAGCAAAAGAGTTCATTGGTTTTTCATTTTATCAACTACAATAATTCACTATCCAAATCTAGAACTAGGATTTCTCGTAAAATACAATGAATTCGTTTGTTCTGTGTTTCCTGTAACAACAGAGATTTAAGGAAATTTTATTACTAGGCCGTGAGGTAGGTTCCTTATAAAATAAAACGCATGCAGTTAATGTGTGTCGTAACTTGCACGCGCGTAGCCATGATCCACTGCGGGCAGCTGACCTCGTTCTCAAGTTGTTCATGCACACTCTTTTTTTTTATAAGAGCAATTTTACAAGAACACTAGCCTCATATTTGGCCAAAACTAAAGAACAAGCTAAGAACAAACCGAAGCTGAAATAACCAACAAGCCGAGGCACATTTGAACCAATTAACACAACTGATAGCGAAAACAGGCTTCCAAATTATTACAAAGTAAGAACAATTTAAGAACTTTTCAGGGTAAAATTAGAGGAATATTTAAGAACAGCCGGCTTCAAATCAAATTTTACTGGTTCTTATAAAATAGAGTGAAATAAAAATTTCTTAAGACTGTCCTAACAAAATTTGACTTGTATCTTTCATACATACTCTTTACCAGCAAATGCATTGGAATATTATCATAGAAGGGTAGGTTATATTCAAAATAGACTTTTGGGAGACTCTGCTCTTCGTTGAAGTACGAAATGCTCAAGAGTTTTGGTCTTCTCCTATTATTGCCAGGAACTAATTTCAAACTCTCTCAGAGTCTCTCAGGTATGAAAAACACAGTACTGAACTTTCCTAGCTTTTTATTTTTGTAAGTCGAGTATTGGTTTCTAATAAAGTACTTTCTTACAGTAAGAAAACGTCTATATTACACGTTTACGGTCTTACTTTACAGTAAGAAAACGTGTAAACGTGTGGACTAGAAATTGTAAATTCGATGTAAAAAAAGTTATAACAACAACAACAAGTGTATCCCCACCAGTGAATGCTAAAAGTGGTCCACGACTCCCCCTATCAGCGCTTCTTCCACCATGTGACAAAAATCGTGAAGAACATCGAGGAACATTCCACTCCATTTTGAAATTTACGAGATTTTTTCCAAAACAAAAGGATTTCCAGTGATTTTCAAAATATTTTCATCAGAGGAATACGATTTTCAAAAAATACGCACGAGATTTTCAGGTAGTGATGCTCCTCAGAGGACACTTCCCAGCTTCCTGTAATTGAAGGCAATAAACATGAAGTACGCTCTTCTTCAGAGGAAGGACCAGGCCCCTCTAACTTGATTGGTTCAGCACTACTTGATGATAGTTGATAGGAAATACGCGTACTTTCTTCGTAAGGTATTGGTTGGTGGCAAAGCACAAAGGACTACTGAATAGGTAGACTAATCGAGCAATGCGACCCCGGTCCTTCCTCTCAATGTGACCACACCTCGTGATTCCTTATGCCTTTGTGACTTGAATTACAGAGAGCTGGCAAATACTCTCTTCACATTTTGTGACAGGTCAGAAGGTGATTTAGAAAGATTAAGAAACCATGTCTACGAACCGAAAGCAGACTTTGCGAACAGACGGGAAATCAAAAATTGAGAGCAAAGCATGAGAAAACGATGATTAATTAAAGATTCCTATATAAAAGTCTCATAAAATTAATATAATTTAAATTCGATAAAATCAAATTTTGATCAAAACTCGTTTGGAGTAATTATTCCTACAATTAGCAAACCTTTTTAAATGCATTAACTCTAATGTTTTACAGAGAATACACGTATTTAAATACTTGAATTACCAATTGATTCTATGGAATTAAAAGGCCTTTTCTATCTTGGTGTTAAGTTTTAGGGGCCTAAACACGCCTTTTTTATATGAACAATTGGCTTTGATTCTAGCCTTCCTGTATCTTCTTAAAATCTAAAATCTCGAACACTTTTCCTGAAAATCCCCTTGTTTCAATGAAAAACCCTTGAACATCCCTGGAAACCATTTATGTCCTTGAAAAATCTCCCACGCTTTGAAACGGGTAAAATACCCTCGTATTCATGGACCCCTTCCTTCTCAAAATTCGTTTCAGGAGTTTTTTCTCGCTCCTCTAGGTTGGTGAACTTCTATGTGTTGTCTTCATCTCAAAATATCTTAGAAAAGAAAAATCGCAGATATGAATTTCAGCCTAATGACTCAAAACATGCCGTACTTTCATTTCAAAACATGCCGTAATGACTCAAAATTGCCGTACTTCCTCTTGAGAACGCCCAGAGGGTCTTTTCAAACCGCATTCTGCGTGGCCATTCATTTGAGTGCGGCGTTCTTACAGAAAGAAAGTTTAGATGAAAAGGTGCGGGGTTTAATAGTGGACGGCCTATCAGAGAAAACACGGAACAGGCAATTTTTTACAAACCTAGCTCTAGTCCTAAAGTTTTCACGGTTTATTATCAGTTTCTAGCCCTAAAAGTTTCTTAAAAGTTTCTTAGGAGCTGCACCTTATTTATGCCACGGGTTGGCATCAAAGAGAGATCAAAAGCTGGATAGAAAATGATACGAAATACTTCGTGTAGCAAAAATGTGTTTCAAACATATAAAATAGAATTCGTTATTGATCATACATCTAAAAACTGTAAATCATCCAAGCTGAGGTCAAAATCGTACATCTCTCTTGGGTTTAACTTGAAGTTTCAACTCTAAAAAACCTTCAGCGACAAAAGGTCGGGTAAAAAAGATTCTTACCAAGTTCTAGGTTGGGTAATTTTCATTTGTATAGAGGTAGGGTGGATGGGTTGAGTGAAACAATTCTTGATATGTAATCTCTCTATTTCTCTTGGATGCCAAACCCGTGCCATGAATAATGAACGGTCCCTTATTCTCATACAAGTAATACTGCTAGATGATGATGTACGCCAAATGGATGTGAGTCTTTGCGAATAGGACTTGGCGTTAAAAATGCAACAGCAAGTTTAAGTCAGGCAGAAATGCATTTTGATGTACAATTTTCCAGTAAGTAATGCTTCTTAAATTTGAAAGCTTCTAATACAATGTTTATTTACTTCTAAAAATGAAAAAAAAATTGCGTGTTCTAGTACGAGGTTTCTTGTAAACAATTTCTTACAAAAATTGAGTGTAGTTAGTTCCGTGAAATTTAGCAGATGTTCAGGACTAGAAGATTGAGAAATCTCCAGTTGTTATTGGTTTGAGCGTGCCGAACGACCCGTCTTAAAATAAATATTCAGATGAAGCAGAACTGAGCAGAAACAAGGGAAACTTCTCACCTTACCCTCAACAAGGTGCAACCTTACTAAATTCGTTTTTTACAAATAACCGGTAAGAAGAAAGAAATAAGAGGTCTTAAGTGAACTGAAGAAACTTTTGTTGACGCGAGTTCCGTAATTTATTGTTCATCTCGCAGGCGTTGATAGGTTAAATCTGCACAATACCAATCATTCACCACTTACCTATTTTCCGACAGGCCAATTTCGTTCCTTGTCGGTATACAGTAAAAACCCGCGTATAAGAACCTGGGTTTTAAGAACCTGTTAGGCTAATATTCCATCCCTCGTAAAGGCAAATTTTGGATTAAAGGCTACAATCATAAAAGTAGAATAATCATGAAGTAAAGATTTGATGTGGTTACACGGCTTTTTCAATGATTTTTCAATATAAAAACACAAATCTTTTAGAAACCCCTAGGAGAAGTCCATTTAAATAAGATCCTGCTGAGGCTAAATTGAGAAATTTAGGGTCTTATACGCGGGTTTTTACTGTACAATAATCATTCGTATAAACCTTGTCCTCTTTCTAACGTACTACTCCGTTGAGGGTCAGAAAAAAGTAGTTAAGTAATTATAATTTCTTCGTCATGTTCCCCAATTCCCCATGTTCTGAATCATTCATATACAATTTAGTTGTGTTGCAGATTTCTCCCAGTGATGTTCGAGGGTTTTGCGTAGTTTGCAGGGATATCGGGACTTCTGTGGAGGCCTACAGGGAACACTACCAAGATATACACCTCCACACACTGCAGAACGTCTTACACACATTAGATACCTTTCACAATAACGTCAATTCTTTTCATGTACTATCTTCGATCAAATGTGGATGAAAATCTCAAAAACATGAATTTATGTAGCAAAGCAGGAAACTGTTTTAAACATTATTTGCATCATAATGGTATTTATTGCACAATAGGGAATCGCATCTCTTACCGCTTGTTGAATTAGATTGTGAAAGGGGCCTATTCATTACATCCCTCCCCTAACTGATGTATGCATGGTTGTGATTGCCAATTCTGATCCGACATAAATGTAGGTTCTTGTAAAAAAATTGAGCTACATTGAAGTATTATATTCCTCTTCCCCTGATTTTAACTTCATGCTTCTTACTCAAAGACGACCTCGTCTGTACGATTGTGCATACACGAAGTAATATATTGGAAATGTTCCAAGACCAAATCAGCACCCATTCTGGTGAGAGCATCATTCTGTAGGCAGTTGGGACTAATGCCAAGCTTCCTACTAGGGTAGATAATAACCACTGTTATACCTACTGAACGTAAAGGTTATGATGTTATATATTCAAGATGGCCACTCAATAGCAAAAAGATGACCTGGTCAAAATTAATTGAACTTACACGATGTTAAATATTCTAAATGGCCAATCCTGAGCAGGATTATTCGGGCATTGGTGCCCGTATAGTGACGGCACCGGCCCAGAGCGTGAGTGAACCAATTTTCAGCGGGAGCCATTTTAGGTCCATCTTCCGGTGGAGTCATCAGTTGGAATCAGGGACGTTGAGGATAATATCAACCAGCTTGTTGAGGTCTCTCTCCTGAGGATTCTGGCCTACGATGACTCGGATAAGGTCGGTTTTGTTGGGGAACACATTCTGTAAATATGCAATCGTTTCTGCTGATTTCGGACACGGAGATTCAGATGCATCTGCCCTTTGATGTGTGTCAACCTGCTTAGGAGCCTGGCCTGAAAATAAAACGAGAAAGCATTTAGAAATAGCAATTAACAAGCAAGAGCTGTATGCTCAGACAGTTTCTTGAGACGGTTAAATCCCTGAACTCCCGTTCAACAAGGCTTCCGTCTACACATGTTCATATTGCAGTAACCCCTCCCCGTTCAACAAGGCTTCCGTCTACACATGTTCATATTGCAGTAACCCCTCCCCGTTCAACAAGGCTTCCGTCTACATATGTTCATATTGCAGTAACCCCTCCCCCGTTCAACAAGGCTTCCGTCTACACATGTTCATATTGCAGTAACCCCTCCCCCGTTCAACAAGACTTCCGTCTACACATGTTCATATTGCAGTAACCCCTCCCCGTTCAACAAGGCTTCCGTCTACACATGTTCATATTGCAGCAACCCCTCCCTGTTCAACAAGGCTTCCGTCTACACATGTTCATATTGCAGTAACCCCTCCCCGTTCAACAAGGCTTCCGTCTACACATGTTCATATTGCAGTAACCCCTCCCCCGTTCAACAAGACTTCCGTCTACACATGTTCATATTGCAGTAACCCCTCCCCGTTCAACAAGGCTTCCGTCTACACATGTTCATATTGCAGCAACCCCTCCCTGTTCAACAAAACTTCCGTCTACACATGTTCATATTGCAGTAACCCCTCCCTGTTCAACAAAACTTCCGTCTACACATGTTCATATTGCAGTAACCCCTCCCCGTTCAACAAGGCTTCCGTCTACACATGTTCATATTGCAGTAACCCCTCCCCGTTCAACAAGGCTTCCGTCTACACATGTTCATATTGCAGTAACCCCTCCCTGTTCAACAAAACTTCCGTCTACACATGTTCATATTGCAGTAACCCCTCCCTGTTCAACAAAACTTCCGTCTACACATGTTCATATTGCAGTAACCCCTCCCCGTTCAACAAGGCTTCCTTCTACACATGTTCATATTGCAGTAATTTAGCAATGGAGAAGCTAAAAATGTAAGTTCCGGATTTTATATCAACCATCCACTCTTTTTCCTTTCGACCAAAATTTACTGCTTCTTATAAAAAAGAGGGCACTTACATATTCAAAGTGATATCAAAATGGAATGGTTTCAGATTCCTGATATTCATTTCATCCACCAAATAAGGTTAACGCACTTTGAACTATACTGACGTCTGAGAGGCCAAAAGAATGTAGCCTTTTCACACATATCCCTGACATATCCTTCCTGGTTCATGCCCTCACCGAAATGAAAACGCGTTTGTGTGTGAATAGCTCTAAAGTGGTAGTTTTTAATGGATTTGAAATAGTTTCAGAAATTTGATGGAAGTCACAGAATAAACGATGCAGGCAACAAAGAAAAACAAACAAATATAGAACCATTATATCAAGAAGCATGAAACCTTTTGCTAGCCAGCTTACAGTCTTAACTTACTACTGCGAAGGAGAGTCAAGACAGATGTTGTAGAAGCTTTTACAAGATCCGCCTTGGCTCTTGGCTTTCCTCCGCAGTAGAAATTGAAGTTTGCATCTAACGGCGTTCACTACTCACGAGATGGTTTTTGACGAAATTGTAGGGTTCTGTCATAACCTTAGCTCTACAAGTTCCTACAGAATGACAACCTCGTCAAATACATCCAGAATTCTCAAAATGGAGAATTCAAGGGATGGACTGCTTTCTAGCTACACTCTTCTTTTTTTTATAAGAACTAGTAAATTGATTTAAAGCTGGCTGCTCTTAGATATTCCTCGATTTTAAGCCTGAAATTTTCTTAAATTGTTCTTAATTTTGTAATGCTTCTAAAGCCTGTTTTTGTTATCAGTTGCGTTTTCTGTTGCAAATTGCCCCTTTTATGGCCCATCTGGCATCCCAGTGTGCTACTATATTATGTTTGTTTACACGCATTTTTTTTATAAGCAATTTCAGCTTGAGCTCAGTACTGAAAATTGCTTAGCTAGAGGGCCAATTTGGGTACTCAAAATTGCTTAGCAATTGCTTAGCTTTTTATACTTGAAAACTTGTTTCTTAGAATACTACTTCACAAGTTTTTGTACAACAAATGTCAATAGTATCTTGCATACATAAGTTTGCCGGAGTACTAATATCCACCTTAACCTATTTCTCTATAGCTGCTGCACGATTTTCATTGCCAATAGGGTCTTAACAATAATTTTCAAATTGCTTAGCATTCCTCAATCCAGTACTGGAATTGCTTAAGTTTTTGTCTTGTCAAGTACTGAATTGCTTATAAAGCAATTGCTTATAAAAGAAAATACGTGTATATCTATTTCTCTGTCTTATGGCTTTTTCTAAAAATTCATATATTGAGCAAAAATAGCCAGCTTCAGCTTGATCTTAACTTGTTCTTAACATTTGGCAGAATTTGAGCCTCGTGTTCTTTATAAAATTGATCTTATAAAAAACGAGTGTATCAGCTTCTTGTGAAAGATTTCCGAAGAAAGTTTTTTTCAAGGCTGAAAAATACTAGATGACTGGTCTAAAAAGTAACCGTTGCCTTAGGTAGGACTGAAGACTCCTCTACAACGGTAAGGTCCCGAGTACCTTCGCCTTGGAAAAACCGTTCTTTTTCTAGGATTGGTGTCGAACTTTGCAGGATCCAGTCGAAAGAGGAAGGACATGACAACAGACCCATGATCACATGAGAATGAACAATTTCCATATCCAGGCTATTTTGGTGACCATTGTTTAGACCTTGGTAAACAACAAATTTTCAACAGAGTTCCAGATAATAACGAGGAAGTTTTTTGGTAGCAGGAACTTCCCTCGAGAATAATATGTCAATCAACAATCAAATAGGACATTATTCTTCCTTGTTCCCTCAGTAATCCCAGACAAAGGGAAATCCTTCCATAATATTATGCAATAAGAAATTGTATGCATGCGTTGAGCTCGTCTCAGAAGAATAAAGGTTTCTATCGAAAGATTTCTATAGCAAGTCTAACTTCCCTGGGCTGTGACAAATTACACGCATTTTTTATAAGTAATTTCAGCTCGAGCTGAGTTCTAAATATTGCTTAGCTGGAAGGTAAATTTGAGTGTCGACAGAAACACTAATATTGTTGAGTATAGACATTGATAAAAACGAAACTTTAAGAAAACTCAGGCATGTTTCTTTATTGCTGTTGGTAGTGAGTTATAAAGATGAAAAGTCACAAACAAACACCAACGATTTGCATACATAATATATATTAATGCACGAGTCACCAAAATTTTCGTGTAGGCTACAGCTACACAGTCTCCAATTTAGGCCCTTTTGAATTTCATGACCAAATCATTTCCCTAGCAATGTCGCTTGACCCACCCATTTGGCAGTTTCCTGAGTTGGGGATTTTACATAGGGACACATTTTCACCGACGCCTTTCAATTTTCCAAACTCTACTTGTTACATAACGTTTTCCAGACAGGATTTTTCTGAAAGGCTTGAAATTCTAGACAACGTAATCGGCTCTAAGCAAGCCTACTCATTCTTGGAGTTAGCAAGGATTTCCTTCAATGTTTATGATTCAATTTATTGTTACACAGTGATACATTCACCATTCATTGGCTAGTCTGTCCCTAAGAAATGCAAATTTCCGCCCAAAAAAGAGCAGAAACGAGTTTCGTCCGGTTAAACCTCCACAAACCTGAAACTTGTCATTTGTCAGGAGAATAAACTCTTGTGAATTTCGTAATTGAGAAGCTACACTTATCACAATTTTGTCTTCTTGGCCTAAAATGGTGAGAGTTTGATAGGCGAAACTTCTAAGACAAAAATGAAAGGCTTTATTCTAGCAAACTTTCTTCCCACAATGTAGCCTAATAAAAAGAACCATGCAACTCACCATAAACTTTTATTGGATTCACCGAAGTACTGCTTGAAGAGGTTCTGCTAGACACACCACTTTGCAGATCGCTTTGGGAAGAATCTTTTTGATCCTGCTGAAAGACAAATAAACAGTATCTAGTATGTACGGTGGCCCATAACTGTCACGTCAAATCAAGGCGTCACAACAAAACAAAGCTCACAGCCAGATAAAGCTCACAGCAAATTAAAGCTCACAGCAAATTCAATTGAAATTGATCACATCAAATTAAAGCTCACAGCAAATTAAAGCCCACAGCAAAACAAAGCTCACAGCAAAATTAAGCTCACAACAAATACAAATTCTCACAGCAAATAGGAAATTCTCACAGCAAATAGGAAATTCTCACAGCAAATTGAAAATTCTCACAACAAATTCGTACAGAATGGAAACGAGGCCACACGTGTTGCTTTTTATTTAGACGTTCGATTCGATTCGACTCTTCAAAGAACAGCCATTCCTAGCAAAATGTTTTGCCCTTCATGTGGCAGCGAGCTGCATCGAAATGGCAATAATTACATGAAGTGCGGATCAAGTAAGTAGATTGTCTATTTAATTTACTTCATATCATTTGCATTACTTGTTTCGAAAACGGGGCTTATTTGGGGGCTTATTATTCGAATTATTACGGTAGGTAGAACACAGACAGGGTACTACCTGGGTAGAACAGGTACCTTAGCCCCGTTTTCTAAACAAGCAATGCAAATGATATGAAGTAAATTAAATACACAATCTACTTACAGTAGAATCCCGATAACTCGAACATGCGATAACTCCAACTCTCGCTGACTCGAACAGATTTGGCATTCCCCTTGAGCCTCATTAATGCTATGAAGAGCCTCGATAACTCGAACTATTTTGATCGTCCCTTGCTTGTTCGAGCTATCGGGATTCTACTGTACTTGATTTACCTTACAAGTTCTTTGAAGAGTCGCATCGAATCGAACGTCCAAATAAAAAGCAACGGGTGGCCTCGTTTCCATTCTCTACGAATTTGTTGTGAGAATTTCGAATTTGCTGTGTTGCTGTGAGAATTTCCAACTTGCTGTGAGCATTTGAATTTGCTGTGAGAATTTTCAATTTGCTGTGAGAATTTGAATTTGCTGTGAGAATTTTCAATTTGCTGTGAGAATTTCCTATTTGCTGTGAGAATTTCCAATTTGCTGTGAGAATTTGAATTTGTTGTGAGCTGAATTTTGCTGTGAGCTTTGTTTTGCTGTGGGCTTTAATTTGCTGCGAGCTTTAATTTGATGTGATAATTTTCAATTGAATTTGCTGTGAGCTTTAATTTGCTGTGAGCTTTATTTTGCTGTGAGCTTTGTTTTGTTGTGACGCTTTAATTTGACGTGACAGTTATGGGCCACCGTAAGTATGAGAATGAAATAAATAAATCACATCATCCAGTAAATTTTGCATTAGTAACAATCTAAACCCATCCCTGGAGTAGATTCTGGGATGCGACGCCCATGGATGAGTTCAGCAATTTTCAGACAAAACTGTCATATTTTGTCCCACCTGCCCTCCTCTATCTATGCCGTTATTGCTCACCTTATCCAGACCTTGTGATATCAACAAGTAAAGAAGTAAAAACACTTCAGAAAAGAATCAATATATATCCATTATCAACATATATCCCTCGAAAGTACTAACAACCTCCAATATACTGATGATATCCCCCAACAATATTGAACACCCTACACAGTGCTGTACAGACGTTCCCAAGGTTTGTTCAACTAAGTAAATCAAGCTTGGTTTGAAGGTTTTATCTCATCAACGGAAACACAAGATTCTAACACAGATGTATAAAAATAAAATCAAAACCTTGACGCCAATTACCTGTTGCTGCGATTGCGCATGTCCAATGTCAACCCGTTTAGACTGCTGTTGAACAGAGTTGGCTTCAACAAATCTATCAGCACTATTAGCAGCATTTAACAACAGCAATGCATCGTGAGCATCTGTATCTTGTAATCTCCTATTGCCATCATTTTTTGAAGCACTTTCAGCAAGATTGTTCCTATTTACAGGTGTGCTGGATCTCTCCACACGTTCTGGATGGTAAAATTTACATTTCGCACCATATGTACACTTTTTCCGATATGGGCATAATTTTGGTTGAATAATGGTCCCTTTCTTTAAAAAATCATCTAATTTAGGTCCATGTCTACCGAGAGGGTCATCAGGAGGCATAAAGCAATCTTTGACAAATGTATACATCAATAATTTCTCATCAATAACCTTTTTCCATTCAGGGTTTTCTTTTTCTAAGTCCCTGAAATTGTCATTTGAAACTATAATTCCATCATTCTCTGCAGCAAATCTCACAATGTAACGATCGTCATAGCAAACAACCCTTCTTCCATTTACTCTTCTGGATGGGGTGAAGGCAAGAATTCGTTCTTTTTCAAGGTCTAAAAGAATTTGTTGGTCTACAATTGGTCTCTCTGGTTTTGAGGCTTCCTTTCTCCACTGTGGTACAAAAACTGTAATTTCCTTATGCCCTCTCTGCTTGAAGTAGTTGACACAAATCATGATCCCTTTACAGGAGAATACTGCTCTATTTCCATGGCTGCAATACAAAATATTCCATTATTAGAGGGGGTTCTCTAGGGGCAGGCCTTTCCAAATATGAACTTCTGCAGCACTAATGACGGATCAAATACTTGACAACCTCATTTATTTACAATTATTCTTAATTTTTTGCTATTTTGAGCCTTGGAATATTCTTAAATTATTCTTACGGCAGAAAACACAGATATAGCAATTAATTGTTATTATTATCATAGATGCCAAAAAACACACACCTACAGTAATACAAATATGATGGCTAACAGAACAATATCCTTATTTAATTTCCTGTAAAAAGAACAGCAATTCAGAAGTAAAAAAACACTCGCTAAGATTTCTTTCCATAAGATCTGAGCTTCGCAATATTCTTAAAAAAAACATTCTTAAATTTCACCGATTTTAGCCTCTTTATTCTTATGAAATTTATAAAGAAAGAGTGATATATGTTGTTGTGTAGTGATGTAGTGCATGCTACTGTGGTATTTTGTTTTGGTAATTTGTGGAATATTGCTGACATCATATTTCATAACAAGCAATATTAGATTTAGTGAGAAGTTATTTATGATTTGGGATGGGAATGATGGTCAAAATATCAGCAAAGAGTTTTTGAAAAAGGAGTTGTTATCTAAAATCAGTGCAAAAGTCTTTTAAAAAGTCATTAATCAGGCAAAGTGCTTTGTTACTTTGTTGCTACTGCTTTGAGGATTCTTATAAGTCTTGCTTTTTCTGTATTTTGTGGCATGAGGGTAAATGTGGGGGGCCCAAAATATTTGAAGGGAGGGAAAGAGAGTAATTTTTGCCTTGTGCCCCACGAGTCATTCCATGTCAAGTGGGACCAAGCTTTGGACCTCAAAGTCTTGGATTTCTTTCAAATTTTGGATTCTGGTACAACTTTGGGTTCTGAGAGCAGAACAAAAAAAATTTTTCATTTCTATCCATTATTTCGCTAATTACGCCTATTCAAAATTTCGCTAATTGCGGCCGCGCCCGAATACTTTGTGTGAACTAACTTTGGGTATATTTGTCCTACCACTATGTTTAATATGTCATTTGAATGCTCTTTTAACAATGATTCCAAATCTCTTATGGAAATATTCATATCCAGCTTGCTTAAGTGAATTAAAAGCATTTCAATATTTTGATGCTTGACCACGCCCAATTGTCAAATCAAAAATCAAAATTTTTTTCACCAAAATATAAACCAGGTCTTCATGTATCCTTGATGCAGTTTTCAACTTGGGACACCCATGGGATCATGCAGAAAAATGCATTTAAATCATGGAGGTCATAGGTAAAATAACATTTTGAGCCATAACCAACGGTCAAAATCAACATTTTTCTTAAATGAATAGATCTGAAAATGAAAAACTGTTTCAATCGTGATTTCTCTTGATTCAAATAACCTAAGCTTATTCAATCTCCTTATTTGCAGCTTCAAATTGTACCACAAGTCAATTGAAAATATCAGATTCCGCATGTAACAGTTTCTCATGTAGAACACGCTCACACATGCAAGCTTATTGACAAAAACCAGTTTCTTAGGTATCATGGCCCTTAGAAATCTTTTGTAATTAGAGGTATTACTGAATGTACAGAAAAGGTGCCATTTTTCATGATCTTGACGTTATAAGCTTTAACATCAGCTCTCGTTATCTTAGGTTTAAGCATAACATGAAATTCAAGAACGTTGTTGGTAAGAACTGGAGCTAAGTTTCTAATAAAGACCTGTTAAATAGAGAACTATGTTTTCAAACAGAAATCTGTAGTCTTTTATAAACGTAATTCACATCTTAGATTCTACACGTTTGTTTTTCAAGATTCTGCTCAATTTTTTTATTGGAACTCTAGTAGTGCCACTCTTCATATACTACCACAATGTAGGGAAAAATATCCCATATTTCTTATCAAATTGCAGCTATTGATTCAAATAACCTAAGCTTATTCAATCTCCTCTTATTTGCAGCTTTTTATACTACCAATAGTCAATTGAAAATATGATATTACATGTATCTAACAGTTACTCGATTGCAAGTTCTAAATTTTCTTTCTTTTACATTCAACGTATAGGTCTCATTGTATTCAACTGCCACGCAACCCTATATCCGTCTAGACTCTATTTTGGAAAGTGGAACAAATGAGTGGAGCTTCTGCGTTCCAGGGATGATCTTTGCCATGTCGAAAATATTACGAATCGTTTCTTCCTCACTCCTATCAGCTACTTTTACGAACTAAGCCCTAATGACTGGCAACTAGTCATTTATAAAGTGGAAAAGGAAGATATATTTTGATATTTTTCAGGTCTTTGTAAACTGGCTTTAGCTGCCTCTCTCTCTCTCTACTGTTCCACCAGTTCCATCCCACGGCCTCTTTCCATGCCTTAGCAAAAAATACCATTCTACAGGTTTGGCGTAATCTTTTTGATATGAAGAAATAAAAAAAAGGTTGTACGATTCTTGTAATCCCCTGCAAAGCCATCGAAAAATAAATCATATTGTGCACTGCAGGGAATTTTCCTTTCAGGCGATTAATCTGGTATCGTTCTTGGAAGGAATAAACTGCCACAGTATCACGGGGGCTGCAATTTGATAAGAGATATTAAATAATTGGATATGTTCCCCTTCATTATGATGATATACCAAAGGCTGAAGAGTGGCACTACTTGTACTAAAGTTCCAATGAAAAGATTGAGCTGAGTCTTGACAAACAAACGTGTAGAATCTAAGATGTGAAACACGTTTATAAAAGACTAAAGATTTCTGTTTGAAAACACATTTCTCTATAAACACGTCTTTATGAGAAACCTAGCTCCAGTTCTTACCAACAACTTTCTTGAATTTCATGTTATGCCCTAACCTAAGATAACAAGAGCTGACGTTAAAGCTTATAACGTCAAAATCATGAAAAATGGCACCTTTGCTGTACATTCACTTATACCTCTTGATTACAAAAGATTTCTAAGGGTCATGATACCTAAGAAACTGGTTTTTATCAATAAGCTTGCATGTGTGAGCGTGTTCTACATGAGAAACTGTTACATGCGGAATCTGATATTTTCAATTGACTTGTGGTACAATTTGAAGCTGCAAATAAGGAGATTGAATAAGCTTAGGTTATTTGAATCAAGAGAAACCACGATTGAAACTCAAAATGTTATTTTACCTATGACCTCCATGATTTAAATGCATTTTTCTGCATGATCCCATGGTTGTCCCAAGTTGAAAACTGCATCAAGGATACATGAATACCTGATTTATATTTTGGTGAAAAAAATTTTGATTTTTGATTTGACAATTGGGCGCGGTCAAGCATCAAAATATTGAAATGCTTTTCATTCACTTAAGCAAGCTGGATATGAATATTTCAATAAGAGATTTGGAATCAGTGTTAAAAGAGCATTCAAATGACATATTAAACATAGTGGTAGGACAAATATACCCAAAGTTAGTTCACACAAAGTATTTGGGCGCGGCCGCAATTAGCGAAATTTTGAATAGGCGTAATTAGCATAATAATGGATAGAAATGGAAAATTTTTTTTGTTCTACTCTTAGAACCCAAAGTTGTACCAGAATCCAAAATTTGAAAGAAATCCCAGACTTTGAGGTCCAAAAATGCATTTTTTTGGTCCCACTTGACATGGAATGACTCCCACATCAATTGCAATATTGAATTTTTTCAGGTAAACATGTTGTTTGTTCTACCTCTAAGCATCTACAATTTATATATATGGAGTGGTTTACTTGCTGACTGACCTCCAACACAATATTACAATCATGTATATCATAAAAATTTCTTAATTTACAAAAAATTGCTTTAAAATTCAAGGTCTCCTCCCTCTCTTAAAATTTTGTGACCTTCTACCGATTTCCTGCCTCACTACAGGGACAGCTAGGATAAGACTCAAGGGGATCCTTAAAGCAGTAAACAACAATGTAAAAAAACACTTTACCTGATTTATGACTTTTTCAAACATTTGTGCATTGATTTTAGATGACAACCCCCTTCTTCAAAAACTCATTGCTGACAGTTTGACCATCACTGAAATCCCAAATCATAAGTAACTTCTCACTCAATTAACTATCAATTAATGTTATTAAATATGGAGTCAGGAAAATTTCTTAAATTTTACCATTAAAATCATTTTTTGTGAGCTGTCTGACACAAGTTACAGGAATTTTGGTCTGGGCCTAGCCCTCATAGCTTTGCAATTTTGCCGCCATCTTGAACTGACCTGTGCAATACTTTCAATTGGTTAGTGTATATGGAAGAAATTTCATAAGTAGGACAGTTAATTTTGCACTGCTGTTTGGTCCTTAAATGCTTTGTGATTATAAGTTTTGTTGTTCAGTTCCAAGTGTTGAGGCTGGTGAGAACTGCAGCATTACACTTCCAAGAATGTTTCATATTTTAGCATTAAGAAGAAGAAAACATTAAAATAAACATACCTCATTGCAACATTACTCCCATCCACAACAATATGCCTAAGCTTACTGTCTGACGCAGATTTCTCCTTATTATTCTTGATGTTCTTTCCTGTAGGTTTCATTTCTGTAGACATATCACTCAATACTTCAACATTTTGAGATGAATCTCTTGACACTTTATTACTGTTACCAGAAGAAACATCGCCGGGAAATTTGCGGGGGAATAGTGTCATCAGTTGTTGCAACAATAAATTTTCATTGACAGCAAATTTTAACTTGGATCTTGCAATCTTGATCTCTTCAATTGTATAGCCGAGCTTTGTGGCAAATTCTTTGAGGTGGTCCTCAGAAGGAGGCAAAGAGCCCCTAGGCAACAATGGTCTAGTAGCAACTGCAGCCCCTTTTGCAATGATATCCGAGCCATAGCTGGTATGGGTGGGTGGTAGAGGTGTTTGTTGGCGAGGATGTTGAACTTCATTTTGATTGCTGGGTGGGAAACACTGACTTTGAAGTCTCCCAAAACAATCAAATTGCGCTTCCAGTAATGAGATAGCTGTGCAAACGGAAATTTCTGATCCTTGAAGGAAAAATTCACTTGGATTGTGGTACTGGACAAAAGAACAGCTTTCTCTTTGAATTTGCCATGCGAGTTCATCGCGTTTCAAAGAAATAAGTTGCTGCAGGTGGTCAGGGATTGAAAAGTGTATCCTTGTTTCTGGGTTTGATATTGCCTTGGTATATTCCTAAAAGTGAATAAATCAGAAAATTAACAAATTGGTAAACAAAGAAACGCAACATGAACACTGTGGCTGTGTTATTTTGAAAAATCCACCATCAAATCTTCCAACATGTAAGAAAATATAGACAAATCTACTGGAAATTTGCTGAAAAGTAGGAGTTTTTGCTTTTGTTTAACATTTCCCAGTATTCGAGAAAGAACAAGAACTGTAAGTATCACCAAAACTGAATTTTATTGGAAAAGATGAATAACAGAAAAAATTAAAAAACGTAACAAAAAATGAGAATTTTAGTACAGAAGATGCTACTGGAAAGTTCTGTCTTAGGATTACATTTAGGATTGGCGGGAAAATTACAACGAGGATGAGATGTCGGTTGACAAATTGCAGTTAGTTATGAGTTTATCTTGATTAAAATACCCCTTCTCCCTTCCAACATAAACATGCCGAAATTTTCCAAGAAGTGCTCTAATCCTTTACACGATGATCGGGTAAAAAATTTTCATAATATCATATTGATAGATCAGAGAGCTTGTGGCTTGGCCAAAGTTGTCAATGCTTTCATTACTGTAGCAGCTAGTGGTGGAGTCAGGATAGATTCAACGAATCCTATACGATTTGCAATTTATGTCTGAAGAAGAAGTTCAGTAGGAAAAGAGAATTTAGAAGAAACCTTACTTAGTGACATAGAATGGTCAACTGTTTAGAATAAGATTTGTGTTGTAATTTGTATTTGTATAGAAATACAGTAGAATCCCGATAACTCGAACATGAGATAACTTGAACTCTCGCTAACTCGAACAGATTTGGCATTCCCCTTGAGACTTATTAATGCAATGAAGAGCCTCAGAAAATTTTTGATGAATGGGAAATCAATAAATGAAAATTCAAGATTAGAAAACAGTTGTCATTGTTCCCATTGTTCTTACAATTGAAATAATCAAAACATCTGGGGAAAAAGGTTGGCAGAGTCAGACCCGCTATTTTCCTCATCATGTGAATCAGAAGATTCTTCTTCTTTTAATTTTTTCGGGATTTAGGTTCAGGTTTCAGATTTAATGTTTGAGTTCTTATATCACTTGCTAGCTGTCATTGAATTAAAGAACATACTTGGTAAATGAAGGAAGATGAATTTGAAACCCGACTTGAAACCCAAGACCCGGAAAAAGTCCAACAGGTTTTGTGAATTTTTCTGCCTTCCTCTATGGATAAAAATGCTCAAATACCATGCAAATTTTATGCTTGGAATGCTTCATTTCCTGTATAAACCTTAAAAGCCTGTCAAGTGACTAAGTGGAGAGGAAATGATTTATATAAAAGGGAAGTGGCTGATGACTATGGTCACAAGGATTCAGAAATAAAAATTCCGGTTTCTGAAAAACACCTTTTGACTTTAACAGTTCTCCTATTGGCAGAAAATTCATTGCCTGAATCTAATCCAAAAATATTCATAATTGAAGATATGGATTCACTAATTCAATTATACGAGGTTTCCATGTCCACCTCAATGAAGCTACAACACAAAACTAAAGATCAAGACAGACGCACACACACGAAATTCAAAATACGTGATATTCAATATACGCATAGCATACGGAACTTGAATTCTTCCGGATCGAATGGCAGCAGGCATGCCTTCATCAGAACACACTGCACCCATTCTGCCCTAGTAATGTGATATTTTTGGACTGGCGTTACCTTGTAACAACCTCTAAGCCCCTGTGTATGTGTGTCAAGGCGTGCGTAAAGCCCCTCAACGAAGATCTTTCTCCAAAAAGACGTCCGAGACAAAGTCCTTTGTGTCATTGCAAATTGCAATGAAATTCTAGGAACCAAATACAGATTTTCGTTCTAGATAATACATAAAATGAAATTTCAAAGGAATTCTATCTGATTTGATGAATGAAAGATGTAAATTTGGTTAGTTTCTATCCAGAAAATGTAAGAAAAAATATTGTGAAACCTCTCGCCGATCGTAAGCGGAAAAATTGTTCCGCTAATTTGCATAAATTATAGTCCGAAGCTTCCTTGTTGTTCACGGGCTTTGAAATCAGGCCTACTCACAGCTGGGACGCAAAACCAGTCTGCTTGGACTCATCTTTGCCATTACCGAATAAATCAGGCAGAATTAGATAGACTAACTTAAGGTCTAAATGCTGAAATAAATCAGTTACCTCAGCTTTTCGCCTTTGCTCCTCGTTGCCAGATATCCTCAGCCACACATTTCCAGTTCTTTTGGCAGTGTCCCAATCCGAAGTGAACTCGAGCCTGACCAGGAACAGATTTTCGATCTGCCGGGCAAAACGTTCTCGTATCAAAAGGCCTTTATCCAAGGGAATTACGAACTCGTTTACACTATTCATGCTTGAAGTGCGTAGAAAAAGCGGGATCCAGGTGTCTTGAACGATCTAAAGCGTTGCATGTGTGCTAGTCCGAAAGTCGTTGATGATATAGACAACTGATGTATTTATCAGCGACTCGCTGATTGAAGAGGAACGGGAACTAACTGTCAATCAAAATGCGCTTTAGAAAGTAAATCCCGTTAACCCGTTCCGTGAGCTCGAAATCCCGCCAATTAGAAGTAGGTTAGCTGGTCCGGTTCTCATGTTGAATATTCAAAGGAATTTGGAAACACCATCCCTAAACTAAACCCTTGCTGAAACCCTAAACCGAAACCTTAGCCCCAAACCCAAACCCTTATCCCTAGACCTTAACCACAAACTAAAAAAACTTTTAATTCTAACCCTCGCATGATATTTATCATAAAAACCGGAACAGCAGACCTACTTCTAATGGGTGGGATTTCGTACTAACATACCGTTTGCATTTGCGCAGGGAGGAAACTAGGTTGAATTAGTCACCTTACAATCCTTTCGTTCACCGCATATCAGGTGACAAACAATAGGAGCATTTTAAAATTTCACCCTGCAAAATTTCTGCTTATGAATCAAGTTTATGTGGACTGCATGTTTCTTAACTTCTAGCTCGAAATTCTTGGTTATTTACAAAAGTTTACGTTTTACACTCTTTTATAAGAGCAATTTTATAAGAATACGAGCCTCAAATTTTGGTAAAATTTAACAGTACACTCTTTTTTCTTTATAGGAATAAATTTTATAAGGATATGGAGGCTCAAAATTGCCAAAGAATAATGTAAATTTAAGAATAGACAATGGAAAAGTTGAGGCTCAGGAAAATTTCAAGTATTCCTAAAAAAAAGAGTGTAAGCTTAGAACAAACCGAGGCTGACCATTTTTAGCTCAATATAATACACTCTTTATTTTTATAAGAACCAGTAAAATTGATTTGAAGCTGGCTATTCTTAGATATTCCTCTATTATCAGCCTGAAATGTTCTTGAATTGTTCTTACTTTTACAATGGTTGGGAAGCCTTTTTTGCTATCAGTTGGGTTAATTGTTGCAAAGTTTGACTCTCTTGACCATCTGACATTATCTGTGTGCTTCCAATCTGCTTTTTTTGTAATTATTTCTCAGCCTAATGGTTATTTCATGAAATTTTCATATTGAGCCAAAAATGATCAGCTTCGGTTTGTTCTTAGCTTGTTCTTAAGTTCTGACCAGATTTGAGGCTGGTGTTCTTATAAAATTGTTCTTATAAAAAAGTGTAAATTCATAATCATAGAGCTGAGAAATAATTACTAAACAAGCACATTAAAATCATCACCATCATCATCGATTTGTTTATTTCAAGTATGCTAAAGTTAGAGGCATACACTCTTTTTTATAAGAATAAATTCTATAAGAATACACGCATTTTTCTTTATAAGCAATTGCTTTATAAGCAAGTCAGTACTCGACATCACAAAAATTTAAGCAATTCCAGTACTGGATCGAGGAATGCTAAGCAATTTGAAAATTGTTGTAAAGATCCTATTGTCAATGAAAATCGGGCAGCAGCTATAGAGAAGCAGGTTTTAGTGGATATTAGTACCCTGGCACACTTTTGTATGCAAAGATACCATTTACATTTGTTGTACAGAAACTGGTAAGATAGTATTCTAAGAAAAAATCTTCAAGTTTAAAAAGCTAAGCTAAGCAATTTTGAGTGCTCAAACCGGCCCTCTAGCTAAGCAATTTTCAGTACTGAGCCCAAGCTGAAATTGCTTATAAAGAAAAATGCGTGTAATGAGGCTCAAAATCGGTGAAATTTAAGAATATTTTAAGAATATAGCGAGGCTCAGATTTTATGGAAAAAAATTTTAGCGAGTGTTTTTTCTACTTCTGAATTGGTGTGCTTTTTATAGGAATGGTTTTAAATACACTCAACAAAATCTTGATGCAAGTGTGGATGGGCTTAGCCTGCGTACAGACTTTATGAGAACCGGGGAGGAGAGAAAGCGAGAAGGGTTAGGGTTAGGGTTAGGGTTCATTGTCCATCTCGCTTTCTCTCCTCCCCAGTTCCCATAAAGTCTGTACGCAGGCTAGGATGGGCTCTGTTTTACAGGAAATAAGTATATGTTACTGATCGAAGAAGGTTTTGCAGTTTTTGGCATTTATGACAATAATAACAATTCATTGCTAGTATTTCCGTATTTTCTGCCGTAAGAGTATTTTAAGAATATTCCGAGGCTCAAAAAAGCAAAAAATTAAGAATATTGAGGGTCAGGAAAAATTAGGTATTCTTATAAAAAGAAAAGAAGAGTGCATCACTTCAAAAAAAGTGAACAACATCTTTGGAGATTTTTTGGGGCTTGAAGATTTGTAAAAATTGTCAGGGATTTTTCAATATCTATAAAAAAGCAATTGATTCTATTCTTATAAAAAAGAGTAACTTGCTTGGAAAGCCGTCAGTTGCATTTGTCACCTTTCCAGAATTTGATATGTTCAATTTCTGTATAAGAAACTTGTAATAAGAAACCCAAATTCTTGTGTATGGCCGCAAATCTAAGAAACTCAAGAACAGTTAGAATATCATTCCATTGTTGAATATTGGTCTGCTGATCACGCAAAATCTTTGTTTTTTTTTTCGTTGATCTTTCAGATATACTTCCGCTGCCTCTACTGTATACTGTATATAATACTGTATATAACGAGTTCATAGGTATGGCTCCGTAGGTCTTAGCCTAATTGAATTTATTGCGTTATTAATCTCTTGAAATAAACAACTTTCTTGTAAGACTCTAGGATTTCTAATCTTATTCATTATAGATTTTTGTTAAAAATGAAAAGTATAAGTAAGATGAATTGAATACACCCTTTTTTATAAGAATTCTCTTCATAAGAACACTAAGGCTCGAATAGAGATAACAAAAGCCTGTTGTAAATAGAACAAACATGGGCATCTGAGCCTCGGCCATACACTCTTTTTTTATACAAGAACAATTCTATAAGAACACCAGCCTCAAATTTGGCCAAATTTTAAGAACAAACTAAGAACAAGACAATTCAGTACAAATGATAGCAAAAACAGGTGGTCCAAGCATTATGACAGTAAGAACAATCTAAGAACATTTCAGCCTGAAAATAAAAGAAAATTTAAGAGCAGCAAGCCTCAAATCAAATTTACTGGTTCTTATATAAAAAAAAGAGTGTAGTTCTCTGGTTTTTATAAAAGAGTTTATTTTGAAAAGACAGGATTGGAGCGAGGTTTTCTTGCGTAGGGGCTGGGGCCATTGAAATAAGGGTAAATCCAATTTTTTCAATAAGAAACTGTTTATAAGGAGCCAGAGGGCTAGAGTTTCTAAAAAAATAAGATGTATATATTGAACGTTACAAGCCTTTTGTAGAAACTGAAATCAGAGACTTTATGTGAGTTCAAACAGAATCGTAACCCATTTCACGATTTCACATCATCATCATCCGGTACAATCACTGGAATAGAATGGCGAAAAGAGGAAAATGTTTGAAAAGCTCTCCGCTCTGAACAACAAACAATAAACCCACGCGCTCATAGTCTCCGCTTGTTTGATTCAGTTGATTCAAAGGATGATCATGTGCGTAGCGAAATAACTTCCATGCCAATCAACCACATAAAATTTTCCAAATCACTTCCTTATCTTGGTGAAGAATTCGGTTACCCACGCAACTCAACGGCAAAGAATGAAGAATCTAAATATAGTTGCCCGGGTAAAATGATCCCTCTACCAGAAGCTAAAAGGAATTTATTTTGGATTATTCATGGAAACTCCTGCGTAGAAGTGTGTTTACCCTTTGCTCAAAATCAAGATGCCCTGCAATTCCCTTCGTATGTAAAAAAGGCTAAAGCTGGCCGTTTAATTCTGCCAGAAAGAGCAATTTGCACTTTATGTTTCAAATACATAGTTTCTTATGGGCCCAGCAGGTTTATTACATTGAAATTTAAGTAAAGTTAGCTCACTCTGATAGTTGATAGGCACAAGCGCTTACTATCTTCGCAAGGTATGAGTTTATGTGCTAAGCACAAAGGGCCCACTGAATAGGTAAACTAATCGAGCAGTGCGACCCTGGTCCTTCCTCTCGATGTGACCACACCTCATGATTCCTTTTGCCTTTTTGCCTGGAAATACAGAGAGCTGGCTAATTCTCTCCTCATACTCTGTGACAGGTCTGAAGGCGGTTTCGAACCCGGAACCCTTCGAGCAAGGGTCAAGTGATCTAACCACTCGGCGGCAATCCACGCCTTAGGTCAGTCATGTTTGATAAAAAGTATGAACGTTTTTATTTCATAAGGTACCTACCTCAAGGTCTAGTACACTCTTTTTTTAATGTGAGAACCAGTAAAATTGATTTGAAGCTAGCTGTTTTTAGATATTACTCTATTTTCAGCCTGAAATATTCTTAAATTGTTCTTACTTTTACAATGGTTGGGAGTTGGGAAGCCTTTTTTGCTATAAGTAGTGTTATGTTTATTGTTGCAAAGTTTGACTCTCTTGACCATCTGACATGATCTGTGTGCTGTCAATCTGCTTGTTTTGTAATTATCTCTCAGTCTTATGTTTTTTTTATAAAATTTTCATATTGAGCCAAAAATGGTCAGCTTCGGTTTGTTCTTAGCTTGTTCATAAGTGTTGGCCAAATTTGAGGCTGGTGTTCTCATAAAATTGTTCTAATAAAAAAAAGAGTTTACTAGAAATTCTTGAATTTTCAAATTTTCTCAATTGTTAAAGGAAACAATAGAACAAAAGAATTCATTGTGTTTTACAAGAAACTCTAGTTCTAGGCTCCTTATAAAAGGTTCTTATAAGAACAAAAGCGTGTAGTATATTGCACTTTTTTTTATAAGAATATTAAACATTTTCCTGAGCCTTGACAATGCTATTGTTTAATAATAATATATATTTTTTTTTTAATGTTAGTCGTTACGTAGTACAGAGACTAATATAAACTAACATAAAGTAACTTAAAGTTACATCAAGTATGACCGCTCTCATGACAGGTTATTTTTGGCAAAAAGAACAGCAACATACGTTTTCAAGAAACCAAGTTTTTGTCAGTGTTTTAAAATGATTTGCAGAGGGAGCTAACTTAACTTCATCTGGGAGTGAATTCCAGATTTTGGGCCCAAGATATTTCAAAGACTGGATCCCATAATTCGTGGTATTTACTTTTGGGATATCTAAGGATTTTATTCCTCTGAGATCATACTTGGTATGCTTTTCTTCGAAAAGATTCTGCATAAATGGAGGGTTTAGCTTATTAAGAGTTTTGTAAACCTCTAATGCCAAGTTTCGAATCATGTTGATATGAATTGTAGTGTCTTCATCCTTTTTAAGGAGATCATTATAATTTAATGAATAATCTGTATGGATTATGCGTAGGGCTCTTTCATTTATTTTTTCTATTTTATTTTTGCTTTTTTTATTGCAGAAAAGCCATACTAAAGGGCAGTAATTAAAATGACATAGGATAAAAGAGTTGACTAAAATACGTTTTTCTTTCTCTTCTAGGTAGTTTGTTAATCTTTTAAGTGCATTCAGTTGACGAGATGCTTTTTGGCAAATTAATTCTACATGTTTGTCAAAATTTAATTTATCATCAATTTGAATGCCTAATAGGGAAACTTCAGTTGTGGTTTCTATTTCAAAATTATCACTTATTGGAAATGATTTGAAATCTTTATTCTTATTTCCTATCTTAATCGCTTGAAATTTGGATGGATTTGCTGACATTCTATTATCATAAAACCATTTAATACAGTCTTTTACGTTCGATTTTATTTTCTCAGTTAGCTCTACTTCATCTGTAGCATCAGCAAAAATTGTATTGTCATCAGCAAAATTACACAAAGAGCCATCTTTTACAGCATAAAAGATATCATTTATAAATATGTTAAAAAGAAGGGGTCCTAGAATGGATCCTTGTGGTACGCCGTTTTCTAGGGTCTCCCATGAGCTAAAAGTACCATTTACTTTAACTCTCTGTTCCCTATTTGAGAGGTAGCTAAGAAGAAGATTTAGAGCTTGCACATTGAATCCATAAGCATTTAGCTTTGCAATAAGAAGATCCTTAGGTAGGCAGTCAAAAGCCTTTGAAAGATCCATCAAAACAGCTCCAACATGCCTTGATTTTTCAAGAGAATGCTTCCATTCTTCGATCAATGTTATCAAGGCATGCTGTGAAGAAAATCTTTTTCTGTTTAGTCTTGAATCCATTGTTCTCTAGCCTCAATAATTCTTATAAAATTCATTCTTATATAGAAAAAGAGTGTATACTAAAAAGACAAATTCCTTCGTACAAGAAATAATAATAGTAATAATAATAGGAGTTGTTGACTGACGAAGATTTTAATATCGAAATATTTGCGTTTTAACAGTGTTGTCTTTCTATTTATTTTTCTGTTATTTTTGATGGTGGTTCTTTTTATTTAGTAATAATAATAATAATAAAACGAATATTTATACAGGATATAATCTTCAACAATTATGAATTGCTGTTATCCATGTGTGTCCTGTGCCCTATGCCTTAATGTCATTGCCCTAAATATATATACATTTAAAAATGAATCTCATAAAATAAGAATACAGGTTTGTAAAAGAGGAAAAAACTAATTGCTTACATTCAAAGTTTCTGATAGAACGTTAAGATAGCTGTCATTAAAATGTTTTTAAGTTGTTCCCCGAATTCCTACAGTTCCCAATTTTACGAAATTTCATTAATCTTATACGAAATTCGATTAGTCTTAAAAAGGTACCCCCCAAACTGGCACATCCCCGCTACCATAATTCCTATTAAGATTCCCCCCGAGGCTGTAGGAGGATTTTATGAGAAAGATAATATTTTGCTCTATCTTCTATACTGCCATAATTGTAGACATGAATGAAAATGAGTTACGCTTGGTTTCTGTTTCTCTATTTAGATTTCTTGCGCATCGAGAATATTCGCATCTTGCAGTGGTAGAATCACATCATCATCATGAGATTGTTGTGTATGTCAACAGTAAATTTCTTTCTTGCTTTCAATTACAAATGTTACATTCCAGCACTCCAGCACAAGGCAACGTCATGGCCTGGATATTGTCATGACGTCACAGTACTGCATTATAGTGGTTTCCTGATCTAGGCTTACGACAATCTGAAGAAAAGAATGTTGCACACTTTTCATGGTCGTTATAGCGCTCTTTTTATGGACTTTTGCAACACATCTTTCAAGTCAGTTTTTAGCTTTGGGCTCAAGATAGTTAGATATCAATGAGATTATCATGGATAGTAAAAATGAAGCCCCCGTCATATACAGTAAAACCTCCCCATATCAGAAGGCCGATCGAGGGAATCTAGGGGGGACCTCCCTCAGTGGCTACCATTTTCCAAACCATTCTTCAAGCAACCCTAAGGGCTACTCTTGAAAATTGAAAAGGGCCTGGGGCGAGAATATCATTATGCGTCGCGTAATGTCACGGTATTATGAGAAGAGGGCAAAGGTCACCTGACCACCCGCAATTGCGCAAATTAAATTGTTTAAAATATTCACAGAAAATAACTCTTCATGTTCTACATTTTCTAATATTTCATATGATTTAGCGTGATTGTAGTAGAACGCTAGAAATCAATTGAATCATTGCTGATAGCTTCAAAAATGGCTCGCTCTAATCAGGTATATATAAGCATTTGATAATTTTGCTACTTACCATAATTTCTTTGCGCAGGTTTTGTGATTTGATTGTTATGAGGTTGAGGAAACAAAATAAGATAACATCGATGGAAAACAATTTGTGTGCTGATAGAAAAAGACATGTTTTCTTGCAGCAAATAACGAGAGCTGATGCTCGAGGAAAGCCACAAGCTACGAAGTATGAAAATGCTAACTATATAAGAATACGCATATTACTCGAGGTTTTTTGTTTTTCACGCAAATGCATCCCCCGTGAGACGCAATGAAGTTTGTAAAGCATTAAATCGAATTCCCCTTTCTGCCTGGTTTATTTTTGTTCAAAAACGCTAAATATAAGAGACAAAGCTAAATCGGTTGGAAAGCTAAATTTCCAAGCAATGTGATTATTCGAGGAAGTTTGTCCTGTCCGTTACCTCCACATGCTAACAACATGCATCGGAGTCTTGCTTCATTCTGAAAACCAGACTGAGGCACCAGTTGACGTGAGCGATGTAAATTCGGAAACTTGGTAAATACCCTGACCCTAGTACCCTTACCCCTATGGACTCTTACCCAATATCCCCTAGCCCATCTACCCTAACCCTGATACCCTTACCCCTATATACAATTACCCAATATAACCTAGCCCATCTACCCTAATATTAATACCCTTACCCCTATATACCCTTACCCTATATACCCTAGCCCATCTACTCTAACCCTAATACCCTTACCCCTATATACCTTTACCCTATATACCCTAGCCCATCTACTCTAACCCTAATACCCTTACCCCTATATACCCCTACCCCATCTACCCTAACCCTAATACCCTTACCCCTATAGTATACCCTTACCCTATATACCCTAGCCCATCTACCCTAACCCTAATACCCTTACCCTATACACCCTAGCCCATCTACTCTAACCCTAATACCCTTACCCCTATATACCCTTACCCTATATACCCTAGCCCATCTACTCTAACCCTAATACCCTTACCCCTATATACCCTTACCCTATATACCCTAGCCTATCTACCCTAACCCTAATACCCTTACCCCTATTTACCCTTACCCTATATACCCTAACCATAATACCCTTACCCCTATATACCCTTACCCTATATACCCTAGCCCATCTACCCTAACCCTAATACCCTTACCCCTATATACCCTTACCCTATATACCCTACCCTATCTGCCCTAACCCTCGATACACTAATCTCATGTATCCTACACCTTAACCTATAAACTCTTATGTTATATATCCCCCTATTGCCCAATAACCTAAGCCCGATCTAACCTAATGCTATACATCCTAATGCTTTTTATCTTAACGCTATATACACTAATGCTTTATACCCTAACCCTGTATTTATTAACCCTATATACCCTTTTATACCCTTATCTTATATACCCTAACGTTATATACCCTAATACTATGTACCCTAATCCTATATTTAACACTGGCTGGTATAGTTTGTCTGATAGGTGGAGTGCAAAAGCACTCAACCCAGAGTTACAGAAAAACATTGGTCTGTTTTTTTAGTGTCACTTTTTCTATACCTTTATTATATAAACAATAATGCAATAAGCCCTAACCCTTCATAACCAAAACCTAGACATCCTAACTCTATGTACCCTAACCCTAAAGTGAGGCACACTTATTGTGGATAAGGCAGGAGTGGTGAACATCTCAAGGTTACTGTGCTGTCTTATTGTCCTGGTTTAGAGCAGTGGTTAGCGCGCACGCCTATGGCCGCAATGACCCGGGCTGGAAACCCGTTGACGACCTAAGTCAATTGCAGTAGCCTGCTCTTGTAAGATTGGATTACCCGTGTTAGACCATGCCTTATCAATGAATGCATCCTAACACTAGATACTGTAAACCTCGCACAGTTTTGACGCAGCCTGTCGTATCTGAGTTTTGCATATATAATTCAATAACTCTAATCGGCAGAAAAGAAACAGAAAACTACACGTTCATCTCGACAAGCCTGTTTCATGATTTCTCACTCATCAGGAGATGTACTTAATTAGTAATCTAAAAGAAGTAATACACCTCCTGATGAGTGAGAAATGACGAAACAGGCTTGTCGAGATGAACGTGTGGTTTTCTGTGTCTTTTCTGCCAATTAGTATTTATCTATGCTCTACTACTATGTATTGAGCACTTTTCTCTGAAAACCAATGCTCTGGCTTTATAATTCAATGACTCAATATCAATCAATCTTCACAGTGAACTGGCATAATATCAACTACAACATCGGTTAACGTCAATAGACAAGCAACAACACGTCTAATGCTGGCGTTAATCAGCGAATTCAGCGTCACGGTGGAAAACAGCAAAGAAAACGCCGGCGAGGAGAAAAACCCGCAGGCGACAAACGATAATGACGTCACACCAACACAACGATGTCCTTGCACGTGGTATAAAAACATTACAGTGGAGCCAGTGACGTTCTTTTACGCATGCGCAATGATATTGCATACGCCAGTCATACAGCAATATGTTTATACTCGTGTTTCCGAGCAACGTGGGATAACAAGCACGTTGTATCAATCAGATTCTAGCCAATGTGATATTGATTTGTCGGTGGACTCCTACTCGTACAGGCAAACGCGGAATATGATACAGGCAGAGGCATCGTTCGTGCATCTGGGAATCGTGTTGTCGGCCAGCGTTCCTCCTATATTCATGGCCTTACTGTTAGGAGCTTGGTCGGACAAAGTAGGTCGCAAGATTATCATGATGCTACCTATCATTGGCGGTATCATCGATACTGTTTTCATACTCGTAACGATGCATGCCTCGCTGCCAGTTTACGTGTTATTTATAGGGAGCTTCATCAACGGTTTTTGCGGGTTTTTCACGACGATGGTTCTGGCAGTATTCAGCTACATGGCGGATATAACTGAGGAATCAAAGCGTGCTTTACGATTAGGCGTGATCGAGGCGATTGCCTTTATTAGTGGAATGATTAGCCATTTGACAAGCGGCTGGTGGATTAAACACTTGGGCTTCAAATCACCGTACTGGCTTATACTGACTCTTCATACATTGAATCTTTTATACGTTACTTTTATATTACCAGAGACTATCGACAATCCGGAGAAAAAGACCATTAAAACGTTATTCGACAAGGCGCATTTTTCTCGGATTTTAAGAGTGTTCGCGGAGGCGAAAGAAGACAGGAAATGGCAGCTTTTGGGACTAATGATAGCCTCGGCCTTTATGATGGTGTCTTCAATCGGGTTCGCGAGTGTCATCGTATTATACGCACTTGATATGCCCTTCTGCTGTTCTCCCATCATGATTGGCTATTTTCTGGCTGACAGTATGTTTGTGCAGGCCATCGGGGCTATGCTGGGTTTTTTCGTGCTCCGAAGATGTTTCTCCGAGATGGCATTGACTCAGATGGGGTTCTGTTCAATCGTGGCATCGCTTATCATGATGGCCTTCATCAAAAGCAGATGGATGATGTTTATAGGTATGTATTTATCGAGTGTTCTCTGTTATATTTTCTTTTTCTCCGGCATGCATGCAGAAAGCATCACAGTGCAGAGCATTTTGAATGATTTGTCACTAATGAGAAATTTGAAAAAGGGAACTTATGCGTGTATCAAAACAATACTCATAGGCATCTTAATTGTTTGTCACAGAAAGTAGAGCAAAACGCTAACCTACTACTTTTGTATACAAATCTAATACATTAAATGAATGTATAGATAAATAAATAGTAAAAAAATACTAATCTACTACATTTGCAAACTCAAACTCTGCAAGTTTTTTGAAAAAAGTTTTTTATACACTGAATAGGTATCTGCTGACAGTTTGATCCAATCCAAAAAATGAGGCTTAAACTCTTTTATCCACAAATATACTCCGTGAGTGAAAGACAATTTCACTGAATGAAAAGGGTGCCACAGTGGTGGGGTAAAGATGATCCACTAGTGTGGCAATTTGAATGTGGAATTGCCAGTGGGGAATCGCCCCATTACTTTGTGGATTAAAAATTCCCTGCCACAGTGAAGCTAGATTGACACTGGATGCATCAGCCTGCATTGTGATTCGTTTTTCATGTGATTCATTTTGTATGTGATTCATGTTGTATGTGATTCATGTTGTATGTGATTCATGTTGTATGTGATTCATGTTGTATGTGATTAATTCTGTATGTGATTCATGTTGAATGTGATTCAATTCTGTGTGTGATTCCGTTGCGAAGGTCTTTTATTACACTTACTGGCAATTTCGCTCGATGGTTTCTTGGCTTGAATTTGTAACAGTTTCTTCAAAAGTGTAAAAAGTCCCGGCAATGGGGTCCGATGCTCTCTTGTCGAAGAGACTATAGTCCTCGCTTAGGCCGTGGATTCAGCTCAGCCAGAGTTCAGAGACAGACAAATGAGAATATTTCTTGAACGTATATATAGAATATCATGTAGGTTAAATAAACCTAAAGCTTGTAATGGGCTCGCGGAGCCCAACGGAAAAGTTGTTTTTAAGAATACTTGTTGACGAGCTCCACGAAATGCAGAACCGCTCTGCCCATCCCCAGAATGACTTCTCTTACTCTACTGATTACACCGGTATTTATCTGCAACAACAACACGCCTACGATAAACATGTCTAGATAATTACTAATTTACTTTTTGGCCCCCCAAACTTAATTTCCTGGTGGATAATTTGCATCCCAGTCCGCCCCTGTTTACTTTTGACGAAAATTACAATTATCTGTTTATATTACCATGTTTTCAGAAGATTATTTAGGTTACATACGGCTTTTCTCTCAAGCTAAATCATATCAAGTAAACAACGATTCTAGAATTACAACTAACGATGACACCACGATGACGTCTAGATACTCGCGTCCATTACACAAATCAACAATAACGTAAATATAAAAACTGCTTAAACAAAAACATCAGTTTTCATTGTTTCCAAATCCGTCCATCCATTAACTTAAAGCTAATAATGAGAATCCCTGATAAATCTCTCTAATGGGGGCATCTGTTTTCTCTTTTCCTAAATCCGTAACGCAAAACCTATGTTCGACCTGATTAGGAACCCTGTAGCAAAAAGATTCACTGCACACGAATGCAAAGTTAAGCCCAGTCTCCTTAACTGTAATATCATCATGCAACTCATAACCAATGTTGCATCACTAATCCACATATCAGTAATATTCATTTACCAACTCTTTTGATTAGTAATATCACTGAACAATGCTATAAGTATCTTTGTACACACAAAACTACGTTAGACATTGTGCCTAACAATCTAAAACACTTCTTCAATTCATCATTTGAACACGAAGAAGCCTCATCACTAAAATTCACATATAATCAAATAAGGCTTCATCGCATTTTTGTATGGCATTCATTTTTCATGTGATTAATTTTTGCATTGTGATTCAATTCTGTATGTGAATTTTTTCATTGTTATTCATTTTTGCATTTAATTCATTTTTGCATTTGATTCATTTTTTCATGTGATTCATTTTTGCATTGTAATTCATTTTTGCGTGTGATTCATTGTTGCATGTGCTTCATCTTTGTATGTGATCCATTTTTGCATTCAATTCATTTTTGCATTTCATTCATTTTTGCATGTGATTCATTTTTGCATTCAATTCATTTTTGCATTTGATCCATTTTTGCATGTGATTCATTTTTGCATTTTAATTCATTTTTGCATGTGATTCATTTTTGAATGTGGTTCATGGTTGCGTTGCGTCGCGATGAAGTTAGTTGAACAGGATAAATAGAAACTATTGAGGTGCATATTCAAAGGTTTCGTGTATCCTAGAAATAGATGTAGCCTGCCGAGCCATGGGATTTCAGAATCCTTTCTGGAGACAGTCTCATGGGCCTATTTATTTTCAAATTTATCTAGACTGTTTCTATTTTGAAAACAGCGTTACTTTATGTTCGTCAAAAACATCGAAGATAGATTCATTTTTCTTCAACACATATTGAAATATCATTTTGAGTGATAGCGTGACGTACATGTAATAGGATAAAGGACACAAACTTTGGTCAATTGGGATTAATATTAATCTTAGGTTTCCACAGATTGAAAAACCCTTCCACATTGAAGAGGCCCCCCCCAGGGGTTATGGGGAACAAGGGAACTTGCCATTTTTATTATTGGGAACACGGGAACATCTGGTAACTTTCAAGGAACTACTTTTAAAAAAGGACTACTTTTAAGGAACTGGGGAACATTTCAACATTTCTTTTTAGGGAATATTCAACAAATATTATTGGGAACAAGGGAGAATTTTTGATTTTTTAGGGAACATGGGAACCCAGACCCCCCTGGGGGAGCCTCATTGAACCATTTGCCCCATTCTCTGCTGTGAGTTTACAAATAATAGACACAATTAAGTTGTATGTTAGCTAAGAGTGGTAAAGTGCCCTAAATGTGCCACGCCTCTCCTAAATTTTATAGAAATACCTTTGTGGTAATCATATCTGGTGTTTTGCTCATTGATAATTTGGCCCGCTCAATGCAAAATATTTCCTTTTCTTTTCTTCGCTGACATACCCTTTCGCTTACTCTTCTCAATTTCAACGATTTGGTTACTTCGATGATTCAGTAACCAACACAATTAACGAAATAACCAAAGTGATTGAATTCTAATCAGCTTGAGGCACTCGGTTGTATGACTTCGAAACTCCTTTATCAACGTACCTATCTAGATTTCCAAAAGATGCTTTGCTTGAGGGGAACTAACTGAAATTTGTTGAATTGGCTTATTGACTCAATCAAGTTAAAATCTAAGATTAGAAATAAATCTAAACATTTATATTGAATTTCCAATCTTTTAGTTCCAGTGGTTGGATGTTTAGGTGGAGTTTGCATGCCGATAATTCGAGCAAGAATGTCGAAGCTTGTGGTCGATCAAGATCAAGGTATGTTTAAAATATGTCTTTGGGTGGTAGAGAACTTCAGTATAGCCAGAAATATCGGAAACATGATGAAACGAACACATAGATTACTTAAGCTTTTCGTCTGACACTCAGCAGAGTAATACGTCAGAAAGAGAAAGAAACAGAAACCTAACTGATTTATATACCCAGATGTGGAAAAGATGACTAAAACATGACTCTGCTATAGGTCAACATTTGCTCGACAACCCAGAGTGTGCTAAAGCCTACAGTAAGAACTGCGAATAATTGGCAGAGCAAGATCTACCTTTCACTTAGCTATTTTGGAATCAGTCTACATAAAAACCAGGGATCCCCTATTGTGTAGACAGAATGAGTTCGTTTTCGCCTTAGGACTCTTGAAGTAATCTTATTGGTCAGCTCACTGTATCTTGGGTGTTGATTGGTTTTCCTACACCATACCAATCATTCACCTCTTTTCTGATTGGCCTATTTCGATCCACATCTGGGTATATAAATCAGTTAGGTTTCTGTTTCTTTCTCTTTCTGACGTATTACTCTGTTGAGTGTCAGACAAAAAGCTTAAGTAATCTATGTGTTCGTTTCCTTATGGTTCCGATATTTCTGGCTATATTAAAATATGTCATCAGTAACCACGCCGAAAAACGCCTGTGCAGTTCTGCGAAGGATGTCACCACTTTTTATCTTATTTTCATAATTGATTAAAAGAAAGATAACAAAACATACACCTCCTATACCAATCATGGCGGGAATAGACACTAGGTCATCGGAGCTCCCACCGTGTGGTACTTACAATAAAGAGTTTTACATCAAACAAAAGGAAAGAATTAATGAAAACTACAAATACAAGAGTCTTTCCCACATCTGATATAGGCAATAATGACAGCAATGAAAAGATTTATGAATTTTTCCCAAGAATAAGGTAATCTGATTGTCACCCTCTGTATCATAAATAATCTGACTGTCACCACTACTGTGGGGGATACTATCAGTACATTTGAGGGTGTTCAGTACTGTTTGGGGATATCATCCAGTACTGCGGAGGATATTTCAGAACTAGGAAGGGACACCATCAATACTGTGGGGATACAATCAGTACGGCGGGGGAAACTATCAGTGCATTGAAGGGTTTTGAGTAAAGTTTGGGGATATCATCAGTACGTTGGAGGGTGTTTCAGAACTGTTGAGGGATACAATCACTACTGCGGGGGATACCGTCAGTGGGGGGGGGGGCACTATCAGTACGTTGGAGGATATTCAGTGCTGTGGGGGGACACCATCAGTACGAGGGAGGATATTCAGTACTGTGGGGGGATACCATCACTACTGCGGGGGATACCGTCAGTATGGTGGGGGATACTATCAGTAAATTGAGAGGTGTTGAGTACAGTTGGGGGATACCATCCAGTATTGTGGAAGATGTTTTAGCATTGTGAAGGGATATCATCAGTACATTGACGGTGTTCAGTATTGGGGGATGCCATCAATGCTGTGAGGATACCATCAGTGCATGTGAAGGTTATTCAGTACATGTGAAGGGCACATTATCACGACAAGCCTTTGATGCTTAGTTAGGCATCGTAAATACATTCAGATTCATCAAGACCGTCTCTGACTCTTTACAAGGTATGATAGGCACTGCTTATCTTGACAAGACTTTGATGCTTAGTTAAGCAATGGAAATTCAATCAAACTTGTCAAGGCTATTTATGGCAATGTATTAGGTATGATAGGTACCACTTATTATAGCATGCCTTCATAATATCTAGAGAGAGGTAGCATAGACTTATCAAGACTTATCAAGACTGTCTCTGACACCGTAGAAAGTAGTATCATAGGCACTAATTATCATGACAAAACCTTTGGTGTCTAGTTAGACAACGGAAATGCAATCAAACTCGTCAAGGCTATTTTTGACACTTCATTAGGTATGATAGGTAACATTTATTATACCAAGCCTCTGATGCAATGGAAACACAATCAAACTTGTCAAACTTGTCTGTACAAAATAGCATCATAGGCACTACTTATCATGGCAAAACATTTGATGCTTAGTTAAGCAATAGAAATACATCAAACTTGTCAAAACTGCCTCTGGCACTGTGCAAGGTATTATAGGCATCACTTATCATGACAAGCTTTTGATGCTTAGTTAGACAAAGGGAATACAATCAAACTTGTCAAGGCTATTTCTAGCAATATATTAGGTATGATAGGTACCACTTAAGATAGCAAGTCTTGGTATTTCGTTCAGTAACACAGATGCAATATTCTTTACATGGTTTAAGTTTAAGGTAGTTTAAATATTTTTCAAACCTAATTCATTTTTTTGTGATTTATGCCTCTTCAAAATAAATATTTTGTTTTTCAAGGTGCTCTGTTCGCAGCAGTAGCAACGGTGGAGACGATCTGCACATTGATTGGTGCTGCCATATTTAACTCACTGTATTCAGTGACTGTTCGTCATTTCGACTTCAAAGGCTTATGCTTCCTCATAATGGCATCACTGATGATAATACCATCACTTGTTGTTGGGTGAGTTTATAGTGGGTTTAGACATTCTACAATCAGTACTTAGGCCTACACATTCCTTCTCATTCATTTGCTCTAAGAACTTTCTTTCTCAACTATTTGCTATTTAAAGTTCTCTGCGTCATAGCCTAACTTACTAACTCTGTTATCGTCATATCATCTTCCAACTTTCTAAGAGTCAAACACGCGTCATCTACTCATCTCTGGTAAAGGTTCCATTGTTTTCCAATAATGCCTGACCTAGCCTAATGTCTGATATCATATTCAGCACTTTACCCACAAGTTGCGTCATTTCAGCAATTAATTTACTTCCATCTCCGTATATAAACTGTAGATATCATATTGTTATTTAGATCAGTTAGTTCAGTAAAGTTCAGTAAACGTATAGAAGTTCATATCAAGACAACGTGTCTCGCTTCTCTCTGGCTCTCTGTTCTCCATGTGAGCCGTTGTCGCACGTAAAAACTTCAGCGTTGGACAGTTCTCCTGAGGGGTTAACATGCAAATTTCTTAGTTGAAGGACTAGTAACTCACTTCTTGCCCCTCGCTAAACGTTTAACTATGGACTAATCTACGATGCTTTGGTACTTCAAAGGTGCTCTACGCCATTAACAGAGCGATCTACACAGTTGTTTGATAATCGCTTGAATGCTCGAAGTAACAAAAAAGATTTGTTTTTTTTGTCGATCTGATGTACAAAAAATAACTAGCTCTCAAAGTGTAAAACTTGTGTCTGATCACAGTTGTTAGTTACAAATAAAATTCACGATAACATGAATCTTTTTTTGCTTGAGCCAGCCGATTTATTTTCCAAATCCTGCCTCTCCTCAAAAGATACTATCTTTGAGCTCATCTGGATGTCTTCTTTTCCAAACGCCCATCCATCCAAGATGTATTCAGGGGCGTCGCTAGAAGCTCTGAAAGGGAGGAGTCGTTGACCACTTGCAGCATTCACTGGTTGAGTGGATGATAACAAATAAAAAGAGATCACCACACAGAACGTATATAGCATAGTCTTATCTTCTTCAGGGCGTAAGGGGAGGATCCGTGTCTCCCCGAGCTCCCCCCTCTGGCTATATTGTTGTATTACTTTAAACGATGTCTTTCTTCACAGATTTATAAGCTGGGGTGAGATGAAAAGCTCAAAGCAAGAAGCATGAGTTGAAACAGAAAATCGTGAAATTGGTAAGTGCTGTGGACCTATGTGGGGACTACAGCGAGATTCTCTGCAGAAAATCCCCGCAAAAAACTCAAATTATCGAATCAGGCTGTCCTGTTTTTATATAAAGGATTCATCTAATTTATCAAATGTGTATTAGCAAACTTTCAAAAATCATACATCATTCGATAGGTCTTTGAACGTTGAGCATAAACCTATTATTCATTTCCCGCTTGTTGGAACTAATAAGGAGTAATCAACGATTAGGCCCGAAATTAGTTTATGAAATTACGTCATCAATCACGTGACTCTGAGGTGATTTCAGAAAATGTATTCGGCGGTTATTTCATAAAATCTATCAGAATCAAGCAAAAATAAAGGTTAGCATGTTGGCTGAAATTGCTAGACTATATGCTTCATCTAGACAGCCTTGGATAGCATTTGAGATTTGACCTTGGTAAATAGGTATATGTCAGAAAAGGCAGTTAGCCAGAAAAACCTCAGCTACGCCACTGATCTCAAAACAAAGACTGGATCGAGCATTCTGTCGTTTCTGGATTCAGATGTTGAAGCTTAATTTCAGAACGACAGATGCTCGGTCCAGTCTTAAATTTTGAGATCAGTGATTTACACTCCTTATGATAAGATATTGCAATGAAAACATTGTGCTAACGCTCCTCGTCATAGTTATGCGTTACCGGTTTCACATTTCTTCCTTTCACCCAAGGGCAGGCAATAATCTAGGGAGTATTCATCACTGAATAAGTGACTTAGTAGCTGCCCTAGGGAAAGCAGGAAACCAGCTTCAAAAATATCGTTCAGAGTGATATCTGAACTTAAACTCCTTAAAGACTGGGGATGGCAGAGAAAAGAAGCTGAAATGCTATTAATGCTTATATCCTTGAAATTTGTTATGTTTTTAATTTATTCATAGTTTTTGCTTGATGGAACATTCATCACTGCACAGATTCTTATTCAACACTGCAACATTTCCAATCATTACTGCACAAATTAGTCATCGATGCACCTTAGATTATTGCCTGCCAAAGGCCGTGTTTTTCTAATAGCAACCAGCATAAATCTCAGCCAAAGTAAAGAATTGAAATTGAATTGAATTTGAATTGAATTTGAATTGAATTTAATTTGAATGGGTATTGCTGGCATTGACAAGCTCTAGTTCCAGGGCCTATTTTGAAACACCCGTAAGATATTTCAACACTGCAAATTTGAAATTGTATTTCTAAAAAAGTTCGACTTGCAATCAGTAAAAGCCACTCGCCTAAAAGTCTACTCTAAGAAAGCAACGGAAACCTACAGTGGCCAAATGACTTGAAAAGAGACATGGTCATTTATCTTCTGTAAACGGTACGGACAAAGAAAATTGATATTTGAGTGGAAAAAGCAGGAAAATGGGCCTAGGATATCCTTTGCTAGATATTTCTACAAACCCCAACGAAAAATACTGCACGTTTTTGCACATTTTCATAATCAATACTTTACGTTTTTGGTTCAATACTACAAAGTGTGTAATTTACTCAGCCTCTAGGCGTTTAGGGAAGTTTAAGAATGCAGAGAAATGGAAGGGGAACAACACTGGTACATTCTATTTTGAATGATTGCCATCAACCCAGTTGCTAATATCCAGTCCTACTAAATCGACTCCCAACTAATGCTGTTTAATATTGTCCTAATCCTCCTCACTTCGTCTTCAGGCGACATCGAGAACGAGTTGGGACACTCTTCAATCTTGTCATACAGCGGCCGAACTATCGACAACTCTTCCTCTGTCATTGGAGCCATTACGATGGACGTGATAACAACACATAAGTTCTTCAGATTCGTCAAAGCAACCAATGGCCGGCATCGTTGAACCCTGTCATCACAGGCAGAAAAGCAGTCCCGGTGGTCGCCAATGTGACATTCTTGATTAGATGAGCAAGACATTTGTGAATACATTTCTTTCACGGTATTTATTTGTAATATGTGATCAGCATCTATCAATTCGATGGTGTTATTGCTGTTTAATCCGATGTTGTTCATGTGTATGTCACACATAACAAACTGGCCTTCAGTCGCAATCGTGAATCTCTCCAGCCAAAGTAAAAGCTAAAAAAGCATATAAAAGCTGTCGCCCAGGTTTTCGGAGTCGAGATTTCTTTTTTACAAGATTGCGGTAACTCGGTTATATTTTCATCACATTTGAATCGAATCATCAAAAAGTAATCCTAGCATTGTCTGAGTCGTGTCACAGTCGAACTCACCCTCCTCACTTATGCTTCCTAATAATGGTGTCATTGATGATAGTACCATTACTCGTTGTTGGGTAAGTTTAACGATTTAGGGGCAAATCTATGGTTTGTGAGACAATCTTTTATCGGTGCAGATCTTCTGCGTAGCGAGAAGAATTGGAAACATGGCCAAAAACTACTGCAAAAGTGATGCGTCTGACACTCATTAGACTACAAAAATGTTAGAAAGAGTACAGAAATGTTAGAAAGAGAACAAAAATAATACCTAATGAATGATCATGCCTTGAAGTGGATCAATATTCGCCAATTAGAAAGGAGTTTGATCAATTTTGATTCACCTCTGTATAAAAATAATTCCTCATTTTTTCTCTTTTCGGCGTACTACTCTAATGGGTGTCTCATAAAACAATAGATTGTAAGAAACACGCAGGGGAAAATCAAAGCCAAGGATTCTTATAAAAAGCGTGTATTTGTAAAACGATCTAAATTTCTCACCTTTTTAATAAATTGGAGTCTTTCCACGAACGTTGGTGAATAGGCTTGAACGAATGATCGGTATAAAAGCTTATCAAGCATCTCCTTCAAGGGATTCGTTTTCTGAACAAAGTAGCTTAGTAAACTTGAATTATCGCCACTTCCATATATCAAGAAGATATCCATAGAGTCTGGCATATTGAGCAAATCAACAACATCATCAGCATGTCCGAAAATCTCCCCTGCCAAATAAGGGACAGGATCTGCTGCATAAAATCTTCCACAGCTACCACGAAATGGAACGACCCAATTAGAGCCATTAAAGCGTTTGAAGAATTTTAACTCGTTGTTTTGATGCGATTCTTCTTTTACGTCGATGTTAAGTAGTTTAACTATGTATTTTCTCGCCTGCAATTGCATTTCGAATACAGATTTATCTTGGTTGACAGAGAGGCACCTCGTCACGATGGCATCGTTTGAGCAAAGTTTTGCACAAAATTCTCCACTGGTTTTGTTATTCCTGTATTCTGAACACTAAAAGAGAAACAGACGAATCATTATCAAAGGGAATCAAGGAGGTTGAAATGGTGCATGGTAAGTTAATCAATGGTGTTGAGAATCTGATGCCTGAAGTTTCAGACTGCGTCTACACGGTAGTGGATCACTTTTGATCCCACACAAAATTGATGCTGATCAGCTTTCCGTCTATATGAACACAAAGTGATACAATACACTTTTGCTCTACTATCCACATCAATCTTGATCCTGCTCTGGAAGCAAACTAGTTTCGTTCGGATCACATTTATGTTGGATCACTTCTGCTGTGCCGAGGGTAGACGCAAGTGATCCGCACTAATTTAGCTCGAATTCATTACGAGGGTATTTCTTGCACTAGTGAGATTAAATAATAATTGCAACAACAATAGGAAAGCACGTGATGAGAAATGATGACAAAATTTTATCTGCTTTGTTACGGCACCTTATAGATGGGGGGGGGGGGGGATCCGTATAACTTTGATCCACTTTCTTGTAGACAGGAGGGTGATCGGTTTAACTATGATCCGCATCTTTTTACTTCGCTACCGTGTAGACGCAGTCTCAACGTGTAGTGTTAGAAAAAAATGGGCTTGTGGACATTTTGAAGTCTATATACAAAGAGCCTTGTTAGTATAGCCATGTCTATTTCTTAGCATCCTTCCATGTCCCTTTGTTCCAGTACAATTTGGATAAAACAGAGGCAAAACGGAGGTCATTATCTAGGCTTTGCCAAAACGGTTTTACAGAGCATTACTATTCATTCTAAACGAGCATTAAGGTAACATTGAAACCTAATGTCGAGATAATCAAAGAAGTTGAGACATTAATTTTTTTATTAGTAACAGACAAAATTCTGCAGTGATTAATGAAATAAAATCTTTAGTAAACCAAATGTCATTTAGAGAAAAAGTCTAGAGATAAGCATATGACTTATGAAATGTGTTTTAATACCAAAAATATGCTATTGAGTGTGAAACATGGGAAACAATATCTAAAAGTCAACTCAGACAACTTAAAATCATACAGAAAGATGCTTTGACTATTAAATTAACCGCCTTCCAATTTCAACACTATACCAAGGCATATTATATAAATGTGGCCTCAAACTGATATAATATGTTATAATAGAAAAGAGGCTCACATATCTCACTAAATTGCTAAACATTAAAGAAACAAGGATCGTTGAACAAGTGTAAGAGCAAAAATGATTGAGCTTTCCAGATTGTTGGCAAACAAACTATGGCAGATTTAAAAAAACCTAAACAAAAATTGCAGACTTAACAATTAAAGAGTGCAAAAAAATAATAAATCAAAATATTATAACTTCCATTGAAAATGATATGAGCCAAAATAATTCTTTATGCAGAAGGTGTGGAAAACATGATGAGTACTTAAAACACTTGTAGGAATGCTCCTATTTTTGAAACAATTATTTACCAAAATTTAATCAGCATGCAAGGAAATGATTCAAAGCTACTTAGCAAAATAAACACACATTCGTGGAACAATTTTGATTCATTAACTTCTGGAAAAAGAAATTAAAACCCAGAACCCATGTTACAAAACACTCTGCACTTGTGGAAAGGATCTAGTAACTGCACCGGAGAGGAGAAGTGTTAGCTTATTATTATCATCTTTTATGAGGCTGTATATCATCTTTTAGATGCAGTTAATACATATCAGCTACTTGATATGATAATAGGGAGGGATGTTAATTGAAAATTTGAGATATATCTTAAGAGCATTGCATGGAGGGGCCATACTGGTCAAAATTCACAAATCAATCAAAGCCCCATCCCAGCCCTGTGCGTGCTCCTGAAAATTATAAAATTTTCTATATGACGTCAAAGTTTATCTTGTGACCCCTCATTTGAGAGGAAATTTTATGGAGACATTTATTTTTAACGTTTTATATGTTAGATTCTAAGTAGCAAAATTATGCGATTTTTCCGAAATTTATAGGAAAACCAGGCCTTAGCCACTATTTTACATCTTTCAAGATTTTTTAGGTTTCTTCAAGACTTAATACCGATAAAGACATGCGTGGAACAATTTTGATCCGTTCATTTCTAAAACAAAACAATTTAAACCCAAAACCTTGGTTACAAACTCACTGCACTTGTGCAAACTATTAAGTACCTGCTCCAGAGTGCATAAGTGGTAGCATATTATTATTAAGGGAGAAAATGTAAAAACAATTAGGGATCAAGCCAAAGGGAGCGTGTACAGTTTACCCAGACGGCCTCAGAAAGAGCCTTTCTCTTCTCACATGGTGAAGGCCTTAACCTGACAGCAGGATGTGGGCAATGTCAAAAAAGGTAAAACAGGTACAACAGGTATAATAGATAGATAGACAGGTATGGAGGAAGACTCTAAATGGATTTTGGTACGCTAATCGTCAATCAGATGTTTGGAATACAACAACCCCCTCCATCTCCTTAACATCTGAGGCTAACTTTTCTCTGAAGTTCCAGTAAATAAGCTTTTTACAGTATGGTATTGACAACAACAAAAACTTCTGGCATGGTCCTTTAAGTGTTTGAAACCAGATCTGGCATGCAGTCAGGTTCTAATGTAGTATTATACTACAATCATGACAAAGTAGCGCAAAGTGATATTCTGAAGATACGAGCTCTAACTGTTGCGGAGGAGCTTCTATCTACATGGAAAATATTTGCCACGCTCTTGTTGCATGTTTTGTTGTTCTGTTGGCAATTGTAAAATTTTCATATTATGTTATTGTGATATATTTTGGGCCAAAGTTGAAGGATTTGCAACAATTCATCATTAGTTAATCGGGCATTTAGCAAGGAAAACAAAGATAGTTTTTCTTTTACAAAGATAGGATTAAAGATAACATATAAGGTCATCATTTGACTGTGTAAACATTTAGGCACGGCTTTTGGCCTTTGTGCAAGTTGGGCTCAAAGCAATTATTGTAGTAGTATACTAGGTTCTTATCCTATCTCAACATTTAAGTATACTACTGTACGACATTGTAGTATACTATGTTTGGACCTGACTGCATGCATGGCGTTTTGGATCTAATTAAGCCATTCACAATCGGAGCCACAATGATATAAACAGTTTTGTGTCAAAGACAATCGGTTTAAAAGTTTTAAGCTTTTTAGGCCAACTTGATTTTTATGGAATTTTAGACCTTTTCTACATACTTTGGGAGTTTGAAACCCCCCTCCCCCTCAAACGTCAGATTGATTGATGTTTGGCGTACCAAAATGGATTTGTGAGTCTTCCCTTAAACGATAGCTCTTTCTTTCAAGCAAGAGGAATTTTCGTCGAACAAAGGCAGCCCAGAGAGCAGATGCATATGTGGCAGAAGAAGGGCCTAAATAAACCTACCACTTTCTTGATAGAACCCGTGCCACACTTGTAAAAGTAGACTGATATTTTATACGACACCAGAGCAACCAACAGTGAGCCAAGAACGAATCGAATCCATCTTGCAAAGAGTGACATCACATAGCATTGAGTGGGTAAGGAGGTAAATGTTTCCTTTGAAATCACAACATTGCAAATGAATTTAGGCCATAGGCCAAATAGGCCAACCAAGCGAATATTTCAAACTGAGGCAATGGATTCAAATCGAGGCAAGAGGCCAAAATCTGTTCTGTTCTGTTTTTTCTGTTCTGTAATGTTGTATTCTATATTGTTCGAATTATTGGTACCGTCGTTTTTGAAAGAACCAGTAAAATTGGTTTGAAACTGGCTGTTCTTAAATATTCCTCTATTTCAAGCCTGAAATGTTCCTTAATTGTTCTTACTTCATAATGATTTGGAAGCCTGTTTTCGCTGTGAGTTGTGTTAATTGGTTCAAATGTCGAATCCCTTGCTTGACCATCTGATATGTCTGTGTGCTCTCAATCTGCTTGTTTCGTAATTATTTGTCAGTCTCGTGGTTATTTCCTATAATGCTTGTATTGACCTTAAAATCGTCAGCCTCGTTTGTTCTTAGCTTGCTCTTAAGTTTTGGTAAAATCCGAGGCTGGTGTTCTTATAAAATTGTTCTTATAAAAAAAAGAGGGTAGATAAGAAGCAGCAAGATAAAATAAGAGAACTAGTTGGAAGCAGTAATATTTTATGTGTTTTTGATACTATGACAGCCAAATTTTGCAATCCGTTACTCATATAAAGCTTATTTGAAACAATGTATTTTTGCTCAAATTCAACCAAAAACAGCTCCCTTCTCTTGAATATAGGCGCAAGAAAGGAGATTTGATTCTTGTCTTCAAATATTTCAACGGATGTATCGATTTGAAGCAATATGATTTCTTCAAAATTACTGATTCAAATACTCGTGGTAACCAATACGAAATATTCAAAGATCACTGTAACTCAAGACTTAGAAGAGAGTTTTTTATTCAAAGAATTATGAATACCTGGAACAGTCTTCCTGGTGAAGTAGTGAATGTGAAATCTGTGAAAGAATTTCGATAAACTATATGACTTGAATAATAAAATCATACTTTATAACTGTGTTTTCGATTAGACTATCAGAGCTTTATAGGCTAAATGCCTTCTACCCCTTACTTGTTATACTATCATAATATACAAAAACCATGGACTAATCATCATACCTTTTTCCAACTTTTGTACCAATGTTTGTGTTAGAGCCAATTTTTTGGAAAATATTTTGGTGATATTTTTGAAAACGCATATTTATTTATCCGTTTTGGCCTTCCGTCCACACGTAGCCGGAGTTTTCGGCGATGAAAACGAAGCTTTTCGAAAACGGTGTCCAGGGTGGAGATTTTTGAAAACTCCGTTTTCATGTTGTCATGTGGACGGGCGAAAACGTATCTTTTCGAAAAAGATGACGTCACCAGCTTACTTTTGCACAGTCAATTTAACAAACAAAAACTTTTTGTTAGTGATTCCTCCGTATCCGTGTGGACGCAGATTTTTTCGAAAACGCTCATCGTGTGGACGCAGATTTTTTCGAAAACGGATAAAAAAATATACGTTTTCAAAAATATACGGATACGTGTGGACGAGGCCTAAGAACCGACAAATTTTGGTATATTACGAGGAAAATAGTGGCAAAAACAAAACAAAACCACAACAAAACATCAATTTTTTCCGGTATCAATAAAACATAAATATGAGTAGTAAATATCTATTAATAAAACCAAATACATTTTGCATTGCCTTTTGAATATTATCTCCATATCTCCATCCTAATAAATCATTTATACCTACAATTCTACAACCGACCTACATATATTCAAACAATCTTGGCAATAAAAAGGGGAATCTAACCGTAGAAGAATTTGTCATTCTCTGTGCAATTACTGACGAGATACATTCAGCCATACGATTCATGATTTAATACCTGTTTCATTAGTCGTGTCGTGCTGTGTCGTACCGTGCCGAACCATGCAAAATTGCGTGACTCTGTTGGTTTGCCACGGCCTGACTCCAACCAAACAAAACCAATACTGCAGCTGGTTTGTTAGATTATAATCAGGGCCGTCGAGATCTGGCCGGGCCCCAGAGTAAGGGACAAGTCAATGGGCTTAAACTCTCCTGAAAGAGAGTTTATAACGAATAATCATAAAAAACATGTTACTGCCATCTCAGAGCCTTAGACCCTCTAGTAACTGTCCTGGTTACCCATTTGTCTAAGGTGCTGTTTATAGTCTAACCGTACAGCACCGTAAGGAGATGATCCTTGGTTCGAGTCGACCCAAAACGACTTATGAAACTAAATCTTAGTGGTGCAGAGCATATGCATGCTGAACCTGAGCAACCCTGTTTAAAATTCCAACGCTGTGGTAAAGGGTAAACTAAAGAACTCGAAAAATGCAAACTCCCCCTTTATTACACACAAGGTGCCTTTAATTTACAATTCTAGTAGCTATACCTAGTGTTCAACTCAAATTTGGATTTATAATCGTTTTGGTATAATGCGTTCTGAGAAAAACTCTTCTGCCGAATTGAAAAACCCCTCCCCTTTGCTGTTGTTTGTAAATCTCAGTTCAGTTTGCACTTGTTTATTTAAAAGTATTCTTTGACTATGCCCTCAAAAGCTCGTGCCCTCAAAAGTTTCAGAAACCCTTTCGAAAAACTGGACTAATCCATATAAAGGGGGGGGGGGGGGTTGGTTCTAGCATTTACATTATGTGTCGAATTTGAAAGGAAAACACATTGAAGCACCCGAGTGTGCATAAATATTACTTCAGACATTTAATTAAATTCCATTTCAGTTTCTCAGAACAGCCTCGTTTTCCAAAAATCACAAGGAAGCAAGAGAAGTAAGGGTAATAATAAACTCTGCAACGATTCCTCTTTAGTAAATAAGCCAGATGGAAAGGGGAGGGGGGGGGGGGAGCTGTTGACCACTTTTAGCATTCCCTTATTCCCTTGTAGATAATCAAGGGTCTCTTGACATAATACGCATAGACTTTTCAGCAAAGGGGGGCCAAGGTTTCCCCAGCTCCCCTTTCTGCCTACATCCCTGCAAATAAGAACAACTACTAAAGTTATGTTAAGTTTGTTTTGGAAACATAGCGGTATCAGAAGATATAAATGTCCGTGATGTTAGTGAGTGTCTCTGCCCTGGCTGTTGTATCTCATGAAAACGAGGCTTTACCGAGAATCATTACAAATTTCTAAACAATGCAATTCAATATGTTCTTACAATCACACTCGATATTTCTAACAGGAAACTCCAAACGAAAGTAGGTATCATTTCACGCTCATCATAGCAATGAAAGGGCCCTATTTCGACTAAGGCCACTGAGGTAAAAGTGAATTTTTTCTTTCGATGCTGGGGAAGTCCAGGGGCCTACTGGGCTAATTGGTCCACAAGACAATACTTTAAAAAATTCGCCAATGAACAACAAAGTCACAGACAACATATACAATCACAGTCATATCTCTACACTGATTAAAAAGTGCCTGTACCTTTTCTGGATAGTTAGTGAATATTTGTGTGTAAACTAAAATTTGTACGAATACTTTTCCAATCTAAACCATAGAATTTCCTAAGTTTCTCATAAAAATATCGAGTGTATTACTTTCCGAATATTTTCCAATTCGACATAACCCATATAATTATACTATTTTATCTTTAACCCTTTGCAATATAAATTAACTTAAATACAATAAGCAGTACGAAATTTTGACGAAATTACAGAAGATCAAAGCCTGTTCCATAAGTCGTGCTGTGTCATGCCCATCCAAGCAAAATTTAGAAACCATTTTAGCTCCTAGTTGGAACTGTGCCGAACCTACAGCGACTTCTGAAACCAAATTTCATTCTGCCCAAGCCTACCCATGCGCTCTATTGTTTCAGGCGGCTGTTCGTTGCTATTTCCTATTTCCCGCCACTTCATCAGAATTTTCGCAAATGTCGACACTTTTTCACTTTACGCGTTCTGAGTCGTTCCAAAGAAGAATTTGATTTCAGTGATTCGACACGGCACGACTTATGAAGCGGGCCTAAATTCGTCAATCAAATACCTAATTCAAGAGTAGCAAAATAATACAAATAATTCGTTTATAAGTGGCAAAGTGCGTTAATTCTGTGCGATTCGATAATTTTCCTATTTAGGCTAGAAACAAATATTGCCAACAGCTGATTGTCTAGAGAGAGTGCGATTTGTCATAAGGCTTTTATTCATGAAAATATCTTTTTAACCGAACAAACTTCGACATGATTAATCAAATAATACGACACGACAATCAGCCCCAGGTACAATACCAGGTTCCAGTTTACCGGCTTCAACCCACTCTGCATACCTTTAGCCTACGATGACTATGCAAAATTGAGTTGCATTCTTTGCTACATGGAGTTTTTCATCTTCGATTCTCTTATAATCAGTTTTAGCCTTTTTATTGTTTGTTTACTAGTTTTTAAACTAATCTTTGTAGTAGCAGTAACGACTTTAAACCCTTGTAGTAGCAGTAACGACACTCCGTAAAGTGCAGCAAGTTGCTTTGTATCAAGTATGAAATACATGATTAATATTTCTTGTACTGTTTGCCGCAAGCAATGCATTTCTTTGGCAGAGTATTTTGAACCTTATATCATGTCGATTTCGAAGATTCAGCTTTACATTTACAGAAAACCGACATCAAGAGAGTTTTTATTATTAAGTCATAATGCATTTGGTCTCATGGGGAAATATACCCTCATTAAGTGGGCTCCGCAGTTGTAATATAATCAGGACAATAATTTATCGCTTGAGTTTTCTCCTGTATTCTGCAGCAGGCCTATCTTTAGTTGGTCGGCAAGGTACCAGGGTCATACAAAAAGAGGTTTTCCAATCTCACAACTAGGCCCACGAATTTAGGCCAAGCCCGAGCTGTGAGATCGCCCGTCAATAAACTTTCATAACGCGCTTGATAGCTCGGCCATATTTTCAGCAAACCTCCGAGACGACACAGAATTGGCTCGCCTTGACGTAGGAATTTTTTACTCTCCAATTGAACGCGAGACCAATTCATGATGGTGGAACAAAGCATTTGCAGCAGCAAATATGCTGCACTGTCACAGAAAGGGTTAATACTACTCCACTGGACAATTCGTGATTCTTTTCCCCAAATCCCCATGTTTTACACCCGTGTTTTTACTGTACCTACTCAGTTATGGAGCCCACCGAGGCCAATAAAGCCTCAGTTTTCAATTAAGATTAAGTCAATATTACGTGATTTCATATTGTTGATGCTGCAATTGTAAATTAATCAACGAGTTCCTGTTGGCAAAATATAATTTTCTCTGCTTTCAAATCTGCTGCAATGTGAGTCTCCAACCTCCTAGCCTTTCTGACTTGATCATCATTGAACTCAAAAAGGACTGGGTCGAGCAACTGTTCGTTCACTATGAAGCCAGAATGGCGGCCATCTTAGGAAACCCCGGAGACGTTTGAAAACATTAAAATATTTAGGAAACTATTTCATCAAGGATGGTAAAAGATGTCTCCTGAAAGTTTGCCCATCTGTAAATTATTCCAATATGAATTCATTGGCAGAAACATTTGTTCAATTGAAAGTATTTTTCTTGTTGAATGTAACAATTTCGAAATTAGCAATGTCATGACCAAAAATGTTTCACCTGTGAAAATATTTGTCCTAAAATGATGAAATGTCGTGAAAGACTGAAAACACCAGCAATAGACGTGAAGTATATTCCCTGGAAATTTCATGGATCCATCAGCTTAGATTTTGAGAAAAACTCGTTTTGTGTTTACCATGTACTAGCTTACATAAATTTTATTTAGGATTCATCTTCCTTTAAACAACGAAAAGAGTAACATCCATTTTGGCTACCTCGATATAGCAAAACTAAAAGTTGACCCTTAGTAGGTTTAGCTAGATTCTGAATGTTTTAGTAGCAAGAATATATGCGAGGATTTCAACCAAACGGGATCGACAGTTACTTGTATATCTAAAGAACGAAAAACATTTGTAGTGTATTGTGTCATTTAGAAAGAAGAACGAGATCGGATCTTCCATATTCATACTGTAACTCTCTTGGGGAACGATTCTCAGAGTTCAGAAAATACTTTCGGAAATAAAGTTACAGCTGAGTTTAAACTTTCCGTTCTACTCAATTCAGAATCCAATTAGAAGGGAAAGCTTACGAAGATGATGGGCCTGTGACCTAGGACAGGTATAAATTATAAATTATATTCGCTGACTTTTTCTATTCATTTTGAAACTGATGTGAAATTTTTGACATCTTAATGAGATCCGAAAACCAAGAAACGGGATCTGAGCTCTTTGAATCAGAAATGAATACTCAATCGAGGTAAAATACAGCAAATATTTCGAGTTATGGACAATTGGCTAACCTAACATGGCCGCCAGTGCTAATTTCATTCAATGTCAAAGGAATAACGCAGGGATGCTCGACCAGCCCTTTCATTCCAATCAGTGCTTACGACGATGGCTGGCTTGCTTCGGCAATTAGCAAAATGGCCGCCGACGAATAACTAGGAAATTGAGGGTTTCGCGAGCCAGAACACCAACAAATGATCAATCTTATGGAACATTCTAGAACTCAACAACCTCGTGGACCTTTCTAGAACTGCTCTTCTCTCTCGATGGCTTTTTTCGCTATGGTGTCCGAGGAGGGTGGGTCGCAGAGCGAGGCTGTCGTGAATAGTTTATACCAACCTATAACCAATTGACTGAGATCGAGGTCGTCTAGAAATATCTGACAAACTCCCATGAACACTTTGCGATCGAGTTTACCATAATCACCCCAGATCATCACCTGAAGAAAGACATTATATCATTTAGCCTCTGAGAGTCAAGTCACGAAAAAGAATGAAAAAAATAGCAGAGTGAATCTTAGCTGGAGAAAATATGGGAAAAAAATCAGGATTAAAGCTTCAATGTATCCTTGTGGAACACCATATTTCGGATAAACCCTTCTTCAGAGCCATTTCATATTAACGTTTATTCATAAGGTATGTTCTCAATCCGAAACACGTATTAATGCCTCTCTGGGAATAAGCCTAGAGTTGTAAGCACTTCGAGGTTACTGTGCTAACTTATTGTCCTGGTTGTGCTAAATCAAGGCATCGTCTAACACGGGAAACTGAATTCTACCAGAGCAGGCTACTGCTATTGATACATGCCACCAGCGGGTCACATGCCTCCGTTTTGGTAGAAATAGGCCGTCATTTTGGTTGTTATAAGTGAACTTGTTTGACAGAGAAACCTCACCTGAAGAGTCTTGCCCCTTGGGCTAGCATGAAACTCTAACTGTTGCTGATAATGGGGTTCTAAAGTTTTCCTAGCTGTCTTCGTTTTCTTCTTCGCTAAACATTTCTTTCCATCCATCAAATAAACTTTCACATACGGAGCTGCACAAAAAGAAAGCATGTAGTAAGTTAACTCAATAAATATTAAATTAACTAAAGCATCTGTTAAGCCCTATAATACTGGACTAATCGGAGTTCAAAGCACCTCCTACCCCCTTCTCCCAAACAATGCTGGTTTCTGACAACTACACAGGTACCAACAGTGTTCAGGGGGGCAACGGACAACAAGGGATGTAATCGGTAAAGAATATGTTTTAAAATATTCACTTTACAAGCAAATTCCATTTACTCTTATGAAGGATTATATAGGTTGAGAAATTAGATTGAAAAACTATATAGGAGAGAAGAGTTCGCTTTACTTTTCTTAAGGTGCCTTTGCAAGCAATTTCGCTTTACTTTTCTTAAGGTGCCTTTGCAAGCAATTTCGCTTTACTTTTCTTAAGGTGCCTTTGCAAGCAATTTCGCTTTACTTTTCTTAAGGTGCCTTTGCAAGCAATTTCGCTTTACTTTTCTTAAGGTGCCTTTGCAAGCAATTTCGCTTTATTTTTCTTAAGGTGCCTTTGCAAGCAATTTCGCTTTACTTTTCTTAAGGTGCCTTTGCAAGTGAGATTTTAGGAGCCAATATTTGTGAAGCCTACATACCTGGCAAGGTTTTGGATCCAGGCTTCCTGAGTAGACCTCTTGCGCGGATGATTTCAACTTCAATCAACCCCCGGCGATCGAACAGACTGATCTGTAAATCTCCCATGTGAGGTGATCCTGAAAACGAAAGCTTCATGACGTCAGAAACAAGAATGATTCCTTCCAATCGTAACTTTCGAATATTTCCTATCGAATAACTTATCGAATTCAAATATTACCACAATGAAATATATTCAACATAATATAAAAGTCAGTAAGAAAATTGAAAACTTAGAGTTTAATTTCAAACCTAATAGAAAATCGTTTCCAATGTTACTTAACCGTTCACTAATGAACAGGTCATTTCCGATTCATGATGTCGGCAATTCGTCTTCAAAAACTGTTCTACTGTCTACTGTTGAACTCGTTTATAATCGTTGCAGTTTGTTTATAATCGTTGCAGTTTGTTTATAATCGTTAGAGTTTGTTTATAATCGTTGCAGTTTGTTTATAATCGTTGCAGTTTGTTTATAATCGTTGCAGTTTGCTCATAATCGGTGCAGCTTGTTGATTATCTTTGCAACTCGTACATACTCGCTGCAAATCGTACATAATAGTCAAAAATCGTAACAAATAGTCTCGAATCGCTTCTTAGAATACCCCTTATAACTCGCCATGAAGAGATTTCACAAAGAAGTGGTAAATAATTTCAAATTTGTTGTCGGGGGTGGGTTAGCGGTCAAATCACTCAACTCTTCTTCAAAGAGCATGGATTCGAGGCAACTTTAAGCCTTGAAACATAAAAACATAAAAATAAAATATTGCGCTGGTGAAACCTGCCAATGCCGATTGTGCCAAACTTTCGTTCCAAATCTTGGCTTCATTTAGAATTTTCGTAAGTCAATAGTGTTACGAGTTTATAGTCAATAGCGTTACGAGTTTATATATACCACTACCAGCCATCTAAACTGAAAATTGAATCTTTTAATTGATATTTTGTCCTTTTTACTCGATTTTATCTTATATCTGTTATTACTGATATGCTTTTAATTGTAAACATGGTATTATTTTAGAATTTGTTTTTAGCTTGTAATCTGTAATTCTAGTTTTAATTTTGTATTTTAGTTGGTATTAATTAGCTTTAGCTATTGTAGAAACCAACTTTAAACAAATTGATGAAAAAAAATAATAATAATAATAAAATGTGATGAGAGATTTGCTTTCTCATGGAAAAGGAATAACGCAGAGTGGTCACATCTAGAGTAAAGACCATGTTTACATTTCTCTATTAGTCTAGTTTATAATGAATTATTCGTGCTTTTAACCTAAACTAAAGAAGAAGCAGGATTTGGAAATCAATCACTTTTTCATGCTCACGAATTATCTTTACTTGATCTTGAACAAATACCTTACGAAGATAGCAAGCTTATCATCTATCGTTATAGATCGGTTCAATTTGCAACCATAATTTGTGGCTAAGTTCCTAAGTAATTATTAATTCTAGATTGGAACGCAAATAACGGACCAAAATGATATATAAACTAAACTGCAGTTATAGAATGAAAACAAAGAAATCGATATTTTGTTTTTGGAAGTATCGAATAAGCATACTTAAAATTCGTTCTGAAGCAAAACAGCCAAGATAACAAATTGAAAGAATATAAGAATTATTTCTTTACACCCGTCACTCCATGATAAACAACTGAAAGTGATATTGACAGTTCAGTAAACCAAGGGGCAAATCACTCCCTAAAATCTCGTACAACTCCTATTTTTCTGACGAAAATCCTTTGAAAATCACTGGAAATCCTTTCGCTCTTAAACAAATTTCGTACGCTTTGAAAGGGAGTGAAATACCCCTCACAAAAAACGATTCAAAAAGAAAAGCCAACACACAGCACGTTTAGCAAAACTACGGTGAATTAGATGCCAAAGAAGGTCAAGAAAAAATAGATTTTCAATTAAAACATTATTTGTACTGCTTCATTTTACTAATGGTATTGATAAACCCTGACCCTAACCCTGACTAGAAGCCTAACTGAAACCCCGAAACGTTGCCCCACTAAATATCGAAGGCTTGTCATGATAAGTGGTGACTATAATGTCCAATATTGTGTCAGAAACAGCCTTGATAAGACCGAATTTATTTATAGAGTTGCAAGGATATTGCGATGCATTCGATTGTTTCTTCCAACAGTTTCTGAAACGAATTCGCAACAATGAATTAGGTCGACCCTTAAGTGCAAGCCATTTGAGTTGGAAATACAGCCACGAGGCCAGACAGAACAAAAAGACCGCCAGCTAATAACATCAAGATAAAATATTGATAAAACTAATAATGTATACGATTTACAACCAAACAAGCCTCCGAAATTTGAAAACAACAGTCAGTATTCTATTAAGCCACATGTTACTGTTTGGCATTATGATTGAAGGCAGTAACTTAAGAAAAACTAAATTCAATTTCGCATTCACAAACCTAGTTAAAAGTTTAGAAACGCAAACGCTGAACCAGCAGGTGCAGTAATCAAATTTAATACGGGTATCCACTTTCCAGTAAGCAACTTACGCCGTCTTTTTTATAAGGAGCCCCAAATGATTCTAGCACCGAAACTATCCCAGCTAATTTCAGTGCACTCTGTCTGCTTTAAAAGAAACCATATATAGGAAACCATACGGCCAAGTCTTTTTGGGTCAAAGAAGTTGAGAAATATTTTGTGTTGTCTTTATGAATAAGACCTCTACTCTAAAAACTTTCAACGCCCTTTATTAGAACAGCACCGTAACATATATCACCTTGTACTTTTTCTCGAATAATTGGCATGGGGTGGAATTTTACAAGGTCGAACCTAAAGTTTTTCATATCAACCCGAAGTGACGTGAGAGTAGGTTTTGGGGTTTAGAAACTTGTTAAAAAACATTTCATAGTAACATATTTTGAGTTAAAACTCAGAAAATATCGTAACGAGATTTAGGATAGTTCTTATGAAAGAAAACTTTCTTCAGACTGTCCATCTTAATTTCTTGGTTCCTGGCTAACTGAATAATCAATCATGATTAATTCATGTATTTCCTTGTTTGGGCTCTTTTCGTAAAAACATTTTCAGACTTAAAGTAAAGTGCTGGACCCAATGTCTATCGAGATAATTTGTGAGAATAACAATGACCCGACTTGGACTCGAACCCACGACCTCATTCTCGAGGCCCCGATGAAGCAGCTGATTATTAGCGCACTAGAGTACCAATCTATAGATCATGAGTTCGACTCCTACTCGAGTCATTTTCATTCTCACAAATGATCGATGAATATTCCACTCCCTTTCAAAGCGTGCGAGAGTTTTTGAAGAAAATAGGATTTTCAAGGGGTTCTCATTAGAAAATAGAAATTCCAAGAAAATTGTACGAGATTCCAGAGAGTGATTTGCCCCTCAGTAATCGTCTCAATTGTTTTTCAAAATCCTGCTTTTTATCAGACCAACAGTCTAGTTGCTTATTGAAATAAACGGGCTTGGCATGACGGGTTAGAATACTAATCAAGTTTTAAAACGGTTGATTGGAAATTGTAAGATGTCGAGAAAATCCCAACTCTGTTTGATCAGGTGCCCTTAGAAGAACCGAAGGAGAGTGCTTGCTTTTTTTTTAAGTATATGGTAAATGAGAATATTCAAACTGAAAATTGCTGAATCTAAATAAAGAATGATCCTAGGATACATCTTCACTAGCACTCATCCATATTTCCATCGATTTATCCACAGTTTCCTTAGAAATTCGAGAGTCTGTATTCTTATTGACCTTGTATTTTTATTCAGGTCTCTAAAATACTGTAAAGCCCCAAGTACAAGAATACCCACCTTCAAACTACACACCGCTTCTGGGGGAAAATGCAAAAAATACTTAGATATACTTCCATATTTCGAAGATTTGACTTTTGCTAATTAAAAAAAGTGCTATCTTTGTTTCCAATAAGAAAGGAGTCAATAGGAAACCAGTACTGGAGTCAACAACATAAAAAACAGCTCGAGACTCAATCCAAACTAACTAAGTAACTCAGCAGCTAAACAAACACATCTTAAGTCAAGCCTGTTTGCAGCAAGAAGAGGAAGCTATTATGGAATCAAACAGTCATAGCCTTCATTAAATGCTATTTTGCTGAAAAATATATCCCTTTCAAGAATTTGTTGATTATTGACTTTTTGCTTAATGAAAAGGAGTGTAATCGAGTTTCTTCACAAAAAGATCGTGCATATACCCCTTGACGATTACTTCAATTCTCCAAACAATTTCATCATCAAGGTTCCTATGCATTGAGTTTGTTCTCCTTTCAACAAGCATAAAGCAACCAATGAATTATTTTGCAGGATCCTGCAATAGCCGTATAGAGTCCCTGTAGAGACGAAACTCGGCCACAGCCCACAGCCAGTGAACAGACACTAATACAAACTAAACACTAAGAAAGAACCCAAAAGAGCTATCGAGGCAAGGTGTTGAATTTCATGCCAAAAATCATCTTGATTAAAATGAATCGAGTTCTCAACAGCAATATCAACAAATAGAGTTAGTTTAAGAAAAGAAAAAAGAAACAAAAGAATAAAATAAACGGAAATAGGATAAGATAAAAATTTAAGGAACTTCAATACTGCAAATGTATTTCATAAGTAACTTCTATTTTGTTGGTTATGTATAACAGATGTTTGTTTTGTATTTTGTTGGGTGTGTCGAGTGTGTTTTAAAGTGTGTATATCGGTGAAATGAGAGTGCTCCAACGCCTAGGTTGAGCCCAGAATGTGACCAGCATCATTCAGATGTAATAAAATCAAGTGCAAATTTATGGAAACCCTAATAAAATTTCTTTACTCTAAAGTAAAAAAATTAAGAAACTTCCAGCACTGGGCAGATTTTTAGTTTCTTACGAAAAAGATATATTTGTAAGCCTAGTAGAATATTTCTTAATCAGGAATTGAAAAGGAGCTAAGATCGATATCTCGAAATAAAACTCACCGAGGACCTGCCTGCCGACCATCTGAGCTGGCCCTAAACCTTCGACGAAATCCGTGAACTGTGCGTCGCCCATCTTCCTGAGATTGCTCGGCACCCACGGTGAGCTGGAAAATTGAGCAGAATTCAGCATTTCACTCTAAATAAGCATTCAAAATCAGGAAAATGGAGGGATTTACAATCAGGACGACAATATTTGTTCTCGGAGCGAAGAAGCGGCGGTTAGGATTTCAATGCGATCAAATGTGTACTGTTTCAGACGCTATTGTAGCAGGTCGGGTGATTGTTCGGATACTTTGCGCAGTGCTCACTGATTGAAAAGGGAGTAAATACTGCCAATCTTTCTGACAGACACTGGAGAGCAAATAAGCAAATAATCGTCGATACTTTCTAAAGATGTTTGAGCATAATTCTTTTAGTGGGCTGGATAAAAGATGCATTTGTTTAATCTTGAAATAAGCCTCAGGAGACTTGATCATGTAAATCATTTTTGGATGGGACTTATTCGAAGGGCAGGGGTTTGACACTATTGTTCGCAGGGGTGAACTGTCGAGGGATCAGTATTGTCGAGGGGTCAGTATGTCAAGGGGTCAGTATTGTCGAGGGGTCAGTATGTCAAGGGGTCAGTATTGTCGAGGGGTCAGTATTGTCGAAGGGTCAGTATTATCGAGGGGTCAGTATTGTTGGGGGCTCAGTATTTCGAGGGGTTAGTCGAAGCCGCAAGCAGTAAAGCGAAGGTCAGACTCTGCCTCTTGTTCTGCGCAGTACTGCATAAAACCAAGATTAGAGGAGGCTAATTAGCAAAAGTTAACTTCTGGGTGGGGAATTTTTCCAGGGGAAGGGCTTATTTGCAAGATTGGAACTTACTCGAAGAGGGGGTTTTAACCTCGAATTACCCCCATAGGCTTATTCAGAAGAATATTTTTTTTAATTAGGGGCTCTAATAAGGCTACGTCTGTTTTTGGCAACAGTTATCGACATTGAAATACAAAGAAATAAAAACGGAACTGAGGTCTCCAGCAACTAAGCATGAGCATTGCATAAACGCTTTTTAAAAGAGGCAAAATCGAATATTCAATCCGAAATTTCTTGTTAGTCAGTTAAAGGTAGCTATTCTATAGGACCATGTTCTGTCTGGTCTAGGTTACACATGTCAGTTGGCAATTGGGTTTCCCTGAGAAAGAAGGGCTTATTTAGATAAATTGAATATAAGGTGGAATCAAATCGAGGGATGGGTTATTTGAGGGCGAGGGGCCCATGTGAAAATTTACAGACGGTATCTGATAAAATCTGAAAGTTTAGTAAATACAGATATATCTGATAAATACTTAAAGTTTTAAAATTGTGGATGATACAAAGCTAGATGCAAGTTTGATAGCCTGCTAAATGTATCTGGCTGGTGCTCAGTAAATAAATCAAATGATACGTTAACCTTAAGTTGAGTGGGCCTAGTCTGAATTTATTGTTCGATGTACATGAGTTTATAGAGCAATTTATAAAGCATACGATAAATAACTAAATAAAATAGTGGAAATAGATGACATTGCACAGTATCTGAAGTTGAAAGAATGAGGAAAGAATTTGCTAGCCCTCTGCAACTCCAGGCAAAGAGGCCAAAATGAATCACGAGGTACGGCCACATCGAGGGGACAGACAAGGGCCGAACTGCTTGATTTGTCTACCTATTCAGTGGGCACTTGGCATAAACTTTTGCATAAACTGATACCTTACAAAGATGGTAAGTGTTATTGCCTATCAACAATCAATGCACAGCTTCGATTAGTCTACCTATTCAGTAGGCACTTGGCACTTTTTACAGTAACCAATACCTTGAAAAGGTAGTAAGTGTTATTGTCTTTCAACAATTAATGCACAGCTTCGATTAGTCTACTTATTCAGTAGGCACTTGGCTCTTTTTGCAGAAACTAACAGCTACTTTACGAAGGTAGTAACTGTTAGTTATTGCCTGTCAACTATCAATACACTGCTTCAATTAGTCAACCTATTCAGTTGGCACTTGGAACTTTTTGCAGAAACATATACTTTACGAAGATAGCGAGTGTTATTGCCTATCAACTATCAATATACTGCTTTGATTGGTCTACCTATTCCGTTGTTTACTTTTTGCAGACACCTATTACTTACGAAGATAGTAAAAGTTATTGCCTATCAACTATCATTGTACTGTGCACTTTTTACACAAACCAATCAAACTAAGAGCCCGTTAACACGAACCCGGGTTGGCTCTCAACCCGGGGCAGCTCGTTGCTTTATAAAAAGATTTGTGAGTGTTTACACGAACCCGGGTGGCTTCTTCCGCAGCTGGCAGACTCAGCCCGGGTCAGCTTGCTGCTACTCGCATACGTAGCAGACAATAAAAATGACAATAAGAATGACCCCGGGTTGATTCAACCCCCCTTTTTTTACAAAAAGATTTTTAAAAACATTTACAAAAAGGTAACCTGTTTACAACGTTTACAAGGTAAACGTATGAAGAGATTTGACTGGAGAAGGGCTGACCCTCTGAGGCGGGTTGCAGTAAACCCGGGCTCGTGTAAACAGGGCCTAACATTGCAGTAAACTAATAAAATTAAAATCTAAAAAAAAATAGTGTGTCCAAATTTCAGGACGTAGTTTCTGGATTTATTGATTATTGCGAAAGAGCCTGGTACATCATAGACTAGGCCTAACAAATTTTACGAAATATGATTTGGGAACTCTGAAGTTGGTAGACAGGGGGAGTCCATATAAGGTCTAAGAGGGTGGGGAAAAATCGAAATCTAATAAAGAGGGGGGCGAAGTATCTGGCAACGAAGAGTAATATCATAGTTTATGATATTGGGACCCTGGAAAGTACTTGCAACCTTAGTTAGGCTGGCACATAGAAACTCCTTCACAAAGTTAATTTTTCCAACGACCGAAATAAAGTGATTTTATTAACATCCATCCTGGAAATTTCTCAGCGACCAACTTTAAACTGTGAACAGCTTTTATTTTAGGATTATGCTTTAGTACATGGAAATATAACATAAGAATATCAATGATAGGCTCCTCCTTTGATGTTTGCTTTGTCTCGCCAAGACGTCATTGTCCTTTTACTTGTACGCACGTTTCTTAAATCTTCTCTCTTTACAGTTTTTGAATTTGGATTTGGATATTGATAAGACTTCACTTTTTTATTAGAAAAAAATGTTTATCATGTTGCTTATAATTTCCAAACGAATCACGCTTAGTTTTGCTATGCAAAGTTTTGCTTGCTTTGCAAACAAACACAAAAAGATAATAGGCTACATCAAAAACTGTTATATGATAGCAATCGATTCTACTGTGTTATCATGAATCACTGAGCTTTAGAATTGTATTAGGAGACCCAAAACATAATTTTGAATTTCATTAACCCAAAAAATATTGAGGGATTGACTGAACCAAAAAATAAACTTCACTTCGATTCTGGACCCAAAAACTAACCCGAGCACCCATATCCTACAGACAAATACGTAACCCCCTGGGCAATGAATATATGCTGAATATATGCAGTATATATCTAAAACATGTTCTACTACGGCGAAGGGGGTATAAAAAGAAACACTGTAATATTTACCTTCCCTCGTAACTCGTCAGCGTAAGCGAGCTTGCCAGACTCGACGAACTTCCACTCCTCGTACTCAGCTCACTCGTAACTGACGAAGTCGGACTGCTCCGGCCACTACTGTAACTGTCCTTCCGTCTCCTCCGGTAGTTCGGATCTAAAGTCGAATCATACCCGGTGTATCCGTCCACCTGGCTTCTTCCAGACACGTGTTGACCGATATGGTTCGGAGATTCGTGGTACGATAAAGACTGGCTGCTTTGAGCCCGCGCGTAGTTTTTCAAATTCTGACCCGGTCCAGCCCGGTTAGTCATGACGCCACCCGGAACTTTGATGGAGTCACTGCTGCTGCTGCGAACTGTAAGGGAGAAAATAGTCGATAAGAACCGATGTTAGGGCGATGAATAACATATATGTACATAGCAATTAGAACTGAAAAAGGCACGAAAATTTATCCGTTATGATATACATTATGATATATAAATGCTTCGTACAAATCTAGTATACAACTCAGATAAACTCACTGACATACACTCTAACTTACTCAGTTCACAACTTTGACAAAACTCCGAAAAATTGTCCTGCGTGTACGCAACGCGTGATACAGATGTCTTGTTTGACTGCTTAGATATATGATCTTATTTCAAAGCTAAAGTTAGTCCATTTTCTCACACCGAGAACTCCATGTAAAACATAAAAGAGAGTTTACTTAGCAAAATGGCCTGCAAGAGGCAAGACAAGAAACGAACTACATCAGTTATTGTTTTTGAGTATAATATGTGACTTTGGTTGAGCATAAGGAGACGTTCACATCGCTTCGTATTTGAATAGCAACCTGTGTAGAACTCACTCAAGATCATCTGAATCACTCAACTAGGTTCTACTGATAACCGTATGAATCAATAGTTTTAGTTACTGTGTTGGATTAAATTGAAATTATGTTGAAATTGAATTGAATTGAAATTATGTTGAAATTGAATTGAATTGTAATTGTTTTGAAATTGAGTTGAATTGAGATTGTGTTTGAAATTGAATTGAAAATGTGTTTGAAATGGAGTTGAATTGAACTTGTATTTAGAATAGACCTCTTGCACAATTACGTCAGTTCTTTAGAAATTCATCTTGAAAGAACCATAGTCTTGACATTATGGGTAGCAAAATCCCAAGCATTCATTGCTTTCAAACTCACAAAAAAATTCCCCTTGTTGCTAGAAGCAATGCACGCTTTGGGAATTAGCTACGCATCATGTTGAGGCTAAGGTTGTTTCAGGATGAATTTCTATACAGATGACGTAGTTGGGTAAATGGTCTTGACAATGTGTTTGAAATTGAATCGAATTGAAAATGTGTAGAATTTGAGTTGATTCGAAATTGTGTTTGGAATGGAAAAAAAACCAAAACTGAAATTGGAGAATGAACATACGTCGTATGTCTCCAGGGGACCTTCTGGTTGTGTCTCGATCACTCGCATCTGATTTTGACCTCAAGTCTCGAACATCGTTACTGACGGCAGTGAGACGAGGGTTCGATACCCCGTATTCAGTCATGTGCCGGCGAATTGCGTCCGCCTTTTCAGAGTCATCTAAAAATGATTGAAGAAATATACCACGTGAACCAGTAAACATGCATTATCTCTGGCAGGTCTCATAAATGTCTGCATTGAGATACATGGATCCTAATAGGAAATTGGTGGAATTGGTAATGTAAACTTAAAGCGTGTTATTTTCAAAAATAATGCAGATACTTCCTCCACATTTTTAAGAAAGATACTTCATACCTATTGCTAGATATTTACAGAAACAGAATATTTCTATGTTATTTCATTCTTTCAGAAAATACCTCTAAAGATCATGCTTTAATTGGTAATATTACCACTCTCAAAAAGTATTTTCTTTAAAATATGACAACCCAAGATCTATTTTCTTCTGCTGATACCTTTCGATTAGAAATTTTCAGGTCATAACTTTTGCCATGTTTGGGGAAGTCGTGTCACAAATATTGTCAAGCTTTAGGTGTGAGACTTCTTTGTGTCACTAATTTGTATCTCTAGCTCAATTTATCTCCAAGAATCATTATTAGATTCCATGAATCGAGGCTGTATGCTCAATCTAAAACATTTTTATTGACTTAGTGTCATCTACCTTAAGTTCATTGCAAAGAATCCAGTTGAAATTTACCGTATGCATATGGCGATTCACATTCGATCATATACCGAACGGCCTAGAAATCTTGTTCCGGGTTGATTACAAAGATTTATTAGTAGAATATTCTGAAGCATATTAGTGTGGATTTTTGGGCACTGATCTAAAAATAAAGACTGGATCGAGCATCTGTTCTGAAATGAAGTCATTGGCGGCCATATTGGTAAGTCCAAATCAATACATTCAGATTTCACTATGGGCAGCTTTTTTCTTTGATGATTGTTTGAATGTTATGAATAGTCAGTACGAGACTGAATAATCGTGCAGCTATTGTTAGCGAAGAGTACAGGCAGCATAATCTCCTTGGCAGCCATATTGGGAGGCCAAGCGCAAGCCGAATCAATTGGCTTCAACATTTGAATCGAGAAACAACACAATGCTTGATCCAGCCCTTATTTTGAGATCATTGGATTTTTGTGATGCAATTGACCACTTTCCAAACATATTGCTAGATTTTTTAAACACTCACGCGTAAGAATGGTAATTCATACTGTAAATGAAGACAAAATGACAATAATTCTTGCTGTTAGAAACCTACACTATAACCTCCCTAGCAAGTGGATCTATGATCTCGATACATATTTTATGTTCAACACTGAATTTTTACATCAGGCGAAATGTGGGCCCTAGATAGGAAACGCATGCGTGAAGTATGAGCGTTTTAAAGATTTAGCAACTTCTCTTTCTAATAAATTCTATCATGCTGGATTAATGCAATTTGGCCCCTTGGTATCCCTTCACGATTTGCGTTGTTTGATAATTTGCAAAGGGTCCTAGGATGATATTTCACAGGTTTCTTTGCGCAAGGGGGTAAATTCGCATACATCAAAGATGGTAGAATTAATCAGTGGCCCATTAGGATGCAAGTTTCATTAATAATCGAAAACTTTTACAAATGAGAAAATTTGAGAGTCATTTCTATAAAACTGTGCGATACTCGGAAAAAATATAAAGGAGCTAGAAAAAAATGAAAAAAATGAAAACAACATTTAATCGATGGACTAGGCCTTGCGAGATATATACCTGTAATGTCTTGATTTAGAATTCATTTTTCTGCTTGCAGCCTTGGTATGATTTCAATTGCTTACAAACCCGTTTCCCGCACAACTAACTGAATGTAGACAAATCTCAAAAAAATCGTTTTTGACAATTCACTATGTTGAAATAAATATCAATTATAATATTTGCAATCGTTTTGTCACAGGATCTTATACCGCCCTCGAAAGGTAAAGCGTTTTTTGGCGCATACCGTAGTTCAGAACAACTAAATGATAGAAAACGCACATGGAAAAATTAGTCAAATATCTAAAAATTGAATGTCTGATACTCAACAAATTGGATGTTATAAGCATGCCTGTAATCATATGGAACACATCTTTTGGGATGTTTGGCGGTCTAATAGTTCGCTTAATAACGGCTTCGTAAGCACTCTACTCAATTCAAAGCTTGCAAGTACACAAAATAATTGAACCATCACATCACAGGTGAAGAAGTCAGTAGCAATGACAGAAATTTCAGAAAAAAGACAATTTCAAAACGGCAAACATTTTTCAAACAATCGATGTTCATTTTTAGTTGTACATTGGAGAATGAAGCTTATCAACATGGTTTGCCGTTTGAAGATTGTCGTTTTTCTCTCTTGAAATTTGTCCTATCACAGGTGCGAGTAGTGATTCTTATGGCCAGGTTTATCAATTAAGTTACTTGATTCAATCGAGTGTCAACTGAATCGAGATTAATTCAGTGACAAGCCCAGTGTGTTTCACTAGAATTTGATTAATAATTGTTTGAAAGAGATCGATAAGACTACTAGTTTTTCATTCACAAAAACAGTTGAAATGGCGTGGTGAGGTTTTTGGAGTAACATAGAAATTGAAAAATAATACTATAGCAGCAAGAACAAGAATAACAACATAATCAACGACAGCCAAAGCAAAAACAATAACAACAACAGCATAATCATCAACCACAACAAATAACAACACAAGAGCAACAACAACATAACATCAATAATAATAAAACAACATCAACAAAATCAGCAACAACAGAGCAAAAACAACAATAATAACACAACAACAACAACAACAATAATACAAACAATAACAACAACACAAACTCAACAACAACAATAACATCGACAGCAAAATAACAAAATCAACATCAATATCAACTACTCCATGATCAAATGGAATGTAGGATATGGAAATGGACGAGTTAGAGACTGCAATTCACGAAGAGAGAAAACTGCCCGGTAAGGAAAATAATACAAAAATCTTGAAATGACCTAGAACAAAGGGAAATAAGTTGAATCTGGCAAAAATCCTTTCTGATCGCAAAAAGGGTATTTCATGATCAAATATTCAAAATTTATATAAGCATTATCTTACCCAACGGCTGTCGACCTGCAACATTCGGTAGGATCCTTGCTTTCCTCGACACACTCGGAGACGACCTTCCATGCTCAGAGGGGGACGATCCTCGTGATGGTTTAGAGCCAGCACTGGACCTGCGCTGCAGGCTGTTGGGTGAGTCATTCGGAGTTCGCAACGAAATCTTCGGCTCTGAAATCTTCCTCTGACCTCGATAATTCGGTGGCTGCAAGTAATTCTGCGCTTGGCGTTGAGTAATTGTTGGCGTTGGGTACCCACCTTGTGGCGTCTGGTCCCTCGTTATAACCGGCATTTGACGGTAAGGGGAAATACCCGAGGCATTAGAGGGCAAGCTGGAGCTCTGCCCAACTGAAGAGTGGACAGGGGTTATCTGCTTGCTAGGGATTGGAGTAGGGGCAGAAGAAGTCGTCGTGACATTTTCAGGTTTCGTTAACTCTGGAGATGTTTTTTCTACAGCCGCTTTGACATCCAGTTGAAATTGCTGCTGAAAGAATTTGGTCGCTCTTTGCAGAAACGAAGTCTGCTTCACTTCAGATTGCGAGGTAGAAGTATCAGTTCCCGAGCTCGTCTCATCCGAGGAGCTAGGACTGCTTTTGTTATTTTGTGGGGAATTATATTGCTTCTCGATTGTATTAGGAAGCCCTTGGTTATTTCGTTGTTGCTGCTGCTGCAAGCTTTGCTGCTGTTGCTGCAAGATTTGTTGTTGTTGTTGTTGTTGTTGTTGTTGTTGTTGTTGTTGGTTCTGATATTGCTCTTTATAAAGAGAAGTAGAAGAGCCACTAGAGTTTGAGCTGGACATGCGCATAGCAGGAACCACCTGGTTATAATTCGTTTGTACGTCAGAATTGTTCATATCTAATCCTCTAGTAATCGATACATGCACAGGACTAGTCTGACTTGTAGGCGAGTAAAACCCCTTCGGCGTTTCGACCCCACTTCTTGGCGTTAAAACACCACGCGGCGTTATAGATCCCTGAGAACCTTCCCCATCGTTGGCAACGCCTGCGTCTTGTTGATATTGGGATCGTTGCATGAATACTGACATATCAAAATTCGCGTTCGGACTGTTTGATTGATTGCTGATCGCTGAAATCAAAACGGACGGTTGAAACAAAGAACAATACTGAAGAACTGTCCAAGCAGAATGAACACATTACGAAATAGACAGGTCCTTCTGTCAATCCGAGTTTCATGCTTACGTATTTGTCAGACAGATACTAATCAATTACGTAGTCATCAGAATTAAGACAGATACCATATATTAGACCATGTCTAGAAATTTTCATAAATTCATTTGGCATGGTCTAATAGACCACTCTCCAATTAATACCATCCTAGATTTATGCAATTCTACCCCTCGGGTATCCCATAATGCATTGGTTTGTGATCTGAATTCACAAAGGATCCTGGTGTGATATTACCCAGAATCCTTTGCACTAGGGGGGAAACTTGCATAAATCTAAGATGGTAGCATTAATTGTAAAGTGGTCCATTTAGGACAGTGGACAGTTCTCTAATTTGGGGCAGTGGGACAGTGGATCAGTTGTTCTTTGTAGAAAAGAGTGCAAAAGCTCTTACCGGGAGATCCGGTTGGTGTTCTGTAGAGATCTTCATTATTTCTTTGAATTTTTTTGTTCATGTCCATTTCACTGTCGCTTTTCACTGATCTGCTAAGAAGTGAGTTGTCCATCGTCCCTGAACCTAAATACACAGAACATCAAAACTTAAGAAGTCAGTGTTTCGATTCTTAGAGAGATAGTGCTCGATACAGATAAAGTAGAGCATTAAATACACTTATTAGCAGAAAAGAGACAAGAGATTACTCCTTCATCTCTACAAGCCCTTTCTCGCTATTGCCCATTGATCAGGATATCCACTAAAGATTGTCTCTTTTCTTCTAACAAGTGTGAACATTAAAACTTAAATACACACAATACTAAATCAGTCTTCCACAGATACGCAGGGCATCATTTAACATATAAAGTGGTGGGACGATTACCCACCAGCCCCTCCGACTGCCGCACCAGTTAACACTTACGCCCCATCATTTAGATTCCCTTTTCGGTCAGAGAACTTTATTTGCCCCTTCTTTGTCTAACTGTAGATGAAAGATTCCAGTCAAGATTTGTTTTCGATGGCTGTTTCTTTTCAAAGAAGACAGCAGGCACCATTTTAGTGTACAACCAAGTTTGTCAGAAAATATGGCACATTTTAGCTTATGAATGTTTAAAACTGCTAAATCAGAATAGAGCCAGTTTGTCCGTAGAAGAAATCTGAAGATCTCTTTTGATAAAGTGGCCAATACTTGAATACACCACAATGATAGTGAAAAAAAGAGAAACAAAATAACTACTAAAGATTTGCATCTGACACTGATCACAGTAGTACATCAGAGCCCTCTTCGATCGGAAATAGGAAACAAAGCTTAACATACTAACTACTGAAGCTTATTGTCTGACACTCATCGGAGTTTCGTCAGAGTGAGAACGAACATTTTGATTTGAATTGCAGAGCAAAATTTCATTTGTAGTCTGTTCACAGAGCAGACCACTTTCGGAACTGCCAGTGTCGGTGCGCGGGCTATTCATTTGCGAAAATTCGTAGATCCTGTCAATCAAATTCGTAGATCCTGTGTTGTGCAGAAGAAATGTGTTTTCCCATGAGGGCTCTATCAATAATTACTTGTCCGTCTCGCTATGACGCTAGAGACTGGTTTTTTCTGCTATAGAATATACCAGTTATTCAATTCTTATTCGATAGGCCAATCTCAATATGTTCAACAAAAAGTGAATGAATTGCTGTTTTTGTTAGGTTTATGTTCGTGCTCTTTACTTACAGTCATTAATTTATTTCTGCTTGGGCACCTAAGGAACTGATATGTGCCCGATTGCCCGATTGACTTTGAATAATTGTAGCCCTGTGTTTGAGCCTAAATTTGTTGTTGTATTTTCAACTCGAGATGTAGACGTTTTGCATGTTTCCTGGCTGTTTTCTTTAATCCTCCGTTATTGCTACTGGCCTAAGTTTAACAGTTGTTGTTGCACAGCCATTGCTATGCATAAATTAGCATAATCATGCAAAATGCATTTATCACGAGTAACAAAGAAGTTTTATAAATGATTCAACTACGTGATGCAGAATTGGATAATCTAACGGTGCAACTACACTTGAGTATTAAAAGTACTCGAACGAGGAGGTTGAAATGGCAACCGAAACGTCCAGAACTCAAATTGGGCCAAGATTTAAGGAGCAATTTATGACCCCTTTACATGATACAGGAGTGATATTTTTTGGATAAAATGAAAGCAAGGGACCTTAGCTTTCTTAAACAACAATTGAAATGAGATTATCAAGTCTTTAATACATTTCAGGCCTACATTTTCAGCAACCGTTGATAAATTGAAAAACTCAAATAGAGAAGGGGGTACATGAATAAAAAGTTTCAAATTTGGAGGGAATCTCGGGCTTTTTTATTTTAATTTGTAATTCATTATACGCAGTAAGAAATAAGTTTCGAAATAATGTTATTTCATAATAATTTGAGCATTAAGATGCGGAGTAAAAACCTGAGCAAAGCTGTGAAAACGGACAAGAGCCTTTACAAAATTGATTTCGATTTTGAATAAAAGTACAAAACAGTTAAAATAAATCGGTTTTGCAACAGAATTTCTGGAAACTTTAATATAGATTTAAAACATAGGAAACAGACCCTTAGTCATAACATTTTGGACCGCAATCAATCAGACATAAACCAAATAAAGACAATTCTATTTCTTGGATCAGAAATCAAAGTTTTAAATTTTGCATTCATCCTCAACGGCCCTGAGTTAATTTCTTTCATCCCTCAACTTTACGAAGGATTCCTGAACTTTGAATTAAAATTCTGAATTGTAAACTTACCAGCATTCGTTTAAGCCATTATTTGTCGAGATTTCTTCAGAAAAATCCCCAGTGTATGACTGATATTTTAATGAACATTGATTTCTTATTTGAAATTTTGTTTACAGGCCTAATCATCTTTCTAAACCTGTAAAACTTTTCAAAACTCTCACAGCAAACTAAACTCGACCACCTCGGATGACGCAAGCAATTGTTTTTACTTTGGCGCGAAAATTTTGAATGAGGAGATAGGGGAAGGGATAAAAACTTTCAACAAACTTTTGGGCCTAAGGGAGGGGGGAGACAAAAAACCGTCATTTTTTGTCCTCGTTCGAATTCTTTTAATACGTGAGTGTATAATGACTGCTACTAGTTGACAAATAGTAGCAAAAACAATTTCGCTCGCAATTCAATTCAATGATTCAAATACCTTACTTCGGAAAGATACGAGTAGAACAATGAAGAGAGGAATAAAAACTAGATGATCAAACCTTTCTCTTTCATTTTGTCTCTGAACGATCCTCTTGGTGACGTCATAGGAGTAGGTGAGGGTAAAGGGGTTTCGTAGTTATGGATGTTAAGAGGGTACCAGTGTGCCAGGCTGTCTAGACAGGCTTCATGCATGTCAATGATGACTTCTCCAAGAAACTCATTCGGTTCCACTCTCTCATAATCCCAGATGGTGAATTCCAGAGATCTCTCATTCAACTATGAAAAGTAAACAAGTGGTTTTATTTGGGCTTAGTATGGATAATCACTACCGTGGTGTTTATTTTGTGGTGCAGATTTTGCATTACCGAGGTGGGTAGTTTCTTGTGTGAACTGTAGTTCATAATTGTGGCTTGATGGTTATGTGGTGGTGATTTTGTACAACGGTGTTGGTAATTCTGCACCAATATGATAGGTTATTACTACTATGGTCGTATGTCAGGCTTATAAGTATTGTTTTGTATACCGTGGTGTCGATTCTGCACTAGCTAATATGGTTTTAAACTAGAAGTCGTCTCCGGTAGGTTGACCGATTTGACTTGATTACCTAGTGCAATATAGAAAACTAGATACTACACTAAGAATTAAATGAAACATACTTTCTTGAATTATTGTGAATTTATAAATCAGGTTGAACTTAAGATATGTTAAGCCACTAATATGAAGAAAAGAATAGTGCAATAATAGTTAGCTAGGTTTCAGAATTAATTGACAGAGAAAGATAAAATATTGAAAAATTTCAAATTAAAGCAATATATTTAGCAGTAGACGGTAAATTCATTTTAAGGTGCAATTAGAGTTAAAGGCGTGTGAAATTCAAATTAAAATTGATTTATTTAGAAAGTCAACAGCAAATTAGTATAGGGGCAAGTTCACTGTAGCACGGCATAACTTTGTCCCTTATTAGGTGGTGTTGTGGTATATATATTACCTGGTACTGCCTCCATGGCATGGTGGCACATATGGTACCTGGTGCTACCCCCTTTTATGGTAGGACATATGGTACCTGGCACAATCCCCTTTTATGGTGGTACATATGGTACCTAGTACTGGCCCCTTGGTATTGTGGTACACATATTACCTGGAGCTGCCTCCTCGGCATGGTGGTACATATTTTACCTTGTACTACCCCTTTTATGGTAGGACATATGGCACCTAGTACTACCCCCTTTTATGGTGGTACATATGATACCTAGTACTGCCCCATCGGAATGGTGGTACATATGGTACCTCGTACTTTCCCTTTTGTAAGGTGGTACATATGGTACCTGGTGCTACCCCCTTTTGTAAGGTGGTACATATGGTACCTGGTACTGGTCCCTTGGTATGGTGGTACATAAGGTGCCTGGCAATGTCCTCTTTTTATGGTGGTAGCTACATATGCTACCTGTCACCATCCTCAAAGTTAGATTGAAAATTAAATGATTTGAAAATTAAAGCATTTAAAGCATTATCTGAAATTGAATTAATTTTGAAATAGCTACGTTACCTTCTGATGTTTAACGCTGTACATGAAGGTTAAGTTCCATCTGGGAGAGAGCGTCCTTAACGCCGTCTTCGTCCGTCGTTTACTCTGCAAGCTGCGGGAATTTACACCAAATTTATATCATGTTTATATTTATCGTTTTATTCAATTCTGACTTACGAAAGTAGGCCTTTTAATTCAAGCTTATTATAATTAAAACGTCAACAGAGTTAAGCGGTATTCAATGGAGTTTAGATTATCAATTGAGTTAGATGATGGTTAAGATATTCAATATGCGGCCCCTGGGTAGCTTTTTTATCTACAAAATATAAATAAGGCTTTATTAAGACGTTTTACGTGTGATCCCGTTGTTTTGTCCCTCTGTTTATTTCTAAGCTGTTAAGATATGCAATGAAGGCGATTGGCTAACTGGGGATTGGATTACATATCATCTTGTGAAATCTACAGTTTCGCATCAGGTGCTCATGAATCGAAAGAAGACCAGCTACTGACTGTAAGTCCTTTATAGTAGTATCCATAACATGCAAATTGGTCCACCAAGGGAGGGGGTAGATATGCAAATCCGCTTACTATCTTCGCAAGGTATTGGTCTGTGCACAAAGAACAAAAAAAAAAGAAACAAAGAACCCACCGAATAAGTACACTAATCGAAGAAATGTATTAACAGTTGATCGGAAAACTCTTCATAAGGTATTGGTTAATGCACAAAGCATTAAGGACCCACTGAATAGGTAGACTTATTGAAAAGTGAATTGATAGTTCATAGGTAAATACGTTTACTATCTTCGTAAGGTATTGATTTATGCACAAAGCACCAAAAACCCACTGAATAGGTAGACTGATAGAGTAGTGAATTGCTAGTTGATAGGCATACTATATTCGTAAGTTAGTAAGGTCCCACTGAATAAGTTTACTAATAGAGCAATGTAACCCTTTTTCTTGAGGTAACAACACCTCTTGATTCCTTTTGACCTTCACCTGGAATTACAGAGGGCTGGTAAATTCTCTCCTCAATTGACTTGATTTATTGTTAGATTATGAAGCAGCAACAAGCTAATGTTTTTTCTTACTTAGGTTGGGTTATATACTAGGAAGGTTAGGCCCCGTCCACACGGATACGTTTTCAAATGAAAACGCAAAAAATGATTGCGTTTTCACCTCCCGTCTACACGACACCGGTAAATCTGCGACTGAAAACGCAAAAATATGAAAACGGTTTCCAGAGTGGAATTATTTGAAAACGCAACTTTTTGAAAACGCAATTCTCCCGTGTAGACGCCGAAAACGGAAAAATCTGAAAACGATGCAGCAACAACAACGCATTTTTGGCGGGCAAAATTGCAAAATGGACGCAAAAGTAGCTGTGATTTTGTCGCTGCTCTCGCATTTGATAACAGTGTATCAATTAAATAATTTGTTGCTGTGCCTAAGCAACATGATGACACTGCAAAGAAAAAGAAGATTGATAAATATGTTACTGAGCCCAGTTCACATCATGCACAAACCCTCTAGAGTAACAAAAGCAAAAGCTCGTCGATTCTGGGTTAGGCCTGGTCGTACGGCAGCATTGTGGCAAAACTTTGTAGATGGTAAAGTTATTGATGAGGAATGGAGAGAAAATTTTCGTATGGATAAAGACTCTTTCTACCGTCTTGTTGAAGAGCTGGAACCATTTCTCGAGAAACAAGTCACAAACATGAGAGCTCCCGTTGCAGTTGAAACACAGGTTGCTGCTACGCTATACTACCTGAGTGACGAGGGGCGTCTTCGTAAAACTGCCAATGCTTTTGGTCTTTCGCGCTCAGTCATTTCTAATATAATCAGGCGTGTTTGCTACGCGATATCGAATGTTTTAGGACCAAGGTACATCAAATTACCATATACCTGTGCTGATGTAGAGAAGCTTACTTCGCAATTTCACAGTCAACATGGCATACCACAATGCCTTGGAGCAATCGATGGTACGCACATTATGATCAAACAGCCACCGGGTAGCTCAACTGACTACATGAACAGAAAGAGTACTTTCTCTTTAAATGTTCAAGCAATCTGTGACTATAGATACCGTTTCCTTGATGTAGTTGTAAAATGGCCAGGTAGTGTACATGATGCACGAATATTTGCTAATTCTTCTGTAAATGGAAGTCTGAAAACTGGAAAAGTACCTCCTTGTAGGAAGCAAATCACCCCTGATGGACAACCGATTCCAGTTTTCTTATTGGGAGATCCAGCATACCCCCTAATGCCCTACTTGATGAAGGAGTATACTAATGGAGGTGCTACTCAACAAGAACAATATTATGGACTGAAATTATGTGGAGCAAGGATGGTTATAGAATGTGCCTTTGGTCGCTTAAAGGCAAGATTCGCAGCACTGAGAAGAGCAATGGATATCAACATTGATGAATTGCCATTTGTTATATATGCATGCTTTGTTCTACATAATTACTGTGAAGAACATTGGGAGAAAATTAATGAAATGGAACTTTCTTCAGCAATTTCATATGAAAGAGATTTCCAACCACCTACTACATCTAACAGCTTCAGAACTGACTGTAATGAGCCTGAGGGGAAAAGAGTAAGAAGAGAATTAACAAAATTCCTTGACCCATAAGAACAAAGCTCTACATATATGTTGGATTCAATAAACTTGAGAGATGACAATATTGCAAGTTTGAATTACAGCCCCTTTGATGACTCTACAGTTTGATTCACAATTTTGTTGTGCTAGTTATTAGTTTCTGTTAAAAGTAGTTACTGCTAAAAGTTTTCTGTTCAATTAAAAAAGTTCAAGTTCATCATTCTCATCTTCAACTGCTCTTCTGTAATGGTGACTATGTTGTGCCATTGAACCTTCTGAATAACCATACGTCTGGGCTTGGTAATGGGGTACTTGCATATTCCTAGTATTTTGCATGTTTCTGCTATTGTTCTGCATTGGTTGAGCTCCAAATTGATGTTGATGTGCTTGAATATTTCCATGATTCGAGTTTGGCATCAGAACATCTCTAAGCATTGCAAACCCTTCTGTAATTGCAGTTGCCAAAACATTCATGTTTCCAGTTAATGTTTGCATCATTTCTGCATTTCCTTTGTCCACTTTTTCCATTTCTTCCATTACTCTTCTTTTAATCCGTATGTCTTCCCTTTGATACTCTGAAATTTGATTTTCTGCTGACAATTTACGCTTTATTTTGTCTTGTTTGTAACCCCTCAATTTTTCTGCAAGCAAATCTCTTCGATGACAGATTGGTGTTGATGGTAGAAAATCTGGTACTTCCACACCACTGGCACCTTCCACACCACTGGTACCTTCCATAATGTTTAGAGAACCGGAAGGACTAACCTCTTGTGTGCTGAAGTCGGGTTGATTCATGTCTGTTGTCTCAATGCCAGAATTTATTTGGACTGTGGCAGGGGAACCACCCCAGAGTGTTTCACAAAGTTCAAAAAATATATGAACAACTCTGCCATGACCACTTTTTCTGCCCGAGTCAACTGCATGCCTGTATTTAACTCTAATTGATTTTAATTTTGAAGTTATTGTACCTTTTTCAATTTCTTCTGCCTTATGTGGGTAGTCTTTCCCAATAGCCTGGGCATCCTCATCTGTTGCTGGCAGCTTGGCTTTGAAAAGATCGGTGATATCGTTGTATTTTTTTTGTATTGACTCCCAGTCAATACTGTCCGCTGCTTTAGCTGTCTTATAGTCGATTGCCACTTTCAGCAGCAGTTCAGCTTCGTCGTCTGTCCATACGAAATTATTGTCTTTCTTAGTCTGCCTCGCCATATTGATCGGTCAATGTGCTGCAGTGTGCTGCAGTGCAGTTATGGCGCCAAAATGCAGGCATGTGGCTGTACCCTCTGTGCCCTGTGGCTGTAAAATTCTTATTAAACAAGCTAAACATGCGCCTGCGCAAATTTTTGCGTTTTCATCGTTTTCATGTAGACGGAAAGGATATTGTGAAAACGATCGTGTAGACGAAAAACTTTTTATTCGTTTTCATTGATATGAAAACGCAACTTTATGAAAACGTATCCGTGTAGACGTGGCCTTAATTTGTAATTCCCAAACATAGACAGATAGACAATATCATTACCAAATAATCCTAAAAGCATAAAAAAGACTTAAATGTTGCTACCAAACGCTACCAAACGGCACTTTCATACCATGTAATTGGCTATGTATGTCGGAATCAATTCCCAATTTATCTGTTTTTTCGAAACCTTACTCCGGTCAATGACCGTGCGGCCGTAATTTTTACTGACTCTGATAGAAGGGCAAAAGGGTTTCCCCTGGAGCAAGCTCATAGCCAGGAATGTCATAACATAGTGGTATACTCAGGACAGTGCACCATTGTAGGTAGAACACATTGAGCAGAGCAGAGATGGGAAGGGTCGAATTCACACTGAAATCAATGTTCTTGTACTAGTTAGGGTTTTCCATTGCTCAGTGCATAACAAATCAAATATATGCGCTAATCGAAATCGACGTCACTGAAAAAACATTGACAACTCAAAAAAGACGCACGAGCTTTCCAAGTATTCGGCGTTTCTATAATTGTTGTCATTGCAGCAGTAAATCTTATTTCCATGTCAATACTGTCCGCTGCTTTAGCTGTCTTATAGTCGATTGCCACTTTCAGCAGCAGTTCAGCTTCGTCGTCTGTCCATACGAAATTATTGTCTTTCTTAGTCTGCCTCGCCATATTGATCGGTCAATGTGCTGCAGTGTGCTGCAGTGCAGTTATGGCGCCAAAATGCAGGCATGTGGCTGTACCCTCTGTGCCCTGTGGCTGTAAAATTCTTATTAAACAAGCTAAACATGCGCCTGCGCAAATTTTTGCGTTTTCATCGTTTTCATGTAGACGGAAAGGATATTGTGAAAACGATCGTGTAGACGAAAAACTTTTTATTCGTTTTCATTGATATGAAAACGCAACTTTATGAAAACGTATCCGTGTAGACGTGGCCTTAATTTGTAATTCCCAAACATAGACAGATAGACAATATCATTACCAAATAATCCTAAAAGCATAAAAAAGACTTAAATGCAGCTAGAATTTTCCACCTCACATGGCTACCAAACGGCACTTTCATACCATGTAATTGGCTATGTATGTCGGAATCAATTCCCAATTTATCTGTTTTTTCGAAACCTTACTCCGGTAAATGACCATGTGACCGTAATGTTTTCCTGACTCTGATAGAAGGGCAAGAGGTTTTCCCCTGGAGCAAGCTCATAGCCAGGAATGTCATAACATAGTGGTATACTCAGGACAGTGCACCATTGTAGGTAGAACACATTGAGCAGAGCAGAGATGGGAAGGGTCGAATTCACACTGAAATCAATGTTCTTGTACTAGTTAGGGTTTTCCATTGCTCAGTGCATAACAAATCAAATATATGCGCTAATCGAAATCGACGTCACTGAAAAAACATTGACAACTCAAAAAAGACGCACGAGCTTTCCAAGTATTCGGCGTTTCTATAATTGTTGTCATTGCAGCAGTAAATCTTATTTCCATGTCATCGAACAAGGTTTGCACGTAATCGCTGGTTGAAATTCAAAAAGAGCTCCTAGTAGATTCTAACCAACTACAGGCTCTAATAAACAGTAAGAAAGAGTTTATGTCCTTTCTGAATCACCTGTACAAATAAAGAAAACTGTAAAGGTACAACGTATTCAATACAGTGAAAATGATGATGATTATGATGATGATGAGAATACTGACGGTTCCTCTTGAAATTACATAGAAAAACGTATCTGGATTTCCTAAATTTCAAAGCGATTCTGAGTTTTCTGATGGATTTAAAGGTTTTTTTAGGGGTTCAATAGTATCAAACAGTGTATGGGGTTTCCCGTGGTCTGTTACGATAAGAGCAAATTTACTGGCCGAATTATCAATTGGATGACACATCAAAAGCAGACAGGTGGATTCAGAAGCAAATCGAATTTAACGAATAACCATAACACTGCGATTTGAAAAGGACGATTCCTGCAAAAGTTTTGGTTTGTAATGTAATTCGTGAAAATACTACAACGAAAATTAACGAACTTTTATTGCTCAGTAAATATTGGGATGGAATTGAATAAGAATCGTTTGAAGAAGTAATTTCAATCCGACAACACAGCACAGTGATCAGGCATTAAACTTTCACGAGATGTGCAGGTGCCAGAATCAGCTTGTACAATCACGTTCTCAACGCGTTGTTGTTCAGAATATAGAATCGATTTTCGTGTAATGAGGAAAGAATAGACCAAGGTGCCGCCAATGATCACATAGAAGGTTTTCCGATTAGTCTCTGATCGGTGGAGGACGTCAAAATAGCGAGAAACATAATAATTACTTTAGCTTTTCGTCTGACACTAATAAGAGACTGATATGCTCCAAGTAGTGGGGCATTGACAGATAAAGGACCCTATAGTTTACTCCACAAAACAGCTTATGATTGATAAGACATATATCTGCATACATTTGCATACTACCCTTGTAACTTTTGCAGCCACGGTTGGTCTGTAATTCTGGGTTTCTCGTAGCCCCGTTCGCGCAGTGGTAGCGTTCTAGAGTAGAAATATAGAGGTCGTGGGTTCGAGTCCTACTCGGGTCATTTTCATTCTCACAAATTATCTCGATTGATTTTCCAAATCCTGCTTCTCCTCAAGTTTACTTCCTGCAACTCTATCCAGTGATGGGACTGCGATGGTCTCCCTGGTGTGAGAAAGTCGTCGCCCTTCGGCAGGTCCAGTGTAGTGTCAAAGAGCCCGGATAGGTTCGTCTCTGCATTTGGTGAGTGGTGGTGCAACAATTTGTGTGAATGGAATAGCCTGGGTTTCTCGTAGCCCCGGTTGCGCAGTGGTAGCGTTCTAGAGTACAAATCTAGAGGTCGTGGGTTCGAGTCCTACTCGGGTCATTTTCATTCTCACAAATTATCTCGATTGATTTTCCAAATCCTGCTTCTCCTCAAGTTTCCATGTAACTTTCCTTAACTTTTTTTTGTTAAAAACTCAATCAACAAAATTTCTGGTCTTTCCTCTGCACATGGCAGCTCCTCGTGATTCTTTTAGCCTTTTTGCCGGGAGTTACAGAGAGCTGGCGAATTCTCTCCTCACTCTTGATATAATAGGTCTCAAGGTGGGCTCGAACCCACAACCCTGTGAACAATTAAGCGTTCAAACCACTCTGTCATCCATGTGGCTGCTTACTTCTTCTTGACAATGGTGCATAGGGGAGGAGTTCCTCATTTTCAGACTCTAATTCCCAGATGAACTCCATGTGTTTGCCTTAACATTACACAAGAAAAGAACCAAAACTATCACCAGCCTAGAGCGTGAATATGTAAACGAGTTGGTCTGTAATTCTTATGCTGTTCAACCACTGTTTATATCACGTTTTAACACGTTATAACACATTTTAACACGTTACAACACGTTTTTAAATGTCTGAACTATAGTATTTCTCCTGTTTCTCCTGAAACGTATGCGCAAAACTTCTAAAACAAATTAGGAATTCCTCCTGTACGCAAAAATTTACAATCCATGTTATTGTTACGTTGTTATAGCATCTGTCACGTTTCCTTCTTCCAGCGCATATTATTCCAAGCATTTTATTGGTATTTGTGCTTTGCAGTTTTCATACTCACTGATAACAACCTTGCAGCATTGTATGAGTGCCTGTACTCAACTTTGGTGAGGAAACGTATGACGGCTATTAGCTTGTTCAGAGTGATCTCTGGTCCGATGTAGAGTCCTCACTACTCATACAAGTAGAGAATATAAGACGTCTACTAGTGTGATGCCTAAATCCCACTGACACTCTGGACCCACAATTACAATCTAATGATCTATGGGGGATGGAATTTTTGTACTCATGAGACTTACCTCTGAAATAAAGTGGTTAGTTGGGACATGGTACAAACATGAAAAGGAATTTTCCACACCGTAGAAAAAACGTCGATTGCACATGTGTACAATAGTAAAAAATAACCACTGACTAACAATGACTCTCCAATATTTCCTACGAGCAATTATTCTCTTGTCTCGTCATCAAATCGATTGCTTTATTATTTCGTTTCAACAAATATCTACAAAAATATTTGATAAATTAAAATCACCTTCGGTCGGGAAGAAGATATATTTTTGCATAAGGATTTCTGGGCACTCCATTATCTTTCGGAATGATTCCCTCCGCAGCTAGAATAGTGACGTACAAACTGCTGGTCTCCTTCACATACGACAGCTTCAGCTGAAAGCAATGGATTGTGGGATTAGACACTCGGTCAGGGGCCGTCCAGACCGATCGCCATCTTTTTAAGCCTCAACATTGTCTATCTTAGGCCTATCAGATATTGCTAGATCGCTGAGTTGCTCATGCTTCTACGCATGCTCTCGTTTATCTTGGTCCAACATTTTGCCGGATTTAAAAACTTATTTTTCAAACTTAATTTTAGATTGTTAGTCAAACTCACAGATCCACTCGTTAGGGAGATGATCGTGCATTGTTCAATATGCCAGGTTTATTTTCATTACTGTCTTTGTTTACATCGAAATTGTCCTTCGCAAGCGTGAGCAACTCAACGACCTAGTGATATGTGGCCCATCCTAGGTCTATCTTACGCCCATACTAGGTCTATCTAAATTCACATTACTCAGTTTTGAATGAAAATGGGGCAAAACCTATCCGTTTGGCCTTGCGTTCACACTGATACGCTTCAAAAACGGAGCTGTTCGAATACGCAAACAAATACGCTTTCGAATGCGGTGTGTATTGAATACGCTCCGTTTTCAGTGTGAGCATCAAATACGGAGACATTAAAATACGACGGTATTCTTTCAGTGAAAATATTTGTCTGAAAATGGGATTGTATTGCATTAGCCTAGAAAGGTGTGAACACTTCATCGTATTAAAAGCGTATTTGCTTGAAAACAGAGCAGTCTGAACAGGCACTTTTTTTCGCCTTCAAATATGGAGACAAACAAATATGGAGTATGTGAACAGGCACTGTTTTTCGTCCTCAAAAACGGAGACAAAGTAATATGGAGAAGTGCTAAGGAGGCCTTAGTTGGGGATTTCGAATCTTTCTCAATAAAGATCAAATTGAAATGCTTTCCGAGCGTGCAGCTGTTTGATATTTTGAAAACCTTACACGAGAAACAGCACGTTTCAAATCGTTACATGGCAGCTTGATGGATTAGAGGCTTATTGCTGTAAAAAGTATTGGAGTCAGAGAGCTGTCTTTGAATAGTACAGAACTTCAAAATAGCCAGAAAAATCGGAAGCATAGCAAACACATGGATTACTTAAGCTTTTCGTCTGACAATCAACAGAGTAATACGTCAGAAAGAAGAAACGAAAATTTCGCTACGCTATGTCTCCGATTTTTCGGGCTATTTTGAAGTCTAAGAACTATGTGATAAGGCACAATATAAATCAAATAGTGTCGATAACACGGCAGGCATAGTTCATACCAACTTATAAGGGGATGATTTTTGAATTCGTCTTCTAATGGCAGTTTTATATTACGATGGTATTGGATGCAACTAAATCTCCAGCGAAATTACAAGATACGGGAGAACAGAATAAAGAACCTCTTTTCCCTTAAGTTTTACAAAATAACAAGTTCTCTCATTTTGGGCCCTAGCTTAAAACCCGAATTGTAAGGATCACAGATCACAATTTTCAGCGGTCCTTGCCGTCCGTGCAGTAATATGAATACGAGGCTTCCAAAAGCGAACTCTTAAAATAAGAATAAGACCGTACCTGTAAGCGGCCAGAGACATGAGTACTGCTGATGGGCTAGAAAAGAATTAACAAATCAAAACATTATACAAGAAAGGAAAAATGAACTAGATAGTAATGATACAGTACTAGCCTGCCACTAAGAAACTGACCGATAACAAACCTCAGCGTGCCAGATTTTAGTCATCTAAACTTAACGATCAAACTTCTCAACTTGGAAATTCATATTGCTTCAGAAAATAATTCTGATTGGAAAGATTTGGCATTCCATGCAAATTCAGTGGTTTGTCTTGCTGAATGTATTTCAAATATGTCACTTATTTCTTGTCAACCTTGAAGAAACTAGGCAGTCTGGTTTTGATTTCTTGGTGGCGGGCTAGTAGCTACCGTCATAAAAAGATAAAAACAAGAAGAAATGGTAGTACGGAAAGACATGGTCCATAATTCAACCAATCTATCATAATCGATCATATCACTGTTCTTTTAGTCGTATATTCGGATGAGAAATAGGAAAAGGATTCATTTCTGTGTTAGATAAACAAGAGGGGTACCTAGAAACCTGGAGACATATCGTTAAATCACTGAGCTACTCCGCGTAAGAGCGATAATTTCTGAGTAAAAAGAAACATTTGAGAAGAAGCAGGAATGGTAAAGTCAGTCGAGATAATTTGTGAGAAGCAGTGGTAGCGCACTAGAGTTCGTGTCTAGAAGTCGTGGGTTCGAGTCCTAACACGGGTCATTTTCATTCTCACAAATTATCTCGATATAAATGAAGACAGTAATGACAACAAGTCACGCTGTTAGAACGCCACCCTATCCCCTCCCTAGTGAGTGAATCTGTTATTTCAATTCACATCACTTTTTGGGTTCAACCTAGATTTACGCAAAAAGTTCTTAAAACAGGCGAAATGTGCGACTAATATAGCTAACGCATGCGTAGAAGCATGAGCAGCTCAAAGATTGAACAACATCTGTTTACAGTAATAATTTCTACGAGGAATGGTTCTGCGTGTAAAGCGGTATGGATATCAGATCTTGTTTTTGCCTCCCTTGTCAAAAATTTTCAGCCTTTAAAGTTATCTTTTGAAAATAATGTTTTGAATGCTTGGGGTATGGGTGTCATAGCTTGGTAATAAGTTTTGTGGGAATATGAGCACTTGTGAAAAACTTGATTTTGTCCATTTAAGCTTGTTTCAGTAGAGGAAGAGAAAAAGACGTTTTTGGTTACACTTATTTATGCCCTCCAATGATGTTGAAGAATGTTATGATAGTTATGTAGGATGCACCACAACCATTTTATAACATGCATTAGGACCTGATCTACGATTCTCCTCGTGCTCGATGACTGTGAACTATGTTTTGTTATGTTTGATCTACTTGTATACTTATACAAGAGTACAGTACAGTCGTATTTTCTCGTGTTTCTCTGATACGTTTTACCAGACGTAATCCTATCGTGGTAATATATAATCCTTATTTATTTATGCCCTACAATGATGTATATATTGTGTAGTTATCAGAAGATATAATCCAAACCCTTTATAAAGTTTATTGAACAGTCTTTGAATGGTACACAATTTCAAGATAGCCAGTAACATCAGACATAACGGAACATATAGCGAAACGAACACATAGATTACTAAAGCTTTTCCCCTGACACTCAACAGAGTAATACGATAGAAAGAGAACGAAACAGAAACTGATTTATATATCCTGATATGGATCGAAATAGGCCAATCAGGAAAGAGGTGAATGATTGGTGTGGAGTAGGAAAACCAATCAACACCCAAGATACAATGAGCTGACTAATATGATTACTTTAAGAGTCGTAAGGCAAAAACGAACTCTTTCTGTCTACACTATAGAGTATCTCTGGTCTTTTTGTAGACAGATTCCAAAATACCTAAGTGAAATGTAAATCTTGCTCTGCCAATTATTCGAAAACAGTTCTCACTATAGGCTTTAGCCTATTCAGCATTGCAAATGTTGACCTATAGCAGAGTCATGTTTAAGAATTCTTTTAGTTTTAGAGGGGCAAGATAGTTGTTCTCGTTATGGCACAGTCTTTTGGCGTATGCTAGACGGCACGTGTTGCTTTCTCATATCACATAAACGCTGAGATGTGCGTCCTACGTACCTGGCTTCACACCTGCACGAGTATTCATATACTACAAGGCTGCAGCAATCTTAGAACAGCTAAGAGGGCTTATCTGCATCTTAATTTCGAAATTGGTAGTTTTCACATAGGATGAAATCTAGGTGATCGATCGAAGATTACATAGGTTTAATTTTAGAATAAAATCCTTCGCAATGAACTGAAATTGAAACAGGATTAAAGGCTCAAAAGCCACTGATGAGGAGATTTTTCTATTTATACTTTTTTGTATTCTAGAATATGTAAGAAAATATCTTAGAAATTCGAAATGAAATGAATAGTTAATTGGTGGTCAATGCCGTCAAATATGAATGATGAGTTGAACAGCATCATTTAACGTATTAATAATGAAAATATACCAGAAAAGGCTACTGCAATTAACATATGCGATTGAAATACCTTCAACCTACTGATACTGCAATTCTAGACAATAGAATCCTAATTTCTAAACTTTCCAAGAAAATCCATTATCAAAACTTTTAATTCATAAGGCATGGTCTAACATGGGTAATTAAATTAGGCCATACCTTATGAATCAATATCGATACAACATGGCTCTGTGAAGTTTTGGGTTGAAAATTTAGATGCATGTCAGATTTGAAAATTACAGAATATGTTTTTTTAGATTCAAATAAATACTTGTTACATTTGAGAATACAAGAACCTTTTTCAAAACTCAAAGGGGGAAATTTCAGAATGTAGGTTTTTATTTGATGAAGGTTCTGATGAGTGAGTTTTATTGCAAGAAGCTAAAGCTGGTATTGAAAAAGCATGAATTAAAACAATCACCTGGACAGAATATGGTGTCATTAGGAATTCTATGATTCATGATAATGTATGACACAAATTAGAATAACCTCTTTTCCCATCATATTGTGATTTTTAGAATTCTATGATATCGGATAATATATGTAGTATGATTTAGAATTCTGTAATTCATGATACTGTATGACATAAATTAGAATAATCACCTTGCCAATCATAAGGTGTAACTTGGAACTCTATAAATCATGATAATGTATGACATAAATTAGAATAATCACCTTGCCCATCATAAGGTGTAACTTTGAAGGCAGAAAAGGTCGCCCATAATCCTCGTCGTCACTCGATAAACTTCTCTCATCTATAATTACAAAATGATTAAAATTAATAATTCATATAAGTCTCAACCATGTTTAAGTGAGATCATGATTGAAGCATTAGAAAACCAAATACTTCAATCATGAAAGTTTTATACGAATACAATACAGACATGTACTCCGCATGAATCAACCTTACTATTAAGCTTAGGGGCTGTTTGTATGGATGAAATCACCACACCTTTGAGCCCTCGAGCTGAGAGGTGGAATGAAGACAGTGCAAGTTTATATGTGAAATTCGGGATGAAACGGTTTCATACCAATAGAGGATGAAAAATGCAATGAATTTGTATTATAAGGTGAGATCTCATCCCTCAGCTCAAAGGTTGGGAGCTAGGATGATTTTAACTGTATAAACAGGCCTTTAGTCATTTTGAAGTATTTGCCATTGGGAGATGGCCTATAATTGGGAGATGGTGCATTGGCATGAGAATAACCCATCAAGGACAGTCCTTTAAGGGACCTTCTAAAGCTTTGATTTGTTGTTGAAAAAGGAAACCAATAATCAGAAAGATTATTATAATCATGTGACAAATGCCAGTTGTCTCTCTCACCAAATGAAACAAGCCAATCAGTAGAGGATTACGTAATGATCATGCGACCATTGCAAGTTGCCCATTTAACAAAACAATATAAGCCATTCAGCAGCAAGATAAAATGATGATCCTGTGACAATTGCAAGTTTCAATAGCAATTCAACAAACCTTGTTGAGAATATCGTTGATATTCCGGTGTCATTTGCGCTGGTGACCCCCTGTGTCCATACTGGCCATAGCCACGTGAGTCATCCGACTTGAAGGATGAAATAGATGACGTGTCGTCGTACGAAATCCGCGGACTATCAAACGAGTTATTCGGGCTGTCGTAGAAGTTCTGGGGGCTGTCTGTAATCCTTGGGGGGCTTTTTGTTGAGATGATACGACTGGCTGGTGTGCTGATCTGCTTGTCCAGCGGGCTCTCATGCGGGGATTGGAGGATTTGGGGGCTTTGGTAGCCATTGTGCTGAATGTGGGGTGCACCAAGCATCCCTTCTTGAGACTCCATGTTCGACCTGCACGAACAAAATATCTCGCTTGATAAAATAAAACCCTTTGGAGTTAAATACTTGTGAAAATTCAACCCTATCCAATAATGTGTACGAGTATTCAATAATGAATATTCGTTTATGAGTATTCAATATGGTTATCGATACGTTCATGCACTTTTAATGTCAAGCTTGAAAAAAGAATCAATCATGGCTGACATTAAACAAGACACATTGCTAGCTAGATCTTTGAAAGGCTCACGCATAACAACGATAATTCATAGGTAAATGAAGACAGAAATGACAATAAGTCATGCTGTTAGAAACCCACTCTATCAACACCATAGGGAATGAATCTCTGGAGGTGTTTGTTATGGTGTTCAACCTAATTTCAAACGCTTAGTTTTAAATCAGGCAAATTGTGTGCGAGGAACGCATGCGTAGAAGTATGAGCGATTCAAAGATTCAGCAACTTCTAACAAAAGGCTTTTAAATCATTTCTATAAACCATGCTATTAGGCTAAGATTCCAACACTCATTCAGGAAAATTTTGGAAGCATGGCAAATCAGAAGAGTTATTTCAATTTAAAGATTTGCTATGGTTTTCACACAGCTTTTTCGATGATTTTTTAATATAAAACCATGGATCTGTTAGAGGTACCCATGGGTTTCTTTCAATAAGCAACTGTTTAGACCAAGTGGAAAAATCTAGGTTCTTGTACGAGGTTTTTACTGCATAGTAAAGTAGGGAGATTACAAAGAAGTAAACAAAGTTACAATAAGAAAACCAGCAAAGGAAGAACGCAAAGAAAAAGCGTAAGAACAAACAGAATTCTAAACAAGAACGCCCACTAGATTTTGCTAGGTAGCAAAGTTGCTGGATGCAGTATGCTGGCATTACGTCATCTTTAAAAATAGTTTTATCAATCAACTCATCTGCAGGAAGTTGACAACGGGGAGATCGTTTATATTTATTGACATGGGAAGCAGCGAGTAGCTATCTTTCGTCCATCTTAGCCCCTAAGTAAGACATTTCATACTTTGGTTCATTATGTACATATAATTACAAAAATTGGCAGAAAAAAGAGGCAAGTAGACACAAATTTGATTCAGAATACTTGAGCATTTCTGTGACTTATGATTTTATGTGATGATTTCGACAATTACCCTCCCATAAAATGCAAATAGTGTCAACTTCACGTTTCTAAATCTCTGATTTGATTTCATAACATGATTCTGCGATTTTTCTGCGAGTATCAGTTTCAGTGATTAAACTTCGATTTCATTTTCATCTATAGTATCTATAGTAGATATTCATTTACAGTAGATACTAACCCACCACTAAGAAACTGATTGTTGCAAAACCAAGCTGCCTGGTTTCTTATAGGTTGAGGGGAAATAGTTGAAGAATCGGGGTATATTCAGCAGGGCAACCAATGACTTTGCATGAAATACCAAATCTTTGAAGTTAGAATCATTTTCTGAAGCAATATGAATTTTCAAGGTGAAATCCCAATCTGTAGATGAATACTATATAGCAGGCTGAAGATTCCTACAAGTAAGTTTCTTTGTAGCAGGTCGGTAATGTGTCCGACTGGTAGCCTGCCTTTATAGTGAATATGCAGTATGGAAAATGGGGACCGAAAATGATGTGGAGGCACAGGTTTAGGTGGAAGAAGAAGAATACAATGAAGAATGGCGTCCGACTGGTGGGCTGCCTTTATAGTGAATATACATTATGAAAAATGGCGACCGAAAATGATGTGGAGGCACAGGTTTAGGTGGAAGAAGAAGAATACAATGAAGAATGGCGTCCGACTGGTGGGCTGCCTTTATAGTGAATATGCAGTATGGAAAATGGGGACCGAAAATGACGTGGAGGCACAGGTTTAGGTGGAAGAAGAAGAATACGATGAAGAATGGTGTCCGACTGGTGGGCTGCCTTTATAGTGAATATGCAGTATGAAAAATGGGGACCGAAAATGATGTGGAGGCGCAGGTTTAGGTGGAAGAAGAAGAATACGATGAAGAATGGCGTCCGACTGGTGGGCTGCCTTTATAGTGAATATGCAGTATGAAAAATGGGGACCAAAAATGATGTGGAGGCACAGGTTTAGGTGGAAGAAGAAGAATACGATGAAGAATGGTGTCCGACTGGTGGGCTGCCTTTATAGTGAATATGCAGTATGAAAAATGGGGACCGAAAATGATGTGGAGGCACAGGTTTAGGTGGAAGAAGAAGAATACGATGAAGAATGGCGTCCGACTGGTGGGCTGCCTTTATAGTGAAAATACAGTATGAAAAATGGGGACCGAAAATGACGTGGAGGCACAGGTCGAGGAGGAGGAAGAATACGATGAAGAATGGCGAGAAGTTCAACATCGGATAGATACCTCTCTCTAGAAATGACAAGGTGCAGGTCACATGAGTCGTCCATTGCTATGATATCCTGAACCTCCTCGTCACTGCAGTCAACGAGTGAAATCTCATTCCAGTCCAGGATCTCATCACCTATAAAAAAAAGCAGTCAACGAGTGAAATCTCATTCCAGTCCAGGATCTCATCACCTATAAAAAAAAGCAGTCGACCAGTGAAATCTCATTCCAGTCCAGTATTTCATCACCTATAAAAAAAAAGCAGTCGATGAGTGAAATCTCATTCCAGTCCAGGATCTCATCACCTATAAAAGAAAAAACCTGCTCCGTCAAAAACTTCATCTAGTCGTTGGAAAAAACTTCCTGACATGACAGGGCTAGATGAAAGTCAACTACGGAGTTAGATGATTGATAGGAAGGAGTTTCAGCAACTGCTATCCAATTTTTGAACATACTGGTTCATTTTGGCTCAAACAGTCTCGGTACGTTTTTGTTGGAAGAGCCTTCTATTATTAGGCCCACAAATGTTCAATGTTTTACCAAAAAACCTGAAACTAATTGAAAATGTACCAACATTTAGAGGACGTCATATCAGTGTAATAGGAATGATTTTTGTGGTTTTTTTCAGCCTCCTTTACGTGTGTATTTAGTATCGTATTGTAAGTACATAAATCAATCAGTCTATGACCTCATCACAAGAATACCAAGTCAAGCTCTTACATTTCAAAGTACTTAACTACTCAAGATAACAGGAATCAATAGTGTTACATTAGAATGAAGGGGGGGGATAGAGTGTGATTGCAACGTATGTTATATGTTGTATGTAGTATGTATGTAAACACCAGTCCATTTTCCAGTAGGGAAGTATAACATCCTCGTGCACTCTGGTCATGACTGATGTATGTAATCACCGGTTCTTGTTATAAGGGAAAATATGGAAAGGACACTGAGAGAGTCACACAACTTTATTGCAAGCCGTATCGCCGTCTGTCCATGAGTTCTAATCTCTTACCAAGCATCAACAACCACATACGAAAGCACTCTAATCGACATCACCGGGGGTCCTACCCATTTCTAAATATTAGAGTTTCTACTTGGGGTAAATTAAGGGCCTTAAGGAGCAGATTTAGGAAGAGGAAATCTAATTAGTTCTTTAGTTAAAAAAAATACAATACACATGCTTTTTCGTTCTTTAACGCTTTACAGGCCAAATATCTAAATAGCCATGAACTAGACTCCAAATTTTGAAAATGAACATGTCAATATAAGGCCGAAAACGACATAACAGGCAAAAAAAATTCAATGACTATTCGAAAAGATAGTGCTGCAAGGAATACCAATCAGTAAAAAAGCAAACAAAGATCTTGTGGATTGTAGTTATCCAGTAGGAGAGGATTTAAGTTAATCTAACTGTCTTCATTTTCACGCAGGTAAATTAAGAACCAGGTCCGTAGCCATGGGGCAGCACAAGGGGGGGGGGTTGCCAGCCAAACTCCTGGTGCAATATGAATAAGCTTTTGCCAACCCTAGAAAATTTTTTAGGTAGCAACAATGTTTTTCTAATTGCCCAGTGTTGCACCCTGTAGAACATAATTGAAATTGAAGAAAATATTGACGAGAATAAGAGTGAAAAACAGAATATTTCTTGATAGAGACATAAAAGGGCCTAAATTCTGAAAGTTTTAATTCATTTAGAAGAACTGATTCCTTATAAAAAGCATGCTACGCCTTTTCATGTTAGCTTTACCTCTGTTCTGAGGCTAAAAAGATACACGCCTTTTTTATAAGGAACCTAGCTCAGGGTCTAGCTCTTTAAATTCCTTACTTTGATACCTCTTATGACCACTTTTTAGTTGTTAAAGTTCCTTAATAGTTATATAGATATGCAAGAAAATCGCTATAAGAAAACTTGTTATAACACGAAGAAGCATAGGCCAGGTCTTTATAACGTAAAAGTTAATGATAGTCATTGTAGAGAAGTTGCATATCTACAACAGATGAATATATGCAAAAATATAAAGTTCCTTAGTAATTTGACCTTTAGTAGTAGAGGCTCCTTAAGTTTTTGGACCTTCTACATGTAGTCTCCTTATAAAAGGTTCCTTATAAAAAATGGCCCAGTAAAATCTAACCTTCTCAAAAGAGGAGCTACAGGCCCCTGCCCCTCTAGCACCAATGTCAAAATTTCTTAGAAAGAAAGTTTCAAGCATTTCATAAACTTTTAGCCAGTCGGGAGTGTTACTATATAACGACTTTGTTATGAAAAGTATGTGTATTCCGATATCTTGTACCATGAACTTGATTTCTTATCGAAAAATTGTAGGTCGTAAATCTATCTTGCTGAAAAAAAATAATTTTCTTTCTCTCCCCCGCTTCCTTGATTAGTATGGTGTGTTTTACTTTGTGATTTGAACTGATCTCCTACGTTTTGTGATTTAAACTGATTCCCTACAAATTGGGAAATTCAAAGTTGAGCGCACTGTGTTTCCTCTTGTCTCTCACGAATCGCTGTGTCTCGTGAAGCGCATAAGCGCTTCAGCCCATGCACATCCGCATGCCATGCACATCCGCATACTACACCGGGTTCAATGTGAGAGTGAATATTGGGGATAGCCCTGTTACGTAATATAGACAACGCCTACGCATGCGCAAACCAGTTGCAAACCAGGATGCAATTGGTTTGCGCATACACTTCACCTTGATTTCAGACTTTCCAGATCTCACATTTTTCTCATTTCAAATCAAGTATCCTAATTACATAGTTACTTAAACAGCTACTTAATGAATCAACACAACACAACACAACACAACATGACATAACATAATATAACTTAATAAAACTTAAGACAAAACGTAACATAACGTAACGTAACGTAACATTACATAACACAATAAAAAGAGAGGAGTTAAATAACAACAGCAGTAACATATATCACAAATTACAACTACAGAATCCGGAAGGACTCTGATAAGCAAACATTCGACCGTTTTTTAATTTATGCGATGCATCAAAATAGATGTAGAGGTATTTGTTAATGGAGTGATTTGAATTCATACTGTTTTTTTTTTATTAGATATATTTACTTGCTAATGGGATCTAAAAATTCAAACCTTGGTCTAACCGCTTGTATTTCATCGAACATCCTGTCTCATTCTTTCTAATTTAAACAAGGAGAAACCAAACAGTGTATTTCATCTTCTATAGCTCTACGATGTTTATGAATCCTATCTTCATAGAAGAAGTAATGCCCCCTGACAAGGAATTACTCAAAGCATGGTTTTGAAAGGGTACTGATTCCCATTCTCAGCACTGAAATAATCTCTTGCTCAATCCCAATCATGAAAATAGATAATTTCATAATATTGACGTGTTTAACAATCACTATCCCAATTTACTTTTTCTTCCCAAAATTCCAATCCCAAGAAGTCCTATCCCATTTTCCCTGGTAGTAAAAAGGCGAATCCCAGCTCCCAATCTACCTCTTCATGACCCATCTTTAAGTACGGTAAGAAATATCTTTAGCCAGATTCTTAATATCTGATCATGCTATTTCGCGTTCATCAAGGAGTCCCATTTGATAAAACCCACCCCTATATTTCGAAGGCATCAGATAGGATCGAAGTATTTCGAATACTTAAAAGATCGGCATATTTCTTTTTTTTTTATCTACTATGGACGAAGGAAGTCTTAACGACTGTGGATATAAATGAACTCTAAATGAAATTCTAGCTTTTGTCAGTTTATATTTTCAAGTCTATGTAAAGGAAATTTTCAATGTCTTTCACTCTTTAAGCTTCCACCAATTTGATAACAAAATAAATAACCCTAACGTTTATGCATTTCTCAGAAATACTGTAGTTATAACATATAAAAGTACGAATCATAAATATATCACAACTTATTTCTTTGATTTGGCGCACTATACATGTATCAGTTAGGGAACGATCGTTTGTTAACTGATTTAAATAGTGCAAAGTGCGTCAAAGGAATAACGTGCGATATCTTCATGATTCGTATCTTTAAATATGAGGTTTACAATTCCTTTATGGCCTCGTCGAGATTATCAAATAAAACATACTCCTACTTAGAAAGTTTATTTTAAAGGTCATCTACAGAAATGAATAGAGTTACTTAGCTATTAAGCTACGAACTACAACTTCTTCGACATAAAACTAGTTTACAAGATGTGTCCTCTAATCAGCCTGCGATTCCGAAAAGGTCAGCACGTTTACAAAAACCGTATTTACAAAACAGAGAAATTAGCTTCACAAAAGCTGTCTTCTTTTAAAAGAATTTAGAACTAAGAGGCAGGGATTAGCAGAATTATTTGAAGAACAAGTATAGTTTCTCGAAATTGGAACCGCAATAAATGCGATCTGTTTGTTTTGGGATAAACTGCAGGTGCAATCAGGATTAGGTTGAGGGATATTTCACAGCTGATGTGAAGCAAGAGATGGTTTTAGCTCTTTTTTATTTCTAACTTTGTTTGTCATTCCCAAAACCAATAAAGCGCGAGATAATAGCAGAGAATGACGATAAGGAAACATGTACTGACTTAGCATTGATCATTATCTGAGCATATCTCTCATCATCATCATCATCATCATCATCATCATCATCATCATCATCATCATCTGATGATGATGATGATGATGATGATGATGATGATGATGATGATGATGATGATGATGATGATGATGATGTTGATGGTGATGATGATGATGTTGATGGTGATGATGATGATGATGATGATGATGATGATGATGATGATGATGATGATGATGGTGATGATGATGATGATGATGATGATGATGATGATGATGATGATGATGATGATGATGATCGTGATGATGATAACAATAATGATAATGATGATAATGATGATAATGATGATAATGATGATAATGATGATAACGATGAAAATGATGATACGATGATGACATTTGAGAAAAACAGGATTTGGAAAATCAATCAAAATAATGCATAAAGATGAAAATAACCCGAGTAGGTTTTGAACCCACAACCACTGCATTTTCGTGGAAAGCTCTACGGACTGAGCTATCGAAGCACTCCCATTGATGACGACATTACCAGCCTTAATGTGACAAGCTAAGGGTACTGGATAAGAAGTTGATACGTTGACATGGTAGGGAACATGTTGAGTAGTAGTCAGATTTCAAAATGGTCTTGCAGCAAGTAAACTTACAATACTTTTCTGCATGATAACAATTCAACAAGTATTTTCAACATCAAGGCCTTTCTGACACTTATCAGCAGGGAATCAATAGTTATGTGTACGAAATATCGATTCTACACAAGAAACCGCACGAGAGGCTTCAGGGCTCTTAAACTCCATGCTATCAATAACAAGTTTCAGGTTTCAAAGCGGCTCTCATTTCCTCAGTTCCCAGGATACATGTCATGAATGAGACTGGTAACGAGCAGAGCAGAGATTTTGGCGGGAAGCGTGTTAGAATTCCAGAATCCTTATTTGTTTGAGCTTTAGTTACATTCTGTTCTGAAAATATATCAAATTGTGAGGGAAGAACACACCCTTATGATTAGGAACAGAAATGACATTAACGAACAAAGACAAGAAGTGACATTAACGAACAAAGACCGCAAGTAACATTGACTCACCAATCATAAGCCTTGCCCGTCTCTCAGCAATGCTGTTCGGCTGGACCTCGGTAACAATCGTGACTCTCTTCCCGTCTTCATTCACTCGACCTCCGACGACTTTGAATCCCAGCGAGTCGCAGTGGTCTGCAAGACAAAACAAACGAACTCAGCTCTAGCTATGCGGATGCTGTGACGTAACCCCGTTAACCAGCTGCATGGACCCTTCAAAAGGCGTGGGCTCTAAACCAACATGTCTGCAGTCGTTTCCGAACTGAAACCTTCAACAACACGAATGCAATCCAATATGCTAGAACCTTGTTATCCTAAGTAGTGATGGAATGCACACAGCCTACCCTAAATCGAGTTAAGAACAGGTTATCGTTGGAAGTTGTAACTAATCGAATCTAGCGAACAAACTAACACATTACCAAGACCTAACCCTCAATCATAAAACGAATTTTGACAAGGTCATCTTTGCAAGTTCGAAATAATCAAATCTGGATAACAAAGAAACGCGATGCCAAGACTCGCCTTCTATCAGAGAGAAAATTTTGAAGAGGTCACCGTTCTCGCAATGCACTCGCTTTTTTATGAGCAAGTGCATTATAAGAAGCTAACAAATCAACCCGTTTTTAAAAGTTTCTTACATCTTTCATTCGGGAATTTTTTTATAAGCAAGTGCTTTATAAGAAGCTAACAAATCATCCCGTTTTTCAAAGTTTCTTACATCTTTCATTCAGGAATTTTCTATTAGCAAGTGCTTTAGAAGAAGATAACAAATCTTCCCACGTGTTTAGCCTCGACTTGTTCTAGACTTGATCTTAAGTTTTGGCAAAATTGGAGTCTCGAGGTCTTATAAAGTTTTCTTTTAAAAAAAGGGTGTCAACACATAACTGTCTTCACAATTCGTGCACTGGTTGCGTTAGAGAGACTAGGTTACCCTTTGTCACCCTGGGTGTATTAGAGAGACCAGGTTACCCTTCGTCGGTTTTGGGGGTCAGAAGGCAATTGTAAACCGTCGAATAAAGGTCTTCGTAGTGTTATTGGCCTGGGTGGCTCAAGCGATAGGCTATGTACAGCACAAGTCAAGCTTAGTCGTGTAAGGTCAACATCTGGCTGGGTGAACTTCGAGGTGTTGACCAAACAACTCACTTGAGTTCATTTTCTAATTTGATTAGTTTCTTTTTGCTAGTAATCGGAAGCTAGATTGAGCTACTCGAATTCCAAGAAGTTGGCAAAAGCAACAACTCCACCGTCCTTCGGAAGGAACGTTAAATAGGGACCCTGGTCCCTGCTTAAAAATAAGGCCTATAGCTTTTCGTAGGCAAGCAAATTAAATATAAACTTACTTGCTCTCTTCGAAAACTTCTTCAAATGTTTGCAACAGACAGAAAAACATATTCTCGAATTTCCCAATGAAATATTCATACTATTCTGAGGAAACTCCAAAGAAGTACCGTAATTTTGACCCAGCTCTAGGTACGACAATTCGTTAAGTTTAATTTTCTTTTCCTTTCTGACGTTCTACTCTGATCAGTGTGAGACGGAAAGCTTTAGTATTTGTTATGTTTCATTTACAATTCGTTCGGGTTTATATTTCATTACATTTCTGATGTACTACTCTCATGAGTATCGGATGCAAAACTTAAGTAGGTAGTTATTGAGTTTCATTTACAATTCGTTAGGTTTAATTTTCAGTTTCTTTCTGACATACTACTCTGATGAGTATCAGACACTAAGTTTCAGTAGCAATCATGCTTCGCTTTGTTTCCGATTTTTCCGCCATTCTTAAGTTCTGTACCGATCAGAGACGACTGTACGAATAGTAAAAAGAAACTTACCGAAATTCGGGAACTACAATTGTGAAAAAGAAGAAATGAACAAGAGAATAATTACCAACATGTCGTTTCTCATCTTGGGAATCGAAAGAGATGAGAATATCACCAATACACTTGTCATCGTTATCCGGTGGCGACCATTTTGTGTGAATAGATGTCTAAAATAGAACACGGCATTTCAACAAGTATCCTCCATATTGCATCAACACATAAACGAGTTTCTGCCACAGATCAGGATAGCTTTTGTTTATCAACATATTGTGATTACAATTGTGTGAGCTGAAGTAAGATTGGCTGGAATTGATGGTTGAGTGGTCAACAAGGGATCCAGTGTCTTAGTATTCAACATATGCTGGCAAATTAGATAATACCTAAATGTACTGGGTGAGCCGAAAAAGATTAAAGACGTTTGGTAATCTAAAACTTGTGCACATTATCTTGAAGATTTTACCTGGGTGTTGGCATAAGACAAACTCCATTCAACAATGACTCTAAAATGGTAAATACTACTCTGACCCCCAATGAATAAGGAAACGACTATGAGGCTAATATGGCAGAGCAAATGTCAATCAAAGTGATGAGAGAAATATAACAATGAGTTTCTACGTAACCAAGCGTCCAATAATTATAAAGTTTTAACCAATGACAGAGAAATTATTCTATTTTATTTAGAAATTGTCTTTATTGTCTTAAAACGCTCGATTCAAAATTTTAACTGTTTTCCGAAAGCTTGGCAGGCAAGAAACAGATTTGAAAGTCTCGTCAACTATTGCTCAAGTTTGTCAATATGCTGTTTTAGGTCGCATGTCATTTTAGAACAATTTTTGTTAGAGATCGTTTTTCGGGCCATGGCGAGTTTGTTAGAAGCTATTTTTATCCAAGAACTTCAACATTTTCAAAGATATTGATTGATATCAAGTTGGATCAAGTGATGGACTAGGCCAAAGTTTCCGTTTCATGGTAAGATGGCAAGTAATATCTTTATGAAGTAGGTTATATGGCATAATTTGTGAACTTTCTTATGCATAAAAGGCATTAGAGAACATCCTTATTCGTATTGTTTGCATCAATGAATTTTCTTCCAAAGCTTTTGGTAGTAATAAAGAGTTATCATGGGGCAAGCGCATCTGACACGCTTTTTTTCTCCATTGCAAATTCACCTCGACAACCTTGCTGATGCCAAATATGTTTTGGTTGACTTGGCATTTTGTGAATTGATAGAGAACGAGCCTACTTTTGAAATCTCATTATTATTTAGGTTATCGACTTACATTATAATTACCAATTTTTTTTACTATTTTTAGTATAGAATGGAGGAATACTATCAGTACTTTTGAAAGTGTTCAGTACTGCAGGGGATATCATCAGTACTGTAGAGTGTAATACCAAACGTCCTCCAGGATGATAAAGTGCGGACTCACCTGGTTAGCGTTAGACGGCGCGCTCGTCTTATTATCCAACTCGACACCCACTCCATTCATTTTCTCCATCTTAGCAATGTATTCAGTATGCGTCTGAATCAGGTCATTTCCAAAAGTCACAGTCTTCTTTTTCGACTGGGTCTCTGAGAAATCGCCGCTACTGTCACTGGAAACCTCCTGATTCCTGGCTGCTATGATCTGCTTCGCATCCAGAGATTTCGCTCGCACCAAAATCGGTCTTTTTACTTCGGTATTAGGACTGTGCCCTGAAAATTTATTCAAACTATACCGTATGGATGTGGGAAGGTTTTGATTTTCCTGCCGGATAAGGCTTTACACTAGGCCGAGGCTATCCGGTACGGCGCGCTTTGATTAGCAGTATGAAAACGATCCGCTCTAAAGAAGGTGTAAAAATTTAAATCTGAAACTTTGCTTTTATTTTTAAAACTTTGCTGTACTGCTCTGGGGCAAAGCAAAGGTAATCTCTCGTTAAAGAAGCCTTCTATCCAAGGAAAGATATAAATAAGACAAATATAAACGTATATAGAAAGTCTAATGCTGGTATTAACTAAAACAAGTGATGGTAGCCTTCAACAGCCCTTTTGTTTAGTAGTGTAATCCATATCAAGGAATTGCTAGAACATTTACAATAAATGTTGGTAAATAATTTTCAATTTCATTGTATTGTCATCATCTTGATGAATAATTATCAATTGTATTGTATTGTCAACACTTTGATAAATAATTTTCAATTGTATTTTATTGTCAACAATTTGATAAATCATTCTCATTTGTAATGTATTGTACACTTCAGCAACTCGTTAATAAGCAACTATACCTAGATTGAGGGTACTTTTGCTGCAAAAAAAGTATTTAATGAAGTAAATGACTTTCTGGGATTACTTTCGTAGTTTCTTCCTGCTGGGAGCACGCAAATTAACAGGTCTTCTAGGTAGGGGATGGTAACAATCCTTGGTTTTTAGCGAAAATTTTTAGCCACTCCTAAGTTTGGGCTTTAGTCCAATGGCTTATTGAAAAGTGTATTGTCAAAGAATATTGATAATTAATGGTCAATTGTCTTGTGTTTTTAAAACTTTGATAATTAATGGTCAATTGTCTTGTGTTTTTAAAACTTTGATAATTAATGGTCAATTGTCTTGTATTGTCAAAGAATATTGATAATTAATGGTCAATTGTCTTGTATTATCAAAACTTTGATAACCAATGGTCAATAATCTTGTATTACCAAAGCTTTGATAATTAATGGTCAATTGTCTTGTATTGTCAAAACTTTCATAATCAATGGTCAATAATCTTGTATTACCAAAGCTTCGATAACCAATGGTCAGTTGTCTTGTATTGTCAAAACTTTGATAATTAATGGTCAATTGTCTTGTATTATCAAAACTTTGATAACCAATGGTCAATAGTCTGGTATTGCCAAAAAATTGATAATTCATGTTCAATTGTCTTGTATTTTCAAAACTTTCATAATCAATTGTCAATTGTCTCATATTGTCAAAACTTTGATAACTAACTGTCGATTGTCTTGTATTGTCAACTAATATTGATGAATAATCATCAGTTATATAGTACCATCAATTAATGCTGGCAAATGAACAAATGAATTATACTAACCATATACAGAGTTATTCGGTGATTTCTCATCACTTATTGAGTCGTCTTTTGATTTATTCCGCCGAGAAAAAAGGGGCGATAACGCTGACTTTTTAGGCGATTTGTCTGCTCGAATGTCAATTGGCGTGTGCGATGGCGGCGTGCTTAGGCCCGATTCGATCTCTTTGATAGAGTCGATAGTTTTGGTGTCCTTGCCGTGGAACCAGGAGCCAGTTTTAGCGAGTAGCTCTTGTTTCTTCTTGCAAATCACACAGAGCCAATAAACCTGTGGAACATAATGTGTTAATTTGATTCACAAGAAGTAAATCATTATATACGTTATTTCCTCGTGGTTAATTATGCAAGGAAAGCATTTCCGAAGGGGGCGTTTAATGGAAACATTATGGTATGCTGGTTTATACTGCGCTAGTATGTTAGCTACTTACTTCCAAAATAAAGAAACACAAGGTGTTATGATAAAACTGTACTTTAATTGAATTAACCTCCATCCTGGATATATGGATAAACCTGGTTAACCTTACACTAATCTTCCCTAGGGTGCTCTACACTAACTACGAATTAAGAATACAATATGATTCAAGACTTAAAAAATGTCAAGTTTAGATTATCAAGTAAAAAATCTGATGAAATTAATTTCTTAAAGTAAATTTTTAAGTATTTGAATCAAGCTAATGCAAATAGAATTTCCGGAAATTGTGAAATGATTTAAATTGTCTGATGTTAAGTGGAAGTTCCCTCCACAGTTTGCTTCCTTTTATTGTATTGACTGATCAGTTTTTTCCAGTTTGGATCTTGGCACATATAGGTTGTTGTGTGATAATGTGGGAGCGATCACAAAACAGGCTTGTCGAGATCAAAGTGTAGATTCCTGTCTCTTTTCTTCAAACCAGTGCTTAGGTTGTTGTGTGATGTACTTCTCGTTAACCGTTGTTTTCGATACGTAAATAAATCAGTCATACATTTTGGAGGTAATCTTTTTTGGATTTAGCGCCTTGTAGACTACTATGACTGTTTTGTAGTTAGATCATTGATGAACGTGCAACCATTTAAGCTTCTCGATCAGGGGTCCTGAAAGCCCTCGCCCTGGAAGGGCATAGATCAACCTCACTGCTCTCTTTTGAAGCTTTAACAGCGAGGATATCTGTGTGGAAGACGTCAAAACGAAAATAAATTCTACATAAACTACATCGTCATGCCACCCAGGCTCAACAGTGAACGAGTAGGCAGGGCCTAGCCTAAACGTATCCCAGCATGCCTTGCATGGTAAGTGCGTTGCTAATAACAGCAACGACAGCATAATGGTGCTGTAGCTCATGGCTTACAGCACTGGTTCAAATAACATCACCTAGAAATCTTCTTTATAATACGATAAGGAATTTCAATAAAGAAACAAATTGTTTCCAAAACATTCCGCTTTATTCGTTACTGTTTTGAATAGGCAAGCCACGTGATCCTCCGCGCACCTTTTATTGCTTGAAATTATCGACAGAGCTAAAACATCAAGCAGACAAAACACATTGATATTTCTGTTCAAACATTTTCAACGGTTTCCTTAAATATTCAGTTTGCAGGACAGAGCAAGGTGGGAGTTCATTTTGCAAATTAAAATATTTCAGAAGACCAGCTGCCAATGTTGTCCTAGCGCAAACATTCAATTTGGGCGTGATGGGAAACAAAGAATTTCAAGCAATTTTGATTGGAGAAACTTAGACGGGAAAACATGTTCATTTTACGATTCACTTAAGCTAGCTAGCAGGTTATCTTAATGCAAAACACATAGTTAAGTAGCTCCACGTTTTTTAAGAGTCGGACAGAGAGCACTTTAGGGAGTATATTCACCTGGGATCTTTGCAAATGGAAACGATTTTCCCAACAATTTCGAACCAAATTTGGATACTTTGCAACGACAGAGAGATGATTTGCAACGATTAAGAGATGATTTGCAACAATTGAGGATGATTTGCAACGATTGAGAGATGATTTGCAACGATTGATGACGATTTGCAACGATTTAGGACAATTTGCAAAGATTGAGGGCGGGTTGCAACGATTGATGACGATTTGCAAAGATTGAGGGCGGGTTGCAACGATTGATGACGATTTGCAAAGATTGAGGGCGGGTTGCAACGATTGATGACGATTTGCAACGATTGATGACGATTTGTAACAATTGATGACGATTTGCAACGATTGATGACGATTTGCCACGATTGATGACGATTTGCAACGATTGAGAAATGATTTGCAACGATTAAGAAATGATTTGCAACGATTGAGTACGATTTGCAACTATTGAGTACGATTTGCAACTATTGATGACGATTTGCAACGATTGATGACGATTTGTCACGATTTGCAACGATTGAGAAATGATTTGCAACGATTGAGAAATGATTTGCAACGATTGAGAAATGATTTGCAACGATTGAGAACGATTTGCAACTATTGAGTACGATTTGCAACGATTGAGAAATGATTTGCAACGATTGAGAAATGATTTGCAACGATTTAGTACGATTTGTAACAATTGATGACGATTTGCAACGATTGATGACGATTTGCAACGACTGATGAAGATTTGCAACGATTAACGATGATTTGCAATGATTGTTGATGATTAGCAACGATTGATGACGATTTGCAACGATTGAGGACAATTTGCAACGGTTGAAGACAATTTGAAACGTTAGAGAGAAGATTTTCAACGATTGAGAGATGATTTGGAAAATTTGAGAGATGATTTGCAATGATCGAGAGATGATTTGAAACATTTGAGGGATGATTTACAATGATCGAGTGATGATTTGTAACGATTTTCCCGATAATTATAAAACAAATTCGCAACGATTTCGACAAGACTGGTATAGATTTGAGAGAATGAAGGATGATACGCAACAATTGAGGATGATTTGCAACGATGGACGGATGATTTGTAACGGTTTTACCAATTAATTTGCAACGACTGGAGAGAATGCTAAACGATTTGTATCGATTGAGGGCAATTTTCAATGACTGATTTGCAACGATTTACAACTATTGGGGGCGATTTTCAACGCCAGGTATATATATGTATACATAGGTATAAGGAACGATAAGGCAGGCCATACCGCTGTATAAGAGACGATACGGCACGTCATACCGCTGTAAAATAGACGATACGGCACGTCATACCGCTGTACGGGGAACGATACGGCATGTCATACCGCTGTATGAGGAACGATACGGCACGTCATACCGCTGTATGGGGAACGATACGGCACGTCATACCGCTGTATGGGGAACGATACGGCATGTCATACCGCTGTATGAGGAACGATACGGCACGTCATACCGCTGTATGGGGAACGATACGGCACGTCATACCGCTGTATGGGGAACGATACGGCACGTCATACCGCTGTATGGGGAACGATACGGCACATCATACCGTTGTATGAGGAACGGTACGTTACGTCATACCGCTGTATAATAGACGATACGGCACGTCATACCGCTGTATAATAGACGATACGGCACGTCATACCGCTGTATAATAGACGATACGGCACGTCATACCGCTGTATAATAGACGATACGGCACGTCATACCGCTGTATAATAGACGATACGGCACGTCATACCGCTGTATAATAGACGATACGGCACGTCATACCGCTGTATAATAGACGATACGGCACGTCATACCGCTGTACGAGGAACGATACGGCATGTCATACCGCTGTATGAGGAACGATACGGCACGTCATTCCGCTGTATAAGAGACGATACTGCACTTCATACTGCTGTATGAGGAACGATACGGCACGTCATACCCCTGTATAAGGGCCGATACGGCACGTCTTATCGCTGTATGAGGGACGATACGGCACGTCATACCGCATACCTGATAATTACCAAATATCATTCAATGAAGTGCAGGAACATCCCCTTGTTTGAGCGAACCGACGTTATGCAGAAGAGTTGAACAAAATCAAAGTTTGCCACAGATTGACGCATCAAAACGATAGGAAAAGAATCCCAAGAAAAAGAAAATAGTGGCTGCAAAAAACCTCCTCAGAGAAGAAATCATAGCTGCTACAATTTCAACAAATTCATGACGCATTCAATGTTTGCAGAGGATTGTAAACGTGACGTAACGTGTCGAACCTCATATCGAGTGTGTATTATAGCTTAAGGTTTTAATAAGATTCGCTTACGGGTTACTTTGAAAGAGCTAAGACAGCTTTGCGTGTATGAGTCACCACGAGCATGGAATAAATTACTTTCCTCAAGTATAGGTAAAGCAAATATCATATTTTCCAACACTTTAATTATAAAACCGTCAAGTCTGTTACACTCGTGTGACGTAAGCCTTAATGGTTTTCGATCTATGAGCTCTAAAGCTACTTTATTATCGCTTTGGGCGGCATGAGTCACAACGTTGAGCGAGTTAATGTCTGACTCACTCATCACAAAAAAAGACTGGATCGATCATCTGTTGTTCTGGAATGAAGTCATTGGCGGCCATTTTGGTAGTTTCAATTCAATACATTGAGATTCCACTAGTGGCTTTTTTTTTCTATGATGATTATTGGAATTTCATGAATACTAAGCACGAAAGAGAATGATCTTGCATCTATTGTTAGCAAGGAATACAGCCAATATAATATCTTTGGCAATTATATTGGGAGGCCAAACACAAGCCGAAGCAATGGGCTTCAAACATTTGGCTCCAGAAGAACAGAATGCTCGATCCAGTCTTAATTTTGAGATCAGTGGTCTGACTAAGGCTAGGCCTTGTTCCCAGTAGGGCACGATAGCATCAGCTACATCACTACAAAACAGTAGTAAGAGGCTAACTTGTGCCACAGAAGTCAGTGACGTGGCTCGAAGCTCTGAAAGGGGGGGGGGGCAGTTGACCAATCCTAGTATTCCCTTGCCGATAATAACCCATAAACATGGTCTCCAAATATGATATGCATAGGATTCTCTTCCCAGCCTTCTCTGGCTATGTTCCTGACAGAAGTGTTCAAATTGAAAATTACTGTCCATCGGACCATCCCTCTTTTTCAAGTTCGAGTGGATCTATGCTTAGATCGATAGACATTTATAAATGGGTTGACCTAATATTTGTTTATTAAGATTTTACTTTCCTCCATTTGTAGGTAAAACTTACGGGAGCTGTCAAACCTTCACTAAAACCCATGCGTAGAATCGCATATGGCTCCCAAATGGCTCCCAAAGTCTAAAGGATTTAATAACAAAATTTGTCTTAAGCTACTTTGAAATGAGTTCAATCAGCTACAATAAAAACTTGCACGGAAGAACACATGCTTTAGAGGTTTAGCCTGGTTTTCTTTTACGTTTCTTCAGTTTAAGTTTCATTTGAGAATTCCAGAATATACAAAATTAAGGAGTTAGAAATTTGTACGATGGGGAACTTCATAAAGGGGAAAACCTCTCGATAGGTAAATTAATCGAGGAGGGATAACCCCTTGGGTTAAAGGCTTAATATTGATTTTGTTCTCACAGGGTAAGTAGCTACCTTGTTTCTTTTAGCACCTAGCAATAATGCACTCACTCCATATTTACGAAATAAGGTTCGACAGTTTTAAGATTATAGTTGATTTTGTTCACATGACCTTTGGAATCTTCGAAATTCATAGATAATTATCACATTCAATTATCATCACACCTATCACAATGAATCATTTTCACGCTTTTTAAAAAATAAAAATTTGCGTTTTCTGGCTGCATGTGTTCTAAAACATGTGCCAGTTTTAGCAAAACTTCAAACTTATTTTTGTTAGACCGCTTGTTCTTGTATGCGTATTTTTACTGTATGTGGCATGCAAGCAGATTATACTAGCTGACACGTTTTTAGGCAGCTATGGAGAAGAAATGAATGATGAGTTGTTAAGGTTAATCTTATCTAAAGGTCGTGGGTTTGAGTCCTATGCTATGTTTATACGTCGAAGTTGTGTCGTAGTGAATTTAAATTGATCTTAAAAAAATGTCTTTTGGTGCGACTCAACTGCTATATAACTTCAGCGTAGGAGCCAAGGGAGAAGCTAAATTGTCAATGCAACGAAACTTCGGTAGCTCTTTCGCATATTGCGACTTTATTGTCCACTTGACCCATTAACTTCGACGTGTAAACGGGAACTGCAGGTAAAGCACGGTTAAAAAGCCCTTTCAAGTTGAATTAAATTTCGCAACGACACAACTTCGACGTCTGAAAATATTCCTTCTCGAGTTATATTCATATACACAAATTATCTAGAGTGATTTTCCAAATCCGGTTTCTTCTCAAATTTTTTAAATTGGCTCGTAGCTAGTCTTCGATTCTAGATTAAATTGGCTCGTAGCTAGTATTATCTTCATTCCAGTAAGGAGCTAAACTTTTTTCCTAGCTGAGTAATTGCTTGCTTTAAAGTAATTCAAACAATATTCTCTTATCAAATGAGAGTGGGAAATTTAGATTATTCTCAACCTACCTCGAAGCCAGCAGTGATCGATTTAATATCTTGAACAAAGCTGAAAAATGATCTTGGTGTCTGAAAACAAAATATAACAAAATTTACCATAAATATAATTTCACTTTACAACAATGATATAATGTAGATGGCAGGAATCGAACTCACAACCCCTTGGATTAGAAACCAAGTGCCTTAGCAATTGTGCTATACAGCACAATTAGCTGAGGCTGGGAAGGAGCCGTTGGGGTTGGGAGGGGTTGTGAGTTCGATTCCTACCATCTACATTATCTCACTGCTTATTCTCTGCTGGTACCAGGCGTTCCTGTGTTCAGCAGAACCGTACTTATCTGTGATAATGATGTAGTTTCATACTTATTTATTACTTCCTCTTATTTAGAAATACAGCGAAAAAGCTACTTTTACATCCCATTAATGCACCTAAGAGTTACCTATGGAAATAGTAAATCAAGTCAACACGAAATTCATTGAAATGAGAATGAAATTTAGCCAACTAGTTCCAATCCCTAGTCATTTGAAAAACTATTAAACAAAAAATAGCTACTATAATAAAAATGTCATAATGATAATGGCAATGACGAAAACAATGACGACATAAAGACATATCGGCCTAGCCTATCGAAATGGGCTTCATCTCTAAAATAGAGGTTATCATCAAGAGGCAAGGGTTTTGGGAGCAAAGCAGAATATCATCAGGGATAAAGGGGGCCAAGTGAAAATCTCGGGGATCAGGGGAGCAAGGAGAAAAGAAAGTTTTTCGTGCATTCAAATTTATTTATAGGGAGCAAGGGAGAAAATACGAACAACAAACATAGATCAAATGAGCTTATACCCCCCTGGAGGGAGCTCGTCACTATCCTCGATGAGAAAGTGAATAAATTTGTCAGGCTTAGTACAGAAATGTCTTCCACTTCCCTTCGGGCAAAATTTCTAGTAACAAAACTTCTTCCTCACTTAGTCATGTAATGGAAGGTTAAGTTGTAATTTGCAAGCAGAGATAGATAAACATGATTTTAGCCTAATAATCCCAATAGCATAAAAAAAGACATAAATTGAAGCTAGAATTTTCCACCTTACAATGCTATCAAACGTCACTTTCATACAATTTGATTGGCTATATATGTTGGAATCAATTCCCAATTTCTCTGTTTTATCTAAACCTTACTCCGGTCAATGACCGTGCGGCCGTAATTTTTACTTGACTTTGTTGTGAGGACCACAAACTGTGTTTTATGCAAATGGCGATGAAACGAGGAAGAACTACATCCTTTTATCGAAATTGAATTAATCCGATGTTCAACAAGGAATAGTTGAGGCGGAATCAACGGATTTCCTTATTTATGCAAAACTTGAACAGCTGAAAAATCTTCAGCATGGATAGCAATAGGCAACTCGAAATTAGACTCGAAGAGCTAACTATGAAATACAAACGTTACAAGAAACTGGACGATTGAAAAAGACCATTGAATACTAGACGTAGAAGAAGTATTTCAATAACTTCAAGCATTTCATAGTTGTTCAAATAATTTCAATCTTCCACCTTGGGAAAGACAGCTCGACAAGGAAAACCTCAAAATAGATAAGGCCTAAGCAATCCTATTTATTAACGAATGTGAGTGTGAACACGTTGCAAATAAGCATTCAGTTTTCTTTTCCAAACACCGATGATTTACACTGCAAACATGTATTGATCTCAGCCTTATATCGATATCGAACTTAACAATAGCAAGGAAAAATAGTGATATATAATACGCCGTGTGTATTCAACCAGTAGCGTAAGATCTCGCGATACCCGTCCTAACACTAGCTACTAAGTTTCGTCGAATTAGTACGTACAGACCGAACAAATCATTATACCCAGAGGCATATCGAAATGTATGAATGAATTACATATTCATCCAACAACAGGAATGGTTTGCACTCAAGTTTGTCTACAGACAACAAGGCAAGTTTGCTAAAACAAATTTATTGTTAGCTAAAATACATTGTAGCAGGAATGGCTAAGTGGATATTTCACTTAACCTTTGTTCAAAGTGTGTCGGGTTCAAAACCACCTTCAGATCTTACAAAAAGTGCGAAGAGAGAATTTGCCAGCTTTCTGCAACTCCAGGCAAAAAGGCAAAAGGAATCACGAGGTGTGGCCACATCGAGAAGGAGGACCAGGACTGCACTGCTCGATTAGATTACCTATTCAGTGGGCCCTCTGTGCTTAGCACATAAACCAATACCTCACGAATATAGTATGCTTTTGCCATCATCATATAGTGTATTATTATGACAAGAAGATGTGATAAATCTAAAACCAAACTTATAAAGCATCATAATGACTTAGACACACTGAAGACACAAATATATAAGGCCTAAGTAGTCCTGCTTTTTTACAAACGTAACCATAAATACGTAACAAATAAGCATTAAGTTTGTCTACAAGGCAAGTTTGCTAAAAACTAAACTAGTGTCAGCTAGAATATAGGGTGTTGTTTTAAGAAGTAGATGGGATATATCTAAAACCAAATTAATATGGCAACATAATAACTTAGGACCTGTTTATATGGGAAAAATCATCTCACCTTCCAGCCTGAAAACTAGGAGGTGAGACTAAATCAGCATGCATATGTAGAATTTCATCCAACCTTCCAACTTTCATCCAGCCAGCCAGTACTAGTACAGCCTCTTATTGAAAACGACAAAGAGGCTCATGGCGCCAAATTTTATTTTCTCGAAACAAGCAAACGCCTTCCCCATTTGTTCACGATGAAGGGGAGAACATTGCTTTTGTTCCCCATCCTTAAGCAGTTAACTGTACTACTTGCCTTGGTTTTACAGCTCAATGGGATCCTTTTTAAATGTATGGCTTTTCAGAAACTTACACATAACAGACTTGCATTCATTGTGGCCAGGAAGAGGAGCTATTATTCGCAAAAGCTGAAAAAGCTAAAGCTCAAAAGACTGCAAAGAAAGAGAAGGTCAATGAACGCTTGCTGCGCTTGCGCACAAAGATCTGTTCATCCCATCCCAGCTTTTGTCTCACCTTCCAGCGTTTATATGTGAAAAACTCATCCCACTGCAGTAAGATCCCACCGGACGACAAGCGAGATCTCACATAGCCGGGATAGATCAAATTTCATACAAAAGCGAGATGAAAAATACAAGCGTTTCACCAGAAAGGTGGGATAGTTTTGCCCATATAAACAGGCCCTTAGGCACACTGCCGAAATTATATAAATAGCAAATGTATCAACAAGTAACATTGCTTGGCCATCTCAAGGAAACATCCTTGCTGTACATAAGAATAAAAAAAACATTGACGAGAATATCAGATACATTTTTGTAAACATCTACTGCTGTAAATATACTTTATTAAAGCTAAGCAAGAAACAAATGATAAAAAGAGGTTGTGTTTACATGTTCTTTTAATCAAAATGATGTTGTTTTAATCAAATGATGTTCTTTTGAACAAACTACAATATAACAATAAAAGAATATCATGATTGAGCCTGAATAGGACGATAGGAAAAAGTATTATATAGAATAAATGGTGCAATATTATATAAATACTCAAACAAGCTCTTTACACACATTTTTTAAGAATGAATATTTAGACGATGAAGCATATATAAAGCATGAAACGTTTAGTAGCAGAGGGGCAGTCTTCTTTATATGAATAGGATATACAGTGTGATAAGAAAATAAAATCTAAGCTAGTGTAATAAGCTCTGCATCACCATATGAATAGGATAAACAGTGTAACAAAAATATAATCTAAAATAGTGTAATAAGCTCGGAATTACCATATGAATAGAATATACAGTGTAAGAAAAAATATAATCCAAAATAGTGTAGCATATTCTGGATTACTATATGAATATAATTTACTGTGTAACAAAAATATAACCTGAAATAGTGTAATAAGCTCTGCATTACCATATGAATAGAATATACAGTGTAACAAAACTATATAATCTAAAATAGTGTAATAAACTCTGAATTACCATATGAATAGAATATTTAGTATAATAAGAGAATATAATCTAAAATAGTGTAATATGTTCTGTATTACCATATGAGTAGAATGTGCAGTGTAATAGGAAAATATAATCTAAAATAGTGTAATAAGTTCAGAATTACCATAAGAGTAGAATATTTAGTTTAATATGAAAATATAATCTAAAATAGTGTAATATGCTCTGAATTACCATATGAATAGGATATACAGTGTAAGGAAACATAATCTAAAATATTCTAATATATTCTGAATTACTATATGAATAGAATATACAGAGTAATGAAAAATATTATCTAAAATAATGTAACATGTTCTGAATTACTATATGAATAAGATTTACGGTGAAATGATAAAAGAAAATCTGAAATGTAGTAAGAAATTCTAAAATAAACAAACTTTACTGTATGCCCAAAACCTTCCCGTTATTCATTCAATAACGAATCTAGTGTTGCAAGCAAGCAATAGATATACAGTGAAAGGAAAGTACGGATCAAACGGTGTAGAATACTATAATCATGGAAGAAGGATGAGTCGATCTACAGAGATAACTATACATAGAACTTTCACTAAAGCATATTTGATGTCGATAAATTCAATGTTGAGATTTTGTTTAAAGCGATATTGAAATATGTTGTCAAATCTAGTGCATATCACATACGCAATAACCAAGAAACAACAAGATTCTAGTTTGTACGAGGATAGCTGGCAAATTAGTCTGTCTATTTACTGTACCGAATGAGTAGTACAATCTTTTTTCTTTATAAGAATAACACGAATAAATTGTGCAAGATTTTCAATTTTCGAAATATTTTTTCTTCATTTTAATTAATTTCGCAAGTATATCCATGAAATATCTTTTTCGTTACAAGAATACATTTAATGAGAGCAACTTTAGTATGAATATTGAGGCAGAAATAGTACTAGCTTGTTTTCTTTAAAATTACAAACTTTATAAGAATATAGAGGATCAATATTGCCAAGAATTGATGGAAATTCAATAATAGACAATGGATATGGTCGAGACAGGGAATAATTTCATATACTTTCATACGAGAATATGGCTGTATCTTATTTACCTTTTCCACCAACAAACATCACACAAATATTGTTAATGGCGTACTCCCAGCAAGGTATACGTACTCAAATAGAAAGCGAGCATCGCATATCTCCGTACAAAACGACGACCTCCCAAAATCTGACGAAGCTACTCTAATAACCAGCAATCGCTACTTAACTAGCATGGCAACTATAGTTTTGCATAATATTCAAATACAGTCGGAAAGAATAAATGGCTAACAGCGAGATTTCATGAAATTCGGAATAATTTAATCCTTACGAAATAATTTCATACAGTTAATACGAAATTTGCGAATAACACTCACTTACCGACTATATTGATAATTGTTAGGCCGAGTAATAATTCCTACATATGAAGTTATACGGAGAAATGTTTAATTCCCGTGCAGTTAAACGAGTCGAGCTCTTTAGGTCTAGCAGAACGACGTGTAACCACCGGCAACAAAGCACGAAATAACAGGTGAAATTGCGAGTTGCACAACACAAGATTGCTCACATCTCCAGCTTCTAGCGCAACAAATATTAATAATTTTCTTCGCAAAGCTGCAGCAAGTCTGATATTTTCACATTATTTTATTTCCCCTGATTTCCTATATATATAGTATCTTGTAGCTTCGTGGAAACGCCCAGCTTCTTGCTTGAGCAGAAAATTTCGAAATTGATTCGTCAAGGCTTCCTCGCGTGATGGCATAATAATAATCATCATCGGAAGAGCTTGTGAGGGGGATACTCTTACCACGCCCGGGGGGAGTCAAGCTTTCTTTGGACCTAGGAGGGGGGAGTAAAGCTCTCTTTGGACCTAGGAGGGGGGAGTCAAGCTCTCTTTGGACCTAGGAGGGGGGGAGTCAAGCTCTCTTTGGACCTAGGAGGGGGGAGTCATCAGTCAAGCTATCTTTGGACCTAGGACGGGGAATAAAGCTCTCTTTGAACCTAGGAGGAGGAATAAAGCTCTCATTGAACCTAGGAGTAGGAATAAAGCTCTCTTTGAACCCAGGAGGGGGGACTAAAGCCCTCTTTGCACCAGGGAGAGGAGTAAAGCTCTCTTTGAACCTAGGAGGGGGGAACAAAGCCCTCTTTGCACCAGGGAGAGGAGCAAAGCTCTCTTTGAACCCAGGAGGGGGGGCTAAAGCCCTCTTTGCACCAGGGAGAGGAGTAAAGCTCTCTTTGAACCCAGGAGGGGGGACTAAAGCCCTCTTTGCACCAGGGAGAGGAGTAAAGCTCTCTTTGAACCTAGGAGGGGGGAATAAAGCTCTCTTTGCACCAGGGGGGAGAAGTAAACCTCTCTTTGAACCTGGGGGACGAGTATTGCTCTCTTTGCACCTAGGGAGAGGAGAAAAGCTATCTTTGCACCTGGGGGAAGAAATAAAGCTCTGGGGAGGCAAAAGACCTTTTGCTGAGGTGAAAGAACTTAATATAGTTTAAAGTAGAATTCATTCAAATCATTTCTTCGATGCGAAGGGCATCATAGTAATGGGAGGAGAAGTTACAAACTACCGTTAGCAATTCGTCTTGAAATCGCTAGAATAAAGGAATATTTACTGGTTTTTTTGGAATTCGTTTCAAACTCTTTCAAAAGTATAGATCCGTGATTTTATTAGTAATGAAGTTGATTTTACCAAAAATCTGTCAGTTATCTTATTGTATACATTTTTTACAATCTACTTTCAAAATGTTTCAACAATTTTCAACCGGTTTGAGAATTGTTTCAAAATCTTTTCGAGACGTAGATACAATTTTGGACGATCCCAAAGGGCTATTACATAGGGGCATTTCTTAATCATTAGGTACGGATGACACTCTATAAGGAACTTAAAAAAGGCCTAAGATTCATGTGAATTTTAGTCGAATTTCGATGCCTTCATCATTAGATAATTGTTCTTTTAAACTGAACAAGACTCTCAAAATAAAGACCTATAAAGGGACTATACGAATTAAAAATAGGTGAAAAGTCCCGAAGATAATTAACTTTAAAAGCTCATAACAAATTGTCGAATGCCCACGTCACTCCTGTAGCTAGTCCTGTACACCAAATGAGAAACTTAAGACCTAGTAAGGAACCTTAAAAATAGTTGAAAAGGCCCTATAATAAGGAACTTAAAGAGCAAGGTCTAGAGCAAGGTGCTTTTAATTAAAAGCACGTCTGCGTAAAAATAGCCATTTCGTAAAACAAAATACTACTGTGCGAAGCAATGAGAGCAAGGGCAGATGGACAGGAATAATATTGAAATGACAGAGAGGCTGAGAGAATGGAAGAAAGACCTGTTTCTTTGAATTAACAATGAGATTGCTGAGGCTCACAGAACATGCCAAGTGCTTTCATTAAATATTCATACCCTATCAGATAGATCAGAAAGCTGATTATAAAATACTACTATCAATCTTACTCACGAAAGGGGTCTTTAGCATCTACCGTGCGTAATAGAAGTATTAGACACGTTTTGAAAGCTGCTATAAATTGAATGAATTCTTTAACACAATAAAGATAGTTTATGTCAAACAGACAAACCAATATATGGTTAGTTTTTGAAATTTTTGCAGTGGCAGTTATAGTTAGGAATATCGTAATGCTCCGATAACCCCTCCTTTCAAATGCCTCCTTCGAATATAGACCAACCTACTTTATAGCTTTTTCAATAAAACTCCCCTTCTATTACAAGCCCCAATCTACAAAGCATATAACCAGAGCAATGCAGCGATTTGACCTTTAGATTAAACAGATAGAAAAAATTCGTATATATCTTTTTTTCCAAGCATCTAAATGCTAATCTGTGGAGAACGTTCAGTGCTGTAGAGGAAGGGATATCATCAGTACTGTGAAGGGATACCATCTCTACATAACAGGGTTTTCTGTAAACTGTAGGATACCATCAGTACATTGGAAGGTGTTCAGTGCTGTGAAGGATATGAATCAGTACTTTTTAGGGATAATATCAGTAGTGTGGAGGATGTTCAATATTGTAGAGGGATACACGCATTTTTCTTTGAAAGCAATATCAGCTCGAACTCAGTACTAAAATTGCTAGCTTAGGGGCATATTTGAGTACTCAGAATTGCTTAGCAAATGCTTTTCTTTTTAAACTTGAAGAAATGTTTCTTGGAATACTATCTCAGAAGTTTTTTGTAAGACAATAGTATCTTGCATACAAAAGTGTGCTGGAGTACTAATTTCCACTATAACCTACCTCTTTGGAGCTGCTGCACGATTTTCATTGCCAATTGGATCATAACTAAAATTTTTATAGCATTTCTCTATCCAGTACTGGAATTGCTTACGCTTTTGTCTGGTTGAGTACTGACTTGCTTATAAAGAAGTTGCTTATAAAAACAATGCGTGTATCATTAGTACTGTGGAGGATGTTCAGTACTATTGAGGGATACAATTAGTAGTTTGGAGGATGTTCAATACTGTTTAGGGATACGATCAGTACTGTGGAGGGTGTTCAGTATTGTTGAGGGATACCATCAGTAGTGTGGAGGATGTTCGATAATGTTGAGGGATATCATTAGTACTGTGGAGAATGTTCAGTATGTGAGGGATACCATCAGTACAATGAGGGAAAAAATCTTCCAACTACATCTAGTATCTTTACAAAATACTTTAAAAATCATTGCTAATCGTCTAGAAATTGTTGCAAATTATTATTTGCCGTTACATATCGTCTACCAATGTCTCAAATCTTTACGAAATCCTTTCCAAATTGCTGCTTGTCGTTGCGAATGGTTTCGAACTCGTCCCTCATCGTTTCAAAATCGTTGTTAATCGTTTTCATTTGATTTCGTCACTTAGGCATGCTCCTTCCACCTGAATATGTCGTAGTAAGAAATTCGTAACATGACAGGTAGAATCGTCTTTCCTAAATTGAGGCCTGGTACCTAGTGACAAATACGCTAATTTACCCCCCCCCCCCCCTCCTGATTAAACGATGGCTGGTTTGATTACATTCATCAAAAACATATCACAAATTTCCAGGCATCTTCACATCAATGATAAACCAAATCCAAGGAGGGGGTGGGGTTTGCAATGAAATATAACGGAGGTGTCGGAATACAAAGTCTAACCCTAACCATAAAGTATATCGATTATAGCTGATTTTGGGGAGTAAAAAAGTTTCTAAGAATTTAAAAATACAAAAATGGCCAGAATCACGAGAAATCAAATTTTGAAAGTACATGATACTAATGCATGTCTCCTGGCTAATAAATTCTGGTCTTTTAGCATTATCAAAATTTAGGTCAAAACTTCATTCTAACAAGGTTTGTAGGTTTGCAGTGTTTTGGCAGCACTACTAGAGTGTATCTTCACTCTGTATCTATATTCCAAGAGAACTATCGACACCTTATCTTTACAGCTTTGACATAAGAAATATCAAAGACATTGCAAAACATATGATACTAATGTATGCATCCTAGCCCTCATTTCAATGTACACAAGAAAGACAACAAAACCAAAGCACTACAAACAAAAATCTAGCAAGTTATAGACGATAAGCTTTAGGGTAATGTAATATGTTTCGCTATGAATCCGATACCTGCCGTTCAGAAGACTGATGTAATACCACTGACTTTTTAAAAAACAAATTCATCTATGAGTTCATCTTTTACTAATTAAATCTTTCATAATAATAACATCTTTAACCCTCATAACCACTATAACACATATTGGTAAAAAATCAAAAATATATTCTCCCACTATCTGATATTTGATAAATTCTTGAATTTGAGAGCTTCAAGTTTCTGTAGGGTTTCTTGGATCCAAAAAAAACGAAAAAAAGTTTGGAAATAAAAAGGGGAGTTTCGGGTGACTGTTGAATGATTACAAAAACGCTTTAATGGAAAGCCTTTCTCCAATATCTACTCCTTTATCAAGTTAAAACTAAATAAACACAGAAAAAAGCAGCTCTTAAAATCGCCAAAAATAAAGAAGCAAGGCCGTAAAGAGAATGGTAGGATCCCAGGGAAATCCCATTACATGGGCCTAAAATCCACCAAGAGAAGCCCTACAATTAATAAAGAATACATTGTCTAATACTTATGAGTCCCTTTAAGCCCTAGGTCTCCTGGTAGCTAACCTGATTACCCACCCCCATTCGATGTTCCTACAAAGAAGGGTTTAACAAAATATTTTCCATCACTGGAGTTTGTTATATATTTGGCTTTCAAGAATCAAGTTTGCTGATACAAAATACTTTCATACTTGCCAAAGCATATGAATTCTAATATGACAGCTGAAAATACGCCAATAAACTATGAATCAGACAGCTCGATTAAAAAGCCGAATAATCCTGATCACTAGTTCAACACATCAACGAAGAACGTAAAAGACTTCTTCTTAAAAACAAGAATACCTTTGCGACTGCTTCGCATTCACGCACGAGCCGATGAGAACTGGCAGAAATATTAATTAAGGCCTGGGGCTGAAACGGGTGAAATTAGTGTGAGCTCTCGGATTGTTTAAATGCAACTCAGCCATGAGAATCCAGGAATTCTTTACCCGGCACAGCAGCAGCCCGAACAGCTGTGCACGGCTGCTACACAAACACTGTAGTAATAAGATTGGCGGTTGGAAATTGCTCACATGTGTTGGGCCTACTTCTTAAGGGATTTCGTCTGGCTGGGTTGCCCGTGGATTTGCTTATCTGCAATCGCAGAGCTTGAAAGAAATCACAGCACATGTTTAGATCAGTTCATCCCACATTATCACAGAAAACACTATTTAAACGAAATGCAGCTTATGATGACATTTTCCGGCTTAGGCCCAACAAACACATTGCACCGGTTGCTAAGAAGTGAAATCTTAGCCTAGCAACCACGATAGGAGCGAGATGGCGGGTGGGACAGAAACACAGGTCAGAGAAGAATCATTAATCTGCATCTGTTTGGCCTACTTCTGTACCAGGAAGGTTTGCCTAAGGCTCCGCTCAACTTAAAATCTCCTATTGAGTTGATTACACAGATTGAAGTTGTTTTTCACTGGAACGTATCTCAAAGATTTTTTTGCGATGCAATCAGCTCCCTATCAAGGAGCTTTGTAAACACTACTCGTGAGACAATGTAAGATTCATATTCACCAGGCACTTGACTTTGCAAGAAATAAAAGATGGAAACCTATGAAAACAACACCGAAGGCTCTGGAAGTGGACTCTTTAACCCCCGGGTGCTCCAGTTCACCATTTTGTTTTTCACTATCGCAGCCCTTTTAGACCCTGTTTACACGATACTGTCTTCATTTCATATCGGATTGGTTTCATAATACTTTCAGAGCGTTTTCATTCGAAACTGTGAAAACGGTATGAAACATATCGGATTGGTCAATATAGCAATCCGATAAGAAACCAATCCGATAGTGTCTAATGTCTAGTATCAAGAACCCTTAGTGCCTAGTGTTATGTGCCTTATCTTCTTGTACACTCGTTGTAGTATATTCTCGACAAGATGTGTTGCTAAATCTCAAAGAGTGCATGGCAGAACAAGAAAACCTTTCATAGCTTTGAGAGTGATAAACGCTTTGGGACAATTGGCAATGCAATAATTGCTTGTTGTATTTCTATCACAATCTTAAGGATACGGACAGAGCTGAAGGTGTAAAATTGGGTATTTACTCCTGATTCCCGAAATTTGGTCCAATCTCCATAAATTGTTCACATTTTTATTTCTCAATTTCAGTTTGTTTTTCAATTTCAGTGAATTTTAAATCTATTGCGGTGTAAACTTTTTAAATTTAATAGCCCTGTGATAGTCAAGACCTTTCCTTCCCCAGAGTATCGTCTCTGTAATGTTATTTTGTATTTTGTAATGTAAATTTTCATTTATTGAGTATAAAAACATTGTACATCATTTGAATTAGGAGACTAATAACGTATAGAAGATAAAGAAGAAGAAGGGATAAGAAGGGAAGAGAAACATTAGGACGAGAAGAACAGATCAGAAGAAACGGGTGAGAGCAAAGGTCAGAAGAATAACATTCGGGGAATGAAGAAAAAGGACGGCTGAGAAGTTAAAGAGATAAAGGGGGACTTAAAGTGACTCGTGAAAATCTAAAAGATAAAATTGTTCAAATCTATACTCCGTCCTTTGAATCCTCCAGACACAAGAATGTACTTAAATTGTAATTTTAGCATACTGGGGTTTTAGCTGATATTAGAAAAAGGGCCCCAAGAATTAAAAAATTCTATAATCTTAAATTACAAAAATGGGTATTATTATGTCATAGATCAGTTGAGGGAATGACCAAAGATAAGATTTTCAGGACATGGTGCTGACCCCTCAAGCCTCGCTCAGATGAGAAAGTAGAATCAGGGAATCACTGCAATATGGAAAACCGGCAGCTTTTGATATAGCCAGAAAAATCGGTAGCATAGCAAAAACAAGGATTATTCAAGCTTCTCGTATGAACAGAGTAATACGTCAGACAGAGAACGAAACCAAAACCGCAAGCCTACAGTGGGAGCTGTTTTCGCATAATTCGATCCACATCTAGGTATGATAATCCGTTAGGTTTTTTGTTCCGTTCTTTTTCTGACGTATTACTCTGTTTAGAGTCAGACGAAAAGCTTAAGAAAATCATGTTCTCGCAATGCTTCCGATTTTTCTGGCTATATTGAAGTCTGGTACGGATCAAAAACAGTTCTATGAATTCCATGATGTAAAAGTTGTTGCTGTTAGTTGTTGTTAGGCATATACGCTTACTATCTTCGCAAGGTATGGGTTTATGTACTAAGCACAAAGGGCCCACTGAATAGGTAAACTAATCGAGCAGTACGACCCTGGTCCTTCCTCTCGATGTGACCACACCTCGTGGTTCCTATTGCCTTCTTGCCTGGAATTACAGAGAGTTGGCTAATTCTCTCCTCACACTTTGTGACAGGTCTGAAGGTGGTTTCGAACCCGGGACCCTTAGAACAAGGGTCAAGTGATCTAACCACTCGGCAATTCCAGCCACATAAAATGCACAAGACAACAGATTTCCAACAATACAATAAACACACTGCATGTTATGCAAAGATTGAAAAGTGGTATAAGAGGAAAAGAAAATTAGTTCAAATAAAGGAAAATATTGACAAGGAGATGAAGAAGATGAAATTGAAGGAGGAACAATAAGCTGGACATCCATTGTGAAACGGATTCTAGAACTACTTTTTGAATCTTGTAAAGTTCGATTCAGACAAGTGCTTCATGCAATGAAACATGGTCCTACTCAAGAAAAGACTTCAACCCTCTTTCGCAAAACAATCCCAGGAACCAATATTCTTCCTCACTTAAGTTAAGAAATGTACAATGAAGGTTAATTCGATATTGCATACAGAGACAAATAAACATTGTTTTTACCAAATAATCCTGAAAGCACTAAAAAGACTTGCAGCTAGAATTTGTCACTTTGCAATGCTAGCAAATGACACTTTCAAACCATTTAATTAGAATATGTGTGCATCCTTCCTCAATCTCTCAGTTTTCCGTCTTCCTCCGGTCAATGACCGTGTGACCGTAATGTTTTCCTCACTCTGCATAGGGTGATCATTTTTCTTTGCCTCTGTGGTATCGTCTCTGTCGTATAATTAACATCGGCCATGCATTGCATTGTAAATTTGATATAAAAATGAAATAATTAATGAATCACCTTGTTGACTGGAGCGATCTTCATCTGCTCCCCACAGTTCTTACAGACGTTCATCTTACAGTATTTACACGGTTTCTTCTCAGTCGCATCCTTGAATTCAAACCTCTGGCAGATCTCACAGACATTATCCTTCAACCCATTCGACTCCTTTGCAATATTCGTTTTACTTCTCGCTTCTTTTCTGCTTTCATACGTGGAGAGCTCTTTCGATATTTTGCTGAAAGAAGTAAAAGAAGTCATATAAATCTACATATCAACTTTCTTTTACACTATATCGTTATCAAACAAAAACGGTATAAAATCATGCAGAGTTCGCCTTCTTTGGTTTTTATTGAGAGTTTTCACAGCCATCACAAAAATAAGACGGTTTCTAAAACGGTATGATTTGATTTAAAAACGCTGTGAATCATTGCGGTGTAAACAGGTGAAAGCAGAACGATTTCATCTTGTTTTGAGAAACTTTTGCGTTTATCTTTGACGTTCCGTTTTCACCTTTTTACACTGAAATCACTCATACCGTTTTTTGAAATCGTTTTCATTTCATTACGGTTAAAAAAACATTTCTAGTGTAAACGAAAATGCGATCCGATTTGACTTCGCACCGTCTCTGATTAGAAACAGTGTAATTGAAATGGTAACAACAGAAGATTAATCCAGTGTGACTTCTTACTGTTTTCAGTTGAAAACAGCAAAGTGTAAAAGGGGTCAACGGCAGCAACGGAAAGCTAATCCAGTATGACCTCATGCCTTTTTCATTCAAAAACGTTATAGTGTAAACGAGGCCTTGGCCCCCTCTCAATCACTTCAGGGTGACTTCATTTCCGGTGCACAGCCGGACTTATAGTCACCGTAGTCTGTTGCGGGGAAGTCTAAGCTTTAAGGATGATGCTGAATCAACTGAGTGTCACAAATAAACAAAATTGGATTTTTGAATAATATATTTTTTTCTTAATGTTACCATTATGGGTTAATGCAGATTTTTCCCTGCACATTCCTTAATTGAGTTCGCAACGGAATCTGGAATAGCCAGGGGGTACATTTTTAACGAATAAAGATGGCAGCCTCGACACGAAAGGGTCGAATTTCATTTGGCATGGTGAAATATTGAGAAATCTCCTCTTCAGTGTTTTTTGAAAATAGACTAGACCCAAGAATAAACCATGCTTTAAACCATACGTGAAACAGGGTCAAGAAAGGGTTAATTGGGAACTGGGATTTGCCGTTTTTATCTGGGAAAACAGGATAGGACTTCTTTAGACTGGGATTTGAGATCAAAAATGTATATTGGGATTAGGATTAATAAACACGTAATTATCCACGTCTCCACATCTGAGAGGTGATTGGTGACTAGAGATTTAAATGATGATAGATTGTATTCAGGTGGAAAGCAGGTAGAAGGGAGAGAGTTTCAAAGACATGTGATACGTGGAATGAACGAGTGGTGGTGTTTCTATGCATTAGAAGGATCCCCACATAACAAGGCTAGAAGCCATTTGTTGTTATTGGTTTTATAATATTCATAGCTGAGATGTGATTGTTGACTAGAGATTTAAATGATGATAGATTGTATTCAGGTGAAAAGCAGGTAGAAGGGAGAGAGTTTCAAAGACATGTGATACGTGGAATGAACGAGTGGTGGTGTTTCTTTGCATTAGAAGGATCCCCACATAACAAGGCTTGAAGCCATTTGTTGTTATTGGTTTTATAATATTCATAGCTGAGATGTGATTGTTATCTAGAGATTTAAATGATGATAGATTGTATTCAGGAGAACGCAGGTAGAAGGGAGAGAGTTGCAAAGACATGTGGTACGTGGAATGAACGAGTGGTGGTGTTTCTATGCATCAGAAGGATCCCCACATAACAAGGCTTGAAGCCATTTGTTGTTATTGGTTTTATAATATTCATAGCTGAGATGTGATTGTTAACTATAGATTTAAATGATGATAGATTGTATTCAGGTGAAAAGCAGGTAGAAGGGAGAGAGTTTCAAAGACATGTGGTACGTGGAATGAACAAGTGGTGGTGTTTTTATGCATTAGAAGGATCCCCACATAACAAGGCTTGAAGCCATTTGTTGTTATTGGTTTTATAATATTGATAGCTGAGATGTGATTGTTAACTAGAAATTTAAATGATGATAGATTGTATTCAGGTAGAAAGCAGGTAGAAGGGAGAGAGTTTCAAAGACATGTGGTACGTGGAATGAACGAGTGGTGGTGTTTCTATGCATCAGAAGGATCCCCACATAACAAGGCTTGAAGCCATTTGTTGTTATTGGTTTTATAATATTGATAGCTGAGATGTGATTGTTAAGTATAGATTTAAATGATGATGGATTGTATTCAGGTGGAAAGCAGGTAGAAGGGAGAGAGTTGCAAAGACATGTGGTACGTGGAATGAACGAGTGGTGGTGTTTCTAAGCATTAGAAGGATCCCCACATAACAAGGCTAGAAGCCATTTGTTGTTATGGGTTTTATAATATTGATAGCTGAGATGTGATTGTTATCTAGAGATTTAAATGATGATAGATTGTATTCAGGTGGAAAGCAGGTAGAAGGGAGAGAGTTTCAAAGACATGTGGTACGTGGAATGAACGAGTGGTGGTGTTTCTATGTATTAGAAAGATCCCCACATAACAAGGCTTGAAGCCATTTGTTGTTATTGGTTTTATAATATTGATAGCTGAGATGTGATTGTTAACTAGAAATTTAAATGATGATAGATTGTATTCAGGTGGAAAGCAGGTAGAAGGGAGAGAGTTTCAAAGACATGTGGTACGTGGAATGAACGAGTGGTTGTGTTTCTATGTATTAGAAAGATCCCCACATAACAAGGCTTGAAGCCATTTGTTGTTATTGGTTTTATAATATTGATAGCGGAGATGTGATTGTTATCTAGAGATTTAAATGATGATAGATTGTATTCAGGTGGAAAGCAGGTAGAAGGGAGAGAGTTTCAAAGACATGTGGTACGTGGAATGAACGAGTGGTTGTGTTTCTATGTATTAGAAAGATCCCCACATAACAAGGCTAGAAGCCATTTGTTGTTATTGGTTTTATAATATTGATAGCTGAGATGTGATTGTTAACTAGAGATTTAAATGATGATAGATTGTATTCAGGTAGAAAGCAGGTAGAAGGGAGAGAGTTTCAAAGACATGTGGTACGTGGAATGAACGAGTGGTGGTGTTTCTATGCATTAGAAGGATCCCCACATAACAAGGCTTGAAGCCATTTGTTGTTATTGGTTTTATAATATTGATAGCTGAGATGTGATTGTTAACTATAGATTTAAATGATGATGGATTGTATTCAGGTGGAAAGCAGGTAGAAGGGAGAGAGTTTCAAAGACATGTGGTACGTGGAATGAACGAGTGGTGGTGTTTCTATACATTAGAAGAATCCCCACATAACAAGGCTTGAAGCCATTTGTTGTTATTGGTTTTATAATATTCATAGCTGAGATGTGATTGTTGACTAGAGATTTAAATGATGATGGATTGTATTCAGGTGGAAAGCAGGTAGAAGGGAGAGAGTTTCAAAGACATGTGGTACGTGGAATGAACGAGTGGTGGTGTTTCTATGCATTAGAAGGATCCCCACATAACAAGGCTTGAAGCCATTTGTTGTTATTGGTTTTATAATATTCATAGCTGAGATGTGATTGTTAACTAGAGATTTAAATGATGATAGATGGTATTCAGGTAGAAAGCAGGTAGAAGGGAGAGAGTTTCAAAGACATGTGGTACGTGGAATGAACGAGTGATGGTGTTTCTATGCATAAGAAGGATCTTCACATAAAAAGGCTAGAAGCCATTTGTTGTTATGGGTTTTATAATATTCATAGCTGAGATGTGATTGTTGACTAGAGATTTAAATGATGATAGATTGTATTCAGGTGGAAAGCAGGTAGAAGGGAGAGAGTTCCAAAGACATGTGGTACGTGGAATGAACGAGTGGTTGTGCTTCTATGTATTAGAAGGATCCCCACATAACAAGGCTAGAAGCCATTTGTTGTTATTGGTTTTATAATATTGATAGCTGAGATGTGATTGGTGACTAGAGATTTAAATGATGATAGATTGTATTCAGGTGAAAAGCAGGTAGAAGGGAGAGAGTTTCAAAGACATGTGGTACGTGGAATGAACGAGTGGTGGTGTTTCTATGCATTAGAAGGATCCCCACATAACAAGGCTTGAAGCCATTTGTTGTTAATGGTTTTATAATATTCATAGCTGGGATGTGATTGTTATCTAGAGATTTAAATGATGATAGATTGTATTCAGGTGAAAAGCAGGTAGAAGGGAGAGAGTTTCAAAGACATGTGGTACGTGGAATGAACGAGTGGTGGTGTTTCTATGCATTAGAAGGATCCCCACATAACAAGGCTTGAAGCCATTTGTTGTTATTGGTTTTATAATATTGATAGCTGGGATGTGATTGGTGACTAGAGATTTAAATGATGATAGATTGTATTCAGGTAGAAAGCAGGTAGAAGGGAGAGAGTTCCAAAGACATGTGGTACGTGGAATGAACGAGTGGTGGTGTTTCTATACATTAGAAGGATCCCCACATAACAAGGCTAGAAGCCATTTGTTGTTATTGGTTTTATAATATTGATAGCTGAGATGTGATTGTTAACTATAGATTTAAATGATGATAGATTGTATTCAGGTGAAAAGCAGGTAGAAGGGAGAGAGTTTCAAAGACATGTGGTACGTGGAATGAACGAGTGGTGGTGTTTCTATGCATTAGAAGGATCTTCACATAACAAGGCTAGAAGCCATTTGTTGTTATGGGTTTTATAATATTGATAGCTGAGATGTGATGGTTATCTAGAGATTTAAATGATGATAGATGGTATTCAGGTGGAAAGCAGGTAGAAGGAAGAGAGTTCCAAAGACATGTGGTACGTGGAATGAACGATTGGTGATGTTTCTATACATTAGAAGGATCCCCACATAACAAGGCTTGAAGCCATTTGTTGTTATTGGTTTTATAATATTGATAGCTGAGATGTGATTGTTAACTAGAGATTTAAATGATGATAGATTGTATTCAGGTAGAAAGCAGGTAGAAGGGAGAGATTACCAAAGACATGCAGTACGTGGAATGAACGATTGGTGGTGTTTCTATGCATTAGAAGGATCTTCACATAACAAGGCTAGAAGCCATTTGTTGTTATTGGTTTTATAATATTGATAGCTGAGATGTGATTGTTAACTAGAGATTTAAATGATGATAGATTGTATTCAGGTGGAAAGCAGGTAGAAGGGAGAGAGTTCCAAAGACATGTGGTACGTGGAATGAACGAGTGGTGGTGTTTCTATGCATCAGAAGGATCCCCACATAACAAACCTAAAAGCCATTTGCTGTTATTGGTTTTTTAATATTGATAGCTGAGATGTGATTGTTAACTAGAGATTCAAATGATGATAGATGGTATTCAGGTGGAAAGCAGATAGAAGGAAGAGAGTTCCAAAGACATGTGGTACGTGGAATGAACGAACTCTTGTATTTTTTGTGTTAAATACAAGGAGATGGGATGATGGTGTTTATTGGGCTTGGAGAAGCAAAACGGATGTTCCTAGAGGGGATGTTATTAGTGATATCAATTCCTCTGAGCACCTACAATGAAAAAGCTTTACAGCAAAGTTAAGGCAATATCTCTTTGCAATGACAGGGGTTCAATCCACTGATCTTACAACAAAGACCGGATCAAGCATCGGTCGTAGAGAAATGAAGTAATTTGCGGCTATATTGGGAGGCCTAATTCAATACATCGAGATTCTACTACAGGGTAATTTTTTCTTTGACCATTGTTGAAATGTTATGAATGCTCCGCACGAGACTTACTCAATAATCGTGCACCTATTGTTATAAAAAGAATCAATTCAATATAATTTCTTTGGCAGCCATATTGGGAGGCCAAAAGCAGGCTGAAGCAATGGGCTTCAGCATCTGAATCCAGATACAACAGAGTGCTCGATCCAGTCTTTATTTTCAGATCAGTGGGTTCAAGCTTGCTCATGAGTGCATCCACTATAAAGTATCAAAGCCTCTTTCTCATAACGACTCAAAACGAGGCTACTTCTAATTTACTTTTTCTTTTGGTCATCCTGCGAAATTCCGAGGAAAAATGCTTGAGTTTTGAATCACTCTGTATCGTTGCCATCCTTCCTCCCAGCATGTCAAAGGGAACAAAAGTAAACAGCTTTTAACCGACGATTTTGAATAAAATTGAAATGATATGATATAGACGATATTGACAAAGCAACAAATCTATTCACTCTTGTTTGTTTCGATATCACTATCTCAAAACTGTTAGCACCACTCCCTGCTGATTGTGGTCTATTTTCCCTTGCTGCAGTTGAAAACCTCTCAGGGATATTTCTAAACTGATGAATAAGCGGTATCATCAAACATCCAATGAAAGAGATGTATTCCGCATTATTCACTTCGACCACAGCTCACCTACATTTGTTATTTGAAAGTCATTAATTTCTGTTGTTCTTCACATTTCGAAAATTGAGATAATCTTTAGAAATCCTTCCACCTCAATCCACAAGATCAGAAATAATTCCACAATGGAGAAAACCGATTTGAAAATTAATGCAATAGTAAATGAGATACTTATCAAATATTAATTTCATTGCTGGAAAAACCAGGCATTTCTTTGTCGATCAAAAAGTTATAAACCAAGCTCATTGCTAATAGATCATCTTCTTCGTTATCTTCCGCGTCATTATCTTTGTTTTTTTAAGACAGTCTTAATGCTACCACTACTGCTTTGGCATCAAACGCGGTTGATATGCCGCTTTAGCAATTAGGACGGCAACGCGAGCAAGAACGTTATTTATTATTATTCACCAAACATTATTTCTGTAAAGTTTTTTCTAGATGCTTCTATGATTTGTAATCTTATCTCGTTAGGAAATGCCAGCAAAATGTTTTCTTTAACTTTACCAGCGAAATAATAAAGTTTACTCCCACCAGCCTGTTTGAAAGATTAGCACGTCGAAAATCAGAATCAAGTTCTTCAATTGACAAGAACTACGCCAATATCTCTCATTGGAACATAATACGCACAAGAAACATGCATCATATTAATGCTGGAACTCGGAAACAAAGGAAACTTGACGTTTTATCTAGTATTGCAGTTCTAGTTGCTAAATGTCCCTAATACTGTAAGATGCATTTTACCTTGCTTCGCCAGATTTGCCTATTTAATGTCAATTCAACTAATTTATTAAATGTTTATGTTTCTTTTGATAAGTCTTTATGCTAATGATGGCCAAATCCTACCCCTCTGTCTGCATCAAGCAGTGTGTCTAAGTCAAACCTAAAACTGCGAGCCCTAAGAAATGTTTCTTGGGTCCAGACCAAATCAATAGAGTTTGACGCAGACCAATGTTGAAAGCATTTTTGTGATAGACCTGACAAAAATATTTTACATCATACTCTTTCATCAACGAAATTTTAAGATAAGACAGAAGAAAACATTTTCCTTGAGCAGTGATTATGATAGATCTGTTAAATACAATTAAAGCTTGGTACATTTTTCAAGCATGCCCAAATCTTCTGGACCCATTATGGAAAAGCCAAAACATTGAAAGACTCAAAATAAATGTGAAAGAAACAAAGTTTTTTGGTATACACAAAATACAAGAGCTAAGGGGTCTGACTGGGACAGCCCGTTATCCAGCTCCTCTTTGGTACCTTCCTTACGGCTATTTCACCTTTCTAATGGATTCTTTTACGGATTTTCTTTGGGAAGAGGAGTATCAGACCTCATTTTGGTGTGCATATACCATGGGAGCTAGAGAGTTCTACAAGCAACCCATAAACAAAATAAAATTTCATGGTCTTTGCACATTTTTAGGGTTAGAGTTTACGCACATATAGCCTAGTAGGTGGCTTCTTTTAGTTGTTTGAAATGTCTGGGTCTTGGCACTACCAAAAGATCTTTACTAACGACAAGACTCATTTTTTTTAAAATTCTGGGAAGTTAAGTCAGGAATGTAGCCAGAGGGAGGACCCAGGGGCCCAGCTCTTTGCTTCATGAACAATATTTTAAGTATTATTTTGGGTAGATACAACAAATATAGATTGTATCTCACTCTTACTTCTAAGGTATAGAGCACTCATCTTGCCAGTGAAGGCACTTCACTGCAATTATTGTGTAGAAACAACTTTGCATAGGTTTCTTTACTATGCACAAGTGGATGCTAAAAATGGACAATGGCTCATCCCCTTTCAGAGCTTCTTGCTACATGTCCATGAGTTAACTCGTAGCATCATGACATAATTTTTTAAACTTTTGATGAAATAAAACTACTGGGTTCTGTTGTGATTACTTTTGACCTACTCATCTGAATGGAATTTATAATGTGCCTAAAATAACCTTTCAGGCTTCCTTTGACGTCATGGAAAAGGAATTAACATCCAAAACTAATAACTCACTGTGCTTCATCTAAGTTTTATACTTTTCTCTGACTCACTAGTTGTATAAAGATTATTCCTAATTTGAGAATAACTGTAATCCTGCAGTTGTTATTCCTTTTAATCAATGTTTTCATGTACTTGAAATAATCAATAAATAAGTTTTTTTGCTTTGAGTATTCAAACTGCCTCAATACACAACTTATTTCAAGACTTTTCTGACTTAGGAAGAAATATCAAAATGAAACCATGAATTCATGAAAATGCCTTAAAAGGTTGTACTAAAATATGCCTGAAATACAATAAAACTGATGCCCGAATTTCAACCAAGTTGCAAAAATCAATATGTCTATAAGTTTTTTCATCTGAAAATATTTCAATAAATCTTTTTAGAGTGATTAGAAATTTATTCATTGATTATGTTCGGTTCTTAAAATACTTAGGCCCTGCGTTGCTACGGCTTGTGGCCTCTGAAAAAACCCGTACTGGTTCATTGTTCAGTCTGGCACGTCTAATATGGGAATATCTTGAAGAACCCTTGTGTAATTCACCAGGATGGCAAGAAAGAACAGGTAAATAGTCGAACACTTGTAGACAATCTTAAAGGAAAAATTATTCAGCATCTTGATATGTCCAGCAATTTTTGTCTCAACAAAATAACATTTTTGTCGCAACAAAATTACTTTCATTTCTCCCTTTCTTTTTCCAATTTGATTTATCTTTAGATTAATCATCAGTTCTAGCCCAAACAATTGACAAGTTCTGGTGGCATAACGTTTTCTAACAATGGGTGGGTGGGCTAGCATCATGCTTTACGTGTGGAAATGTGAGGGCAACAGGGGTGTTGGCTCAGGGGGTAGGGCCAACAACAATGGAATAGCCATTAGAGCTTTAATTAATTCTGACTGGGGAAGGATGTCTTGAGATTGGCAAACTTTTAAAATGTGGAATTGTGATATCAAACTAAAGTAACAAATACAGAGCTAAGTAAAACACCTTCATCAAAGTCTTCAGACTCAGCAAAACATTAAGATCCCACGGGCGCACCTAATGACCAGAGGATGGCTTATAATCAAAGATTTTGAAAGCTTTCTCAAACCATTTGAAATTTCCCCTCCATGACTTAGAAGAAATGTTCTAAGTAATATTGAGACCATTTTGAAGCCCTCATTTCATCATCATTGCAGGTACATCTTGTTGTCAAGATCAAACATTTATTGGCACTTCCTAATTGCAACATCGATATTATTTTTCCAATTATGTTTAGCAAAGTAAAAATGAGATCCATAAATCATCAAAGCAACTTAAATCATGCACGTAGGAGACCAGTTTGGAAGAAACATAGTAAACAAAGCTCAACAAAAATGTAGGATTTTTTTAAGAAACAAAGAAACATAATCAAAATAGCCAGAAAAATCGGAACCATAATGAAACGAACACATAGATACTACTTAAGCTTTTCGTCTGACACTCAACAGAGTAATACGTCAGAAAGAGAACGAAACAGAAACCTAACTGATCAAAATAATCAAAATAAACTTTTGAAATTAAAAAGCATTAAAAAGCTGGAGAATAATACATGAACAGAGCCCATTTTTCCTGATTTAAACTTGAAGACATTTTTCTAATATATCTGTTCATGTTCTAAAAGACTTGTGAACATACATTTTGTTTGATGTAAATCATCATCTGACAATATTCAATCATTCATCAGAAACAAGAAGCTTTTAAGAAACTCAAAACTGTTGAAAAGTTAAGGAACTTTTAGTTATAGGCCTAGGGCAGTTTTTGAAAAAATGTGCAGAGTATTCTTAGAAATAAAATATGACTTTATGGATATATCTCTAATCTCTACTTTTTCTTATGATTTTCAAGAATTCATTGACTTTTATTGTGAACTTATCTTCTTTCCCAAATGACATGAGCTAAAATGCTAACATTGGGATGGCCTATAAAGTAATAATGCTGTGAAAATCAGCTGTTAATGATGATCATCTAAATTCAGGATTAAAACTCGGACATTTGGCACATCATCGATCATACATATAAAAACATCTAACATTACCATTTCTTCACCATCAACTATTCAGTTTTAAGATCAAAAGAACAGAATGAATTAAGACTAAGCTCGGAAACGATCAAAACAAACCGAAACAAGCGAGCTAGGAGACGTTTGTTGTGTTGTCAAACAAGAAGAGGCCTGAAGAGCCAAGGGAAGAGTTAATGCAAGCGGAAACGAAAGGATGATATGGCTTTAAGTAGTTGAAAAGAACATCACATCCAATTAAAGCCTTGTTCCCATCCAGTTAAAGCCTAAATCTTGCGTGGGCTCATTCATGAATTCAAACTATGAAGTTATCAGGTCGTATCAGTATGATTAAGATGAGTAAGCAGTGAACAGGTTACCTTTCGATGAAGCAAGTTTCGTTTTCCAAAGCCTTTTGCCGGTCTATCACAGCCTGAATCACTTCTCGTTCTTCTTCACAGAGATGAGACAGGTCCAGCGATGGTGGCGAAGGGGGAAGGCCTTTGGCAGACCACATTCTAGCCTCAGCTTTTTGTCCAGCAAAAGAGAGACGCCATTAAATTGCTCACTTTCTCGATGGATTCACGTAACTTTGAGATGAATGCGACGAGCGATTTGCCACCTGGTGAATTCTTTTTGCTGCCATTTCTATTATTCTGTAATTGTTGGTTAGTGAATGATATCAACAGGTAGAAGGAGGTAAACACGAAATTCCGTAAACATTATGGTCCGGTTCTTACACTAGATATTCAAAGGAATTTGACACTCTAACCCCTAAACTTAACCCCAACTCTAACCCAAAACACTAGCTCTAGCCCTTATTCCTAACCCTAATACCTAATCCTAATCCAAAAACCCCGACCCCCACCCCTACGCTAACTTGTAACTGTAACCCCAGACCGTGACTCTAATCCCTGGAACATTGTTGTTACAGAATCTCATTTCAACCTCCTTTTACCCGTTGATATCATTCATCTGCTGTAATTGTTCTGTACATAGAAATAACTACTGCGCATGCTCTAGTATCATACTCAAAGCTTCCCGCGCTTTTTTCGTCATCTAGCCTCATATTCGATCGATGTCTCTCTTTCAAGTTCATTTTTGAGAAGGACGATGTTCACGAAATCCTACCCAATGGAAGTAGGTTACCTGGTCCGGTTTTAATGCTAGATAGTTAAAAGGAATATTGAACACTCCCCTTAAACTTAAATGTATTTATTAACAGTAAAATAGAAGAACACAGTAGAATGCTGGTTAACAATAGAAATAGCATTGATGCACGCTTCCTATGAGAAGCGTGCTTGGCAGAAGCTAGGGTATATAAGGCTATCAAGACCTGCAGAGCTTCACAGGTCGATAGCAAGTTTTCATAGCTTAGCTTCCCTCCCGCCCCACCCCGAACTTCAAGTTACTTGAGTTGTATATTCGATTTTGTACACCTTGTAAATCTTGCTAGACTGACCTCACTACTAACTTTTTATGTTGTTTAGTTAATAGATTAAGTTATTTTTCGTTTGAATGAAATGAATCAGAAAATAACCCCAACTCCTCGATCTTAAGCTGTATTATAGTAATCATTATTATCCAAAAATTTCAGTGTGTATTTTTTTTCGATTGGACCCCTGTCCTCGAAAATTCCTAGTTGCACGCCTGCATATAATATTACACTCTTTTTTTTATAAGAACCAGTAAAATTGATTTGAAGCTGGCTGTTCTTAGATATTCCTCTATTTTCAGCCTAAAATGTTCTTAAATTGTTCTTACTTTTATAATGGTTGGGAAGCCTTTTTTCTTAGTGTTGATTGTTGCTAAGTTTGACTCTTTTAACCATCTGACATTATCTGTGTGCTGCCAATCTGCTTGTTTCGTAATTTTTTCTCAGTCTTATGGCTATTTCAAAAAATTTTCATATTGAGCCAAAATGGTCAGCTTCGGTTTGTTCTTAGCTTGTTCTTAAGTTTTGGCCAAATTTGAGGCTGGTGTTCTTATAAAATTCTTCTTATAAAAAAGAGTGTATAATGACAAGTAACATTGTTAATTATCATTCTACTAATATTCAATGGTACTAAATATAATAAATTTGAAATATTTACTTGTGTTCTTTATGTACCAAAACGCTTCTTTATATGTTTAAAAACCCGCACCTTGTGTTTATTATAAAAACCAGAACAGAAGATCTACTTCTAATAGATGGGATTTCGTGCTCACCGAGGTCGGCCTTATATCATAGTCTGTTGAACAAAATATACGTAGGGAGACTATGATATGACACTGACAAGAAAGAAACATCATTAGTTTTGTTTGCTGCTTGTTGGGGTAAGGGGTAGTAATTCCTATTCTTAGTCTATTCCGTGTGGTCGAGGGGCAGATTACTCCCTAGATATCGTGTAAACTTTTACAAAAAGTCTTGTTGTCCTCTTAAAAAATCTTACAATAACTGGAGGCCCTTATGTCCTTGAAAAAATCTACTTCACTTTCAAAGAGAGAGTAAAATGTCACTTATTAGATAGGAGAATATTGTGTAAATTGTAGCAAATCTGTTTTAATGAATGGATTGCAAAACATACAGTACGTTAAAACCCAGCACAGGAAGACTTTCATCTTGTAAGAACAAACAGAAACACTTGACCAAGGGAATTTTAGAAGTTTAACAAAACTGAGCACAATAACATCTATCTGTTATTTTTCAGATACCATTCAAAAAGCCTACATGTTTATTAGTGAACTTTTGCTGAATTGAAAGGAGTTTGGATATTGTTTATGATCTGGAAATATTGTTATAACTTTCATTTGAAAACCAAAATGATTGGGAAGTTTTTGGTTATGGATACATTGGAGTAGCGTCAAAACAACTTTTATATTTTTTTCCCATCTTTGTCCTTGACATAAACTTATGTTTTTATTTCCGCTTCAAATAGAAAGATGTGTGCATTTGTAAAGTGAAAATGTAATTCCATTATCTAATTTCTTTATTTCAAGTATTGATTTTTCTGCACACAAAGCAGCCCGAATTCCATGTTGGTTTACCAAAATGCACCATATTTTCTCTAGCAACGCGGACGATAATATGATGAAGCGTAGAGTACATGACCCGCCACTAAGAAACAGAATCAAGCAAAACCAATGTGCCTGGTTTCTTGAAGGTTGAGAAGAAGTAGGTGAAGAATTTGAAATATATTCAGCAGGACAGCCACTGCATTTGCAAGCAATGCCAAATCTTTTCAAGCAAAAATGTTTTCTGGAACAATATGAATTTTCAAAATGAAAATTTGATCTATAAGTAGAGATATGCTATTATCTGGCAGGCTGGTGTTTCTTATTAGCCAGTTTCCTAGTGCCGGGGTGGTACTGTTCGCATGGCGTTCTATGCAGATGTCTGAGCCTTTGCGAAATGACTTAAATTTGTGTGATGAAAAAGATATGTTATTGGGCTAAGGGGTCGACCCCAATCCTCTCGCATCACTTGACCAGGATGAAGCGTTTCCTTATAAGCAGTGGATTGAAAATAAGAGATTTCAATAGTATTGGAAGGTGTGATCTCATCTCTCAGCTGGAAGGTTGGGTGTTTCTGTAAAAATTGACAGATCTTTAGTGTTCTCCGTTTTCATGCGAGCATCGTAGGCCCAACGTAAGCTGTTCATAATTAGTCTGGTTCGAGATAGACCAGTAGGTCCTGAGCGTACCCAAGAAAAGTTTTGAAAACTAGATTCTCTCAGATCCATTTTGGTGCATTTTCAAATCAGAGTTTAGGTAAAAATAAACCGAGCTTTACGGTAGAAATCTAATGCTTTATGGAGCAATATCCTTTCTTTTTTTTAAAAAGAGCGAGTTAGCTCAAAAATTGGTCTGACCGAATCCACACCAACTAGACCGGTTCCATCGGGCCTGGCTTCCAATCAAATGACTGGAAAGGAAATCAGAAAAAGTATCTGGCAGACAAAAACTAAACAAAGAAACAGCATCAACGTCAATATTATAATTTCATATTCTAAATTAAATGAAATTCTCTTTTCGTCAATGTTCTCATTTTGTCCATTCCTTAGTCACAAATTGTTAACTTTTACGACTCTTCGCGATTCTCATCCAAACGTGCAAATGTTCCATGACAGAAACATCATCTCATGGTGCAACAAGGTTTAGGAACATTTTTTAAAGTAAAGATCTAACCGGGACATGTGAATCAGGCAAAAAAGCTTTCTGAATTGGGTCTTACTCTCGGTTCTGAAATAAGAAAGGTTGGTAGTAAATGCTGAGAATGCTATTCAAAGACACTCTCGCTGTGATTAGCCCTGGGTCTCTCCAATTAGTAAATAGAATAGAAAAATAAATTTCTCAAGTTTTTTATCATGAAACGATCAACAAAGATTTTCGAAGAATAATGTCCAATTTCTGTTCACAAAATTATGGGCAAGATTAGATCTATTTCCCCCAACTGTTGACAATCAAAAATTGTTTGAAGGGTGGGCAATTAACCACGAAACACTGGTTGTAAACATTGCAATCAGTCTGGGCCCATTCTTAAAAGAAAGCATCCCTCTTTCAAATTCTTAAAATTCAGGTTAACCCATTTTCATCCGACTTTCACATCCCTTTATGGTTCTAATAAACCTTCTTGTTAGGCCCTAAGCTGGCCGTGTTGGCGTGCATTGGCATACGAGCCTGCATCTTCCTTCTTGTCCGGCTCCAACTTGACCATGTCGTCAATTCTCAAGATGGTGATGGCTGCTTCAGTTGCGAATTTCAGACACTTGATCTTGCTGATTCCTGGCTCCAAGACTCCAGCCTTCTTGTTATCTCTCACTGCGCCTTTCATCAAATCTAATCCAATCCTGAAAATGAATGTCTTGTGAAATATTCGCAGAATCACAATTTGCCCCTGCTGGAAACAAGGTTCAGCCTCAGTAATGCTGGTACATAAAACAGAAACTCACCAACTCAATCATTAAACCTAGACCTGCTAAGACCTCATAGGTAGGGATGAATTGTATACTATTCTGCTACTGTAGGAAATAAGGTTGCATTCTTAGTAAAGCTACAATCCTCGCCATCAGGTCTTGAGACACAATGGTTATTTTAGCATTATCTTTAACATGGAGCTATTAACCTGTAAGATGATGTTGGAGCCCCCCTTCCCCCAAACCAATGTTGATATTAGGTCTGGATGTCATCGGAGTATGTTGCAGATGCATTTCCGCACCAAAGCAACATCTGAAACAACATTGTTTAGGGGGGATGGGGGTCTTTCTTCGACAATTAGTATATATAGAGTGGCAATCAAGCACTGTCTCATACCTTATGTCAAGGATTGTCTTAGACTCAACTTTTTTCAATCTTATCTCACAGGCAAGAAAATTTGAGGTATACATAAAATCCAGTAGCTGAGCTCAATTCTATCATCAAAATTGTTCTCAGTGCTTTCTGTAAACCTCTATTTAGCCATTTATGGCGAAAATAAGGCTGATTAATTGTAGGCGTGCATAGTCAATTTTTTCGCTATTTTGAAACGTGTTATATTTGATTGTACGGTTAACGGAACGGTTAACACTTAACACTTTTAATGCCTCAGTACTAAGATTTTCACGATTAACACGTTAACAGCTTTTATTTAAATAATAGCCTTATTATTGTATACTATTCTTTAGGGGGGATGGGGGTCTTTCTTCGACAATTAGTATATATAGAGTGGCAATTAAGCACTATCTCATACCTTATGTCAAGGATTGTAGTTTCTTAAACAGAAACTCACCCATTCATCAAAGATATGCCTATTAAGACCTCGTACTACTATAAGTAGTGATGAATTTTGAAAGGATGAGTGTTGAAAGGCTGGCAGGACCCCAAGGTAATTATAGAAAAAGTGGCCTAGTTTCAAACAATAGCTACTTTATAAGTAATAAAGAATACTCTGCCAGTTTATTTACAGGCCTGTTAAAGCCCGAGGCTCTGTTCGTAGGCTATCACTTGAAACTGAAACTCGTCCACCATTACTGATATAGGTTAGAATAAATCTATGATAATAGAAATCAATGGCCAATACAATTACTAATATAATACATGCAATAGTATGGACATTGACTGAGTAAATGGTGGGGTGCTAAACAGCAACAAGAGCATCGAGAGGAAATATTTGGTGAAATAAAATGAATTACCACTTCAAATGAGCCTTATCAGTATTCATCTGTGACGTGTTGTGGAAAGCTCTCAATTTGGAAACCAAATCAGCAGAATCCTTGGCAGCGTTCACAGCCAGGACTTTGGGTATAATCAGCAATGAGTTTGCAAATTCAGCAATTGCAAGTTGCTCACGGGACGCCTATGAATAAAAGCAACCATTGGGCTTTAGTGAAACAAATTACAGAATGAAAATTACACGGACAGTACTTAGGTGTGAAAAATCCACATATGACATTCTTATTCCAGACCCCACTTATAATTTTTCAGGCTCCTGTTATGTTTTATTAATCATGTAAGGAATGTTTCTTTGAAATATGAGTTCGTCACAACTTATGGAAATCGGCCATAGCAATTAATTTCAAATATCTTTTTCAAAAACCGCAATTTAGCAGTATTAGGAATTACATTTGGGAGCAAGTTATATAATTTTTCCACCCAACAGTTAATTTCAGACCCTGCATTGGTTCCCTACTCATGATTAAAACCATATTTCAGCAAAAAAAAGCTTGTTGAGCAGGGGTTTGCTAGGGTGACACGTGGGTAAGGGTAGAATTGTTAAGATTATAATGATAAAAGCACAAAGCAAAAAACTGGTTGAAAAAATATGGGAAAACAAAGTTAGAAATAGATTTTGAAACATTTTTAGATTTTTGGGAAACCTGGTATATATTTTCAAGTCTATTTTGTTTTTTTGACACCTGATTTACATAACACTCAAAAAAATAGAAGTAAAACGGGATATCTAAAACGGGAGAACACAAAAACCAATGCACACTTACAACCGAAGTAGCAAAATTCTCCAAATAAATAGACAAAGCTGCTTCTACAGCCCCTCCTCCAGGCACGACAGATTTCGACTCCATGACCCTTTTCACTGCACACAATGCATCATGTAGAGATCTCTCCATTTCATCCAGCATAAAGTCATTTGCACCACGCAGAATAATAGATGCTGCTGATTTTACTTTAGGACTAAATTAAACACAAAAAAATAAGCAATACAGCATATTCTCAGACCTCTTGTACAACCAAAAGTCATACGAGAGGCAAAGTCATTGAAAATTAAAATAACTGTAAATCTTTTTGTGGAGCTTAATAGGCAATGGATGATGAAGTTTGTAACAGTCTTTGATTGGCGCAGAGCTTAAGCTTTATAGCTTTCAGAAAAATTGGGTAGCTAGCCCAGAATACGCTCAAATGCTCAGCATCATTAACAGGTTTGATCATCAAAATCTAAGACCCCATCCTTTCCAGATAGGAGGAATTTATTCCTTCCAGGGCTCTTTCTGGATTTTACTCTCTCCCTTAGCACCAGGGCAGCAGGGGCAGATGCCCCTACTACCCCTGTGCTTCTGCCATACCTGTCTCGAGACAGTAGGAACAGGTATATAGTGCAAACAGGTATATAAATCAACAGGTTTTTCACTGGAAATGGAATAGGTTGCGGAAGGTATTTAATGCCAGGATGAAATCTATCATGGCAAGGGGCTACGAATTGACAAATAACCCTCACCCTTTTATGAGAATGAGCTCATCATCACAAATTCTTTCTTGGACAACTTCTTCTGCTTGTCCAAGTTGCGAGGCATCAAAACTTTCCTCTCCTTCTAAATTCGCAAGGTTGATAACAACAGTTGCTGAAATGAAATAATTTGTCTTTCAAATATCAATCAAACTTTAGAAGGCTGAAAACATAATTTAGAAAGTAGTGCAAACTCTACTTGAAAATTCACATGCAGAGAGAGAAAATAAAGCAACATCTACAATTGTTTGGAATGTTAGATATCAAAATACTCTATTCAAATAAGGTAATATACTGGAAGGCTAGCATGTTTAACAAAATAATAGTTGCTCGATGGAAGCATTGAAAACACTGGAGCCTCTTCAAGTAATAAGGCCCAGCTATTAGTAAGCAAACAAGTTTAACATTAACTTAAAACAGTCAACTCAGAAAAACTATAAATAAGGGGTATGTGATGACTTACCACCAGTAGCCCGTGCGATTCTTTTCAAATCTGGTTTTTTGCATCTTCGGACGGCCAATGCTCCAGCTTCAACAAAATACTTCAGACAGAGATCATCAATTCCTCCTGTTGTCAAGACAACATTGGCTCCACTTGATAATATCTTTTGGATACGCTCTTTTGTGATGTCTGCCTCTCTAAATAATAATGATAAGTTGAATCATTTCCCAATTACATGGGAAAGGATCAGCACAAAGTCAAATTGACCAAATCAATACAATGTAAACCTGTAACTATGAATAATGTCATAGGAAAATCCAATTACTATCTTTGTAAGGTATTGGTTACTGTGTAAAGCACAAAGGGCCCACTAAAAAGATAGGATAATAATCAAGCAGTGCAACCCTGGTCCTTTTGATGTGACCACAACACGCGTGATTCCTTCTGCTTTGTTGCCTGGAATTACAGAGATCTTCCAAATTCTCTCCTGCCACTTTGCTATAGGTCTTAAGGTGCTTTCAAAATTCGGACCCTTTGAACAAAGGTCAAGAGAAATACTTGGCCATCCCTGCCACCATGATTTTATCCAAATAACCTATAAAGGAGTGATGAAATTTTTGAAATTAATTTGACAGTACCTGGCTCTAATAGCATCTAACTTCTCAGGATCCTCAACTAAAACTTGCACACCTAGATGCATTTTGGCCTTTTGCAGACTAAAATCCAAACATGCTATCTTTGCATTGGTGATTTTCTTTGGCATTCCTGTAAAGAAGATTTAACATTTGCCATTAATGTCAGCAAGGCAAAACATAATTAATAAATTAACCAGGCACCCTGAAACACCAGTGCGTTGGTAAAAATTGGTCATAATAATAAATTTGAATGTAAGGCAGTGCTAATTTTACAAAATTATTTATGTTTTAGATACAAGATACAGGCTGTAATCACAAAGTAGTGTATTAGCTAGGTAGCTATAAGGTGGGTATCTGTACTAATACAGTCATCAGCCGGCTCCAACTTTTATCTATCACAACTTAGGAAGCTAACAGCTCTTGCAGAAGATACATTGGCAATTAGACAGGTGCCAGATTCACAATTAAACAGTTGAACCAGATTTTTCAAGAGGTAAAATACAAATGAATTTTCCAGCTCCTGATTGATTGACGACAATTAAACTTTATATCAATTTAAAGTCAAATAACCCCAATGGAGATTTCCCCATATTTGAGTAAGCTGGATCACCTTAATCCACAAACTAACTTAAATTGTCTGGGTAACTCATAGCTAAATCAGCAAACATCCTTAAAGTTGTGATTTTGTTGCACTCTACCACTGAGCTAGGCATTATGTGCTAAGAACCAGAAATGAAGTCGCAATTAGAACAGGAATATCTATTCCTAAATTTGAACAACCGAACGTATCTTTACGCATGGTTCTATTGTGAATTGGCTTTTTCCTGGCCTCGAAACTTAAGTATTTTGGTAAAGCTGTTAATGCAAAAAAACCAGTTTGAATGTTGTTTTCTGGTGCTTTCCATTTGAGGTTATATGAACTTTAAGGGCTGTGGAAGCAACATACAAAAAGTGAATACACAATCGATTGTACCTTCACAAGCAACTGTACAGTTCAACGCATATCCAGTAACCAACTTGCTTTCCTTCATATTTCCACCATGAGCTTTTAACACATTCACTGACTTGATTGGCACTTTTGTTTCACTCTTGAAATTCGTCTTCTTCACCAAATTAGCTGCATCAACAACCATGTTTGCAAAGAAGTCAGAGTCAACACCGACAAGTTTTGAGGACATTGATGTTTTAGCCACACTCAGGAACGAATCATGGTCGATCTCATCAGTTCCAACTGAAAGTCTATCTTGGATATACTTACATGCTTCCCTGAAAAAAAGTTGATCCTTATTTTATCTCTATTTCTGTATAACTATTTCAATATTTTCCAAATGAGCACCAAGCAAAGACCAACTTGGAAGGGTATACCTGACCATACACACTTTCAACAAGGTAGCAAAAAGCCCTTTGGGGTAGCTTCAATAAGAGCTTGAAAATGTTAATTTGAGATTTCACATACAAGGGCCCATCCATAATTACCAATAACAACCAATGTCAAGCCCACATATTTGGATTCCATTGAATTTGATAGCCTATAAACATATACATAAGGGCTTTTGGTTAAGCCTGTTTGCCTCTTCCTGACAAGGCCTAGATATTAGTTTCAGTGGTAAACACAAAGGCGCTCACTGAATAGTACAAAGATTTGATTTGACTTAACCATCTCTTAACGTTTTTGTAAGGAGCATCTGGCAAGCTCCACCTCAAAGCCCCCTTCAAGCACTTGAGGTTGGCAACGAGTTGCCTCCAATTCATATTTGAAGGAAACTGCAGGACCTCAATGTGCATTTTTACTAAAGACTAGGCCACCTGAAAGCAGCTAGAAGGGCGATTTCTCCGCCCACCAATTAAAAGTTTCATGGCAAGGTCTTCCTTACACATTTTGCATCAGGCTTAAATTAAGGAGAGAGTCCAACACCATCCTTTAGAGTGCTGAGTGGCCCCATTGTGTCATCCCTTCAATCATGGAAGCCTATTCAAAACGTATCTGAGACCAGTTTTGAACTGAAGGACAAACAAAAAAATCCTTCTCTAAGCAAGAGCAAACAAACAAAAAAAACTCTAAGCAAGAGCAATGAACAGCAATAACAGCATTTCTATGATCTTTAGATCATTCTATTTGAATACATAGGGTACATACCTACAGGCTAACCGATACCCACTGATGATACTGGTGGGATGGATTTTGAATTTCATCAGCTCGTTGGCATTCTTCAGCAGCTCAGCCGCAATTATTACCTGTAGAAAATTAAAGCAATATATCATGAATGGCCCTTTGCACACTTGTGGGGAGGGTAGGTTTAAAGTGAAGCATGCGAGAAGTTCAACTGTTGTAACATACTCTTTGGTCTTGTATTGATGCCAACTTGCTTAAAAATTTCTAGAAAATTTTCTGCCACTGACAAGTTTCATTCTACCCAGTCAATGTCAATTCTGGTAGCGAGTTACAAGCAAGATAAGACCTGATTCAAATGTAATGCCTGCGCTGCACCATTCTTACAATTTTCTGGCAAGGTACAAGCACGGTATGGTGTGTGGTATATAAACCAATGAATTCAGAATTTGTGCCAGAAACATATTCTGGTCCAGCAAAGCTCTGGCGAGACAATCTTGTCACAAAAATATGTTAACATGAGACGTCGTGACAATAATGCCATTTTAGAATAAAGTACCTTGGCGTGACAAAGTGCGGGCACAATGTCTGAAGCAGGTCCAAAAGCTATACTATGAAAATCCTTATGACCCCACTAGAATTCTGATTGTACATTACAAGCCAGTAAAGTTATCTTCTTTCTGGCCTCTAAATACAAACCCCCTCCTAAGTGCTTTTAGAAACCTTTCCATTTAAGACATTCTTATTCCGAATCCTACCCCGTCAATCAATATGTGAGATAATTTGCAATCCTTCCCAGTACCATTCCAGCCTCCTCTCTATAAAAACCAGTGAAAGTAAGTTTGTAGGTTTAAAAGCATTTCGCACTGGGGTCTCCACATTTCCATGCTCGGAAAACATCACACAGTTGAAATAAGAATAATACTTACCACAGATGTAGTTCCATCACCCACTTCTTGATCCTGTAAATCTGCAAGCTCACAAAGAACTTTAGCAGCTGGATGTTCAACTTCAAGTAGTTTTAGAATTGTAGCACCGTCGTTTGTTATGGTAACATCCTAAAAATATATGCTTTCATTTAATTCTATACATCTCAAATTAGGAGTTTTAACACAAGCCACTTAAGCTCAATTCACACTGGACGCGTCACGATGCGTCGCGTCACCTAGCGTCACGTCGCGTCATAATTTTATTTTCCAATTCACACTGGAAGCATCACCTTGCGTCGTTTTTCTATCTCTTGGTATTTCTGTGGTTGGTTTTCTTTATTATGCAAATCTGTGGTAAGATGTTTGGTGATGTTATTTGAGAAATAAAAGAGGAAGTATCGCGAAGTTTAAATTTCGAACAGAAAAGACCAAGTTGAACGAGAATAAATGAAGTAGTTTTACCACAGAACCAAATGTATTTTCATATGTTTGTTGTAAACTTTTACGTTATAAAATTACAGTTTCTACAGTACTTGTATTTTGATTTTTCTTTACGATTGCAATTCTTAACAAACAGAAATTAAACAAAACAATATTAGGGAATTAGATTTAGAATAAGATTTGAGTTCTCACAACATAAAAAGCTTCTTCGTGTTGATACTGAAGGTTTTGTAAATTTTGGAGTCCTGTTTTCCCACTTTCTTTATTGTTTTGATGCGTCACGTCGCGTCGCGTCAAAGATGGATTTTTTCAACTTTGACGCGTTCTGGCGCATTGCTCAAAAAACGCGATGCGTGCGCGATGCGTGCGCGATGCGTGCGCAATGCGTCGAGTGACGCTGACCTTATAAGGGCAGCGTCATGACGCGACGCATCGTGACGCGTCCAGTGTGAATTGAGCTTTACCGCTTTTTTTTGGAAGAAAATTTCATACATTTCTGTCCTGTTTCAAAATCTGGAAGCACTCTTTTATTAATATAGTGTGTTTCATGTTTAATTCAATGCATTATTAAACAATAAAAATTCAAAATTTTCCTTATGAAATCAAATCCTTTCGTTTAAAAATTCCCTAGTGCGCCTTAATGCAGAAATTCTGTTTACAGCCTAAAATACCAAACAATAAAATGGCTGGTGTTTTCACACAACTACGCAAGGGTATTGTTTCCTTATGTCTTGCAATTTTCCCTGATTCATGCCAGGGTGCATTCCATGTAGTCTACACCAGAGATCTATAGCGCGGACTTTGAATAAAACAATGGATCAAACCTTATTTCTATTTTTCAAGGCATAATGTCTTCGGTGTAGACGTTACATGGCATGCACCCTGAGATTCATGAGAATATAAAAGACATTTGAACAAACAAACTTACTCCAATATCATCAACCAACATTTTATCCAGTCCAACAGGTCCCAAAGAACTCTTGACAATATTTGCTATGGATGCTACTGCCATTACTATAATAAAAGCAAAATAAATTATGAGAGAATATGTAAGACAAGGGGCCAAGATCTTTTCTGCAAATCTATAAAAATTTGAACAAAGCTTTTGAATGAAGGGCAAAGCTTGTAACATATATACGCTTTTCTTGTCATTCTTGTGATTTTATAAATAAATGAAGGTTTTCAGATAGTTGTCATTTTTAGCTGTTTTCTTAGCATTCAAATATAAGGCTAATTTTTTCCCCATGGCTACGAGTACGGGAGCCGTATCCTGTACACAATCCACTACGAATTCGGGAATTGTTATGCCAATGCATTGTGAATAATTTTGAAGTAAATAATGACTGTTATGACAAGAGATCTTGCTTTCGGAACAATACACAATCCCTAGTGAGTGGAGCTGTGAGTTTGATTCATATTTCATAGTGTTCAACCTATATTTCAAAACTAAAATTTTAAATCAGGCAAAATGTGGGACTTAGATAAACTAATGTTGCTAACACATGCGTATAACAACTGCCATATTTGTAGTGGATTGTGTACAGGATCCGTTCCCTTACTTTAAGCCACTCCGTAATTTTTTAGACAAGCCCGTTCTCAGCCACACCCATTTTGTCTGTAAACTGCCAATTCTAAGCCCCCCAATGGAAAACTCCAGTGAACGCCCCTGTGTAAGACCGTAAGAATCTTACGGTCTTACGGTAAGATGGTACAATGTGGCTCAAGATGGCTACACAAAAAATGAGATGATGTTGGAATTCCGAACAACGAGCGAAATATTATCATAATCAAATTGATTAAATCAATGTGATCAAAAGAGGCCCAATATGCCCTCCTCTCCGTCACTGGATGGTGGATGGTTGCTGTGCAGCAACTCTTTAACTTGGGCAAACTTTCTAATTTGTTATGGTATATAAAAATATACCAAACTGTACATCTCAGTTTAAAAGGCCTAGGCTACTCAGGCCTGACCTGAGTATATCGAAGCTTGGTAGGGCCTTCGTCCAGTGATATCAAGCTATCGTGAATAGTTCCTCTTACCATTTTCAGCTCTTATATCTTTTCCAGTAGTTCTTTCACCACTTAGTAGTACACCAGCCATTTTGCCTAATAAATTAGTCTGATAAGGAAGGTGAATCTATGCCAATGAATAGAGGTGTCCAGACACTCACAGCTGCGAAGAAGGGCTTGGTTTGGCTAGGCCGTCAGGAAGGCCTGGAAAGTTCCATGTGCATCCTTATGCGCAGCGATTCAACTTTGTGCTTATGCGCATATTACCGCTGACCAGCAAATTGCGGCTTAATCTTGCAGTTTCATTCTTCAACCATTTCACCATATATTATTTTTTATCCTGTACCAATCAAATAATTACATTCCACCTCACCTATCTTGAAAAGATTAACTTAAGAATGAAATAAAAACAAAAATAAACTCTCTCGAAACTATCATTTGTTCTCTAGGCTATTTCGTTTGCTAATTGTTAATGAAATGTCTGACATTCATTCCCTATGCCAGCAGACGTAGAGTAAACTAGAGGAGTAAAAAGGTTCCGTTTTCGATATTCATTATTTTGTTGTTATATTTTCGTAATCGCTCTGGCTGAATCTTTATATATATATGTTAAACGTACAACAAAGAAGGTAGACATACCATTGCACCAAAAACCTCATGCTCCGATGTCTGGACGTGCTATTGATGTCTAGACAGCAGGGGCGGATCCAAGGAGGGGGGCGGGGGGCCATGGCCCCCCCAAACCATAAAATTTCAAAGATCGAAAATTTCCGAAAAAACGAATTGCAACACAATGATTAGGCAGTTAAATGAACTAGGTAATGTTTGGAACATAACATAACAGGTAATGAAAACATTACCCACGTTCCTAACATTAGAATCTATCATGTGTATATCATCTTACGTCTCTACGAATTCGAAACTAAATCAATTGACCAAACCCAAACCTTTGAAATATAGCCCTAAATTTTAACCATATACAGGACCCACAAGAGGGGGGATGACCGGGGCAATAGCCCTGGGGCCTAGAAAAACGAAGCTTTGAGTTCTCCATCAAAAGTCGTTTTTATATCACAGAGCTGGGCCCGTTAATGGGCTGGAGGAAATTAAATATTCTTTCTGTCCGTTACACATCTCTAGTGATATCACAATTCATTTAAATAGCCAACCATTAAGTCCATTCGCCTCTTGCACAAAATCGTTAAATTAAGCTTGGCGATATATTCCCCACGTATGCACTACCCTCCAGATATTTTGCAGATTGCTGGTTACAGTCTCTAGTAGAACGTTCTTTCAGTGAGCTAAAGCTCATCCGAAACTTTACGCACATTATAAAGCAACATAAAAAGTGTGAACTCACTCGAAAAGATATAGTTCAGTGATATAAAAAATACGTTTAAGTTAAAAAGGACTAGGAAAGTGACTCTGTAGAAATAATTGTCACGAAAGTTTATTCATCAAGATTTATAAAAACATTGTCTTTTGTGTATAGAATAATGCGTCATTTCATTATAAAGTTGCAGTAATTTTAGTGAAAGGACAGATGCGTGTCAAACATATATATCTAGAAGGGGAAATTAAAGGATTCATAGCCATTTTGCCACCTTAAAAATAGTAAATCTCAGAAGCTTCCGGGGGCTCTCAGCGCCCCCAGACCCCCAGCTGTATTTGGTAATAACCTTCGGTAATGACCCTATACCAACCAACCAAAAAACAAAGGGCCTGTATCGAATAATTGCCCCAGGACCCGGACTCACTATCGGTGGCCCTGACCTCATCTATTAGCAGCTCTAAGTGATTGATGTTTCCCAGATGATTTTAATTGGAAGCTAATCAGGAATGATCGAGCATACCCCCACTCTTCACGCTCTGGTACCCAAGTTATTTGAAAATGAAACTTATTACAAACTCAGTTCATTGTCTTCGATGTCTTTGTATGGCATTCCTATAAAAGATCCTTTATAGAAACTTACTCCTTTACTTCATGATCAAGCCCAGCTAAAGTTTTAATTGGGATGCATAGAACAGAAATCAGAAAGGGCGTTGCCAGCGTTTTAAGCTGGTTTGAGGGGCGTGGCTCCAAAAATTTTTTCCCCTTAATGTTTTGCTAAATGATGCAAAAACGAACTGCGTAAATGAAATTGCTTCACTCGACATTGAAACAGGTGGGGGGGGGGGGGGTGTAATTTAATCAATATAATATCCTCCAGATTTCGTTTTTCATTTTATGTTTCAAAAAAAGGTTTTATTAAAGTAAGCTTACACAGTCATATTTTCATCATGTTTTCGGTCAAAAATGAATCTGGTCATTTTCTATCACCGGGTAAACGCTCAGAAATTCGCATCATAGTTGATTCTTGAATCATTTTCAAAATCATAAGCTTAGGAATTCAACAATGGTGCTATGATGCGAATTTCTGGGCGATTAAACGATCATAGACAAGGATAAAATTCGCTTTTGACTAATAAAATGACGCAGATATGATGCAAATATGATCATGTAACCTTATCTTCGTTAACAATGAAACAATAAAGCTGATTTTCATTGTAAAATATTTCAGTTCTTTTCCTATCAAGTCATATTTTATTCTAATGGTTTTATACATTTTTCATCCTATAAAATTCCAGCAAATGCCAAAGATTTTTTCTGACTCGCTCAATATTTACCAAATTCAAAATGGAAAGAGATCAAAATAGGTGAAACGTATAGCAGATGATTATGATATTGATTATGATAGTTAATCAACCGATAAGAATTACTTCATTTTTACCGACGTATCTTATTACCATTTTTATAAATAGGAAATTTAGAAGTAAAAGAAAAAAATAGATGAGATGAACAACAGACGATTATGATATTGATTAATCTGAATGATCATTTAAAATTGATTTCAGTTTATCAACCGATATATTTGCACCACATCTAAGAATTACTTCATTTTTACCGACGTATCTTATTACCATTTTTATAAATAGGAAATTTAGAAGTAAAAGAAATAAAAACAGATGAGATATATAACAGACGATTATGACATTGATTAATCTGAATGATCATTTAAAATTGATTTCAGTTTATCAACCGATATATTTGCACCACAGCTTAGAATTACAACATTTTTATCGACGTATTTTCTTTTCGTCTTTAAGAATGCAGCAATTGCAACTCCGGCAGCACCTTCCACTATCTACAACAAACAAATTGAAGAAAAGGCTTATAATGGCATGTATTCTAACATTCTGTGAAAAACTGCCTAATGTAAGTTTTCGTTTATTGTTATTCTTAAAAAAGGAAGGAAGGCATAACCCAAGCTAATGCTCAGCACTTCAAGTCCATACAACTTTATTTATGTGTGCTTAAATGTTGTAGTGTTGTTGCATTTAGGATTGCACCGCGCATGGCTCTTTTTGATGCACCCTATAATTTGATGAATTTGACGTATGCCATACCATCACGTATACCACATTCTATGGCTAGAACAAAGCTGATGGCTTTTCTGTGAACTTTGCTGTTAAGAAGAATTGCCTGATTGAAAGACACAGTAAACGCTTGAATTACAATTGTTTTCATTGGTAGGAATTCGGACAGACAAGTTCAAGCGACCAATAATAATTATAAGCATTGATGATCTAACTTAAGAAAAAAGTGCCTATCCTGGTTATAGTGCTAAATATACGCGAGTATAGAGCAATTATAAGGCAGAAAGAACACATTAAAAACAGATATGTCCTTCTGTTACTCTGAGTTTCGTGCCTACGCAATCGTAAGAGATACAAGACCACATTTTTGCCTTAAAAACAAAAATTATAAATCAAACAAGATTTGAACTTGTTGAATATTTTCTGAGTCAACAAGTATGCTTTTTGTAGCAGCTTTGCTGTGATTCTCGGATGATGACAAAAAGAAATTGAATGATGATGAATAAGTTTGAATACCTTGCAATGTTCACGGATCATTTGAAAAACTGCTGACGAAATTTCCTCTTCTGTGACCAACACCCAATCATCTACTGAGCTTTCACAAATCTCAAAAGTAATCTGAAACAAAAGAATTGATTGTTAAACCAAGTGTTTATTGAGCTGAATGACCAAAAGACACACAGGTCAATTAGGCCTTCCTTCAATATGTAACCAAGCCAAAACTGGGTTGGGTAAGAGTTGCAAACATTAAAGATACATCGTTAATCAAATGAAAAACAAAGAAACTCAACGTAATAATATGTCGTGATATATTGCGAATGAAATGAATGACAGAAAAACTGAACTTAATAATATATCGTGATATGTCGTTAATCAAATTAACAACAGAAAACCTGAACAACAATGAATCACATACCGCTCCGTTTTCAATACCTCCTGCAGTTCCATCTGACAGAGTATCAAGGGAATCCATTTCAAGAATCTTGCCAGCATTCACAGAGTGATACATGACAGCTGAGTTTTCAGGCTGGCATCCAATTATCTGAATAAAGAGCAAGCAAATTGAGACAACATTTGATAGTTGATAGTTTATTGGCAAATTCGCTTACTATTTCTTACGCTTAATATCTCTACTACTTACTATCTTACTACTACGGTATTGGTTTATGTTCAAAGCATAGGTAGACTACTTGAGCAGTGCAACCCTGGTCCTTCTACTCGATGTGACCACACCGGGAGATTTCTTTTGCCTTTTATTGCCTGGAATTACAGAGACCAGGCAAATACTCTCTTCACACTTTATGGTAGGTCTGAAGGTGGTTTCGAACCCGGGGCCCTTTGAACAAGGGTCGAGTGATGTAACCACTTGGCAATCCGCGCAACATGACGAACACTAACATGTTGTCGCACACATTCAGTCACTCAAGTTTTGCTCGGATGGATTGCATGTTCTTTATGTCTTAGAAATACTTGCCTGCTCTCCCATTTTTTTTAAACTGTACTTATTCCCAGAAAGTCTTTGGTGTTTGTCATGCACATTCGAATTTGTTGCATTTCCACATGAAAAACCCAGAAAATGACCTATGCAAAATTTGTTTTGAGGGGTAGTTGATGGAAAAACGGGTAGAGGAAAACCAAAGCAGGGATGGAAAGACAATATTTGTGTTGATCGATTTCTAACGAGAATAAGGTACAAATGAGGAAGAGACAAAGTGGGAATGTTTTTGGAATGCCTGGTACATGGATAATAATATTGTCAGGTAATAGAACAGTCTTTGGTCGGTACAAAACTTCAAATTAACCAGAAAATTGGAAGCATGGCGAAAACATAGAGGTTTGAAACAAAACCTAACTGATTTATATACCTTGATGTGGATCGAAATAGGCCAATCAGAAAAGAGGTTAATGATTGGTATGGTACAGGAAAACCAATCAACAACCGCGACACAGCCAGCTGACCAATGAGATTACTTCAAGAGTCCTAGCTCAGATATGGAGTTTTGTTTTCATTAAAATAATCACACTGTGCTGTACCATACTGCTTATACCATGATATGAAGATATTTGAATAACAAAGATTATAAGATGATATTTGAATAAAAAAAACGAGATCAAACCTGTATTTTTGAATTCTTTTGCTTCAAGTACGAAGCAACGCCTGAAATCAATCCACCCCCACCAACAGATATAAATATGACATCTGTTGTAGGAAGTTGTGAGAGAATTTCAACCCTGAAAGGTAATTGAAATATAGATAATCAATACGAATCAAAATGGTACTAGGCAAAAACAGTGCTCCTATTATCTTTAAGATATAGAATCAAACAAAGTCATGGATACCTTACCCAATGGTTCCTTGGCCAGCAATGACATCAGGGTCGTTATAAGGAGACAAATATGTCACATTGCTTTGCTATAAAAAAAGAAATTATAAGATCAATTAACCTGTAATGATCAGGGTGAGTAAAAGCTAAAATAGACAGAAAAGAAGATGAATCTGAACATGAAGATAAAGATGGAGGAGAAGATAATAAAGAAAACGAATATAAATATCAAAATTTAGCTGTGAAAGATGAAGATAAAGATGAATATGAAAATGCAAAGGATAAAGATAAAATTGTACATAAAGATAAAGATACAGATAAAGATGAAGAAAAGATGAAGATTAAGATAAAGATATAGATATAGATATAGATATAGATAAAGACGAAGATGTAGATATAGATGAAGAGGTAGATAAAGATTAAGATATAGATAAAGATGAAGATGTAGATAAAGTTGAAGATGAATTTAAAGATTTAGATGCGTAAGATAAAAATGAACACGTGGATAAAGATGTAGATAAAGATGAAGATAAATATGAAGATGTAGATAGAGATTAAGATAACGATAGATATGTAGATAAAGTTTCAGAAAAAGATAAAGAAAAATATGGAGAAAAATATGAAGATGAGGATGAAGATGTAAATGCTTTAGATGAAGATAAAGATTCAGATAATAGACGTAGATAAAGTTGAATATGTAAATATAGATAGAGATGGAGTTCATGGTGAAGATAAAGATGAAGATTGAGATGAGGATGTAGATAGAGATGAAGATAACGATGAAGATATAGATAAAAATTCAGAATAAGATTCAGAAAAAGATAGAGTTGATATAGAGAAATAGAACATCGTCAGCGATCGTGAACGATCATATGGAAACCAGGCTTTGAGAGCTACCCTAGCGTATGTTTACTGCAATGAAATCTCTAACAGTTCAAACCAATAAGTACAACTAATCTCAATCACAAAAAGAGAGTTGAACCCCTTCCATATCCAGTTACCTCTGCTAGATTCCTTGCAAAATTTTCCGTCTCCACACAGTCAAAGCCATGTTTTTTTATCTTTGCACCAAGTCGTTCTAGTCCTTTTACTTTCGCAGGATCGGTATCCTCCTTCACGCAAATGAGACAATCTACGTTTGTTCCTTGCACAGCTTTCGTCTACAAAATATGTTCTTTGCAATTAAGAACTGATTACGCAATTAAGAACTGATTATCAACAAGCAAGCAGAGCAAGCTCGATCTCAATGCCAGAAGAGAGGCTCGAGTGAAATGAAAAAGATTATGAGAACATGTATTGAAAATATGAGGAATTCTCAACATAGCTAGAAATATCGGAAACATAGCTTAACGAACACATGGATTACTTACTAAGCTTTTCTTCCGACACTCAACACAGTAATACGTCAGAAAGAGAACGAAACAAAAACCTAACTGATTTATATACCCAGATATGGATCGAAATGAGTATAAAAGTCTGTTAAGTTTCTGTTTCGTTCTCTTTCGGACGTATTACCCTGTTGAGTGTCAGACGAAAAGCTTAAGTAATCCATTCGTTTCGCTATGTTTCCGATATTTCTGGCTTTTTTTAAGGTTTTTTACCATTCAAAGACTGTTCTATAACTCTCGACAGCTAAATGATAGAGAAAAGAAACATTTTCAACACATTTAATGTCAGGTAGAAATTTGAGGTTAACTTCAATAAGGAAGATTACACTTTATTTCGTTCGGTTGTTTGTAGAAAAAAAGTTCACGAAGAAACCTGGAACTCGCAAGGGATTCTTTATATTGCTTCTCTATTTCAGATTTTCACACATTTATAGAGTTTTGTCAATCAATGACCGTTTAAACGAGTTTGGAAATCATGCAACAATAGAAGTGCAGATAAAAGTTGCAAAGCCAAGATAGAAAATAGTAAAAAGGCAACTCACACAAGCTAACCCATGGTTGCCAGATGAGGCAGTGATGATTCTCTTGGGGGCTTTGCTCTTTGATTCTATATTTTCAGTCAGTTTTCTTATTTTATTGGTTGCGCCTCTCAACTTGAAGGAGTTTGTTTCCTGCTCATGCTCTGAAATTGATACAGACATCAAACATTAGACATTACAAACGAACATCAAACATTAGTTTACAGTTGTTTAGTTTCATTTAATGTTTTCATATGATTAAAGCAAAAGAGCCAAGGAGCCACACAAGTTCGTTGCTGAATCACACATTCACACGATTTTCATAGCCATTCAACGCAATGAGGCACACGAGAAATTGTTTTTACGTGAGCGGCAACAGCATCATCGTCCAATCATTGTTCCCCCAGGAACCCAGCTTCACAAGAATCTGGAGAAAGTCTTGGAGCTTTTCAATTATGTTTCTTATCTATTGTATATCTATGTTTATATTTGAGTTTTGACGTCACAACTACTCAATATGATCAATTTGAGATACCACTTCCCCCATATTTACATAGTTTCGCATCATTGAAATCTCAAAGGGATTGCATTATTGAGAAGGAGCTTGGTGATTACCTGCTCTAGTAAAAGGGGCCAATAAAAGAGGTACTTACTTTAGAGGGGGGCTTAAAAGAATTTAGGGTATCTTGGATGAGGTCAGATGAAACTCAATTTGATAGGACTTATTCAAAGTACTTTTTCTTACATAGTATCGTTCATCAATTGGATTATCAGGGCATGAAAAAGCACCCGACCGTGTGACCGCTGGTCGCAGGAAATTGTTTTAATTGAAATTCTTGCAGGAAATGTTTTGAAATTGCTTACTTTTTTCAAAGCAACAAAGGAGCAGAGCATTATTTTCTTTGTTTGTATTTATAGGAATGTATGCTTTGTTATGAACCACTGGCATTCAAGTGATTTTTTGGTCGCAGGAAGAAAAAACTTTTTTCATGCCCTGTGGATTATATTACATATTTTTTTTCATATTTTCACCCTTAAGCCAAAGGTTGCAGAACATTTTCAGCACGGGGGCGAACCTATTTTGCAAGACAGGTTTACGAAATCCTTTATAGGAAAGTACATAGTTTTGGAGATTTCCAGGATTAATGACCCCTTGCCAAGTGGCGGCACTATGGGAGGACTGGGGGGATTTTTCTCCCCCATTTGCCAAAAGTTGGCAAAATTGTTAAAAAAAGGCATGAAATTAGTTGGATACACCTTCAGACGTAAAAATTATGTCAAAATCCCCCTACTAATTTCAAATTTTTCAGAGCTAGCTGGCACCGCCACTGCTTTCACCCACTGCTGCGTATAACCTAACCCCCCCTCAATAGGAAAACATGTCACCTGCTTTGATGTAAACATTTGAAGCAGACACTTGAGAGAGCCAAGCTGAGTGTTCCAAGGGAGTTTTCCTTACATGATCTTTTATTCTGAGGTATGCCGCTTCAATATCTGACGCTGGTATCATTTTACCAACTGTTACCAATGTGTAGTTATCTATACAAAAATTGAAAAAAGATGATTTGGAAAGAAGTGCTCATTATTGTCTTTAGTATCACTGTTTAGTCAAATTTTGGAAAGAGGTCTGATTGCGTAATGTACAACCAGTTCTGGTGTCAGGTTTCTTCTGATGAGGAGGCTAGAACCTCCTTGACAAAGTGGCTATTTCCCATAGAAATTCAAATAATTCCCTCCGACGCAATCAATCTAGAAAAGAACCCCTTCGGGATGTAATCGCATAAACACGGTACGCTCAGTCACTTGCATTGGAGAATTGCACTTGCTTTTGATTGCTGCCCCTATATTACCCCCTTAATATGCCTCCAGCATTAGGACTTTGTACTGACTTCGAATTCAAGCTCTGCTTGCTAATTCTCCCCAACCGATGATAGAAATCTATTGTCAACTAATTCACATATCGTTTCTGTTATTTTGACTTGGGCAATGTATGTCAGGTCCCTATATGTTAGGCCCATATAGGCCAGCCTTATATGTAAGGTAACGTTACCACCATATAGAAATTGCTTACTTTACCACTTTACCACCCTCACTCATGAACAGGAAGACTTGCACTAGCTAATTGTAAAACAGGAAGATATTACATAGCCTCGCATTTTGCCAAAATTTAGGTCAACCTAAGAACATGTTGAAGCTGACCCTATTTGCTCAATAAGATAATACAGGTCAGGTAAAGAAAGTCATAATCCGCAAAGTTAACGCATACATTACCACCTAACCTAGCAATATGAAAACCGGAAGTAGAATTTAAGTAAAAACGGAAGTGGTGTCTTGCGTGTTATGATGGATCTCCAAAAAAACAGAATAGAATAGGCAAATCACTGAAATCATGAATCACATTATATAAATATCGCTGTGTTTCTTGGCTAGGAGAGGACATGGGGTGACAAGTGTCGCCTTACCTTCGTCGCAAAATATGCAGTTCCAATGTTATCAGCGTCAGCTCGAGTCTGCAGGCCGTTGTTTGTGTTCACTTTGGTGAGAGGAAGAATTATGATGTTTTTGTTGTTGTTGCTGTTAAACTCATAGATTTCTATTTTTTAGTTCCTTTTAGTTCAATTTAGGCTTTTTAATTACACTAAACTACAACTATGGCGAAGATGAAGTGATGTTTAGATGATTTTGCCCATTCAAAACAGTTTTCTCAGTTTCTTCCTTCTAACTTCATCGTTCGCCTTTTCAACAACATTTACACTTTTTCGTAACAGGAACCACGAGGGTACGTATTTGATATCTTGTTACATCGATTCCCTGTAATAGTCTCCCCCGAAACAAGGGCTTCCACTGTAGGGGATTCCCCTACGTATGGGAATTGTGTTGGAAAATCGAAAATAGCACAAAATTAGAGGAGGCATCGATTTGCGAAAATGACATCATGCTTATTATTTGAATCTTTAGAATTTCTAATCTTTAAAGATTTGATCAAGTTTGTCATTTTTTTTGAACAAAGAGCCTCTTTCTGGTTCTTTATTCAGAAATATCAGAAAGCAGAAAGCAGCTTTGATCTCATTAGTCTCATTGCATATAGATAGAAAGCCGAGAAAATGAAATGAATTAAGAAATTAGAAAATCCCTAAGAAGCCTTAGAAGCCAGGATTAATATTAAGTACATACATTACTCTTTTTAATGCTTAAGACGTTAATAACCTGTATTGCAAACTACTTCGATATTTAAAGCTGATCTTAATTGGAGAGAGAAACTGAAAAACTATGTTTTGTTTCACTTAAGCTACCTTTAGTTACATTTATTCTCCTTCGTTTAATGTTCAAATTAATTGCTTCGTAAATCTTTTCTGTTGCTGTGGGTGAAAGGGGTGAAAATTGTAGAGTGCACATTATGATCTGTAGGGGACTGTAGGGGAAATCAGCTTTTGAGATTGAGATCGAGTATGTGCAGTAGGTAGAATCACCACTTCCAGCGTGGCAGCCCTACCCAAAACCGACAACAAGCTCCGCAACTTACAAATCACATTGAAAGAATGGGAAGGGCATTAAACTTGACAAAATTCGTGAGAACTCATCAATTGATCGAATCGATCTAGAAGGAAAAATCCCGAATCATGGTAAGTGTGATGATTCCATTGTCTTCTGCATCTGCTGCGCTTGCTAGATTCTATAAAGTACTTGAGGATAGAGTCTCGAATTCGCGATTCTAGGCCAATCGAACCACCCACCTCCGTAGGATTTGTAATGTGAACTATATTTACTAGACTGATCTGTCGAACGGGTAGTTTAGGCCCAAGCAATCGACTCCTCGGATTAACTCGATCTTCCTTTTATGAAAAGATGAGATAAATAGCACAATCATGTTTAGATTTGGTTCAAAGATAAGAATTATAAAAATGATATTTGATGAACAAACTAAACAAACGCCTAGGCAGAGAAGAAGGAAGTAAAATGGGGAACAATCAGGCCTGAGGCCTTCGTCAGATAATAATGGCATTGCGGAAAATTCCACGAATAACGTATCCTCAAGAAAAACTGAATATATTTTTTTTATTGATTTCTTTTGTTTATATTCATTTCATTCTCCAAAATTGTCATAACTGAATAGATTAAAGTCGCAACCATGGAATTTTTCACAACCACAGACTGTCAATTGTTCTAGCCTTTTATAATCAGGATTGTTCTAGCCTTTTATAATCAGGATTTTCAGAATTTCATGGGAGTCAGAAAATTTTACCAGTTTTGCATATGATGGCAGCCCAGGGTACATTCCATGTAAGTTTTGCTGGAGATCTTTGGGTTGGCATGGACTTTGGATAAAACTATGGGCCAGATATTTTTTTGTTTGGTCTTTGATAAATTGGCATTATGTCTCTGGCATGGACTTTACGTGGATGAACACTGCTCGTAGCGAGGTACATCATTAAAACAACAGGCGTTTTCAAGCGAACAATGGAATAGATGTGATAAAACAATTCAAAACAATAGAAAAGATGCGAGCATTGCTGCAACGGAGGGCAAGTCTTCCACCCCGGTTCCAGGGCCGCATTTACGTTTGTTGTGGCCCTGGGCATAAAGTTGATTAGGGCCCCCTAAAATATACGAAAAAAAATTATGGCACGTGCCTAGTACTTGGCACCCGGATAGCATGATTTTTCATGGACACAGCAACAATATCCAGCAAAAACCAAAAAGTTAACATTAACTAAAAAGTTTGATAACGAATAAACTTGTATAAATATATGCATTTCGGTACAATCCCAATAAAAATGCCCTTGTCCATTGGTTCATTGCGCTAATTTCTTTCGCCTTGACTTTACTGCTACAAACTTTTGAATGATTTTATTGGGGTCTAAATCTCTCAAGACATCAAAATTTGCTGCCATTAGGCATAAGGCAACAAGGCGCTCTTGTGACGATGTGGACCTTAGTTCACTCTTTACCCTTTTCAGCATGAAGAAAATCCTCTTCAATTTCTTTCTTTTTTTGTGACCTTCGGCTTCATTATCAACGACCTTCCTCCTCTCATCCAGGAACTTTTTGAGAGGAACTTTTTCAACAAACTTTCGATACTGCCGAATTTCCATTTCCATCTCATCATCAAAATGATTTGGATAAGCATCTTTTAGGACTTTGCAATTAGCAGCAACGTCCGTATCCTCACTATTCAGACTGACCAGAAAACCAAATCTGTCATTGGTAAGCTTGTATGCTGCTTGCCTCCGGGAGAGTTCAGTTTGGAGGCTGTCGATGATTGGCAAGTACTTATTAATGTAAAAGGCTCTTTCGCCAGCTAGCTCTACTCCACTAGTTACACTCTCATCCGCTGCCTTTTTCCTTTTAATTTTCCTCCTCCTCTCGTCTCTGAATTCCTGACATGTTGCTTTGCTGAATGATATTGCTTTTTCGAGATACTCTTTGAATTTGTTTTCACTTCTTAGCTCTAAAATGTATGACTTCAAACTGCTAAACAAGTCAAAAGCACATGAAAGACTCAAATCAATCGCTTGCAAAGACAGATTTGTAGCATGTATTCTCCCAAGCAAGTCATACCAAAACAAAAACATGAATGCATATTCTAGAGCATTTAATTTGTCAGAGACTGACTCAGCATCGTGTCTTGTCTGCACTGTTTGCTCTTCATCTTCAGCTAACTCATCTACTAAAGATTCTTTAATTGGAACAGAGCCTTTTGCCAGTGCCCTGATGGCATCATGCTGAGCAGACCACCTGGTATCAGATAACGTTTTAACGACCAGTTTGTGTTTTGCTAACTTTTCTTTCAGAGAGTCCCATCGGTAGGTTGAAGCAGAAAAAAAATTGTAAACTTCTCTTACAATGGAGAAGAATGAGAGTGCCTCCCGACAACATTCGGCAGCAGCTGTGCCCACAAGGTTGAGTGAGTGGCTGGCACAAGGCACATAAGGTGCACAGCTATTTACTTCTTTGATTCTTGCTTGAACTCCAGCATATTTTCCTGACATGTTGGACGCATTGTCGTATGACTAGCCTCTGCAAAGATCAACGTCCATCATGAGGGCTTTCAAGGTCTCCAGGATGTCTGAGGTCAAGGTTTCACTTTTGTGTGATTTGATAGGTGTAAAACCAACAAATCTTTCTACAGGTTTTCCGTTTTCAATGTACCTCACAACCAAAGTCAGCTGATCCACATGAGCGAAATCTGGAGTGGAGTCCACAATAATGGAATAATACTTTGACTCTTTTATGGACGCTACTATATTTTCACAACACTCATTTCCTATTATGCTAACTATTTCTTCCATAGTTGCATGATATTGATATGATGGACATCCGTATCTTTGATTTCCGAAACGGGCAATATGGTCAGCTAAAAAAGGGTCAAATTTTCCAATGAGCTCCATGATTGCAAGAAAGTTACCGTTATCTGAGTTTCCTATAATGTGAGAAGATCCGCGGAGAGCCAACCCTCTCTCCCCCAAGAACTTCACTACCTCGTTAACCCTTGACAATACCCTTCCCCAATATGCTTCCTCTTTCTGTATTTGTTTTTGGTGTTGGCTATGAATTAAGCCAAGTTTTGTTTTCCAATGTCTGCAGGATTGAATGCTCTCAAAGTGGGCTAATGATCGTTCATGGACGTGAATTAGCTCTGGATGTTTCCAGTCGTCAAAGCCTTTGTTTGAAAACATCGAAGAATGATTTGTACTTTCAAACAACTTGCAATAAAAGCAAAAAACTTTTCCTGTTGATGGCGAATAAAGAAGCCATTCTCTTTTAATTTTCTCCCCGTCTGGCATTTTTCTGTGAAGAAGGGATTCGCTAAAATATCGGATTTTTATTCGCCCCTTCTCTTTAAACTCCCTTGCTGGCTGATTATACAAAGATGTCCATCTCTGACACTCTTTGGGGCCATTCGAGGCTCAGTAGTGTCGAAGATCCTCGGTTATCTCAGTCCACTGCGCTGCATCATTAGAGAAGGGACTGACCAAAACGCTTTCGTCCACATCCACATCATCGTTGCCAGGTCTTTCGCTAGTCTCCTCACAAGAAGACTCCAATTCTGAGCGAACTGCTTCTATATCTGTGGCATCAGTTATTGTTTGAACGGTTGATATCGTTTGGTTTTATCCCTCTGTTGTCAGTTCGCATATCTCTTTCTGGACACCATCATCATTTCCGTCAACCTTATGTTTTGACTTGAAACCAAGACTTGTTAATTTTGGAACGTTTTTAAGTGATTCGGTTTCACGACTTTTTTTCAACTTCTTCTTTGGTGCACCGCTAGGGTAGGACCTGCTACTCATCTTTTAGTTTAACTAGTTTCCAACCATAGCTCTAACAAACCACTTGACCCATATAGGAATAACCACAACTAGACTAGCACATAGTCATAATAAATGCACCAATACAATATCAGCTTGTCAGCAGAAAATGGCCAAGGCGACTGCAATTAATCCGTTAAAAGTAGCATATTGGGCCCATTGGCTGCCTATTGTTTCTAAGCAGCGTTCTCAGCATTTTCTTTTTGTCACACATTTTACACTCGAAGTTTTGAAAAGGAATACCTTAAATTATGTTAAGGCTCGATCTTTTCCATTGTTATTCTTAAATTTTCATTGTTTTTTTGAAATTTCGAGCCTCGTTGAGTTTATTTTGTTGAAAATACTGCAGTACTCGTCAGAACTCATCAAGAAGTTTAGAAAGTTAAATTGTGAGTGTCTCATGACTGAAAAAGTTTTCAAAATCAGTTCAGGGTACTATTGTTCATTAGCTCTGCCCAAAACTTATTGAACAGACTATAACTGTTCTTAAATTGTCTATTTAAACGATATATGAAACCGTTCAGTGGTCTGGAAAACGTTTACTACTCAATTCACGCACTAGACTGAAGTCAAAAGCACTTAGGTTAAAATTTTGCTTGGGGCCCCCTAAATTTAGGAATTTTAGGGGGCCCCTGGGCCTGGGCCCAGTTGGCCCATGGGTAAATGCGCCACTGCCTGGTTCATGATACAACCACTATCATGAATTTGTCTGTGAGCTTTCTTTCTCCCAAAACAGTCTTGCTCTTCCAATAGGGTTCCAATAATGAAATTGGATTTAGAGGAGTCCGGGGGGCTCCATGTCGTACCAGAGTCTTCTCTAATTTTCCAAAATAGATTGAAACTCATAAAATGAGTTCATTGGGAATAATATGCCCAAGTTGATTGTCTTGGTAGCACCCACAAAGTTGATGTATGGCTCCCCTTTTCAGCTTTTGCGATGGATTCATAGTTATGCAGTGAAATTTCTGCAATCAGTATGGCTTTGAGTTGGTCGATTTAATCTATTGCCCCCATAGCTCAAGTTTTCCTGTGAGAGATAGATAACAGATAGTTCTTCCACAGGTAAATCAATTCTAGAGGTTGCAAGATGTAAGAAAACGCAAACATGATTTTACAGATTGCCGCACCAATTTTACCCATCAGTATTTTTGTATTGATATCATTATTGGTGTTGGTTGTTATACTTCTTCAGTGTGCAAAAACCAAAAAAGCTTCAATTGAGAGGTATGTATTATTTTCCAGTTTTCATTCTTCAAGGTAATTTTTATAGAGTCCTGGGTATCGTATTTTATCAGTTTTTTGTATCCATTATGAAATTTAACAACAGGCCCACAAGCATACAACTCCATTACACACTTTTTTATAAGGAACCTAGCTCAAGGGCCTAGTTCTTTAAGCTCCTTATTTTGATAAGTCTTTTGACCACTTTGTAGTTCTAAAAGCTCCTTAATAGTTCCTTAACTTTAAGTGTTCATTTAGTGGATAGGAATTAGTAGCAATGCAAGAAAAGCATAAAATCCAAGATTTTGCAAGAAACTTGTGATAAGAACAAATGTTGTGACACAAAGAAGCTAAGGCCACGTCTATGAAACGTATAAGTTGATGATAGTCATTAAGGAAGTTGCATATATACACCAGACGAATATATGCAAAATTATAAAGTTCCTTAGTGATTTGACTTTTAGTAGTAGAATTTCCTAAGTTTTTGGACCTTCTACATGTAGGTTCCTTATAAAAGGTTCCTTTAAAAAAAGCGTGTACGAGGACGACTATATTTGGAGCAAAACTTCACATGCATCCTTGATATTTTCATACATACTTTAATTGTTTATTAAGCTGAAATTTGTTTTTTTGATTTTGCATTTTGCATTAAAATTCCTTTTCATTTTCAAAATGAAATGAAGTAATTAAGATTTATATCAGCATGCATTTTTCGTTTTAGTGGAGAAGGGGTTTTCAGGAAGAACAGCTCATACGAAGACAACTCCAAACAGGTTTTCTTTCTTTTACCAATATTGTTTTCAGAATCACCTCCTCAAATCCTTACTTATTTACTTTCTTTATGACCTTTTTCCAACAAACAAGATATAAAGCCTAAAGCAATGTATAAGGTTTCACAAATTTCACGATGAAAACTTTGCAATGGTGAAAAAGCGACTTGAACAATTTCAGCATGTCAGCTCCCTTTATGTGACCCTTAACTTTGAGTGACATATAGCCTTGTTTCGAGGAGACCCTTAAAGATAATAGAAAGGAATCATCAAGATTTGACAAGTTTTATTTTTCTTAGACGGAGATCCATAAAGAGAATCCTGAAGTTTTAGCAAATGAAGAAGAGGATGTTTGTGCTGAGAACAAACCCAGGTCATCAACAACAAACTCTGGAGGGTCTCTCAGCATTGAAATATCAACAAGGCCTAAACAATTAACTCCTCTCCCAACTAGGAGTGGCTCACAAATCTGCCAGGATATTAAAGAGGAAGAGGAGACGGTAACAAATTTGCAAAACGAGCCACAGAAAAATGGAGAAGTAGTCACAGAGAAGAAAATTGTAGGGGAAAGCAAACAGGAGCAAAAAACCACACCTGTGGAAGGAAGCTATGAAACCAGTGGAGATAGTCTTTATGCTAAAGTGAAAGTAAGTGAACTTTTTTATTGGCACAATTTACAAATTTACCCTCAGGGAATGCAAAGAATTAATGTTAATTAAGGAGATTGAACTGTTTATTTTTTCTGATCTATTTCAAGACATTTCATATAATTTTAGCAATCAAAGTACCAAAAAGGTTGTTGCATCTCACCGATGGGCCCTTACTTGTTATTTCAATTTCATTTGAGCCTCTGGTTTCAATCAGAAGGTTTAAGGAAAGCATTCGTTACTGAAGTGCAATTGCCATTATATTGAAGTGGCAACAAACTAGAATACAATGTTTGACTGAAGCAGAATACAATGCTTGACTGAAGCGGTATTAAGCAAGCATGGACGATGCCCAAGGGCTAGAAAGAACATCACAAAGGACCCAAGGAACATATTATATGGATTGATAAATTTCAACTGTAAGATCTTACATTGTTTTTCATATATTCTTATCTTTTTTTTGAAATAGGACTTTCATCGATAAAGCTAAGATATTGTAATAACCTTGTATAAATAATGTATTATTATTATTTTCATAACGAATAGCTTGGTTTAGGCACCCCCTTTGAACATTTATCAAATTTTTAACGAGACTTAAATTTTGTCCTAAAATGTTTTCTCTAATATCACTTGGTACCACTTTCTCTTGTACCACAAGTGCTCCTTCTTACCTCTCTTTGCTAAGCTACTGTTAGACTGTACTCCTTTACATTCTTTAGTCCGTCCCAGAGCAAGAAGAATTTGCGTATAGTGTTGTTGAGCTTTCGTCTAAAGATAATGAGTACGAAATGGTAGAAGGGAAACTCAAACGCCTCGAAATGAAGGCAAGAAGCCAAAGTCATAAGGTTGAGACAAACGAATATGAGGCTGTAGCCCAAACACCTAAAAGGCGGTTGTCTTTGGACCCAGTTCTCTTTGCAATCGAAGACTCTGGGGCTAGTGGTATTTACGAAGATGTGCCGGACTCCTCCAAGGTTGTAAAGCGACAAACACCTGTTAAGAAAGAAGAAGTTCAAAGTGACCAGAAAGACGCCGAAAAGCCCCCTGAGCAGAAAACTAAGAAATGGGGACTTACTAGATTTTCCATAAAAGGTAAAAACAAAAAGAAAGCAGAGATCGGAGATGATGTTCCAGATTGTCCACCCCAAGTAAGGGGCAGCCCCAAAGAAGGAGACGAAAAGTCTTATCTGACTGAGGCAAGCGATTCAGTTGACCACAAGGGAACAAAACCGTCGTATAAAAGAACAGGAAGTCTGAATCCGGATAACACACCACCTCCCCCACCGATTGAGAATCTGAGGCTGAAAGCAGATCATCGGAGAACGATTCACATGACAGATTCCATTCCTCCTCATCCGCCCAGTCCTACGCCGCCGCCACCTCGCAGCATTTTAGCAGGTTAGTAAATCAGTTATAAGTTAGAAAGTACGTGTTGACAAAACATTAAATTTGATTATTCAGCAAACGATTAGGGCATTAGAGGAGCAGAGCTCCCTTAAACTTCTCTAGGGGGCAAAGAGGGCAGAAGTCCCCTGTTTTTGAAAGGCAGAATACTTGATAGAGGTCATTTTATCGGCTGTTTTCTAGGACTTTCCTCATTTCAGCATCTTTTGGAAGGAGAATACAGTTCCAAAAAACTCTTCGAGTTAATTAGGTACAAAAATTGTCCCCCACTTTCTTATCAACTAAATCAGGGGGTCATTGAATGTTCCCTATCTTTACCAATCTGCTTTGTATTGCGAAGACAAACAGCTTTTGGTAATAGCTACTTTCATCAATCTCAGCAAACATTTTTCAGTGCCACATACACCAACACCACCCTTCGAATTTTTCTGGATCCGCCCTTGAAAGTATATAGACTTAGGAGCTAAGATTTGATTTTCTACTAGGATCGAAATTCCCAGTGGCAACCCCGAACACATACACAACGGTAACCACAGGCCAAGAAGACTTGGAGACAGATCAGCTTTACGAGGAACCCGACAGAGAAGTAATACCTTCAACTCGAAGAACCGTCACGAAACGACGTGAGGACGCAAAGGCACCAGCAGTCCCACCTTACGATCCAGTGGAGAAACAAATTGACTACGAAACCATCTCTTGCGATATTGACTTGACATCCGATGAAATAAGCAGTGAGAGTGATACGAAAGCTACTGGCAATGTCAACGAGCCTAAATACGCAATTGTGAATAGAAAAAGCACCAAGAAAATCAAGCCTAAATCCGTCGAGATATCCAGGGAAATAATCGAGCCTCCGAAACTGCAAGTTTTTATCAAAAAAACAAGAATATCAACACAAGTGAGTAATGATGGAAGTTTGAACGAAACTGAGAATAAAAGTAGGGTAATCGAAAAGACCGAACTGCATGAAAATGTTTTGGACGTGAAAAATGAAGATCTCCCATCAGATATTATATACTCGGAGGTTGACACGACCACCGAGGCAGATGATCAGGACATTGATATCTTGTATGAGAAAGTAGACGAGGAAGCTAAGTCAGATGAGCCAAAAGAGGAACTTTCTCTCGACATGATGTACGCGAAGGTCGACATGGCAAAGAAGAGAGAGGATCGCGCAAAGCTCGCATTGTATGCAACAGTAAATAAGGAGAGAACGGGGGTTTGCAAATATTATTATGACGATGACGATAGCCAGGAGGTGCCTGCGGATGAGTTCGAGGACGGGCACTATACAAAGGTCAAAGGTAAGGAGTGGTCTCACGTTTGTCTTCTACTTTTTCGGGGTCACCAGGGTTTGCGGGAATGGGACGAACATTTATTGCGAAACACGTAATTATGGCAACGGACGACGGAATTCTGCATCCCTACCGGGTGAAGATGTTTTCGAAAATGATACATAGAATACGGGATTTTATATAGATATTTACCGGTGGACAAAATTATTATCGTTCTTTAATTGCAAAACGGAAGGTTTCTCTTGGTTTTTCAGTTAGAATCATCTACCCGTCAAATCAGCAGAACGGCGGCTTTTAGCTGAAAATCGTGCGGAAGGGCCGATTTTTACCCCCCCTTGATGCTACCCTCTACTTCTATAAGAACTGGTAAAAAAATCTATTGAAGCAGGCTGATCTTAGATATCCATCCATTTAAAACTAGAAATTTCCCATCTCTGAAAATGGTCAGACACGGCATGTTAATAGCTTGTTTTAAATTTCGGCAAAATTTGAGGGCAGTGTTCGGAACGGTCCGATCATGAACTACAAGCCGTCAAACAAATAGTTGGTAAATAATCTTGTTGGGGGGGGGGGGGCAGATTATTTTTTGAGCATCGAACTAAAGGATACTTCAAACCGTCTACGGAATCTAAATTTCAAAGTTTGGGTTCGTTAACGAGTAAGTTGGCTCGAAATTCCAATTCCTGGACTCGTGTAGACAGGTCCTTACTCTACGCCTTACTCTTTTCCAGAAGAAAACATTGAAATAGGGCTTGATGATCATCCATCGATTGATAGACAATCAACTCTTCGACAAACACCACCCCACAGAGCTGAATCAGAACTCACAACGGAGGATAACGATTACGAACTTGTAACAGAAAGCAGAAGTTTCGAGGGGAATCTTCACAGCAGGTCTGCACCAAGACCAGCTTCTGATAGCAATGATTATGAACTCATTTCGGAAAATAAAGATTGCCGAGGAAATCTTGGAAAAACGTCTGGCTCCGAGCAATCATTAGATGGTAATGAGTACGAACTTATTACTGAGCGAATGCAGGTGAGAGGGAATATTCGTAACATTTCAGGCAGTGGAAAGAGTCCAAAAAAGTGAATTCTTCGAATGATTATGAAGAGATTTAGAGGTTGGCTTCTCAGTTGAAAAAATCTGAAACATACCAAAAATTATGTTCAGGAAGTTTGCTCGTCCATCTTCCAAAAGAGCGAAATGCCAGAACGAAAAATTATCTACAAAAATAGACCGAATAGGAGAATTTGAGTGTTTTTGAATAATTGTATTTCATATACTAGAGAATTAACTGTGTCTTGACTGCAGAAGACAGTGCTTGATACTATTGTAGTAGACCATGATATAAATGCAGAAACAAAGATAAGATTATGCTTCAACTAATAGTTTTGAAAGTAAAGAAAGAATTTCCTGAAGATTGAATCAAAATGGAATAAAGTCACGCATAAACTTGCCTTGTGTCTTTCTTTCTGTATTTGTGATTCATATATTTAATAATATTTCAATCAAGCCCCTAGGGGGTTATTTATAACTTTGTTCCTCGAAGAGGCTGCTCTTGAATATACCTGATAAGCTTCAGTCTTGCCCTGCGGCTTAAGTATACTCTCCTTATTTACTTAATTATTGTGAATATGTTCATGGTATATAGCTACCAGGGCAGAGAAACACTGGAAATTTGATGATATAAGGTAAATACAATTCAGTATGCCAAGAATTGTTTTACAATGTTCCCTGCTGAGAACGCATCTTTTGCTAATCACAATAATTTTAAAAATTAGTATCTAGTGTCTGCGAAAAGAAAAAAAGATCAATATAAGGAAAATAAAAACGGTGATTTAGATAGTCAACCTTGTCGATCTTTCAAGAATGATTCTCATCTCATTTAGATATAGCTGTTGAAGGATGAATATTGGATTCAAGATTGAAGTTGTTCCAAACAGCTCTTCCACCTTTTCCAAGATTTAGAAAAAACGTTCCAAACATTTCTTACGCTAAATACTTGTTTACCATAAAACGGAATGACCGACTCTCGCGAAATACATTTCTCCAGACCATCAATTTTTTTCCATCAAATTGTTATTTCACATAATGACATTTTCAAAAATTCATCATCTAAAGTAATCTAGCGACACCTACCTACATGATAGAGCTCTGACCGGGTCTTACGATAAGAGGGGCATATGACAGGAGAGGGGGCTTACTAAAATAATCAAGTTGAAATGGGGGGCTTGATCGAAATTACGTGTGAAACTTCTTTCTTATGAAATGACGAAATAAGACTTTAGGGTTTTAGAATAATTTTAGTAGATAATATGTTCATTATTTGGTATTTAACTTTTGTATCATACGCGTATATCATTATAAGCAAGTACTTAATGGGCAAGTCAGTACACGGCAGAGAAAGAACTTAAGCAATATCAGAAATGGATCGAATAATGCTGGGCAATTTAAAAAATCTTTTTTGCAATATCTAACTGGAAATATACCTGACACCAAAATGGTATTTGCCTGCAATACTTATTTTCCATACAAACTTCTGTTAACCTCCTGACACATTCGTCAACTATATTTACATTTTTGGTACTAATACGAGAGTCAATTAGGCCTCGTCCACAAGTATACGGATAGTTTTGAAAACGCATATTTATTTATCCGTTTTGGCCTTCCGTCCACATGCAGCCGGAGTTTCCGGTGATGAAAACGGAGCTTTTCGAAAACATTGTCGAGGGTGGAGATTTTTGAAAACTCCGTTTTCATGTAGCCGTGTGGACGGCGAAAAGGTATCTTTCCTAAAAACGATGACGTCACCAGCCTAGTTTGCACAGTCAGTTAAAAGAACAAAAACTTTCTGTTAGTGATTCCTCCATATCCGTATGGACGGAGATGTTTTCTTCGAAAATGCTGATTGTGTGGAAAACGGATAAATAGATATACAGTATAGCCAGAAATGTCGGAAACATAATGAAACGAACACATAGATTACTTAAGCTTTTCGTCTGACACAGTTAGGTTTCTGTTTCGTTCTTTTTCTGACGTATTACTCTGTTGAGTGTCAGACGAAAAGCTTAAGTAATCTACGTGTTCGTTTCATTATGTTTCCGATATTCCTGGCTATACTGAAGTTCTGTACCATCCAAAGACTGTTCAAATAAATATACGTTCTCAAAAATATCCGGATACGTGTAAGTAGAGAAATCCCCAATCGTGACGTGTTTAACATTCCCAATGCAAATTTAACTTATCTTTCCTGAAACCCAGTCCCAGGAAGTCCAATCCCATTTCCCCAGTTCCCAATTGACCCCTTCTTGACCCTCTTCAACACTTGGTTTAAAGCATTCTTGTATCACCTTTTCTAGTCTGTTTTCAAAAACACTAACAAATAGCTAAGAAATTTAGAGTTAACCCTTTGAGCTAAGCTTTTTCAGTACTGAGCCCAGCTGAACTTGCTTATGATAAAATGTGTGTAATAGAGTTCAGTATTCTTGAAGATGTCCAATGCTTATTGGCATTTATAACGAATTTAGAACAAGTAATTGTAGGGGTGGATAGGTAGAAAGAGACGAAGCATGTAATCATTCGAAAAGGGGTTAACGTGTTTGCTTGTAACGTGTTGTTGTAAAAAGACTTCTGGTATTTCAAGCAAGGTTTCCCCGTCACAGAAAGTCCCAGAAGGAACTTCTCACAGTAAATTTTATGTTATTAAGTCGATGTTTTTTTCCATACAGGATATTCAGTATTGTGGAGGGAAACCACTAGCACTCTTGTGCTAATACCCAGGGTACTAGTAGATTCCTTACACAGTATTGAATATCTTTCGACTGTACTGATGCTATTCCTAACCGTACTAATGGTACCCCCCCCCCCCCCGTACAGTACTGATGATGTCACTCCATTGTACTCAACATCCTCCACATTACTGAATTGTATCCCTCCAAAGTGCGGATTGTAAAGTACTGATTATATCCCCCATAGCACTGAACATCCCAAACAGTACTGCACAGCCGTTTCCCAGGGTGAGCATCAACCTACCAGGCCTATTGTAATGCATTGACTTAAAACAAGGATAATTAATAGCTTTTCTACAACGCACTTCACTCTATATTCTTCATGACATTGTAGATCTGCGTTTTTAGTTGTTCGTATATTAAAACTTTAGTAACCGCGTTACTTTAGGTATTAGCTAATAAGATATGAAATGGAATAAAATAGTTTTTTTGTTTATTTACTTATCTTTGCGAGAATATTGGATACAAATATTAGGTCTGCTTTTTGAAGGATAGAGAGCTTGCACATCGCAAGTCACTTGAAGAAGATGGGCCTAGTCATGCTTTCATTCAATGTCTTTTACATCTTTTATAAGCTATCAATAGGACCACTTTCAATGTTTACATTTTTGGACAGGCAAATGAGATTCTTTTGAAATTCAAATTAGTACTACAATAAGATGCTACACCTTTTGACAATGAATTCAATGCCAATTGTGCAGTAAACAAAGAAACCAACAGGCGTAAAATGTAAACATTGAAACTGGTCCTCTAGGAAGAATGACTTGAGTAAGATGTCCTTCGAGTCCCTCGAGGAAATTGTAGACAAGCAGATTTTTGCTGCTCTTCAATTTCAGAGTTTTGCATCAGGTGAGAATAGAATAAACAGTCGGTTATTCTTAATCGGTAAAACCTCGGTAGAAAATATAGAAATTGTTTCGGGGCGGTTTCACAACTTCATAATTTGTTTATGGAAGGAAATGCTACTCACATGTGTAGGTTTGAGCTCAGGCAACTAGCATTGGTTGTGTTTCCTCATGCTGGGCTGGCTGTTGAGCTTTGGGAACGGCCATTTTGTTTCTGTTTTTCGACGCCGTAATGCTCTTGCTTCTGAAATTTAGGCCAATTGCTGAAGATGTAATCAGGATTTTTCGCAGCGATGGTCTTGAATCAACGGTTCTGTAGTAAGTACAGGGAGTTCCTGGAAGAATAATGGCCTGGTCTCGCCTCATTTGTTTTGAGTACCCTCCTGGAAGACTTTATTTGTTTCAAGATGTCCCTCAGGGAGTTTGAAGACAAGCAAGATTTTCAGCTCCTTTTCAATTTCAGAGATTTGTCTCTGGTGAAAATACTTTTACTTATAATTCCTGACAACATTACGAAAATGCATGTGAACGTCATATCTTAGATGAAAGTGTGCTTAAGTTACACATGTGAAGGTCTTGATATACAGTGAACCCAACCCGGGGGCTTCATGAAGAATTAATGGTAAATCATACAGACGCCATTACTTGCTATATCAATATGTGATTTTTTTAAATTTTGCTTTTGAAGCTGTACGAATGAACCAGTCGTAATGACCATAATGCATTGTCCCATTTTGTATCTGTTTGTCATTCTGCATACCTCTGACGTCACTTCTCTTAGTTATAGTCTGTCTCCTGGGATGTGGGAGAGTTCCATCATGATAAAGGCTGGTACTCACTTGGCAGTTATCACGATTACGTTTAATCGTTAGTTGCTACCATACTGACATACATCAACCATGGTGAAAGTGTACTTGGCATTGCACACGGCAAGAAGCACTAAGCTTAAAATCCTTTATAGTTGTAGTAGATGCAATCCAGTTCCATTTGGGCAGTCCATGGCTATATGCTTTCCATCGATGGCTCTAATAACGTGTGGCATGTTCCATAGGGCTTCAAAATCATTGCTGGTGCGCTTCCGTTCATCAACATTTGTTGGTGGTTCCGGGTAAATTGGTGATAGAATATCTTCATTGCGTCACAAACTTCTTTGATTATGTTGCTAATTGTGTTACGGCCTACACGAAAGGAGTAACTGAGAGTTTGTTGGGAGCTACCAGTGGCCAAGTATCTTAAAGCAATGACCAGCCTTTGACGAGCAGGGTTACATCTACGGAAGCGTGTATCCTTTTAGCAATTTTTGGCTCCAACAGACTGTACAAATGATCAAATCTTTCTTTTGACATTCTCAAATAGCGATAGTGAAACTCATGGTCGTTCATTCTGAGCTCTTGAAGCAACCCATTATATTCACCAGATGTTTTATCTTTGAAAATATCCCTCAATCAGAACCTTCTCTTTCTCTGCTGTGGGGCTTCAGACTTCTCTTCGCTTTATTCGTCGTCGTAAAATAAAATAACGCTCATCATCGCAAGAAGTTTTTTCCTCGTGTGAGGAGACATTTTGAAATTGCGTTACATGATAACGCTGATCACCTAGCAATTTCAAAATTTATTTGCAGTAATCGTTATCGTGATAATCGTGATAATCGCCAAGTGAGTACCAGCCTTAAGATCGTGCAAGGTCCTCTGGACCATTACTTCAATATGCCAGAAAAGATCATTGCAAAATTTCTATTCATTGATGTTTTCTTTTCACGAAGCATAAAGGAACACATTAATCACTTTTAACATGTACGTGCAACTGCTCTTCGCATCGAATCCCTGCTGATATCTTTCGCAACGAAACTCTGACAAAACTCGATAGCTTGTACTATAGTGGAACCTGGTCATATTCTGAAACAATAGTTAGTAGAATAAGATGGGTTAGAAACCTATTGTTGTCTCTTTTTGTGCAAGTTTTTCAAAATTGAGAGTGCACAGTGTATTATTTTGCTCTAATCTTAGCCAACAAGGTCGTGGCTTAGCGAATAGACCAAAAGCCTCTTTTAGTTCCCTTTCCGAAAACATTCAAGATTATCTTTATGTAGGAAATGTTTACATGTAAAATTTTAACAGTCAAGAGAGAGGATAAGGCATACGTTGTGCATTTTCAGGTATTTTTCAATATCAAATGTGAAACAAAGAGGACAACAAGAGGTTTCCTGACCATCTATTTCTATAAAGAGTGCTGAAATTTAACACTTCAGACGGGCAGAATTTCTTTGAGAATTTTCTGCCCCTACTTAAAAGACCGCGTTTTATCAATAACGCAACGTGCGATTTCATATTGCTACTTTGAGACGCTCTGCATCTCTGACGTCACTTCCTTTTGTTCGATTCAACGTATCATACTCTGAAATCAGCCAATCAAGTGAGTGCAAGCTTTCCTTGAAGCATTCTTGCTCGAATCCGGGAACTTGAGAATAGTGATGCACGTGGGCCTTGCGTTTATAGAGCTTCAAGAACCTGTCTTTCAAGTCGGTAAACGGCTGTCGTATGCACGTGTTATTCGAGAGTGTTAACATAGAGTAATGATGACCGACGGGGGGTACAGAACACAGACCAGTCTTCCAACCCTCCTGATTCCAATGAATAAAATCCAAAGATGACTTCAAGCGGTCAATATTCCGGCGAATATCTGAAATCTCCACGTTTCCCCGCAGAATAACCGCGCATGCGAGATACAAGTCAACTTTTGGATTCACACGAAGCAGTTGATTGTCTTTCGAGAAGGCATCAGTGAACATTTGGTCTAAGCGCCGCGCGGGGATGTTAACGTCCGCAAGTGCATACAGCGGTGTCATGCTGGATACTAAATAGTGGAGTTTGGGAAAAGGCACCAAGTTCATCGTAATTTCGTTGAGATCGACGTTCAGGGAGCCCTCGAACCGGGAGGAGCTCGTGATGTTTAGAATGAGATTGGCAACAATATTGTTCATACTATCGAATGACGTGTCAGTTCGTTTCTGAGCTCCTCCGGCGCTTGAGGAGATCGCAGTGGATGACTTTCCTTGTTGTCCTGTTTTGCTACTTCCCGTCATATTAACACGCTTCCCCGGTTTGCTGGGTGCAACGCTGCTCTGTATCTTTTTCAAAATGTCAGATAAGGCCTAAAATAAACAAACCAACTCTCAATCTAGTACCAGATAAGTTGAATAGATGGTTGTATGGCATGGGTGATACGTAAATAGAGTTTTAACAGATATCTTGTCTATATAGCCAGAAAAATCAGAAGAGTAGGGAAAACATTTATTACTTCAGCTTTTCTCCTGACGCTCAACAGATTAATATGTCAGAAAGAGAACGAAACAAAAACCAGGCATAAAAAGATGGTCAGACAGTAAAAAGACTCACATTCGAGGGAATATTTCATGAACTTCAGCTCATCAAAAAGATAAGAACAACAACAAGGGTATGGCCAAGTCCAAGACAAGGGGTCTAGAAACCAAGCTTACTGCAATATGAGGTTAACTAAAGATGACATTACATCACACCTGGCAAGTTGAATAGAAGGTTGTATGACATATGTGACACATAAATAGGGTTTATCAGATATCTTGTCCCAGATCATGAATTTATCAAGAAGGTTGAAGATACCTGGGTATCGGCATAGAAGGCATGAATTAGAAAGAGCAGTAGAAAAATATCAAAAATGAGTTTAAGTGAGACATCAATTTGGTGAGGATTGCCGAGTGGTTAGATCACTGGACTCTTGTTCAAAGGGTCCCAGGTTCGAAACCACCTTCAGACTTGTTACAAAGTGCAGAGGAAGAATTCGCCAGCTGTCGGTAATTCAAGGCCAAAATACAAAAGGAATGACGAGTTGTAGCCACATCGAGTGGAAGGACCAGGCTCGCACTGCTCGATTAGTCTACCTATTCAGTGGACCCTTTGTGCTTTGCGCGTAAACCAATACCTTGCGAAGATAGTAAGCGTATTTGCTTATCAACTATAATGCACTGCTCGATTAGTCTATCTATTCAGTGGACCTTTTGTGTTTTGCACATAAATGAATACCTTACGAAGATAGTAAGCGCATTTGCATTTTGACTATCATCTTGTCGATAGCCTTTACCAGCATTGGAAAGGGTGACAACATCAAATATCGAATCCTACCTGATTTTCGATTGGCAAAACGCAATCTGACCCTTCAGTCAACTGATTCATGGCCAGTACACTGTTATAGGGTGAAGTTATGACGTCATCATCGACAGAAGGGTACACTGCGGTGCTGAATCTATAAACATCCGGGTATTCGTCTTGCAGTAATCGCAATACATACGTGCCAAGCCCAGATCCAGTGCCTAAAAAATTAGATGCGATGTTAGGTCAGACAGTGAAACTTGGATTGAAAAACGATTTATTTCAATTTCAGTTTTAGTTTCATTGATTTTAAATTCCGAGCAAACAATATCAAATTATAGCAGAAATGCTTACAGAATGTTTTATAGAATCTTAATAAAGAAAAATATAAATAAATCAAGAATTTTAACAATTGAGGGTGAAATTTCTGGAGGAACTCTTTAAGTAGACAAACTAGCGAGAAGAGAGCTCCCTATAGGATCTGTAGATGTAGAAAAAATGGAAATAGTTCAAAATTGATATTGGGTTAGATCAGTGGCAAATATGAACAAAGAGTGGGATATTATTTGAATATTTATCAATCTATAAAATTTCTATCAAGTGAGACTAAATTAGAGTATGGAAAAATACTAGGCTTAAAAATCTGACAACGGCTCAAGGCAGTAGTAGCTGTAGTCTGGAACTGCCCCTGGTGTCTATGTAATCTCAAATTGAAAATCTGTTACGAAAAGAGTTACCTCCTCCCATAGAATGAATGCAGAAGAAGCATTGCAAACAATCACAGGTTTCTGCAGTTCTTCTGATGATGTTTGAAATTTCATCTTTATATCGAAGACCATACTCGAGGTGTCCCACTGCCCTTTGGAAGTACAAAAAATGATCTTGTATTAACAGTTCCTGAAAGGGCTGAACCTAGGGGGGCTTATCGAGCAATAGAAAGTACTGTGATATAAAGAACAAGTTCTTTATTTGAATATTAAAAACCATGAAATGCTACAAAGAGTCCCTTTTTACTACATGTTGTCACACATGTCGTCATATTGTATCCACTCATTACTTTTCCTAATAACTTTACGAAAAGTCAGTAAGTTTGAGATCCAAGCTGGGCTTTATCTTTTTTCTAGTTTTCTAGCTTTTATCTTTTAGGTGGATAGAGAAACTTTGGGTTGGGGCTTTCTTTGTCCCCACCCCATGTAGACCAGGATCTGAAATCTCATCTTTCTTCAAACCCCATCTACTTGGCTGCCCTAAAGGGGTACCGAATAAGACAAACATGAAGAACTTTACCAATTATTGCCAGATCCATAGACATCAGTGATGAGTTGGCGATTTTCAAAAACATCCCCAAGAGGACCTTGCAGTATCCCATTCACCACACTGTCTTCCATGTCTATCAACACAGCCTGGGAATTGGAAAAGTATCTTAGCCATATGGAAATTATCGTTGCGAATGGAAACAATTATTTGATTTTTTCATTTCTCAACTGAGTTTTGACTTATACAACGGATAAGTACGGTTCTGCTGAACACAGGAACGCCTGGTGCCAGCAGAGATTAAGCGGTGAGATAATACAGGTGGTAGGAATCGAACTCACAACCCCCTGGTTAGAAACCAATTGTCTTTGCAATTGTACTATACAGCATAAAAGCTATTGTTATGAAGGAGCCGAGTTTATCTAGTTGGTGTGATAATTATTTGATTTTTATCATTCCTCAACTGTGAGTTTTGACTTATACAACGGATTAGCACGGCTTCACGGTTACAGTTGCTAAGGCACTTGGTTTTTAACCAAGGGGTTGTGAGTTCGATTCCTTACCACATGAACTGAAACAAATGGCAGCGATTTTACGATGATTTTTTAACATTTTCAAAGGGTTTCGTGATATTTTGTGACGACTCGTCTTACGATTCGCAACGATTGATTTTTCCAACCAATTTGTAAAGAATCTAACTTAACGGCATAATATAATTCAAAAATGAATTCGAGCTATCAAACGTTTTAATATCAGAAAATGAATAATCTTTCATTGGTACAGATCTTCAGAATAGTGAGAATTATCAAAAAACAGTTGTTAAACATAATAAGTACTAAAGCTCTTCGCCTAAAACACATCAGAATAGTATATCTGAAATAGAAAAAAAGTCCATTGGGTTTCATTTACGTTCTTTTCCTGATGTTCTACAAGGATCAGTGTCAGGTTAAAAGTTTCATTGGTATGTTTTGATATGATTCCAATTCTTCTCAGTGTCCTAAAGATGCAATGAATAATATACATGCAATACGCTATAATGAATGCAACCCATCGATGTTCTTCATCGTCAGAACGTTTAAGCAAGATATTACAAGCAACTACTTAAGCATAACAGGAAAAAATATAATTTTGATACCCTCGCTTTTAGACTTCTTATCTTCCCTTTTCCATCCCCGACAGCCAGACTCCTCATCTCACTACCTCTACAATAAATGAATGAAGAGATAAAGAAAGTATGAGAAATGATGAATGAAGGAGTCAAAAATAATAACGATGTTTACACAGGGTAACCTCGTCAACACATAAAGTGCTGTTATCAATGAGAGCCCTGTATCTAAAATATATTATGTTACAATAGAATGGAAAGTATAAAATTATAAACATAAATTAACAATTACTTGTCAATGTAAAATTGTTTTAGTTTATGCTTAAAAATGACAAATGAGTCCAACTGGCGAAGACTGCTTGGAAGTTCATTATAAACTTTGGGACCTTGGAACCAAAAAGCCTTTTTTCCTGCTTCTGTTCTAACCCTCCGGATTCGGGCTGCGTATTTATTATTGTGAGTGTTCTGATTGTGATCTGTGTGTGGGTTCCAGACATGAGTTCATAACTTTTATAGATGTCCTTTTTAGGAATTTAAAGACTAATAGACAAGCTTTATAGTTTTTGTTGTTCTCGAGTGACATCAATTTGCACTGTGTAAACATTGTTAGTATTATTATTATTATTATTATTGAAAAGAAGAAATAATACATATCAACTGGGCGTGGCAGCAATTTGAGGATATTCTCAACATATATCATGCAGTTGAACTACAACAATTCGTTGAAAAACAAAATGATGGGTTGTGCATGTTGATCAAGCATCAAACAAATGTATCACAAAGAGACTAATGTTTGTGAATGAAAGATTCTGGAAAGTAGGTAACCAACATAAGACTTTGCAAGAGAAACACTAACAAATTTTTTTGTTACAACCATAAGAGCTGCCCTTGATGGGTCGAGTGGGTGATAAACTTGGCTAAAGTAGTATCAAACCTGGTATCGACATTGCAGAAAAAACTGCTGAGAGCTTCATCGTATACTCCTTTCTAGAAGGGAAAATGAATAAAACAAGATGAACAGTTATATTTATAGATAATTTCCACTGACTCATAAGAACTTTTTTGCTAAATGAATATAGGTCACCAAGGAGATAACTCCTATATATTTCTGAACAGGAACAGGCCACACAAAATGATTATGACCTAAAAGCTTCAAGATCCCTAACTGAGGATCTTGTAAAGTTGTGAATTTATCAGGAATGGGTTAGCTGGCAAATATCTTGAGAACTTAGTGGATATGCTGTATTTATGTTAGGAGTATGTATTGCTGTAGTGGACGATGCTCCGTAAATATAGCAACTCTTATTGAAATGAAATAAAATGGTATGGATTTTGACACTGTGGACAAACCTATGTTTTGTATAACATTCTTCTACGTAACGTCTTAGCTGTATTTGAAGTGCATTTATATTTCCGTCACTGCTGCATGTTATTCAGAATTGAATTTGGATTGGCTAATTGAAAATTAATGATTGATAGTAAGGGTTGGTATGGCTCAAAAAATGGGTGCCTCTTCTAGTCATCTTTTTGTATAGGCTACCCAGAGAAGAAAGTTAAATAGTGAAACATCCAGTTGCATAGGAGCCGGGGGCTAGAGGGGGCACGTGCCTCCCCACTGTTCTACCAAATCTTATGCCTGCCCCTTTTATATCTGAAAAGTGCCCATTCTTTATGTTAAACTACAGTATTTAGGATTGAGAATTTTGATCTGAAGGAGGCTACGAGACCCAAAGTAGCTGTTTTCTATATTCTGAGAAAGAAAACAACGTTTTTTAAGAACATGTTTCGATTATAGCAATAATCATCTTCAGCTTGTTTACAAATGAAAGTAAGATCTAAAGTTTTAAACGTAACTAAACAATGAAAATGTCAAGGGATGTACATTATTGCGAAATATAAGTACAAAGAGAACACAAAGTCGGTAAAAGATAAAAGGGGATGCAATAGACATAGGTGTTGACCGAGCAAGTGAAATTGATAATGAAATACAAAGGCGGTAAAGGATAAAAGCAGAAATTGAAAGTGATCAAAAGGAAAGCGTTAAATTTACGTGATATAGTTGTTTATTAAGGCAAGGTTTTTCAAATCCAATGTGTATTGCCTCTTTAATCCTAAGTTGATACGAAGAAGGAGCAGAATCTAAGATTGTGAAACATTCCTCAGAACAAGCATTTTTGCATGACTCGGTATTTTGTACGAATAAGGGCAGAAACTAAGAAAATTGGTAAGCAAACCAGTGTACGTTTTCTTGCGGTATACACCAGTTCTAAAAGAGCCAGGGTTGCTATTGTCTAGAAGTACATCCAGGAACGCGAGCTTCTTATCAGTTTCACTCTCCAAAGTGAACCTAATGTTGTCGTGTTGCGAGTTGAGGTACTCAAAAAATAGTGATGCATCTTGCTCGTTGTTGAATAAACAAAATATATCGTCCACATAACGTCTATAATACACAACCAAAGGACCGTTGTGGCTTTCCAACCAAGTCTTTTCATGATGACCCATGAAAAGATTGGCTAGAACAGGGGCGAGAGGAGAACCCATGGCTACACCATCGACCTGATCGTAGAGTGTCCCATTGAACAAAAAATGAGTCTGTGATGTAGCAAAGACAAATAATTTTTTGAGGTCATTTCTATTCGTTTTGATGTTGGGGCTACCCCGGAAGATGTAATCTACAGCAAGGTTAATGGATTCCTCCAGAAGTCTATTTCTATATTCAAGATTTTCTGGGGAATCATGCCCCAGACCTTCTTAGGAGAGTGCACTTGCTCCCTAGTGCCCATTTTTCATGTGCCCCTCCCACTTTTTAAATGCTCCTACGCCCCTGGAAACATCAGTGAATAGATGAAAACATTAAATATACTGATTGATATTATAGAAACTTGGTTTCAGATCAAAAGATTCATAAGGTAAGAAATTTCACCTTATTTGTATTAGAATGCTCCCTTAGCGCAAGGTCCCAAAATTGGCATCCAATCTGAAAAATATCATTTCTCATATCACTACATATGTTATTATGACAACATCAATATCAGAACAACATCACAATAGAAATCGTGCATAAGAACAATAGAAAGCCATTGGGTTTTCAGTCTCAGTCATCCTAAGCATAGTTTAAAGGGCCAGTAGTGAAATTTGAGAGAGAGCCACATGCTTCTTTCAAGAACAGAGTCTGAATGAATAACATCCAAATAATAATCAAATGATAAAGGATGTGAAAATAGCTATTTCAGTCTTTGAAAAGGAGAACAGTCAAGTCAGTCTAGTCTGCAAATCAGGAAACTGGTTCTAGAAAGTTCTCTAGGGGAGTCTCTGGCAATTTGCTAGGGAAACACTTATTGGAGTCTAGGCCATACTTTTCCTTAGGTTTTGCACAGCAGAGGAATTTTATATCTAATCTAGTTGTAACCTGCATGAATTCTACAACAAAGGCCTCTCCTTCAGAAATTCTATAAGATGAGATTATAAGTACCAATCAGTTAAACATAGGGTAAAGCTGGATCAGTAAAAGTCAGTCTCAGACCCACGCCCACTCTAATTATGAATATTACCTTCCACAGAATGGAAGGTTTAAAAAAGTGCTTGGGGAATCTCAAATTCTACTTGATGCTTCAGTACTGAAGGAGTTACAAATGCACATACCATTAGTTCTCCACGCTTGTATGTACCTCCAATTTGTGAGAAAATTTATTTTCCTCTAAGATTTGTGCTTCATATCTCTATCATTTTCTTTGCCAATTTCTATATTGTGTGGCGTGTCTGAATATCATTGTTATTGTTATCATACTATTTCTTAAACTTTCTCTCGTATCATATCCATGGCCAATAGCTTACAGCTTAGTTTTAAGAGTGAATTGGTATTATTATTTTCATTATCATACATCTATAATTAGGGCTAAAATATCTATTTGGGACATTATGAGTTTCTGCCATAGAGGGGCTTGTGATTGCAAACCATTGTCTATCGAAAAGAGAAGTATACCTCACATATCATTACCTGATTTCCACACTGGCCAACTAAAAGTGAAAGAAAAAAAATCAATTTCAGGCCTAAGTAAGTCAATCTCTGAGAGGCAGAATGAAATTTGAACATGAAATAAGATCAAATCGAGTGAAAGCAAGCAATACCTTGAACAATAATTGATTGTGTCATAATGTCTTGAAACTTAGAACCTTTTGAATATCGAAAAGGCCTATAGTACTACGCTAAACTTTATTGTTTTGAGTTTTCAAACTCTGCCATCTTGCAATTTCGCGCTAAAAATTTGCTCATGATTATTCGCGAGATGACGCGCATTTCTGCGTAGCTCATTCCCAGGCCCTTTACAAACCTGTCGACCATGCGCCTTCTCGTTCTTTTGAGAAGAAAAACTGCCTGAGAAAGCAACTTGTAAGAACTCTAAGACGAAATTTGATTTTTTCACTACCTCTGCTCATTTCACCTTCTTATTTCAGAATCTTATTCCGTTTAAACTGTTTTTCATCTTCCAAGCACACAGGAGAAGTTTTAGACAAGCATTCAACTAGATTCTTTTTCCTGAAATTGAAAGATGTCTCCGCCATTCCAGCTAGATGACCTGGGCCTAAGGTTTTGTACCACCCAGTATTCGACTGGACTGGGCCTCGTGGTGAATTTCCCTCGTTAATGATGTCAGAGGTAGCCATCCCTCACCTTTATTTTCTTTTATATCAACTAGACTAGCCAAAATTGATTAGGGGTTGAGAGAATGAAGCCAGTTAAACTTGTTCATTTCTCTCAGTCCCTTGTGATGCTCTTCTGTCAACGAGCTGAACAGAGAGTGCATGCATTGAGGGGGCCCGTTTCATACCCTGGAAAGTTCCATTACAAATTTATAGAATGTATTTAATGAGAACTGTTTTTTTTAGGAAGTAAAGATTGCCGGAGGCTAATCCGAAAAAAATCAAAATGGTTGCATCAAAGAAACAAAAGAAAGCCATGGAGAGTATCAACACTCGTCTCGCACTTGTGATGAAGAGTGGCAAGTACACTTTGGGGTTCAGGTCGACTCTCAAGACCCTGAGACAAGGAAAGGCCAAATTGGTCATCATCTCAGCTAACACCCCTCAACTGAGGTGGGTAGACTAAACATTTTTTTACTATGAACCTTTACACGTATTTCTTTTTTTAAGCAATTGCTTTATGAGCAAGTCAGTATTCAATAAGACAAAAACTTAAGCAATTTCAGTACTGGATGGAGGAATGCTTAGCAATTTGAAAATTTAGTTCTGATCCAATTGACCATTAAAATTGTGCAGCAGCTATAGAATACACGCATTTTTTTTATAAGCAATTTCAGCTCGAGCCCAGTACTGAAAATTGCTTACCTAGAGGGCAAAATTGCTTAGCTTTTTATACTTGAAGATTTGTTTCTTAGAATACTATCTCACAAGTTATTGTACAACAAATGTCGATGGTTTCTTGCATACAAAAGTGTGTCGGAAAACTAATACATCCACTATAACCTACTTCTCACTCAATAGCTGCTGCACGATTTTCATTAGCAATTGGATCTGAATTAGAATTTTCAAATTGCTTAGCAATCCTTTATCCAGTACTTGAATTGCTTAAGTTTTTGTCATGTCCAGTACTGACTTGCTTATAAAGCAATTGCTTATAAAGTAAAATGCGTGTACACTCTTTTTTTATAAGAATACTTAAAATTTTCCTGAGCCTCAACTTTTCCATTGTTTTTCTTACATTTTCATTGTTCTTTGGCGATTTTGAGCCTCAATATTCTTATAAAATTTATTCTTATAAAGAAAAAAGAGTGTAATAGGTCACAGCCGATATAGCACCCCAGCACACTTTTGTATGCAAGATACCACAGATCATTGTTGTACAACAACTTACTTGTGAGGTAGTACTTTAGGAAACAAATTCTTAAGTAAAAAAACTAAGCAATTGCTCAGCAATTTTGAGTACTCAAATTTGCCAACCGGCAAAGCAACCTTCAGTACTAAGCTCGAACTGAAATTGCTTATAAAAAAATGCGTGTACTTTGGGCTGATTTAGCAGGGATTGCTGTGTTGTATTACACTGCTTAATTGGTCTACCCATTGAGTGGGTCATTTGTGCTTTCCGCTTAAACCAATCGTATAAAAGATGGAAAGCATATTTGTCTATCTATCTACTTAATCTTAGAGTCAAGAGTTCAATTATATCAGAAGAAATCATAATTTGGAGAGGAATTTGAAGTGTGCTATCTGGGTGTATTTCACAATGGTCATTTTGCTCAAATTTTATTCCTTGATTTGTACATTTAACTTCTTTCCAAATGTAAGGACTCTAATGGCAGAAATTTGCAGGTACTGATTTTCTTGTATCTTTCCCTGTGAAACACTGCCAGATAGAAACAGTGGATTTTTCGTGAAGCTTTGATTCCCCGTAATCCTGGTTTCCCCGTGATTCACAAATATTCTCGTCTTGAATAATTCTAGTTGAACTAGCTGCATTTTTGGTGTATCTGAAAAGCATTGTACATTTCTATTGTTCATTCGTTTTTAGGAAAAGTGAGATTGAGTATTACGCAATGTTGGCAAAGACAGGAGTCCATCACTACACTGGCAACAACATTGAGCTTGGCACAGCTTGTGGAAAATACTTCCGTGTCTCTGTTCTCAGCATCACTGACCCTGGAGATTCTGACATCATCAGGTCAATGCCATCTGACGGACAAACTGCTGCTCAGTAATTTTCAATCATGATGAAATGAAATTCAATCAAAAATTGGTTTTTTTCTTGAGTTGTCCTTTAGAGAATGAATATTTTCTTGGTAGCAGGCACTTGCGGCTTTTAAATGCATTTGTGATTTAGAGGCTGAGAGGCAAGATCTCACTCAACTCATTGTAATTCATTGTATTTTATCCTCTACTTATGTGAACAATGTTTCATGTTGAGTGAGATTTCACTTTTTGAGATATAGGATCATACCTGAGTAGATATGAGCCTTTGTATTTTTCACCATTGCCAAAGCCCCCAACTGCGCCAGAACGTTGGAATTTAATTAGCCAGGGCTGTACATTTTAATCTCTATGAATCTTAAATCACAACTGTGTACATTTTAATCTCTATGAATCTTAAATCGCAACTTCAAGGTGGAGTAATAGATGCAGAACAAAGTAAACTTGAATGTCAGATGAACCTGAAGAGTTGATTTGGCAAAAAGCATTAATTTTTGAAAGTAAGAATAATTAAAGAAAATATAAGTCTGAAATTAGGGAATTTCTTATAAAGCAATCTTTGGATAGTACAAAATTTAAAACAGCCAGAAACACAGGAAGCATAGTGAAGCGAACACATAGATTACTTAAGCTTTCTTTCTGATACTCAACAGATTAGTATCTCAGAGAGAGAAATATTTTTAAAACAACCAGCATCACAGAGCCTACTGTTTGGTATGAGAAGTATGATCAATCATCTGTAATTCTTGTCATAGAAAGAAATCTAATATAATCTGCTCTACAGTATTATACAAGTCTGACAACAACTTCACTTTGTACACTCCAAAAGTAGTAAATTGCAGGACAATCAGGCCCTTCTTGTGATTTCTAAGGTGCTACTTGCAGTTAAACCTTGTGCATTCTTTCTCCTGTTCTCCTGAGCTTCGTAATTTTTAGGTATCCAATTTATCAGTGGCTTATCAAATGTCAATTTTTCTGGCAAATGCGTTGTATGCAGGGCCGGATCTAGCATCCATAGAAAGGTTTTATAAACATATATATCAAAGGATATTGTCGAGCTATTTGTATTGCTTAACTACCAAAATAGAGTTTGCGTACACCCCTTAGATCTGTGTCTCATTTGCTTTTGATTTTGGAAAAGTCCATTAGATTAAAACACATGTTGTCAGCATAATCCCATATCATGCAGGAAAAATCCATAAATCGATTGAATTCTGATAGATGACTGCATCTGAAGTATCTGGGGAGGTTTGATGCTTCTAGAAATGATTTCTTACTCTAATTAAGGTATATCTACCGTGTTGAACCAAATATTGTAAGAAACATTATAAGGTTTTTAATAGATTTTCTCTAATGTGGGCTTAAAAAAATGCACAGTGAAGATAAAGAGACAAGGAACCTTCCACGGTCAGCAATGAGTTTCCTTCCCTTCGGTTTTGATTGCTTGCTACTATTCATAACTCAAAGTTAACACATGAAAAGATCTCATGTGTGAATGAAAATCTCCTTGCGTGGCAACTATTAGCATCAACTACTTTCAATATTGGCAGTGTTTGAGGTGAAAGAGCTTTGGCTGATGGGAAATATCATACTCGGAGGTAACACATACACGGGCAGTGGCGAGGCTAATTGCTTATTCCTTTCTCTGAGATCTTTTACAGTTTCTTTCAGTTTTTTAACATTAGCTTGCAACCTTCTAGATTTTTGTTGTGAAGTTTTCAATTTTCTACGCAAACATTGAAACTGCTGTTCCCTCCGATCCAGTTTGCGCTTGAGAGATCTAGCAGATAGAGGTAAAACATATTGATGATCAGGTACTTCTTTCCTTTGCAAGTCTGTATTTTCATTGTTAGGTATTGGATCGCTAAGCAGAGCGTCTGACAAAGCGGGCGGTTCGTCCATTAAAGCATATCCATGGTCCAGATGAATATATCTAGCACCATTATCGTTATTTTCAACATTGTCAATAGCCTTGATATTTTCAGCTTCATCTGTGATTGTTGCATTTGACTCAACTAGAAATGGCATATGTTCTGAATCAGATAACTCTATGTTTGATAAATCCTCACGATCGTAATAATCATCATCATGATTAGAAAAGTCTCCCGACCCATCACTTTCAGAATCACATATTTCATGTTTTGATAGTATCTTACTTCTTGTCTTACTCTTTGAAACACCAGGTTTTATAACAGGTCTTTGATTTTTTGCTTCGCTACCATTTAATGGCGATTTTTTCACTTTCTTGGTTGAATCAGGAAACTTGGATCTTTTCGAAACTTTCTGAAACGAAACACATTCCATTTATTGTTCATGATCTACAACGCTTAGTAGGATGCGTAGTATGAAATTCTTTGTAGTATGAAATTCTTAGAAGTCTTAATGCTTAGTAGTACAAAATTATCCCACCCTCCCTTCTGCTTTACATTCTGTTGGGAGAACCCTGTATTCATTCTCATTTATAACATTAATAATTTTTCATTTCTTAATAATTGTATTTTAAAGACTACATCTAAAAATCTATAAGTTTGTATTTTCAATTTTATTGTTGTTGTTGTAAGTATAGAACAGTCTTTGGATGGTACAAAACTTCAATATAGCCAGAAATATCGGAAACATAGTGAAACAAACACATGGATTACTTAAGCTTTTTGTTTGACACTCAAAAGAGTTATATGTCAGAGAACGGAACAGAAACCTAATACATAAGCTATAGGTCAACATTTGCTGGATAACCCAGAATGTGCTAAAGCCTACAGTGAGAATAGACATTTCCCGAATTATGTTTGGAAAAGAGGCCATCATTGAATTCCCATTACGCGTGGAGGATTCAATGAAACAAACTTCATTCATTGTTTAACTGCAGAGAAACTGAATGCAATACTTTTGACATTAAATGCTTGTGGGAATTCTCATTGCAAATAAACGAGGCTAAGCTTGATTTGCTTCAGTTTCAATACAAATGTAGCAAATTCGGGAAAGGTCAATTGTTTTCAAATAATTGGCAGAGAAAGATCTACATTTCACTCAGGTATATCGGAATCAATCTACATAAAAACCAGGGATCCCCTATTGTGTAGACAGAAAGAGTTTGTTTTTGCCTTTTAGGACACTTAAAGTAATCTTATTGGTCAGCTACTGTATCGTGGGTGTTGATTGTTTTTCCCACACCATACCAATCATTCACCTCTTTTCTGATTGGCCTATTTTGATCCACATCTGGGTATATAAATCAGTTAGGTTTCTGTTTCGTTCTCTTTCTGACGTACTACTCTGTTGAGTGTCAGACAAAAGGTTTAAGTAATCCATGTGTTCGTTTCACTATGTTTCCAATATTTCTGGCTATATGTAAGTATAGACCACTTCCAATGTTTACATCTTCGGAGAGGCAAACCAGATTCTTTTGAAATGCGAAATAGGAACACAATAAAAGCATGCGCGGATCCAGAGTGCCGCCACCGCCGCACAGGCAGTAGTCAACTTTGGCGAAAACAATTTTTTTCAGGTAAGATTATTCTTTCACAAATTAATTTTTTTCAGAATTTCTTGAACATGTTTTCCATTTTAACTTGTCTCGTGTTCTTCTTCATTGAAATAATAGGAATTCCTCACTTTCAATGACTTATCTTCATATATTTTGAAATAATTCCCAAAAAAGTTTTTTGCGTTACATTGTGCCAGCTTCTAAAAACTCGTTCACTGAATTGAATGAATTTAATTTTGATTACCTTTAGCTTCATTCAATTGAATTAGATCTGTGCAGCCCTTGTTACAAATCATAGATCGCCCAGAGTTTGCCCCACTGTCAAAATTTTATTGGATTTCCTGCCTATACTCAGCATAGATCGCCTCGACTGCCGCACAAGAAGAAAAGAAAAGTCTTTTGGTTTCAAAATCCTTTGTCAAATCAAGCGCGTGCCTGCGTCAAATTTATGCGAATGCCGCCCAATTGTTTTATAATCTATTACTGATGTCCCTTCCTATTGTTTATCTTGCACATGTAGCAAATGAACAGAGTTGAGAAATGAAGTGAATTTTGAGTTTTGAAATTGAACTCACAAAGATTTCATGGCCTAGAAATTTCTGCACATAGAAGTGCCTGTGGATAATTTGAAAAAGTAGGATTCATCAAGAAGGGAAAAACTTTCATGTTATGCTCAGGATGTTAATATAAAAGTCTAGCAGATTGAATGTTCGTTTTGGGGAGAACAGGAGAGTATCTTGCTCAAAGGTATCATGAAGTAAAGTTTGGCCGTTGGGCGCGCGAGTGAGTTTTTTGATTACAGTTTTAGATACTTTTTCTGCTGTATGAGAGATGTTAAACTCTCTCTTTATCGTCAATTCCACATATTTATCCACATATTCCATAACTGTATTAGAATTTTCGCTCCTCAATTACGAGAAGTTTTGCTGTGGTGAGTTCTGCCCGCGGTGAACGTGGTTCAAACGCTCTCATGTCAAAATTTATTCTAATTTTTTTAACTTTTTCACAAATAGAGAAAATATCGAAAATTCGAGAGTGTTTAAGTATAATCATTTATTTCATTTAACCAAGGTCTGAAACAACAAGTGTGTTATCTTTTATTCAATAGCTACTTCAAAAGGCGTTGTAGGCTGGCACGAGGGGTGACAGGAATCCTCAAACTGACGAAAAATATGCGTTTCCAGGGTTCAGAATGGCGATGCCTCAAAAGTTTTCTGGAACCCCCAATTTTAGCCCATTTGTGCAGAAGTCAAATTCTTCCCTGGGTCTGCCCCTGATAAAATGTTACAGCTTTTGACAATTAATTCAATGGCAATTGTTCAGTAAGCAAAGAAACCAAGGGGCGTAAAATGTAAACATTGAAAGTGGTCTATTCTGATGGTGTTTTGAAAACAGGCTGGACCCAAATTGTTTATCTTGGTGATCTGTTTTGATTTCTAAATAGAAAAAGAATAGAAATAATTTCCAGTTCATGATAACTAAGCATACCTTTTTTGGTTTTGGCTTGAGGCCTTTGAAACGCGTTGGTATTGCATTTTCCCTCAGCCGTATATTCTGTCCTGTTCTATCCATATCCTTTTCTTTGAAATGATCTGAGCAAACAAGTCTGCCATTCTTTCCAGGTTGCCAATCCTCACAATTCATATTTACCAACCATAGGCTTCTTCTTTCTGGGTTCAGAGGAAGACTAAAAGGAAAAGTATAATACATTCGTACATCATAGTTGAAACAAATAATTGAGTACACTCTTTTTTTTATGAGAACCATTAAAATTGATTTGAAGCAGGCTGTTCTTAAATATTCCTCTATTTTCAGCCTGAAATGTTCTTAAATTGTTCTTACTTTTACAATGATTGGGAAGCCTTTCTTGCTTTTTGTAGTTTTTATTGTTGCAAAGTTTGACTCTTTTAAACATCTGATACTATCTGCGTGCTGTACATCAGCTTGTTTTGCAATTATTTCTCAGTAGTATGGCTATTTCATAAAATGTTCATATTGAGCACAAAATGCTCAGCGTCAGTTTGTTCTTAGCTTGTTCTTAAGTTTTGACCAAATTTGAGGCTTGCGTTTTTATAAAATTGTTCTTATAGAAAAAAAAGAGTGTAAATTGAAGGGAAAGGGGAACTAGATAACTCTCAAGCCGAATAAGAAACTAAATCAGGGGCAGACTGTCACATATATGGGCTCAGGTAAATTCCAGTGAAGAAGGGGCGGGGCTAACAAATAAAAAGGGGGAACTTTAAGAAGCAGCATAAAAATTGGAGCCACTTGGGCTAACCACCAAGCACCCTGGTTGTCACTTGCATATAATTTTGAAATTTGAATGCTCAGGGGTTACTGATCCTTCAGATCACTAAAAAATTTACTGCAAAATTACAGCATTCTTCAGCTTTTCCAGTGGCAGTATACTGCAGATCCCATTATTTTTTCTTTATCTATCATATCATCCATCATCATGTTCAGTATATTAGCAAATAGTAATCCACAGGAAAACAAACATGTAAACTATAAGAAACCAGAAAACGAGCCCCAAACAAATTCATAACAATCAACATTGGCAAAACCTCCATAATAAATTCATGAAAGAAGATGAAGGCCTAAATGATTGAAGCAAACTAACGAATGAAAACTCCTTGGCAGCTTCCTTTTCGCAGCACTCTCTTCGTCTGAAGAGCCTTCACTATCACTTCTTAGTTCTGTTTTTCTCCCTCTAGGCTTTCTTCGTTTTCTACATCCAAGCACACAGCACTTTGCACCTCGCCATTCTCGCGGTTGTGGATTCGGCTCGTCTTGCTTCGCCATCTTGCAAGTTGCAAAGTTAAAAGAGAAAGCAAGAAGCAAGAGAAAAGCAAATGTTCTAAAGCGAGGCTATTGGCGCGCAAAATTGGGGATGTCGAGTGGGTAGATCATTTGACCCTTTTTCAAAGGGTCCCGGGTTCGAAACCACCTTCAGACCTGTCACAGAGTGCGAGGAAAGAATTAGCCAGCTCTCTGTAATTCCAGGCAATAAGGCAAAAGGATCAAGAGCTGTGGTCACAGCGAGAGGGAGGACCAGGGTCGCCACTTTTTCGATCGAAAAACTGGATCAATTTATTCTGCATCTAGCGCCCCTCTAAGTGCAATTCGAAAAACTAGGTTTATCAAGTGGGGCATACGAATATACCCTGGTGAGAGAAGCTTAGGACTTTCTTAGAAAAATATAGCAAAGCATACAAGTTAATCTCGATTGTCACTGACGTGCCACGATGCAGGCTTTGTCCACTATGTCATGTCATAAACAAGTCTTTTTGCTAATAAGAGAATAGAAAATATCAGAGCTTTGGGAAAATATCTGGAAGAAGCTTTTCGCCGTCGTAGAAGCGACCAGTCCACAGCCCAATAATAAGATAAGTCAAGAAAATATAAGGACTAACGGATATTTCAAAGCCAACCAGATTTCCCTTTGGAACAAAGTTATTGATGTCTCTATTTCTTCTTTTTAATTGTTATTTCTTACTTGTTGTAAATGTTTTTGAGACTACACTGGTGGCTAAATGTATCTACTGATTAGTATAGTGTTTTAATGATTAATAGAATATTCCAAAAACAAAACAGGCAATTTTTAAGAAGTCGAATGAATTTTATCTGAACAATTATTTCTATCAAATCTTAGCAAAATCATCAATCTTAATCAATAACTTTCTTTGCAAATTCCATTTCATATAAAAGATTCTGATTCGTTTTATTCGTGAAGTTCTCGATAGTTTGATATAAAGATGACATATATACCTGGGGGCAAAAATGTGGAATGATCTTCCAGGGGAAATAAGAAACTCTGTGTCTAAATATTCATTTAAAAGAAATCTTAAAAGAATAATTCTAGTTTCCTTTTAATACGACCAATAAATAGTTTTGTTTTTATTCAAAAGTGAAATGATAATGCTCTGCCGACACACAAATATACTTCCAATAATGAAGGTGTTCTCCTCTCGTTAGTCTCCGGACTACTTGGAGAGTTCCTCCTAAGAAATTTCATCTATTTGCAAATAGACAAAAATTTTACCTTTTATTGATTATCATTGTATTTCTTTCGGTTTATCTTATTTTTGCTTAATTCAATTTATTAAGTTTTGTGTACTTTGTATTTAAAAGGAATTTCAAATAAAAAGGAATGAAAAATGAATGAAATGATATATAATTATTTTCTATCCAGTTCTATCCGGGAAATTTTTGACGAAGAAAAAAAAATTGAATTTATTTTTTCCCCTACGATGATTTCCAAATATGCCTAGAATTTGAAAAATTTCTAATCTTCTGCAAGGAAAGCATAGCTAGTCAACGTAGTTACTAAAACACGAAGCGAGTAAAAACGGGTAGAAACTGATAGGAAACAAGTAGGAAACGAGTAAGAAACAGACAGTGGTTGCTGGAAAGACTTACACCATGCTATTATCTCCTTTCCCTATGATTGATCTGCACCATGCTAACCTTCTGGTTTCCCGCTAATTTATCATTGTTACCTACTCGTTTGCTACTCGTTTCTACTTGTTTCTACTCGTTTCACGCTTTAGTAGATGCGAGCTAGTCAAAAACAATGTGTTTTGGCATATATACAGTACATATCATCTAAAAAAAATTCACTTTAGAATATTGCTTTATGAAGATTAATTTTTCGACCAGTTCGGTTTTCTTTTTTCTACGAATGCGTTTATGCCTTCCTGAGCGTCTTCGTGTTTTAAGTTTTCAACCATCACTTTCTCAGCAATCCTTTATCAACAACAAACAAATTCAAGATTAACACACACAAATAATGCACCAATATGATAGTAACTACCTTTAAAGGGTCGACATGGCTAATTTCGAAACCGGGGACAATGGATCAATTGATGGTTCAGAAGTACATCTTGCTGTTTCCAGGCATCATTCAAGAATAAGCACTGCCTGCCTTTGACGGAACAAAAATGGTAACCCCCTAATTGAAGATATATCTTTAAATCATTGATCTGCTCTAACTAAGAACGAACATTTCTAAGTAAATGAAGACAGTAATAACAATAAATCAAGCTATTAGAAAACTACAATCCCCGCCAAAAGTCTTGGAACTCTTGCATGAATTTTACAGTTTCCTATATTCTGTCCCTACCCCCCTTTTCGATGTTGTTCATGAAAACAAAAATTAGCCTGGTAACATTCAGCTAGTGTTTGGTGTAGTATCATAAAGTTCCTTTTGTAAACAACATTGTTTTGAGGGGGGAAGGGGAGTTGGATTGGAAATAAAGGGCGAGGAGAGCTAAAAATGTAGTTATTTGGTGTTCCAACTACTTTTGGCGGGGATTGTACCCTATCACCTCCCTAGTGAGTTGATCTGTGATTTAAATTCAGATTTGCTATCGTGTTATCTATAATCCAGCTCTATATAATTAGGCTTGTTAAGGGATCATCTCGGCCATTGTTATAAAAAATAAAAATATTGAAACTCTTAAGTTTTCAAATCTGGTAAAATGTGGGCCCAATAAAGGTTACGCATGCGTGGAAGTATCAAGCATTTCAACAATTTAAGAGCATTTAATTGAAGGAGTGCTTCACTTTGCTATTTGCAACAATAAGGAGTTGCCTACATGAAGTGAGACTTGAGGCTAACAATGCAGAAACAAGATAAACCATAGCCGTAGTCAAAACATTGAGGAGCTAGTCAATGAATTACACTTCCGACCATTAAAGTAGCTGTTGACCGTCTACAGTATCTAAATGTGCGGTGCTCTCAGATAACTCAGATAACGTAAAACCTGGAACTAGGAGAACTTTGGAGTAGTAATTCCTAGACCACCGTCGGACAATCTGAGGTTGAATTTATGACCCAGGGGGGCACTCTTGACTTCTATTTACAGGGTGTCAGTCCAATATTTTTGAGTCAGTTATTCTCCATAATGTCGATATTTTTGGGTCCAAAGTTTTTGAAAGCCAAAATGATATTTTTGGGTGTAAGAATAGAAAAGCATCCAATCGCTTTGAGTTGTCGAAAAATGAAATAGAATTAAAGGAATTTCTATGATATTTTGGATTGCTGAAAAGAGTTTTTTATGAAATTTTTTACGGCTCTGTAAACTTTTTTGACCGAGGTCCCCGTATATAAAAGTCTTGAGTGCCCCCCCTCCCCGGGATTTATGAGTAAATTTCTAATCCTACCTGTAAGCTTCATCACGTGGTTTTGCCACTTGTTCGTAGAAACACTTTTTACCAATAGCAATCACAGGTTTACTGAAGGAAGCAATTCTTTTCGCAACTGAAATGGTCTAAAAAAACGATTGATCATTTGAGTAAAGCATTTGTTATATCAACTATTTAACTTTAAGCTTGCATTCCATTGGGAAGCCATATATTCCAAATTTAGCTTTGACAAAGGGTAGTCTATGATATCTTATGTATGGACCGTGCCCTTATCTAGTGTGCATTTCTGCAGCTGAAAATAGTCTTCCATTGGATCCTCTCGTTCTAACAATTAATATGTTTCTCTGCTAAATCTTAGAATCATGTTTGTATCATTGCCAGTTGGTAGAGTTTACCATCTGTTAATTCAGAATATCGAAAAAATACAACAATCTCAAAGGCTCATTTCAAGTGAGCCTACTCCATCCCCTCCCTAACAAGTGGATCGGTAGGAGCACACCGAGAAGTTATCAAAATAATTGTTTATTGTCGATATTCTGAAACAACAGATGCTACACTCTACCAGTTGCCAATGACATAAAAATGATTCTAGATTCCAGAAAAGTAGTATATTACTAGTTACAGCGTCCGTAACTTTTATTTTCAGGACAAGATAATTGAGATTATCATTTCTTAATTACAAATTCAAAATATTTGCAATGATTTCAAACAGCACAAGGATGGATATGAGAGAAACAGTGATAAATCTCTCCAAATGATGCACCTAATAGTTTATCCATGAAACCGCCTATCGGAGAAATTTATCACAGCCAAAACGTTACTTGACTTTAAAATTGAACTGGATAAGCAGTGGAAGAGATATGGACATGGGTATTCAATATACTATGCCTGATTCTAACCCATAACCTAACAAGTACAAGTAAATCATCTAGTAAATTACAGAAGAGATTATAATACCTCTTCTTCAAGATCATCATCAGGAACAACTTTACTAACAAGTCCATATCGCAAGGCATCTATAAATCAAAGTAAACGATTGATTGGCATTACGATATAAAACAACACAGAAGATAATGGTCACTACTGACTCTCGCCTAAGCTCTCAATCTGTTAAGTAGAATAGAAATACAATAACTACTGAAGCTTTATGTCTGACACTCATCAGTGTATTACGTAATAAAAGACACTCATCATAGTAGTACGTCAGAGAGAGATAACGGAAATGAGGAACTGTTATAAAAAGAGCTTGATCGAAACTGACCAATCAGATAGGAGCTTATATGGTATAGAAATGACTGGTATAGAAAGAAATACCCAGTCATCACTGGAGGGCCAATGAGACAAACATTGAACTGTCATCAAATAAGCTCTAGCGAAAAAACTATTATTAATGACTAGGTCTTCAGAAACAATGAATAAATCTAAAAGTGGAAATTACCATCAGCTGAAATGGGTACGGCAGTGAGCAACATCTGCATCGCTATCTTTCTTGGTATCGATCTGGCAATGGCGACTGCTGGCGTGGAACAAAATAATCCAACACTCACCCTGAAGAATAAAAAGAGATTCAAATCACTGGAAATTGATATATCGCAATGATTCAATCTAAATGCAACTAGCATTTAACGAATATTTGGAGATCTTAGAGAGGCGTTTAAGACCCTGTTAACACTAAAATGGATCCAAATGGATCCGTACCCAAACTAGCACAGATAGGCCTCCTGTTTACACTAGACCTGTGGATCCGTAACCATTTGGGTCTGCTATCTGGACCCATTTGTGATCGCTTTCCAAGGTGTACTCATTTCGATCCGTGCTCGTTTAGGTCTAGTGTAAACGGTAGGAACCGTTCCCAATCGGGTACGGATCGAAAGCGAGGCAAATTTCGCTTTGTTTTTTAATTAGATTCGAGTCAAAATACTGAAAACGGGACTGGACCTGGCTGTGGATCCGTTCCAGTATAAACGCGATCTGAAATGGATCCGTTCCAGTGTAAACGCTAGCAAATATGGGCACGGTTCAAAACATAACCCGTACCTATTTGGACCCGTTCTAGTGGAAAAGGGGTCTTAAAGAGTAGGGCGTTCATTCCCTCGTATCTTCCAGTTCGGTTTAGCTCCCTTCTAGATTTCCTGCGAGATTGACAAGTTTTTACCAGTCTTTGAAAATTGGCAGATTTTTTCTCCCAGGCCTTTTCTCTGAATGCACAGTGATGTTATAAAAAGTAAGAGGGACCAGTCTAAATTCCATACACATAAAAAGTCTGGACACCACGGGGATACAAAGACAAACAGGGGAGGAAATATGAGAAATCAACAGCAGTAGCAAAACAATAAATGCAATACTAGACACACTGGAAAAGAGCTAGCTAAACAAATGAGAGCCGTGAAATATCACAGTAGTTGAAAAAGCAGCACTGCAAAGGGAGGAGTTGGATGGAGTCTCAAAAGCCTAAATTATGCTTTAACGTCACATCGTAAATATAGAAAGCATTTTAGGAAGCATTATATTCACTGTATTTTCCGACACTCCTGATAATCTACGTCCTGATTACGGTAAAATTTACGTTAAAGAGTAATGGGGCTTGACACTGCCCCTTCCTTATCGTAGAAATTCAAGCTACACCTCTTGATTAATAGTGAATAAGAACGTACCCAGGAGTGGCAAATTTGGCGTTCTCAGATGCAATCGCCATGTCACAGCTTGCTACTAATTGGCATCCTGCTGCTGTAGCTAGGCCTACTACTGTAGCTAGGCCGACACTCCTGATAATCTACGTCCTGATTACGGTAAAATTTTCGTTAAAGAGTAATGGGGCTTGACACTGCCCCTTCCTTATCGTAGAAATTCAAGCTACACCTCTTGATTAATAGTGAATAAGAACGTACCCAGGAGTGGCAAATTTGGCGTTCTCAGATGCAATCGCCATGTCACAGCTTGCTACTAATTGGCATCCTGCTGCTGTAGCTAGGCCTAAAAAGAATTTCACAAAATAAGCAGAGAAAACTTTTCTCGGAGGGGTAAGGGTTTGATCTTATTGTTCATTATCGTTCGTTAGCAGTTGCCCAATACTTTTCTTTTTATTGTTTTTATTGTATCAATGAAGAAAAATATCAAGGGTAACCCTTCAACACTTAATACTTTGAATGAAATTTAGACAAGATCCACGCTGCTTACCTCTTACTTGAGCAATCACTGGGACACCAATATCCTGAAATTTGAAAATGGAGTTAAAGAAAGACGTGATTTTCATCAAACGAAGCATTTTTACAATTCACCGTTGAAGGCCAAAAATAAGACAATTATAGATTGAAATATTGTTAGAGAAGGCTAAGAGAAGAGATTGCCGCGAAGGTTGAATTGGTGGTGCTAGAAAAGACCCCCGTGTTTCAGTGTTGGTTTCAAAATGATTTTAGTAATGAGAAACTATATTATCAGCAAATAAACATTTTATACACAAGGATTTTACTAGATAGGTCTAAGATATTGTGTAGTTGGGATACTGAAGATGGCTCCATTTCGTAGGTGCACTCACAAGCAATAGATATACTCGTAAAACGGTTGATGGCCGAGTGCTTAGATTACTTAGCCCTTGTTCAAAGGGCCGTGAGTTCGAAGCCATAAAGAGAACTGTTGCATAAAGTGCAAGGAGAAAGTTTGGCAGATCTCTGTGATTCAAGGTGTAAACGTAAAGGGAATCACGAGGTGTGGTCACATCGAGAGGAAGGACCAGGGTAATGCTGCTCAATGGAAATAGTATGTACATTTGCAACATTTCCCTACTTACTATCATATATACCCAGCCATAGCTGATATAAACAGCCATAGCTGATTTTATTTTTCTTGATACGCGCCACACAACCACAAATTCCTTTTATTTTCATTTTCTTTTTTTTGGTCCCATTGTCTCGAATTTCTATGTGTATAATTTTGTTTTAATTGTTCACATAAAAATGTTGAAATTAGAATTTAGATGTTTCTCAATCATTTAGTGTAATGGCCCTGGGATAGTCATGAACTTTTGCTTCCCAGGGTATCGTCATTGTAACATTAGATGTGTTTGTAAATTCTTGTAAAATTTTATCAATTGATATGAAAAAAAGCTGATTTTATCTATCATAAGGAATCCTTCCTCTAATCTTTTTGTTCCATATCGAGGCTCAAGCCTAAAATGGTTGTTAATAGATGTATGGAAATGGCAGTTAATAGACGTAACAACTTGCACATCCCAACCACAGGTCAAGAAAATCAAATCCAAGAAACAGTAAATTAAGATAACAATGGAGTGGTCACCTGAACCAAACACATCACTTCAGAACATTTCTTGAAAATTTCCACATGAGATTCTGCACCATGCTCTGCACGCTAGAATGAAAAAATACATACATGTACTAGTATAAAGCCAGTGTTTAAATTTTCAAAAGATAGTGCTCAATACATGTTAGTAGAGCGTTAATATACTAATTGGCAGAAAAGAAACAGGAAACTACATGTTCATCTCGACAAGCCTGTTCGTGATTCCTCGCTCATCAGGAGATAATCATTAGATTTCCTGATGAGTGAGAAATCACGAACAGGCTTGTCCAGATGAACATGTAGTTTCCTGTTTCTTTTCTGCCAATTAGTATACATGTACTAGTAAGTAACCCAAGAAGAAATTTTATGTTATTAAAAATGTGAGAGAGGTTGCTGATTTTCAATAATATCACAGTAGTTCACGGAATGGTGTCTGTTTTCATCTTATTTGACTAGTAACAGAAAGCAAACTTTCAAAATATCTCAATCAATGGCCGAATCAAGAGCTAGATAAGCAATTAATAGATAAGAATAGACGATAATACAACTCAAGCTGGATAAATGTTGCTTTACTCGCGTCTTAAGATACAGTTTTTTGTAATTGATGTTTTGTTGATATTATGAAGAAGGTTGAATCAATCAATGGATGAGGGACAGTGTTAGAATATTCGCTGAGAGTTGATCAGATTTATAACGATTTTTAATAGAATACTTGTAGACGACTTCTGCCGGTTGAGAGATGATTTTGCAACGATGTTGAAACAGTTTACTATGAACATGAGATTTCCCCAAGGATCAATTTAGGTGCCAAATTGCCAAGAGGTAGGAATAAGAGGGGAGGGGACACTGTTTTTCGTAAAAAGTAATTTTTGTGGCTCACGGTTCTAAATTATGATCGGGTAGGCTTTACTTAGACTGATTACATGAGCCGTAGTTATCGCTATTGATGAATTCGACGAACGCTCGAACTACCAGTCGACTACTCGGTTTAGTGCTAGCCTCAGTTTCATAATGAGCGATATCTGGGACTCATTTAATAAGTCTAGGCTTTACTGTGTTGCCTCGGTTTTCGATATTTGCTTTGACTTTACCTCAGGTAGATATCAGAGGGGATTAATGCAACTAGGCACCTAAGAATATGAAGCAATTGATATTTTCAATTCATTTGTCTCAATGATTATTTGCTGTAAACCCCTAAGAATATTACCAGTTCTTTCAAGTTATGTCCAGCAGAGAAAACTGGTCCCTTGGCTGACAGGATTACCACTTTGGCATCATCATTGTCTGCTATTGAATCAAAATTTCTTTTCAGCTCCTCTAACATCGCCACTGACAAGGAATTTCTGAGGAAGAAAAAGAGTTTTCATGAAATGACTTTATCAGGAAATATTTGGGGACTGTTCAAGCCATTTTTTCAACAACAACAAAAAATAATCAAAAGTGTACGTTTGAAACGTTAGTGAAAAAGGATACATCTAAGTATCCAATGAAGTTTCAAGTGAAAAAAGAAAAAGTAAATTTCATTAGTAGGAAGAAATGGGAAAAAATGCAGACCAAAATGAAAAACTTCAGGTACCGTTTCTTGACATTATTCAATATGATATGGCAAATTCCATCGTGCTGAGAGACTTCTGTCAGACGGTCTGATTCAGTTATTGCTTCGGCATGAATACTCCTCCATTTACTTGCAACAACACACTGTAATACAAATATATATTAATCAAATCTATCAAAATATAATGTAAAGCTTTATTAATACCAGTGAGGGAAACTTGCTCTCACTTGTAATTATGCTTGCATCTTTTCTATTGTTTGAGTCATTTCATTGCACCTTTCCTATGCTTTCACAAGAAGCCTATTCTCTGATCTGACGATGGTTTGTTTTCACTGCAGTTACAGTCCAGCTGATGTTCATGGAGAATAGATTCTTTTGATTGCTGCAAACTTTTTCTTTGCCATACTTTGATGCACACAATTGCAATGCCGAATAAAAAGAGTTTTATTTCATAGCTTGCTCTAGAGATTGACCACATATTCCAAACTGCAGTGAAAACATCAAAAATTGCGTCACCTTGGATCAAAGAATTGCTTTTGATAGGCAATGGTCCTAAGGCCCTGTTCACACTATTTGAATGAAAACAGATTAAAACCTATCCGTTTCGGCCTTCCGTTCGCACTGATACACTTCAAATATGGAGCTATTCAAATACACAAACAAATACGCATACTTTTGAATACACTACGTATTAAATACGTTCCAATTTCAGTGTGAACATCAAATATCAAGACATTGGAATACGACGGTACTCTTTGAAAAGGGACATTTGTCCGGAAGTGGAATTAGGAGCATCGTATGTGCCTCGAGCAGTGTGAAAACTTCTCATTATATTCATAGCGTATTTGCTTGAAAACGGAGCAGTGCGAACAGGCACTGTTTTTAATATTCAAATACGGAGACAGACAAATACTGAGCAGTGTGAACAAGGCCTGATACTAAATTCCGATCCGCTTTGAATGGAGAAAACAATAAAGGACAGTAACAAAAGGATTAAAGGCTCTCTAAATCAGTCTCTCTGATGCTTTGGAGATGCTTCTTTGCGGCTTATTGGGGAATGGGGACTAATGCAAACATTTACACTGAAAAGGGGAATTACCGGAAAAGGGGGTATTTGAGGGGGCTTTTGAATTATTACCTATTTTGACCCGACTGGCCTACTGTTGTACTATGATTATAACAATGTAGTATACTACGATATTCCGAGGATATGAGATCTATTTGCAGAGGAGCTTGTGTCGCCATAGAAGATATTCCTTGAGCCCTCATTGCATGTTATGTTGTTCTGTAAGTGATTGTAAAATTGTTAGATTCTGTCGTTGTGATTCTTTCTAGGCCCAAAATCAAAGGGCTTGCAACGATTCATCATAGTAAAGTGAGCATAAAAAGGAAAGCAAAGATTTTCTTTAACAAAGGTGGTATTAAAGCAGGGGTGTGCTGGGAGCAAAAAAGGGCCCAGGAAAAATTAAGTTTAGGGTCCGATTCATAGTGGTGCCATAAGGATAGACTCACAGCTAGGGACTGCTTACCTTTCAAGACTTGCGCATAGGTAGATTGATCATCCCACAAGAATAGCGCATTTTAGAAAACAACTATTAACATTTATTCACTGAACAATGTGATCAAATGATGCAACTGATCCATTCATTAGGGAGGTGATCATGTAAGGACTATTCCAGAATTATGTCCAAAATTTATGTTATGTCCAAAATTTTGAAAAACATTCTTTTTTAAAGTTCTTATTAATTCAAGATAGAAATTGAAAATCAATGTCACCAAGGCATTAAGTAAATAAAAAACCTAAATTACAAATTCTTTAACACTATTTTTCATTAACATTTCCATATTTTCTAGAGAAGCTATTTTCATGTGAAATTTTAACATGGTAAAATAGCAGACAAAAATTGATTGTTCAGCAGTAAATATTATGTTGCTTTTTCGATATCAATGGAAAAGATTGATGGATTCTTACTGAATTCAAAATTACTTTTCTTTTTCTCTCTCCACATTTGAACCATAAAGTTGGTCCAAAAAAACCATCGTACGTCCTTAACAAAAATTATAATTTCTTCCAAATATTTGTTGAATTATCAACTGGACGCTGTTGATTTTTTCAAGAATTTGCAATTTTTTGCCAATTAACAAGGAAGGCAAAATCAATGGTTTCCAATAGATGTTTTTATTTGTTAAAGGTGTTACAGATGTAAAATTTTTTTGTATGTCTGTAACATATACGTCTGTTACCTGGTATATAGTTCTCACTATAAATGTTTGCCAGAAAGTATGGTTTCAGTGTCAAAATTAAAAGTCATGTTTCTCCAGCTGATTTTATTAAAAATGTTAAAAACAAACATCTGCTGACACTTTCTGAATTTTTCTGACTTCTGATGAATTTTGGAGTGGCCTTTTAATTTGCTACAGACGTCCAATATCACTGATTGTAAATTTTCAAATAAAGTAATAATTTTCATCAACAAATCAAATTTTCAAAAGAAATTAAGCCTCTGCAGTACGCCGCAGATTTTTGAGCAAGCCGCAGGGCGCAAATAAAACTCTTTGAGCGATTGTCACATGATATCAACCACTCGTGGACAATCGTTTGCTCACAGGTGGCCCAGCCATGGCGACGTAGGCCAATCAGGAATCGTTCATAAAAGTTGAACTCTTACAAAAAGGTGAGCATGAATTCACCGGAAGTCTTCGTAAATTGTGAAAAACCAAGGCTAGTAGAAGCAAAATTTGAAGAAAACTATTTGCTTTTGCTTAGAATAATAGGAGAAAATCGATAAAACAAAAACTGCAATTCACAACAATAACAACAAATGTTGACCATACTTACCATTCAAGTTGAGGTGAAGCGTTTTCAATATTTTTTTTCTGAGTATGTAAAGCATTTATAAACAAACAAAACAAAGATAATGACCAAATTAGCCTGAGCAACAATTTTCAAACCTTTTTCCAAATAAACTAGGCCTAAGTTGCTGAAAACTTATTTTTTTCTGGATGCAATCATTATCACTGATTATCAAAAAGTGGCCCATCCATGGCAACAGCTCTCTAGTTCTAATGTTAAATAATTTATTACTATAATGGAATTTTGGCCCAGTGACACATTAATTTGATTATTTATGTGTGTTTGCATCGTTCAGTAAGAAACATTTATATCATTTTCTTTAGTTTAAGAAACTTTTGTTGTTGAAAATTCTGTTTCATTTGTTTACTTTTTTCTGCGTTCGTCTGTTGTTACGGGTGCATTTTCATAATTATTTTCACCTATCAAAAAAATGTCGATTTCAAATCTAAATTTGGTTTAGTAACATACCTTGCAAGATATTCTTGAGAATGATTTGAAATTCAAGGTCCTCTTCAGCAGCAACGTCATGGCTGCTTTCCCAATGGATGGAAGGTTACACGTTGTTCAAAGTCCATTTGTTTTGGACTGTAGCGTCATATTCAGCTTCGTATTCGGAATTATATTCACAAACGACGCAAGAAAGCAGTGCTCCGCTTTCTGATTGGATATTTCGTTATAAGGAACACAATTAACACAACCTGAGAACGTCTTTCTGTGGAAGATGTTAATGGAGATACTATCAGTAAATTTGAAGTTATTCAGTACTGTGTGAGGGATACCATCGGTACATACAGTGGCGGCGTCAGGGAGGAATGGAGGAGCTAGTCCCCCCCACTTTTACAAAGTTGGTCCTCGATCATCGACCAAATCCAATGGGTAAATATTTTGAGGGGGAATAAGGGCATGGTCATAGGCCTTTAATAAAGTGTTGACCACACCCTATCCCCCCTGCTTTTTGAAGGCTTGAGTCACCAGTGGGTACACAAGAGAGCGTGCAGTAGGGTGAAGAGAAACCACAAGCACTGTAGAGATAATACTTAAAGTGCTTGTGGTTTTCCTCCCCAGTACTGATGGTATCCCTCCACAGTACTACTAATGTTTCCCTCAACAGTACTGAATATCCTCCAATGTACTGATGGGATCCTATCTCCTTACAATACTCGTGTTCAACATCCTTATTCCTTCACAGCATTGCACAGATGTTCCCCATGGTGATACATTGTCGAGAAGAAGCTGGATTTGAAAAATAGATCAAGAGAATTTGAGTGAATAAACATGACCCGAGAAGGATTCGAACCAACGACTCCGGCTTTGAACGCCATTATCATTATTATTATTTGCTCCAGTCCTTGGACAACACGCAAGGGCACCTTCCTGCCAAATATGGCAGTGTGCTTGGATTATTTTTTTTGAAGTTTTTTTTTATGATTTTTTTTTTAAGTTTTTTTTCCTTTTTCTTTCAGTTATCTATTTCTTATTCATACGTTAATCATGTCAAATATCTTTTTTAACATCTTTGCCATTTCTTCAAGTTTCTCCTTTGTTATAACCACTGAGCGATCGAGCAGAACCATATCATACACACGAATTGTACCACCCACATTACATAGTTGAAATTGAAGTGATACCAACAAAACTATCTGATCACTGCATAGTTAAATCACTTCTTGGCTTTAATATCAAAGGAGAGACAGTGGAAAAAGCACCCCAGGATCACTGCCCCCATTCCTTTAGGGTAGCGGACTACCACAATGCTGACTTCGACAGTATAAATTAAGCACTCAAGCAAATAAACTGAGAAGAACTGTGGTATACTTGCAGTGAAAACTCCACCCAGTTTCTCGCGCTGATGAAGCTCACTATCCTACAGATTACACTTGCCAACTCTCCTGAAAACAAAAGAGTTGCACAGTCACAATATACTAGCAAGAAAAAGCAATCCTATGTTGGTATGAAAAGACAGAGAAGAAAACTGAATGCTAGGATACGTGCCCTAACACAGAAAAACCCTCAGTCGACTCTTCTCCCTAAGCTCACCAAAGAAGTAAATCTACTTGCGTGTAAAATCCAGGCTGAAATAATCAACAAGCTCAATCGCAGAGAAGCAAAGGCTGTGGAAACCATCAAAAAGAACCCGAAGTATTTCTTCTCATATGCCAAGCGGTTACAAAAAACTAGATCTACAATCCCGGTCCTGCGAAATGTATCAAATGACCTGGTTAGTGACCCCCAGCTAACGGCGGAAATACTACAAACACCGTATAAAAAGGTTTTCAGCGACCCTGCCAAGGCAAATATTGATGCGTGTCTCCAATCTGAAGGTTTACCCCAAGGAATTAACAAGTCATTCCTCGATTTTAGTTTTACAAGAGAAGACATTGATTCTACCCTGAAGGAGTTAGACCCTTTTTCAGCATGTCCAGATGATGATGTACCTGCTAGAATCCTTACTTCTTGCAAGGAAGAGCTGTCAATTCCTTTATTAATTCTGTGGTATGACTCCTTGTCTACAGGCAACATACCTATTGAGTTTAAGTCACAGTAAATTACACCAGTGTACAAAAAAGACAACCGTACTGATCCACCTAATTATAGACTAGTTTCCCTGACTTCACACATAATTAAGACCTTTGAACGTGTCATGAGAGATAGATTAGTCAAATTCCTTGAAGATGCAGATGTCATGTGTAATAGGCAGCATGGATTCAGAAAGAGTCACAGTTGTCTCACACAGCTCCTGAGCCACATGGAGTATATTTACAGCTGTCTCAATAATAATGATGAAGTGGACGTAATTTACTTGGCCTATGCCAAAGCATTTGACAAGGTGGACCACCAAGTCTTGCTAGCAAAACTCAAACGTTATGGCATTGGAGGCAACGTCTATCGATGGATTGAAGAGTTCCTAACAAATCGAACAAAAACAGTAAGGATAGAAGGATGCTTGTCATCACCACAATCTGTTTATCACGAATCAACAGACTAGAGGACACCAAACTCATGCAAGAAGACCTTTGTAGAGTGATAAAATGGTCCTCAATAAACAACATGGAGTTACACGAAAACAAGTTCCAGCTACTAAGCTACTCCCTCAACAACTCCCATCTGTTAAGACAACTCCCTTTCTACCCTGAAACTGTAGAGTACAAAACTCCCAAAGGCCACACTATAGAAGTCACAGACATTGCTAGGGATTTTGGAGATCTTGTCTCCAGTTCCAGGTCGTGGTCGAACCACACATTGAACAGGCCGTTCAGAGTGCCCGAAAAATGTCATCCTGGATTTTCAGTGCATTCCGTGATCGTTCACACAGTGTCTTGCTCACCCTCGACAAGACAATGGTACGTTCCAAACTAGAATACTGTTGCCCAGTTTGGAACCCTGTAAAAGTATCTGACATACAGAAGCTAGAGAATGTCCAGCGATTTTTTGTCCGTAAAATAGTAGGACTGAAGGACATGAACTATTGGGACCGACTAAAGAAGCTGAGCTTGATGTCACTACAACGCCGTAGAGAGAGATACTGCATAATCCAGGTTTGGAAAATACTCAATGGGCACGCCCCAAGTGACGTTGGAATGCAGTCTAAACTCAACCCACGTCTAGGTATGAAGGTGATAATACCACATATAAACACCAAAGCCCAGAAGTCAGTCCATAGGGATTATGATAGCTCTTTTGGTGTTAGAGCAGCGTAGCTCTGGAACACCTTACCACACCATGTCTCAGTCATCAAGTCCTTGGAAAACTTCAAAATTGAGTTATGCAGGTTCCTGGAACAGTTCCCAGACACTCCTCCAGTTACGGGATACGCAACTGCCAATGACAATTCTCTGCTGAGCTGGAAGGAGACACACAAGATGTAGATGTCCTGTTGCACAGTCACAGCCAAACTTATCTAAAAGTCTAAAAGTCTAAGTCCACCCACTCACCAAATGTAGGGACGATCCCATCTTTAACAACTACACCAGACCCACCTGACGATGGACGTTTTTCATATTTATGGTGTAAATAGATACGCCTTCACACTGTAAAATTTGGAGTAAAAGCTCAGCCTTTTTAACAACCACCCGCAAGTCAATAAAACGTTGGGTTCATTATAATCATGTATAGTCAGAATGATAATAGGAAGTCAAAAATCACTAAAAGGGTTTCCAAATAAAATATTACGTCATTCTCACACCAGTAAAGGATTAGAAACTCTTAAAAACTATGGTCAATCCTATGGAATTAAACGAGGAATATAATCTCTAAAGTTCTTTCATACAAATAATTCATTGCGATATTCCACAAGGAGAGGGCGGAATTACGAATACTAGCTAGTAGCATAGCAGGAATGTCGAAGCTTGGACAAACTGGTTGCAAGTAGGTAGCTACTTCATTACAAATTCTTGATTAGTCAACAATGATTGTATGGTATTGTATAGAAACTGAGAGACCAAGGGCCATAAGAAAAGAAAATGGCACTTGAATAAATAAATTAGTGAAGACCGCTGTCGTTACAGTACAGTCCCGCCTTTAAGAAACTCATTTCACAAAACCAGCCTGTATGGTTTCTTGAAAGAATGAAAGATGTTTGAAAGATGTTCCTCCTCAAAACAGATTTTAGGTGCCACGATATTATGCCATGATATATGAGAAACCTCTACAAAATCGATAACTTCGTTGAGTAATATGCTCTCTAAATATCAACGACATTAATTTTCTGATATTTGCTTATTGGCGTTGGAATTGGGGGAGGTACTTTCACAAAGGCCATATTCTTATGGGATTGTTGAGTGTTTCTTACTGATGAGGAAAATATGAAAAGGGGCCCTAAAATTTCCATTATTTTTCGTTCAAACAATTTGTGGTAAAACAAGAAATTTTTACAAGTGCAAATACTGAGAGAATCAAATTTTGATTCAGGCCACTGGGGCAAAAGCAGCATTATTTTCTTCCAATGCTGGGGCAAGCCCAGGGTCTTTTTGGGCAGATAAGCCCACCAGTGAGTACCTTGAAATTCCCTGTATATTCTATACGTTTGTCTCATGAGGTTCATCATAGAAAGCAGGGCCGGTTCCAAGGGGGGGGGGGCGTAAGGGGCGTACGCCCCCCCTATTTTGATAGAAAAAAAATTCAATTAGCTTGATAATACCCTCTTTCTCTTACATTATCCTTTGATTTGTGTGCTACGCCCCCCTTTCTATGGGAGCTGGATCCGGCCCTGGAAAGTATGTATTATTGAATTGGGCCTTAAATATCTGACACTCTAACACATGCTACAACTTAGCCTTCATCAATTCACTGAGATTTTCAATTATTGCTGTTGATGACTCTATGCAACCATCAAAATTGGATTGGGTAAAGCTGTCACCTCCGGCTATCAGCATTGGCGAATTATTCAACACTAAGCAACCAGGCCTTCCAGGGTATGGCTTATGGACCTGCGAATACCTCCATCGTTGGCACTTGCTGCCGTCTGGTTCCGGTAGTCCTGGCACCTGCTTCTTCAAACTGGCCATCAAAAGTGGCTCAACTTTGCCAAAGTCTTGCTCTAGATGCTTGATTCCGAATGGCACGCTTGTGTGTGCAGTAATTGAAGTGCCACTTGTGCCATCTATAAGAATGAATAAAATGGGATACCGCAGTGGTTTGATATAAACGACCAGGGCACGTACCAAATTTTCCACCATTCCACGTGTCTGTGGGAGATGTTTAATAAAGCCATTCACTGAATTTCTTTGATGGCTACCAAGCAATATATAAAAAAACATCTAATGGTGATTCCACTTACAATGAGAAACACTGAGTAGGAACTACAAAAGTCATATAGCAAGGGCGTGTATTTCAAAATTCCTTAATATCTTGCAAATCTGCTCAAAAAGCAAGGGTAGCATATTCATTGTTCTTGACTATTCTAATTCTATTCTAATTGTACTTCTCTTTCCGTACACAAAACCCTCAGAATATTCCAAAATTAGGCTAGTTTGATTTGGCGCATCCTAACAATTTCTAGCCTTAATAATAATGATATGGAAAATAATGGGGCATACTTACCGACACCTCTTTTCTTGGTATCGACACTAATGAAGCGTAGACATTCATCATCACTGATATAATTGCATGCCCATGGAATATCAACAGGCAAGTCCTCGGTGTAATACAATGCCATAGCATACCGCGATGAATATTCAACGTGTGATAGCTCTGTCATATATGGTTTCATTAGGTTTTCAATTGATCCTTTTTGATTTAGTATCTGCGGTACTGGTATAGTAAACACAACTGCGTTACTCTGAATCTCTTCTGCATGCTCTTTTGACTTCATTGTTAACAAATTGTCATTTATGTTGATCTGCTCAATGGTTGTGTTGAATTTCACTTCAGACTCTGAAAGCGAAAGGTATATTATAAATCACGGACAAATTATCTCTGCAAAGTTATTCCTAGAATTGTCAAAGAGAAATTAGAATGTGAAATTATTTCTATGAAGTTTAAGCAATATAAATTTCAAGATTCACTCTTTAATTGTTTAAAATCGTTAGAAATAGCTGCAAAATTTCTTCCAAATTGTTGCAAATTGTTCTGCTGTGGCTGAAAATGATTTCGAAGTGCAAATTGTTTCATAGCTTTTCATATTGTAGAATACTTTGAACCAGAATTATGGATCAAATTCAGAGATACTATTGTTTCTTTTGATAACCAGAGAAATTTCCAAAGTTGTAGATCATGCTAAAGATTTACATTTAAGTGAAATTTTCTGTCATATGCAAATTTTATAGCAATTATCAAGTATTCTAGAGCTTTTTCTTCCGTTTTGCCTACCTGATTGGTGGAGAAAGTGCTTCACGATAGAACTAATTCCAGAGGGTGATATATAATGAGTCGCGTTTTCTGAAAATCTATTTGCTCCGATAATTTTCCCATCAAACTCTTTCAAAGCACCAGCAGCTACCAGTTCATCATAAAAGCTGGAAAAAGAGGTTGTTGAGTTCTTTAGAATTGATATAAAAGTAAAATTAAAGTGCTTAGATATCATACTTATCCAAATCGGTTGAGTATTCTAAGGGTCCTTGAGACATTGGCAACAGCCATTCCGGCTGCTGATACAGGAGCCATTTATCAAATGTAAACAGCTACAAGTACAGCTGTAATTCTAAGTATGCGTAAATCAAATATTGTATGTACCTAGAAGAGCCAGCCTACACCATCACCTTCCTAACAAGTGGGTCTGTGATTTGATGAAACAATATGGGAATGATTCAGCCTATTGCTTATTTTTTGAGCTTTTAATTTCGTCCAGACTAGGTACTAACGGGAGCTGTAAAACTTTTACTAAACTGCATGCGTAGAATCGCTCCAAAACTCTTAGCTGTTTACATTTCGGTTGGAGCCCAGTATGGAATGTTTGATTTTTGTGAGCCGGACGGACATTTACACGTTAGGGTCTGTGCGCCGGGAGAGTAGTGATAGCTCAGCGCCGGAGCTTTGGCATTGGCCTCGGTTCTGTGTGAATAGGTGCGCTGGCCTAATGAAACTTCGATTCTGTGCGCCGCTGCCGTTATATCAACATAAAATCTGGTTTTTGTGCGCCATGAACTAATGCTGTGCGCACGCGTCGCACCTTTCATTCCATACTGGGTTGGAGCTACAGTTTCCCCTAGCCACTTTGAACATTGTTGTGAAATTATTTGAACAATAGATACAATAAACAAATTCAAAGCTTTAGCATCATTGCTAACTAACATGATTCCTTGATAGTTTGCAAGCGTTGAACATTTGTAAAAAAAACTTCTGAAAGGCCCCCTTTGATTCAGAGTAGATATGGCACTTCTCGACAAGATCTTGTGCATACAAGAGCTATTTTCTATTGTTCTACCCTATTGTTGAGCTTATGTGTGCAAGAACCACACTCTGCATTCTGGCCCCTTGTTGTGTGTTTGAGTTGTACAATTTTCAGAGGGACCAATTCTTGATAAAGACTCCTCTGCTCTATACTTCTTACTCAAGTTAGCCCTATGAATACAAGTGTAACAAAGCAATTGCTTAGAACATACCTCTTATGTTTTTCATAATATTGAGGGGTTGCTGAAACGTACTGTGCACCGAGGTCACACGTTAAGTTGTTAGGCCTATCTTTGGAGGATGAGAATCGATTTGTGCTCATTCTTCCACCGGCCCCTCTGCTCTTCTCCACCAGCGTGATGGACACATCATCTTTAAAAATTCGCTTTAGTCGACAAGCTGTTAGTGAGCCTGTTAGGCCAGCACCTACGATTGTTACCCTAAAGGGACACATTACTTCAGCTAAACAACAGAGGAAGTCTCTAGTGTAGGCCTTGATGACCTTTCGAATGTTTGGGTGCGATTAAATCTCGATTTGTTACCAGTCGCTGATTGGTCGAGCACTAATAGCTGATCTGAAACAAGAACCTCAAACTGAGTGTGTATTTGACGACACACAACTCCACAGTTTAGAAGGGGCAGTGGCAATCGGAGGGACTGACATATTTATTTCTAAAGTTTACAGCCATACCTTGTAAATAGGTGGCGCATTTGCCTATGAAAAAAATAATGGTCTGAACCTAGACCCAGGGGCAGGAGTTAAAGGGGCGGGGAAATTGTAGTTATCTTGGAACGTTATGGAAATTCAATCTTATCTATTGACATAGTGGCACCTAAAACTGAAACTTTATGAGGAAAATCTCGATTCTGCGTTTCAGCAGACTTTAGGGTAGAGAGGCACAAGCAATGTCCATATTTTGTATTCGTATTAGGTATTAAAGCAATTATCGCATTTTGCATGATGAATCAAAGATAAGTGGCTTTTGGCAAGGACCAAGAGTCGTGCTCACACCTACCTGGAAAGATAGAGACGAAGGAAAGAAGGGCCATTTGGTTGCCAAGTAAACATGTACATAATGGCACTCACATCTATCACTGGTCAAAGAATTTTCAGATTTTGACTTCGCTCAAAGAAGATTTTGGCTTCCCTCGGCTTTTCGCCTTCCCTGGAAGACCCATCACAGTGTACTTATACTTTTAACAATACCTACTTTTGTAATGATGAACCTCGGAGAGAGAAGCTCAAATTTTCTCGACACACATCATAACATCATAACATTATTTTCAAAACTACATGCTGCTACTAATTCCTATCGGTTGTATTATGTCTTAATTTCCAATAATTAACGTAAAATACCTTCCACCATGAATTGATACAAATCCAGCCCCTTAAAAAAGGGATTGCAGACTCACAAAATACTGATATTATCCACCAGCCCGTTGTTTTTCCACTAACAATTAGCATCAACAAATTACACATACCTATCTACCTTTTCAATTTGCAAAGTGATGCAGAATCAGGCAGCTGGATTTGTATTATCATTTTATGGTTTATTGGATGAATTAAGCTAAAAATCTGTTTAATGATCATACATAAAATACAAGCTACTGATATATTTCGTGGAAATCTAACTCAAGTCTAATACTAGTAAGAAATCATGAGATAATCACCGATTGTATTATAATAAAATGTCTAGACATATATGGATTTCAATTTTATGAATTCTCATAGCTAATTCTAATATCATTGAACATCATTTAAAGAACTATTTCCTGATTTCTGCTCGAGCTCCATCAAATTTCACGAATAGAACCTCGAGCCGTTTTCCAAACTGCTATTATGTAATGCCTTTGAACATTTATAACAATTGTCGTTCTTTTTTACGTGACTGCGAAGTGAGCAAACAAGTGTTTGTCAAAATTTCTGAACTGCATGTAAGATTTCCCTTAAAATTTTGAAAATGTTGTCATTTTTATTGAAATTTAACCAGCTCCACGCCTTTCCAATAGGAATGAAGTACTATAGTGTTTTCGCAGAAGTCGATTTAAGAAGCATGTCCCTGATTATACGGTTATTGCCAAACTCCATAAACATCAACCGTAACTGAATAACTGACATGGGAAAATTACATACGGGACTTAACAGAATACTAAATATGCTAATTATGTGAAAATCTTAACTATTGAAGGTTGACCAATATCTTTTCATTGTAAAGATGTTTAAGACACTTTTCATATGCGACTAGGTATGAGGATACTGCAGCTATTATATACTGATAGTAGTTTCGAATGTCTTCCGATGCATAGCAGTCTTCAACTGTCTTTTGTAGTAAGGTAGTATAAATTGATAAATTCACTTGCGAGAACATATTGTAATAATGTTCACTCATATCTGTTCAAAGAACACGGGCGATTGAATTCGTTTCCCCTGATGTGGAACCACTTGTTCATTACTGCAATAAAACAGATGACAATCAAAATGGATAGTGAAAGTTGATAACGAGGTACAAGTGATAACGAGGGTCAACTCACTAGGCAATCAGACCGTTAGCGTTCAAATTGACAGAGTCTAGCAGCAACTTTGGAATGATACTGCTACGCTTTCTGAGGGATGATGGAAGATTTTAAACATTGTTGGACAGTCCAGAACGATTGAGAATTCTTTTTAACGATCTTAAAACGTTTGAAACGATGCCAAACGATTTTTAACGATCCAAAAACAATGCAAAAAATTTGCAGCAATCTAATACAATGAGCAATATTACAACACCACAATCTCATTAAGTGTTGTATCGAGGTATTCGGTAAAACGGGGTTCTAATAAGGCTAGGGAACATAGCCAATAGGTTAGGGGACACGGAGAACATTTTCTAGGGCTAGAGAGGAAGGAAAAATTTTCTATGAACTAGAGGAGCATAAAGTATTATCAACAAATATTTTCAAAGGAACATCCTGAAATGTTTGCAGAATACTTTAGAAAAGAACCGCAATTTTTGATTGGAACAGAGGAACAAAGCAGTGCGTACCCCATTTTGAACCAGATATTACAGGACAAGATGCGTGTTCCGTCAACCAATTACCAGTTCCATTACGATGAAGATTGTACCAAAATGCAGCATCACCCTGAAATACAGCAGAACTTATATTTTAGGCCGAAAGCGGTTATACATGATTATTGGCTTCATAGGAAGAATCAAAATATTAGGAAGGAGGCACTAAGCTTGCAAGGCAGTTTTTTCCACTAAGCCAACGGAAAACTTTGTGAAAGTATAAAGATGTAGCCGCACATGCCTCAGTTCCTATGTCTTTTCTATCATTAAACTCAATGAGAGAAGCCGAAACCGAAATGAAAGCTGATGAATCAGTTTTGAGCTTTTTGTTCAAAACTTATTAAATTGGCACAATAGAGATTTGTAATTTTCAGAGATTTATCAGATAAGTAACATTTGTTTATTTGAAATGTATTTCAAACCACATGTATTTGGGAAACCATCCCCTCTAAAAAAATCCACTGAAAACATTAACATGTCTTATAACATGTCTTAATTTCAGTGGTGTGAAATCGTATGCATCAAGCCAATGATGGGTGCACTTCATACTACACATAAAAATGTCTGTATGTTTATCAAAACCAAAAAGACGAAAACCCATTGAAGAACAACTAGCTACAGCTGTGTAAGAAATGTGTGTGTTACAAACCATATTAAACATAAATCCATCTGTTTGTGACATTAGTACGTAAATAAGTAAGTAAGTTTCTGTTCAACGTGCACAAAACATGTTGGTTTTTTTTCTAACCTTATTTGGAGTGAAAGAGACGCCAGCTTTGGTGAAGACCGTTTCACCTCCAGCTTCAACGTCGCTCAGCTGAAATAGAAATAAGTAGGAGTGAGTGAGAATAAACTAGAGTAAAAATCGGTGGGTGTGGGCTACAGAAATGTTTAGCAATAGAAATAATTCATTTTTCTAAACACAGAATTCAAGTACTCATTTGGCAAACTGTCTAATATTGAATATTATTCAGACTCGGACTCTGCATTCCAAAGAGCATCTCAATCTGCCATTTCCGGTTTGGCTAGATATTAACCTCCTAAGGGCCATTATGTACAAGACTTGATATTGACCAACTAAGGGCCATTTACGGTATGGCAGGATATTAGCCTGCTAAGGACCATTACATGTAAGGCTGGGTAGGCAACTACTTGGGGCCATTTCCCGTATGGCTGGATATTAACCAACTAAGGGCCATCACATTCAAGGCTGGATATCGAACAACTTAGGGCCATTTCCGGTACGGCTGGATATGATGGATGCCTGATAAGAGCCATCACGTGCAAGGCTGGATATCGAACTGCTTAGGTCCATTTCCGGTATGGCTTGATGTTAACCTAATGACGGCTGTTTCCACTATGGCTGTCTATTAACCTTCTAAGGGCTATTTCCGGTATGGGTTGATCTTGACCTACTAAGGGCTATTAAATGAAAGCCTGGATATTGACGTAATTCACAACCAAACAACAAGGTGATAATGAATTATAAACACCAACTTGTTCATTATTTCTAAGAAGATGTTGCTATCCTAACTAGGTGCAGTAACTGTTGTTACTACAGGGGCGGATCCAGCTTTCTTAGTGACTGTTTCAAAAGGAAGAAGAATGCCCATCATATTCTACAAAAGAGATTTATTTTCTGTATTTTCTTCGCTAAGGAAAATTCAAAATGATTCTGCTTTGCTTTTTTAAGAATGTTTTCTGTTTGTTCGTAATACTGTATAATAAAGATGTCTGACTATTGCAGCCGCAACCATTGCAACCGTCTGGATTCGCCCCTGTACTACATCTCTTGATCTCCAAATCTCATAAAACAAAAAGTATTTCATAAACAACATCGAAAACTTACGTAAAATAGCAAAGTAGCAATTCTGTTACCCCACGCGTGTAAGTCAAGTGGAGCTCCAACTTCCTGTAATTAAAGATCCCATTATTAACTTCTATTACAGCAAGACTTGGGGAAGCGGTCGGAAATTTCAAAATCAAGTAGAGAGTAGCTTTATAGATAAGTGCATATCATATCATCAAATTCAACAAACATTATTATAAATACATATTATAATAATATCCATTATCATAGTATTACATTTACATAGATAACAGCCAATTTCATGACTCATGCTATAGTATTAAGGGACATAATTTTACGTGTCAGTAAGGGATACAATTTTACGTGTCAGCGAGGGAAACTATTTTTACGTGTCAGTAAGGGATACAATGTTTTACGTGTCAGTAAGGGAAATAATTTTTACGTGTCAGTAAGGGAAACAATTTTTACGTGTCAGTAGACTTCTTTAAGATTACCTAGTGCAGCATTATCAAAATGTGCCAAATGCTTTTAAAGCAATACTTTTATATTCTATAAGGACATATATATTGTAACATAACCGATTTCTTCATTTTGCTACATCATCCAGCTCTGATGATTCTTTTGAACCAAAAAGCTTAGCAAATTTTCAACAATGCTGTATGAATGAATCCAAATTAGATGAACACAACTTTTAGCGAACAAATAAATAATTATTTCTTATGACTCTTCTGAAATTTGCGCTAGGCTTTTCGCACCACTTCTAATATTTGAAGGATGCGTTAACGTATATTTATTTTTTGCGACAATGATGATATTCAATGTAAAGGTTAGAATGATTACATGAATTTCACTTTTCCACATTGAATTGAATTGCTGTTATTGCTTCAATGAGTATTGATTGAGGAATAAAGGAACGTTGAACGAATACAAAGGAATCCCGTAGTAAGTCTATGCAAAGGTATGCAATGTAAGATATAATAGGTAATGTAAAGTACATACACCATGGTCTTTATGAAACTCGTATTGCCCACCAATGCCATAATTCACCACCTGAAAGAAATTAGGCCAAGTAAATGTCAGATAGTAACGGTTGCGTTGTATAAGACCTACTTCAAGAACTTTTGATTATTAAGAAAACTGTTCATTAAAAAGTACTTCTTTAAAAGAGTCTCCATCTGTATTCATCCCAAAGTCTTAACCATTCAAATAGCAGCGTTTGGCTAGTCCATGAACTCGTCTTCTGCAATTCTCCCAATATCTTGTCATCCCCTCTCCAATCCTGTGATCCTCATATAATTCTCAACCACACCCTCCCATCACCTTGCTGGTCTTTCCCTCCCTCGCATCTCTGCCACTTCCATTGTTAATACTCTACTTTTTTAGTACTCTACATTGTTACTTCTCGAATCCCTCGACTAAAATACAGGTTTTCATGTCAAATATGCATTAATTGCAATAGAATATGCCTTGCTTAAAGGGACATGATAAGTCTTAGAAGAAGCATCGATGAAAAGCTAAATAAATGAAAAGAACAACCAAGATAGTTTATGATTCATTCAATGCAATAAATACCATCAATGTTGATCTATTCTATTTCATTTACAAAATGTTTTTGACTGAGATAATCAGTTGAGAATTCTTGCCTACCTGCAGCTCCTCGGCCGTGTTGATATCGAGATCGGTGATGTGTTGACACCGTCTGTCAATCTTCTTAAACTTCTTGTAAAGATGAGGCATTATGTCTTCGTAAAACAACCATGCGCTGCAAGAAAGAGATAACGATGATGATAAAAGTGGAATTTATCAAAAAAAGACAAAAATCTTAACTTGAAACATTATTACACAGTATATACGCGGCAAATCAAAATACAGTTTCACAGTTCATTCAAGCACTTTTGATGCGATTTCAAGATAGAGGATATATACGTATAGTATGACATTGTTTAACTATCAAAAGGCAGATAACTACAATCATATCTCAGACATGTTTCCTCGAAAATGACATCATAAAGAAGTTTTCATATCAGAACCTTTATCTAGGCACAGACAAGGGCTACTAGTTAGAAAGTACTGTCTAACACAATAGTAAATACAACTGATAGCAAAGATTGGCACAATCAATGGATCAGTAAGTGTGGTGAAAAGTAAATCGATATATTGTTAGATTTTAAGTAGTAGCAAGAAGCTTTGACAGGTTAAAAGAGCATTTTTAGAATAATATAAGAATATTTAGCACCATCTCAATATGGCCAGCTTCAAACCGTGGCAGCTTAATGGGCATAGTTGACCAATAATAGTTTCTTGATCCTAGCCTTAGCAATATACTCAATCAAACATTTAGGAACACATCATGTATCAACTAATCTTTCCCAAGAGCCACGAAAGTGTTTATTAAGCTGCGGAGGAGTGAAGTTGAAAGTAACCTATCAGGGTTCACCCATTGTTGTTACCATCATCAAGCAGTAGTTCCTTGGTGATACTTTGCAACATCAGGTGGTAAGTCTATAACTCAGTGGCATCCTAGCCTTAACACTATACTCAACCAAATACTTATGAACAGAACCATATATCAACTTATCTTCCCTAAGAGGTACGACTATTTCGGTCTAGGCCAATAAGTTTATATCGGGCTGCGGAGGAGTGAAGGTAAAGTCACTGGTCAGGAATCATCAATAGCAGTTACCACAATCCGGCAATTATCCTAGACTTATTGCATTGAATCCCTGTTGTTTCACATCTTAAAAATTCAATTCAATCAAAACACTTCACAACTGGATAGAGCATCCATCAGAATATGACAGTGAATATCTGATGAATATCTAAAGACTCTTATAATCAGTCTACCGCTAACGTTGTGTGGTACTTTGCAATATCTTGGCTCATCAATGATATGTCCTATACTCAGTGGCACCTAGCCACACCTAGACCAAAAGTATGACCAACTGGTCGATCGGTCATAATACCTTTTGCAAATTCTGTAGTCAGCAGGCACCAAATCACCGTTAGAATCGTCAATCACTCGTGCCATCTCTAACTATCATGAAAGGGAAATTCGACACTGGTTAAACAATTCCATTTCATTTACATGGTGGACAATTTAATGATGAAATGAAATTTGGTTCACGCTATGGCAAGAATAAACATGTTTCTTTCTAGGGAGGTATCATATAAATCGAAAACTTCATGAAGCCTTGTAAGATGAAAACTTTGGCATTCAGTATCATGGTTATGAAATTTGCTGATGGGCAATTTGAAGTTGACCGGAGTCAGACCAGAAAGAAAGACTGGTTCCCGTTTGAAAGGTAAGTGAAATTCCACTTATTTCATGATGAAACTTCATATTTCATGGCAGGGAAGAGATGAGAAGAGGTTGCACTGTACACATTTCCGCAGATACCGTATTCGGTGTCAAGATAGGCCCCATCTGCCTTTGCAATAAAAGCCCATGGTAAATTTTGGCAAGTCAGCGAGTTTAGGATGAGCATTTCGAATCTTTTTTACGTAAGGCGACGAATCAGCATAAGGCAATAGGTTTTATGCTTTCAGGTTTACGAAAAACAATATGATAATTTTAAGATATCTTTAGAAGAATTTTGGTTTACTTTTCGTTTAATCTTTTATTTTACAAACCTAAGGTTGTCATTATTGGTGTTGTTTTACGTCAAATTCCGTCCTAAATTACTGCCACTTTGCCACAAGATCGTTTCGAAACCGCTGCAAATCTTTTAAAATCGTCTGGACTTGTAAAGATAATTTACAGAATGTTTCTAATTTCATTGAGTTTGGTTTCAAATGATTGTTAACTCGTTGGCCAGCTTAAATTGCTTTGGGTTTATCATCCATGGGTCTCCTCTGAGCACTGGAATATATTTTCTTTGGTATGGCAGCAGACTATTCACGATTAGTACGAGATATTAGTGTCTTATCATCTGTGTGACTAAATCGTAGCTCCTTTTTTCTAATTTATTCATCATCTGGTATGAAACATGAGCTTCTTCATAAATGAGATACATTAGTTTCTTTATGTTTAAAGAAAATAAGTTTTTTATGTCAGATTTTTCTGACATTCCACCAGGAGGAATGGATGAATACAAAAAGAAAAACATCGCACTTGATGATCAAGGCATTGTTAAATTGTCATGCAATATATGGCAAAGAGACATGCTAATTCAGTAGTAGTGGCGATGGTAGTTCAACTGGAGATGTAGCTATCTTTATCTTTTAGTGCTCTAATAGTTTTCTCAGTAATTTATACAACATCAATCACTTAAGTGTTTAAGTACACGAAGCATTACATTTGTCCATGTTAAAATCTATCCTTTTAACTGTTTATTATCATTATTGATTTTGCGCTGGTCTATTTATTAAACTCATGTCATCCTATCGCATTTCATCCATGAAAAAAATATTTGAAATTTGCATAAAGTCCATTATTCAAATCGCTATTATTCATTTAAAATGTCATCATTATGCAAGTCGTTATTATGAATTTTTATGCCAACCAATTATCATGTATTTAAAACCCTTTATGTCAGTTACGAATTTATTATGCATTTATTTTAATGCCAGTTACGAATTTATCATGCACTTATTTTCATGCTAGTCATTAATTTATCATGACTTTAAAGATGTTATGCCAGTCGTGAATTTATTATGAATTCAAGCAATCATAATATTGAATTAAGTATACATTTAGTTTACTTACTTACTTACTTACTTACCTACTTACTTACTTACTTATTTACTTAATTACTTACTTATTTACTTACTTACTTCCTTACTTCCTTACAAGTAAGTAAGTAAGTAGCTAAGTAAGTAAGTAAGCAAATAAGTAAGTAAGTAAAAAAGTGAGTTAGTAAGTAAGTAAGTAAGTAAGTAAGTAAATAAGTAAGTAAATAAGTAAGTAAGTAAGTTAGTAAATAAGTAAGTAAGTAAGTTAGTAAATAAGTAAGTAAGTAAATAAGTAAGTAAGTAAGTAAATAAGTAAGTAAGTAAGTAAATAAGAAAGTTAGCAAGTAAGTAAGTAAGTAAGTAAATAGATAAGTAAGTAAGCAAGTAAGTGAGTAAGTAAGTAAGTAAGTAAGTAAGTAAGTAAGTAAGTAAGCAAGTAAGTAAGTAAGTAAGTAAGTAAGTAAGTAAGTAAGCAAGTAAGTAAGTAAGTAAGTAAGTAAGTAAGTAAATAAGAAAGCAAGTAAGCAAGTAAGCAAGTAAGCAAGTAAGTAAGTAAGTAAGTAAGTAAGTAAGTAAGTAAGTAAGTAAGTAAGTAAGCAAGTAAGTAAGTAAGTAAGTAAGTAAGTAAGTAAGTAAGTAAGTAAGCAAGTAAGTAAGTAAGTAAGTAAGTAAGTAAATAAGAAAGCAAGTAAGCAAGTAAGCAAGTAAGTAATTAAGTAAGTAAATAAGAAAGCAAGTAAGCAAGCAAGTAAGTAAATAAGTAAGTAAGCAAGTAAGTAAGTAAGTAAGTAAGTAAGTAAGTAAGTAAGTAAGTAAGTAAGTAAGTAAATAAGCAAATAAGTAAGTAAGCAAGTTTCTATTTAACGTGCTTGCCTGCGAAAGGTCAGAGGCCTTAGCTCTAGCAGGGGCCTAGTTTAACGTCCCTTCCGAAGGACGGTGGATTAAGTTGTTTAGTCAACACTTCTATGGTCACCCATCCAGTTTTTGACCTCACACGACCAAGCTTAACTTCAGCTGTACATAAAAAACTGCTTAAACCGATTGGCCACTCACCTCACATTGTCTATCAAGCTATATACCCCATGATATTGCATTTACGATCGTAGCTAAGTTTGCTAATCTTTTCAGAACTTTCTAGTATTCATATTTACCTTTTGTATTAAGTACTATTTTTTGAAATAATAATTGTGGGTAAAACTGCACCTCGACGGGCGGAGCACTGTTTCCAGATTGCGAGTGTTATTATCGATTTGCCTCTCAACTGAAATTGTCGCATCAATCATAGGTGAACAATATAAAGAACAAAAGGAGTTACTATAGCGTTAAACCCCAGTTTTCGGAGCAACTCGGCCAAAAGCAACAATACAGCATTCTCTGTCAATAACTGTTAAAGTAGCGGCTATTAGAATGTGGAGTCTTTTATCTGGGTGCAGGAAATTTGATTGTAAAAGATATTCTGTCTGATTTTCGCATTAAAGATTTTATTGTCACACCAGTGGCTGTCAGTAATTCAACGTCACTTCCGCTCTGTAAAAAAATACTTCCGCTCTGTAAAAAGACCCTGCCCGCTAAAGTGCAGCCGTCCCTAATTGAGTTTAAGAGGCACCTTTTGCTGATTCTGTAACCCGCTACTACTTGTTTGCCCGTTGAGTCATCGAAAACCTTCGCCAAATGCAGCTGTAAGAGCAATTCACATCAACTAATACACGACATGGTTCCTTACATGCGGGTGCCCCCCTGTAGAGTTCCCTTCTATTTCTCCCACTAAAGTCATGAGCATTGCTTGTAACGGCTTCGTTGGCCGAAGAGAGCGAGTTTTTTAATTCTCAACCATTCTCGACGTCGGACAGATTTGGTATCAAACTAAGAACGAAACGATATATATTAAGAGAGATTTAAACAGACTGAGACTTTCCTTAATAAGAGGGCAAATTGTAGAAATGTTTCTTTTGCAATAAGCGGTACCATGAAAATGTTTTGGATTAAAGCTTAGACAAGTAGAAGAGAACTGCTAGGGATTAAAGAGAAAGAAGTGATGGAAACCAGCTTCGGAAGAATCTCTATCGCAAAGATTCAGTTGAGAAAGAAGAAGAGCAAGAAAGATTTATTTCAAATAGGGGCTACCGGTGGGAATCTCCCTACACGGGAATAACTTAGCTAATATTTGTATGCTGTCAAGCATGTATATTTTAAAGGGTCTTAGCTGGAGCTGTCTATGAGACTTTGCCTTTTATCTAGAAACACTCTCTTCAGCTGACGAGCCCGTTACAAGGTATGAACAATCAATTAGTACAAAGAAATGAGATCTGATCAAAAAGTTGACCGACCTTTTGCTAATTCTGTAATCATGCACTGTCAGCTCTCCGGTCACGTGGTCGTACGCTTTGGACAATGAAAGCTACGAAAGCAAACAAATGCGAAACCACCATTCAGCGTGAAGTCAAATTTTATTTCAAACTCGAAAAGTTGAAAGTTGATTTTTTGATCTTTCTCTGAGGAGACGTGCCATTGACTGAGAATGATACCATGGTATCAGCAATCTTTTCAGGACATCGTGTGGCAGATATCACGTGGTATTAAAGTCTAGAATCTGATTGGCTGATGAAATTTAGAGCACGAAAATCTGCGACAAGCATTAGGCCATCCGATTTAATCATCAGATTTCTCGAAAACGAATCAACTTCTTTTACACACCTTAAATACTTAAGTCGTTGACCGATTCTGTAGCTTCTTATGATTAACATTTCAATATTTTGTTAACCACTTAGTCCAAAACCATTAAAGTTTATATTTTCTTTCAAAAGTTAAGAGTACTGCAATCGATGGCACGTCCCTCTTATCCCAATCATACATCAGAGTAAATTCGAAAACACTTTTTCAAGTATGCAAAAAGCCAAAATAGGCACAACCGCAAAAGGGGTTCAGACGCATAGAATAATTTTGGATCGGCGGAAAACCGAAATGTTGAAACATATATTGAATCTGCGTCAAGTCAACTTTTTCTTCGAACCTCTCCAAAAAAAATTGATTGTGTGCTAATGGCTAAAAGCTGGGCTTACAGTTTGTGCGAAGGGGTCGAGAAAAATAGAAAAATATATTGAAGAATATGTATGCTCGTGTGCATAAGCAATATACCTGTTTTCTGTTAAAGCTACCATCTTGAATTAATGCAAATCTGCCACCTAGAAATCCCTTAACGCATTGCGTTTCCTTAGAATTCGCAGAGCAATCTGGGATAGCCAGGGGGTAAATTCTCCCCTATTCAAGATGACATCCTCAACAGGAAAAAGGTAAATTCCTTTCACTCTATGACACATTCCTTGTCTCCAAGAGTCCTTGTCTCCCTGTGCTGAGCCTATTACCGGAATGTCGTCAGCATATCGGAGAACACAGGGATACAAGAACTCGTGGAGCAAGTCTGCCCCTGAAAAATATCCAAGTGCATTAAAACCCTGCAAACAAGAACCTAGGAATAAATGATTCTAGGGACTAATTTTGCTAGAATAACACCCTAAAATAACATATGCATATGCGAAATTCTATCAAGCATAATACAGTTAAAAAAGCCTAAGATTTTTAAGTTTCGATAGTCTATTAAGGGTATAGATTACAAATTTTAGGTTAACCGGTGTTGATTTTCACCAATAACAATAATGGTAGTAAAGGACAGTTAATTGCCTATAAACCATTTACAACCATTATTACTGCTGTTAACTACGCTCTATTTAAGAACCTGTTTAGGCTAACTCCTAAAAATGTAGGTTCTTAGTTGTGGGTTTTTGCTATTACTCTTTTTAGGATAGTGGAGACAGGGGAATGACCAGGGTAGTTACCAGGAGGCTTTGGGAGATTAGGTGCCCTAAAGAAATAAGCAAAGTATTCTTCATTATCTATAAAGTTCCTCTTGATAAAATTAGGCTCTCGTAATTGTTATTAGCCTGGGGCCTGGCCAGTTTCTCGATGGACCTGGCTTTTTCATCCTAGATACAAAAACTTGTGATGCAAGCAAACAAACACCCTGGAAATTTGATAAGCACCCATAAGTATCATATATTTAAAAACCTATAAAATATTGTCTCCAGAAAAGTAGGTTCGTATTTGCAGGGTTTACTGCACTTAAACTGATACAACGCATTGTATCACCCCCACAAACTGCAAACATTAGCCATTGGGGACATTGTTGTGATTCATATCAAAGATACTTAAGAGCCAATCAGAGCAGGGGGAATTTTTGAGATTTGAAAACTTTGTAATATCAATCTTACCAGGGGCTTGGACTGCTCTTGAATGATGTGAATCTCTTCTCTTGTCAGCACGTCTCTCAATATGTACAACTCTGGGTTGTCGTGTACTTGCTCCACCTTCAGTGGACTTAGTATTAATTCTGGAATGTTTTGCTTGTAAAAGCAACGAAGTTTCGACATGTTGGTCGGTTTCTAGAAATGAAAAACGAGGATCGTAAAATGAATACCTAAACGGTTCAAAAAGTGAAGCTGCAATGTTAATTCAGGACCCTAATGGTAACAGTATATATCGTACTGGTAGGTTATCCAGTAGATTATCAAAATATCATTTTCATTATAATTGCTGTTTAAAATCATTGCAAGAAGGAGAGGACAGGGTAGACTACGCTCTGCCCCAGACCACTGCTACGTAAAGAGTCAATCAGTCTTCAATCAACATTCTTGGCAATGAAAACAATGCGTAAAACGGCATCAATTGCATGTATAGAAGCATGTCTAGCACATAAGTTAGCCAAAATCATTTTCAAAATGAAATTGACTGATTCAGAAGAAAAGAATAAACACATCGGAAGAAGAATGTTAATTTGAAGTATTTATATCAAGAACGTTTTTATGCCATGCATGGAACGAATAAAAACCAGGCAGCATTACTTACAGTGATGTTATCAAGAAAATCTTTGCGACAAGCTCTTGCATACGTTCCATTAAAGAAGTTTTTGGTGTTGATCACTTCTTGCTGGTAGTCAAACCTGAAAGACGAGTACACTGCCTCTTTGCCTGCTTTTTCCTGCCTGATTATTGATCTGTAATACCTCACGTTGTTTTTCATCACATCGTCTGTGGCATCTAGAACATGATATGATGATGCAATTATTGATCCATTTACTAAGGTCTTTTCAATATGCTAAAGTGGTTGAAGAATTCCCTACCAGCCCCCTTCATTGCCCAACTAGAAGTAATTCTTCGCCCCAGCACGTTGTCGTACTTTTTATTCAGTGAATTTAGTATGCTTTTATTCAATTTGTATTTCTGTGCATTAAAAAGGATGTGCTCGATAAGTTTGGTAGCTCATCATTTTTCAAACTTATAGTAGATATCAGTATATCATTTGATAAAAGTTTCCAGAAAATATGAACGATTTTAGTTGAAGATGTAATTATCGTACATTCATTATTTGATGTTATTTGATCATTTATATATCCAACTTTATAATATCTCTCCCGTTGTACCGGCACCCTCCTTTGTCGTTGAGAAATTCTAATTTTAAATTGTAAAGTATTCACTTACTATACTTCAAAGCAAGCTGTGCATAATCCAAGGCTTTCTGCGTATCACCACTCTATGGAAGTAATAATAACAATAACAATAATATCGTTTCGTTCGTCTATGATGGATGAAAAAGTGTTCTATATCACTGGCAGAGCGACATACAAAGAGGAAGACTCAAGAAAGAAACATATCTTCGTTGTTACTCTAACTTTCACGCATTGATGCGATCATCAGACAACTGATTTGAATACCTCTTTTATTACTTCCTTTTCTTTGTCTAGTGATCGCATGAATGCATGAAACTCGGAGTAACAATGAAGATATGTTTCTTTTCTGAGTCTACCTCTGTGCAGTAATAACAACCATAATATATTTATTTTATGCCGCTCTTTTTTTGGCTACCATTAAAAAGGTAGTTAGCACACAATGGTCACTTTAAATAGAAGACCTGCTGTCCTTTTATATCTTAATCATATCTAGAAAATCACAGTTTAATTCATCACTCGTCCTCATCACTCGACTCATCGTCGGTAATAGAATTATTGTCGAATACAAACAAAAAATTAAGAATTTGAAAAAGAGAAGTGGCAGTGAAGCCGCAGTCTAGCTATTGATCCTCAGCTCGAGATGTAGAGGTTTGCATTGCTTCATAATCCGTATTTGCACCATGAAGCTCTCTATATGATGGACCAAGAAGAGCCATACAGAGACAAAACACACTTCGTTGTATGGGACATTTGTGACATGCTTGTGTGGTCCCCTGGTTTGCTTCATTGCCGCTCAACGCCTATTACCTGTCATCTCGAGGCAGTCGTATCGAAGTTTCAAAGTGACTTATGATTAATAATCTGAATATACAATGCATACCAAGATGGAAGTTACAGAAGAAACAATTAACATTGATTAGCATAATGTTACCATGAGACTATAGATAAGTATATCCGGTCACATTGCGCATATATGGGACATTACACCCCCTTTTAAATTGATCGAGATTTTTTTAAGAACAAAAGGATTTCCAGTGATTTTCAATGGATTTTCATTAGAACAATAGTGCTTTCAGAAAAAGTGTATTTTTAGGAAGTGAGTTGCCACTTGCATTAATGAACTTGAAGATTTATCATTGAAAACATCTGTCAATGCTGATTGCACACTGAAAGATTTTGTTTCTGCTGAATGCCAGCTGGATTTTGATGTTTTAAACACTTTAATCCACAACACTTATCATAATTATTACTTACAAGAAAATAAGCCCATGACAGATGTTCAAAGAGAGGATATTCTGTCAAATTTCCAACTCGATCCTCCCCGTCGACTGTGCCAAGATACTTGAGATGTTCTGCCTGCTGCAACCACTCCAACATCCTCACGAATTTCTCGTGTTTGTAAGCAAGGAGTCCCAGCTCGTAGCAGTCAGCAGCGGTGAATTTGTGTGCAGCTCTTTTCGTTCCTAGAGAAAGTGGATTCAAATCTATTACTCCCTGATCAGAGTTACGGCCCACAAGCACGCAAGACTTGTACATGCCGGGGACGTTGGTCCCAAAAGCTGACAGAGCCCAAAAAATATAAAAATTTCAGAAAACCAAAAGTGTCATAAAGAACTCCATGAACCAATAAAACAATGCGTAGAATAAATAAATAAACAATAACATAAAAATGTTTTCAATGCTACTTCATTTTTCTGCAACCTAAAACTATCAGATGCTTTTTAATTCTCATACCCAAAAATATCTTTTTGGCTTTTTTAAAAATTTCAGACCTAAAAATATCTGCTTACTTGAAAATGACTGTCCCATAGATATTGCACTGACGGCCCTATATATAAAAGTCCTGACTGGCCCCCCTGTTAGTTGAGGGGGTGTCCAAGTCGAACCCATTGAACTTTTCATTTGGTTCTACCAAAAAAAGGTTGGGTATAGGGAATGATTTGCTGAGTCGTCGAAATTTCGTCTATTCGATTAAGGGTCTACCAATTGACGAAGTTTGATCTGCATGCTTTTTTTACAATTACCTCATTGTATATACAAAACAAATTGACCACATATTCAAAACTGCAGTGAAAACAACAGAATTACGTCATCTCGGATCAAAGAATCTGGGGTATTTCAAATATTTGGTCAAAATACTCGGGGTTCTGAAATAATGGCCTAACACGATTACCCCAATTATAAGATTCGAGGAATACCTGCCTGGTATTATACATACCTGGTATGATTCCTTCCGCCATATCCTTTGCAGTAATCGCAAAAGTCTCTTGCAGTCTGAACAGACCAGCTGCAGCTCCCACAAAGTCGACATTGTATGTTGGTAGAAGATCTTTGTTCACTTTCAATATCGTTGCAACATCTAAAAAAACAGTCATGTCAGAAATAAGAAGATAAGAAGGTATACAATATAATAGGGTAACCCAATCCCACCACTTCACCGCTTTATCTTGCAAGTCCTGTACCTTGTCGTTATATTTACATCCTCGGGAAAGTCTTAGCAGTATTGCAGAGGATGTTTAGCAATATGGAGGATGTTCAGTACTGTAGAGGATACTCAGTACTGTGGAGGATGTTCAGTACTGTGGAGGGTGTTCAGTACTGCGGAGGATGTTCGGTCGGATGTTCAGTACAGTGGAGGATGTTCAGTACTGTGTAGGGTGTTCAGTGGGGTGGAGGATGTTCAGTATTGTGGAGAATGTTCAGTATAGTGGAGAATGTTCAATACAGTAGAGAATGTACAGTTTTGTAGGGGATGTTCAGTTGTGTAAGGTGTTTAGTACTGTGGAGGATGTTCAGTACTGTGAAGGATGTTCAGAACTGTACAGGGTGTTAAGTACTGTAGAGGATGTTCAGTGCGATAGAGAATGTTCAGTATTGCAGAGGATGTCTAGCACTGTGGAGGATGTTCAGTACTGTGGAGGGTATTCAGAACTGTGCAGGGTGTTAAGTACTGTGAAGGATGTTCAAAACTGTGCAGGGTGTTAAGTACTGTGGAGGATATTCAGTACTGCAGAGGATGTTCAGTGCAGTAGAGAATGTTCAGTATTGTAGAGGATGTCTAGTACTGTGGAGGATGTTCAGTACTTTGGAGGGTATTCAGTACTGTGGAGAATGTTCAATACTGTGAGGGATACTATCAGTACTGAGATGGGAAACAATCAGTATATTGGAGGCTGTTCAGTACTGTGGGAGAATATCATCAGTACTGTAGGGGTAATACCCAAAGTGCTACTTTTATTCTTCTACAGTACTAATTATCCCCTTAGTATTGTTAGCAGCCCCCACAGTACAGATGGTATCCCTAAAAAGTAATGAACATCCCCAATAGTACAGATGGTATTTCCCCACAGTACTAGTGGTATCCCCCACGGTACTGAATACCTCACTTAGAGGCTGGTTTACAAAATATGAACCAGATTAACAAAGCTTCTTGGAGTTGATGCAATATCAATATCCCTTATGGAAGCCTAAAACCTGAAAAAGAACAGCTTAATATTTGTGCAGTTTTTCCCACTTAAATTCTTACTAAGTAATGAACATCCCCAATAGTACAGATGGTATTTCCCCACAGTACTAGTGGTATCCCCCACGGTACTGAATACCTCACTTAGAGGCTGGTTTACAAAATATGAACCAGATTAACAAAGCTTCTTGGAGTTGATGCAATATCAATATCCCTTATGGAAGCCTAAAACCTGAAAAAGAACAGCTTAATATTTGTGCAGTTTTTCCCACTTAAATTCTTACTAGCCTATTCTGATTCCTTACTACATTACTCTGATTTCTAAAGGCCAATCAGGATCGTGATTTCAAGGCCTTTAGAAATCACCACAGGTAGACAGGGTGGTTTTACTACACGCCACGCTGCTTTAAACATGGACTCTTACCAAACATTCTCCTATCGTCTCTACAGCTTATGGGGTTTCTCCTGATGTCTTTTTACCCTTGGCTACCTCATGAAGATGTCATACATAGGTCATAGGAATACCCATGGTTTAGTTAAGGTACCATTTAAATGCAGAGTTCTCAACGACTTATAAAATGACATAGGAAAATCTCTAGTAATGCTACCGATCAACCCTCATTTACCCATACATCCTCAGCAGGCAAAGATTTTAATAGAGCCTTAGAACCTTTAAACACTTCCTTCATTGAACCCTTAAACCCTCACTATATCCTTCCTGAATCCTTAATAAACGCTTGATGAACACTTACTAAGCCTTTCTACACCGTGACTGAACCCCTAATGAATCTGTAACTCTGTTTAGGACAATGATGAATTCCTCCCCGCTATGCGAACAGTGACAATATCATTCATTAACAAAACACATGAGAACACACAAACTACAATTCCAAAACATACCTTTCAACTTATCTTCAGAGAAATGCAACAAATTGGACAGTTCCTTCCATCCCCACGTGAACCTTTTCAGCAGTAGGTAAGAATTGATAGGATTGGCGATGTATTCTAAAGGGTCGCCATGTGACAGCTCTGCAGCGATCTCAGCCGCTTTGGCAAACTGTTTCAAACCAGCCAGTTTCTTCCTCTCCGCATTTATATACTCTTTAGTGACGTTAACTAGTCTTTGCTCGACTTGGATTAACTCTTCCAGTTGCGTAACTGCGGCGTATAAGTCGCTAGCTGCTACCATACCAACACTTAACGCAATCAATGCGACTAGCAGAAGTGTCTTGCCCATGGTTGGACTTATGTTTATGCTTTGTCTTAGGCTCTGGTGAACAGTTTGCTGTATTGATTGAATAAATGGCAAGATCGTTTCTTAGGCTTATGCCTCGTCTTATGTCTTTATGCTTCGTCTTATGCCACGGGTTACGCTTTACAATGACAAGCAAATAAATGGTCAGGTTGTTGCTTGCTTTATGCCTCACTTTATGTGTTTGATGACGGTTTTTATCGTCAATGAAATGAATGATAAAGTCGTTCTTTATTATACCTTGCCTTATTTCTTGAAGTGAGCTTTGTATCTGCTATTAAATGAATCACAACTTAGTTCCTTTGGCTCGCCTAACCTTTAACATGTAATCGGCACTTTTCTCGTTGTCGAATCTTTCGATCTCCCTGCCTTTACGCTCGGCAATATAAATCAAATGAATCTCGAGTTATCAGTAGGTGTTATACGCCTCTTCAAAACGCTATATCGCTGTTTGCTTTCATCATCCCATTAATCAACACGGTTCTTCGTGGTCATATGGCATTGGTGCTGCTTTAATCCCCGATTCACGTCTCTAACTCATCAATTATTAACAAATACTTTATTTTGAAGGAATTCCACCACTTTAATTAGCAATAGGATTTAAAACATCGCATTGAGCTAAGGTTCGTTGAAGCTTCACCGTCGAGTTTGCTTTGGATATTCGCTAGTTATTCTTACGAATTTTCGAAATTGCAATAAATTTCCGAAATTCGGCAAAATGAACGCGAGGACACCAGTCCTTTGATTGATGAAAGCTATTGCTTCTATGGCTTGTTCGAAGCTAACCACGTGACTTTTGGCAGGTTACACGGTCCGCTGTTAGTGATCCACCCGCAAAAGAGCGTGGTTGCAAACTAGTTGCTCTTTTGTTTTTAGTCGGCCATTTGTAAAAACTTCGTTGCGAGAGCACGAAGGCAAAGATCAGACCAATTGAGGCACCTGTTATTCTGCCACTCTTTATCACGCAGATTTTTCATGGCCGTCTCAAGGCTTCTAGAAACTTCTTTTCGTGTATCTCTTCACGTTTGCATTACAGAGCGTGATTGAATGACGGAGCCGGTACGGAATAGAGAATGCTAGTCTAAGGACCTGTTCCATGAGACCTGCGCACGCATGCCTCATTGATAGACCAAGGCTACACACATTTCTTTCATGCTGTTTTTCACGTATCTGCTGTTGCAAAGCTTTTGGGATATAATATCAATACGATAGTAGGGAAAAGACCAGTATGGGGAAAAGGGTAGGCAAACTTTGGCAACTGTTTACTGCAGTGCTATCTTGCACGTATGGCTAGTCATAAATAGGGCGTTCACCTAACAGTTCATATCAGGATATCATCAGTTTATTTCCAAAACGGGATTCAACAGAATCATCGTAACCATGTAGAGAAATGTTTTGACGAAACCCACATAGCATGGTAACGTTGGATGCAATACCAAAGGGTATGTTAACGTAACACGCAGCGATCAAAAAGGTTATGGGAACATTTCATACAATACCAAAGGTTAATGGGAATGTAAGAAATACGAAATGGTATGGTAACGTTACATACAATGCCCAAGGGTATGGTAACATTACATGCAATACCAAAACTTATGGGAATGTCACAAAAAATACGAAATGGTATGGTAACGTTACATACAATGCCCAAGGGTATGGTAACATTACATGCAATACCAAAACTTATGGGAATGTCACAAAAAATACGAAATGGTATGGTAACGTTACATACAATGCCCAAGGGTATGGTAACGTAACATACAACAACCGAAATTAAGGTAACGAGAAAGGCAATACCAAAGGGTATGGTAGCGTTACATGCAATACTCAAGGGTGTATGGTGAAGTTGCAGGCAATACTAAATGTATAATAACGTTAGTTACGATACCCAAGGGTATGGTAACGTTACATGGAATACCCAAGGCAATGGTAACGTTAAATGCAATACCAAAGGTTATGGTAACGTTACATTAAATACCAAAAGGTATCGCAATGTTACAAAAAATACGAAATGGTATGGTAACGTTACATGCAGTACCCGGAGATATGGAAACGTGACATGCCATACCCAAGGGTATGGTAACGTGACGTGGAATGAGAAACTGTCAAAATTCGATGAGGTCTATTGAACGAGAGACGAACATTTTGACAGAGCGAAATTTAGCCCTTCAGAGCCTTGACCGGATGCAATAAAAGATTCGGTGGTTCATGTTTAAAACTCAAAGTCATACGCTTCTAATAATTGATTCAAACACCAAGAGCCTGTTGATACTGTGTGTGCCAAAAACGCACTATCTTTGAAAACAAACTATAAATTTTCCACCGCGTTGATTTCAAATACAAAAGTTTACATGTTTTAAAGAAGAGCTAAATAATTCTATACGTATTTCTATTAATTTTTCAGGATGAAACATACTTCATTAATTGATGCTTAATTGTATTAAAATTCTTATTGAATAATTCAAAATTTCATTCTAGTTAGCAATTGAGATTCTCCACAAGAAAACAGGAAATCATAAGCTGAAAACATATGAAAATACCATTTAATGAAAGAACCAGGCAAGGGTGATTCTCTGCTTGCACCTACTCTCTTTAAAGTTGTTCTTTTCGACATGAGTTTAAACTAATATTGAATTCAAGGTAATATTGGATTTAAAGTGGCTCACCAAACATACATATACAACACACACAAACAGTACACGCTTTTTTTTTACAAAAAAACCTTTTATAAGGAAACTACATGTCGAATGTCGAAAAACTTAAGGAACCTCTACTACTAAAGGTCAATTCCCTAAGGAACTCTAAATTTTTAATATAAACATCTTTCCGTGAAATTTATAATCGGGAAGCCGGTTTTATTGACTTGCAGTCAAACTCACCATGCTTACTGGGTGTTGTGCAACCCAACTTAGTAAATTTCCGTTAAGTCACTTCATACCCAGTAGTTCTTTGTTGTGAATTCACACTTTGTGTATTTTTACTAACATTATGTATCTGTCTTTGTGTATTAACTGTTTTTGTGTTATAACATGTTTCCTTCTCACAAGTTTATCACAAAATGTTGAATCTATATGCTTTTCTTACGTTGGTACTTATTCTTATCTACTAAATGATTAATTAAAATTAAGGAACTATTAAGGAACTTTTATAACTACAAAGAGGTCTCAAAATAAGGAAATTTTAGTACTAGGACCTGAGCTAGGTTCCTTATAAAAAAAAGCGTGTATTTGTATTCCGGCCGTTTCCCTATTAGCTGATGTCGACTTTACCATACTGCATCATGAAAAAGTGGAGCAGCCTCACGTAGAGCTTGCATCTTCAACATCATCGTGATGCTTATGCGTAACATATGCTAAATACGTATTCCAGAACAAGGCAACAAAGTTCACGACAATCACTCTATGTTGCATTGGAACGAAATAAAAGTTCAACATCTGAACAGCAGGCCAAACCAGATAGTTTACCTTCAAGGCCTGCCAATAATCTCGCTTCAACACTTCTTGTATCTCTGCTGCACTCTTCCCATCCAGAATGTTCACAGCACTGAAGAACATCACCAGAAAGGATGGTGCCCAAATCAACTGGTCCTTTACCATCTTCATCAGTGCCACACCTCCACCGGTCCCTGTTACCAGCTTGTCTAGGACTATGTACCAGCTGCGTAGTCCTGGGCCAATGAGGCATAAACCCAACCCTGTCATTTTGGCTGTCCTGAGAAAGTTGTGGTTTTTGATTCCTTTCTTTTCCACTGCTTGTTGTGCAAGTACGTCTCCGACGCCAACTAAGGTACCTTAAGGGTAATAGAGCAGTTTTTGATCAGTACAGAACTTGAGAATGGCAAGAAAAATTGAAAACATAGCAAAATAGGTTCCCATGTTGCTTGAACTTTGTTAAACATAATATTCATTAGACATTTTCGGATTCAGAATTAAATATGAGGATCAGGTCCATCTATTAAGAAATATATGACTTTTCTCCATGGTTTGCCTGTGTGAGTGCTTAAAACTTTTAGACAGGAAATTTACCACAACATTCTAGTAAATCGGGTAACTGAAAATCTGAAGGTAGTTTTAGGATCTTTGATGGTAAGTGGTCATTCTATTCCTTGGAACATTCTGGGAATTAGCCATTGTGACGTAACCACGGTCACAAAAAAATTTAACCTCTGAATATTCGATCACTTGAAGAGAAATCAGAAATTCCCACGTATTTTTTTCATTATGAAGATCAGAAATATCTTGATCTTCTGATCCACCTCCTGTGTTTCCCGAATCACCAACATCACCTCTGTCCTACATTTTCAGCCTGCATAATGTATGTGCACTGTGCAGTACGGTGGAGGATACTCAATACGGCAGAGGTATATCATGAGTAGGAAGGGGGGGGGGGGGGTACCTTTAGTACAGTGGAAAGTGTTCAGTATACTGGATGGATATCATCAGTGCGGTGATCATTACGGTGCAGGATATTCAGTACAATAAGGAATTTTTGGGACAGTGGAGGTATATCAACATTGGATGCATACCATGAGTACATTGGAGGATATTCAGTACTGTGAAGGGTTATCATCAGTACATTTGAGGGACATCATTAGTACGGTGGAGAGTATTCAGAGCAGCGGAGGTATATCATCAAAGGACGGAAGGATATCATCAGTACGCTGATCATCATGTACAGTGGAAGATTCTCAGAACAGTGGAGTGAGTATATGGGATGCATACCATGAGTACATCAAAGGATATTCAGTACTGTGAAGGGTTATCATCAGTACTGTGGATTACTGTGGAGGGTTATCATTAGTACATTGGAGGGATACTATCAGTGCCGTGGGGAGTATTCAAAACAGTAGAACATCCTCCGTCTCCCCGAAGATATCCCTGCACCTTAAGCCTGGTTTCCATATAGTCGCTGAAGTCGCCAGGATCGCTCAAAAACGGGTTCCGCGACCCCAGCGACTTTATGGAAACAAACTAATTTGTTTTGCTGGTGACCCTCAACGACCCTGGCGACCCAGTCGCTGGGATCGCTGAAGTTCTATCTCAGCGACCCTCAGCGACCCACGGTTGAGTGCATCTAAAGAAATATTACTGCCAGAAAGCACAGCGCATGCCCAGTACTAGACTTCCTTTGCTTCAGAATGGTTGTTCTGGACTCGAGCGACCCTCAGCGATCAAATGGAGAGAGACTGTTGCTGGAGTCGCTGTGGTCGCTGAACTCATTTTTCGGCGACCCGACGACCCCAGCGACCTCAGCAACTTTTATGGAAACCAGGCTTTAATGATGATATCCCTTCACCGTGCTGAAAACCTTCCAATATATTGAAGATATTCTTCTCTCGTACTGATAGTATCGCTCAGCCGACGTGAAAATCCTCAGTCGTCAACACATCCACCGCTGTATTGCACACACCCAGAGTGATTTCTTCATTGCATCTTCTGGCATGGGCAAAGCAATCAACTATCTTCCAACTTTATTTACCTGTTGTGGCCTTTCCTTATCATTTGTTCCATTATCTACTGTTTATGATTGTTTGTTCAAAGTTGGAGTTTTTGTCGCGCCATGACGGAAAATCCTTATTCATACAAAAATTACTAGAGAGTTAGGTGTTAGAAACTATATGATGTATGATGTATAGAGCCATCATGACTATTCAGGAACATCTGAGTTATTTCTAAAAATCAATCCACATAGAATGTAAGGGAATTTAAATTTTCTTTGCGCCATGACAGAAATTCCAGGCTTCTGTACAAAATTTAGATGTTTTCAGAAAATCTGAATCTGGAAAGGTTTTTCTATTCTGAACATGTAAATGCAAGGCATGCAACAATATGAAATAGTTAATAAGGTTGTTTCAACATGCCTTCCATAATGCTCAGTTTTCCAATTTGATTAATAACTCCCATTTTTTGGCTGAAGCGTTTCATGTGTCGTTGTATTGAAACAGAGTTATACTTTGCTTTTGAAAAATAAATACACATTTTTTTGGAATTTTCTGTTCTTTTTGTGTTTTTCTAGTATTTCTAAGTTCTTTATCACAAAAAATATGCTTCAGGTAAAAAGAATTAAGTTTCCTCATTATTTACATTCTGATTGTTTCATCACTTTTCGGGTCAAAAATTAGGTATTTTCAGGAAAAGATATCGCATAGATTTTCACATGTTTGTGCCAATATAAGCAGATGCTGAATTGAAAATCAAAATATCAAGCTGCATACTGCTGGAATCAGCATTTTGAGCAGATGCTGAATTTTTCACTTTTTGGTTAAAATAACTGTACTATTTGCTTCACAAAGGATCAGTATTATTACCACTCATATACTTAAGTGGGATGACATCATTTTGAACCTGAAAATCTTTTTGGCCACGCCCCTCAGAACGTCGGGGAAAACTCCTTTTTGAAAGACCACCCTAGAATGATTAGTAGAAAAGTCCTAATAATTGACTATTTTGTGATAAAATTATTTCAAGCACAAGACGTACTTAACATTTAAGCTTAGAGGAACTGTATGTGGTGACGTTAACTGTGCTTCAATCTTCAGTACTTTAATCTTTTCAAAGCTGAAAGATGATAGCCCTTTTATATGAAACATGAAGGAAAATCTAATTTGAGGGACACGAAGAAGAAATGTTTCTTTAAAAGGTTTCATTTGAAACTTAAGTTCCAATCGAAAGCAAACCTTCTGAGCGACAAATCCAAGTTTTAACAATAAGTTTGTGTTACGTACCGGGTATTCCAAAAAACGCAACAAATTAAAAAATCTCTTACACAAGCTGTTTCAAATTCAAAATCATTATTCTCTTAATCTACAATAATAGGATGAAATCTTGGTATAATTTTCAGAATTTTTTGTGACCTAGTTGCAAAGGTCACAACAACCTCTTTAGTTGCTGTCAGGGCAAAACTGGAGCTGCCAGCAATGGTGCAAAGTATACTGCAAAATTAAAAGCGTGGCATTATCTGCAACTTCACAGGATTACACACAAGCACACAATTTCATCAAGAGATTGTTACCAAGGGATCCCTTGATGATTCATGAGTTTCGAGGGAGTTCTCAGTGTTATTTCCAACTGAAAGTTTAAATGGCCAAGTCACTTTAGAAAAAGCAGTCTGTTCAACGTTCAATTACCTTGTGTGTTAGCGTGCTGGTCAGCAATCTTGGGTAATGGCTGGCATTGTCATGTTTATATTTTAACAACATAATCCACTGTTGCTAATGCACCAGCTCTGGTTTTAACCCAGGGGTAATTTTGAAGTTTGCTAACTTTTAACTTTACAACCAAGTCACCAAAAATACTAGAAATTGTATCGAAATTGATTAACCAAGTCACCAAAATACTGAGAATAGATAAAAATTAATTCTAATTATAATACGGAAACGCGCAGTGCATTGGTTGTATTGGTCCTTTCGCAATAACACGATTTCTTGGTACACTCTTTTTTTATAACAACCAGTGAATATGATTTGAAGCTGGCTGTTCTTAAATATTCCTCTACTTTCAGCCTGAAATATTCGTAAATTGTTCTTCCTTTTACAATGGTTTAGAAGCCTTTTTTGCTATCAGTAGTGTTCATTGTTCAAAAGTTTGACGCTCTTGATCATCCACATTATCTGTGTTCTGTCTGTACATCAGCTCAGGGCATTTTTTAACATACTGAGTGGTGGGGGAATTGCCCCACAAGGCCCTACCAGCTCCCCCACCACTGAAGAGAAAAATGATGTTTTTGCCCCAAATGTCGGCCATTTTGTGGCCCTTGCTTTACAGATAAAACGTTTCTATTCAAGTTTATAACACATTTTAAGGATAGTTTTAAGAGACTTCAAAATTACCGAGGGTATTTATCTCATTTTTTCTGGTAGTGTTTATGTGTCATACATATTCGCCCCACCCGTAATTGTTGGATCCTGGCTACGCCACTGCTAATAGGCCAACAGTCCACACTAGCGTTTCAAGGCTACGGCATAATAAGAATACCTCATTCAAATCAACTTGACAAAGAGCTATTTATCTCATTCAAATACACGAGGGTCGGATTTATGGACTTTCTTTTATTTTTCTATTACCATACGCGAAAAAAGAAACAAGGATATTTAGCAATTTTAAGGGGACTTTTAAGGCCCCAGAAATGGCAAAGTCTCAGGAGCTTCTGGGGGCTTCGCCCCCTGGACCCCTACCAGGGCTCTGCCCTTTTAAAAAATGCCCTACCACTCAAAAATCCTTAAAAAATGCCCTGCATCAGCTTGTGTTCTAATTATTTCTCAGTCTTATGGTTATTTCGTAAAATTTTCATATTGAGCCAAAAATGATCAGCCTCAATTTGTTCTTTGCTTGTTCTTAAGTTTTGGCCAAACTTGAGGCTTGTGTTCTTATAAAATTGTTCTTATAGAAAAAAGAGTGTATTCTGTTACTTGGAATGGGAAAGCAGGGGTAAAACGTAAATGTAGATAAATCAGCTGGCATCTCTGTTTCTGACATTCTTTCTGACATGACACTAAGCCCGGAAAAGAACACAGTACGAATAGATACGCATCCAAACTGAGAAATCAAAAATGACTATCCTCGCTTTCACTAGGTCTTATTCAAAAGGACGTATCATGAGAGCGATGAGTTAACGCTAAGAAACAATGCGAAGTCTTTTTAAAAGACAACGGTTTCCAGTGGAATCACAATGGCACAAACAATTTTCATAAATCTCAAGGCATTTTGACTCTTCCGAACCCATCCCAACAAGAAAGGGATGACCCTCAAACAAAAGTAACTGGTGTGGTCGATTATCAAAATTGCACTGAAGGCCTTATCGGAATAATTTTGTTTAGATTTATAATTAACCTACCCCCCCCCCCCCCTGAGGTGCCAATTGCAGATTTGGGCTTTTCTCAGACACCAACTTTTTGATCATTACATCCAGAATGAATGATACATTTCCTTGCTACCCACCGAAAGAGTACTGTCTCAAGAGTACCAGATATCCAGAGTATCCAGAGGCTATGATTTTTCATTTTTTTACTCATACCGTGCAGGAAAAGATAGATGAGATTAAAATTAAATGAATACAATCAAAACTATTAAATACCCTGTGGACCCACCAGCAGGCTTTCAGTGCCCCAAAGACTCCTAGCTGCTCTGAGCAATAACATCTGGTCCTTATGGCACACCTACCACAAACAAGAGAGCCCTACCACCTGGTGATGTTTATGTTTAGATGAGCTTATATAACATAATAAGGCAGTAAACAGACCTTGAGCTAATCTTGCTCTTCACGTAATAACCGACTGACTGTACGTACGTTATTTACATGAAATTTAAAGCTCATAAACAACTTGAAACAAATGAATAGAATCAATGTTGGTTTCTGAAAAAGTTTTGATTTGGAAGACTCCGAATCGAGCTCGAGACGAATGTAATGAGTAACGGGGGCCTAAATGGCCTAAAAAATGCACCTCCTCGCCCCACCTGATCGTTTTTCAGATCTGATTGAAACACCAGACGTTTGACTCACCAGTTGATATTATAGTTGTTAGCCAGGGTCGTGTATTCATGGAATGGAGATAAAATCTGTAGAATGCTCTCGCCATGCTGTGTTTGGTAATTGCGGAAGGCAACTGATGTGCATGCAACAGAGATTGGTAGAGTAGAGTATTGAGCAGCTAGCAGCTGTAGCTTTACTTACAGTTTCACGTTCATTTTCAGTTTCGGGAGATTCCCCTTTTCACTTCAAATTTCCCTTCTCACCTCCAAATTTGGCAATTTATCCTTTCCCTCGTGAAATATACAGCTTCTCCTTTTCCTAAAAGAATATGTATAGTTTATCCCTTTTGCCCCCTATCTTGATAAACCTCTTTCCCTCTTAAAGTTTGGCAAAATTGCCCCCCTTCGCTCTCCGTAGTACCAACCCATACTTCTTTTTGCTTACCTAAAGAAATGAAATAGAAGCAATGATATCTAAGGTGGCTACTCTTTTTTGATAGCGCCACAGATTATTATAAAAAACATACACGCTTTTTATTTTATAAGGAATCCACTTCAAGCCCTATTACTAAAAGTTCCTTAAATTTTCTATTGTTCTCGATTGTTACAGAAAACGGAAGAACCAAAGAATCCCATGTATTTTCCCAAGAATTTCTAGTACTAGGTTCCTTGTAGACTAGTTTCTTACATAAAAAAGCGCGTAAAATAGCGTTCGAACGAAATGGCAAGCTGCGTTTTTTTATATGTCAATTTTTTATATGGAGAGAATTATTGCAGCCTAAAAAACCCTCGAGTCTGTTCTATTAGCAGATTCATTATTTACAAAGGATCTCATTTACACAAACTGATCTTAATCCAAATAATTCTTATATGTAAAAAAAACTACAGAACAAAGCTTACTTTTCCAAAACTTGACCAAGCAACTGTTCAAACAGTTCTCTATCTTTTTCTCCTTTGAGAGACTAATTCCAAAATAAACTGCGCTTCTAAAACGTTTCGATTTAATCTTCATCATTAAAACTTTTTGTCTTCTTTGAACACTACCATTCAAAATGTATCGAGACATCTAGCAGCAAAATGGCTGCCAAAACTGTAAACAACTGCAAGGCCATAATTTTTTTTGTAGATTGCAGATCGTATAGATTTTTTTTATAGATTGTTTACATTAAAACATCATATCTTTGCCTTTTTTTATATGATATCTTTGAATCTTTGCAACACACCTTTTTTATAAGAATACAGTTTATAAGAGCTCAAACCATTGAAAATAAAAAGTTAAGAACATCATTAGAATGCGCTGTTTCAAATTGGACTAATACTAAGAAAAGTCTATAACTTGTAGTTGTATTTTTACAGTATTTGGATGGTACAGAACTTCAGTATAGCTAGAAATTAGCTTTTCGTCTGACACTCAACAAAGTAATACGCCAGAAAGAGAACGAAACAGAAACCTAACTGATTTATATACCCAGATGTGGATCGAAATAGGCCAATCATAAAGTAGTTGAATGATTGGTATAATATATAGATTTATCACTATACCAATCATTCACCTCTTTTCTGATTGGCCTATTTCGATCAACATCTGGATATATAAATCAGTTAGGTTTCTGTTTCGTTCTCTTTCTGGCGTATTACTTTGTTGAGTGTCAGACGTAAAGCTTAAGTAATCTATGTGTTCGTTTCATTATGTTTCCGATATTTCTAGCTATACTGAAGTTGTATGTGGTCTATAGTATAATCAATTTAATCATGCACAGTGCATGGCTAAACGAACGCTGCACAGCTAGACTACTTCAAGAAAAGTTCGTCTCCCTCTTTACGTTGGCACTGTAGAGTGATATATTTCTAAAGAAACCTTGCCATTCAGAAGATTGAAAAATACAATTGTAGTCAGGGCCGTCGCGACCGGGGGGGTGTGGGGGGTGTAACACCCCCCCCCAATAGAAATTCTGGAAAAATTTCAGGTAAAATCACGACTTCAGAAAAAAAAGTTAGAGTGAATGAGACTACTTCCTTACACTGTAAATGTTGCATATTCTATTGTCCATTTGCTGTGTGATGACTGATACAACACCGGATATCAGTAACCAAGATGAGTTATCAGTTGCTGTAAGATTCATCAACACAAAAACTTGCAAGTCAGAAGAATTTTTGGAAATAGTGGCTGAAACAAAAGCCAAAACAGGAGCTGGACAAGCAACTGATATACTTGATTGGCTGAAATCAAGTGGAATTCCACTCTCCACAGTTCAGTTCCAGACGTACGATTCAACGGCAAGCATGTCTGGATGTAACAAAGGTGCCCAACAAAAAGTCAGCGAAGCCCTTGGGCGGCGAATCCCCTACACCAAGTGCTTACCACATGGCACGAATTTAGTGATAGAGCATGCATATGAAGCATCGCCATTGATCTAAAAAATCTTTGATTTCGTACAACAGCTTTATACATTCTTCTCGAAGAGTACGAAACGGCATTCTCAGCTAAAGGAAGCGATGCAAGAAGTGGAGAATGCACTGAAGCTTCGTAATCTATCGCGAACAAGATGGTCAGCTAAACCAGAATCGATGGAGGCAGTCTGGAGAAGCCTGGATGCCATCATCCAAGTGCTGCATTTCAATGAAGAGGAAGGAGATTCAGAAGCAAATATAAAAGCTACTGGTCTCATTAACGCAGTAGTAAACATTGACCTTGTTTGTGGCATTATGTTGCTTAAAAACATAATGTATTATGTTGCTTAAAAACATAATGTATAAAACAAAAATGCTGGCCGATTTCCTCCAAGGGGAAAACATACACATGCCTGGTGCAGTAATAGCCATGGAGTCAACTTTAGCCTCGCTAAAAAGGCTTAGATCGTCTGACAATGAAGTATCGGATGAAATTGCGGCAGCAATGATTTTTGCAAAGTCTCTCGGAATAGATCCAGATTCACACTTTCTTCGGCTGCATCGAGCAAGGAGAATACCTCGTCGTCTAGATGATAGACCTGAGACAGCTTCAACGGAGATACACACCGTTGAAGTTTATTATAAATCTTAATTTTTCATCTTCATGGACACGCTTATAAATGACCTCGAAGACAAGTTGGAGTTAGTGAAAGACACGTTCGATTGCTTCCTTACAGTTTTGGAACCAGAAAAGTCAGGAACTGTGAACAGCTCCTACAGTTTGTAAGAATGAACGATCCTTTAGCGCTTTGCGAAGGGTGAAGAATTATCTTCGAAACAGCATGTCTGGTGACCGCCCTGAATGACTGCATGCTTTTAGTTCATGAAAAAAACATTACGGATCAGGTTGATTTAAAGAGAATTGCAAAGAAGTGGGCAATGCTGAAGAATCGGCGTGAAAAGATCAATGAAAACTTTGAGGCTACCCTCTAATTGTTATGTTATAAGTTTTTTGAATCAATGAAGTTTCTAGCTTTAACGTTTTATTTTTACTTCGCAAAAGCTGCACATTTGAAAGACTTGAACCTAATTCTAGCTACGTAAAACTGCTAATTAACATTCCAAAAATAATTTTACTCGAAAAAATATTTTCAGGTAAATTATACCTTGACCAGGTAAATCTACACCCAACACCCCCCCAAACAAGATTGCTTCGCGACGGCCCTGATTGTAGTAAGAAAGAAACGTAAAATTGTCGTTAGAAAGAAGATGATACTACTTCGAATTTCTTATATGAGGTACTAGGACATGTGAAATTACCATTACGTAATGTTACTTGTGATTGGCTAATATCGCTCGAGCGGGAAAGCATAAATTGCGAAGTCGGAGTAGAGTTATTGCACATGGTCCATGCAAGAAAACCGAAAAAAATGGACGTTGCGCCTTACTGACTGGTGTCTGAAATTGCTTGGAAATAAAGAGCAAGGTAAATGTTTTGGTATTTCAGAATTTAGTTACCTTTTCGTTCAAGCTGCCATCCATTGAAGGTTTTTTTTATCACCTGCCAAATTTATCAAATGTAGGCCCAAAAGGACGGTACCGTTAGTGAATGAAATCAATCAGTAAAATTAGGTGAACACAACATTCCGTAAACAGTTTGGTCCGGTTTTTATGTTATGTAATATATACAGCTTTTTATTTTATAAGGAACCTACCACAAGGCCTATTACTAAAAGTTCCTTAAATTTTCTATCATTATCCGGCGGATTTCAACAATTCGGGGCAAAAAGATATAGGGTATAGATAGTTCTAAATAGGCCTATTATATGCAGAATTGAATTCTCTATCGTTTGAGGTATGGAAGAAGTTTCTACGACGAATACTTAAGGTGTGAATCACAATTTTCAAACGCGATAATGTTGCGATCTTTTATCGGCCTAACTATGATATCCATAACAAAACATCCACTTGTAACCGCAGCTCCGACCAGAATTTATTAACTTTATTAACTTTTTTCCTATTACCTCCAACAACAACTTTTCTAAGACTTAGTCTTTCTTTGGTGTCTCCTTGATTAATTGCGGCTTTAATGAGACTTTATTCCGCCTTTTTAAACTTGGATTTTCATCCGAACTTAGATTTTCAGGAAAGATGGTGCGTTGCGTAAACTCACTTGTCCATACCTCAAACGATAGAGAATTCAATTCTGCATATAATAGGCCTATTTAGAACTATCTATACCCTATATCTTTTTGCCCCGAATTGTTGAAATCCGCCCATTATCCATTGTTACAGGAAACAATAGAATAAAAGAATCCATTGTATTTCACAAGAAATCGTAGTTCTAGTTTCCTTATAAACAGTTCCTTATAAGAAAAAAGCCTATATTACATCAAAATCCATTTTTTGCCTAAACTGTCTGACACAGTTTTTTTCAAAAGAGCTAATAGATTTCCTTCAATTTTTTTTATTCTTTTAATTTCTTTTAAAGTTTAAATTACTTCAATATAAAGAAATTCTAGGAAAAGTATGATAATACAAGAGCCTAATTATCTAAGTTTATAAAATTCTAAAAGATTAATTCAAAAATAATTTTTACAAGCATCCTCTAGGAAATAATTCTAACTAATTCTTTACAAGCATCCTCTAGGAAAATTATATACATATTGTGTGAAGAGAATACTTTTTATGGGCCCATATCCGCATCGGAGTGCTTAAAGGTCAATTGTTTCCCCTTTCAAATTTTCATGCTACACCCCTGAATAAATGCTTTTTACTCTGGTGACTACAGCAATCATAAAAACTGAGTACTGCTTCAGGAAAAAGTCTTTTTATGAAAAATGTGCTTATATCTTTCTCTCCTCTCCTGTGCGAGTACTAACTATTCTGACATTTATTAACATTGGAAAGATTTAATTTTCTGCTTAAAGTTCTCGTCTTCACTTCACCCTGGGGATGGTCTATGTACTACTGTGAAGGATTCAGTACTGAAAATCCTTTATAATACTTAAGGTATCCCCCTAACATTCTACTCATAGTTAGGGCCTGTTTACATGAGGAGGGCCAGCCCTCCTAGGAGGGCTAGCCCGCCTAAGAGGGCTGGATTTTGTCTTGCGTTTACATGGGAATTTCCAGCCCGCTTAGGAGGGCTGGCGGAGTACGCTCCCTCGCAGCATGCGGCAAGAATATTGCATTGGCCTATCACCATCAAGGTTTTTTTTTTCCATTTGACTTTATAATTATGGAAGGAAGTAATGAGCGTCTCGACCATATCAGTGTTCCAGCGAAATTGCTTCTTTTTGGACTTGTCTTTTTTTTTTCTTCGAAGAACAAGGCTTTTACGAAAGTCGAAGAGTTTGCCTTGGCAGCCATGTTTAATCTCTTTGCACAAGACGCGAGTTTTTGCGCATGCGTATAACTATGTTTTCCAGCCCGCCTAGGAGGGCCAGCTCTCTTGATTACGTTTACATGGAAAATTTCCAGCCCTCCTAGGCGAGATCTCGGGTACTCAATGGCGAGATCTCGCCTAGGCGGGCTAGCCCTCCTCTCATATAAACGAAAAAGAATTTTATAAAGAATTAGACCATGGTAGTGAGATCTCGGCAAAGAGGGCTAGCCCTTCTAGGAGGGCTGGCCCTCTTCCATATAAACAGGCCCTTAATCCCTACACAGTACTGATGGTATCCCCACACATTACTGATAGTTTATCCCTCCACTGTGTTGATGATATCCCCCAGTTCTGAATACCCTCCACATTACTGATGGTATCCCCCTCAACACTGAATAACTCCCACATGTTGGTAATTACCCCTTCACCGTACTAAACGTCCTCAATAGCACTGATGGTATTCCTACGCACTAATCAATTTACTGATTGTGTATCCCCCTATAGGAGGCCCCCCCATAGTACCCCTGGATAACGGATTCACGCGTCAATTTTTCGCTTATCACGCCATCACGGACCTTAACATAGGATTTTCACGATCTTTTCCATCTAATTATGCAAGGAATTTTTTTTAACGACCAGGACGCGTCACGCAATCACGCACTTGAAAACTCCTTTTCACGGAATAACGAGCACATTTTCAACAAATCACGCTGCACGAAGGATTCTTTGATCACGGATTCACGAACCGAAAATATCTAAATCACGAAATCACGCGCGAAAATATGCCAAATAACGCCTCACGTACAAATATGGGGGGGCCTCCTATAGTACTGGACACCCTTCGAAGCACTGAACGACCTCCACAGTACTGCCAATACATTCCCCAGGGTAGGGTGGTCTTCCTTGTATGTTGAAGATGGAGACGACAAAAGATAACCGACTAAAGATTCCTTGCCTCTCTCGAATCTATGAATGAAATGTCGAGATCTTTCCCTTCCCTGCGACCAATGCCTTTGAGTTGAAAATGAACAACGCTGTTCTTAAATCACATGAGATAGGAGAGAAGCAGATTCAGTATAAAATCTGGAATAGGGATCCTGACTCTAATCCCTTGTCTTTTATTTAATATTTTCCGTTTCACATAGGTTCCTTATGAAACGAACGAAAGATCGCCTCTGCCAAAGATAGTACGTAAGAAGATATTAACGGAAATCAGTGATTCTAGGGGAGAAAGCTCCTAAGAATAGGCGTTTTAAAGGTGAGTTCTTTATGCCTGACATTTCCCACATTAACTTTATCGGAATATGATATTTAACTAGCCTTGGCTCTACAGATATTTTTGAGCATTAAATAATGAATTCCGTCTTAAACCTCACTGAGCTCTTACTAAACCATTACCCACCCGCAATTAAACCCTGTCTAAAATCTTAAAATTTATTTATACTGAAATTAATGCATATAGTAGGGTTGGCTCTCTGGGGGCTAGGGTGTAAAAAACATGAAGTACTATTTTGGCAGAACTGCAATACGATTATAGCTCAATTATGACAAATATTGTGGGTGCACTGTGATATTATCCTTAGATATACACTTGCCTCCAATTTGTATGGAAACGATTACGAGGCTAAAATGGCGGAGAAAATGTCAATCAAAGCCAAGACAATCAATCAATCAATCAATCAATTTATCAATTCAAGCATTTTAATTATAATAATACTGATTTAAAAATATAATATATAAAGATTATGCTTTGGACATTTGAAAAAAACTCCGAGGAGCTATCGAGCCAAATGCCCTGTGTTAAAGACAGAAATTTAACAATGAATTTCTACGTAAACAGTTGTCGAAAGACGGTGAAATTTAAACCAATCACAGGGAAATCGTTATTTTGTTTATAAATTGTTTTCATTGTCTCAAAACTTTCCCAGTTGATATAGTATTGTTTTACTGTAGAAATAATGTAATTTAGGCCTAAAACTCGGAACGTCTCCCAACTTACATGTCAACCCCCCTTCTCAAGAATGCTGGGTTTAGCTCTGAATGAATGTCTGCATAGAGAATCCTGATGGTTTTTAATGAAATAAAATATGGTATGATGATATGATATTATATTTTGGTTGGTTAGTTTTTCCCTACAAATAGCATGATTTTATCAAAATATTACGAGCAATTTGAAGAATCTCATCAAACGGATATACACGCATTTTATTTTATAAGTAATTTCAGCTCGAGCTCAATACTCAAAATTGCTCAGCTGGAGGGCAAATTTGAGTACTCGAAATTGCTTAGCAATTGCTTAGCTTTTTATGCTTGTAGATTTGTTACTTAGAGTACTATCTCAAAAGTTGTTGCACAACAAATGTCGATGGTATCTTGCATACAAAAGTGTGCCGGGGTACTGATATCCACTATAACTTGCTTCTTAATAGCTGCTTTACGATTTTCATTGACATTTGGATCAGAACTAGAATTTTCAAATTGCTTAGCATTCCTCTATCCAGTACTAGAATTGCTTAAGTTTTTGTCATGTGGAGTACTGATTTGCTTATAAAGCAATTGCTTATATAAAAAACTACGTGTATAGGCAAAGGGAGATAAAACGATGAAACGCTGACTGTCTCTGTTAAGCAAACGCTGCATGTTTAAAACTCGTTCGCTTGTGACCGTTTTTCTTTCATGATCTCTAATGACAATCAACCTTAACAGAATCGAGGCTCGAAAAATCTTACTACGATCGCCAGATCGAGGCTTAGGTTTAATCAGAAGAGTCCTGCCATATTGATATTATAAGAGTCTTTGTGCGCATGATAGCTTTTGTTTTCATTTTTCATGGGCGAAACTAGAGGGTTTTGGTTTGGGGTGTAGCCACAACTATCCTGCAAATTTTGCCGAATGCCCTACCAAAAATTCAAGAACTAGGCAATTTCCCAGACCTGCTGGCCTTTAAAGAACAATCTCCTCTCATTAACTCATTTACATTTTCTGATTCGCATAAAATAGGAGCTAAGGGCTGCATTCATTCATGGGATGACGGACCTATCGAAGGTACCAAGAGTAACAGACATACACATTGAATCATCAACCACTCTCCCCTTTATAAGCGTAACGAGCGTACCACGAGTACCAAAAGTAATATGCTGAACATACACACTGACTCAAAATCCAGCCTTCCTGTAAGAAACCTATCAAGGCACCCGTACGATTACTTTCATTTGCAATTCTTACGACTATTAGAATTCATTTTTCGCACGCGTTTATCAAAAAAGATTTAGGATTAGGATCAGAGTAAGGGTTATGGTTAGGGTTAGGCCTAGCATTAGGTCTGGGATTAGGATTAGGATTAGGTTCAAGGCTAGGGCAAATTCTAACCTTACTCCTAACCTTAACCCTTATACAAACCCTAAACCCAATCTTCATCTTTGACCCTAATAGTAACCCTAAAGCTTTATCCCTAGCTCTAACCCTAGCCCAAATCCTAACATTAGCCTGCACCCGTAAACCTAAACCCCTAGCCCTAAACCCTCAACCTAACAAAAATTTCATTCAATCCTCCTTGTGTAAGTTAACACTGCACGCTAAAGTGCACCTTTACCCCTATTTAGTGTTCGTTCTTAGCTCCGTATTCGTATCAACCTTTTATGCAACCACAGTAACTATCATGGCTAGTACTAGTAGCTACTCCACCTATCAATCGTTCAACCAATCTGATTCAAGCTAGGCGATATTCCCAATCTAATCACAGATGCTTATATGTCCTCGAGTTTTGCCTCTATCACTTGGTACAGTAGGCCTAGGTAATATGCACATCTGTACTGTAATGAACAAAAGTCGCCTTGGTGCCTATTCTAACATCATTGGCAATAATATCATAATTTGCTCAATTATATCTTAAAAGTTATCGCATAAAGCAATTTCTAATGTTGATTAAAATGGCAGACGGTTTATGTAACGTTAAAGATAAATGGAGGGTTACGGAGTAAAGATATTATTTCATCCACGATCTTTGTGAAAATTGGCTGCTATGCTAAAATCCTGTGTGTTTTTTGGAAGAGTGTAGATTATAGACAAAGATTTCAGCATTGGGTTCTTGCCAACTCGATCAAAAAGGTAGATTTTCGTTTGTAAGAAGAGATGTTAGAATAGACGTTGCAATACAACATCAAGATCTCTATAGAAGACTTTTGAAGTATTGGGTTCTTTAAACCAGGAGAGCCCGTCCCTGCTGATTTGAAAGTCATATCGTCTCCCCCGACGCATTGCGCTTCCCTCCCGAGAACTACTTCAACATCAGAACTAAGCTATTTTGTAGCGGGCCTTCGGTATCACTACAGATTCTCATGGTGATTAATAGAAAACCTAGAGTACAAAAAGCGTGAATGGACAACTACGTACGTTTCTTGTGTCTCTCCGAACAGCGCCTTAGAAGATACAAAACCAATGTTTGTCTTGGCTAATATCTTTATTAAAACTTTGGAAGGAATCTCTCAGTATTCCCACATAGCTTGTTAGGATTTTCAATAAATAACTGAGTAGATTCGTGCATATTTACGGATTAATCATGGCTCACAGAAGTTCCTCTCTCTCTTGTTCATGACGTAATGAAACCATGCGAATTTTTATACCAATAATCTTTTGATTTTCGGAGTTTCCGTTATGATTTTACATACCATCTAGTTTGTAATGTTTGTAGAATGCTCGGGTCCTTTGGATTTTCAACTATTGTTTGGGAAGCCTGGCACGCTTCATTTGTCCTACACAGCCGCGATTCCCGGCAAAACCCCACTATTATACAAACACCTCACGCCTACGTATACCAAATTCCATTGAAATGTACAAGACTAATGTAACTCGTCATTTTTTGAATGAAATATAGGAAGGAGGCATGTTAGGGCGAACCAATTGAGGTTCCAAGTAAGACTTGTTTACTCAGCCCACATATCAAATTATGGCCGCCTTTTCCACGGCAAACAAAACTCCAGCGCTTCGTGATGAACTGCGAGAGAGTGACCGCAAATATTGACCTCTGCCCAGTCCCCTTGAATGGAAAAAGCGCGGGAAATTTTAGGCAAGAAAAGAGCGAATATGTGCATGAAGAAATTGCCATGTAGCTCTCGTTTTAGACATGCTGGCGCCGTAAAAACACGCGTGTCCATTGTTCAGGGACTTTAATTGCAGTTTTCAATTAATTTCACATAATACAACATGTGAAAATCTCACAAAACCCTTGATAAATCTCATAGTTTCCTCGCCCAACTTCAAGCAAACAAGATGGCTGCCTATAGTTCTGTGTCCAGAAATAGAAAGATAATACAACATCATTGTAATTCTTGTTTGAAATCTGGCTATTTTTACATTTCAGTAGCTCTGTCGACCACGAGATAGACATTTTCATATTGACAAAACATTTCGTTAGCAAATTAGGGCACTTTGAAAATTTCTCTCTACGAACAATGAGCATCAGAATGGTCTTTGGAAATCATGAATGGCCCAGGCGTGGAAAACACTGTTTTTGGCTGATAATCTAGCCTGTCTAGACAAGACAGCTGTATATCTAGTGTGCTACATAGATTCTATCTCCTGATTGAAACGTATCAACGAAGCAGCAATGTGCTTAGCTGTTGCCATATGCTGCCATAATGATTACTGTCTTCCCCACATTTGTCGGCCCCTTTCTGATCCCATGCAGCCAAACTCCGCCATATGGCCTATAGGATCCCAATCTTTACACAATTAAACCCCCTTTTTCTAAACTATGATCAATTTTGATCAATCTAACATATACATGAGCTTAATTTCAATGTGCATCATGCTCGCATAAATCTTACCAGCTTAAGACGTCAGTTTTTGCATTACATCTTATTCTCAATCTCCATATGCTATATATAACCATTTTCTAAGGATTTCTATGCTTTCAAAACGACATGCTCTTAGCTAGAATACGCAAATACGGAAATTCCTACACACTGATTTGAAGGCCGATGCTAATTACATACCGCTAATCAGGTGTATACGATATTTGGTAATTAGCAGTGCCTAAGATTTCTCTTTGTTGCCTTTTGACATCAAGTGAATTTCCCCCATAATATTTCTTCTACATTTGTATAGGGATCATAATGTACACGACAACGAGCTTCTCGTTATATGGAAGCGAGGTTCCGTGATCGAAAGCTAGGCCCAAAAGTGAATTAACATCTTCCATCGCCTATGTGGTCTGATAGTTATTAGACCAATATCATATTGATTCATGCTTCTTTTCTTGTTAATGATCTGTATTTGGGCAGTAGCTATGGGGTCCAAGGGCTAGGCGAGAATTAGCTATAGGGCCTAAGTAGATATCCAGTATTACTTTGACAAATCTCGGAAACCTACAACGTGCCATTAATTTAGCTACTCATTCTTCTTGTTGAATCTGATGGAAGCTTGAGCATAAAGTTATGGGCGTCGTCAATGTTTGTCTAAGCCACCTTTACCATCTGAATTGTGCTCAACAACCCTGTATTTGAGAAAGAGTATGTTGATATGTGCCCATTTTAGAAGACATAGGATATCGGAGCACTGTTGAGAGAGGTTGGGCCTTGTTGCTCTTTATGAAGATAGAAATGAATTAAGTTATGGACAGAAATGAAATCGATTCCACTCTTAGTGAGTTGACAAGTTGTAAAGGTCTTAAGCAACTTAAAGAACTAACCAGTCCATAGATACCTAAATTACTATGGCATGAGCAAGTCCAAAGTTCCACCCGCAATCAAGTAAGCTGTTTATTGAGTACACATTCTGAATAAAAAATCGATGCAAAGAAAAAGGCTACAAGAGAGCCAAGCAGTAAAATAAATCACGGCCTTTAATAAAATGAAAAGGGCATAAAGGCAATCTTACTCTCTTAGAAGCAAAGAAAACAAGCAAAAAAGCAATCAAGCCTCGAATGACTGAAACAAAAAGGAACTCGATAAAGTAAGCTGCTAAGATGTTAAGCAAACAAGCGTGGTACGTCAATGTAAGCAAAGGAGGCAAGTCAATAAACATTAGATTACGAAGAGCTGCAAAACAGTAACGAATTGAAATGCTTGATCAGATTAGAGAAGCCTATGAAATAGACCTTCAATAATCATAGAAATGTTTCGAATTTTAGGCCTAAATTACATTACTTCTATCGTAAGACATAAAAATAAATTTTGAATCAACTGGACAAGTTTCGACATGATGAAAACAATAATAGAATGATTTTTTTATGATTAGTATGATTTTTTTCTTCTGAGAATTGACAATGATTTCAATAATTTTGTTACTTATCAAATTTTTCTGGTTATGTAGTAATTCATTGTGATATTTGTGCCATTTACATTTGCTCCGCCATATTAGCCTCATAATCGTTTTTATCCATATTGGAGGCTAGTGTATTCTTTTGAACAAAGCAAGCAAGGGAGGTCTCAACTCAGACTCCATGATATGAATTAAGGCACTAAGCTGCCAAGTTATGTTAACACGAGAGAACTAACAATGTTTCACTACTGAAAGAGCAAGATCTTTGTCACATTTAGCCGTTTAGAAATGTCTAAGGATAAAAGGGGAAGGCTTAAATTGCTTCTCAATTGGGGCAATAGAAACAGCTAAAGCAGAAAGCGCAATTAATGCAGACAACTCTGAGGGCTAGCGTGAGAGTCCAGTAACTGAAATGCATTATGGTTCTATCTGATACCCCCTCAATGTGCCTCCCTGTCTCCTACAAGACTGTTATAGATCCCACGTTATAGTTTATATGTTACACGGATCTTTCTTGACTTCGTTTATCAGGGTTTCTTCCTGAAGTGAAGAAAGGCCCGGCGATGGGGTCCGATGCCCTGGTGTCGTAAAGACAATGGTGCTCGCTTTGGCGTAGACTCAGCTCGGCAGAGTTCAGAGACAGACAAATGAATTTGTCACTTGAACGTATGTATATGTATTATAGTATTTAGAAAAGTGAAGGATTAATTATTATGTTCGTGAAGCTCAACGGAAAATTGTTTCATTAAGTTAGATAGAATAAGTATCAACGAGCTCCACGAAATGTAGAATCGCTCCGTCTATCCCCAGAACGACTCCACTTACTCTACGGATTACACGGCTATTTATGTGCAACAACAACACGCCTACAATAAACAAGTCTGGATAATTATTAATTTACTTGAATGAAAATCGTGATTAACTGTTTACACTACCATGTGTTCAAAGGATTATTAAAGTTACATAAGCATTTTCTCTCAGGCTAAATTATAACGAGTAAACAAAGATTCTAGAATCACAACTAACGACGACGCCAGAGCAATAATAATAAGAACATCTCGCTAATCTAAATACACGTGTCCATTACACAAATCAACAATAGGGGTAAAATAAGCAACTGCCTAAACAAGAACTTCAATTTTCATTGTTTCCGATTCCGTCAATCCATAACGTAAAACTAATAATGAGGAGCCATGATAAATCTCTCTTATGGGGGCATCTGTTCTCTCTTTCTCAAAATCCGTAACGCAAGACTTATGTTTGACCTAATTAGGTACCCTGTAGCACAAAAGATTCATTTAACACGAAAGCACAGTTAAGCCCAGTCTCCTTAACTGTAATATCATCATGCAACTCATAACCAATGTTGCATCACTAATTCACATATCAATAATATTCATTTACCAACTCTTTCATTTAGCTATCTTCACTAAATGACAATATAGGTATCTCTGTACCTATTAACTACGTTAAACATCGTGCCTAACAATATAATAAACTTCTTCAATTCATAAATTGAACATGAGTAGGCCTAGTCACTCACACTCACAAATACTCAAATAACGCCTCATCACATATATAAGACTGTTATAGGTCCTACAATTATAGGTCCCATGAGGCAAGGGAAAAGTGTTTTGTGTGTGATGCTAGTCCTTTTGAGACAAGACCTCGTGATTGCTTTTACCTGGCACTACAGAAGGCCCTTAAATTCTGACAGGTTTAAAGGCGAGCTACCACAATAGCCTTTGAACAAGGATTGAGTAATCTCCCCACTCCGCAATTCCCAGCACACGAGTGAGCCCATACCTTAATCTGATGCCGTCGTGTGCTCAACAGGATGCGGTTTAATCACTAATGCAATGCAACCTAACTCGATTTTCCGTCTCAACTCAATGTTAATATGATTTTGGTGATGATTTGTTATCATTTCATTATTTATGTTTTGTTGATTTCTTATTAAATGGCTGCTATAGGGAACTAAACCTGCCATTGAAACTGTTCGTAAACAATGTTTACTTAATTTGGTTAGACGATTGATTTAATAATGTTAAACAATGCTCCTCAAAACATTGTTTATGAAGATTGTGGCACTTTGATTACATTAAGATTTCAGATTGTATTCGTAATTACATTTGCATGCTAGTATTTGTTGATTTTCCACCAAAATCGTGTATGATGTGATTTTTCTATGATTCTTCAAAGTCATTGTTGTCAGAAATTCGAAGTTGCGTAATCTTATCAACATTATCTCCAATTAATCTGCCTCAAGCGCATTTTATAGCCGCTTATCATGCTTAGTGGTGAAAACCGCTAGGCCTTATGTTTCAGAACACAAAAGCGTAACAAAGGGAAAAAGAATCGTGTGCTATGGCGTGAGAAAGTTTAAAACAAGTCACGTCACCGTTGCCGAGTTTGATTGGCAGGTAGTTAGCTTCCTCGAAATAAGTCGCAAGAAAGAACATAAAAGTCACTCATGTTTGTTACTAACAATAAATAGCGTAGTCCTTCCTCTTGGTGAATGTTCTCAAAAGGTACCTGATTACAGCACTCCCGACCCAGACCCCTAGGTTGACAATAACTCGTAACACTTTCAAGGTAGGCACTAAGTCCACTGATCTCAAGATAAAGACAGGACCGAGAATTCTGTTGTTTCTGGATTCGGCTGCTGAAGCCAATTGCTTCAGCTTGCGTTTGGCCTCCCAATATGGCTGCTAAAGAAATAATATTAACTGGATTCCTAGCTAACAATAGCTGCACGGTTCTTCAGCCTAGTGCTAAGCATTCATAACATTCTAACAATAAAAGAAGCAGTCCGTAGTGGAATCTCAATGTATTGAATTGGACCTATCAATATGGCCGCAAATGACTTCATTTCAGAATAACAGATGCTTGATCCAGTCTTTTTTAAGATGAGTGACTCTAATGTCATGCTGAAATGTCCAGCAATGCTATCTATAACGAGCCAACTACAATATGAAAATAGACGAAAAATGAAATAATACATACTTACTTTTTTACCTGGGTTCAGAAGATACGCAACCGTTTGGGTTTATTGCATTTCTATTACACAAGAAGTATCTTTTCCTACGTATTCCCGTGCCTGTGTGATTTCTGTTGGGTGTGAGACAGGATATCTGATACCACCATAACATTTGTCCTGAGGCACAGCCGTCTTTCAGATATTGCACACAGTGAGTACTGAAATGTACATCTCTGCTGTACATCAATGTCTTGTCGACATGTTTTTCACATAATTGGTAGAACAGGGTCAAGTTTTAGACTTATTACATGAGTCCCAGATATCGCTCATCACGAAACTGAGGCTAGCACTAAACCGAGTCCGCTCAAACTTGAGCGTTCGTCGAATTCATCAATAGCGATAACTGCGGCTCATGTAATCAGTCTAGTCAAGCTTATGCAAGAAAAATAAAACAATGGAATTCTAAAACTAATACAAAGAATAGTTCTACAATAGCAATGAATGCATGATAACTTGAATTCCATTTATTTAGACATACTGTGTGAAAGAACGAGTTCTTTGCCGAAAACAACCTTTTTGGTTTGTCATCTCACTAGATCATCAATGATGGCCCATTTTGATGACATTCAGTTATAAACGGATACCTGTTCTTCTTATGCACTTATCTACTCGGGCGCAGGTCAAATCAATCAAGTTTTACGGAGATAAATGTTGAAAGCAATTTCGTGACAGACCTGGCAGTAATATTTTACATGACACTCTTTCATCGATGAACTCTTATGCTCAACCAGGAAGAATGTTATATGAGCAATGGTTATATCAGATCTATTAGAATCAATTAAACTTTGGTATATGCTTCAAGCAATCCCAAACTTCGTCTATTCATAGGCTCATATTGGGAAAGCTAAAACATCGATAGACCTGAAAATAATTGTGTTAGATCAAAAGTCAAGTAAAAGGTGCAAAGGGGTCTGAGGGTTGAAAAACACCACCAGACCTATTGCATTACTTGTGTGAGGAGGTAATTTGCCAGCTCTCTGTTATTCAAATCAAAAGGGAAAAGGAATCAAGAGGTGTGGCTCCATCGATGGAGGAGAACCAAGGTCACACTGCTCGATAAGAGGGCGGTCTGTGCTTAAACCAATACCTTACGAAATAGTCAGCGTATTTGCGCATCAACTATCAATGCACAGCTCAATAAATCTATACCTGTTCAGTTGGCCCGGCCCTTTGGCGCTTTGCAGATAAACCAATAACTTACGAAGATATTAAGCGTATTTCCTTATCAATTATCAATGCACTGCTTGATTAGTCTATTCACTCCGTGTGCATTGATATCCCATGTCTATCCAACGCTGGCGGTCACTAGCACAGGCGAAGATTTCTGCAGTGTGGGCGATTCCGGTAACGTTCTTAATCCAATCCAAGTATGTCATGCGTTGACGGCCCCGTGCTCTCTTCCCTTCGATTCTTGCTAATTGTACAACTCATTCCAGGACCTTCTTTCTAATTACTTGCCCAAGAGAACCAACTTGTCTCTCGATTATCACAGAGAGTAGTTCACTCTTCACACCGGCTCTTCTCATAACTTCTTCGCTTGAGACGTGATCAATGACGCTTCCAGTATCCTTCTCAAAACCACATTTTGTATGGCTTCCCTGTTTTCACCAGGTCAGCTGTGAGAGGCCACTCTTCACAGCCATATGTCAAGATTAACCAAACGCAGCATTTGAGTAATCCTATTTTGAGTTGCATTGATACCTTTCGGTTGACAAAGACCTGTCTGGTCCAAACAATAGCTATTCTAATATTCTCAAACCAATTACATTGTTTTTAACTCCAACAAGATCAAATATAAAGCAAGGCTGCAGTTGAAATAGTAGCTCCTTTTGAATTTCCTGGTATCCTTGGTTTGAAGTATTCACTCGAGCTAAAGTCAGAGTTTTGACAATTTTGATACATTTGTACTCGTAAATAGGATAGGTTTGAATATTTTGGAGGATAATTTTTTGGAAAGAATAGCAATAAGCAATAAAACTGTGCCATAGATCAGGCATATTGGGGGCAAATATAGTTCGAGAACAATGGAAACACTCGACAGCACACTGAGAACAATAGAAATCTGGGTTACTTGTTCCCTGTTGCTACGGGCCTGGTAAATCAATAGGCTATTTTTCAGAAAATTAATCTTGATATCAAGAGATTGTTTTTATTTCCAGGTCCCTGCTGTAGCTACTTAAGCTTTCACTTCAGCTTTCACATGTTAAGATGGTGGCTCATTATCTACATCTTTGTAAAGTTGAATATAGCTGTAAAAGGTGAGATCCTAGTATATTTGACTGTATCCGTTTGGCCTATATGAGTTTTCAGTTTAAGATCAACTTTGCACTAAGAAACCTTTTGATATCAAGTTCAACACGTGGTGGTTCACGCACCCACGCTAACCAGAATATCTAGTACCAAGTAATAAGACTCATTTGTTATAAGATACCTAATCTCGGTACCATAGTTTCTTAGCCCCAACTATGGTACCCCAAGTTTCTTGACTAATTTCTAAACCCCAAGCGATATTTTTCATTGACTTAATGTTGATATGAAGAGTTGGAAGTTTGACCTTAAAAAGTCTCAAGCTTATTATTCCATATAAAGTATATGAAATACATACTAAATGAGAGGAAAGCAGGGGCGTCGTGGCCGGGGGGGGCATAGGGGGCCATGGCCCTCCTATCAGAGCAAAATCTGTAGATTTTTCGGAAATTTTTGCGATTTTTCCACTTTTTGGAAATTTTGGAGCATTTGATCCCCTTTTCGGAAATTTTTCGTGTTTGGCCCCACCCTAAAATTGAGGTCCCACGACGCCCCTGGGGGAAATGTACGACCCTGTGCCAATGAAGAGCATTGAGAGTCTTTAAACGCCTCTCATGTAAAGACAACATAAAGAATTTGTTGACTCCTTTGATACATTAAAAATCCCCGACGAGAATTTCCTAATTTTTGAAAAAAAATCTGGCCCCACGCTTCGTTTATTACGTTAATAATTGCACGCCACCCATGCACCTTTTCAGGAGGCACCAGCTTCACCATAAAGATAACAAACCACTAAATAAAATTTTGCGTGGAAGATAACGCTGTCCAAGAAAAGGAGATAGCGAAAACACTTTAGCAATAAGAGTTTGGTTAACCAATGTAGTTAAAAGCATTAGACACTGATAAGACAGTGTGATTATTAATTGAATTGATGAGCCGTGATCTGATTGGCAAATGGCCCCTGTTAACTGTCATTTCTCATTGGACAGAAATTAATAGACACAAAGATTGTGGCATATGCCCAATTTAACAGAATCCCTTGAAAATGATTCTACAATGTTAAATTGGACATATTCCAAAATACTTTCCCAGTTTACTGATATCTGTCCACTGAGAAATTACCTTGAAAGTTATCAGGAGCTATTTGCAAACTGCATCACGCCTTATCTGTCCCTTTTTATCCAATAGTTCAATAGACTTTGGTGTCGTGTCATACTAAACTAAACTGTCAACTAGTAAACTATACAGTTTATATTTTAATAGGCCTAGGTTCGTTGTTTAATACAGGAAAGGTCTATAGAACGTGGTATATTCATCCGCGTTTATCACGATGTAGGATACTCGGTTAAAAAATACCCAATCATTTCATTACTTCATCAACATCAGTTTTCACCTCATGGCTAGGCCATCTTTGTTTCAAAATCACGTGGTCGCATGAAAACGAGGCGCTAATTCAGCCAGCCGCTAAACAAGGCAGATGTATGACGTAATCCCCTAATAAAACAAGTAAACTAGTTAAGGGTTCTTTTTCTCCCTTTTCGGGAGGAATTTTAAACAAATAATAATTCACACACATTACATTGCACTTAAATAATGATAAAAAATATCGTTGTGTATACATTCCAAAAACGAAAGACAAGATATATCACAGTAACGGTTTTCTGGTTCAAACACAAGACGTGTCTGACCTAGAATTTAGAAATAAACCATAAATGAATACCTTTTATATGTTTTGCATACACTGTTATGAATCCCACTTAGATTAGGGTTCGTTTGGGACACGGGCTCCTCCCCAAGATTCTCTGCAAAACGCAAAGAAGTGTCCTTTACTTTTAAAAAGCTTTCTTAAAGCTTTATGCAAAAGTGCTCTTAATTCGTTGTGCCCCCAAGTTTAGGATTCTTCCTTGAAGCCTGATTTGAATGAAAAGAAAACTACCGTCCTCTCAGAAACATGTTTTGAAGTATTTGCTGTAAAAATCGGTATCCATGTTAAAATGACCAACTATTCTGCCTATTTTTACAGATGTATATTTGCATATTTAGGCCCTCCTTACTTACGTCTTTTCTCGTGGCTTACTACACTTTCTTGTTCTTTATCTGCAAATGTCTAAGGCTACGTTTACACGGTATCAGATTCAAATGAATACGGCACGATTTCATACCGTATAGGCCTTCCGTTTACATGAAGACGCTGATGAGTACGGTATGAAATGAATACGGTAATGTAAGCGGCCGAATCCGATTTGATTTTGATGCGGATTGATAAGGTGGCCATTGTGTGCATGTCTGTCGATGGCCTCCTTATCAATCCGTACCGAAATCATATTGGATTCGGCCGTTTACATTACCGTATTCATTTCATACCGTATTCATCAACGTCTTCATATAAACGGAAGGCCAAAACGGTATGAAATCGTTCCGTATTCATTTGAATCCGATATCGTGTAAACGTAGCCTAATACTTAGAAATATTAGCCCGCCACTTAGAAACTGACTTATAAGAAACTTCACCCTGCAGATAGTAGCCTGCTATTCTTATAGATTAAATTTTTCAACTTCGAGAATTCATATTGTTTCAGAAAATATTTTTGGTTGCAAATTCAGTGACTGTCCCGTTGAAAATATTTCAATACCTTCACCTATTTCTTGTCAACCAATAAGAAACCAAGTAGCCTAGTTTGGCAACATTCAGTTTTTTAGTGGGGGGCTAGTAGTTTAGTACCCTCCACAAGACGCGGTCTTCAAAACTTGAGAGAAAACGTTTTATGAATAAGAAAAATACATAGCTTATTTCATATTGGTTCCTCAAAGCTGTTGGCACCTGTAATAAAGAAGAATTTATATTCATTATGTTATAGTTTGTATGGACGCTGCGGAGGACAGTAATTGTTGTTGTTGTTGTTAATGATTTAGAGGATTGTGGGATTGTTAGAAAGTGTGCGTTTTGTTCTAAAATGGCCATGAGTGATTTCTCTTTCCGAGTCTTTTCAGACATATCTTAGCTTAGACCCTCAAGTATATAACAAGCACCCTGTCATTAAATTATCTTATCTGTGAACATCATTTACAAGTTCAACATGCTCGTGGTAGAAGAGCAGGGACTCTAATTATATTTTCAATTCTTAATGATCAACCTGATAAATCTAGTGAAGATATTGATGGAAAAGCAATGTCGTGAAGCTCTGCTTCCGAAACTTTTGTCTGCTCTACGAAATTGCTTTCACCCTAACATTTGAGCTGTGGTTCTGAGTACCGTAATGCATGGCCTTCAAGGGTTATTTTGAAGCATTTGTAGACAAAGCATACTCGATGGTCAGGTCAGATGCATCATTTTTGTGACTGACTACATCAAGCTTCAGTAAGATATATAACAAATACCGATTATATTTTCACCTAGATAAGCAATAAAAATCTGTATTGCTCTCTTCAGCATCGTTGCCTCTATAGCTCAGTGGAATAAGTGGCAAGGATATTCTAGTGTTCGACACGAAATGTTGAATTCTGAAGCCTTTCTTTACAAGTATGAATATTTTAGGGGTCAGATATGGGAAAAAAAGAATTGTGATTGTGAAAATGACATCACTTTGGTCAAACAGGCCAATTTTCAGCAATCTATTGGCAGCAAAATTCGAAATGTTTTTGCCATTCCACAACAAACATGTTGCTGCTACACGGAGCCACCAGGTTTGATGATAGCTGATAGATAAAAAATAGTAGCATATACTGCTGAGTTTATCTTGAGCAAGTTGACATCAGTTGTAAATAGGTATATGTAACTAAGAAATAGGCTTGTCGAGATGGAGAGTTTTGTCTTTTGACTCTTTTTCTTCTTAGTGTAACAATAAACCTATATACATAGCGTTGTGTTAACGTAGTCTGACGGACTATAGACGTAGTATAAGTTTAACGAACTGGTGAATCTAGCGAATGAAGCGAATGAGTCGAATGATTAATAGGAAAGGAAACGGGACAAGATACTGATAAGAGAAGTCTGGTAACTAATAGAGATTAACTAATCTAAAGAGTCTGAGTACTAGTGAGAATGACGTAATTCTTGACAATATCTATTTGTCCTTCAATCGCTAAGTTTATCTTGAAACAATCAAGTTTTTATTCTCTTCAAGAAAAGGATGCTTCCAACAGTCTACGGAATATAAATAGACCAATTTCACAATGACGTCAATTCGTTTGAAATATTGCTAATAAAATCATCACTATATCTTCTATATCATATGAATCCAAATTTCAAAAGCATGCACTGCTCTAAGCAATGCACGAAATTGCTTTGTACTTCATTGGCAACATAATTCTATGTAGATTTCTTGCTGAATGAGGAATCAAATCTCTCACGTCGTATTGAACTATAGATTGTGAAAGAGGTCTAGTCGCGTTGAAGAACATATTTCCATTCTTGCAGTATACACATCTTTGCAAACATGAAAAGCTTTCTTGTAGTTTAGTAATTGTTAAAGCAAATTGACCACACGCTCCCTAGTTAAATCATTCAAGTTGAAATTCGTTATGTCTGTGAAAATCTATTGTGATGCGTCAGACAGACGCCATCTTTATCTTGATCCGCTACCAGGGAGATAGACGGTATTCTCACGGTTTCAAATTGTTTTCCCACAAAGTCACCTGTCATATGCCATTGACCTCGATAGCAATGTCCATACCCGGTACACCGAGAGCAACAAAGGCAAGATAAAAGCTCTTTGTATTCTTCAAAGTTTTGAAATTCTTTCGATTTATGAGGCCGTTAAGGGCAGACTGGAGCGTGGCCTACTCTAGTTTTTGTAAGAACATCTTTAAATGACCACGAGCCTCGAGCTTGCCGACGTTATACTTGAACTTTTACAGGCCTCTGCTGTTTTTCAGCCATTTTCAGCATGATTGTTTTAAGAAATAGCCATCTATTTAGCAAGAAAAACTGGATGCATATTGAAGCGAAAACATGGATTACTTTTAAGCTTTTCGTTTGGTCGGCCGATAAGCTTCCGGTTTTTCTGGCTATATAGAAGCTTTGTACCTACATAAAAATAAACATCTGATTATGAAAGCAGGCTTAAATTTGAAGAATTTAATCCGAAACACGAAATAATGCCTCACCGTGGATAAGCCTGGAGTTGTGAACGCATCAAAGTTAATGTGCCAACTTATTGTCCTGGTTTAGAACAATGTTTAGCGCGCTCGTGGTGTTCGCAAAAGCCCGGGTTCGAGACCCGGTGGTGGCATACATGTATGTCAATCGCAGTAGCTTGCTCTGGTATGATTCAATTACCCGTGTTAGACCTTGTCTTTTGAATTAATTTATGTCAAACAGGTTTATTAGTTCACCTATTTTAGCCATAATTTTTTCAATACGATGGGGGAATATGATCCAATCCTCCGCTAGATAGAAGAAAATCAGAGAAGAGGCTCGACTTATCGTCTTAATTTAGGGTTTCGTTATTTGAATTAGCTTCTCTAGCCCCATCTAGTAAGATGTTCTTAGAAGTGTATAAACCTTCTGGCTGGCTCTCTTTAAAGAGTTTTAACATGCTGCTTAAAGCTAGCAGTGTGCATTCTGGGTAGTTCTACTCTTTTGGGGTTTGAGTTTAGGCAGATTCATTTTTAGGGTTGTTTTAAATTTTTCTTGGTTAAGAGACAGCTATGCACAACATATAAGCAGATCTACTGAAAACCTGCGCTTAACCTTATAATTCTAGACCCTATATGTGTTCACAACAAACTTAGCAAGCATTCCTTGGCTCCACTTTCCTCTAGTTCTGCCGAATAGCAATGTTGAATGTGTTCTTACATGAAGTAATAAATGAAGTGTGGACGAAATCCCACCCATTAGAAGTACATAGTATATGATGTAGATATAGATGTAGATTATCTGGTCCGGTTCTTACACTCTATACTCAAAGGAATTTTGGAACACTATCCCTAAACTAACCTCAACCCTAACCCTAACACAAAATACTAACCGTAACTTTCAAACCCACACTTCAAGTCGTACCCAAATATAAAACCCCAAACCCCAAACCCCAACTTTAACCCACCCTAACCTTATGTTTATTGTGAAAGCCGGAATAGCAGGTCTAGTTCGAATTTGTAAGAGTTAGTGCTCAACAGATGATCGTTCCAGGGAAAGTTGCTGTGTGTGGGTCTTGCAAAGGCAATACATTCTGTAGGTATTATATGTAGAAATTTCCAATGCTCCTAACACCACGTTCCCTGTATTTTGGGGAAGAATTTTGGGCCTAAATAGGTCGCATAAAGGCTTTTTTCCATGCTGGTTAGCATACAGTAGAAAAGTAAGTTTTAACAAAAATTTTTGACTTTGTGACTCACTCGTCATAGTTAGTAGGCCATATTAGAAAAATGATCGAGGGAGGTATAGGAAGCTAGAGGGGGGCGTTGGTTGTTTTTGGGAAAAACTGAATTAAAACTCCCCATGGCCACTAAAAGAATGCTTTTGAAGTTTTGCAATTAACATCCCAATGCCTAAACTACTGTAAAATAAGGGGGAGTTAATAGAATATCTCTGCTGGCTTGGTGGAGAGCAATTGCTATTTTGTCTGCAGGCAATTGGCATGATAAAATCTGCAGTGTAAGAAGTACAATATTTTTACCTTGGCCCCCTACTGTCAAGTCTGGCATATGCCTCCCCGAAAACGGTAAGATAGAACAATAGAAAATGACCCAGGCACATCAGAGATCTTGCCAAAAACTGCAATACGCTGCAGACCGGCCCTAGCCCAATGCATTTTGTATTTGAGGTACAAGTTTTTCACTATTTGCGGCCAGCCAGGGTTAATTTGGCAATAAGGCATTTTCGATTTTAATAGTCAAGCCTTATCTAGGGTTTACATAACATCCTGTTTTATATAAAGCTCAAAAAAGCATTGCCAAAATATTTGGAAAATATAGCAAATCATAAAAACTTTGTTCTAACCCCATACCAATCTCCCTAAATTCAAGACCCGATGAAGTGGCAAATTCTTCCCAATTTATAGTAAATAGTGCTGCCCTGCTCTCAAAAGTAGCCTCAGCGTTGCTAAGAGAGAATAGAGCCTGTAGTAAGCTTCCTTGCTTGTAGGTGGCTGCTCACAAAAAGTAATTCAATACACCACTTTGACTAAGGCCGCGTATTTGGAGGACTGGGTCGAGTTCTGGGGTGTGAAAAGCTAGTTTTTGACATTTCTTTGCCAATGTTGACTAATTTCATAAACAAAGTAGTCTCTTTTTACTATGAACCATGTTTGAGAACACCTATTGAAGGGCCTGATTGTACCAGAAACGAAGCTAAAGTTACTTTTATCCTTAAAACAAATGAAAACATTCAAGTGCTGACAAAAAGTGGCGAATTTCAATAATTTGGTTAGATTTGAGTAAAAATATGACATCTGATAGCTGATTACAGAATGCCTACATTAAGGAGTGAAAAAGTGTTTTATCCCTAGCTGTAAACTGCAAAGGAAGAGCTTTATACACTCTAGAACTCGAACCAGTCCCCAAAAAAGGCGGTTAGTAAAAGTGGTGCATTGCTATAGGCCCAAACTCTATCTAGCTATCACATTGTTCTGCACTTGAGCAAACTCTAAGGTGTAGATGGTTGGTCAGATGGAAACTGACTGGTGATGGAGTTGCAGTACTGCTGAACTAACGACTTTAACTTTGACTTTAACTAACGACTTTAACGGCTTGCTGTATAGTAACAATAGGGATAGATAGATAGATCGTAGAGACCTCAGCAACTTTTAGAGGGTGCGGGAAGAGACAAGTTTTAGTGGGTCTGATTGGCGTAGACATGAAGAACATAGGCGAGGGGCATATCACTCAAAAAAATCTCGTGCCATTTTGGAGAAATCACAGAAAAATCAAGAATATCCCAAAAAAGTCATTATGATTTTTGAACTCACCAAAATCTCGTACACTTCCCTGAGAGTGATATGCCCCTCAAAAATAGGATCTCTCCCTGAGTTTCTGGACAGTGTGAGTTTCACCTTGATCCGCCCCTTGTCATAATTAAATTAAATGTGGGCGTCCATTATGTCATTTTTACTGTTTATTTCAGTCTAGAAAAAAGTTAACAGAAATGTGGAAAACATTGCAAAAAAATGTGGCTGTCAATTGAACAATTGTTTGTACTGTATGGGAGGGTGTATACAAACTTAAAGCAAGACGAATCTCAATCGAAAAAAGGATTATTAATTTAGGAAATTTTGTATCAATCCTACATGTCACAGTGAAAAAAATGTGTGTGTCAGCCTAAAAGCCCCGAAAGTCAGCCTAACATTGTTCATGTTGAACAAAGGGAGGGTGGGGCTTGCTATCAGGAAAAAAAGTTTCAATGGATATTTCTTTAAAATGTTAATTTTTTCTGAAACTTTGACCTTTTTAGTAAAATCTCATTAACTTACCAGGAAAAACACATGTCTCACGTTATGTAATGAAAGTTTAATCAAATGTGCTAGAATGAAAAATAACAAAAACTGGACTCCCTAATTCGAGATTCAAAGTCCAACATTCAAAAAACACACTTATCTAAGATCTGGAATTCGAGATCCATTATTCCAGACACCCTAATTCCTGGCATACAAAAGCAATTGTTAACTGTTATACATTTGAACTTTTCTTGGTCATGCTTTTAAACCATGCTTTCTAAAATAAAATATATATCCAATATGGGATACATGTTGACTATTGATTCATAGTTGATAATCGACTTTGCTCCAAAATGTTGGACTGTTTTTGTTACGGCTTGCGGGTCCTTTTTCAATCTTCAATTCCAGATCTTGAATTAGGGTTCTTCATTATGGTGCTAGAATTTGCGTGCAGTAATATGGAGGTTCTTTTGCAGTAACGAGCAGGGTTTTCAGTTATGTGGAGGGATATTATTAATGACGTTGAGAGATATCTTGCAGTAATGTGGAGGGAGGTTTGCAGTAATGCAGAGGATGTTTGATAATAAGGAGGGATATCATCAATAACGTGAAGAGATATCTTGCAGTAATGTGGAGGGAGGTTTGCAGTAATGCAGAGGATGTTTGATATTGTGGAGGGATATTATCAACAAAGTGAAGGGATATATTGCAGTGGTATGGAGGGACTCTTGCAGTAATGCAGAGGCTGCTCTTTTTGAAAGACTTTTGCAGTAATGCAGAGGATGTTTGATACTGTGGAGGGATATTATCAATAAAGTGAAAGGATATTTTGTAGTGGTATGGAGGGTCGTCCGCAGTAATGTAGAATATGTTTGATAATGTGGAGGGATATCATCAATAAAATGAAGGGATATTTTGCAGTGGTATGGAGGGACGTTCGCAGTAATGTAGAGGATGTTTGATAATTTAGAGGGATATCATCAATAAAGTGAAGGGATATTTTGCAGTGGTATGGAGGGACTTTTACAGTAATGTAGAGGATGTTTGATAATGTGGAGGGATATCATCAATAAAATGAAGGGTATCTTGCAGTAGTATGAAGGGAATTTGGCAGTAATGTAGAGGACGCTTGATAATGTAGAGGGATATCATCAATAAAGTGAAGGGATATTTTGCAGTGGTATGGAGGGACGTTCGCAGTAATGTAGAGGATGTTTGATAATGTGGAGGGATATTATCAATAAAATGAAGGGATATTTTGCAGTGGTATGGAGGGACTTTTACAGTAATGTAGAGGATGTTTGATAATGTGGAGGGATATCATCAATAAAGTGAAAGGATATTTTGCAGTGGTATGGAGGGACTTTTACAGTAATGTAGAGGATGTTTGATAATGTGGAGGGATATCATCAATAAAATGAAGGGTATCTTGCAGTAGTATGAAGGGAATTTGGCAGTAATGTAGAGGATGTTTGATAATGTGGAGGGATATCATCAATAAAATGAAGGGTATCTTGCAGTAGTATGAAGGGAATTTGGCAGTAATGTAGAGGACGCTTGATAATGTAGAGGGATATCATCAATAAAGTGAAAGGATATTTTGCAGTGGTATGGAGGGACTTTTGCAGTAATGTAGAGGATGTTTGATAATTTGGAGGGATATCATCAACAACGTAAAGGGATATCTTGCAGTGGTATGGAGGGTGTCGAGTAAGTTGGAGGTATGTTCTAATACAATGTACTGGGTTCACAGTGGTGTGGAGGTCTACCATTCAGTTATTAGAAGGGATATAATTCAGCAACATGGAGGTTTCATACTACACTCTTTTTTTTTATAAGAATATCTAATTTTTTTCTGAGCCTCAATATTCTTAATTTTTAGCTATTTTGAGCCTCGGAATATTCTTAAATTATTCTTACGGCAGAAAACACAAATATAGCAATAAATTTGTTATTATTGTCATACATGCTGAAAAACGCACACCTACAGTATTACAAATATGGTGGATAACTAAACAATATCCTTATTCAGTGGCGTTCCGTGAGTTCAAAGATAGGGTATTCTGTGGGTAATTTTTTCTGACCACACCCAAAAATTCTAACAAGGACTGGGCCACGCCCTAAAAAGATTTAATGGATATCAATAGTTGATTTTCGCTGCTTTACTTTAGCTTAAATGTTACAAAATTAGGAGTAGTAAATTTATGCAAATAAAACTTCATTTAAAACATAATATCACTATAATATCACACAAAAAGTGGGATCGATATCCCAAACACAAACCCATACACATCAGATTGATACTGTAAGGACCATCTAAACAGAAAAAACGATATTCTGATAAGACTACCCTAACTATCACCTATAGAACGGATGCTCTGACAAAGAGTGAGAAAATTTCAGGCCTATCAGTGTGGCCTTATAGGCCCATATAGCTTACAACAACAAAAGTAAGATATAAAATTTTCTTTACTTAACTTCAAGCTAGTTGCTTTCTGTCTTTTGCAACATCAGCATTAAGATTCTAAAAGTTTCCTTCTTTCGTGCTTAGACTATTTGACAAATTATTTTCCTCCCTTTATTCGATTTGTTTATGTCGTTACATCGATATGGAAAACGCGCCTCGTGAACTTGAAGGTATTTACCAACACAGTGTGAGAGTTAAATAACAAAGGAAAGGAGATTGCGTGTACGGGTTTTGCAGCGCCAATTTCAAAAACGAAATTCGACCTGATGGACGCAGGATCTTAATGTGCGTCTTTTGCTAGTACAAACCTATAGGACTTACCGCTTCAGTGATTTTACCAACATGGATTTTGATTGGCTAAAGGGGCTTCAAGGTTCCCTTCGGGGAACTTAGGTCAAAAGCTTAGAAAAGTATCTGTCCGCTCTACAAGCAGGTTCTAAGAGTGAGGTCAACAAATATTCCGCTGAGGCCGCAATATCAACCGCAATACATTGTAAAAGACATACAGACAATTACCAACTATCAAAAAGCCGCCTACTGGCCGTAACCTAAAGCCCTTTGTTTGCAAACTGTACAACACGAGAAGACGAGATGGGTTTGCGAGCGCATAAGGAAAACTTATCTGATGGCAATTACTTCAGAAATTTTATGAATATGGTTTTTAACAGTATGAAAAGCAATAAATGTTTTATTGTATCTATAAAACGAAATGATCTGAATAAGAAATTTAAAGCATAGAAATTATTTTTTGTGTGGAAACGCTAGGGTATTCTCTGAATACCCTGAATACCCGGACGGAACGCCACTGTCCTTATTTCCTGTAAATCAGAGCTCATCGATACTTGCATCAAAATTTAGGTGAGTGTATTTAAACTACTCCCGGTTAAAAGCACTCCAATTCAGAAGTAAAGAAACACTCACTAAAATTTGTTTCCATAAGATCTGAGCCTCGCAATATTCTTAAAATATTCTTAAATTTCACCGATTTTGAGGCTCATTATTCTTATAAAATTTATTCTTATAAAAAAAAAGAGTGTAGCTTATGTAGAGGAACATCAGAAATAAACGGAAACAGTAATTTAAGCATGCAAATTACTGCAAGATACCCCTCCACGTTACTGAACTCCCCTACGTTATCACAAAAGCCCTATTATTAAGGTATACCCTACAAATTTACTACGCACACATTACCTAGGGTGTGGATCAAGTGGCCAAAGTGAAAATCAAACGAATTCCAAAATACCATTACCGTGAATATTGATTGGGAGGGCTGCAAAATTATGACGAAAAGGAAGTTGGAGTGGGGGAAATACACGTTTTTTTTTATAATAAACCGGTTTATAAGAAACCTAGTACTAGAGCCCCAAAAATTTAAGAAACGTTTAGAACTACATCAATATCTTTAAGAAACTCCGAGAAAAAATAAGAAGAGGACTTTCTGAGCCGGATAGTAATATGTCAACAATATATTTTTGCTTGATTTAAGTTTGCTACACGGTTTTATTTAGAGGAACACAGGATGTTGAGTCTAATTGTATTAGTAGGTGGGTTTCACTTTAATACAAGAAATATGCGGGGAAAGTGCAAAATTTGATGTTAAATGCGTATCTAAAAATAAGAAACTTTTAAGAACCTTTTAGTACTAGAGACTGGTGAAAAATCAAGAAACTTTTAGTACTAGGACCCAAGCTAGGTTTCTTATAAAAAAAAACCTGTAGTGAGAAAAGTTGATCCTCTGATTTTGCACTCTAATTTCAGTCCCTTCTTCATCGAGGTTTAGATACCAAGGATAAAAAAGGTGATTGCTGTCTCCAGAAAGTCATAATCATTTTGTTGATTAATCTTGAAAAAGCTATCCAAAGATCACTCTACATACAGCTCAAATGTCCCATACAGCTCAAAAGTATCCCTATTTTGCTTTTTCAAAGTGTGACTTTTTCTTCCAATGGACTATTCCGGTATTCAGTGGATCCAAGGAACAGTAACATCGAGAGAGGGAGGTAGCCCAATCACCTACCGTAAAGAGACTCATTGTACAGACAGTGGGGAATTATGAACTTATGCCCAAGGATAAGTGGATAAGGAAAGATAACAATAAGACATAAAACTAGCTACCACCCCTTACCCCGAGTACTTCGAGTGACTTTGAGTGTAGTTATGTATTTTGAAAAAGCGAATAGCTTACAATTCCCTGGATCGACTGAACAGTCGATTCCGTACTCAGTGGTGCGGACCCAGTAGTGTCATATGGATAAACAACTCGACACTGTAATTTGATAGCTGGTCATTCGTTGCTACCTCGTTGCTCGGTTGACAGGGAATAAATAACCCTAAAATATCAAAGAGCAACAGCACGCTTAAAGCCGGAATCGTTCAAAACCACAAAAACGGAAAATCCTCCTTTAAAGTTGAAGACAGCTGGAAACACCATCAAAATATCTATCCGAAAATGAGATTAGCCTCCAGACAGATTTATTAGAAATTCAATTTTACAAGAAAGATTGTATTTTAAAAGGCTGTGGTTTCGAAATAATGATCGCCATACTTTGTTTATGGAGAATGTAGCTTCAGAAAATACAATGCACTACCAAAATGATAACGATAAATCTTTTGCGGAAACTCACTTAGGGATCTAAGAGGGTACTAAAACCTGGAGGGTTACGTGAAAAGGGGGACATTTTCCCAAGGATTATTGCAGAGGCGACTGGCTTAGAAGTCACGCCCTTCCGAAAAAGTTTACAAATAAAAGCTGTTTCTTTGCTGGCTCTTATTGCCTCTTTCAAAAAGAAGGCCATGTGAGCAAAACTTTAGATATATGATTATGTTGAATTGTTATATTAAATATGTTAGATATATTGGGTATCTATCTACATATAGATTTTGGCTGAAAAAGGGGGCGTGCTCCCTTACCTCCTTGGCAGAAAGTGCCCCCAAAATATGATACTGGTCAAAAACTATACCAAAATATGTAGATACATCCAAATCACGACCTAAATGCTATACCAATATAACGGTCGCGACCCATTTGGGAGGCATATCCTCAAACACCACCCCTGGGAAATCTTTACCACATCGTCTTGAAAACTTCAATGATTAAGGACTTTATTCCGAATTTTTAGTGACGAATACTATTTTTTGCAAGGTAGTAAATAAGCCCTTGAAGATAACGTTGGAAGGACGTATGTGGAAGAAGATGGTTTACCATGAGAACACTTCGGTAAGTAGCAAAGACCAGGCTTACATTTTGGTTACCGTAATTGACGAAATTAACCCCCCAAATTATTCCAGATTTCAGATTTATCAGACAGGCTTGTCTCTTTTATGTATTATTTTTGGGTACATCAAATCCAGTACCCATACAGAAAAAAGGTGCAAAAACCACGTTGGTAAATAATAGGAGATCTAAAGATCGACAAAGCAAAATAACAATCCAACCCTTGACTTAACGAGGTATGTGCTGTTCACTTCTTTGTCAAATAAATGTGAAAGATTAGATAGATGAACTCCCAGCAGGTATACGCGCATTTTTGTTATAAGCAATTGCTTTATAAGCAAGTCAGTACTGGACATGACAAAAACTTAAGCAATTCCAGTACTAGATAAAGGATTGCTAAGCAATTTGAAAATTCTAGTTCAGACCCAATTGCTAATGAAAATCGTGCAGCAGCTATTGAAAAGTAGGTTATAGTGGATAATAGTACTCCGGCACACTTTTGTATGCAAGATACTACTGACAATTGTTGTACAAAAACTTCTGAGATAGTATTCTAAGAAACAAATCTTAAAGTATAAAAAGCTAAGCAATTGCTAAGCAATTTTGAGTACTCAAATTTGCCCTCTAGCTAAGCAATTTTCAGTACTGGGCTCGAGCTGAAATTACTTATAAAAAAATGCATGTATGCTATTTAGAAAACTTATCAGGCTAAAAACATATGCATTCGTTAGGCTACTGACTTGATTGTTAGCAGTGGCGGCGCCAGGGGGGGGAATGGGGGGGACTAGTCCCCCCCACTTTTTCAGAAAGATGGTATCTGAGATTCATGCAAATCCGATGAGAAAATGGGGGGGGGGGGGTAGGCCTACGTCCTGTGAATTGTGTGGATGTGCTTGCTCTCACTGCTTAATGTCTTCAGCAAGAACGATCTCCACAATTTGTACGTATGCTGACTTGTTTCGGGTCATCACAATTGTTGCTACTTTACCTGACCGTGGCATCATGTGAGTGCAGACACAGCAAAGTAAAGATCATCCATAATTATTTGCGGGCAGCTATTTTTCCCGACAGGCTTCAAGATCTTGTTCAAATTAGTAGCGAACGTGCCATTGCTGACAATATCGAGCGCAATAAATTGGTACGAGCTTTAAACTAGCTAACCACCGCAAGCTCCTGTTATAACAATTCGATTTTTAAAATGTTACATCACTAACCAACTTCAAGGTTCATCTGTGTCTATAGAATTAAAGGGAATTTCCTAATGTAAATAGAGCTTTTGGTGAAAGAACGTTTCCAGCATTTAAAAAGGCGTTCCTAGCGTTTAAAAGGGCGTGGCCCTAAAAAATTTTCCGGGGGCTTCGCCCCCAGGCCCCCGTCTTCTATATGTCCCCCCCACTTCTTGGCGGCTGGCGCCGCCACTGATTGTTAGGTTTTGTTTTCGTTCTCTCTCGCAAAGCTTAAGTAGCTGGTTATTATATTCCATTTAGCTACAATTCGTTGCGTTTCATTTTCATTATCTCTCTTATGGGTATCGGATACAGAATCTCAGTAGTAATTATGTTTCATTTACCATTCATTAGGTTCCTTTTTCACTCTCTTTTTGACGTACTTAGCTACTACTCCGATGAGTGCAAGACGCAAGGCTCAAGCAGCTACTTTATTTCATTTACACTTCAATAGGTTTTATTTTCGTTCTCTTTCTAACGTTCTACTCTGACGAGTGTCAGTAGCAAAGCTTTAGTAGTTATTACCTATGTTTTACTATGTTTCCGATTTTCTTCGCCATCCCCAAGTTCTGTTCGGATCAAATACTGTGCTACAGACATCACGCTTTTTTATAAAGTACCTAGCTCAGGGCCTAGTTCTTTAAGCTACTTATTTTGAGACCTCTTTTTACCACTTTGTAGTTCTAAAAGTTCCATAGAAGTTCCTTAATTTTATGTGTTTACTTAGTATATATGAATAAGTATCGACACAAAAAAGCATTAAAATTCAACATTTTGCAATAAACTCGTGATATGGAAACATGAAACATATTATAACACAAAGAAGCTTAGGCTAGGCCTATAAAACGTAAACGCTAGTTAACATATTCATTAGAGAAGTTGCATAGCTACACCAAATGAATACATGCAAAATTATAAAGTTCCTTAGTGATTTGAGCTTTAGTAGTAAAAGTTCCTTAAGTTTTTCGACCATCGACATGTAGGTTCCTTATAAAAGGTTCTTTATAAAAAAAGGCGTGTAAGTAATTTTAAGAAAAATAAACCTGATTCAAAAACTTTTAACTATTCTGATAATATTGAGGTAGATCGATCTTAACCTGGGAAGTAGTCAGTGCTGTAAACTTAAACGTGATACACGCATTTTTATAAGTAATTTCAGGTCGAGCCCAGTACTAACAATTGCTTAGCTAAAGGGCAAATTTATGTACTCAATATTGCTTAGCAATTGCTTAGCTTTTAAACTTACAAAATTGTTTTCATAGAACACTATCTCAGAAGTTTTTGTACGATAAATGTCGATGGTGTCTTACATACAAAAGTGTGCCGGGATACTGATATCCACTCAAACCTACTTCTCCATAGCTGCTGCACGATTTTCATCTTGAAATCACTTAGCATTCCTCTATCCAGTACTGGAATTGCTTAAGTTTTTGTCATGTCGAGTAATGACTTGCTTATAAAGCAGTTGCTTATAAAAAAAATGCTTATTAGGTACAAAGTCAATGCAGATGGTGTGATCAAGTTTACAGGGAAGATACTTTATATCATAGCAATAGTCAGGTATTGCCAGACACAGCACGTTAAATTATTTCATTCTGCAAAAATATATCTATAGATGATACTTTGATTATTGAAATTGTTCCTTTCAAAAGATTAACACTCCAAATTCAAATTTTATTTCTGCCAATACCTTCAAATTTGTATACTTTGCAAAGCCGAAAAGTTTCGGAATGAAATCTCTACCATGCTTGATGTAATCGTATCGCAAATATTTCAAAGGTTCAGGTCAAACCTGCCACCATTTTCAATCTCTAGAAACAAAGTTCAAAATTATTATTAGCTATATTTTATGAATGGAGGCTGTTATCTGCAATATTAAACATTTGTCTTGAATCAGGTGTAATCTAACTTAATGAAAAAACGCCGATTGGTTTATCCAACTCCAAATTTTTGATTGTTAAGGCTCCGAATCTTTGATTGGCTAATCCGGCTTGGAGACTCGACTTGAAATCAGCCAATCAAAGACTTGGAGCCTATGCTATGCTTAATGCCTGTGGGTTCGACCTCACCTTGAGACCTCTTACATCAAATGAAGTGTAAGGGAAGAATTTTGTAGCTGTCTGTAACTTTAGGCCGAAGGATAAAAGGAATCTAGAAGTGCCATCACATTGAGAAAAAGAGCTCGAGTCGGTCTTCTTTGATGAGGCTGCAAAGTAGGGTATCTGTATCCTACCACCCCTCTTTCGGTAAACCCCGTATCCTGCCTTTATGTTTTCTACATTGCATCACAATAGCTCACCGATCGTGTATCCTCTTGCTAGACGCTGTAAACCTTGCTAAAAGGCTTTTTCTATCTAACTTAGTGTGAACCCTATCTGGGTCTCTCGCGCCCAGCGCATGAGGGACCAATACCCTACTATGATTGTAAGCCTATTTGCCTATCTACAACACCTGTAAGTGAGAGAATAGAAGAACACATAAAGAGAAGTGAGCAAATGAAATAATGTAAAAGATAAAGAGTAAAAACAAATAAAAATTGATTATCATTATAATATTCTATGGTACTGAATATTATATATTTGAAATATTTACTTATGTTCTTTATGTACCAAAACGCTTCTTTCTGTATTTACATGGAAAAAAGAGTCTGGGAGCAAGAGAAGGGAATTATAGATATGCTAATTTTTTTTATTTCTGCTTCCGCATTTTTGAAGACAATGCCAACAGCGTGGAGTTCAACTGCGATTAGGCCTCTGTTTCTAAAAATGTCAGATAAATGGGCCGATGTGCTTCAACAAAACAGAAGCATGGGAACAAGAGATATTTTCGCACAATACCATCTTCCTCACTGAAAATATAGAAAACCCATTATCCGAAAAAATGAAGGCTTTAGCAGATTTCGTCAGCGCTTTCGCTCGTTTTCTCTTTTAACCATTATATTATATAATATTCTATGTAATGGAACAGTGATGGACACCCTACCTTCTGATATACTGATGGTAGTCCCTGCAGTTTTGAATGGTATCCCTCCACAGTACTGAATATCCTCCACAGTACTGAACACCCTCCACAGTACTGAACACCCTCCACAGTACTGAACACCCTCCACTGTAATGAACAACCTGCATATCACAGTATTTAACACTCTCAACCGTACTAAAGATCTTCCCTAGCAAAAAACCCTCGATTGTACTGAGCACTCTGCACAGTACTGAACCTCCAACTGAACATCCTCCACAGTACTGAACATCCGACTGAACATCCTCCACAGTACTGAACAGCCGACTGAACATCCTCTATAGTACTGAAAACCCGACTAAACATCCTCCACAGCTCTGTACATGCATTACCTAGGATGAGAATCAAGCTAAATAAACTGTACTGAACTGTCCGCTCCAGACTGTACTACTCCGCAGCTCACCTTCACTCCTGCGCAGTTCCGTAAATATAAGAAGGGTCTGAATGGAAATAGTCTTGGGCGGTCTGCTCTGAGGCTTTTGGAGAAATGAAACACTTTTTACGACTACACATGTTCTGCATCCAGCATAAAAGCAATTAAACCCATGAGAAAGGTCTGAGGTCTCTTGGGGTAGTTTTTAGCTCGCCACACATGCACCAAGTAGTTATCAGCAAGGTGTCATCAGGGTGTTCTTGGTGTCTCGAAAATATGATCTAGCTCCCGGGATTTTTTTTAATTCCCAACAGATAATATGACACGCTTTTAGAAATTGATTAACTGGAAAGAAAACTCTAGCAATGAATTTGTGCATTTGCTAATATTCCTTTCGGCCTATCTTCAACGGACAATTTTAGAAAAATGACGCTTTTGAAAAGCTCAGTGCAAAATGCAAATAGCGTGATGATCTACCGAGTCTCCTCGCCGTTCAAAATCACCGGTAGACGACGCTGTATCTTAGCGCATGCGAGGCTGTATCATAGGAACTTTTGACAATCCGAAATAGCTGTAGACAGTAAAAGGGCGATTGAGACCATTGATGATAATGTTAGGCGAATACGCTTAATATCTTCGTAAGGTATAGGTTTATACAGGAAGCATAAATGGCCCACTGAGAAGGTAGACTAAGCGAGCAGTGCATTGATAGTTGATAGGTAGAAACGCTTTCTATCTTCGTAAGGTACTAGTTTCTGCAGAAAGCACAAAGGGGCCACTGAATACGTAGACTGATAGAGTAGTTCAAACCCTATTCCTTCCTCTCGATGCGACCACACCCCATGATTCCTTTTGCGTGGAATTGCAGGAAGTTTGCATGTGTCCATGGGTTCTGCAAGGCTTTAACAGGTTTAATTGGAGTCAATTGGCTCAGCTAGGCCAAGAGTACAGTTTGTTAGTCCAGTCCAGCTGAAATAGAAATATGTCAGGCTTGTGACTATTTGCTCTCAAGACATTGGTGGATTATTACTCGTAAAGCCTTATAAAAAAGCAGGGCATGTTGAAAGAATTTAAAAACAGGATAATTATATGATAGAAGGATGTTGAACGACCCTAAATGCACTATACAGAGAAATGAGTTAGTTTCGTTAAACCGACTTTCCCATGGATAGAACGACAGAGTCGAGATCTTCGCATGAACCACGAAAATTCGCATGCGTTACATCACAGAAGCTCGGTCTTATTGTTATCGCGACGCTCGATTGTTTATGGAACAACGCATCATTGTTCTGCACAACTGCTTCTTTGGGGACACATTAATTGGCGAGCGTACCATACTCTACTCCTATTCCTATGCAAATTAGCTCCATTCAATAAATACCGCCTCCCCGAGATATTCGCGCATTCTCCTCGACGAAGACTGCTGATCACTGGCTCTGGAGCGCCGAGAAGTTTGAATCTAGAAGCCAACTGCGGGACATTGCGCTTTTCAGGTAAGATTTAACATCAGACCGTCTTCTATGCATAACCAAAGTCTTTGATATAATCGCCTTCTATGTAGAAAACATAAACGATAGCTTATTATTTATTCATGACTTTATGACTGAGTTGCGACCCAGGATACGGGCTACAACCAGCCTCTCTATGTTATTGTGCTATAGAATTCAAGATCCGTTTATCGTTAGAATATATAATCGCAACCCTTAAAGCTTTTAGTCGGCTTTCTACTAAAACTTTTTCAATCGCTTTTTGTAAGCAAGCCAATTGTTTTCGATTTAATAATAATTTCAATTTTAATTCATTCGATTTGCGAGTGGCATCTTTGCAAATAACGCAACGTTAATAAAATTTGCCGAACAAATGGGTTTGATCCGCAAACAACGTTTGTGTGTTGGTATGCATAATAAATGATTTCATTATTCTAGTCAAATTTTTTAACCTCAGGTGAAAGCACTTATGAAAACCGCAAATTGTGCGAGTTTTGTTTCCCGATGTATCCGAACCGTTAGGGCTCGGGTGGTTGTGATTTACTACGTTCGACGTTTCGTCCGGTTAGATATTTACGCAAGAAGTTTATTTAGTTGCAAGCAGCTTCATGAATAAGCAGTAATTACGTTTTCGTGTTGAATTGATAGCTCGGAATGGGGGTTTGTAATTTCATAAAAATTCGTAATACGAATGTTTGCGTATGAACTGAGAAACTTGGAATATCTTTTCATATGAGTTAAACGCTACTTTAAACGTTATGTAACTATTATGCATTAAATATTAAGCATTTAAATTGTTCGTAAAGCTGATTCTGTTTATTTCATGACGATTTCCTCCAGATATTCATATTCAAAAAAATTAAATCGCAAGGAGCCCATTAATTACAGATAAATCTTTGCATTTGGTTATTTCAGCTATTTTCAATAATTAGTTCAATGATACGTAGGCTAATCATACGGTAGCTAATTATCACAATTTGTTGGGTTTGCGAATTATCAGTGTAAATTCGTTATGGAATATGAATTTTATACTTGAATAAGGAATGATCTAGCTTAATAGAAATATATTTCAGTATTCGGGAACCGTTCAATAAATTATTTTCAAAATTACGAATAAATGTTTTTATTTTTGGGGTGATTGGGATTTATAGTTGGCTGGGTGTAGGCGTTATTTTTCTTTTGAAAACCTGAATTAGGTCTGATGGAAACTAATTTTTCCCATGTTTCTACTTCTATAATTCTCTTGAAAGTTTCCTATTTTCATATTGGCAAATGATGTGAAAATATTATCAGTTAAGCGGGACAAAATTGATACTGATTCATTATAAAAATCTGCTACGTTAGAGGAAGATCCAGCAATGTTAAATTTTACCAGGGCAAGCTAATTACATTTAAGATTTTAAATGATAGAATTTAACTTCCCGTGTTAGACCATGCCTTACGAATCAATACCGGCAATTCCTACGGCATAAATAATATATCTCCCGTTTTCGAACGAAGAGGGAGAGGGGGCATAACTTCTTGCCAAGAACCACTTTAATTAAAACATATAGGCTCAATGACATGGCTTTTGTCCTTTTTTATCTTATACTTGAAAACTTATTTCATTTTGCTGGGCAGGCGAAATTAACTCAATTTGCGATAAGGTTTGTTTTTGGCGAAGATAAAAGAGGAGCGTGTTTCACCCAATCTCATCTCAGAACAAAGACAATTAAAAGCGGCGGGAAGAGATTGGTTAGATTACAGGTTAAAGCCAATAAATGTCATGCTAAAAACGCTCGTCGCGAAGGTGAACGGTTCTTAAAGTGCTTCTTAAGTTCTAAGCCGTAGTAAAGCAGGTTGCCAAAAGAAAGACTAACTTTTGTGGTCAAGGGTCAAGGCTGGTGGCTCTCAAGCTGACGACCATCGTCCAAAAATCAGAAAAACACGAATTTTTTTTATACTTTTATTGACATAAACTTTCGAATGGCAAATATTTAGAACCCACACTTCTTGGAAAAATATCGTATTTTGAAGATCTGTTATACTATTTGTTAGTTTCGTTCTGGTGTAGGAATGATTCATAGCAACGGTATTTTTAGCGTTAATATTTTCACCGTTTTGGTCGTAATTGGACCTCATTTATTATTTCTAAAAATTTGAGGCTTCAACCCTAATTATTTGATATTCGTGAATAGTTTTCTAATCTATTAGTCATTTCAGTATTTTTTACAGTCAGAAAGTTTTAATACTCGTGGTGTTGCCTTGCTATGGCTGTGCCACTGTTGCATTAAGAGTTTAACAATAATGTTTAGTTAGAATTCAAAGATCCGATTACACAAACGTTTACGAGCAAACAATATGTCGATTTCCATTTGCAAAACAACTTGCGCAGAAGCAAGCGGGAGGTACGCAAATAATAGCAACTTTTCTCTCGACTACCTCAGTGTACACTAAACGGCACGCGCCAATTTCGTCAAAGACATTGGCTTAAGTCCAAGCTTTTTAATTGCATTACAGTGCATAGAAAAAACTTGAATAAGTTTCCATATATCTGCAAATATAGCGTCAGTGTTGGAAATTCAAATAAACACGGTAGTTTATTGATTCGGGCATTGTGCCCCGATAAGATCAGGATTAAACTCGACTAAGATGTATTTGCCAACAATTCGAGGCTAGTTTTCAATTGGAAAATCTGTTTGTTTTCATTTTCCATTGTTGAACGATTCCCAAAGAATTCTTTTGCTGGCAAGCCTCTTTTTTATTAGACCTATTTCAATAGAGCACGAGCGGCGAACGAATTCACGAAGAGACTAAGGGCGACATAAAAGGGGGATGATCATGTTTGTTAAGGTATTTAGGAGTACAAATGGCTGCGAAAAGGTTCCGTCTAAGAGGATTTGAAAATCGAAAACGAGAACAATACAACCAAAAATAAGGGGACTGGGGCTTAGAGTAGCCATATAAGCATGCTCTTGTACGAGGGCGCTGCTTCTTTATCGCATGCATTTTTATAAGGCTAATGAGAAAAATCGCCTAGAACTTTCTTTAAACTATTCTGGTGTTACGATAATAGTGAAAAACACTCACTTTTTTGTAATCTTAGCTTTCTGATATGAATCATGTTACTTTTTATTACTCTGACTAATTGAATGCATTTTCTGACATATTCCTCCTTTCAATTACAGAAATGGCAGAACCGATGAACGATATGCACTTCTCTTCGACTAGTGACGGATTCGACGGTGCCCTATTATCTCCGACGTTATTTGACGACCGGCTGCAGACCGTTCCTGATCTGGACCACTTCATGACAATACAATCTCAATGCACATACCAAGCACAAGAGGTACCGGACTATCCGGTACAGTTCTCTTTCAACGAAGAAACGACACCGGTCAAACTGGAACAACTATATCAGAAATCTAGCAAAATTACGCCCTTGATGTTGAATTTCGAAGAACCGCGTGAGATGAATGTCAAGGCACAACAGGGAACGTGCAGAAAATCTGAATCGGTGAAGCGAAAAAAATCTAAAAGACGCAGTTATCTATCAACTGACCTCCCCGCAGAAATCAGAAATAAACGCCGAAACGTCGCAAACGCCAGGGAACGTGCACGCGTTGAGAGGATGGCTAATGGCTACACCGCATTGCAAAACTCATTACCAAAGTACCTCACAGAGCCGAAAATGCGGAAAGTGGACATTCTCAATTCCGCTTTATGCCACATACAAAATCTCATGAACATGCTCTCGGCAAATAGCCTCGATATCAATCAAAATACAATGCCCCTATGCGAGGTTTCTGATCAATACTCAGAAGACGGCCTAAAGTTCCAGGAGGAATGCTTTCAAAATGACTTTCCCTCGGACTGTTTGACGCAGTTTATTCAGTGTTACGCAGACGATATCCACTTTATGAATAGCTCTAGTTAGTGTAATACGTAAGGAAAACGCACTAAGTTCTATTTAAGGAATGGCTTTGAAAGTGGTGTTGAGCTGAAGCTTCATGTATCAGTCATGTGAAGAGGCTTCTGAACATCAAATATTTTGAGCCGTCTTTACTTCTTAACAGCAACTCATCAGGAATGTGGAGCTTCCTAAGTTCGTGCATGAAAATGATATCAAGTCAAATGTTTCCGTATAGAGAGTCCCTGCATGTAAGAAGTGAACGTATAAAAAACTGCCCTTTAAACAGCATTTCTTCTATTACGATTATCTTTGGCATTAACAATGCTCTAGGGACTTTCAGATAGTAGTCACCTTGATTTTGACAGTCATCTCTTCTGCTTCCTTGGTAATAATACACATTTGATCACAAAATAAGTCCTTTGTAATGAAGAACTGGATTTCCAGATTTTATGATTTCTCTTACAAATTTTTTATATGTGGGCACTTGCTGTTTTGAAGAGGCTATGATATTCTAATAAACCATGCTTTGAAATGAATTTTCTTTTCAATATAAACACACTCTGTGCAATGCCATCATGATTATAGTGTGTCACTCTATAATTATAGTCGCTATAGGTACAGTTTGATTGGTAGCTGTAAAATCCTTGCTATCCCTCTAATAGCAATACTTCTGTCTACATATTGGCGATGCAAAGCAAACATGAGACACTTAAGATATGCATTCTACGTGACACTTAGATATTAGGAGAGTTGAAACTGCCGTGATTTAACAATATAAATAAAGACAACTTGCAGAACTTTCAGCAGCCACTCCACTTTCGAAACTATTTTAGGGTTTCATACTTAAAAAGTTTATAGAGCTTATATTGACATATATTTATGTATTTTTGTAGTCTATAAAGAAGTATTGTAAATATGAGAACTTAACTTATTTATTGTAGCTTTATAATGAGTAAATACGTCTTACACGCATCGAGAATTCTCATTTAAAGTCTTCAAACACGGAAAATTGTCTTTATTTGTATGGATTTTCTTCAAAGTTGATCCTTGCTAATTTTATGACGAGTCCATAAAGAGAGTGCAATACAAAAACCGGAACATGATTTATACGGAGCTTAATGCTTACTTCTTTTTACCTGCTGATATCATTCATCAGCCTAAACTGAATACTATAACTCCTAACGATTTGCAAATAGACACATTTGATTTGGCCTAACTGATAGCTCAACTGAAATGTTTCATCAAGATTTCCTACTTCTTCATATAGAGAAATCTGTTTTAGCTAATGAAGAGTTTCTGGTTTCATAACACATCTAAGCCCAAAATGGTTCAGAGTTTGTGAGAATATGAAATCACAAAATAAAAACCTGGAGTTTTTCTCATACTGCTGGAGGCTTAATTTCACAATAACATGACTAGTGACAAGGCTCTACCTTCTCCTTCGCAATAGTAGGCAGTTTTAACAAACAGATTGGGGGGGGGGGGGCAAAAGCAAGAACGTCATTTATTATTATCATACCGAAAATTATTCTTCTAACGTTTTCTCTGCAAGTTTTACAAAACGGTTACACGAATTTTATTCTCTAGCTAGAATATACCATCAAGGTATATAATTTCTCTAACTTACCAGCAAAATGATCAAGTTTCACTTCCACCAGCCTAGTTTAAAGAGAAAAACGTCAAAAGACAGATTTCGAGTTCTTCTGTTGAAAAGGAGTACGTCTATATCTCTCATGGGAATTAAATACGAACGAGAAGCAAGCATTATATTGATGCAAGAATTCGGTAGCAAAGGGAACTTGACGTTTTGTCTAGTGTTGCCGTCCTAGTTGCTAAATTTCCTTAATTCATTTGCAACTTTGCTGTTCCACACGGTAGGGGTGCCGAGACCAGGGAAAAAAGAAACGTGATTCTCGATTGCCAGGGAAATAGGAAAGGTGATTGGACACTAGAGTTTGAAGCATTCAACTCGCTTTTCCGAATCTAAGTCCAACATGCACCTGACTGAAAAAAGTTGTGAAGGGGTTTTATCTCTCAAAATCTCTCAAAAAGATTTGGGTGCCCATATTAGCCACTGTTGATTAAGACCTTCTCTTGGATAAGCCACCCTCTTAGATAAGTTGCTGTTGATAGGCAAATACACTTACTATCTTCGTAAGGTATTGGTTGATATGCGAAGCACAAAGGGTTCACTGAATAGGTTGGCTAATCGATCAGTGCGACACTGGTCCTTCTATTCGATGTGATCACACCTCGTGATTCCTGAGTTATGCCTTTTTGCCTGGAATTACGGTGAAGTGGCAATTTTTATCCTCACACTTAGATAAGTTAAACCTTCAAAGCATGTTGGATCACAGAAATTATTACGGCAGGTCTTCTCTTAACTGCCAGCCAAGCGTTAGAGATTCATTGAGGAACATCCAATAGTCTGCAATGCATTGGCGATCGTTTGCAGAAGATTTCAAATGACGCCTGCTACCATCATAGCTCTCTCAGGTTTCTGTGCATTTGAATCAAATAGAAAAGATGAAACGATAAGCAGATCATTTGAATCTTCTTTCATAGGCATAGGTAATCAACACTCGGGATTTCTAGCTTGGTGGCGTGGCTTCTAGTCTACTAATGATTGAATCGAAGATAAATGCTCTGCCCCTACTGGAGGCGGGGCTAGGTTAGCATAGTAAGTAGAAACCCATTAAAAACCCCAGTAAGGTGGGTAAATGCTAATTTCATGACTTCACAAAGCCTTTCAAGTGCTTTGCACATAATCTAAAGTTTGTTCAAATTGATCATATTTCACCAATAATGAAGCGCCGCTTCTCCCAGAACCATGCTGGTCTTCCATAATTTTCTCACATCACGGACAATGACGATTACGTCACCCAACATGCCCACGTGTATTTGATTTTAATTAGCAATTATCAAAAAGAATGCATTCCCATGCATTGCATATCGCTGTAAAAGAGCATTGTTTACGGATGTGATGTTATGATTAGGGAATTATCAAAGCTGGCTTTAATCTTATTAGCCTCTTCAATATTTTCACAGACTGGTTTCTCTTTGATCTTAACCAGTTCATTCTCTATCAGAACCAGCTCAGTACTACCAGCGGTTTTAGGGGGGAGCCAAGGGGGCCATGGCCCCAGGCCCCGCGCTTTTGCTAGAAAAAAGGGGCCCGCAACTTTCATAAGATAAAAAATCCTCTCCTTCATAATGAAATAAATAGGCTATACTCTAACGTTTGAAATATCGTTATGCTCAGACTTAGCATAAATTTGAGTTGTACAAGCTCTCTGTAAAGAAAACGCAAAAAATAATATTAGGACCAAGTTTTTTATCGGGGGTAGGGGCCCCGCAAATGTTTTCGGCCCCAGGCCTCGCAGTTCCTAAAACCGCCACTGAGTACTACCAGGTGTAATAGCATCTAAATATGATTCTTCTCAAGCTGGTACCTATAGATAGTAATGAAACGTTTCGAGTGTCCCAATGAAAATATTGTATTGTATTGTATTGTTTCTTTAGTGTTAGTATTGACAATAGAATAGCCAGGAATACCGGAAACATAGCGAAACGGACACAGATTACTTAAGCTTTTCGTCTGACACTCAACAGAGTAATACTTCAGAAAGAGAGCTAAACAGAAACCTAACTGATTTATATACCCAGATATGGATCGAAATAGGCCTATCGGGGAAGAGGTGAATGATAGGTATATTGTAGGAAAACCAATCAACACCCACGATATATGCTATGTTTCCCCGTATTTCTGGCTATTTTGAAGTTTTGCACCATCCAAAGACTGTGCTATTGACAATAGTGAGTGTACACTAATCTATACTAACATGAGCAACTTAAAGGATTTCATAAATTTAGCTCCATACTGCAAAAAAACCAAGTTTTGATCAAACCTTTGAATTCTATGGTATTTTTAGCCTTTTTAATTGTATCTGGTAATGAATTCCAGAATGTTTGGCCCTCGGAAACTCTGTGATCTGATGCCATAATTGGTTGTTCTAATCTAAGGAATCGCAAGTTGAATCTGGTGGTAGCAACTAAATAGGATTCTTCTCGGACAGATATTTCTAAATAGAAATGAATTATACAAAGTGACCCAATAAAAGTATGCTCCAACACGTTTGATGTGCCACTTCCAATTTCATGCATACAGCGAGTCGCCGCATATTAAAAAACTGGTTGAATTTGGTCAAATAGAAAGGAGGTTAAGATGGAAGTCAATGATTGACCCTATTACGACCAGGGGGGGGGGGTAAAATGCCCACGGCAAATTAAAAATTCTGTACCTCCAAGCTAGGGCAAAATATTCTTATTTGACTTTTTCTCAATATTATCAGAGCACCTAAAAATATTGTTTTTGTTACGATCATCCCCAATAGACAATACTTTTTTCACCTAAAAATCCTTTTTTGGCTTCTTCGAATATTGATAAACTAGAAAAAAATCTATTTTCCAATCTCAATGGTGATTTTTTCCTACTTTTCTTCATTGTTAATTTTGCGGACTTGAGCCTTTGTGAAAAAATAGTAAAAATACGTTAAAGAAATAGAAAATTTGCTAAATTATACTTCACAGATGCCTTATGTTCATGAATATACCATTTGAGTGACAAAAAACCACAAAGATAGCTTCAATTACGAGCTTAATGCATTCAAGTAATTATCATGGTTTTTCAGACTTATGACGTCACTCTGATTGGTAGCCATTATGGTTTTGAAACAACACCAATGGATAGAGCATGTCAAGGTATATTGTTCAACTTAGTTTCAAGCCTGTATCGCGTTTTTACCATGAATTATAAGGGACCTGGCACAATGTGCCCCCTCCCCCCCGTAGTACAAGGGTCCAAAAAGCCCGGTAGTAATAGGGTTAAGAGAGGAGATTAATGATTGATGTTATGAGAAACAGCCAATCCTAACCGGTACTCCGTTAAGACGAACAATGAATCATTGAAAGAGACCTAGTACGAAAATAACTCATTCTATCTACGAAATATAGGATCAGACCAACTTCAAAGTGCAATATTTATAACCATATAGCTGTCAACCATTGATAACTCTTTTTGAACTGTTACAAAAGTAAGAATAACAGAACATAAACATAATTCTTAGAATTGGTAGAAAATATTTGAACTACCTTGAACCAGACTTCAACACCCTGAAGAACGTCTGTGCAGTACTATAGAGGATATTCAGTACTATTTGGGGATACCATGAAGGAGGATACCATCAGTATATAGGAGAGTGTTTAGTACTACGGGAATACTAACTGTGCTGTGAAGGAGGTACCATCAGTACTGTGGGAGATACTATCAGTGCTTTGGAGGGAAACTACAAGCCTTTTGGGTATTACCCAATATTATTCTTTCCAATGTACTGCATATCATCCACAGGACTGATGGTAATCCCTTTTAGTGGTATCCCCTCGCAGTACTTATGGTATCACCTCTACAGTACTTAACCTACTGCACAGTTCTGGATTGCATCCCTCCACAGTACTGATGGTATCCTTCACAGTACTGAACACCCTCCAGGGTTCTAATCGCATCCCCCATCTACCGTTGAGATTCCAGTACTGAACATCCTTCACGTTACTGAATATCCTCCGCAGTACTGCACAGACGTTCCCTTGGACGATTCAATTGACTGAAGAATGTTTTGATTGCGTTATCAGCGAAAATAAAGTCAGTAAAACACACACATGTAAGATCAATATCCCAGAATTAGCATTCTCAGAAAACCTTTTCTTCTGAACAATGGCTCTGAGGACTGTCTAACTGGATTTGTGTTAGCAATCTAAACCAACTAATTAGATTCAGTCAATCAAAACTCTTTCATGCATTGTCGATTTGGGAAGTTTCTACTAGCTCCAATCTTTTTTATAAGAATTATTAGAAATGATTTGTTAGCATGCAGAGTCAGTTTAAAGTGGGAGGTTTGAGTCTGTAGAAAACCTGGGTTGCGGCATTGACGCTGTAAAAATCCAACCAAGGCTAGATTATCTTGGCTTTGTCCTTGGTTAGTCTGGGTTCCTTTGTGTAGGGTAGACAGGACTATAGCCTCGTATCCATCCTGCAACTGTGATTTTTCTAAACTCGTTAAACCCAACGTCCTCCTAAAATATAAAAGGTGCTTTGCTTTTGAAAATTGTTTGGTGTAACATTGAATTTGCATGTACCAAAACACGAAACAAGTAGAAACAAGCAGGAAACGAGTAGGACACGAGTATGAGAGAAGTATAAGAAACGAGTAAACAGGTGTTGGAAATGAGTAAGAAACGAGTATGAAACAAGTATAGGAACGAGTAAATGGGTGTTGGAACCGAATAGGAAACGGAAAAGAAACGAGTAGGAAACGAGTAAGCGGATATTGGAAACGAGTTGGAAACAAGTAGGAGACGAGTAAGTGGATATCGGAAACGAGTAGGAAACAAGTAGGAAACGAGTAAGGGGATATCGGAAACGAGTAGGAAACAAGTAGGAAACGAGTAAGCGGATATTGGAAACGAGTAGGAAACAAGTAGGAAACGAGTAAGCGGATATCGGAAACGAGTAGGAAACAAGTAGGAAACGAGTAAGCAGATATCGGAAACGAGTAGGAAACAAGTAGGAAACGAGTAAGCGGATATTGGAAACCTGTAGGAAACAAGTAGGAAACGAGTAAGCGGATATCGGAAACGAGTAGGAAACAAGTAGGAAACGAGTAAGCGGATATCGGAAACGAGTAGGAAACAAGTAGGAAACGAGTAAGCGGATATCGGAAACGAGTAGGAAACAAGTAGGAAACGAGTAAGCGGATATTGGAAACGAGTAGGAAACAAGTAGGAAACGAGTAAGCGGATATCGGAAACGAGTAGGAAACAAGTAGGAGACGAGTAAGTGGATATCGGAAACGAGTAGGAAACAAGTAGGAAACGAGTAAGCGGATATCGGAAACGAGTAGGAAATGAGTAGGAAACGAGTAAGCAGATATCGGAAACGAGTAGGAAACAAGTAGGAAACGAGTAAGCGGATATTGGAAACGAGTAGGAAACAAGTAGGAAACGAGTAAGGGGATATCGGAAACGAGTAGGAAACAAGTAGGAGACGAGTAAGTGGATATCGGAAACGAGTAGGAAACAAGTAGGAAACGAGTAAGCGGATATCGGAAACGAGTAGGAAATGAGTAGGAAACGAGTAAGCAGATATCGGAAACGAGTAGGAAACAAGTAGGAGACGAGTAAGTGGATATCGGAAACGAGTAGGAAACAAGTAGGAAACGAGTAAGGGGATATCGGAAACGAGTAGGAAATGAGTAGGAAACGAGTAAGCAGATATCGGAAACGAGTAGGAAACAAGTAGGAAACGAGTAAGCGGATATTGGAAACCTGTAGGAAACAAGTAGGAAACGAGTAAGCGGATATCGGAAACGAGTAGGAAACAAGTAGGAAACGAGTAAGCGGATATCGGAAACGAGTAGGAAACAAGTAGGAAACGAGTAAGCGGATATCAGAAACGAGTAGGAAACAAGTAGGAAACGAGTAAGCGGATATCGGAAACGAGTAGGAAACAAGTAGGAAACGAGTAAGCGGATATCGGAAACGAGTAGGAAACAAGTAGGAAACGAGTAAGCGGATATTGGAAACGAGTAGGAAACAAGTAGGAAACGAGTAAGCGGATATCGGAAACGAGTAGGAAACAAGTAGGAAACGAGTAAGCGGATATCGGAAACGAGTAGGAAACAAGTAGGAAACGAGTAAGCGGATATCGGAAACGAGTAGGAAACAAGTAGGAAACGAGTAAGCGGATATCGGAAACGAGTAGGAAACAAGTAGGAAACGAGTAAGCGGATATCGGAAACGAGTAGGAAACAAGTAGGAAACGAGTAAGCGGATATTGGAAACGAGTAGGAAACAAGTAGGAAACGAGTAAGCGGATATCGGAAACGAGTAGGAAACAAGTAGGAAACGAGTAAGCGGATATTGGAAACGAGTAGGAAACAAGTAGGAAACGAGTAAGCGGATATCGGAAACGAGTAGGAAATGAGTAGGAAACGAGTAAGCGGATATTGGAAACGAGTAGGAAATGAGTAGGAAACGAGTAAGCGGGTATCGGAAACGAGTAGGAAACGAATAGGAAACGAGTAGGAAATGACTAGGAAACAAAAAGGTTTGTATAAAGTAAAGATCCACCCACTAATCGGAGAGGTTATAGATTACGTTTCCTTCCAGTAACCACTGTCTATATCCTACTCGTTTCCTACCAATTTCCTACTCGTTTCCTACCAGTTTCTAACAGGTTCTACTCGTTTCATATTCTAACTGTAACGTATCGTAACTACATATTACATTCCTATGGATTCTGATACTTTTATGTTATCAAACCCTGGACGAAGGTAAGCCAAAAGTTCTACGCCTTAGCAAGCCCACCCATTAATGTAGATACAGAAAAACATAACTGATTATGGTGTATTATGACTGAACCTTAATAAAGAAAATGTTCCTGTTGTCGGAGGCCATACAATGAATGAAGTGACCAGGTTCAATTCAGTGTGACAGGACGTTATTTAGCAGAATAATAAACTATGCATACATGTTTGTCATGCACTCAGGAAGAACCCTTAACAGTACTTTCGGCCAGCCGTTTTCCCATTCAGTTATGTAATTCAAACAGCTGTCAGAGATAATTGGTGTGTACCTGGAACCTGGAATTGGAGCATATGCTGCTTTGCGCATGCCAGGAAGGACAGGGAGACATTATTCGTCTGCAAATATCAAAGTCAAGTTAGTCAACATATCGAAGGAAAACGAAAGTGCCTGTTGACAGTGTAGAATCTTTTTATCACAGTCATTCAAAGGGCCTTGTCCATCCAGCGCCTGTAGTACACTAGTAATCTTGGGACTACCATAAAGATGGTAGTCCAATACTCCAGTTCAAAGATAATGTATTTATCAACTCTTATTTAGATATGGGCCTTTTTCTTGCTATAATTTGCTATAACGGGAGAGTTTTTCGTGGATCACCTTGGTCGGGTCTTTACTAAGTGGACAGAAAGACCTTTTATACATTTGCTTCAAATAACAACCACAGATGCGTAGCTAGAAGTCCGGAAAAGGGAAACAGTTTACCACTTTTAGTAATAGCTTGTGGATGTTAACCCATACAAAATTATCACGATATCCAATATGTGTAGAATCTTTTTAAAATGGGTAGAAGCTGCTGTTTCCTCAGCCCCCTCCCCTCTGGCAATATCTTTGATCGACCATACCGATATCCATCACGATATTATGCAATCCTGGAGGTACATGGGGGCAGATTTGCACGGTTTTGTAAGCCTACTTTTCATCCTTTTGAGAGGATCTGGATTATAATTTCTACACATCCACCCTAGCCAGTCAACCCCTTGCGGTACTACACATAAGCCCTGGTCACACTTGACAAACTAACCCAGGTTCGCCCAGGTTGAACTAACTCAGGTTTGCCTCTGGTTAAATCTAGCTTCGTTCTAACCGAAGAGTGATAAACTGGGTCGAACCTAGGTTAGTTCTTGCATTGTTAAAATACACGCAACTCAAGTTAAAAATGGCGCGTTTTTTAGTGCGCATGTGCATGACAAAACTATCAGTTTCGCCACGAGTTTGTGTTCACAAGACTCCCAAGCAAAACTAGACCAGGCTCGACCCAGGGCAAACCCATCTCCAGAGGTAGGTTATATTAACCCAGGTCAAACCCAGGTTAGTCTCATTCACACTACACAAACCTAACCTGGGTTAGTTTCGGTAACAATGGTTAAAATGGCCTAAAATCTCATGTCGTGAATAGAGTCGTACCCTAATTGTGATGCATGTTCGCAGACGGCCCCTCCAGACGCAGACGACGACGCGACGCAATGTCGATTTTTTTTATTGGATTATGGGATTAGGATTATAAATCCAAATTGCTCATTCTTCCACGATTGATTACGACCTGGCCTAATTAGTCGCGTGGCTTGATACGGTTCTGGAATCGCTTTGGGATTTGAACAAATGAATAACTCATCCAGACTCGTGCGAAATCTTTATCGCTTTCATCAGCTTTGCAAAAAACGCAAAACGTTGCATATTATAAAGGCTGAATAGTCATAACTGTCGGGAGAGTGTTTGCCATGCTTCCGGAAAACTATCGGAAACTGCCTTCAATATATCACCAATGGTTTAAGTTCGAGATATAGATTCTATCTCTTTGTTCACAAACCCCATCAAATATTTTTAAATAAAGCTTCATACACTAGCGAAATTAAATATGGAAACTAAAGATGTGAAATAAAGCAAAACTGTTATTTCAGGGAGTCGTTTTGGTCATTTAAAGTTATCATTGCTCAAAAACTGTCTTTTTAGCGTTTTCTTGTAGACGAGAAGCGATGACAGCTCTCTGATCTCATTTTGCAATACCATACTAATTTTTGATGCCAGTGTACTGAAAGCGTTCCTCTTTGTATTCTACATATATTTCTGGGATTTCGAGACCTCTTTTATTTCTCGTTTTATACTTTGAGGGATTGAATCTTTTATTAGTTACTGGTTGTCTGGACTTAAAAAACATTGCTTAAATTACCGGGTTTGCCGAAATAAACGTGTCATTTTTGAGAAAGTCTTGTATCGAGTCATTACAAGGATTTTAGTTGATGTTTACTGCAAAAAAGCGGAATAATCTATAGTGTATAATAAGCTTCTCTGATGAGATATTTTCAAACACTACCAAGGGGAAAATTAAGACTTATTCGCACAACGCACTTAGAATTAGTGATTCAGAACTAGAAACACGGAATAAGAAGATAAAAACATACGATAAGCCATTTAGGTAAGGCCATGAGAATCACGGATCAAATATTGAATGTTTCAGACTTTGTTTTTCTGCTTGCAGGCCTGGCATATGTAAAATGCTTGCAAGACTGTTTTCCGTGGGAGTAATTGAAACAAGGCAAGTTTAGAATTGTAAGTTTTTCGTTATTCAGCTCTTCTGCGCGTTCTAACTAGCAATATACTTATCTTCTAAAATTTAACATACACTCTCTTTTTTTATAAGAATACTTAATTTTTTTCTGAGCCTCAATATTCTTTGTTTTTGCCATTTTGAGCCTCGGAATATTCTTAAATTATTCTTACGGCAGAAAACACAGATATAGCAATAAATTGTTATCATTGTCATAAATGCCAAAAAACGCACACCTACAGTATTACAAATATGGAGGGTAAAGTAACAGAACCATATCCTTATTTTCTCTAAAACAGAGCTCATTGACACTCGCTAAAATTTTTTTCCATGAGATCTGAGCCTCGCAATATTCTTAAAATATTCTTAAATTTCACCGATTTTGAGCCTCATTATTCTTATAAAATTTATTCTTATAAAAAAAAAGTGTAGTTTTTATGTCATTGCCAGCTGGTAGAATCATTAAGACATTCTCAGTCAGTTGTTTAGGCCTAAATTTTCTCGCTCAATCATTTGCTATCAGAACATTTTTCCTCAACTCTTTGCTTCTCAAAGATCTTCCAACTTTCCCAGAGTCAATCTAGCGTCATCTATACATCTTTTGTAACGTTCCATTGGTTTACAATTAACGCCTGACCTCACCTAATCTCTAATATCACACTTAACACTTTGCTGCATACTTCCAGCCTTACTTTCTAGCCTAGGATTCTACACCCTTTCCTTCTTTGCAATTCTCTAACCATCACAAGCTGCCTCATTTAATGTATCGATTTAACTCTATTTTCTATATAAACTGTAGATATAACATTGTAATTTAGATCAGTAGAGTTCAGTAGACGTTTAGGAGATAAAAGACAATGAGTCTCAATTCTCTCTGGTTCTCTGTTCACCGTGTGACCCATTGTCACATGTAAAAACTTCTACGTTGGATAGTTCTCCTGAAGGGTAAACATGCAAGGATCTTAGTTGAGGGACATGTAACTCACTTCTTGCCCCTCGCTAAAAGATTCTTGGCGTAGTCGGTATAGGACAAAAATTCGTCTTGGCACAGATTGTCAATGTACCATTCAAAAGCGGTCAGATGGTCAGTCTGGAGGTTACCTTTCATACAAAACTTTTAAATTCTTCCATTAAATTCGATGATTTGAAGGCCAATCTATAAGTATGGTGGCTCTTGTCGCTTATTGACTCTTGTTGCTTATTGACGCTCGTTCACAAACTTGCATGTTTGCACCACGAAACATAGACTTTAAAGGTTTTATCATAGCAGAAAGCCATATTTGTGATCACAAAGCATTCATGTTGACAAAGAGTCTTTAAATAGCATGAGAAAAATATCTAATAAAGTTTGCTGCATGGCTTGAACGCGAGTAAAACGAATAGATTTTCCAAACAAAGACAGATGTTTGTTTAACATTATTGGATAACGAACACAAATGCCAGGTTATTCTATTAGCTACTAATTACCTTGTGATAGGGCCTAATTGCTCATGTGGCGTATAACTGGATCTACCACGCTAATTGAATAGTGCTGTCCATGATATCATTAAACTGGTCCTGGTTTCTTTAGAATCCCTAAGCTTCGTGTCTGCTGTGTTTCATGACTGGAATAGAGACTACCGTCAGCCTCGTGTTCGCAAAAATACGGGAAAGACATTTCCCTTTGATTTTGCTTGCTCGGACTTGCATTTGAATGCGTCTGGTTTCTGGATAAAGGTAAACCGTAGACATGAGTGTTGACTGATTGAATACACGGAATATCTCCTCACGCAATCTTATTCACTGAATTAATGTGATTATTCTCAGTTTTTGGGAACATTAGTGAAGAGCTTGGTAATTTTCTGATATTTTTTCATTGATAATTGCAGGGGCTTAACTCGAGAAGGTATGGGGTGTGAAACCCACCAGATTAAAAAAATGATTTCGCAGGGCAGATAAATTCAATTCCAACTGGCAAATTATGCAATCAGGCGTATTTTCAGAAAGGAAATTAGCTTTTCATTTTGAAATGATCTAGTCTAGGAAATACTGGTCTAACTCTGAACGGAAATAGCAGCAGGATGAATACTCAACACAACTGTCATGCAGAAACTACTACTAGATAACTCCAACTGATCTGTATTTGATTATGGGAAATTATCTGGTTCTTCTGTTTTTAGCAGGGTATTTTGAAACATTTGCAGGACAGCTGTGGCTGCACTGAACCCCCAATCAACACATTCTAGTATTGCCCCTGGATGATTGTAATGCTTTGATACCCCAGAAAGGTGCTAAATAATCACAAGAAATTAGAACCTAGGTTGCACCAAGGATCAAAATAAGTGGGGGGAGGGGCACCAAAAATGAATACGTCCCCGCTCAGCAGTTTCAGAGTCAGCACACCACTTGGCAAGACCTTAAGTACGCAGCACCAAATATAATTGGTGTCTCATCCGTTAGTTTAGAGTTACCACATGACTTGGCAAGACGTTAAGTATGGACCACCAAAAGTAAGTGGTGTCTCATCCATCAGTTTAGAGTTAACACATGACTTGGCAAGACCTTAAGTATTGACCACCAAATATAATTGGTGTCTCATCCGTCAGTTTAGAGTCAACACATGACTTGGTAAGACCTTAAGTATTGACCATCAAAAATAATTGGTGTCTCATCCGTCAGTTTAGAGTCAACACATGACTTGGTAAGACCTTAAGTATTGACCATCAAATATAATTGGTGTCTCATCCGTCAGTTTAGAGTTAACACATGACTTGGTAAGACCTTAAGTATTGACCATCAAAAATAAGTGGTGTCTCATCCGTCAGTTTAGAGTCAACACATGACTTGGTAAGACCTTAAGTATTGACCATCAAATATAATTGGTGTCTCATCCGTCAGTTTAGAGTCAACACATGACTTGGTAAGACCTTAAGTATTGACCATAAAAAATAAGTGGTGTCTCATCCGTCAGTTTAGAGTCAACACATGACTTGGTAAGACCTTAAGTATTGACCATCAAATATAATTGGTGTCTCATCCGTCAGTTTAGAGTTAACACATGACTTGGTAAGACCTTAAGTATGGACCACCAAAAATAAGTGGTGTTTCATCCGTCAGTTTAGAGTTAACACGTGACTTGGCAAAACCTTAAGTATTGACCACCAAATATAATTGGTGTCTCATCCGTCAGTTTAGAGTCAACACATGACTTGGTAAGACCTTAAGTATTGACCATCAAAAATAAGTGGTGTCTCATCCGTCAGTTTAGAGTTAACACATGACTTGGTAAGACCTTAAGTATTGACCACCAAATATAATTGGTGTCTCATCCGTCAGTTTAGAGTCAACACATGACTTGGTAAGACCTTAAGTATTGACCATCAAAAATAAGTGGTGTCTCATCCGTCAGTTTAGAGTCAACACATGACTTGGTAAGACCTTAAGTATTGACCATCAAATATAATTGGTGTCTCATCCGTCAGTTTAGAGTTAACACATGACTTGGTAAGACCTTAAGTATGGACCACCAAAAATAAGTGGTGTTTCATCCGTCAGTTTAGAGTTAACACGTGACTTGGCAAAACCTTAAGTATTGACCACCAAATATAATTGGTGTCTCATCCGTCAGTTTAGAGTCAACACATGACTTGGTAAGACCTTAAGTATTGACCATCAAAAATAAGTGGTGTCTCATCCGTCAGTTTAGAGTTAACACATGACTTGGTAAGACCTTAAGTATTGACCACCAAATATAATTGGTGTCTCATCCGTCAGTTTAGAGTCAACACATGACTTGGTAAGACCTTAAGTATTGACCATCAAAAATAAGTGGTGTCTCATCCGTCAGTTTAGAGTCAACACATGACTTGGTAAGACCTTAAGTATTGACCATCAAATATAATTGGTGTCTCATCCGTCAGTTTAGAGTTAACACATGACTTGGTAAGACCTTAAGTATGGACCACCAAAAATAAGTGGTGTTTCATCCGTCAGTTTAGAGTTAACACGTGACTTGGCAAAACCTTAAGTATTGACCACCAAATATAATTGGTGTCTCATCCGTCAGTTTAGAGTCAACACATGACTTGGTAAGACCTTAAGTATTGACCATCAAAAATAAGTGGTGTCTCATCCGTCAGTTTAGAGTTAACACATGACTTGGTAAGACCTTAAGTATTGACCACCAAATATAATTGGTGTCTCATCCGTCAGTTTAGAGTCAACACATGACTTGGTAAGACCTTAAGTATTGACCATCAAAAATAAGTGGTGTCTCATCCGTCAGTTTAGAGTCAACACATGACTTGGTAAGACCTTAAGTATTGACCATCAAATATAATTGGTGTCTCATCCGTCAGTTTAGAGTTAACACATGACTTGGTAAGACCTTAAGTATTGACCATCAAAAATAAGTGGTGTCTCATCCGTCAGTTTAGAGTTAACACATGACTTGGTAAGACCTTAAGTATTGACCACCAAATATAATTGGTGTCTCATCCGTCAGTTTAGAGTCAACACATGACTTGGTAAGACCTTAAGTATTGACCATCAAAAATAAGTGGTGTCTCATCCGTCAGTTTAGAGTCAACACATGACTTGGTAAGACCTTAAGTATTGACCATCAAATATAATTGGTGTCTCATCCGTCAGTTTAGAGTTAACACATGACTTGGTAAGACCTTAAGTATGGACCACCAAAAATAAGTGGTGTTTCATCCGTCAGTTTAGAGTTAACACGTGACTTGGCAAAACCTTAAGTATTGACCACCAAATATAATTGGTGTCTCATCCGTCAGTTTAGAGTCAACACATGACTTGGTAAGACCTTAAGTATTGACCATGAAATATAATTGGTGTCTCATCCGTCAGTTTAGAGTTAACACATGACTTGGTAAGACCTTAAGTATGGACCATCAAAAATAAGTGGTGTCTCATCCGTCAGTTTAGAGTTAACAAATGACTCGGCAAGACCTTAAGTATTGACCACCAAATATAATTGGTGTCTCATTCGTCAGTTTAGAGTTAACACATGACTTGGTAAGACCTTAAGTATGGAGCACCAAATATAATTGGTGTCTCATCCGTCAGTTTAGAGTTAACACATGACTTGGTAAGACCTTAAGTGTGGAGCACCAAATATAATTGGTGTCTCATCCGTCAGTTTAGAGTTAACACATGACTTGGTAAGACCTTAAGTGTGGAGCAACAAATATAATTGGTGTCTCATCCGTCAGTTTAGAGTTAACACGTGACTTGGCAAAACCTTAAGTATGGACCACCAAAAATAATTGGTGTCTCATCCGTCAATTTAGAGTTAACACATGACTTGGCAAGACCTTAAGTATTGACCATCAAAAATAATTGGTGTCTCATCCGTCAGTTTAGAGTTAACACGTGACTTGGCAAAACCTTAAGTATGGACCACCAAAAATAATTGGTGTCTCATCCGTCAATTTAGAGTTAACACATGACTTGGCAAGACCTTAAGTATTGACCATCAAAAATAATTGGTGTCTCATCCGTCAATTTAGAGTTAACACGTGACTTGGTAAGACCTTAAGTATGGACCACCAAAAATAATTGGTGTCTCATCCGTCAGTTTAGAGTTAACACATGACTTTTTAAGACCTTAAGTATTGACCATCAAAAATAAGTGGTGTCTCATCCGTCAGTTTAGAGTTAACAAATGACTCGGCAAGACCTTAAGTATTGACCATCAAAAATAAGTGGTGTCTCATCCGTCAGTTTAGAGTTAACACATGACTTGGTAAGACCTTAAGTATTGACCACCAAATATAATTGGTGTCTCATCCGTCAGTTTAGAGTCAACACATGACTTGGTAAGACCTTAAGTATTGACCATCAAAAATAAGTGGTGTCTCATCCGTCAGTTTAGAGTCAACACATGACTTGGTAAGACCTTAAGTATTGACCATCAAATATAATTGGTGTCTCATCCGTCAGTTTAGAGTTAACACATGACTTGGTAAGACCTTAAGTATTGACCACCAAAAATAAGTGGTGTTTCATCCGTCAGTTTAGAGTTAACACGTGACTTGGCAAAACCTTAAGTATTGACCACCAAATATAATTGGTGTCTCATCCGTCAGTTTAGAGTCAACACATGACTTGGTAAGACCTTAAGTATTGACCATGAAATATAATTGGTGTCTCATCCGTCAGTTTAGAGTTAACACATGACTTGGTAAGACCTTAAGTATGGACCATCAAAAATAAGTGGTGTCTCATCCGTCAGTTTAGAGTTAACAAATGACTCGGCAAGACCTTAAGTATTGACCACCAAATATAATTGGTGTCTCATTCGTCAGTTTAGAGTTAACACATGACTTGGTAAGACCTTAAGTATGGAGCACCAAATATAATTGGTGTCTCATCCGTCAGTTTAGAGTTAACACATGACTTGGTAAGACCTTAAGTGTGGAGCACCAAATATAATTGGTGTCTCATCCGTCAGTTTAGAGTTAACACATGACTTGGTAAGACCTTAAGTGTGGAGCAACAAATATAATTGGTGTCTCATCCGTCAGTTTAGAGTTAACACGTGACTTGGCAAAACCTTAAGTATGGACCACCAAAAATAATTGGTGTCTCATCCGTCAATTTAGAGTTAACACATGACTTGGCAAGACCTTAAGTATTGACCATCAAAAATAATTGGTGTCTCATCCGTCAGTTTAGAGTTAACACGTGACTTGGCAAAACCTTAAGTATGGACCACCAAAAATAATTGGTGTCTCATCCGTCAATTTAGAGTTAACACATGACTTGGCAAGACCTTAAGTATTGACCATCAAAAATAATTGGTGTCTCATCCGTCAATTTAGACTTAACACGTGACTTGGTAAGACCTTAAGTATGGACCACCAAAAATAATTGGTGTCTCATCCGTCAGTTTAGAGTTAACACATGACTTTTTAAGACCTTAAGTATTGACCATCAAAAATAAGTGGTGTCTCATCCGTCAGTTTAGAGTTAACAAATGACTCGGCAAGACCTTAAGTATTGACCACCAAATATAATTGGTGTCTCATTCGTCAGTTTAGAGTTAACACATGACTTGGTAAGACCTTAAGTATGGACCACCAAATATAATTGGTGTCTCATCCGTCAGTTTAGAGTCAACACATGACTTGGTAAGACCCTTAAGTATGGAGCACCAAATATAATTGGTGTCTCATCCGTCAATTTAGAGTTAACACATGACTTGGTAAGACCTTAAGTATGGACCACCAAAAATAATTGGTGTCTCATCCGTCAGTTTAGAGTTAACACATGACTTTTTAAGACCTTAACAAGCAAATGTCAACAAGTTTCGCCAAGAGTGCAAATAAGTATGGAGCACCAAAAACAATTGGTGTCTCCTCCGCTAGTTTAGAGCCAACACGTCACTTGAAAAGACAATCGAGAAAATCAAATGTAAACTCCAAAGCTACTCGACCACATGATTAGATTCGTAAGATAGGCCTTATTTGCTTTATTCCAGATAAATATTTAGCCGCTGAAGTTTTAATGCAAATAAAAGATACAGCCATTCGTTCAACCTGGATCCGCCTATCTGTAAAATATTTGCGAGGTTTATTGTGGAAACACTTTCCGTTTTGGAAAACGAACTGGTTTTCACTTTGCTTGGACAAATACTTGGGCAAGTACTGTAGAGGGGTCAGTTGCACGCCTATAAACCAGCATATGTTCTGACAGCGTATGTTTCAAAATGGCATTCGTCAAAATTTAAATCGAGGGGTAGCCCAGTGGAAAGTGATTTTGAATTTGAAGATTTCAGGAGTGGTTGTTGTGCGGTGGTTATTCTAAGGAGAATTTACAACTCCACAAATATAGGCTTGAATGAAGAGATTCGAGGCTCCGCGTAGAATGAAAATATCCAGATGGTTTTGTGCACAAAATTTGCTGAAAACTTTTGAAATGTAAGACTCCTAGATTAGATGGCTAAGAATGCATTTCTTGTGTATAAAAGATTTCACTAGTTTTCTTTTCTATTCTAAAGAAATCCACTAATGTGTCTTGCATTACAAAAAAGACGGTTGTTTGTTATAATAATCGCCTTTGTAATTTTAGATGTCTTTTTCCAACTTTTGAAAATTGCAAATCTAGCCTTGTAGCCAACTTGCATCTTGATAGTCAAAGAGTGAAGGAATTTCTCAAATCCACAAATTTCAATTAACAGATCCACAATAATTTTTACTGCTCCAAGAAACACTATCAAATCCACCTTAGAGTAATCACTTTTGTTGTGTTTGTTGCTAGACAATATAGAGCAGTAGAGACGAGAGAACACAGACCGTTTGTAAGCCACTTGCTTCAGCACGAAGCAAGACTGTGCTATCTAGAAATGAAGATGGTGGTTCAGAATTTAAGATAACTCAAAACGAGGCATATAGAGAAGGAGACTCTATATGTTTTTTAATTGTTGGTGGCATGATTGCAGATATGTTGCTAAGTATTTGAATCACACATGCTTCTACGCATGCCTTAACTTGTCCCACATTTTGCCTGGATTAAAAGATTACTTAATAAATACATTTGGTCTTATCAAGGCTGTTTATGACATGATATTTGACACGATAGTCACAACTTAACATGGCAAGCCTTTGATATTTAGTAGAGCAACATTTCAAATATAAATATGATCGTGTCAAATATTCTAAACGATTACTGTTTAAATCTAGGTTGAATACAATACTGAATTTGAATTGAAATCACGGATTCACTCGTTTAGGAGGTAGTAGTGAAGCCTTCCATGAGCATGATTTGTTTTCATGGCTGTCTTCGTTTACATTGAGATTGTCGTTCAGCGTGAGTGTTTTAAAGATCTAATATGTGGTTGCAGTAAACTCAACAGTGAATAGGCCATCTTACTGCTGCACCCCACGTATGTAATTATGTACTGTATGCAAATATTCGTGCCACATATGTGTATCCATGTACAGTAGAGTAGAGTAACCACCAGTATAGTACAGTACATTACACCAGTATACCAGTACAGTACAGTACACCAGTACACCATTACAGTACAGTACAGTAGTATACCAGTACAGTACAGTACACCAGTTCACCATTACAGTACAGTAAACAAGTATAGCACAGTACAGTACTCAAGTATATCAGTACAGTACAGTACACCAGTATAGCAGTACAGTACATTACACCAGTACACAATTACAGTACAGTAGACCAGTATAGCACAGTACAGTACAAGTACAGTAACCACGTATAGTAACCAGGTATGTGTAATTATGTACTTTTGCTAACATACCTCTGCTAAAAACAAGGGCAAGGCTGGCACGTTTAAAATTTACCTTCTTTCATAAGAACAGCCTTGATAAGGAAACCACCAAACTTGATTTGGGGTAAGAATATAAAACTGTCTCCAAAAAGATTTAAACGAAAATCAAAGCAAGCTTACCTTACCATTTTGCACGTCGAGAGGGTTTTGGGTTGATTTTTAGTTTCAAGTTCTGTTTCTGTCAATAACTGGCAATAGGTTTGAAGTATCTTCCCTGAAGATTTTACAGAAACTCAATTATTTTGAAAAAAATACGTTTTAAGTCTACAGTACTAACTCAACCAATTCTCTATTAGGATCCATCTACTTGAAAGCTGAACTATCTGCTATGATTTTGAAAAATACTTTTTAGGTCTACAGCACTAGCTCAAACAATTTCCTATTAGGATCCATCTACCTTTAGGCTGAACCATCTGCTATTTTTTTGAAAGAATACGTTTTAAGTCTACCGTACTAGCTCAAACACTTTCCTATTAGGATCCATCTACCTTAAGGCTGAGCCATCTGCAATAATTTTAGAAATAACACGTTTTGAGTTTACAGCACTAACTCAACTACTTTCCTATTAGGATCCATCTACCTTAAGGCTGAGCCATCTGCAATGATTTTAGAAATAACACGTTTTGAGTTTACAGTACTAACTCAACTACTTTCCTATTAGGATCCATCTACCTTAAGGCTGAGCCATCTGCAATGATTTTAGAAATAACACGTTTTGAGTTTACAGCACTGACTCAACCAATTTCCTATTAGGATGAATCTACTTTTAGGCTGAACCATCTGCTATGATTTTGAAAGAATAAGTTTTAAGTCTATAGCATTAGCTCAAACACTTTCCTATTAGGATCCATCTACCTTAAGGCTGAGCCATCTGCAATGATTTTAGAAATAACACGTTTTGAGTTTACAGCACTAACTCAACTACTTTCCTATTAGGATCCATCTACCTTAAGGCTGAGCCATCTGCAATGATTTTAGAAATAACACGTTTTGAGTTTACAGTACTAACTCAACTACTTTCCTATTAGGATCCATCTACCTTAAGGCTGAGCCATCTGCAATGATTTTAGAAATAACACGTTTTGAGTTTACAGCACTAACTCAACTACTTTCCTATTAGGATCCATCTACCTTAAGGCTGAGCCATCTGCAATGATTTTAGAAATAACACGTTTTGAGTTTACAGCACTAACTCAACTACTTTCCTATTAGGATCCATCTACCTTAAGGCTGAGCCATCTGCAATGATTTTAGAAATAACACGTTTTGAGTTTACAGCACTGACTCAACCAATTTCCTATTAGGATGAATCTACTTTTAGGCTGAACCATCTGCTATGATTTTGAAAGAATAAGTTTTAAGTCTATAGCATTAGCTCAAACACTTTCCTATCAGGATCCATCCACCCAAAAACTGCTATATTTGATCAGAGCAAGAATGGTTTGGTGAAGTTCCCACGAACACGTTGTTATTAACTGGGAAAGTTAAGTGCCGTGTATTGATCATTCCTTTATAGAAGACGAAATAAAGACGAAAGAATAAACGAGATTACGCCTTAAAAAGACCATCAAGTGTACAGTTGGTAAAAACAAGAGAGTTATCGGTTGATAACGGTGATGTTTTCATAGCTCAGATTAAAACTAATCCAAACTGAAGCAAAGATCTAATCTAGATTAATTTAAGTCTCCAGCACAGCAGAAAAGAACTTGTTGCGATCCATTCCTTTTCATCACAATGGGTTTATCTCTTTCACGACCGGAAGAGCCACATGGCCCGTGGGGATCAGTCTCGTTTCCATAGCATCGTATGATGTGAGGCTGGGAACGTGTTGCCAAGCGATTCTACTGTTTCAATACCAGTGCAATGGAAATTGGATTCCTTTTACGGCATTTCTTTCAATAGAGCATGCCGTCGGTTTCGCCCTACATGCTGGAAACAGGGGTGGTGCTAAATTTCCTCTAACAAAGGGGCTCGCACTTCCAATAGAGAGGCTATCCTTCTATGAAAAAAATGCTTCCACAAAAGAAAACTCCAGTATCATTTAGCTCGGAAAGGCTATTCCCTCTCCCCCACCCGGTTGCCATCACTTGATAGTTGACAGGATACTATGCTTCCTATAAGTAAGGTATCAGTTTATGAGCTGAGCATGAAATGCCCACTGAATAGGTAGACTAATTGAATCAGTGCATTGATAGTTGATAGGCGAATACGCTTACAGTCTTCTTTGTAAGGGATGGTTTTATGTCTTAAGCACAAAGGGCCCACTGAAAAGGTTGCCTAATCAAAGCAACGCACACTGAATAGGTTGATCAGTCAAGAAGATAGTCCTTCCTCTCGATGTAACCGCACCTCGTGGTTAAATTTGCCTCCTTCCCTAGGGTAACTGGGTGTTGGTGAATTCTCTAATTATACTTAATATAACAGATCTGAAGCTTGGCTCGAGCCCACAACACTTGGTCCCTTTGAACAAGGTTTGAGCGATAGAGCCACTTGGCCATTCCTGTCTTAAACTACAGGCCGAAAATATCAGCCTACAAAAATACCTATTAGTGTATAAAAGCTCAGTTAATGCGTAGTAGCTACTTTTATCGTGCTGAGCCATAAATGATTTCAAGTGACTCATTCTCGGCAAATATGTTCATTGGTCTGCGCGTCACTCGTTTGGTACACTAATCATCAAATATGAACTGCACAAGGATTTAAACAGGGTACGACAGCCGTAGGAACAATGTTTTTCTCGCTAAAACCTATGTGAAAAGAAACCGTATTGTTTTGCAGGAACAAGAAGCAAAGTGCGTGTATATTGAGAGGTATCTTCTCTGTTTTGAGCTTCAATTTTCCTTTAGTGCTTTTGGAACACTTTTCATTACGACTCTGATTCTCTTCGTAATTATTTCAACGGCTAAAATTTTGGCATTAAGTCAACTATTCTTTGGAAATCCTTCCCCATCCATTCTACGCCTAGTCTTTCTTGCGTTTCATTTGCTATTGATCGCTGATTCTTATGTCAGTTTATACGTTTCATTTTATAAAGATCTAATTCATATCATTTCATCCCTTTCATTTCATAAAGATTTACTCCATATTATTTGTTTCCTTTCATTTCATCAAGATTTACTCCATATCATTTCATTCCTTTCATTTCATCAAGATTTACTCCATATCATTTCATTCCTTTCATTTCATCAAGATTTACTCCATATCATTTCATATCTTTCATTTCATAGATATATACTTCATATCATTGTTCCCTTTCATTTTACAAATATTTACTCAATATCATTTGTTTCCTTTTATTTCATAAAAATTTACTCCATATCATTTCATCTCTTACATTTTAAAAACATTTACTTCCTATCATTTTTCCCTTTCATTATATAAAATTTTTCTTCATATCATTTCACATCTTTCATTTCATAAAGATCTATTCCATATCATTTGTTGCCTTTCATTTTTAAAGATTAACTTCCTATCATCTCACACATTTCATTTTATAAAGATTTACTCCATGTCATTTCAAACCTTTTATTTTATCAAGATTTACTCATATCATTTCAAACCTTTCATTTTAGAAAGATCTAATTCCGATCATTTCATACATTTTATCTTATAAAGATCTAATTCAGATAATTTCATGCCTTTCATTTCATAAAGATCTAATTCATATCATTTAATGCCTTTCATTTCATAAAGATCTAACTCAGATCATTTCAAACCTTTCATTTTATCAAGATTTACTCCATATCATTTCATTCCTTTCATTTATAAAGATATAATTCAGATCATTTCATACGTTTCATTTTATAAAGATCTAATTCAGATCATTTCATGCCTTTCATTTCATAAAGATATAATTCAGATCATTTCATACCTTTCATTGTATCAAGATTTACTTCATATCATTTCATCCTTCTCTATTCATGAAGATTTACTCCATATCATTTCATACCTTTAATTCTGTAAAGATCTACATCATATTATTTCATACCTTTCATGAAACATTTTATAAAAACCCCTTCCGTCAGTGGCGGCGCCAGCCGCCAAGAAGTGGGGGGGGACATATGCACGACGGGGGCCACGCCCTTTAAAAACCAGGGACACGCCCTTGTAAACGCTAGGAACGCCTTTTCAAATGCTGGAAATGTTCTTTCACCAAAAGCTCTATTTACATTAGGAAATTCCCTTTAATTTTATAGACACAGATATAACCTTTAAGTTGGTTAGTGATGTAACATTTTAAAAATCGAATTGTTACAACAGGAGCTTGCGGTGGTTAGCTATAGTTTAAAAACTTCTACTAATTTACTAAGCTTGATATTGTCGGTAATGTCACGTTCGCTACTTATTTGAACAAGATCTTCAAGCCTGTCGGGAGACATAGCTGCCCGCAAATAATTATGGATGATCTTTACTTTGCTGTGAGTGCGCTCACATAATGTCACGGTAACATGTAAAGTAGCATCAATTGTGATGACCCGAAACAAGTCAGCATACAAATTGTGGAGATCGTTCTTGCTGAAGACATTAAGCAGTGAGAGCAAGCACATCCACACAATTCACAGGACGTAGGCCTACCCCCCCCCATTTTCTCATCGGATTTGTATGGATCTCAGATACCATCTTTCTGAAAAAGTGGGGGGGACTAGTCCCCCCCATTTCCCCCCCCCCCTGGCGCCGCCACTGCTTCCGATGGTTTAAAAAAGCTTCTATTGGCAAATTCTCTTTTTTACGCAAGATTACCTCTCAAACAAAAAGTAAGGGATTGAAGCTAAAGGACTATATAGTACCTAACTTATCCTCGAGCAAGGAGTGCCAAAGGAATCAATACTTTATATATTTCATGTGATATATTGTGATATATAGTGATATATTTTATAATCTTAATGACAGCCTGTCGTGTACCTTTGCAGACAATAACGCAATATCTGTTCCTACAAATAATTCTGATAATTTATAAAAGATCATAAAGATATATGCTAAAGATTGTCACGAATGGTTTGCTTCAGATGAAATGACTACAAATCCATCTTAATTTGAAGAAATTACCATTGAAAATGATGATATAGAGGAATTGGAAATAAACAATGACAATACGATAAATTTAGATAGGTCTAAAACCTTGCTTGGAGTTGAGATTGACGAGAAAACAGAATTTTAATGTGCTTGCTTGTTATTTAGTTGATGATGTCTCTAATGCAATCTTTGAATTTGCTTACATTAGTATAGATTAGTAAATGTTTTCTATGTCTCATATTAACAATAAAGAAATATACTATTCAAAACAATAAAAAAAGTACCTTTCATCTTATGAAGATGTGCTTATTGCCTTTTTTACCTTTCGTGTTTTTAAGATTTACTTCATAGGGAGAAAGTGATTAGCTTGAAAAGTCATCTTGTTGGTTTTCTACAATATGCGTACACATGTTAGCAGATGTTTAATGATATATCATGTATATAGATAGAATTACTAAAATCTTGTTAATTATGACATGAGATCATAAGTCACACTCTAAGAAGGACATAAGTCCGAAAGGCCTAAGTGTGCTGTATTAAAGTTGTGTTTATTTGCCACTTTCTATCAATTTGAGGAGAAGCAGGATTTGGAAAATAAATCGAGATAAATTATCTCGATTGATTTTCCAAATCCTGCTTCTCTTCAAGTTTACTCCTGTTACTCTATCCAGTGGTGGGACTGCGATGGTCTCCCTGGTGTGAGAAAGTCGTCGCCCTTCGGCAGGTCCAGTGTAGTGTCAAAGAGCCCGGATAGGTTCGTCTCTGCATTCGGTGAGTGGTGGTGCAATTTGTGTGAATGAAATGGCCTGGGTTTCTCGTAGCCCCGTTTGCGCAGTGGTAGCGCTCTAGAGTACGAATTTAGAGGTCGTGGTCGAGTTCTACTCGGGGCATTTTCATTCTCACAAATTATCTCGATTTCTACCAATTCTTATGTCTAATAATGTGTCTAATGATATGTCTGCATATATCTACATGTGTCTGATATGTCTACATATTCTTATGATATATCTAATGAAATGTTTAAGTAATATGTCTAATAGAATCTTTAATGATATGTCTAATGATATGTCTAATAAAATGTATAGTGATATGTCTAACAAAATTTCTATTGATATGTTTACCTAGTGATATATCTTATAAATGTCTTATAAAATTTCTAATGATATATTAAATGATATGTCTAAATATGTCTAATATTTGTACATTTATCCACAACATGTCTAGTTTTACCATATCATTAATTCTTGACGTAAGCAACATATCCTTATAATAGTAATTTGATTTCTTTGTGACTTTGAAATGTCGAAACTACATATTTTGGTTTTTTGGCTTCTAGATAAAAGCTGCTATTCATCCCGAAATTTTATAAACATTTTTGAGGTGTGAGAGTTTTCTCGAGAAGTAAGAGGCTTTGGTTTATTTCCAGAGGGTAATCCGGAGTATCTCAGAGACTTTAAAAGCCAGAAAGCATATCCTGTTGTTATTTGCAGTACCGTGCCTATATTCAACACAAATAAACAGGAGTCTGGGATAGTCCATTATCATCATGGATCTCAGAGTTAAATATCATGCGACCTCGTTATCTACAACCTGACTAGTTGATAAAATTTCAGGCGTAAAAATTTGGGCAAACATAAAACTGTTCAATTTCTGTTGTTAGAAGTAAAAATCTAAGATCCTGACAGACTTTATAGATGTGAGGGGTATTTCTCTCTCTTTCAAAGCCTCCGAGATTTTCAAGAAATAAAAGGTATCAGTAATTTTCGAGGGATCTTTTTAGAAAAATAGGATTTCCAGGAGAATTGTACGAGATTTTTAGGTGATTTGCCCCTTGCATAAATGTCAAATGCTCTAGCTAAAAATGACAGTGAAATTCTATGGATATTCTTATACTTTTTGCCTAATTCATGAAATTTTGAAGTCTTTTAGACGTTCAGAGACCTTGACCCTCCTCCTCCCTTATTGATACTAAGATAATAGGTTTATGACGTCAGAATGTGACATCACGAGCTGAGTTTTATTTTCTCCAATGGTTAGCTCAGTTGTCTGTCCAAACTTCCCCTCAAAAAGCACACCAAAGCCTAAATTGGACTTGAAGGAGCAAGGGAATTTTTTTTTCAATAAAGGTATCTAGGCCAAGATAGCCTCTAACCTAATAATTATAAACAATACTGCAAAAACTAAAACTAATACAATTCGAAAATAAGAAACACTACTAACAATTTACAAGTCAGCGTAAGTAATAAACTAGTCAATATAATAAACAGTCTAGAAGCAACGCGTTCACAAGAGTTATTGTACCAAACATTTTTCTTTCTTTTTGTTGCACTTTAAAATGTAGGAAGATAGGAAATTAAGACATTTTGTATCTTCCTTGCTGAGCAACCAGATACATTTATTACAGGTGCTTAAGTTATTGATGGAGGGAACATTTTCATCGACTTTTTTATTCAAATCATGTCGCTCTTTTTCGAATAATGGGCATATTAAAAGAAAATGCATTTCATCCCCAAGTATTTGAGTTCCCATTGAAAGGCAATATTTGCAATACCTCTCATTTCTGGGAGTTTTATTTTTCCCAAATCTTCCTGCTTCAATTTCTAAATTATGAGCACTCATTCTAAATTTAGATAAGCATTGTCTTCTTTTTAAATCGTCGATCACGTCTAGGTGTCTTTCAAATTTAAAAACTGTCTTAAACTGAGCGTATGTGCAGAGTTTCCTATTTTGCTCGTAGTGGTCTTTAAGGTTAGACATGATAACATTTCCAAAATAGTTTTTCACTTTCGACTTTATGACTGTAATATTATCAGAAGGATGTATGTAGTATTTCTCTTGTAAACGACGTGCTTCAGGGAATTAGGAATGAATGAGTAGCCTAGGCATTACTACTTATTGAAATTGGTTACTGCCCGATGGGGTCCTAATTTTCGGAAAAATTGTATAGCTACAATTGGCTCCTAATTTTCATGATTTCCTACAATATATTTTGGTTTATATTTTGAGCTAGAATTTTGATGCTGAACTTGAGTTGAAGAATTTGAGGTGAACTGAACAGGCGTTTTGCTGAGATATTACCCCTCTGTTTCTCATTACTCCCTATTTTGGACTAGGCCCTTCTGCTCATACTTCACTCCCAAGCAAAGAATAAGTCAATGTTCAATAAGTTATTTCTTTATCGCATTTACTGATTGCTGATGCAGTTCAGTTCACAATCATTTTTAATATCGTAGTGGTTTCAGCAGAACAAGGGCATCACATTCCCCTCCGTAATCTATCATGAAATTTTAATCAGATAAAAAGAACAAATGCATATTTTTAGCTGCTGACAGCAAATCTTGTTATTACACTATATTATAGCAACCTCAATACAACCCACAAACGGGGGTACGTGCAGAAAGATATTAGGCCATAAATGGTAAAGTGGAATCGATAGAATGCCAGACTCGGGGAACCTGGAGCTTTGAACAAGGGCTTTGGTTGGTCTACTGGGGTAAAATGGGTAACATGGGGTAAAATGAGAAGTTGCATTATCATACATGCATGGCCTGAGTTGACAACATCTCATTTTCTTATATATTTTTAGTACTGGTTATTTCTGATCCTCTAAAACCTAGTACTAGCACAAAAAAGTAAAATGATCAATATTGATTTATTTTTACAAGATTACAAAATTACTCATTTTACCCTGTTTTACCCATTTTACCCCAGTAGACCTTATATACACTTTCTATAAGAACTCTTGGCTTCAATTTCAGTTTGCCTGTTTGTTGCCTTGGAAGAGATTTTCAGCTCATATTCACTCCTGCACAGCTCCATATAAACTGTAGAGAGTTTACGAAAGCGAAAATGCAAAACGAGGCTTAATCTTTAGAAAAACACGTTTTTTACATTTTTTTGTTTTGGTCACGTCAGTTTTCAATTTTAGCGCAAAAATATTTAAAAAAATTGTGCAGCCTTGTTTTGCGTTCTCTGTCGTAGTTTTAGGCTTGTCGTTCCCATACTTTTATCTTCCTATCGTATTTAGTGGGCCTTGGTCGAAATAGGCCTGGGCAAGACTGGTTCAGAACTAGATTCCAGTTTCTTATTGAAAAATGTAATTTGGGACTACCACCTGAAGTAGTCTCAATGTTTCTTAAACGCAATGATATGATAATAGATATTTTCAGACAGTTGAGGATTAAACTCTGTCAATATTGGAAAGAATGAAAAGAAAATTGAAACTCAAACGATTCATAGGCTTTTGATGGCTATCATTTGGGATTATTAGGTTTCTAAAAGATTCTTAATTCTTGGCTTTACTTGGCTTTACTCCACATTCAATATTAGCCTGACGAAAGTGAATTAAGTGACCACAAATTGAAACGTATCCAAGAAACATATCACTTCTGATAACTGAATTATAGCCTGGCCCCTTGGGTTATTTGAACTGTGAACGGGATACCCACAGTGCGGATTGGAGGGTATCTCTTCACTGCACTAAATCCACAATATTAATGGTGTCCCTGCAATATACTGATGGTATGCTCCTCACAGTACTAAATACCTTCAAGTGTACTTGCTTAGCACTTTTACGTAGTTCTGAAATCGCTTATCATTTTTCGATACCGAGTACTGACTGTCTTATACAAAAGCACTTGCCTATCAAAAAATGCTTGCACTTGCTTATAAAAAGAAGCGTTTGGAATAGCTATTGCTATTTAAGAATAACCAACCCATATTAAGTTGTATGTTACATAGGCAAAGAAATGTACAAACCCCCTAGCTACATGGAATCATGGAGCAGTCCCCTCCTTCCAATTTTTTTGTCCGTGACCTTGTTCTGAATTTCAATCCGAAAGTTATTTTGCAGCTACGTGACCCCCGGTAGGACGTTGACGATTTTTCTGTAGAAAATGATAGTTCTTTATATTTGAAAGGAATTATTCATTTATCGAGTGTCGTAGAACCATGGAATCTTGCATACTATATCCTTAGGGATACAAAACCACGATCGGTATGCAAGATAACAACAATCTCTCACATGAATTACTCTGCATGCAAACTCAAGTATCAAGACTGCTCAAGAGTTAGCAAGTATTTGCCTAAATGCGACAATACATGGACTGCAAGCATATTTTGCTTGTGATATTCGTGTTAAACGACGTCTTAAGATGTTGTAAGTGCGAAGTGTTTACATCCGTTGCTCAAATGGAATATCTAGTCGACTACCAGTCTGAGTTTTCCAAAATATTGAGAAATCACATCAAAAATACGCAAATCTACATCGACCGGGTCAGAGCCGAGCTGACAGAGATGAGAGAGTTCGACACAGTTGTTTCTGGCCTGGCTCAAGCTCGCAGTCGAAAGAACTGTTCTCAGTCTCCCGGGTCAATTAATGTACTCATCAAACTATTTCAATCGATGAGGAAACGAGAAAAATTAGCTCACTACATCAAGGGATTAGAAAATCAACGAAAACGTAAGACCGGTTTAGTTTGCTTCATTATCTATTTATATGGGTATGATCTTTTCAAGCCTATCGTAACTTTAATCTATTAACCTCTGTTATGTTTCATTTGGCCAGGTTATGGTCGTGCCGGTTCGCACGTGCTGGAATGAAGAAGGTCCCGGGAATGATTTGGTTTAACAGGCGGCCATTAATTATCATTTTTCTATTACATCAAGTTTATTTCAAGTTGACAACAGCTAGAATAGGGGGTGGTACTACGAACGGAGAAGGGGGGAATTGCCAAAATTTACGAAGGGAAAGGGAGAATTTAAAGAAGAGACTAGGGAGAAAACATAAATATTCCCTGAGGGAAATCTTATTTCTTTAAGAGAAGGGAGAAACTGTATTTTCTCAAGAAAGACAGCAACAAATTGCGAATATTTGAAGGGGGAAGAAAAAACTTTATCTATATCTATGTTTTTATCTATATGAATATAACATAAGCTTACTAAACGAAGGGGTCTACTTAGGTAACTGCTTACTCTGCTAACTTTGCTAAGTTTGCTTGCTCAGCTTAATTTGCTAACTTTACTTACTTTGCTTGGTTTGCTTGCTTTGCTTACTTTGCTTGCTTTACTGACTTTGCTTGCTTTGCTTGCTTTGCTTGCTTTGCTTACTTTGCTTGCTTTGCTAATGCTAACTCTACTTGCTTTGCTTAATTTGCTAACTTTAATTTGCTTTCCTCGCTTTGCTAGCTTGGCCAACCTCACTTGCTTTACTTACTCTGCTTGCTTTACTAACTTTGCTTGCTTTTCTTACTTTGCTTGCTTTACTAACTTTGCTTGCTTTGCTCACTTTGCTTGCTTTACTAACTTTGCTTGCTTTGCTAACTTTACTTGCTTTGCTAACTTTACTAACCTCACTTGCTCTGCTTATTTTGCTTGCTTTGCTAGCTTTACTAACCTCACTTGCTCTGCTTACTTTGCTTGCTTTGCTTTACTAACTTTGCTTGCTTTGCTAACTCTACTTGCTTTGCTTTATTTGCTATCTTTATTTACTTTGCCTTCCTTGCTAGCTTTGCTAACCTGACTTGCTTTGCGTACTTTGCTTGCTTTGCTAACCTTATTTGCTTTACTTACTTTTCTTACTTTGCTTACTTTGCTTACTTTACTAATTTTACTTCCTTTGCTTACTTTGCTAGTTTTGCTAACCTTACTTTTGCTTACTTTGCTAACTTTACTTGCTTTGCTTATTTCGCATATCTCTCGCATTAGCAAACTCCTGGGTCGATAAGTTGATATTTTGCTAAGAAAATCTACTGCATTAGTCACTAGAAGAGTTTAAATCTTTGCGAAAATGTTTTATTCTAACAAGAAACTCTTGTCCCCCAACGTCATGGTAAGACAAGACACCATAGTAGTGTGGTTGATAAGGAAAAATCGACCATAACAAAAGGATTTCTAAAGTATTTCCTATCAAAACTCAATTCTATATCTAGCCTTATTCTTTTAAAAGTATTTCTGTGCTAATTGCAAATATTGACAGGATTTTGGGTGAATTTAAGAATGACGTTTACAATATCATTCTTTAAACAAAGATAAGTCAAGAAAGTGGATTACTGTATTACTTTCCACTCCTGGAGGTCAAGAGGATTAAATTTGCCCAGGACATATTTCGTGCAGGGGGTACTGCCACCGTAAACCTGATGAAGCTGCTATTCGTTGATATATTGGACTTGAGAGGTGACCGAACAGGCTTTTTGTGCCCATAAACCATCTTTTTCGATTTTTCCGTCTATTCTCCTTGGTGGCACAATCATGTTTTCTGCTCCTTTGGATTGAACACACAAAGCGTATTTTTTAGATAATGGAGTTAACGGTAAAAAAGTAACCATACCCATTGTCACCACGCCTATTGCATAGTACTTTGGGTATTATTAGGGAGGCTTAAGCCTCCCAAAACTTTACGGATCCGCTACCCCTACGCTATTATAAACCCAGAATTTAAGAGCGCACTATAGATGAGCTATCATATCGTTTAATCTTAATCATAGCAACCATGGCTATTGCTCGAAAGAGGCCTATTGAAACCAAAAAGGCACGAGAGTGGCTGCAAAAGTCTGATCGAGTTCACGAATAGAGTTAGATGCGATTCATCTTCCATCTCTATACAATGAGACTTTTTACTCTGGGAGTTATTACTTTTATGATCATCGATTACGGTAGGCTCATGATTAAGCGGCCGTGCACCTCTCCGCAATGTTTCTTTAAGCTATTCGACCTTGTACCTCTCTTCCCACTCGTACCACCGTCAGTCCGCCAATATCTTTGATGTTGTCACTCAATCTTGTCTTCGGTTTGCCCCTTCCTCTGTTTCCTATAACCACCCCTATCAGCAAGTTCTTCTCAAGACTTTTGCTTTTCATCACATGACCTACAAACTTAAGCTCTGTTCTGTTCAAGATGTTCAAAGAATAGTTCCTACAATCTACTTTTCCCAGCGCTTCATCATTTGTTTTCTTTTCTATCCAACTAATGTTCAAATATATTAGGAACTTTATAAGACCTTAATCCTAAGTCATCATTCTCCGTATTACTTGAGCTCTCGTGATTGGGTTACAAACCATCAACTACTGTATATGGTATTAAATATGTTATCAGGGAGTAAAAAATATGGAATTCTTGTAGGTACTTGAGAAAATAATCATATCTAATTTGGTTTACATCGAGATCAACTAATTTCAGTGCTATCCAACGTAGTAATCTATTATTTTCAGGCAGATACAGTGCAATAATGGTCATATGAGATTTTCACCAACAGACAGTTACTAACATCAATTTTCTATTACTTTTAGACCTTTCAGAATACGTGCAGAATACTCGTAGTCGTTTGTCGACCCGTGAAGACGTGGACGGCGCAGCAATGGCGATTCTACGACTGCAAGAAACATACAAAATCAACACAGAGTCGTTTCTGCGCGTGATGTTGCAAGATGGTAGGTTAAACCAATCACTGCATCTCGATGATTTGTTTTATATTGGAAGAAGGGCCTATCTGAATAACAAGATGGCGTTGACCTCACAATGGATGAAGGCAGCCCTGCGATTTGATATTGCGAACAGAGATGAAGTTTATTCACTTGGGAGAAGCGGTGATGGTATTAATTATGAAGTGGATATAAGGGATCACTTGGTTTATTCGGAGTATAGGGTGAGTTGAAGTTTGTTACTTTTTGGATGGACTTTCTTTGTGGAAACATAGACGAACCCATGAAGGGATTTATTGGCTTGTTTATCCTATAGACCACTTGCTTAAATACGTCAGTTCTTTAGAAATTCATTTCGATAAACTTTTGGCTTCGATATGATTCCTATCTAGATCCCAAAGGTGCTCCTGGCAATGAATTTTATGGTTAGTAAGATTTAGATAATTGCATGCTTTGGGATCTGGCTACGCATCATATCAAGGCTACACCAAGATGAGTTTCTAACGAACTTTGTCATTGTGCAAGAAGTCTATTCAGGTATTCATGTATCACCTGGCACAGAGACAGGGTTGCCAAGAGCTGTACCAGCTTCGACAGACAGATTATATCGGGAGACTTAATGGATTAATAGTGACATGTCGATTCCCTAAGGGCACATCCTACCGTATTATTGCTGAGTGCGCACGTATATCGAGCACTAGGCGCACGCGGAAGATCCAAAGTGTTGCAAAGGGTGCAAATGCAAATTTCATAATTCGATAAGATCTATTTTTATATATCGTATATCTAATGATTTTAATCCTTTACCGTACTAGACATCCTCCATATATCTGATGAGTCAAATGAATTAGGATACATAATCATTTTCATGCAGGTTAATTCCAAAGGCAAGATCTCAGATGTTTTCGTTTATCGTTATCAGTTTTAAACAAGATATTTCTTCATCCGGCACAAATGTCAAAGATAGCCATGAACAATTGGCCTTTGGGCTCTTGGCCACAAACACTTCTCAATGGGCCTAAATGCGTCACCATCGTCCCATGTGCTAATCAACAGTGACCGTTGATTTTTCGACGTTGCTTTCGTCATATTTCAGTTTCCACACTCTGACGTAGTCAACTTTCATGGCTGCTTCGTCCCCCTTCCATGTAGGATGCCACTCTTCTCTTGCTTTCCAGAACTCCAACTTTGCCCGAGCTTCGTCTTTCCCCCAGGGCTTCTTGGGAGTTAATCCCTCAAAGAAGAATTTGTTGCTCCCTACAGCAACATTCATGATAATGAAAAACTCTTGATCGAATGGCGCCATTTTATGGCCTCCTTCCCATGGATTCGAGCTTCCCGGATGAGACTTTTCAAATCCGCCAAGCTGCCAAAATCCTCCCTCTGGAACAGTGAATTTCAGAATGGTCGTATTATCCACATAAAAGTGCATCCCATCTTTCGTCCAGTCCATGGAATACACATGGTAGTCATCTGCAAATGAGCCATTCTTTTTTGAAGCCTTTCCCATGGTTGCCAGAAAGTTATTTGCGCTGTAGTATGGACCCCAATGGAGGGTAGAGCCTACTACTTTATTCCCGATATGGCGACCATTAATGTTTAAGTCATCGTTACCGCGTGATTCCATTAAATCTATTTCCCCTGAAGAGGGCCAGTCGCCGTAAACTTCGTCTTTCGGCATGAGCCATATTGCGGGCCAGAGCCAATCTCCTCTCGGAAGCTTAGCCCGGACCTCCAAACGACCATACTTGAAACTGAAGCTTTTGATAGTCCGAACACGTGCTGATGTGACCGGATTGATAATATCAGTTTTAGTACCGGTGCGAAAGCAGCCGGAATTTTCTCTATTGCATGTGCATCGCTCACCCCACAAGTCCAAAGTTCCGTCCGAGAGGAAATATTCGCCGTAAGTATCAGCGGTCAATGTCGGTTTCAAATACAGAGATCCGTCCCGCACGAAACTGTTACTGCGGTTGTTTACGTAAACCTGGAACTCCTTGTTACCACCGCTAACCATAGTAACCTCGTGTTGCCATGTTTTAAAGTCCAGCTTTTGAAATTCGTCTTCGAATATCAAGCAGGGATATTTTGTGCATTTTGAGGCATCTGTTATCTTACCAGCGTCCACCAACTTGACGTTGTGTTCATTCATAGCAAGTAGCATGAAAGCTGTGAAAGTCAACCAGCCTGACAGTAGCGCTACAAACATGTTTTAGCTATTTGACTCGTACCAGTTCAACGGATCAGTTTGGATAAAGCGGCTCACTATTGCAAACTATTACTGTAGCTAATCGAAATTCTAATCATTATTCATGAATACAATTCTTGTGATTCTGTAATTTTTTCTTGGGCTTTCGTATTTATCACGCAATATTGATTCTGAGCTTGAGATTTCAATAGCACAAACAACCGAACAATTTCAAGTTATTAATATGTGATTAATCAATACCATGTGATTCTTGGTTTATACCTGTTGGGGTCAGACACCACACTTTAGATGAAATGGAGTCACCAGTGGCTTGCTTAAGACTTGCTGGTATTGTCACCTGGGACTAAAACAATAGCCGTAGGGTCTGAAGCATATGTCTGGTGCTAGCAGAGAATTGTTTGACCACTAAACTCTTTCTCAAAGGGACCAGGATTCCAGGCCAATCTTTAGACTTGTTATGTCTGCTAGGCCAGTATTATAGGCCTAGCAACTGATCGACACTGAATGAAACTGAGGCTGGTAGGAAGCCATGTTGTTTAAGTTTTAAAAGGATAACAGAGAGCTAGGAATCTTTTTGAATTAGTTCTTAACTTATTGTTGTCCATAACAATATCAACTAACAAAATCACAGGTTGTGTTACTGCAACAATTTTATGCTTTTTGCATTGTCTAGAACTTATCCCTTAACACCTTGGACTCCCTGGTTAGTCTGCAGGATTGATTCCAGATTTCTGATTTTATCTGAGGTGTGGTGTCAGAATCACCTTAGTGAACATCTGTACAGTATTTAAGAGGGTGTTCAGTAATGTGGAGGGTTTTCAGTACTGTAGTACTGTGGGAAGATATCATCAGCACTGTGTAACCACATAGCTAATGGAATTCATGGTATTCCTCCACGATAATGAAAAATTTCCACAATTCTGATGGTATCCCTCCACTATACTAGATATCCTTCCAGTACTAAAATTATGGTTGTATTGTCGTTCTTAACCAACAGTTAAGTTAAACGTAGTTTTGGATCTAACTTGACAGGGTGTCCCACGCTTAAATAATACAACTATTGTAAATAGTACCCAAATGGTATGATTATTGCTATTCATTGGATCCTCCACAGGAACGATGGTATCCCCTCTACATTACTGAGCATGACCCTCCTATTTACTTATGGTATCCTTTCATAGTACTGATGATATACCCCTGAGTACTGAATATCATCCACAGTTTTGATAGCATCCCTCAACAGTACTGAACACCCTACAATGTACTGATGGTATCCCTCCACAAAACTGATGATTTCCTCCGCTGTACTGAACACCCTGCACAGTATTGATGTCAATCCCCCAGAGCACTGACGCTAATAGTGTCCCTCCAAACTTCAGTATCTGCTGAACATTCTCCACAGTGCTGATTGTATCTTCTCCATATGGTATCCGCCATAGCACTGAACACCTTCTCATGTACTGATGGCATCCCTCCACAGTACTGAATACCCTCTCATGTACTGATTGGATCCCACCATAGTAATGATGATATCACCATAGTACTGAATATCCTCCACAGTACTAATAGCATCCCTACACAGTGCTGAACACACTACAATGTACTGATGGAATCCTTCCACAGTACTGAATATCCTCAACAGTTTTGATGATACCTCCATAGTACTGACATCTTCCAATCTTTAGTATTTCGATTTTTCAGATGGGAAAATATGACACTGCACTGACTTATACGCGTGAGATATTGAGTCGAGGTAAGTATAGACTTTAATACCTGTAATACATGCATACTACTCTAACACTGTCTTTAGAAGAAGTCTCAAAAATGATCCATATCTAAGTTGGTGTTTTTGTCCTCTATATCAACTACTTTAGGTGTTTTCAAGGCAATATTCCTTCGGGAGGGAGTATCTTAACAAGGATATGGTAGCAGGGATGTGCCATTTTTAGGGGTACCCTTTTCGAATCCAATACGGAATTGTGGGTCTATATTTTCACTTAATAGTCGGTTGTACCGTATATGTATTTTATGGGTATGAATTTTGAGAAAAAATAAAGACAAGAGAAATGTGGTGATTGTAAATCAACCCAAAGAAGAAGAATGAGACTTTTATTTAGGAATATTTCGTCTTATCTAGATACAATTATGTGGCGCTACTGACATTTTTTTCTTTAACATATTCCGTGACACGGAATTATGGGTCCCTTTTTCATTTACGACCCGGAATTATGGCCCCAATTTTTTTTTCAAAATGGCAAATCCCTATCACTTAACCCCCTAAGGTATCCCCCGAGAACATTCCATTCAAAGTGGCTTATCAAATATGTCTCCTTTTCTCTGGGACATACAGTATTGAAGTTGTTTATGGGTTGGCTTTTGAATGTGTAGTTTTGACCCCTTTATTTTCATATCTCATGTTGATCTTATCAATATCCTATCAAAATCACCCCGAAAAACATCTGTGCAATTTTGTGGAGGGTGTTCAGTGATGTGGAGTCAAATTAAGACTGGATCGAGCATTCTTTTGTTTCTAGATTCAGATGTTGAAGCCAATTGCTCCGGCTTGAACTTGGCCTCCAATATCCTCCAATATGGCTGCAAAAGAAATTATATTGCCCTTAGTCTTTGCTAACAATAATTGCACGACTATTCAGTCTGTTGCTGAGCATTCATAACATTCCAACAGTTATCACAGAAAAAAGCAGCACCTAGTGGAATCTCAATATATTGAACTGGACATACCAATATGGCCACCAATGACTTCATTTGAGAATGACAGATGCTCGATCCAATCTTTTTCGAGATCAGTGTGTGGAGGATGTTCAGTACAGTGTAGGGATATCATCAGTAGCTACATTGATCAATATTATCTGTATATTGGAGGTTGTTTAGTACAGAAGGAATACCATCAGTCCATCAGTGCTGCGGGGGATACCATCAGTGCTGTGAAGGATATTCAGTACTATAGAGGGAAACCTCAACCAATCTGGAGATGCTACCCAAATTTATTGTGGCATTCCCTCGCAGTACTGATTGTGTCCCCGCAGTGTACTGCACATCCTCCACTGTACTAATAGTATCCCTCCACAGTATTGAACACCTTCCAATGTATTGATAGTATCCCCTCACAGTGCTGATGACATCCCCCTCCCTCCACTGTACTGAATATCCTTCACAGTACTGCATAGGGTGAAAATAACGCTCTTCATTTCAGATCCAAAGAATGAAAATGCCTTGACAAACATAGAAGTCATTGAAGATAAACTGGCAGACTCTCATCAAAATAATAATGAAAAATCCGAAGGACAGGGCGATAAATTTCACGCAGATGACACCTACGAGAAACTTTGCCGAGGTGAAAAAAGAAGTGAGGACACCAAAGAGAAATCAAATCAGAACCAGCTACTCTGTGGCTACTCGAATAAAGACCCAAGACTGAAGATTAGGCCAATTAAATATGAAGTCCTCTCTACTTCACCTGAAATCTACTTATACCATCAACTCGCTACGAACCATGAACTGAAAGTTTTAAAAAGACTGGCATTGCCTCAGGTGATTTCTAAACTTTCTTTTCCCAGGGGGCATTCCCTATCCTTTAATTAAATGGGGTCCCAGCCATCTTTTCCTAACTGACTCTCTGGTGTTTTGGGCGCCCGAAATATTGAATCGAAAATTTTTGGACAGCCCAAATGTTGCTACTCGTTTTAAAGACATATGTTGGTCATTTCATGGGTGACTACACTCTTTATGTGTGTAATGAATTGCACCAAATTGCAAGATTCTTCTATTCTCCAGATTTCTGTATCTTAAAAATTGCATTTTGTACATATCGTTTTTCACAGAACCCAAATATTGCTTTGATGAAATATTCCAGACTTAAAACATTGGCATAACTTAATTGTATCTTTCGTATATCCAGGTACAGGCCCCCCATGATGGGGAGCATGTATTACTTGGTGTTAACCCTGAACCTAATCTACTCCATAGTCGGAGGAAGGAAATAGTTAGGAAGCTTTTTGTTTATTCACTTTTTTTCTTCCACGACTCTGGAAAAGTCTTTCGTCCCATCAAGAATTACATGATAGAGCAACTATAATTAAATGTTTTTCTTCCTCTGCTTGCTCGCTGTATTCTTGTTTAAGATCAATCACAATCATATTACGATATTCAAATAGATGGTGGAACGAACAACATTTTGGGTTATTCGTATAGAAATTTCTTTGTGAATTCAAACAAACTTTGTACATATTCAAGACTAGCTCAACCTCGAAACCAGAATAAAGAAAGGAAACAATAGGCTTCTCAACTATTCCCCTCGAACCAACGTCTATGGGTGTACTTGACCTATAGGGGTGTACTTGACCCAGTTTTGGATAGGGATGTGACGCCCAAGAAGCAAAACAAAAATTTCGAAAATGTATTCCCAAATGTACAGCAAAACCTTAGGAATCGATACTCAATGCAACATTTAGACATTATTTTGAAAATTCAAGACCCATGTATATATCAAAATTGCGAAAAAATACACTCATTTGTGTGGCATATCCCAAGTACCTAAAATATCCTAAATAACCCCCAGGCTATGGACATCCAAAAATAACATTTTTATGCAACTTGCAGCTAAAGAGAGCAACAGTAGCTGATATTGATACTAAAAAACTGCAAGTTGCTGCTTACCGGATCAGCAAAAGGTATGATATTCTAGCTATTCATCATATTTATGTACCAAGTGGCCCCGACACCATTATTGCAACACGCAGCGAAGTATCCCGAAATCTTTAACAATCTCCCAATGTAGGCTAGGGAACGTGCGAAATGTTAGGGCATTATTTGCTATTCAGTTTGACTTTCGACCACTACGTTTAGGTGAATTTGAAAATCAGGCTTCCCTTCAGTCGAGAAATCAGCCATTTTTCTGTTCCTTCTTCTACCGAGTGGTATACGAGCGAGAAGCGATTTATCAAGAAATCTGTTGAACAAATAATCTCCAGATTGCTTTTACGATATGTGAAAAGATGAGGCATCGTTCCGTATCCTTTTGTCCAGAAACGTCTTCAACCTTTTCTCTAGATAAAATTTCCAGTAACCAAGGTTCTTCCTCACTAAAGTTGGGTTATAGTCTAGCAAGGCTAAGTTGTAACTCGCATTCAGAGATCGAGAAATACTTTTTTTTACCAATAAGAAAGAATAGGCGTGAAAAGAACTCCAATGCAGCTAGACTTTACCATTTTATGATTATATTAAACAGCACTTTCATACTATTTGATTATAATTTGTTTGAGTCCTTCCCCGATTTCTTAGTTTTTACTCAACTTTCCTCTGGTCAATGACCGTGTGACTGTAATGTTTCCTGACTGGTATTGCTTTCGATATTGAGCATTCGGGGAGTTGTGAGTCCAGTTTTAAATTTCATGTCATGTCATGGGTATCAGACTCTTTCAAAGGGGGTCTGAGAAAGTCTGGTACCCTTAGAGAGTCTGGTAGCAGGGAACAAGAATCGTAAAGATCGAGTCTAGTTATTGTATTGCTTTTTTGTCACTGATTGGTGATGATTGGCCTGCAGCAACTCGTTATTCATCTCGTAGTGGAATAACAATGCATTACCTGATCTCCACATCATTTTGTTGAATCATCGAGCTGGCCTTGAGAGGCAAACGTTTTTGGAAGCAAAGCAATATCATTTTAGGGATCAAGGTAGAGAGGCTAGCAACCTGGGGGGTGGGGGGTTATCCATCAATACTGTGCATGATGTGCAGTGCGGTGCAGGGATACAATCAGTAGAGGGGATACCAAAATAAATTTGAGTATATTATCTCTGTATTGCTTGTGGTTTGCCTCTACTGTACTGAATATCCTTCACGTTACTTATGGTACCCCAAAGTGCTGACAGCACCCCCACAGTACTGAAAGTATCCCCGCAGCATTGAGGTAATTTTGGGGGTCATGGGAGCACGGAGAAAATAAATTTTTTAGTTCAAAACCAGCAACGTCTTTTTTAGAAGAAACTGATATTTTAAATATATTTTTCTAATTTTCTTTACTTGAGAAAAGGTCAATATATGGCATTATTTCAAGCAGCAATATTCGTAAAATAGAGGTTTTTTATTTCTAAAGAAACCAACGTACTTTTATTTCTGATAAACACTTTATTCTGCAGTGGTTGGCTGTCTGATGAAGATCACGAAATTGTGAAAAGAATCAGCCAAAGAATGGAGGCAGTTACTGGTCTCTCTTCGAAAACTGCAGAAGATTTGCAAGTACGTCAAACCTCCTCCATATGATGTTATCCTTACCCATAATAGTTTATGTTAAAGGTGCTAATCCTGATGACATAGGTCTTGCTTTCAGTAGGGACACGGAACATGCACAACATTACTACCCTCGTTAGTATGAAGTCCTTTTAGGCCCCTGTGTAATGAGCGAGTGAGTAAGTTAAAAAAATACATTTCACTATTAAGTAGGCTACAATAATCCTCATGTGCCATAACCAGGTCTCGAACCCGGGTCATACCAAGCAAAAGGGAGCCGTTATTCTTGTTAGGGCCTTTTCACATGGAGGCGAGCCAGCCCGCTTACCGGGCTGGAGGTTTTTGCCGAGATCTCACCTTATCCCGGTTTCCCATTCAATTTTTTGTTGTCCGTTTATATGGGTAGGCGGGCTTGCCCGGTAGGCGAGATCTCACTGAAGTGCTACCGAGATCCTGCTTGGCAGGATAAAAATTTCCCCATATGAACACTCCAGCCAAAATGTGTCTACTGCGCTTGTGTGAGGAACACAACTTTACTCAAAATAGCGGACACAGATAGCTCAGCAGCTTCTTGCTCTAAGAAAGAAGCCAATAAGTACTTTTGCTGGGATCTGAACTTGGTTTAAAATCTACTTGAGTGTTTATTAGAATACAAGAGCAAGATGGAAGTCTCCCGCCAAAATATCACGTGACCAAAATCCCATCCCAGTAGGCGGGATGGGTTTTTCCATATGAACAGAAACTGGAATCAGCTCATTTAGTGGGCCATCCCAATGTTTATGACGGGGGTTATCACGTCAGGCCATTTTCTCAGAGCCCCAAATATGATGACACAATTTTTTCTAATACCCTAAATACTGTATATTGGCCAATATGAAATATTCAATTATTTTGATGATGACTTAATGAAATATATGGAAATCGAGATATCAGACCCCGAGCAAATTTAATGGCTTCAACATCAGAACCCAAATAATTTCTTTCTAAACACCAGACCTCAAATGTGTTATCTTTCATTGAATTTCAGATCCCAAATATGTTATCATGTATTAAACTTCAGATCCTCAGCCAATGTAAAATGTGTAATAATTTCAATTTTCTATAAAATATACGAAAATCAAGATATCAGACCTCAAATAAATTGACTGGCTTTAAAATCAGACCCCAAATATTATTTCAGCCTTCAAAACTCCAGACCCCAAATATGTTATCATGTATCTAATTTCAGATCCGGAATACGTTATCATGTATTAAATTTCAAACCCCAAAAATAAAAAAATATTTATAGGCCAACATAAAACACCGACTTCTTTTCATCATAATTCTTTCATAACTCTATGAAGATATGAAAATCGAGATTTCAGTCCCGAAATAAATTGGTTGGTTTTAACATCAGACCTGCAATACGTTCTCTTCAGCCTAACTCAAAATATGTTATTATTTATCAAATCTCTGAGCCTAAAAATGTACATAACCAACCCTGTCATAAAATTCAACGAGTCCCTCCCCTACCCCGCTAGGTTTCACTACACAGGCATAGAGTGGCCTAAGATATATCGAGAGGCATTCACTCAAATATTCGTAATATGTTTTAACTTGGCTGCTGGCTTGGCTGCTTTGTATACACCTGAATTTATGAACTCAAAAAAGCAAACTTTCTCTCATAAAAATGAGACAAATCATCAATGCTCTTATGTTTTAGATTGCAAACTATGGCATCGGTGGGCATTATGAACCCCATTATGATTGGTCGGTTAACTATAAAAACTCGGAGATGGAAAAATTTGGACAAGGAAATCGGATAGCCACATGTCTTCTCTATGTAAGTTAGAAGTTTATTTCCTCTCTTTATATTAATTTAGGCTTTTAATTACAAGTTAAAACAAACGACGTGTGTCCCCTTTATTTGACTATCACCCTCTAGTTGTATTAATTTTCATCTTATCGAAAACTCTTATAATGCAGTTATCATTCAACAGTGGTGATTTTTAGGGGGTTGGGTGCGAGAAGGGCAATGTTGAAATATGTGCTTTCGAAAAATTCTGGCTATCGATAAAAGTTAAAGGTTTATTCATAGTCATAAGATAAGTATTCTAGAAACCTAAATCATAGGTATTTTATTCTCATTGCATCAGCCAGCAATCTTGTAGTAATTGGTGAGAGTGCAAACTAAAAAAAGAAAAACAATGCTGAATTACATTACATCATGTGACCGATTGGCTAGCCAGCAGAACGAGGGTGCACACAAACACAGAAAACAATGATGAAAAATAGTGCGATAGGATGATAGTAAGTAAATCGTTGCAAATCGCTTTAATTCAACTAAATGAAGAGATAGGGCATATTCTATCATCACAACAGAGCAATAAACAATGTTGTTTGTTTAATTGACAGTTGAATGACATTGATGCCGGTGGAGCAACTGTGTTTATGGATCCAAAAATTGCGATCTGGCCTCAAAAAGGTTCCATGGCATTTTGGTACAATTTGCATAGAAATGGCACCGGAAAGCAGAATACTGTTCATGCAGCATGCCCGGTACTGCTTGGAAGCAAGTGGGGTGAGTTTTAACCATTGTTTGAAGGAGATGGTTGGATATCTATTGTTATATCTTCACCTCTTCAATCTAGGGAACGTCTGTGTAGTGCTTTGAACGGTATTCAGACTATTGAGGGAAATTATTAGTATGTAGAGTGTTTAGGACTATAGGCAATACAACCAGTACTGTGGAGGATATTCAGTACTGCAGAGGGATACCATCAGTACTGTGTAGGATATTCAGTACTGTAGGTGGATAACATAAGTTTTGTAGGGAAGATACCCATACGTTTTTAATTTTCCCTCCACAGTTCTAGGTATCCCCCACAGTACTGATGGTGTACCGAATAATAAGGTACACTCGCTCACTTTTGCTCACTTTGTACTCACGCGTTCTCACTTTGTCGCCATAATAAAAACGTAAAGGTATCACATTCGGTTTCCTAACAATCTGCTTTCATAAGATATGTTTCAAATAATTGTTAACTTGAAAAATTGCTGTGCAAAAATGTCGAATAACGAAACTAGATATACAGAAATCATTGAAAGAGTCCGATCCAAAGCAGCAGCTTCCTACGAATTAATTCAAAACAAAGATGATAATATACAGCAATACTGATTAAACCTTTGGAATTGCAAGAGCGTCTTTAACTCTAAGGCTGCTTTGAGTGTTGTTATAAGTGCAACCTTAGAAGGGGCCGTCGAGGATGTTATTTCTATCAAATCTGCGTTGTGGAACTGTTTTGAAATATATCAAGACTCCCTTAAGCTTATGTTACCTGAAGACATCGTTTCTCTTTAATTTTAGTTGCGAACAAATGGTTTCACGAGAAAGGACAGGAATACACAAGACCGTGTAGTTTGAATAGAATGCTGTGAAATTTCCAAACATATCAAAATATGATTTTGGGTTGAAAATACAGTAAAACCTGCATATAAAAAATACTTCTTTTACGAACCTGTACCCTAAAATTTCAGTATTTAGAGTCGTTTTTTCTTGAAGAATTTAGGTAACTGCATTGACTCGGAATAAAATCTGTTGAGAAAGCAGACAGGTGCTTGAAAATACACGATAATTTATGTTTGGGCCACCCATCCCTAATTTGCTAAAATGTGCTTTATAAATTAGAAGTTCTTATATGCGGATTTTTACTGTATTCGTATTATCTGTGATTAAATCATTTATGGTATTATTGATCATTATTATGATCTTTTCGTTGTTTATAGTTGTATAAGACACGTGTTAAGATATAGTCATATATGGGTGTATATATATTCGTTAGGATTTGAGTTTAGCAAAGCTAACTTGTATGAAATTTTTCCAATTGTCCACTCTTCTTACGTGGGTAAGACTTTTCCACCTTGGGTAAGGATTTGTGAAAGTTTTGGGAAACATTTTTGATTTCAGGACGACCGTTAAAAGGATTTGTTGCATTATCGCAAGTATAATTACAACACCAACCAAGTTTCGCTCCATGAATAATGAGTTTACGAGTCTACAACGGCAACGCCAACCAAAAGGTAGGTTAAATTTCCCCAAGTGTAGGGATCAAGTGAAAATAGGATCGAAGCTATTCTCCCTGTGTGCCGGGGAAAACTCTATGCACCAAGATAGGTAAGAAGTAGGAATTAGAGCCTAGGTCAATTGAAGTAGCGTACCCCTTTAAAAAGTCATGATGAAGTGCCGTCAGAATATTTGAGGGAAAGAAAGAAAAAATAAGGAACTCTTTTCTGGTAAATACAGAAATGAACAATTTCGCAAATACAAAATGATTACCTTGATGCTCTAAATTTGACTAAAACTACAGTATGCAATGCCAATATTTCTAAATTCAATAGGCACACTATTAAATACACACATTTTTATAATAAACCGTTCATAAATCGTAGGGCCAGATTTTCAAAATTAAGAAACATTAATAGAAGCTTTTGCATGAATCAAAAGAGTTAAGAAATGTTTTATTTACAAAAGAGCACTTTTAAAAACGATAAATATCTTTCATTGACACAGGATAGTAACGTATCTCATCTGATACTGAGGCTGTTTTTTAATTCAACGATTATGTCGGACGGACAATCGATACTTTGAACCTTGATTAAAAGCTTTCTAGATGCTGTATGGTAAATGCCAGTTTATTTAAATGTAGAGCTCAGCCAGCTCTGTAGCACGCCTAGATACAAAATTCAAAGAAATTTGTTCTGTAACCGCAGTATGAAGAAACAAGGCTGTGTCGGACGGACAGGGATAGAATAGGCCTTTGAGGGAAAATATCAGTTCGTGTGAATTTCTATCAAAAATATGCACATGAAGCACAAACCCAGTCAATTTCTGGACGAATATATATTTAAACATACTGACAACAAAAAATAAAGATGGTCGAAGAATCTTATTGCTCTCAATAATGAAAAAGGTGAGAGCAAGGAAGGTGTGTCGGACGGACATGTCGGAAGGACAAAAATGCAACTCAAACCAAAATGTGATATTCATTCACTTAATTGCCATAGAACGACGCAGAATACCGATACGCAATGGAAAGACTTATTTCAATAACGTAATACAATCCAGGCTCTGCTACAACAAGATATTAATTTGTTTGTCCATCCGACATAAAATCCAGTGTTGGGCACCTTTCTCATACAGTATCCAAAAGAAAATCATTTTCATTCCTTTTCCTCCATTTTTTGGTTGAGGGTTGCATCGGCCTTGTGAGAATATGTTAAAAGCTTCTAAATTACAAGTCAGCACTTTAAGATACTAAGCAATGTAACTAAAATGTCCGTCCGACATATTTTTGAACAGACAACGTCAGACTTCAACAGTCTCGTTTTCATTTTAGGAAAATTTTACCCCCGACTGCTTTATTATAAACATAGAGTTTTGAATTATTCACGATCAGACGATTCTTGGCATCATTTTCTTCCGTTTTTTCTATGCCTATTAATAATATGTCGGACGGACATAGATTTTCTCAATGAAAACATTCGTGTGTGCAATCCCGTATACAATTTTTCTTGTAATTAATGAAAAGGCAATCACATCTGGAGATAAGATAGATAACTGATAAATACTGAATGCAGTCAGCGTCTCAGAAAAAAAACTTTCCCCATTTATTTTTATGTCGGACGGACATCCTACTGCTTTGAAATCCCATCTCTCTGTTATAATAAAAGTTAGAACTGAAAAATTTTTGCTCTGAACTAAGAATAGTAAGTGATGTATAGTAAAAAGAAGATGGTTCATACTGCGTAAATGAAATCTCTTTTTTCCTTAAAAAATGATTGTCCATCCGACATACCATTTTCAATGAGTGTCAGCTACTTTAGCTGATTTTTCGGGAGTTTCACCTGTCAGATTGATAAATCTAACATTATACCAGATGCAGTAGATATATCGCAAGGACAATTCATGCAAAATGTTATATTCTAACTACTTTCAATTTCTCACGTTGTGATCAACCATTTCAAAAACAGCCTCTACTGTGGAAATTTTTCTGCAATGGCGTGAGATTTACTAAGGTTAACCTTATGTTCTTCATATCAACTCTAACTCAGAGTTGAGGAAAAACAGTTTTTGGGGTTAAAAAAAACTTGTTAAGAAACTTTTCGTGCCACATTTAGAGTGAAAACTGAGAAACTATGGTACTGCAATTTAACATTATTTCTAATAAAAAACCAGTATACTAGCTACAATCCTGTGAACTCCTTGAATATGATGTCGCTCCTAAAAACATCCGTAATATGATGAAAATGACCACGACCCTCTGTTCAAAATTTGGTTTACTAGACCTTTTTTATGGGCAAATCTAAAACTCCTTTTTAAACTAGTAATCAAGGCCCTGCAAGCAGAGCAACATTGGTATGAACTGACTCGCTCGAGTATGAGTTCCTGTTGTGTTATATTATTTTCAGGGTTTTTAACGTTCAGCTTTACACAATATATGCAGTTCTAAATCTTTTTTGTGCAGTTCTAAAGGAAGCATTGGGCAGTTCTAGATATTTTAAGGGTGAGAAATTTCAAAGAAGAGGATTATGATAATAAGAATAACGTCAAATTGGTCATTTTGCAGCAATCTAGAAGCATTGAAATTCAAAATTTTCTTACTCTTCGGCCGTAAACACGTTGCTGTCTCAAGAAGCCATTAAGTTTGACGATAATTGATAGATGGGAACATTTTGGTATGTTCTACTGAGTTAACCTTGAGCAAGTTAACATTAGATTAGAATCAAACCATTTTATCTGTTTTGAATGTTGAAAGGAAATACAAAAATGAAGCTTCAAATCCTAATTGGTGGTAGCTTTTTCAAGAAAACCAGGCTACGTAATTAGTTTGTCTTCTCTAAAACTTTATAGAGAAGTAAAAATGTGCAGTTCTAGATTTTTCGTAAAAAAATCCCCAATTGTACCCATTGTGCTGCAGAAGTTTTGAAAAACCTGCCCCATAAATAACACATTCCGTACACGGTACATGATACCACGACGCTGCACTGTTACCTAAAAAATGCATCAATTACCTAAAAACACTTAGTGTTATTTGGATCGAGCCCTGAAGCATGGAAATGGTAATTTGTTGCTTATCAAGAAATTGAGTGAGGGTAAAGTATGTTCTACCTTTTTCTTCTGTAAACGACAAGTTAATGAGTGTTGCGCAGGTACTTACTAGGCTTGGTTGATCACTTTTATTCCCAAAGTCAGAAAGTCCTCGCGATGGGGTCCGATGCCCCTTTGTCGTAAAGACAATGGTGCTCGCTTCGGTCGTAGACTCAGCTCGGTAGAATTCAGAGACAGACAAATGAATTTGTTACTCGAACGTATATATAGATTATAGTATTAGAAAAGTGAAGGATTAATTATCATGTTCGTGGAGCTCAACGGAAAATTGTTACATCTAGTTAGATAGAATAAGTATAAACGAGCTCCACGAAATGTAGAATCGCTCCGTCTATCCCCAGAACGACTCCAATTACTCTACGGATTACACGGGTATTTATATGCAACAACAACTCGCCTACAATAAACATGTCTAGATAATTACTAATTTACTTTGAATGAAAATCATGATTAACTGTTTACACTACCATGTGTTCAAGGGTCATTAAGGTTACATAAGGCTTTTCTCTCAGGCTAAATTATAACGAGTCAACAACGATTCTAGAATCACAACTAACGACAACGCCAGAAAAATTATAATAAGAACATCTCGCTAATCTAAATACACGTGTCCATTACACAAATCAACAATAGGGGTAAAATAAGCAACTGCCTAAACAAGAACTTCAATTTTCATTGTTTCCGATTCCGTCAATCCATAACGTAAAACTAATAATGAGGAGCCATGATAAATCTCTCTAATGGGGGCATCTGTTCTCTCTTTCTCAAAATCCGTAACGCAAGACCTATGTTTTACCAAATTAGGTACCATGCAGCACAAAAGATTCACTTAACACGAAAGCACAGTTGAGCCCAGTCTCCTTAACTGTAATATCATCATGCAACTCAATAACCAATGTTGCATCACTAATTCACATATCAATAATATTCATATCACAACTATTTCATTTAGCTATCTTCGCTAAATGACAATATAGGTATCTCTGTACCCATTAAACTACGCTAGACATCGTGCCTAACAATTCAATATACTTCTTCAATTCTTAACTCAAACATGAATCACTCACATTGACATATACTCAAATAAGGCCTCATCACATGAGCAACCAAGGCTAGAACGACCGAAACAATTAGCAACTGCAGGGCTCGGTGAAATGAAATAAGCAAATTAATAAGTACTTAAGCAACAATGCTGAAGAGTTTAACCTTGTTAGATCAAACTGTGTTCGATTGTTAAAAGAAGCATATGTGGTATATTATCTAACACGAGAAGAGAGTGCCCATCCTGGCTAAAGTGCTCAATATACGTTAGTATAGAGCAATTATATAAGGCAGAATGAACGCGTTAAAAAACAGACATGTTCTTCTGTGACTCCGAGTTTCGTGCTTGTGCACTCATCAGACAGATTATACCAATCATTTTGTATAGTCTGTCTGATGAGTGCACAAGCACGAAACTCAGAGTCACAGAAGAACATGTCTGTTTTTTAACGCGTTCATTCTGCCTTATGTGGTATATTCTTAAATATTTTCTTAAATATATACCTTCAATTTAAACAGTTTACAACGGGTAAAGGGAAATGTCTATTTTTGTTTGCTTAGCAACTTTGACAGGGCTGAAAATCCAATACATCTAAGCAACTCTGAGGGTAGGGACCAAAGTATAGTTACTTATTGAAAAAAGTGTATTCATTTGCGAAATTCAAATCAGGCGATCACCAGAAGTGTAGAGTTTGTGTAAAGGTTCTGTAGTATATTGTCGTAAGCAGGGATGGATCCAAGGGGGGGGGGGCCGGGGGGGCCATGGCCCAGGTTATTTGAAAATGAAAGTTATTAAAAGCTCAGTTCATTTGTCTTTGATAAAAAATCCTTTATAGAAACTTATTCCTTTACTTCATGATTTAGCCTAGCTCAAGTTTCAAATATGCACCAACTGGTAAGTATTTTTTACATAATTCGAAATGAGGCTTACTTTTTTGTAAAATATTAAATTTACAATTCGTGTAAAAAATGACGAAAACAATTCAAATTTGGATACATAGAACAGAAATTAAGAAGGGCGTTGCCAGCGTTCTAAGCTGGTTTGAAGGGCATGGCTCCGAAGGATTTTCTGGGGGCTTCGCCCCCGGGCCCCCTTACTTCTTTTTTCTAAATGGCCCCCTCCAAACTACAATGCTGGATCCGCCCCTGGTCGTAAGAATCAAAGTGCAAGGATTGATTGAAAATGGAAAGATGCCCGAGTTCTGCAAGATTCACTCACAAAATTTAAGAACGCTAAAAGACAAAAGAGAATGGTAAGAAAACATTTTTGCACGCTTCTAGCTTCTTCCTCAAATTCGATTGTTTGCATCTGTTGAAATTGACAATGTGAGGACAGGTGTGTACTTGGAGAAGAATAGGGAAGTACAAAAGCCTATTCTCTCCTCAAGTGTTTGCAAGCCCCTTGGGAACGACCCCATTGTTTCCAATGACAGTTAGTGGAGTTCATTACTATGCATTTGTAAAGAAGAACACATCGTTGCATTCAAGACAGCTCAGAAGTCCGCATTTGCCCCAAGAACCACCAATTTGACGCTCAAAACTTCGAAAAAATAGCTGAAAAGTTTTCGAAACTCAACAGCTAGAATATTTTTAGAGCTGATAATTGCTAACATTATTCAAAATTTACAAAGTTCGCCAGTATTATTTGTTTTATTGCAAAAGATAGCAAAATGGAAGTGGAAAGTCACTCATTTTCCAACGAGAGGGAAGAGCTCTTCAACAACATGGAGCATTTCAAAAAGATAACATGGGCACCGAAAAGAGATAGAAGCCAAAGCATGTTCGCTCGCTTGTCCAAGAAGAGGGCATTGAACCCTAAACGACTGTCCTTCTCCGCACCTTTTGAAGACGAAGGAGAGGACGGGGTGCTCGCTCAGCCTATCGAGTATCCGGTTGCAGAAATGTCAACCCTGCACATTGCTGAGACAGAGCCTCAGAACGCCACCCCTGTGAACAGGAAAATCCGTTCGTGTAGTGAAGTAACGCCGACTGATTTTGATCAAATGTTCCAGAGAAGAGGCTTGGGCAGCAGAGAAAGGAAAGGAGGGGTTTCAGGAAAAACCATCCAGGAAAATTGTGTTGTTCAAGCGAAAAGAAGAATAAGATTGGACACTGATGTCGAGACAAAACTCAAAGTTATGTGTAAAAATGTCAGATGAACAACAATATAAAATGCAGTTAATTTTGATGTTATTTATCCAATACAATTTCATTTCCACGTTAGATTTGTTTGGCAAAATTAAGCCTTTTATTAATAATTTGTTCTGTAAAAAATAGGAATTGTTTATTTATGAGTCAAGGTTGCGTCTAGTGTCGTTGTTTTTGTATTGTGACTTTCTTCTGGTACACACATTTTTAATAAGAATACTTGACTTCGATTTCAGCCTGCCCACTTTTAACATTTAACAGATTTTTTACTACACTCTTTTTTATGAGAACAATTTTATAAGAACACGAGCCTTAAATTTTTCCAAAACTTAAGAACAAGCTAAGAACAAACCGAGGCTGGCAAATCTAAGATCAAAATAAGACTCCTACAAAATAACCATGAGACTAACAAATTATTGTAAAACAAGAAGATAAAAAGCATACAGACATATCAGATGGTCAAGAGAGACCACATTTGTACCAAACAATATAGCTGGTAGTAAAAGCAGGCTTCCAAATTGTTTTAAAGTAAGAACAATTTAAGAACATTTCAGTTTGAAAATACAGGAACATTTAAGAACAGCCAGCTTCAAATCAAATTTACCCCAGGGTTAAATGAAATGAATTAGGCAACTAAGCACTAAAACAACTATGCTGAAGGTAATCTTGTTTGATCAAACCATGTTTCATCGTTATAAGAAGCATATTTGGTATTTTAAAAGTTTTCATTAGTGTTCACCATCAATTTAGACGTTTTAGGGTAAAGGAAAATGTATTATTTTTTCTTTTTCAAAACTCAATCCATTGTTAGGAAAATTTGAATGCTGAGAATCCAAGATATCTAGGCAAGGTGCGAGGCTTCGCTTGTTGCAACTTTTCGCTTGTTACGACTCTTCACTCAACACCACAAGACTGAGAAGACGTTTGTGACGTCACTGTAGACTCATCCCCAATCTTCCTGGTTTTAATGCATGCTAAAGATCTTCCACGTGAAGGATGATCTCGAAAGTTTTCATGGCTTCCTGCCTTCGTCCCTAAAAGTGATTCTGACGTTCTAATTTGCGAGACAAGGCAACTGAAAAGAGAGGGAAGGTTTGAAAATTACCAGAAGTCAACGCGTTTCTTGACTGGATAATTAAACAGAATGTCTCCAGGGTTAGTATGATTGTTGTTGTCGAAATTTCTGTTTTAGTTTGTGTTGTCTGTGTTTGTTTGTGTGTTTTGTTTGATTTTTTTAGGTCACGTTAACCTTCATTCTATTATTGATTGAGAATTTATTAGTTAGGCTAAGAAATCTATGTTGTGTTTACATACATAGAGAAACATTACTCACAGACTTCTGCTGGTTAATTAAGTTTCGTGACAGATGACTTGTGCAGATGAAATAAACGCAAACAAACATTTTTGTAGAAAACTTGTTCTTTTGCCTTTGCTCTATAGTTGCTGGTTTTTTGTCATTCCATAGGCCATCTAATAAGGTTCTCGACTTAATAACATATTAGGCTCTTTTGTAGCAATTAGGCCTTTGCATTGGGGCCTCCATGCCATTGCAAAATGCAGAGTAGTATAGTGCCTTCTGATGCCAAAAACATTGTGCCCCCGGATGTAGGGATACTATGGGCCTGGATGCATTTCATTTTAAGTTCACGCCAAATGTTTTGTGCATTACGCTGAAAAAAGGATAGATTACATCGTTCCAAGGCAACTTCCCCGCTGAAGATCTTCGGCCCTAAGTACATGAGACATATCTATGGGTTGGAGACATCGAGCTAGGATGTCCAAGCAGCAAGTCGTCCTTGAGGGTTGTCCCGACCTGGAAAATAATAGGGGTGTTGTGCCAGATATCTCTAGCGTGGATATGATGTATATAATGTTCCTCCAGGTGTTGGGAGTCGTTGCCCCTCTGCACATATGGTTTTGTAGTTAAAGAAACCAGATGAGCTTTTTGGTGGGTTTTGGTACAACTTGTGAGATTGATGTAAATAGAGTTTGTCCATTAAAAATAAACAGCCCTGGTTGTGGGTTCAAATCTTGCTCAGGGTCATTTTTCATTCTCACAAATTAATTCAATTGACTTAAGTATTAAAAACTCTTGAATAACAAACTTTATCTTGAATATCTTTCAGAAGTTTAAAGAAACTGAGTGAAGAAAGCTTGACGAGACCTCCAGAAGAAGTTTTTGACCTCTTAGAGAAGCTTGGCGAGGGGTATGCTTATAAATGATTTTTCAACAATAATCGAAATCTGAATTGTAAGAGGCTTTAGTAATTGAATGAAAACTTAATCACCTTTTTTTAATTTTTTATAATTTTCATAAATGAATTTGTTCCTTATTCTCCAGATCTTATGGCTCTGTTTTCAAAGCGGTGCACAAAGAATCAGGGGAAGTGTTGGCCATCAAACAGGTACCAGTAGATACCGATCTGCAAGAAATCATCAAGGAAATCAGCATCATGCAGCAATGTGACAGGTAATTTTTTACGTTGATGTATTTGACTGATTAATTAACATTTTCACTTTTCTGCCATTTTGTAGAAAATTTCCTTTGATAGAGTATAAATCGAGGATTGCATTGGTTCTTGAAATATGTACCTATGTTCTTGGTAATTGCCAAAACTGTATTTTGAAATATCTTTCTGTACCATTCACCCTTAAGATAATCCTTGGTCCAGGTGCCTGTGATCTACCAACTCCAGAACTTTCAACCTCATTTGCTAGAATCGATTGTTGAATATTCTTTCATTAACATGTATGTTGAATCGTTCTTAAATTTGTATTTTAAAAAAAGCAGTTAAAAGGTTGGGGATTTGGCAAGTTAGTATATTAGAGACACTGTCCCTGGCCCCTAATAGCTTTTAAAAAAGTACACAGGTATTGTCTTGATATTACATATAAGGCATTTGTTTCTTTTAGTCCATATGTCGTCAAATATTATGGAAGTTATTTCAAAAATACAGATCTTTGGGTAAGTCAATGCACAGTGTTTGTCCTATTTGAGAAGTTTACAGGAATTGGAAAATCAATTGAGATAAAAAAGAGAGTATATGAATTGAACAAGAGAATAAAAAATGATCAGCGCAGAATGCAGTCCCCCGATAGCTCAGTTAGTTGGTGGAGAAATGACATGCTAAGTCAGTGGTATTGGGTTCGAATCCTACTCCGATAGTTTTTCATAATAATCATAACCCTCATTTTTATTTTTGCATAACCCTACACTAATTTGCGGTGGCTTTTTCTTTTAGATTGTTATGGAATATTGTGGAGCCGGATCAGTATCAGACATCATGAGACTAAGAAACAAAACAGTGAGCTCTGCTTGTAATCGTCTGAGAACTCTGACTAGATTCTCATTTCACATTACAATTCATATTATGTTCTTTTTGTAATTATTTATCAAACCTATAACCACCCTAGAGAAGGTCGCTGCAGGATAACGTAGGGTGTTCAGTTGAGGATGTACAATACTCTAAAGGATACCAACAGTGCAATGGAGGGTTTCAGTACTGTTGGGGGATACTGCCAGCGATGTGGTGTGATCTCTGAGCCGCTTGGCCACTCATCCCGCAGTGTGCCTATTTGAAAGCCACTAACTAAACTATATATTATATTTTCAGCTGAAGGAGGATGAAATTGCATGCGTGTTGAAAGATACTCTCAAAGGCTTGGAATATCTTCATTTTAGGCGGAAAATTCACAGGTAAAGCTCCTTCAAATCATTGTCACTTCTGTTTCTGAACAATCCAAAGATTTTCTTACAAACCGTATGAAATTACGCAAATTTATCTTATGAAAAGTTCATTAAGAGCTATGAAGTTAAACTTTGAAGTTGTTTTATTCAGTTTCACTTTGACTCTTTATTTTCTCTCTTGATTTCTCTTAGGGATGTGAAAGCTGGTAATATTTTGCTGAATACAGAGGGGTATGCGAAATTAGGTATGTTATAAGAAAGCAATGATCCACTAATCACGATCTGCCCTTATGAATCAGACACATATGCACCCTTTCAATATGTCAAGAGAAAGTAAATGATAAGGTGTACAATGATAGTCTTATATCTAGCTAGATGCCATACTTCCTTGTTTTTATTTACACTTATGCGAATAGCAGCTATCACAAGTTATGTCTAAGTTCCTATTTATACTCCTGTGTGGAAACAGGTGCAATTTCTGCTCACATCTTGCACAAGGATGTCAGCCTCGTTGGTAAGGTCATTGTTTCAACCCACTACTTTGGGTCAAAACTGCAGCTGAATACTTCTAGAATAGTTCTCTTTCAATTATGGTTATTAGTGTCATCATCCACGTCATAAGGAATTTTAAAGAATAACCAGATATTGATATTTATAAGCCATACTGGCACGCATTTTATGATGAAATCATTAGTTTTTAGAAGAAATTGGATATTATGATTTTTAGTTGGTGCTCCTTATATGTGGAACTTAGTGTATTGGCTAAGCCTATGTTCATGCAAATTCTTAATTACTTTTGCACAAAATCTCTCAATCTTTTTTCTGTTTCTGAACGCTTTCCATCTCGCAGTTTTGCAAACCTACCAACTTATCAAATCTTTTTGCTAACATTCAAATTCAAGAACTGATCAACGATAAATGAATTGGTGAGACCTTCTTGAATCATAAAATGAGTTGGTAAATTAGCAAGCTGGTAGGTTCCCAAAAGTCAGACACTGCTTTCCAAAAGATCTGTAAGGTGTGCGATTGTGAGTATGTAGAAATTGGAACAAAAATGTCTTAAAGTTATCACATCATTTAGAAAATGAGTTCAGGGTCATTCGCATATGCAAAAGACGATAAACAGTGGAATTGAATCCGTTATAATGAATCCTGAAGGGAACCAGAAAACTGTTCATTACATCAGAAGTTCGCTATACCGAGAGAATAATTTCATAGGGCAAATTCTAAGGGACTGGAAATTTAGTTCTTTATACCTGGGAAACTCGTTATATCTGGGGTTCGTTGTATCGAGATTCCACTGTAATTCAGAAGAAGCAGGATTTAGGCAATCAACTGAAATAGTTTATGTAAGAACATATCTCTGATTCATTTTACTGTTTATCTTTTAGCCGACTTTGGGGTGGCTGGTCAATTAACGGTAAGTAATTTCAGATCATTACACCAGCCTAGGCCAGACCATGTGAAAGGGTCTTTTATTGTTTGGTGGTGTTTTGCAGACATAGGCATATTTTTGATGTGGAATAATGTTTTTGGAAAGTAACTTTTAATGTTTTCCAGTGTCTTTATTAGCAGAAAGTGGTTTATGAAGAGGAAAATGGCTTGTGGTGGACAGGGTTAAAGGATAAATTTTCATTGGTTAGGCGGTATTAAGGTACTCTATAATAAAAGACCTCGTATGATAGTTGTAGGATCAGACTGTATTTGCTTTCTTGCACTATTGAATCCTTTTTCACTATAAGATATTCAAATCTATAAATCAAAAAGGCAGCAAAATAATTTTTTTTGAAAGATAGGGGTGTAAATCCAAACTTTGATAGAACACGACTCTGCTAAAGCTAAACTTTTGTTCGAAAACCCAGAATATACTCAAAATTACTGTGAGAATCGTTTCGCATCATTGATAGAGCAGGAACTACATTTCGTTAAAGAAACCTGGCATTGGTACGAAACCAATCATTCACCTCTTTTCTTACTCGCCTATTCCGATCTGTCTCTGGGTGTAATTTTTCAACACACCAACTGCAGATAAACAATTCAAAATTTATTTTCAAGCTATGAATTTGATTCATAACAATCAATTTCTATCTAAGTCTGTCGACGTTCCTTGTGGAAGAAAACAGCCATAGAGTAAAGCCTAATACAGATTGTAAAGGTGATATGAGTTAAGCAAACACATTCCACAATGAATAGATCAAATTATACCAGGACAGGCTACTGCAATTGACATGCAAAAACCGGGTTTTATAGCATGCCTTAAGAATTAATATTAATAAAACATGGCTCTGAGGAAGGATTTAATCCGAAACACGAATTAATGCCTCACTTTTAGATAAGCCTGACGTTGTGGATACCTCAGGGTTACTGTGCTAACTTAATTATCCTGGTTTAGGACAGTGGTTAATGCTCTCGCCTGTATCCGCAAAATTTGGGTTCAAGATCCGCTGGTGGCATATCTCAATTGCAGTAGCCTGCTCTGGTCTGATTAAATTACCTGTGTTAGACCATGTGTTATGAAGTAATGCAAGGAACAGATTATATATGGCCCTTAACAAGTAAGTGGAGCATATGCTATGAACCATACGAAGACTTCTGTTACTAAGCAATGAAATAGATATCGCATTTTCTTTCGTCATAGGGCTGCACATTAGGTTTTTATCCCTGCCACTTATATCTTTAAGAGTTAAAAAGCTACTTGATAAAATAATTTCCCTGCAATTATTGTATGATACTCAGGATACTATGGCAAAAAGAAACACTGTGATTGGCACACCGTTTTGGATGGCACCGGAAGTTATCCAGGTAAGTTTATTCTCCTTATTATTGAATTATTTACTTTCAGGATTGCGAGGAGGATCGGAAATATAGCGTAACACTATAACTAGTACAGCTTTGAGTCTGACACTCCTCAGAGTCTTAGGTCAGGAAGATAGCCTTCCTCAAGAAAGAGAACCTTTACGTCAGGAAGAGCGCTTTCCTTAGTCTGAAGAAGATATCATAACTTCATCCGTTTCAATCGGGACCGAGTGATCTTCTTAGCCATCTACTACACAGAGCCTCTAGATATCGCCTTTCCTAAAATCTACTCTACCATCACTGTTACCTGTTTTTCTACGGCAGACGAAAACCAGAGGGAGAAATTAGGTATTATAGTGGGTGTTTGTTTGAGAGCGAAATAGTCTCTTCGTGCCTTATCAATTTGTCGTCATATATTCTTTTTTCAGGAATCTACCGATTTTAACTTTGCATCACTATTGTGAAAATTCTTGAATTACTTCCAGGAAATCGGCTACGATTGCAAAGCAGACATCTGGTCGCTTGGAATCACTGCGTTGGAAATGGCAGAAGGAAAGCCACCTCATGCCGATATCCACCCGATGAGGGTATGAGAATCTTTTAATTACTCTTTTGCATCATTGTTGACATACCTTACTTGAAAATAAACATGATAAACAAACCTTAACTGCTCTATATTACAAATACGATACGTTTCGGCGCCTGCCGTTTTCTTAAGGTCAAGGAATGCTATTTAGTAACTCTAAGAACAAATTTAGGCTACACAATACACCTGTGAAAGGCCCTCAACCTAGTATAGTTCATATTGCTGTTTAAAACTTTGTCAAGCAACCTACGAAAGGCTTCAAGAGGCTTTGTATCTAGAGGGACAGTGGCGTGTGTCGCATCCCTGCATATAGTACTAATTGAGGGTCTTGTGTGTTTGGTGCTCCCACTGTTGCTGTTGTTGTTATATTTAGTTTTTTTAATTATTTCGATATATCTATTTTTGCACAATTTATTTTGTTTTCTATTTGATTTTAGGCCATTTTTATGATTCCTACAAAGCCACCACCAAAGTTCAAAAAACCCGAGAAGTGGTCTGATGAATTCATTGATTTTGTTTCAAAATGTCTGATAAAAACGCCAGAAGACAGAGCTTCAGCTACACAACTTTTACAGGTAAAGTTTTGCTGAAATCTAATTTCAAACTCACTTGGACGGACCTATGTAGCAAGCTGGAGACTGCAATTCCCGTCAAAGTAGTTACAACACCTTTGTTTTTTCTGAACAAATAACTACTAATTTAGCTTTCCTAAAATTTTACTTCTAATCTCAAACCCCTTCCCCCTCAAATTAATGTTGTTTACGAAAGAACTTGTATAAGACTAAACCAAACGCTGAATGTTATCAGGCTTATTTTTGTTATCAGAAATAGCATTGTAAAAGGGGGAGGGGAGGGGATAGGAAATTGTAAAAATTCAGCAAGTGTAGCAAAATTTTGGGCGGGGATTGCAGTTGCTAGGACTATATACCGCATGAGCCAGAAGAAAGTAGACACGTTTGGTATGTCACTATAAATCGAATATTGCCATGAATATTAAAGGGAGTTTACGTAGATACCAGATAGGCAAAGGCAAAATTGTTGTTCGAAGGGCCTGACAGGTTATTGACAGGGGTTCTGATATGTGTAGTCACAAAAGTTTCTTGCTAAAATTTAATGTGAGGTTAATGTCGATTTGTATGGATCGAGACAGTTGTATGCATAAAAGGCGAACGCATTTTGTCACCTTCCTCCCAACAGTGATCAAGATTCCTCAATATTGCTTACTTTTTATCAAGTTCAAATCGAGAATGTTTAGCCTAGTCTTAAATTAGTTTTTGACAATGAAAGATGGCCTGAGCTTGATTCAAAACCACGTTCACTGATTTGCTGTCCCAATGGTGTACCAACTTGATAGTTGATAGTTGATAGGCACATACGCTTACTATCTTCGCAAGGTATGGGTTTATGTACAAAGCACAAAGGGCCCACTGAATAGGTAAACTAATCAAGCAGTTTCACCCTGGTCCTTTCTCTCGATGTGACCACACCTCGTGATTCCTTTTGCCTTTTTGCCTGGAATTACAGAGAGCTGGCTAATTCTCTCCTCACACTTTGTGACAGATCTGAAGGTGGTTTCGAACACGGGACCCTTTTAACAAGGGTCAAGAGATCTAACCACTCGGCCATCGCCGCCTTAAACTAACTGAGTATCGGGGCAGCTCAGTGTTTGTAGGCTCGAAACCTACTCGGGAATTTTTCATTCTCACAAATTGATTTGATTGTTTTATTTGATTCACTTCTGTAGCACCCGTTCATCAAGAAAGCCCGGCCGGTTAGCATGCTCTCCCCAATGCTTCTGGACGCCGCAAGAATCCGCGAAGAAAGCGAAGAAGCAGGGGACAGCGAGGAAGACAGTGCTGATGGACCTGAAAGCGAACTGGTAAGTTTTTTTTACCTAAGATATAAGATCCTACATATGAAATATGAAATAAGTATAATAAACAAACCGTATCTGCTCTATATTACAAAGACGATACGTTTTGGCGTCCGTTAATCTCGCCCGGGTAATCTCGTAAGGTCGTGGAATGCTATTCAGTGACTCTAGTGATAAATGTAGGCTACAGGCTCTCAACTTGGTACAGTTTACATTGCAAGTGAAAACTTTGTCTAAGTAGCCACGAAAGGCTTCAAGAGGCCTTCTATCCAGAAGGGTAGTGGCGTGTACTGCATCACTACATATAGTAGTAACTGAGGGACTTGTGTGTTTGGTGCTCCCATTGTTGTTGTTGTTGTCATATTTAATTTTTTAAATTATTTTTTAATTCATCTATATTTATAGATAAGAAACAAGAAAGGAAAATGGTTCTCTATAACTCAAAGTTTCATGATCTTTCTCTATATATTTCCTTTTGTTTTGTAATTGTTTTAGCCGTGGATGTACAGCCCTGTCGACAGTTTTTTCATTGTTTTAGCCTTACTCTAAGAAAATCTTTCACAGTCGATTGTTTGGCCATCTTTTGCCATTTAAAAATCTGCGCACAGTTTTGCCATTGTTTTAACCATTCGAATTTCTGCGCATAGTTTTACCATTGCTTTAGCCATTGGAAAATCAGCGCACAGTTTTGCCATTGCTGTGGCCATTGGGAAATCTGCGTACAGTTTTGCTATTGTTCTAACCATTGGAATATCTGCGCATAGTTTTGCCATTGCTTTAGCCATTGGAAAATCTGCGCACAGTTTTGTCATTGCTGTGGCCATTGGGAAATCTGCGTACAGCTTTGCCATTTTTTTAGCCATTGAAAAATCTGCGCACAGTTTTGCCATTGAGGTGGCCATTGGAAAATCTGCGCACAGTTCTGCAATTGTTTTAGCCATTGGAAACCATTATTCATGGGAGCTTTCTTTCCAGCTAATAAGCCTTGTTACACAATATCAAGCACAGGAGACCTATGTTATTTGCTCAGCGAGCGAAAAAGATTTCTGGAATGTGCTATGCAAACTTTATCATTAGGCTTTTGTACACATTGACTTAATCTTCTTTAAATCTTGGAATAATCGACATTCTTTGAGTTATTCAGGAAGATGTGGGGTAAAGTCTGCTTTTCAGCTCGTCAACATTTTGTTATCAAAGTCCCAACATCTCATGGAAAAGCAACAGAAAGTTTTTTGTCTCAAAATCTTTGTCTGAAAGTAAATGTGATTATGCTAAGCATTGTTCATGTGACTATTCGCTCTAAATCAGCGTCTCATCTCTTCTAGGATGGCGTAGCTGGAGAACCGGGTACAATGATCTGCCAAGACGAATTTTACACGGCCCAAGAAGACCTCGGAACCATGATAGTAAATAGCAGCAGTGGAGAAATCAACAGTAATGACGATGGTTATGTCTTGGGAAGTGATTCCGGAACTATGATTGAATCCGGAACTATGATTGAATCCGGAACCATGATTGAATCCGGAACCATGATTGAATCTGGAACTATGATTGAATCCGGAACTATGATCGAAAACGACATGGGTACTATGGTTATCAATGATGAGACTGATGATTCCACCATGAGAAGTATGATTTTCAAACTTAGTTTGTGTATTATTTATTTTATATATATGTTTAACCTGATTGCTTGTCAATGACTAATGGTGCTCGGAGTCCGATGTGACTGCATCTATGCTGCAAGGCCTACCTGGTATTTGCACGGTTAGTTGCAGATATCACAGCGAAGGCCTGTGTCTTTTGCCTCCATAGGCTACTTCCTGTTCATCTCCTCCTACCTCACTTATCTTACCATATCCTCTCCCTTCTATCTCACATGGGCAGACTCTCTTGCTTCAATTATTCATTTAGATATTTCTAACAAAATATTATCTTCCTGGTATGCCTTCCGCCGTTGAGTGTTATTGAAATAGTCTTTAGATGGTACAGAAATTCAGTATAGCCAGAAATATCGGAAACATAATAAAACGAACACATAGATAACTTAAGCTTTTCGTCTGAAACTCAACAGAGTAATACATCAGAAAGAGAACGAAACAGAAACCTAACTGATTTATATACCTAGATGTGGATCGAAAAAGGCCAATCAGAAAAGAGGTTGATTATTGGTATGGTGTAGGAAAACCAATCAATACCCACGATACAGTGACCTGACCAATAAGATTACTTCAAGAGTCCTAAGGCGAAAACGAACTCCTTCTGTCTACACAATAGGGGATCCCTGGTTTTTATGTAGACTGATTCCAAAATACCTAAGTGAAATGTAGATCTTACTCTGCCAATTATTCGAAAACAATTCTCATTGTAGGCTTTAGCACACTCTGGGTTGTCGAGCAAATATTGACCTATAGCAGAGTCATGTTTGAGTGATCTTTTTGGTTTTGAGGCGCGAGATGGTTGTTCTCGTTGCGGCACAGTTTTGTGGCGTATGCTAGACGGCACGTGTTGTTTAATCCTATCACATAACCGCTGAAATGTGCGACCTACGTACCTGGCATCACACCTAACGAGTATTCATAAACTACAAGGCTGTTTTGTGTGGTAGGCACACTTTCTTTTCGGATAGATGAAATTATTTTCCTAGAGGAGAAGACGAGATGGGGGCTGACCGTGGCGTAGCACTTAGTTATGGCTTTCTTAATTTTTTTTTTCAAATCGCATGGAGACGTTGCCAATGTAAGGCAATTTTAGATAAACAGGGTACTGTTTTGGACCAATCTTTTTGTCACCCTGCGATTTTATTACGAAAGCCGAAATGAGATCTTCTGGATATCCATTGTTGATGAGGGTAGATTTTATTTTTGCCAATTCTAAATTGAGTTTTGGTTCGGAACAGATCATAAGTGCCCGGCGAACCAAGGTGTTAACTAAGTTAATTTTGATTTGTTTGGCACGAAAGGAATCCAAAGTGTATATAGGCCGCAAAAAGTTGGTTTCCTGTAGACACTGGTAAGAAAACCAGGTTCGGCATGGACAGATCCTTGGGGTACTCCAGAAATAACTTCTTGGACAGAGCTGCACGTATCGTTTATTTCAACACATTGTTTTCGCGTTTTGATAAGAGTAAGCGAGGAGGCAAGTCGCATATCACTTTTCTGACCTATAATTTCATTTTTCCAGATCATTTTTATGGACTTTGAAAATTGCTTGCACAATGTTTTCCCTCAGGTGACATTGTGCATCAAAGCCACTTTTGATTGGTCCTATGATTAAGAATAATCTACATCATTGCTTGTCGTAGGTGTCAATACCGAGACTCAGGAGACAAAGGCTCAAAACTACAGACCAGCATTTTTGGACCATTTTGAGAAACTAGAGGAAAACCAGCGTAACATGGACGGGAACAAAAGAAAACAGGATAATGGAATCCGCTCTGATGGAGCTGTTCAATTTCCAAAGAATTTTCTAGGGCCTATGGATTTTGAATTTGTAAGTCTTGTTTAATTTTTATTCAGTATTTTCTGGTCCCTCGATTCCCTTCCAAACCAACCATTTGACTAATCAGCCAACCATTGGTCTGCGCACAGTTTTGCCATTGTTTTGGCCATTGGGAACCAATATTCATGGGAGCTTCCTTTCCAGCTAATAAGCCTTGTTACACAATATCAAGCACAGGAGACCTAGGTTATTTGCTCAGCGAGGGAAAAAGATTTCTCGAATGTGCTATGCAAACTTTATTATTAGTCTTTTGTACACCAAACCAACCAACTAATCAGCCAACAATTGGTCTGTCCATTGAAAAATCTGTGCACAGTTTTGCCAACCATTGGTCTGTTTTAAGAGCTTAATGTGCCTCTATCCCCTTCTATATGGTTTCTAGCTACCCAATAGCAAAGGTTCACAACTCTTTTCAACTCTAACATCTTCTAGGACCAGGATTGGTAGGCTATCCGTCAAAAATTAGAAAATGAACTGATTGGTCTAGAATATTTTTTCATCTTGCTAAGTACTTCGACATTTTCTTATGAATTTAAGACTATGTTTGTATGTAATTATCATTTTGCAAAGATAAGAATTAAAACTAATTACAGGAATGAAAAAATTTAAAAGATACCATACATTTAACATAGATTCTCAAAAGCTTGAAAAACTTGAAGAAAAGAATGCTAAAGAACTGCAAGCTAAATGGATTAGAATTTTAGATTCAGTTCTAAAACTGAAGTGGGAGGGATAGCATTAGAAAGGTCAAGATTACGCTATTTCCATAATGATCCCCTTAGATATTGGTAAAAAAGAGACAAAGAAGCACGACTTTAAAACAGCACACTTACGACTTTGGGACTTATGTCCTCCTCAGAGTGTGACTTCTGTTTGATTGTTCTTTTTGGTGGTTCTGGTTGATTGTTCTGACTGATTGTTCTGATTGATTGTTCTGGTTGATTGTTCAGACTGATTGTTCTGATTTATTGTTCTAATTGATTGTTCTGGTTTATTGTTCTGGTTGATTATTCTGGTTTATTGTTCTGATTGATTGTTCTGATTGATTGTTCTGATTGAACGTTCTGGTTGATTGTTCTGATTGATTGTTCTGATTGATTGTTCTGATTGATTGTTCTGGTTGATTGTTCTGGTTGATTGTTCTGATTGATTGTCCTGATTGATTGTTCGATTGATTGTCCTGATTGATTGTTCTGGTTGATTGTTCTGATTGAATGTTCTGGTTGATTGTTCTGATTGATTGTTCTGATTGATTGTTCTGATTGATTGTTCTGATTGATTGTTCTGACTGATTGTTGTGATTGATTGTTCTCCTTGATTGTTCTGATTGATTGTCCTGATTGATTGTTCTGGTTGATTGTTCTGATTGATTGTTCTGATTGATCTTACTATCATAAGTCACATTATGAGGAGGACATAGGACCGAAAAGCCTAAGTGTGCTGTATTAAAGTTATGTTTCTTTGTCTCTTTTTCTAACAACTTTTAGTAGTTATTATCTACACAACACACAACTGTTAGTAGTAGTTATCTACACAACACGCAACTGTTAGTAGTAGTTATCTACACAATATGGCCCCTTCGAGGTATGTAACAAAAATGAAGATTTACTTTCAATTCACAGTTACGAAGTTTAACATACGAAGAACTGAACCAGCGAATGAGCTCCCTAGATGGGGACATGGAACGTGAGATCGAGGACTTGAGAAAACGGTACCAGGACAAACGCCAACCGATTTTAGATGCTATGGAAATGAAGAAAAGAAGACAAATGAACTTCTAAATTTGTAAATATATCTAAACACGGATTGTCTGAATTATACGACTTCATAGGTTCGTGATAATTACAAGAACTTTCTTGGGGCAGGAAAATAATTTCGGCTTTGTTTACAAGATGGGTTCGTTTGTTTTCAGGATAGGCTTGGCCCTTGATAAGATCAATCAATCAAATCTTGTCAATTGGAAGAGATGATTGCAAGAAAGTGGCTAAACACTAGTCAAAGTAAATATCCTCTGTTTAGGAGCCATTTATTTCGAATTCTTGCTCCCTGAAATCTGACTTAGTTTAGAAAAGTGTTTACTGAAGACTCCACATATCTCAAGATATATTGTTTACAATTAAAGAACCCAGTCTACAATGCGTGCATCTTACAGTTTGCAATACCGCGTTGAGGAAATATTTTCTCTCAAAACATTCATTGAATTATCATCTTAACCTCTATATAAACATTTCTTAAATTTTGTAGATTTGTATGTATAAATAGTAATGGTTTTCAAGTTTCGATAAACTCTACAAATCGAAGATTGTCTCGTAAATCCCTCTCAGATCTTTGCTTTAGGGGTCATTTCATTGCATTGCAGAACCTTTTTAGCAGCACACCCCATCCAATCCAAAGGCAGCTCATTGTAGATCAAAGGCAGGTCTTCTAAAGGTACAATGCTTGCCAAAAGTATTGCGACGCTTGATTAATTTTTGAATTCAAAGTAACATTATCCCTCCCTCCCTATTAAGCAATGATGATTGGTAACTGAGAAAGTCATATTCCAAAAAACAACCATTCAACCTCAGACTGCAACATTGTTTGTCGTATAGGGCTCCGGATACTGATTCTTGTGCTGATGTTTTCTCCATTAATTCAAGGATTTTTGTCACGTGTTCCTAGTAATTCTGGCAAGCATTGAAGGTCCTTGACTGCAGTTATTTCTTAACGTGCTCCATTCAGCTCCTTTCCTATTTAAGTTATTCTGAAATGAGTATCTGAAACAAATACATATATTCCTCCATTTTCCAAGCCCAAGGGAGCACTCCTCCATTTTCCAAGCCCAAGGGGTAGATAGTAACTGACCCAAAAATATTGGACTGACGTCCCCGTATATAGAAGTCTTGACTGCCCCCCTGGAATTGAAGCATGGCATGTTGGCAATCGTGGAACATCGTTCCATTGATTACCCCATACCCATACCATGTGCATGCGATGGAAAAAATCGGACAAATTTCAAAATCGTGCCGCGCTAACAAAGAAGTCTGGCGCGAGTTTTGTTTCTTTGTTTTCCATCTCCCTCCCACAAGATGGCGGAGTTGAACAGCAGTGGTGTGCCTGGTCAACGCATAAGAACGTACTCGTCCTGCTCTTGTGCAAGCTCAGATGAACATGAAAACATCGATGAACAAAAGGTGGAGGATGTCACAGTCAATTTCCTCTACCAGCCAAGATCCCTCACAATGCTGTGTGTCCTGATCGTCGGATTTTTGTACAGAGCTTTTACCAGGTGGGTGATGATGCCTGTAGTAGGCCTAAGGTGGGAAATGGCCTACGAGCTGTTCTTAGACCCTTTGCTGTTAAATTGTTTCATTTTTTGAATGAGATTTGGAACTTGAAAGTATTTATCCTTGACCAAAATAGTTTAAGAATTTAATCATTTACAGATTTCAAAGTGGAAGCCTCTATCTAGGTCCGGATTTAAGTTCCTAGGTACCTTACTTATGGAATATTATATAAATGTGCTTTTGAATGATCTTTACAGATGTTCGTTCTGGTTGGCCCAGTGGGCTGATTAATGATATCAGCTGGTAAAAGGAGGTGAAAGGTTCTGTAAAGATAATGTACCAGGGATTGGATTAGCGTGCTAGGTTTGGGTTTTGGGTTTAGAGTTTTGGGGTAGGTTGTGTTAGAGGGTTTGGGGTTTAGAGTTAGGGTTGGGGCTCAGTTTAGATTTTGCGTTAAGTGTTGAAGATTCCTTGAAATATCTATTATAAAAACAGGACCATAGTTTTTGCAGAATTTTGTGTTAACCTCTTTTTAACTGTTGATATCAATCACGGGCCCATTTACTTTCTGGCCCAAATTCTTTTTGAAATGGAGAAATTGAAAATTCTGCTTGCAAATACACAACAATTTTTACCTAACTAGAACAACTGATATAGTAACGGTGGTCTTCATTGATTATAAGATTATGTTCTTTAGAACAATACCAATATCACAGTGCTTCTGGGCTAAAGTGAATCCGAGTGTTTAGCTTAACAACATAATTGGTGCAGAATAAAGTTACATATAAATAGAAAATTGGTGCAAGTTTAACTTTGACGTAGATTAGTTCTTTGGGACAAAAAAACTTTGGCAGAGAGGAAAACTTAGATTCACCTTGGGTTGATGTAGGCCTAATACTTGTGTTGAAATTATTGGTCATGATTTATTGAGATATATTTTCTGCATAATTTTGTAAAAAATGAAAGCTTTTCCTTTTTTGATTTAGGAATTATGAGCTGAGCCAGCAGGATAACTTTTGGCAGGGAATAATTGCAGTTGTGATTCTATTCTCTGTTCTCAGTTTTCTGATATGCCCAAATGGTAAGATCATTACAATATCAATCAAATGAGTTAACCACCTTTTTATCAAGTACTAACATGCAGCAAGTTTTAATGACCTTCAATGCCCATTAACCTATAGAATTCTTGATTTCTTTTTGGATGGCGAAAAAATCAGAAATATGGCAAAACATAAAGACTGTTATATGCTTTGTGTCTGACACTCATCAGAGTAGTGAGTTAGAAAGAGAAAGAAAACAATGTTTCAGATTTTCTTTGCTATCCTCAAGTTCTGTAACGGATCAAAGACTGTACTTTATCTCTTTTTTTACACAACACAGCATTTGCTTAAAAAGAGTTCAATATTAAAATCTTCATAACATTTTTGTACAGTGATTCAAGGATTTACTACCTACTCCAGCCACAGGCTGAATAGACATAAACAAGGACCTAAAAGATAGAGATTCAAATCCCAGATCAGAGTCCATAACTATTGGAAATTAGAGAAATCGCAATTCCTAAAACCCATGTTCAAAAAACCTTGACCCTATTTAGCCGCACATCCCCATCCTCTGGCAATAGGTCAGCGGATTTGTTATTGCACCCAAGAAATGAAAATTATGAATAAACACAAATGAGACACGGTGGAAGAAATAGTAAAAGAGAGACTGAATGATAAAGCAAGAACAATCATGGAATAATAAAAGCACCACCCGCACATAGCAGTGTTAAGGATAACTGATGAAGGGAACCTGAATGTATGGCAGACCAAACCAAAAACCAAATTAAGGATAGAGCCAAAAAGATCAATTTCTCATTGAAATCTAAAAAAGGAATCCGGTTTCAGTGATTTTGATTCTAACCTTATCATGTACTATGTTTTCTCCATTGTCTAAACTTACTTTATATTTTTCAAGCATTTGAATCAAGGGGTGTTGTGGGTTATAACCTTTGCAAAAGCCGCATAATAGAACAGATAGATATGGGGCTTTATATTCACCTATCTGCCTATCAAAAAATTCTTTCAAAAATTTCGGAAACCCTTTCAAGTATACTAACAGGCCTGTAATTCTTTTTGGAAGTCTTTGCCTCAGATTTATGAAGTGGAGCTGCCAATTAGCAAATCAGAAATTTCAATTTTTAATTTATTTCAATTTATAGAAACTTCAATTATTTCCAGGACCGTTTGTCAGACCACATCCAGCAGTCTGGAGACTTGTTCTTGGCTTTGGCATCATGTACCTGCTGTTCCTGTCATTTGTCCTGTTCCAAAGTCACCGTGATGTGAGAGAAATGCTGCTCTTCCTTGATCCTTCTTTGAAAGGACAAGGCCCGGACGAAGAGGTATGAGTTTTAGATCTCCATTATTTGGCCAGAAAGTCAATGAATTCATAAAAATGATTCTTTCAAGATAAAAATCTTGGGTACAAGCCCCAGGGCTCGAAGGACAGAACTGACAATTTTGAGGTTGACTAGCAGACCAGTATTTGTTGAGAAGGAGTAGGATTTGAAAAATCAAACAACATAATTTGTGAGAATGAAAAGAACCCGTGTAGGACTCTAACCATTGAGAGTAATTAAAGTACTTATCCAGAGGTTGCGAGTTTGAGCCCTACTAGAGTCATTTTCATTCTCACAAATCATCTTCCTGGACAAGTACTTTCTTGTAAAGCTGTAAAAAATAAGTTTTGGTTGCCTTTTTTGTCAGGTTTAATTAGTCCCATTTTCAATAACCCCCCCCCCCCCTTAATAAGTGTGCCCTCTATGTATTAAGTTTTGTTAGCTTTACATAAGGCTAACAATACATAAACTATACAGCCTTATCCCAAACGCAAAGTGAAGAAGGATATAGTCCACTTCTTTACGTAAACCAGAGTCTAAATTAGCCAAGCGTTCACAAATTATTGCTGCGCATTGATGCAATTTGCAACAATTTTGTAATGATTACGATATTTATCTGTGATGTCTTAGAGTGCATATTGCAACAATTTGATTTATGGAACTATAGGAAAATTAGCTATTAAGAAAGTTTTGCATTAATTTTGGAATGATTTAAAGGGATGTTGAGCAAATTTCAGATGATTTGCAAGAACTATGAAATTATTTTTATTACAGCACCTGATGAACTTGTTTCGATGATTTTGAACCGAAATCCCAATTTGTGAAAGATTCTTATTGTTATGCAAGAGATTAAATTCTGATTATATATTTCTGATTTTAGGAGTATGCTGCAGATTGTGAGCTGAGATGGGATCTGATTTGGAAACGCATTGACATCTTTGTAGTAGCTCACTTTATTGGGTGGGTGGTGAAAGCAATCATGATTCGACATGCTGGTATCTTATGGCTACTCAGTCTAACATGGGAGGTCACTGAGGTTAGTATTCACAAGTTGTACGTGAAATATTGCTCATGTGATGAACATGTATGCCATGTCCTACATGCCAGGTTTTCATATATAAGATTTTTCAGCAATTTTTGTCTTCGCTGAAAATACTGTTGCTTAGAATGAATGAAAACTTAAGTTATTTCATTTTTTACTTGCATCTGGGACAAGCAAGTCTATGCAGTACTATGAAAAAGATGCGTACTTAGCCATACATGTTGTCCTATAACATGCTCGAATCACTTACTGGTCAATTCTTTGATGTGAATATGAAAACCACACAACTTCAAAGCCACTGCAAACTAGCATGTTGATGGCAACAACTGGTAGGAGAATTTCACTGCAGTGGATGAAGCTAAAAGATTTGTAGGGTGTAGGGGATAAGTAATATCTGTCACTTGTAGGAGAATGATGTTACAGTAGAAAAGATCCATAACACCATTAAGATATTATCATTTCTTCACAAAATCTGAATGTAGGCTATAACAAACTTTGCGAGTCACCTGCAAGGTTCTTTCATTCCATAAAATAGATCTGGCTATTTGCGGCAGACCCTGCTCTACTTGAATGCCCTCCCCCCACCCACTCACAGATGATGAGGCCCCCCATATTTAACTCTAATGAAAATTGTTTCTCTTAAATGTGCACTTTTACCAAAGAGACTTGCCCATCTGAGAGTAGTGAGGAGGGTGAATCACTGCGCATCTATTAAGTCTCATGGCCCGGTTCTTTCCAATGTGTTTTGTTGATTTTCAGATTGCGTTTTCTCATCTGCTGGAGAATTTCAAAGAATGCTGGTGGGACTCACTCCTACTGGATGTCTTAATCTGCAATGGTCTTGGCATCCTGGTTGGGTTGTATGTCTGTGAGAAATTAGAAATGAGAAAGTACTATTGGGAAAGCATAAAGTAAGGCATTTGAAAATTTCACTTTTCATAAATGATTAAAAGAAAAATACCACATAAAACTTATATGCCCATCTAGACGTTAGGTTATTGAAGAAAAGTTTTACTTTGTTTTCTATCCATCAACACTGAGAGTTTGTTTCATTAGCTTTTACTGTTATTGCAATTATATAGAATTACTTTCTTGGTGATATCATTTCATCCTAGACATCATTTGCTAATTTACCTCTAATTGATTTTACAAGGTATATCACTTAATTTATAGACATATGCGTTAATGGCGACTTGATTATTCTCTGTTTAATTTCCAGAGATATTCGAGGGGCATCAAAGAAAATAAAGAGAGTTGTCATGCAGTTCACTCCTGCAAGGTTAGTTTGTGCGCCTGCAGTTTTCTACGATTTTCTATCGTGTTAAACGAGGGCCTAAATCTTAGACGCCAATCAGACATCATTAAAGTAGTTGGCCTTTGGTTCATTAAGCTTAGCTGTTCGTCTTATAATCTGAGACGTTCTTGCAACTCTTTAACCTTTCGTCCAACCATTTTAGTCAATTGTCGAACTCTTTTAGACAATTATCGTAGCTTTTAGATTTTAGCCTTTCGTTTGAAGTTTTCAGCATTTCCTCCAATGATATTTACGTTTTCTACTAATCATGTTAGCTCTTTGTTTTATCACTTTTTAGCATCTTCTTCTAATCATTTTATCTTTTTGTCTATTCAGCCTATCTTCTATCACTTTAACCTTTCTTCTAACTATTTAGCCATTTGGCAAATAATTTATCTGTTTTCAATCATTTAAGCCTTTTATTTAATAATTTTTAGTCGTTTGACTTTCTATCATTAACATGATACTCTAAATCAAACTTCTATCTGCTACTGTTGCTAACTCGTTTGTTAGGAATCTAAAGAACAAAGACAACATATCAGTGTCATCAACCCAATTGACATAGAGTTGTGGTCAAAATTCCTTATTATCTCATAGAACATGACTTGTTTTCTTTCAGTTGGACGCATGTGTCATGGATGGATCCAAGATGTACGTACATGAGGTACTTTGCAATTTGCCAGCTTTGCATAATGTGGCAGGTAATTATCAAAAAAGCGTTTTATGGCCTCAAACTAACTTGCCTCAATAATACTGACCAATACAACGTTTTTCTAAGTAAATTCCACTGTTTTAAATGCATCAATGTAATTAAATTTTTGAATATAGGAAGAATTTGGCTCAAGATACGCAAAGACTGCTCATGAAGAAACAAGAACAACGAGCAAAATATAAGTCTTTTTACGAAGAGATCCAATGTGCCCTCCTCTGTATCCATACACTAACTGTGCAGCAACACGTAAACTTGGGCTTACTCAATATTCGACATGATAGTCACCACTTATCATGACAAGCCTTTGATATTTAGGGGGGCAACGTTTCGGGAGAGATCCGTCTCCAATCATCGGGCAATGAGAAATGTGGTTTCATCCCTATTTAAGCAAAGGTCGGATCGAAAGACAGGTGTGAACACTGAGTGAACCTCAAAAGAGTTTTCTGAGGAATTGGCGCTTAATTTCTATCATTAGTTGCGCCAAAGTTGCGTTCGGTGCTCTTGACATTATTTAACCAGATTTATGGAATTGTGTATGATATCTGATTGATACACGGGGTTGATAGAACGGAATGGATGCTCTCTTTCACTAGTCTGTTTTTCCAGTTCTTATCTTCATCAATTACTGAGATAATGTCCCAATCCATCTGGTGATTTTCCGTCCAACAATGATGGGCAAGATCACTTTTGTCATAACGGCCATGGGTCACATTTGCCTTATGTTCTTTGAGCCTGGTTCCTGTTTCTCTTTTCGATTGTCCTATATAAGATTTGGGACAATCTTTGCATGGTATTTTGTATACAACATTATATTACTGTTACATCACGTTCCTAAGTTTACATGTTGCTGCACAGCAAGTGTGGTGATAACCGGGATGGCAAATTGGGTCTCTTGATCACATAACTTCATATTTGGCTCGTGTATATACTGTATCAATAAAGTTCTATTCATAGTTTAAAAACTGTTTTTGATTGTATCTATTCCATTTAGATTTCGGAGCTGAATACATTCTTCCTTAAACACATTTTCATGCTGCCAACAAAACATCCCGTCAATTTATACAGACTGATTCTGATTTGTTTGATGACGTTACCTGTGATAAGGTCAGTCAATTTTGATTTGCTTTCTCATCTGATATGCTTTCTCATTTCATATTATTTTTCATTTCATATGATTTCTCATTTCATATGTTATGATTTTGATTCTTCATTACGTAAATGCTCGATTTGAAAGGTTGGAAGTTTAAGTAATACAGTTAGGGGGTTGATGGGTTTGATACCCCCCAAAATTTTCCAAAACTAAGGAATGTTAGCAAATTCTCTAAACTGTGTTTTAGAATCTTCACATGCAATTACATCTAATAAATGATATTTTCGTGAAACTCTTTTGTAAAGAGAAATTAGCCCAAATTCGTAGTTTTCATTTAGAATTTTCATCCATTAAATTCTAGGGGAATTGTGAAAACGGGCAAATTCAGGTAAACTCTTTTTGATACCACCAAATAGTTTGAATATAAATACGACCCTGAACCTGCCCTTCAAAGGCCCTTGTAACCAAGTAGCAGTGGTAGTAATTGAATTTTGAACTAATTGTTGATTCTTATCTCAGGCAATACTATATTTACGTGACGGATACCAGAACTAAGAGACTTGGAACGCATTGCTGGGTATTTGTGTAAGTACGCCATTAGATATAACTTAAAGAGTATGGCAGTTGGTTTCTTGAACTTTTCATAAGTAATTCAAACTAATAGATATTATCAAGGATCTCATGTGTTCTGAAAACATATAGGGGAAGAATCTGAACGTCAACAGGTTTTTCATTGTTTTATTACAATGCAAACGGTGAAGGCTAGAATTTTTTTTACCCACAATGCTCCTCCCAGGTCAGGAAAAGTTGTTTCAGATGGTCGAGTGACCCGACTGTCCAAGTCACTCATTTTGTGAAATAGGCTGACTCGCAATGCCATGGCACTCTACTCGAAGAGGAACCCAAAACAATTTTACTGAATGATTTTGCACAGGGCAGTAGTTTGATGGTAATACCCGGGTTCGAGACCCGGTGATGGCATATGACAATGACAGTAGCCAATTCTGGTAAAATATTGCTAATCTCCCATGCTAGACCATACCTTATGAATCAATGATTTTGTCAAAGTCTATCTCATCCCCCCAGGACAGAAAATGCTTGTCCGCACAGTTGAGAATAGAGCTTCCATATTGACAAATGGAAAACTGTCCCTGGCAAGCATGTGGCACAGAAGCCTAAATAACTCTCTCTTCACATAAAGATACCTTTATCTGGTTTTCTTTTTCAGTTGTGTGACTCTACTCGAAGCATTAGTCTGCATCAGACATGGGAAACAGTTGTTCTCCCAAACGGATTCATTTGTCATTCTGTCTTGGATCGCCTTCCAGGTATTTGTTAATATCTTATTATCCTATGCACCGAGGGCTTTTAATCTTGTTAAGGACCGTGCCCAATTATCGTTCCATGATCGTTTGGAAACGTATGTTAAGATTCGATGATAAAATGTTGTACATATAGCTCCTCAAAGAATCTTTATTAGATTACCCCTCAAACATATAGCTCCTCAAAGAATCTTTATTAGATTACCCCTCAATGAGCACAATGGCAGATTACAAGCACTATTTGAGCCATTTTGACCTCACTCGTACAGAAAATAACAATCAGATCCATTTGTGTTTAGAATTCCTAATATCTACAAGGCAAATGTGCTGAAGATTTTGATTACTGTCATTCTTATCCGAAACGAGGTTTATATTTCCGGCCTCTGAGTCATATCATGCGAAATGGCTTAGTCTTGGGTCTGTTTTAACATCTTAGACTCTGCTCTTTCTTCCAATTAACTGGGGATTAAGCAAGCATTAAACATTACACTTTACAAATGAAAAGCCTATTTGACGAGCAGCTGTATCATATTGATTCAAGGCCTTTCTTCTCATCTTTTTCAAGTGCTGCTTTGATGTTTGCCGCCTTTGTATCTCATTATGAATTTTACTGGTACTGTTTACCACTTTAATCTAAGGCACTCCCTTTTATCTTCTACCGCTTTTGTATCCTTTTTGTTCTCGAAGTCCGCAACAATTTACATCCTCTAACATTTTTTATTGTTCGTGATTTGATATCTTCCTTTCACCTGCCCGTAAGCTCAAGATGATTATTGGTTAATCAAAACATATTCTTGAAATTGTTGTTCTCTTTCTGAAACTCTATCAAGTCAATTGCTGCTAAGATCAATTGATTATACAAGTTCTGTCGTTTAATCTCATTTCTAAACTCGTTTAAAATCATTGTTACGTATGTAACGTTCCCTGTTACATTCCTTTAACATCTTTTCGCAAAAAAAAGGTTATACGCTCATTTATAAGAGACACGATTTTAAGAAACAAGAAACTGAAATTTTGGTGTAGTTTCCTGGCTATCTACCCCCCCCCCCCCTTCGGTGCGTGGACACTTTGTTACAATGAGTCCTAATGCCAGCAAATATGGTACTTTATCCTCTACACTAAGAAGAAAGAGACTTACAGGAAAAGCTCTGGACATGGAGTGTTTTAATATCTTTTGAGTTTCTTTCTTCTTAGTGTATGTAGCTCTACTCTATGTATTGAGCCCTCCAAGGGATACACTGACTTTTACACTGTAATTTTATCCTCAGTTTTTCATTTCATTAGGACTCATTCAATTATGTCTCTTTTCAGTGCTTCATATGTTGTTTTACGGTGTATCTGATGGTGATGTGGAGAAAATGGGTTAGTTATCACATTAATAGTTACTTAATGTATTCTTTTCCTATCAACTTATTGTTAAGTTGACAGTTGTGTGGCAACATAGGTTATTGAAGAATATCTTCCTCTTCTAACTATGATGGCATATACGCTTACTATCTTCATAAGATATAGGTTTTGTTCATGAAGAAGTGGCAAATACGCTCACTATCTTCGTAAGATACTGGTTTATCCATATAAGTGTAGCAAATACGCATGTCTAAAGTAATGGTTTTGTCCGTAAATGTACGGCAAATACGCTTACTATCTTCGTAAGATATTAGTTTTGTCCGTAAAGCTGTGGCAAATTCACTTACTATCTTTGTAAGATATTGGTTTTATCCGTAAAACTGCGGCTAATCCCTTCGCACCACTCAATATCCCTTCGCACTACTTAACACCCCCACACTACTCAGAGACATCCCTTTTAACTACTGAACACCCCCCCTCACACTACTTAGAACCATCCCTCACACTACTCAGGGATACCCCTCCACAATATTGAACATCCCCCTCACTACAGCATACTCCACACTACTGCACTCACGTGGTAGGGGATGATTGTCTTGATCCTTAGTTCTTTATGTATGTATAACAATGTGTAATCTGTATAACAATGTGTAATCTGTATAACAATGTGTAATTTGTATAACAATGTGTAATTTGTATAACAATGTGTAATTTGTATAACAATGTGTAATTTACCACAGAGAAGCAAGAAAAGCACCTCAAAACCACTGGAAGCTCTTGACGAATCAGTTAGCAGTACAGAAGGTAAACTTGACACACCGCCAAGAAACCTGACATCGATCCTCAAACACGAAGACAGCCCCCGTGCCAAGTACACCAAGGGATTGAGATTCCAGGATACCAGCAGTGACGAAGAGAAGGATGTGAACATGAAACGGATGACAAGACGGAGGGTTATCACGACAAGAAGTAAAGCTCAGAAGAATGGAGTTGCAAGCAATGCTGAGATGTAGGGATATGTGAGTCTTTGAATTGAATTGAATTTTCTAATGCACAGTGGAGCTACTAAATGACTTGTGGAGGGGTGTTGTTGTATAGATTGATCCTAGTTCTCAAATTCGCTATTTGATGTTGGTAACGAGGAGGATTACTGGCTCTCATAGATTTATGAGAATAATGATGGATTTTTACATGGAAGAGGTGTCAGCATTTTTACAGTAACTATGTATATATCATCTAATCGCTTATCATTCATGGATATGCGCAATAATTATTTATCACAGACAATTTGGGGATGATGATTAAGAAAATTTCCCTGTTTGATATTGAAACGTATCAAACTGCAAATGGGGACATAAGGCAATATCCAGCCTTCCTTTTATGGTGTGCGTGTGAACTTTGTATTAGGACGTTCCATTACCACATGATCAGTCACGTGAGTGTATCCATCTAAAACTATATTATAAACATCACGTAATTAGTTGGTGGAGTCTTGAAAAATGGCTTTCACGTGAAAGATCTGTTTAATTGCATCTCTGTTTCTCTTGGACAGTGGATGAATGTTGAGCAGCTATTGTATGATGAACATGTCATTAAATTTACATTCCTGCTTCGTGATTTGATGGGGAAACCTATGAAGATAATTTGTAATAACAGCTCCATAATCAGCTCCAAAATCAAAAACAACAAAGAACCTTCTTGGTATTCACTGATTTGTCGTCAATGGTGACGTCACTGGAATCTAGACTATACCAGTAGTGGCTGGATTGAACATATTTATATTTTTATCGTGAATATCAAAAATAGCTCTGTAATAAGAATCAACTTTGGACATTATGATAAATTGTAGCTTGTTATTTGAATAAATAATTTCTTAAACAAGCCTTTTTCTGTTCTTGCCACTATTCTTAGTGTCCCAGGAATATACGTGAACGCTTGCTACAGTACCAACCCCCCTACACAGAAACTGACTCGTACGATACTTCTGCCTGCCAGATGAAGTAGGACATCTATACTTAAAGATTGAATTTTTTCAGATTGAACACTCTTATTGCTTCAAAAAATAATTTTGATTGCAAAAATTTGGCATTTCATGCGAATTCAGTAGAGGTCCTACCGAATATATTTAACACTCTTCACCTATTTCTTGTCAATCTTTAAGAAACTAGGCAGCCTGGTTTTGCAACATTGAGTTTCTTAGTGATGGGTTAGTGCTGTGATTATTCTAATCATAATATATGCAAACTAACATATTTGAGAAGATGCAGGATTTCGAAAATCAATCGAAGTGTGAAGGAAAAGGACCTGAGCAGAACACGAACGAACGATCTCTGGTATTATTATGTCTCGTAAGAACAGAGCATTGATGATGTAGAATTCACACTGTATGAATATACAAGTTTTTCTCTGACTCTTGAGTTTCATGCTAACACATTCATCAGAAAAGCTATGCAAGTAAATAAATATTATCGACTGTAATGTATCGGCGTTTAATCGAAGCATTACAGTGTTACACTGGTATCTATATACAACAGGTGATAAGGCTAATAAGACTTTATTTACATCCGGGTTAATTGGCTACATAGATATATGTTGTTTCATTAATAAAACCTGTTATCGTGTCAGGCATTTCGATATCGATTTGAAGCGTTTGTCCCACCATATTTATTGGATCTGAATGTTAAGGAAGCCTTTTGGTTTGTGATTTTGTTTACGTTTCGATGTTGATCTGGTCTAAACCGTGCACAAGTTGGCTTGAATGAATTGATAAATTATGAACTTAAGTGTTGAATATTTGAATATTTGTTGAAATATCCTAATATGATTAATTTCAAACTGGAATATATCGAACAAGTAGGGGAAAAGAAACATTTGTTTCAGTTACTCAAGCATATCGATTTAGGTGAAGCTATAAGACGAAATGGCTGGTGCATCGTCATGGCTGAAAAAGGGCACAAATATGTAAAAAAAGGCTTTAAAACATTTTCCTGTTATAAGCTATGATTCCACTGTGAATCAATATTCCCTTTTAGTATATAGTTCATTGTACATAGCTATACATAGTTATAGTATGCAGTCAATAGAAAATTTTCAGTGGCTTGCAGTGCAAAAAATTGCAAAAGAAATCCGTTTTTCAAAACAGTTCAGTTCGCATGCCTTTCCTTAGGAACAAAATTCCAATGTCAAATATTACATATTTTTAATGTCCCCATCACACGTATCGTGGCACGTCTCATGCGAACTGGGACCATTTACCTTTTCCATCGACAAAGTGTTCGTTGTATGAGTCTTGACCCTGTCATTTGGTCTATTTTGTTCAGTGCCTGCCTGAGAATTACGTCCGAATTCATGATTTGCGAGGCATGGGCACAATAGGTGTTTGATCTTTTGCCCGAATAGGCCAATCAGATTCAAGGTAGCGATCAATATCGAAATGATGCACATTAGGTGCGTGCGGGTGAAGCTCTCTCGTTGGTTTGAAATGAAGAAGGTAGGCAAAAACACGGCCCAGCATATGCACGTTATGTACATTGTTATGCCAATGTACTTTGACTCATTATAGTTCTTCGGGAAGTTGCGCGTTTTAAACGCGTACCACGTGCAGCAAATCATAAACACAACGCTTAGCAACAGATTCAGTAGCAGGGGGGCGATGCCATCATCACAATACCAGATAATGAAGTCACGTGACGCCGGTATGAACGTCTTCGTGATGTTGTTGCTGCTGCTCAGGCTCCATGCTACACCGAGTAATATTTGGACGCATATGATACCGGACAGAATGATCAGCTGTGACTGTGGGCTGACTAATGGTGGCTGGGTAACGGACGTCTGGGCGTTCCGGAAGATACGGTATATTCTGTTGGTCTTCAAAAACAGTGGTGAATAACACATACAAAATGCCATTCCGGGTAATACACTTCTGATTGCACAGACATATGTGCTGGGCTCAGCATAATATGTGAACGGTACTACAAAGGCCAAGGCGATTCCAGCTAATATGAAATAACATAAATCACGACCTGATGCCCGGACGATACGTTTATTGTTGTTCTTGATGAATATTGCTGTTACAAATATCGTTGCTAGGATGCCAAATGCAGAAATTGTGATGTAAACCCGCACTGCGATATTTGACGTGCGGTGTGATTTGAACTGCCGTCGTGGTATTGTGACGCATGATTTGCGATCTCGATCTGGTTTGCTTTCTCCGTTGCAAGTTTTACAAATGTTTTTGTCAGTGATTTGGTTATCTTGACAAGGTGTACACTCCCAGCAGCATTTTTTTCGGAAGCCATTGTTACGTCGATAAATCTGGCCACCAGGGCATGGTAAGCGGCAAGAAGATACGGCATTTCTGTTACCTTTCTTCCATGTCACGGCACTAGCATTGAAGACGAATGTTCCTGTCTCGTTGCTCGAGAGATAATCTGCACCACTTCTACCATCCTCACTCCTTCTCAAAGACCATTTGCCAATCTTTCGATTCTCGAATCCAGAACTTGATTTGACGTAATTCAGAACTTCGTATTCAACGAGATAAGGATCCTTCTGCGTTATTGAATTCGTGAAATTCAGCGTGTAGTCAGTAAACGTATTCGAGCGCAAAAAATTCGCTAATTGTTTCATGTAATAGTGACTTTCATCCGGTTTCCAATCGCAGAAACCATTTTTAGAACATTTTCTCTCTATAACATGCTTATTGGCAAGGACCAGCGCGTAAATCGAGTCAATTACAGACTTGATCGGAGTATTTGGGTAGTATCCTTTACCAGGTGCGAGCCTTTCTGATTCCGTGCAATTCGGCCTTTTGTCCTGTTTGGAGCCAGAAGATTTCATTTTACAGCCAAACGTTTGTTCCCAAAACAGCTTAAACTCGTCTTCTTTCCGAGAAGTTGGATTCAATTTGAGAAAGTGATCTCTGAATTTTGGCATTTCTGTTGTGGCGTATTCCAGACTGACAGAGCCCTCGAGAATAGCCTCATTCCCATTTGTTACTTCAACATAGTTGGTCATACCGGTTGCTGATACGATATAAAACCGGTTTGTCAGGTTTAACTCCCTTATCTCGGTTAATAGCCCAATTGAGTCGTTCAAGGAAGTGAAGAGAACCAGACCTTTTGCGCGAGGGTCCGCTGCAGCGAATTTTATTGCTTTTTGGTATTCAGATTGCTCTGCGCGGTTCGGCAATGATCTGTGAGTTGAATGGCAAATGTTAAATTTGGAGATCTTCTTGCTAAAATCCCTCGCCATATTATCGCCGCTTTGGGCGTGTGAACTTATGATAGAGACAAAGTTCCAACCTAACTCTTTCATTAGTTCTACTGCAGCGATTACGCGGAATGAATCCGTTGGTACCGTGCGGAAGAAATGGGAAGCTTTAGCCTCGTCGACTTCATCGAACGATGCCGCGTAGCTCACGAGCGGAAAGCTGATACCGCTTGTAACGATCGACAATTCAGCCGCGGTGGAAGACTCGTAAGGCCCAACGGCTGTTGGCGCTTTTCCCTGCACGAAATAATCCCCTATGATTTTTTCTATCAACAAATCCCAGCGCTCTGTTGTTAAATAGTTCTCTTCCAACTCAAACCCGTAAAGAATAGATTTGTTTTTGTTGATTTCGTCCAAGGCAAAGCGGTAGGCTTCTAGAAAATGGATGCCGATTTGTGGGTTGACGCTTTCTTGTTCTGGTGATGTAAAGATATCAAATAGGCCCCCAATTGAGAAACTTCTGTTGCCTGGAAGTAAAGATTCAACTTCAGCTTCATCGCGTAATAGAGTATGCACAATGTGATTATCAGGGGGTTTTTCTCAATCATCCCCCAGTCATTCCCACTCATTCATTTCCCAACTCAAAAATCTTCTCCCACCGAATGGAGAAACATTGAGAGCTGATTATACTGTATCAGATCTACACATCGACTTAGGAAGAGAGATCGAACCTTTGGGCCTTGTTTGTTCCGTTGCAGGTTAGACACCATATCGGTTAAGAAATATTTAAGACTTGGGATTAAATTCTATCAAATATCAATTCTAACTTCTGGATGAAATAGAAGGACTGAATAAACAAAGATTGAAACCAAAATAAAAGTAACCCAATGTAAATTTATGACTAGGTATACGTCGATCGATAGCCTATAACTTTCTTCTGATGTTTCAATCAACACTTTCATACAGACAAGGGGGTTGTATTTAATGAAAAACATACCCTTGTTCATCGCAACTCAAAAACATAACCAGTTAGATTTAGGCCCAATTCGACGAAGTTCGACATTAAGCCTCTTTCGCATTTTTCTATTAATTATTACCCCCTTGTCTATGAAAAGGTGTTGATTGACACAAAAAAGCTCTTTGGTGTAATCGAAGAAGAAAATCTATTGTAAGGGTATCTCTAAACGCAGGAATCGAGGGAAAGGGCAATGATGGCACGTACCCCCCAAGATTTTGTAAACTACAATGTAGTGCCGCTTTTACTTTCAGAAGTTGCCCCTCTTCGTTGATGAAAATAATGCCCTGGAAGCGTCATCCCCCCACCCAAGTTTGAGATGTTTCACGTCTTGAAGATATCCATCGCCTGTTGCGGAAATTTTCCATACCCTTGATGAATAGTGTCTCGAATTCCTTGTAAGATAATATAGCTACTCTCCTTATGGCCCTAATGAAAGCGTATTTATCCCGGTAGGCGAATAAATTTGCTTGGGTGCAAATTGATTTATCGAGGCAAAATAGGCTACGTGTTGAACATGCACCACGACAATAGAATAAAGTGATTGTATATTATAGCAAATACTTTGATGGCTTTTGCCTAGTGAAATTGTCTTTTTCGCCTCTCGGAAAAATTTGAGGCTTGTATTGTTATAAACCACCCTTAAAGAAGTATTGATGGTTTAAGTACTAATCATAAAATGCTTAAGTACTGTATGAGCACAAAAAGCAAGAACTGCTGCCAATTAAACTGCTGTAAACTGCATGAGTGACATGATTGTCAATTATAGCAAATACTTGGGTGGCTTTTGTCTAGTAAAGTCCCCTTCATTTCCCCTCTCGGAAAAAATCGAAGCTTGTGTTGTTTTAAACCACCCCCAACGAAAAATTGATGGTTTAAGTACTAACCGTAAAATGCTGCAGCACTGCATGGATACGCGATAGCAAGAATCGCTGCCAATTGTGTCGTTAACTGCATGAGTGACATCTTGCGTGCCTTAAAGGACGAAAGACATATTTGAGAAGAAGTCAGTCAATGGACATAATTTGTGAGAATAGATAGGACTCAAGCAGAGCTCGAACCCGCTAACGATAAACCATTTAGGCCTGTTCACATGAATCCATGGCATATCGTTGACCCGAGTCAACTACCCTGCCTAATCACATGAATAGTTTCAACGAGGATATAAGTTGCCACTGGCAAAGAGAAAATTGCACAGAGTAAATATAGAAAGAAGCGTTTTTGTACATAAAGAACATAAGTAAATATTTCAAATATATTACATTGAGTACCACAGAATATTATAATGATGATAAAAAAATGAAAACAAGAGAAAGTTGCCCTAGGCTGTCTCAAACTAAACTTTCTGATCAATAAAACACCATCTAGGCTAATTTTAGTAATAGAATTTCTTGCAAAAGCAAAATTTAACAGATGTTATGCTCCTTTTTCGTATAAACATACACGAGACAAGAAAAATGAAGTTAACGGCTATCGTGGTCGACCTGGTGTAATGAAAAGTTCATGTAAGCCACAATAAATCCTTTTAATTGAGCTACTCTAATCACGAGCAAAGGTGATTCGTCATATCTAGGGGGGCAATGGCTTATCTTGGGTCAACTCTTTACCCCAAGTTCATGTGAACAGGTTCTTATAGTGTAATATGAGTTGAGATTATTTTAATATCAAAGTCACTTCTTGCTTGTGAAATATTTTTTAAGTGGCCACAGAACTGATGAGTTACGTTATAAAGTCGATACAAAGAAATGATTTACTGGGGTCAAAAGATACTTTTCCATAAAATCAATGTTTGCCATGATTTGCTTACCTTCTCTTCGCTCGCTTCTCGATGAAAGACTTTTGTGGATGGATTTGCCGTCGGATGATTGCCAATAAGGAGCAATACAATGTTGTCTGCACTGTTCGGTTGAGTCTGTCCCTTTTCACAGTGTTCTCTGCAATTTATAAGTTTTAGATTAGATTAATTGAAACTTTGATCACCTTTCAATTCATTCTCGTTTTGATTACAAATGTTTTGACTATAGTTTTTCCTTTTCATTTATAATTCATGCATTGATAACTGGAATAACTGATAGCAATTAGCCATGCCGGGGAGGTAAAAGAGATTGTGTCAGGAGCTTTTGAATGGTGTTTTACACCCACTTGATACAGAGGGTTTTGTCTTGTTTCTATGCTACTTTGGATGGGCGGATTGGAATCCGGTTATCAATCGTTTGAAACAAAATAAGCTCCTATTCTTATTGCAAGTCACACACAGCAGAGGTGTATGCCCACATTATATACGAATGGGCACATCTTTGATAACGTCCAACCACACCCTCGTTCGATATCATTTCATGTATTCTTGATTCTGACCTTTATGTTTCAATAAAGACCAGATTTATATTTTGGAGGAAGAAATAATTTCTACCCTGTGTGAGATGACACAATCCAGAGCCCCATGTACATCGAATGATGACGTCATAGGCACTAGAAATGTATCGTCTGACTAGTCTGTTTTAACATGAACAAATCTATGGTTTCGAGAAGGAAACAGTTTCAACCCTGTATGCGATAACACAATCCAGAGCCCAACATAGGTCAATTGATGACGTCATGTGTGCAACACCTACTCAAAATGTTCGGTCAGACAAATGAATTTTCTAAAAGCCCATCGAAGGTAACATAAGAAAGAAAGAAACCTCTGCGTGGGATGGGTCTAAAACATCCGTCTGTAGCTACAAGATTTGATTGATTTTTGGATTACTGATTGGAAGTTATAATTTCATAGAAATACAAGAATCGAGCGTTAAAACACGACGTCAATATATTTTGACTTTGCAACTGAGAATCAAAAACAGACCTTGTTATCAGAATAAGTTTAAAACTTAGCCAGTCATGTCTTTCAAGTTGCAATCTGTTTGATATGTCTTCGTTAGCTCCAAAGGATATTGATTGCTAATTCAGCTGCCCTGCAAATAAGACACGTATACCATGTAGCTACTTTGGCTACTCTACACAGAACTTTAAAGGAGATACTGAGATCTTCTACGTAAACGTGAACGTTGTACTTGAATCGGGAAAATGAACTCGTTTAGATAGGGTTGCAGAAAACTTGGATGGTAAACACTTTCATGTTGGTACAGACGTAGTACTTGGATAGGGACTTTAAATTCATTCGATAGGTATGAAGAACATAGATGGTAGACACTGGGACCTTGTGGATAGGGACTATCAGCTCGTTGAATAGGGTTGCAGTACTTCAATGGTAGACACTGAGATCTTGTGAATAGGGACTATCAACTCGTTGGATAGGGTTGCAGAACTTGGATGGTGGACACTAAGATCTTGCAGATAGGGACTGTCATCTCATCAAATAGGGTTGCAGAACTTGGATGGTAGACACTAAGATCTTTTAGATAGGGACTGTCATCTCATCGAATAGGGTTGCAGAACTTGGATTGTGGGCACTGAGATCTTGTAGATAGGGACTGTCATCTCATTGAATAGGGTTGCAGAACTTCGATGGTAGACACTGAGATCTTGTAGATAGGGACTGTCATCTCATCGAATAGGGTTGCAGAACTTCGATGGTAGACACTGAGATCTTGTAGATAGGGACTGTCATCTCATCGAATAGGGTTGCAGAACTTCGATGGTAGGCACTGAGATCTTGTAGGTAGGAATATAGTACCTTGATATGTACCATAAATTCATTAGATAGGGATGCAGAACATAGATAGTAGACACTGAAATCTTGTAGATAGAGACGTAGTATTGGGATGAGAGCAATGAGTTTGTTGTAGACCGATACACAGAAGTTAATTGGAGACACTTAAGTACAGTTAATTGGGGCGTAGTACTTGCATGGGTTGAATGAATTTGTGGATAGGGGTGCAAAATGTTGACTGTAGATACTGGCATCTTGTAGATAGGGACGTAAAACATGGTAAGGGACTAAAACTCATTAGACAAGGATGCAGACTTTGGATGGTTAACTCTGAGATCTTGTAGATGAAACGTAGTATTATGATGGGAAGAATATGTTTCTTGTAGATCAGACCGCAGAAGTTGACTGGAGACACTGAGATGTTGCAAATAGGGACTTGCATGTGGACTATGTGTTTTTTTAGAGAGGATGCAAAATTTTGATGGTAGACGCTGAGATCTTGTGGATAGAACGTAGTATTGGGTAGGGACATAGTAATTGCATGGGGACTATGCTTTTTTAGAGAGGATGCAGGATTTAGGGATGAAATTAAATTTCAAAAAACTATATAATACTAATAAATACAAATATTATGGTATAATTCTACCTAAAAACCGTTTATTCTTTTTACATGAGAATGTTGAAATTGTTTCTCAAGAAAAACTTACCGTCTTACAGCATGACAAGTATAGGTGTGACGTAGCGATATTTCAAGCAGGCATTCACTCTCTTGCCAATTTCATGAAATCCCAACAGATTTATGTAAGCATCAAACTATACCAGCTATGGTCATTCACACCCTTTCGAACTACTTCGTTCGTAGTGTTGATGTTATTTCAGCAATCGACGCAGCCTTTGCGTATCCTGAAATGCCTATAGTTGTTGATGTATATGTTGGAAATCTCCTAGATGGAATAGGTTCTATCCGGATTGAGGCAGCTAATTGAAAAGTACGTCTTTACCTGGTGAAAATTGATTCAACTTGTTTTTAGTTGACTGAAGAATCAGTACGTGTAGTTTTGCATGGTTTGCTGTATTAATTCAGCAGATTCATGGTGGAATGAAGCTATGCCAACACTGACCATCTGTTCTTGATATCTACAGTTTTATGAATATGTGTATCGGGATTAAACATTGTTTCGTTTTGATATGTTTCGTTTCGCTACGTTTAGCTTGGGATATCTTGCTTTACAAACTTTTATCACACAGATTTATGTGTAGTTAGCCAACACTAGCCAAATTTTCTTGCTTTCCACAGTTTCTATAAGTGTATCAATGCTAGTTTCGAGATTAAACGCTGTTTAGTTTTGATATGTTTCGTTTGGTATGTGCTGCTTGGGATATTGCTATATAAACTTTTATCACACAAATTTATAGTAGTTTGCCAACACTGGCACAATTTTCTTGCTTTCTACAGTTTTTTATAACTATATCAATGCGAGTACTATGTAGGTTGAAAACTGTCTACTTTTGATACGTGTAGCTTGGCATATCATGCTATAGGAACTTTTATCACACAAATCTTTAGCGGGACGATGTCATGCCAATATTGGACCCTCTTTTACCGTTTGCCTTGGTATTTATCCATATATCTAACATTTCAGATACAAGTATTGAGCTTGAACGCTGTATAGTTCCGATATGTGTAGCGTTAATATGTGATGCAAACTTTTATCACACAGATTAATGGCAAGCTTTAGTTATGCTAATACTTCCCCTTCTGTTGCTTTATTCATTGTTTTGATCCATTTATCTACCAACTCTATTCTTCCAAGCTTGGACATTGTGATAAGCTTCTCCTGATTGTAATTCCCTGTAAAAACTTAATTTACGTGACTTCCTAATGAAGTTATACAGCTTCACTATAATAGACTATAGCCTGAAGTAGCACATTGTCGTTTTGCAAGATAACGTCTCCTCGTGCCTGCTCTCAGAAAACTAAACGTTACGTGGCCGTCAACTTGAGTGCATGCTAACTGATTTTAAGTAATGTGGCAGAAACGACACAGAACTGTTTGAAAACGCAAAGAAAAGAGGTTTTAGTTGTCAATATTTAACTTCAGCAGGAGTTGCGTGTATAACGTTTGGTTTGTATATTTACTGAACTGAGGAATTGTGGAATGTGGACTCTGGAAACTCTGTCCTTCGGTGAGATGGAATCGGAGTGAATGGCAGCATTGTTGGTAGCTTTGCGTTGCTAAGAGGCGTATTCTGATGATGCGTTGCGTGAAATGGGATCCACCATCTTTTTACCATATCGTTTATTCAGGGACATGCGCAAAAATCCATGAAGTTATATTGTACTATCAAGCATGTGTGGTTAACTATTATTTAGCTGATCATTACTCCAAAAACTAAAACTCATTGATCTAGTAATCGCCCAAAATTAAGAAATCTCTCTCAGTTCTGAAGAATTCATCAATTGATCTTCAAATTTGAAGGGACAGCTTCCAAAATTCTATCATCACCCCAAAAGCTACTAGTTTATAAAACTTATGCCTGCTTACATTAGTGAATATACCAAAGTATTTAGATTGTATATCCTAATGTACCACTGATCTGAAAATAAAGACTGAATTGCGCATTCTGTTGCTCCTGGATTCAGATTTCGAAGCCAATTGCTTCGTTTGCTTCTGGCCCCCGATTATTTTGCCAAAGAAATTATATTCCCTGTATTCTTCGCTGACAATAGCTGCACGATTATTTAGTCTTGTCCTGGGCATTCTTAACATTCCAACAATAAAAGGGCAGCCCCTAGTGGAATCCCGATGTATTGAATTGGACCTACCAATATGGCTGCCAATGACTTAATTTCAGAACGGCAGATGCCCGGTCCAGTCTTTATTTTGAGATCAGTGAAATTTACAACAAAATCTTTTAAATGGGTACCTAAACCCCGGTTTCTGCCAAATTTTTGAAAATCACAGAGCCCATACTTAAACTAAAGTTGCGAAAAAGCATACCCCATGCTTATAAAAAGGTCTTAGAAAATTATACATAACTAGGCACGTCATCTGTTCTCAAAGTTATATCCTGTCTTTAGGAGCATGAAACCTGGTGCTAGATTGAGCATTATGAGTTGTTCGGCTTTTTGCTTTTATCAATATTCTTTGTTAGAAGGTCCACTAGTCTATAGTCAGGCAAATACACCAAGAATAAAATCTTAATGAAGTGAATTCAAGTTGAAAATCATCTATTTTGCCTTGATAAACTCAACAAACATCGATTAATTCAAACTTGTCCTGCAAGAAGAATCATTATTTATTCATGCTCTCTTTGCTTTATCATCTCGAATCAACCTCGTTTTACACGCTTCTTGTAACCAGTGGTTGCAAATCCACCAGGACTGTGGCTGATTATTGCTATTTATCAGAGATGGGGTTGAAAAGTAGCGTTCCATCTAAAAAGTTTTCAAATGGCGTTAATATTGCATTTAGCTAAAGCTCTTTTCTTTCGCTAACTGCTTTTGCTTACAATGGTGCTCGGGGGGGGGGGTTACCTTAGGGGTTAAGTGATAGGGATGTGCCATTTTGTAAAAGATAATTGGGGCCATAATTCCGGGTCGTAAATTGAAAAAGGAACCCATCATTCCGTATCACGGAATATGTAAAAGAAATACCATTTCTGTCGCACCACATAATAATTGTATTTGAACAAGTCAAAATATTTGTAAATAAAAGTCTCATACCACACACATCAGTGTAAATGATGCGTCATTGTTTTTCTCCGGGTTGATCTACGATCACCACATTTCTCTTATCTTTATTTTTTCTCGAAATTCATACCAATAATTCCGGGTACAACCGACTATTAAGTGAAATGTACACCCATAATTCCGTATTTGATTTCAAAAAGGTACCTCTAAAAAATGGCACATCCCTGCTACCATATCCTTGTTAAGATACTCCCCCCCGAGCAATGGTGTGATCTTCTCGTTTGGCTCGCATCACTCTTATCGTAACGTTATAACTGAACTTGTATTAAATCGTGCTTTCATTATAGCTGACTTCTGACAAAAATGTTTCCTCTAAAATCAGAAAAAAATTAGAAACACAAGATTGTTAGCCCATGCTTTTGAATCCAAATAGTCTTTAAATCTATTCAGGACTTTTCTGAACGATATAAGGCTATAATAGCATAACATTTACAAAACAGTTTTCTTCAAGATCAGCAGGAAATTGATAAAAAGCCTGATGGTTGTAGAAAATACAACGGAGCCAAGAATATTTTCTTTGCAATCAGCAAAAATTGAAAAAATGCCTGATGGTTAGCCCATAGTTTTGAATCAATATTGGCCTAAAATTAATGATTCCCTCATGAATGATCCCATCCTTTACGATTCCATTCCCTCACTCAATTATCTTTCCCCTCTCAGGACTGCCCAGGAAGCAATACATTAAATCACCTAAAGAATTTCCTTGGAAATCTGCAACGAATTGCAATAAGCATGATGGTTGGCCCATGGTTTGAATAAAAATGAGCTCATAATAAATGGTTACCGAGAGCCCTTTCATCCACGCACGACTCTACAGGGAGTAATATTGGGCTTTGACAGACTTAAAAAAACGCATCAAATCACAAAAAATTTCCTTCTAAGTTAGCCAGAAGTTAGTAAAAAGATGGTTAGACTATGGTATTTAGTCGAGCTTTGCCCCGAATAAATAGTTCGAAATAGGTTTTTTACCTACTCAGGACTAAACAGAGTGTAATATTAGGCTATAAAAGTGCTAGAAAATGCATTAGATCACAAAAACAAATTTCCTTCTAAATCAGTTCAAGTAAAACATCCTGATGGTTAGCCTATGGTTTTTAGTCAAAATAGTCTTTAAATCTATTCTGGACTTTTCTGAACGATATAAGGCTATGATAGCATAACATTTACAAAACAGTTTTCTTCAAGAACGGCAGGAAATTGATAAAAAGCCTAATAGACAGGGTATTGCTAATAACAATCTGGCAAAGTGCCTAACCAACGATTTTTCTTCAAATTCCGATAGTTAAGGGTAGTAAAAATATTTTAAGACTTGGAAACATTCTAGTAAAACAATGGATGTCACGTGATTGATGATGTCATAATTCACGGTCAGGAAAACATCAACCCCCCTGGATTTTGAAAATTTTTGTTCTATGTTGTTTGCCACCCCATGTGAAGCAAAATTATATAAGACACTTATATTATTACACTCACGGGTAGCGAGATATAAGCATTTTAATTATTAGTCACGTGATCAAAATGGCGGATTTGAAATTTTCAAAAATTAAAGGGGAAGCTGTTTTACTTGCGATTTGACATCCGAATTGAAATTCTAGGCTTAATTGATACCTCAATGAGCTCAAATGCGCTGATATACAGTCTATATTCCAAAATTACTATACATATTGTCGAAAATTTCAGGGGATTGTGCAAACCCAACATAACTTACCAAAAGGAATACCAAGAAACTTGTATGAAAAAGCTTTACGGTAACCATTCATCGAAGGAATCTTCGCTTGAGAAGAAATCGGATACCTCCCACTCATTGTGATCATCAATTTCACTGGTAAAAGATTGTGATTCCGTCACTGGTGTAGACGTATTCCCATTTTCTTCATCATCTCCTTCTTCATCACAAGCAGAAAACAACTCACGAAAAACCGAGCTCTTTACTGGATCACTTCTATTCTTCCTTCTCCGTTTTCTCCAGCAGCCACCTTCCAATTCACTTGCCTCTGTATCTGCGTCACTCGAATCTCTAATCTCCTTTTTCAGGCGTTTCCCTTTGTTTGCTAATGTTGACCAAAGATCTTCTCTCTTCGCTAATTAATTTCCGAAAGAATCCTTCAGAATCCTCTTAATGAGGTTCTCAATCTTCCAGCATTCGAAGCCCTTTTCGAGGGAGTTACAAATTACAAGAAGGAAAACGGGGTTTGCTTTGCAGCAATAGGAATAAGGTCACTCAAGCCAAAGAAAACATACAAAGATTGGATTCTGAGCCTTCTGCGTTTTATTGAACCACCAGCGGATGCACTTTCCTGTCTCATTAGTATGATAAACGATAGATATCTTCAAAAAAGCATCAAAGAATGCCAAGTAACGACCGTGGACAGTCCAATGTAAACATCGACTTTCAAGGATTCGAGCAGCATATGCTACAAAGAGTGCGTTGGAATGAATTTCTTCATAATGGTGAAAACAAGAATGGTCTAATTAGACTCCTATCGAGATTCGTTCAGAGCATTGAAGGAATGAAATATCTGAAGTATCCCTTCGTAATATCAGAGGAAGGAAAGACGTAAATAGTGGAAAGACATCGCTCTACGCTCCTACACGAAAGTAACCACGAGGAAGCCGACACACGCTTAGTCCTTCACGCGGCAAAGCAGGATACGGATGTGGTTATCGTCTCGAAAGATACAGGATGTCCTTGTGCTTCTTATTTGGGTATTTTCAAAGATCGCTTACAAGTGGTTTTTTCAGTTCGAACGTGAAAAATTGGTTGAAATTGGCAGCATATGCAGAAGTCTTGGCGAGCGCGTTTGTTCATCTTTACCCGCTATTCACGCTATTTCTGGTTGCGACACCACCTCATACTTTATAAGGCAGGAAAAGTTAAGATTCTTAAGAAGTTGCTGATGGATGAGTCGAAATGTGAGCTAATCGAAAACCTTGGTGCAAGCAAAACTCTCGACGAAGTTTCTCTGGAAGACGTCAAACAATTTATCCAAATGAATGTATACAGCGGGAAAGAAAACGAAACATATGTCCAAACAAGAATACACCTATATCAGAAGTTGAAAGAAAGACGTCACTCTCTATTCCTCTCGATCGAGATTCCGTGGAGCAAGCTATCAGGAGATGCCATCTACAGGTTTACATTTGGAAAAGATGCTGCCATGAAAATATAGACGCATTATCTTACGAAGAGAATGGCTGGAAAGTTGAAGAGAATAGATTAAAACCAAATTGGTTTACAGGAAAGCAATTGCCTCCAACATTAGCAAACAAAGGGAAACGCCTGAAAAAGGAGATTAGAAATGCGAGTGACGCAGATACAGAGGCAAGCGAATCGGAAGGTGGCTGCGGAAGAAAACGGAGAAGGAAGAATAGAAGTAATCTAGTAAAGAGCTCCGTTTTTCGTGAGTCGTTATCTGCTTGTGATGAAGACGGAGATGATGAAGAAAATGGGAATACGTCTGTGCCAGTGACGAAATCACAATCCTTTACCAGTGAAATTGATGATCACAGTGAGTGGGAGGTATCCGATTTCTTCTCAAGCGAAGATTCCTTCGATGAATGGTTACCGTAAAGCTTTTTCATACAAGTTTCTTGGTATTCCTTTTGGTATGTTATGTTGGGTTTGCACAATCCCCTGAAATTTTTGACAATATGTATAGTAATTTTGGAATATAGACTGTATATCAGCGCATTTGAGCTCATTGAGGTATCAATTAGGCCTAGAATTTCAATTCGGATGACAAATCGCAAGTAAAACAGCTTCCCCTTTAATTTTTGAAAATTTCAAATCCGCCATTTTGATCACGTGACTAATAATTAAAATGCTTATATCTCGCTACCCGTGAGTGTAATAATATAAGTGTCTTATATAATTTTGCTTCACATGAGGTGGCAGACAACATAGAACAAAAATTTTCAAAATCCAGGGGGGTTGATGTTTTTCTGACCCTGAATTATGACATCATCAATCACGTGACATCCATTGTTTTACCAGAATGTTTCCAAGTCTTAAAATATTTGTACTACCCTTAACTATCGGAATCTGAAGAAAAATCGTTGGTTAGGCACTTTGCTAGATTGTTATTAGCAATACCCTTTCTATAATGGTTGTAGAAAAAACAACGGAGCCAAAAATATTTTCTTTGCAATCAGCAAAGATTAAAAAATGCCTGATGGTTAGCCCATAGTTTTGAATCGATATACTTCGATATACTGCTTATATAAGCCTAATATACATAAAAAGCCTAATGGTTATACTGCTTATACTGCTACTGCTTATTCGATATACTGCTTATATAAGCCTAAAAGTTATATATAAGCCTAATATTACTGTTATATAAAGTGTATATACATATAGCAGTAATATTGGGCTTTGAAAGACTTAAAAACGCATCAAATTACAAAAAATTTCCTTCTAAGTTAGCCAAAAGTTGGTAAAAAGATTGTTAGACTAAGGTCTTAAGTTACACTTTGCCCTGAATAAATAGTTCCAAATAGGCTTTTTACCAACTCGGAACTAAATAGAGAGTAATATTAGGCTATAAAAGTGTCAGAGAGCGGTTAAGATCACAAAAACAAATTTGCTTCTAAATCAGTTCAAGTTAAAAAAATCTTGATGGTTAGCCTATGGTTTTTAGTCAAAATTAGCCCAAAATAAATTGTTCTAATTAGACTTTTATATATAAGTTGTATACAACCAGGGAGCATTCAAGAATTATTACTACGCTACAACAGCTTAAAATAAAATACATAAAATCACCAAAAAGGTTTTACTTTTTAATAGTTCGAGGAAAATACCCAAAACTACTAAGAATCAGATGCTGATAAGATAATATAAAATAACGTTCTCACCGAGTTCTGTAGACGCAGGACAACGAAGAGGCTTGATTGTGCTTTTCTCTGTATTACCAACTATATTACCAACTAACTAAAAATATCTATGTACAAGGTTTCTATAACTACAGTGGAGGAAACAGAATGATATTTAAATGAAAGAGATATAAATGAGATAAACCATAAAAAGGAAGGGCATGGTAAGTAAGTAAACGCCTACATAGTCGGAACGTTAGGCCTAAAAAAATAGCAGAGGTTAGTGACGTCCCATGGAAAGTTTAGTCACGTATTTGGAAGTAAAAATTGAATGGGAAGAAAATAAATAAATGGCAATGAATGAAAACTACGAGAGGAAGAAAAACTTAAGAATAGCAGGAATAGCAATAGGGCCTAAATAAATTTTACACTACATCTTCAAAGTCAGCCAAACCTTTGAAAGGACAATTGATGGTTAACCCATGGTTTTCTTGTCAAAGTTGGCTCTAAATACAAAGTTCCAAATAGTTCCTTCAAAGGTAGCCAAAACTTTGAAAGGACAATTGATGTTTAACCAATGGTTTTCATGTCAAAGTTGGCTCTAAATACATAGTTCCAAATAGTTCCTTCAAAGTTAGCCAAAACTTTGAAAGGACAATTGATGGTTAACCAATGGTTTTCATGTCAAAGTTGGCTCTAAATACATAGTTCCAAATAGTTCCTTCAAAGTTAGCCGAAACTTTTAAAGAACAATTGATGGTTAACCAATGGTTTTCTTGTCAAAGTTAGCTCTAAATACATAGTTCCAAATAGTTCCTTCAATGTTAGCCAAAACATAGGAATAAGCAAGATGTTAGCCCTTAGTTTTTTATAAAAATTGGCTCATGATAAATGGTTCCAAACAGCCTATCAATCAATTCAGGACTGTTCAGAGAGCAATTTAAGGACACAATAGTCGTAGAAAATGCATTAAACCAGCAAATGTTTTACTTCAAAATCAGCCAAAAAATTTAAAAAAAGACGGTTTGCCGTTGGTTCTCGGTCGAAATAGGCCCAAAATAAATGGCTCCGAACAGCCTTTTAATCCACTTTGGACTGTTCAGAAAGCAATATTAGGCTGTAATTGCATTTCATTTTCATAATAGCAAAAAAATGAAAGCGCTGTCATTTCTCTTTTAAAAGGAAATCTAAAAGTAAATCTAAAAGGAAATATACTGTCGTTGAAGAAATGCATAAGATCAACTAAAAATATTCTCTTCAAAATCAGTCAAGAATAGGAGAAAGCCTGATTTAAATATTTCTGTAAAAATCATACAAAAGTAATATCCCTCTCACCAAAAAAGCTTGGATGGCCGAGTGGACCAAGTAGTTCAATTCCCAACAAGGTAATACTTTCAATTTTTAAGATTTATAATATTTGGTAAAAATGATACGAGTAATACCTCTAAAGAAGAAATAAGACTTTTGATTTCTAAGATACCTAATATTTGGTAAAAATAAAACAAAAATAATACCTCTCTGACCAAGATAAGTTGGAAGACTGAATGGAATGAATCATAGTTCGAGTCCATGCATGAGTTTTTCATTTTTAATATCTGGCACAAATTTTTTGATTTATGAAGTTTTGTAAAGATGATACAAGAGTATTGTCTCAAATCAAGAAAGCTTCGATGGGTAAGTGGACTAAGCAACCAGCTATGGTTTTTTTGAAGCGTTATCGATTCCTAGTTTGGTAAGACTTTAGATTTCTATAATTTATAATGATTGGTAAAAATGATTTAATTAAAGTAATACATTCCTCACGAAGAAAAGTTGGATGGCCAAGTTGACTTAGTCAAGGGCTATAGATGATTGGACTGTAGTTCGATTCCTCGTAAGGTAAGACTTTTGATTTCTATGATTTATAATGATTGGTAAAAATGATTTAATTAAAGTAATACATTCCTCACGAAGAAAGGTTTGATGGCCAAGTTGACTTAGTCAAGGGCTATAGATGTTTGGACTGTAGTTGGATTCCTCGTAAGGTAAGACTTTTGATTTCTATAATTTATAATGATTGGTAAAAATGATTTAATTAAAGTAATACATTCCTCACGAAGAAAGGCTGGATGGCCAAGTTGACTTAGTCAAGGGCTATAGATATTTGGACTGTAGTTGGATTCCTCGTAAGGTAAGACTTTTGATTTCTATAATTTATAATGATTGGTAAAAATGATTTAATTAAAGTAATACATTCCTCACGAAGAAAGGCTGGATGGCCAAGTTGACTTAGTCAAGGGCTATATATGTTTGGACTGTAGTTCGATTCCTCGTAAGGTAAGTCTTTTGATTTCTATAATTTATAATGATTGGTAAAAATGATTTAAAGTAATACCTTCCCCAGAAAGAAAGGTTGGATGGCCAAGTTGACTTAGTCAAGGGCTTATAGATGTTCGGACTGTAGTTCGATTCCTCGTAAGGTAAGACTTTTGATTTCTAACCTCTGAATAAAAATCATACTAACTTCAAACTTACTCTGTCGGTGAGCTCCGGGTAGTGTGCAGGCAGAGTGCTTGTCTCACAGTCGAAGGGTCGAGGGTTCGATCCTGAGGTAAACTGTTGTATCCTGGAGTGAACTAATCTTCCCTTTCCATTCATGAAAGCGGTGGTGGCTCCGCAGGGTGCGTAAGGGGTGGGGTGTTTTCCCTATATAGTAGGGGAATGTTCAGAAAAAAATCAAAGCCTATGTGCCAGCCCGGCTTTATTTATACCTACCTAGTCTAGAATACTTTATACAAGACTAAACTAGCATCGTGAATGAAACTGACATGATCAACGAAACTAAACTTAACTAAGCTAAATTGAACTAAACTAAATTAAACTAAATTAAACTAAGTCAAACTAAACTAAGCTAAAAATTTATGTAAAACCCCCGTTATTTTTCCCTCAGAAAGCCGCCAGGGGGACCAGACCCCCCTGACGCTCCTCCTTGCCATATCCTGTGAAACCATTACGGCTCCGACGGAATGGTAGGTGGGAGATTGGCTCACTCCGGGTGCATCGCAGGATCGAACCCTCGACCCTACGACTGTGAGACAAGCACTCTGCCTGCACACTACCCGGAGCTCACCGACAGAATAGGTTTGAAGTTAGTATGACTTTTAATCAGAGTTTAGAAATCAAAAGTCTTACCTTAAGAGGAATCGAACTGTGATGCGAGCATTCACAACCCTTAGCTTGATCCACCTAGCCATCCTAGCGTCCTTAATTATAGATGTATTACCTTTAGATAACTTTTACCAAACATTATAAATCTTAAAAATCAAAACTCTTACCTTACGTGGAGTTGAACTACGTTCCATTTGGCCACCTGTGCTTACTTTGATGAGAGGTATATTCTGTATCAATATCACCAAGCATAATATATCTTAAAAATCAAAAGTCTTACCTTACGTAGAGTTGAACTACAGTCCAACTATGTAAAGCCCTTGGCTTAATCAACTTAGCCATCCAAGCTTTCTTGATGAGAGAGCTATTACATTCATATCATTTTTACCAAACATAATAGATCGTAGAAATCAAAAGTCTTACCTTACGAGGAGTCGAACTACAGTCCAAGCACGTATAGTCCTTCCTTGGCTTAGTCAACTTAGCCATCCAAGCTTTCTTAATGAGAGAGCTATTACATTCATATCATTTTTACCAAACATTATGAATCTTAAAAATCAACTCTTACCTTACGAGGAGTTGAACTACAGTCCATTTGGCCACGCATGCTTACTTTGATGAGAGGTATATTCTGTATCATTATCACCAAGCATTATATATCTTAGAAATCAAAAGTCTTACCTAATAAGGAACCGATCAACACTTCGATTGACTAAAGCCCTTGGCTTAACTCACTTGTCCATCAAGTCACTTTCTCAATGGAAGAGGAGTTATCGTTGTATCATTTTTACCAAACATTATAAATCTGCAAAATCAAAAGTCTTACCTTACCAGATCTAGAACTACAGTCTGATTAACTAGAGCCTTTAGCTTAGTCAACTTGGCCATCCAAGCTTTCCTTATGAAAGGGGTATTACTTTTGTATAATTTTTCCAAAATATTATAAATCAGTCTTTGGTCGGTACAAAACTTCAAAAATAGCTGGAAAAATCGGAAGCATTGTGAAGCGAAAACATTTCATTTAGGTATTTTTGAATCTGTTTACAGAAAAACTAGGGATCCTTCACTTTCTAAACATAAACATTTCGTTTTCGTATTGGGACTCTTGAAGTAATCTTAGATTAGACTCGCTCTATCGCATGTGCTGATTGGCTCTCCTACACTATACCAATCATTCACCTCTTTTCTGATTGGCCTAATTTGATCCACATCTGGGTATAATAATTCGTAAGGTTTTTGTTTCGCTTTCTTTCTGACGTATTACTCTTTTCGGTGTCAGACGACAATCCTAATTATCTATGTTATCGCTCCAATGTGCTTCCGATTTTTTTGCCTAATATTGCTTCCTGAACAGTCCTAAGTGGATTAGAAGACCCTACACTTGGAACCATTTATTTATATTGAGAACCATTTATTTTAAACCAATTTTGACCAATAACCAACAGGCTTTTTTCCAATTATTGACTGATTCTGTAGGAACATTTGGTGAAGATTCTATGTATTTCCAAAGGCTATAATAGCCTAATATTGCCCCCTGGACAGTCCTGAGTGGATTATTAGCCTATTTTCAACCAATAATTTTAGGCAAATTTTGACCAAAAACGATCAGACTTTTTTCAAATTTTTGGCTGATTTTCAAGGAAATGTTTTTGGCGATTTTATTAGTTTTCTAAGACTTTTATAGCCTAATATTCCTCCATAACCAGTCCTGAGTGGATTTAAAGTCTATTTGGAACCATTCATTTTGGATCAATTTTAACCAAAAACCATGGACTAACCATTAGGCTCTTTTCAGTTTTCGCTCATTTTGAAGAAAAACATTTTTGGTGATTTATTTGTTTTTGAAGGCTTTTATAGTCTAATATTGCTTCCTGAACAGTCCTGAGTGAATTACAAGCCTATTTTAAACCATTAATTTTGGACCAATTTTGACCAAAATCCATGGGCTAACCATAATCTTTTTTTTATTTTTTGCTAATTTTGAAGGAAATTATCTTTGGTGATTTTATGAGTTTTCTAAGGCTTTTATAGCCTAATATAACTCCCTAAACAGCCATGAGTTAATTGGAAGACTAATAAGAAATATGTATTTCGCACCAATTTCGACTACAAGGCATGGAATAACCATCAAGATTCTTTCAATTTTTGGTGGTTTTCGAAGGATATTTTATTGGTGATTTTATAGGTTTTCTAAAGCCCATAATAGCACAATATTGCTCCCTGAAAAGTCCTGAGCCGATTCAGAGATTATTTACAAATATCTACTTTTAAACAAATTTGACCGAAAACCATGGGCTAAACATCAAGCTTTTTCAAACTTTGGTTTGATTTTGAAGTAATAATTTTGGATATTTTATTCGTTTTTTAAGGCTATTTCTGTCTAAAATTGCTCCTTGAACAGTGCTGAGTGGATTTAAAGGGTATTTGGAAGAATTTATTTCGAGCCAATCTCGACCAAAAAGCATGGAAAAACCATCCAAGGTTTTTTCCAATCTTTCGCTGATTCCGAAAGAAATCTTTTTGGTGATATTATGCGTTTGCTAAGGCCAATTATAGTACAATATTATAAACAGTCCTGAGTGGATTGAAAGACTTTTTAGAACCATATATTTTGGACAAATTTTGGTCAAATTTCATAGACTTACCTTTAGGCTTCTCTCCAATTTTTTTGCTGATTTCGAAGGAAAATGCTTTGGTGATTTTATACATATTTTAGGGCCATTATAGCCCAATATTGCTCCCTGAACAGTCACGAATGGATCAAAAATGATTTACAACCATTTATTTAGTGCAAACTTTGACCAAAATCCTTGGGCTCACCATCAAATTATTTCTAGAAAAACCATAACAGATTGTTCGCTAAACCTTTTTCAGTTGATAACTTAGATGTTGTAGATAGTTGTGATTGAAATTGTTTTTCATTCTCTTTTGTACTTTGGATGGGGGTAGCCAAAGATCAGTTTTCCACTTCCCACACACTTGTCCATAACGACTTTCTCCTCAGTCTGAGTGGACACAGTTTGCCACTTCCCACACACTTGTCCATAACAACTTTCTCCTCAGTCTGAGTGGATACAGTTTGCCACTTCCCACACACTTGTCCATAACGACTTTCTCCTCAGTCTGAGTGGATACAGTTTGCCACTTCCCACACACTTGTCCATAACGACTTTCTCCTCAGTCTGAATGGATACAGTTTGCCACTTCCCACACAATTGTCCATAACGACTTTCTCCTCAGTCTGAGTGGATACAGTTTGCCACTTCCCACACACTTGTCCATAACGACTTTCTCCTCAGTCTGAGTGGATACAGTTTTCTACTTCCCACACACTTGTCCATAACGACTTTCTCCTCAGTCTGAGTGGATACAGTTTTCTACTTCCCACACACTTGTCCATAACGACTTTCTCCTCAGTCTGAGTGGATACAGTTTGCCACTTCCCACACACTTGTCCATAACGACTTTCTCCTCAGTCTGAGTGGATACAGTTTGCCACTTCCCACACACTTGTCCATAACGACTTTCTCCTCAGTCTGAGTGGACACAGTTTGCCACTTCCCACACACTCGTCCATAACAACTTTCTCCTCAGTCTGAGTGGAAACAGTTTTCCACTTCCCAGACACTTGTCCATAACGACTTTCTCCTCAGTCTGAGTGGATACAGTTTGCAACTTACCACAGACTTGTCAATAACAACTTTCTCCTCAGTCTGAGTGGATACAGTTTGCCACTTCCCACACACTTGTCCATAACGACTTTCTCCTCAGTCTGAGTGGATACAGTTTTCTACTTCCCACACACTTGTCCATAACGACTTTCTCCTCATTTTGAGTGGATACAGTTTGCCACTTCCCACACACTTGTCCATAACGACTTTCTCCTCAGTCTGAGTGGATACAGTTTGCCACTTCCCACACACTTGTCCATAACGACTTTCTCCTCAGTCTGAGTGGATACAGTTTGCCACTTCCCACACACTTGTCCATAACGACTTTCTCCTCAGTCTGAGTGGATACAGTTTGCCACTTCCCATACACTTGTCCATAACGACTTTCTCCTCAGTCTGAGTGAATACAGTTTGCCACTTCCCACACACTTGTCCATAACGACTTTCTCCTCAGTCTGAGTGGATACAGTTTGCCACTTCCCACACACTTGTCCATAACGACTTTCTCCTCAGTCTGAGTGGATACAGTTTGCCACTTCCCACACACTTGTCCATAACGACTTTCTCCTCAGTCTGAGTGGATACAGTTTTCTACTTCCCACACACTTGTCCATAACGACTTTCTCCTCAGTCTGAGTGGACACAGTTTGCCACTTCCCACACACTTGTCCATAACGACTTTCTCTTCAGTCTGAGTGGATACAGTTTGCCACTTCCCACATACTTGTCCATAACGACTTTCTCCTCAGTCTGAGTGGATACAGTTTGCCACTTCCCACACACTTGTCCATAACGACTTTCTCTTCAGTCTGAGTGGATACAGTTTGCCACTTCCCACACACTTGTCCATAACGACTTTCTCCTCAGTCTGAGTGGATACAGTTTGCCACTTCCCACACACTTGTCCATAACGACTTTCTCCTCAGTCTGAGTGGACACAGTTTGCCACTTCCCACACACTTGTCCATAACGACTTTCTCTTCAGTCTGAGTGGATACAGTTTGCCACTTCCCACACACTTGTCCATAACGACTTTCTCCTCAGTCTGAGTGGATACAGTTTGCCACTTCCCACACACTTGTCCATAACGACTTTCTCCTCAGTCTGAGTGGACACAGTTTGCCACTTCCCACACACTTGTCCATAACGACTTTCTCTTCAGTCTGAGTGGATACAGTTTGCCACTTCCCACACACTTGTCCATAACGACTTTCTCCTCAGTCTGAGTGGATACAGTTTGCCACTTCCCACACACTTGTCCATAACGACTTTCTCCTCAGTCTGAATGGATACAGTTTGCCACTTCCCACACAATTGTCCATAACGACTTTCTCCTCAGTCTCAGTGGATACAGTTTTCCACTTCCCACACACTTGTCCATAACGACTTTCTCCTCAGTCTCAGTGGATACAGTTTGCCACTTCCCACACATTTGTCCATAACGACTTTCTCCTCAGTCTGAGTGGATACAGTTTGCCACTTCCCACACACTTGTCCATAACGACTTTCTCCTCAGTCTGAGTGGATACAGTTTGCCACTTCCCACACACTTGTCCATAACGACTTTCTCCTCAGTCTGAGTGGATACAGTTTGCCACTTCCCACACACTTGTCCATAACGACTTTCTCCTCAGTCTGAGTGGATACAGTTTGCCACTTCCCACACACTTGTCCATAACGACTTTCTCTTCAGTCTGAGTGGATACATCCTTGTATGGGGGTTCTTCAAGCTCCACTTGATTGGTTGTTGTAGAAGTAGAAGCACAAGCACTAAGTTCAAGTGCAGCATCCAACAGCTGTAGAAAAAAATATGATTTACTAGAAATCACTGCAGTGTAATTTCGCAAATGGTCCTATATTTTCCGAAGTTTTAGGATTTTATATACGACATGGTTGGTATACCCTAAGCGACCATAAAAGGGTTTACTGTTTTATTTTATTACCGTACAACACACCTTCACTGTACTGCACATGCATTACACAGATTGAAAATGATGATATCCCTCCATCGTACTGATGATATCCCTCCAGCCTCCATTTTACAGAATACCCTCCACAGTATTGAAAACATCCCTGCACCGTACTGAATATCCTCTACCGTACAACACACCTTCACTGTACTGCACATGCATTACACAGGGTGGAAATGTAGGACAAAGGTGAGGATTTGAGGAAGGTGATACGCAGCTAGGGATACTGAGCTAGAACGGGCTAATTTTTTTGAAATTAGCTCGTTCTGGCTAATTTTAGCCCGTTTTGGCTAATAAAAAATTATTTTCCTGAAAATTTTGAAGCCAAAACGGGCTAAAACGTCGATTTCTTGGATTTCTAGGAACCAGGTCATTATTTTGACACGGTATTTGAGTTCTACGCATCAAGGAACGGGGATTTACGTAAAAAAATTTGGGAGTTTCTCCGGCGGAAGTTTGAGAAAAATGGGACTTTAACTTTTGTGACGTTTTCTATTGTTCTTTCTGATGCGTTTGAGTCCGTGTAATGACGCCCGTGCTTCAAAATTTTCAAGAAAATAATTTTTTATTAGCCAAAACGGGCTAAAATTAGCCAGAACGAGCTAATTTCAAAAAATTAGCCCGTTCTAGCTTAGTATCCCTAGCTGATACGGGAAAAAATGCGTGGAAAATGTATGATTTCTCTTCAAGTGACGATTCGTCTACAGAAAGGCTGCCATAAACCGACAATATAATTTAATCATAGATTCAAAAACTATATTCAGCTTAGCTTAAATTTCAATTCAGTGGCTCCTTTTGAAATGTTCTGTTCATTTCTATACCGCAATAATAAAGAAAAACCGTTCACTCATTAAATTCCGATCAAACAATAAAACAAACAGATTGATACGCTCAATTTCTATCCGCCATGTAGAGTTTTTTCACAATTTTGAATACGTTATATCTTTTAAAGGGTGTGTCAAATAACAGCAGTGTCTGATAATTATTTGCTCAGTTTTCGATGCTCTTTCCAATGATGTGATCAGCGATCGAATATTCGGAAGGTTGAATTTCTTGTGACAGTGGTCACATGACGTCACAATGGCTCATTCCCCAGAATGTCCCCAGGGCTTAAAATGGCCGCCTTCCCGCAAGGATTCCAAAACTATCTTCAGATTTTTGTGAAATGACTGTTGCGTGAGTTAAAATATAAATCGCAGAGGAAAGTCAGAAGCGGGAACAAGTTCTTCAACTCTTGAACACAAATGAGGATAAAATATTGGCTAATCTGATTACGGCAAATATGAATATATAAAGATACGAGGATATAGGAACTTTCTTAACTTAACTATATCTCTTAAATGTGTGAAAACGGGCACTGGATAACTCTATCTTAAATGTCTTCTTGCGTCTTTAACCCAATTCTTTTCAACTTCACTTATGGCACGGGCACAAATCTATCTTAATATCAAGCAAGACAACAGAATATATCAGAACGACTCAGCTCTGGGTCTTTTCTTTATCTTTCACTTCGGGTCTGATTTCGATCTTAAATGGCGTCTTCAACAGATTCCTCTTCAATACTTAAGGCTGCAACTGGATTCGAAGTGAAACACCAATAGCCTAACTAAGCAGTCCAGAAAACGGCAACCTAAGACGACTTTCAAACGTCCTAACTCCAAAAACCTAACTCGGCTGGGCTTCAGCCCAGAGCTTCACAGCTCAACACCAAGCCTCTCGTGTACTACCTAACGGGAGGGGGAAACTTATATACCTAGGGGTAACAGCCCCCAAACCTAAACATGACTAGAGTAAATATGGATAAACAGGAAACTAAACTACCAATAAAATGTATAAACGTATGAAATAATCGTCCAATCAAAAATCAGTACTTCAACGGAAGTAAATCTCATTTTCTCCTCACAGTCATTCATTTCTCCCAGTCATTCATTCTGTACGACAGCAACAACAGGGAAAGTAACTATTGAAATGTGACGTCAATAGAGTGGTGTTTTATTGTTAGTATTTCCCACAGATACCATTATGAAATATTGCACATACCGCACGTTTTTCTGCTCTTGCCGCTCTTTCCAATGACAACTTTCGCTTTTCTACGGGTTTTTTGAAAACAAAGATAGTTGGCACTGCGTCACTTTTTAATTTTTTGGCACCTGGTTTCTTCTCCAATAATTCTTTCTAAAATAACAATTCAAATAATACATTAAGATAACTAAGTACTTTAAAACTCGATAAACCAAGACCGAAAAGAAAATTGTAATAGAGCTTTTCCTATGTAAAGTTGCTTAGTAACAGTACCTTACAACCATATCTCGAGTATTCTTAAAAGTAGAGTGCACCTTGCTTAAGAAAATTAATGTTTGTAATTTATTATTAAGAGTTTCTTAAAGATACACGCATTTTTTTATAAGCAATTTCAGCGCGAGCTCAGTACTGAAAATTGCTTAGCTAGACTGAGGGCGAAACTCAAAATTGCTTAGCAATTGCTTAGCATTTCTTATTAAGAAATTTGTTTTTTAGAATACTATCTCGCAAGTTGTTGTACAACAAATGTCGATAGTATCTTGCATAATAGAGTGCCGCGGCAATGATATCCACTGTAACCTACTTCTTCATAGCTGCTGCACAATTTTCATTGCCAATTTGATCAGAACTAAGATGTTGTAATTGCTTAGCATTCCTCTATCCAGTACTGGAATTGCTTAAGTTTTTGTCATGTCGAATACTGACTTGGTTATAAAGCAATTACTTATAAAATAAAATAAGTGTATGAAGTTTCTTAAGGACTATATGGTTTCTTAAGAGATTTTCTAAATTTCGGATACTATTTAAAGGGTTTCTTATCCAAAAATTTATATCGAGAGTTTCTAAAGAGAAATATTTGTAATTCTTATACAGATTTTCTTGAAAAGGAATCTTTCAAAGTTTCTTAAAAAGAATTTCTTTTTGATTCTCAAAAGTTTTACATAAAGAGTTACTTACATAAAGTTTTTATTAAGGGTTTCTTACACAGAGTATCTTAAAGAAAGTTTCTTATTTTGATTAATAATACGAGAGTCTAACTATCTAAGTTTATAAAATTATAATAGATTAATTCAAAAATATACCATGCTTGTATTAAGCGTTTCGATATAAATCTTCATCAGTAACTGTTCTTACAATGATTTCTTATTTTGATTATGTGATTAATTTGATTAATGTGTTTTTATAGAAAGCATTTTACGGTATTATTTAGATGTATACAAATGGTTATAAAAAAGTGTATATTTACCTTCAAATCTCTTTCGTAACATTCTTCCTCAAAATGTTCAGAACATATATGAAAACACTTGTCTTTTGGTAATTCTCCACTTCGTCGAATTTTAATGAGCCAACGTTGCCTGAGTTTCGGATCACGACCTTTTCCTGGTATTTGGTGAAACGATAACATTTTGTTTCGGCTGGACCGGTTGGTGCACCCAAATGCTGCGCAATTAGGCATTTTGATTTAAATTTCGAAATCTGTTCCAATTATTATTCGAGCTTGCAGTTTTTATAAGCTTACAACTTCGTTTGATATTTTGAGCGTGTGTACTCATTTCATTAACTTAATGGGGGGCGTTATCCGACATACTCACTTCGATATTTAAGATTTCCTTTTTGACCGTTCTTGCTGAGATTGTCGAGAATGGCGGCCTAAAATCACTGAACGCAAGTTAGTTGAATATTCGTCAGCATCATATTCATATTCAAGCAGCATATTCAGATTCCAGCGCCAGATTCAACCTCCATTTTAATAAAATATTTAAAATCGAGATAAAAGGAACAAAATATTGAAGTATAAAGGGATATTAGGATCATCTGTGTGAAATTTGCTTCAAAATGGGTTATAGACCGTTTCTCTACTCTATTTGTGGGGTTCACAAAAACGCGTAATAGGTGGGGCACCCTCGTTGAATTTGCATTTGATGTATTTTGAAGTCTACTTTGCGTGTGATAGTCCAGGAGGAGAAGGGGGGATATCGTCACCCGACGAGGGAATTTACAGAAATAGGTGATTTTGGTCAAGTTTGGGGTGCTGATTCCGAATTTCGATGTTATACGGAGAATTAAGGGGGCTAACTGCCTCGTTTTGACGAAAAACCTCGATTTCAAGCATGATTTAGTTCTGCTTTAAAATAATGCCAATAATGCCTAACATATGTGCAAAATATTTAAAAAGCAATCCAGGGGTGCTGATTTCAAATATTCCATGTTTTGGGGGGAATATTTGGGGGGCTAACTACCTCGTTTTGGTGTGAATCTGGATTTCGATTAAAATTGCTCTAAACACTCAGATGTTTGAAGAACAGTCATTGGTAGTCCATTTGTTTAATTCAAAAGGTCTGGGATCATCTATTGATGCTGTTCGGGGATAATAGGGGTTAAAAGGGGCATGAAGGTGGATCGCTCGTTTCCAAAAATATCATGCGGTGCTTTTGAAATTTTCAGAAGTATTTGTTACTGTACTTCCAACAATGTTTGAAAATAGAAAAACAACTTTAAATATTGATGCTAACTGACATACTCCTTGGGATTCCTTGCTGCATAGTGATTACTGCATTCTTCTAAATATGAAATGGAACTGTATGAAATCATGTAATATAAGCGTTGACTGCCTTTCTTTCATGAATTCGTCAAATGTAACCATCAAAGTCCAAACGGATAAAGTGTTAAATTCTACCTAGTTTCATAAAGACTGACTATCTTTAAATTCAGAGTCATCATCCTTTATTTCCATGTTGTCTTGCAAATCATCTTCATCATCAGAATCCCCCAAGTAGTCATCATCAAGCTCCGAAAGAACCTTGCTAACATCTTCCAAAAAGCAGCATTGCTCCAAATCTCTGTTCCACCCGAGGTCCTGTTGTGTTCTTCAAGGTTGAATTGCAGCTGATGTGTGTTTCTGAACGATGTGAGTTTACCACTTGCTTCGTTAATTGACTCAATACGTGAAAAACCATAAAGGATGAGGATAAATTTGTCGATGTCCTTCAATAGCTCTTCACCTGCAACTAAGCAAAGTTATCAAGCTGCAAAAATAGCCTGTCGAAGCTACCATTCTTCAAAACATCTTTCCAGAACGCTTGCTTGCCTTTCCTTAAAAAGCTTGGCATATGCTCATTGCCAGAGAATGCATGCATTCCTATCTAGGCTTTCCTTTACTTTACAGGCAGTTCTAAAGAATTTTGACTTAGTCTATTGATTCTTGGAAGGTTTTCCCTTTAAAAGTAGAAATCGGATCAAAACATACTACATATGAATAATTTGCAGTGATCCTTTTTTCAAAAGCATTCATAATTTCATTACCGGTGTCATCCATATTCAGAGGGTTTTAACTGATTTGGGCTGCAACAAGGCAGCCTAATAACAGAATGTATTATTGGTCGTGGCATGGGGCATCAGTGATGTTTCCGACCATCTTCATTTTGTTCAACATTGCATACCTCTCATTGTCGATGACATCTTCGCAGATTTGATGTTCCAGACCCTTCTAGAAAGTGATTTTTAAGCATGGTAGCTGAACAAGCATTTTGCACAGCTTGGTAACTTTCAATTAGTTGCAGGTAAAAGAGTTATTGAAGGGCATAGAACATTTATCTTCTTCCCGTATGGTTTCTTTCGTATTGAGTCTGTCAAGTAGTCAACAATTTTGGCAACATTTGGCAGAGAGAAGAACTAAGAATTCTGTTCAGAAATGCACATCAGCTGAATGTGAATTTGGACAATCCTGAAGAACACGGGCTCGGATGGAAAATTTATCCTCATCCTTTATGGTTTTTCACGTATTGAGTCAATTAACGAAGCAAGTGGTAAACTCACATCGTTCAGAAACACACATCAGCTGCAATTCAACCTTGAAGAACACAACAGGACCTCGGATGGAACAGAGATTTGGAGCAATGCTGCTTTTTGGAAGATGTTAGCGAGGTTCTTTCGGAGCTTGATGATGACTACTTGGGGGATTCTGATGATGAAGATGATTTGCAAGACAACATGGAAATAAAGGATGATTACTCTGAATTTAAAGATAGTCAATCTTTATGAAACTAGGTAGAATTTAACACTTTATCCGTTTGGACTTTGATGGTTACATTTGACGAATTCATGAAAGAAAGGCAGTCAACGCTTATATTACATGATTTCATACAGTTCCATTTCATATTTAGAAGAATGCAGTAATCACTATGCAGCAAGGAATCCCAAGGAGTATGTCAGTTAGCATCAATATTTAAAGTTGTTTTTCTATTTTCAAACATTGTTGGAAGTACAGTAACAAATACTTCTGAAAATTTCAAAAGCACCGCATGATATTTTTGGAAACGAGCGATCCACCTTCATGCCCCTTTTAACCCCTATTATCCCCGAACAGCATCAATAGATGATCCCAGACCTTTTGAATTAAACAAATGGACTACCAATGACTGTTCTTCAAACATCTGAGTGTTTAGAGCAATTTTAATCGAAATCCAGATTCACACCAAAACGAGGTAGTTAGCCCCCCAAATATTCCCCCCAAAACATGGAATATTTGAAATCAGCACCCCTGGATTGCTTTTTAAATATTTTGCACATATGTTAGGCATTATTGGCATTATTTTAAAGCAGAACTAAATCATGCTTGAAATCGAGGTTTTTCGTCAAAACGAGGCAGTTAGCCCCCTTAATTCTACGTATAACATCGAAATTCGGAATCAGCACCCCAAAATTGACCAAAATCACCTATTTCCGTAAATTCCCTCGTCGGGTGACGATATCCCCCCTTCTCCTCCTGGACTATGAAACACTTTTCTGAAAAGTGGGAAGCTTCCATACTGCAAATTCGACGAGGGTGCCCCACCCATTGCGCGTTTTTGTGATTGATTTGTGATTTTGTGGTTGATGTTATATGTTTTCACTAGTAGGGGTCGAATCTGACACTGGGATCTTATGCTGCTGGAAAATATTCAACTAACTTGCATTCGGTCCGAGAATCAAGCCGCTTTTCGCAGTAGATATTAGTGGATTATCAACCCCAGGAGGAAGGCAAGAGTTAAAATTGTATTCTAGAACAACTTTAGAACACATTAACAACGATATTGGAGATTATTTTTTTTTGATCGAACTTCCCCTTTAAGTCTTCCCCTCTAAAATCCCGCTTTTCCAGAAAAATCACACAATATATTTTGCTGGCATTTATTTGAATGCACGATTTGTTCATCATAGATACTTGTAACAAGAATTTTTTTGTGCAAGGGTGGACTGACTTGGAAAATGGGGCCCAGGCGGATGGAAGAGTAGGGGCCAATATATTTACCTTGTTTTGCAATCAGACCAACCAGCCTAAAGACACTGCCAATTAAAAACATTGAAAGGCAGAGGTGGCGAAGATAGAAGAATCTCCTGGTTCACTGAGAATTTTGGCAGGTCTACGCTATTTATTCAACAGGGTAAATACAGTATGCAAGGAACTATTTTACAATGTACCCTGTTTAGATACCCATCTTGCTAATAGTCATAATTTCAAAAATTCAATATCCAGTGTGTGCGAAAGGAAAAATGATTGATGATAGGAAGTAATCTCTGTGATCGAATGTAGACACAAAAAGTTTAAGCATGGTAAGCCCGACTGACTAGAGTGGGTACTTACATCAGGGGGGTGCTTATTCAGGGGGAGTGCTTTTTCAATGCATTGATTTTTTAGACAATCAAAAGGAATTGAATAAAATAGACTTTATGTTTGTTAAGCTTGGTTTCCACTAGGCGTTAAATCGCGTTATTTCAGCGCGTAAAATAGCATTTATTTTTTAACTCTAATGGAAACGCGCTTAAAAATTTAACGCCAAAAATTTGACGCAGTTTATCGCGATTTAACGCTCGGTCTTGGAATCAAAACTTTTTGATTTCAAAACCCAGTTTAGCACTGCGATAATTTTACATCAAAGGAAGACGACAGAACCTCGTTTGTAAGATCTCCCTGCAAGGTCTAAGATGGCGGTATCCTTCCAACAAGAGGAGCTGCTTGCCAATGCTGTGCACAAAATGTCATGAAAATAGAAGGAGGTAAAAATGTAACTTATTTTGTTGATATGTAAAGCACATGTTGGCCTACCGGAAAAAGCTCTCTCTGTCCTCATTCTGCAATTCTTGTACCAGGCCACTGTACTCTTTAAGCTCTTGTCGTCTTTTCAATACTGATCTTACCCAGTCCCGGTGTTTTACCCTTTTCTGTACTTTCTCCAATCTTCTCTTCCTCCTTCAACGTATAAGAAGAAGAAGAAGGATTTCTTCTTCAACTGTCTCATCCATAATCCTCAAATTTATCGGGTCTCAAAATCACGTTGCGCTAATTTATTTTCTAGGTGGAAACTGGAACGCGGTAAAATTTAGCGCAACATCAGAATTTAGCGCGCTGAAATAACGCAATCTAACGCCTAGTGGAAACCAAGCTTTATTGATAGTTGTTGAGTTTATTAATTTATCGATTTAGATTAGTTCAATAAGTACGTATATATAGAGAGCTAAGAATAATTAATTATCGATGTTAAATAAGATGACAAAAAGAAAGTTGATAGTTGATAGGCACATACGCTTACTATCTTCGCAAAGTATTGGTTTATGTGCAAAGCACAGAGGGCCCATTTAAAAGGTAAAAAACGAATTGAGCAGTTTGACCCTGGTCCTTCCTCTCGATGTAACCACACCTCGTGATTCTGTGAAACCTCGTGATTCATGTTTACCTTCTGATTCTGTGCCTGTTGAGCAATGCCAGCTCCCTTACAGCCCAATCTTGCATGCCCCTGGATGGTATTTTGAGCTTGCATTGTTTGGCCATATCTTCTAAAATACCCTTCGTCTTCATCGTTTTAAAGCAGCTTCCTTTTTGCCTCTGCTACAATACCTCCTCGACGTGTTTGTCTGCTTCTTTGCTAAGATTCAGATTGCAGAAGTGGATTCGAAAAATGTCATCAGAAGCAAAAAACAACAACCACAAAAGTATATTCTTATTACAAGTTATCATAGTGATGTCAAAATCATCAATTCAAACAAATAAGAGCAAAAGATCCCTTGTCGTTCAGAATTGGATTTTGCAAACCTAAGAAAGTTTGAAAATTTGACTGCATTAGTAACGTTTGATTACATCTTGTTTCTTGAATCCTATTCCCGCACTTGCAGTTAGAAAATTAAAAATATAAAAAATCGCGCGAAAATATATCAACGAGGCCAAATACGTAACCGAGGCTTCAAAGTTTGTTTTGATTTTGCAAGACTTAAAAATGGCGCTAAAAAGATTTCTTCGATTCCAGAGGATTTTAATTATAAACACTCACACATGAATGATTAAAGAAATAATGGAAAATTTCGGATACAAGAATAATCGAGCCACCAGCTTATCTAAAGTTTTGGTCAACGGTATCTGTTGATTTGTAATCTTAATGAATCGCATTCTCATTGTTTAATGATTTGGTTTTTTCGTCTGTTTGATTATTCAGCTGGTACATGCTGCAGCCTCCATCACAGCACCGACCACAGGACTCACAGTGGTGATTGCAAATGCAAAATCTCAATGAAAGACAAATTCTTATCGATTTAAATTAATTTTTAATCAGAGCTTCAACGCATATCATAAAGACCTAGTGATTGTTTCTTCAAGCCCACAATAACAACGAAGAAGGTACAGAGGCAGCAAAACAGCATCCAAAAAATCTCGTTTGAGTATAGATAACCAAGAAACGCCTATCCAGATTCTACCCTTAAGGTAAGCAAGTTCCATTTCAACCCCTGTCAATACTACATACACTACATGTTTTTTATAAGAACAACCTTTAAAGAAACAATGGGCTGAAATTTGGATCAAAAGTTTTTGCTCTAAGGTGTTTGAGATACATATCTGTATGATTGATCTAGGTAAAGCATTTTAAACATGTTTTAAGGAAGATAGCAAAGCATTGCTTAAGATACACCCAACAAATAAGAAACAAACAGGCTGATAATAATGTTAAAAAGGCATGTAAATGTCCTGTATGTACCCTTGCTTGATGTTCTAATATGCATTAAGGTCTAATAATGTCTTATTTGGAAACAAACAACTAGAAAAAACCCCCCATTCTAAGTTTGAATGATGATGGTTTAAAAAGCACACTATCCAGAAGCTACAATTCTGGCCAAAATTGTTTGAACACTTGATCGATTTTTCTACTTGACGCAACATTATCCCCTCCCCCTATTAAACAATATTGATTTGCAATGGAAAAAGTCAATTTTGGTTGAATGAAGAATTTATATGTTCTAAAAAATCCACAATCTTACCTCAGATTGCTACATTGTTTACCTTGGCGGAGGAGGAGATTCTTATGTATGTCTAGATATTTCCTCTAGAAATTCATTAGTTTTTGTTAGGCGCTCCATGTAATTCTAGCATGAATTGTAGGATACACTGAACTGAGAGTTGCCTTTGACAGTTTTGGAACTTCAAAACTGAGTGGTCTCCTCAATGTCCCATTTCAATTTAAAAAGTGAAACTCACTCTGTAAAGGCTCTCCCCTATCCTATTACATTTTGTTCAATTAGAAAATGGACTTAAGTCCGGTCAATCATGCTTCACATTTTGCTTCAAATATTATACTAACATCTACCTCCTCCTACTACCAAAATCTCTTTAAATGCATGTTCCTGACAAGTGGAAGCTAGTTAAGTAAACCAAGGGAGTCATAGCGTTTATTTAATAATTTTTTGTAGAAAAAAATTCTCTCATTTCAGGCCTCATAGTTGCCAACCCTCCTGCAAACTGCTAGAGGCTCCAGCATCTAGACTTGGAGCTCTAGCAAAATTAAAATCTGAGAAATCTCCAGAGCATTTCTTCTAGAAATAGAAAAACTCCAGCATTTTCTCTAGCATCTTACACCTATGCCTTAACAAAACTTCCAGAAGCTTAACTTTAACTAATATATTTTAATTCAATTTGCCTAGCCTGTTGGATTGAGGCCAGATAAAGCTGAGAAAGCTTTTTTCTGTTGATCTTAAAATGATAAAGCCTAAACAAGTCCATTAATTTGAAATAACAAAACAGAAATATAAAACTCCAGCTTTGAAATTCAAAAAATTGGCAACTATGTATGTAGGAACCTTGTTTTCATATTGAGGTAAGGGTGTGTGTGTGTGTGCCTTGAAAAACTAAGAAGTTGGTGACATATCATGATTTGTGGAATTGGCTGTCTAGAATAAGATGTGCTTTCCCCGATAACTTTGAAACTTTTTGCAGTCACAAAATCCTTCTAGCATTCCTTATTCATGGCTTTGGAAATATTCTTACAGTTTTAACACAGGGATTCTTGTAAAGAGTAAACCTTTATTTATAGTTGCTATGGGGATACAGGGGTTTCAGAATGTGCGGATTGGAACAGTATTCATCGAAACAATCGACCTCAAGCCAACTGATTCTCCTGAAAGGGATAATCAAAAATTCAGATTGTCTTTTCCACCAGTGGGATATTGTTTTGTTTTCAACCTCTCTCAGCACGGGTGAGCAGGTCTTTTTATCCCTGCATAATTACCATTATCAACCTAAAGACATTCAAAAACAGCTTCTGCGGAGGCCCTCCTCCTTATCATCATGAAAAATCTATTACTAGCTTCCTTGAACTGCTAACGTAGACCAAACACATTAATGTTTTAAGAGAAGCATGCAAATACAACTGTGCTCAAGTTATTTTATGCAATTTAGATTCAATAGCAAAGCCTTTTTGCCTGCTGTTTATTCCTGAGTTATCGTAAAGATCTCTGGGTCATGATGTTAATTGAGAGCCACTAGCTCATTTTCAAGTAACAATAAACAGAAAGTTGTTAAAGCTGATAGTTCTTTGTAATGCTGGAAGGAATCGTCAATCATATACACAGCCATCTATTGTTTGGACTCTCATAGTTTATAGTCAGAAAAATCTGCCAAGTTTACTCAAGATATGCTAAATGTAAGTAAGAGAGGCTTTTAACCAGTTTGATCATTGAGTCCCTTTGTAGATCGTTAGCCAAGGGCTCGGCGAGGAGTGGCTAATTTCCACCTGATTTTTAATACGTAATATCAATTTTTGAAGTATTTTAACAGATCCCACCGCAATATTTCTCAACATGCTCTTTTATCATGGAGCTCTTGTGACTAGAAACAAGATAGGAGACTGGATCTCTGTTACTCAAAGTTTCATGTTTTCATAATCATCAGAGGGACAATAATTCAGACAGACAATAGTAATCATAGTCTGTCTGATGATTTTGAAACTTTGAGTAACAGAAAGCCAGTCTACTTTATTTTTTCTAATCTTTTTTACCCTGTACTTCTGGACATCGAGCAGCTTTTGTGATGAATAAGGAGGAAATATGTTCTTTGGGCAGTTTGTAATCATAGATATCCTTTAAACTAAATAAAAATCCCTTCATATTTTTAAGCATACCCAAAATTTGTTTCTGTGTACACCCAGAATCAAAAAGCTAAGGTACCAGCTAGACTAAAAACAACCCTTAATCATCAAAAATGAAACACTCTGACTTGGAAACCCCCTTGCTTATGGTGAAGAGTTGCTAAATTTGCCAAAATGTGATTTAAAGACGAAACATACTAAATGGTTTCAGATCACCTGTCCTTTGTTATTTACAGCTGCTAAAACAAGCTTATTTCTCTATAGCAACCCACCGCTGAAAAACTGAAGACCAGCATGGCAGAGACAGAAATACCGGATGTCATTGGGTTGAAAGAAATGTTTCAGAAATTCTTCAAGCTTCTTGGTTTACTGCTGATGGTTTGGCTAGCAGGTTTTTTCAATCTTAGCCTAACATGGATATTAGTGGCAGCAGGTAATGTAGTATTTTTTTTTACTTGTTCCTCTAGTGGCAATTTGAGCGCTTTTTGGTTCTTTGTCACCAACAACGTGTAACAGGGTCCTATGCCCAAGTTAACAGGTTGATGCAAAGCTAGTGTCGTGATGACTAGGAGGGCTTTGGGCCTCTCCATAACAAACATAGATATCTATCTTGTTGTTCATGTAACTTATTGAGCATCCCTGGTTTATCTTGAGCCATCTTCTACCATATTAGTTTTAGCTCTTTTTCCTTTGGTAATTTGAGATCTCTGGTTCTTTGACACCAATAACGTGAAACCGTACATCGTATGCCCCGAAGTTGCTGTACAGCCAGTGCGATGACAAGCAATATGGCACATTGGGTCTTTTGATCACATGTTCGTTGTTCTTGTGACATGTTGATAACTTTTGTATTTATTGGGCCATTTTCAAGCGTTCTTATTGCTCTTTATTCTTGTGGCAATTTAAGCACTCTTTGGTTCTTGGACATCAACAATGTGAAACAGTGCATCGTATGCAAAGGTAATGAGTTGCCAGAGTGTGGTAACAACGAAGAGGGCACATTGGGTCTCTTGATCACACGTTCGTTGTTCTTGTGATGTGACATCTTGATCACTTTTTGCATCTTGAGCCATTTTCAACCGTTTTACTGGTCTTTTCTCTTGTTACAATTTGAGAAGTCTCCTTGTACTTCAATACCAACAATGTGTAACAGTACATCGGATGCCTAAGTCTACGAGTTGCTGCACATGTAAGTGTGGTGATAACCAAGAGGAGACATTAGGTCTCTCGATCACATGTTCATATGACATCTTGGTCCAATTTTAGGTCTTTGAGCCATATTCAATCGTTTTACTGTCCCTTTCTCTTATTGCAAATTCAAGCACTCGTTGGTTCTGTAATACCAACATTGTGTAACAGTACATTGTATACCCAAGAGCCCATTGACGATTCCAGAATCTAAAGAGTGTGACATTCTAGTTATTCTCAAACTGGCAATGAAGCATCTCTACAAATTTAGAATGCAATGCAGTGGATCGTTACATATTCTTAGTATTCACAATAAAATTGCTATTACCTAAATATTTCGTAGCGGTATTTATGATTCTATACCGCAATTGGTTCCTTCTCTGTCATAAAGGTACGAATTTTAAGATATTTTTTATAGGCATGGTGGTTGCATATATCAAGCAGACGAACGGCCGGGAAAGAAAACGATTGATCACCAGACAATTAACAAAAGAACCAAAATCAATCACAGACGCCTTGCAAGAACTTCCCGAGTGGGTAAACTTCCCGGATGTTGAGCGAGCTGAATGGATAAACAAAATACTCCTTCAATTCTGGCCTTACTTCGGCAAAGTCGTCGACAAGGCCTTGCGGCAATCTGTCGCCCCAGTTTTACGCAGTAAAGTGCCATCTAGCCTAAGTGGTATTAGCTTTGATACCATACGACTAGGGGACGTGCCGCCCAGAATCGGGGGTATTAAAGTTCATGTGGATAAGGTGAAACGTTCTGAACTCATTCTCGATGTTGATCTGATATACGCGGGGGATTGCAAGATAACGCTGGCGGCTAAAGGCTTCAAAGTTGGCGTTGAAGATATTCAAGTGAAGGGGAAAGTGCGGGTCATCTTGTACCCTCTCTTACCAGAGTTGCCCCTATTGGGTGGCATCACAGTGTATTTCATTAACAGGCCACATGTGGACTTTGAACTGACTAAAATATTGAACGTGCTGGAGACTCCTGGGATCAATACATTATTACGGAATTTAATCGATGACGTCATTGCTGGTTATATCGTGCTACCGAATAAAGTGGCAATTCCACTATCTGGTAGGTATCTTTAATATATTCTCCCATTTTCGCCTATTCTGTAAGCCTTCTAACCAACTTTATTGAGGTATCCTGCTTTACTTAGCGAGGTTGAGAAAAGTTACTGGAGATTTCATGTCGAAACATCTGAAAGCATGGTTTTTTCTTGCCTTATCTTTTATTATTTGTCAACTTCACTCGACTTCACTGATCTCAAAATAAAGACTGGATTGAGCATTCCTTTGTTTCTAGACTCAGATGTTGAAGCAAATTGCTCTGACTTGCACTTGGCCTCCAAATATAGCTGCCAAGGTGATTATGTTGCCTGTATTATTCGCTAACAATAGCTGCACGATTATTCAGTCTCGTGCTGAGCATTCAAAACATTTAAACAATCGTAAAAGAAAAAAGCAGTCCGTAGTGGAATCTCAATGTATTGAATTGGACCCACCAATATGGCCGCGCATGACTTCATTTCAGAACAACAGATGCTTCATCCAGTTTTTTTTAGATTAGTGATTGAAATAGGTAAATTGGATCTCGTATTAGTTACTTGATGAGAGATGACCCAGTTTTAATGGTCAGTTTTAAGGACCCAGTTTTAATGACCCAGTTTCAATGGTCCCCATCGATTTTATCTTAGACAAAGTACAACATGGTGAACTGAAGAATCGGCTTCCAGACGGCGTCTTGCGCATCAAGATAGTTGAGGGACGGGATCTGGAAGCGAAAGACTTCAAAATCCTTGGAAACGGGGGACTGTCTGACCCATATACAACGATTGTCGTTGGTGCAGAGAAGTTCTCGACCAGTGTTAGGCCCACGACGCTCAACCCGATGTGGAACGAGACATTCGAGATGTTCGTAGAAGAGAGCAACAGACAGAAAATCGAGTTGATGGTGTTCGACCGGGACCGGTTGCCTTCTAAGGACGAGCGGTTAGGGGTAAAGACACTGACGATGAATAGTCTACTTGAGACCGGCTATCAGGATACATGGTTTCCGCTCGAAAATGCGAAAACCGGAAAACTGCACGTTCAATGTACGTGGCTGACATTCAATAATAAAGCCAATGTTGTTAGGGGTGCAAGTGGGACTACCCCGTCCAAGAAAAGCACCTTAGCTAGAGCTGCCCTTGTCATTCACATCGACTCGGCCTCTAATCTACCCTATGCAAGAAACTCGCACTCGGCTTGTAACCCTGTGTGCAAAGTCATCGTTGGCCACTCGACTCAAAAGACTGATAAATTGTCTGATACGAGAAACCCGGTATGGGAGCAATCCCTGCGGTTTCTCGTGCAAGATCCCGACCACCAGGATGTGAAGTTCCAGATATGGGACCACAAGAAGGACCGGCTGCTCGGTTCATTAACAATGAAGATCCGGAGTCTGATTGATAAAGACAAAATGACGTTGAAACAAGCCTTTCCGTTGCACGACTGCACACAGGATGCTAGGTTGACTGCCCGGTTAACGTTGATGGGGCTGACCGAGCCGGATAAGGTTTCTAGCGACGATGAAGTAATTGTGTGCAATACACCAGCAGTAGAAGACAGAATAAGCCCCATTGGCAGGGAGAATGTACTCCCGAGCACTGAAGTCAGTCTAGACGAAGACAGCCAAATGGGCGATGACCCGTTCGATGATACGCAAGACACTTCGACATCGTCTCTGAATAGAAGCTCGCCTGCGAAGAGTGACAGTGAAGGTAGGTCCAAACTGGGGCTTTTCCTTCGCAGAGCACGGGTATTCAGTAGCTCCTCGACGTTGTACGAGGAGTTCAGGACCACAAATCCACAAGGAGAAATCAGCATTGCTCTTGTTTACCGCGAGAAAACCAAGAAGCTCGTGATTGGTATATTTCAGGCACGTGACTTGCTCGATGCTAATGATAACGATAACAGACATGACGTCAACCCGTATGTGAGGTTGTACTTGTTACCAGACCGCTCCCGCAAGACGCGGCTGACAACTGACGTCATAAAACAGACCAGTAACCCGATATTTAGTGAGACATTATGGTACGTGGTGGACTCCCTGGCAGAGTGCAGGAAGAAGCGATTGGACTTGATGGTGAAATCAGAAACACCGCTCATCAAGAAGGCGAAAGGCGTCAAGTATGGCCTAGGCAGAACCATCCTTGACCTTGCAGACGAGGATTTGAGCAGCGAAGAGCCTAAATGGAGGACTCTGTACAGAGATAGTGAAAGTTAGAGGGAATGTACAAATTTGGTCTTTTTAGGTATATTGGTAATTGATAATTAGTGATAGTTATAATCGATTGGGAATTGGGAAAAGCATTTTAGAAAATATAGCTAAATATATATCGTGAAAATCTTAAGCGTGTCAGAAATTTTTAATGCTTCTCATAGAAACGCTTAGGTATATTTAATTCAAATCAGATGAGAAACAAACAAAGAGACTGGCTCTCTGTGACTTAGACTTTCATGCTCTCGCAATCAGCAGACAAATAATAGCTACTGAATTAGAAACTTTGAGTTACAAAGAGTCAGTCTCCTTTCTTGTTACTCATCGATATCGCTCTGCACCTTCGTACATCGAGCACTATGATGCTGTTATAGGTAAAAAATGAATTCAATTGAGGAATTTATGCTATTCAATCTCTTAGGAATATTATTTATCGTAATTATCATATTTATAATATTTATCATATGTATAATATCTATTGCATGCATTGAAGATGTAACCTTGTTTTCTTGGCTCGATACTTATCTGCAATAACTATGAAATCACAGGCCGTATTTGGATCAATTCATTTAGATCAATAGGTGTAATTGATACCTCCTTGAGTTTTGTTTGCTTCCCGTCTCATGTCACACTTTAATAAGTTAGACAATCGTTTGCTGTTCTCATAACATATTTCGTACCACGTAAAATGTTCCATCGAGGCAAAAGTGAGAATAATAGGGCCTCTTTGCAGTGATAGTAACTAAATCTAGAAAAATTGGAAATAAAAATCTGAAGAGGTATAAGCTGTTGTAGTAAGACAGGTTAATACTTCAGTTTCTTGTCTTCCCTTACTGTAAAAGGTCTCTTACTGCAATGAGGCAGGAAATTTTTAATGTGAAGATTATAATATATATTGTCCAACATTCATGTAGCTTAACGTTATAAAGACTATATATTCAGAGAGTACACAGTACACAAACCTCAAAGAAGAAGAACTATTCTTTGATGACGATGTAAAAACGAAATTCGAACGACGAAAAGAACGCAAATCCACCAAACCGTCAACAAACTGCTTTAATGTTCAATTCATTTTATGATATAAGCCAATAACTAAGAAATTGGCCGCCTTTTCTGAGAAAACAACAAAAGATAACCAACATGGCTAGTTTAACAGATGAACAAGTAATACACGTAATAGATACAATCAATCTATTCGACAAGAAAGGAGATGGGAAACTTTCGATCGCACGCATGTCAGATTGTCTCAGGGCTCTGGGTCTCAACCCGTTGGAGTTGGAGGTCGCAAAATTCATGAAAGAGATCATAGACTATCACAATGAGAGTAGAATCGATGTGGAGGACTTTCTGCCAATTTATGAACATTTTCTAAAGAAGCGAAGGCCGTCGTTTCAAGAGCTGTATGACGGGCTGAAGGCCCTTGACCCAATGACTGCCCAATTTGGTGAGTACTTGATGTGCTAGAATTCTAAGTAAAAATTCTTACTGTGCTACATGCCTTCAGCTACTTGGCTCAGGTGCAGTTTAATTGGCACTTGAACGGCCTTTAATCTGACTTGATTTGTACCTAATCAAACTCAATGGAAAGAAAGAAAACAGGACTTTCCTTGAAATTAAAACCCAGCATTTGGCATTTAGCTATAAGCGAGGCAGTAATCGAGGAAATAGCCCAAGTAGACTTTTCATCAAATTCGGACCAACATTCGTAAGTTCTATGGTATTTCATAGCAGCTTTTAAATTTTGATACCACGAAAAAAAATCACTTACAGCAGGATGGGGCTACTTTATCAATAGCCTCACCCCAATCGTTACAAATCGTTAAATCGATTTGATTATGAACGACAATCTTCGGACGGTCCTTTTAAGAATGGGCACAACGTCTTTATTTCATATTTAAAGACACGAATCATCATAGAGAGATCACACACTATTCCTTTGACAGGGACGAAACTCAAGGGGGGGTATGGGGGGGGGTGGTTCACCCCCCCAACCTTGAAAAAATGCCTTTTTGCAGGGCACACGGTCATAAAAAAATTGTTTTCGCAGGGCAAAACATTGAGCGAAAGTTTAAATGCCGCTTTCAAAGTCCGTTGTTTATTGTCTTTAAAATCAAAAATCAAATTGAAAATATCGAAAAATCTGATCTTCCTTTTCTAATTTTCCCACTTAATCCAACGAGATGAAGCATTCCGTTTCCTTCGGGTACCTAGTACACAACTCCATGGTCAAAAACTCTTTAGTACATAGTGATTGGAAAAAGATGCGAAGACTCTCGTTTGAATAAACTTGACATTCTATATAGTGATTGGAAAAAAATGCGAAGACTCTCGATTGAATAAGCTTCACAATTAACATAGTGATCGGCAAAAACATGCGAAGACTATCGATTGAATAAACTTGACATTTGACACTTGACATTTGACAGTGATCGGAAAAACATGCGAAGATTCTCGACTGACTAAATTTCACATTGTACATAGTGATCGGAAAAAGGTGTGAAGATTATCGATTGAAAAACTTGATGTTGTATAAGAGATCGGGAAAAAAATGCGAAGACTCTCGAATAAACTTTTGACATTCTACAAAGTGATAGAGCACGCTTTTTGTTGAGGTAAACTTTTCTAGTGGAAAAGGCTTAGTTTTTTAAGTATTGAATTGAAGTTTGCACATACCGAAATTTTTTTGCAGGGCAAAATTTTTTCCTGGCAGGGCAAAAGTTCCTACACCCCCCCCAACAATCTTGATGAAGTGACGCCCCTGTCCTTTGACGCACTGTACAAAAATCAGTAAGTAAAAAAGCTTCAAGATTTGGCCCAGGCTCTATTCATTATTATGAATATATCCATCTATTGATAGGCCATATCATGAATACGGCCTGATAGGGCCAAATCACAGTTTATCGAAAAAGATGGTTTAGCAAGCTATTATTGTACGTCTTTGTTTCACAGTTGATGTTGAGCAGTACTTGAACGTGCACAACGAATGTATTATCCTCTTTCTTTACTTTTGAAATTTTACATGTAAATATTGCCTACATAAATAGGATGCTGAATATTATAAATTCTTTTTCTGAATAACGAATATTTCTGGCTGGGGAGCGAAAACAAGCGTTTTGGTTTATTCGCTCAACCATGACCCTGTTGGCTAAAACAATGGCAAAAAAGACTGTGCACTCTCAATTTCGAAAAAAATGCGCAAAAAGATGCAACAATAGGTTTCCACACCGTCTAGTTCGATACACTTTGGCCAAATTTTGAAGATCGTTTGTTGAATGATTTATAAGTAGTGCGTCAAATGAATAACGTGCGATATCTTTATGGTTCATAACTTTAAACATGAAGTTAACAAATTCCTTTATGGTCTCGTCTAGAATTTCAATTAACAAAGTCTTTATTACAACACTTGTTTAAAATTGTTCTAAACATTTAATCATGTCTGTTAGGAAGCCTGGATGCAGTCGATCTGCGCATCGCTCTGACAACAATCGGTGACAAACTGACCCAGAACGAATGCAGTGTCATACTCGACCAGGTTACAGATCCAGGAAACATGGTTAACATTGCGAATCTCGTTCACCTGGTGCTGGGGGATCAGGAGGAAGAAGCCTACACCTCGTCCGTTGCAAAACATACGAACATCCACACGGCACATGTCAGATTCCATGGAGAGAGCGATAGAAACATGGCAGCTTCTACAGCATCAAGTCCGAAACAAACAGAAATCTACACAGCTCGTGTTAGAGATCATGAAGATGGGAAGAAAGTGCATTGGACGTTCGCCTCACCAAATGCAACACAAACTAAGACCCAAACGGCTCATGTTAGATTCCAAGGAAGCGCAGAAATGATAGAAAGTTTTTCACCGTCAGTGACAAAACAAACTAAAATCCACATTGCTCATGTTAAAGTGCAGGAAAATGGAGAGAAAGCCGTACGAAAAATCATTCAATAAGAAGAATAAAAACGTTGAAGATATCAAGTAAATTTTCAAGAATCATTCTAAACCACATCCCTCTTGAAATAATCACAAAAGAGCTTTCTAGTCAACTATTTCGAATTTAGTTGAAAAATCCTTTGCTTGTGAAGTTAGTAGTCTCTGCTTATTCCAGAAATCGTTTCCGAATCGTTTTCTATTCGTATCTGAATCATCTTAATAGCCATTCAGTAACTTTTTTAGGTGAAAAGTATTCAATTCTTGCAAAAACGTTCGCTTATACATCAATCTTTCCCTTTTCGCATACGAATAATTATTATAAGCATTCAAAATGTTATTTCATTGCTCTCAATTCGCATGCTTCAGATTTTAAATCGATATACAAATTTATGGGTACAATACTTTGTTTTTGGTTCCTATTTCATTATTCTAATCCCATCATCCAACAAAAACTGTAAACATATTTTTAGATTGCTAGGGAAATAGGCATCAAATTCTTGTACGTTTCATGGAGATGTTAATATATGCAATAAAATTAATTAGTCTGCATCATATAGTCCATATTTTACCATCATCTGCTAATTAAAACAAAGTCCTACAAAATCACATATGAGCTCATTGTCCCTAAGAGTATCAGTAAAGAATCAATAATTTATGGGACAATTTTGTATAATGCAACAATTTTTTGGGACAATTTGATGTAGGGCCATAGCCAGGGCATGAAAAAGCACCCGACCGTGTGACCGCTGGTCGCAGGAAATGTTTCGACTTGAAATTCCTGCAGGAACTCTGTTGAAATGGCTTACTTTTTTCAAAGTAACAATGGAGCAAAGCATTTTATTCTGTGTTTGTATTTAGGATAGGAATGTTATGGTATATCATGAACTATTGGCATTCAGGTGATTTTTCGGTTGCAGGAAAAAAACATTTTTTCATGCCCTGGCCACAGCATCATAAAACACCCATAAAAAGATATTCGAATACCTTCATCGTCATTTCGTGATATACGTAAAACAAGTTAATTTACATTCAAATTCCACCTTCCTCTTAAAAAAAAAGGCAAACAATACAAGCACAGATTTTGATAATACAGTTAGGCCATACACGACTAACAATACACAACTAAATAACGAATCACCTCAGATGCTAGGCCCAGTTAGGGGTAGACGACGACCACGTTTGTCCACGATTATTCCAGAGTCTATCTCCTGCAATGTAAAGTACAGCCATACTTCCACCAAGCACACTAGCTAAACCAATTGCGCGGACGCCACCTAAATAAAAAAAGCAAGAATTCAATAAATTTGAGAAGAAGCAGGATTTGCAATATCAATCAAGATTATTTGAGCTAGAGGAAAAGGCTCGAGCTGGACTGAAATTTTTTTGAATCTTGCTTCTTTGCAAGTTAGCTTCTCAACTCTATCCAGTGATGGATGGGTGGCTGTTATGTATAGCTGCACATCTATGGAAAAGATGTTTTCCTTGGCCAGGTCTGGCATAGTTGTAAAAGAACTGCAATGGTCTGTGTTATACATTTTAGAGTGGTGGTGATAATCATGTGATTGTACCACCACTTACCAAACTGCAAGACTAATTGCTGCTAAAGCTGGCTTGGACACACCCAATTTCAAATCCTGAGTTACTTTAAGTAATTGGCATATTTTTTATCAGCCACATGCACGTATTTCTATGCACTTGAGGAATAGCATTATCAAAAAGTTTGGAATAATTTGATTATTCAATTACCTGTGGATTTGAAAACTGCTCCAGTAGTTACTGCTGCAGCTATAGAGTTGTACATATCTTCTGTGCCTCTTGCTTTTTCAATAGCAGTATTCACACTACAGTACATCAGTGCTAAAAACAATCAAATTCATTAAGAAACCATTTAAGCTCTTTATCCATTTAAAAAGATTAATCATTTTAGTATTTCCTATGGCCTAAAGTCAGTTAAAAGGGTTTTACCAGAGTTTTGTTATGAGAGATATTTTTAAACGGACCCTAAAGAGGCAACAATGGGAATGAAATCTTTGGAAATCAGAGCTTTGGTACACCAGCTATAATAATGTAAATAACTGTTCACTGCTGGTAAGATATATTACAAGAGATTTCATAAATTCAGAGATTCTTTGATTAGAGGAAACCTTAGCCCATAGGTTAAGCTTGACAAGATGTATTCCTGATCAGATAGCAAATTGCTATTTCTTCAGAGTCTGGTAAGGAGTCTGCCATCTTGGTAGAGTGGTACTGAGTCAGCCATCTGAGCAGCGACTTTTTGAAGGAAGAACAGTCAAAGCTTTTAGAGATGAAATCGAATTCAATGTGTGTTGGACTGTTATGTTGTGTTTAGTTTATCATTGTGTTAAGCATTCTAGCAAATGGCAAAATAATTGTGCGTTTTTGTGGCTGGGGACCCACTCTGAATCACAATAAAAATAAAGTAGACAAAAATATGGACACTCACCCACAACACCCAAACTATTAGCTAGAAATGGACCTCTCCTTGTCATGCCATTCAGAACACTACAAAAAAGATAATACATTACAAAACAAAATGATCTCTAATCCAATTGAATAAGGTATTTAATAAATGTCTCTCTTGGCTAAGCAGTCACCTTTAGGTATTGAGTGCGTGCATTCAAGTAATGATATAGCTTCTAATGAAATGTCAGTTGACAACACATAATTGTAATAAAAAAAATTCACTAAAATGTTTAACATATCATCCCGCCATTTGGTTATCCTGGTCTTAATCAACAATAACTAAAAATAATTTAGTACACTAGACAATCTCAGATTTGAAAACTCATTTCAATAAAACTGGATAGCCAGTAAAATTGGAAACATACAATACTTACTACTAAAGATTCTTGTCTACTACTCAAAAAGATTAGTGTTTCTGAAAGAGCTAAAACACTTAATTGTACCAGATGAAAAGCTTTTTAAAGTTTATAATTTGCTACTAATTTTTCCTCAAAACTTTGTACAAATAGAAGACTATTTTAGTGAAAATGCAGATATTATCATTATATCAGCTTTAATAGAAATCCCTGATTTAATTGACATTTAATCGACTCACCTGTTTAACCGCAATTTCATTGTTCTTCCATCTGGATTCCTCAAGCCTTCAAGAAGCCCCCAAGTCCCTCCAACTGTGAGTCCTAAAAAAAAATATGGTATAAATTCCCTGCCATAAATAGGAATATCAAAGCTTTCGTTTAGTTGTTGAGTGGGTTGTAAATGAGCTTAATAGCCTAGGGAAAGGAAATGGCGGATTTTCTTGCAGGAAACAGTATTGGGAGTCAGTATACCCATTAATTAAAAGATGATCAAGTTAGTTAAGACTCCTACTTGTGCTAGAGGTTATAATAAAAATGACTGCCTTGGGCCTTTTTGTCCGACCACAGAGATCACGTACTTTGTTCACAATATCATGTCTGATCTTGATCCTGATGGTCTAGGCCAAAGAAAGCTGGGAGCAAAGAAGAAGAGAAGGGGCATTTTGTTACGCTAGGTCCCAACTGGACATACTCAATTGGATTTTTATGACCACGTGCAAATTGCGAATGAGGCAAGTGGCAGCTCTCGGCCACGCCATTAGGCATCAGTACAGAATTGGCAGTAGGATATATTTCATTTCGATTTCATTTCTATTTCATTTTGATTTTTTTTAATCTTATAAGCATATGCTAAATCAAAATAAGAAATGAAACTCAACTGATTTTAAATTACAACTAATTTTTATTTTCAATCAAAATTCAAGTAAAAGTGAAGTGGTAGCTCTCGGCCGCCACAGATCAGTGTCATTCCAACCATTCAAATAGTCAATACAAACTCGAAGAATCGATCTATTCAACTGATCCTTGACATTCGATCAGTGGAATGGTCGACTATTCAACTGATCAATCAATCATAGCTATATTCAAATAGCCCAAATATTCGGCTCAAGGGAATAATTGTTACGCTTCACTGCTATTCGAATAGTTTGCTGCTAACAGAATAGCCATTATTCGACCTTCGTTGGACAGCCCTAACTCTGATACATTTTTCTTTCTGAAAAGGCCTACTGCCCACCAAAAAATCCCATCCATTTCAAGTTTTATGGGGCGTTTTCAAATTCTCATAGTATCTGCAATCTCTAGAATCCCACAGCTAGTCCACATCAGGTATGCACCAGAGAGCTGCTTTTGATAGGTTTGATGGGCAGAGAATAAATAACTGAAGACTCTGGTTTAAAAAATGACCCAAACACCTAGAGCCATCCTGTAGGTTGTTCATGTCAGCTAGAGGTCTTAGAGCAAATAACAGAAGTGAAGGAGAGAGAAAAATAATGAGAATAAACTCAGCCTTACCTGCCATGTAAGCGGCTCCAACACTTGAGAACATCCTTTCACCCCATCCTCTTTTCTTCTGTGAATCTGTTGCAAAAACAAATTCTGCGCCACCATCCTATAAAAGAGATGATGTCAATGATTAAGTTTGAAACATCTAGAGAAAAGAAAGCTGAAAGTAGGTAAGGCAAAAGTTTACACTAAGTTGAACAACAGACAGCTTCCTAATAGAAATACATTGACGGAAATTATGTAACTAAGGGTAGAAGTGGAAAATCAACCTAACAACTTTTGACTTTGCATAGTTAAGCATCAGAATGATAAAAGAAACATAATGAAAAGCCTGAAAACTTGTTATACCATATAACACACAGAACTTCCAGGATAATTCATCAAAGACCTGCGAGTGAAGGGGTTTGACAATAAATATCAGCCAGCCGTTCTTCAAATATTTTCATTTGAATTAGGCACCAAATGCAAATATATCCTGATAAATGCTCAAAATAACCAGAGGATGGAATTATTTCTTGAAGTATAACCTACCTGATTGAGATAAGAGGGATCTATATTCAAATATGGAGAGAGACTTGTACCAGACGAATGCACTAAAAAAAGAAGATATCAATGTTTTAATAGAGGTGGCAGTCTGTCCAGTAGCCAGTTGGGGCATTTTGCCTTCTGAACTTTCTTCCTATATCTTTTTTGTTATTTAGTGTCCTAAATTTCTGGGTGATGGAATGCCCAATCCATTGCATAATGTTTGAGAATCAGGTTTGATGTGGTACCTACTTCCTCAAGTCTACTGCCTTATACGCTTATATTGAATGTATTGAGATTTCCAATGGATTTCTGGCATCTACACACTTTTTTATCAGGAAACCAGTTAAGGACACAAGTGGTTGTTAAGCTACTTATTGTGGCACCTAGCTTAGAACAACTAAATTGCAGGACTGATCACATTTACTGTGACTTTATCATCATATTCTTCAGACTTAAGTTTCCTCTCCCTTACTATTTTCCATCTTCCGCAAGAAGTAATGAGTTGGAAAAATATTAATTTAACTAAGAGTGCTTGTTTTGTAAAATGATAAAAGGAAATTAACCATGCGCGACTTATTTAACTGTTACCGTTTTACGCTATAAGTGCTATCATTTTTATCTGTTCCTTGATAGATTGTCTGGGAAATACAAAAGGAATTAAATAAACACCCTTTTTTCAAATGATCCCCTTAGATAGATGCCCTCAGTGGCGGAAAATTATGGGGGACAGGGGGTGGGGTCATTTTTAAATATTTCCAGAAACAATGGCCTTTTATCCTAGATCAATAGAAAATGTAACATGGCTTATTTTGAGCAATGAGTTTCCCCCACCCCAATAATTGCCGAAATGTCCGTCACTGTGTAGGAATTTCTTTGTTAATATTTATAGGACTAATGTGTCTATTTCATGTCTATTACTTAATAAGATCATTAAGCTTTATAATTACTCTAGGCCTAGCATATAGAACACTATAGCCAGGATGGGCACTTCCTACACGTGTTAGGACTAACATTATAGTGCCTAACCTAGACTACAATCCCCGCAAAAAGTCTTGAAACACTTGCAAGGTTTTTACAGTTCTCTACATTTTCCCCCTACCCTCCCCCCTTTACAATGTTGTTTTTGATAACAAAAACTAGCTCAATGATATTCAGCTAGTATTTGGTGTACACGTATTTTTATAAGCAATTGCTTTATTAGCAAGTCAGTACTCAACAAGACAAAAACTTAAGCAATTCCAGTACTCGATTGAGGAATGCTAAGCAGTACTGGATTGACGAATGCTAAGCAATTAGAACATCTTAGTTCTGATCAAATTGGCGATGAAAATGGTGCAGCAGCTATGAAGTAGTAGGTTACAGTGGATATCAGTACCACGGCACATCTTTGTATGCAAGATACCATCGACATTTGTTGTACAACAACTTGTGAGGTAGTATTCTAAGAAACAAATTTCTTAAAAAAGCTAAGCAATGGCTAAGCAATTTTGAGTTCTCAAATTTGCCCGCAAGCTAAGCAATTTTCAGTACTAAGCTTGAGCTGAAATTGCTTATTTTGAGGGGGGAGGGGGGCTGGATCGGAAATAATGCTAGGAATGCTAAAAAAGTAGTTATTTGTTAAGGAAACAAGGGTGTTCGAGCTTTTTTGGCAGGGATTGTAGATAAGCCTGAAGTATTTTCAAGATGATTTAATTGAAAGCATGCAAGAAGAAGCACATTTTATGTTAGTCTCTACAATGACTGTGTGTTTACATCAGACTTACATGATATATCACAATGTTACAGAACTGAGCTTTAGTACCATGGGAGTTAGCCAAGTTCAGAATTTAATCTAATGACTTTGATATTTTAAACATTTTTACTTACTAATTTCTTTCTCTATTTATTTCATATTTTTATTTTATTTTAACATATCTATTTTATTTTTTCTTATCAATAAAGGAAAAAGGACTTTAAAGTAATTCTTTTTTTATAGTAAATAACATTTAATATGGTTTTAACGTTATTTATAGATATTTGGTTGATTAAGGTTAGAGTTAGGGCTAATTACTTACATGATATGTTGAGATTCGAGTTGTCATATTCCTTATCTGTTGGGTTGAACATTTTTTCTTCTTTCGATTGAAAATTGGGCAGCAAAATTGAAATTCTTCAGTGTGTCAGGTGTTCAACGACTTGATGGGCCTAAGCAGTGCTCTGGTGTTGATCCTTCGTAATCCTCAATTTTATGAAAGACACAAACGGTAAACTTTATGAAATCGACGAAATCCTTTCAAGAATAATTTTCACTCCTTTCAGGACTCTAATTTAAATCCATTTTCCAATATTTGTGCAATTGCACAGTGGAAGGATAATCTGGTTGAGTCTTGCGGAAAGTGAAGCGAGTGGTAAAGAGAAAGGACGCATGGAGTTGCGCACGATATTACGTAAGCGGTGTCGACTGTGGTGTATTTTGCGGACTAAGACTGCAGTAATAATAATTTACTCTTTTTTATAAGAACCAGTAAATTCTATTTTAAGAATGAAATGTTCTTAAATTTCCCTTACTTTATAAAGGTTTGGGAGACTGTGTTCGGTATCAGTTGTAATTGGTTCAAATTGGCGGGGATGGCCGAGTGGTTCGATCACTTGACCCTTGCTCGAAGTTCGAAGGTTCGAAACCACCTTCAGACCTGTCATAAAGTGTGAGGAGAGAATTAGCCAGCTCTCTGTAATTCCAGGCAAAAAGGCAAAAGGAATCACAAGGTGTGGTCACATCGAGAGGAAGGACCAGGGTGGCACTGCTCGATTAGTTTACCTATTCAGTGGGCCCTTTGTGCTTAGCACATAAACCCATACCTTGCGAAGATAGTAAGCGTATGTGCCTATCAACACTATTTTCATTATCATAATCCTCTTTTTTATAAATTCTCATCGCCAAAATATTTAGAACTGCACGTAACAAACCCTGGAGTGATCACGAGTAATGTTCTTGTTGAGTTCCAATAGTAAACTACATTCACATCACATAAACTGTATTTTGAAGGCCAGTTATTATGTCTCTTCTACGACATCTACAAACAATCAAATAAGTGTAGGTAAATTTTATGTCCGAAGATGGTTTTCAAAAGAAAGAAACTTTATAGAGCTTGTTAGTTTTGTAGCCCTTCTTTGGGCGTATTTTTAGCATTCTGATTCTTTTTAGTTTGAGCAGATTCCATCATTCCAAATATTGTTGCAACCAAGCAAATATGAACAAATGAGAGATTTGAATATTTCAGTAAATGCAGCAAATTAGAGCCTCTGACAAATTGTTATTATGAAAAGGTTTGCTCAGTAGTTCTCATTATGTTATTTTGGTATTTAGGAAAATAAATCATAAATTTCAGTCTACTCATTTAATGCAACAGCAACAACAGCCAAAATCCAAATCATGTCTGAAGTCTGAATGTCTTTCTGCCGTCCAACTTGGGTTATTTATAGAAAACATGCTCAGGATCCAGGTGGCATCTAGACACAGCCTATCATTGCGCAAGCAGTAAAAAATGGTTGATAAAGCCCAACTGATATCGATGAAAAATTAAAGAACGAGCCATACCAATCGCTACTATCTTATTTCAGTTCGGCCCATTCTTAAATTCTTTATCAGTGAGGTTTTAAAAACCATAATGTATTGCGTATTATTAATAGGCTGTGGTCTGTCTAGATCCCACCTGGATCCTGGCCATGTTATCTATAAACAACCTCCTGCTGGAGGGAAAGTTGAGAACGGATGCGGACGGGCAGGTTGTTCTGAAGAACTTGAGGAAGCAATTAGCATAAGCTGCAGCTGCAATGGTCAACGTTGTGAAAGGTGTCATCATAGAATGGTAATCTTGGTATTTTAATGCTTGGGTACCGATAATAAATTTTGATGAAGTACCTATCCATCCATCATTTTATAAAACAGAACTAGATAAAAATATGTAGATAGGCCTATACAGTCGACTCCAGTTATGGTCACACCAAATGTTCTTGGGAAAAATTGTGACTACAAGCGAGGTGTGACTATATGCAGAGTTGCCAAAAGTAGGGGTAAAAGTGACAGAAACTCATAGATTTTACCGTAGAAAGGAGTTAGAAACCCTCTTTGATTGCCTTCTACGCAATTGTTGTATCATGTTCGAACATCTATCTAAATGTTATACAAATGAAATCTAAATGATAAACAGTAGCCGTATAATAAGCATATGAATCATTTGCAAGTGCTTAGCGATTCCTTTCCTTACTCAATGGCTGGAAAAATCTATTTATTTCATTTTGATTTAATTTTTATATATTCAACTGCAATGATACGAGATCTCTTATCTTTTTAATCACCCGTGGCTACGAGTACGGGAGCCGTATCCATTACACCATCCACTACAAATACAGGAGTTGTAATGCGCATGTATCGTGGATGATTTTGAAGTAAATAAAGACTATTATGACAAGAGATCTCGCTTTCGGAACAATACTCAATCATCTCCGTTGTGAGTGGAGCAGTGAATTTGATTCATATTTCATATAGTGTTCAACCTATATTTGAAAACTAAGTTTTTAAATGAGGCAAAATGTGGGACTTAGATAAACTAACGCCGCTAAGCATGCGCATAACAACTCCCGTATTCGTAGTGGATTGTATACAGGATACGGCTCCCGTACTCGGCTCCCAAAACTCCGTTTTAATTGAATGACTTAATTATTCTTATGACAATATGAGAGAAACATCAACATCATCTAGGCCATACATAACAAAAGGTCATTCTGGCCCCAAAGTTACCTATCTTTTTTGCTAATTATTGAAATAAAGCGTACTTGGGATACTCTAAAACTCAAATCAATTGGAAAAATTGCAAAAAGAGAGTTTAGAATTCATTAGATTCACACTTTATGATTATAGCCTCGCCTTTTCATACAGTGCTAAGTACTCGAAATGAAATTATTACTAATATGCTAAATTCTTTTTTCGCTGAATGTGATTATAAAAAGAGTATTTTGTGGTTGGGAATGCAGAAAATGGTGATTATATGGGGGTGGTGACTAAAAGCGGAGTGACTGTAAGCAGAGTTTTTGTATAGGGATTTCATCAGGCAGAGATTCATTAAACAGTAAACTTTTATTATAACTGGAGTGTGACTATAACCGGAGTCAACTGTACTACAACTGTAGGCTACTTAGGCCTTCTTTCCTGAATTGTTTTGATAATGGCTAATTTGATCAATGTCAATGGCCTTTTTGAAGTGGTTTCCATTTAGAAATTTGCAGTGGCTAGCCTAGGCAGCCGCCGTATTCTTAATGTAAAAAAGCAATGAGTACAGGAGCGATTCTACAAAGGCATAATTTGATTAAAATGTTGAATATTACTGACTTTGCAACCAAAGAAATTTTGCTCAGAGCGAGCCGAAACTATCACTTTCCTGTTTCGACAAACTCATAATATTTCTATTGTTGAACCTAATCTTTGTTTTCCAGTTTTTACTTTTTGTCTATTTGTGGATACAACTTATGGGAGCTGTAAAACTTTTATCAAACCATGCATAGAATAGCTCCTATACTTGTAGCTGTTTACATTTGGGATCCCGTATTTGTTGCCCCTTTACTAAGGATTAGCATGAACACATCTCAAATTCTCCATTGATGCAGTGCAGATTACTCATATTGATATGTTTGCCCTTATTCATTCTAGTGACCCAACAGTAAAACAATTCCTGTTACATTTGGACGAACGGAACTCACTTGGCAAGAAATTCATCATAAAAGACCTGGATACCACACATCTATTTGTTGCTGGAGAAGTTGTGCCATTGCTGCGTGAAAAGATGTGGGAGCTTATGGACAAACTTTCTTTTCCCATGGGAGGGCAAGGGCAGTAAGGTGAGGCAGTTTCCTATTTATCATTTCCTTGCCAGACATAGCTCTGTTAAAGAATGGTGGGAAAAGGAAGTACGAAGCTATCCTGGAAACTGTTGATATGATTCTTTGTTTGGTATCAATTTGTGGACTTGTTCACTGGTGTGTACTTGATGAGTTTTGGGTTATTCATGTTAATTCAGATCAGATGGTTTTTATTCCTAAATTTTGACAAAAAATTAAAGTGAAACTGGCTGCATGGGTATTTTCTTTTTAGCCAATGCGATGTAATCCATATAGCTGGTACTTGTGTCGGCCAAGACATCCAACATTGATGAAAACTGAAAGAGAGAACTCTTAAAAGTAGAAGAAAGGACAATGGAAACTTTTGGGTACCGTAGTTTGGGGTCAATAGGGACGGGACAGGAAGGTCAATAGGGACAAAAAAGGAACAAAGATTGTAGACTTCGAAAATTACAGAGGGCCTTCTCATTTTGAAACAATTTGATCTTTATATCATATACGTAATATTGTTGGGTCACAATCAGAAATCTCTAAACGAATCTTTAATGTCCAAAATCATTGTATTTTTTGTCCCTATTCAAGTAGAAACAAAACAGGCAAGAAACGCATAGGAGGCAGGCAGTGGATGCTGGAAGGACTTGAACTATTGATTGAACTGTGGATTTTACCTTATTCCAACATTCTCGTTTTCTAATCATTTCCACTAGTTTCCTACTCATTTCCTACTCGTTTCCTACAAGTCTCTGCTTGTTTCTTGTTGTTCCATTTTTTAGTAAATGCGCCACATTTCAGCTATTATAAAGGATGTGTGATATTCAAGGCCTTCTGCTTTGGTATTCAGTTTGAAATTCATAACTCTGATGTTGAATCTTCCTTCTAATTTGGGAAGTAGCCAATAATCTCCAATAGATGATGTTTGATTCGCCTTATTTCTCTTGTCAGCTCTCTCCGTGTGTCACTCATACCCAGTCCATACATGAAAGGGTCTGCAAATGTATTCAACTGGGCAAGGAATATAACTGCGAGTCGAACATCAGCAATGTTATATGTATCTCGAAATTCGGTGCCAATCATGTAGAAGGCCAGAGGGCACATGCAGACCACATACATCATGACAAGCACACTGGCGACAAAGCTCACCTTCAACTGTTTTCTTATTACATAATTTGCTTCTGCGTTCGAGCCAAAGCGTCTACCTGTTCCAGGTGCAACCCTCATGAGTCTATGTGATTCACGGTAAAGACGGACTTGTATATACAAAATGATTGCCGTACTTGAAATGACAACAGTTGTATACATGATGTTGAATGCTATAGTAAAGGGGAGTGGATTGTAGGATAAATTCCTCTTGTATCGCTTATCATCACAAAGCGAGCAGATGATACCAAAACACCAGATGCCTGTTAAAGCTCTCACCACTCGCTTATCTGACGCAATTAATTCAGCCCGGAGGCAGTAAATGCACGCAACATAGCGCTCAACAGACAAGGCAAGAATGCTGCCGCTTGATCCTATGATGGTTACAACAGCTATGACTTCCATGCCTTTTCTTGTGACTTGGCAGGCAATGTCAGTAGTCTTGAGCTTGGTAGAGGGGAACTGTATCAACGCTATAAGCGATATTTGCAAGCAATCTGAAGTTGCAAGACTTAATAGAATTTTATGACGAGGCCTTCCTAGTCTGAAGTTGACAGTCAGAATTTTGAGTAACAGCAAATTTATTGGCAAACCGATGAGAGCAAGGATGGCCGTAAAAATTGCAGAAGTTTTCCCCATACAGTCGTAAACAATAAAAGTTGAACTCACAGAGATATTTATGGTGTTATTGGAGGAAACTGTAAATGTTGTATTAGAAGACAAAGACGTTGTTGTGCCTGACATTTTCGATGCTGAAATGCGACGTTTAGGTCATGCTTGCTATGACTACAACAGCAATGTGACTTGTGTTTTCCTTGCTTGCTATGACTACAACAGCAATGTGACTTGTGTTTTCCTTGCTTGCTATGACTACAACAGCAATGTGACTTGTGTTTTCCTTGCTTGCTATGACTACAACAGCAATGTGACTTGTGTTTTCCTTGCTTGCTATGACTACAACAGCAATGTGACTTGTGTTTTCCTTGCTTTCTATGACTACAACAGCAATGTGACTTGTGTTTTCCTTGCTTTCTATGACTACAACAGCAATGTGACTTGTGTTTTCCTTGCTTGCTATGACTACAACAGCAATGTGACTTGTGTTTTCCTTGCTTGCTATGACTATAACAGCAATGTGACTTGTGTTTTCCTTGCTTGCTATGACTACAACAGCAATGTGACTTGTGTTTTCCTTGCTTGCTATGACTACAACAGCAATGTGACTTGTGTTTTCCTTGCTTGCTATGACTACAACAGCAATGTGACTTGTGTTTTCCTTGCTTGCTATGACTACAACAGCAATGTGACTTGTGTTTTCCTTGCTTGCTATGACTACAACAGCAATGTGACTTGTGTTTTCCTTGCTTGCTATGACTACAACAGCAATGTGACTTGTGTTTTCCTTGCTTGCTATGACTACAACAGCAATGTGACTTGTGTTTTCCTTGCTTGCTATGACTACAACAGCAATGTGACTTGTGTTTTCCTTGCTTGCTATGACTACAACAGCAATGTGACTTGTGTTTTCCTTGCTTGCTATGACTACAACAGCAATGTGACTTGTGTTTTCCTTGCTTGCTATGACTACAACAGCAATGTGACTTGTGTTTTCCTTGCTTGCTATGACTACAACAGCAATGTGACTTGTGTTTTCCTTGCTTGCTATGACTACAACAGCAATGTGACTTGTGTTTTCCTTGCTTGCTATGACTACAACAGCAATGTGACTTGTGTTTTCCTTGCTTGCTATGACTACAACAGCAATGTGACTTGTGTTTTCCTTGCTTGCTATGACTACAACAGCAATGTGACTTGTGTTTTCCTTGCTTGCTATGACTACAACAGCAATGTGACTTGTGTTTTCCTTGCTTGCTATGACTACAACAGCAATGTGACTTGTGTTTTCCTTGCTTGCTATGCCTACAACAGCAATGTGACTTGTGTTTTCCTTGCTTGCTATGACTACAACAGCAATGTGACTTGTGTTTTCCTTGCTTGCTATGACTACAACAGCAATGTGACTTGTGTTTTCCTTGCTTGCTATGACTACAACAGCAATGTGACTTGTGTTTTCCTTGCTTGCTATGCCTACAACAGCAATGTGACTTGTGTTTTCCTTGCTTGCTATGACTACAACAGCAATGTGACTTGTGTTTTCCTTGCTTGCTATGCCTACAACAGCAATGTGACTTGTGTTTTCCTTGCTTGCTATGACTACAACAGCAATGTGACTTGTGTTTTCCTTGCTTGCTATGACTACAACAGCAATGTGACTTGTGTTTTCCTTGCTTGCTATGCCTACAACAGCAATGTGACTTGTGTTTTCCTTGCTTGCTATGACTACAACAGCAATGTGACTTGTGTTTTCCTTGCTTGCTATGACTACAACAGCAATGTGACTTGTGTTTTTCTTGCTTGCTATGACTACAACAGCAATGTGACTTGTGTTTTCCTTGCTTGCTATGACTACAACAGCAATGTGACTTGTGTTTTCCTTGCTTGCTATGACTACAACAGCAATGTGACTTGTGTTTTCCTTGCTTGCTATGCCTACAACAGCAATGTGACTTGTGTTTTCCTTGCTTGCTATGACTACAACAGCAATGTGACTTGTGTTTTCCTTGCTTGCTATGACTACAACAGCAATGTGACTTGTGTTTTCCTTGCTTGCTATGACTACAACAGCAATGTGACTTGTGTTTTCCTTGCTTGCTATGCCTACAACAGCAATGTGACTTGTGTTTTCCTTGCTTGCTATGACTACAACAGCAATGTGACTTGTGTTTTCCTTGCTTGCTATGACTACAACAGCAATGTGACTTGTGTTTTCCTTGCTTGCTATGACTACAACATCAATGTGACTTGTGTTTTCCTTGCTTGCTATGACTACAACAGCAATGTGACTTGTGTTTTTCTTGCTTGCTATGACTACAACATCAATGTGACTTGTGTTTTCCTTGCTTGCTATGACTACAACAGCAATGTGACTTGTGTTTTCCTTGCTTGCTATGACTACAACAGCAATGTGACTTGTGTTTTCCTTGCTTGCTATGACTACAACAGCAATGTGACTTGTGTTTTCCTTGCTTGCTATGACTACAACAGCAATGTGACTTGTGTTTTCCTTGCTTGCTATGACTACAACAGCAATGTGACTTGTGTTTTCCTTGCTTGCTATGACTACAACAGCAATGTGACTTGTGTTTTCCTTGCTTGCTATGCCTACAACAGCAATGTGACTTGTGTTTTCCTTGCTTGCTATGACTACAACAGCAATGTGACTTGTGTTTTCCTTGCTTGCTATGACTACAACAGCAATGTGACTTGTGTTTTCCTTGCTTGCTATGACTACAACAGCAATGTGACTTGTGTTTTCCTTGCTTGCTATGACTACAACAGCAATGTGACTTGTGTTTTCCTTGCTTGCTATGACTACAACAGCAATGTGACTTGTGTTTTCCTTGCTTGCTATGACTACAACAGCAATGTGACTTGTGTTTTTCTTGCTTACACGACTACAACAGCAATGTGACTGGTTTTTTCTTGCTTACTATGACTGCAACAGTCATGTGTGTGTTGTGCTTGTGAGTAAAGAGCAAAACCACCTACATCCGAGGCTTTTAGGAAGCCTTTAAAGAAATATTGAGTTAAGTGCTTCCTGTACACTGTGTTTGACTGTTTGTTTTACAATGGTGGCTACGACACAGCTGCATTTTTGCTTGTGTACCTTTTGGCAAAAAGAACAATTTTGATAGAAATTACAGAATAATATTTGATATTAATTTCAGAAAATATATATTTTCTAATTTCTTCTCCCAGGTGTTTTTGTGTGTTTTCTACTAACTGATTACTCAGAGAAATGGATAGAAATACAAAGCGGCTGAGTTTCTAATTTGTTATCACCATACAGCTCGCTGAACGTCTGAGTGAGACCTTGGGGGCTGGGCCACTGATCTCAAAATAAAGACTGGATCGAGCATCTGTCGTTCTCGAATGAAGTCATTGGCAGCCATATTGGGAGGCCCAATTGAATACATTGAGATTACAGTGGGGAGTGCTTTTTTCTTTGATTTTTTGGAATGCTATGAATGATCAGCACGAGACTGAATAATCGTGCAGCTATTGTAAGCAAAGAATACAGGCAATATAATTTCTTTGGCAGCCATGTTGGGAGGCCAGGTTCATTTCGGAGCAATTGGCTTCAAAATCTGAATCAAGGAACGACAGAATGCTCAATCCAGTCTTTATTTTGAGATCAGTGGGCTGGGCCTAACATTCATAAAAATGGGATGCGTAACACATTTATCTAGGGATGATATCAAGGGACACTGTATCTCACTGAGCTAATTGTATTATTGTTCTACCAAAATAGATCCGGATCAGCCTGGGATTTAGGACCTGAATTCGGGCATGCCTGGGACTTAGGACCCTGGGTTGGGGCTTTGAGTGCGACATTCTATTCTTAACCTGGGATTCAAGAGCAGTTAAAAAATTTAATAAAATTGGTTCATATTTAGAGCACGCTTTCAAATTCAAAGCCCTACCCTCGATACCCCACTATCATAGCCTGTGCACAAGAAGGGTCAGTTTCCGTGTATGGACTACACTATCAGAGTCCCACTGTAAGTGTCCCCTCCCTATGTTGGGGCCCTGACATACCATTTCGGTAGTATTCTGTTTGACAATACATTCTGTTTTTGAGGTTAAGAATGATAAGCCCAGAGGCAACTTCTTAATTGAAAAATATTGAATTCAATCCAGATAATTTGCGGGAATGAAAATGGCCTGAGTAGGACTCGAACTAAGGACCTCTAGATTTGTACTCTAATGCATTTTCATTCTTACAAATTATCTCAATTGATTTTCCAAATCCTGCTTCTTCTCAAATATTGAATACCAAAGTTATTTCCAGTAAAAGTTCTAGGATGGAGACACTTTTCATAAAATGAATTTTTGGATTTAAATGGAAGAATTGTTGTATAATGCGTGATAAATAAACTACTTTATGACAACTAAACATTTATACACCAATAAATAAAATGAATATAAAACATTCACAAATAAATAAATTTGTACAACAATGACCAATAAAACTTATTAAAACCAAATTCTAATATCTTTACAGACCCCATTAAAGTTTTCAAACAATTGCCTTCTAAGGTTAATGAAAACTTGTATGTTTTCGCCTTAACGGGCTATATCGTAATTATTTCAGATTGGCCAATTTCGACATAAAGTTATTTGTTAGGTTTTGTTTTCGTGCTCTTTCTGGCGTATACTACTCTGATGAGTGTCAGATGCAAAGTATCGGTAGTTGTCTATAGTTCACTATATTTCCGATTTCTCTCGCAATCCTTGAAATCAGTTATGTTCAAAGACCAATCGTGAAAACGTTGAAAATATATGCAGACTAATATTTTGCGAACTACTCATACCCACAGAACAAAATTGGCAGAAAATGATAAAACCATAAGTAGGAAATAGGACAGGGAGTCGGGAATTTGTTAATAATTCATAGAGAGGCAACCATTTAGAAAACAAATTAGCAATAGGTGATTTTGCAAACAATGGCAGCGAGAAACTGCGTACCTGAAGCTGTCTTAACACAAAACTGAAACAGATAGGTTTTTCTTCGTTTTCATGCAAATACAGAGTAGCATGAATTGCTGGGTTCTCGCTATAAAGATCTCTGTTGCTGCAGTGAATATGTAATGCTCATTCATAGTTCAGGTATATATATATGACAGAAGTGGACTGGCCCACCGGGATACTGGGAGATTTTCCTGTGTACCCTTTGCCTCAAGTTGGTTTTTCGAAGAACATGTGCTTTTAACGTCAAACACGGCAAACAATTCTCTATTTGAGGTAGAAGTTATTACAGCCATCACTTAACTTTTGGTGTTAAGAACTACAAATTTGTTTTAAAAGGTGTAAAGCTCTTATGTGTAATAAAGGGAAAAATTCCAATTGCTCATTTTTTAAAATGAACAGCCATATTTGCAGAGTCATCTAAATTGCCATTGTCGATTTGAATCCCCTAAACTGCCATGACAAATATTTTATTCTTTTAACAAAACCAAATACAGTAATTCTTGAAGTGGAAATTTGAAGAAAATATAATTCAACCATATATCAACCTTTCCATTAAAATAAAACCAATGATATGTGATCCAAATCAGGCCCATAGGCATGGGGTTGCACGGGGTGGCATCACCCCCCTGGCGAAATTTGAGCAAGCGGTTTGCCGCCCCTAGAGAGTTTTTGCATTCGGTGTTGCAAAAAATAAGTGTCCAGTGTTGCACACTTTAGAATATAATTGAAACAGAAGAAAATATTGATAAGAATAAGTGTGAAAACAGCATGTTTTATGATTGTATTGGACGGGCCTAAACTCTTAAAGTTTGCGTTTCAGAATATATTTTCCATATCCAATTTTACGAAATTTTTTTTACTGACGTCAAAATTTTGCCAAACTACGGGTCAATGCCTGACTACGCGCATGGTTACTATACTTCTTTGATGAAAATCTCTGGAAAGAATCTGAAATACTTCAAAAACCTCTCCTGCTTGATTTGCTAGATACGCGTAGAGACATGATACTGATACCTGACTGGAGTTTACCCCTACCCATGTTATACTCTGGAACTGTTTCATATGATAACCAGGGACGGATATCATAACAAGAAACGGAGGGGAGGGTATCTTGATGATAACGGTTCCAGTGAGGTGAAAAAAAACAAGTTAAGTGACAATAACAACTATCCTCTGTGGACAGGTCCTAACCCAAACCTAGAAATTATAATCAGATAAACTAAATTGCAACTACACCAATAATTAATCATACGGTACCGGTTTAGTAATCACAGAAGAGTGATGTTTCCGATCTCGGCCTGCGTAATCGGTATTATCTTGCGTCATCCGGTACATCGAGATGCCATATGGAATAAAACCTCTATGAACCACCATCCGTCTCTCGTTCTTTCCACTCCTGCAAGAAACAATTGAACGATTGAATGGAGACACGCACAATACAAGATATGGCCCCGATTACACGATACCGTTTTCATTTCACATCGGATTCCCGTCCTCAATCCGGTATGAAAATTGGTCTGTTTACACGGTACCGTTTTCATTTCATATCGGATTCCTGTCCTCAATCCGGTATGAAAATTGATCTGTTTATACGGTACCGTTTTCATTTCATATCGGATTCCTGTCCTCAATCCGGTATGAAAATTGATCTGTTTATACGGTACCGTTTTCATTTCATATCGGATTCCTGTCCTCAATCCGGTATGAAAATTGATCTGTTTACACGGTACCGTTTTCATTTCATATCGGATTCCTGTCCTCAATCCGGTATGAAAATTGATCTGTTTATACGGTACCGTTCTCATTTCATATCGGATTTACCTCCTTGATCCGGTATGAAAGTTGGTATGTTTAATACGGTACCGTTCTCATTTCATATCGGATTTACCTCCTTGATCCGGTATGAAAGTTGGTATGTTTAATTCGGTACCGTTCTCATTTCATATCGGATTCACCTCCTTGATCCGGTATGAAAGTTGGTATGTTTAATACGGTACCGTTCTCATTTCATATCGGATTCATCTCCTTGATCCGGTATGAAAGTCGGTATGTTTAATACGGTACCGTTCTCATTTCATATCGGATTCACCTCCTTGATCCGGTATGAAAGTTGGTCTGTTTAATTCGGTACCGTTCTCATTTCATATCGGATTTACCTCCTTGATCCGGTATGAAAGTTGGTATGTTTAATACGGTATCGTTCTCATTTCATATCGGATTTACCTCCTTGATCCGTTATGAAAGTTGGTATGTTTAATTCGGTACCGTTCTCATTTCATATCGGATTCACCTCCTTGATCCGGTATGAAAGTTGGTATGTTTAATACGGTACCGTTCTCATTTCATATCGGATTGGTTTCCTACCACTTTCAGAGCATTTTTCATTCGAAAATGTGAAAACGGTATGATGCATATCGGATTGGTTCGTTCTCGAGTAAACAGAATCCGATAACACCGTTGGGTTTTTGTTTTGTTCTCTTCGTGACATATTACTCTGTTGAGCGTTACACGAAAAGCTTAAGTAATCTATGTTTTCGCTATTATTCCGAAAATTCTGGCTTAAACGTAGTCTATTGAAAAAGCAAAAGCTTACCTTTGAAGACTCGGTGATCTTATCCACTTGGCGATGCTGAAGTCCGCGGCAACACCCAGAGATAGGCCCGGACTGGAGTGACTGATCAATATGTACAGCAGTAATGTTATTGAGATGCTTGCCAAGGCATATGCCCAGCTGATGCAGAACATCAGAAGTATCGATATACCAGCCTGTAAAAATGGTACCCTTCGATTTTCGTTGTTATTGTGAGCTTATGAAGAGCTTATTAAGAGTTCAAAATTATTACAAAAGATGATTAATTTTGATAACAGGCACACACCTGAAAGGTCAGTGGAAGCTTTTAATGAATCACATCGTACTATTTATACAATATGTTCATTTATTCGTCCGCTTACGCCAACAAGTCTCGGAGATGAGAAAACCAATGAAGAGAAATACACATGTAAAGGATGCAGCCTTATAATTATCATCAATCAAGAATGCAAAGAACAACAAGATAGAGAAAAGTAAGACAACAGAATTTCTAGAATGTCCTCTAGTTCCTGTATCCAAGGAGGCGATGAATAATCTGGGATCAAAAGATTGTAAGTTTAGCCTGAACAGATAACCAGTCTCATTAATGGCTTTATAGCAAGCTTTGAGTTATTTGGTTATTGGTGGGTTATATAGATTTCGGTCCCTTCCCTATCTGCCATTCCAGGAAATCACTGTAGAATTTTCAATTTTAGCTAGGGTCTACTGGGGTAATATGAGTAACACGGGGTAAAATGAGTAGTTTTGTAATCTTGTATAAACAACTTGTTGATCATTTTGCTTTTTTATGCTAGTACTTTTAGAGGATCAAAAATAACCAGAACTAAAACTTAATAAAAAATGAGATATTGTCAACTTAGGCCTTAAGATTATGCAACTATTCGTTTTACCCTGTGTTACCTTTTTCACCCCAAGAAGACCCTATTACTTTATCATGATTATTAGCTATGATCATTTGAGGAGCTGGGAACTTTCGTGGAACATGCCGTGGTAGTGGTGTAGAGTATGTTACTGTACCCCTGATGGAAAACGTCCTTAAACTGCATTCACTATGAAATGGTTAACCCACATGTATTCGCTCCAGGTAAATTCAAAGCAAGTCAAGAGCATTCGAATTATGAGATCGACCAATCAGCGTCTTTCATCTGAAAACCTGGTTTAGTTTAAGCTGTGGTTTCACTACTAGCAGTATCAGTTAAGCGTTCATGTTATTATATAGAAAATCACTCTCTCAAAAATAAAAACATATCAATTATTACTCACAGTGATTAACGATACCCATCGGTTGCAGATCTTTGCATATAGTGCTGTGGGTTCTTTGTCTTTTACAAACTCCAAACGAGGCTCTGTTTTTTCGTCATCTGATTGGGAAGAGAAAAATATTGTAACTGATGTGTCTAACGTAAGGGCAATGTAAAATCACAAAAGCAACTAGCCTGAAACATTCAGAAAACACTTTAAATTTACATCGTGACATCAAGCCTGAACAATCGCTTGAGGTAATGTCTGTGCAGTACAGTGGAAGTTGTTCAGTTATTTGAAGGGATAACATCAGTACGGTAGAGGGATACCACCAGTGCTGCGAAGGGATAACATCAGTACGGTAGGGGGATACCATCAGTACTGTGAAGGGATAACATCAGTGCTGTGGGGGATACCATCAGTACTGCGAAGGGATACCATCAGTGCTGTGAAGGGATACCATCAGTCCTGCGAAAGGATACCATCAGTGCTTTGGGGGGCTAACATAAGTACCATAGAAGGATAACATCAGTACAGTGGAAGGAAAACATCAGTACAATGGAGGATGTTCGATACAGGAGAGGGCTAATATCAGTACAGTGGGGGGCTAACATAAGTACAGTGGAGGGAAAACAACAATACAGTGTAGTGATTACATTGAGTACGGTATAGGCTATGCAGTACAGCTTTTAAGCACTTGACACTTACCCTTCTCGTGAGCAGTTTCATTTCCTGTAGCTGAGGTATCTTTGTCAATATTACTCTCATTATGATTTCCATCAGGGACATTATTGCTTCTACCTGAAGACGTTTTGCCTACTGTAGGTGCTTCCTGGCGATTTCCAACATCAGATTTCTCACCGTTAGGCTCCTATTAGGAAATAAGAATTTTAAGATTGAGCGGTAATTCAGCAGTTAGAATAAGTTTGAATGAATGCTAGTTCTTTATTAAACCAATTCGATTTGATAAATTCTTGAAGGTTATCATGGAATGGACTAACCTTGAGGAGCGTCTGCAGCACTATTTAGGATGTTCAGTATTGTGGATGATGTGCAGTCAGTGGAGGATACCATCAGTACTGTAGGGGGATACCATCAGTACTGTGGAGGATATTCAGCACTGTGGAAGAAAACCACAAGCACTTCAGGTATTACCTTTACAGTGTTCATGGCTTTCTTCCACAGTACTGAACATCCTCCGCAGTAATGATGCTATCCCTCCAGAGTACTGATCGTATCTCAACAGTACTGGTTGATATCCTTCTTACTGATGGTATCCCTCACCGCACTGAACACCCTCATATTTACTGATAGTATCCCCCACGGTAATGGTGATATCTCAAAAAAGTACTGAACATCCTCAACAGTACTGGACACTTTCCACAATACTTCACACGTGTTTCCAGTGCTGAGACTATCAAACAGGGGTAGCCAGGAGGTTTCAGAATTTGTTAATCAATTCTTTTAGTTATGCTGCACTGCAGTAAAAAGCAGGTTTGGTCCTTTTAAATCAAACTGGTGCAATATTTGTGACATGATACCAAACATCATTTCTGGCTGCTTTTACCTTAGTCTCATCATCCTTCTCCTGGCTGCCATAAGTTCGTGAATCATCTATGAGCGGGGCCTTTTCGGGGTCCCGATCTTTCTTCGAGACCTTTCCGTACAAATCTTTCAGATACGATGCTCCAGGGCTCTCCTCATTACTTGCATCTTCAATCTCCTGTTTCTGCTTCAATTCATGGCTCATCGCCAACGCGAAGTAAGCGTAGTTAACAACTGTGTATGTTAGTAGGAATGGCATGGTTACAATGGTTGCTAAGGTGTTTAGTTGGCCTATCAGGACGAACAGCACGGCGATGGTGGCGATGAGGAATGTGGCATTTCGGGGTTCATTACATGGTCCTTGCTAGAAAAAAGTCAATGTTATTTCATTAGATCATATAGATGTACCAAATATATAACACATTTACTACATATACCACATAAATAACTTGAATACCACAAATACCATATATACCAACTATACATGCATACCATCATCACATATATAAGTACCACATATACTGTTAAGAATTCAGAGTGTACTCACTAAAACTCAGACTCCTTTGATTAGTTAATCTCTTTTAGTAACAAGACTTCTCAAGTATTAAATTCTGTTTCCTTTCCTATTCCTCATTTAACTCATTCATTGTATTCGACTTAGTCGATTTACTCGTTAGAATCACTCGTTACGTATATATTACGTTAAGTCCGTCAGACTACTTTAACACAACGCGATGTATACAGGTTTATAGTTACGAAGTCAGTTTTTCGATTTCCCGTAAAACAGTGCTCAATGCATAAATGCAGAGCGTAATATAAACTAAGAAGAAAAGAGTCAAGAGAATAACTCAACATCTTGACAAGCCTGTTGCGTGGTTTCCCACTCATCAGGAGACGTATAGATAGATTTATCTTTTAAATTATCTGTGCGTCTCCTGATGAGTAGGAAACCACGAAACAGGCTTTTCGAGATATTGAGTTAGTCTCTTGACTCTTTTCTCCTTAGTATATAGGTTTATAGTTATGTATGTATTTGAAGCATAACTCTTGTGTCTTCCTTACTTGTACTCCAAATATACCATATACACCACTTTTACCAAAAATACATATATACACATATACCATATACCATATGTACCGCATATACCATTGATACCACATTTAACACATATGTAACTTAAATACAAGTATAACAACGCTATGTAAGTAGCAAGTAAATTTGCAATAGTAGGAGGTAATTGTACAGAAAATACAATTGTCTGTCTATGAACAATTAGAAACAAAATAGAGCAGAATGTTAACAGAAGAATGATCATCGCAAATATTTGGAAGAGGGATGCTAGTATACCTTTTTAGCAAATGGTTTAAGAACAGGTAATATATTGTCTTCAGCGATTCTTTGAATGACTCTAGGTGGCCCAACAACACCACCAAGAATAGAAGATAGAGACGATACATATAAGCCAAGGAGAAATAGAAATCCAATAACAGATATCTAGAAACAAACAGATGATTAAACATAGGCCACTATCAAATAGTGGAACAGGTACTACTAAGCTCTAACTGAAACCTTGCTGAACCTTCACTGTACTCTTACTGCACCCTTGCAGTGGCGTAGCTAAGGTGTGTGGGGCCCTTAGTGAAGTAGGAGGTCTAGGGCCCCTTGCCAGTAAGTTTTTCAGTTGGGTGCCCCTTAGGGGCCCCATATCCGTGAGGGCCCTTAGTGGTCCACCCTAAAGGTAACCACGGTCCGCTGCGCCACTGCACCCTTGTCGGATATCCTACTCAACCCCATATAGCCCTCCTCCAAAAAATTACTCCCCTAGCTGAAAACCAGCCGATGAATAGGATAGAAATGAGTAGGGAACACATATCAGGTTTATAAATCTACTCTTACATTAGTGTTAGTATAATGAACGAAAGCCGAATAAATGCTATGTTTAGAGCACACATGAGAAGTCAACGGTGTGCGTGGGATTGCCTTAGCTACTCTAAGGTGAAAGTCAAAATATTCTTGTATATAGTTTGTAAATGGTTCGTTATAGTTATGGATATGAATATAAAGCCAAAGATTTTTTTTTGTTTGGAATTAGGCCCTGACCCAATGACTTCAAAACACACTTTTGTTCTGAATTCTATACCCCGAGGAAATTGTACAAAAAAACTAAATTTAAAGTGCATCAAAACACTTCCACTGCTGTATAGCCTTTGAAATTGTGTCATTTATAATAAAATTCGTTACCTTTTGCATAATCATGTTGTTGGTTCTGAGAGCTTCTCGAGTACACGTTGCTCCAAGGAGGAAGATGAAAATCACGTAAAAACCTCCACTGTAAGAAAAACAACTTGAAATAATCATCTTTACTTGATTGCAATTTTGCAGCTAAATGAGCTTAAAATTAACTCACCGGATTTTGAGGCAGCCCATTCAAAAATACAAATAACAAAATAATTCAAAATCATTTTAAGTCAATTGATATACTTTGAACAACTATATTGCAAGTCAAAGTCGAGAAAAATCTTCAACCCTCCTTCGGATGAAATTTCTAGTGACCATAGTTCTTCCTCGCCAGTTATCTTTAGGTTACTTTTAGCTATTGTTATACCAACATGGAATAGAGTTGACAAAAAAGGTTGTATACTAGGAAGGTTAACTTGTGATTTGCACATATAGACAGATAAAACTTTTTTTATCAATAGGCTGGAATCAGCATAAAAGAAACTTCAATACAGCGGTTAACGACCATTTGACCGTTATGTTTTCCTAAATCTGATATGAATAAGCATGACTAGAGGGACTCAAACGCACGATCTCTGACTTTGTACGCCAGTGCTCTCACCACTGGGATATTAGTCACACTTCAAGTTGCCACCAGAACTCTGCTATTACATTGTAATCTGTTGCAGTCAAAGATATAAGCAAGAGGGCTTGAAGGGGTTAATTGGGAACCAGGATTGGCTTTATTTAACTGAGAAAATGAGATTGGATTTCTTGGGACTGGGATTTGTTAATTAAAAATTGAATTAGGATTAGGATTGTTTTAATATGCTAAAAATGAAACTAATGAAAAGAGCCTCACACAAGTCAGTATCAAACACATCAATGTTGGAAATTTTTCTATTTTCCTCATTAGAATCCGTATTTGTGATTGTTTTAGTGCTGGAATTAAGGATCAGTACCCTTCTTTCAGAACTCTCAAGTAAATACTATGTTTTTCTCGCAATCTAACAGTCACAATAGTAAGTCAGTCATTACACAGTGGGCTAAAAGATAAACGGAAATGTCAATTATCAAGAATTCATTCAATGCTTACCTGACAGCAAGGGCAGCAACTGAACCGACCGGAATGCTTCTACTCGGATCCTTCAGATCACCACTCATATTGACACCGGACATGACGCCACAAGCTGCCGGAAAGAACACTCCGAAGACCGTGAAGAAATGAACGTGACCAGTAAACATCGGTTTGGCATTGTGGATAATGTTGTCATTGCTGAACCCAGTAAAACCATCAACTAGAGAGAATTCATACAGAATCACTCGTGAGAGAAGTAACACACAGATGAAAAGGTTGTGGGTGTAAGTGAAACCAGCACTACTTTAATTTGAGGGGTAGTTTAGTAAGTATAGCTTAGTGACTAGTCTTCTTCAAGAAGTGTAAGCTTTCAAAAAGCCATCATATACCATATTTGACATGAAAGTCGCCACTTATCATGACAAGCCTTTGATATTTAGTTAGGGTAGCGTAGCGTTTAAGGAGAGAATCGTCTCACTGCCTGATGATAGGAGACGGATCTTTCCCGAAAGGTTCCTTTACTAAATATGAAAGGCTTCACATGATTAGTAGGGACTAGTATGTCAAATATTGTGTCAGAAACATCCTTGATAAGACCAAATGTATTTATGTTGCACTACAAAATATCAAAGGCTTGTCATGATAAGTGGTGACTATCATGTCAAATATTGTGTCAGAAACAGCCTTGAGGAGACCGAATGTATTTATGTTGAACTACTAAATATCAAAGGCTTGTCATGATAAAAGTGGTGACTATCATGCCAAGAGCTAATCTCGACCTGCCTCTATTAATTCAAACTCTGATAAATAATTTCAAAGTACCTGGGTCGTCGTGAACTAGAGTGCCAATGATGAAATCCAGAACAGCCACTGCCAATATCAACACAAGAACAAGCTGGAATCGAATGACCCACTTCACTCCAGATATTGCAATAGCAAGCAACGCTAGTAACACAACCAGTCCAATTGTTCGCACAGCCCATGTATTATACCATCCCACGACGCTTGCAAATGATTCAGCAAAGCCTGTACAGTACATGGCTGTTGCTGCAGCCTAAGAAAATGTAAAATATTTTGAAAATAAAAAAAACGTGAACTCTGAAATCGTTTCATATAATTATATGCGGCATTGAAGGAAGTGTGAAATCAGAAGAATCATTGGAAAAATAAAATTTGCATAATATTCGAACAGAGTTTTTGGCATCCAAGGCCCTAAGTTGTTCAACTAATTACCGAAACAACTTAGGGACTAAAAGGGGTATCATTCGATTTTTCCAAGAAAGGCTTGGGTAGTTTTTTTATCTCAAATACCCGACAAGCCTCAACTAACTGGTTACAAGGCGATTAGGGAAACTGACAGTAACTCTTTAGTTGATATGATGAAAATTGTATCATTTTCAAGGGACAGACATCTAAGTGTCAATCCATAGGATAACTTTTCTTTAGATCTTGTAATAATAATGTTAATAATAACAAAATGTAAGTTCCAAAAACTTTATCACAGCTTTGTGATTTTCGCAAAACCATCTTTTTCATTGAATTTGAAGGTTATATTCTTATTTCGACTAAAGCAATGTCTTTTATTTTCTCGACTCTAAATAAAGTAATATTAGAATTACTTACATGTCCCAAACAATAAAGCAGTCCTATTGTACCCCCAACTTTTTCACCGAGAACGTGAGAGACGATGAAATACACTCCACCACCCTTGACGTCACATCGATCGCAGATCCCAACCGCTGACATGACGGATGCGAGGGCGACACTCAGTGAAACTAAAACAATCAACAGCGATAGGCCAATACCAGCATAACCCTGAAAAATGAAAAATTACCTATCAGTGATAAATTTACACTTGCAGAGCCTCTTAGAGGTGTATTTCCTTTTTGGGGAAGGGGAGGGGGGGGGTAGTTTTATGATGATATTGTAAAAGCCTAAATTCTTAGACGCTGCATTCAAGATCTTCTGCTGCTGTTGTTATTGTGATAGCTGTGCGTTCCTACGGAGCTTACCCACCTATATCATGCTTTGTGTATTTATGTGATTATATACATTGCTCTGAAAAAAGATTATATCCAAAAATACGAATTAATCCCTTACAGTGGATGATAATAGGGCTAGATTCACAAGAAGGCTACAGCACCAATTCACTTTCCTGATTTAGGATAGTGGCCAAGGTAAGGTTCTGGGTTCGAAACCTGGTGGAGTCATATCAGAGCTGTGGTAGCCCACATTTCACATTTGTTGAATATGTTACTGAAGAATTTATTCCCATCATGCAATGCGTGAATGGAGATAAGTCAATATTAGGTCCATCTGAGACCCTGTTTGTACAAGCATGCATGGGCCAAAATGGATCCGTACCTAGACAAGCATAGATAGGCCTCCTGTCTACACTAGACCCGGAGATCTGTATCCATTTGTGCCTGCTATCTAGACCTATTTGGTACCGCTTTCCGATGTGTACTCATTTGAGTCAGTGCTCGTTTATGTCTAATGTAAACAACTGGAGCCGTTCCCATACCAAGACGGATCGAAGGCCAAGCAAGTTTCTCTGTAACTATGTTTCGTGATAAGATCCAAGTCAAAGTGCTGAAAATGAGGCTAGACCTGGCTGTGGATTCGTCCTAGTATAAATGCAATCTGAAATGAATCAGTTCGAGTTAAATGCTTACAAATATTAGCAAAGATCCTAATTGGATCCGTACCTATTTGGATCCCTTCTAGTTTAAACAGGGTCTAAGCGTCGCTCATTAAAACTGTTACAGGGGAGCAAAAGCCCCAACCAAACAATCAAATGGTCCTTTAAAAACCTTGCCTTGGTTTTAAAGTCTAAGATTAGGGCTTACAGCAATACTTTTCAAGAAATGTTATGAGACTGGCCAATCATACGTTTGCCGAACATCAAAATGCTCTGTGTGCATTAAAAAAAATGGGGCTTGCCTAAAACAAAAAAAGTTTATTTCGTCTCCCTCGCAAACACGAGACTAAGCTAGGCCCAAACCAAAGCTGGTAAATTGAGATTTGATGCAAACTCACCACCATCCATCCTGTCCTAAGAAATATGACAACTCCTACAATATTCATCAAGCAAGATGTAAAAACGCCTGCAAAAGATTGCGGAAGATTGTTAACTGAAAAATCTTAGTTAGTAAAGATTAAAGCTAGTATAAGAATTGGAGTCAGGATTAGGGTTAATTTGAAGGTTAGATCTAAAATTAGGGTTAGGGTTTGGATTAGAGTTGGTGTTAATTTAAAGGCTGGGGTTAGGGTCAGGACTAGGGCTAGGATTAGGGCAGGGGTTGAGGTTAGGATTAGCTTAGAGTCAGGAATAGGATTTGCGCTAATATTGAGATAAGGGTTAGAAGTAAGGTTAAGGATAAGATTAGGGCTAGTGTTAGGGCTAAAATTAGGGTTAGGGTTAGGGTTAGGGTTAGGGTTAGGGTCAGGGTTAGGATTAGGGTTAGGGTTAGGGTTAAGATTAGGATTAGGGTTAGAGTCAGGGTTAGGGTTAGGGTTAGGGTTAGGGTAAAGGTTAGGGTCAAATAAGTTAGGGTCAAACAAACTTGTAGTATGTATAGGTTATTTACAATAAAACTGCAAGGAAGAAGACTTACCATCCCACGTGCCAAATAAGAGAGTCCTGGTAACAAAGAATGATGATTTCCACCACGGTTCTTGAGCTTCGTCGTACTAAAAAAACACATTTGACACGCTGATACAGAGTCCTGAATAATGATTAAGGGTTGGTGTGAAACACTCCCAGGGTGAAGTTTAATGTATTTTTACTTTATCTCAAAACCTTGATGGGTCACGCACCCAGAGACGTCGCTAGAAGCTCTGAAATGGAGAGAGCTGTTGATAACTTTCAGCATTTGCTTTTGGATAAAACATAAAAGTCTATACACAATATTTGTTGACTTTTCTTTACTTGGGGAAGCCGTGGCTCTCCAAGCTCCCAGGGGTCCACCCAAACCTCAGCTCCTAGTGTTCGAGCCGTAATTCATGGGGCAAATTCTATTGCATACAGAAGCTCCTATCTTTGGAATAGCATACCTGATGTGGTAAAGAACTTTAATAAAGTCCTCTTCTTCAAACAACAAATCAAAGAGTGAAAGGGGCATAGCTGTACCTGCAGAGCTTGCAAATAGATTTGAAAAATGTAGTAAATATTGTGAATTTATAGGTTTTGTAGAACAGTATTAATAGTATTTAAACAGTTGGTATTAATTAGTACACATCTCTTCGTGTGCACTATTGTATACTACCAACTTTAAACAAATTGATCATTATTATTATCATTATTATTATCATTATTATTATTATTATTATTAATCAGATTTGTCAGGCCATGTATGTTCCTTTCTTCCAATTTATGCTCTAAGATAAAAATCGATGATTCTGTCATTTGGAACAATTTGAGCAGTATTCAGAATTCTTCCAGGATCTTCCTCTGAGCTCCTCCTTCTAGCTACATCTCTGCACGCGCCCCTGGTTCACCCCGTCCTAGTCCCTATAGCCTCTACCTCCGCCTATACCCTACATATCAGCCTCTACCTGGGCTGTAGTAAGAAATTTTGTGGAGATACACGCATTTTTTTTATAAGTAATTTCAGTTCGAGCTCAGTACTGAAAATTGTCTCACAAGTTGTTGTATCACAAATGTCAGTGGTATCTTGCATACAAAAGTGTGCTGGGGTACTAATATCCGCTGTAACCTATCATTTTATAGCTGCTGCCCGATTTCCATGGTCAATTGGATCAGAATTAAATTTTCAAATTACTTAGCATTCCTCCATCCAGTATTGGAATTGCTTAAGGTTTTTGTCTTGTCGAGTACTGACTTGCTTATAAAAAGCAATTGCTTATAAAAAAAATACGTGTACCTGCACAAGAACTAAGAAGGATAATCAAGCACATCATCAATAATTGATTGATCTTTTGTCAAACATTTACACGAAACGACACTCTCAGGTGAAAATAGGAGAAGAATTCCACGGATACCCGCAACGCGTACTTTTAATTTCTTAATCTCTATCCAGAATTGAATTTGCTGGATAATAATCTTTTATCTGTTTATTGTATTGCCTGTTCAATAGACACCATTTGTTTGCCAAACACCTGCTCCCAATTACGAATTTTCTCATTGCTAGCTACCAGTTCAATTTCGAGTGGAACGATCGATGGTGGAACGATCTAGAGACCCAGGAGGGGTTTTTAAAGTAAGTTACGATACGAAGGGGTTAGAGACAGCTTCTCCTTGAAAAACCTAAAAACATACTAAATTCCGCAGAGTTTTACCCCCAAAAATGTACTTATTGCTACATTTGACTGTGTATTTCAAGCTGAGCAGTGTTTAATTAAATCTTATTAAGAACAATAAAAATGTATCAATCAAACACAAAATAGTGTACACAAAGGTTTATAAGGCATATTTCCCGAACCCAAAAAGTGTCTGACCCAACTTATTATGGGAAGTCAGCCCCCCCCCCTTTTTGGGCCTAGAGGCCACGTTTCATTCGTAAGGACATAGTTTATGAGAAGGTAAAAGCAATAGCGACGCCTAAGGTTTAGATTAAATTAGCATTGTAATGTTGGTAAATGCAATGCTAATCGATCTCTGCTGGTAGAATTATTATAAATTTCCAGATGTTAGGCAAATTCAAATTACTCCCTTAAAATCTCGAAACGTATGCTTTTCTGAGAAATAATTCTGTCATTTCATAGGAAACCCTTAAAAACCATTAGGGGTTCTTTTGCCCTGCAATTTTACCATATGTTTGGGAAGAGGGGGCAGCTGTCTTACCAGTAGTAATTTCCAAAAGTAGTGCTTCTGTTAAGAGGATTTTCTTGTACGGTTCATTCACAAGTGGTTTCGCATCTTTCCACTGAATATTTTCTGCGTAGTGCGTACAATACATGTTTTATGCTTCCTCTATTTTTCGATGTTTTTCCATAAAGCACAAAAGACCATTATTTATTTTATTTCTTTTTTTTAGGCAAGTTTTATCAATATGCATGCAAGTTTCAATGAAGCCAATAACATTACGAAAACTGTTTTTTTCCAATTATAAGAATAGCAGTTATCATTTTCTGGTTTCGATCTTTTCTCTGGCTGTTGTTAACTAAATTTCCATATCATTAGCAAATGTGTTTGCCTTTAAATTTTTTTATAACATAAGATTCATTCTTTCTTATGAAAATTAAATTGCAGAATATCAGGATAAACAGCAGTTCGATTAAAAAATCTGTGACTCATTTGAATGAAAGGAGGCTTCTGGAATAAACAGAGAGAATCGAGAATCTTGGAGACCCTATACCCCTTTAAAGTCATTACTCCATTAGTATTATTACTATTACTACTGATATTCTAAAAAGTAACCTATTTCAGTAAGGTATAAACTTTTGATAATTTTGATGTAGGAAGAATTAATCTATCTTTATTTGCGAGGGTGACAACGTAAACACCTGTAAATAAAGACAAGTCCAAGATTATAACAATTTGGCACCACGTGTAAACTTTAGACTTTCAATTACATGTTACATGTGAAAATACAAAATAAAACAAAACAAATATAATGACTATTTATGATTGTTTGTGAACTATTTGTCTTGCCCTTATTTTAGATTTTTAGTTGAACATATCAAGGAATGCTCAGAAAACCAAGGATAAGTCTTATTACAGAAATGATAACAAGAAATACGTTGGATTGCCACTAGGCACTGTAAGCGGAAAATCGAGACCTACCTAAAATCTTAATTTATCTTAGTTTTATTTGAACACTGCTTTCAATTTCAAATTTATCACTGTTTTCAACTAATTTGGTGATGGTTCGAATTATTAGCTATCCTTTATGTGTGAGAAGAACCAGTCATTACTCATCTGTATAATTATCTTGCAGACAATTTTGCGTAGGACTCGGCGTAGGATCAGTCTACGTAGTTCAGGTAGATAAAAAGACCAAATTATCAATTGTTACTATCTAGGTTAGATATGGTAGCTAATTATTTCGATAGTTTATAAAAAATCGAACTGGTTTCATGCAGAAAACTTTCATCAACACTGAGGACGGAGCGGTGACCTCTAGCAATTTTGTTTTCTGTAAATGTACTGAAATAAAAGTAAAACAAGTTTTCTCGAGCTAAACTCACCCTTTTATTATAGATCTATGAAAAAACCAAATTTCGACAAAGATTACAAAATATCTTTATCTTTACCTCTCCTTCTTCTTCGAACAATTCTTTGACCTCCCCTCGCTCCACTTGTGCATGAGAAGTTTCACCAGTTTTCACTCCGTTTCTTTTCGGTTCGTAATGGCTTTTCTCAGACAACCCATATTTACCCCAGTCTATATCCTGGCCTTTTGCTCTGCTGTTCTGTGTATTGAGAACTTCCCCTTCAATTTCTCCGCTTTGATAATTTTTCATTCTGCCCAAGAAAGATTTCCTCCAGCCTAAATTTGCACCTGCCACTCCTCGCTGCAGCAAAGTGTAGTCGCCGTAAATTTTATCAGTGTTCAACCCATTTCAAATAATAAGTCGGTTTTTAAAGTCAATCATTTTGTGCATTTGTAGTTCCTCGGGAGTTTCAGCTGTAAAATAATAAATAAACGTTTTGTTTGTAGATGTTCTCTTCTCTTCCGCTTGTATTTGTACTAAAAGGTGAAAGGCCAGTCAACTCGACTTGTCGGGAGAAGTAAACATTGTAATTGTGCTCCCTCGCAGTCAGCCCGCGCAGTCCACAGAACAGGCACTTAGGATTTTCATTCATATCCAAAATGGCGTAGTTTAGGATCGTGAAACTAGTATTGTCCATAAAACTAACTCATACTTAAAAACTCAGCATCTCTTGTGAAGATTTTACTGATAACCTTTAAAAACTGGAAATAACATAGAGCATATGGGGAAAAGGCAATTGAAATTCCACACACCTTGGCCTAAATTTGCATTTTCATCTTGAAGTTTATGGTTTACCTCTTTGTAGTAGAAGTGCATAGTTATTTGTCTAAGAAGTCAATGTTCTGATTTCTAGGGAAACATTGCTCGATTTATTTATATCACAGCGGTGAATACACTTATTAGCAGTAAAGATACAAGAAACTACTTTACTCCTTCATCTCTAGTGCATCTTCATTCTTCTTTAGTACATCTTAGTATAGTACAACTCCTGATAAGTGAGCAATCACGAAACTAGCTTGTGCTACATTCAAGTTCCAAATAAAGTTTCTCCACTAATTTCTCAACAAGTTGATATGTGATTCAGCTAATGTGGGGAGATAAGTGAGAGACAGAATGAAAATCTAGTTTTGTGTCTCACTATAAAAATAATTCAATTTAGGCCTAAAATTTGAAGCGTTTCCATATTTATTGGAGGTGAGAGTAGGAATAAAGGAGTAATCTCTTGTCTCGTTTCTGCTGATAAGTGTAGTTACTTGTTTATTCTTATTTCCTAGTTTGCAGCCATATCTTTTAAAAAAGTCGTGAATTTTCTTATGAAAAATAGGGGCTCAAACTGGAAAATTTGTCAGTTTATATATTTGCCCTAAAACTTTATTTGCCGAATTCTGGGCATTCTGGGTTTTGAAGATAATTTCAGCAAAATCTACACAATAAAAAATATGGCCAGTCATATGATCCAATGCGAGAACCACTACCTTAGGCCTTGAAGTGTTTTAAAAACACTGTAAGGATGAAAGTATGGAAACAGTGGGCCAAAATCTACAGCAGCAAAACGTAAAACAAGGCTTAATAATCTTCAAAAAAGCACGTTTGTTTACATTTCTTGTTTTCGTCACGTCAGCTTTCATTTTTTTGCGCGTAAATATCTTGAAACAATTACACAGCCTCGTTTTGCGGTTTTGCTGTCGTAAATTTAGGCCTATCGTTTCCATACTTTCATTTTCCCACAGGCTAGTTTTGTATGAGAAACCTACTTTGGGTTTTTATTGCTAAAAATCCTCAACAATTTTTCAATAACAAAAGTTTCTCAATTGAATCTAGTGAACCCCAACCAACATCATGGCTGTGAGGCACACGTATAAAAAACTGCTTGGTGATAAATAGCCTAAACGGCATGGGCACTCAACCACCATGTATCAAACTTGAATTCAAGAAATTGCCGATTGGGTAGTAGTTTTCAATTTGAAAAACTTTGTGTAGTAAACATGTTGTAAACACACTAATGCCTGATTATACAGAATGACGTAGTATATGCTGTTGTGCCCCTGCTTGAAATAAGGCCCACCCTAACTCTAACATGTAGAAGTAGTCCAGTCTAACGCTAACAGGTTAAACAGAAACTCATTCATATACTTCCAAGTTTCGGTATCACTTTTGAAGATTTGCTTCTGGTTGTTTTTTAAACATAGCAAAAACAGCACAAAGAACGTTCTTATTAATTCCTGGTTGTGCCCTTTGTTTATTAGCATACATTGGTAGTGATGATCAAGGCGCAGAACAGTTGTCTCCATAGGGTTGCCATAGCAGTATAAGCAGAACTAGTGGAATGTATTGAAATCGGGTTTGCTATCATTAAATATTAAAATCCTCCACGCAAAACATGGATGAGCAGTTTGCAAATTAAAACACCTGTCTGACTTTTTGTCTTCTCGACCTGTCAGATAAAACTGAAACAGTGAGACACGGAATGTTGCTTGGTTACGATTGTATGACGCACTATTTCATAGATAAAGTAAACAAGAAATGCTTTTTATTAGAGCATCAAAGAGCTCTGTTCTATGTTGCTTCACGCTGTGGAGGAGTTGAGCAGCCTACATGCTGTGTATCTTATTTGGCAGTGACCGTGCACAGTGTACTGGTTTGCGATTGTTTTAACAAAACTAGTTATGGTTGAAATGATTTGCCAAAATGCTTCTTTGACTGCTAATCGTGGTAATCCAGTTGAAACAGTGTTCACTATATTTTCATTAGGTTAGCTTCACAGTCTAATTGATTGGAATGGAAGGTAGAATTTACGCATTGTTACCAGCACAGTCAGGAAAACATGCGGTCACACGGTCATTAACCGGAAAAAAGGAACTGAGAAATTGGGGAAGAATTTCGAATATATTCTAGTTATTTGGTATGAAGGTGCTGTTTTAAATAGTGTTGTAACTGTTGTAAGGTAGCTAATTCTAGCTGCATGGAAGTCTTTTTGATGCTTTTAGGATTACTTGGTTGAAATAATGTGAATCTGTCTCTTCATGCCAATTACAACTTAGCCTTCCTAGAATACAGTCAAACGTAGGTGAGGAAAACATTGGTTACTGGAGTATTTACCTGGAGGAAAATAAAAATTTATCTGGACTCTGGTTACCAACCTCTTTTTGGATGGTTTACGACAAATTGTTTAAATTTCAAGATTACTAAAAAAGAAATTGTCACCCCATTATTCGATATGATACCTTTCCTAGACTAAAATTGCGAAAAGTATCCTTTGGCTAGATTGAGACATCAAAAAGTATACCCTCGACACATCCTGTTGGAAAGGGTATACCGCTTGTTTGTAAAGTAACTATGAGGGTCATTAAGGGTTCCAGGTAATAGTTAAGGGTTCCAGGCAACAGGGAAATATGCCCAAAATTAAAAAGCAACAAGGGAACATGAGACAAACTATACAGGGAACAAGGGAACATTGGCAGTAAGCAGGGATAAGGGCACGCAAAAGATTAACATTTCTTCTTAGAACAATGAGGGAATATTTGCAATTTCTATAAGGGAACAGGGGAACATGACCCCCTATATGACCCTCAACTATAGTTTTTGACGAATAAATAGCTATTCTAAAAATAGCTACATATGATAGATACAAATAGGTCTGCGTTTTCTTTAGGCTGCCATACATCAAGCGGACCCTGAACATGCTTGCTTGCTTACTTAATTTTGAAATAGCCAGAAAAATCAAAAGCATAGTGAAGCGAAAACATAGATTAATCCAGCTTTTCGCCTAACACTTAACAAAGAAATACGTCAGAAAAAGAACAGAACAAAAACGTAACGAATTATTATACCTAGATGTAGATCAAAATAGGCCAATCAGAAAAGAGGTGAGTGATTGGTCTGGTGTAGGAAAACCAATCATCACCCGTGATACAGCGAGCTGACCAATACATTACTTTAAGAGTCCCGAGACGAAAACAAACCATTTCTGTCTACATAATATCATACAGGATCCCTGGCTTTTATATGGACAGATTCCAAAATACTTAATAAAAAGTTGACCTTGTCCTGCTAATTACATAAAAAGAATTCTCTAATATTTTTGGTTGCATTTCCAATTAGGAGTTTCAGTATGTCGCGTCTAACAGATGATGCACTTTTCGAAAGTTTAATGCCAGTTAGTGATACGTCTTTAGCAACTGGATCTCAAGATCCCAATGCTTAAGGTAAATACTGTTAAGAGTACATAATAAAAGATACATACTATTAAAAGTATATACAAAGGTACATACTGTTGTACATGCTGCTGAGAGATTAGCTAGACCCGGGATTTCATTGAAGGGGCCTAACTTCGATCAAATCATCCCATATCCCTGGAACCCTGTATAAGTATCTAGCTGTAAGTCAGATGATGTAATGAAAGATATTCATTTTAAGAATTTTTCTTTAAGAAGTAAAATCTTATTAGTCTCATTTTGCCTGCCTGCTCATTCGCCTAATGCATGAACCAACGCGTTCGATAAGGCTGTGCCTAATGGGAAGGACTGGGGCCAAGTCCAAGCTTACTTTACTACACCCTGGTACCTTTCCTAGCCATCCCTAACTCGATAGTCCTGTGCAAATCTTGCCATCTTTATGCTGCGACTCAGGATCACAGCAAGTTGTGTTTTACTTGCTCACTTGCTCACTGCTAACACAATGGACTCCCAGGTACACTAATTACCCAGTTAATGTAGAATACGAAAACTCTTACTGGCTATCTCTCTGCTCGGCCTCAGTGAGTTCAAACGTAAATACCCATTCAGATAGGGCAGACATCAGAGCTAGAATATATCAGTGTATATGTGAGTTTTTTCATGCGGTTCTAAACAAAAAACAAGTTTACATTACTCTGGATATTCAATCTGAAGTGTCTGCTGAAAAAATGAACAGTTTTATTTGCTAGTCTGTTAACGTCTGTCTGAACATCCGAATTGGAGTCAAACAAATATTGTAGATTGTTTAAAAGGATCATGAAGTCACTTCTCGTTACATTTGCCATTTGGAAGAACTTTTTAAGCCGCTCTGTTCATGTCAGTACTATTTCAGCGCAAAGAAGATACACGGAGGCACCTTTGATGCCAATGATACGTGCTCCAGATGCCCCAATCTTGGTAGACAAGCGATTTCAGGTATCAGTGGATCATCTTACACCTTTCCAGCCTTGCACTATAAGAGCTGAACTACGCACTGAGAAAGATGAGATTTTTGAATCATATGGACATTATATTGCTGACTCCTCAGGGAAAGTAAATCTAGAAAGGGATTCTTCTTTTGGGGGAACATACGTAGGCTCTGATTGTATGGGCCTTTTTTGGAGTATGCTCCCTGCTCCTGGGCAGCGAAAGGGCCTAAGATACACAGCCAGCAATCTACAAGTGCCAATGAAGTTTAATTTGCAGCTATATGATAGCCATTTTCACTTTCAGTCATGTGATGGTGGAGAACGAAATATTTTGGATTCGAAGATCGTTATGCGAACGTACCTCTCTCCAAATGTGGAGAGAATTGAAATTCATAACGGGAGTAACTATTTTTTACAAGAGAGTTGGATGAATAGTTTGGAAACATCCCATTTTGTGGCACCTATACTTTTCAGGCTATCTTGTTGCTACTGTAAATTATTGCTCAGTTTTGTCTGGATCATCAGAAACCGAAAAATGTACTTGTTAATTTGTTGAGCAATAACCTTGGCTAAGACAATAGCAAACCATGGTATCACTAAACCATTGGCCTTACCCTAACATGATAAACTTTCAATCTAATAGATAAAGAGTGTATAATGTTAAAGTCAGGCTAGGGCAATCTAATAAAAGTAGCAAAGAACGAAGGAACAATAGGTTCTCCAACCATCTCTTTCTATAAACTATTATAAAACGAGAGATATCAAGTGTCTTTGCTCTAGAGCCCCTCTAGAGGTGAAGTGAACGAAAACCAAACGGAAGCGCTCCATTTACACTGGTGTGTGGTCTGCACGTTCTCAATAGTAATATACTAAAAACAAAAATGTAAATAACTTACCTCAAGTGAGCCTATTCTATCCCCTCCCTGGACAAGTAGATCGTATACTTCTGGGAGCTATTGAGATTGAGATTACTATGTATTTTTGATATTCCAAATATACAGATGGTACATTCTACCAACTGGCAACGACACAAACATGAATCTAAATTCCAGAAGACAAGCATATCCCTAAAAACGTGCAGATCTGTTGCCCCTTCACCTTCTTCTCGTGCAAAAACTGGACATAAAGTCGTTTATCTTCTTCCAAAAATTTCATTAGTAAATGCACCTATTATTAAGCAACTACATATATGCCTTTGACAAATATAGCAAGCACATCAGTTATTGATGTATATATAACTTGAGAAGAAACAAGATCTGTAGAAAATTTGTGGAAAATGTGAACATGGTCCGAGTTAAGCATTTGATTAAAGAACTGTCTTTGGTCGGTATAAAACTTCAATGTAGAAAGAAAAATTGGAAGCATAGCAAAAACATGTGCAGCTTTGATTATTGCTGTGATTTTAAAACGAAAACGTAAAAAGAGATCAACCTGGGTAAAGCCATGGCTGCAAAAATGCCAACATCTTGGGATGTAAGACACACTCCAAAGAGAATTTCGTTAAGAGGAGGAGGGCAGATATAAAAAATTCTTGAGAATGAGCCCAGTAACATTTGATTACCTTTTGTCCTTAATAAGCAACCTTATGTCCCATAAACTCTGCTTCCCAGGCATTTATAAAAAATACTCTGTGAGCTCAACGCGCTCTGCCTTAAATGTTTTTGAAAAAATTGTGAAGCAGACAACGATGCTCCTTAAAAACTTGCTCAATTATTCCAAGATTTTCTCTGTATCCCGCAAGATATGCTAATGTTTTCCTGAATGCGTCATATAAATCCTTTAATTGCATTATGTTTATAAAAAAACCCACAGCGACCACCTCCTTTTCCGCTTGAGAGTCTTTTTGACTGATCAATTTAACTGAAGGTTTAAGCACGTCCATCTTTTGAAAAAACTGATCAGTCTCGACTAATCAGTCAGAAAACGTCACGAAACGTCTCAAATTTCGACTGAAGAGGAAAAACTGACGAAAAAAACTGATCGTGTATTTTAGCCTTATGTTCCTGATTTTCCTCGCTATCTAGAAATTCAGTACTGACTGTTCCATATTCTTTGCTTGCAGAACTGATTTTCTTGATGGAGTTGCGGCTATCGTGCGGCTAAAATGCTTATTAAGGAGTATTCGATTTTTTCTTCACTTCACAAGAAAAACTTCTGCATTACCCACACTGATAATTACTATACTTATCAGCACTTAGAGAATAATATTTTCCTTTTAGGTGTGATTGACACATTTGGGAGTCATGGTGGTCTCCTGGAATATCGAGCAGCGCTCTTAGCCTCTTATGGTTTTACTGTGTTCGCTCTGGCATTCTTCAATTACAAAGACTTACCAAGCAAATTAGAAGATGTTGAGCTGGAGTACTTCCTCGAAGCTATTGATTGGCTGTCAGAGCATGAAAGAGTTTGTGAAGGGGGAATCGGCTACATCGGGACATCTTATGGTGGACAATTCGCCTTGCAGGCCGCTGTAGAAAGGAGGAAAATCAAAGCCATCACTACCATCAGCTCACCAGTGCACGATTATCAGAACATCAAATTTAAGGGTAAACTTATTGGATTTGAAAGGAAGTTTACAATTAGTGATTGTGAAACTATTGATGGAGTGCTGGTGCCTAAAAGCCTCTCAGATCCCTATCAGGACGAAGTGGCAAAACATGCAATTGAAGTCGAGAAGATCCAGGGAAAAATACTGTCAATCACTGGAGAAGATGATATGTGTTATCGTTGCTCAAAAGACGCTCATATGATGAAGGGGAGGATATTTGAAAAAACGGGACGACGTACAATTCATACATATAACGTATGCGGACACTGGGCATTTGATTGAGCCACCATATATGCCAATGTGTTCCGTTTCATTTTACAATACCTATAATTCGCTACTGTACTGGGGTGGTAAAGTTGCGGAGCACAGTGCAGCACAGGAGCATGCATGGAGAAGTCTTGCTTCCTTTTTAAAAGATCAGTTGGTTGAAAATGGTGGAAATTGACATTGAATATCTATGAATAAGTTCAATCAGGTCCAAATGTAGTACACTATCATGTCCTAGTTTACTAAGATGAATGCAATATGATTTAATGTTGATAGGGTAAGAGTGAAGTGTATTCCAATAATAACTTTGAATGCAACATGCACGAAGGCCAAGAGCAGTGCACAAAAGCTTACACAGTAAAAAGACGACCTTGTATGTTATCTCTATTCCCACCATTGTAAAACAAAATATATCTTTGCTTTCCTTTTTATGCTCAATTAACTATGATAAATCATGGTTGAACCTTTGATTTTGGGCCTAAAATGAATCGCAACAACAGAACGATATAGCATGCAACAAGAGCTCAAAGAATATTTCCCATGTAGGCACACAAGCTCCTACACAGCAATTAGGTCTTGCATCTTAGGAATATCCTAGTATGTTGTTATCATCGTTGTATACTAAGTTTGGACCTGACAATGTTTAAAATGGCTTTAGAGAGATACAAATATAGAATTCATTATCTACTTCTAATATTCAAGTGAAACATTTTGCATATTTAGTATCAAATATCCGATTCTTCATTGCTCACAATCTTCACTGGCGAATTCTTCTTCGTTGATATCAAAATCTATCATTGCCTTTTCAAGCTGATACCACCGCCCTAAGAACCCAATGTCCACAAACTGATCCTTCATTGACAACCAGCGTGGTTTCATGTAATAACAGTTCTTATCATAAAGATCACATTCCTCTCCATAATTATCTTTAAATATCAGAGTAAAAATCCCAAAATTTCTGCACCGCAGTCTATTTTGATGAAAGCATTCTGTCAGATCTCTAACATAAGAATCAGAGTTTCTGTTTCTTATCAGTCCGCTTACTTGCATCAACTGATTTGAGCTTTCCATAAGTGAATCTGTGTACGACGTAAAGTTGGGATTTCTATTCCAAGCGTAGCTACCTAGGCCAAGCGTAGTAAGCTGCAGTATCACTTTCAATGGCTTATCTCTTGCATATGTGAATGCAGAAAGGAAAACTGCTTTATAGTCTTTAACCAAATAATAAACTTGAGCTAGTCTTCCTTGCTTTAAGCTTTCAAATTGGGGAAACAGTGCTTGGTTCAATTTTCTTGCTTTTCTCAGGGCAGCCATTTTTTAATTAATGTAACGCCGGATTCATGGATAAGCCTCGTTTTAGCATTGGATGATGCCTCGGTTTGCTGTCTCTAAGGGATCATAGTAACATCGCATTGATAAGCAACTACAACCTTGTGAAGAAGAAACTGAGCAACCATTCGCATTCTGTGAAGTTTATTAATTTTGCAGACATGATACCTCCCACAGCCTCTCTTGTGAAGTACGACAACCCTGTGTTAGTCAGCAGGAATACCGAGAAGAAGTCACCAAGGGTAAGATGCAAAATTATTTCATGAAATTGAAATAAATCAAAAGTTCAATAAGGAGCCTAGGCCCTTTTAACTTAAGGCTTTACAGTTGAAATTCATATGATAGACTCATCTGATAGACTTTGCTTGGTGCAAGAGTTATTCGGCAGTGTCCTCGGCCGACTGCATTTTAAGTTCCTTTATAGAAGATAAAGAGGAAAATCAACTTTCTAGTACTACGAACGAAGGAATTTTGATGATTTCTTGATTGAAATTGATCATGATGACCTCAAATAAACAACCAACCTGCCACTGCCAAACTGTTTGTTCAAAGTTGGAGTTTTTGTTGCACTGTGATCTTTATTCATACAAACATGTATGAGAGAGTGAGGTGTTAGACACTATATCATGTATGAAGCATAGACCCATTGTGACTAGTCAGGAACATCTGAGTTATTTCCAAAAAAACTCCTTAAAATAGAGTGTAAGGGAATTTCTTAGTTTTTATTGCGTTGTAACAAAAAATTGAGGCGTGTGTACAAAATTAATATTTGTTCAAAAAATCCAAATCTGGAAAGGTTGTTTTTATTCTTAAGATGTAAATACAAGGCATGCAACAATATAGAATAGTTGGGGTAGTTTCCACAGGCCTACCATGATGTTCAATTTTCCCATTACCACGTCATCATTCCCACTCTGATTTTTTGACTGAAATGTTTCATGTGTCATTGTATTGAGATAGAGTTCATAATTTGGTTTTGACAAATAGATGCATTATTTTTTTTCAATCTTCTTTTCTTTCTGTCTATTTCTGGTATTTCTAAGTTCTTTATGACACACTTCAGGTAAAAAGTAAGATGTATTTCATTTTTTATACTGGATACTCGATTGTTTCATCACTTTTCTGGTCAAAAATTGAATATTTTCAGGAAAAGCTGCATGAATCTTCACATGTTCATGCCAAAATAACCCAACAAGCTGCATACTGCTTGAAACAACTTTTTGAGCAGATGCTGAATTTTCCACTTTCAGTTTACATATTATAATGGAAAACTGCATTTATGCTCTAACTATACCTAAGAAAATTTGGTAGGAGCTTTTTGCTATATTCTAATCATAATCTTCTATGGTACCTAATTCAATTTATTCATAAACTTTACTTGTGTTCTTTATGTACCAAAACGCTACTTTCAATATTTACTCATAGGGATAGGAGACCTAATAGCCTGTGAATCAAAATATGCTAATTTTCTATAACGAAATGTCAAAGACTGATACCTGAAAATATGAATTAGCAATATTTGTTGAGAAAAACAATGATGGTGTTCCAACTTCTTTTAGCAGGGGTGGTTTATCTTGCTATTTCCATAAGCCAATCATAAAGAAAAGTGTTAAACATCTAATCTGAAACTTACAAACAACTGGAAACATTCAATTCATCAAAATGCAATGCACTTGATAACCTTTTCAACAATCTTCTCTGATTATTAGGTAATGACACATAGCTATCGCGAGGATTGTATTGTAAAGTTCAACCTAAAGCTTACCTGATATTGTAACTTACCGATTAATGTTGATTTCTCTTATCGGTGCAAAGATCTTTATTTTGTGTATTGAACTTTTAACTCGAATTTACATTATCCCATCATTATCCAATTCATAGACTACAGTACTGCATTTAACTTTTTACTGCATTTTCATATTTACTAAATTTTTCTAGTTACACTATTTAATCATAAAATTACATCCTAGTTTAGAACAGTGGCTATAGCGCTTGCCTATGGCCGCAACAAAACGTTTTCGGGACCCAATGGTGGCATATGTCAATTTTAGTAGCCTGCTCTGTCATAATTCAATTACCTGTTATATACCATACCTTATGAATCAACATTATAATCATAGATGTAGTTCTTTGTTGTAACTCTAACTTATATTTCAGTTTTAGTAAAACAGGTCCTCATCAGCTGTTAGCTGTCATACATTAAGCATGCATAATAAAAACTATGTTAAAGCTCTTATTCAACAGTTAAAACTCTTATCGATTTCTAAACCATCATTGTTTGTCTTTACAAAACGTTATCGTTTCCATACAAGCACGCTGATTACAAAGTTAAACTCCATTTATCGACTCATTAAGTCCACCTGCAAGTACATCAGTTCGCCAAGTTTCATTTTTGTTCTGTTTCTGACGTAATACTCGGATAAGTGTCAGATATAAAGCTTAGGTAGTTACTATGTTTCATTTACAACTTGTTATGATTCATTTTAGTTCTTTTATGACGTAATACTCGGATGAGTTTCAGATGTAAAGCTTTAGCAGTTAACATCTTTTGCAAAGTCTCCGATTTTCTTGTTATCCCAACTCATTAGCTAATAGAATGATAATGAATAACTGATGTTAAAGCCTTCTTGTGCTTACTGCTCTTATCAAACCTTCATCGATTTCCGAACCATAATTCCTTTACGAACCGTCATCCTATCTGATGGCCGTAAAGTTGAATTTCATTTACTGAGTTCACAATAATGAATGCGCTTACAATAAGCAAAATTTAAAGCTATCCTGTGCTAACTGATCATACCTTACTCAACAGTCAAAACATTAATCGATTTTCATACCATGATTCCTTTACTAACTGTCAACCTATCCGATGGCGTCAAAGTTGAATTTATGTACTGAGTAATACCTCACAATAAGGAACTCGCTCATATTCATCATATTTTAAAGCCATCCTGTTTTTAGTGATTTTACCTTACTCAACAATCAAATCAATTCCTTTACTAACTGTCACCCCATTAGTGCAAACACGAAAGTTTAATTTACTCACCTATTAAATGCGCGATAACGAACTCGCTCACAATCAGCATATCTTAAAGCCATCCTGTATTAACTGCACAAAACGCTAAAAAGCATCAAGATGCAGGTGCATGTTAAAAGCTTTCATCCGGCGTTGCCTTGGTTGTTAGTTTCCGTTGAGTTGACAGCCGTCGCCCATTGACCTTCAGAATTCCCTAGTGTCCGAATTTCTATGGCACTCGTTTGTTTATTATATTCAAATGTGTTAACTTTTCTCTAACGAGTATTTCTTGTGAAATGACATTCCATATCAGCGTTGATTTGATGCTTTCATTGATAATAACAACAACAGAAATGGGCAAGTAAGTTTCTTTCTACCGTTCTACGCTTGTTTCCAGCAAAGGCGTTGGTAGCATACACTACATCACTGCATAAAGTATTACAAGGTATTTGTATGTTTATTGCACCTGTTTGTTAGTTAGGGAGTTTATATTTAACTTGCTAGCCTCGCCAAGGCAAGACCATGTTTCTAGCAAGGTTACTAAAGCATACATATCATCACTGCATAAAGTAGTACAAGGTACTTGACTTGTATGTTTATTGCACCTGTATGTTAGATAGGGAGTTTCTATTTAACTTGCTAGCCTTGCCAAGGCAAGACCATGTTTCTAGCAAGGTTACTAAAGCATACATATCATCACTGCATAAAGTAGTACAAGGTATTTGTATGTTTATTGCACCTGTATGTTAGTTAGTGAGTTAATGTTTAACTCGTTAGCCTCACTAAGGCAAGGCGTTGTTTCCAGCAGGGTTACCTGCAGCATATACTCAACCACTTTACATAGTAGTGCAAGGTCCGTGTATGTTTATTGCACCTATTTGTGAGTTAGCGAGTTTTTGGATAACTTGCTTGTCTGGTTTCGACAAGGCCTTGTTTCCAGCAAGGGCGTTGGTTGCATACAATACATCACTACATATAGAAGGATTAGGTCTTTGTATGTTTATTGCAGCAATTTGTGAGTTAGTGAGTTTCTGTTTAACTTGCTAGCCCGTCTAAGGCAAGGCTTTGCTTCAAGCAAGGGCATTTGTAGCATACACTTCATCATAGCATCTGCATTTTTACGAGAAAAATAAAAGCTGACGTAACCAAAACAAGAAAATGTCAACAAATGTGCTTTTTCTAAAGATTACAAAGCCTCGTTTTGCGTCTTTGCTGTCGTAAATTTAGGCCTATCATTTCCATACTTTTATTCTCCTGCACTTCAAAATTACCTGCTAAATATTAGATATAATTTAGGATAGAAGTCATCGGATCTATCCCTGGCCCTGCTCCAATCTTGGTTATTTTCCACCTCCACTACTCTTTGCAATGCATTATTGCTGTGATTGGACGGCCGCTTATAGCGATTTATAGCCGTCTAGCCACTGAAGTGCCGCTGAACGCCAGCTGACCATTTCTAGATCTCTATCTCTTGAATGTTTTCATTCGTATTCCAACTCAAGCTTTATAGATTTCTGGTTGAAGCAATGAAGATGTCTTTTGATTCTTTCGACATGTTCTGGCAGAAAGTATGTTTATTTTGTTTTCAAATTTCTTTGGACTAAGTTTACTTAATTTGTATTCAAGTTTACCTTTACGAGATTACGTTCAATGAGTTGATTCACCAATCAGTATCTTCAGTTTAGAGGATCAGAGGGTTAGATATTATTTCGTAAGATGTATATGCTACTAAGGTATACGATACTGATTCAAAAATAAACCATGCTTCAAACGTTTCGATGAAATCTTCTTCACTAAACGATGTTAACCTTAGTGTTAGTTTACCAGTTAGAATAGTTTACTGAAGAAGATTTTATCGAAACGTTGAAAGAATTGTTTATTTTTGAATTGGTCTCATACTATTTTATGAACCTAGGAAATTAGGCTCTCGCATTATCATCTAATTGTATGATACATATTTCAGTTTCTTTTGATATTACTTCATTCTTTTAATGAGTTACTAATCACTACCTTCAAGTCCTTTTCTGGAAATAAGCGTCTGCTTCTACGGCATAGTGGCACTTCATGCTTCTCCAATTGAATTTTCAAGACAATCATACGCAAACTTATACTTTTATGACAACAAATATTTCTATGGAGAAAGTACATATATTTGATAAAAAATAGAATGCGTGTGGTACATTGATTGTAGATAATAGAAAATGATGTATGATAACATTTAGTACCATGATTTTATATGAACACATATATTTAACGTCACATTAGATGAAACTTTAATCACTTGTGTACGTATATAACCAAGAAATTTGTAACTAAGAAACACAGATACAGACTGATTGTTTATTTGACGTCATCATATCAAGAAATCATAATTCTGTCGCATTTTATCTAGACTACCCGGCACTTATTTGACTTTCTTCTTTTAATTCTAAACGATTTGTAAAATATTTTCTGCTGAGGACGCTCCCGGATAAATTCTGTTTAGAATTTTGCCTCTCATTTTACTGTATGTGAAGTGGTTCTTCAGTTACATGCATACATACAAACTGTTCTGTTTTATACATATAGATTAACGATTTTTGAAATCACTTCGGGTGATTTTTTTGCTAGTGCGTATCTGCTAAGTGCTACTTGGTTCAACTATGTTAAATCGTATTGATAGTTTTGGGGCTCTGTCTGGACCCAAGCTGAAAGAGACCACTTGGTGGTAGGGGTGCTTGTAACTCATAGATTTTAGACGACAAGCTTTAACCCATGAGAATGTAAAGGGTCATATAGGGGTTCCAGGGAACAGGGGAATATGCCCAAAATTAAAAAGGGAACAAGTGAACATGAGACAAATTAAACAGAGAACTAGGGAACATTGACAGAAATCGGGGATCAGGGAATACAAAAGATCAACCTATCTTCTCAGCACAATGAGGGACTTTGCAATTTCTATAGGGGAACATGCCTCCCCCCCCACTACATGACCCTCAACGTACATTGCTTTATCTGAATATGATACTGTAGTTTAAGAGTAGCATATTTTGTGTGGCACTTCGGTATAAAGGACAAGCCAATGCATGAAGAGACCCTCAAGGGTTCCCCCTCGTGCCCCTTTAAACATCAAAAACTTCGTTTTATCCGGTATAATCGACTTGTTGTTTGCGAATAGGACTCGGTAGCCTTTGAAAATCAGAAAAAGTCTTTCTCTTATTTTTGCACCCGAACTTGTACGCTGCAGGACAAGTGTACCTGCGACATTAGGATCCTACATAGGTCTATAGGCCTACAGTAACATCTAGAAATAGCTGTTGTTTAAAGTACACTAGCCTATCAACACTATCGCTTAGTGAATCCAAAATTGTGGCAGAATCGCAAATAATACCAGATTCATCCAGATTCATTAACGTGGTGGTAGAGCAGTAGATTGGTTTTGTTGCTTGGCAACCAATAAACAATTGATTTCGTCCAAGATGGCGGATTAAATAGATGGCAGATGTTCCCTTGATCTGTAATAAGCGATCAGATAAAGCTGTAAAAGCAAAGATTAGCAAAAATGATAAAAGATTTTTGAAAGGCTACTATAATTCTATCTATGGTTAGTGGTAAAACTGAAATTCGCAATAAACTTACAAAGTTGCTCCTTAAATATTTCATGAGCTTTGGTTAGAAAACTCGAAAACCGGCAACAATTTTCTTGTCATTTAGTTCTCGTTAGTGATCATTAGGTTTATTAATTGCGAAATTCGTCTGTTCCGACCCATGTGGGCGTACACCTATCATGTGTTATAACGTGCACGGTTTCGTGCAGTATTGTTGCTGCTTTTCTTACGGCTTAAGGGCAAGACTGAACCTCGTGTTGCTTAACAATAGCCACCTTTGAAATGAGTGTTAGCAAAATGCACCATTATCTTTGATCCCACCCTTTTCATCTTTATGCAATAGTTTATAATAGTAGGCGTCATCAAGGGGGTAGAAATCTGCCGTTATGCGCGATTTTTAGCTAAAATCCACCGTTCTGCTGGTTTGAAGGATAGATTTTTCTAACTGGAAAACCAAGATTAGCCTTCTGTTTAGCAATGCAATACTTGAATTTTTCCGTAAATCTGCAAGGATTTTTTAATAATCCCTATTTCATGTTTCATTTTCAAAGAAAATTTGCATCCGGCAAGGATGAAGGATCCCGTAATCCGTCGCAAAGTTAGCAAGAATTCCGATGAATTTCCAAGTCCGAAGAATTCCGAAGAATTTTCGATCGATTCCGGAGTCCTGCAAACCCTTATAACCCTTACCTAATAGACATCCACATGCTTATCGCTAACCTATTTTCAGAACATTTTTCATGTAAGAGTTTTTTTAGGATAAATGAATATCATTATCATTATTCAACCCCTGTGTCCTCGTGCGCCTGTGCAGTTTGACTAGCAAATTTTGATCTGCTTCTTGGAAGATCGATTTGCCAGGTTTCATTATCGTTCTCTTTACTCCGCTCTACTCAGTTGCGTGTCAGACAAAAAGCTTTACAAGCCATTATGTTTCGCCATGTTTCCGAATCGCTATTTTACTTCCATATTCTGTACACTAGGCTATCGAAATCATTGCATAGGGCAACAAACATGATCCATTGTAGAATGTAAATGGCTGATTGTCTGAAAAAAATCCACTGAATAGTCCGTCATTTTGAATCTACCTATGCAATAATTTTGATTGGCTAATGTATTAATGATTATTTTGTATTGTGCATCTTCTGTATTATGCATCTTTTGTATTATGTTTTAACACTAAAACGAATTTTTCTATGTTAAGGCTAGGCCATTGAAAGCCACCCAGCCTCAGAATGCGAATGGAAATGGGGGCACGACAAGTCCCGTTCCTCCTCCACCAAGAACTGGCAAGCTACCTCCCATGTCTGCAGATTTGAATAAAAACCAAACTGAAGAGATTTTGAATGCTATTCTTCCACCAAGGTATTTGCAAATTCATATTTGGTTATTGTTGCTGTCGATCTGTGTATAGGCCATCTAAAGGTGGATTTATTCCACATTAACACTGGCAGAGCTGCAAAATACATATTTCACTTTCTGAGAACCTAGGAATCAATGAAGAATTTTTAGCAAAGTGAAAGCAATGTGTGTAACAACATTTGTACAATAAAAGACAAATAGATGATACTAAAAGATTTGGATGAGCCAAAAAGTCGAGATAGATGTAAAGATTTTTTTTTATTTCCATTATATCATAAGAGCTAGAAGTAGCTAGAATGGCCTTAGTGTGCCTAAATTGTATATGTTGTTTTTTTAAGAAAGAGATAAAGAAAGTCTTCACATTTATCTCGACTATTGGCCTATTCGAATCTTTTAGTTTCATTTCTGTGTAATTACATGGATGTCACTTGAAGCTACGCTGTTATTGCACAGAATAGGGATTTGTGAAATTTCATACTTCTGACATAAAAAGCAGAATTAACTGGCTTACAGGAGCAGCCCCTTGCATGGTTTCTACCTAGAGGGAAATTTTCAAATTTAATGCTGAAAACTGGAAAAATCATATTTTGGCATAAAGATTTTTTATATTTGCTCCTATGAATTTAAAATAATGCTAATTTCAACTTTTCACCCGAAGCGTATTGGAAACTTTATGCAAGCCTAAAATTATTTCTGGGAACCTAGTTCCCAAGTTCCGATACTTTTTGCAGCTCTACACACTGCCATGGTTTACCCAGCTTTATTTACTCTTGCTTTCTTTACAGCCAATCAGCAGCATTCGAATTATCGAGTTGACCAATCAGAGTCTTCTATTTAAAAACCGGTTTCAGTTTAAGCTGGTTCAACTGCCAGAGTGAAAGCGGTGTTAGTTTGATATATTGCATTCGTTTTTCAGAGAGTGGACTGAAAATGGTCAGTTGTGGATTCAACAAGTCTCAAGTACCCCAGCCACTCGTCTCGACGTGGTCAATCTTCAGGTAAGTGCGTAACTAAACACTTTCTGGTTGAAATGCGCAAAAAATCAGGGTGGGATTAGTATATAGAATACAGGGCTGGAAAATATAGCGGACCATGGCACCAATGGTCCCAAAAATAATCTAGGCCCTTACTAACAAAAAAGCACCCTATTTCAATTCGACTTTAATTTCCTCCGAGTTCAGATCAGAAGAATGGAGCATTGCGATCCAATACTTAACTATCAACCAACATTCAACCGGTAGCCATGTTGTTGTTTTCAACTTGCTATGTCATGTCAGATAATGAATTGAAAGCATTTCTGTACATCAACTAACTACTGCAGTTAACAATTCCCTTCATTGATACGTATTTTGAGAATCACAGTTTCAACCATATTTGACTTTGAGTTTAGTTTGGGCTTTGTTTCATTTCATTTTTTCATTCAAACATTATTTAACATTTGATATTGATATAATGTCTACACTAAGTAAGACTAGTACAGGGTACTAATTTGATCCAAGCTAGTGAAAAACCTTATGTCAAGGCTCAGACTAATTGATACAGACAATTACTGCGTAAGGGGATATGTCGGATACAGTTTAGAATGTAAATTATTGAAAGTAATGTTGTTTTAAGGGGGATAGGAGTAGTTTTATGACACAAATGCAGGTTTATGTGACTATGTATGCAGGTTCCTTGAGTAATTTTGACAAGGATCGTAGGCTATGAAAATATTTTTCTCTAACTTCGCATGTGTGCATCTTAATAGTCAACTGCTGCGTGCTTTTCGAAAAAGAGATTCAGGGTTAATGATTTAGGTATAACTTTTTCCGCTCATGTGTATTGATTTCGTTATATGTCAGTAATTGATGTATATCACCATTTTCATTAGAAAGAGAAAGCCTGGAGTCTTCCATTTTATCAATTTGTGCTGAAGATCGTGCTAATTTTTATCTCTTTTTGTTTGTATGCACTCTCGTTCTGCTCTGCTAGCAAATTATTCAAATGGCTTGATGCATATTCGCATTGTTTTCTTTCGTTTCTCTGCACTCTCGTCATACTCTACTAGATCTCTGACAGATGCAACAAGAATACAATGCCTTAAGTTACAGTTTCCAGATCACCTCTCTGATAACTATACGATCACCTTCTTTTAGGAACAACTTGATATGCGGTTGCAGCAACGACAAGCCAGAGAGACAGGCATTTGTCCAGTCAGACGAGAACTTTATTCGCAATGTTTCGGTAAGCTCTGATTTTATCCCATATCCTCACAAATATTCCTCGTAAACTATGCACATATTTCTTTTCCATCTTAGAGAATTTTTACTCTGTTACTTAGGTCTAATTCCTGAAATTTGTAATTGTATGATTGGCAATGATGAATATTACGTGGTCCAAAATAATGTGCCTATGCTTGTTCTCTTCAATAGTAAGTAAGTAAGTAAGTAAGTAAGTCGATTAACTTCGGAAGCGACCCGAAGGCTCCTCTTTCTTTCGCTACTGCCTTTTGAGATAATATGGGCGCAACTAATATCCCAGGCCCAAGAGCCACTTACCCTCTATCCATCTCTTTATGCTGAATGCTATGCAGAGAGGCATCGAGTACCATTTTTAAAGTCTTTTGTATGATTCAGCCATGTTTGATCCCGCGACCTTCTGACACAGTGGTGAGCACTTTACCAATACACTACTGCTAGGCTTCCTTCAATATGGCTGCTAATTTCTTCTATTTCCAATAACAGATTCTCAATCCAGTGTTTCTTTTTATATCAGTGGAGTGCTGTTGTACTAAACTTTACTCATCCTAGATTCTTCTTAGATTTCATCGCATTTTGCCCTTTTTATTTTAGATGAACTAATTCGGCAAGTCACTATCAACTGTGCGGAAAGAGGGTTGTTGTTGTTGCGAGTAAGGGATGAAATCAGAATGACCATTGCTGCTTACCAGACCCTTTACGAAAGCAGGTCTGTTCGTATTCTATTCGATCTAATTAAACATTAAACAAATAAGAATCTTTGAGAGATGTGCATTTTGAAGTTGAAGCTACGTGTCATATCACATTCTATTTACAAAATCTCCTCTGCTTAAAGATACAATCAAACAAAATATAAAAATATTGATGCATATTAGACTGATTCAAAACTAAACAATTCATTCTTCGGACGTTTTACTAAATCTTATATATATTCAAGAAGATTTCGCTAAAATCTTATATATGTTTATGTAATATATATCTATACACAAATCTCATCTCCTTAAAGATACAATCTATCAAATAACTACTATGACTGAATTTGAGAAGAAGCAGGATTCTACAGTATGATAAATTAGCTGCTTTGTTTTCATTTTAGTGTTGCATTCGGAATGCGTAAAGCTTTACAAGCTGAGCAGGGAAAATCCGATATGGAGAAAAAGGTATGTGCACCAGTTTTGTGTTTCCGTATTCTATAACTTGTTACAAAACTTATCAGAAGCAAAAGATGGCTTTGAAAAATCAATTTACCGAAATCTTTTCTCCTAAATCGCTGTTTTTATCTTTTTTCAACTCTAAAAATGTTTGATAAGTATTGTTAATTTCCTGGCCAAACCGTATAAATGGGAAAAATAACAAGCAAAGTTAGCTTGTCGCATATTAATTCACAATCGATTATTTCGCCCAGAATATCAGGTAGTTGAGCTAAATTAGTAGCTTTTCTTGATGTTTGACATTTGTTTGACAAGATTTGAAGATTTAGTAAACCCATCGAACGTGGCAAAGTAACAAAAGAAAAGCCAAAGCAAATTCATTATCTAGCAATATTTGCTCATTTGGCTCGAGCTTTAGGGATTGCTCTTGAAATCTAGTGGCAAATATGTTTCAAAAATCTTTCGAATTAGTGAATTTAAAGTCCTGTAGTCCTCAACCTTTTTCAAGGTAAAATTTCCGGTAGCTAATATTCTTACAATCCCCGCTAAAAGTTGTTGGAACACCCTTGATTTATTTACCAAATAACTACATTTTTAGCTTTCCTAGCCTTTTATTTCCAATCCAACCCCCCTTCCCCCCTCAAAACAATGTTGTTTACAAAAGAAACTTTATGAGACCACACCAAACACTAGCTGAATGTTATTGGGTTAGTTTTTGTTATCAGAAACAACATTGTAAAGGGGGGAGGGGAGAGGGGAAAATGTAGAAAACTGTAAAAATAATGCAATTGTTCCAAGACTTTTGGCGGAGATTGTAGGCTAGGTTATAAACTAGGAAGGCTAAGTTGTAATTTGCATACAGAGACCGAATCCTAAAAGCATCAAAAAGGCTTAAATGCAGCTAGAATTTACCATTTTACAATGCTATTGATATGGAATGTGTTAGCATCCTTCCTCAATTTCTCAGATTTTTTTTAACCTTTCTCCGGTTAATGACCGTCTTACTGTAATGTATTCTTGCCTCTCCTGTAGTGCTGTTTATTCAGATAATTTCAAGTGTCACTCATAGTTGGCACTCGCTTACATTGTGCCCTTTCCTGCACAATAGTTTCTCTTGTTTCTGTATTATTATATTCAATTTGATAGCAAAGAGAAACCCCTAAAAATTGTCAAAAAACCGTTTCGAGTTTGTTTAGAAATTGTTGCAAATCGTTTCCTTTCGCAAAGAGAATTTTACATCGCTTTCATAGCTTGTCTGAAATTTTGACTTTTGACTATTATGGTTATTTCCCCTAGTACTGCTACGATGGCTATGAAACGAAAAGCTTTGATAGTTATTAGATTTTGCTATCGTGCAAATGGCGAGGAAGATCGGGGAAATAGCGAAACATAATAACTACAAGCTGTGCTACTGAATATTCTACTATCGTTATCTAATAGATATCAAGTTTATGATGCAAATGTTACACCCGATACATTGTCTTTGATACTGCATGTTCTCCCGTCAGATACAAGAACTGGAGGACTACTATCGTTATCTAATAGATATCAAATTTATGATGCAAATGTTACACCCGATACATTGTCTTTGATATTGCATGTTCTCCCGTCAGATACAAGAACTGGAGGACTACTATCGTTATTTAATAGATATCAAATTTATGATGCAAATGTTACACCCGATACATTGTCTTTGATATTGCATGCTCTCCCGTCAGATACAAGAACTGGAGGACTACTATCGTTATTTAATAGATATCAAATTTATGATGCAAATGTTACACCCGATATATTGTCTTTGATATTGCATGTTCTCCCGTCAGATACAAGAACTGGAGGACTACTATCGTTATTTAATAGATATTAAATTTATGATGCAAATGTTACACCCGATACATTGTCTTTGATATTGCATGTTCTCCCGTCAGATACAAGAACTGGAGGACTACTATCGTTATTTAATAGATATCAAATTTATGATGCAAATGTTACACCCGATATATTGTCTTTGATATTGCATGCTCTCCCGTCAGATACAAGAACTGGAGGACTACTATCGTTATCTAATAGATATCAAATTAATGATGCAAATACTACACCCGATATATTGTCTTTGATATTGCATGTTCTCCAGTCAGATACAAGAACTGGAGGACTACTATCGTTATCTAATAGAGATCAAATTAATGATGCAAATACTACACCCGATATATTGTCTTTGATATTGCATGATCTCCCGTCAGATACAAGAACTGGAGGACTACTATCGTTATTTAATAGATATCAAATTTATAATGCAAATGTTACACCCGATATATTGTCTTTGATATTGCATGTTCTCCCGTCAGATACAAGAACTGGAGGACTACTATCGTTATTGAATAGATATCAAATTTATGATGCAAATGTTACACCCGATATATTGTCTTTGATATCGCATGTTTTCCCGTCAGATACAAGAACTGGAGGACCACTATCGTTATCTAATAGATATTAAATTTATGATGCAAATGTTACACCCGATATATTGTCTTTGATATTGCATGCTCTCCCGTCAGATACAAGAACTGGAGGACTACTATCGTTATCTAATAGATATCAAATTAATGATGCAAATACTACACCCGATATATTGTCTTTGATATTGCATGTTCTCCAGTCAGATACAAGAACTGGAGGACTACTATCGTTATCTAATAGATATCAAATTAATGATGCAAATACTACACCCGATATATTGTCTTTGATATTGCATGATCTCCCGTCAGATACAAGAACTGGAGGACTACTATCGTTATCTAATAGATATTAAATTTATGATGCAAATGTTACACCCGATATATTGTCTTTGATATTGCATGCTCTCCCGTCAGATACAAGAACTGGAGGACTACTATCGTTATCTAATAGATATTAAATTTATGATGCAAATGTTACACCCGATATATTGTTTTTGATATTGCATGTTCTCCCGTCAGATACAAGAACTGGAGGACTACTATCGTTATCTAATAGATATTAAATTTATGATGCAAATGTTACACCTGATATATTGTCTTTGATATTGCATGTTCTCCCGTCAGATACAAGAACTGGAGGACTACTATCGTTATTGAATAGATATCAAATTTATGATGCAAATGTTACACCCGATATATTGTATTTGATATTGCATGTTCTCCCGTCAGATACAAGAACTGGAGGACTACTATCGTTATCTAATAGATATCAAATTAATGATGCAAATACTACACCCGATATATTGTCTTTGATATTGCATGATCTCCCGTCAGATACAAGAACTGGAGGACTACTATCGTTATCTAATAGATATTAAATTTATGATGCAAATGTTACACCCGATATATTGTTTTTGATATTGCATGTTCTCCCGTCAGATACAAGAACTGGAGGACTACTATCGTTATTTAATAGATATCAAATTAATGATGCAAATACTACACCCGATATATTGTCTTTGATATTGCATGATCTCCCGTCAGATACAAGAACTGGAGGACTACTATCGTTATCTAATAGATATTAAATTTATGATGCAAATGTTACACCCGATATATTGTTTTTGATATTGCATGTTCTCCCGTCAGATACAAGAACTGGAGGACTACTATCGTTATTTAATAGATATCAAATTTATGATGCAAATGTTACACCCGATATATTGTCTTTGATATTGCATGTTCTCCCGTCAGATACAAGAACTGGAGGACTACTATCGTTATCTAATAGATATCAAATTTATGATGCAAATACTACACCCGATATATTGTCTTTGATATTGCATGATCTCCCGTCAGATGCAAGAACTGGAGGACTACTATCGTTATCTAATAGATATTAAATTTATGATGCAAATGTTACACCCGATATATTGTTTTTGATATTGCATGTTTTCCCGTCAGATACAAGAACTGGAGGACTACTATCGTTATTTAATAGATATGAAATTTATGATGCAAATGTTACACCCGATATATTGTCTTTGATATTGCATGATCTCCCGTCAGATACAAGAACTGGAGGACTACTATCGTTATCTAATAGATATTAAATTTATGATGCAAATGTTACACCCGATATATTGTCTTTGATATTGCATGTTCTCCCGTCAGATACAAGAACTGGAGGACTACTATCGTTATTTAATAGATATCAAATTTATGATGCAAATGTTACACCCGATATATTGTATTTGATATTGCATGTTCTCCCGTCAGATACAAGAACTGGAGGACTACTATCGTTATCTAATAGATATTAAATTTATGATGCAAATGTTACACCCGATATATTGTATTTGATAAAGAACTGGAGGACTACTATCGTTATTTAATAGATATTAAATTTATGATGCAAATGTTACACCCGATATATTCTCTTTGATATTGCATGTTCTCCCGTCAGATACAAGAACTGGAGGACTACTATCGTTATTTAATAGATATCAAATTTATAATGCAAATGTTACACCCGATATATTGTCTTTGATATTGCATGATCTCCCGTCAGATACAAGAACTGGAGGACTACTATCGTTATCTAATAGATATTAAATTTATGATGCAAATGTTACACCTGATATATTGTCTTTGATATTGCATGTTCTCCCGTCAGATACAAGAACTGGAGGACTACTATCTTTATTTGATAGATATCAAATTTATGATGCAAATGTTACACCCGATATATTGTATTTGATATTGCATGTTCTCCCGTCAGATACAAGAACTGGAGGACTACTATCGTTATCTAATAGATATTAAATTTATGGTGCAAATGTTACACCCGATATATTGTCTTTGATGTTGCATGTTCTTCCGTCAGATACAAGAACTGGAGGACTACTATCGTTATCTAATAGATATCAAATTTATGATGCAAATGTTACACCGGATATATTCTCTTTGATATTGCATGTTCTCCCGTCAGATACAAGAACTGGAGGACTACTATCGTTATTTAATAGATATCAAATTTATAATGCAAATGTTACACCGGATATATTCTCTTTGATATTGCATGTTCTCCCGTCAGATACAAGAACTGGAGGACTACTATCGTTATTTAATAGATATCAAATTTATAATGCAAATGTTACACCCGATATATTGTCTTTGATATTGCATGTTCTCCCGTCAGATACAAGAACTGGAGGACTACTATCGTTATTGAATAGATATCAAATTTATGATGCAAATGTTACACCCGATATATTGTCTTTGATATCGCATGTTTTCCCGTCAGATACAAGAACTGGAGGACTACTATTGTTATTTAATAGATATTAAATTTATGATGCAAATGTTACACCCGATATATTATTTTTGATATTACATGTTCTCCCGTCCGATACAAGAACTGGAGGACTACTATCGTTATTTAATAGATATCAAATTTATGATGCAAATGTTACATCCGATATATTGTCTTTGATATTGCATGTTCTCCCGTCAGATACAAGAACTGGAGGACTACTATCGTTATCTAATAGATATTAAATTTATGATGCAAATATTACACCCGATATATTGTCTTTGATATCGCATGTTTTCCCGTCAGATACAAGAACTGGAGGACTACTATCGTTATCTAATAGATATCAAATTTATAATGCAAATGTTACACCCGATATATTGTCTTTGATATTGCATGTTCTCCCGTCAGATACAAGAACTGGAGGACTACTATCGTTATTTAATAGATATCAAATTTATGATGCAAATGTTACACCCGATATATTGTCTTTGATATCGCATGTTTTCCCGTCAGATACAAGAACTGGAGGACTACTATCGTTATTTAATAGATATCAAATTTATGATGCAAATGTTACACCCGTTATATTGTCTTTGATATTGCATGTTCTCCCGTCAGATACAAGAACTGGAGGACTACTATCGTTATTTAATAGATATCAAATTTATGATGCAAATGTTACACCCGATATATTGTCTTTGATATTGCATGTTTTCCCGTCAGATACAAGAACTGGAGGACTACTATCGTTATTTAATAGATATCAAATTTATGATGCAAATGTTACACCCGATATATTGTCTTTGATATTGCATGTTCTCCCGTCAGATACAAGAACTGGAGGACTACTATCGTTATCTAATAGATATCAAATTTATGATACAAATGTTACACCCGATATATTGTCTTTGATATTGCATGTTCGCTCGTCAGATACAAGAACTGGAGGACTACTATCGTTATTCAATAGATATCAAATTTATGATACAAATGTTACACCCGATATATTGTTTTTGATATTGCATGTTCTCCCGTCAGATACAAGAACTGGAGGACTACTATCGTTATTTAATAGATATCAAATTTACGATGCAAATATTACACCCGATATATTGTCTTTGATATTGCATGTTCTCCCGTCAGATACAAGAACTGGAGGACTACTATCGTTGTTTAATAGATATCAAATTTATGATACAAATGTTACACCCGATATATTGTCTTTGATATTGCATGTTCTCCCGTCAGATACAAGAACTGGAGGACGACAAGCGTGACTTGGAACGTCAGGTGAATGAGCTGAAAGCGAAATGCGAAGCCATCGAAAAGAGAGAGGCGGAGAGAAGAGCGATTGAGGAGAAGAAACATGCTGAAGAAATACAATTCTTGAAAAGAACCAACCAACAATTAAAGGTTAATTTTGAGCTTATATTCTCAAATATATTATCACTGTAAAGGGTGTTCAGTATTGTGGAAGACATTCATTACTGTGGGGATATCATCAGTACTGTGGAGGGATACCTTACGGAGGATGCTCAGTATTGTGAAGGGATACTATCAGTACTGATAGGGGAGACCATCAGTACTGTGAAGGATATTCAGTATTGTCGAGAGAAACCACATGCACTTTGGGTATTCTCTAAAAAAAGTGAAGTTACCGAAATAAAATCTTTTTTAAACTGACTCGAATATATCTCGAATATAATTAATCTTTCTCTTTTCAGACCCAACTGGAAGGAATAATCGCACCAACAAAGAAATAAACGCTTTTGGGCATGCAACTTGACTTATATTTTCATCATTTCGTTGTACAGATTTATTAATGTTAATGCTATGATATTTTAATCCTTTATTTCATGTTTTAGGGCTCTGTTTGTTATTACCTACATTAGAAATCCTATGCCCCTAAAACCGACCGGACTGTCAAGTGTCAGGCAGTAATATAGGAGTACAAGGCATGTTGTCAGGCCTTTGGAGCCGGTGGCAAAATTTGAAGTCAATAAAAAATATTTCGTGGGTGAGAGGTAACGTTAAACATAAAAACGGATATGGACACTAACTATACGAACGACAACTTTCAGAATTTAGGTCCATTTATATTTCAATCATAAAATATGATGTTTTCACACTTACTTTCGTCAACATTTTCTTCTTTCCCAATTATATTCTAAAGGATGCACCACTGGGAAATTTGAAAACCATCGTTCTATCTTGAAAATCAAGGGGTGGCAAAAAGCTTACTCTAATTGTACAAAGTGTTGGCAATGTCACCCAATGGCTGTGGGTCTGAAGAGTACCCCCTGGGTGTAGGCATAGTGTCATATTGAGAACTATCGAATGAGTACCCCTCACTGCTGGTAAAAACCAAATGAAACCAACGATTTTTTGCAGGGGCGGATCTAGGAAAAATTCTGACTACTGCTCTAATTACTCCAAGTGACGAATTCATCGATCTTTTATCTCAGAGCATAAATTCGAAGAGAAAATAAAAGGCCTGGAAATCTAACGGCTCGAGCAGTAACAGATAGTCTGGATCCACCCCTGTTTCATCTTACAATAATAATTTCTGAGCTTGACCTTTCTTAGCAAGGATTGTTATTTTTTTGGATAGCTTTCAGGTGTTACGAATACTGAGCTTGTGTGAAACCTCTTGTTTCAGAAACCTTCACCTTAATAACTGATAAAATGTTGACCAATGTCGCAAAATATGATTTATTATTCTAGCCTGTCGACTGTTAAATGATATACACACCACGAAATTTCTGGAAATATTGTTGGAGCTTTGTTAATGACTGGCGTTTTAATTCTAATCAGGGCCGGATCCAGCACCCATAGAAAGGGGGGGCGTAACACACATATCAAAGGATAATGTAAGGGAAATAGAGTATTTTCAAGCTAATTGCATTGTTTTTCTACCAAAATAGGGTGGGCGTACGCCCCTTACGCCCCCCCTTAGATCCGGCCCTGCTAATATTACATTGAGAGCTTTCAATTGAGAAATAGCCATAGCAATAGCACTAACAATATGCAGCTGTCATGCGGGGCAACGTTCTTTTCCAAGCACAACATAACATACAGCAGGGGCAGATCTAGGAAAATTTCTGACTACTGCTTAAATTTGTCCAGTGACAGAATTATTAATTTTTTACCTTAGAGCCTAAATTAGAAAAAAGGAGAAATTCTAGGCGTGAAATCTTACAACAGCTCAAGCAATGGTAGCTTTAGTCTGGATCCGCCCATGTACAGGTGGTCACAGGACCGTAGGAAATGGGGGGGTAGGGTGGCCTTTGCCCCCCCCCCAATAATCTTAAAATTCAATTATCCACAGCATGGTCCCTAGTCTTCCTATTGTTCTCAAAAATTGTTGCCCCACCCCCCCTCCCCCTCGAAAAAACATTTGCCCAAGCTACGGTGCTGGGTGGTCAAGCAGTTTCTTTGATTCCCAAATGTAACTTTGATTACCACATAAAATCTTGTTTTGCAGTGCCACCTAGGTACGTTAGCAAGCAACATCCTTTGGCACGGGCATTGGCAAGAAACTGGTAGACATAGAAAATACCTTTAATGCAGGTATATGAAAATGTTTGGTTGTACGCTCGTTGGCTCGTAAAACCCATCAATCCCCTTAGTGGCCTAATGATTCATACTTAATTTTTACCATCAGCGTTTCAATCTGGTTAGCTTGCTTTTTATTTATCATTTTGACCTGACCTAGGCAGTCCAAGCCTCTTATTTGCTGGGAAGTCCCGACATACCAATGCTGGTTGGATGACATAAGACATTTCTCATTATTGTTTTGGAAGCTCTTACGCCACCAACTACGTGCGTTACCAGAATAACGAATAATCTACCAATAAGACACGACAAAACAGGTTTTTTGATTTCCTCCCGCAATCTTGTTGTTTTGATTGTGATATAGTATTCTGACCTGAAGAAAACAAAACCAGACTAATAGCTGATAAGCCAATAACAGGGCCGGATCCAGGGGGGGGCGTAAGGGGCGTACGCCCACCCTATTTTTGTAGAAAAACAATACAATTAGCTTGATAATACCCTACTTCCCTTATACTATCCTTTGATATTTGTGTTACGCCCCCCCTTTCCATGAGTGCTGGATCCGGCCCTGAATAAATAATCGGGTATGTAAAAACCAAACTATCTTTGTTATTTGACATCAATGTTTAAGTTACACGCATTTTTTTATAAGCAATTTAAGCTCGAGCTCAGTACTGAAAATTACTTAGCTGGAGAGCAGATATGAGTATTCAAAATTGCTTAGCAATTGCTTAGCTTTTTCTACTTAAGAATTTATCTCTTACAATACTATATCACAAGTTGTTGCACGACAAATGTCCAAGGTATCTTGCATAAAAAATGTGCAGGATGACTAATATCCACTGTAACCTACCTCTCTATGACTGCTGCATGATTTTCATTGCCAATTGGATCAGAACTAAAATTTTCAAATTGCTTAGCATTCCTCTATCCAGTACTGGAATTGCTTAAGTTTTTGTCCTGTCGAGTACTGACTTTTAAAGCAACCGCTTATAAAAAAATGCGTGTATTCTGGTTCACAATTCACTACGTTTCAATGTAGTACGTCGTTTTGTGGCCCTTCCCAACATCCGAAGTGAGGCTTTATAGTTCTTTAGTTTTGTGAGATTTTAAACTGTGGCTTTGAGTATCCGAACAACATATTTCGATTATCTACCTTTAACAATTAACATGTTTAACAGGTTTAAACAACTTCATTTTTGAGTATTTGTGTATGATTTTAAACTGGGCTTGAGATTTTTAACAATACCTTGCGAAGAATGAGACTTTTTGGTCCCGGCTCAGTTTCAGTTAATTTTTATTGTTCATTAATCGATCCTAAATTCCATTTTAAGTTAAAGAACGATACATTTACTGAAAATGTAAAATAATTAAAATTGATCGAGAAGAAGCAGGATTTTAAAAATCAATCGAGATAATTTACTAGAATGAAAATGATCTGAGTAGGCCTCGAGCCCATGACCTCTATATTGGATTCACTCCCTTTCCCTCGTAAGAATTTGGCAGTTCTCCCTTTTGGCAAATCCCCCTGTTGCAATTCTTTTATCGCTAAGTGTTCATACAGGAACTAAAAGAAATCAATTGTAATGGAAACATCTAAACTGGCTTTCACGTCATTGGAAAAGGTGAATAGGGTGTCATGGTGACTTTTGGCACACTCGTTTCAATTTCACCACAAAAGTGTGTTTGCGCCATTTTAGAAGATACTTTGCGAGCTGCTGAGCACTTCTTAAATATTTCCAATGAATGCAGCTCATTTTGCAACAAATGCGTTTATTAAGAGCTGGATTACTGCATTTCCGTTGGTGGAAATCCATTGTTCTCCGTATGCTGGCAATCAAAAGATGGGGGGATTTAGAAACTTATTTCAACCAAATTCATGCAGTATGGACATATACTACACTCTTTTTTTATAAGAACAATTTTATAAGAACACGAGCATCAGACTTTGCCAAAGCTTAAGAACAAGCTAAGAACAAACCGAGGCTGACAAATTTAAGGTCAATGTAAGAATTGCACGAAATAACCTTGGGACTGAGATTAAGAAAAAAGTATATCGACCAGGAGACAGGTATATCAAATGGTCAAGAGAGTTCACATTTGAACCAATTAACACAACTGATAGCAAAAATAGGCTTCCAAATCACTATTAAGTACGACAAATTTAAGAACATTTCAGTCTGAAAATAGAGAAATATTTAAGAACAGCCAGCTTCAAATCAAATTTACTGGTTCTTACAGAAAAAGAGTTTAAACGAAGAAGTCGATAGGGGGATGAATGTATGGAAACGAGGCCCGAAGAGGCCTAGGCAATATAGAAACGCGGTTGCAGTCTGTGAATGAGGCAGAACAAAAGAAGCAAAGATTTTTATATTTTTTGGTTATAGCCATGTCAGCTCTTATTTTTCGCGCAATAATATTTTAAAGATTTTGCAGCTTTTCCTCGAATTATCATTTTTTACACTTATTTTTCAAGTTGCACAAGTAATTTTAATATTTCATAATTTATCTCGTACTCAAAGATTTGAATTTATTTAAGAAATTGAAAAATTGCAATTTTACATTTGTCCAATTTTTCCACGCAGCAACCTCGCCTCTCGCTGCGAAAATCATCTCAGCAACAACAACAACAATATTTATAGGGGGTCTGGGACATAGAATTTAGAATTTACCAGCGGCGGGAAATCTGCTTTTCTGCTCGCGTGGTTTGGTTTTTCTGAAAACAACAGGCCAGAATGTTTTTCAGAGCAAGTCCACACGAAAGATAATAGTCTACACATATGTAAGTATTGTGTACAACCCTGATTTAGTCGTTGTGAAGCCTTTCTATCTGTCTAATTAACTTATTTTAAAGAGCCCTTCTCTGCTTCTATAAAAAACTAGTTGCAGCTGTGTTGTGTATTTAACTTGAAAGTAGACTCGTAGGTTAGGCCAGGTCGGTGGTCATTTAGGCCGATCTGCAGAGTCGGGCAAGTGCACAATCGAGATCATTTTTGTCATTCTGTAGTGCACACTTTAAAAAGGGGTACAGTTACCCAAAATTTTGAGGGAGGGCGTGGCAGCAGAATTTGGCATAATAGAAAAGGTTCACATACTATTTGCACTGCAAAATCTTATGGACAGTCTCAGATTTTTATCAAATGTAAGTTTGAAAAATATAAAGCAAGGCGACTATGTTCATTGTAAACCGAAGGTGTGTTGCAGTGAATGAGAATAAAGTTGAAAAATGATTGAAGTGTCCTTCAGTGCGACTCAACTGCTGCATAACTTAAGCGTAATATGAACCAAAGGCACTGCTAAATAGTTTATACAACAAAAACTAGTTGCTCTGTCGCACAACCCTTTTGCCTACTTGACCCATTAAGTGCAGTTGAGATGAAATATGTCACTTCAAGTTGAATTTGATTTGCTTAGACAAAACTTATGACATTTAAACATAGTCTAAGACACGAGAAACTGGGTGGTCTGTGGTACCTACTTGTTGAAAACCTTTAAGGTTGCAAGTAAACAGAATTTGACATATGAAGGAAAGGGTTAGCACCTTCGCCTATGAAAATCAAAACTCTGATACCCTACCCATGAAAACTAGAATTTCTTCAACAAGACAAGCAAGAGCCTGGTCTCCACCCACGACATGAATGATGAATCATAAAGGAATGTTTCAAGTGCACTCTTTATTTCATCTTAAGAACACTGAAGCTCAGAATTGCCAAGAGACAATAAAAAATTAGAGCAACAATAGAAGAATGACCAAGGTTCAGAATAATTCTTATCATAAGATTGAGTGGATTTGACAGAAGACCACAGAATTGTGAATGATTTGAGGGCATGCTGTCAAAATACCTTTATCTCCACAAAAAACCCACACTCCCACCCACTTTCAAAACTCCTAAGCTGGGATTATAATCCCGCAATTGAAAACATTAACACTGCTGTACTTACTCATAAGCAGATATAATTCCAAGCTTCAAACGCAAATAGTTTTTCACAGGTGCAGAAAAGCAGGCAAAGGAAAATAGACAGAGCTCTTTTGATAATACATATCTTGAATATAAATAAGGTCTGATAGGATGCCCACAGCTGCTTGTCTGAAGAGGGGATGTGATGTTTTAAGTCAGTTCTGATTCAGTGAAACAAAAAAGAGAAATATAATGTTGAGAAGAAGCAGGAGTTTGAAAATCGATCAAAATTAATTTATGAATGTAAAAATGACCCAAAGCATAGAAGTGGTTATGGGTTTGAATCTTGCTCCAGGAATTTTTCACTCAAAAATTCCTTGTTGGGCCCTCTTACCAAAGGTGATAATCTTGCCGAATTGCCAATTGATTCTTTGGAGCCCTCAGCATCTCATCTCTTTATAGAGATATATCTCGAAGGCTTCCAAATCATAGCTTTCTTTGAAAATTATGCTGGTAGCTGTAATGTCTTTAAATAGAAAAACCAATTACATTAATTCCCTTAGAAATGTATCCCAAACATGGCTGAAAATGAAAATTCAGTTTTTGTCCCATTTCCATGTGTTACAAATTTTTTTACCTATGTATCAAAAATTCCGAAAAATGTTATTCAAAAATTAGTGAGCCCTTAATTGTACACCCAAAATTAGATTCATCTCAATAATCTAGAACTAACTTATGATCACAAGTCTAATGGTCATAATTGTTATTAAATTCTGAAAAAGATGTGCGGAAAATTTGAAATATTTGATCAAAGAACTTGATTTTCCTATAATTTTGCAACTTTCGGTAGGAGCTTTTTGCTATTTGGTACAACAACATACATTTTATTTTTAAGAAAATGGTGTAAAGTGGTTGCATCTTCAAACTACCAAACTACCACTTGACAAACTACCACAGCTGTTAAGATCGCAGTATGTGCAGAATAATCAGGTTTGGACCATCAAACCACAGTACGGTACCAAATTTTACAAGTTCTCAAAATGGATTACGGACTGCATGCCAAAGATGGAGAATAAATCAGCTGAAAAATGCTCCCGTATCAGGTAATAGAATTTTAAGAAGTTTCTTGACAGAAGTACTCAAGAACTACAATAACAAGTTCTTGTGTGTTGCCCAATTTTAAATGTTTCAATTTGTTTCTACCGCATTGCTGGTTTTCGTGAAGGTGTTTACTTATCACTGTGGTCAAATCACTCAGGATCATCAAATACTTGTTGTATGAAGTTAATTTGTTAGAATCTCTGATTTTGCATGTTGTCACTTTGCATTTTCACTTGTTGTACAGGAAACAAGGAAAAACAACTGGGCTAAACAATTCCAAAAATAACACTAAAAGAGTAAACTAATATTTTCATAGCTTTGGAATTCATCCAGCAAATAGTTTTGGAATATAATCAACATTGTTGATAATTCATCTTCTCGTTCAAAGAGAAGCTACATTTATCCTCCTAATTAAAGAAAAACTACATTAATCCTCTTGTTCGAAGAGAAACTACGTTTATCCTCTTGTTCAAATAGAAACTACTTAATTTATCCTTGTTTCACAAAGAAACTGCATGTATCCTCTTATTCAAAGAAAAACTGCATTTCATCTTCGTCAAAAGAAATTACATTAACTCTTTGAACAAGGGTTGAGTGATCTAACCACTTGTCCATCCCTTCCAGGAGTACTTGCAGTAGACGCATTTTCTTTTATAAGCAATTGCTTTATAAGCAAGTCAGTACTGGGCAAGCCAAAAAGCTAAGCAATTTTCAGTACTGGATTGAAGACTGCTAAGCAATTTGAAAATTTTTGGAGGATTTTGGGAATGGAGCTTTGGGCAGATTGCTAAATAGCTTTAGAAAGAGCTGATATCTTGAATAAAGATATTATGTTTGGTTGAGTTGGTGTTCATGAATAAAAAGCGCTAACAACATCAATCATTAATTTGTTCCAACATCTTCAATTGATTGTGCCTTCTGGCATGTATGTGGCCCTATATTTACCTTGTTCCAATCTATTTCCAAAAAAACACGAACAAAAAGTTAAGCAATTGCTAAGCAATTTTGAGTACTCAAATTGGCATTCAAGCTAAGCAATTTTGAGTACTGAGCCCAAGCTGAAATTGCTTATAAAAAAAATACGTGTACTTAGAGACAAGATTTCTGAGAGGAACCTTCATGCAATTTTCGATTGGAGAGACTCAGCAATCAAGTTTAAGTTTTGTTAGGTTCATTGGTCAGTTATCAGTTGACAACCAGTAAATCACAAATGATTAACCAACCGTTACATAATATATACTCAGTGGGACACAAAATACATTGCAGATATTTATTTCCAATCTCTGCATTTTTCTCTCGTAGTCGTTTTCATGAGCTTTTGCTTATTTGTATTCAGATTGACTGTTGGTTTTCTTTATCTAAACACCTTCAGACCTGCCACAAAGTGCGAGGAAAGAACATGCCAGCTCTCTGTAATTCCAGGCAAAAGGAGTCATGAGGTGTGGTCACATCGAGAGGAAGGACCAGGGTCGCACTACTCGATTAGTCCATCTAAACACCTTCAGAACTTCCAGAAAAGTGTGAGGAAAGAATATACCAGCTCTCTGTAATTCCAGGCAAAAGGAGTCATGAGGTGTGGTCACATCGAGAGGAAGGACCAGGGTCGCACTGCTCGATTAGTCCACCTATTCAGTGGGCCTTTGAGCTCAGCACATAAATAAATACATTACGAAGATAGTAGCTAAGCGTATTTGCCTATCATCAACTATCTTTCTGGGAGTAAAATTATTTTTAAGAACAACTGTCCCGTGTTGCAATACATTTCCCATTCTTGAACAAACCTTAAACTACTTCACTAAATCACAATAGGTGTGAAGTTGCTACGTCTTCAAAACACTCGCTGTCCTTAAACTATCTGAGCTTCAATATGTGTGGTAACTATATAATCAGGTTTGGACCATCAAACCACAGTACGGTACCAAATTTTACAAGTTCTCAAAATGGATTACGGACTGCATGCCAAAGATGGAGAATAAATCAGCTGAAAAATGCTCCCGTATCAGGTAATAGAATTTTAAGAAGTTTCTTGACAGAAGTACTCAAGAACTACAATAACAAGTTCTTGTGTGTTGCCCAATTTTAAATGTTTCAATTTGTTTCTACCGCATTGCTGGTTTTTGTGAAGGTGTTTACTTATCACTCTGGTCAAATCACTCAGAATCATCAAATACTTGTTGTCTGAAGTTAATTTGTTAGAATCTCTGATTTTTCGTGTTGTCAGCAGCATGTACTCCTTCCGTGTAGGCTTCTTCTTAACTCTCTTTGCATTCTTTGTCAGGAACCAAAAGCTCAATTTCTTTCATTAAAATCGCAACTTTTCAGTTTCATTGGTGCCCCTTATTAACTTGGATATATTCAATATCCATTAAAGCTAAAATTTTGAAAATATTATCCATTCTCAAACGAATTCTAGATAGACTAGTTGCTAGTTAGCAACTAACTTCTCCTTACCGAAGACAGAGATTTGACGCCTATATTTCAACGTCGCATTCGAAAGTTTCTGATTGGCCCTTTGAATTCAATCTCGAGCCGAGAACGTGAATTTACCAATTGCTCGATATAGTTCATGTCTTGCAATGTTTTGCAACTTAAAACTAACATTTCACCGTCTTCCAGTTATCATTTTCAAAATTTTTTACTATCTTACGCTTTTTTACAGCCAACAATGTCATAGAAAAAGAATTAAGATCAGAAACTGTTTATGAAAATGAAAAAGTTACAGCATAAGAATGATTAGCTACATTTGAGCACCAAGGCCATTAGGTGTTCCAAGTCGGTGATAATGGTCAGCGGTGTGGATATGGTACTTTGAACCAAGAACCGGACGTCAATGCAGCGTCTATTCTGTTACCAAAAAAAATGCTTCCTAGCATGGGTGGCCTTGGAACCCTCCAAATGCTTCTTTATATGCAGCGCTAATTCTGTTGCGAAAATGCTACTGCGCATGTGTGTGCGCGTACCGGCATTTCCCTATCTACTCTGGTTGCTTGATTTATTCCTCACACTCTAGAGTGAGTGACAGTTCTGGAGGTAGGCTTGAACCCACGACCTTCTGATCAAGGGCTAAGTGATCTAACCACTCCGCCTTCCCGCCCAGCTGAGGGTGCTGAAACTTGTATTTGACAATGATAGGTTTCATCTTTAAAAGAAACATAATGTGTTTGTCATGCTCAATTTTTTCTTGTAGGCACGCCATTAATCAATGGTCAGAGGCTTGTGTTAGCTTTTATCGTTTGTCAAAATCTAAGCAGATTTCAAGCAATCTTAAGGGGTGAAAATGTGAAATATTTAAGCACCTCTCAGGACTGGGAGCAGAGTCCAGTCTCTTGTTGAAGAAATGTACTTTAAAACCCCTTTGTGGCCAGCACACTATTTCTCTGCTGGGGTATCACATTTCGATTCACAGCAATAGGAAAGAGTCCTTTAACTTGAGTGATTGATTCTGCTGACATAATGTTGGTATTCCTCAAAAGCTGGCTTCCAAAAGCGCAAGGAACATTTTAGCTTTAATTCACCAAAAGATAGCGGACATGTTTCCACGCAATGCATGACAGGAATATGTCTCCTAACAACGCATGACAACCAAATTGACAACTGCTGCCTAAAATCCTGACGACAGCACAGCTTCGAACGATTTTACAGTACACTCTCAAATCCACGCACTTATCATTTCCTTCCAGTTTCGTTTCCTGATATTTTTGGTGCACCCGGTTTTTTGTAGGCAATAGAGACTTCTGTAGAGAAGAGGTACTCACCAAAAGGAGAAGAGCAAAAGCAACGTGGCTGCTTTACTGGCTTTCTCTTGCCAGGAGCATATACAAAAAGGAGCTTGGGCTTTTTTGGTCATGTCCTGTTTGTTCTTATTAAATATACCTCGCAACACGTAAAATAGTAGATAGATAGGTACACGCATTTTTTTTATAAGCAATTTCAGCTCGAGCCCAGTACTGAAAATTGCTTAGCAGTTGCTTAGCTTTTTATACTTGAAGATTTGTTTCTTAGAATACTATCTCACAAGTTATTGTACAACAAATGTCGATGGTTTCTTGCATACAAAAGTGTGCCGGAAAACTAATATATCCACTATAACCTACTTCTCACTCAATAGCTGCTGCACATTTTCTTTAGCAATTGGATCTGAACTAGAATTTTTCAAATTGCTTAGCAATCCTTTATCCAGTACTGGAATTGCTTAAGTTTTTGTCATATCCAGTACTGACTTGCTTATAAAGCAATTGCTTATAAAGAAAAATGCGTGTATTTGGGTGTGACCCTCCCCCAATCATAAATAACCTGATCTTTAGGGCAAATTGATTCAATTTTGGAGGGCAGACTTAGGGCATCAGGCATGTTTTTAGTAAGAAAATTAGTTTTTGATTTTAGATGATCTTACCTTGAAAAAAACTGGCCCTTCTCTAAAAAGAAATAACAGCAGTATACATAGAGACAGCGTAACAGCCATACAGAGACTATCCCTGTATGAGTCCAACTAATTTGTATTTTGTCTATAGGAGATTACCTGGTTCTTTCGGTTTTGGTAGGGCATTTTGCAAAGTGTGCAGAGCAGCTATGACCCCAGCCCCAACCTAAACCCACTATTTTCGCCCCTATTTGCAATAATCCAGCCAATGATACATTCTTCGAGTTTGTTTTTTAACCCTATTACGGCCGGGGAGGGGGCACAAAGTGTCCGCGGAAAATTAAAAATGCTGTATCTCCAAGAAAACACGTAATATTCTACTGGGACCTGTTTGACTTTTTCTTAAAGTTATCAGAAAACCTAAAAAAATTATTTTTGTTACTATCACACCTTCGCTGATCACGTGACACCTCTTTTGTCAACAAGCGGTCAGGTGTTAAAATGCTTTAGGGTCTATATTTCTGCAACTAAAATACATAGAGACTTGCTTGAAGCATCATTGGCTTTTTTTTGACAAGGGCTTTTGAATGATATATAATTTATTAGTATTTGCTGACGTAAGCAAAATTTATTTGAAATTCCGTTTTTGGCGTTCCTGAATAGAGATAAACTAGAAAAAATTCTATTTTTCAATCTGAATAGCTATTTTGTCTTATTTTTCTTCATTGTAAAATTCATCGACTTGAACATTTATGAAAAAAATGGTAAAAATATAAAAAAAGATAAAATAATGTCAAAAAAATTCATAGATTATGATTTGAAATTGCTTTTGGTTCATAAATAGACCATTTGAGAGGCAAAAATACAATAAGGATAGCTTCAATAACAAGCTAAATGTTTGAAGGTACACTCTTTTTTTTTATAAGAATAAATTTTATAAGAATAATGAGCCTCAAAATCCGTGAAATTTAAGAATATTTTAAGAATATTGCGAGGCTCAGATCTTATGGAAAAAAAATTTAGTGAGTGTTTCTTTACTTCTGAATTGGTGTGCTTTTTACCGGGAATGGTTTATATACACTCACCTAAATTTTGATGCAAGTGTCGATGAGCTCTGTTTTACAGGAAATAAGGATATTGTTCTGTTATCCACCATATTTGTAATACTGTAGGTGTGCATTTTTGGCATTTACGACAATAATAACAATTTATTGCTATATCCGTGTTTTCTGCTGTAAGAATAATTCAAGAATATTCCGAGGCTCAAAATAGCAAAACATTAAGAATATTGAGGCTCAGAAAAAAATTAGATATTCTTATAAAAAAAAAGAGTGTAGTTATCATGGTTTTTCAGACTTATGACGTCACTGTGACGTCACTGGTAGCCATTATGGTTTTAAAAACACCATCAATCGATAGAGCAAGTAAAGTTCTATAGCTCTACCAAGTATCAAGCTTTTATCGCGTTCCTATCAAGAATTATGGGGGGCGGGCACAATGTGACCCCCCGGTAGTACAAGGGTCCAAAAAGCCCGGTAGTAATAGAGTTAAAACCCGAATTCACTATATTTGATCGAACTAGGTCAAGCATGGCCTAAAACCGAAAGCTGTTCTGCAAAACAAAACACGAACGTTAACGGTGTCTTTTATGCGCCACTGGGTTTCATAACTCGGTCAGAGCCGCATTGCTTACTGGGTACATCCGAAGCAATTAGCTCATTTGTTGAATAGTTTATAAATCAGCCCCTCAACTACTTATTCATCAAAAGTGATAAGCGTGTAAAATGCAATTTATCACTATTTGTAAACGTGTTTTTATGCGTCAAAGCTCGATCGGGGTAATGATTCATGTTGTTTGTAGGGTTTAGCTGATGTAATTAGCTATTTTCTGCATATTTCACAACTCAACCATCTGCTCTTGTAATCTATCAGTATTTCGTCAATGAAAAATTACACATTCATTTTATTCGTTTCGCATTGACACCCTGTCAGCTTTACGTACCCTGTCAAGATATATTACAATGACGTCACAATGTGTACAGCGAGTCTCGCATATGAAAAAATCCACAGCCAACCCACCACTTAGAAACTGATTTATAAGAAGCTTAAGCCTGCCAGCTAGTGCAAATCTATACTTGAAGATAAGATATTTTGGCTTGAACACTCCTGTTTTTTAGAAAATAATTTTGATTGAAAGATTTAGCTTTTCATGCAAATTTAGGCCGTTACTTCTTCGGTAGCTATGCGTGGCTAAGGTGCATTCCTATCATGCATTGCGACGAGAACTAACATTTTATCAGAATCTTCTAACATGTTGTTGGTGGCCTTACTAAATTCTTTATCAAATTCATTTGCTTCATAAGTGATATTTTCACTTATATGCTTCCCTGCTCTAAAGTTTCCTCATTTTCTTTCCACTTTAGGCGAAGCTCCACACATGCAGAATGTAATGAAGAGAAAAGGCAAATTGCTACAAGGGGAAAACGGACAAGGCCGTGGATGAAAATATAAGGTATGTTTTATATGAGCAATCTTCCTGGTCCAACAAATGAATATAGTATCATAAGTAGCTAAGTCGTGGAAAGTTTACACCAAAGTTTACAGTTAGTCAATGTATATGTAAACTTCCTATGAATTACATGGCACTATTCATACAGTTTGTTCATTTATTGGCCTTACTTATCAACAGTACCACACGCATCAAATGATTTTAAATTATTCTTCATGCCCAGCTGAATTATTTTCCAGAAGGAGCAGTCACAGAACACCTGCCGAAACTTTTTTTAATAAATTATAATGTTTCATATGCAGAACACGAATATTTAGTTTATTTAAAAAAAAGCACCCCATTTCCATTGAAATGATGTTTGGAAAGCCCTGGGAAAGTTTCTAGTTTTTTCATTTTTCAAAAATGTCTAACTTAATGGATTGGTGGCAATGATGATAAGCTAGCAATTCCAAGACTGGATAAATATTACGTAAGCCACTTAGTAGCTTAACCAGGAGCCATGCTTGAAGTGCTGAACTTTGGTTACCATGCTTTTGTTACAAATTTCATTGGTAGGATTTGCTCAGAATACAGGACGGCTCTGTTTGCTTTTAAGAATATAAGCAATAATTAAAAAGTTTGAGGCTGAAATTTGAAAGACCCTAGAGTCTAGTCATTGAAAGAAAGTGTGTTACCAGTGGCTCAATAAAAGTGAGTGTGTTTCAAAAACTCAGTTGCAGGCTGGCAGTTGAATCTTCTATCTACTGCAACCCTTTCTCTATTCCCCCAACGTTAGCCTGCGTCACGGATACTGACTTTCAAAACTGGTCTCTTCTATGCACAGGCTACCTAACGTACCTCATCCTACCCACCAGCTTACCTCATCCTATACCCTAACATACCCCATTTTACTGCTTAATACCGATTAAACCCCATTAGAACTGTAAAACCCAGTACAAACCGACAAAACATGCCTAAATTCCAGGATAAAACACACTGGAAAAAGGCCTAATTACAATGGGCCTATGTTAAAGTCAGAAGTAGACAAATATTGCGAATGCCCGCCACTTTTCGAAGGGCCTGGTCATCGTGCTTGCTGGGCTAAATGGTGGCCTAAATGAAGCGCTTGCAAACGAGAGTGTAGAATTTACTTGTGATAGTATGTTCAAGAGTAGCCTACGAGTTGCTACAGTCGAATGTAGTCACAAACGAGGCTCCAATCCTATACGAGGTATAGCCATTATTGGGGGAAAGTTTTAGCAAAAGTGCGAAATCTATTGGCATTGCTTTCCTAGGCTGAGTTGTAAATTGAGTTGGAAAACACGTAAACCCACAAGAAAAGAAAACAGCAATAAATTCACTTTTTTGCCGGCTTTATTGATCGTCAGAGACTCTCCATATATCATACTATCAACAAGGCGTGATTACTTTTCAGAACGTTTTCTACAAGTCTGTGATTTATGAACATCTCAGAACACCCAAGTTAGTTTTACTGTCTTCGAACCATTATTCAGGGCTAGCGGTCAGGGCCTGAAATAGAAGTGTCAGATCTAAACTTCTTTATATCTCCTCTACGGCAGACATTAGCCTAGCCAAGGAAATTGTAAGCACGAAACATAAACAGTAGAATCCCGATTACTCGAACCAGCAAGGGACGATCAAAATAGTTCGAGTTACCGAATGTTCGAGTTATCGAGGCTCTCGATAACATGAATAAGGTTCAAGGGGAGTGCCAAATCTGTTCGAGTTAGCGAGAGTTCCAGTTATCGCATGTTCGAGTTATCGGGATTCTACTGTATACAAAAGCAGCTGCATAGCTACATCTTCAAAGCTTTGAATATACCATTCATATCAGCCTAGAAGTGTCAGACCAAAACTGATTCATATCTTCTCCGAGAGACATGAGCCTAGCCAATGGAATTGTAAGCATGAAATATATACAAAACCAGCTACATCTCCGAAGTTTGTTCGTCTTAGAATATACAATTCAAATCAGATTCTGTTTCTTATCCCTGTGCACTGAAATGGTGGCAACAGTAAGCTAACTTTTGGAGGGAGGGGGAGGGTCGAATGCTCCCACTTCTTGGCCGAATTGTGAGCCATTGCGAAGGAGGATAAGAATATACCTGTGATAGTATGTTAATGAATACGTATTGCTAGATCTTTAAAACGCAAAAACGATAATTTTTAAGTAAACAAAGACAGAAATGACAATTAGTCTTGCTCACGTTAGGAACATGCTAAAGCACCTCCCTAGTGAGTGGCTTTTCTGCAGTTTTCATTCTAGATTCGAGCACTGAGTATTCAAATCAGGTAAAATGCTGGCCCAAGAAAGGTAACGCATGCGTAGAAGCATGAGCCATTCAAAGATTTAGCAACTTAAATGAGTCGAAAGCTAGTAAGCTACCATTGTGAAATATATGCTCAATACGGTCAATTCGACGCTCTATTCGACGGACTTGCATCTCTGCAGTTGGTGGAACATGCTGATGACACGACCAACACCAGATTAACTAGTTAGTCTCTGATTGTATTAGCTTTCTTTTGGATTAAACTCCAGGATCCTCAAGATTTTCCATCAATGTATCACTCATCCCTCCAAGGTGGTCAAATTTCAAAACCTTTTCATAACAGGTCTTAATTTCGTGGATTTTTGTTCCGATGGTTGGCAGAGATGAGCCTGCTCAGAAATGATTTAGGGGATGGGTTCAGGATGGGAAAGCTCGAGTGGTTAGGTCACTCAACCTTTTTCAAATTGTCTTGGGTTCAAGCTTCAGACTTGCCAAATACACTCCTTTGATATAACAACAATTTTATTTGAATATGAGCCTCAAATCGTAGCAAAATTTTAGAATAAGCTAAGAGAAAACCGAGGCTGCCCGTTTTTAGCTCAATACACTCTTTTCTTTTATAAGAACAATTTTATAAGACCACCAGCCTCAAATTTAGCCAAAACTAAAGAACAAGCTAAGAACAAACCGAAGCTGACCATTTTTGGCTCAATATGAAAATCTTACGAAATAACCAGAAGACTGAGAAATAATTAAAAACAGGCAGATCGGCAGCACACAGATAATGCCAGATGGTCAAGAGAGTCAAACTTTTCAACAATTAACTCTACTGATAGCAAAAAAGGTTTCCCAACCATTGTAAAAGTAAGAACAATTTAAGAACATTTCAGGCTGCAAATAGAGGAATATTTAAGAACTGCCAGCTTCAAATCAATTTTACTGGTTCTTATAAAAAAAAGAGTGTATAAGAATCATGCGAAATAACTATGAGAGAGACAAAAAATCACTAAACAAGTAGAATGACACCACACAGATATGTTTGATGGTCAACAGAGTCAAAATTTGGAACAATTTACACAAATGATAGCAGAAACAGGCATCCAAATCACTTTAAAAGTAAAAAACATTTAAGAATATTTTAGCCTGAAAATAGAGGTAAATTTAAGAACAGTCACCTTCAAACCAAATTAGCTGGTTCTTATACAAAAGACTGTAAAGTAAGAGGAGAGAATGGTCCAGCTCACTGTTGTTTGACGCAAGATGCAATCAGTTAACGTCAAAGTTATTCACAGACCATACTTTTAATTTCGGGCTTAGATTTAAGGTTAAGATCACCAAGAATAAAAGGTGACTCTGCGAAAGATGGAGGCTCATTCACGCAATACACGATACGAATATGTCCAATTGGATGTTCAGCATGTCCGATATTTCCAACGACTGAAGCTTGCGTGCAGCAATAAAAGAGTTAGGCCCTTGAAATGTAAGTAACTATGCGTTGCTAAGGGACATATTCATACGATGCATTGGCTTAAAAATGTCATATTTTGTGGAATACTCTATTGCTCATGTTTATAGGCCTATCTATGACCTTATATCTGCCTATGTGATCTGACAAAATGACAGATATGCTAAGAAACAATCTTTTTAAAGTTCAGAGAACCTTATGATTCTAATGGAAATAAATTCTGCCTTACAGAGCTCAAAAACCCTCTGGTCCACAATTGCTTCGAATTTGCTGCGGTGAAAAACCCTGTTATCTCACTATTTTACTACTTTTTGATCTAAAAATCTTTCCCCTTTGGTGACTTTAAGCACTGAGCATATACCCGCTTCTTATAAGCAACCAGTTTATAAAGAGCCTAGATCTAGGATTCCTTGTAAAATGCAATGAATTCTTTTGTTCTATTGCTTCCTACAACAATAGGGAACAATATGAAATTAAAGGAACGTTTAGTACCTTGAGGTAGGCACCTAATGAAATAGAGAGCGTGCAGTGCAGTAGAAGTTCGTTATTTTTCATAGATAATTTCCGAACACAGCTTTGGGTATCTCTAGGGCCTCGTTTGAAGCCTACAAGCTACTAAGTAGCAGCCTCGGTATGGTGCTTGCTAGCCGATAAGTTTGTTGATATTGTGTTTGACTCCTGGATGACCTGGTGGGCCGAGTCCTTCGTGACGTTTTCACGTAATCCGTCTTTAATTCTTTGATGACACTGTTGACTTGAGAGCGTTAATGAGAAACTCTCACATAAATAAAGGTGTTAGAAGCGCAAACAAGCACTCTGAGTCAAGGATTAACGATTTTTATCGCAGTTCATGTTATGATTATGATTATTGCCATGACATGGGATTCCTGGTACAAACTTTATTTCCAATTAACAATTCTGCTACATGTTGTTTTTAAAGGACAATACTTTTATAAGATACAGCAAACTAAAATTTTGGTTTGTATGTATGGTTTGTATTTCATGCTATCTTCCAATTTATTGAAGATAACACAATACAAGTTTTCAAACGCAAGGCTCCTGCCTCAAAACATTCCTTACACATTTTAACTGGATAAGAGATAACTTAGATGACTAGCGAAAATCACTTGTGAAATAAGGCACAGGTTCAGAGTCAATTGTTTTTATAAAAAGGCCTATTAACAGTAGAAGTATATGTATGAAGAGTCTTACTTAACAGCTTCCCAAGGCCTTTTTATGATACGTAACCGAGCTTAGCTCTGTCCCACCCCTCAAAGAATAGCTTAATAGATATTTGGGTTATTTTAAGTTTCTTAAGAGGAAACCAGCAAAGGGTACCCTTAAACGTTAGCCATGTTTTTCTGACCATTTCGAAACGAGAAGTGTAACCATGAAGCCCTAATGACGATTTCCGCTACCCCTGTGGAGATGATGATACACTTGCTAATTATTATCGACTTTGATGCAGCGCTGCTGCTTGCGAAAATCATCAGGAGGTAGCCACGGTCGAGAAACAATAGAACAATAGAAGTACTAGACAATACATTTCCTACAGTACTTGCAACCTACCCTTCTTCTTGATTTTTTCATGCAATCGGAAAAGTACAATTACAAAAACATAAACGATGACGATACTATTGGGAGGAAGATATTCATGTCTACCCAATGGCCTTACAAATAACAATATCAGATAGCTATACTAAGCTGAATGCTATACACTCTTTTTTATAAGAACAACTTGATAAGAACACGATCCTCAATAAGAACAAACCGATGCTGACCATATTTTGCTCGATAAAGGAATATTAAGAAGTAACATTAAGACTGAGAAATAATTACAAAAGAAGTAGACTGGCAGCACACTAATATGTCAGATGGTCAAAAGAGTCAAGATTTCATCCAATTGTATGTACACGCATTTTTTTCATAAGCAACTGTTTATAAGCGAGGGAGTACTCAAAAAGACAAAAACTTAAGTAATTCTAGTACTGGGTAGAGGAATGCTAAGTAATTCGAAGATTTTAGTTCTGATCCTATTGGCAATGAAAATTGTGCAGCAGCTATGAAGAAGTGGGTTACAGTGGATATTAGTACCCGGCACACTTTGTATATAAGATACTATTGACATTTGTTGTACAACAGCTTGTTAGATATTATTCTAAGAAACCAATTTTTAAAATAAAAGAGCTAAGTAATTGCTAAGCAATTTTGAGTACTCAAATTTGCCCTCCAGCTAAGCAATATTCAGTACTGAGCTCGAACTGAAATTACTTGTAAAAAAATGCATGTATATCTCAAAACGTAACGTTTTGGAGCAAGACTTTTTGACGAGAATCTCAGCCTGGCGTTTCTTACAAAAAAGGTGGTTCTTATAAAAAATCGTGCATCACAAAGTAACGTAAATCCTAAAAACTCGCTTAACAATTGCACTCCCCTGTTCACGAGCGAGATTCCACTGGTGAAAATGGATCTGTAGTGTCACTTCCTTCGCCCGCTTTGTTGCTGAACCCTACGAACGACTCCAGCCAATCAGATGCGTTTCTCCTGCTCCTTTTCACGCCATCCAAGAGCGTTAACACATGTAGAGTTGAGCGTCAACACATTCTCAACACCATCCGCAGTTCATCTGACAGAAACTCGCAACTGCTCGAGAAATCTCTGACGCTACTCCAGCCTCGCCAAGCTACAAGTCTTGCTTGCACGCTGCAAATTGTGTTGTATTCGGCTTACTGCATCTACTCGTTTATGCCTAAGTCAATTTGCAGATTTCTACTCGTGTGTTGATTTTTCGCGGAAATTGGTTACTTTACAGTTGGTCATTCTTTGAATTTAGAAGGGATTTATCGTTCGCCTGACAAAAGACGCCGAATACGGTTATATGTGACCCACAGAAAAGATTTATAATTGATTCGTGATATATAAAGGCGTTATTGCTGGGATATTCGTTCATACGCTCCGAATCAGCGGATATCAGTGCAAATCTTTTATAGAAGAGGAAAGTTTGGTTTATCAAAGTACGTTCTGTCGATGACTGGCAGTTGACTGGTCGGTTGTCAACGTCGCGTCCGCAGATATGGGACTCAGATCGCATGCTGCAATGTACATAATCACAATTACAACGTATTTCATTAGTCTACTCTTAATATTAACTCAAGAAGTGTCCTGTGCGAGAATATACGATCCTGTCGGACACAATATAACGAAGGAACTGATCGAAATGACGCAAGAGAGCTTACTGCGCGCTTTCGGACATGACATGAAGAGAAAACCATCGAAGGGCTTTACGCCGCACGAATACATGATCGACGTGTACAGAAAACTTAGCAGAGACTCAGACGTTTCAAGGAGATCGCAAATAAACACTGTCCGAGGTATCATGGATACTGGTGAGTTGAACATTTCCTGTTTTTTTTTGTCATTGCATGTTTTGTATTTGAAAGATAAAAGCTTCTTCTCAGTAAGCAAGCACCGGTAAGGACTTACCAAATCGATAAGAAACTCGAGGGCTCGACGAGGGCTCAATCAAAATGAAGCAAGCTATATATTCTGTAGCCCAGCAAGAGGGTCCTCAAGGGAGAGGGTACTGATCCCGATTCCCACCACTGATAAAAAACAAATTCCCAATATCGACGTGCTTTTTCTCAGTTAATAAGAAGGCAAATCCTAGTTCCCAGTTAACCCTTCATGACCCTCCATGCTGGAAGTGCTTAATCTTGCTTGGCTATAAAGATATTTTACTTGCCGATACGGATTTCTGATTGCTGATGATGCAGGAGAAGTGATTTGTCATTTTATAGTTGCCTTGTGCATACACAAAATTATGATATTTAGCATACTAATACTGAAACAGGAAGACTTCGTTTGCTCCTCGAAATGTTCAAAGCACCTTTTAAGTAACTTTGAGAGTTGATTTTTTTAATGAGTCGAGGGCTGGACTAGAGTACAGCTGCTTATTGACAGAAAGAATACACATTTCTTTTGAAATTAAATATTACCGAATTGCTAAAATGCCACGTACGTGCGTATCCTCATACGCAGGATCGGGAGATAAGATAGAATTAGATAAAATCAAATAAGTGAATGGAAATGTTGCACTCATCACGAATATTCTTAAACTTGTTGATTGATAAATTCATTAAGTCACGTTTGTCAGAAGAAACAATATGTTATAGATTCAAAAATGCTCCAGATTGTTTGCCCTTTTTCTTATCGAATGTATTGTTTGTTTGTGTTGTTCCTTGTTAAGCGAATTGGAGACTGCATATAGTTTGAAAGTTTAATTTTGCTAATGTTTATGTCACAGCCGAAATATTGCCACTTCACCTTTGCACAAATAGCAAAGCAATCTGGAAAATCATGGATATAAGATTTACTTTTGAATAAACTCCTGTAATGCACGTCTTTGCACTTTGTACACAATCTTGCTCTTAGTCTTAGTTATGGTTGTACCACATTGCTTCTAGATGGATCCGTTGAGTAATCAAATATTTCATCTAAATTTCGATGAAAGTATTTTGGGAAAGGAAGGCTCAATTGCCTTGCAGTTGCTTTTCAAGTAACTCTTGAGCATCTTTGAGGGCTGGAAATCCAGAATATTTCAAACTTGAAGCCTGGACCAGAGTTCAATTGCATATTGTAAAAAGATTTTAACAGGGAAGGGAAGTTTTTGAATGCGAACATTTTTGGAAGTTAAAATGAAACTCATTTGTTTTTTTGCAAAACCCGGTTTCCACGTGCATGTTTATTACTATATCAGAACTACAGTCCCCGCCAAAAGTCTTGGAACACTTGCACTATTTTTACAGTTTTCTACATTTTTCCCCCTCCCCTTCCCCCTTTACAATGTTGTTTCTGATAACAAAAACTAGCCCAATAACATTCAGCTTGTGTTTGGTGTGGTCTCATAAAGTTCCTTTTGTAAACAACATTGTTTTGAGGGGGGAAGGGAGGTTTGATTGGAAATAAAAGGCTAGCAAAGCTAAAAATGTAGTTATTTTGTAAAAAAATCAAGGGTGTTCCAACTACTTTTGGCGGGGATTGTAGTAGAGATGATTAGACAGTTTAAGCACTCAATAAGCCAGTTTTAGTGAATGGAAGAGGAAGCTATGCTGTGATTTCTAGCAGAAACTTAAGCGACTCCGAGGAAAGGCAAAAATAGTGCTAAGATACATGGTTTGATACTTATCTGGGATCTGGTATGTTCTGGAATGCGGAGTTTGGCATGCAGATTGATGTTCATAGTAGCAGACAGGGGCGGATCCAGATGACAGATACTTTTACTCTAGCTGTTGCCAGATTTTCAGGCCTAGTATTCTTCTTCCTTCTAATTTAGGCTTTTATCAAAAAATCGATTATTCTGTGACTTAGACCAATTTGAGCAGCAGTAAGAATTTTCCTGGATCCGCCACTGGCAGGAATGATGTATGTTTATTCAATAGGGAAAGCTTTAGGGATCTGGGACTAAGTCACTGCCCTTGTGATCGGATTATATCAAACTGTGTAGGCCCAAGCTAGGCCAAGGCCTCAATTACATAATTTCTTTAGTTTTGACCTAAGGGCGTGACAGGGTTAAAATACTGTTGATGTAAATAGATTTTAGATGTTTGATAAAAACGGTAGCACTTTCTGAATTGGGCCTAAATTCAATTGGCCGTCCTTTTGACCTCCATCGAGTGAAGTGTACATTTCAATTTGGTTTGAATATGTTTTTAATGGCCATTAAATTTGAATGATACTTGATATCTCCAAGCTTTTTATAAGGAACCTACACGTTAGAATATCAAAGATATTTTATGAGCGGAGAAATTTGGACTAATTTCATACAATATATAGTCTGCTAGTAATACACGAGAGGAGGTCCATATTTGTATGTGCATGTTTCCGTATCAAAAAAGCAAACTATTGAAATACTAAGATTCTTAAATCTTACCTAACCATCCATTTTGTAATAAGGTTTCTTCTTTTTAACATTTCTAGTATATGTAGCGTCTACGCTAATTTTTAGAGTTGAAATGAGAATCAAGAAACAAGCAAAGATCCAAATTACATAGCTAAGAATTAGTGGCCTTAACTAAATGACTTGAAGAGCTACTGACTTTGGTCCCTATAAAAAACGTGTATTTAAGTTTGGTTTTGTGTTTAAAAGATCCACATGGCTTTGAGCGTTCGCACTTTCTCAAGTTTTTGGTTTTCTTGAAACGATTTCAATAGGATTTCTCGAGGTTTCTGTTCCAAATTATTGACACTTTAAAAACACGTTGTCAGCTCTGTGTACCATGGATTACGGCCTACGTATTAAGAAGGTAACATTTCAGAGATTAAGATTACAACAAGGCTTCCTATGATGCTCATTCATACAAAAGCTGAATTTTAGAGATGCTTTGGAATCTCTTTGGTGATGCTTTTCTCATACTCGGAAGTCAAATTTATCTTTTGCTGGACTCTTTGTAGTAACTGTCAACTGTAAAGGAGGCAGCATCAGCTCGAGGCAGTTATACTGAAGAGACTTCAGCCAGGCCACTTCGGCATATGAAAACTGGACTTATTTAGAGAACAATCCCGGCCTAAATTATGCGAGAAGGTATTGATTGTAGCTTACACGCATTTTCTTTTATAAGCAATTTCAGCTCGGGCTCAGTACTCAAAATTGCTTAGCTTGAATGCCAATTTGAGTACTCAAAATTGCTTAGCAATTGCTTACCTTTGTTCGTGTTTTTTTGGAAATAGATTAGAAAAAAGGTAAATATAGGGCCACATACATGTCAGAAGGCACAATCAATTGAAGATGTTGAAAAAACTTAATGATTGATGTTGTTAGCGCTTTTTATTCATGAACACCATCTCAACCAAATAAAATATCTTTATTCAAGATATTAGCTCTTTCTAAAGTTATTTAGCGATCTGCTCAAAGCTCCATTCCCAAAATCCACCATAATTTTTCAAATTGCTCAGCAGTCTTCAATCCAGTACTGAAAATTGCTTAGCTTTTTGGCTTGCCCAGTACTGACTTGCTTATAGAGCTATTGCTTATAAAATAAAATGCGTGTATTAGGTAACATTGGGTGGGTTTCCTCATAACTCCAGAGAAACCCCAGAAATCATTCGTCAATATTCTTGAAACCCTAGAAATTTTAGAAACCATCATAACCTAGGCCTCTTTTGTCATGTCTCGGTCCTCGCATTTAGCAAACAGAATATGAATGCAAAAATGAATGTGAAGATGAAACCGCACGTATCAAAGAATTTGCTTGACCAAATGACCTCGTTAAGATGGAGCTTAAATCTTATTTGACTCTGTTGATCTTCCCCTCTCCTCCACCTTAGTTTAAGGATTAGCAAAATCAATAAAATAATCATGACAATTTGATATTTCCAATCAGTTTATCTCTTTGTTACCAAATTTTATTAGTGTTTCAATCCTTTAATCTCTTACCAATTTGCTTATGCTCCTTATTTGATTACACTTATTCTATGCAATTTATTTGTTGACTTTTTTCGTTTGCTTGCTCAGTACGGTGGTTATCACTCTTCTATTGGAGAGGCTTACCAGCGAATCTCCTTGAGTCGTGGAACTTAGGAATTCCCCGGGGCTTGTTGTAACAGATTTAATATTTAAAGTACACCGTTTTTTCAATGAGATCTTTTTTATAAGCAATTTCAGCTCGAGCTCAGTACTCAAAATTGCTTAGTAATTGTCTAGCTTTTTATACTTGAAGAGTTGTTTCTTAGAATACTATACTTTTTTATTCGTTTTCTTTTGAATACGGAGCAGGGTGAACAGGGGCCTGGTTTCCATTTCATTTATTGCTAAAAACGAAATACTTGATTACAAGGCAGCCCAGTATGTACTGAATAATCTTAGTACATTTAATATGTATTTTTTATAAGAAGCTAAAATGGAAAAAGGTAGAAAAAGTAGAATGCTACGCAGCGATGTTCTTCCATGGGATATTTTCCATATATTTGAGTATTCTTACAACTGTTATTTGAGTTGCTTATAAAAAATGTGTCAGTCAATAATCATTTGTACAGTTTGATTACGTACATGTAACTTCTACCCCCTAGTGGGTGATGTTATCATCATATTAGAACGCATCTCGTAAGCTTTATCACTAGTGAACGTTATGATGACATTTAAACAGGCATTTCCTGACGCAGCGATGGGAATGTCAACCTGTTTCTTGCTCGGCAAGCACACTGACTTCATAATTAAGGATGATTGATTTTGTCATTTGCACTACAGGGGCTCCTTTACCCCACATCGGCATTGTTAATCACTTAAATTGGCCGTGTTAGTAACAACTGTGTGTTTGTCAATTGGTGGTTGAATTCAAAAGTTTTATAAACTGTAGAAAAATCAAAGCTAATCGTTTTTAGAATTGTTTGCAGCTACAAATGAAAGAATAACTCAAAGGCAATATATTGACTAGCATGCATTGCATCAGATTGCCATTTGAGTCCCGAAAACTACAGCCTCTCTCACAGTCAAAAATTAAATGGTTTAGTCGATCACTATTAACGGTGGTCCACACAGATCAAACACATTACAATTTCAGAAAAATCCAATGAATTTCTGAAAACACACTACAATTACTGGAAACAAAACAGAATTTCGGAGAACACTATTCAAAAAGTATTCATAAGCAAACATTTATCATTTTCAAGTCTCATCCATGAAATGACCATTTCTATTTTTCCTCGTTTTAGATACCGGAAAAGAGGCTCTGTTTCGTCTACCCCATCAGGTGTATCACTTCGACATTTCGGGTATTCCGACGCCAGACAAACTTCTCGGCTGTGAATTCCGCATTCTGTGGAAGCCCTCGGGACTCGCATCGCGGCTGCGACGAAACCGAAGTTTACGACGGAAATTTTACAAACTTGTCGTGCTGGGCGTTTCGCCTCGAACGTCGCCGCTGACGAACAGTTCTGTTTCATTAAGAGTCGACCGTCTTGCGTCGCACACGTTCCGTCTCAACGAGAGAATGGAGAAGTGGATTTCGTTCAATCGTTTGCTGCGATTCGCACAACGCCTGAAATCTTCCAATGTCAACGTGATGAAGTTGGCGATCTACGTCATGGAGATAAACACTGGGCGAATTATCAGCCCAACAGAAATCGGGTTCGAGAAAATAGGTCGTAAAGATAAAGAGCGAGGGTTGTTGGTGTTGTTTTCGGACAACGGACGAAATAAAAACGACGTAGAGAGCTCTAAAGGCCGGTCGAAACGAGGTGCTCGCAGAGGACGTAAAAAGGACCGAAAGAGTAATTCCCGCAGGCGCAACAAGGCGTTGTGTCGACGGCGTAAGATGTACGTGAACTTCGACGATTTCGGATGGACAAACTGGATAATCGCACCGAAAGGTTACGACGCGTATTACTGCAGGGGTAGCTGTGCGTTCCCAATTCCCGGACACTTATCGCCGACGAGTCACGCGGTGATCCAGAGCACAATCAGCAGCATGGACTCGGATTTTATAGATCCGGCCTGCTGCATCCCGGACAAACTGAAGAGCATAGCAATGCTCTATTTGGATAACAACGACCGGGTTGTGTACCAGAAGAAAGAGGACATGGTAGTAGTGAGTTGTGCCTGCAGGTGAGGTGCGAGCCCCCTCCAGTTGTTGAAAGGCAACCCACTGTGGTGAATTTACGACACATTGGCTGCTAGGTCGACACCCTCGTTGCGAAGATCCCATCACGAAATGCAATGCACGACGGGTAGTTTTTGAAGTGACAAGCTCAGACCGAATGCTCGCCGTATTTATTGAAGAAGTGGACGAATTCAAGGCCTGAAGTAGGCCCTGTACAGTGCGCAAAATATTGTTAAATCATGCAGTATTGTATAAGGGTGTTGGAATCATATTTAAAGAGGCAGTAGCAGGGCGGATTATAGATCAAATAAGAACGAGCTCGGAATGATTTTAAGAATTTTCATGAAAACATATTGTGATAAGCGGAGTTCTCCAATTTTTTTATCAAGCAACTTAAAAGATAGGCCAGTCATCTAGGCCAATCAGAACCAGGATAGGCCAGTTATCAGGTTTACGATTAGAATCGTCAGCTATCAGGCATTTTCTGGAGCCTAGCCAAGGCTGTTTATAGAACAATTATGATCAGGGGTAGCCCCTATTGAAGATCTTTTTAGAGAACAATTCGGTATATTTAGAAAATTTCTGGATTTAAACATCCTACATGCAGGTAGCCTCCGTTCACATAGGCTCTTTTTGAACTAGTCCCTCATAAAAAATGTGCAATGCAACTATTCCCCATGCTTGGATCATTACATGTTCTCGAATGTTACAGGGATAAATTTCAAGTTTTCTAAATACAATTCCAAAAGAGTATTCCAAAAAACTATCATTAACCCCTATATAGCTGAAAATATATTTTGGTATAACAAGTAGTTTCTATGAATATGTCACTCAAGCATGTTTGACTGACCCACATGGTAGAACTTCATGGAGCAGCATACCACCTCTTTGCCCAAACCCTTAAATACTGTCTTATCTGTAATTTTGCAGTCCCTCGTGTATTTTGAAATGGAGAGTGCGAGATTCTGTTAAATTGTATTTAGATATCGTATTGAAAATTATAGAATTTAGTGTTAGAAATTATATAAATTATAGAATACCACCTTTTTGATGAAATCGATTATGTATAAAATGTATGAGAGTTATTTTGCGTCTTCTTTGCTGCTTCCTAGGCTCAATCGGTTTCTTCTGACGGCCTACAGTATATTTTCAAAGAGCTCAGTTTATTTCTTATAAAAAGAGGCTCTTTGGGGGGAAAAATATTGATAGTTGTTGATAGGTAAATACACTTACTATCTTCGTAAGGTATTGGTTTATGTGCAAAGCATAAAGGGCCCACTGAATAGTTAGACTAATCGAGCAGTGCATTGATTGTTGATAGGTAAATACACTTACTATCTTCGTAAGGTATTGGTTTATGTGCAAAGCATAAAGGGCCCACTGAATAGTTAGACTAATCGAGCAGTGCATTGATTGTTGATAGGTAAATACACTTACTATCTTCGTAAGGTATTGGTTTATGTGCAAAGCATAAAGGGCCCACTGAATAGTTAGACTAATCGAGCAGTGCATTGATTGTTGATAGGTAAATACACTTACTATCTTCGTAAGGTATTGGTTTATGTGCAAAGCATAAAGGGCCCACTGAATAGTTAGACTAATCGAGCAGTGCATTGATTGTTGATAGGAAAATACGCTTACTATCTTCGCTAAGGTATGGGTTTATGTGCTAAGCACAAAGGGCCCACTGAATAGTTAGACTAATCGAGCAGTGCATTGATTGTTGATAGGAAAATACGCTTACTATCTTCGCTAAGGTATGGGTTTATGTGCTAAGCATAAAGGGCCCACTGAATAGTTAGACTAATCGAGCAGTGCATTGATTGTTGATAGGAAAATACGCTTACTATCTTCGCTAAGGTATGGGTTTATGTGCTAAGCATAAAGGGCCCACTGAATAGTTAGACTAATCGAGCAGTGCATTGATTGTTGATAGGAAAATACGCTTACTATCTTCGCTAAGGTATGGGTTTATGTGCTAAGCATAAAGGGCCCACTGAATAGTTAGACTAATCGAGCAGTGCATTGATTGTTGATAGGAAAATACGCTTACTATCTTCGCTAAGGTATGGGTTTATGTGCTAAGCATAAAGGGCCCACTGAATAGTTAGACTAATCGAGCAGTGCATTGATTGTTGATAGGAAAATACGCTTACTATCTTCGCTAAGGTATTGGTTTATGTGCTAAGCCCAAAGGGCCCACTGAATAGGTAAACTAATCAAGCAGTGCATTGATTGTTGATAGGAAAATACGCTTACTATCTTCGCTAAGGTATTGGTTTATGTGCTAAGCCCAAAGGGCCCACTGAATAGGTAAACTAATCGAGCAGTGTGACCCTGTTCCTTCTTCTCGATGTGACCACACCTCGTGATTCATTTTGCCTGGAATCACGAGAGCTGGCTGATTCTCTCCTCACACTTTTTGACAGGTCTGGAGGTGGTTTCGAACTTGAGACCCTTCAAACAAGGATCGAGTGATCTATCCACTCAGCCATCCCCGCCAAAATTGAGGTTGGTTTCTCACTCAAGGTGAATATTTTTATTGATACTGTATTTCATATCTAGGCTTTGTTAGCACCCCTCCCTCCTCATAAATTCTTGAAAGTAACGCTTTTAGAGACTGGGGACAAAACACGACAAAAGCATTTGATAGAATTTGATGTTTTCTATACAGTATTTAGCAATTGTTGTCATTTTGTGGGGCCCTTTTTGCCTATAAGAAGTACAGGGCCTGGCGGGGCCTGGGGCTCCAAAGACTCCACTAGGTGAGCGTGAGGGTAGTCTGTTTTGGGGCATCTGAAAGATGGCTAGCCAAAACGCCCACCCAAGGAAAGTGGCCTAGAATCACTTTGAAAAATCAGAAGACTCAATTGAATTGTTTGGCTATGTCGAGTGGCTGTGGTTTTACCTATCACATTGACCGATAAGAAGGTGTCTCACAAGGTTACGAATCGGTTGGAAATGGAGAAGGAAACTCTGCTTGTTGGTTGTTGAAGGTAAAGCCCTATTCACACGACACAAACTAACCCGGGTTCGATCTGTTCCTGAATATAACTTATACCATCAAAATATACAAAATACAAGAAATGAGTCAACAAAAAACTGATCGAGGAGCAACTTGGGAGGATGAGGAGGTACTTTTGTTAGTAGACATCTGGACAGACGAAAAAATACAACGATCTCTTGACTGCTGTACCCGCAAAAGGCCAATATATGAGAAGATGGCAAAAAAGTTGGAGGAGGGAGGGTATATTCGATCATACAATCAAATAAGGGAAAAGAATTTTTTCAGAACGCGAGTGTAGCAGAAGAGAAAAATACCACTGCGCATTTTTTTTTTTTTTTTTTTTTTATTAACTTTATTTAAAGTTGGTATAACAATAGCTAATCGTAATTAATAGGGTTACATAAGCTAATTCAAACCAACTAACTAACTAAATAATCGAAGATTACAATAACGATTGTTGTATTAACAAAACCTTAACGTCATAACTGATTAAATTATATATATCTAATTTGACAAAAACGCCGAAATAGACTATGTATGGGTTACATTGACATAGCCTATGTTTGGTATGAACTCTGTGCAAAGCCTACAGTTACATAAATTTCTAATCTCTTGATTATTATCAATTGCATGCGAGCGTTGAGCTTAACCCATGTTCGCCCCAGGTTCTTGTTCACACACGCATCGAACAATTTTGTGTGTGAACGCAACAGGGTTTAACCCAGGTTAGTTTAACCCAGGTCGAACCCGGGTTAGTTTGTGTCGTGTGAATAGGGCTTTAATCCTTGGGGGACGTACTGTGGTGGATGTTCAGTACTGTGGGAGATATCATCAGTTGCTGCTGTGAGAGATACCATCAGCACTGGGAAGAGATACCATCTTATACTCTGGGGTATGTTCTCTAATGTGGGGGAGATCACCAGTACTGTAAAGGACACCATCAGCACTGTGGAAAGGACACCATCTAGTAATGGAAAGGTGTTCAACACTGTTAAGGATACCATCAGTACTGTGGAAGATGTTCAATACTGTTGGGGATACCACCAGCATTGTGGAGGGATACCATCAGTACTTCAGAGCATATAAATTACTGTGGAGGGAAACCACAAGCACTATGGAGGTAATACCAATGGAAAATCTCGTCAACAGAATGCACTTAAAAGATTAACAAACTACCTAGAAGAGAAAGAAAAACGTATTTTAGTCAACTCTTTTATCCTATGTCATTTTAATTACTGCCCTTTAGTATGGCTTTTCTGCAATAAACAGCAAAAATAAAATAGAAAAAATAAATGAAAGAGCTCTACGCATAATCCATACAGATTATTCATTAAATTATAACGATCTTCTTAAAAAGGATGAAGACACTACAATTCATATCAACATGATTCGAAACTTGGCATTAGAGGTTTATAAAACTCTTAAGAAGCTTAACCCTCCATTTATGCAAAATCTTTTCGAAGAAAAGCATACCAAGTATGATCTCAGAGGAATAAAATCCTTAGATATCTCAAAAGTAAATACCACGAAGTATGGGATCCAATCTTTGAAATATCTTGGGCCCAAAATCTGGAATTCACTCCCAGATGAAGTTAAGTTAGCTCCCTCTGCAAATCATTTTAAAACACTGACGAAAACTTGGTTTCTTGAAAACGTATGTTGCTGCTCTTTTTGCCAAAAATAACCTGTCATGAGAGCGGTCATACTTGATGTAACTTTAATAACTTTATGTTAGTTGATATTATTCTCTGTACTACGTAACGACTAACATTAAAAAAGATATATTATTATTATTATGGAACTTTGCTCTTCGTTTTTGAAAATGCACCACAAATCACATGGTTTTCGCCTCGTCCTTCAATACATTCTGCACGTGCCGCTTTGACAACCGCATTGCAAGTTCATACATGAATTGCCACCAGCCTATTAACAGAGTTACACTTGTAACCAGCAACATTTGTGCTTCGGTTGCGGTTAAGATTTCAAAATGTCGCTAGGTCGGATTGAAGGATGAAAAATCACTCTGCAAGCAAAGGATCTTTGGTTTCTTTATCTTTCCGCTTTCGAGAGAATAGCGATCGCTTATTGCTCACTACGTTATTGCTGTTGAATCGTTTCCATGTTATATTGAGCCTCGCCATCATGCAGTACCTTACAATGTTATAGTGAGCCTCGCCCTCGTACAGTTCATTTCCATGTTATAGCGAGCCTCGCCCTCGTGTAGTTCCTTGCCATGTTATAGCTGGTAAGCCTGACCCACTACCCACTTGTTGAATAAGTTCGTTCCTCTCTAAATTCTTTTTAATGAGTTTGAGCCATGTCAGATTGCAGAAGAGGGATACTGTGTAGGGTCTGTTCCACTTCAAATAAAAACCTTGATAGATAGATGATGTTGTTGTTATTCTTGTTGATATTTTTCATATAGAATACACAGTAGTAGGCTGTTAGCCATTTTACTGATCTAGGCCTACTTTTTATGGCGCTTCTGGGCATTGAAGTAGCTACCTTGCCTTCCTAAGGACCACCCCAAACCACTAATCAGCAATTCCCAGCCGGCTTGATATTTGCTTCTGGAATCCTGTTTTCTAAGATGCCTTAGGTATGCTGCACAAATTCTTGTGCCTCTTTATACAATTCTGCTCGTGCCGTTGCAACAGCCGCATCGCACTTCAATTGCCAACAGCGATAACCAGCGCTCAATTTGCACCCAACGCTATGCTGTCTCTGTCCCTCACGTTTCAGCGTGTCCCTCTTGTGGCCTAACGCTTTCAACCACAGTAATAAAAATATCTCAAATCAACTCGGTTTTGCGATCGCTCAATTTCATGTGGTAAGCATAAATCATTCCAAGACAACTATCTTTTACAATTCTTTCATCGAGCTTTTTCGTGAAATTATAGATGGCATTTTCATTTTCCAGAACCTAAAAAACCCACCCAATTCCTCGTCCAGGTTAATATCCAGTGATGTTGACTTGTTTAATAGGAACCAAAGTCTATTTCTAAGATGGTCGTTTTAGGTCTTGGGGACGGGCCTAGGAGCCGTTGTCATTGAAACCATTTCGTTTAGGAGGGTTGAGGCTGAACTTGAACATAGAAACTGGTATGGACACTAAAGGAACGACAATTTTCAGAATTTAGGCCCATTTATATTTGAATCCGAAAATATGCTGTTTTTCACGCTTATTCTCATCAATATCTTCTTTTATTTCAATTATGTTCTAAATGGTGCAACAATAGATAATTAGAAAACCATTGGTTACTTGAATAATTCGATAGGGGTTAAGAAGCTCACTCAAATTGCACCACCCCATGGCTGAATACTAAGCCTATGGGAACATGACAAATTTACGAGAGCTAGAAAGCCATGAGTCTTATCCAGAGATATGGTAAGAGATGAGGGAAAATTAGGTGCATGAAGGAGAAAGCTGAATGAAACATTGCCAGCCTCAGCTCGTTATTTGCTCGTCCTTGATTTTAGGTTTACGTACTATTGCTGCTGCAGCCTAAAGCAAAAGTAAATGCCTCCTTTGTACTTCAAAACTTCTTAGCTTCATCCTTTTCTCTCAGCTTATTCTAAGGTTTTGGAGAAAGTTGAGGCTTGTTGTGTTGTTCAAATTGTCCTTCAAAATGATAGAGCTTCACTTTAGATCTCCTTGAAATTTAGTAGATATGGTAAACTGAAATGCAAGTAACGCCTATTTGAGCATTCAATGATTAATAATACAATGCAATGTATTCTTTTTTATGGTGCACCCGATACATCAATTTATTCTCAATCGTTTAATTTCAGGACTTGCAAAATTTACTATACCTTTTCGAAGACCTTGAATGTTAGATGATGTAGAATGAAGCAAGCAAGATTTTCGTAAGTTACTTCAATTTACTAATTTCCATTCGCAATGAACAAACTAGCTAATTAGATAATTGAAAGACACACAAGCGTAAATAATAAGCAACTCAAATATGTCAAATAAGAGAAGGGTTACATCATTGATTATTTGCTAACGAGGGCCTAAGCCAAACGTAAAGGTGAACATGTATGTTTTTAACTTAATGATTGAGTTATTAAAGCATAACGTTATTCGGCACAGGTCCTCCTTCTCATCGAGCTCTTGATTGGATGGCTCATTCGCTTTCAAGGGCCCAAGTCGTTTTCATCCTCAAAGCAGTTGTTTTAGCCAATGGTATTTGCTCAGTTTTGTATGCTAACCTTACAATATTGATAAAAGAATCTAGCAAAGAGACATAAGATTGGAACAGGGATTCCTGTGATAGACAAAGTTATCACAGCTCTAGCAATGGAGAAATGTTGTGGGCAATTGAAAATTTTCATAGCAAACTTGCTCGTGTAAACTAGCTTTAAATAAGGCTTTAGGGGTGAAGTGAAGATAGATGCAATTGGAAAAGGAGAGTTCTTCTTTTTTTGCGGTAACTTTTTCCAACGATATCGCTAAAATCGTCCACTCTCTTTTTCAAAAAGCTACCTAAAATGAGACCCAGCTATTTGTTTTTACATACGAGTTCTTTTCCTCTCAAAGCTTCTGTAATCAGACATGCCAAATGCATTGCTTGCTTGTGCATATAGTCAGGAGGAGTCTTCAGCCTCGTTTCCAACCGTGATCTGCAGTTGAGAATGTCTGAATTCTCTCGAGGGTAGTGTAATGTTGATTCGCCGTGGCTTCTCGAATCGGGAAAACAGTGATGGAAGGACCTCGTTTTCACTTCGAATGATCTGCAATAGAGATAAAGAGATTTTTGCTTCAGAATGTGTGCAGGGATACTCCTTGAATAGAAACAGGGGGCATGATGCAAGAAATTGTGCCTTCTTTTAGATCTATTGTTTCTGCCATGCTTTTAATTGTAAACATATAGTATTGTTTTAGAATCTATTTTTACCTTGAAATTTGTAATTTCATTTTTATTTCGTATTTTAGTTTGTATTTTTGTTTATAGCTTTAGCTATTGTAGAAACTAACTTTAAATAAATTGATAATAATGATAAAATAATCATAGTAATTATAATAATTCGTATTTGGGTTGAAGTTCTCAATAATGGGAATATAGCGTCAAAGTGTTTGTCGCATTTTTATGAAGAATTTTCTAAAATCCATCTTGTATTGAGATTGAGTTTCTACATCTCCCTTACCTCGATCTCGGATTCGCTTTTCCTTTCCATCCTATAAAATGATCTTGATACAGATCCGTTTTGCGTGACTTCAGTCGACGACACGACCTGCCGTCTCTCCGTCGATCGATGCTTCCTCATCGTCACCGGAGTTGGGGCCAGAGTGCCGCCCATTCCTCTTGCTGCTATTGATGCGAAGGCGGTTGAGTCTCCACCGAATAGAGAGTTGCGAAGGTTTGAGACGCTCAGCCGCTGCGGGGATTCTGGTAGACTGTCGATACTGTTGACGCTGAAATAAAAAACGTTTGAATAATCATGCAGGAAACATTAGGAGGGAGGAGTAGGGCAAGAAAAATGTTCTTTCATCCTGCGAACCGTGCAAATATGGTGAACTTATTCTACAAAAACAAATTGTTTGTAATTCCTAGCATTGAGACAGGATAAATTTCGAGCTTTCAGTGGTATCTATTCGAGAAAATTTCATGTAGCCAGTACTGATTACAAAATGTCATGCAAACGGTAGAGTCGTATGTTTTGGTGGGTTTTTTAAAAACTGAAATACAGCATAGCATTATAAATAACACAAGTACCTATGATAATCCACCATAGCGATGGCTACAGGTTAGTTAGCAACATATTGCTATATCTTTGGAACGCTCACGATAAAGAACGACAATTTACAACTAAACGAAGACAATGATGACCTACAGTATCCCCGCTCTAATGAGTGGATTTGTGATTTCTATTTATAACTACTATTGCGTTCAACCTAGATTTAAACACGAAGTTTTGAAGTCAGCTAGAATGTGAGCCAAGATAGCTAACGCATGCTTAGAAGCTTCAGCGTTCCTTGGATTTAGCAATGTCTAGTCAGTGATTATTTGGAAGAGTTTCATGAAATATACCCACCTATCTGACATGATGATTGCTTTATTCATTTTCAACTGCATTTCTTCCATGTTTCCATCAAACATTTGTTTTCTTTCAGGTTTAGGACTATCAGGAGTCTCTTCACATTTAATAATTGGCGACATTGGAATTGGTTTTTTAACAACTACAGGCGGAGTTTTGGTCATTTTGGGTAAGTCTTTCTGCATTTCTTTAACATTTGCTCCAATGTTTTTGTTAGCTTCCACATTTGAAGTCCCCACTGATGAAGATGTAGCAACAAAGCTTGATGATTCAAAAGACTTTTTGTACGTTTTCCTCGCAACGACGGGCGGAGCAATCTTCGGGCTTGCTATGGGTTGTCTGCTTTTAGAAACGTTTCCATTTTCTCGCCTTGTCGACGATTCTGCGACGAAACTTGCCGAGTTTGAAGTTTCGAGCGTTTTCTTAAAGTTCCGTTTCTCAACAAGCGAAGCGCTATATTCGGCACTTTTTTCAAACTCTTCCATTTTTAATGTTTCATGCTTCTCTTGCTTTGCTGTTAGCTTTGTGGCTGCCCCTGATGTTTCCCTTGAAGTCTCAAGAAGTTTCTTAAAGTTTCGTCTCTCAATAAGAGATCTGTTTTCATCAGAGTCTCCAGTTTTCGACAAATCACTGTTATCTTCCTTACCCGTACGCCCTTGTGTCTCAAATAATGTTTCACTAGATTTCTCAACAAATTCTTTATGCTTGTGTTGCTCAGCAACCAGTGAATTATTTTCCGTATTCGCTCTAGAATCGGTATTTTTGAATAGAGTATTGCTGTCCTTGACTAAAGGCTCTTCTTTTGCACTAATAGTTTCGCTCGCCTCTTCGACAAGTTCCTTATAGTTCTTCCTCTCAATAACTGGTGTAATATTTTTTGATTCTTGTTTCTCATCTTGTCTCGATACATCCTTTTCTTGTTTCACTGCAGCTTTTTGCGTGCCACTTACAGTTTCGCTTGAAGATTCGAAAAATTTCTGGTATTTTCGCCTTGTCAGAAATGAAGATTTAGTTCCATCGCTTGATTTCCTTGCTCCACTTGTAGCAACTTCTCCCTTTGCTGCAGAATTGGTTTCACTAACACTACAAGTTTCAACAGACTTTTGAAAGCTTCTTCTTGTGGCGAATGTATCACCTGAAGATTTTTGTACGTCATTTTGTGACTCTTCCCCCTTTTGAATAATTCTTCTTTCCAGTCCCCTTTCCCTCACACTACTTCTTCCATACTTCCCATTCTCGTTCTCCGGTGCCTCCGTTTGATTTAATACAGAGGAGGCTTGCCTCGTTTCTGTGCCCTGGAACAATGATCTACCATCTTTGCGTGTTGCTGATTGGCTTATTTCAGTTTGACGCAGTCTTGAAGTCTCTCGAAATGATTTGCCTGTCGATGTCGAATGTGAGAATCGCTCTGTGCTACTAAATCGACTAAGTCCACTTATCGCTGTGCTGTTGCTTCTATCGTTGGAAAATCTTTCTTTGAAGTGGCTAAAGTCGGCGAGTTGGGTTCTATTCTTGCTGTGTCTCCTGATGAAATCATTGGTAGGAGTCATCGCCCTGCTAGATACAGGTGCTCTGCTGGCAACATCGCGGCGATCTTTCTTCAAGAAACTTGCTGTCAAAGCGCGTCGCTCTTCTTCTCTGCTGAAATCGGCAGTTGAGGCTTGTTCACCACTCATCCATTTGCGCCGAAATGCCGAAAAAGGCGACCTATCGCCCGCGTCTCTGGTCGAATGCATCCCTGTCAGCATTTCTGAAGTTCCAAGTTTAGATTACCTGAAATCAGAGTTGCTGCATCATTTAAAAAGTTTTCGGTTTATGGTTCTCCTTTATGTTGATAAAAATATGAATTAGATCAAATATTAGATTGAAATAGCCAAATATCAGTTGATTAAGGCCTACTTGTACTCCGTTTGTGACACCAATGGGCAAAGGTGGAAATAGTATCAGAGCCTGGGAATGTGTTTCCCAGAAAAAATTTTTTGTGGAGAAATTTGCACAAAGTTTCTTATAAATATTTTGGACTGTGAAAAGTAACACGAAATCGATATGAAATAATCCTAGTCAATTTAACAGAAAAATTCCCTCTGGTTGCCTTGTGGGCAACAAAGCTGACCTAAAAATTGACTTTGATGCGTAGCTATATCTTTTGATGCAAAAGATATCAAAACAAACAAAAGGTTCAAAAGCCATTTACAGTAGCCTCGATAGGCTATACCTTCCACGGTTTGATTATATTTACTATGCACCAAAATCTGTCTTGAATTTGATTTTTTCTCAGGATTAGCATATTATGTCTTTATTTACTCGTTTTTAAAGATAAAGGCAATTTCAAGGGATAGGGTCAGAGTTTGGGGTTAAAGTCAGCAAAAGAGGGGGTTTTGGGGATCAGCCAATTGGTACGTAGTATAGATAACCAAACCCCTTCATGGCCTAAAACTTCTTGATCTTTCGAGTCAGAGCCTTGAAAAGATTAATTATGTTGTGTATCAAGTAATGCTATGTTGTAACAGCTGTTTTGTTGCGAGATAGCCTTCGAACATATCATATTTTACTTCGGTCATGCATCAAGTTCGCAACACTTTACCAAACTATGGATGCATTCAGAATTTTCTTGTACCCCCTGTTCAAAATATGTTAGGACACATAGCAACAAAATGGCGTCTCTTCCTTTTCCGTCCACTTAGGCCCAAATTTTCATTTGCGACCAGCGAACTCATCGTGTGATGACCAGCATCTCAAATATCTCAGCAAAGAGAGCAGAGAGTAATGTTTGACCCTTAGGCAAAGAGCACTAGTGCCTGCAGTTAGAATTAGGGGAGTGTAAGGGGACATTATATGCCCACTTTCTGTAATTCCACGCAAAGGCTGTTTCTCTAGCTCATTAGCCTATTTGTAACGTGGCCATATGTATCGTATAGTTCACAAAAAAGATTGAAAATGGTATCTTATCATTATTAGTGAATGTGACATGAAAACTGTTTCAGGCTTTAAAGGGGGCAAATATTTTTATTATGAGAAGTCCTGAAGCTAGTTCCGCCCTTTGTTGACCGGATTTCTCGCCCAAAAAGGGTTAACCCTCTCTCCTTGAGAAAAGCTAGTACCGAGCATAACCATCAATATTGCAGAGAAATACAGAATAATTGAAATGACGTGCTTTCAAAAACGATCCATTACCTGGTTCCCAACGAGCCTCCTGCGTGCAAAAGGAATTTCAAACAAGCCACTACCCACAAACTTCGTAACCAGCGTCCTCTTCAGCTACGTTAACAGCATTCAGCATATCAAATACGTATCAATGTGTTCCAAAACTTGATAACGAATAAACATATTTTACCGAGATCCGAAAACACAGTCAAATCTTGAAATTAGGTTTGTATGAACCATTCATATATTCCGACTCATGGTTGGGATTAGAGATTTGATTCAGCTCAGAGGCTCGCTCCATCGCCCATATCTTTCTAAGTCGTTTTCGCCTTCGACTCATCCTGGCTTTTAATTTCTATCCCTCTATTTAGGGTTATTTGAGTTTAATTATGAATAAACTTCGTTCAATTTCCTTGGGACTTTATCACATGAATTAATGGACAGTTGTGAACAGCATTAAAAGTTTTCCGTATGACTCACAACATGTAGTCTTCGACATGAGTGAGTGTAACGTAACGTTCTAGCCTGACCACGGCCACTACTTGTTTATAACAGGGGTACGGCAGGATATAATACATTACCATATATTTACACTTTTTAGCAGAATAGAGACAAGAAATCACTTCTTTATCACTGCAAGCCTGTTTCGTGATTTCTCACTCATCAGGAGATGTGCCGGGGGAGTACTCCCTCTCTGCTAATAAGTCTCCTATCTATCCACCGCTCTGCTGTAAAGTTATCGAGCATAGTCTCTCTAAAAATCGGATCTCAAACTTCTTAATCGATATAATTTTGTGAGAATGAAAATGACCCGAGTAGGACTCGAACTCACGACCTCTAGATTCGTACCGAATTGCATCACCACTCACTGAATGCAGAGACGAACATATCCGGGCAATTTGTGTGTATGAAATGGTATGTGTTTCTCGTAACCCGGTTGCGCAGTGGTAGCACTCTAGAGTACGAATTTAGAGGTCGTGGGTTCGAGTCCTACTCGAGTCATTTTCATTCTCACAAATTATCTCGATTGATTTTCTAAATCCTGTCTCTCCTCAATCAACTTCTTACTATAAATAAAGCATAAGGTCCTTCAAAATAGCCAGAAATATCGGAAACATAGCGAAACGAACATATGGCTTTAGTAATCTATGTGTCCGTTTTGCTATGTTTCTGATATCTCTGGCTTTTTGAAGTTTTGTACCATTCAAAAAGACTGTTATAAGGTCCTTATGTGTTTTATTGCAAACATTTGTAAGTCAGTGAGTTTATTGAAACGTGTTAGCATAACTAAGGCAATGCCTGTTTCCTGCAGGGACAAACGAGCATACACTTCATCACTATATTTATTAGTATGAGGTCAATGTATGTTTATTGCACCTGTTTGTGAGTTAGTAAGATTCTGGATAACTCATTGAAGATATAAAGCGTTTTTGACTTTCAACTATCGATGCACTGATTGATTAGTCTATCCGTCCAGTGGACCCTTAAAGCCTTGAACATATACCAATACCTTACGAAGATAGAAAGCGTATTTGCCAATCAACTATCAATGCACTGCTTTGATTAAACTACCTTCCAGTGGATCACTTGCTTTTTACACTGTTCCTTTTTCTAGTAGTATATAACACACATAAAACATAGCTTTCCGGTTAGAAATTCATATTGATGAAAATATTATTGTACAAAAGTTCTAATGTTAGGGTAAAAAGTTATCTAGTTGATCTAGTTGTGTAGTCACTTATGCGTCGAGACTGTTTGCTTGCTACCACAAGGTTGTGTTCTATTGTTGCTAGTTTTGAAGTCAATTCAAAATTCCTGATCAGAGTGGTCGGATCCGTTGTCCAGTGGCTTGTAGGTCGTAGTTTCACTTCTGTCCTCACTCGTCTCAAAATTGTCTTGTTTTATTGTTGGCTTGGAACTGGTACTAAACCTAGTGGCACCTGTAAACACTCTTGGCCTATCGGACCTCGAAGGACTAGAAACAATGCACGTTGCCTTTGCTGTACTTGATATGCTAACTTTTGAAACTGGCTCTTTTGGTTCTGCCTCGTTCTCACTCTCCTCTTGGTTGCCGTCGCTTTCATGCTGATCCTCAGTTGGTGTTGGTGGTGTTGTTGATGTTGATTTTGGTGGTGTTGTTGTTGCCACAAAGTTGTCAATTTTAGCCTCTGTATCATTCTTCCAGGCATCATCATCATCATCATCTAACTTTCCTTCGACGGTTTCTACTTCACTTATTTCCACTAGAACGTCCGACACCGTCGACTTAGGATGTTCCTCTACTATACCAGAATTCGCCTCTTTTTCACTTGATTTATCATCAGAAAGCGAGGATGGCGATGCTATCAACGCTCTAGTGACAGGGCTGTTTTCTCCTTTGTTCTCATCATTTGATAGTCTCCGACCAGCTGATGGTGACCGCGGTGTCCCTCCTTTGCTAGTTTTCCCATACACTTCATCCGCTTGGCCTAGCCTTTGCACGAAGCTTCTGGTCACGCTCAAGCGATTGATACCGCTCTGGCTCATCTTATTGCGGTTTTCACGGTAAGTAACCGCCGGTTCCTTTCCCTTCTCCTCCATCTTCACATCCATCATAGACACTTTCCGGCTCTTTTCAATGTCTAGCGAACCATCAGTTGGTCCGAACCAGCTCTTTCTCCACGTTGTCAACTTGTCTTTTACGGTGCCTTTCGCCTCGGCGTCCTTCTTTCCAGCATCGTAGAAATCTTCCTGATCATGCCGTTCCGGGTTGAACCAACTCTGGCGGATATTCTCCAGTTTTTCTTTGACGGTCTTTTTGGAGTCGTCCTTCACTCGCATTTGGATTTCCGGCTTGGGTTTTTCAGGAGAGAATTCGGAGTCGTAGATGTGCCAAGATTGTCTGTTGTTGCCAAGGGGCGCATCATTGTAGCTGTCCTTGCGTGTTAGTCGACTTCGGCTTTCGTCCCTGCGAATGGATCAGAATTATGAACGCTCGCAGGTACTTGTGACAAATGCATACAGTAGCCCTGTGCACACTGCGCAAAGTAAACCGCAGGTTCGTCCTGGGTCAAACTAACCCAGGTTTGTTTTTGTGTAGTGTGATCGCAACTAACCTGGGTACGACTATATAAATGTTTGTCCTACGTGGTATAAGTATAAGTAGCGAGAACTGGGTCGAAATGCAATCTAAACCGAAGTCATATTAGCACTGAGAAGGCGAAGAAGCTTTGGGCGGAAAAAGGCAATTCTAAGGGGATCTAATTACAGCCCTCGGAGAGCTAAATCGCAATCAGAATTCGATTACATTTAGTTACTGTAAAATCCCTTTATAACGTACTTCAAGGTACTCGCTGATTTAGTAAGGTGTATCTGAAGTACGTTATAGCCTAGGTAAACAGATATTAATCAGAATTATGGAGGTATAGAATGATATATGCATAAGAGTCCCTTATGCAGCTTTTTGACGAAGAAATACTTAAAATATTGGCCCGAATAAGTTTCTTCCTCACAAACTAACGACTTTAAAAACATTGGTATAAGCGTTAGCTACTTCTAATTGTGTTTTTATGGTTTATACAAGTTTTAAAGAATTGCGTAGTATGTGCTACGTTATACTGATTTTGAAAATACGAAAGTACGTGTTAACCTAGGGAATTTTCCTAGAGGGATTAAAAAATAAACATTATGTTAAAAAGTACGCTATAAACGAGTAGACCTGAGTATTTTTTAAAGCTTGGTATGGAATTTGTGCCGGGACTGGTCACTTTGTTGCATGATATGCAAAAGTCACTACGTTATAACTGAGTACGTTTTATAGGAATTATACTGTCAAAACATAACTATGAATGATTCGTACTTGCTGTGTGAAGGCAATATGAAAAAAAAATCGCACAGAAAGATGTTTTTATAATTGCTTAGTATCTACTATGATAAGCTATGCGAAAAGAAACGTCAGTTCGACGTCGTGCATTTCAGGCCCGAATACTGAAGCAGAATGAACACGTTAAGAAACAGACATTTCTCTCTGTGATTCCGAGTTTCGTACTTACGCACTCATCAGAAGAATACCAATGAAATCATGAGGTAGAGGAAAATAAAAAGAACAAGATGAAATTTGCACAAAAGAGTGATTGTATGTGCTTCGTATCTAATATGATAGGCTATTCGTAAAGAAACTCCAGTTCTACATCATGCAACTCAGCTCGTGTTTTTCTTGCTTTGAGTAGCCCTACCACATTTTTTAGCAGTCCTGAATAACATATTTTACCACAACATATGCATCAAATACATAATCAAAATAGAAAAACACAAAATTCACGTCTCACCCTTGTCTTGAGCAACTGGCCCCCATTGTAGAAATCCTCCAGGCCAGAAACAAAGCCACTAGATCATGAATTTAAGAAAAACTAGGAAACAGAACCATGCTAAGAAGAAAGAATCTAATTTTGAGGTGGTTGAAATGGTAGTTAAGAGGATTGCCAGATTTTACATAAGTCTGCCTTGAGCCCTGAATTTAGTTACGTAATTCAGATTAATTAGGATAATTTGTATCGTGAGCTTAAGGAGAGGTTCAAGTAAAGTCCTTTTAAGTATCCGAGGTATTATGAAGCTGGAGTTATTCTCAATTTGATTTATCTAAAGGTTGTCGTCTTCGTCCATTGTTTATCCTACTCTCTGGTCTCTTATAGACGATGTGTTGGAATAGTAGGGGAGGGGGTGTGTGAAAAATCTCTTAAGAATTGATAAGCGGGGGCTGGCATAACAATGTTCTGGATGGAAAATCTTCTGAAAATTACTCTAAGGGACCTCTGTGAGAGACATAATGTGACAGCGACAGTAAGACGTTAAGGATACAGTACAATAACTTTACTGATTTCAATCGAAATTCTCAATCTCATAGATTTTTGTAGTTTATCTCTATTTTTTGCCTGCAACTTTTTTTTAGAATTAATTAGCAGGGAGGTAGGAATATAGATCTCCTAGGTGTAAAATTTACTAAAAATTAAAAAGCGGAGCAGAACGTGTATTAGAGACCAGAGAGAAGGTGAGTTTAGGGTCACCCTATCAGCTAGGTAGGATGGACCTCCTAGGATTGCTAACATTCTGTTGATTCAAGCCATATAAAGGCTTGAGGTAGGGCTACCGTTGGAGAAGGGCTATCTTTATCGGTGTCAATTCATAGTAATCAAAAGGCAAAAAACCACAACAAGCTTACTCATAACCCTCTTCTTAGGGTCACCCTAACCTATAAATTTTTCATGTAAAGGGGAGGTGAGTTTTTGCCCTTCAAGTAGGGTGATCCTAGGGGGAGGGCTATCTTTTTTGGTCTTAATGCATTGTTATTGATAGGCAAAAACGAAAACAGGCTTACTGATAGCCCTCCTCCTAAGGTCATCATAGCCTGTCAAATGTCCATGTAAAGGGGAGCTGCGCTTTGGCGCTTTTGATGGGATTACCCTCCTATGATCTCACAAGTACCTTTCATGAATTACCTCTACGGTAACTTACCAAGCAATTTTATCTGCAGCTATTTATATTTCTTTTTATCGTGTATTCCTTTCAAGAAATATAAAGAAACCCCCGATCACTTCTTGTAGGGTCGTGCCCGTTTTGGATCTCTTGATATATCTTGTAAGAAAACCTCTCACTTTACTCTTTCTAAAGCTTTGTATTTTCTAAACGTGCATGATAGTACTCGAGGTAGGATAATACCCAACAATAATACAGTAGAAGAAAAAATGCCATTGCTTGCATCTTTCTTATTTTCAGGAATAAGTGATTTTTCCGCAATAAATGGCCGATATAGAATCTAGCTAGATTAGTTCCAATGTGGGAGACTGGAAATGTGAATCGATGTAGAAAATAGGTCTTTATTTGTGACCATAACAACCACAACAACAACAACAAAGAGAGGAGTATCGTTCTCGGTTGCTCTGAGTTTCGTACTTTTATGATCAGGCAGAATTCTAGGTTCACACCAATAAACTTTACGCTTCGTGCGGTGGATACAGATGCAAGGGAAGGTATTATCATTTCAAATAAGGTGGTATTAACATCCTAAATGCGCAGACGATACGCTCATTAGGGGATGATCAATTGGTTAGATCAATCAACCCTTGTTCATAAGGTCCGGGGTTCGAAACCGACCTGTCTCAAAGTGCGAGGAGAGAATTTTCCAGCTCTTTGTAATTCAAGGCAAAAAGGCCAAAGGAATCACGAGGTGTTGTCCAATCGACAGGAAGGACCAGGGTCGCATTGCTCATTTATTCTACCTATTCAGTGAGCCCGTTGTGCTTTGCACATAAACAAATATCTTGCAAAGATTAGTAAGTGTATTTGCTTGTCAACTTAATAAGGGTTTGGTGTATCATCTTAAATAGGAAGGAGGCTTTTTAACCGAATAAGGTTTATATAAACACGCCTCCTTTGAGGAGACCTTTGCTAGATCTTTCTCGGATAGAATATGCAGTAGTGTAAAACTTATAAAATAACAGTTATTTATTTCAAAATTTTTCATTTAGTAAATTAAATTTTGTCTAGAATTGTTTAAATACAACTAAATTGCAACGCAAGTTAAGACCGGAGTCTTAGAAAAAAGTACCACTGTTTGTTGACAATAAATAACCCTCTGATGAAAAATTAACGAAAAATCACTAATATGACAAACCTAGGGGACTATTGATTTGATGATTGCAAAAAATTTTATAAAAAAAGCTCAATTATAAAGAAAAATTCAAAAAACAATTCATATTTTTTCGCTAATGCCTGATGTATATTCAAGATAGAGAAACTTTTGCTTTATCATTTAATTATTGTTCCAATATAAGTAAAGATTAATTGTGACAAATTTTGTGACATTTCGAGACCTTCAGAGACCTTTCAAGTACTAATGGGATAAATATGTTCGCTTTCAAATCTTCATAGCAACAAGAGCAGGCCGCGTCATCTAAGACATCATTGTTTTGAATGAAGTTATGATTTGGAACTTAAACGAGAAGGCAGAAAGTTCAGTTGTACTTGAATATTTTGGTCCTCAATTCAAATTTTAAGCACATAGCACTATTTTTGTACCAGCGATACCACTATCAGGATAAACCGAGTATGAAAATACTTCTTCAAAGCTATCTTCTCAATATCGAAGAAGAACAGAGTTTTTCCGAGCAGTTTTATCATATATGGTGTCTGATTTCTCAAATACATGTTTATAAATCAGGCAGGCGATGATTTCTTCACACTCTTATTACTTGACAAGGGCATAAAGGACTTTGTAAACTTCTTGTTTAGAGTCACGAATCATAGAGATATCGCACGTTTCTCCTTTGACGCTTTTTATATAAACCAGGTATAAATGATCTTCAAGATTCGGCCCTATATGGCACTATTCATGATATGGCCTATGAATAGATGATAATACGATAGCCTAATCACCTAAGTTTATAAAATTCTAATAGATTAATTCAAAAATAAACTATGCTTATAAGCATGGTTTATTTTTGAATTAATCTATGAATAGATGGATATATTTTTGATCATAATTAAGGCCTGAAAGGGCGAATCTTGAAGATTTCTTGTTAATGTTAACTGATTTATAAATAGTGCATCAAAGGAATAACGTGTGATATCTCTTCGCATCTTGAAGATGAAGATTTCTCCACACCTCTATAAAATACAGTTTGATTTGTGTGATGACTAATTTCGTGACGCTTGTGACGTCTTTTGAAAATATGTCTGTATTAAGCAACCATTTCCTACTCAGAAAATACTTCCCTGGAAGCCAGAGAGTTTAATCAGATCAGCAATTCGAGAATTGGAATATGGAGTTACGATTTATAATTTCTAATCCTTATAGAATTATTTTTTGGAATGATAGAAAGGTTGCACTTCCTTTGAATCGTATTTTTTTAGTTTCTAAATTCTACGTCTTCTATACCCAATTACTGTAAAGCAAACATGAGTACTGTTTTTTAAGACAATCTTGATAATATAAACCTAATATTCTGGTATTAATTATTCTTATTCTTAGTTAAATACAAGAATGATAAATCCGTCAACTCTCCCATCTTGGGATATTGGGTGGACCAGAAAAGGTACACCAAAGCGTCCTATTGATTGGCTAACTTTTAAAGACTCTTGTTCAACCAGCATGCTCTGCTCACGTCCTTGTAAACAAAAACAGAACCAGATCTCATAATAAGATGATGATTTTTTATGACTCGTTTGTTCAAAGCAACAAAGCAAACTCGTTATTTGAGATAATTTTAATTCTTTTTCACTTTTAAGTTGATGAGATAGATTTCTTCTCGTTCCATGCTTTAACTCGTTCTATACTTTCGTGAAGGAATACGATATTCTCTTCTTCCCATTTTGGACGTCCCAAACATAAGTTGCTAAATCTTTGAATTGCTCATGCTTCTATACATGTGTTCCCTATCTTGGCCCCAAATATGCCTGATTCAAGAACTCAGTGTTTAAATATAGGTTGAACGCTGTACATAATGTGCATCAAAATTACAGATCCACTCACTACAGAGGTGATAGAGTAGGTCTCTAACATAACCCATTGTCATTACTGTCTTCAATTACAGTATAAATCATCGATCTTGAGCGTGAGCGTTTTAAAGATCTAGCAAACTTCTGGCGGCCATCTTGTTCAATTTTCATATTACAGAAATCAACGTTCACAGGGACACAAGGTTATCAAAAGCGCGCAAAGCATGCTGGTCAACTAAGAGTCTTAAAGTTTTAATGAGGATCATCTCTGAATACAATTTTCTGCCGATCGATCCCGTCCTAAAGTCATGATAGGTATAGATAACGCTTTAATGACTATAACAGAGATGAGAGAGTTCAACTGATTGACGTAATAATTTGATAACCAATATTATTCGTTTCTATGTATGTTATATATGCTTATGCATGCTATTTATGCATATTTAAGTGAATTATGCATATTCATGAAATTTATGCTAATCTATCTTAATTTACATCGGTAATTCTGGTAATATGAAACCTATTTTACAACCAGTACAGAAAATGAACTTGGCATGCCTCAACTACCGGAAATTGAATTTGTAGACAAAAAACGGTGAAGTGGAGGCACCAGAGTCCTGTCTAAGGCTTCGATGGAAGAATCCATAAGTTGTAGTTTCAGCATAGTGCAGTTTATGTAGTTGAAACAACAGCCATATCATAAGTCTACTTATGGTACTTAATCACTGATCTCAAAATAAAGACTGGTTCGAGCATCTGCTGCCGTTCTGAAATGAATTCATTGGCAGCCATATTGCAAGGTCCAATTCAATACATTGAAATTCCACTGGGGCGTGCTTTTTCCCTTGGTGATTGTTGGAGTGTTATGAATGATCAGTGCGAGACTGGATAATCGTGCAGCTATTGTTAACAAAGAATCAAGTCAATATAATTTCTTTGGCAGCCATATTGGAAGGCTCGCCGTAATCTGAAAGAATTGGCTTCGAAGATTTGGTGGCAAAACCAATTCTCGATCCAGTCTTAATTTTGAGATCAGTGGTAAACTTAATGGGGTTAGAAGGGAATGCTCAGCTCTCGTCATAGACGCATCTGTACTCGTCATAGGGGCATGCTGTGGGAGAGATACAGCTAGGTGCTTGATAGAATTCAAAGCGTTGAAAGGAAATTATCTATAGTTTTCCCCATGCATGATCGCCTATTTCCCCTAAGATAATCCTGTAGTATGTCCTAATATTTCTATTATCTTGTTTGTGGGGTTTTATTGCATAAAACTACTGCTCATCAAAAGTAATCATATTACTTGCCATCACCAATATCGTTATGGGATCTTTGCAAACGTGGCTTTTAAAGCGAATCAGCTGGGAATGAAGCTTGTTTCAAGTCTTTATTTACCTGAAAGAAAAAAGGACCATCAAGATCTATATATAGAATAAATGGGGAGGGTGGGATGGAAACATAGTGAAATCAATAACACTCGATTCTCTTTTTTAAGAACTAGTGAAATCGTAAGGCTTTGAGTAATCGTAACACTTTCTTTATTTCTTATAAATATTTTTTAGGCTGAAATATTTTCAAAATGTTCTCACTTTTGAAAAGCTTCGGAAGCCTGTTAATGAAATAAGGAAATGGGGGAATTATACCTGTAAATTGGAATGGTTTGCAACAATTTTGAAAGGTTTCCTCAACCATACTCTTAGAAAATTAAAAGTGCTTGCTACAACTAATGTTGCTCTCACTCATTGTGTATAAAAATCAGGACAAAGCAATTTCAAAATAGCTCGATCTTGACGTCATTAGGTTGATGACGTCATAAGAATTGTTCAAGTTTTGTCAAAATCAATAGAATGATACATCAACCGAAAGGCTTAATCAAGTGCTATCTAACTACACTAATTTGGAACACGTCAGACTTACGCAAAACGAGTTGTAGCGAGATAAGCTCTAAAAATGACATGTTATTGATGTCATCAAAAATAGCACCGTTCAAAATTGAAAATGTATCCAAGTCATATTCGAATCTCCACAGTCGATTTAGTATCAATCAATTATAAAATCAAAGGTTAGGCAGGTTGCTTGATAGTTGCAGAAAATTCCGCCTAAAGGTGTAGCAAGCTACTAAGTCAGAACTTACATGAAAGCTAGGGATCACCTTTACGTCACCATCTGAATCTGGTTTGCCTTCTTCAAATGTCGAAGATGGAAAAGTTAAAGTGATTGCCCCTGAAGATTCTTGCGAAACCAGAAATGAGTCCAGATTTTTAGCTGGCGATCTAGGAACGAAATGTAGCAATATGAAATAAAGGTTGATTGAAATTAGATTAAAAGATGGAGCAATTAGTCTCGGTCTGTCTGCATCTTTTATGGACACAATTCTGTCTTCAACATAAAAGGCCAAAGAAGGTATTTGCGGTTAGTATAGCTCTACCAAGGTCCGAGACAGCACTTTTCAAAACCATCATGAAAATCGCTCCTGTATCACCGAACATCGTTGCTAATTATTTTAATTCTAAATAAGACTTACAATGATCTTTGAGCAATGAGCAATGAGCTACAATGGTCTTTGCTCAGCAAACAGAGATATTTCTAAGAGATATTTCTAGTCTTTCAGTGAAAAATAAGTGTCCAATTTACTGCACATACCTTTTAGATTCCATATCAGCATGCTAGAAATAAAAATAAGAAATTCAAGTAATGAAAAAGAAGCCAATAATATGGTTGAATACAACTAAAGAGAGATAATTAATTTAAGCAGCAGTTCAATTAAAAGCCTTGTTGGAGTTACCTATGGTTAAAATGCCCTTCATTATATCCAAGTACGAATTATATGAACAAAGACATCAAACGCAGCCTTGGCTCCGTTCAAAAATTTTAAATAGCCAGAAAAACAGATCCGTACTGAAATAAACAGGCAGTTAATATACTTTAGCTTTCCTCTGACACATGACACAGTAATACAGAGCGTTTGCAACATGAAACCAAAAATTTGAGATACTGTGTAGATAGAAGATTTGTATATTCTTTTAATCGACAAATTTTCATTTCAAATGATATGCTTACAATGACTAACTCAATATCAGCCATTCGCCCTGAGAGTAAGTGAGATATTACATATGCACAATTATAATCATTTTTCTGACCAATATCTAGCAAATAAAAGAAACTAGTTGCTTTGGCAATTCCCCCAGATGAAGAAATTCTGCTTGAACCGAAACAACTGATTCAAAAAATTTTGAAAAATAATCACAGATTGATATTTCCATATTTGTCAAGGGGGGACTTAAAACTGACCCTGCCTGCTAGTCACTGCACCCAAAGATAGGGATGATACCAGAAAGTATTTGATAGTTGATAGGCAAATACTCCATCTTTAGCATTATCTTCGTAAGGTATTGGTTAGTGTGCAAAGCACACTGATGCACTGAATATGTAAACCAATCGAGCAGTGCGACCCTGGTCCTTCCTTTTGATGTGATCACACCTCGCAAGTCCTTTTGCCTTTTGGTCTAAAGTTACAGAGAGCTGAAAAAAAATGTTATCTCAATCAAAAACCTCACCTTTATCATTTTGCATTTTCTTTCTTGTTTCTCTGATACTTGCGCACTACTGCTGTTGTCATTGGTCTTTATTTCTTTCATTATTCCACAAAAATTGAAAGTATCATCTACCATCTTTCCAACAAACATTTCAATTGAATCAACAGCTTGATCAACTCTGCTGCAAGATAGATCATCAGAAGAGCTTTGAAATTGCTTTTCCCAACCAAGTAAATGATCATTTCTATTGCTGTTGCACATGGTTGCATCTGCTGTAAATTCCTCTGTGTTGGCACTACCTTTTGACTCTTTTTCATGCCGTTCTTTGCGCTCTCGTTTAGAAATAAATTCCCCCATCATAAAATCATCAATTTTCCTCAAATCAAAATCATTGCCTGGCAGACTATCCTTCAAGGTTGAGTTTTTAAAACGATCTTCAATGTTGTTCCTTATGCTTGCACGTAAATTTGTTTTTACAACTGAAGATCTTGCACTTTCCACATTGCTTTTGTCTGCAGCACTTTCCAAGTCTAAAACTAGTTTGACTTTTTCAAAAGGCTTAAAACAAGCAATTGATGGCTTTTCAACAAATCTCGTAGAGAGGCCTCCATTAGATGAAATACTTGGTGCATGTGTTGCATTACTATCGATGCTGTTTAATACAGTTTTCAACTTTGAAACCTCATCTAATTTACTCTCCAAGATTTCATTTTGTTGTTTCAAAGTCTTTACACTGTTTTTGAAGTAATCACATATTTCTTCATAATTCTTTCCATTTGTTCCTTCAAATCCAATTTTATCAGCGGTATCAGTTTGTTGATTTGTTGACTGAGATTTCATATTTTCATCTGTATTAAAGGGCTTCTCTGCATTAGCCAGACTTGTTTTTATACCATAATCATTAGGTACATTCATCTCTTGGCTTGGTTTTTCCAAAATGAAATTATTATTGATGGAACAATCAGTTGCTCTCCCAATTTTATCAATACCATCAGAAAATATTTCAACTTTGCATGTTTTCAAAAGCTGTCCATCTACCGAAATAGCCCCTGGACTGCTTGACTTAAAATGATATTCCTGGTCGCAATTATTATAAGCATTTTTTGGTGTTTCTGTGCATCCATGTTTTGTACCATTGCTATCTGAACCATTTCCTGTAGCGTCCTTATGCCTTTGTCCATTTTCACTTATAACTGAAAAGTTTGTCTCTTCTGAATCATTCTCTGAGCCATTATTGTTTTTCTTGTGGCAAGTACTACCTGGAGATTTCTCATTTTGTTTAATGGAATCAAGCATTCTATTACTTCTTAATGAGATGTTTGTCCCAACAATTGCATTCTCTTCATTGATAGACTTGAAATGGTGCTTCCAAACACTCTCTGTTGGCACTTCGTTTGTTCTTGGACTGCCAAGCCATCGTCGAACTTTACTTAGTTCAGGAACCTTCGAATAATCAGTTTGCTTCTCTTTAACAACTGGCTTAGAATCATTCAAGTCCTCTGAAGTTTCCTTGCTATTGCTAATATCTTTGTGCAATCTTTCATTGTTAACCTTCTTCAAGTTTTCCGCCAGAATTTTTTTTAAGCTTGACTCTAGCAAATCGAAGTTCAACTCATCAACGTGGTTGCTTTTGCTTTGAGAATATTCATTTATCAAATGATTTAATGATATCAATCGATCATTATTTGATTTATATTTCTTTTCATATTCATCAATCTTGCTTTCAAGATATGTCTTATTTCCTTCTAACATGGCCATTTTTGCTTCTGTTGATTGCAATTTCAATTGGATCATTTTATAACCTTTTTCAATTTCCTCAGATTTAACGGAAATCTTAGAGTTTGTACTTTTCAAATCTGATATTTTACTTTCTAATTCTACCTTTCCCAAATTATATCTCTTCTTTTCTTTCTGGAGTTTCTTTAATTTCCTTTGAATAACGATCATTCGTTTATCCTGGTCGCATTTTACTTGTTGGGTGTGGTTGAATTTCTCAGTGACTGATTCCAATTGCTTTTGGCTCTCTTCATACTCATTTTTCACATCAACCAACTCATCTAGAATCTTACTTGATTCTTTCAACATAGCCTCATTTTCAAACTCTACATCCCTAAGTTTCAATTCCGTTCTGCTGACCCGTTTCTCCAAATCCTGGATGTAATTCTGCACTTCTCCAGATGCATCCGCTTGCTCTATTATCGCCTGCCAGTGCTCATGCTCCAACTCGCTATTTTCTGCGTATAGATGCTCGATTTCTTTATTGTAAATGTCTATATCTTTCTCTAAATCTTTAATGGTATTGTTCAGTTTACTTATCATAGTTGCACTCTTCCTCAATTTTGATTCAAAATTCTGATTCTGCTGCTGTAAATTGACATTATCGTCTTCTAAATAACTAACGTGCTGTTCGCGTAGCTTTAATTTGCCATTCAAAAAATCAATTTGCTTATTTAGTTTCTGCGAGTTTGCTCTTTCCTCTGCTAAATCAGATTCAACAGCGCCTAAAATCTTGACCTTTTCCTCTAAATTTTTATTTCTATCTTCAGATGACAACAAATCTTTTTCCAACCCTTCCAGTTGTTTCCCCAAAACTTCTAATAATTCCCTGTCATTTTGCTGGAGGTCCTCTGCTAGGCTTAATCTCTCCTCCAATGTTCGCTTTTCATCTTCTAAACTCTGAATCTTACATTTCCGTCTTTTCAAATCTTCTTCCAAAGCGTGGTTTTGAAATTCTTCGCTAGACTTACTCTGATTCAAATTATTGATCGTTGATTCTAATGATTGGATTTCATTCTCCAGTTCCTCAATTCTTGAATTTTTCCCTTCAATTTCCAATCTCTTTGTTAGAATTGTCATGTTTTCTCTTGCAGAATATTTGGTGAGCTCCAATTTTAAATTTTGCAATTCTCTGTCTAGCGTCTGAATTTGACGATCTTTATTCCTCTCAATCGACTTTTGATTCTCTCTTAAATTATCAATCTCTTCCTCTAGAACACTGATGGTATTTTCTGCATCAGTTACTAGGTTTTTCTTAAAGATTGTCTCCCCAAAACTAAGCTCGTCTCCAGAGGTGTCAAGGTTCTCCCTGCTCCCAGTGTAAGAGTACGAGCTTGTGTCTTCCAAGAAATCAAAGCTTGCCAATGAAGATGTAGAAGAAAATTCAATAGTTGCAAATCTGGATAGTAAGCCTGTAGTTTCGCAGCTCGCCGTTCGAGACGTGGTGAGATCAAGCCCATCATTTTTGCCTAGGCCCGAATCAAACCCCTCCGTCACACCCTGAACAAAGTCATCATTCTCGTCCCGCCTTAATTCCTCTTTTCTAGTTTTAACAACAATTTCCTTCACCTCACTAACCTCTTTACTTATAGAAATTCTGGAATTTTCTGAATTTTCTGGCAGATTAATCCCAGTTGTAACGATTTTTTTATGTTCATTTTTGAGCGCGAAGCACAGCTGTTTTTGTTTGCAGCCAGGAACACAATTACTTTCATTGTCAAGTTCTATGTTAGAATATTCATCTTTCTCGTTACTTACGTGATTATTCCGATCTTGAAAACAGTTCTTGCACTTTCTTTTTCGCCATTTTTGGGGCTCGAATCGGCTGCAGACTATTTCGTCCATTTTGGCATGACTGTTCAGGATTTGTGCGGCCTAAATGAATTTATTTGTTGCTGTATTGACGTTTGATTTTGTTTCTTTTCTGGCGAAAGGGACTGGGCACAGGACGCTGTGAAAAACGGATGGGCTTGGGTCATCGGATATCAGCAAAGCTATTTTTTCATTGTTATTACACCACTAGAACAAGAATAAAAATCCCGTCCAGTGAAACCCCTTAAATACTTCTCGTCGAGATCTTGTCATATTTCAGAGGTAATTTCCTGTTAAAATGAAACCAAATCCGAAACCAATATTCCAAACAAAGGTTTCTGGAGTGAAAATATCGATCTAGCTTGTTTTTCCAGAATATTCATTGATCATATTTCACTCAGTATTCAACACCAGGAGATCGTGCCTATTTTGGCTGTAGCGGAGGGGCAAATCACTCAAAGAAATGAAGTACAATTTTGGCTGGGAATCTTTTAAAATCGTTCAAAATCTTTAAAGATCTGAAAAATCCTTAAAAAATCTAAGAAATCTTTACAAACTTAGCTCTTGATATCTGAAAAATCTCTGAAAATCTTAGAAATCTATAAGAATCTGAAAAATCTCTGAAAATCTTAGAAATCTAAAAAAAATCTCGTACACTTAATTAACGTGTTTTTTTCTCGGCTATAGGCCTAGCGCTGGATATAGAGAAATTGTATAGAAGAAATGACACTAAAAAACAGACATGTTTTTCTGTAACTTTCATACTTCATCACTCATCAAACTATACCAATGAAAAAATATCCCAAATTTTTCTTTTTTTCTTTGGTATAGTTCCTCTTTTTCACTTAATTCTATTGAGTATTCAGTTGATAGCGTGATGATTTATTTAACTCTTTCAAAGTGCTCTTTGCTTTAGGCAGAGCAAAATACACAGAGGTAAACTTACTGAGAGAAAACACATCTTCACAGATTAAGAGTAAATGATAAAAGTAAACTTTAGTACAATAAATACAATAGAAAAGAATTCCCCTAAAATCATTATTAAAAAAATGTATCTTTGTAGTGACTTTTCACTTTCACACATTCATGCGATCATAAGACAACTGTAATGACCAAATGAATGCGTGAAACTTAAAGTTGCAACAAATATATGCATGTGTTCCCTCTAAATGTCTACCAATGTATAGTTGTCAAGTTTTAATTTAATGTTCCATGCATCTCATTTATATGCAGGTTAGACTTAGGCTTAGAACTGAAATAGGCGCATGTTATACCGAAATTGTAATGACCTAAATCCATCGTAGCATCGTAGCTGGTGTCAAAGAGCAGTCGTTGGTTCCTCAGTGTTGGTAGCTATGGGTTGCCAAGGTGCGTTTTCCTATCATGCAATGCGCCAATCGAGTTATATTATCGTTTTTAAGGCAGGGTTCAATGTATCGAAAAAGATATTAGAGAAACATGGAAGTTTAATCAAAATCTATAGATTGTACTGGCATAATAAGAAATAGATCTAACTAATTGATCGCACAGCTCCGTATTCAAATGAAAACTGATAAAAAGTAACCGTTTTCCACTTTGAAAGCGCACTTTGAAAACGGACACTTTAGTAAACGCTAAAACGCAGTTTGAGAGCGAAAATGCAAAACGGATACTTAATACGATGATAATACATTGGATTGTTAAATCCGACCAGTATCAGAGCAATTTGAACGCGTCATCGTTTTCGTAGCGTTTTCGTTTTTACACAGAGCAATGTGAACAGGCACAACGCATCAAAATGAAAATTGGCTTGGAGTAAAGATTATAAATTTGCAAGAAAGACCCGAATTGAAGTGCAAGTTAAGAAATAGTTTTGATCGTCTCAATTCTCCTTCAAAGTGAATGATATTAGTAATACGAGATAATATACATTTTTATAATAAAACTCTTTGAAATAAAACATTATACACATTAGTTGATATTATATAAACAAAACAAAAACGTGCCACCGGTTGACCCACAAACACCAAACAGGGTTATCAAGTACATGTTCAGTAACTCTCCGCATGTAAGGAACTCGAAGTATGAAATCAGGCTGTCATGTTTCTTGTTGAAGAGGACTGATTTAAAGGTGATATGTACGAATGCAATAGAACAGTCTTTAAATGGTACAAAACTTCAAATGGGCCAGAAATATCAGAACGATAGCGAAACGAAAACATGGATTACTTAAGATTTTCGTCTGCCACTCAACGGAGTAATACGTCAGAAAGAGAACTGTCTACATAAAAACCAGGGATCCTCTACTTTGTAGAGTTCGTTTTCTCCTTAGGACTCTTGAAGTAATCTTATTGGTCAGCTCACTGCATCGTGCTTGTTTATTGGTTTTCCTACACCATACCAATCATTCACCTCTTTTCTGATTGGTCTATTTCGATGCACATCTGGGTATATAAATCTATTAGGTTTCTGTTTCAATCTCTTTCTGACGTATTACTCTGTTGAGTATCAGACGACAAGCTTAACTAATCCATGTGTTCATTTTGCTATGTTTCCGATAGTTTTGGTTAGTTTATGAATGCCTAAGAAACTGAGGGAATTTCTTGTTACTGTCACAAATCAAAATTGTTACTCTTTGGAAGTCCCTAGTATTGATAAACAATTCGCAATAGAGGAAATTCTCTCACAGGTGCCTGGCTGCAGTTTCTTACATGTTACTTTCTTATATGCGGGGACTTACTGTATTACAACATTCAAACAATATTCATTTCTTGAAGAATATCCTTAAGCAACTCCTTCCCATTGTTATTCGATAAGTCATCTAACAGACTCAAAAGCAGCATAACAGCCCCTTTACCCTGCTCCCGGGCACTCGCGCTGATGTCTTGAAGAAACGTGTAGTTAGACCCATTAAATCTTCGCCTCTTTGTTGCAGACTCACGCGGAGACGTGTCCAACGATGAAGATTTCTGTCTCACACTGCTCACTTCAGTTGATTGAGAGGCTGAGAATAAAGGGTGGTGTGTGTCTGAAGATGCTGAAGTATGAGAGGCTGAAGATGGAGTGTGATGTGCTGAAAATAGTTGTTGCTGTTGTGACATTTGTTGTTGTTGCTGTGCAGTGTGTTGTTGGTGATGATGTATTGTGAGTAGATTGGGAGATTTCTCGTGGTTGTGTGAGGTGGAAGCGATGCTGCAGCTGCTACCGGCTACTACTACCACCTGGGGGACTGTCGCATGCACAGAGCTTGTAGCATGATGACCCAATGAATGGGGACCTTGGGTAGTACCCATAGGTGGCCCAGATATTGTGACTGTGCTCCGGTAACTGCCACTGAGATCATGCCCCACCATGCTTGGCCTATCTGATAAAGACAAACTCGGCTCAGATCGCAAGGTGGGTGGCTTTGGATTGGAGAAGTCTTCCAGTCCCCTGTGGACTACTTTGCCGATACCCAATGACGGAGATGTAGTATGCATCTTGTTGCTTATAGCCTGGCTCATTCTTCTGGTTTCAGCATCTTCGGTGACTTGGACCGTCTGTGACACGGTCCTGACGGTATCCTCAGTCAGATCAGTGACCACAACAGTCTTCTTGATCTTCTTCTGGTTAAGCATCCTCTTCAGGGGTCTTTTCTGCCCAGCCGCTAACCCAGCGTTATTCGGCTCGATCCCGCTACTGTCGAAATAACCAGGAAACAGTTTGGCATACACGGGAGTCATCTCGAAGCGGATCTCGGCGCTGATTCTCCGCTTATTGAAACAACCGGATGTGAGTGCTGGCTCGACACGTGCTTCACGACACATGTTGGTCAGAGGAAAGCAGTCCTTGAAACGGCACTTTCTGTACCACGTGTTCGAGCCTAGGCACTGCGATCGAGGGAAAGGCTTCTGGAAGAAACATTGCCCGAAGGTGTTCCTGTGTATGAGGTACTGCTGAATGGTGAGGACGGGACACCAGGGTTTACCAGGGATGCGGTTGATGGTGAAAGGACCCTGCCCCTTCTCGTTGGAAAGGTACTGACGAAGATGGAAGTTATAAGCGATGACATTGTCATTTTCGAGCACTTCTTCGATGTCTCTCATGGTGATCTTCTTCATCACGCTCAGCTTGCCAACACCGGTGTAATAACAGATGTAAAAGAATACCGTCTGAAGAAGAACTTTCGGGTTCAAGGTGTTGTAGAAGTCCAGTTGACCTTCAGTGTAGAGTTTGATCAGCTTGATCGGGGTTAACCGCCATGATTCGTTCACACCAGACTTGCTCTCCTCGACACCACGCAGGCTGTTCACCATCTCATTGAACACGCCATTAGCTTCAGTGAATTCAGAGTCCGATATGATGTCGATCGTGTTCCAGCCGTAATCGTGTTGGAAGATCAATGCAAGGTACCTAAAAGACGATGAGAAGATATTGATGAGAAGAAGGGTTGGGAAAATCCAAAGGCTTAAAGAGATAAGGCCCTTAGCCGTTGGGTAGCACGGGGTGGCATTGCGACCCCTGATGTACTTTGGGTAAACTTTTTGACACTACTAGAAAATGTTTCAAGTTACCATGATGTTTTCTAATTGCCCAATGTTGAACTTTTAAGAATATAATTGAAATAGAAGAAAATAGTGATGAGAATAAGTGTGGAAAAGGCATATTTTAAGATTGGAATATAAAATGGGCCTAAATTCTGAAAATTGTTGTTCCATAGTATCCATATCCATATCATATGTTTAGCGTCACCCCTCCCCCACCAAATCTATCATAGACGACTTCGAAATTTTGACATCCAGGCTCCAAAGGCTTCGCTACGGGCCTGAAAGGGATTCGACTCTATAATTTTTTATCACTTTTTTACAAGAAACTGCTTTACAAGCAAGGCAGTACTCAAAAAGACAAACATTTAAAGTAATTCTAGTACTGGATAGAGGAATGCTATAAAAATGTATTTAAAAATTTACTGATAGAATGTGTACATTACTCAGAGTTTCACACCTATAGCGATCATCAAGATGTACTGACTACTTTATTGTATTGAGCACTGTCTCAACGTGATTCTCGTTTGTTGGTTAAGAGGAATGCTAAGCAATTTGAAAATTTTTGTTCTCGTTATAATTGGCAATTAAAATGGTGCAGCAGCTATAGAAAAGTAGGTTATAGTGGATATTAGTACCCTGGCACACTTTGGTATGCAAGATACCATCGACATTTATCGTACAACAAATTGTGAAACAGTATTCAACGAAATTTCTGAATAAAAAAGCTAAGCAATTGCTTAGCAATTTTGAGTACTCAAATTTTGCCTTCTGCTAAGCAATTTTATTACTGAGCTGGAGCTGAAGTTGCTTATGAAAAATGGGTGTAGGCATATGCCAACAATTTCAGAACTGATACAACATGGTTCGGAGTGGATACGGAGCAGGAAATACGGACATATGTAAGGTATACCATTACCTTCTGATAATCTGGAAGCTGCATAATTTGTAGCTGGATCCATCTTTCTTTCGGGCAGTCAGATAATATTTCTTCAAAATGGCCGCAAGCTCCGTTCTTGTCAGCTCTTGGATTGATTTTCCAATCTGTACCTTCGCAGACTCGAACCAAGCTGCAATAAAAAATCGTTTCTTTAGTTTTTCTGATGATAAAAAAACATGAAACATCCAGAACTAGTTGACAGAAATTAAATAACCTCCTTTGAACAGAAAAACGATTAAATGATACTGGCTGATTTTCTGTCATTACTTTATCTTCCATAGGCAGGCTGAAAATGGCATGGTCCATTGACAATATATTACCTATATAAATGCGAAATGCTTCATAAAAATATTGTTTGAAACGAATTTGAAGTCTCATTTACTGAATAGAGCGAACCAATGATTATTAGCTATATATACAAGCAGAAGTTTTGTAATCTTGCAAATCATGCAAATTATGCGAATTTATCGAAATTTCACGGATGATATACTAGGATGGGAGAGGGGCTCTCCTTGATAAGTTTGCCGATAAAGAGAGCTCCTCCTTAGCAATTCTCTACATACAATTTACTTAAAATTCTGGTGTATGTGTATTACTTTGCTGTAACTTAATCTTCTATATAGATCAAATATATATTTTAGTTCCTCTTGTAGATTGCACTAAGTGAATTTGAATGATATGAAACTGTAGTCGATAACTAAAGTCGTTTAGGATAGGACAGTGGTTAGCGTGCTCTCCTGTGCTGCGTAAAACCTGGGTGCGAGACTTACAGATGGCATATGAAAAGTGCAGTAGTCTACTCTGGTAAAATAGAATTTCCCATTATGTACCGTGCCTTATGCCTTATGAATCTATGTAATGGCTATTGTAATATGGTGTAAATAGCCGGTGATTTACCTAATGTTGTTGTTGTTGTGTTAGACTATTGTTTTGTTAGTTGTTATGATGTTGTTACGAAAGCGTGCAGTCGTTTTTGTCCACAGCACTGAACATTCTTGTAGAAATATAAGAATAATACAGCTCTGAAGAAGGATTAAATCCGTAGCACAAATAATTGTCTCTGTGGATAAGCCTAGAGTTAGAGTTTACTATGCTAACTTGTATTCATGGTTTAAGACAGTGTTTAGCCGAGCTTGAAATCTGGTAATGTTGTATGAGAATTGCAGTAGCCTGCTCTTGTAGTTTCCCGTGTTAGCTCATGCCTTATGAATCTAGGCTAAAAATGCATCATCTTTGAAAGCCTTCCTTTCAAAATATTGTATTAACTTGATAACAAACATTAAAGCTCTACTATAGCGTAGCTGAATAACCTAAAGCGCATTCTCAGAGATGTGCATTTTATCAGCTTGTAAATACCTACCACGTGGTGAACTGATATCCAATGCTGGCATAATGTAATATCACATAACATCTAATTCCATTCGAATTTTCATCAAACATTCAAGACTCGCAATACTTGTTAATTTACTTCGTATTTTAAGTCCTAGGACTCTACAAATATTTGAGCCACACGTTAATTGGTCAGTTGAGGTCGATTTATAGGCAAATACGCTTACTATTCTCGTAAGGTATTAGTTAATGCACTTAACAAATAGGACCCCTGAATGATACAAGACTATGGAGGGGTTGATAGGCAAATATACTTACTATCTTCGTAAGGTATTAGTTTATGCACTTAACAAATAGGACCCCTGAATGATACAAGACTATGGAGGGTTGGATAAGCAAATATACTTACTATCTTCGTAAGGTATTAGTCTATGCACTTAACAAATAGGACCCCTGAATGATACAAGACTATGGAGGGTTGGATAGGCAAATATACTTACTATCTTCGTAAGGTATTAGTTTATGCACTTAACAAATAGGACCCCTGAATGATACAAGACTATGGAGGGTTGGATAGGCAAATATACTTACTATCTTCGTAAGGTATTAGTTTATGCACTTAACAAATAGGACCCCTGAATGATACAAGACTATGGAGGGTTGGATAAGCAAATATACTTACTATCTTCGTAAGGTATTAGTCTATGCACTTAACAAATAGGACCCCTGAATGATACAAGACTATGGAGGGTTGGATAGGCAAATATACTTACTATCTTCGTAAGGTATTAGTTTATGCACTTAACAAATAGAACCCCTGAATGATACAAGACTATGGAGGGTTGGATAGGCAAACATACTTACTATCTTCGTAAGGTATTAGTTTATGCACCTAACAAATGACCTATGGAATAGGTAACACATCTCTATTACCTTTTTTCCTGGGCTTACAGAGAACTAGCAGCATTTCTCCTTGCCCTCCATATTAAAAGCTTAATGGAGTTAGAAAATAGGCCTTGAATTGAAAAAACCATCTACAAATGTTGAAAACAACGGATTGATGCAGTTTGTGATTTTTTCGCAACTTTTTGTGATCTGTCTCAGTGATAATGCTAATATTGGGCAGTTGTACTGATGCCTTTTAAGCAATTATTTCCTTCCACTATTTAATACTTCCTCTCCAATATCTACATCATTAGACCAAATTTTCCGAAAAAATATTCTCGTTTTTTTCGATGAAGGTAAACTTTGAGTGGCTAATAAGCAAATTTCGATGCTTCAAAACTCACGACTAACAATCAATTCCAGCAAACAACTCTTTTTGGGTTTAGAGGCCCTTTGAACCAGCTTAAAATCAACCATTAAATGACAGACTCTGATTGGTCAATTTGATGATTCAGATGCTCCTGGTTGGCTGAGACCTTGAGCAAAGTTTACCATCAATTGTTCAGCCATCATCATTGAGCTGTGGCTAGTTGCAGGCCAACAGTAGGCTTATCCAGGGTATTTTTCAGGTTTTTTCGCTGGTGGGAAAACCAGAAAACAGAACCCCAAGTTTCAATTATTTTTCTTATCAACAAATGCATACCCAAGATAAAACAATATATTTTTACATATACTGAAAGGGTTACATGCTGACTAAGGCTACTGGGGCAAAATTTGCATTTTCTTTCCATTGCTAGGACAAATCCAGGGGCCTACTGGGGGAATTCACCAACCAGTCAGTATCTTATAAATTCTCTGGGCTAATCAGACAAGAGCATGAAACATCTAAAATGCTAACTTCTATCCTAACATACTTGAGGCTCATTTTAATCAGCCCCTGCAAAGTCAATTTCAGTATCTTGCTGATTGAGGGTTTTCTGGTTTAAGGGTGTCAGCCACCCTATCCTGAATTTTCCGCTGCTTAAAATTAACATACCAATATAGAATATAGAGTTTTTAGACCAGTAAAGGAAACATGGGGGCTCACCACTTCATGATAAAAGGAAAAAAGCATCTACATAGCACACCTCCAAGAAGAAATATTATGCGGTGAGGTGGGGCTAGACTGCAGAGAAGGGCACTTTTCACCAAGATCTTGGGTGCGCTCATAGTAAAAGAGAAAAAAATGGGAATGTGCTCGTTTTAGATTTTGGGGGCACCATTGACACACTCTGCAGTCCGGAGGTGGGGTATATTGATTAGAGGGGACTTTTTTTCCAAATTCATCTAACTATGCATATAGGGAGAATTTTTCCAAAGGACATTAATTTATGGAGGAAGTACCTAATTGTGAGGATATTTTTCTGAAGGAATTTTGTTATCAATGAATACATCCTAAGCTTTGGCAGTTTCTCATCAGCAGGGGGGGGGGGGGCAACCGTCCCCAACTACACCAATAGATCTTTGACAGCTTGAGGGAATAAAAATCTTGCAAATAGCAATATTAAAAGGTTCAATATACATTGATATTCTAGTGAAGCTGGTGAATTGAATTGTTTTTGATAATTTAAGCTTAAAGTATATGTCCTTTTTATAAGATCAAACTTGATAAGAAACGCTAAAGTTTGGGTCATAATTTCTTAATCTTCCAGACTATTTTAGGCAAAAAGGAACAAGTCCACCTATATAGAGCTCCTACTTAAAACACATTTCATTCACCATTCACAATTTAAAGCTTAGGTGAAAAGTTGGTTAAAAATTTTTCAAAATTAAGAAAGAAGAAGGCTGATAGAAAGGCATTTAACAAAAAAGTACATAAATTCATAAGGTGTGATCTTTCTTCATGAATAGGACAGTGGTTAGCGGTTAAGGTCTTGGGTTCTGTATAGCTACTGCTCCGCAATACACATTATTTTATGAGAGCACAGGGCTTATTTTGTTAAGTTTCTTAACTTGGGGTCTTTGTTGAAGTTCAAAGGTTTAAGAGTGGGACGGGATTGGATGTGTCAGAGCCCTGGCTGAATTCAGAAAGGGAAAAGAGATTTTGCCATTTCTGACCTAAACAAGCTGGGGGACTTAGAAGGCTTCCAGCACCCCTAGACCTCAAGCTATGTCAGGAAGTGACCTAGGTACTTTGCAAGCATGCAGTGCACCTGACTCATTCATCTAAAATATTTTTCCAAGAGCCCCCTGTATGTCTAATTCCCCCTCATTTTCACCCATCATTTGCTTAGGGCTGACAAAATTCTATAGAATTACTCTGGGATTGTGGTAAGCCCTTTTTCCAATTAGTTACTCCAGTTTGGGCCCCAACATAGAAATCTCTTGGCTGCAGTGGCATATGCAAGTGCACTAGAGATATGGGGGTCCAAACCACTTTCACTTTCTAAAAGATGACTCTTAAGATTTTTATAAAAATGCAATGAAATTTGCATCTTATGGAGGTAGAGGGGCTTTGTATTTCCCTAGGAAATGCTTCGGTCTAACCAAAGTTTCCGTGCCGTCATGCTAACTTAGCTAAAAGGCAAATTTGACTGAATATGCTTAGCAATGGATTGGCTCCTTGTTTGTAATTTTTGGAAATAGATTAGAAAATTGCTCTCATAGATTTGGTTCGTGCTAGTGGGTTCATTCTTGGAATTTCAGATTCACATTGTATCAAATCCATTACCCTTTTTGTTCATTTAAACTGATTCCCTTAAAAAAAAGCGTAGGATGATTTATTTGTTTTATAGATAGGCTACCCGTGTCTTTTTATAAGTAATTTCAGCTTGAGCTCAGTACTGAAAATTGCTTAGCTAGAGGGCATATTTGAGCACTCAAAATTGCTTAGCAATTGCTTAGCTTTTAATACTTGAAGAGTTGTTTCTTAGAATATTATTTCACAAGTTTTTGTACAACAATTGTCCATGGTATCTTATATACAAAAGAGTATCGGGGTACTTATATCCAGTATAACCTATTTCTCTACAGCTGCAGAATGATTTTCATTGCTTATTGGATCAGAACTAGAATTTCCAAATTGCTTAGCATTCTTCTATCCAGTACGCTCTTTTTTTATAAGAATGAATTTTGCTAATGCTATGTCCCTGTTTTCTGCCGTAAGAATAGTTTAAGAATATTCCGAGGCTCAAAATAGCAAAAAATTAAGTATATTAAGGATCAGAAAAAAATTAAGTATTCTTATAAAAAAAGAGTGTACTAGAATTGCTTAAGTTTTTCATCTTGTTGAGTATAAAGTTGCTTATAAAGCAGTTACTTATAATAAAAAAATATGTGTATTCAATAATCATTCCAAACTCTTTGTTACATAGCCCCCCCATTGTAGGCGGGAAACTAGTTTTAAATCATGACGTCAATTACTGATTCCAATTGTTCAGTCCCCCATTCCATGATTCCTTCCTTCAGCATTGTGTTACATATATGGACATAACGAAGAACGACCTAAAGAATTAGTTTCTCGATTGGACCTAGGGACTAGGTCAGTTGATCAAGCTTTTAATGAGGCTTGTATGAATAATCGTGATCCGCTCGGCATAAGAATTCATCTTGTTAGAGCTTTTGATCTCATCTCCAAACCAAGCCTAGGCCCTCTTAACTTACCTTCAAATTGGTTCTTCACAAAGTTCATCTGCCGCCTGGTGGATAAATTGATGCCATAACTGTCTGTGTCTTGATCAGGAATGATGAAGGACTCCACATGCTGCCTCGGGGTCGAGTTGATGAAGGAAGGCCCTTCGTGTTCTGCGAGGCCATTTTCAACTTTGATAGTCGAGCCAGCACTATTATCACTATCCATTGTTTCCCAATCAATATTCCGGTTTTCTGCCGCTATCTCTTCAATATTACCAGAATAATATTTTTGCTTGTCGATTTAGTTCGCTACAAGGCATTCACTACTAGGGTTTTCGAGCATAGTATTCCCTAATTTATCGGAATTCGCTCGCGTGAGATAATATATTGTAGAGAAAGACTTTGAGGTCGATATTTTCCCATATTGACCAAGATGATATCTGTGCGCAATATTTCGCGCAGACATCTGAGATTGTTTATCGGATATTGAAGCTGATTGGTCTGCACTAGCCAATCACATGCGTCCTAACGTTCGATTACTATCTTAGTTTGTTCCGTGTGGTATTTTGCACCTGTCAACAAGGAACTCTCTGTTTGCTTTCAAATTCAATTCAAATTCAACACAAAACCGTTGAACCAGATACAACTAACGAAGTTTTTTATAAGCCCTAACTTTTCAGTTGCATAGTATTACTGCCGACTTCACTCCAAAACCTCTTATTGTTTCACAGGTTTTTTTATGAGGAACCAATCTCAGTTTCTTGTTTTTTTAGTTTCTTATTTTGAGACCACTTGCGGCCACAATTGCGTTCCAAACTCTCATTTTGTACCCATCCAAAAATAAGAATTGCAATGAAAACATTAATAACAAACATAAGAAATTTGAAAGTTACTTTTAATTTTTGGTGACTCACGATTTCTCACTGATTGATTTGCAGAGCTATAACTAACAAATCAATAACTTGCCTTCTAGTCATACTTGTAGAAATGAGGTTTATTAGATGAATTTTCGATCAAAAAGCTGAACAGTCCTTGATCGATACAATATATTTCATATTTTCACATTTTTATCAAAAACCAAACAAATAAACATGGAAATTTAAGAATTGACAATTAGACAAAGTTGAGGCTCAAAAACTTTTCCAGTACCCTTATGGAAAAAGTCGATGGTCTGGTGACGTCATAGATTGGTCAAGTGATAAGATAAAATGAGGGGGGTACTTCCTTCTAGAGCGGCCCAATGATTGAACGACATGTCCTCCCTGCGTGCGGCTGAGATTTCAGAAGAAAAGAGAGGATTTCGGCGAAATCCCAAAAGAGATCCGCCTTAATCCCTCTCTATTTGCTGGATTTCCGACTGCTGAAGTGAAAATTGGAAGATTCTTCGTCAAAGATGGCCGACCAAAAAGAGAGAGAAGGAAACAGAACACTTTGCAAGAACGAAATCGATGTGCCAGGTAAGTCGATATCACACCCGATTAAATTAAATTCTGTGTAAGTGATGTAACCGAAGCTGATAAATGCGGAAAGAAAGGGTTTAATCTTCTCATTTAGCATCTAAGAAAGTTTAAATGAGGAAATCGATGTTGTTGTATAAACGAGACAAGGATAGGCTAGGCCTAGACTTTGGGTCCCTTATCCAATTATCCACATTTGCCGGATGAAAAAGTAAATACAGCCAAACTACATTGAAAAAAATGTACAAGATTTTTTAAGATTTGTTGTTAGGATTCTAAGAGATTTCAGAGATTTTTAAAGATTTATGACGATTTTTAAGTTTTTCAGAGATTTTCCAGGATTTTCTTATGATTTTATTTTTCCAAAGATTTTTACAGATTTTTACGAGAGTTCGATTTATTTGCTTTTCAGAGAAATTCAACATCAAAGGATCAGATTAAGGAGGGTGGCACTGGCACACAAATGTAGACGAGGGGCATATCACTCACAAAAAAGTGTACAAGATTTTTGTGATTTCAAAAATCATAGTGATTTTTTCATGATTTTGGTGATTTTTTGGGATTTTTGTGTGATTTTCTTCTATTTTTGTGTGATTTGTGTGATTTTTCTATGATTTTTGTGATTTTCATGGGTATTTTTTCAAAAAGTGTACGAGATTTTTTCAAGTGATATGCCCCTCGAATTTAGAAATAGATCAATAGTTAGAACACGTATTTTGCACCTGTGAGATCCATCCATCCAGAAGTGCAAGAATACAATCAAAAATACAATAATGACCCACCACTGAAAGGGTGAAGAATTTGAAACCTATTCAGTAGGATAGATGCCCTATTCATCTGACAACCAGAAAATTCTATTACGTCAGTTTTAAGTGGTAGGTTAGAACTGTATTTTGTAAAGGAACACAAGAGGTGGTACCTTAATGTACTACCTTAATATATTTTTACAGTATGCTATTCAGAAGGACTGAGATATAGGGGGTGTGGGGGCGTAAAATTTTCAGTAGTTGTTTCTCATTCTCATTTAGAGTTTTTCAAAATAGATAGGTATTCTTTCCACATTACGCCTGGTTCAATATCTGCCCTGATTTACCTGTGGTCCCCGAAATAAAAAGTTTTATCTCGGTCCTTGGCTGTACATCATACATTGGATGGTTTTTTCAAGCAAAAACTTCCAGTACATGGGTCAAATTTATATAGCTTCACTTAAACTTTCTTTTATTAAGAAAGAATACTTAATCTTTGCTGAGCTTCTATGTTCTTTAAAAGTTATTTCTATCTAGCCACAAAATATTCTAAAATCATTATTTTTTGTGTAGATGAATCGTCTGCTGATTTTCAGTCTGGAAATGAAGCCCTGCTTCAAATTAATGAAAATAACAATCAACATCTGATTAAAAGACTTCAAGATGAGATTCACATGCTCAAGGTCAGTTGTGTTTCTACCCATAAAGAAACATCTGTGTTCTGTCTTTTTGTATTGTGCGCTCAAATGAGAACTATTTGGCAAAGCAGGGTTTGGAAAATCAATTGGAATAATTTGTGTGAATGATGGCTGCAGGGTAGGATTCAAACCCACAACCTCGTAATCTGTGCCTTCAGAAGTCATAGGTTCAAATGTATTGCAAGTAATTTTGATTCATATTAAATAATTTCAATAAATAATATATTCTACCATTTCCTTGAGTGAGGGTTTGATTTGGAAGACAATTCATCATTAATGATTTTATAATTATTCAGTTAAGGGGGCTACTGCTTTCTGCAAGCAATAATCTAAACTGTAGTGATGACCAATTTGTGTAGTGATGAATTAGAAACTGTGCAGTGATGAATGTCCTATCCAGCAAAAACTGGACAAAACATCAAAACAAATCATGATTCAAGGTTCTAAGCATTGATAGAATTTCTGCTTTTATTCTCTATCATATCCCAATTGTAGGTATCACTCTGAAAGATATTTTTGAAAATTGTTGCCTACTCTCCTACTGCATGCATCAAACAGCTTACCAGGACAGACACTAACTTTGTCACTTGTGCAGTGATCAGTATTCCTTAGAATATTACCTGGCTTTCTGTGTCACTCTGTATATCAGTGGTTTAAACTTGCAATTAATCAAGATAGCTCTTTTCAAATTTCAACAAAGTGTAATTTTATGTGTTTTCCCTTATAGCAACAACTGCACAGAGATGACAACAGAATTCCAGAGGCATTATGGAACATGTTTCCGCAAAGTGGTCAATATTTAAAGAACATTATGAAGTCAAGTGGGTATGAGACTATAGAGTCAATTCTCAAGCTGCGATATCGAGAAGAGCTGAACAAAATGTTTGATTTCATAAAATCAGTCAGTGATATTATTGAGGACAAAGAAGAAATGTTTGGAGTTTTCAAATCAAACCCAAATAAAGTGACACTCATACCAGGTCTTGAGGTGTGTATTTCATTCTATTTTTTGTCAAGGGGATCCAGAGCATCTTTTAAGGAAACAATGAACTCCCCCCCTGTCACATGAAAAGTATGAAGTTTAGCCCCCTCCAGGTTTGATTTGATTTCCAAAAGTAGACATTCAAATAAATTTTATCTATAAAATCACAAAGTAGTCCCTCTGGACAATTGAACTGTTTATTGTTACAATGTTTTATTGCTTTTAAGTTTCTAGTTCTATATATGTATTTTTCTTTTAAATAGTTTACAATTAGTGTATTTTTTCCTTTACATCTTGACAATTGCTTTAGGTGTAAAACTCAGAGTAATTTATATCTTATATCAGTAGATTTTTAAATACATTTTTATTGAATGAAGCTCTACTAAACTTAATTGATTACTCTCAATTTCTTTAATCCAGCCGACTCTGAAAAAATTCATTGATGCTGTTGAGAATTACTCGAGAAGTGTTGAGGATGGCAACAAATTTCAATCAGAGCAACTGACGCCACAAAACGCAAGGAGAACTTCAAAAGTAGTGCAAGCAGTGAAAGTACATGATACTACAGAAACAAGAAATGAACTTCAGAAGCGGATCGAAAACTGGCTGTTGTCTCAACCTCTGGCAATCGAAAGACTCAATGAGCTTGGAATCCCATTGGCAAGTTCCTTTTCTATAACTGTAAGTTGTCTTGAATCGGTATCAGTAAACTTTAGAAAAGTGAGAACAATCTGAAACAAACTTTTAGAACTTTAGAATAGAAGAAATTTTAGAATCATAACAAAACTCATCTTTAAAGCAAAAGTATTTTGTCTTACACTTATCAGGATAATACGTCAGAACAGTCTTTGAATGGTGCAAAGCTTAATCCGCAAGAAAAATTGGGAGCGTAAAGATATAAATTCACATTTCTATATTCAATTCTGTTAAGAGTAGCCTATGAGCAAGTTGAGATATCACTCAAGCTTTTTGTCTATCAAACTCAGCACTCAGCCAAGTAATAAGTCAGAAAGAGACTGAAACCTAACAATAAGTGTACTGACATCTGACATATGATAGACAAGGCCCTGGGTATGATACCTGGTTATGACATGTTACAGCTGTGTAGCCCATTCTAAAGATTATATTTCAAGTGTGTTAGATCATACTTTTCCATTGTTGAAGTCATTGATACAATTGTCTCTCTAATACTTGTTATGTTTATATGAATAAACTGGTTTCGACAGAGAGGTGAATGCTGAGGCTGATGTGTAGAGTTACAGTGAGGGGTAAGGTTAGTAGCTCAAAGTTTGCAGAAAGGGTGGGGTAGAGTCAATAGATGAGTGGATAAGGAGACAGCGTTTGAGGTGGTCTGGGCATGTATTGAGAAGAGGTGAGTGTACATAAGTGGGTAGAATATTAACAATGGAAGTGACAGGGAAACAATAGAGAATGATGTTGAGTATTGCATTGGGCTGAAGAAGGGGGTGGCAAGCTGTAGGGAGAGTTGGAGAAGAGGTATCCATAGACTGGTCGACCCTTGCTAGTGGAGAAAAGGGCTAGACTACGAATCTTATTTGTGTGTAACACTCGTTATGTTTCTTGTAATCTTTGCAGGGCGTGGGTCTTGATTACCAGTTCCATTGTGCATTTTGCAAAACGACGATTGCCTTGATGAGTAAAGAAAACGGCCACGTGTCGTGCTCAAATGCTTACAAACACCTGGCGAAGGTTTGCTGGATGAACAAGATACCGAAAGACCCTGCCACCAGAAAGTTGGTGCAAGGAAAACGCAAAATTAGCATGGATAACTTGGTTCCACCCACGTACGAACGGTGTACAGAACGCTGCTCTTTTTTCACTCAGTGTAAGTCTATTTATAATTTTGATTTCTATAATTTTCCAAACCCTGCTTTTAACTTAATTTTGATTTTATGACTGTTGTATCGACCTCTCTGCTTCTGCATGCCACAGATCTGTGGCAGAACCTGCATGGAATGAAGTATGGATTTACATAAAGAATGAATAAGAAAGGGGCCAAGAACAAGCCCTGTGTGATACCGAAAAGAACAGTTTTAGCTGGAGCGAATCAAAAGATTATTTTTGGATGCTTCTTTTAAGGGTCATTATGATTATTGTTTTACTTCAGCAGGTGCTGTTGTAAATGAATCAGATGAACAGAAAAGCCGAGCGAAAGAAGAGGTGACTGTCTTTTTTAATCTATTTTTGAATTTCACTCTACCTATCTACAATTTTTTCTTATCAAAAACGTAATTTACTGATGATGCTAGCTCGGCTTCAAATCCTTGAAGGGCAACTTTGTGAGTTCGAATCCATGAACGGGCGTAATCATGAACTACAAGCCGTCAGCTAACTCAGCTGTCCATTCTTCTGATGCGGTAAATGAGTAGCACCCCACAAGGGTTACTGGGGTAGTAACTGACAGAGGGGTAGTAACTGATGGTGTCCCCAATGAGTAGCAATACAAGATACCTTTTTGACACTTAAATAGAGTTTATTGTTATTAGTATTATTATCAATATTAACTTCTAATAGATATTTCCATCCCCTTTTCAGAACGAGGATCAGTGTGTGGAGCTGATAACGGAAGATGGTAACATACAGAACGCCACCATGTGCAGCTTCACTAATTCCAGAAACAATGCAAGTATCCAACCTCTTGCGATAAACAGTTTGACTGCTGCTGGAGAGGATAGAAGCATTCAGCTAGTTGATAGATTAGCTGTAGCAAGTCAAACTGGAAGCGAGGAAGTTTATAAATATCAATCTACGAATTTCAATCCACTGAATTAAATATCACGTTGCCTTGATTTAAGGAGAACACCGGATTGATCTAGAGTAAAAACCTGCAACTGATAACTTAAGAATTAAGAACCTCTTAGACTAAGACTTTAACACATTTTTACCGTATTCTATGGCAAAAACTACAATTTTAGGTTTAAAGGTTGTTAATTTTCACTAACAATGATAATGGTATTTAAGGAGTGTTCAAAGACCTACAAACAACTATTAACCAATACTATTACTGCTTTTAACTACAATTTATTTAAGAACCAGATTATGGTAACTCCAAAAAATGTAGGTTCTTAGTTGGGGGTTTTTACTGTGTATTTGTGAAGTCCATGGTTCAGAAAACGTAATTGTTCAGCCTTGCCTTCTATGCTTAAACAGAAGGATGTGTATTATAGATAAATTTAAGTAAGGAGTAATTAAATTTGTTAACATTTTTTGTGGTATAGCAACTCCCACTTTAGCTACACTCTCTTAAGTAGCGTTCTTATTCAAGCTCAGGAAGTTTTTCTTGTTTGTTACTATATATGAATTTAAGGCCTATCGTACGCTGCTTTACACGTTTTTGACGAAAAACTTGGTTTCTATTTCAGTCTACCTATTTTTTATTTTTGGTGTTATCCCCCCCCCCCCCCCCCCCCACTTCTCACACCGACCTTGACAGGAATGGAATTGCCGAGTGGTTAGATCACTTGACCCTTGATCTAAGGGTTCTGGGTTCGAAACCACCTACAGACCTGTCATAAAGTGTGAGGAGAGAATTAGCCAGCTCTCTGTAATTCCAGGCAAAAAGGCAAAAGGAATCACGAGGTGTGGTCACATTGAGAGGAAGGACCAGGGTCGCACTGCTCGATTAGATTACCTATTCAGTGGGCCCTCTGTGCTTAGCACATAAACCCATACCTTGCGAAGATAGTAAGCGCATGTGCCTATCAACTATCAACCCTACTCGAAATGTATCTGAATTGCTTCTCCACGCAAGGGCTTAACGTTGGTGAACTTTTCTTGTTCTTATCTCGAATAGTTTTAAGAGATAACAAAAATTCAGATCCGAGTTTCTGCCTGGGGTTTCTTATAAATGTTGAAGAAAATCAAGAATTTAATTCTAATTTATAAAGCCTGTGATTTGATTTACAGAAAATAGTGCTCAATACATAATAATGGAGCGGAAATGTACTAATTGGCAAAGAAAAGTAATAAACTACTCATTCATTTCGACAAGCCTGTTTCGTGATTGGTCACTCATCAGGAGATGTACTGTCCTTTAGAATGAATTTTAATTAAGTGGCTGCAATGACTACATGTTCAACTGCAAAGTCTTTCTTTCGTCTCCGATGCTCTGCAATAATTATTCTCTCATTTTGCATGCTTAAAAGATTCCTTTGAGAGATATTGACGTTGTCATTGTTTCACTTTTCATACTTCTGTATTCCCTTGAGAAGTTTCGCATTTCAGATTTATACTTAAAAACATCATTTCTGCCGTGTCATTGTCGACTCGAGTCTCCTACAGGAAACGTCCGAATTTGATGAATTAATTTAAAGAAATATGAAATAGTCTTGGAAGTTTTGAAAAGCAGATAACTACCAATGATGTTTCGCATAACATGTAGTAGCAGGTAATGTTTCATGTGGATAATCTTTTTAGGCGTTATCTTACAGAATAGCGTTTTTACCACAGTAATTCTTAGTATGATTTTTAGATTAATTGTAGTTTTTGTAATTCAATTATGCATCGTTATGAAGGACTGCCTATAGAAAAACCAGTCGCGTTAATTCACAAGGCATGGTCTAACACGGGTAATCAAATAAATAAATTAAGTAATTTGATTATTTAAGTAATTAAGTAATTTGAATTAGGATCGGTCAAATGTTTTTACTGTTGAATAAATTGGCATGGAGAGCCTGTACTTCGGGGGGAGGGGGGGACTTTCTGGCAAAACTTTCCATAGCAATTTAGCTAGAATAGACAGGGAATTTGTCATAACATTCTAGCAAATTGGGTAACCGAACATCTGAAGGTAGTTTTGGAATCCTTGAGGGAAGGCGGTCATTTTAAGCCCTGGGGACATTCTGGGAAATGAGCCATTGTGATGTAATTGATGACGTCATGTGACCACGGTCACAAGAAATCCAACCTCCGAATATTCGATCGCTAATCACATCATTGGAAAGAGCATCGAAAACTAAGCAAATAACTATTAGACACTGATGTTATTTGACTTACCCTTCAAAAGATACAGCGTATTGAAAATCATGGAAAAATTCAAAATGGCGGATAGACATTGGGCGTACCCTTTCTTTAAGGTTAATATATGAAAATGAACAGAACATTCAATCGGAGTCACCGAGTTGAAATTTAAGCTAAGCTGAATAGAGTTTTTGAATCTATGATTAAATTTTATTGTCAGTTTATGGCAGCCATTCGACAGACGAATCGTCACTTGAAGAGAAATCATATACTTTCCAGGCATTTTCCCATATCACCTTTCTCAAATGCTCACCTTTGTCCTACATTTCTACCCTATTTAATGCATGTGCAGTACAGTGAAGGTGTGTTGTACGGTAGAGGATATTCAGTACGGCGCAGGGATATTTTCAGTACTGTGGAGGGTATCCAGTACAATGGAGGGATATCATCAGTACCATTCTACCATGAAGGGATATTATAAGTAATATGGAGGGAAACTGTCAGTAATCCAAGGATATTCAGTGCTTTTGAAAGGTATCATCAGTACATTAGAGGGATACCATTATTACAATGGAGATTATATCCAGTACAGTTGAATATCCTCCATCAACTGTACTGAAGATATTTAAGTGAAATAGCTGACTATCTAGATGGTTTTAAAGTATGACAATAGTAACTTTGTTGAAATAGGAGGAACATTCGATGCTATTGGACCTGACATGTGCAGCACCTTGTCAGAAGATTCAATCTCTATTAAGATGTGACACAACGTCTAACTTCTTTAAGGTTGGGGAAATTCAAGTTTTTGAAAATTGCTCAACCCACTAGTGAAATATCGACTGCTGGATGGGTATGGATTAGAAAAAACATCGACACCATCCAGACAGAATATGAAAAAGCAAAAGAATTCGTTAATAGAACCGTTTTCTACAATGGAAAGACACCTGAATCGTATATAACGACCAGCTTGCGAATTAAAAAAGAGCTGAAAGTGAAATCGTCTAGCGTTATCCTCAAGAATTAGATTCAACAAAGGGAGCCATCAAAAGGATAAATCATCATCTATTTCACTAGTTTCACCGCACTGAAGTAATGATTCCAGATGTTTCAATGGAAATGAATGAATGGACATGAAATGAAGAAGGCAAGCTTTTTGTGCCTTTCTGGCTCAAAGGGAAACCCTTACCCACATCTTTGCTCCCAAGAAACAGATTCGGAATTGTGTGAAGATGGGAAACCAAGCAAAATAAAGGCAAGAAGGAAAATAAAGTTGGAAGGAAGTCAAATGGATTTCCCGAGCAAATAGATGCAGATGAAGAAATTCTCTTAGGTAATGTATGTGCAGTAGAATGGAGGTTATGCAGTAAGATAGACTATATTCAGTAAGGCAAAAGGATACAATCAGTATCGTAGAGACATCTTATCAGTACAATGGGTGGATGTCTTCAGTACTGCGGAGGGTATTCAGCACATTGGAGGGATATCGTCAGAACGGTTGAGGGATATCTTTAGTATGACAATTGGAGGGATGTCATCAGTAAGCTGGAGGGATATCTTCAGTATGTAGAGGCATATCATGAGTACGGTGAAGGGATATCTTCAGTATGATAGAGGCAATTTCAATGCACTGAATACTCTCCATCGTACTAATTGTATCCCTCTTATGTACTGGTGATACCCCTCAAAAGCACTGAATATCCTTTGATTACTGACACTATACCGACATGGTACTTATAACATCCCTTCATGGTACTGATGATATCCCTTCATCGTACTGAATACTCTTCACAGTACTGAAAATATTTCCCATCATACATATGATCTCTCCGCCGTACTGATGATATCCCTAATAATAATAACAACAATAATAAATTTATTCAAAGTTGGCTTGTAATAGCTACAATTTACAATTACCCTGCGCCGTGCTGAATATCCTCTACCGTAAAACACACCTTCACTGTACTGCACATGCATTACATAGGGTGGAAATGTAGGACAAAGGTGAGCATTTGAGAAAGGTGATACGGGAAAATGCCTGGGAAGTATATGATTTCTCTTCAAGTGACGATTCGTCTGTCGAATGGCTGCCATAAACTGACAATAAAATTTTATCATAGATTCAAAAACTCTATTCAGCTTAGCTTAAATTTCAACTCGGTGACTCCGATTGAATGTTCTGTTCATTTTCATATATTAACCTTAAATAAAAACCGTTCCCTCATTAAATTCCGATCAAACAATCAAACAAACAGACTGATACGCCCAATGTTGAGTGTCAGACGAAAAGCTTAAGTAATCTATGTGTTCGTTTCGCTATGTTTCTGATATTTCTGGCTATATGAAAATTTACCTCAACCTGTCAAGTGGTCAGCAGCAAACGCAACAAATAGAAACACAAGCACAATTACAAAAAGGAAAAACACAATGAAAACGATTTGCATGTGAACCATAACATAATAATCTGACGTCATTTCTTCTACTACGAACGCAAGTTCAAGTTCTCTACATTACAGTATATTACAAAATGAATTCAGAACTGCAGCAAAAGTAGCCTCCCTTTCAAAAAAATAAAAATATCTTCTACTAAACGGGTCTCATTTCGAAGTCAGTGCCCAGACTGGGGTCTATCAGTTTTTCTTGTCACCTTTGGACTTGTGCTTGAGAAAGACTTTTGTTTCTGAAAGTGAAAAAATAGGCTTAATAATAACCCTTAATGACCCTTACAATAAACACACTAGAACTTCATACAACTATATGAAATGGATGTAGTGCATGCTTCCGTGGTACTGTGCCTTTGCTGGAAACTTGTGTTTTCCCTCCACATCATGGAACATCTTCCACAGTACTGACTGTATCCCCTACAGTACTGATGGTCTCCCTCCACAGTACTGAATATTCTCCACAGTACTTATGGTATCCCCACAATACTGATGACATCCATAATACTGATGATATCCACAGTACTGATTATATCCCTCCACAGTACTGAATATTCCCAACAGTACTGGATGGTTACCACACACACAGCACTAATGATACCCCAACACAGTAATCAACATCCTCCAATGTACTTACGGTGTCCTCCGAAAGTAATGATTATGTCCCTCCACAGAACTGAATATCCTCTTTAGCACTAATGGTATCCCTGTTATCCCTGCACAGTACAGAATATACTCCACAGTACTGGATGTTATCCATCCACATTCCTGATGATATTCCCCGCAGTACGTTCTGAACACCCTCTAATGTACTTATTGTATCCCCCCACAGTACTGAACATCCTCCAGAGTAAGTCCAGTGACGTTTCTCATTGTGATAAGCTTTCGCGAATTTCGTGTTTGGCGAAGTTTCACTGGTTAATTCAAGGCGAAAAACGCGTAAATGTCCTCCCGCGAAATTAACTGATTTGACGAACCTGAACGTATGGAGGTGATGTGGCAGATCCAGTCCCAGTACCACTTCCTGATGACAGTCTACCTCCTCTGGGGGATGGGGGCGTAAATGCGACAAAACTGTGGCCATGTGTGGATGGGGTGGCTACAATATAAGCAAAGAAAATTCAATGGAGTTCAAGTTTATTTTTTTCGAAAATTCTAAAAAGATATAAATGATAATAAATAACTAGAGCCTCTGTCACTCAGATGGTTGGCGTAATTGAGTAGCGAACTCGTGGGGTCGAATGTTCTCCGGGCAATCTACACTCACACATTAACCAGAAACAGTACCCGCGAACTTCGAAGTACCCAAACCGATCTACGTGTTCCATTATTAAGAGCAACATGTGGTCAAAAATGCTAGATGAGCAAAGTTATGGAATGGCCTGGACGAGAAATCAAAATTAACAAAACCATTTAAAACAATGTCAATCAATTTGAAGAGTCCAGAACTTTGACGACCACATTTTATTCTGTCCGATCAAGAGCTTCTAACTACTTTTACTTTTAGTATTTTACCTTGATACTGTAAATCTTCCAGGTTTTATCTTTTTGTTTTAACATAGGAACTTGTAAAGAAATTCATGTATAATGTAAACCAGAATAGATTCCTTTCTCTGTGTACATCTTACATCATCATACAAGTTTTAAATCTGGTAAGGCTTTGTTTGTCCTGCATCTGACGTTCGATGACAAGATCTTTTCGCTGGAGTTTCAGAAATTTTCAGCCTATATGTGCAGATAAATACTATTTTAAATGATTATTAGTTAGATATTTATTGTATGGTAATGAAGACCTTTGTTATAATGCAAATAGCATTATTTTTTTCATTGCTGTCTGAAGATTGCAAAAAGCATGAAACTAACAGTTACAGCATAAAAGCTCACTGTTTGCTTTATATTCTATAAACGCTCTGCTTTGATAGCATTGAGAACTCTCGCCGTCAGCCGACTACACGTCGAATGTTAATAAATCAAATAATACTATTCTCGATTATACTATAAGTTACATATACAAGACCTAGGCCAGTTTGGATAATGTTAGTCATTTGTTACACTATATTACCCCTCTGTATTCTCTTACCTACTTTGTTCCATTTGTTCTTGCTTCTCTCCCTATATCTGTTTCACATCGGATGTTAGGCCCTCGACAAATTCCTTGGTAATCTATTCTTTCACATGTATGCTTGCCGGACAACAATTGTGAAACAGATTATAGTATAGTATATTCTAGTATGTATGTCTAGTGTCAAGTATTTACAGAAAGACTACAAAAGATGAAGCCTCTCGCTACTTCTCACTAAAACAGACCTCACTAAAACCCCCTGAACATCTAATTTCTTTCACCAGGAATTTCATTACTTTTCCAGCAAAACCCCCGCAAGCAATGTGACGTCTAATCAAAATGATCAGCAGTTCGACGTCACAATCGAAGTTCGTGCAAACAAGAATAAATCCAATTCCAAATCGAAAAGAATTCAGAAAGATACTTGAAGCTGTCGAGGCTGAGGTCAGAAAACACACCACTTATATTGTCCAGAGAATGGTAAGTGATACTATGATACTTTGCGTTGTCAATTATTTGAGTTTTACCATTGTTTGATTCAATGAATCATAAGTCACAATTCAAGTCAAGTCACTGCACGTACGAGTCAAATTTTGTATCAACAAATGTTCCCAGATAGTTTGAAATGCGCTTTAGTTGATTTCTGATAAAAAAATCGTGTGTAATTGGCTCAGGAATGTCAACAGGTTTAACATTTCAAAATTCGAGAGCTGCGCAACGAAAGCCTTTCGTGGCAATTTCATCCAGAAAATATATTTTTAGTTCCTCTTACTGCAGGTTAAGTTTGAAGATCTCGGTTGATATTTATCCAAACTCTTAGCCCTTAGCATTACCAGCGTACCCTAGAGAGCTTTGCCACTTTGCCTCGAAAGTTTATTTCCGTTTGGTCATGTCTTCTGTCAGCCCTTCTGCAGTTAATAGGGACAGATTCGCATCGTTCCTTATATGTTTGTACCATCGGTTTGGAGGTCTTCCTTGAAGGTTTTTTTGCGGTAAAGTCTTCTGAAACACAGTATGACCCATATACTTTAATATGTATGGATGCCTATCGAGTGCCCCTCTCATGCCCCTACCAAGGACAAAACGTCATTCTCTATTTCAAGGTGGATCTCGTGCATGCCTATCTTAGGCTATGTTCATACGTCGTAATTGTGTTGCAGTGAATTAAAACAAATCCTAAAAAATATATAAGTGTCTTTAGTGCGGCTAAACTGCTACATAACTTGAGCGTATGAACCAAGTGCAAAGCTAAATTGTTAATGTTACACATAACTCCGTTGGCTCTGTCGCATAATGCAAATCTTTTGCGTAATTTACCAATTCACTTCGCTGTATGAACCGGGAAACGCAGTTAAAGCGCAGTTGAGATAACTAAGTTGCCTCAAGTTTAATTTCATTGACAACTACACAACTTCGATGTAAGGACATCACCCAAGCCATCAATAAAAACAAGAGGCATGATTGAGTGAATTGCGAGAGTGCATGAAGAGATTACTCACCAGAAGGTGACTTGGGTCGATGTGGTTGCGCAGGGTAGGGTATTGGACTTGAAATTGCACGATCCCGAAATGGAGCACCCTGGGCAGCCAACTCGTTGAAATGCCTGCAAGATTAATTTCGATAGATTCAATATCTACTCATTTACCATTCAAAATTAAAACTTAATGAAAAAATAATGGTTTTTATTCAAATTAGGCAAGTTTAAAGCATGATATGACACTTATGTTGCATTATCAAAAGGCATAAGATGTTAATGATGTTACATAGTCATAAGGCATAAGATGTTAATTATGTTACATAGTCATAAGGCATAAGATGTTAATGATGTTACATGGTCATAAGGCATCAGATGGTATACTGATGTTGCGTAGAGAAAAGGATGATGAATATATTTTAAAGTTATGAGGCATAAGACTCTATCTATGCTACAAGGTCAAAAGGAAATGTTACATTCCAAAAAGTCATAACATACCAACTATTTTAGATGGTTAAAAGGCATAAGATGGTACTAATATTGCATAGTGAACAAGTCGAGATGACGCCTTTATTACATAGTCATAAGGCATAAGATATTATAGTTATTACATGGTCAAAGGAACAAGGTGTTAACAATTTTACACTCCCAAAAGGCATAACATAACAACTATGTTTGATGGTTAAAGGGCATATGAAGTTATCCATATCCATGTGAAATTGTCATAAGACATAAGATGATACCAATGTTCCATAGTAATGACGGATAAGATATTATCTATGTTGTATGGTCTAAAGGCATAAGATATTACCAATTTTGAATTTTTTATATAAATGAATAAAATATTACAATTACAAACATACAGTACAGAAACAATGCCACAGGGAGCATGTCATCATATTGCAACCCTATGACGTGGTGGAGAATATCCCACACAAAATGAATAATCGAATGACTTCGGGTTATAGTGAATAAGGAATTAGTAAAGGAAAAACATATTTGCTGATGATCTTGCAAAGATGGGCTGGAAATATTCTACAAATTGTGCTGGGCCAGCCTGCACAAAGAACAAATGGCAAATGAATTTTGAAACTAAACGCTACAATATTACAAAGAAAAAAATTAAAGAAATTAAAAACGGGTCCACTTTTGGCTTTTAAATGACTATCCTTCAATTAGTTTTGTTCCATGGATATATCTAATTGTACTATTTAAAACGCAGGTGTTAGCTTCAAAGGACAGTTTGTCATGACCATATAGAATAATATTTAAAATTTTGTAAGAAACGTAAATCAATTGAAAGTATAAGATACTGTATAAGATACTTTTGAGGAGGGTACATCTTTCATTTAAAAAAGAGAGGAAAATTCATTTGAAATAGAGAAAAAAGTTTTTCGAATCTTCAATCCCATCATGAATAATTTTGAATTTTCAAGAAATGAATGATATCGATATGACATAGTCAAAAGGCAGAAGATGATTACTATGTTACATAATCCTGACTTAAACGATATTATTTATAACATGGTCAAAAAGAACAATTTGTTAACAATTTTACATTCCCAAAAGGCATAACATATCAACTATGTTTGATGGTTAAAAGGCATACAATGTTATCAATGTGAAATTGTCATAAGACATAAGATGATACCGACCTTAGATAGTCAAAAAGCAAGGGATGATACCGATGATTCACAGTCTAGCATAGATATCATCTATGTTGCATGGTTAAAATGCATAAGATGTAACCAATTTTGAATAGTCATAAGGCATTAAAAGATATATACTAGATTGTGGAAAGGTATATGATGATAACCATGTGAAATATTCTTAAGGTAATAGTGATACCAATATCAGCTACATGATCAAAAGGCATGAGATGAAACCAATTTTGAATAGTCATAAGGCATCAAAAGTTATATGTTAGATTGTCAAAGGGTATGTGATGCTATCCATGTGAAATAGTCATACGGCAATGGTGATACCAATATTAGCTACATGATCAAAAGGCATGAGATGTAACCAATTTTGAATGGTCATAAAGTATTTTAGGTTATTGACTAGGTGTTAGATTGTCAAATGCAAACTATGTTCCACTTAGGCATAAGATGATATCATAAAGAAGATACTGATGTTGCATGGCCAAAAAGGATAAAACACTACCAATTTTGAATTGCCATAAAGCATTCAAAATTATAGAATACATGTCGAATGTCAAAAGGAAAACTATGTTACCCATTAGGCATAAGATGATATCATAAGACTGATCCGATGTTGCATTGTCGCATATTTACCTCTCATCATCCATTTCTAAACTTGATTCACTTTCGGACAGTTGTCGACTGAGAGCTTCTCTTCTTTCCATTTCTAATAATAATTTTCTTTGCAACCTAATATTCTCCTCTTTTAGTGAATGTTCTTCCTTTTCATACTCCATCATTTTTTTATTATCTATCAAGTAAAACCAATCAAGATGAAAAATTTGATATCAAATCGATTGTTTATCAAAAGCCATGGCTGCACGAACATTTAACTCCAAAGCGAAAGAATAGAATAAAATGGTGTGTGCATAATAAACAAAAAGGGAAGGTTTTAAGAGAAATTCCTAAGAAATTAACTTTAGACTTCAACCAATAACATTTTATGCAATTATTCCTACATCGTCAAAGTCAATGCTAAAAAGTTTACATTTGGTAATCCCCCATTTTCTCATACTTCTCTCACTATTTTCTCATTGTGCTATTTGTTAGGCAGCCTTGCTACACATAATTCTACCCAATACTGGTGTTTTTCTTTACTTCCCTCGTTTAAGCATGGTTTTGAAATCTAAAGCCCCAGTGTGCACAAATCGTACGTGTGTACTAATAATAATGACAAAATTCCTTTTACTGCGCAAAATATCCACAGGGAACATAGGCGCATCAAAATAAAACTATAATAAAAAGGAATTCCAGTAAAAAGTGTTTCCGATTAAAATGTACCGCAAACTGTATTACAGGATCTAATTACATAGGGAAGACTAATTCCAAAGTAGGGGACAATGTCTTAAAAGCATCTTTGCAAGAAGTTGCCATTTTTTCTTCCTGACTTCTAACTGTAAGTCATCACGCAAGGATCTAGTGTAACGAGGAGCCTTTGTTAATTCTCGAAGATACGTTGGATCAAGATTCTTTACACATTTAAATGTTCTTATAGTTTTTTGTATATTTTTCTACTTGCAACAGGCAACCAATGAGCAGCAGGCTTCCTGATCCGAATTCCTTGTAGCAAAATAACATGTAAAAATATTTGAGGCAAAAGACAAGACTTACAAACGAAAGTAGCATTGTTAAGTTGACCACGCAATGTAACTACTTCATCACGGAGAACAGAAACGTTGACTGAAAGATCCTCCACATTCACCTCCGATGTTCGCCTCGGGGAAGGTGGCTCAGAGACAGGTTGCTCTAATTTCTCTTGAAGTAACCTTGATAAGATAAAGTTGAAAAAATTATTTGTTACTGTTGATAAGTAATACGTAAAGTGAATCAATGAACAATTTGAATTGCCATGTAAATTATTTCTATAAATCAAATGGTGATACTTATACAATTTGTTCATTTATTCATCTTAATAAGATAAAGTTGAAAATCGTTTGATACTTTTGTTACTTTCTTTTAATACGTAACAAGTAGAGTAAATCCATGAACAAATTGCATTATGTAAATCATTTCTTTAAAGTAGATGGTAATATTTGTACTATTCGTTCATTCATATATCCATCTTAACAAGATAAAATTGATATGATATAAAAGCCCTACATCGATATGTAGATAAGAATTTTTTTAAACCATCAGTGTTGGGCATAAGATGAAATCTCATAACATATTTTATCCAAATCAGAAAAACACAAGATCTAAATGCCAGAAATACAACCAACACAGAAGAACATCCAGGGTTCAAATATCACAGTATTGACAACAATTAGCATTGATGGATCAGATTTTCAGGTATCCTTAGAGTGTCCCTACATAAAGTTTGAAATAAGGGGTACAGTATATCACCGTACAAAATAAACTCATATTATCAAATCAGTCTGTCCTTTTCTTGACTCATTCTATGATCAAATATGTATTACTACCCAAGAAGACTAAGGGAATGACAACTAAATATAATGAGTTAAAGTAGCTACTCTTTGAAAGTCCCTACAGTGTTGATCATAGCAAAATTAATTAACAAGTGGGAATACTATTCAAGGTGGAAGTTTGCAGTTTATTATATATCCATTTCTTGTATGTGGGGACTTGCTTTATTAACTCATTTACTTCATCCAGCATTAATCTTTGTTGGATTCAGATGTATCAGATATTTTCCAATTTTTGTTCATGCATCAAGATTATATTCTTTGTCATTAGTTGTAAAATATTGAAAAACCTTTTTTCACGCTCTAGCTTTTCCATTTTTTTCCACAATCGATTAACAAGTGACTCTTGCTCTTGTTCCAGAGCATTCTCCAAATCAACTTTCTCTTTTCGCAACTAAAATTGAAACAAACAAAAAATTTTCATAATCATATATTTCTGACAAGTTTTACACGTAGCTACAAACAAGTCATAGAGAACAAACGTCTTAGATGTTCATATATGCTCTAAAATTATAGGGCTTTCTGCATTGATTGCTAAAATTTAAAGTGATGTTTTTCTAATAACTGAAAAGGAAATTGCTTCAAGTCACTAGAAGTATTGATGTTAAATTTTTCAGAAAAAGGCAACCTCTTTTTGCTTTTTATCTCTTTTGTCTTCATCTCTATTTTCTTTTTTGTCTCTATTGTCCTATTTTTGTCCTATATATTTGTTGTTTATCATGTCTATTGTCTTTGCTATGTACCTTATTTTATTCTAGAATATATAAAAAATATGCTATTTACTAGAAAACAGAAAATTGCAAAAGAGCATATCTATCTATCCAACCATATTAATTCATAAGGCATGGTCTAACACGGGTAATTGAATTATACCAGAGCAGGCTACTGCAATTGACATATGCCTCCACCGGGTCTCGAACTCGGGTTTGATCGGACACAGGAGAGCCACCGTGGATAAGCCTGGAGTTGTGAAGACATTAAGGTTACTGTGCTAACTTATTGTCCTGGTTTAGGACAGTGGTTAGCGCGCTCGCCTGTGTCCGATCAAACCCGAGTTCGAGACCCGGTGGAGGCATATGTCAATTGCAGTAGCCTGCTCTGGTATAATTTAATTTTTTTATCCAACCATATGTCACATCACTAACAAACAACTTTTTGCCCGGGTTACTTTTAACTCTACTGCTATTGATATCCAACAGTCTTTGTTACCAGGAGGGGGCTGTGAATTCCACCTCTTTCAGCTGCACCCTCACTGTTAATTTCACAGGCAGATGTCAGTCAAATCACAGTTTAGAAATTAAACAGATCTAAAAACATTATATTGTCACGCTAGCAAACACATGTGCTTCGAAGAAATAATAGTGATAAGAAATAATACTGAATATCTTACATATAGTGTGTACGCATGCAGCCGGAATATAATCTTGCATTCGTTTGATAAGCTCACGATTACACATGTTGAGCCCACAACTGGAGATAAGGTGCATACAGATTGTATGGCAAATTCCCCTGCGTTGGTATACTTTCTCCTGATCAGCAGTGGCAGACTTATGGGGTGCAACTTCCTCCTCCTTGCAGACGTAATCGGCTTGAGGTTTTGTAATACTTGAGAGTAGTATTTATCAGTGCCCTAAAAACCATCTGTGCCCCTCCTTCATATTCAACCTGGGCGAGTATGAAATTATGTAAAAAATGGACCAACCTGTTCGAGTACCGATTGCTTTGCCATCGTTTCAGCTTCCAGCCTTTCAATCTTTCTGATCAATTTGTTCACTTGAAATTCTTGCTCCCTCTCCAACGTTTGTTCCAGTTGGGCTTTTTCATTCCTTAACTGTTGAGGATAATGAAATCATTATCATACCACCTTTGCATTACAGAGCGTAGATTTACAATTTTTGAGTAAATCAAGTAGACAAACCATACATTAAGTAGACAAGATGAACAAGATACCTGTGCATAAAAGGCAGTCAGGGCATTTTGGGGAGCACAGCACTCAAGAGCACTTTTTGTATTAGGTTCAAGGGGCATTTTCTGAGAGTAAAAAGGGAAATTTGTTGTCTTTTGCAAAATCTTTGGGGCAAATTCTAAAGCTAGATGTAAGTATATTACAGGTTGTTAAGCAAATGATGAGCTATGAGGGTTCTTTCTTATTCATAATATCAGAGGAACTAGAGAGTTGTTATCGTAACAGAACACTAACTATCTTTAAATTTCAGTTATTACTATGTTTCCAATTTTTCTCACAGTCACACCCCAGGTTATTTTGGTTTGTTTGCCTAATATCTTACACAAAAATCGATCATCACCTAAATAAAAATACATAGGAAACAAATCTAAATCGATATGATTTATGAATGAATCATAAAGTAGAACACAAATTGAGAAAGAGACATGTCCTAAACAGAAGGACACGTTTGTTTCTTAATGTTTTCCCTGTAATTGTTCTTTACCCAAGTACATCAAGCACTATAGTCAGGATAGGCACCCTCCACTTGAATTAGATGAATGAATCATGTTTTAACTTAAACCCATGCTGACAAGAGCTGAAACTGCATTTTGGTCATTTCACCTGATGTGGAGTTTGTGCAGTAATGAAGGGGCTTTTTGCAGTTGTGTGAGGAGTGTTCAGATATGTGGAGGTATTTTTTGTTGATTATGGAGCATGTTCAATTCTATGGAGGGGTAAGGGCTTTTACAGTAATGTAGAGGGTTTTGATAGTAATGTTTAGGTATTTCGCAGTCATGAAAAATTAGTTTGTCATAACCTTGAAGTGCTGTACTGAGCACTCTGATACAAAAGATTAAATCTGTTTCCTCAACATATACATACTTTTTAGCTTACAAATGTTCATTAACGTGAGAAATTCACATTCCATTGACAGATGTCTCATAAATATCATAACACAAATCCGCAAATTTTCTTCATCTAATCAGCAAACATTTCCATTTTCTCATGGTTTTGGATAGGAAAAAGGCCTTCAAGCTGATGGTTATCGTTTGTATGAATTCAAGAGTCACAAATGTCACAATCATAGATCAAAGGTTCTAGAATTAGAATTACTGAGAGCTGGCAAATTTTCTTCCTCTGCTGTATCGGCCTTTTCGTTTGACCAGATTAAGCACTTATAGCTCTGACCAGCAGGCTGGTAAAGAGACCACCACTTGAGCATGTAAACCAAATGACCAGACCATTTAGCAACTCTGGTAAAATATCCTTTGAGAGAAGGCCTGGTTGTATGTGGCGGGTCTGAAGGTGGTTCCACACCCGTACAACCCACAAGGGTCGAGTGATCTAGCCTATTCCTGTCACATGACAAATTCTTTACGATTCTAGTAGTATCAACAGGAAATGGCCAATTTACCTGCAAAAGTTTTTTTGATAAGTCGTTGGTAAGATACTCTTCTTCTTGCTCATAATTCATTGCAAGAATTTCTTTTTCCTTCTTCAAAGTTTGGATTTTCTTCATCAACGTGTTTGAAATAAACTCTTCTTCCTGTTCTGCTTTTGCTTGCTGTGGATAGAAAAAAGAAGTTAATAAACCTTGCATAATAGGAGCAGAAAGTTTTGCGGACAGTTAATTTGCAAGAACAGATAATTTCAATATTACGGGCATAGCAAATGATAGCTTTTTACCAAAGTTTCGGAAAAACTTTCACGATTGAGAAAAATTGCATTCATCACATTAGGAGAAAAGGATTTTTGAGAAAATCATGGGTTTTTAATTTCCAGCACTTAAAGCCTGGTAAAATATCATAGCCACTGGTTTTACAGTATGAGAAGGGCCTTTTCATTTCTATATATGAAATTGAGTTTGCAATTAGTAAGTTTCAGCTTAATAGTTCACAGACACTACCCTTCTTCATGGAACTTCAAATTGAGATTAAGCGGGGCCAGATCTATACGGGGGGCATCCTTATACATTATGAAAAAATATTGGATAGTAACTTTTAAGCCCCCCTTTTCTAGGAACAAAGGTCCTGCTGACCCTCTAATTAGCAGCAATTGAACTCTGGAAAGACTCTCATCAGACCATGGAAAAGTACCCCCCCCCCCAGGGCAAATTAGAAAACATATATTTCATACATTTGGTTCTTGAGTAGACTTGGAAGAATTCAGTCACTATTATAATTCCTTTCCTACGTCATTTTGCAAAATTGATCCTGAATAAGCATGATTTATGAGGGCGGTTCTTCTCAATTTTTGAAAATCTCTTCATTGAAAAGCATGTATAACAGTTTCAAAGAACATTACATTTTCTTCCATGAACACTATTCATCATAAAATTTCACCTAAAACAGCAGACACATCCTGCTGGTTTTCAATACAGCTGTCTGAGTGCATTTGAGAAGATAATCTCTATAATAACTACCACAAAGGGGGAAAATTTCACATCATTACACCAAACAATTACCTACACCTGCATAGGAAATTTAGCGATGAATCCAATTTCGTATGCATCTGCTTCTAGACAAGCCACAAACTAGTTTTCCAGCATGATTTAGCTAATACATATTCACTGTTTAAAAGATTTATGAGGACATACGCAGGGCTGCTGAGATACCCCTCGGCAGTTGCACCCTTCTTGTTGGACATGATTGTATGAATTTGTGGAAGAACATTTGTCTAGCATGGTGAAAGAGCAATACCTTATTTTAGAAATGAATATGTCTTTGAGACCAAAAGCAAAACAGAGAAAAATCTTAAAACATTTGAGGATGGAAATTGGGCAATATATAGTGATTTTGGCTTTAACAGCCCACTGTCAAGCAATGTCAATGTCGACAAACGGTTAGTCTATATCATAGGTATGTAGCTGAGAGGCCTCAGCCCCATCTTATTTTAGGTTTTGGGGAATCAATATGGTATTTTGGATGTGCGGCTTGGAAATTACGCTCAACCATCATGAATGCAGGCTTGCATCTATTACATTGCAAATTACAACTCCTGGTATGCTAGATTATGGAGCAATTTCATGACTTCTGGATCTCTATGAAAATGAGGTCCATTTGAACATCATCTTGGTTATTCCTTTTTTGAAGTATTTGCCCATTTTTTACAAGAAACCATTAATAAGATACACTTGATAAGGTACCCATTAATAATGTACACTTAGTGTGACATGCTCAATGCTTTTGATTGGGACAGGATTTGTCGCATCTCATCTCATACTTTTTCTACAATAATTTGCAAGGGTTGAGATTTGAAGGTAAAGCCCAAAGTTCTCCATATCAAGAAAAAGTCAAGAAAAAATAGGTTTTGGGGTTAAGAAACTCGTTAAGAAACTTTTCGTACCTTAATTTTGGTTAAAGCTAAGGAACAATTGTACAAAGATTTAGCATAGTTTAATACAAAAGTGAGTGTATTTGCATAGAAACTAAAACCTTTGAAACCAGCTAGTATTGATCGACTGGATTAACATAATTTGGTCGATTTTAAGGCCTAGGAAAATCAACAATTCAAAAGCAGATATAAACCTTGAGATAAGTTCTGTGCTAGTTTGACCTTTGTTGCCCCGTTTTTATTTTCTTGACCAAATTTGACAATTAAATCGCATGTGACCTTAAATTTGAAGTGAACTTCAACATTTAACTTTTGTCTTACAATGCACACTTCTATGTAACAATTTGCAGACAATGGCTTTTCTCCACTGCTAACTATCATTCTTGAATTTCGATTGTTTTGTGAAAATTTCAAGCATTGATAATTCTAGCCAATAATTTTAAGAAATAAAAATGTGCGGGTACTTCTAAATTCCATCTTTGATGCAAATGATGTTTTTCATAGTTAGGTCCTATCGCACTAGGGTCTCAATTTACCAAATTGTTTTTACTAAATCGAGCGCCTAAAACTCATGCTAACTTCCTTTGAAAGGACCTTGAAGTTTGAAAATCAACATAGACTGATGGTCAGCCTGTTGTGATACTCACGATCGACACACTAGCTTGCCTCAGAGCTTTATTTTCTTCTTGCAGCGATTTCGTACGCAATTTATACATCTCTAGCTCCATTTGCAGCACTCTGTTTTCTTGGTAGAGGCTAGCCATTCTGTTGTCATCTTGAGTCTTGGCGTAACTGTGGCCTTCGTCGGCGCTCATGTCGCTGTCGGAGGCCGGAAGGGCCTCAGATGACGAATTTAGAGAGCTTGATGCCATTTCTAACTATTTAACTGTATATATTAGCTATAGAGAGTATTTTAGGGCATTATTCTTTAGCATGCTTGCACCTATCCTCACAGGCACATGCGGCAGTCACGCAGGCGAAGCTAGACAGCTAGATTGATAAACAACTTCATCCTCCTATCAAAAACGACAAAGGGAACCGGGGGACTGGTGACTAGTCATAAGGTTCCCGCGTAAATTTAAATGGCGGGAAATAATTTTTTTCAATTTTCCCATGTAGCCTAGTCACAAACTAGTTATTATCTTCAGAGGATGAAGCTGGCTTAAGAAAAAACAACTTTTTGTTTAAGGGCTTTGAATAAGGAAAAGGTTTTCTCAACACCAAAGCCCCTAAGTTTTTTTGAGTCTTTTCAAAAACTTCTGTTGAGAATTTCAACAACCACTTGTCCTAAAACGGGTCTTAGTTGCTTATTTCATTATCCAAACAAGCCTTCTTGTTAAGCTTTTTGTCATTTCTTAATGGCTGCTCGTAGTCAAACATGATATTTAACCTTTGATTCCTTTTGCCAGGAGAAAGGTAAAAGACCTGTCCCACATTACTTTCCAGGTCTCACCACAACCCCGCAAACAATGTAGAGACTACTCAGTCATACTCATAATTCAAATCAAAAGTCTACCAATCTTATCTTACAAAACAATTCTTTGATCTCATTAGAGCCAAATTTAAAGAAAGAAACACAAGAAGAAATAATTTGAAGTTTGATGCATTTCATTACCAGATAAAATTAATATCTACAGAAATTCACAGGAATATATACAACATTTGTAAAATGAGATGAACAAGGCTTAAATCAAAATTAAACATTTACAACACTGGAAAGTCTAATAAAAAAACTAAAATATAGAAACTGATCAAAGGAACAAAATGAAAATGCATTAATATGTTTTTTCAGAAATATCAGAGAAATGTAGATGCAAAGTATATGAAAAAATAACGATGAAAAATATTGTTTAATGAAGGAAACATTACCCATTGACCTTGAGATAGTGTCATAGTCATTACAAAATAGTTGCAAATCATCCAACTATAAAAATCACTGCAAAATATTTTCAAAATTGTTGCAATATTTTTAAAAATATTTGTGAATATTTCAATTTGAAGCAATAATTAGTGAAAGATCCATTATTGGAGAGTTAGTAAATTAGCAACTGATCTTATGAAAATCAAGTTTCTTTGCACAAGCACATGCCTTAAGACACACTAAGTGACATTCCTCACAAAAATGCAAACAGAAATATCTTGATTTTTTCCGACTACGAATCATCTTCTCAAAGGTTATTAAATGACATGGATTTTTGATTCATTCCCTTTCAAAATTTAAAGTAAATGGATTAAAGTTGTGTCATTTTGCATACTGCAAGGTCACAAGGAGAGCTGTAAAATGATCCTTTTGCATGCAGAGCTATAGATCACTCTCCTCAAAACTTAACTTCACCACTTGCAAAATTGTTTGGATTGAAAATGGCTCCCTCCATCCCTAGCAATAAGAGTAATCCTAATCTAGCTTTATATCTTGTAAGTTAGAGTTTGAGATAATAAGGAAATCCTTGCCAAAAACTCTTTATTACTTTAAAACAAGGTATAAAATAATTAAAACATGGTAAGAATAAATAAAGAAAATATATTTTTATCAAACGTTTTAAGTCTGGGCTGAGTTCAAGAGGTAAAACAGGTATGCTGTGTCAAACGAGTAATTTTTACCAGAGAGGCATTGAGCCAATTTTAGTATCAGTATCAGGCATTCAGAATGGGTAATTGACTGTTTCCTTCACTCTGCCGGGTTAAAATTCATTCATTTGCTTAATCTGCAAAATTTCTAATTCCTTTCCTACCAGAAAAATGATGATTTGAAAATCCTTTTTAGAAAAGTCTTTAATCAGTGAAGAGCTCTAGATTTTAGGAAATGTAGTAACAGCAAAATACAACAAACTTGAATTAAAGCAATGTATGCCACTCTTTGGAATTTAGTACAGACAGGTAGCCATCAGTGATATTTCAGATTTTCAGTTCTTTTCTGAAACATATTGTATGTTCATTGTGTCTAGAGTGGATAAAACTAGCAACACACAAAGTTAGAGCCAGACCGGGCCATTTGAGGTCAGCAATGAGCGGACCTTCTTATTTATCAAATCTGAAGGGTATCAGCAACGTCAATGAGCACTTTTACTAAGGGATGGTCCTCATGAGAGCAGTGATGAGGTTGATTCACTATGATTCACAAGGCCCAGTGCTGCAGTTGCCACAAGGACATGAGAGTGAAGCAGAACAGGCACCAAATGCAATGGCTGCGTCTGCAATTCATTGCAGATTTGTAAAGGTTACTTTGATCAAGCTCATTTCGAACCAACTCAAGCATTTCTTGCACAGTCACACTTAAGTTGGAATTTAGTCATCAGCAACCATATTCACCTCTTAAACTCAGCACAGTTTTAAATGACCAGCATTTGAACAGATAAAACCGTTAACTGTCCAGCAGAAACCTCTAAAACCGATTTCAACGCATGAACATCTGACGTCTTTGACGAGAAACAAGAACTTCCAGTAGTTCTGACCAAATCAGCATCTCCACCAAAATAACAAGTATTTCCACCTAGGGAACAACGACTGTACCATCCAAAATCTTGCTCTTGTTGTTGTTGTTTCTGATAAGCATTAATTCCAAAGTGGAAATCACCTCTTCTGTCTGCTCAATCTTCTCAGCCTATTTCGGCTTTGCATTGTTCCCGTTATCATTTTCTTCTGCTTTCCTTTCACTGGTGGCGAGTTTCCTTTCGTCTTGGCAGGGGAACAATTCTCTTTGCAATTATCGTCCCACTTTTTAAAGCAATTCACACAAAATCGTTCACTACAACCATAACATTGGGCTGCTAATTGTTCTCTGTCAATTTTAGCAGGAGAGTTACATTTTGGGCAAGGCCTGTATTTTCCTTTTTCAAGTTTATTAAATTCTATGCATCGGGTAGAGTCGTTGTTTGGTTTGAACACTTTCGAATTGTTTGTTTCTGGTGTGCATTCCATAATAGATTGAGCAGAGGTGTATGCTCTCTTTTGTAAACCAACATTTTCCTGCCAAGAAAATAACTAAATTAAGGAAAAATTTAAGGTTTTTTTGCTGTTCTTTGAAAATTGGGGTTTTTTAAGCTTAAATTGATTACATAGTGTAAAACAGACAGTTTTGTACCCTGTTTACAAAAAAAATCTATTTTTCTCAATTTCACTTGGTCTATGGTGTAGGGAACTGGAATTAGAGTTAGATTAAAAGTGAAAAATTGCTAAAATCTTGCAAGATGATGTAGCCACATGGGTGCAAGACGGTTTTCTTTTGGACATTTGCTTTTGGGAACCTGTTATTTTACTAGGGTGAATTTCATGTTAAGTTTATGTTGGAGAGATGATGACATTGAGCTAAAGAATAATAGAAAAAGGGACCCATTATCTTATACAATATCTCAGCCAGACATTTTGGCATTTGAAAGATACATGGAATGCACCCTTGGTTTCTTTATCTTAGTTGAGAAAGACATTTTCTTTGGGAAAAAGAGTGATAGATATTGTCAAAAAGTATTTCTATAAATTGCATATCTTACCTTTCCCTTTTCGATGCAAAGGTCCTTCTGTCTCGTGAGGAAATTATGCACTCTTTTCTTTGACTCGGTACTTTTAACTCGAATTATATTCTTCCACGTCTTGCTTACTTGAGAAGCCCTGTAAGGATTGATAGATAAACAATGATAACTTTGCTATGCTTCAACATTTTTGGCTATCTGGAAAATTTTAAAGAGTATGCAAAATAGATTTGACTCCAAAGTGAATCGGAAGGTGCAATTCAACAAGATATTCGGCGCAAAACAAACTCCAGATTGAATTTGACACAAATTGTTTGCGCAAAAGTGATGGATTTTAGCAAATCAGATGTATTTTGGTAGGTACTACCGAAAACAAAAGATTGGCAAAAATCTAAGGTAAATTTTGGCACAGAAAAAATTTAAAGGTAAAAATTTTCAGGGCAGATGGAAACCCAGATTCACCCTGAATTCAGTCCGAAAGAGATGAGATCCAGAATTAAAATTGCCAGGATCATGTGGGAAATTTTTTCACATTCTAGAAACCCCAAAATTCTTCCCCCTCCAGTTAATTTCGGACAGAGATTAGATTGATGGCCCTAGTGTCCTAGCCTATGCCATTTCTCCACAGCACAGCACATCTTCCTCCCAACTCACCTTTCTAAACTTAGGGCCCTTAACCATGGCCAAAAGAAAAAATAACCATTGAATAATTGTCTAGATTTTTCACTACTCTCATGGAACTAACAGAGTCTAGGCTAAATTAATGGGTCCAGATGTTAGTGGCTCCACGTACGCGTTGTTGGTTGTTATTGTGTGAACTTTGGCCTGGGCGGGAAAATAACTGCAACAAGTTAAATGTATAATTACCTGCAAAGTGAAAGGTCGTCTAGGCATCCGAAAATCAAATTGCAAACTGTAAAAACTAAGCCTTTATCACTCAGTCCTCTCATTATGTCGAATTTGTCCGTAAAATCTTCTGAACCGATGGACAAGTCGAACGGAATTTTCTCGTTTATGCATCTTGGCGCCCTCGACAGCGAGCTCGGGCCTTCGTTCGAATAGGGCGGCGTGAAGAATACTGAAGAGTGTTTTTCGATTCTAGGTGTGTTTGGCGAGAAAGGAACTAAGAACTTGAAATTCGGTTGGTCTTTATCTTTCTTCTCGTCGTTTTCCATGCTTGATATACATAAATTTCCAAAGAGTAGCTCGATAATCGACCAGGACATATTACAATCGCAGCTTGGTCGCGGAATCTCAGAAATGTGAGAAGTTAGCTCGACTCGAACGCTGATTTCGCGCTGCCTCGGAATCGAAACGAACCGCCATTCTCAAGATTGGCCAATCAGAGCCTCGCATTCTTCACTTACAGGGCACGACAAATCATAGAAATCAGTCATTTTTACACTCATTTGCCTCAAAAGGTGTTGGGCTCTCTCAGACCTTCCCCTCAGAGAATTGAATCATCCTAGATAGAATACTTGTATTTATCCAGATTTTCTGAGAATTGAATGTTCAATCTAGCAATTATGCCTCTAGTAAACAAAGATATCTTTTCCCTCTTTTTGATAACCAGTTTGAAAAACAATTAGCCCTGGCCGAAATTGACAAAGCTACCAATCCCAGACACGTTTTTGCTTTATAATGGGAACAAAAGGTTGTTGTTCATTACTGATTTTTCTGTGCAGCTCAAACCTTTTCCTCTGTTGAATTTTGCAGAATATTGTTAGCTTAGCTCATCTCATCACTCGGTCAATAGATGAACTATGGGTTTGCGTCATCAGGATGTTGCGTCATGTGCTGTTTCCCCTACGATTGCTAAGTCAACCCTTCCCCCACGCCATGAATACTTCCTACTGTGCTGCTCTTACACCTCTTGTGCTGTTTTTGGACTTATTCTTAGAGGAATAAAGTAGAATGAACACATAAAAAAAGCAGAATAAAAAATAGACATGTCCTTCTGTTACTCTGAGTTTCGTGGTTACGCACTCGTCAAACAGACTATACCAATCTTTCCTTATAGGAATACATACAAATATCACTGTCAGTTTTAGAATTAAGTTCCTCTGTACATTAGTTATACCTTATCCTTGCAGTACACTCCAAAAGCAAATCTATACTGGTCTAGCCCTTCAGTTTCTTAATAAATTGACATTTTTAGCCCTTAAAGGTTGCTAAGCTTCCTTGCATTCTTGTATCCCATATATTCCCTCCTTACCCTGGTACCCTACCCTCCTACCCTCTCTACCCGTCTATCCCCTCTCTTCCCTCTCTACCCCAGACTCTCTCAAAGAAAATCCTGGTACCATGGGAAATTCCTTTTTCTATGACTCTATGGATTTTGATAGTGATTGCAAAGGAGCAAGTATGAATTGAAAAATCGATAACTTTTTGCTTCTTTGATGATTAGATGTATCATGGACAAAAGCAAGACCACAAAGGGTCCAAAAACGATCCACTGGATAGCTATGTAGACTACACTCTTTTTTTATAAGAATACTTAATTTTTTTGTGAGCCTCAATATTCTTAATTTTTTGCTATTTTGCGCCTCGGTATATTCTTAGATTATTCTTACGGCAGAAAACACAGAAAACATGGATATAGCAATAAATGCCAAAAAATGCAAAACATTCTTCAATCAGTAACATATCCTTATTTTCTGTAAAACAGAGCTCGTCGACACTTGCATCAAAATAAGGGTGAGTGTATTTAAACCATTTCCCGTAAAAAGCACACCAATTCAGAAGTAAAAAAACACTCGCTAAAATATTTTTTTTATAAGATCTGAGCCTCGCAATATTCTTGAAGTATTTTTAAATTTCGCCGATTTTGAGCCTCATTATTCTTATACAATTTATTCTTATACAATTTATTCTTATACAATTTATTCTTATACAATTTATTCTTATACAATTTATTCTTATACAATTTATTCTTATACAATTTATTCTTATACAATTTATTCTTATAAAAAAGAGGGTAATAGAATCAGTGCACACAAAGTCGTCATAGAAACTTATCAAGCCCCTGAGTTTGAACTAATTAAAAGGCCTAAATTACACTAAAATAATAGAGAGCTTATATTTAACATGGATAACTAATGTTTTATGAGCCCCTTACAGCCCTTGACCCTTTGGTAACAACATTTGGTAACTACGGTTTTGATTGTGACCCTGGTCTTTCCTCACGATATAACCACGCCTTTGTGATTCTATTTGCTTGCAGTATTTGCTAAAGACAAAAGAAGCTGGCAAAGTCTGACCTCGCACTTTATGTGACAGGTCTGACTGATGGCAAATATTTTAGTGTTTTTTATAACACTAAAATATTTGCCATAAAAAACTTAAGTGTTATAAAAAACTTAAGTGAGCCAACCATTCTTAAGTTTTTGAATTCTAACCTTCCTACATTTACAAAAAGAAGAAAAGGAGAATAGACAAACCAGATATTGCATGGATTGGGACAACATTTGGGTAATCAACATATTTTATTATTCAATTATCGTTGCAACATTTCTTTTATCGAGCACCATTACCATAACATGCATTAAATCTAGCATTCACTTAAACTTGTCCATGAATTCAAAAACTCAACCAAAAATTCAGTGATATACACTACACTTCAAGTCTTTGTGACTTGATTCAGGATTCTCCAGTAGCACGAAAGCGTCATATTAACTTCTATATATATAAAACAGAACTGTTTGTATATATGTTTGTATGTATGTATGTATGTATGTATGTATGTATGTTTGTCCGCTTAAAACTCAAGAACCACTAAACGCACAGCACAATGAAAGGTATCATTCTAACCAGAATTTATTCGGGAGTGTCCTTAGCTGAAAATATTTTACAAATCGTTTAGATATAGAAGAGGAAAAGCAAAAATGTGACGAGTAGTTGAGATAAAATGCGTAAGAATATGAATTTCTTTGAAGCCATTATGACGTCAAATCAACCAACAGTCTGTAGCTGCATTTCTTTCTCAGTTTGGTTAGAGACATACAAAAACATTTAGTCTGATCTAACATTTAGCCTGAACATTAAGTTTGATGTAATGCGACGTCAAATTTATGTACTGTCTCCATAGTAGTATTTGTTGTTATGAATGTTATCTTGGTTGCCATAGAAGTAATTGTACAAATAGTATAAAATCCATGAATACGGGGCGCGAAGTGCTGAGGAAATGGATATTACGGAGTGCGAAACACTGTGAAAGTGGGTATCCGCAAGGGCAAGCAGACTCTATAAACACAAGGCACAAAGCGCTGAAGAAATTGATAGGACAACTGTCTCAAAAGAAGTATTTGAATGCTAATGAAAGTTATATTAGTTGGTATAGAAGTGTTCTTTCAAACTCGGTAAAAACTCAGAATTTTAATGAAGACGAGGCGCAAAGCGCTGAGGAAATGGACGTAGCGAAGTGCAAAGCACTGAGAAAGTGGATACCGCAAGGGCGCGCAGCGCCCTGCGGTAGACGCTAGTTTCATTATAAAGATAGAAACTTCTATGAAAATTAATAATATGCAAAAGTATGACTAACTGAACAACTGATAATTGTGTAAAAAAGGAAGATGACGGCAATTGAATTAATTCAAGCAGTAAAGAAATGAGATTTGAATGGCTGGTTGGATGTTCATATTGTCACATGAATTGAAATAATCGTCTTTAAGAGGCATAAAAGTAAAATGTGAAAATTATATCTATAAATGATGACACAAACTTGACTATTCAAGAGAAAGGAAAAGTAATGATTATGATAATTGAAGATGATGACAAAATTAAGAATGAATGATGGGGGGAAATGATGGGAGTGAAAACGATTGCGGTTAAAATGATGAACTTTGAATGAAAGATGACAAGATGTGAAAGTGACGAGGCAAATTATCATATAGAAACTGAAGATAATGGCAATTGATGATGATTAAAATAGCCATTAATGATGTTGATGAAAAATATGGGGTTGAAAATGACTGCGTCGAAAAATGATGATATTCCAATTAGATAATGACAATATGTGAAAATGATGAGGCAAAATATGATATAGAAATGACGCAATGAATGCAACAATAAAAAAGGAAATTGATGATAATGGATATTGATGATGATTTCGAAAAAGATAATAAATAATTGTTGTGAAAATAATTTGGGTCAAAACAATTGCAGGGTAAGATTATGATCTTTCAATGACTAATGACAAGATGTAATGATTATGACGCAAAATGTGATATATGAATGACGACTTGAATGCAGCAATCATGCAAAAAGAGAATGGATGATAATAGAAATTGATGATGATGACGAAAATGACAATCAATGATGGTGGTGAAGAATGATAAAAGATGATAATCTTTAGATCGATAATAGCAATATGAGAAAATGGGGAGGCAAAATATGATATAGAATTGACGATTTGAATGCAACAGTAAAACAGGAAGGAAATGGATGATAATTTATATTGATGATGATGACGAAAATGACAATTAGTGATGATGATAAAAAATAATAGTTGTGGAAATGATATGGGGGGAAACGATTGCGGTAAAAAATGATGATCTTTGAATAAAAGATGACTGATGTAAAAATGACAAGGCAACGCATGATATATGAATGACGGTTTATATGCAGCAATAAAGCAAAAAGGAAATTAATGATAATGAAAAATGATGATGACAAAAATAATAATCAATGATGGTGGTGAAGAAGGATAAAAGATGATAATCTTTAGATTGATAATAGCAATATGAGAAAATGGGGAGGCAAAATATGATATAGAATTGACGATTTGAATTCAACAATGAAACAGGAAGGAAATGGATGATAATTGATATTGATGATGATGACGAAAATGACAATTAATGATGATGATAAAAATGATAGTTGTGGAAATGATATGGGGGGAAACGATTGCAGTAAAAAATGATGATCTTTGAATGAAAGAAGACTGATGTGAAAATGACGAGGCAACACATGATATATGAATGACGGTTTGAATGCAGCAATAAAGCTAAAAGGAAATTAATGATAATGAAAAATGATGATGACGAAAATGATAATCAATGATGATGGTGAAGAATGATAAAAGATGATAATCTTTAGATCGATAATAGCAATATGAGAAAATGGGGAGGCAAAATATGATATAGAAATGACGATTTGAATGCAACAATAAAACAGGAAGGAAATGGATGATAATTGATATTGATGATGATGACGAAAATAACAATTGATGATGGTGTTTAAACATGATGGGGATAAGAATGATTGCAGTGAAAAATAATGATCTTTGAATAAAAGATGACAGAATGTGAAAATTATGAGGCCATATACGTAAAAATGATGACTTGAATGGAGCAATAAAACAAAAAGACATTTATGGTAATGAAAATTGATGATGAGGGCAAAAATAACAATGAATGATGATAGTGAAAAATAATGAGGACAGAAACGATTACGGTGAAAAATTATGATCGTTGAATGAAAGATGACAAAATCTAGAAATGACGAGGAAACATATGATATACAAATGACGACTAAAATGCAGCAGTAAAGCAAATAGGGGGTTTACGAGAATGGAAATTGATGATGATGATGAAAATAACAATTAGAGATGGTGGTGAAAAATGATGTTGGTGAAGAGTGATAAGAAATGATAATTCTAAAATGAATAATGACAATATGTGAAAATGATGAGGCAGAATATGATATAGAAATGAAGATTTCCTGCATCAATAAAACAAATAGGAGATTGATGATGATGGATATTGATGATGATGACGAAAATGAAAATTAATCATGGAGGTGAAAAATGATATGGGTCGTAACAATTGCAGTAAAATGATTATATCTGAATGAAAAATAACAAAATGTGAAAGTGATGAGACAAATAAAATAAAAATGACGATTTCCATGAGTTAGTAGAAGAAAAAGGAAATGGTTGAGGATAAAAGATAAACAGTGGGATGAGCAGAGTTTCCAAGTGAGAAGTGACAGCATTTAAAAATGATAGATGAAAAGCTCATATAAATATGATGACTGAAACAACGCCCAGACGCAACAATTAATGATAAAGGAAAGATAGTAGTGTCGAATGAGCAGTACGAAAATTCTCTTTAAATGAAAAATGACAATATAGAAATGAATGGGAAATGTGATGATGGTTTATTTTAGCGATCTTTGATAACATGACTAAATTGAAAGTGATGATATTTGAAAATGATAATTATAAACATGGGGAAAAATGATTTTGATGACGTTTTGCGGGAAATTGATAGGTGAGAACTTCAATAAATGTAATAATATTATGATGATATAAATCGATTAAAGTAGATATTATAAGTGAGATTTATAGAATTTCAAGTGGTGATATGTAAACATTATGAGAGCTATGGTTATTATTATAACATGGGGAAAGTGATTTTGATGAAGTTCTCTAAAAATTGAAAAGTAAAAGATTTCAAGAATGGCATGATGAAGTGATATAAATTGATTAGTTCGGAAATGATAAATTAAAACGTGTTGAATTGAAATTGATGATATGTAACAATGAAGAGTAGAAGCGTGTGATTGTAAAATGAAGAACATGATGCTGATGAAGTACTCTACAAATTGAAATTTAAAGGATAATGAAAGGATGATATGGTAAAATGAAATGAGTTATTTTGAAATGAATAGTGAAAGTGTTAATGAATTGAAAATGATGATATTTGAAAATTATAAATGATAATGGTGATGATTTCAATGCAAGGAAAATAAATTTGATGACGATATATAGAAATGAAAAGTGAGTACTTAAAGGAATATGGATTGAATAATTTGAAAATAGACATTGAAAAAGATGTAAATTGAAAGTGATGATATGTGAAGTTATGAACGTAAGTATGATTATTGTAGGAAAAGGAAAGAGGTAATGTGATAATTATGAAATGAGAACAGTTTTTTGGGTGACAACGTATGAAAATTCCGATGTAATATGTCTCAATGATTATATGATAATATAATGAAATGAATTGATTGATTTCAAGAATCGAGGGAAGTTTTGATGATGATTTTCTCTAAACATTGATGAGTAAGAGTCTTAGATAAAAAAATTATATGATGACATGAATTGAAATAAACTCATTTGAAAAATGGAAAATGAATCTGTCTCTAAATGGAAACTAGAAATAGGCGAGAGCAAATCATGTTTAACCAATGATCAGAATCCAACCTTGTGAAAGTGAATTCCCTGAGTGATCATGAATCAACAAAAAGAAAATGGGGATGAAATGCTTGCAATTATTGTCTATTGGCTGCCATGATGATCATCTTTGTGGTTGCAAAGGGCCTGAATTACAGCATATGAATAAGTGGCAACAGGTATTGTCTTTCTTTCCTTTATGTAGATTTTGCTGTGGAGTAGTTCCATACTATCAATTTGATGATTTGTGTCGTATGATATGGCCTAAGTAGGTGGATGAAGTTGCATGAATGTAGTTGCCGCCAATGTAGTTGCATGAATGTAGTTGCGGTCCATGTAGTTGCACAAATGTAGTTGCAGCCTATGAAGTTGTATGAATGTAGTTGCAGCCTATGAAGTTATATGAATGTAGTTGCAGCCTATGAAATGGCATGAATGTAGTTGCAGCCCATGTAGTTGCACAAATGTAGTTGCATGAAGTTTCATAAATGTAGTTGCAGCTTATGAAGTTGCATGAATGTAGTTGCAGCCTATGAAGTGGCATCAATGTAGTTGCAGCCCATGCAGTTGCACAAATGTAGTTGGAGCCTATGAAGATGTATGAATGTAGTCGCAGTCCTTGTAGTTGCATAAATGTAGTTGCATGAAGTTTCATAAATGTAGTTGCAGCTTATGAAGTTGCATGAATGTAGTTGCAGCCTATGAAGTGGCATGAATGTAGTTGCAGCCCATGCAGTTGCACAAATGTAGTTGGAGCCTATGAAGATGTATGAATGTAGTCGCAGTCCTTGTAGTTGCATAAATGTAGTTGCAGCCCTTGCAGTTGCATAAATGTAGTTGCAGCCTATGAAGTGGCATGAATGTAGTTGCAGCCCATGAAGTTGCATTAATGTAGCTGCAACCCCAGTAGTTGTATGAAGGTAGTTGCAGCTCATTCAGTTGCAGCCTTTAAAATTGCATGAATGTAGTTTGAGCTCATGAAGTTGCATATATGATTACTGTTCTCAAGTAACCATAATACAAATACTCCAATCATCGAGAAATGATTTGTGATCTTTGTTGCTTAGTTTTGATTCAAAAAGTAAATCAAAAAGGTATCCTAGGTACTAAGTTCAGTAATAGCCAATGGTGGAGAAATGTCAAGCTAGATCTAAATGTTTCAATGAGTAAGGGATGTCTTCTGGAAAAGGGAAAAATGGAATATGGAAAAAGGGATTCGATTTTGCATCGTTTAGCATCATTAAGAATTTGCATTATCAAAGATTGTTGTTGAAGAAATGCTGTTTCTTATTCTAGTAGAGAAATGATTGGTGAAGAAGTGGGTTGAAATGAAAACATTGCTTCTTTATGAACCTGGATCAGCAGAATGAGTTATTAATTGTATAATTCATAGATTTTCTAAAATGTGTGAATCTTTTTGACAAAAAGGTTCTGAAATTGCACAATGGTTTGAAAGGAATGACATTAGCAATGAAATGATAACTGCTTCAAGATTATATTGTTTTCGATGTTAATGAATTTTGATCAGTTGAATGAAGGTTAAGTACCAATGGCAATTGGCAAATTTCATTTTAGTTTGACAAAGTCTAGAACGATGACTGAAAGGAATCAAGGATGTCTTTTTTACGAGTTGGATATTGCCAAGAAACTGAGAGCAAATACCAAAATATTTGAGGTTAATGAAAATTTCATGAAAAATGACAAGAAAACATTCAATGAGAAGGAATTTCAATTGAAAATGTATGAACAATTGAAATGGTGCTGGGTTTTCTTCTGCCAGTGAATTGATGGTTAGATGGTCAGATTATGAAATATGAAACTTTAGAATTACTTAAGAATATGAAATAATGGTATGATCTGAGACTGATGGTCAAATGGTCAAATCATTTACAACTTGATTGATAACATGAATGGTAACATGAAATAGTGCTGCTTTTTCTGTCAGTGAATTGATGGTCTGAAGTTCAAATAATTAAGAACTTAATATAATGAAATAATGGTATGATAACTTGAAATGTTGCTGGTTTATCTGTCAATGAAATTGATGGTGATTGAGAACTTAAGGGAATGAAATAATGGTGTGATAACATGAAATAGAGCTGGCTTTACTGTCAGTGAAATTGATGGTCAAATCATTAAGAACATAAGGAATTGAAATATGATAACATAAAATGATGCTGGTTTTTCTGTCAATGAAATTTGATGGTCCAATGTTAGCATCATTAAGAACTTAAGAGAATGAAATATGATAACATGAAATTGTGCTGGTATCTCTGTCAGTGGAATTGGTAGTCAAATGGTCAGATCGATGGTCGTTTAAGCAATGATAAAGATGAAATATTGTTGATATCATGAGCTTTAAGACATGATAGAAGTGGTGACTGTATTGACTCGATACTAAGATGAGTTGACAATGAAGGATGTGCATGGCTTTTGATGGCATAAAATCAATGAACAAAATTTCATGGACATGACAACATAAAATCAAAAAATGAAAATGAGAGACGAAACCATTTTAAAGGAGCAATGGCAACCAATTTTTCATCTTGGTAAACAAATATTGCAACACCATTGGAAATTGCATTGCTTACCTTGTTTTGCTGAAAGAGTTAAGAATTTGTTTTTGAGTTAGTGATAGTCATAAAAAAATTTATATGTCATAGCTCCTTTGAAATAATGTTGGTCTAGATCTGTAAATTAAAGGTATATATTTGCAGAAAATCAAAAGTGTGAAGGTAGAGGATGATTACCTATCAGAAATTCACATTCATATTGATGTTTAGTTTTGTTTTCACCTATCCCTGCTAATGCTAACCTATTCTAACTTGTTCTAGCATACTATATTAATTATTCTAGATGGTCTTCACCTTTAACCTTGTCCCTTGACCTTGACCCTTAAAACTTCATGTCAACCTTAATTTCTACTCTGAACCTTTTAATCTACCTTGATTATCATAGAATTTATTTTTCTTGATTGAAACCTTTGTGAAACATATTTAGCAGCGTTTTTGGGATATTGTGTTATTTTCGATAGTCATAGAGTTTCTTGATTGTCAGACCAAGTGGTAAATCTAAAAAATCAGCTAACGTAATTATTCATTCCTCAAATAATAAGCAAATTTTTTAACCCAAATTAACAAATGTTCCCTATAATAACTCCACAGTTAAAATCATAACCTTCAATCTTATTCTCTACCATATAAACTTTTGATTTTCTGCAATTGTTTAGAAAAAGTGTTTAGAAAGTCAACTGAAATTGTTCTATAATTACTTGGCTTTAGTTTCTTCTGTTCATCGGCTTGTTGAATCTCTTGTCGGTCTGATGGGTCGGATTCTCGATGATCCACTTGGTGGCAAAAGTACGGAAGTACTTCTCGCACGAGGCTTCGACGGCGATTCGCTCAGGCGTCCTGTCTCCATGATCGGCTTCTCCAACCAGCTTGATCGAGTTAATCTGCACGGGGTGGTCGAATGCGAAGGCAATCCAATTCAATCCGGGAGTCGATACGCCGTTTGATACCCACAGGCTTTCTACGTTGTTGTCAAAAGCGTTGCTTGGGTAATATCCTTGAGAATAATTGAATGAATTCTATCAAAACATCGTATATATGATTTTGATGGGGTACAATTGCTTGAGTATTAGTTACTCAAAATGATTTTAAAGAAAGCTTGGGTAATATTCTTAAGAAAGCTTTTTCTAGCAATGATAAGTGAAAATTCTCCGAACCAATCATTCCTCAGAGCTATAGCTCTGCGTTAGGAAGCACTGGGTGAGTCATAAATGTCACCAAAGATTTTCTACGTTGTTGTCAAGAGCGTTGCTTGGGTAATATCCTTGAGAATAGCTAATGAAATTGTATCAAAAGATTGTATTTAACTTTGTCAGGGCATAATGGCTTGAGTGATTGTTAATTGATATTGCTTCAGAAGATTGTATACAACTTTGATGGGGCATTATGGCTTTAATGATAGTTAATTGATGATATCCTTGATAATTGAATTGCTTCAGAAGATTGTATACAACTTTGATAGGGCATTATGGCTTTAATGATAGTCAATTGATGATATCCTTGATAATATTTAACTGAATTGCTTCAGAAGATTGTATACAACTTTGATAGGGCATTATGGCTTTAATGATAGTCAATTGATGATATCCTTGATAATATTTAACTGAATTGCTTCAGAAGATTGTATACAACTTTGATAGGGCATTATGGCTTTAATGATAGTCAATTGATGATATCCTTGATAATATTTAACTGAATTGCTTCAGAAGATTGTATACAACTTTGATAGGGCATTATGGCTTTAATGATAGTCAATTGATGATATCCTTGATAATATTTAACTGAATTGCTTCAGAAGATTGTATACAACTTTGATAGGGCATTATGGCTTTAATGATAGTCAATTGATGATATCCTTGATAATATTTAACTGAATTGCTTCTGAAGATTGTATGCAACTTTAATGGGGCATTATGGCTTTAACGATAGTTTATTGATGATATATTTGATAATTGAATTGCTTCAGAAGATTGTATATAATTTTGATCGGGCATAATGACTTGAATCTAAGTTGTTTAAAAAATTTAAGACAAGCGTTTTCTAGCGATGATGAGTGAAACGACCGTTGTAGTTTTTCGAGCTATGTGTTGTTTATTGGTTAAGGGGCATATTCCCATTATGCATTTCGTGACATGTGATCTACCATATTTCGCGGTATCCTATGTTGGTGATGTTGGTTTGCTGTAACGAGCTGTCGTGGGTCAAGAGCTTGTCTTGCCAGGCACAACTTCGATTCAGACCCCAAAATATGTATGGAACTGCGCAGGAGTGAATGTGAGTTACAGTAGGTAGTTCAGTGAAGGACATAAAACACAGACGTCCTCCTCTTAGCTACCCCGCAGCTCACTTTCACTCCTGCGCAGATCCATAAATATTTAGTGGGCCCCGATTTGAAATAGTCTTGGGCAAGACTAGTCGGGAGTAAACCTGAGTGTTGTAAACGGGCCTAAGTTTTCAATTATCAAAATTCTTTGAACTCTGTAAAATTAGAAATTGCGACAATGTACAAAGCACCGAGTGACAAGTTTGCCTCTTACCTGGTCCAAAGAATGTACTGGCATAACCTTTTGTTGGGTCTTTTGTCACTGGGAATCTTGCAGAGGGACTTTCGAACATTTGCAGCGTCTTGATGGTCCACAAGAATGGGACAGTGTCTGCGTTACGTAATCTCCAGAAGGGATAGGTGCCATTTTTGTAGGGACACTTGTCGTGGCAGAAACCATCTGGGGAGTCACATTCGTGCTGCTTTGCTGAAAACGAAAATAACTGACAATTAAGTAATGCGTTATAACTGACATAAGCGTTAATAGACATGGACATATTTATCAATGAACAGTTGAGTGATAGACTTACTAAGTGATTCAGCATTTTGATTGGGAGCTATATTATCTTTACTTGTTTTCAGGAAAGTACGAGAAATTAGAAACACAGCAAAATATATAAACTAAATTACAAACGCTTCTCGTTCGACACTTATTGAAGTATTAATGTGCGTCACAGAGAGAAGTGAAACTTTATGAACTGTCATACTCTAATGGATAGAAATTAGCTATTTGTCTAAGGTAATAAGTAAATTCAAACGTTAACCAAACTATGATATCGAAATCATTGTGACTTACATACACTAGCTGTATAGGCCTAAATTTCGAGCCTATTTTCAATAGTTTAGGCCTAATATTGACACGTATTATTGTTGGCAGATAAAGAGTTGAGTTGAACACATGTGAGGAACAATAGAGATTCTCCTACCACTTGGACTCGTTGTTATGGAAACCTGTTTGACCTCTCTTCTATGTACTACATGTAAGTCTTTCTTGTGAATGTGCTTAAGTGAAACAATGGGTATTGTTGTAATCTAATGTAAATAATTAGATTAGATTTAGCTATTTCAGTATTTTGCCAGAATAACCTTTTCTCTTTCTAAATTAATCGTTTAATCGAAAAAAAAATGATATACTACGGGAGACAGTCATGTAAGTTAAGTAGCTAAGTGATGAAGAGATAGCACTTAAGTATGGACAAAACTCGACACGATTTTAAAAATCCCAAATATAGAAGACTAAAATCTTTTCCTGACTCTTTTCGCAAGTTATTCACTTCTTTTTCTGTTAGCCAATTTTGAATAACTTCTGGATGTAAACAATTAGCTTGTTTTTCTTTCCCTTTCTGAAGTATTATCCATTGAGTGTTAGACGTATAGCTTTAGAAGAGAAAATTTGAAATAAACCTTTCCCGCAAATTTTCTCCTTCTCACACCGTATGCAACAGGGCTGGGGTGAAGTCTAACCCGCGACCCTTCAAGATGATGGGGTGATCATTGAGTGGGCCATCACCGTCACCGATTTGAACAATACAATCAATTCCAGCTATTCCGATTACCGGTCATCTCCAACTTTCCGTCATCTCACACAAAACCTACTTACCCCATTTTCTTATATGGTTTAGTACGCGAATAAAACCAGTTAACTCGAACACCGTTATCTCAAACTTTTCGCTATCCCGTGAGCGAAGAAACCCCGTTGTCTTGATTAGTATGAAACAAAAGTTATTCAATTGTATGTAATTATACGCTAATAATAGCTTTTTCTCCAACTGTCACAAGACTCTAAACTTTTGCAATTAGCCACGCCAATAACATCTATTTTGTTGATATAGAAATAGATCAATGTTATCCAACTAGAAGCATTTTACAATGAATGAACTCTGGTCAATTACCACCTCCAAAGTTTAATCGGTTGCATTTAACTAACTAAAGCCATGCAGGAACTAAACTCATCTGTGCTGAGAAAGAAGAAGACTCACCTCCGCTCAATTCCTTGCAAACTTTAATCCTGCTGTCTCTGTATTTGGCATCGGTGTGCCATTCCCAACTGGAGCAATACCCAGGCTTGAATGGACGCACCCATGGCACAACGAGCTCATGAGAAAACGTCCTCGGGTCCTCGTCAAAGCCAAGCTTCCTCAAATGCATCGTCTTCTCTCCGCTCGACATGCTCAGTCCGCCGAACAAGGCGAAGCTGAGGTGCAGAGAGGCCAGGATTACGAACAGGGACAACATCTTGCCTGCTGCTTCTTCGGTGATCAAAGAGAGAGAGAGAGAGACTTCTCTGCTCACTCATTTTAAATTCCCTTTCTCAAAGACACGTGTTAATTTTCTCGCTATTTGATTGGCTGCAAATCTAATCCACGATTCAAAAACACGTGTCAGATGGGAAGTATATCGATTGGTTGGCAACAACGTATTTCTGTAAGATAGTAAAACATGCAACCATGGATACTTCTTTTCGTTTAGAAGAATTTCGTTGGAAAAGATTCTGAAAGGTGTTTTTAGTCAGTGGTGTCTCGTTTAATTAAAACGTGTTTTGATACGCACAATGACTTCATGCATGATAGTTGGCGGGTTTACAAGTAAGGACTTAGAAAGTATCTGAAATATGGAGTTAAAGTATTGAGTGAACCTTCAGGGGCGGATCCAGACTACAGCTATTGCTGCTCGAGCCGTAGTTAGGGTTTCCGGCCTAGTATTTCTTCCAATTTATAGAATGACAATTCTTTCACTTGGAGTAATTGTAGCAGTAATCAAAAATGTTTCTGGATCTGTCCCTGATCTCAATACTTTGCAACTAGCCCAGAAAAGTGGGGGAAACTAGATTATGCTGTGTTTTAAAGTTAATACTGCTTTCTAAGTCAATAACGGGGCAGGGCAAATGGCTCATGGTAGAGTTCTTTACTTGAGAACATAACCAAAAATAAATACAAATCCAAATTGAGGTATGTTGTTAGATAATTTACGTCTGGAATAAGGGCACTATGGGTAAAGTACTTTCTAATCCTTATCAACCCAACATTTGAACCATACAACGAACTCGATAAAAACGATTGCACATAGTATATGGTTCGTTCTTAAATTTTGAGTTAGGAATTGCAAATAGTGAGAAATTGCATCATTAGTATGAGCTTTTAATCTAATACACTCTCTTATTTTATGTGAACAATTTTTCAAAAACACCTCGAATTTAGCAAAAATGTAAGAACAAGCTGAGAGCAAATCGAGGCTGACCCATTTTTGGCTCAAAATAAATGTTAGTAAAGAGAGTCAAAATTTCAAACTATGAACATAATAACTGATAGTAAAGAAAGCCGTCTGAATCATTCATTATCTAAGTAATAACAAATGAGACCATTTCAGGCTCAAAATAGATAACTGCTTTAACAACAGCTAGCTTCAAACCGATTTTATAACGGTCTTATAAAAGAAAAGAGTGTTAAGTGTTGTAGTAGAACGTATTGAAATCAAAGCTAAAAAAGAGAGAAAAGAGTAAAATTGAAATTAATCATGATAATGTATTACTCGGAGCAATTCTTTCAATTAGTGTTGATAACGGAGTAAAGAAAACTCTTTCTTCTTTACAGGCCTAGCCACCGTAGCAACTCACTGTTTGTCCATTTTAAATTCGAGCCAACGAAGAAAAAAGATGACATGTAAAACATGGTTTATGCTTTCATGGTACAAAGGCTGACTCCAAAAGATGGCTTCAAAAAGACTGAAGTACTTTACACTGAAGTTTTTGGTGCGGGTTTGGTAAGGAGAATATTTTACGCCTTGCCTTTCAGTTAGGCCTAGGCCCACATATCATTAAATCATTGAGATGCTCCGACTGGGAAGGATAATTCTTGAGTAAATGAAGACGGTAATGAAGATAAATCATGCTGTTAGAACCCTACACTAGCAAATGGATCTGTGATTTCGATTCATATTGCTATAATGTTCAACCAGTATTTAAACACTAAGTTTTCAAATTAGTAAAACAGGGGCAGATCCACAGACTGGTCTCCATACCGGTCACATTTCCAAATCAAAGATAAATTTGTACTATCCTCCCATCTTTGGAAAACATAACAAATTATTCAGCTATTTTCATTTGGCAAACCAGTTTCAAGTCAAAATTTGACATGTCATATACAGTTGACACCGCTTACAGTTACAACGGTTAAAGTCACACTCCGGTTATAATCACAGTTTCACTGTTTCCAGAATGTCCGCCTTGTGAAACCCTTATAAACAAACTCCCCTTACAGTCACTCCGCTTCTAGTCACAACCCGCATATAATCACCACTTTCTGTATTCCCAAACCACAAAATACTCTTTTTACAGTCACATTAAGCGAAAAAACAATTGAGCATATTTGCTTAATCTGTTAGAAAGTATTTTCATGCGGCATTCGTTTCATTTTCAGTACTTGAGATTATATGAAAAGACGAGGCTATTATTAAGTGTGAATCTATGCATGCATTAACCATATTTATTCCCGTATTTTTTAAGATTTTCTTGATCATGTAATACATACGTCCAAGTTAATTCACCTGTGTGAGTGTTTTCCTGAATGCAACAAAAGCAAAATAATCCTCGAATACCAAAACTTCAGCTCATTTTCCTCACACGGATGCTGGATTTTTAATCATACATATTTTTTATAAGAAACTTAAATTAGCAGCTAGCAAAAATTATTGATTTAGTTTGTTTGATAATTTTCGGATCAATCAAATTCTAAAACCTCTTGTAATTTCTACAATCATTTTGAGTTTTAGACTTTCCTAAGTACTACGCTTCATTTCAATAAGTCACAAAGCAAATAAGCTACTTTGGGGCTCAATGAGTGGTTTGAAAAAGGGTTATTGATATGCTTTGCGTTTCTCACAGCTTTGAGGGCTGGGACTACCCGTACCAAAAAAGTTGGGTAAAAAGCTGGGGAAGCTAGGATTTCCTAGGATTTACCTAGTTTACCTTGCTTTTTTGAACAAATAATCCTAAAGCTAGGAATTCTTTTCCCCAGAAAGCTGGGAATGCTAGGAGTTCATACCTAGAAAGCTGGGAAAGCTGGGAGTTCATACCCAGAAAACTAGGAAAGCTGGGAGAGCTGGGTAAATTTACCTAGAAAGGTAGGGAAAATAAATTTCCATTTTGAGTGCTCAAGAAAACAGGGCAAATAAAACTGGTTAAAAGCTAGGAAAAGCTGGGTAAAAAACTTTCCTTGCAAAATTTGCCTAGCTTTCCCAGCTTTTACCCAGTTTTGGAAAAAGTTTCCCAGCTTTCCTAGCTTTTACCCAGTATTCCCACCTTTTACCCACCTTTTACCTAGCTTCTTGGCAGGTGTAATGAGCAAAAAAGACGGGGGTTATGTCTGGATTAGCAAATTTTAAAATATAGTACAGAAAACTGGCACTTGCTGAAAATCAAAACTTGGTGACCCCCTTTTACTTTCATGACTGAAAATAAGTGTCCCAGATTCAGATATGCTGATTGGCTGACTTGCTTTTCAAACTCCTGCAAGCTTTGCAGAGGAAGGAGAGCTGTTGGGGAAGGCCTTCAGGAATGAAACTTTACCTCAACAATTTGGCAGTTTTTTCATCATTCCTTCAACGAAATAGCTCCTGAATCAAGAACTTTAACTATCAGGAATCAGCATTATTATCAAGGTATGATGAATTTATTCGTTTTTGCTGTTTTTCATCGTTTTTCATCAAGCTGCTTTTAGTTGAGTGCAAACTCTTATTTTCTTAGGTTATTTTCTTAGGTTATAACTAAGGTTATTGTTTTAGAAGAATTACAATTGTCTCAAATTCAAGTATGTAACTATATGTAAATCTCTATTTGTTTTAGGGCAATACTGAAGTATTAACACAACCATAAAGATGCAGATTAAAGTGGTGTTTTGATGCAGCAAAATGATAGTTTGCAAGTATTGCTCGAGACAGCAACATTGATTGAACAATAATGGGATGGTGCCCTCTCTCCTCAGCTTTTTAGTCTTTCAATTCTTGATGATATTGATTAGGGAAAGGGGAAAATGGTTGTTTGAGTGCAAAGTAAGTAAATTTCAAAGCAGTACGGTAAATGACAAGAGCCACAACATTGAAGCTACTCTGGAGAGAAGAAGTAAATGAACACAGTGGAAGAGTGGGAGAGGGCCTATCTTTATTTATTTAGTGTTGTCTGTTGTGCGATACTGGAATATTCAAAGCTCTTCTTCACCTGAAAATTCAAGAATGCATTGACTTTACGCTGGTGAATTATGCTTGACTTTCTAAATTAACAATATCATACAATTGTGTAACTGCATATGATTAACTTATCTTCATTGCATTAATTTCAGAAAGGAAAATGATAACGGTCATCTACATGAAACAGTACCAATGGAGAACAAAAATGGCTGCTTTATCTTGCTTTCGTAGAAAATACTTAGGATTTACCAAATTACCCAGCTATTTGGATTCACCCTGCTTTCCTAGGAATCCTAGGAAAGCTGGGTAAATTTTACCCAAAAATCCCCCAGCTTTTCTTCCTGAATTCTTCTACCCAGTTCTCCCAGCTATCCTAGGAATCCTAGGTATTTGCTCTTTTTCCTAGCTTTTTTTAAATCCTAGGAATCCTAGGAAAGCTGGGTATTTTCTGTCCAGCTTTTGCCTAGAAATTCCCCAGTTTTTAAAACTGAATTTTTTACCCAGTTTACCCAGCTATCCTAGGAATCCTAGGTATTTGCTCTTTTTCCTAGCTTTTTTTATTCCTAGGAATCCTAGGAAATATACCCAGCTTTTGCCTAGTAATTACCTTGGATTTCCTAGGTTTTCCCTAGCTTTTTTGGTACGGGTAAAGTCCAGGTAGTTTTTGAAAAAGTGTTATAATGGTTTCGTTTAAGCTAGTTTCTTATAAAAAAAATGCATATTGAATTATCATTCGCCTATATAAGCAGCCTTACAACTTAACATAATCAATTTGTTCTGAACTGATTTGTTCTATTTCTATGCTTCTCGTTTTCAAACACATTTACAATGGCTGATTCTAAACCAAAAAGAACACAACTTACGTTAGAGCAAAAAGTTGAGATCCTTGATGCACTCAAAAAACAGCGAAAGGTTGCAAATATTGCCGGAAAATTCAAGTATGATCGATCGACTATTTCAAAAAAGGCAAATCCACGAGCGAGATTATTATTTTCGAAAAGCTAAACAAACAGGAACAGAAAACTTTTGGTTGACATACAAAAGGAAAAGAAATAGAGTTACGTGCATGATAAGACAGGAAAAGGCAAGATACATCAAGAAAAACGAAGAGAAAATAAGACAAGAACAATTTGCCAATAAAAACTCAAAGAATATTCGCAGTAGCAAAAGTAACTTCCACGATGTTGAAACTGCTGTTTTTGAGTGGTTTACCCAGATGCGCGCAAAAAATGCCATTCTGTCTGGGCCACTTGTGCTAGAAAAAGCAAATCAGTTTGCAGTTTCTTTGGGGGTTGAAGACTTCACGGCATCAAATGGCTGGCTGGAAAGATTTAAATCAAGGAACAATATAGAGTTTACCAGAACTCATGGAGAAAAGGCCGCTGCTGACTTTGAAGGTGCAGAAAAATTGGATCCAGAATGTTCTTCAGAAAGAAATACATAGAAGGATATGCGGCAAGAGACATTTTCAATGCTGATCAGACTAAACCTTTTTTATCGGGCGTTGCAATCGGGAACCATGGTTGTTGAAGATGACAAACCAGGTGGAGGAAAGGTGCAAAAGGAGCGGCTTACAGCGCTGTTATCTGTAAATATGGATGGCACAGAGAAAGATATCTGGGTGATTTGCAAGTTTCAAAAACCAAGATGCTTTTCAAGAGTACGGCATTTGCCTTTGCCATAGTACCACATCAGAAAGGCATGGATGACAACAGCTGTCTGGACAGACATCTTGCTGAAAATGAACCAAAAATACCAGCAACCAAAACAACACATTATTTTTTGTAGACAATGCCACTTCGCACCAATGTGATATCGAAACACCTTTTGTGAAGGTGGTATGTCTTCCACTAAATACAACCTCCCTGGTTCAACCTTGTGACCAGGACATCATTAGGGCTCTAAAAGCACATTACCGTCAGCAAATAAATCGAAAGATGTTGGCTGCAATTGAAAACAGATAACTGTTCTGGATGCTATGTTTATGCTGAGAAGAGCCTTGTTTCTTGTTACAGCCCTCACCATTCAGAACTGCTTCCGGAAAGGGCAGTTTGTTTTTGATGCCAATGAAGCGGGTGCTCTGGAAGGCGGCATGCGGCATGCCCATTTTCTGGATGCTATGTTTATGCTGAGAAGAGCCTTGTTTCTTGTTACAGCCCTCACCATTCAGAACTGCTTCCGGAAAGGGCAGTTTGTTTTTGATGCCAATGAAGCGGGTGCTCTGGAAGGCGGCATGCGGCATGCCCATTTTCTGGATGCTATGTTTATGCTGAGAAGAGCCTTGTTTCTTGTTACAGCCCTCACCATTCAGAACTGCTTCCGGAAAGGACAGTTTGTTTTTGATGCCAATGAAGCGGCTGTTCTGGAAGGCGGCATGCGGCATGCCCATGTTCTGGATGCTATGTTTATGCTGAGAAGAGCCTTGTTTCTTGTTACAGCCCTCACCATTCAGAACTGCTTCCGGAAAGGGCAGTTTGTTTTTGATGCCAATGAAGCGGGTGTTCTGGAAGGCGGCATGCGGCATGCCCATGTTCTGGATGCTATGTTTATGCTGAGAAGAGCCTTGTTTCTTGTTACAGCCCTCACCATTCAGAACTGCTTCCGGAAAGGGCAGTTTGTTTTTGATGCCAATGAAGCGGCTGTTCTGGAAGGCGGCATGCGGCATGCCCATGTTCTGGATGCTATGTTTATGCTGAGAAGAGCCTTGTTTCTTGTTACAGCCCTCACCATTCAGAACTGCTTTTGGAAAGGGCAGTTTGTTTTTGATGCCAATGAAGCGGGTGTTCTGGAAGGCGGCATGCGGCATGCCCATGTTCTGGATGCTATGTTTATGCTGAGAAGAGCCTTGTTTCTTGTTACAGCCCTCACCATTCAGAACTGCTTCCGGAAAGGGCAGTTTGTTTTTGATGCCAATGAAGCGGGTGTTCTGGAAGGCGGCATGCGGCATGCCCATGTTCTGGATGCTATGTTTATGCTGAGAAGAGCCTTGTTTCTTTTTACAGCCCTCACCATTCAGAACTGCTTTTGGAAAGGGCAGTTTGTTTTTGATGCCAATGAAGCGGGTGTTCTGGAAGGCGGCATGCGGCATGCCCATGTTCTGGATGCTATGTTTATGCTGAGAAGAGCCTTGTTTCTTGTTACAGCCCTCACCATTCAGAACTGCTTCCGGAAAGGGCAGTTTGTTTTTGATGCCAATGAAGCGGGTGTTCTGGAAGGCGGCATGCGACATGCCCATGTTCTGGATGCTATGTTTATGCTGAGAAGAGCCTTGTTTCTTGTTACAGCCCTCACCATTCAGAACTGCTTTTGGAAAGGGCAGTTTGTTTTTGATGCCAATGAAGCGGGTGTTCTGGAAGGCGGCATGCGGCATGCCCATGTTCTGGATGCTATGTTTATGCTGAGAAGAGCCTTGTTTCTTGTTACAGCCCTCACCATTCAGAACTGCTTTTGGAAAGGGCAGTTTGTTTTTGATGCCAATGAAGCGGGTGTTCTGGAAGGCGGCATGCGGCATGCCCATGTTCTGGATGCTATGTTTATGCTGAGAAGAGCCTTGTTTCTTGTTACAGCTCTCACCATTCAGAACTGCTTCCGGAAAGGGCAGTTTGTTTTTGATGCCAATGAAGCGGGTGTTCTGGAAGGCGGCATGCGGCATGCCCATGTTCTGGATGCTATGTTTATGCTGAGAAGAGCCTTGTTTCTTGTTACAGCCCTCACCATTCAGAACTGCTTCCGGAAAGGGCAGTTTGTTTTTGATGCCAATGAAGCGGGTGTTCTGGAAGGCGGCATGCGGCATGCCCATGTTCTGGATGCTATGTTTATGCTGAGAAGAGCCTTGTTTCTTGTTACAGCCCTCACCATTCAGAACTGCTTTTGGAAAGGGCAGTTTGTTTTTGATGCCAATGAAGCGGCTGTTCTGGAAGGCGGCATGCGGCATGCCCATGTTCTGGATGCTATGTTTATGCTGAGAAGAGCCTTGTTTCTTGTTACAGCCCTCACCATTCAGAACTGCTTCCGGAAAGGGCAGTTTGTTTTTGATGCCAATGAAGCGGGTGTTCTGGAAGGCGGCATGCGGCATGCCCATGTTCTGGATGCTATGTTTATGCTGAGAAGAGCCTTGTTTCTTGTTACAGCCCTCACCATTCAGAACTGCTTCCGGAAAGGGCAGTTTGTTTTTGATGCCAATGAAGCGGCTGTTCTGGAAGGCGGCATGCGGCATGCCCATGTTCTGGATGCTATGTTTATGCTGAGAAGAGCCTTGTTTCTTGTTACAGCCCTCACCATTCAGAACTGCTTTTGGAAAGGGCAGTTTGTTTTTGATGCCAATGAAGCGGCTGTTCTGGAAGGCGGCATGCGGCATGCCCATGTTCTGGATGCTATGTTTATGCTGAGAAGAGCCTTGTTTCTTGTTACAGCCCTCACCATTCAGAACTGCTTCCGGAAAGGGCAGTTTGTTTTTGATGCCAATGAAGCGGGTGTTCTGGAAGGCGGCATGCGGCATGCCCATGTTCTGGATGCTATGTTTATGCTGAGAAGAGCCTTGTTTCTTGTTACAGCCCTCACCATTCAGAACTGCTTCCGGAAAGGGCAGTTTGTTTTTGATGCCAATGAAGCGGCTGTTCTGGAAGGCGGCATGCGGCATGCCCATGTTCTGGATGCTATGTTTATGCTGAGAAGAGCCTTGTTTCTTGTTACAGCCCTCACCATTCAGAACTGCTTCCGGAAAGGGCAGTTTGTTTTTGATGCCAATGAAGCGGGTGCTCTGGAAGGCGGCATGCGGCATGCCCATTTTCTGGATGCTATGTTTATGCTGAGAAGAGCCTTGTTTCTTGTTACAGCCCTCACCATTCAGAACTGCTTCCGGAAAGGGCAGTTTGTTTTTGATGCCAATGAAGCGGGTGCTCTGGAAGGCGGCATGCGGCATGCCCATTTTCTGGATGCTATGTTTATGCTGAGAAGAGCCTTGTTTCTTGTTACAGCCCTCACCATTCAGAACTGCTTCCGGAAAGGACAGTTTGTTTTTGATGCCAATGAAGCGGCTGTTCTGGAAGGCGGCATGCGGCATGCCCATGTTCTGGATGCTATGTTTATGCTGAGAAGAGCCTTGTTTCTTGTTACAGCCCTCACCATTCAGAACTGCTTCCGGAAAGGGCAGTTTGTTTTTGATGCCAATGAAGCGGGTGTTCTGGAAGGCGGCATGCGGCATGCCCATGTTCTGGATGCTATTTTTATGCTGAGAAGAGCCTTGTTTCTTGTTACAGCCCTCACCATTCAGAACTGCTTCCGGAAAGGGCAGTTTGTTTTTGATGCCAATGAAGCGGCTGTTCTGGAAGGCGGCATGCGGCATGCCCATGTTCTGGATGCTATGTTTATGCTGAGAAGAGCCTTGTTTCTTGTTACAGCCCTCACCATTCAGAACTGCTTTTGGAAAGGGCAGTTTGTTTTTGATGCCAATGAAGCGGGTGTTCTGGAAGGCGGCATGCGGCATGCCCATGTTCTGGATGCTATGTTTATGCTGAGAAGAGCCTTGTTTCTTGTTACAGCCCTCACCATTCAGAACTGCTTCCGGAAAGGGCAGTTTGTTTTTGATGCCAATGAAGCGGGTGTTCTGGAAGGCGGCATGCGGCATGCCCATGTTCTGGATGCTATGTTTATGCTGAGAAGAGCCTTGTTTCTTTTTACAGCCCTCACCATTCAGAACTGCTTTTGGAAAGGGCAGTTTGTTTTTGATGCCAATGAAGCGGGTGTTCTGGAAGGCGGCATGCGGCATGCCCATGTTCTGGATGCTATGTTTATGCTGAGAAGAGCCTTGTTTCTTGTTACAGCCCTCACCATTCAGAACTGCTTCCGGAAAGGGCAGTTTGTTTTTGATGCCAATGAAGCGGGTGTTCTGGAAGGCGGCATGCGACATGCCCATGTTCTGGATGCTATGTTTATGCTGAGAAGAGCCTTGTTTCTTGTTACAGCCCTCACCATTCAGAACTGCTTTTGGAAAGGGCAGTTTGTTTTTGATGCCAATGAAGCGGGTGTTCTGGAAGGCGGCATGCGGCATGCCCATGTTCTGGATGCTATGTTTATGCTGAGAAGAGCCTTGTTTCTTGTTACAGCCCTCACCATTCAGAACTGCTTTTGGAAAGGGCAGTTTGTTTTTGATGCCAATGAAGCGGGTGTTCTGGAAGGCGGCATGCGGCATGCCCATGTTCTGGATGCTATGTTTATGCTGAGAAGAGCCTTGTTTCTTGTTACAGCTCTCACCATTCAGAACTGCTTCCGGAAAGGGCAGTTTGTTTTTGATGCCAATGAAGCGGGTGTTCTGGAAGGCGGCATGCGGCATGCCCATGTTCTGGATGCTATGTTTATGCTGAGAAGAGCCTTGTTTCTTGTTACAGCCCTCACCATTCAGAACTGCTTCCGGAAAGGGCAGTTTGTTTTTGATGCCAATGAAGCGGGTGTTCTGGAAGGCGGCATGCGGCATGCCCATGTTCTGGATGCTATGTTTATGCTGAGAAGAGCCTTGTTTCTTGTTACAGCCCTCACCATTCAGAACTGCTTTTGGAAAGGGCAGTTTGTTTTTGATGCCAATGAAGCGGCTGTTCTGGAAGGCGGCATGCGGCATGCCCATGTTCTGGATGCTATGTTTATGCTGAGAAGAGCCTTGTTTCTTGTTACAGCCCTCACCATTCAGAACTGCTTCCGGAAAGGGCAGTTTGTTTTTGATGCCAATGAAGCGGGTGTTCTGGAAGGCGGCATGCGGCATGCCCATGTTCTGGATGCTATGTTTATGCTGAGAAGAGCCTTGTTTCTTGTTACAGCCCTCACCATTCAGAACTGCTTCCGGAAAGGGCAGTTTGTTTTTGATGCCAATGAAGCGGCTGTTCTGGAAGGCGGCATGCGGCATGCCCATGTTCTGGATGCTATGTTTATGCTGAGAAGAGCCTTGTTTCTTGTTACAGCCCTCACCATTCAGAACTGCTTTTGGAAAGGGCAGTTTGTTTTTGATGCCAATGAAGCGGCTGTTCTGGAAGGCGGCATGCGGCATGCCCATGTTCTGGATGCTATGTTTATGCTGAGAAGAGCCTTGTTTCTTGTTACAGCCCTCACCATTCAGAACTGCTTCCGGAAAGGGCAGTTTGTTTTTGATGCCAATGAAGCGGGTGTTCTGGAAGGCGGCATGCGGCATGCCCATGTTCTGGATGCTATGTTTATGCTGAGAAGAGCCTTGTTTCTTGTTACAGCCCTCACCATTCAGAACTGCTTCCGGAAAGGGCAGTTTGTTTTTGATGCCAATGAAGCGGCTGTTCTGGAAGGCGGCATGCGGCATGCCCATGTTCTGGATGCTATGTTTATGCTGAGAAGAGCCTTGTTTCTTGTTTCAGCCCTCACCATTCAGAACTGCTTTTGGAAAGGGCAGTTTGTTTTTGATGCCAATGAAGCGGGTGTTCTGGAAGGCGGCATGCGGCATGCCCATGTTCTGGATGCTATGTTTATGCTGAGAAGAGCCTTGTTTCTTGTTACAGCCCTCACCATTCAGAACTGCTTCCGGAAAGGGCAGTTTATTTTTGATGCCAATGAAGCGGCTGTTCTGGAAGGCGGCATGCGGCATGCCCATGTTCTGGATGCTATGTTTATGCTGAGAAGAGCCTTGTTTCTTGTTACAGCCCTCACCATTCAGAACTGCTTCCGGAAAGGGCAGTTTATTTTTGATGCCAATGAAGCGGCTGTTCTGGAAGGCGGCATGCGGCATGCCCATGTTCTGGATGCTATGTTTATGCTGAGAAGAGCCTCGTTTCTTGTTACAGCCCTCACCATTCAGAACTGCTTCCGGAAAGGGCAGTTTATTTTTGATGCCAATGAAGCGGCTTTTCTGGAAGGCGGCATGCGGCATGCCCATGTTCTGGATGCTATGTTTATGCTGAGAAGAGCCTTGTTTCTTGTTTCAGCCCTCACCATTCAGAACTGCTTTTGGAAAGGGCAGTTTGTTTTTGATGCCAATGAAGCGGGTGTTCTGGAAGGCGGCATGCGGCATGCCCATGTTCTGGATGCTATGTTTATGCTGAGAAGAGCCTTGTTTCTTTTTACAGCCCTCACCATTCAGAACTGCTTTTGGAAAGGGCAGTTTGTTTTTGATGCCAATGAAGCGGCTGTTCTGGAAGGCGGCATGCGGCATGCCCATGTTCTGGATGCTATGTTTATGCTGAGAAGAGCCTTGTTTCTTTTTACAGCCCTCACCATTCAGAACTGCTTTTGGAAAGGGCAGTTTGTTTTTGATGCCAATGAAGCGGGTGTTCTGGAAGGCGGCATGCGGCATGCCCATGTTCTGGATGCTATGTTTATGCTGAGAAGAGCCTTGTTTCTTGTTACAGCCCTCACCATTCAGAACTGCTTTTGGAAAGGGCAGTTTGTTTTTGATGCCAATGAAGCAGGTGTTCTGGAAGGTGGCATGCCCATCGACAATACAGAAGAAGAGGAGTACGGAGAAGATCCCGAATTCGAGAGTTTCGTTAGTCTTGACGACGATCTGCCAACCTGTGGTGATCTAACAGATGCAGAAATTTGCAAGAACGTGACTGCAAATTCATCTACAGGGGCTGATGCCGAAGAGGATGAAGACAATGCAAACATTGTTGCAAAGATGCGTTGGACTGATGGTGTCGAGGCGGTGCACAAGTTGAGGATATTTTTAGAAGAAAACTACGAACAGTTCGATGAAATGCCATTTGCCAAATTAGAGGAAAAAGATTGAATCAGTATAAATTGAGATCTGAATGAAAAATGGATCTTTCCAGCCATAGTATCACTCATTTTTTATAGGAAGCCAGTTATAAGAAGCAGTAGGGCCCTATATTTCAAACTAAAGTATCTTATGTAGGATATTAAGTATTTCGAAGAGTTAAGAAAATTTCAAATATCTCCTTAGCGATCAAATGTTTCAAAAATATCTCGTAAGAACTTAATTTGCAACATTTACCATCGCTGAAACTCGTGATAGGCCTACCACCTCCAATTGTAAAACCTGAGCAACTAAATTAAAATGACGTAGTCTAGTTTCCTACAAAAATGAGTGTACCATAGTTTTTTTTTTCTATTTTTCATTTTGTAATATTCGCTTCGTTTTTTTTATCTAATATAAAAGATTGTATTTCATTATTAGCTGTAGGTTATGTATGCAGTAAAGGGCCATCTCGGCCTGTATACTTGATTTAAAAAAAAAAAAGATAAATAAATAAGCAAATGAATCAATAAGCACTGGGAAATTGTTCATGTGCTTAGCATAACAGCTGCTGTTTTTATCATTTCGATTTCATTTTTATAACATGTTGATAGTAGATGCCCTAACATGTCAATTATTGCGTCGGAGGCAATTGCAGAGGGTTTCTAACCCCATTCCATGCTATAATCTATGATTTTCAGTCACTTATACCCCTGTTTTTTTTGCAACTACGCATATAGTCACACTCCGCTTATAGTCACACTTTTCTCAAAAACATTTGGTGTGACTATAACCGGAGTCGACTGTAGACCATTTGTAATCTGATGAACCAATAAGGGCTGCTTTAGTGAACCAGTACAGCAACAACTTATTGAATATTCCACTAGCGCACTTGATTTACCAAATATCCTTAGTCAATTATTTGAACTTATTTCTTACTTTTAGAACATAAATACCCCTCCAGATGAACAGCGGCAGTTGCGGCAAGAACAGCTTCAACTTGTATCACAAAGAATCAACTCAGAATATGTTTTCAGAGTGGAAAGCAGTGTCTCCATCTCCTTTGGAGGTCAGTCACCCTCTGTAGAAAGGTATTAATATCTGCCTCTTGTATGATTGATTCTTATGTTGGTTTTGTTTCGACGTGCAAACCTGTTCATGATAATCTTAGTATGTGGAAAGTAAATCAGCTTTCTCGTTACTGCCAGAGGGGTTATTTCATACCTAAATTGCACACATATGCTTGTGATTCCCTTTAAATATTGTTCCGAAGGAAAGGGCAATTGATTACCCACCTTGATTATAAAGGCATCAAGGTGGAGCAGGGTACTCTGCTCCCTCAAATGGCCCGAGAATGGCCAGGTCATTTGTATCACTTAACCCTGTACCATAACATAACGGAAAAGACTGTTATTATAGAACTGTACTCAAAAAATGGAATGCATATCATTCATAATGGACAAGGAAATGTTTTATTTGCTTTAGAGACGGTGTGTTTGAGGGAGTAGTTATCCTAAGTTATATCATTCTGTCTGTCTATTCTGGGTTTACAGTTCGGACAACAGGGTCAGGCAGGCGAGAAAACTCCATACAGGGCATGCCACCATGATTATAAAGGCATCAAGGTGGAGCAGGGTACTCTGCTCCCTCAAATGGCCCGAGAATGGCCAGGGCATGCACTTGACCTTCTTTTTGCCACTCGCCATGACTGCTGGGACCAGTCACAAGTGTGACAGCAAATATCCTTTTATCAACCAATCAAAATTCCACTGTTCATCTACAGTTTGTTATCAACCAATCCCAAAACAAATGCTACACGTTCGTACGACCGTTTGCTTGAGAACTGCAGTTAGGTCATTGGATTGGGTAGGATCATTTGCAAGATAGTTCTCGTGAACTGTAAACACGCCTCTAGGCAGAGCGGAATACACAGAGGTAGACTTTCAGAGGGGATCAGATCTGTCATCTGTGTTTTAGCTTTAAGTTACCTAGTAAGTTATTTTCAAAATCGAATTGGTGATACTCAATTTAGTATATTCCGTTTCCCTAAAATCTTTGAATTTTCAACTTTTTGTCAGTTGAAACATACAAGTGCGAGAAATCTTAACATCATCTGATTTTTGATTAGTTTGGGTTGCTTTCTTTGTGATGATGTACTTTATTGCTAACTGCACCAATATTGAAAGTTTTTGATTTTTTTGGTCATTTCTTCTAGCCAAGAAATTGCATTCACTAAATGTCAAATGCTTCTCTGTTTTAGGCTTCTTCCATCTGTAGAGGCAGGTGTTTTCAGGTGATTAAATCATGTTCATTATCTGAGTGACAGGCAAGGTTTTGGGTTGGAGGTCTCATTGAGAATTTTGCAATTGTGGTTACCCACTAATGAGATTATTTTTCCAGCATGTGCTAGAACATGCCTCATGCATTATTACAGATAGCTCTAAGGGCTTGTTTATACGGAGCTGAGTTATTCCACTCACCAAGTTACTTGGCTAGCTGAAGTACCCAGAACATGTAGGAAATCATATACTTATCCAGAAAAATCGGAACCATAATGAAACGAACACATAGATACTACTTAAGCTTTTCGTCTGACACTCAACAGAGTAATACGTCAGAAAGAGAACGAAACAGAAACCTAACTGATTTATCTACCCAGATGTGGATCGAAATAGGCCAATCAGAAAAGAGGTGAATGATTGGTATGGTGTGGGAAAACCAATCAACACCCACGATACAGTGAGCTGACCAATAAGATTATTTCAAGAGTCCTAAGGCGAAAACGAACTCCTTCTGTCTACACAATAGGGGATCCCTGGTTCTTATGTAGACAGATTCCAAAATAGCTAAGTGAAGGGTAGATCTTGCTCTGCCAATTATTCGAAAGCAATTCTCACTGTTGGCTTTAGCACACTCTGGGTTGTCGAGCAAATGTTGACCTATAGCAGAGTCATGTTTTAGTGAACTTTTTGGTTTTGAGGCGCGAGATGGTTGTTCTCGTTGAGGAACAGTTTTGTTGCGTATGCTAGACGGCACGTGTTGTTTAACGCTATCACATAACCGCTGCGATGTTCGACCTACGTACCTGGCATCACACCGGCACGAGTATTCATAAACTACTAGGCTGTTTTGTGTGGTAGGCACACTATCTTTGCGGATAGATGGAATTATCTTCTTAGAGGAAAAGACGAGACGGGGGCTGACCGTAGCGTAGCACTTAGTTATGGCTGTTTTAATTTGTCTTTCGAATCGCAAGGAGACGTTGCCAATGTAAGGCAGTTTTAGATAAACAGGGCACTTTTGTGGACCAATCTTTTTGTCAGCCGAGAAACCTGCGATTTTATTACGAAAGCAAGCCGAAATGAGATCTTCTGGATAACCATTGTTGATGAGGGTAGATTTTATTTCTGCCAATTCTAAATTGAGTTTTGCGGACTAATTGCTCAACTTGCTAGGCACAATCCTGTTTCGGAAAACGAGCTCAGCTCACTAAAAGCCCGCCTAAGCGATTTGGCTCACGCTTACTGTGGCACCCCCATCGACCTCACCGATTTTCGTATGCATAGGGAACATTTTCAGGCTATAAAATCTTTGCGCAATAACAAGGATATCCTCATCACAAAACCAGATAAGGGATCCGGGGTCGTTATTTTGAATCAAAAAGACTACATTACCAAAATGGGTGATGTCCTTAACGACACTAATAAATTTGAAAAACTTGGCGACGTCGAACAGTTTTACAAAACGGCTAGACTAGAGCAGAAACTCCAAAAACGCCTTCTAGAGTTAGTCAACAAAAAACAGTTGGCTCGGGGAATTTATGACAGGATTCGACCCACTGGCTCGCAGCGTCCACGAATGTATGGTCTCCCCAAAACTCACAAACAAAGTATCCCACTAAGGCCTATTTTATCCATGGTTGGCTCGGCTCAACATCAACTTGCGAAATGGCTTTCAGAGGTTTTGGAACCGGTTCTCCATTTGTACTCTGAAAATTGCATTTCGGACTCGTTCACTTTCGCCAAATTTATCCAAAACTTAGAGCTCAACCCCACTAAAACTTTTATGTGCTCTTTCGACGTCAGCAGTTTGTTTACCAATGTTCCTCTGGATGAAACGATAAAGATTTGCGCCGACGCGTTGTACCGAAGTGAGCTTGAAAGGCCGTCGTTCCCTGAGGAGGTTTTCATTGAATTGATGAAATCTGCAACTAGCTCTGTGGAGTTCAGTTTCAACAATGAGATGTACCGCCAAAAGGACGGTGTCGCCATGGGCAGCCCTTTGGGACCAGCGCTAGCGAACATATTTGTCGGCTTCCATGAGCATAAACTCTTCAACTGCCATCAAAAGCCCCTTGTTTACTTTCGCTATGTTGATGACACTTTTGCGGTTTTTGAAAAAGAGTCTGAATGTGATATTTTTCTTGCCAAACTCAACTCATTGCATCAGTCTCTAAAATTCACCTTTGAAAAGGAGGAAAACAACTCCTTGCCATTTCTTGACGTTTCTGTGGAGAAAACTGAACCTGGTTTTCTTACCAGTGTTTACAGGAAACCAACTTTTAGCGGCCTATATACACGTTGGGATTCCTTTTGTGCCAAACAAATCAGAATTAATTTGATTAACACCTTGGTTCACCGGGCACTTATGATCTGTTCCGAACCAAAACTCAATTTAGAATTGGCAGAAATAAAATCTACCCTCATCAACAATGGTTATCCAGAAGATCTCATTTCGGCTTGCTTTCGTAATAAAATCGCAGGTTTCTCGGCTGACAAAAAGATTGGTCCACAAAAGTGCCCTGTTTATCTAAAACTGCCTTACATTGGCAACGTCTCCTTGCGATTCGAAAGACAAATTAAAACAGCCATAACTAAGTGCTACGCTACGGTCACCCCCCGTCTCGTCTTTTCCTCTAAGAAGATAATTCCATCTATCCGCAAAGATAGTGTGCCTACCACACAAAACAGCCTAGAAGTTTATGAATACTCGTGCCGGTGTGATGCCAAGTACGTAGGTCGCACATCTCAGCGGTTATGTGATAGGGTTAAACAACACGTGCCGTCTAGCATACGCAACAAAACTGTTCCTCAACGAGAACAACCATCTCGCGCCTCAAAACCAAAAAGTTCACTAAAACATGACTCTGCTATAGGTCAACATTTGCTCGACAACCCAGAGTGTGCTAAAGCCTACAGTGAGAATTGCTTTCGAATAATTGGCAGAGCAAGATCTATCTTTCACTTAGCTATTTTGGAATCTGTCTACATAAAAACCAGGGATCCCCTATTGTGTAGACAGAAGGAGTTCGTTTTCGCCTTAGGACTCTTGAAATAATCTTATTGGTCAGCTCACTGTATCGTGGGTGTTGATTGGTTTTCCCACACCATACCAATCATTCACCTCTTTTCTGATTGGCCTATTTCGATCCACATCTGGGTATATAAATCATTTAGGTTTCTGTTTCGTTCTCTTTCTGACGTATTACTCTGTTGAGTGTCAGACGAAAAGCTTAAGTAGTATCTATGTGTTCGTTTCATTATGGTTCCGATTTTTCTGGCTATACTGAAGTTCTGTACCATCCAAAGACTGTTATATACATATCCCATCAGTGTCTTCACAAGACAGGCAGGGTGATTCAGAATTTAAGTGTTTTTATGGCGAAACTTTTGTCCTGCTCTGCCGAGATGTCATCATTTGTGTGGAGATCTCGGCAAGAAGAATTACCCGACTGTCTCATAAAAAACACTCAGCCAGGTAGGGCTAACACCAGCCTATCATTGGTAGGGGAGCAAACAATCTAAAATTTCAGATAAAAAGCATTCTCCCCGACATTTCCAAGCAAATACAGTCGAAAAATTGTTAGAAGTTGCCAACAACAGGGTAGAATCTTCGCTTTGCTGGGGGGGGGGGGAGGGGCGCGGGCTTAGTCTCCCCAGCCCCCATTGGTCTTGGGCCTTGCACCCAGGATACCATTTATTTTCTTTATGTGGATGGCAATTTGGCAAGGCGAGTGAATTAAGACTGGCTCCATATAAACAGGTTCTAAGAAGTTCTTAAGAAGGATAATAATCTAAAGCAATAAAACTTCAAACACTTTTTTTGTCATTTTCTCTTGCCCCATAAATCCAAATCATATTGTTAAGTCAAGAGATTTTGTGATGATTTTGAGAAATTTTGATGACAATTTTTTATTACCAAATATAAATTTTTAATGGATTTGAAATGATTCAAAACCATTTGAAAGGATTTTAAAAGAATTGCAGCAAAAATGAAATAATTTTGACGGCACTGGGACACTTTTAATTTGTCTATTTCAACCATTTTAGCTGGTTCACAACAATTATTTGTGGAAAATCCCTTAGTCAGTAGGAATGAATTGAATCTGTTACTTTTTTTTAGATTACCAAAGGGCAAGCCTTTTCCACTTGAGAAACATGTCATTTGGCAGTCAATGGGAGAGTAAGTTCACTTTTATATCCCCCTTTTCATCTGTTTGTAGCTTATTCTTCAACCTATACACTAACACTTATTCCTTTAAACCAATTAAAAAACTTGTCATGGAAAGGTAATTGGAGGGATATGAAAAGATGATGGACAAAAAGACTAAATGTGGTCATTTCTTATTTTTGATATCTTGCTGTAGAGTTGTTTGTATTTGCAATGGGTTCAGAACCTAGTCTAGCAGTAGAAAATTAACATTTTGCAAATATTCATTATTTTGAAAAAAAACTTATGAAAACGAATGACCACTAGTGATCTAGATGCCCCGACCCTCGTTTTTCCCAACCCCTTGATTTTAGGTTCGGAAAATAGTTGTTTTCCGCTTCTTAGCACATAGAACCTGGTACAGACGAAAGACAAGGGTGTTGAATCTGTTTTCGTGATTTAGGTTTGGATTCTCAATGGTATTGACACCAGAGGAGAACAAGGCGTTGGCAGAAAATGTTCTGAGTCTGATCGTTCGTTTCTTCCTACAAGTCTTCAAATCTGCTGATCATTTTCACGAGGTGATTATTTACGATCATTAATATGGTTTGCAACAATATCGCTAATCTTTTAAATTGAACGCCTGTTTAATTGTTTCACATTTGTTTATTTTAAAGGAAATTTGCAGGGATAATATGTTACACAAATTTGGTTGATTTCCTTTTGATTTGGTTGTCTTTAATGTAGTGTCTCACATTTAAAAATCACTGAATTAGGAAACACAGACCTTATTTCTAATATTTAACTAACCTCTTTATAAGAAGCACCTATTAATTTCAATAGAGAAGCACGAGAGAGACGTAAGACCTGATGTTGAAAATTATGTTTCGTATATATGGGACACTAAACTGTATTTATCTTCACCTTTCCAGATTGCCGAAAGCCCTGATAAAGTATCTGTCGTTTTACACGTATTTCTACCCAATGGACAGGTCAGTATACTTAAAGATCTAGAAGTTGTTCCATCTTTGCTCACAATATTGGATCTTTGTATTCAGGTGGTTTTCTGTAATTTTGCTATCTACTTTCTGAGAGAGATTGTTTAATTTTAAGTTTTGTTTTTGCCCAATGCCCTGAATGTGATGTATCAGATATAACAAGGAGAACAGATTTTTACAGACAGATCTTCAGCATGCACAAACAAGAATGGCCTAATTTACAACGCATGTCAAGTATGAAAACGAGGTTAATTAATTATAATTTATGTTCTTATGTAATCATTGTCAAGAGGGGACAACATCAATCCAACATTCCATGCTATGTGATGATTAGGCAGATGGGTATAAAATAATGATGTCTTGGTGGCGAGGATAACCAAGTGGTTAATTCACTCGAACCTCGTTCAAAGGGTCCGGGCTCAAAACCACCTTTAGACCTGTCACAAAGTGTGTGGAGAGAATTTGCCAGCTCTCTGTAATTCTAGGCAAAAGGCAAAAGGAATCACGAGGTGTGGTGACATCGAGAGGAAGGACCAGGGTTGCACTGCTCGATTAGTCTACCTGTTCAGGGGCCATTAGTGCTCTGCACATAAACCAAAAGCCTACGAAGATAGTAAGCGTATTTGCCTATCAACATCAACGGTTAATGTATGACTTTTGGTACATGTGACCTAATCCCTACCTCATATCAGCCTATGTTGTGTTTTTGATGTAACACAAAGCAAAATAAGAAAAACCCATCAATCTTCGACAAGGGCTGAGATTTCAACAAGTGTTCGGATTTGCCGCATAAATAACCTCTTTGGAGATAGTGATTTCTAGTGTTGCATATGTAGGGTGAAGTGGATGTCATCACTCAGGGTTTGCGGGACTCCACTATGGGACGAATGGTCACCGAAGAACAACAGAATTCTTCATCCTTGCCAGGTGCAGATTTTCTGAAAAACGATACTCAGAATATAGAATTTTTATCAAGATTTATATTTTTCACGGAATTCTTCACGTTTTTCATTTCAAAAAGAAAGGCATCTCTTGATTTCCCGGTCACAATCACCTATCTATTCAGTGGGCCCTTTGCGCCTATCAACTATCAACTATCCTTCAAATTACCGGGACGGCAGGTTTAGTTGAAAACTGTATGGAATGAGGGAGCAGCAGCTTTCTACCCCTTTTGATGACCCTACTGTAAAACGACTGGAAAATATAGCGGACCGCAGCACCAATGGTCGCAGAAATTCTTTAGGACTCCAGAAAGATTTTCAAATTTCCATCCCATGATTTGCTTTCAATCAATACCCAACCCGAAGCCTCACACCGATATTGCTGTTTACAACTCGTCATTACAAACTCCCAATGACTTACTTCATGATCAATTTATTATAAATTCATAGTTACTGTGTGTTCTCCCAAAGCAACATCATGAAGCAAAGGGTTTTAATGAGTGTAAGAAAGCATGCAGTACCTTTCCTTACATGGTATTTTATGGTGTTTTATAAAAGCGATACCATATATATTGTTTACATTACCTGTATGTTATCTTATTTTTTCTAGATACGTGCAGAAATGAAAATTTCTATGTTCCCAGAAAGTAAAATATTTTGCCACCTCTGAACTGTAATGATATTTTTTTTCTGCTTTCTAGTTGCTTTTCATGAACCATCGTGTGATCAGACAGCTGGAAAGAAATGCCAGAGAAATATTAAATGAAAGAAAATGAATCCCCGGTATTTATAAGATCTTTAAATTTGAAAAAGTTTTGATAAATCTTTAAAGAATTATTTTAAAATCTATCCTAGCCATGCGAATTCTAAATTCTAAAATGTTATTGAAAATTATTGATCGATAATTTTTAAAATTTCGATTATATTATTACAGTCAAATAGTTTTATCAGAAGTATAGGATTGAGCTAAATTTTGAAGTCTGTGTTTCCAATTTGCTAAATTTAATGTTAGAGTAGTTTTTGCGGGCATTGTATTACTACAGTTTGATTTGGCAACTTCATGTTTTAAACCATTACACATTTTCTTATAAGAAAACTTAAAACAAGCTAAGAATAAAAATGTATACAGACCATAACCAAGTCAATGCTGAAAAGGCTCCATGTCAATCAGGTTTTTGGTATCCTTCAGACGTTCGTCAACTGCAGATTTTATTGCTTCGATTGTTTTCCTGGCTGATGGCAGAAAGATTGCAGAATGAGCATATGCCATGGCTATACGAATAGCTGCAAGTGAGGGTGGAATGTACTGGTGAAGTAGCTACAAACTTATGTGCCAACTTTTTGTTGGTTGTGCTAATTCATGCTTATTCATACTGTAGACTGTTATTTGTAGCTACACTCATTTTTTTTATAAGAAACCGTTTATAAGAAACCGTAGGGCCAGATTTTCAAAACTTGAGAAACTTTGGTAGGAGATTTTCTGTGACCCAAAGGAGTTAAGAAACTTTTTATGTTCTCTTTACAAAATAAGACGTTTAAAAACGCTCAATGCCCTTCATTGGTACAAGATTGGGAGGTATCTCATCTTATCTGGTACTTTTTCTGGCATTAATTAGCATGGGATGACATCTTATATACTTAAAGCTCAAACTCTTTATATCAACACGAAGTCAAGGAAATATCTCTTTTGGTTAAGAAACTTGCTAAGAAACTTTTCGTACCATTATCGGGGCGAAAGCTAAGAAACTCTGGTACGAAGATTTAGCACAGTTTCTTATGAAAAAAATTAGTGTATTCAACTAACTTAGGCCTACTTTGCATCTTGATAAAACATCAAATTTGCAAACTGAATTCAGTTATAAAGACAATCTTGCGTTGATATGCATCATCTTATATTTGCGCTGTGTGAGAGTGTCATTCAAATGATAGACCAGGTATTATTTGTAATGCCAAACTTTTTCATAAGAAACCTAATTATAAGACCGAGTTTCTTAAAGAAACTTGGCTCTTTATCCAGAATTTCTAGGATTAAAGAAAATTTGTAAGACTAAACTAATTTCCTTCAGGTATGTAATGAAAATTGAAAATACTTAAAAGCAAACCATGCTGAAATGGTGAATCCTAACCAATTTTGACTGGGTACGCTAATTTTGTTTATAAAAGACTGCTTGTAAGAAACCCTAGGGACAGATTTTCGAAAAGAAAGAAACTTTGGTAGGAGATAGTGTTTCCATCAAAAAGGATAAGAAACTTTTTACGTTGATTCTACCAGAAAGGATGTCGAACCAGTCAAGTGAACAACATAGGATAAAGGTTTTTATATGTATGAAGATATGTAACAGTCTTCGATCGGTACAAAACTTCAATTTAGCCAGAAAAAATGGAAGCATAGCGAAAACATGGGTTCCTCTGCCACTCAACAGAGTAATACGTCAGAAAGAGATCGAAACAAAAACCTAACGAATCATTATACCCAGATGTGGTTCAAAATAGGCCAATCGGAAAAGTTGTGAAGAGTGGTATAGCGTCAGGGGCGTCGTGGCCGGGGGGAAGAGGGGGCCATGGCCCCCCTATCAGAGCAAAATCTATAGATTTTTCGGAAATTTTTGCGATTTTTCCACTTTTTCGGAAATTTTTGAGCATTTGATCCCCTTTTCGGAAATTTTTCGTGTTTGGCCCATCCTAAAATTGAGGTCCCACGACGCCCCTGTATAGCGTAGAAAAGCCAACTAACCATTAGAGCTTTCTAAAATTATACCAATCATTTCACCTCTTTTCTGATTGGCCTATTTCGATCTGCATCTAGATATGATAATTCGTTAGTTTTTTGTTTCGTTCTCTATCTGACGTATTACTCTGTTGACAGTCAGACGAAAAGCTTGGAAAATCTGTGTTTCCGCTTCACTATGATTCCAATTTTTCTTGCTATATTGAAGATGGATATCTTTCATAGATTCTGGTTAATGTGTATTGTTTTAATTTGAGTTTTCAATTAAATTCTAATCTGAATGTAAGAAAACCATAATATTACGCAGACAGCAAGAACACAGAATACTGAATTGCGGATTGACAACAAATGCCACAGTCATAAGTTGTGAAAAGCATGGTATTGTAGTCTAAACTGGGCAGTGAGCGTCTGACGTCCTGTGCTATATACGCCCTTTCCGAAATAGAAAGCCACCCATCTGTTCATTACGCATGCTGTTCAGTTCTTTTTGTGTTTGCGAACAATCGGAACCTCGAAATTCAAAAATCTTTGAGGTTTGAAATGGAAACAGCGGCTTAATCGCACAGTTATAGAATACGGTTTCAACGGAAAAAGAAAGAGCAACCACCCGTCGTTGTTGTACTGGTTTCTTTCCTGGGCATGAGGCCTGCTCGACAGTTGTTCAGTTTTGAAATTCGCATTGAAATTTCACTCTGTCGTTCGTTCTCAACACGCCAAACTTGAAGAATCATGGAGGTCCTTCCAGTTCCAGACTTGCAGAGAAATTTCAAAGAGAGGACCGTCTCCAACTTAGCCATGTTCTTTGAATCGAAAATCGAAGGTATTTCACTTTATTTTTCATACTAGTTTTACTGTTAGATGCTGTAGGTACACTCCTTTTATAAGCAAAACCCTTTTTTACGAGAGGCAATATACACTTCAATAATGGTCAATAGCGCTTTACATTTGCCTAGAATGCACTCCTTTTTCTATAAGAACATTTTTATAAGGACACCAGCTTCAAAATTAGCCAAAACTTAAGAATAAGCTAAGAACAAACCGAGGCTGACAATTTGGTTAAGAGTTAAAATATTGAACAATTAACACAACTGATAGCAAAAAGAGGCTTAATCGTTATAAAAGTACAAAAGTATAAATAATTTAAGAACATTTCAGGCTGAAAATAGATAAATATTTAAGAACAGCCAGCTTCAAACGAATTTTACTGGTTCTTATAAAAAAAGAGTGTAAGAGGGTAATCACCAACCCCTACCACCAAAACCTGTTTATTTGTGCGTTCCGGGCAAGAGAAAGCATGTAAAGTAATTCCAGATAGCCAAAGACTTCATTTAATGCTTTTCTGCCGTAAAAATTATCCCATCCAGGGCTTGTCACTTACTGGACTTGTCCAAGTCTCTACAGTGAAAAAAAAACCAAAACCAGAATATACCTCTGCTAAGGAAAGAGCGAGAAAGCAGAAGAAAGGAAGCATCTTCTGCTGACATTTTCCTTCCTCCTTCCCAAAGGCTTTCCCTTCTTTCCTACGCAGCAGTAGTGTAATTTTTTATGTATAAATGTGGGAGAGACTTGAGCAAGTCCAGTGGCTTACTGACTTGTTCCCAATAAAGAAAGGTGTACATGTATTTTTTTATAAGAAACTCTTCGTGAAGAATGCAAAGTCTTTAATGACCAAGGTCTGTAAGAATATTTGCTAAGAAACGTATGTTGGTTGGATCTAAGAGCTACTTGGTTTGAATAAGATCCGTAAATATAGATATAACGTTATGATACGCTTAATATGCCTTTTTTTATTGTATTTAGTTTTAGAATCATCATGTTAAGTGTGTTTTTATTGATGAAACGAGAGTTTTCTATCTTACCTCTTTGAGTTAGAAACTATTAGGCAAAATTACTGAATCGACAACTATATCATCTTTTTGTGAAATCCTACATCTAAAATATTTGGCCCATGTTACAAGACTTGAAAACAGCTTTTTGCAAAAGCAAATGTTATTACAACTGGTCACGAAAAATATCATCGTGATGCTTGGATTAAAATTGAAAAAGATCTAAATATCTCTAAAATCTAAATAAAAAGATTGATGCTGGATAAAAAGAGTTGGTGTCCTTACTTTACCGAACCTTTACATAGGAAAAATCTATAAGGACACTAAATGTTCACGAGAATTATGATGGTAAAATCGATAAATTGCTTGGAAAACTTTCTCAGCCCAAAGCAACCCCAATGCAAGAAGGATGTAAGGATTTCCTAAGCAATTATCATTACAGGACAACATGCAACGGTCAACAGTCATTTTGTTGGCTGAAAATCCAAAGCATGATTCATGGATTTCTTTGTGTCGTTCTGCTTATTTCCAGCAAATTAATTGTTAATCTCTTCCTACCACCCTGGGAAAATAACTCCACTCGTCTCTGTATACAAACAAAGTATAGGAAATTTAGGGAATCTCTCTTTGGCGCGAGAAGTGATTGGATAAGGGGCCCAAGAGATGTTGAATTTTCAAGATGTGGTGTAAACAACAGGGAACTACATCTTCAGCACTTGAAAATATATCATTCGTAACATGAGGGGTAAGGGTAGCTGCGATAAGGAAAATTAGGCCAGTCCAGTTTGAAATGTAATGAAATTAATTCTTGTAATGATAGCTAAGTGACACGATAGGAGGATAGCTGATACCGAAATGGCATGGTAGGAAGATAGCTGATCTTCGAAAAGCAACTTTAGTATGAAACGCCAGGCTGAAATTACGGCTAGGATATTTTTACTATCTCCAAACTATTTGGGATAAACATAAGACAAGTTCACCACGTAGAGCCCATGCCCAGAAAAGCGTTAATAGCCTTCAATGTGATCGCTGTTAACTGTTTATCACCTTTTAGATCGTCTGGTATCTAGTCCACGCTTACAGCCATACCCAAAGTTTGCTTTTCGTAACAAGGAAAATGAAATATTGTCATGCAGGAAGTCTGCAGAAAAAGATGAACGCTTGAACAAACTACAAGATGTTTCCAGAAAACTAACGAAACATCACATCGCAGCTTCGACAACTCCATCAGTCTATGAATCTTTAGCTGATTACAACACAGATGGCTCTTTGCATAATACTGATGCAAAAGGTTCAGGCTGTTGTAAGATAAAGATAAGTTCAGGTGGTGCGAGGCAGCAGTCGCATTCGCTAAATATTTCTCGCCCGAATCTCTGCAAAGTCTTGGCAACTCCTCCCCCTGGTATAAAATCTGTCGTTTCGAGCACAGAACAGCGCTCGGCACAGAGTGGCAGCGTAGATGAAATAAGTGGAAATTACGTTAGCACAGAGCTCCAGAAAACTCCGTTAGAGGTAAAGAGTTTACAAAGAACCAATCAGAAAGCAAATATCTTCAAACCGAGGCGAGCTGGTTCTTTCTCAAGCGGCGTACAGCGATCAATGGGACCGGACAAGCGAACAGGATTGCTCGATGAGCGAAATACACAGGAATCTTCTGAGCTGAATTTACAAGATGAACAATTTGAAAGAAGAACCACTGAACTCAGCTCTTTGCATCGAGATAAAAGCTTTGATATTTGGAACGATTTTGAGAATGACGCAACGAGTTGCTACCTTACTGCGGGTAAAGCTACTTCGAACTCCTTCAAATGCTTTCACAAGGAAAGACGCACGCGCAAATATATTTTCCGCGCGTTATCGCTGAGTAATGTCTGTGATGCTGAGCGGAGTGAAGAATTGGATTCGGTGTTTTGTTATGATTGCGGAGGACGCCGTGCGGGTCACCAGACGAACCTGTCTTTTGAGGATTGTGAGAAGGTCAAAGATGAACGAGATCACCTCAGATATGAAAGAGACCGCGCCATGGAAGAGTGGACTGTTGTTGCGTCGAAGTGGAATGTAATGCTCGATGAGATGGATGAGTTACTGGAGCAGTTGAATCAGGTATGTGTCTGCAGCGCCTATTTATTGTTTATCTTTAAGCAGGCCGGCTTCAAACGCCTGTAGCGTAATAGAGCATGCGGATAGTAACTTTGGACGCATCTCAAACTTTTAGGGGCACATCACATTAAGGGCACCACTAGCAGTGCTAGGAATGCCTCTTTCGATTGTGCTGTGTTTGCAAGTTTCTAATATTGTTCACAGCAGCAATGGGGCAACTTTTTCCTGGTATTTTCAAGGAATTTACAATGCATCTCGAACTTTGAGAAGTACAACACTTAAAGGAAACTTTGCCACTAGGAGTGTTTTTGATAGCTCTTTCGATTGTGCTGTGTTTGTAAGTTTCTAATGTTGTCTACAGCAGCAATTGGTCGAATTTTTCCTTATAATTTTCAAGGCACTTAGGAATTATCTCGGACTTTGGGGGCCCAAAAAACTGTTACGGCATACTTTATTTTAGTGAGCAGTTATACCCATATCGTACAGTCATTAAACGTTTTTCTGTGATGATACCTACAGTTCTAACCCGCCGAATTGAAACTGACTTATAAGAAGCTTCAGCAGCCAGCCAGATAGTAGTGTCTTTTATATAACAACAAGTCATTTTCATACAACAATGATAATAATAATGAAAATATGTGCCTCTTAGTTTCCCAACACCAGATTCACAATATGTAGAACTCTACCGTATGCATCGTCTATCCTAAAGCCATTTCAAGACAAACCAGATCTATCGTATCGTTTTAGAACAATGGCCTATTATTTAGTCCATTGTTTTCTCGAAAATCGAGACCCATAGAGTCTTAATACCTGATTCCACGGGTTTGATAAATGGAGGCTATTTCTGTGTAGGCCCACATCGACTGTACCAAAAGCTTTGTGCCTCTGTTAATTCGGAGCAATAGTTTTAACACATACAGGATCTAGTGTGCTCTTTTAAAGTAATGGATTATTGTCTTATCCATTGTATTCTCGATAATCGAGCCTCTTAGATTCTTAATACCTGATATACAATATGTAGGATCCTACTGTGTATGCCTACATCGTTTATCCTAAAAGCTTTGTTATTCTCTTAGTTAGGAGCGATCATTCCAACACATACAGGACCCTACAATTAGGTACAGAACTCTTAGCTACACAATACTATGATTACTGTATAGGCTACATCCTCTATCCTAAATTCTTTTTGCTTGTTAGGAGCAATTACTACAATTAGCAACAGAATACTATGATTACTGTATAGGCTGCTACGTCTATCCTAAAAGCTTTGTGCTTCTCTTAATTAAGAGTAATCATTCCAACACATACAGGATCTAGTGCATACTCTTTTAAAGCAATGACTACAATATTGTTTCGCCCTATAGATTCTCCAAAATCGAGCCCTATAGATTCCTAAAACTGGAATCCATGGGTTTCATGTATGTAGGATACTGACCCTACTGTGTAAGCCTACATCTTCTATCCTGAAGCCATTTTGCTTCTGTTAGTTAGGAGCGATCATTCCAACACATGGAAGACACTAGAAGTAGCCACAGAACACTATGATTACTAAATAGGCTACACCTTCCATTCTAAAAGCCTCGTGTTCCTGTTAGTAAATACGTTATCAGTCGCTTTGAATAGCTAAAGACGTAACCATAAGCAATGAATTTTTAAAATCTCCCCAGTTTGATTAAATGCTGGTTCACCATTCGGCGGCACATGTTGCAATTTTATTAGAGGTCTTTTAATTCACACGATTTCTATGGAATGATAGTCTTAGCGTGTCTTTGTAGCTCTCGCAATTAAAAAGACCAGCCTAAGCAAACCGCAACAACGTTTTAACAATAGAAGCCATTTTGTGCTGGTGGCGTCGCCCGACTTAGGCCATCTAGATCTATTTTTCGACATGTGGTTGTTAAAAGCTAATTTCATTGTTATCCTGCTGTATTATAATGGATAGTCCTATTGCAAATCGCTTTATTTCTTTACAAATTGTTGTCGTTAATTGAAAGAGGTTGATACGGAACGAGGCGAAAAGGCGAAAGGATTGGAAATGTACTTCACTGATTGTTGGAGAGTTTACGTGGATTGTTAATGTTTAACTGGAATCGTATGTGGATGCTGAAAGCCATTTCTCAAAATAAATGTAAATTTCTATTCAAAAAGATTTATTCGTAAGAAGTTGAAGATAGTCAAACAACATAACGCGGCGAATCGAAAAGTTGTGGCAACTTTGATGTGAGGATATTGAGAGCTACGAATTCTGTTTCAATTTGAAATCTTAAGCTTGCTGGTTGTTAGAGCCAAAATTTAAGAATATTTTCTTTTCCATGTTAAAAGGCCAAGAAAGAACGCGACGAAAAAGAATTTGAAATCTCAGAAATTGTGGAAAAGTATGAGGAAGAGATTAATCTACGCGCGGATGATTTCAACCAGTTAAAGGAAGACTACGCGGAAATGGATGCCCAGCTAACAGTTGCGAAGAAAGAACGCGTTGACGCTCTGACGGAGTACGAAAATCTACTTAAGCGGCATTATGACGTTCAGCAAGAGGTTGATATCGTTGAAGACGAAAACGCAGAGCTGCAAGGCCGCATTGCGACGTACGAGCAGAGAATAAACTCGCTAGTGCAGCAATTAGAGAATACACAGCAAGAGCGTGATCATGCGTTGCAACTTTGGAATACCTCTGCGAGGGAGCGCAAGAAGCTACATCATGAAATGGAGACCCTGCTTCAGTCACGTGATGCTTCTTTGAGAAAGACCTTCCAGCAGGCTGAAGAGTTGAATAAGATGAGAGAAGACCGTGATGCTTTGCAAAGGGAGTTGAATTGTGGAAGAGCGAAGGGAAGCGTGGACCCTTTGCAGCAAAGGAATCACACAAATGGCTGTAATGACAGGAACGAAAATGGAACGCCGCAGGTTCGTTTGTGATTATGATCACTCACTTTGTAGACAGAAAAATCAATTACTTCCTCGCCTCTCTAAAATGTTTATCTATGTACTGCCCTAACGTCTTCCCTAACTTCTTCAAATGTGGTAGAGACCGGTAGAGACTCTTCAGCGAAGATTAAGAGATGAGCAACTTGCCCCCACAAAATAAGTAGAATTTTACCTTACAGTACGAATTATCCAACGCTGATCTTGTTTCCAACTTGCTTTTCATACGGAGAGCAAACGGCCAGATAAAGACAATGAGACGTTATGTCTCCCCGATCTTGTCTGAACTATACTGAACTATTTAGAATTGCTAAAATTGAAGAATTTATCAAATAACGAGAGAAGATTGGTTCAAGTAATTACGTAGATTGTGGTTGACAAAAGCAGAAAATGGAGGGGGACAGTGAGAGCTAACCCATGGGTATACAACTGAACGCATACAAGTGTTGAGCGTGATATGAAAGAAAGATTATGCAAAGTCAGGCGTTAGATTGATAACAATGGAGGGCTACCGATCACAGAATCCATTGTACATGACGTAGCTTTTGGAAAACAAAGTTTGGTGTTTAGCAAAAAAAATTACCGAGGATTAAGCTAATTAGGAAATACACCCAAAAGAAGAATCTTCACGAATACGATATTTGACATTATAGTTGATAATCATCATAACAAGCCTTTGATATTTACAAATATTTACAAGAGTTATTTTTATTTTTTTAGAGATCTGGAAGCTATAAATCCCTCGATGAAAATAGAGACGAACCTGAGGTAGAGTTCCACGAATTTGCTGTTTCTCTTGAAAGGGTGAGTTAACTCATTTAGCAATTGCTACCAACTTAGGAAGATAGAAGGGGTACAAAGGACATTGTAGAAAGGATAGAAGCGATTGAAGCAAAACAAATATTTTGAATACCCTTTAAAGACGTTAGAAGATTTCTAGAAATTATTAGGCTGTGCAAAACTGCATCGAAAGTATCTTTTCTGTTTAAACCAATAGATATACTTAGTTGCAGCTCGATTCTATGGTATTGAAATATCCTTCATTTACTGACTTATTTTCAACTCGATTTGAAGTATGGTATTGAAATCTCCTTCTTTTATTTACATAGTTTCAACTCGATTCGAAGTATGGTATCAAAGTGGAAACAGCGGTTGACGAACCGAATGCAATGATTGTAAATGTTGGAGCTCATGTTTCATCAAAAAATGATATCAGGTGGGATGGAGATTCTTCACGCAATACTTATTGATTTCTCTTCTTGAGCAGTTCTTCAGATATGTGGCAGTGCCGTGTAACTTGTTTCTACGTTCGTTGATTGCTTAAAAAGTGCTTCTGGCACTCGCACAAAGGTATTATAGAGTAAATAAGATCGAAATTAGATTGAGAGGAAATTGAGGCCCTGTTCACACGATGCCGGATTTATTTTGTTCCAGATTCCAAAGGCAATTCAATATGAAATTTTCTCCTCGCACGATGCCGGATTCACTTACGTTTTCTGCTCACACGACTACGCTCTGCTCTGCGCCCCCAACAGGCCCACAGCAATGCCTATTATTAAAACATTTGCCACTTGACAGCTAAGCATCGCGTGCTCTTGAGAGGGTCGATAAGTTGCGCGAAGAATATTTGCACATCATCAAAAAAGAGGTTCTGGAGCACAAAGCGTATCGGATTCATGCGTTCACACGAGCCCAAAAGCTATCCGGTATGAAAGCCATCCGGAACGTTTAACCTTCAGAGCGGAGTGATTTGACTCCGGAAAAACGATGCAAAACGTTTCGGATTGGCATGGTGTCGTTTGAATAGAAAGGCTATCTGATATGAAAAGAACTCCGAAACAATATGAATCCGGCATCGTGAGAATGGGGCGAGAATCAACAATACTTTTAACGTTTAGGTAGTTCTTCTGTCTTAAATGCTGATTTTTTACTATGTTAAGTTCATAATTATCTAGTTTTGGCATTTCTTTCGTTGTCATTCTAGAATACATGTGTTGAACTTCTTATTCTACCTTATTGCAGGGTGTATGATCGAATACTATCTGTAAACGGGGTTTCTGTTTATCGAGCAGACAAGAAAACGGTGGAGAAACTTCTCAGAGACTGTCCTGGGAGACTTACTATGGTATGATAATATCAAATTTTCAAGTTACTTGTATTGTTACTACGACTGTCTTTTATCGAACAGTCTAATTACTATGGTATGATAATATCAAATTTTCAAGTAACTTGTATTGTTACTACGACTGTCTTTTATCGAACAGTCTAATTACTATGGTATGATAATATCAAATTTTCAAGTAACTTGTATTGTTACTATGAATATTTTTTATCGAATAATTGACTGAATAATTTCCAGTAACCAAAGTTCTTCTTCACTTATATTGGGATTTATACCAGGAAAGTTAAGTCGTAATTTGCATACAGGGAGAGAAAAAGCTTATTTTTACCAACAATTGGCCAAGCATAAGAAACAATTCAATACAACTAGAGTTTAACACTTTACAATGCTATTAAACGGCACTTTTATCATTTCAATGGAATATGTTAGAGCCATTACTTGATTTCTCATTTATTCTTAACCTTCTTATGGTTAATGACCGTGGGACTGTTATGTTTCCTTGCTGTGTGCATGTCAAAAATACTTTTTTCGAAAACCATGTCACTGATAGCTGGAAATATAACTTTGAACGATGCGAAACGAGAGAGAAATGCCACTACTTGACACAACAGAAAAATGGAGATAGCCTTTGATATTCCAGACTTGCAACTAGGGCTGCTTCATGTTTTTTGTGAATTATGCATTTTGAAATCTAATTTTTCTGTAAGGTTCTTCGTCGACAGAATTTCAGCAGGCAACTCCAAGAAAGAATTCAAAATGTTGATATCACATTGCCAAAACCTGGTGGACAACATTCAAAACGAGGCCAAGGTGAATTGTTGACGAGTACATGAGTTTCTCATTCTTGTGCTGGCCTGACCAAGGCCAAGTCTTGTCTATGATATTAGGATCTTGTGTTTTTGACTGCACTCATTTATGCTGCAGAAGTTTCTAATCGAGAATTTATGCCCACTCTACAAGGCTCTTCGGTTTCAGTTGATGAATGGTGGTTAAGAATTAGAAGCCACGCCGTCAAGACTCGCTAGCAGCAAGCAGGTTGATCACAAGTGTTAACCACTACACTAACTGCAAGCGGCAAAAATCCTTCTGGTTCAAATTCATCATATTGAAGCTATTTATTGAATCATTTTTGATTGGTAAAGAACTTTGAGGTGGTGAGAAAAATCGGAGATATAGCAAAAGATGAAACCTACTTGAGCGTTTTGTCTGACCATCAATTAAGTGTTGCGCCAAATATGGAACTCAAATGAAACCTAAAGAATAATTATTTCCAGGACTGTTCCCCCTTGCCCATTCCCACCCAATCCGTCTTATTCTGAATTTGAGCTTTTTAAATTCTGTAGGTCTCGGCATGAAGCTGAAAGTTGAAATAGTTGGTGTAGATGGCTCTTCATCTGCCTCAGGTGTTAAGGATATTGACCCTGGAGACGTCATTATGAATGTGAGTATACCTTGAAATGGTTTTGTAAAGTCACTAGACGCGGTACAACACAATGGAAGTATAATCTCACGAACTGACTACAATACTAATTCGCTCGCTACTAAGAAACCGACTAATAAGGAACTTCAGCCTGACAGGTCATAGCTTATCTATACTTTAAGATCAGATTTTTTAGGGTGAACGTTAATATTGCTTTAGAAAATAAATCGATTGATTAAGATTTTGAATTTCTTGCTAATTTAGTGGCCGCTCTGCTGAATGTATTTCAAATTTTTACCCATTTCTTCTCAACCTATAAGAAACCAGGCAGCAATTTATTCTCAACCTAATTAACCAGTGCATTCAGTTTCTTAGTGGTGGGCTAATACTGTACCACAATTGAGCTATGACAGATCTTGAACTTGGAACCTCGCCCATCATATGCCCTAAACAGGGAATTGACACTAAAGTCTTCTCATGTATTCAGGTTCAGGCCATTCCAGACCAGAGGATGTCAATTCTTGTTTTGGATTGAATCCTTCTTAAGAGTCATTTATTTATATTTAGATTAATCCGTCAAACATACATGCATACATATACACTAACTGGCAGAAAAAAACAGGAAACTACATGTTCATCTCGACAAACCTGTTTCGAGATCACGAAACAGGCTCGTCGAGATGAACGTGTAGTTTCCTGTTTTTTTTCTGCAAATTAGTGTATATTTACGCTTTACTATCATGTAATGAGCACTATTTTCTGACAACCAAAACACTGGCTTTACACGCATACATACACACATTGAAACGTTTTGTCCTTAAATTTTACAATGCTATCAAAATCAAAGTAATAGTAGAAAGATTAGTAAAATTGAAAGAATCAAAAAACTGGCCTAGCGTTGCAAATCATTTCTCAATTCGAATAATAGTCCAGGAAATGAACATTTGTAGTCATTGCAAATTGTTGTGAAATCGTTTCTCATTCGTCTCGAACGCGTTGAAACCCGAATCCTAATCTTTGCAATGCGTTTCACGACTCTATGAAATTCAAATATCCAAATAAGCGATTTTTCAACAGTGTTTTTATTGTGCCACTTAAGTTGAGGCTCTGTTTCTATTATTAAACCACTTACAAGTCTATGCATTTATCCAAGCTTACTTCTGCGCATGCGGTGACGTAATTACACCCCAACATGTTCTGAATTACCGCACGATTGCCATCAGAGGTGATATCAGAACAAACTTATTTGTTGCGTGTGGTACTATAATAAAACAAATAAAAGAGACAAGTTGTATAAGAAGTACTCAGGTGATACAATTAAAATGGGATCACATGGTACTTCTTTTAAAATTTGTCTCTTTGATATCAGAACAGTTGACGGCGAACTCAGAACATGGCTAAATCATAACAAGCTGCTCGATATACGACTTCACCTTTTATTTATCAATTAATACGAATAACTCTTTTAACATACCAATATATATACATAGAATGATTCGTATAACAAACGAATTTTATTTGTTTCTGTTTCCCATCTTTAGGTTAATACTCAGGATGTTAGTAAATTATTCGAGTCGATTCTCTACAAACTGGCTAAAAAGAGCAACGGCAACATTTCTCTTCGAGTCAGGAAGCCGGCTGACCTGTCAAGCTACAATTACAAGGTAAAGCATCACAGACATAGATTAAGAACAGTCTTTGATCGGTACAAAACTTAGATATAGCCAGGAAATCGGAAGCATAGTGAAAACATGGATTACTCAAGCTTTTCGTCTGACACTCAACAGAGTAATGCGTCAGAAAGAGACCGAAACCAACACCTAACAGATTCATTCATCTCTTTTCGCATTGGCCTATTTCGATCCACATCTTGGTATATGAATCTGTTAGGTTTTTGTTTCGTTCTCTTTCTGAAGCATTACTCAATTGAGTGTTAAACGAAAAGCTTAAGTAATCAATGCGTTCGTTTCGCTATGTTTCCGATATTTCTGGCTTTTTGAAGTTTTATACCATTTAAACACTGCAAATGAGAAAGGAAAATATGGAATTGTGCAAAGTGTCTAGTTACTGCTACAGTAAGTTACAGTAAAAACAGCATAGCTGGTCAATTTGTATTGAGCTAAAAAAAACCAAATAAAGCAACAGTATCGAAAACTTGAGGTCAAACAAGATGTCTGTTCGCGCTTATATATACACAGGTGTTTTGAGGCTTCAATTAGGGAAGATTGTATTCCTTTTCTTCAGGCTCAGCAACCACATCTCTTGTCACCGTCAACAAGAACAAGAACAACAACCCAATCTTTATCTGACGTATCAGAATCATCGAGTCCATCTCTAGTCTCATTCACGTCTGAAGAAGCAGCCCTCACAGCTTTTACTGACGACAACGGAAGTGTATCCAACGGAAGTGGAAGTATATTTAACGGAAGCGGAAGTGTATTTAACGGAAGCGGAAGTTTAAACAATGGAAATGCTACATCGCCCAATTTGAACATTGTATATGAAAATAGATATGAGGATGACATTTCATCACTTCCTGAGCGCCTACGTAAGATATCTAATACCTTCCAAGAAACGGACCGGACAGTAGATAACTTGTCGAATGGCTTTCATCAAAATGGAGTTTGTAAAAATGGACATCCTCCGATCGATGAAATTCCAGTATCTGATTGTCCCGCGTCACCATGTAATGATCACGTGCCGAGAAGGCATTGCTCGGAAACTCGTAGTCTCCGTTCTTTGAAGAATACTTATTCACCGCGCGGAGCCAAACAATCGCTCCGCCGCGCAAGAAGTGACGCTATTGACCGGAAAGTGGCGGATAAACCGTTTGAGAATAACGAGCAGGACAAATTAGCAGATAATGCTTCTATAAGTAACAAATCTCTGCTGGAAACACCGGAAGAAACAAACCGGAACTCGTGGGTCATGCCGAGTCCGGAACTTCCGAGAAAAAAAAACAGGAACGAAAATAATGCTATAAATATATTCGCCACTCTTCCCAGACCGAAGAAGAAAAGTGTAATTGCTGCCGATTGCAATAAATCCACGTCTCACCGGGTTCTGCGGCTAGAAAAGCTGGCGCACGAACCGCTAGGGTTTGATATCTGTGGTGGGAATAAAGTCGGGATTTTCGTGAAAGAGATACAAGAAGGAAGCATGGCATCATTTGGAGGAGTGAAAGTTGGTGATCGATTACTTTATGTAAGTGCTTATCACGGTTGTTTGTATAATGTTTCTATGAAAATACTCTGTTAAGGAATCCACTTATTTTCCTATCATCGCAAGTATTGGTTCAAGCGTAAAGTATAAAGGGCCCACTAAGTAGTATTAGACTTAATGCAGCAGTGTATTGATAGTTGATAAGCAAATACACTTACTATCTTCGTAAGGTGTTGGTTTATGTGCTAAGCACAAAGAACCCACTGAATAGGTAGACTGATAGAGTAGTTATTTGCTAGTTGATAGGCATATACGCTTAATATCTTTGTAAGGTATTGTTTTTGCGAAACAAAAAGGGCCCACGAGAAATGGTTACTATCTTTTAAGACATTGCTTTGTGTGTGCAAAGTATAGTCTCCCTGGATAGGTAGATTAATCGAGTCGTGAAACCTTGAACAATTGTTGGGTGATTTAATCACTCGGACATCGCTGTAATTCAAACAATTTTTCACTGAAACTTTTGCAAGGTTGTTTGTTTTGAATTTTAAACAGTATGTATTTTAGAATTCTTGTTCTTTTCTCCCTAAATTCGAGCAAAATTCTTATTCTTTTCAGTATAAATTCTTATTTTTTTCTCCCATTTATAGATGAATTCGTTCGATTTGAGTGGAGCAACTTTGGATTTTGCAACAAGAATAGTTTTGCGGAGTGAACATCTAACAAGCTTCAGAATAGAAGTCAAGTTTGAAGAAAGTAAGTCGTTTTCATATCAACTCAAAAGAGGCGAAATCTCAAATAAGTAGCCATACAGTCTGAAATCTCTACCAAAGTCTTGTAGACGTATGATAAATGTTATTCTACCCCGTTAGCCTACCCAAAATAGAATTAACTTGGTGGAAATTTTGGTCTTCGCATTGTCTTTGGTTTTTAAACTTTGCTGCCAAGAATTGTTTTTCAATTTTCATTGTCTTTCTTCGTTTTATGTTATTTTAGAGTTCAAGGATTTAATGAAGGAATTGCCTCGAGATTCCTTATACGTCAGGTGAGGGTTGGTTTCAGATATCTGTTTTATAAACGCTTTTCTTCTGGCTCTCAGAAGGTAAACTTCTCAACAGTCTTTGACGAGGGATTTATCAACAGTCTTTGATCAGTACAATACTTCAATGTAGCCTGGAAAATGGGAAGCATAGCGAAAACATGGATTACTTAAGCTTTTCGTCTGACAATCAACAGAGTAAAACGTCAGATAGATAACGGAACAAAAAACCTAACGAATTATCATACCCAGATGTGGATCGGAATAGGCCGATCAGAAATAAGGTGATTTTGATACACATCTGGGTGTATAAATCAGTTAAGTTTTTGTTTCGTTCTTTTTTTGACGTTGCTCTGTTGAGTGTCAGACGGAAAGCCATCCATGTGTTCGTTATGCTTCCGATTTTTCGCGCTATATTGATATTTGTTACACACTACATCATTACATGTATTAGTGGGAGGTGTTGTGTTTATTTCATTTATTTTCGCTACAGAAATCTCCAATGCGATAAGTGCTATCCACTGAAAATCCTCTCGATCACAGAGCTTCAGAATATCGAAATTAGTTTGAAAAATCAAGAATTATAAAAAGCTTTGCTAAGTTTCTGATATCTTTTTATTCAATTTTACAGGAATAAAAGTATGGAAACTATGATGGGCCTAGATAATATTTAGGAAAAGCACGTTTGTTTACATTTTCGTGTTTTGATCAGGTCAGCTTTAGTTTTCGTGCAACAATATTTTTGAAACATAGCACAGCCTCGTTTTGCGTTTTTGCTGTCGTAGATTTGGGCCCGTGGTTTCCATTATTTCATTCCCTGACAGTATGTATTCAAAAGCATAATAAGTGTGAAACATGTTTTTTGTATTCATAGGGCTGTGCGAGCATGTGGTCCAAACGACGATTCAGAACTCAAGTTTGGCGTTGGTGAAATACTTCATGTAACAAACACGCTTGCGTACCGCTCTAAGACTGTTTGGAAGTGGTATGGAGAGAAGGTCAGTAGAAAAGCTGCTGGAGAGGCTGGACTCATCCCGAGGCTAGAAGGGTAAGTCTTATGAAGTTTTCAAATAATTCATTACTAATGACGAAAAATTTGTTTGGTTGTCAAATAGTCCCGTTTGAATTTGAATTTGTACCTAGAGGGTACTTCAATCATAGAAAATCGTAGTAAACTCAACTATCCCAATCAATTGCTTAACCCTCTCTGTGAGGGTGTAGCATTATTGCTACAAATGCTTTATTCTACCATTATAAACTTGTCTCCCTTTTGATTTGAATGTAAACAATTTCTACAACAATGCGAGGCAATTCTCTATCGTCTTGAAAAAAATGCCTGAAAGAAAATGGCTTATGAAAATTTTTCAAAGGGAGCTTTGACTGCCCAGGTGTGGCCTGCAATCCTGGGCCTAATCATGAAAGCTTAAATTTGTTGCAAATAAGCATTTTAGAGTTGTAAGTATGTGTTTTCATTATAGTATTTTTTTGCTCCATCATTTAGGCTTTGTAATACCTGAGTTTCTTCAATGCCATAGGGAGACATTGCCCCTTTGAAGGCAATAATTATTTAAGAATTGAGCTCAACCACAGAAACTTTTTTACATAAAATTTTTGTTTACTTGACTGTTATGTATTTATTTTTGAATTTGCAAAATCTGAGGGGACTTCTTCTTAATATGCCACCGAAAGGGTTGACCACAAATGATTTTATATTCACAGTTTCATTCAAGATGAGCGAGAAAACGTACCAGAGCTTGATAACAACCAAGATAAATCAACAGCAACAATAAATCAAAAGAAACGAAGACGACCTTCTGCTACCGATGTCAAAAACTGGTTGCTTAGGAAACCGAGTACAAATAAAAACAAACGAGAAAGAGAAAAGAGATCGTCTATCATAGAGAATGGTGAGATTTTTATTATTCTGTTATTAGGCCTTAGTGAGGGTAAAAAGGCCAACACCAGTCGTTGGACTTTATTATTAAATAAGGATAGTTTGCAAGAACGCTTCTAATGTTTCTTCATCATATTTGTTTAGTTCTTAAGATTTGTTGAATTTTCGTGGTCCTAGCACTTGATTTATGCAGTAAGTCACCGCACATAAGAAACTCAAAATATCAAATCAAACTGTCCTGTTTCTTATACAAGAGGACTAATTATATGGTGATATGTTTAAAATGTAGGCCGCAGTTTCTTATATTCTTATGTATTAATTTCTCATATGCCGGGACTTTATATATGTTATACGCGGGAACTTAGTGTATACTAGTTTCCTATAGAGAACGGTTAATTTTCAACCTCTTCAAAGCCTGATAAAATTCCTTTCTACGCATCTCGAAATTCATTTTTAGAGAATCGAAATCGTTACTATGAAATCCTCATGGATAAATGACGTCAATTCCTGGAATTCCAAGAATCACATCCGTGTTACAACACAGTGAAAGAAGATGAACGCCGAGTTCTTAGCAGAGCAGCATAAATATGATTCTCCCAAGGCGGACGAATTTTAAGGAAGGTATCAACGTGTTTCCAATCACGTTGAGATACAATGCCTGCCGGAATTGTTGGAACATTTGATTGACTTTTCCGAACGACGTAGAATTTTCCCCTCCCCCTTTAAAACAATATTGATATGACTTGTAGTTTCCTAGGTCGTTTTGAATTGAAAAAACTTTGCAGCAAAATGAAAAGGGACCTTCTAACTGTAGAAATTATCATTTGGGGGAACGAGGGGGGTACAATACTCATAACGTCTTAGATCTTTGTAGTTTTTATGCAAAAATCAGCTATTCTTATGTGGGTGTTCCAAGCCATTCTGGCATGCATTGTAGCTACTGACAGTGCTTGTGACATGAACCCCTCGTGCTCTCCAAATGCAAAGGCCGGTCCCGTTCAGAGTGTGCCAGAAAATAATGGACATGTGTTGGGAATTATCATTTCTAATTTACAATGAATATATAGGGTTATACTGTATTTGCCAGTTAAGGGGAGAAGGTAGATTTAGACTCCTGTTCCACCCCTCTGTAGTATGAATCCCTTGAAAGCTGATGTTTTTTGGCTCATACGGTTTGATATCTAACCGTGAGCGTAATATTTATACCACTTTAACTAATCATAATTAACTAAATCCCGAATGCATGCAAATAATTTGAAATTCCTGTGTAGATAGTCCTGAATTCGTATGCAATAATTTCGAATTGTATACATAAAATTTTAAATTCGTATGCAGATTGTTTTGATTCGTTTGTAGATAGTTTTCAATTTCATATGCAAATTATTTAGATTTCGTATGCATTTGTTTCGAATTCATTGCAGATCATTTTAATTCGTATATAGATAGCTTTCAATGCGTATGCAGAGTAATTTTGAGGTGATAAAAAAGCGTACACCATACAAAATTAAAGTCGTATTTAGTTTTGTCAGCTCACAAGAAGATGAGTGGCAGGTAAGGGTAGCCCCCGATAATACTTAGAATCTATTGTTCTCAGTATGGAAGCTAGAGCTTCTATTGTACTCAAACAATGGTTATCCCTTTATAATTAGCTAAAAGATACGAATTTTCAATATTTTATAGAGTAATATATTATACAGTTTGTCACTGTTCTTAAACTAGAGATTCAGGCAAACGGCCTTCCAGAATGTAGTTGCTTTTTGAAAGTGTATCACATTCACTCACTAATAAGAATCTTAACCCTAAAGTTTCCCATCTTGTGGAAACGAATTTTGTTTTAAACAAAAGGCTAGGCTTCCTGTGCGGATTATTTTTAATGGTAGAAAACATTTTCTTGTACTTAATATCACCAAACAAGCTTGAATTGTGTATTTGTTAGTCTTAAATCCCTATTTGCTCCCTCTTTGTAAGCTTAGGCCATTCAAAATAAAAGATTTCAAACGTCATGGATTCAATATTGTCAATATTGGTGTCATCTTCTTTCACGCATTTCCTTTTCCAACTAAAAGGTGAAATTTTTAGAATTATCATATCATTTTGAAGAATTTTGCTTGAATTGTTCTGGAAATTGGTGATGTTTGTGCGTTGCTTGCTGTGCGGAATCGATTTGGATTGCAAAATATATCGTCTGAGCTGATGCAAATTTTTGTCTTTTATGATGATCAACAACTTTACTCCGGGGATCTTGCTGGAAGGTAAGAAAATTACAGATATACAATTTTGTTTTGCGGATATTTAGATAAATATTGTTGCATGCTACATAGGCCTACTTTTTATCTTGCAACAAGCTGCAAGCGTATTGCCCCAGTTACTCCATGTAGCATTATCGCTCTATGGTTTTCTGCTGTGCAACACAGATGTGCAACTCGGGCAGCAGCTATCTAACCTAAATTGTATCAATTTCGTTTTATAACAGACCTTTCACGAAATGTACCATACTCAAAACTTTAGACACTTTTTTGGAATTTTTTTCAAAAAGTAACACATTAAAATTGTATTCATATTTGAGGCCCATGTATTCTACCAATTCATATAAAATCCTAGTTCATTTGATGATCTCATCCGAACTGAAAAAATCATCGATTTGAAAATGGCTGCATGCTTGCAAATCTCTAACTTTCCAATTCAACACCGTACATTTGATCATTCCGATCCCCAGTTTAGAATCTTAAATACCAAGCAGCTTGTTCACAGGTGCAGCTAGGGGCGTGGTTAGAGGTGGAGGCAAGGGAAGCCACAGTCCTCCGTTTATTAAAGAAAGGTATATGCATATTGTGTGTATAGAGATCAAAATTTCCTGAAGTGAAGGCTGATAATGATCAACGGCTCCCCCGTTCAGAGAGCCCCCCCCCCTTATTTGTACGTGAAGCATTATTTGGCATATTTTCGCGCGTGATTTCGTGATTTAGATATTTTCGGTTCGTGAATCCGTGATCAAAGAATCCTTCGTGCAGCGTGATTTGTTGAAAATGAGGTCGTTCTTCTGTGAAAAAGAGTTTTCAAGTGCGTGATTGCGTGACGCGTTCTGGTCGTTAAAATAAATTTTCTTGCATAGTTAGATGGAAAAGATCGTGAAAATTTTGTCTTTTAGGTCCGTGATGGCGTGATAAACGAAGAAAAATTGACGCGTGAATCCGTTATCTAGGGGTTTTACGGGGGGGCCTCTTTAGAGCTTCTGGCTACGAGCCTGGTGGGTGCAGGGTGTGGTCTCTTCAACCACATTAGAGGGTCAGGAAGGGGTTAATTAGGAGCTAGGCTTCTTATTCATCTAGGAAATAGGAATTTCCCACACTGGGATTTTTGAATGAAAAAGTACTTTGTTATTGGGATCGTTATACACCTCAATGGGAATTTCTCTATTTTCCTAATTAGGATTGGGATTTTAGATCATTTCTGTGGTAGTAATCGGGATCACTACGCCCTTTCAGGACCCTCTCACATTACTGCACATGCTGAAATTACCCTTTACAAGAACTTCACGATAGAACTTATGGAAATAATTATTTATGGAAATATTCTCTCTATCGTCATACATGACTTACTTTTTTCACATCAAGCAATCTCAAAATCGATACGAACAAAGCAATCTTTAATACGATCGTGGGAGGAAGCACAGAAGTTACGGTGCCTCTAAAACGATAACGTTTTCGCAAACAAGATATTTTCTTAAGGAGGGCCACAAAATTACTAACAGAAACTTACACAAAATTAAATTATTTATTAGATACTGTTTCATAGAACCACACATGTTGGTTTAACCTCGAGTAAACAGTGAAGAAAAGTTTGCCTCCAAGAAACCTGCCCTAGTTGTAATTTTCATGTTTGGAAGTAATGGAATTTTGAAGCTTTGGAAAAATGAGTGGTAAGTTGTCTTTTAAACCTATTTTCTCTAATAAGAGTCTCTTTTCTCCTCCCCCCCCCCCTTCTTTGCTTCACTAACTTATATTCGTCATTCAGAGATTTTCAAGTTTATTTGAATTTCTTTAAAGGAAACTTTCATGGGGCTCAATGCTCTGTTTCGGTCGAAATTTTGAAATCGAATAAGGATATTTCCCCCTTTATCTAAAAAGAAAGAGGTTGCCCTTAGTGATGGATGATGTGCCAACGAAAATTTGGACTTGGGTCACAATCTTCGAATTTGAATATTCTAGAATGTGCTGAACTGTTAAATACCTAAAAATATTGTATCTTATTTGATTCCTATATTTATTGCCACTCTTTGATTCCTATATCCTACTGCATATAAAGTTGGTATTTTATTCAATTGAATGAGACCCCGGATCCAATACCCACTAAATTCAATTCAATTCAACACCAGAGCAGTCAACTTGACGGCGGGAAATTTGGTTGAAAAGGTAACTAGATGGTCAGCAATCATTAGGATGCATCAAAACAACCTTTACGAAACCTCTCAAAAACTAAATCTAACCCCATCCAAAAACCCCCTACCCAAACCCTATCCCTTACCCTAAACCTAACGCTATTCTTTACCCTATCCCCTGTCCCCTACCTTAATCTCAACTCTTCCCATGACCCCACAGGAACCCCCAAAATTAACCATAATGAGGCTAGGTTGTTTTGGTGCATCCTGATAATTTCAGGCCTAACACGAAACAAACATGGTGTTCGAAGCAAGGAGAAACAGATTAAGTTTTTTTTTATTTGGATACAGAAGTCATCATGTCCATGTGCTGTTTAGAGTCCTTAAACTGCGTGCTTACAAAACTGAATATTGCAGTAAAGGGATGAGAACTAAATAAAGTCTTCACAGAACAAGGCGTAAAAAACGTGTAAGTAGGTAGGTAGGTTAGGCCCTTGCCTTGGCGGCCTAGCTATTATATTAAAGCTATACAACTAACAAGATGTAAAGTAAATAGTGCATGAAGGAGAAACAAAGTCATCCTCATTTATTCTTAAACTATTTTTGTTTTAGATGACAGCACAGAGAAGTTGCTCATAAAGACCTCTGATTTGAGAGAACACTATGACGTCAAAGAAGAAGTTGGAAGGTGATTATTGTCACGTGTTGTTAGGAATGATGGTGAATTCATATGCTGAATTAAGTAGGCCTACACTTTTATATTGTAGTACTCCGATTTTTTCTGATTTAAAAATTCTTAAGTTGCATGATCTATTTCAGGTGAAGCTGCTGAGTTTTGTTTACAAATCTGTTTTTAGAATCTCCCCGGTTTGTTTTCATGACTTCTTTAACACTTTGGAGTCTGTTCATCAATACAGTACAAGACAAGCTGAGATGGCTAACATATTCCTACCCCAGAAAAATACTACCCGATACGGTCTTAGATCAGTACCCTATCTTGGAGCAAAATGCTGGAATGAAATTCCAGTTGAAGTCAAAAGGTCACCCTCCCTCAAAACTTTTTGTAAAAAACTAAAATCTTTCTTCTTTGAAAATAATTATTAACTAAACAGTTACCCATTATTGGCATTGCCGCCCCTGAATATGCGAAAATATATATCTGCTACTGAGGGAGTCCCTCCATTAGAATCCCCCTTCATACAAATTCTCTATTGTTATGCATCCGTTTTACTTTTTGTGTCTGTGTTTTTTAAGTTGTTATCATTATTATTATTCAAATTCTTGTATTAGATTAGATTTAGAGTATTTGTATTTAGAGGAATTTACAATAATGAAATGTATCCAATCCTTAACTACCCATTGTTTTCCTATTTGTCACCATTGCTCGTTGTTCCTGAAATAATTTTTCACTGGTATTCTAGAATTGCCTGCCATTGTTTTTGTTCTATTGTTTTTTTGCACTTGACAGGGGAAAGTTTGGTGTTGTTCACAAGGTCGTCAAGAAAAGCAGCAGAGAAGTCCATGCTGCAAAATTTATTACAATTTCTCATGGAACACGTAAAGATGTTATGCATGAAATTGAAATCATGCAACTTCTCCATCATGAAAATCTTGTTCATCTGGTTGATGTGTTTGACATGGATAAAAGGATCGTTCTCATCATGGAATTGTAAGTTTCATCAGTTTCGTAGAGGGAAAAAACACACAAAATAAGTCTCTGCTTAAAATTTAATCATATGCAATCTTTCAAAACATTCTTTGATCTGTTTTCAACTAAGTGAGCAAAATTATTAACATCATTTGAAATACTACCCCATATCATGTAGACAGAAAGAGATCGTTTTCAGTTACTTATTGTTTGTGTCACTGAATCGTGTGGTAATTTGTTGTTTTTGCACTATACCAACATTAACATCTTTCTTGATGTATTTCTGCATTAGTCTCTACAGTGCTTTTACTCTTATTTTGCAGCATATCTGGTGGTGAGCTGTTTGAACGAATCGTGGAGGAAGATAACCTCACCGAAGCAGAGGCCTCTGTTTACATGAAGCAGATATTGGAAGGCCTGCAGTACATGCACAACAAAAATATTGTCCACCTTGATCTCAAGGTAAGTGCAGTGGCTGTTTTATGCCGGGGTAAGGAGGGGCCATGGCCCCAGGTCCTGCACTTCATGTAGACAAAAAAGGGCACCGGGAAATAATGGAAAATGCAAAATATTCTTGACGAAACCATGCAAAATTCCACCGTGGGCTCGGCATCATAAACCGCCACTTGGTTGCAGTCACTAAATCTCGAAGATCATAGTACAAAATGAGCAATGGCAGATTGCCTGATGGGTTCCTCAACTAAGGAACTTTCCTAGGGTAGGGTAGGGTAGGGTAATTAGGGGTGCCACTTAGCATTTAGTTTGAATAGTCGGATTGAGTGTAATGGGCTGTCGAGTCAGGATAGCAGTGTCACCTCAATCCTGTCTTGAAAGAAAGTAGGAAATGAAATACAAGCTTTTGGGACGTCTTTGACTTGAGCCAACCAGCTCACTGATTGAATTACTTCTTAATTGCACAGAACCTCTACGTCGAGAACTGAGACCACTATAATTCAGTTAACATTTTCATTTTTCATCATTTGTGAATCTTTGATTATCTATTAACTGTTTGATTGAATTAACCAAACAGTTTTCGCCATCATGGCAAATTAGCTTTTATTCTTCTACCAATGACTTGGTTCATTGTTACCGCTAGCTCTGTACGTAAAAGTATTGATTTCATTGCAATAGAGTTAAGCTTATTGTTGACGAAAACTCTACTTCTGGATAATTTTTTGAATCTTTGTATGAATATCCCTTTCCAATTTCTTTTAAGCCAGAGAATGTTGTGTGCATTGAACCAAACAGCACACATATCAAACTGATCGACTTTGGCCTAGCACGCCAACTGGAGCATGGCAAAGAGATGAAAATCACATGTGGAACACCAGAATTTGTTGGTAAAACATATTTTGGTTTTAAGTTTTCATTGGCAACCTTGAAAATAGTGAGATAAAAAATAAAATAATTTACAGGAGGTATTTTTTTCCAAATCTTAAGAGAGCTTACAGCTAAATGTAGATTGAAATTAGGTAATCAGAAAATGTATCAGTGATTTTGTTACATAGCAATACACTAAGCTTAACAGGCCCACTGAATTGGTAGAATAATCAAGCAATGTGATTCTGCTCGTACCTTTTGATGTAACCACCGCTATTTGCCTGTGATTTAGAAGAGCTAGCAAATTCTCTCCTCGTACATAATGTATTAAGGTCTTAAGGTTGGCTCAAACTCGCAACCCTCATTAGCCTTAGGACAAAGTTAAGTGATCAAGTCCAATGGCCATCCCTGTCAGTAACACAAGCACTGAATGAGTGGAGGTTGAAAATTAGTAAATTATGATCAAACTTTGTTCACTTGCTTTTTCATATGTGATTAACTTGATTTACTATACATATTTTTTGAACTCTGATTTTCGTTTTCAGCTCCTGAGGTGTTAAACTTCGATCCTGTGACACTAGCAAGTGATATGTGGTGAGCAAACTATTTCATCCTTTTGACCACAAGTCTCTTAAATCTCTATCTACTTTCATGCATATTTTTTTATCTCAAATTCTGATTCCGCATTAATTTTTCTTGATAGGAGTATTGGTGTCATTGCTTATATTTTGTGAGTATATTGCATCCTTACCCCTCTATACTTTTATCCTTCTGGTTCTTGTATTGGGTTTGTATGCTTAATGTGTTGTCTGTAGGTATGTAGATCTATAGGTACATCTGTATACATTTTGTATGGATGTGATAACGTATAATGACTGCCCATATTGTCCCATTGACCTATTTGCCAAAGGTGTTTAGATGTAAAGGAGACAGGAAGTGAAACGTACTTGTATATTTGATTTTCAATTTTACTTCACTATTCTCTAGTGATGAAGAACTGTTCTTAAGTATTACTCTGGTGATTGTCAGACGGAAAACCGAGTATCAGTGTTTCCAATTTTTTTCGCTTTGCTGAAGTTCTTTAATGATCAAAGACTTTTTTTTAAGTATTTTCCTAAAATGAATGTCATCCTTGATTGTATTCTTACTAACTATGAGTTCTAGTATTGTTTTTTCTGAATCATCTAATATTTCTTTTAGATTAAGTGGACTTTCTCCATTTCTTGGTGACACTGACCCCGAAACTTTTGCCAACGTAACTTCTTGTGAGTGGGACTTTGATGATGAAAGTTTTGATGAAGTTTCAGATTCCTCCAAAGATTTCATTGAAGGATTGATCATCGATGATCCAGGGTCAGTTTTATTTTCCTTTCAAACCCTCTGAATAGGAAATTATGCAGTATAAATTGTCTTGTAGGAACAGTCTACAGGGCTATTGAGAGAGGAGTAACAAGGGTAGTTACCAGAGGCGTTGGGGCTTGTATTTTTTATAATGTATTCTTTGTTTTCTATAGCGTTTCTCCTTGTGGAACTTTATCTGTCATATCTGTTATTACCCTGGAGCCTAGCAAGTCTCTCAACAGCCCTGTAGACTACTCTGCAATAGATGGTACATCTCTAGTATGCTCCTTGCAAAGCATAGCTACCACACTGGGAGTTTCCGATACCGAGAGTTTGATATGTCTGCAATTCGTTTTAATTTTCCTCCCCGGAAATTCGGTTTTGTTATTTTGTTATCTATCACCAGAAGATGGTATCTAGGTAGTTTCTAGGCTGTTGAATATATATTACTTGAGGAGGATTAGAATTTGGAAAATCAATTGAAATAATTTGTGGGAACCAAAATTATCCGTGTAGGATTTAAACCTGGAACGTCTGAGTCTGTACCTCAATCACTCTACCAACTGAGTACCAAGTAGGATTTGAGCCCACGATCTCTGAATCTGTATTTCAATACCTCTAACAACTGAGCAGAAGGTAGGATTTCAACCCACAATGTCTTAGTCTCTACCTCAATCCCTCTACCAACTAAGCAACGGGTAGAATTTGAACTTAGGACCTCTGAATCTGCATTTTCATATCAACTAAGCTACCAAGGCTCAGACATAGAGTGATTAAGACGCAGACTCGGAGGTCATTGGCTCAAATCCTACACAGATCAATTTCGTTTGTACTCAAATTATTTCGATTGATATTTTTCAAAATATAACTACTGCTTTGAATAAATATTTGTTACTATTCAGAAATTCGTATTATAAAAAGAGATCTCTATAGAAATCGCATTGTCACCGCATCGTAGTGCTCGATGTAAGATGTACAAAGGTACAGAGCGATTTAGAGGAGAAACAAGAAAGGAGACTGGCTACTTAAAGTTTCATGCTTTCACAATGATCAGAAAGACTATCTACAGTCTTAATTAGCGATGGTAGTGGTCTGATGGTAGTAGTCTGTCTGATCATTGTGAAAGCATTAAACTTTAAGTAGCCCATCTCCTTTCTTGTTTCTCTTCTATTATCAGTGCTGTCGAGAATCAGCTTAGGCCTCGGAGTATTTCATAGAACTAGACCCCACGACCATATATCATGAGACTCACTTTAACAAAGGTGGTTTGATACAAAAAGATTTGGGGGCCCCGAACGGGACTTGAACCTTTTAACCCCCTACCCTCCATCTCGACGCTCCTTTCTGCTATAAATAGCTTTATTTTTTGTATAGGGATAGGAGGACTGTTGCTGAATGTCTTGAACATGAATGGATACAGGTATTATGGTGGTTTTCAAGTGCTTTTTAGATGGTTAACCTTAAGTTAACCGTAACTTAACCCTAGGTTAACCGTAAGTCTCATGAGATGGGACTTAATGGACCAATTAAAATGAATAATTGACGTCAATCGCTTATTAAGACTTATTAATATTAGATTGATTGATCATTTTTCCTGTTAGCAATCTACTAGGGCAATAACGGTTTTGTTCTTATCAACTGTTTTTAAAACCAAATAGCCTACCAGCAGAATACTTAATCCGTAACAGGAATTGATACCTCTACTGTAATAATACGAGAGCCAGATTTCCCAAGTTATGAAATTTTAAGTGGCAATTCAGAAACATACAATTGCTTTGATCGTTTCCGTATGATCTTCATAAGTTAATTCTACTAACTAAATTTTACTGATGAAGATTATATCGAAAAGTTTACCTCTTCTGTAATCCCCAAGTTTATGAAATTTTGAAACAGAATTCAGAAATAATCCAAATCGTTTCGATGTAATTTTCATCAGTTAAGCTTACTTACCGAAGTTAACTTATGAAGATTATATCGAAAAGGTGAAAACAATGGTCTTTATTGAAGTTTACTGATATGGAGATAATATCGAAAAGTTTAACTGCTATTGTGATAATGCGAGAACCAAACTTCCCAAGTTCATGAAACTTTAAGACACAATTCAGAAATAAACCAAATCGTTTCGATATGATCTTCATCAGAAAAGAGTTTACTTTCTAAAGTTTACTGATGAAGATTATATGGAAAGGTTTAAAACGATGGTTAATTACTGGATTAGCTCAACTCTGGATAAGTCTTTGAGCTATATACACTAGAAAGTTGCTGACTTTAAAGTGGGGGTGTCGTGATTTTTTTAAATTTCACAGTAGCTTGCTATGGTAATCTAACTAAGGAAGCAAAAAACCCGAGTCAAATCTGAGTTTTCGTTTTTGAGTTATGGACGAAAAAGTGATTAGCCCAAACACTCCCCGCGCAAAACAGTTCGTTTTCGTCCAACGCGCCGCGTGACGTCAGTTGTTGTGACCAAACTCAGCTGATTCTCAAAACACATTGAAATCCCTATGGAGTGGCTTCGGAACAACTTACTTCGCGCGGTCATTAAACCTCTTCTACAGGTACTTTAGTGTAAATAAAAGGGTTATGATAATTTCAAATATTCTTTAATAGAAATATCTTATTTCAGAAACTATTCAATCCGAATTATCATCTCAAAGCGATGGTACAAACTACGAGTGTATTTTGGTTGCATAGACCATCAAAGTAGGAAGTGCTTCCAGATCTCGATCTGTAAAAAGGAAAACTATTTATATATGGTGTATTGTTTCGACAATTTATAGAAAGATGGAGTTTTATGACATATAATTTTCATTCCACGTCCTAAAATACTAGAAAGGTCGGTTGATTGCTTCATTGAGAAGAAAGTGTGCAGATTAGAAAGGGCCCAAGTAAGCGGAAAGCAAAAGGGGGAACATAACGAAAGGTAATGTTGTCCTTCCTCGAAAAAGTGGCTCGTTTACACGTTTTTTTGCATCTTAGAAATTCCTTCGAAAGATTTTTAACTTTCTTCTACTTGAATAAATAAAATCCTAAGAATCTTGTTTACACGTTTTTTTAAAAGGAAACTTAGCTTTTGGCTTTGAGTATTCCGAATTTTTAACCTAATTTTGAGGGGAATTAACTAGCTTTTCTGGTTGTTTCACAATATTTAATTCTAGAAAATGCGATTATACCCATCGATTTTCTATAAACTCAGAGTCAAATTACCAGCCTTAGTTACCTTTGAATAACACAAAAATACAAACATTTAAATCTAAATACACTCATTTTTTATAAGAAACCGGAAATGAAAATTCACTCATGAAAACTTATTTATTCATTTGAATTTAGGAAACATTTGGAGAGGGATGCTTCAGCCAAATTTCTTAGGTCCATGGTTTTGAAAAAATATTTGTATTCCTTATGGAACATTCCAGTAACAATACACGTTTTTTCTATAAGAAACCGGTGTATAAGAAACCTAGTACTAGAGCAACAAAAATTTAAGAAACTTTCAGAACTACATCAATATCTTTAAGAAACTCCAAAAAAATAAGAGGACTTTCTGAGCCAGAAAGTAATATGTTAACAATACATTTTTGCTTTATTTAAGTTTGCTACTCGTTTTTATTTAGAGGAACACAGGATGTCGAGTCTACTTGTCTCAGTAGGTGGGTTTCACATTAATACAAGAAATATGCGAGGGAAAGTGCAAAATTTGATGTATCTAAAAATAAGAAACTTCTAAGAAACTTTTAGTACTAGAAACTGGTGAAAAATTAAGAAACTTTTAGTACTAGGACCCAAGCTAGGTTTGTTATAAAAAAACGTGTAGAATCCTTTCTATTTTACCAGATATCCTAGTTGGATACCTTCCTCCCCAAAATCATTGATAAGACTCTTTGGCAAAATAGCAAGTCATTTATAAATTTGCTCTTGCTTAGTGTTATTTGATTGTAAGGTACTTTGGAGGGGCTGCATCACCTACAGCTGGACAGGCCACAAGGGTTTGCTGCTGAGATCTGAAAAGCATACCAACTTATTATTATTTTAATTACCATAAATACACAACTTTTTACCAACTTATGGTAGCCATTTTATGGTAAATGAACATTATGAATGAGACAGTGAAAAGGTACCCTATTTCTTGAGAATGTTCATCATTTAGGGAAAACATTTTGACCAACATTTATAAAAAGCTATTTCATAGTTTCATACCCATTAATATGGAATTTGAGAGAAAAATGGTACCTATGTTTGGAAACATTTTAATATATGAGTGGCATATACCTACAACTTTATGCTATGCTCCTTTCCCCCTAGGCTCTTATCTCAAAAAATCAGAAAAGTTTCTTAGAATTGTTTCCGTTTTGAAAGCCCTGGGTTACATATTTCTTTTCAAAAATATGTATATTTTCCTGACCCCATCACCTTTGAAATTCTTCAGAACTATCAACCACCCATCATTGTCATAATAATGCAAACTGGAACAAAATAGATACACCTTGAATCAATCAATTATCAGAGGCAAGACGTAATAAAAGATATCTAGTAAGTCTTGCCTTCCCTCTAAACTTGAGTGATATCCGAAAAATTGGGGTTTTGAAGTTGACTACATTCAGGTAAACACAGCTGCTGATAATATCCTTATTGCATTAGTTGTTACCAGTTAAGTACAAGAATGTCTGAGAGATTTTTCATGACTCAAGGCAAATCAATTTTCAGAAGTGTTAAATTCAAATAAGCATCCCTGAGGCTTCATTTTGCCTTGATGGTATGACTACCCAACATGACCAACTGGACTAGAGTTTGTTTTGTTTAAGCCGCCCGTATGGCGTTTATGCGAAGGCGGAAGTGCCTTTTTCATAGAACCAGAAATAAAACAGTTTGTATTCCTTTCCACGAAAGTCAATTAATAGATATGAATTAATTCAAAAATTAATTTCATACTCGTAATTGCCTTTTTTGAGCCCTGAACCTTTCAGTCACGAGATAATAAACGATTAGACGCTTCATCGCTCGCATTTTCATTTGACAATTTGAGCCCATCTTCAATTTCGCTTCTTTCTCGGTCAAGAAAATTGTTTTCTCTCTTTGCATGGCTTCGATAAGGCTCAAATTGATATTGTATAACTTCAGGAGGTACTCAACCTTCTTCTAAATCACTTTCTCGGAATGTTTACGACCAACAAGTGATGTTTAAATCGTCTGAAGTGACGGACGTGCTTCCTCCTCCATACTGTTCGTCCATGTTGTCAAACTTGAATCACAACAACTGACGTCACAGGGACAAAATGGAGAAAAACGAAGCGTTTCGTGTCACGTGGTTTTTTAGCCTCCAAATTGGCAAACTATTTTCCAAATATCTCGAGAACGAAATGAAATATCGTTTTCGGGTTTTTTGCAGTAGTCTTAGAATTACTTTGTCTTTCAAATATCAAATTTAAAAAAATCACGACACCCCCACTTTAAATCCTGATTTAGGACAGTGCTTAGCGTGCTCGCCTTAGCGGGTAAAGTCCTGTATCCGAGACCTAGTGAAAGCATATTTCCTTTTTGATAGCCCACTTGCGAGAACATATACCTTCCATTTGAGACCATACCTTGTGAATTTATGCCATCACTTTAAAGAAAATATGTAAGGAGGAGTCCCAGTTGTCTAATTTTTCACTAGGAATTCTTCTTGGATAGATTTTGCTTTTTTACAGGCATAGCCTTGATTTCGGGTCCTTAGGGTTTGCAAGACCCCGGAATCGGACGAAAACTAGTTGCAGAACACCAAATTCTTGCAATTTTTGACTAAATGACTGAATTCTTCACCCCTTTAGGGTGCAGATGTTCTTGAAAACGATACACGGAATACGAATCTTTATAGATATTTACAGATTAACGGTATTGTTCGCCTATTTTACAACAAAATGGCTTCTCTAAGTTTTCCAGTTTGAATCATCTATCCTTCAAATCAGCGGAACGTTGGATTTTTGCTGGAAATCGTGCAGAACGATGAATTTCTTCCCCCATTTATGACCCCCCCACCTTGAGAGCGGGATAGTCTGAGAGCTAATACTATCTATTGTTTTAACCATTAGTCCTTTGATGTATTCAAAAACAATTGCTTTCTTTATTTAGTGTGCACCTTTGTTCCATTATTGATGAAAATGTTTTGTTGATAGAATCATGATGCTAGAGGCTCGAAGAAGCTGAGGGTTGATAACCTCCGGAAATTCCTGGCCAAGAAAAGATGGCAGGTACGTACAGGCATACATATTGCTGGATCTTTGAAACGCTCACGCTTAGGAACTTTAGGTAACGCATGCGTAGAAGTATGAGCAATTCAAAGACTTAGCAACTGCAAGAGATATTATCATGATTCACATGACGTCATAAGATGAGTGCTAATTTGCACAGCTTGGAAATATCTATTGTTTTCCTTAAAGATTGCTAAATTGCATAAGCTTTCTGATTAGTATCAGAAAATTTCTTGAAATGGACACTATTCTGTTATTTGAGGTGTAAACCTTTAATAAAATGTTGTGAAATACTCCCCTCTTAAATTAGCATCCTTTTTGAGGAGTGTGCCACCCAAATTGGGAGGCGTATTTTGTTGTTAGAATATTTTGCAATTTTGGCCTTTTGAGTTTTTGTTAACGTGAGAAGCAAATATACCGTGAACCTTGGAATAAGTATAACCAGGGGCTATCAGTAAATAGTTGTGCGGTTACTAGGATTCCACAGTGAGAGCTTATTTGTAACTTATGTATTTTCAACGTGCTTAAGGAATTGAAACTGAAGTTAAAGGAATGAGATAATTGGAAATAGTGAGGTGAAGAGATGAAGTGAACCTGAAAAACGCAAATTGGTTTCATTTTTCAAAAAGCGATGACAGATCCTTTAATATCCATCCCTCAACTCTGATCAATATGACATTTGTACTTAAACGTGTGTCACGTATAAATCTGATGAATTAAAAGAACGCGTCCTCTCAAATGAGGCGTGAAATAGACCGGCTCTGCGAGCCATTAATTAAGGTTTCCATTAGCATAGTCGCCCGATTATTCCCATATCAAGATGCTCAAGCGATGAGCCCGTTAAGTTTATTGATATCTTGGTTGCTCGCATATTTTAAGGCGTCTAATGCGAAATTGTATCGTATGCTTAGCAATCATTATCCGCTTACGTATGAGCAGGCGTAGCTTGTTGATCCCTCGCCCCCTGTATAGCCCACACTTTGCTTTCAAAGCTTATGGAGATAATTAGTTTGCCAGGGGGTATGATTGGCGCTGATGTCCTGAGTGGAATAAATGGTTGCAAATATAACGTCTAGGTTAATTAGATGGGTAGTATGTGAAAATATACGCATGCGTGAAACCGTCTACACGAATGCTTACTTCTGACAGGGTTGCTTGATATTAGTATGGGTAAGCAGCGATGTAGGGGTAAAAATGATTCTGAATTGACATTTTTTTGGAGATTTGATTTCACAGGTTTCTGAGTCATTCCTTTTCTTTCAGTTGTGAATAATGTCCCTAGGGTGGAAATAAAAGTTTTAACTTCTTTGCACGTCATTTGGCTTAAATGAATGCTTATCGATTTTATCTTTAATGTTGCTGGTGATTGCTTACGTCACACTTGTTAACTAGCTTGTTAATTAGAATTTGGATTGCTCATGCAAAACACTCTTCGTCTGAATTGAAGCTTAAGACTGATGTTTCATCAATATCAAAATGGTTACGCCTAACAAATCATGGTGGGGACTCTCGAATGTTTTTCATACACATTGGAAAAATCAAGATTTCGCTTCATACACAGGAAAAAATTGTCCATCAGTCAGGCTAGCATGTGAAATAGTTTTAATTCAGCCGATATCGTTGGTACCAATTCTTAGTTGCCTGCTTGCTGTATCCTAGCTTAGAATACTAGAGTCCTGTATATTAGAAACTAGGTTTAAAAGACTGAGGCGCTCAATATTTTGGAAAGGATAGATCAACAATTAGCTATGAGGCAGAATGAAAACATCAAAAATAGACATGTCCTTTTGTTACTCTGAGTTTTTGCTTACGCGCTCGTCAGACAGACTATATCAACAGAAAAAAAGCTACAAACAATATATAATTAGCGATTGTTTTAGAGAAATATGCTGTTGGTTTGGAAAAATTAAGCAAATACTAAATGCTAATCTTAGCATAACAATAGTGTAGGTCCAAAAACTGGTTTATCATATGGGAGACTCAACTATACTTGATTTTGAAAGAAGATTCTGGAATAATCAAGAGACCCCCGTCTTAGATCAGTGAGACTATAAACCCTTTGAATAAGCAAATCCAGAATTCCTTGTAATTAACATAAATATGTAAGTACTACAAAGTTCACCGAAGTATTTAGATAGGAACTAATCGTTTAAGAAAAGTTAGAATCTGGCAAAATACCTTGAAACCTTTTGAAACGTGGAGTTTTCCTGTAATACTGATCTATCTTGCTTTATATTCCTCCAGAAATCCGTCAACGCGGTCCGGGCGATTCGTCGACTCAGCTCGTTCGGTGCTTCGCTGCTGGGCAAGAAATCGCTGTTGTCTCGTGGCAAGAGCATCTGTGAGGATACAGTTCCTAGCTCCATCACAGAGGAAACGTTCCAGGAGGGTGCAGATGATGGTCACGACAGTATACGGCGTGCCAGGATCTTGTCGAATCGACAAAAAAGCGTAATCGACGTTGACAAATTAATCGACGGGGGAACAGGTGATGCTGTTGATCAGGACTTCGTTCGCTCCACTGGCAGTTTAAGCGATTTCAAGAAGAATTTCGATAATCCATCGCGAAGCTCGAAGCAGTCCAAAGTTGTTTATGAAGATTCTTGCTTGGAGGAGGACGGAAACGCTCATGAATTAGAAGGTGCATCGAACGTGATTACAAGCGTTGCATCTGGGGAATTTTTTCACTCTAATGTTGTTGATGACGAAAAGTTAGAGCAGAAAGTTCAAATTGGAGCGAAACAAGGTATTTGTGACGAAGACAATAAGCTCCCTGGAGTTTTTTCTGAGAGTTTAAAGTCGAATTTCAGAGTTGCAGATAAGAGTGAAACAACGAACTCTGCGAGTTTAGAAAAACGAAAGTTGAATTCTACAGTCATTGGTGACGATAGAAGTCTGATTAATGGTATTCTCGAGAGTCTGCGAAAATCATCCTATGTAGATGAAGATATCTGTAATAATTCAGTAGGCAGTGAAGGTATCAAGGCCACAACTGAAATTCATTTGCAGTCTGCTACAAAGCAGGAAAATAACTTTTCTAAATCATATACAAACTCGATAAATGAGAAAATTGGTTATTTACAGTCAAATGTTGACAATAAAATCTTTCAAGAATCTAGGCATTCTAAGTTTATAGAAAAGTTAAATGAAGGAATAAAAGAGAGCTGCTTTGAGTCAATTTCAGCCGAAGGCAAAGAGGATATATCCAGTGAACCCAAGCGCGTGAATGGTGGTGTAGAACTAAGTGGAGGATCAACAAAGCAAAGTGACTGTATTCAACACTTTTTAGGCCATAATAAGCAGAATATTGAACATAATCGAGAGTCTGAACGCGCGTATAGTAGTGTAAAACCAGACGGAGAAATCTCAATACCAGACAGCCTTCGCTTGCCTTTAAGTCAGGACGAGAACAAACTTATTAAACATTCTGAGAAAACTAGTAGCTTACTAACATCTTCAAGCAAGGTTAGTCAGGAGTCTAAAAGTGATAGTCTAGGTTCACTTGAACCAACTCGTGATAAATCAGCTTGCTTACAGTTATCCGACGACTCTAAACATTCGCAAAAACGAATACAAGACCAACCAAGCTTAAAACAGATTAAAGCAGATTTTAATGGATTACAATCGATAAAAGACGATTGTTACACTCACATAACTACACGCGAAGAAACAGATGAATATATAGAACCAAACAAGACAGGTAGTGGAGATTTCGAAACACGGACACCCAAGGCGAGCTTGTACGATGTCACGACAAAAAGTGGCCTACGCTCGTATTTACAGTGCATGATCAAGGAAGGGAGGTTACCAGGCTCAGCACTTAAATTAGATATGCCACGTCAGACGCGGAGTTACAGCAGCAGTGCTGCATCGAAACGAGGTTAGTGCGTATACGCCTATGTGCTTTGTAAACGAATACTGTTGTTTTAGCCCTCCAATAAAACTTCCCCAAGCTATAGAGGATGCATAGAGGATGCAATACTATGAAGGAAGGGGTTTTGGACTTAGTTAAAATGAATAGCTTTTATGACATCAAAGACTCAAACATTGTTGTACTGCAGATAACGTCTTTTTGTATATATCATCCCTCCTCAAATATCCACCATTTGAAGTACTAGATTTCCATAACCCCTGAGGGGGCTAATAGAATTTGCAATGATATTTTTCTAACCCTACTCAAACCTGTTTATAGCCCAAAATCTCATAATGCATCATAGGCAATCAAGATAACTAATTCATTGTCCATTATGGAATTATTGGTTTAGAATAGTGTTAGTAATTCAGGAACACAATAATTGTGAACATTTTAAGGCTCGAAGAAAGGCAGGGGTTGACAAACGACAAGAATGAGTGAAATTGGGGTATTTGAATTTGGGTAATGGATATCCCCTCGGGAGGTTACCTTAGGGGGTTAAGCAATAGGGATGTGCCATTTTGAAAAAAAAATCGGGCCATAATTCCGGGTCGTGAATTGAAAAAAGGGACCTATAATTCCATGTCACGGAATATGTAAAAGAAACAAAATTTCAGTAGTAACACTTAATTGTATCTGAATAAGACAAAATATTTCTAAATAAAAGTCTCATACCACACATCAGTGTAAATGATGTGTCATTGTTTTTCTTCAGGTTGATCTACGATCACCATATTTCTCTTGTCTTTATTTTTTCTCAAAATTCATACCCATAATTCAGGGTACAACCGATTATTAAGTGAAAATGTATACCCATAATTCCATATTTGATTTCAAAAAAGTACCCCTAAAAAATATCATATCCCCGCTACCATATCCTTGTTAGGATATCCCCCGAGATGTCCTCTTTGGGCAACTTTTTGCTTTGAATTATTGAATGCTATGTGCTTTTCTAAATTAATTTTTCTCCATTTTCGAATAGCCTCGTTTCGAGACATACTGACGGTGAGTGTAGCCAGTGAGGATGATTCTGATTGCGAGGACGAGGAGCCAATAAAAGTTCAAGTCTCTAAGAAATTGAAGTTTGAGGATTATTATGAAGTTCAGGAAGAAATCGGCAGGTGCAGCATTTTCTTTTTAGCTGTTCGATTTTTTTAAATTCATACTTGATAGGCAATCATACCTGCTATCTTCCTAAGGTATTCGTTTATGCAAAAAGTGCAAAGTGCCCAATGAATAGGTTGACCAATGGAGTAGTGCATTAATAGTTGATAGGCAAATACGCTTAATATTTTCGTAAGGTATTGGTTTGTACTCAAAGGGACCACTGAATAAATTGACTAATTGAAGCAGTGCATTGATAGCTGATAGGCAAATATGCTTACTACCTTCGTAAGGTATTGGTTTATCTACAAGGCACTAAGGGCCCTCTTAATAGGTAGACTAATCGAGCAGTGCGACCCTGGTCCTTCCTCTTGATGTGACCACATCTCGTGATTCCTTTTGCCTTTTTGCAAATTACAAAGAGCTGGTAAATTCGGTTGGTATGCTAGGCTGCAAAGGCCTTATTTCCAGCAGGAGCATGAACACCTAGTTTGAAGTCCCTTCCGAAAGACGGTGAATTGAGTTGTTTTGCGAAACCTTGAAGCTAATCCATCCAGATATTGACCTTACACGCCCGGTTTGACAGCCTATTAGAAGTATGTTGTTTTTCATAAATAAATGATTCTAAATGTTCTTGTCAAATTAAGGTTTTAAATTTCTAAGCTGGTTTTTGGCACTTCTGAACTTCTTTATCTTCCATTGGTGCAATTGACTTATGTGCGCCTCCTAAACTAATATGGTTTTAGAAAATGTCTTATTTCCACCATAATGCTTTATCATTTCTAATTTTGTGATTTCATAACTATCTTTTATCTTTGTTTTTTATTATCATAATCAATCGAGAAAATTTGCGAGAATGAAAATAACCCGAGTAGGACTTAAACCCACGACCTCTAGATTTGTACTCTATTGTGCTAATTCACTACGACATCGCCTATCAGGGCTTTGAGAAACCCCGGCCATCTCATTCACACAAATTGCACCACCTCTCACTGAATACAGAGACGAACTTATCAGGGCTCTGAACAACTACACATGACATGCTGAAGGGCGACACTGAAGGTAGTCATTCTAATGCTCACAAATTATCTCGATTGATTTTCAAAATCCTGTCTTTTCTCAAATACAATCATGATTCTTATTTTTGTTCAGGGGAAGATTTGGTGTTGTGAATAAAGTTATAGAGAAATCGACTGGGAAGTTTTATGCTGCTAAGCACATCAAAGTTCGTGCCGCCACTCGTGAATTGGTGCGACAAGAAATCGAAGTTCTCTGCTCAGTTCGACACAGAAGAATCGTCAAGCTTCATGCTGCTTTCGAGGAGTCGAGAAAATTCATTCTTGTCCTCGAACTGTGAGTAGTCAATTCAAAATTCGGAAACTTCTTTTCGATCTGTTCTTTGGAATAAATATGGAAGAAAGCACATTTCTCATTGGCTGATTAAAGGAGACGGATCTCTGTCGATATGATATGAACATCAAAGGCTTGTCATGATCCGTGGTGATTTTCATGATAAGTGGTGATTTTCATGATAAGTGGTGATTTTCATGATAAGTGGTGATTTTCTTGATGAGTGGTGACTATCATGTCAAATGTTGTGACAGAAACAGTATTGATGAGACTGAATGTGTTTATATTGCCCATCTGAATATCAAAGACTTGTCATGACAAGTGGTATCTCGTAAAATATTGTGCCACAACCAGCCTTGATAAGCCCAAATGTATTTAAGTTGCCCAGCTGAATATCGAAGGGTTGCAGGAAATTTTTAAGGTACTGACTATTAGGCCAATTTGTCCTGTATGCCCCTTGGCTTTTCCCAGTAGTGGAAGAAAAATACCGCTTTTTCGCATGTGACCACAGTCAAAATGGGCCCTTTCCGTATTTGTACTTGTAAATATCATTTTACCATGTTCATGAATTGTTTGAAAAGATAAATGATCTGTAATAATTGGTGATAATAAGGTTTTCCTAATATAGATTGTAATAGACATTTCCCGAATCAGGTTTGGAAAAGAGGCCATCATTAATTTCCCATTACGCGTGAGGGATTCAATGAAAGAAACTCCATTCATTGTTTAACTGCAGTGAATCTAAATGCAATACTTTTGGTATTAAATGCTTGTGGGAATTCTCATTGCAAATAATCGAGGCTAAGCTTGATTTGCTTCAGTTTCAATAAAAATGCAGCAAATTCGGGAAAGGTCTATTTGTGGAAATACTATATTTTATGTGCACATAGTATGACAATTAATCTTTCAGTAAACGTCGCAAAATTTTAGGAGCCCCTTTTTTGTTTTCCACACATAGCTGAGGTGCAGTGCATCCACCACACCAGCTGATTGGTGATAGACACTTTGGACGATGTGGGTTCGAACCCACCATACATCGAACTGAAGTTTGGTTTTGATTTGCCTTTTGACTTATCTTTCAGGGTTGGTGGTGGGGAGTTATTTGAAAAACTTTCCGAAGAAGAATTGATTTCAGAAGGAGAAGCTGTCTTCTTCATCAAACAGATTCTTCATGGCGTCAAAAGCATGCACAAGAACGGTATTCTTCATCTCGATTTGAAGGTAATTGCAAGTAGTTCTGTTCAGTTCGGTTTCATTTTTAGAATTCGATAACATACAATTTACTAATCTACTAACCAACATGAGTACCTACAACAAATACTTAACAATGAATTAACAATGAATTAGGAGAAGTATAAAGGGTGGCCATTGACGTGTTTAAATCACTACACAATCTTCTACCCGAGGACCTGAATGGTCACTTCAAAAGATTTCAGCATGAAATAAACACTAGAGGTAATTTAATTAATTTTTATTAACACTCTTGTGTTGTTTTACCAAAAATGCGTACTGAAACTGGAAAAAAGTAGTTTGCCTACCCAGGGAGCCCGTATTTTCAACCCACTCGAAAAAACAACCCGCGATGAAATATCCATCTTGCTGTTCAAAAAGAAACTAAAACTATCGAAGTCTTTGTAGATGTCCAAGAAAACGTATTTAACTTTAATCAATTTTTATCCGTTAATCGTACATTAAACTATTTTCATTTTATTCTACTTTTTACCTTAATTTTAACTTCAACCATTGTCAATAGGTAGGATTACAGGTCCTTGAATGATAACAGATTGTTTTACGTCTGAACAAGTCAACCTGTCAAAATATTAGTTATTATATTATTATTATTATTATTATTACGAAAACAACACTTGATTAATGGACCAGGCCGCATCATCGGATTTGAATTTCTACCCCTGGTAGTCTATAAATATATTTGCAACGTTTCCTTTCTAGAGAACTCTTATTTGCGAAAGCAACTACTTTTTACATGTCAATATAAATAGTACGCCTAAGATCACTGGGTCAAAATGAACTAAAAGTATCGAAAATGCAAATTCAAAGATCAAATGCAAAATAAAAAAGAGTTCATGTCCTTACTTCCGCAGCATTTATGCGTGAAGAAACTCGAAGGACAATAATTGTCCAAGAGAATTATGATGATGATGATGATGAGTTTTACCTGTGGTAGTCAAAAAAAGCTTTTGAAGGCTGTGCACCATTTTACGATTAAAACTGCCTGGCAAGTTTATTTCTTGGAATCTTCCACTAATGTCGATATCATTGACTTATCTCAAATTAAAGACTGGTTCGAGCCTTCTTTCGTTTCTGGAATCAGATATTTGAAGCCATTGCTTTGGCTTACTCTTGGCCTCCCAATATGGGTGCAAGAGAAATTTTGTATACTTGATTCTTTGTCAACAACAGCTGCATTATAATTCAGTCTTGTGCTGATCCTTCGTAAAATTCCAACAATCATCAAGGAAAAAACATGCCCCAGTGGAATTTCAATGTATTGAACTAAACCTTCCAATATGGCCGCCAATGGCTTCATTTTAGAACGACAGATGCCCGATCTAGTTTTTGTTTAGATATTAGTGACATCATTGCAATCCTTATGGTTTTCTAATTCTGATGATGTACAGTTTGTGCATATTGCACCAAAAGTACGATTCAATAGCAGGAAACCAAATTTGACACGCCAATATTTATCTGCATCCTTCAATTGGAAGTTCTAAGTTCGCACATTGGTCATCTTATTTGCCAAACTATCTAACTGGGTAGTTCTATAGTTCCATAGTAAATTATTCGTTTGGTTACGTTATTAAGAGGGTCCTGTTAAGAGGGGTACTGATCCCAACTCCCACAATCCTCGCCATAAGGTCTTGAGACATAATGGCGATTTTTGCATTATCTAAAACATTGAGCTACGAACCTGTTAGATGATGTTGGAGCTCCCCTTCCCCCCAAACCAATGTTGATGATAGGTCTGGATGTGACCGGATGATGTTGCAGATGCATTTCCGCACCAAAGCAACATCTGAACATCATTGTTTAGGGGGGATGGGGGTCTCTCTTAGACAATTAGTATATATCGAATGGCAATCAAGCACTGTCTCGTAACTTTTGGCGAGGATTGTAGCACTAGAATAATCAAAGATCCCAATTCCAATGAGGAAAATGGAAAAATTCCCAATATTAATGTGTTTAACAATCCCAATCCCAATTCACTTTTTCATTCCCAAATCCCATTCCCAAGAAGTCCAATCCCATTTTCCCAGTTGATAAAAAGGCGAATCACAGTTCCCAATTCACTCCCTCCTGGCCTTCTATTTACATCTTCTGTTTCCATCCAGCCGGAGAACATTATGCTGGTCGACTCTTCTTCAGCTGAAATCAAGATCATCGACTTTGGTCTGGCCAAAAAGTTCAATCCGAATGAAGACATTAAAGTCCTCTCTGGAACCCCTGCTTTCGCTGGTAAGTAACTTTTGTCCCATGCGGTTTTTTTACTGGTGGGTTAAACATGAAAAGGGGCCCCAAATTTCTTTGTTCCTTACATTTAACTCATCAAGTAATGATCTAGTAATAGAGTGCTTTTTGCAGTGTTGGAAGGTCAAAGACAAGGCCAAGTGTCAAGGTCAAAATTGAAAGGTCATAGGTTCAAGCCATAAGAGGAACAAAAAGACTTCAAGAATTTATTGGAGATACATGTGTGACATTCATGAGTATGATGATGATAATGGTGATATACCAATCAAAGGCTTTTCTGATATGTTTTAGGCTAACGTTTAATATTGTATATTTCAGCTCCCGAAGTCATCAACTTTGAAAAAATCACAAAAGCAACTGATATATGGTAAATGATTGTTTGATTATCCTATCGATCACAAAGATTCTTATCATTGTTGCACAAGGTATAGGGCTTTCATAAAAGAATATACTTGATCATACGGATGTTCAGATTATTATTGAGGATAGATAAGGAGATAAATCATTAAACATACATACCATTTTCATTCGATGGTTAGGAATTTATTTCATAAGGTCCATTGGGTGGCAAGGAAGTGCTTAGATAACAGTAGCAATGCTCTACAAAGTTTTGTGTCTTATTTCCTTTTAACAATGTTGGGTCGATGAGTTTCGATTCGAACAATACTATTGTTTTCATGAAATATTTATAAATAACTAGATAAACATTTCCTGCAATAAAAAAGGCATCAGTATCGTGGGAAGATCAGATACATGCGATATCAATTTAGAAGGTATTCAGAACAACACAGTGCTGTAAAATCTTGATTGAAAATCCTTCAAAACAAGAATGTCATCGCTATCTACAACTGGGGCGGCGTTTGTTGCGTGGTCAGCTAGCTGAGGGTAAGACTAGAGAGATCCGATTGGATAAAAATAACTTCTATATAGTGACCGTTTATTCGTATTATGATTGATTTGAAATGTTCGAATGATAACTTTGCTTATTTTGTAGGTCGATCGGAGTAATTGCCTACGTTTTGTGAGTATCGTTAATTTAAATATATTTCAACATTGCTGCAAAATAAACCTTGTCAATCTGATGTCCCAAGATCGTTTAAATTCACAACAATATTTTCTGGACACTCCTAGTCTCTTGTCTGGACCTAGCCAGTGAGTTGGAGCCATGGCACCTACCCTTTTGAAGAGAAGTCTATACATATTATTGGATGGAACACTTTTCATGTTGAGGCAAAATTACTTGTGCGTGTGGTACTTATAACCAGATAAAGCAAATAAGATATATTATTATAAGAACCTTATTGATATCAGATGTATACTTTAAAAACCGCAACTACGAATCTGAAATTCAAGAACTTGTTAGCCTAAGATTTCAAAATTTAGAATGCATTTTAAGTGTATAAATGTTTTTTGGTTTGACGATTGTTAATTTTCACCAATGATGATGATGGTAGCTAAGGAATGTCTAGATGCCTATATACAACCAATAACAACCATTATTACTGCCTTCAACTACGATTTATTTAAGAAACTGTTTAGGCTCCCCAAAACATAGGCTCGTAGTTGTGTTTACTAGTACAGTCTTTGGATGGAACAGAACTTCAGTATAGCCAGAAATATCGGAAACATAATGAAACGAACACATAGATTACTTAAGCTTTTCGTCTGACACTCAACAGAGTAACACGTCAGAAAGAGAACGATACAGAAACCTAACTGATTTATATACCCAGATGTGGATCGAAATAGGCCAATCAGAAAAGAGGTGAATAGTATACTAGTGTTTTTTACATCTGATATCAATACGGTACTTTATATGTGCAATGTTTCTTGACACTTTTTATGGGCTTTATCCACAAGTGGGTGCTAGGAGTGGTCAATGGCTCCACTCTCTCAGAGTTTTTGGCTTCGTCTTTAGGACACTCTTCTATTTCTCGGTAAACTTATCTTCTAGGTTGAGTGGCGTGTCCCCGTTTCTCGGCGATGACGTTCATGAGACATGCAGCAACGTAAACCGATGCGAATGGGACTTCGACCATCATGCATTTGAGAAAGTCTCATCTGAAGCAAAAGATTTCATCACCAAAGTCATCATCAAAAATCCAAAGTATGTCATTTTTCGTACACAGTTATTAGAGTTCAAGAGATTCAGTCTCCTCGAAATGTAATCCAAACAGCTCAAATACTGCTTGAAACTCGCAATGATCAATGTAATGAAAGAAGCATGGAGAACCTTCCTTGAAGGTACAGACGATTCTGCAAAAATGGATGTTGTCGTTTCAAATAAAGCATGCTAGGAACGTCCCCCTAAGCAATGCATGACAATAGAAATTGAAAAGGCCTAAAAATTGTTACTGTGGAAAAGCCACAGTCGTTAGTTTTGGTTTTAAGAAGTTTGTGTCCATCATGCATTGCCCGGAATGAGATCCATCATCTCTCACAACCCCGTCTATTGTTTATTTTCATTCAATTTCATTTCAAATATTTACTATTGGGAGAGTAGCGCTTTCAGCTCATTAGTGCTGAAATATAAGAGACCCTCCCTAAAACGACACAGGCTAAACCTAATCAAAAACTTATTTGAAACTAAAAGGAATTTTTGGAAGGCCTTTTTGAAAAGACCAAGGGAAGAAGCCTAGATACTATTCCAGATCTTTGCTCCTTTATAAGAGAAAGATTTTTGACCATCCAAATTTTTTTTTCAAAGGTAGTTGTAAATCTTTCTCAGTATTTAATAAGGTATCGGAGGAGTGCTCGTAGATTTGTCTTCCCCTTGTCAATCACAATTTGTTTGAAATGTTTTTCTGGATCTGCAGGTAGCTGACTGGAACCGTATTTAGAACAGGGACCCTTCTGGCCTGATTTATGTAATTCCTTCTATCATTCCATTGTCGAAATTATTTATATATACTACTTCATATCATAGCAATTTTTCTCATTTCGTGTGATTTTTATTGTAAATTTTCTCATACAGTAATTGCAGTAACAATGGTACATCTTTGACAATCATGTCTAACAAACAACATTTTCGCTCAGAATGAAAATGCTGTTTGCTTAACATTTCTTTCAAACCTAAACATTGGCTAAGTCGCAAAATGAATTTTATATCTAATTTCGTTAAACCTTATGAGTTGACAAATGAACTTACTAATCACACCGGACCTTGTGACAGGGAATGGGACAGCACTTGAGCCTTTCGAGAGGGAATGGGACAGCACTTGAGCCTTGGGACAGGGAATGGGACAGCACTTGAACCTTGGGACAGGGAATGGGACAGCACTTGAACCTTGGGACAGGGAATGTAGGTGGTTGGACGGTACAACTATATATCAGTGTAACTCTCTACTCTGTTAGAACTACTGCCTATCAACTTATTCTCTTTCTTCTGCTTTTAGACATAGAATGGACGTCGAGCAGTGTTTTAACCACCCATGGATAAAGGTATGTGAAGATGCTACTAAAATATGAATTTCATTCATGCTGCGTATAAACTTTTGTGATAGATCTCCAAAGATGATGATTATGATGATGATGATAGGATTATATTCTACCTCTTTTAGAATTCTTCCAGCAGAAGACGAGGTCAAATCGAAACGAGGCCATTGTTCAGATTTACAAGATCATTCACACAAGTAAGTCTGTTGAATTTATTTATGGTCTGTTACCCTTACTGAAGTCAAAATTTAAGAACAAAGGTAAGGCAGGAAAAATTTTCAATCAGATTCAATTCAAACTTTACGTATTGTGTAATTCACTACTAGATTCAATTAAAAAGACTCATAAAACGGAAGAATTCAAAGGCTTTACCAAAACTTAGTCTTTTGAGACTTGTTCACTTTTGTAGCATGTGTGTAAACTTGTGCAATTCTTGAAGTTGCTCATGTTAGTATTGATTAATGTTTACCCACTATTGTTGATGATAACACTAAAGAAATAATACAATACAATTCAATATAGGAATCAAACAGTTACAAGAATGACCCTGAACGACCCTGAAAACACAAAGCTAAGGCCCCGTTTACACGATACCGTTTTCATTTCATATCGGATTGGGTAAGGCAATCCGATATGAAAATGTCTCCTGTTTACACGATGCCGTTTTCATTTCATAGCGGATTGGTTTCATGCCACTTCCAGAGCGTTTTCATTCGAAAACGCGAAAACGGTATGAAGCATATCGGATCGGTGCGTTCTCGTGTAAACAGGAGGCCAATCCGATATGGAATGAAAACGGTATCGTGTAAACAGAAGGCCAATCCGATATGAAACCAATCCGATATGAAACGAAAACGGTATCGTGTAAACGGGGCCTAAAGCTGTTGTTGTAGACAAAGTGAAATTTTGTGCTGTAGCAATATCTTGAATCCACGTGCGGGTGCAGAAATTTGCTAGAGTTTCGTTGTCTTTTAACAAGGGGCAAGTAAGTAAGGCTGTGACGTGCATTGAGAAGCAAAAAGTTTAGAAAGAAAGTTCACAGAGCAAATGAATGAGCAAGAAAATGTATGCCTAAGAACTGCTTGTAGAATAGCTAATTCCACTACAATCTCTCTGGCTTATTACTCCGAGTGTCAGAGCTTTTCTCAGAACACAAATGCTGTCGAAGCCAATTAACATCAACATCCACAGACAACAGCTCACTGTGGTAACAACCAGCAAAACCTCATTCAACGTCTCACAACCTCACTGAGTGAAGCTCCAAAACAACATCCTCCGTTTCTCGGTTCTCGGTCATTCAACTTCTCACAACCTCACTGAGTGAAGCCCCAAAACAACATCCTCCGTTTCACGGTTCTCGGTCATTCAACGTTTCACAACCTCACTGAGTGAAGCCCCAAAACAACATCCTCCGTTTCTCGGTTGTTTAAGCACGTTTTAAGCTGCCTGCTCAAAGAATCCTTCTCTAGATGAGATTACTTTCGTTTCTTCACACTTTTCTTAATTTCCAAGCTTTTCAAACCCTTTATTCCACGATCAATCTCAGTTTAATGCATACTGTAAAAACCGGGCTGCAGACTCGGGAATGGCTATTGAGGCCAGGAAGACTAACGATGATTGCACGCACTTTTTATGCGAAATCATTAAAAGGAGACCGTACCATTTGAATACCTTTAGGTGAAAAAAACTGTCGCACTACCTTTTTTACTTTTTCTTAATCTTGAAATTTATAGTATTTCAAATATACTTTTCTTCGTGATTTATTGTTTTCACATTCAAACAAAAATGGATCTCGTCATCCACTGATTATTTTGTTCCGAAATATCTTGTATTGATGGTCGGCTGGCTGATTTGTTAGCATAACGTCTAGTTCCAATAATCAATTTATAATTACTATTCTTTTGATAGCTCATCTGTGATTACGTAATTCAAGGGTGCATTTTAGGAAATTTTTCAAATTCTTCTGAATCAAGGAGAAAGTTTAATCCAGAGTCTTCGAACTTTCATTTAAGTGATTATTATCAGGTTGATTCAACGGTGTTTCTTGGAGTTGTAAAAAGTATTGCGAATCTGTGAATTGAAATTTGTGGGAATGAAAATGATCCCAAGTAGGACTCGAACCCACGATCTCTAGATTAGTACGCCAGATCGTGAGTTCGAGGCCTACTCCTGTCATTTTCATTCACCCAAATTATCTCGATTGATTTTCCAAAACCTGGTGTTGCTTCTCAAACACATTCGATAGTAAGGTATTCTTTGGTCTGAAGGGTCCCTTGATCCTGGTCTGGGTTTTAAAGACTGCAATCAATATCTCCCCTATCCGATGTTTTTCTTTACATATTCCATGCCTACACAAACTCATGTTAATCATTGCTTTGTGATTGTGAATAAATGTTAACATTAGACTCTCTTCTTTTGTATCTTCCATTCTCTTTCTTAACTGAGATATCTGAATGTGGGTCAGTAAACATGCAGCTCAAGTATTTCTTTGTGTTTCGTGAAAATCTAGACGGTCATTTCAAGTAATGTTTTCAAGCTTCTTAAATTGCTGTTCGAATTGACTATTTCTTCGATAAGTTTACCACAAACTCATAAGGTGAGTTTTCAGATTTGCTTCTTAATTTTGCTTCGTTGCTTCTTGATTTAACTATTTGACAATATCTTTAAGATTAGGATTGATTTGCTAGTGTTCAGTTTTCTTACCTAAATAATTGATACTTAATATGCTCAAGTGTTTTCTGACAATAATCCTTTCTGCACTTTCGAGTTTTCTAAACTTTTACATAAAGAATAATTAAAAGATATTGGAACGAATGAGGACTGATGTTTGAAATTTACAAATAATTGTTTTTTTAATATTGCATCATTTAATCATTCATTACATCGCTAAGTTGCTTAATACATATTTGTGATCCATTATTCTTTGGCAATTTTGAGCCTCAATATTGATATATTTATAATATGATTTTTAGTAATATTTATTCTTATTAAGAAAACAGTGCAATTTTGTTTTCGTTTTATGAACTATAACTTTTCAAATTTTCAACGTAGATAATAAGCAATTATAGGGTTTTACAAAAAGTTTTTGTTTATAGATTCATATGATGTTTTTACATATTTGAAATTTTTTCACTTTCAAATTTTTCAACTTTAAAAATTGAAAAATGATGATAAAAATGATTATAATTACAATGTTTTCGAAGGGGAGAAGGTAGAAAAATTCTAGGGTAGGTAGAAAAATTCTGACACTGCTTGAATTCGTCCCAGTTCACAGAATTATCGATTTGTTTATCTAAGAGCCTAAATTAGAAGAAAGAAAAGTGCTAGGCTTGAAAGCCCCTGCTGTTCAGCACATAAAGGGCTGTTATCAATGAAGGCCCTATAATACACCTACGGTTATGCAGTCAATGACTGATTGATACCTCACTGACCCATAACATGCCATAATAAAGTTTTGGTTATCTTTTATGCGTGGTCTGGGAATATTCTTTTTTCGATTTTCAATCATTGAAATGTAGTCCTTGGACAATGATAGAGTCAACCCAAATCTGATATCCCAATAACTTAAATGATTACAAAAATATATTGATTAGTCTTATCAGCCTGTTATCTAATGGAACGATTTAGTCTGTTTAGAGATTGTTTTGTAAAGCTGAAGAAAGCCTTCTCTTGCTACACAATATACTGTATTGTCTGGTTTTTCAAATTGCCCTGTCTAGCCACACATTATTGGTACAATGTTAAACAATTCAAAATATCTTTTGCGTGATATTTCATAAGTAACTACAATAGATTTTTAAAATCATGGTGCAACTTCGGGTATGTAGAGAAACAAGCAAAAGCAACTAATAAGATAGGAGATTATCTTCTAAAAAGATAATCTGATAAAGGAAGAGATATATAAAAGAGATTATGGTTGCTTAAACAAGCCCGTAAATGTATTGTCTCCTTGATACCTTGAGCATATCTATACAAGGAATGATTCGAACTAGACATGATAGACTGCATGTATATCAATTCTTATCGAGGACTTAAAAACTTTCATCACAATATATTTAAGAAGAATCGTTTATAACCTATTCCATGCGTTTGTCCACAGAACTGAATATTGCAAACCAGGCTGCCTGGTTTCTTGTAGGCTAAAAATAAGTAGGTGAAGAATTTAAAGTACATTCCGCAGGATAGTCACTGAATTAGCGTGAGATACTAAACCAAAATTATTGCTAAGTTTCTTATAAGTCAGTTTCTTAGTATCGGGTTAACTGTAGTTGTAAAGTGCATGGCTTGCCAGTGTACTGAAAGGCCTGGTTCTTAGCCTAGTCATTTAAGACTTTTTATTAGGCAAGGTCAATGACTCTCTGCTTTGCACTCAGCATAAAGAGAAGGATTCATAAGGGTCTCAAGCAGGGTTAGGGGAACTACTAACCCACCCTTTATCTGAAAAAATTGTAGCGAATGAGAGTGGAGCCTCAAGGTTGCCTTAACTGCGATCGGTAAACCACGCTCCTTCGCAGCTTCTTTGAAAATGATGAATATTTGAAATGATGAATTGAATTAAGAGGACAGGTTCATAAGAAGAGACTTAAGATTCGCAAAAAGACAAGACGCTGCGAAGGAGCGTGGTCAAGAGCGTGGTCGACACACTACATTTAAATCACATGTGACCATTCTCGTTACCTTTCCATTTTCAGACTTTTATCGATGGTGATGATGAATTATTGAGGCCGCCATTAGAAAGATCAGAAAAGATAGAACAAGGACGAACCCACAGCAATTTACAAGATATCACCGAAATCAAGGAAGAAATTGTTGAAAAGGATGAAATGATGGGCACAAATGACAATCACCCTTCTACTACTAAGAACGGTAAGTACATGTTTAAGCGATTAAGTATCTTTTTTGGGGAGCAAGCCTTACTAATGCAGGGCCTTGCTCCAACAGGTAGCATGCACGGGTGTAGCAGCTAGGGTACAGGAGCCAATAACCTATTTCCTCACGCTGTTACTGTAGCAAACGCTACATTAGCTACTATACATAGTACGAGATTCTAATGTGTCTGTTGCACCGATATGCGCTATTGGATTATTCAAATTAAAACCCACTACCCTAAAAAATACCCTCACGGTTTTAAAGTCAATGCACGGTGATTAGAGCCTACGCTATTCTGAATTTCTACCACCAAAAAGTTGGTTTATAGGTCCACATGCATCGCTGCTTTTAATTTTGATTGTTTTATTCTAGTGAGAATTGTTTTTGCATTTCTCATCCGTAGTTCAAGGTCTACGTTTCGTGCAGTTTTTGAATCTGTCTACATCAACGATGGATTACATATAGTGTAGACAGAAAGAGTTCTTTTCCACTAGGGCTCTTTGTATAGCTATGTATTGTTTGTCTCATTATCTCACTAGACCACCGGCCACTTCTCTTATGATTAGGTGATTTTGATCTAGCCCGGGGTGCAATGATCTTTTTTAGCTTTATTTTCATTCTCTTTCTGACGTACTACTCCAACCAGTTGAAAAGATCAAATAATCTGACATTCTTCGCTACTCTGGCGTTTGGTAGCAATCAAATAATTTTGAAATACGCTTGCTATATTCGTAAGGTATTCGTTCCTCCTCCTATGAGGTGTTCAAAGGACCTATTGTTTGAGACTATTTGAAGCAGTTTTCTATTTGTATTAGTTAATGCACTTGCTATCTTCGAAATGTATCGGTTCATGAGCTAAGCAGAAAGGGCCTACTCAATATTACAGGACTCATCAAAGCACTACCAAGAAGGAAGCCTAAATATCCAGTGTAATACATCGCTTCTAAGAATTTTCAGCATACCTGAATTTCAATTGCCTGCCACTATAATTTTTAGATGCAGACGCTAGAATTGCCCCCTCCCCATTGCCCCCAAATATATGTGTTGAACAGGGATTTACAGAAATATCTCTCGTTATTCAATTTCAGGCTTCAAAGGCAAGTCAGTTCATGAAGAAAAAGAAATGTTTGTACTGGAAGAGAGGCTCAAAACAATGGAGCGGGACTGTGATGAAATGAGGCATCAACTAGTGCGGCAAACAGATCTCCAGAACGAGGTTGAGCTTATGAAGTTAGAGACGGAGAAATCTCTACAGGCTCATAAACAGCTTCAGGAGGCCATTCTTGCCTACGAGAAAGACAATAATAAATTAACAGACAAAACAAAAGCACAAAAAAGGGAAATTGATAGACTCGAAAGCAAGTACGAAGATTTGAAGCAAGAACTGGATGAGAAAACAAATGATTTCGAATCTTTAAGTCGGCGGTATAAGAGGATGCTAGAAAAGCTTGAAAAAGCGGAGGATATGGAGGATGTAATAGCCGGACTGGAACGGGACAAGACGAGGAAAATGGATAAAATTAACGAACTTGAAGAGAGAATTATCGAGCTAACCGAAAACAAAAGAAGGTAATTCATATTTTTCCAACAGATACTCATTTGCATGCAATTTTTTTTCGATTTCATTTTTCAATTGATACAGCATCCACTAAACTCTACCCGGTTTATTTCACACGAACCATATAAACAGCAGTATTTGAGCGCAGTATGAGTATGTCTTGTCCTCCGGTTTTGAATAAGTTTGTGTCTAACGTGCTGGCTTAGGTTGGTTTACTTCCGACAGGGGTGCGGTAGCATGCACCATTACCTAAAGTATTTTGCGTTTAAGTCTTAATGTGTTGGTTTGCACCGATTTCATGAAGCTGAAATTTGCCACTAGAAAATTGCCCACTAGATCCCTCGACTTTCGACTCGACTTCCAACTCGACTCGACTTCCAACTCGACTTGACTTGACTTGATTTTCAACTCGACTTTCAATGCGAAGAAAGACTCAAGCCGCCCAGATAATCAAGAACGAAGCAGCTGATGTACAAATGCATACGATCGTTCTTCATGGCTCTGAAGAAGGATTTGAAGTGAAACACGTATCAATAACTCAGTTAGACAAAACATTCAACTACTGAAGAGTACTTTTTCGGTTCTTGGTTTTATGCAAAATATTCAAGACCATACATTGAAGCAATATGGATGTTCAAAGTAAAAAATCTAGTATATTAGTATAGATGTGCTACTATCTGGTAGGCTGGAGTTTATTACAAATCAGTTTCTATATGGTGGGCTAGTACATTATGTGTCTTTTTTGAAGTCTAGTTCTGTATGTTCCGCTCTTCCAATGGCACAGAGCACTATATTAGCTAGACCTAACTCTAATTGTTCTTCCCATGCGCTTATTTTTGTCATCCTAACTCTTCTAACTTTGTTCACTCTTCCCATGGCATAGTGAGTGTATCATCTAGGATAGACACTCAAAATATCGCATATGATTATTCGTATCGTGATTATTTTCGTAGGGACAGAGACGAGGATAAAGCAAGGAAGAAACTGGAAAAGGACTACAAAGCGCTGCAAGACATCAACGAAAGCTGCCACCAAGAACTCGAAGAAATGGACGAGCGAGTCAGCACACTGGAGAGTGAGAACACGAGGTTGAGGAAAGAGCTGAAACAGCAACGAGACGAAAACTCAAACGAGGTTTCAGAAACAATCAGAGTGAGAATCGAAGAGCTGGAATTTCTCAACACCGAACTGGAACGGAAACTCGTGTCTGAGACGAAGAACAAGAAGTTGATTGAGAATGAGCGGGACAGTATCGAGGAAGAGTTTGAGGAGGAGCGAAGGAACCTCGAGAGTCGCATCGAAAAGGTCGTCACACAGAACAAGCAACTCGAAGTGGAGAAGCGGGAGATGAGCTGTCTGTTGGAAGCGAGCAAGAAGAGTTATTTCAAGCTGGATGAAGAGTTGATTCAGATCAAAAAAGCGAGGAAGAAGGAGGTTCTTGTCGACGAGGAGGTCAAAAGAAGAGACGATATTATTTTCGATCTGAAGAAGGTAAGATTTTTGTAGTTTACTTTGAGAAGATGGGTATCTTCGGCCTATTAAAATTTGATACTTATCTATCAAGCTACGTTCAAATAAGAAATTCTATTGTTATTTCCAAACTTAAAAACTTTGAAATATACTTTTTGTGCATAATTTGTTAAAAAACTTGACTTAGAAATTGAATTTTCTTGAAGTTAGATTCTTTTAACCAGCAATGCCAATGGTAGCATATATGATGCCATATGAAAAAGATGTGTATCAAATTGTGCGCGTTATGTTCAATATGTTCTTACAAAAGAAACAGGGGTATCTCTTTGTGACTCTTTTCATGACATCAGAGTAATAATCTTGATTTCCGTAGGAAAAAGAAGCCCTAAAAACGGAACACGACAGGCTGAACTACAAAATGCTTGCTCTGCTGGAAGAGAGGCAAAAACTCGAAGACGAGGCTCAATCGAAGGACATTAGTAATCTAAACAGGAGACTTTCAGGCAGTAACAAAGAAGTAGAAAGAGTAAAGTCTGATTTGAAGATGACACAGGAATACCTCAGGATTGCCACTGACACCAACTCGGAGTTACAGGTAACTTTCTTTCATTTCATTCTTTATAGCAAGAATATCGGCAGAATAGCAGCTAAGAAGTAAACGAGTTATTTTGGTCCACACAATAGGGGATCCCTGGTTTTTATGTAGACTGATTCCAAAATACCTAAGTGAAATGTAAATCTTGCTCTGCCAATTATTGGAAAACAATTCTCACTGTAGGTAGGCTTTAGCGCACTCTGGGTTCTCGAGCAAATGTTGACCTATAGCAGAGTCATGTCTAAGAGATCTTTTAGTTTTAGAGGCACGGATAGTTGTTATCATAGTGGCACAATCTTTTCGTGTATGCTAGACAGCACGTGTTGTTTTATCCTATTGCATAACCGCTGATGTTCTTTGATTTGATGGCAGAAGACATTCTCTATTGTGTCGTTGTGCAAGAAAAGTGCGCAATGCCACTGGCAGAGCAGGATAGATATCCAAACAAAGACAACAAGTTTTTACCATTACTTTAAATTTCTTACTTTTGCAATCATCAGACGGTCTTGATGGAATCTAGTTATGAAATATCTGTCCTTTGAATTAGAATATGATGCTTTAAAACTATCTTTCAAAAAGATCGTGAAAATTACCCCTTACTAAATTTTGATGAAGCATGTTTATTTCTTTTTCAACACAACTAAATAATTCATACATATCGTAAACCGTTATTATGATTTTTTTCTTTGTTTATTTTTCTTGAATTTCATTTGGTTAAATTCTTCTGTTACTGTTCACGTTACTTTTAATGTTATGAGTCCAACAAAACTATAGTAAGATATTAACAATTACTCGTCGAATGGGGTGCATGGCTCCGATAGTGACCTATGTACCTGTCTAGTCCCATTGGACGGGCCTGCGTAAACGTGAAGTAGAAGAAGCCTAACCTGTGAAAAATAAACGTCGCCTCGGGAGGAGGGTGGGTCACTTTGAAGCCTTACAAGTTGTTGCGTAGAAGAAGGGCCTAAAACCCCATTCCCTGGGTTGTGTTGTCTTTCTACAGCCCCAGGGGGCATGAAGGTGGGCAGCAAGGCCTCCTGAGGGTGACAGGCATAATCTTTCAGCGTTATTTCGAGAATTTAGATTTTCCAAATGAACGAGAATAGCTTAATCATCAGTTCTTTCTGATATGACTGCAAAGGACAAAATGGAGACTCGTCATGGAATTTAGACTGTTTTGTTAACAGCTAGATGTCTGTTAGCTGGCAGCCATCTTGGTTTTGTGGAAAGAACAGAGAGAAGCTTGCACTCTTATTTTTTCGTGCTATTTTAATGGTAACAAAGTTACATAGAATATAGTTGTGTTACAGCAAACCTGTGTTGTCACAGACTTATTACATTCCATGTGTCAATCGGCTGCATAATCCTGATAATAGTGTAATATTTCATTGATCGTAATTAATAGTCAGTATTTTAACAACTAACCTGACGTATATTGCAATCAATTGATTTATTGCTGAAAAAGTTGTGATTTGATTTGATTTGATACTGAGATTCAGAGAGGCAAGACAAATCAAAAACACAGTTTTGATGTAGGCAGATGTCATATCTCAGCTTCCAACAGCTATTGCCTTTCATGAAGAACATCTGAATTGATTGCATTCTCTTTGATTTGAAACTTGAACTATCTTTTTATTTTTCAGCTTGAGATACAGAAATTAAAGACAGATCACGAGACAGAACTTAATATTCAGTTAATAGAACAAGAAGCAAGACTCACTCACGTCACAGAGTACGTATCGACTAGAAACTCTTTCATGTCACTAAATACCCTCTTTTCAAAATACCATTGATTATTAGAGACATTTCAACAAATTTGCATTGAAATAGGTGATCTAAACTGACATTGATTTTCAACACTTTTATTTCCACAATACATTCATCAGGGCATTTGTTTAAAGACTTTCATGAAAAATATTCCAAGATTTTTAAATTTCAAGCTAGAGGTTCTTAAAAGAATAGGTTCTTTCTCATATGCGTGTTGTTACTGTATCAACATGGCATTTGAAAAGTGGTGCCTTATTGATAGATTTATCTCTTAGCTGGGGCTGTAGTCCGACCCCTAGTTATTTTGTCAAAATCTACAAACAGAGCTCCCCTAGTTAAACAGAGCCCCCCCCCCCGATATTTTTCCAGCTCTGCATTTTATCTTTCAGAGAAGAAATAGACAGAGTAAAGGAAGAGATGATGGAATTAAATCACAACGAAAGAAAAGAACTCGAAGACAGGATAACTGTACAGGATTTTGCTGTGAGTTTAGAATTAATATTTTAACTAATTTGAATGATGCTAAACTATATTTCATTCGGTGATATAAATTCATTAAGTGGATTATTGTAATTCTGATATATACCTCGATACGAGGCCTCAAAGCCAGGATCTTACCAGAAAAAGCAAGCAGGCTAACCACTGTCCTGAATCAGGACAAAAAGTTCATGATTCTGTTTTATATTATGCTCTGTTTTGATTTGTAAAGATAATGACGAGTGGCAATTAGATAATTGAAATACTCATTGAAATATACAGCAATTAGGGCATTTATTACAAAATACATAAAAAGAAAGTGAAAAAGTAGATAAATCAGTCAAATTTTTATCCCGCTCTGTTTTGATTTGGAATTGTCGAAATCGTGAAGATAATGGCGAGTGGCGATTAAACAATTTAGATATTCATTAAAATTTATGGCCATCAGGGAATTCAATAAAAAGAAAGTAAAAAGATAGATAAATCACTCAAATTTTTATCCATCACTACAAATGTTCCCATTTTCCTTCAATGTATATTGCAATACTATATACGTCTCTGAATTTCCCACTAAAAATCCTGATGAATTTTTACTTTTACTTATTTGATTTTTATTAAGTAAATTCCACGTACCAAACCTACCCATTGACCAGTCTCGTTAAGGTAGCTGGGAACCAAATATCACAGGATTTTGACAAAATTTTGTTAAGTCTAGATTGTAGTTTTTATGGGGTAAAATTTATCAAGGTTCTAAGTCCACATATTAGTTTTTGTGTATCTTTTCAACTTTTTGCGTATTTTGTAAGTTTCTGATGTCCTGTCGCCAATTTAGGTCCTTAGCAACTGCATAGCGACCAGAAAAACAAAGACCTAAACCCCTCGTAACTGGTCTTCAACCCCAAAAAAGTCTTCTACATTGTCTCCCTGTTCTGGTCTAAAACAAACAGCCTTGATTCCCTGTGGTTAATACGCAACTGCGCAAAATTCAGTCTTTCCCGATTCGTAAATCCTTGCAGAAGTTTTCGTTGCCTCAAATTTCCGAAATGGGATCAAAGAAGAATAAAAATTACAAATCGAAGTCGAGATTTCGTGGAAATCAGTTTGTTGGTAGAATTGACTCGAAGGAAATCAGTAAAATTAGCTCTTCTGAGTCAGAAACACGTCAAGCGGACAGAGGCCAAAAACGGCCTAGGCAAGAGGAAGACCAGATGACAGAAAGACAGACGGAGAATGACTCAACCAGCTCAATCCACACCCCACCCTCTCAGAAACGCTTGCTGGTTGAAGATTGTAATAGTTCTTTAGAAGAGGATTACTTTTTGATGATTAACTTTGCTATTTTGGCCAAAGTTATTTCAGATAATGGTAAATGCCAGGAATGTGAGGCTAGCTCATTAGAATTAATAAATGTCAAGGAGGCAAGAATGGGATTTGTAAATAAACTCGTGATTATTTGCTCTAAATGCAAGTGGCAGACAAGCTTTTACACTTCTGCTGAAGTTGCAAGAAAAAATGAGGAAGGAAGTGTAAGCAGAGGAAGGAAGTATTACGAGGCAAATATTCGTTCTGTTATTGCTTTCGGGGAAATTGGTAAGGGACATGCAGGGATGGAAAACTTTGCAAGAGTTATGAACATAAATTGTTTATCATCCAAGGCGTATAAAAAATGAAAGATGACATATGTGAAGCATATGAGACTGTTGCTGAAAACTCCATGAAAAATGCCGCCAAGGAAGTTCATGATAAATACAATGAAAAACTGTCATCGGATGAAGCGATAACCCTCTGTGATTGCTCCCTTGATGGAACCTGGCAAAAGCGGGGTCACTCATCTCTCAACGGAGTTGTCACTGCCATCGTTGATGGTAAATGTATTGACAAACATGTTATGTCAAAGTTTTGTAAAGGATGCAGCAGTTGGGAAAACAAGAAAGGTACCCCAGCTTATGAAAATTGGGCTCTTGAGCACAATTGTAGTGCTAATCACAGCAAGTCATCTGGAGCAATGGAGAGCTCTGGTGCTGTTGCAATTTATTCCTCATCTGTGGCAAAGCACAACCTTATTTATAAAAATTACATTGGTGATGGGGACACTTCTTCTTATAAAGAAGTTGTGAACTCGAAGCCATATGAAAAATACGACATTGTGCCTAAAAAGCTGGAATGCGTAGGCCATGTCCAAAAGAGGTTGGGCACGCGTCTAAGAGACCTGCGCAAGAAGTATAAGAATAGTAAAACCCCAATTTCTGGTAGAGGGAAACTGACTGATAAAGTCATCAATTCACTGCAGAATTACTTTGGCATGGCAATACGAGAGAACAAGGAGACTGTGCTTCAGATGAAGAGAGCGATTGGCGCTGTGCTTTTTCATTGCACTGACAAAGACGAGACTACACGTCACCTCTACTGTCCAAGAGGAGAAAACTCTTGGTGTAAGTGGCAGAGAGACAGAATCACAGGTAAAAGCACCTACAAAAAAACAATCAACATTCCTATCTGGATACATGATTTGATCAGACCAATTTTCACGGAGCTCAGCTCTGATGAACTATTGGCGAAGTGCCTCCATGGAAAAACGCAGAATGCAAATGAGGCACTCAACAACATCATTTGGCAGAAATGCCCAAAGAATGTCTTTGTCCAAAGAGAGATTCTTGATGCCTCTGTAAACTCAGCTGTCATAGAGTTTAATGAAGGCCCTTGTGGTATACATCAGGTCATATCTTCCTTTGGTATCAGTCCTGGTTGTCTAACGGCAAGGCTGTCCAATAAACGTACCACAGAGAGAATTAGGAACATGAGAAAAAAGATGTCTGATGCTGGGAAAAGAAGGAGAAAGAAGTTAAGAGGCATGAAGAAGGGTTATATGGACAAAGAGAAAGAGATAGAGGGAGGGGAGTCTTATGTTTCTGGAGGATTTTAAATTTATATACGAACTGACTTTTAAAACTTGTTTTTCTCAGTTTCGCTTTTTTCATGAAGTAGTAAAGTTTGATGAAAGGTTGCTCAAAAGTTAAACATCTTACAGCATTGAAATTTGGCACCTTCAATCTCACAACCCTAGTGGTGGGCATCCACCTAAAAAATCTTATTCAACTCAGTTAAGGTTGGCACAATGATTGTTCAAGTTTTGATGAAAACGAGGTTTTATGAAAATTTTGAATTTCCACCTTAAAACCATATCTATTTGTACATATATTGTCCTTCCCTTTGGTGCATGCTCTAGATTAGACCTTTTTCTGTCACTTCAGAAAGTTTCATTTAATTACTGTGCATATGTGTGAAGTTATGGTTCTTTAAAAATATGTATGATTTGAAGCAATTTTCTTAATAATGACGTCATAATTATGCTAATCATGAAAATTTTGACAAACATTTTGGTTTTCCACATACTTACTCTTAAATGAAGTTATTTGATACAATCAATTGGTCTCTTGCACACAAAAAAAATATTTGGTCCCCAGCTACCTAAGCAGCTTGTAGATCGTCGTATCTCTTTCACCAGGGCCTTCAAGAGTAGACTGTACAATCAGTTAGTGATACAATTTTGCTATATGGCAGAGTTTGCATGCTCATTTAGGCTACCTTAATACTATACTGGTACTATGTCGTTTTGGTCTGTTGTCTACGCCATACCGGCGCAGTTTTGAGTCGGAAACGGCACAAAATGAATGCGAAATTCGAACCGGCATCAAAAGAATACGGTACGATATCGGTAGTGTAAACTGTGATTACGGAGATTTTTTATGCGGATTCACTTCGAGTTGAAATAAGGCTACTTTTACACTATACCGGTACGTTTTGACTTTAACAGCATTTTCGTGCATGCCTACAAGACGTTGGCGTAACATTTCCTGCTGGTGTAGTGTGAAGGACAAAAAATCATACAGATTTCATTTTGTACCGGCATAGTGTAAACGCAGCCTTACTCGTCCTAAAAATGATTCTTTCTTTTAAGATTCGCAAACTGCAAGCGTTGTTAGAACTTCGTGAGCAAGAGGAGTCTGAAGAAACTTCTGACCTTACCGGAATATCAGTCAACGGGGATGCCCGCTCCAGCGATTCTTCTTATGCGAAGGTGAGAAATGGCACACTCAAGTCCTGTTCACACAACACAACTTGACCAAGGTTTGCCTCTGGTTAAACTGAGCCAGGTTTGCCTTTGGTTAAATTTATCTTCGTTCACACTGAAGAGATTAACCGAAGTCGAACCCACGCTAGTTGCGTTTACCCTACTTAAAAACTAACCGGGGTTAGTTTAACCCAGAGTGAACCTTAGTTAGTTTGCGTAGTGTGAACAGGACTTGATGGTTCACTCTAGCGTTTTCTGCTCTTCTAATTTCATTTTCTGGGAAAAAATTTAAATGATTTTATAATGGTGATGTTATGGCCAATTCGAGCTGTAGACAGAGATTTTTCTTCATTTTTCCTTGCTCCCATAAATTCTTAATTTGAACTTTGAATCGTTTGTGCGCGCAATGGCATTAGGGAACTACTTCCTTACTTACTTCGAGACACACTCTTTACCTAGGATTCTTGGCAAAGAGATGGATTCAGAGCAAGAGATTCTCAAACCAAAAATAGCACTATGAGTTGTTGTGTTTGTTCCCAAACAATATAGAGCGGTAATAGACGAGAGAAAAGAGTTGATTCTAACAAGCAACTTGCTTTAGCACGAAGCATAACTGTGCTCTCTAAAATTCAAAATGGCGGTTCACAATTTGAGCTAACTCAAAACGAGGCATTGAGAAAACGAGGCGAAATAGATAATACAGCAGGAACCAGATGCACCCATATAGGAAAGTATAGAATCTAACAAAAGAAGAGGCCTCTTGTGGCCCCATATTGCAGTTGACTAACTTACTACTTCTTACCCAAAACATACGTCTTTGGTGAAATACAGAATTGTCATCTGCAAACTCTGATTAAAGAGTTTCTCTCGTCAGAACAGTTCTTGGAAGTTTCCAGATGCCACCAACACGGAAAGGAAACAAGGGGGAAATGATTGTTGTCCTACCCCCAATCCTGACTGAAACTGGCAAACGAATGTTTGCTTTCCAGGGAGCCAAGGTTCTCAACCAACTTTCTAAGGACATCCGTAAAGAAACATCTCTAGTATAGTACGTTTTAAACAAAAAAGTGGCCTTTTCTTATGGATAAGACATTTGTGAACAGTGAAACTCATTTTAGCTTTCATTTAATTCTCTATCTTCGATGCAATCACTTTACGTTTAACAGATCCTTGACACTGATAACAGGATTTATATCCTAAACAAGTTAACCAGTTTGAAAATTAATCATTATCATCATTATTGTTAGCCTAGAAATCTCTCAAGTCTGAACGTATGAAAAAGTACAAAAGTTATCCTCCTACAATTAACTAAATCATAAATATAATTTTGCTGTATATTTCGCAGAGGATTCCAGACTCTGTCAACGTTACAATATCTGCTGGTAGGAACCCAAGAATATCACACGTAGAGGAAGAGAGTTGCGAAGAAGAAATAGGTAAAAATTAACGTTTTATTTGCACGGTAAAATACGTCTTATTTAGCTCGGTAAAATATCCTCAACCTTCAAGAATCAGATACTAATGAAATATGCGTAAGAACTTCCTCACCGAAGTCTTCAAGAAGTTGAGCAGCAAAAAGGCTTGATTGATCTTTTCTATTGCATTTACACGTTTACCAACCATATATCAAACTTGAAACCAAAGGGTCGTGGGTTCGAATCCATCTTCAGACTTGTCACAGAGAGTGTGAATAGAGAATTCGACTGCTCTCTGTAACTCAAGGCAGAAGGACAAAAAGAGTCACGAGGTCTGTTCACTTCAAGATGAAGATAAGGATTCGATTGCTCGATTAGTCTATCTGTCCAGTGGGCCCTTTGCACTTTTTGTATAAACTGATACCACCACAAGAAGATAGTAAACGTATTTGCCTATCAACTATCAATGCACTGCTCGATCAGTACACCTATTCACTGGGCCCTTAGGGCCTTGCAAATTAACCAATACCTTACGAAGATAGAAAGTGTATTTACCTATCAAATATCAATGCATTACTTTATAAGTCCACCTATTCAATGGGCTTTTTGATGATTTACGCATAAACCAATACCTTACGAAGACAGAAAGTGTATTTCCTTATTGACTCTCAATGCACTGCTTGATTAGTCCACTTATTCAGTTAGCCCTTAATTGCTCTGCGCAAAAACCAATATCTTACGTAGTAAGGAACCGTATTTGCTACCAACTAGCAGCAGTAGACTTTAAACCGGTGTTACTGTTTCTAGACCCCTCCCAGTAACCCCCTCCCTAATCTGTTTTCACTTCAAACTCTCTCAGCAGATTCATTATCGGAGCGGGAACTTCGTCGGATATCTTACAAAATCGCAGATGGAAACTGGACGAGCATCGGCCAAGCTTTAAACTTGCAAGGCGAAGATTACGAAGACATAATGGGAAGCAGTTTTGGCGATCAAGAAAAGGTCTACCGATTACTAATCCTCTGGAAATCTGGAATCTCGCAGCCGAGATGCGTGCAGATCTCTCGATTGGCCGCTGCGGTGGAGCGGATGAAGAGAAGGGATATTGTTAAGTTCATCAAAGACTTGAATACCAAGGATGCGACTGGATTATCAATCCGAAAACGGATTCGGAATTTTATCAAGTAGATCAAGGTATGCATGATTATCTAGTGCAGTTGATAAATAATCTAACCATCAGTATCGATCAGGATATTGTTCGATTAAACGGCCAATCATTGCTATCATTGGTTTACACAGAGTCAGGAAAACATTACGGTCGCACGGTCATTGGCCGGAGCAAGGTTTTAGAAAAACCTGAGAAATTGAGGAAGGATTTCAACATATTTAAATCAAATGGTATGAAAGTGCTGATTGATAGCATTGTAAAGTGGTGAATTCTAGCAGCATTGAAGTCTTTTTTGGTGCTTTTAGGATTCTAAGGTAAAGATAATGTTTATATAGCTCTGCTTGCAAATAACAACTTAATCTTCCTTAGTATATAACCTAATTTAAGTGAGGAAGATCATTGATTTCTGGAACTTTATCGAGAGGAAGATTGAAGACTTTTCTGGATTCTAGGTTTACAAACATGCAACCCTCTCCCCCCCCCCCCCACGGGGGCTCTCATATATCTTTAGGTAAGGGGTGTTGAGGTAGAGGTTCCAATCATAAACGCTATAAAATGATTTAAGCAAGAAAAATGACCCAAAAGATAGTTCTTCTTGCTTTGCAGACCCCAAATAATAATAGGCCTACATATATCTAGGCCTAATGAAAGTAGGCTAGATATCAATTAATGAAATGAAGAAATCTATCTTTCATATTGATGATTATACAAAGCACAAAATCAGAAGTGACATACTTGTTGAATGTTATACTACTTTCTACTGTCTTAATAATGAATTATTATACTGTATAATTGTATTCAGAGACCAAAAAGTAATTTTCAATTTGGTGAACCCAAAAAAATAATTGTGGAATTGACTGACTCAAAAATAAATTTTACTCAAATTCTACACCCTAAAGAGTAAACCTAACACCCCTATCCTGAAGATATAGAGTACCCCTGGGTTTTCCTCAGGATGATAGAGCATTGTTATTTCGACTGGTATCAGCGGACACCAAGACATTTTCTTGGAAGCAGGGGGTATGGGCCGAAACAATCTTACCCCGGCTGGACCACCTGTGATACAATTTATATCCTCTTCAAAACAATTCAATTCAATTTCATTTTTACAAAACAAGCTAAACTAAGTAACAAATACTTGTATTCTACTCGACCCTAGAAAAGTGTGATATCTTAGGACAGTCACAAAAACGGACAAGAGGGTATTTATTAGCAGAACTGGCAATGTAACTGAGTATTGCGTTCGCATCAGATGGAGAAATATCCGTATTTGTGCAGATTGTTAAAAATCCTAGAAGTAGAAATGTAAAAGTTAGCGTTGTGGAGGTAACACGGTATCAGTGGGGACAGCAAAAACCTTCTTTAGCCCCTTTTTATCAAATTAGATGACGATTATCGCAAACTCTTTTTCATCAACTTGCATTTGAAGTTTGCATGGGGTTTAATGTTTGTCTCCATATTCCAGCCGTCTTAGATACCCAAATTGTAATAACTTTTTCCTTTGGCAACAGCCAAGTTGCCTTGTCGAGTACAGTATTTATATCAACCTTCTGTGTACAGCGTTCCAAATCAACGTTTTGTTTTTAGGCCCCTATCCTTGAATTTACATCCGCTCCTTTATGTCTACCAGCATGCCCTGGATCTTCACTGAAAATGAATTCAAGGATCTTTCCTATCACATTTTCAAAGCCCAGTAGATTCGTCACTGGGGTTACCGTAAACCCAGAAAAGGGCTTATAAGAGAAAGGTGATTACGATTTAGGACATGCTCATCACGTGACAAAATTGGTTTCGAACACTTATCGCAAAATAAAGACTGGATCGAGCATTTGTCGTTCTGAAATGAAGTCATTGGCGGCCATATTGGAAGGCTTAATTCAATGCATGGAAATTCTACTGGGGTTGGGGTGTACTTTTTTCTTTGGTGATTGTTAGAATGTTATGAATGATCACCATTAGGCTGAGTAATCATGCAGCTATTGTAAACAAAGAATCAAGTAAACATAATTTCTTTGGCAGCCATATCTGGAGGGATAACGCAAGCTAAAGCAATTTTGTATTGTATTGTATACATTATTTAATGTTAGTTTAAGCAATAGTGCAACTTCACTAATTTAGACTAACATAAAGCATCTTTAAGGATTGCATCAGACAAGTCATCTACTACAAAATGTGCAGGAACATTGGTTCTCAAGAAACCAAGTTTTTATAAGATCTTTGAAATTTTTCATGTTGTGGGCCATTTTTATTGCATCAGGAAGTGCATTCCAATTTTTGGCCCTTGAAAAATGTGTGATTTAATTCCATAGGTAGTAGTTTTAACCTTTGGAATTGCAAGAGCGTTTTTAACTCGAAGGTTCGGCATCAAACATTTGGCTCTAGAAACAACAGAATGCTTGATCCAGTCTTAATTTCGGAATTATTGGCTTCAACTGGGAGAATCTACTCAGGAGACGTTCGAAGTCATATATACATTGCATACATGTGTTTTAATAAGAACACTTGGCTTTGTTTTCAACCTGCCTGCTTATTATTAATCCCGAACTCATCACCACCCCCTAACCTTATGGAAAATGTGTTTGAAATGTATCTCATGGTAGAGGCTTTATGTCGAAGGACTTGTCTTTTGTTTATCTCAAATTTTTATCGAGACTCTGACCCAAATTTCTGCCAGGGTTCTCTTTCGAACCTTGTTCTTATAAAAATACGTGTTTGCTTATACCGAGTGTGATACGTATGAAATAGTTATTGATGTAAAAATGATGATTATTTTTCTTTCCTAAATTCTTGTCTTTTATTGTGGTCACGTATCAATCTAGTTTGGTGGATTGTCTTCAGGCAAGTGAAGATTATGTTAGGGCCTTGCTTGGTTGCTTGAAGTCTTTCACTCATTGTCACTTTTATAATTGTTCTCATCTTATACACTCTTTTTTATAAGAACCAGTAAATTTGATTTGACGCTGGCTGTTCTTAAATTTTCCTCTATTTTTAGCCTGAAATGTTCTTAAATTGTTCTTACTTTATAACGGTTTGGAAGCCTGTTACCACCTCTTGTCCATCTGATATATCTGTGTAATAATACGAGAGCCTAACGGTCTAAGTTTATAAAATTCTAATAGATAAATTCAAAAATAAACTATGCTTGTGTAAACGTTTCGATTTACATCTTCATCAGTAACTGTTCTTACAATGATCTGGGGACTTACTTAAAAACCTAATTTACAAAGCACAGGGTTACAACGAGTTAAACCTAAACAAGGACCTACTTAATACAAGAACGGTTAAACTTAAAATAAAAAGGTTTAGGTTTAACTCATTGTAACCCTGTGCTTTGTAAATTAGGTTTTTAAGTAAGTACCCAAATCATTGTAAGAACAGTTACTGATGAAGATGTAAATCGAAACGTTTACACCAGCATAGTTTATTTTTGAATTGATATATCTGTGTGATATCTATTTGCTTGTTTTGTAATTATTTGTCAGTCTCGTGGTTATTTCGTATAATTCTTATACTAACCTTGAAATGGTCAGCCTCGGTTTGTTCTTAAGATTCGGCAAGATCTGAGGCTCGTGTTCTTATAAAATTGTTCTTATAGAAAAAAGAGTAGAAAGACCCAACCTCGAGGCCTAGTATTATTAGAGCGGTGATTTACTCCCTTTCAAAGTGTACCAGATTTTTCAAGAGCATAAGGATTTCCAGCGATTTTCAAGGGACTTTCATTAGGACATAGAATTTTAAGTAAACTGTAGAAAATTCAAAGGAGTGATTTGCCCCTCGGTATAATGAGCTCCTAGAATTTTCTACTATTGTATATTGTTACAGGAAGCAATAGAATAAAAATCAATTGCAACAAGAAATTCTAGTTAGGTTCCTTGGTTCCGTACATGAAAAGCCAAGTCCTCACCCCACCAGAGTCTTAGCTTGAAAACCAATGTCATGCACATGGCATTATGCTAACTCAGGTTCGCCTACTGATCTCAAAATAAAAACTGGATCGAGCATTCTTTCGTTTCTGGAGCCAAATATTTGAAGCAAATTGCTTTGGCTTGAACTTGGTCTCCCAATAAAGCTACCAAAGAAATGATATTGACCTGATTCTCTGTTAAGAAAACCTGTACGATTATTCAGTCTCGTGCTGATTATTCATAACATTCCAACAATCGTTTAGGAGAAAAGCACTCCCCTGTGAAATCTCAATGTATTGAATTGGACCTCCCAATATGGCTACCAATTGACTTCATTTCAGAACGACAGATGCTCGATCCAGTCTTTGTTTTGAGATCAGTGGGTTCACCGCAAGTTTGACTTGACGAACCCACTGCGCTGCGCTGACCTGACGAACCCACCTCAGAAACATGGGTTGCTCGAACCCGGGATGAACCCGGGTTAGCTCCATTTACATAGTGAAATCTAACCCGGCTTAAAGCTAAACTTGGGCGAACCCGGGTAAGTTTGTGTAATGTAAATAGGGCTATATTTTTTCTAATTGAGTAAGAACTGGATACCCACACTTTTCACATTAATAAGTTGGCACCTTAGCTTCTGAAATGGCTAACGGTATTCGGCGAAAAAACGAAATGGCGAAATAGCGAAATAACGAAATAGCGAAATAACGAAATAACGAAATAACGAAATAACGAAATAACGAAATAACGAAATAACGAAATAGCGAAATAACGAAATAACGAAATAACGAAATAACGAAATAACGAAATAACGAAATAACAAAAAATGAAACGATCTGGCAAAAGGGATGTCCACGTTTTTTTATAAGAAAACGGGTTATAAGAAACCTAGTACTAGAGCCCAAAAAATTTAAGAAACTTCCTCAAATACTAGAAAAGTAGGTGTATTGATTTATTGAGAAAAAAATGTGCAGATTAGAAAGGGCCAAAATAAGCGGAAAGCAAAAGAGGAAACAAATTGTCAAGGCATACAGTACCATAAGGCAATGTTGTTCTTCCTCGAAAAAGTGGCTTATGTACACGTATTTTTGCATCTTAGAAATTCCTTTAAAAGATTTTTTACTTTCTTCTACTTGAGCAAATAAATCCTAAGAATCTTGTTTACACGTTTTTTTATAAGGAACCTTAGCTTTTGACCTTGAGTATTCCGATTTTCTAACCTAATTTTGAGGGGAATTAACTAGCTTTTCTAGCTGTTTCGCAATATCTAAATCTAGAAAATGCAGTTATACCAATTGATTTTCTATAAACTCAAGAGTCCAATTATCAGCCTTTGTTACCTTCAAACAACAGAAAAATACAACAAAATCTAAACACACTCATTTTTTATAAGAAACCGTTAATAAGAAACCGTAGGGCCAGATTTTCAAAACTTAAGAAACTTTTGTAGGATATTTTGTTTGAACTAAAAAAGTTAAGAAACTTTTTATATTTTTCTTGTCAAGAAAAACAACTTCCACAGGTCTGTCCCACAGAGTTTTATTCCTAGCTCAGTTTAGTTACATTTGATAAGATATTCTAGCTGTTTTGCAATGAAATTTGCATTTAATTTTTGCTTCTTTATACCCAATTCATGTTTGGCACTGATAGAAAATAGGAAGTGAAAATTCACTCATGAAACTAAATCATTCATTTGAATTTAGAAAAAAATTTGGGGGGGGATGCTTCAGCCAAATTTCTTAGGTCCATGGTTTTGAAAAAATATTTGTATTTCTTATGGAACATGCCAGTAACAATAGAATCCATTCTATTTTACCAGACATCCTAGTTGAATACCTCCCTCCCCAAAATCATAGATAAGGCTCTTCAACCAAATAGCCAGTCATTTATAAATTTGCTCTTGCTTAGTGTTAGTCGATTGTAAGCTACTGGGGAGGGGCTGCATGACCTACAGCTGGACAGGCCACAAGGGTTTACTGCTGAGATCTGAAAAGCATACCAACTTATCATCATTATAATTACCATAAATACACCTTTTTACCAACTTATGATAGGTATTTTATAGTAAATGAACATTATGAATGAGACAGTGAAAAGGTATCCCATTTCTTATGGGTGTTCATCATTTATGGAAAACATTTTGACCAACCTTTATAGAAAGCTATTTCATAGTTTCATACCCAATAATATGCAATTTTAGAGAGAAATCGTCCCTATGCTTGGAAAACTTTTAATATATGAGTTGCATATACCTACAATTTTATGACAGCTCCTTCCCCCCTAGGCTCTTACATCTCAAAAAATCAGAAAAGTTTCTTAGAATTGTTTCCGTTTTTAAAGCCTGGGGTTACACACTTCTTTTCAAAAATATGTATATTTTCCTGACCCCATCACCTTTGAAATTCTTCATGACTATCAACCTCCCCACCCATCAATGTCAGAATTATGCAAACTTGAACAAAATTGATACACCTAATATTAATTAATAATCAGAGGGGAGACAAGGCGTAACAAAATATATTTAATAAGTCCTGCCTTCCCTCTAAACTTGAGTGAAACCCAAAAAAGTTGGGTGTTGAAGTTGACTAAATTCAGGTAAACACAGCTGATAATATCCTAATTGCATTAGTTGTACCAGTTAAGTACAAGAATGTCTGAGAGATTTTTCATGCCACAAGGCAAATTAAATATTCAGAAATGTTAAATTCAAATAAGCATCCCTGAGGCTTCATACTGCCTTAATGGTATGACTGCCCAACATGACCAACTAGACTTGAGTTTGTTTTGTTTAGGCCGTCCGTATGGCGTTTATGCGAAGGCGGAAGTGCCTTTTTCATAGAACCAGAAATAAAACAGTCTGTATTTCTTTCCACGAAAGTCAATCAATAGTAGAAAAATTAATTAAACAAATAATTTCATACTCATAATTGTCTTTTATGAGCCCTGAACCTTTCAGTCAAGAGATGATAAACGATTAGAGCTCGCATTTTCATTTGACAATTTTAGCCAATCTTCAATTTCGCTTCTTATCGTTTTTTCTCTTTGCATGGCTTAGATAAGGCTCAAACTGATATTGTATAACTTCAGGGGGTACTCATCTTTCTTCTAAATCACTTTCTCGGAATGTTTACGACCAACAAGTGATGTTTAAATCGTCTGAAGTGACGAACGTGCTTCCTCCTCCATACTGTTTGTCCATGTTGTCAAACTTGAATCACAACAACTGACGTCACAGGGACAAAATGGAGAAAAACGAAGCGTTTCGTGTCACGTGGTTTTTTAGAATCAAAATTGGCACACTATTTTCCATATATCTCGAGAACGAAATGAAATATCGTTTTCGGGTTTTTTGCAGTAGTCTTAGAATTACTTTGTCTTTCAAATATCAAATTTAACAAAATCACGACACCCCCACTTTAATACAAGAAATATGCGAGAGAAAGTGCAAAATTTGATGTTAAGTGCGTATCTAGAAATAAGAAACTTTTAAGAAACTTTTCGTACTAGAAACTGGTGAAAAGTTAAGAAACTTTTAGAACTAGGACCAAGTCTAGGTTTCTTATAAAAAAAACGTGTATAGTTGTACGGATATTTTGTGGATTTCACAGTCTTTTTTGACTTTTTTGTTTCATACTTGTTGTTTCATAGTTTTTGTTTCAACCATATTATGTTTCCAAAAAGAACAATTTCTTTGATAGTTTCAAAAGCGTGTTAGAATCAGGCCAACGGGATTTCCAAACTCCTCTAAGTAATTTTTCTGTACCAACATACGGCATCTTAAATATGGATCTTAAATATGTGGAAAAGGGGGAAAAGTGCCCTAACTGATTAGATTTCTTATGATCTATTGGGATATTGAAGTATTTTGATTTTAGTAATGTTCTGTAAATCATAAAGTTTCTACCTATTCCGTATTTGAGACCCAAACAAGTAATCCAGAATTTGAGAAACCCAAAAATATTACTGTAAAATTATTGACCCAATAAAACTTTTGCCTGAATTTTAGACCAAAAAGAGGAACCTGAGCTTATCTCGTTTGGATGAACACTTTTGTTGCTGTTGTTATTTTTTTCGTTATTTCGTTATTTCGCTATTTCGTTATTTCGCTATTTCGCTATTTCGTTATTTCGCTATTTCGTTTTTTCGCCGAATACCGTTAGCCTTCTGAAATCAGCCATGGTGAAGAATTTTCAGTTTTGATTGTTTGAAGTGGTGAAAATTAGCAGGAAACCATCTCAGCGGAAAGGATTGAAACTAGGCATAAGTAACACAAGCCAGGGGAAGTTAGCACATGCAAAAACTTACCCATGCGCTGCTTTCGCAGTTTGCCCCTGTCATTAGTACTGTGTCAGATTTTTGATGGTGTGCTTCACTGCAATTATTTAGCCTACATTATAAAGTATTGCCAAGTATTGCCCATTGCTTCATTCCTATACACTTTTTCTTATAAGAGCCATGTGATTTTAGCTGAGTATCGAATGTTCTTCTTTTTTCTATCGCTATAAAAAATTGACTATTGCTTTCTATATTCTCATTGATCAAAATCCGAGTCTCAATTTTCTTCTAATTGGGATCAAAACATATATCACATTTAGTTCATTTCAAGTTTTATAAAACAATTTTAGGGGATCGGGGTACTCAACATAAAAACCGGAACAGGATATTCCAACCATCCGGGAACTCTATATTGGTATCGTTGAGCTTGGGCCTAAAGTGGCCTAAAATTTTCCTGAAGTCATCACGTTTCTAGACGATCTTTTTATAATCCCAGCCCTGAAATCATGGCTGATGATGACAAAGATCATCTCGAGAAACTAAAGAAAGAGGAAAAGTATTTATTGAAAATGCAAGAAAAATTTCAGCAACAGTTGCGGCTGCTGAAAATCGAAGAAGCAGCTTTCCTGAAAATCATCAACAGCAAAGGCAAGGAGGACTTGAAGAAGGAAAAAGAAGAAGATGCATTAGGCCTTGGCCGAAGTGTTGCAAACGCAGGTCAAGCGTCTAACGAAGAAAACATGGATGACTAGACCTGGTTTATCGTTTATCACTGAAGTCCTGGAGACTACCTGTGAAAGCTGGCCCTTTCCTGTCTAGCTGTCCAAAACTAAAACTAGACCTTACTTTGGTACATTGGCACAGGACAGTACTATGTCAGGTACATACAGGTGTCTGATACATTCATTTTTTTATTAGCAGCTGCCTTATAAGCAAGTCAGTACTCAAAAAGGCAAAAACTTAAGCAATTCTAGTACTGGATGTAGGAATTCTAAGCAATTTTAAAATTTAGTTCAGACCTAAATTTATAGTATATTAATAATAGTAGTATTAATAATTATTAATAATAATATTATTAATAATTATAGTATATTATAGTATTCAGTATAGCGTGTGCTCCCAGCGAGCGGACGTGTTTCTTTGTGCGGTTACTTCAAAGGATTTGTTAATGGTGTTTTCCTAAAATGTTTTTTCAAGTTTTTCAAGAATAAGTTTACTTATTCTTCTTATTTTTTATTTATGTTTTGTTTTATTTGTTGACACGGTTTCGATATACGCCAAAATGGATGAAGAAAGATTTGGAGTTCTTTTAACTGAAAAGCTGAATGCGTTCAAACTCGACATCGAAAATAAGATTGCAACCACATCGGAGTCACTAAAAGCTGATATTGTGAATGTTGAGAAGGCCGTTTCATCCCGTTTTTTAACTATCGAGAAAAAACTTTTGGATATCGAAAAGGCACAAGATTTTCAAGCAACTCAATACGAGTCGTTCAGGAAGCAAGTCGGCACTGTACTACGTATAAACACTGAACTCAAGGCTGAAAACGAACATTTGTGTAAACGAATCAAAGATTTAGAGTTGAAAGATCGCAAGTTAATGAAAAGTATTGACGATTTAGAACAATATGGACGTAGAGAAATGCTCGAATTATCTGGAGTTCCACGTTTGCAGAATGAAAATTGCGAGGAGATCATGCTAAAGTTGGCTGAAGCTATAAATGTTCCCCTATCAAGACAGGAAATTGAAGCGTGTCACAGGAACTCTCCCAAGCCAGACGCTCCCATAATTTCAAAATTCGGATCAAGAAAATTAAAAGAATTATTTTTTACAAAAGACGCGAAGAAAGTCTTGAGAAACCTGACGACAGAAGATCTTGGTTTTGAGAAGGAAGTGGGCAAAGATCGCATTTTCATAAATGAAAGTCTGACGAAAGCGAATAAACATCTTCTCTGGTTGGCAAAAAACAAAAAGAAAGATCTGGAAATGAAGTTTTGCTGGACTCGCAATGGGTCAATCTTCTTGCGAAAGAGTGAAACAACACCAATCGTCAAAGTCAACTATGCGGAAGACTTGGACAAACTGTCGTAAGATCGTTTTTTAGTTCTTGTTTACGTATTCATATCGTTCTTAAAACTTTCGAAATCCTATCTCGTAAGACATTTTCCTAAAATCAATATTAGTTTCTTAGATTATAAAGTTACAAGTTACAGTAAAATGTCCTTTCCAAAAGTTTAGGCCATCCACAAATTTTTTTATTGCCTACCCCTTTTACCCATCCCTTCTCCCCCTCTAACAATGACTGACGAAAGTACATGTTGTCCTAAATGTGGGAAAAATGTCTTTGACAACCAAAATTCGATTTTATGTGATGCTTGTAAATCTTGGGTGCATTTGAAATGTTCTGGTCTTATAAAAAAAATGTTCCTTGAATTATCACAAAGCGATGAATCATACTTTTGTGGCGTCTGCCTGCAGGACATATTTCCGTTCGAACAGTTAAAAGATGATAAACTTGCCAAAGAATTTAGCAAGCAGGCGAGTGCGGAATCCGTTTCTTTATTCAATAAGATATTAGCCGAATATAACAAAACTTGTTCTGTCTGCAGCAAAACAATTCATCTGACAAAAAGCTCTATACCCTGTGGTCAGTGTAAACACTTAATTCATAAAAGATGCTCTGAGGTGCCAAACTGGAATATTGCTAATATTGATTCACTTTTAAAGAAATGGGAGTGTCTTACGTGTAGATTAAGCTGTTTATCCTCTTTTCCCTTTTCATCGCTCGAAAATCACGAATTGGTTAATCTTTCTTATAATTCAGCCTTTACATGCAAGTGTAACTCAACAGCAGTTTCTTTGTCGGACTTTAGTCACATTGAGCAACTTGAAACTTGCAAACTAACCCTTAAGGAGTATGACCATCTTTTTGATAACGATGTTGATTGCAACTTAATAAAATTGTCAGATTTTGATTATTATGATAATCATGAGTTTCATAAACTGATCAACTCATCGACCTTCGATACAAATAAAATGTCCAGCATTTTTCACACAAACATTTCATCCATATCTAAAAACCTTGAAAATATCGAAATTCTCATGAGTAATATTGACCATAAATTTGATATCTTAGCTTTTAGTGAAACTTGGCATACTAAAGATAATGATGAACGTATTAAGCAATTAAATATTGAAGGTTTTCATAATTATGAAGGTCAATTTGGAAATAATCGAAAAGGAGGCTGTGGGTTTTTCGTTGCTGAACATCTTTCATATTCTATAAGAACTGACCTAAATAAATCTTATAAAGATTCTGATTGTGAATTTGAAGCTTTTTGGATTGAAGTTGAGAATAAATTGAAAGCTAACTCAATTTTTGGTGTTTTATATAACCATCCTCGCAAAAATACGTCCGCTTTTCTTGACTATTTACAATCAATCTTTGCCAAAATAAATAGAGAAAAAAAGCTAATTTTTTATGTGGAGATTTTAACCTGAACCTTCTTCAGTCCGACACGTCTCCAAATGTTGATTCTTTCTTAAATTTAATGCTTTCAAACTTTTTTCAACCATTAATATTAAAGCCTACTAGATTTAACGATAGATCAGCACCCAGTCTAATTGATAATATTTTCATTAACTCTCTGGAACCCCTTACAATTAGTGGTAACCTAATAGATAAAATATCTGACCACTTATCAAACTTTGTGTTTTTTGGTGATCAGCTAAGCAAAGCTAGTAATATAAATAACAGCATGTATAGAGACTATCGAAATTTCAATAGAGAAAATTATTTACAGGACGCACGACAAATGAATTTTTATCATAATGATGAGAATCGTGACTCTGATATTAATTGTAAATATGAACATTTTCAAACTAAATTCTTGGAACTATTAAATAAGCACGCTCCTTTAAAAGTTAAGTCTAAACGTTTGAAAAGGCAACAGCGTAAACCTTGGATTACTAAAGGTATTCTTAAATCTATTTCAACGAAAAACACACTTTTGAAAAAATTTATTAAGACGAAAGATGATTTTTGGTATGAAAGGTATAGAATTTTTCGTAATACTCTCAATCGTGTAATCAAATCTAGTAAACAAATCTACTACTCCTCGTACTTCGATGAATTCAAACATGATTCTAAGAAAGTTTGGAAAGGAATTAACGAAATCTTAAATAAAAATAAAGCTAAATGTTCTCAAGACATAAAACTAAACTTCAAGGGCAAATTAATTTCGGATAATAAACAAGTTGCAAATGCATTTAATCATTTTTTTACAAACATAGCCCAGAAACTTGCAGATAAGCTAGGGCCTGCTAAAGCAAACCATAAAGACTTTCTAAAATCTCCAATTCAAGAAAGCTTTTTTATAAATCCTGTTAATCCAGGTGAGGTCAAAAGTGAACTTATGAGTCTGGATGAATCAAAGTCACCAGATTCGTATGAAATCCCAATAAGCATGGTTAAATGCGTAAGTGACCCTTTATCCAACATACTTTCAGATTTGATTAATGAATCATTCAGTTCAGGTACTCACCCATCCCTTCTTAAATTTGCAAAGGTAATACCGATATTTAAGGCCAAATCCAGACTAGAGGTTTCAAATTATCGACCAATATCACTATTACCGATTTTTAATAAAATTTTTGAAAAACTCATGCACAAAAGGCTAAGACAGTAATTTACTTTAGTAAATTAAGTTTAGCGCCATGCTACTATTTATTTGAAATACAACCCCCTGGATCGCTGAACTCCCTCAGGTACCAACTCCTAGTCCCAGTCCCCACACCATGCAAGCATGTGGTCTTGTTCGCCATCTTGTTCCTTTGCAACTACGAGTTCTGCTGTCTTTTCGAACAAGTCAAGGGGATGTGTGTTAAATCACTGAAACAAGAGCATGGTAGTGATGCAAAGCTTCACGAGACAAGACTCCATCGAGAGATCACATTATTACGTACAGATATTTGGGCGCGAAAAAGCAAAGAGTTGAAAAGTTTGGCTGTTTTGGTTACACGCCTGCCAAACGCAGTTCGGCCGAGTTGGCCTAATTGCTATCACTTCACCAAGATTGAAGCTAACCAAGACGATGCATGATTCACTCAACTCTTGCCTGGCATCAAATCATAACTAGAAATTATAGTAATTCGAATTGACGTTACCAAATAGTGATGAATAACAACTAAAAGCAGGAGACTGAACCCCCCAAAAGGGCGAAATCAGAACCATCAGTTGCAAGCAGTTAAGACAAAGGCAAGAAGACAAAGACTAACAAAGAGGGTGTAAAAGGCGTTCTAAATTCACAAAGACTGCTCATGAACAGATTCAGTCAAGTACTTGAAAATCTACTTGATTTACAACAACATCAACTTCAGGGAAATTTTATTCGAAGAGGAAGCTACATAGACTCTAATGTTATAAGAACAATTTTATAAGAACACCAGCCTAACATTTGGCCAAAAGTTATGAACAAGCTAAGAACAAACTGAAGCCAAACATTCTTGGCTAAATACGATAATTTTATGTAATGACGAAAAAACTTGGAAATAATTACAAAACAAGCAGATATGCAACACACAGATAATGTCCCATGGTCAAGAGAGCATAAATTTGCAACAATTAATACGTTAATAGCAAAAAAGGCTTCCTATTGAATGTAAAAGTAATCAATGACAATGGAAATTGAAATTTGCATAATGAATCCCTGAGGACTGAAGAGATTGAAGTCAGGAAACACAAACATCAGCCTTATTGGCAACCAAGAAGACCAGATTGCAAATATTGTAGATTTCCAGAGGGAAGAATGTCTCGCTGGAGCGAGTCTCAAATTATCATTTGCAGCCATCACAATGAAAAGAAAAACAATCAAAAATACAAAAGCGCAAATACTGGCAACTTTATCAGCTGCTCATGACAAGAATTGACAACCATGGGTCAAAAGGTATCTAGTCATAATTACCACATTCATACAAAGCTTCTGACACATTGCTTTGTTTTATAGGAATATTCAGAGATCCCAAACTCTGAATAAAATGGCAACAGTAATTTTTGCTCTGATTTTGTGTTTTAAAGGTGACATAAACTATAAACTACAAGAATTCGATGCAAAACAGCTAGCATTACCCATGCAGGTAAACATGAAACAAAATTCATCTCAATCCCATCTCATTGATGTATTCCGTTACAGGTCCTTAGGTAACAACATCGCTTTGAAGTTTTAGGGAAACAACGTGGGTGAATGTACCTGTAACAACAACAGCAGGCCTAAGTCATTATAGGAGAAAAACACACAAAACTTGCTCGGGAATACAACAAGATTGACAAAATTTTATATGAAGCAGTGTGCTTTCAGTTTTCCCCACCTCTCCTATCTTTGTTTTCCTTGCAGGTACAAAAAACTTACTTAGATAATTGCTTGCAAAATCACCAGTCCCCCCCCCCCCTATTTTCTATCAACACCCCTGTCTCACTGTGCTTTTTCTTCCTGCCTTTGCAAGCACCACCAAAGTGACAGGATAACATCACACCCTGTGCCAGGAACACATGGAGAAAAATAAATGTGGAAGAGAACAATGTGCAATCCCCTATTGACTATCTTAACTTTCCTTTTGTTTTTCCTTTTCCTACAGATAAAAACTCACACAAAAAAAAAGACCTGGGCAATATAAAGATTTGTATTGAACAGTGGTTAAGAATTTTGATAATGAACATCAAGAGAAGACAGAATCAACAAAAGATCTAATACTTCTTGCAAGCAAACTAACCCCCTGCCCTTTAATTGCGCTTGTTTATTGCATACCTTCTTTGCAGGTTTAATGAACACTCAAGATCATGCCCCTACTCTGGGCATCAACAACAATTACAGGAGAAGGTCTTATGAAACTAACTATAAAGAATGATAAAATAACATGTTTGTTGGTAGATTGTGCAATCCCCTATTGACTATCTTAACTTTCCTTTTGTTTTTTCTTTTTCCTACAGAAAAGAACTTAAAAAAAAAAGACCTGGGCAATAAAATGATTTGTATTGAACACTGTCTAAGAATTTTGATAATGAACGCCAAGAGAAGACAGCATCAACAAAAGATCTAAGACTGCTCGCAAGCAAACTAACCCCCTGCCCCTGTCATTGTGCTTGTTATTGCATACCTTCTTTGCAGTTTCAATGAACACTCAAGATCATGCCCCTACTCTGGGCATCAACAAAAATTACAGGAGAAGGTCTTATGAAACTAACTATAAAGAATGATAAGATAACATGTTTGTTGGTAGATTGTGCAATCCCCTATTGACTATCTTAACTTTCCTTTTGTTTTTTCTTTTTCCTACAGAAAAGAACTTAAAAAAAAAAAGACCTGGGCAATAAAATGATTTGTATTGAACACTGTCTAAGAATTTTGATAATGAACGCCAAGAGAAGACAGCATCAACAAAAGATCTAAGACTGCTCGCAAGCAAACTAACCCCCTGCCCCTGTCATTGTGCTTGTTATTGCATACCTTCTTTGCAGTTTCAATGAACACTCAAGATCATGCCCCTACTCTGGGCATCAACAAAAATTACAGGAGAAGGTCTTATGAAACTAACTATAAAGAATGATAAAATAACATGTTTGTAGGTAGTTTGTGCAACCCCCTATTGACTATCTTAACTTTACTTTTGTTTGTCCTTTTCCTGCAGATAAAAACTCACACAAAAGAAAAACACCTGGGCAATATAATGATTTGTATTGAACAGTGGCTAAGAATTTCGATAATGAACGCCAAGAGAAGACAGCATCAACAAAAAATCTAAGACTGCTCGCAAGCAAACTAACCCCCTGCCCCTTTCATTGTGCCTGTTTACCGCATACTTTCCTTGCAGGTTCAATGTACACGCAAGATCATGCCCCTACTCTAGGCATCAACAAAAATTAAAGGAGAAGGTCTCATGACAATAACTATAAAGAAGGATAGAATAATATGTTTGTTGGTAGATTGTGCAATCCCCTGAGCATCCTATCTTCTATCCTTGTGTTGTATTGTGTACAAACTTGCATGGAAAAAAAAATTGTCATCTTTGAATTTGTTACAGGATACAAAAGAACCTATTGAAATGAAGTAATGACAGAAAAATATAAAAATTCCAGGATCCTCTCCAGAAGGTTAAAAAATAACATAATCTCAGGTGGCACCATAGCAAGCCAAGCAGCAGCAACACACTGTGAAAGCATATGAAACACACTGCTTTTGCTGCAACCACGTAGTCATTGTCTGTTGTAGCCGATTTTATAAAAAAAAATTCTCAGTTATTGTTAGAATAGCCAAGGCTCTCGCTTCTTATTTTTCTTTCAACAGGTATCCAGAACTGCAAAGTCCAAAAAAAACAAAAAAACAAAAAAGAAAAGGATAGCACAGAATAAACACCTCACTACTTCAGGATTTGCTGTAGCATCTTCAGAAAAAAGAAGGAACATTTTGAGTGATCATTTACACCTCAATCAAATAAAGGACAAGGGCGCATGACCAGCAAAGAGGTTGCGTAATGTATATTATACCCTCAACCACATGAAGGAAAAGGGAGTACAACCAGTAAAAGTGAGAGGCATTATGTATACAATAACCCTCAACCAAATGAAGGATAAGAGGGTACAACCAGTAATAGCGGCTATGCATTATGTAGGCAATTACCCTCAATGGAATAAAGAAAAAGGGGGTACAACGAAAAAGGGGCATTGGTTATGTAGGTAATTACCCTCAACGGAATGAAGGAAAACGGGGTATAATCAGTGATGATGGAGAACAATTGTATGGTCACAGTGAGAGTGTCTCAATATGAAGCGGGTATGACTTTGGTGCATCGTAAAATACACCATGCATGCGGGATGCGGGTGGCTTTGGGGCGTATCTTGGCGCGTATCTTGGCCGTTCTTGGCCGCCCTTCAAAATGGCGGCATATATTATAGTGGATATTTACATTATAGATCGAATTGTAGTATTATTTGTAATTGTTTATACCATCTCTTTGCCTACAAGTCCCCAACCGAATGAAGGAAAAGGGGCACAACTAGCACCGTTTGATATCCTCAACCGAATGACGGGGAAGAGGATCCGCAATTAGTTAAATATCCTCAACCGAGTGACGGGGAAGAGGATCCGCAATTAGTTAAATATCCTCAACCGAATAACGGAGAAGAGGATCCGCAATTGGTTAGATATAATAGTGAATTGAAAAGATACGACCCCAATTGCTGCCAAACGCATCGTCTATCTTAATGTGTTTCTACTGGTGTTGCATGGGCTAATCACATGGCATTGTCTATTTCCTAGCTGCAAATGTGCCCATCCGTCACTGCTCAGTTAGTAGCACAGGGCGTTAAGACAGTAATTTACTTTAGTAAATTAAGTTTAGCGCCATGCTACTATTTATTTGAAATACAACCCCCTGGATCGCTGAACTCCCTCAGGTACCAACTCCTAGTCCCAGTCCCCACACCATGCAAGCATGTGGTCTTGTTCGCCATCTTGTTCCTTTGCAACTACGAGTTCTGCTGTCTTTTCCCCACCCTTCCCACCCTTGGGTCGTATCAAATTCCCAAGGCCCTGAAGTGGCATCCCCGTCGGTTCTTGGCCGCCCTTCAAAATGGCGGCATATATTATAGTGGATATTTACATTATAGATCGAATTGTAGTATTATTTGTAATTGTTTATACCATCTCTTTGCCTACAAGTCCCCAACCGAATGAAGGAAAAGGGGCACAACTAGCACCGTTTGATATCCTCAACCGAATGACGGGGAAGAGGATCCGCAATTAGTTAAATATCCTCAACCGAGTGACGGGGAAGAGGATCCGCAATTAGTTAAATATCCTCAACCGAATAACGGAGAAGAGGATCCGCAATTGGTTAGATATAATAGTGAATTGAAAAGATACGACCCCAATTGCTGCCAAACGCATCGTCTATCTTAATGTGTTTCTACTGGTGTTGCATGGGCTAATCACATGGCATTGTCTATTTCCTAGCTGCAAATGTGCCCATCCGTCACTGCTCAGTTAGTAGCACAGGGCGTTAACTACTTTTTTAGATAAACATGATGTACTTTTTGCACATCAATTTGGCTTTCAGAAAAGTAAATCAACGACACAAGCAATACTAGACTTATGCAACCAGCTAACAAATGCTTTAAATAAAAAAGAAATCTCCTGTTGTATATTTTTAGACTTTGCAAAAGCATTTGACACAGTTGACCATAAAATTTTATTAGATAAACTTAGCCATTATGGTATAAGAGGTTCTGCTTTGAATTGGTTCAAATCTTATCTTGCAAGTAGAACACAAAAAGTTTCCATTAATGGTACTCTGTCTGAACCACAAACTATAACTCATGGCGTACCACAAGGAAGTGTTCTAGGGCCTCTTCTTTTTCTTATATATATTAATGACTTACCTTCTTGCTCTAGTATTCTTAAATTCCATCTTTTTGCCGATGATACAAGCATATTTTTTTCTTATAACAATGCAAAAGACCTCGAGTCCATTGTAAATCTTGAACTTAAGAACGTCTCAACATGGCTTTCTGCAAATAGACTAACCCTTAATGTTGATAAATCTAATTTTCTTACAATATCTAATAAGAAAAAAGGAGAATCTGCCATCGATATTAAAATTGATAATAATTCCATTAAAGAAAAAGACTATATAAAATATCTTGGTGTTCTTATAGATAACAAATTAAATTGGAAGCAACACACACAGTATGTAAATACAAAAGTTTCAAAAGGCATTGGAATATTGGCAAAAATGAGGCATTTTGTATCACAGGACGTTTTAAGACAATTGTATCATGCCTTTATTGCGCCACATATCAGCTATGGTCTCATTTGCTGGGGTAGTGCATCAAAATGTAATACAACTTTATTGAATAAAAGTCTCAAAAAGGCGGTTAGAATTATGAATTTCGCAGACTATAGAGCTAAATCGAAACCTTTATTTTCTAAACTAGGCCTTTTTAACTTTGATGATCTTTTTAAATTAGAAGTTGCAAAGTTTATGTATGACATCAACAATAACAGCATAACTCCTGTTTTATGTGATTTATTTCAAAAAACAAATGCAAGGCATAACTATAAAACTCGTCAAGCAACTAATAAACAGTTTTGCTTGCCTATGGTGACAACAGAGGCAAGGAAAAAATTTATTAATTTTACCGGTATAAAAGTTTGGAATCAAATTCCACTTGAAATTCGTTCAATGTCTAGTAAAAAACTATTTAATAAATTTCTCCGTAAGTGGTTACTACAAAATTGTTAAAATGGCAAAAATTTATCAATTAGTACAGAACTCAAATCATTTCCTTCCATCTACTGTTTACAATGAAATGATTTTAATAAAATCTCCAACACTACCTCTAATTTCATCAACTGTGTCCCTGTTTTTTCATTTTTTTTACTTTTATTATTATTATTTTTATTTTTTTATTTCTTTTTTATTCTGACTTTCTTCACATCTATTGTTCTGTTACAGTTTAAATTCAAATCGTTTACCAATTAATGTTGATCCTAATATTTACAAATGTTTTATATTGTTATAACTACCGTCATGTTGAATTTTACTATAAAAGGGCACTGGGCTCGATAACCTTAGGGTTCTTCTCAGTGTCCTTGACAACTTTTATTAAATCTATTAGAATGTTATAAGCATAATTTGTCTTTTAATTATTATATATTGTATTTTGTACTAATTATTGTTATGCTTAAGATTAGTTTGTAAATTGTTGTTGAATGAAAAAATTTGATTTGATTTGATTTGATTTGATAATTGGCTATGAAAATAATGCACCAGCTATATATACAGAAATAGGTTACACCCGATATTAGTGCCCCGGCACACTTTTGTATGCAATATACCACCGACATATGTTGTAAAACAACTTGTGAGATAGTATTCTAAGAAACAAATTTTTGAGTAAAAAAGCTAAGCAATTTTGAGTACCCAAATTTGCCCCCCAGCTAAGCAATTTTTAGTTGTACTGAGCTTAAGCTGAAATTGCTAATATAAAAAATGTGTGTAAATTGGTACATTTTGTAGTACAGGTGTCTGAAGACATGGACAGTGTTTGTAATTAGATCCAAAGCTTAGTGGGAGGTAAAACAATAAGGAAGACCTATATGCCACTGTGAAGGTGTTATTACAATAATTTTGTTGTTCTCTTGATGTGAAAAAGGAAGAAATCTAGGATACTGTACTACTTAGCTAGCTTTGCAGCAAATGATAATGACGTCACTTTCACCTTTTTTATGTTGTGATTGGTCAATGTAAGATACACCATAGTCCACTGAGGTACATGTTGTGCATGCAATAATGGTTTGAAGCCAGGGGGGAAAGTTTGTATTTGTTACTTCAAATGTTTATGCTAGAAAAATGGTTCAAACACAATGGAAAGATATATTCCTCAAATTGTTCTTTAAGTTGCTCTGCGCCAGTGATACTCCTAGTGTCACTCCTAGTGTTTTATACAATGGCTAGATTATGATCCTAATCTTGGTTAATCCAAAACATACGCACAGACCAAAGAACCTGGGCCGATACCAGCCTATCTTTTGTAGGGGGCAAACAATCTAAAGTTTCCAAAACAAAGCATTTTGCAACATTTTCAAGTTGATAATGACCAAAAATGTGAAAAATTACCAACAACAGGGTAAAATTTCCAACAATTGGTTTTGCCTGGAGGTTAATGTAGCTTCGCCCCCACCCCCATTAACTGGATTCAGCCCTAGATAGAACTGCAATTATTAGTACCTATTGCACCCAATTGCTCCTAAAGTTTTGGCTTGTTCTTATTCTGAGTTCAGGAAAGTGTAAAGGTTGAATCAGAAAGCATTTATGATGCACAATCATTTATTATAGCAGACTATGATGTTATCCATGTGACCAAGGGAAATAGTGAAATCTTATGTTAGTTTTAATCTAGTTTTGGTATGTCAATTTCAATGGTCTGCACACTTTTTGAATAAATTTTAGGTGAAAGGGGCAAATTTACCCTCTTTTTTGATAACCATGCAATTACCCATCCAGTAAGGGTAATAATTTATGTAGTAGTTTATATTTTGATTATGTTCTATTCTTTACCAAAAGCCCTAGAACCATGTAAAGCCATATTGTGCTGGTTGATTTTTATCACTAATGACATACTCATACTTGTTATTTGTACATTTGACTCCTTTCTGCCATACAATGAATACCTATCTGTTCAACCTGTCTTTTAATGATTAACCAGAAGGCTTAAACACATTCACGCATTTTTTATGAGCAAGTCAGTACTCGACAAGACAAAAACTTAAGTAATTCTAGTACTGGATAGGGAAATGCTAAGCAATTTGAAGTTTTAGTTCTGATCCAATTTGCAATGAAAATTGTGCAGCAGTTACAGAGAAGTATGTTATAGTGGACATTAGTACCCCGGTACACTTTAGTATGCAAAATACCATCAACATTTGTTGTACAAAAACCTCTGGGATAGTATTCTAAGAAACATATAAGGGCCGGATCCAGCAACCATGGAAAGGGGGGCGTAACACACATATCAAAGGTTAATGTAAGGGAAATAGGGTATTATCAAGGGCATTGTATTGTTTTTCTACCAAAATAGGGTGGGCGTACGCCCCTTACGCCCTCCCCGTCCCCTTAGATCCGGCCCTGCATATCTTCAAATATAAATAGGTAAGCAATTTTGAGTACTCAAATTTGCCCTTTAGCTAAGCAAGTTTTAGTACTGATAAAAAGATGCTTGTAGGTGTTGGGATTTATAAGTTGACAAGACAAAAGAAGAATGAATCGCTAGAAAAATACCGTTGGTTTTTTTCTGGCCTCGATATTGCTTGGAGAGCTAATGATGTGATAGCTAATGGCACCAGTGTTCAAAATATGGGGGAATAAGGCGCGGTTAAACGTGATCACAACCTTAACCCCTTACAAGAATAAATTTTATAAGAATATTGAGGCTCAAAATCGCCAAAGAACAATGGAAATTTAAGAATAAACAATGGAAAAGTTGAGGCTGAGGAAAACTTCAAGTATTCTTATAAAGAAAAAGAGTGTATAACCTACTAAAGCTGCTGCACGATTTTCATTGCCAATTGGATAAGAACTAGAATTTTTAAATTGCTTAGCATTCCTTTATCCAGTACTGTAATTGCTTAAGTTTTTCATCTTGTTGAGTATTGACTTGCTTATAAAGCAGTTGCTTTTAAAAAATGCGTGTAGTTCCTGCTCTAAATAAGAGAAGACCAAAACTGAACAGAGAGCAAAGTCTCCACAAAGTCTATTTCCAATATGATTCACCCTTCTTTGATAATTCTCCAATGCGTTTGTTGGCATAAAGCATGTATGAAAATTCAAGTTGAAAGATAGTTCCAGTGCTGGACTCATTTTAAACTCTCTTATAAGATAAAAAGCGTGAAGGTAGGTAGGGTGTGACAGTTTGATGAACATTAACCTAAAAGATAAAAGATCAGTGATAGGCTAGGAGGCTAAACTTCAATTCACCTAAACTTCCTTTGGGGTAGCCAGTCAAGTCTGCGCGCAGGCTATGATAGGTAAGCAGAAATCAATTCTAGTTGTTCTTATAAAAAGCGTGTTACGAGTGAAACATTGTGTATTATGATTTTTAAGTATTTGTTTCTCAAGAAACATGGCTATTTGGAAAATCAGACAAGTTTTGCTGCTTGAGCACAGGAAATGTTATATGATAGGTAATAATTTCCCCAGAATAACTTTTCTTTGGTCATGATAACCTATCTAAGACTGATGTTCAGGCCTGCAAAAAGCTACCGGGCTGCTGGTTGGGTTCTTAGGTAACAAGAGCTCTATTTCCCCATTAACCAGAATAATGGACTTGAATCGTCAAAATAAGACGTCGTATATAATCTAATTCATTGCTCTTTTACACCTACATGTTTTCTATTTTATAAGAAAGTCTCAAATGATACCAGTACTGGAACTTTCTTAGCAATTTGCCAATTCTAGCACTAAAACTTTTCTAAGACTTTCTTAGCAAGTTTGACTTTAATTTTTCACCCATGCTGAGCATGTCATGCTCTATGCCAATAAATGCATTGGAATATTATCATAGAAGGGGAGGTAATATTCAAAATAGACTTTTGGGTAGACGCTCTTCGTGGAAGTACGAAATCCTTAAGAATTCCGGTCTTCCTCCATTGTTGCAAGGAACTAATTTCAAAACTCTCTTAGGTATGAAAAACTCATTACTAAACTTTCTTAGCTTTTTTGTAAGTCGAGTACTGCTTTCTCATAAGACACTTTCTTACAGAAAAAAATGTGTATTCCTTCCTACCCTGGTTTCCCCTTTTGGCAAAGATGTATCTGAATGAATTTCCTGACTCCTGTTTGTTTGGACAATAGGGTCGTTTGCCTTGCTTTGTTCAATCTGCGAACACTTGGGGCGCTCTCTCTCTCTAAAATCAAACACCTGGTTTCTTTAGAAAACATTGTAGGCCCCTCCGGCTGTTATTATGCAATGTCCTTCACTTTAGGCACCCTTCCCAAAGAAATGAAGTTGCCATTGTCTAAACAAGAAAGGTTAGTGCTACCTATGGGAATTTCTTAACAAAGTTGCAGCGTGATAAACACATTGAAATTCAAAAATCTTTATCGTATCGGTATTTCTAAGGATTTTATGAAAGGCTTTTCTGCCCCTGGACGGTGTTCCCAAATCCCCATTGCACCATCATATGGAATTTGAAAGACACGTCATATGTGCATGCCTTATATGGAAGGTTATTGTTCTCTCGAGCAGCGAGCCTATTTATCCTCTCGTCAGCACGTGATCGACCTTTTCATTGGCCTCCAAGACCAAGTACGGTGAGTTCTGCTACGTGTCCTTGCTATCATTTTGGATCCACCCAATCTTCCTTCATCTTTTAGTTAACTTTAACAATAAATCTTTTATCAAACAATTTACACTACATTTATCGATAATGTAGGTATTTTTCATGATTTTCCTGCGTTCGTGTATATTTTATCAACGGTGAAAGTTACGAAATGGAGTGTCCTCAAAACTTCGAGCCTATTGCTCAATATCGGCTGTCTTTTCAACTCAAGCAATTAGGAAATTTCCCATCTTCCAGCAATATATCCAACTGTACTTATTTTATCTTGTTTGTCTTAGGATTGAATCATTTTACCTCATGGAAATTGATAATTTTTTGGGCCTAAATTTTCCTCGTGCTTTCCGTTACCTTTCCCTCCCTCCTTCCTTCATCCAAGTTTTCGAAACTCAAGCTTTTGTCATAACCAATTTAAACTGAGTTTGAATTTTTCGCTGTATTTCTAAGAGCTTTTAGCATAGGAATTATGGGCTTGTTCCTTTCGTGATTTTTCAATCACATTTTGAAGGTAACGTCAAAATGCAAATGGCCGTCATTTTGACTTCGATATGGTCTACTCACGTCGTCAAATCTGATCTGCTCTTCTTTTTCACTTCTTTAGAAGTCTTACGTAATTTAGTTATGATGAACCTTGCGTAGACTTTCTCTTCATATGTGGTCGCTTGTTTAAAGTTAAACTTAATTTCTGGTTGATGCGACATGTAAGAACTTTTTTCTTGCCGTGCTGAGAAATTTGTGGGTTTGAGTCATGGCTGTGGCGGTTCGGCAATATTCTTAGGGGAAGGGTAGAAATCCGCTTTGTAAGGCCTAGCTCAGCACTAGAATGGTACTGTAATTTACAGTGTTAAGGATATCGATGTGTCTTTTTATGATACCATTTGACAAAGCTATTTTTGGATTTAGAACCCTTTGAAATTGCCTTAAAAAGTTAAGATTCCCCTGGAAAACGTGGTTCCTTTCACTTGAGACCATCTGAGGAAATTTCATGTGTGGTTACCTCTATTGAAAATCTGCTTAGCTTTTCAGTGCTTCTTGATAAGGAAGTTTTTTGCTTACTTTTTCCTGGCAGATGTCTTACTTGAGAGGCTCCAGGAGAATTTCTCGCTTTACTGGACCCTGGTGGGATTTTAGAGCCCATGCCCTACAAATGTTCCTCCATCCCCCCCACCCTCAATAAGATAAACTCTTTTTTTATAAGACCATTATGTCTAAGATTTTGCCAAAATCTAAAAAAAAAACTAAGGCTGTCCATTTTTAGCTGAACATAGAAATTTTAAGAAATAACAACTTCAGACTTTTGAGGATTAAAAAGCAGGAACACTCTTGTATGAAAGAGCAAGTAAATTTGATTTGAAGTTGGCTGTTTGCAAAAATTCCTCAATTTTTAGCCTGAAATGTTCCTAAATTATTCTTTCTTCTCTTATGCATTAAAGCCTTTTTACCACCAGCTGTGCTAATTGGTTTCAAATGCCACTTTTCTGGCCCATCTGAAATACCATTAGGCTGGTAATTAAGCTTATTTAGTATACATTTCTCAATCTTTTCCATTCATACGTTATTTCTAATAATTAATTTTCATCTAGCAAAAAATATCCAGCTTCAGCTTGTTCTTAATATTTGGTGGATTTGAGGCTGGTGTTTTTTATTAAATTGTTCTTACAAAGAGAGTGAAGATTGTGATAGCACACAGGTTTATCAGACAGTCAAGGGGGTTGAAATCTTCAACAATTTACAAAACTAATTGCAAAAATGGGCCTCAAAATGTTTACTATCCCAAGTCTTGCTCCATGTACACATTTAGATAGAATCTGATTGAAACTGATAGTGAAAAGAGGGCCTAAAGCATAACAAAGTAAGAACAATTTAAGAACATTTCTGTTTGAAAACAGAGGAATTTTAAAGGACGCAATCAAACTTGCTGGTTCTTACAAAAAAGAGTGTTTATGTCACATATTAACATCATGGAAAGCTTATTTATCTGAAAAGCTAAAGTTGATTTTAGAATGTTGTTTTAATTTGATTAGTGATAAATTTCCAATTCTTGATCTTGCTTCCTTCTCTCTAAATTTTGGAATTTTTACTTTTTTAGTTATATATAGTATATTCTGGTATTTGAACCAAAGCAATCAAAATGCCCAAGTCCGAAAAGACTCACATAAACATCGTTGTCATTGGACACGTCGATTCTGGTAAATCAACAACTACCGGCCATCTCATCTACAAATGTGGTGGAATCGATAAGAGAACCATTGAGAAGTTCGAGAAGGAGGCCCAAGAAATGGGGAAAGGCTCCTTCAAATATGCCTGGGTTTTGGACAAACTGAAGGCCGAGCGTGAACGTGGTATCACCATTGACATTGCCTTATGGAAGTTTGAGACCAACAAGTTCTATGTGACCGTCATTGATGCTCCTGGTCATCGTGATTTCATCAAGAACATGATCACTGGAACTTCACAGGTTAGTGCTAATACCTAGGTAGAGAAATACTTTATTTCCAATCAAATAGTAGGCCCTCAACTATTGCTAGGCATTTGGGTGAGAACTATTACTTCATACCTATTGCTAGGCAAAGAGCTTCAACTTATGGCTGCTGAAAATTCTGTAACTTAAAGTTGTGACTCTCTACATAAATTATATATTATACATTGAGAGTGACCCGGTCAATGAACATTACCTTTAAGTTCAACCTTGGTAATACTCAAAACAAAACTTTGTTAAAACTCTTGGTGTAAAGACCTCTCTTGTGACTATAGTTTTAATTTGATTTCTCTTTGTTTTTCAGGCCGACTGTGCTGTGCTCATTGTTGCATCTGGAACTGGTGAATTTGAAGCCGGTATCTCAAAGAATGGTCAGACACGTGAGCACGCTCTCCTTGCTTTTACCCTTGGGGTCAAGCAGATGATTGTATGTACCAACAAAATGGACACCACTGAACCTCCCTTCAGTGAGGCCAGATTCACTGAGATCGTGAAGGAGGTTACTGGTTACCTGAAGAAGGTCGGATACAACCCCGCTGCTGTTGCTTTTGTTCCAATCTCTGGATTCCATGGTGACAACATGATTGAGAAAAGTGACAGGGTCAGTTTATGCTTTCTATCTACTTGATTTACTTGGATGTGGTCTTCTCAGAAACTCGCATATGTTCATAAAGATACTTCCAAAGCTGCTTATTTGCGGGTTCCACTTTTTAATTATGGACCTCTCATGTATGCCCCAAAAATATCTATGGTTTTTGCTGAGAATGTGTAATTCTAAGTTGATGAGATCTATTGCATTTGGTAATAATGTTAGGATTAGCTTGATTAGTATTGTATTGTATTTGTATTGTATTATTTATCTAGTGTTAGTATTAACAATAGTGAGTATACACTAATTTATACTAACATGAGCAACTTCAATGACTGCATAAATTTAGCTACGTACTGAAAAATGAACAGGTACATTTGTTCTCAAAAAACCAAGTTTTGATCAAACCTTTGAATTCTATGGTATTTTTAGCCTTTTTAATTGTATCTGGTAATGAACTCCAGAATGTTTGGCCCTCGGAAACTCTGTGATCTGATGCCATAATTGGTTGTTCTAATCTAAGGAATCGCAAGTGGATTTTTGATTTGAAGATCATAGCTTGTTATTTTTGGTAAAAAATAGTCCTGCATAAAAACTGGGTTAAGATTATTAAGAGTAGTGATTTATAAACTGATGGTAAGATAAAGAGCAGTCTTTAAAGTCCATTAAAAAGTGAGATTTGGGCTGTATTCTCACTGACTTTGTGTCTCTAAATGTGTTTTGCATTTAATTCTTTAGCTCAAATGGTACAAGGGATGGAACACTGTAAGGAAAGATAACAAGAAGAATGAAATCAAAGCCAATGGTTTTACCTTATTCGAAGCTTTGGATGCCATCTTGCCTCCACAACGTCCCACTGAGAAGCCTCTGCGATTACCCCTCCAAGATGTGTACAAGATTGGTGGTATTGGAACAGTGCCTGTTGGTCGAGTCGAAACTGGTATCCTGAAGCCTGGTTTTGTTGTCACCTTCTGTCCTGCTATGATCACCACTGAAGTAAAATCTGTTGAAATGCATCATGAGAGTTTGCCTGAAGCTCTTCCTGGTGACAATGTTGGCTTCAATGTCAAGAACGTCTCAGTCAAGGAAATCAAGAGAGGTATGGTTGCTGGTGACTCCAAAAATGATCCACCCAAGGAGTCCAAGAGCTTCAATGCTCAGGTTGGTGTTTCCCTCATTTAATCTTTGTTATTTCCATATGTTTTATGGTCCACTTTTAGTTTGTTAGTGGTTTTGCTCCTTAAGCTTGCTACCCTGTTAGACACAGATCCTTTATTTCAAGCATCAGCATAGTACCCCTTCATTAACTAGTAATTAAAAGCTTAAAATTTGAAGAACATTTCTGCCAGATAAAATTAATCTATCAACAAACGCACATGAGCGAAATTAATGGAGTTTTTGATGGTGAAGATTGGATCTTCAAAGCTACCTTAGATATAATTTCTTAGCTCGTGGTATTACGTTAGTTAAATGGGGAATATCTCTTGGGTTTTCTTTAACATCTTTGCTGTGTTGTTTTCATGATCAACTCAATGCTCCTGGTGTACGCCCAATATGCCCCCTGAGTTGCATTACATGCTCTTTTTTTTATAAAGAACCTACATTTAGAAGAACCTATCTACAAAGTAGACACTTGAAATTAAGGAACTTTTAGAACTACAAAGAGGTCTCAAAATAAAGAACTTTAGGAACTGGTCCCTGAGCTAGGTTCTTTACTAGGAAAATATGTGTATTTGATTGCATTGTTAAAACTTTTGTTGAACCATTTTCTCAACTAAATGTTTTTTGTTGTCAGGTCATCATTTTGAATCACCCTGGTGAGATCCATGCTGGCTATTCTCCTGTGCTTGATTGCCACACTGCCCACATTGCCTGCAAGTTTGCAGAGCTTCTCGAGAAAATTGACAGACGATCTGGTAAGAAGTTGGAAGACAACCCCCAGAAGGTGAAATCTGGAGATTCTGCTATCATCAAGCTGGTCCCAAGCAAGCCCATGTGTGTAGAATCATTCAGTGAATACCCACCCCTTGGTCGCTTTGCTGTCCGTGACATGAAGCAGACTGTCGCTGTCGGAGTCATCAAGAGTGTGGAGAAGGCAGAAGAAAAAGGTGGAAAGACCACCAAATCTGCTGCCAAGGCTGCTAAGAAGAAGTGACGGAAGATAAATGCAATTAATAGAATACTGAATAACATCTTTGCGTTGTTTCATAGAAAACACTTTAGAAGGAAAACAGCAATGTAAGCTTAAAGCGGCAAATTTTGATTTGGTCAATAAAATTGGTGTTCAGTGCTTTGTTTTTTGTCTTGCATCTCATCATCATCATCATCATTTGACTTACAGTAGAATCCTGAAAACTCAATAGATTTGGCATGACCCCATTTTTTTAAACCTGTTTTGACGATTTTCTCTCGAAAACTTGAAATTTTTGTGCCTAAGTACCAACAATAACACTGATATTTTAACCACAAACTCTCCACTGAATCGAGCGATTGTTTTAAAATAGAGACTAAGTTCCTAAGTCCAGTTACTTCAACGCGGCATGGGTAAATTAAACCCTTCCCATCCCCCCTGATTGCACCTCTTTGACAGTGACTTTGGCAACGTGCCTAGTTTCCGAATGACTTCGAAGAAAGTAGCAAATCGGTTTAGAAACATGGCTGGTATCTCCCTTCTTCGAGTGTCCAACAATATCTGTTCCTTTCAGGACCCAAGCAGCATACTTACCAATAGGATTTTCAGGTCTACAACGGCATAGTTTGGCGTTCAATTATCCTTACACTCTTCTATTGTGAGAACCAGTATAATTGAGTTGAAGCTGGTTGTTCTAAAACATTTACTGAAATGTTGTTTTTTTACTCATAAGTATGACATCTCGGAGCCGTTGAATCTGAAAGGCCAAAGTTCGATGCCTATTTTAAAAAAATCATCGCTGTCGATTTTGAAAATAGTGTGCTCCGATATAAAGTTACAGATTGGTTAAAGCAAAAGCTGGACAATATTAAACCACAGAGGGATTAGTGAACAATAGAAACGAAAACTTCTTCAGTTTTCGAGCACCTCAGGACCACGACCGTTTTGCTTATGCGGCTTCTTTGATGGCACTCAAAATTTCAAGAAAAGAAAAATTGCCCAAAATGACCATGTACACTTGAATGGAAATGGTTTAATCCCTTAATTGCGCTCAAAAGCTTACTTTTGCTGCTGTGTACATCGCCCGTAAGTTATGCTAAATTGGAGGCTCGTGTTCTACAAAATTGGTCTTGTAGAAAAATAGAGTGTTATCACCTGGTCTCCAGTCAATCGAGCAAATATTCCTTCCACCCAACAACATAAAGTCTACGATTCGATGGATGATCATGTGATTTTAATCAATAATCAGCTCAGTTCACTTGATTGGCAGGAATAAATATCTCTTCTTGTTTCTTGTTGTACTTCATCTTAGAGAATTCACACAAGGGTGAGCTTATGAAGTTGTTTAAAATAAAATTATTCCAGACTAGAAAGGATTAATAAACACGCTTCTACTAGCATAACAAGACACTGTCAAATACTGAAAGGATAGTTGCCTCTCATAACAATATGTAGCCTGTGTAAAAGAAACTTTCCCTGGTTGGGCTCTAAAGGGGAGCATTTAGATAAGAAATGTCAGGCCTGAATTCAAAAATTGGTTTCTTACATTCGGGAATCTACTGTACATGCTGCATTTTGCTTGCTAAATACCCTGGTACCAAGAGTTTAGCATGTTTTTATTCTTTTTTTTATAAGAAACCTAGTAAAAGAGCCCCAAAAATCTAAGAAATATTTAGAACTACATCAATATCTTTAAGAAACTCCGAAAAAAATAAGAGGACTTTTCGAGCCGGAAAGTAATATGTCAAAAATGAGAAAATTCAGGATGGGTAATGGGAAATGGGTTTTGTTGCTGTTTTAGATGATTTTAGAAAGTACACAATATTGTGTTAATACAAGAAATATGCGAGGGAAAGTGCAAAATTTGATGTTAAGTGCGTATCTGAAAATAAGAAACTTTAAGTACTAGAAACTAGTAAAAAATTAAGAAACTTTATTACTTTAGTACTAGGACCAAAGCTAGGTTTCTTATAAAAAAACCTGTATGTGTATTCATTTTGATACATTCATTTTTTATAAGTAATTTCAGCTCAGTACAAAAATTTGCTTAGTTAGAGGGCGAATTGAGTACTCAAAATTGCTTAGCTTTGTTAACTTGGAAATTTGTGTCTTAGAATAGTATCTCACAAGTTTTTGTAACACAAATGTCGATGGTATCTTGCATACACTAGTGTGTCAGGGTACCAATATCCGAGGGGCATATCACTCGAAAAAATATCGTACACTTTTTGAAAAAATCACACAAATATCACAAAAAATCACTGATTTTCGAAATCACAAAAACCTCGTACACTTTTGTGAGTGATGTGCCCCTCGCTGATATCCTTTCTAATCCACTACTCTATAGCTTCATTGTCATTGATCAGCTTTCTCAGATCAAATCGCTTTGCATTTCTCTATCCGGTATCAAGGACTGAAATTGCTAAAGTTTTCGTCTTGCCCAGTACTGACTTGCCTACAAAGCAGTTGCTTATAACAATAAATGCGTATTTAAGGAGAACTGAAGTACAGTCGCAATCGGGGTGCAAATGTATGGAAGCATCAACATGGTAGAAAATGCGTGTAGAGCAAAGCGTATTCTTACTGAATTACTAGTGTGCCAACTAAAGTTTTTCATATTTTTCAAAGAACTTGAGATGGAGATGAATTTTCTTATCCATGAATATACAAAGTGAGTGAAAAATAATTTCTTTAATGAAAAGGGGAGGTGCACATCATATACATAAAATCATCATTAAGAAGAATGTTAAAAATAGATGTATCAAATTAGCCTGATGCAAAAAAAAGTTAAAGTATTTCTATAAAAAGCCAATTTCAAGAAAACAGAAGTGATTACAAAATAAAGCGAGAAAGGAACAGCTCAAGTCAATAAAATGTATAAAATAAGTCAATTCCAGCTAAGAAAGGTAAAAATTTCCAGAAAGTCATTGACTTCATTAATTCTTTTTTCAGATAAAAGTATCTGCGATTCACTTCCAGTTTCTTGTTGGCGGGTCTATTATTGAAAGAGAAATGTAATTCAGTTTCATTTTCTTAATTATTGGAAAGAGGAAAATACGCCACACAATGTGCTTGAGCAGCCATATTAGGCTCGTTTGATTGACGGATGACGTAAGGCGTGACCAAGTTGCAAGCGTGCTGATTGGTCAAAAACAACCGCGATGGCCGACCACTCTTCTCTTTTGTTTGCTTCTCGAAAACCTAGCTGATTACACTTTGAAATTTTCTCAGTTTTTACCGAAAATAAAGCGTCGATTCTCGAGAATCAGTTGACTGGTTCCTGATTGGGATGTCTACTTCTTTCGATCAGGTATTTGGGGCTTTTAAAGTTTATTTCCTCCGTGTTTTGCAGAGGATTTCGTCGATGTTCGATGTAGCGTGGGTCCGCCATCTTGGAAACGGACTGAATCGATTTGAAGGAAGTTTTGTTTTTCATTTGCGTTGCGTCGTTTGATAAATTCGTATGTCTCAAAGTAATCATTACTTTTTGCTTCTTCTAGCGAGCGAAAGAGAACGGTCAAAATAACGCAGGTAAGAACTTAAACTTTTAATTTTTGATGACGACGACGTCTAGTTGAAATTCCCATTCAAAATTGAAAATTGGCCTAGACTAGTGAAATTCATGAAACAACCGACCAGTGGGGCGACTGGTCGATTTGCCCCGCTCCGAATTTTGACTTCCTGATGATGAGAAACTTTGCCAGTTAGTGTCGTCCGACTTCGATCCATAAACTAATTGCTATCGAAATTAGGAATGGGTGTTTTTCAGCATCCAGGTTGTCAATAATAACAATATTGGAAGAAGGATATGGATCTTCACATAAATGTCTTTTTTTTGCTTAGAACTTGGGTGATGATCAAGGGAAGGGGGCAGAAATCAGCTGTTCTGAGAAATCTTGAGCAAAAATGAATCTACTTTTCCAGTGATTTTCTAAATAACGATTCTGAATTGAAAACAGAGAAAAGCCTTCCTTTTTTGCAATGAAATACACGAGGAGTTCCAACAATCTGTAAATCATTACAGAAATTCTGTCCTCCCTGTATCATTTTGGGAAAATCTGCAATGGACAGGGATAAATAATTCCGTGACTCACACCAAAAATTGCAAGAACTCTGTATTTTTGCTAATATTTGATCAAATCGTCTGTGTCCTAAACCTGAAGACCCCCACCAAATTGATGCACAAGTTTGGGAAGTTATTTTCTCATGCTAAAGGCTTGCACAACTCCAATAATACACAGATTGTCCTCCTGTTATTACTCCAAGACAAATATATATATGGTTTGACATGCATATTTTCAAGCACATTGGACGATAGCATTAGAAGCATTTTAGCATATAACCTACCTATTTCAATGTTTGAATTTTCAAACAATAGGCAAATAGATTATTTCCCGATATTGTTAAGCTACCAATTGTTCGACAAATAAAGAAAACAAAATTATCGCATTCATACATTATACTTTGCTCTAGAATCACTAAATCCCAATGTTGCTGTGACCCGTCAACCCGGGTTGTACAGAAATTGGTCTGAAGCTGCATTTGCACTGCATAAAATTTTACTGGCATTAAATTATCAGAAATAGTCGTAAAATACATGGCATTGAAATTTTGGACCTTGTGAAAACTCCACAAGTAACTGCACGCACCAGTAAAATCTTTTGCACTGTGAACGCAATTCAAATATAGGCATCACTTTGTGTTCCATTTTGACCTGTTCTGACGAGAATCACATTTATAATTTGGGCCATTCTACTTTTATTGTATGTTCAAAACCCTTCAAGTTTTTACTGGGTTTTGTTAAGCCCATACTATTCAATGTCTTACAGTCCCTTGAAAATCAAAAATCAACAGCTCATAAGAACCCAATTGTTTTTTGCACTAAAGGCAAAAAGGATTTCCAGAAGCAAAAGTTTGAAAATTTATCATTAAAGCAATTATCTAACTCTAAATATCATTAAATAAGTGAGCACAGGGATGTGAAACTGAAATCAGTTTGTTTTTCATGGATCAATCAGTAGAAAATGTAATTGAAATTTTGGCCTCTCATATCTCTGATTACAATGAGTAGGTAAATGCATTGCAAAAAAACCAATTTTTATTTGCTCAAAAAGGTAAAGAAATTTGCAAAAATAGCAAAAAAGCCAGAAATACTGGAAACATAGCGAAACAAACACATAGATTACTTAAGCTTTTTGCTGACACTCGACAGAGTAATAAGTCAGAAAGAGAACGAAACAAAAACCTAACTGATTTATATACCCATATGTAGATCGAAATAGGCCAATCAGAAAAGAGGTGAATGATTGATATGGTGTGGGAAAACCAATCAACACCAACAATACAGTGAGCTGACCAATAAGATTGCTTCAAGAGTCCTAAGGTGAAAACGAACTCTTTCTGTCTAGACAATTATTTGAAAACAATTCTCACTATAGGCTTGAGTACATTCTGGGTGGTAGAGCCAATTATTAGCAGAGCAAGATCTACATTTCGCTTAGGTATTTTGGAATCTGTCTACATAAAACCAGGGATCCCCTATTGTGTAGACAGAAAGAATTCGTTTTTGCCTTAGGACTCTTGAAATAATCTTATTGGTCAGCTCACTGTATCGTTGATGTTGATTGGTTTTCTCACACCATATCAATCATTCACCTCTTTTCTGATTGGCCTGTTTCGATCCACATCTGGGTTTATGAATCAGTTAGGTTTCTGTTTCTTTCTCTTTCCGATGTATTACTCTGTTGAGTATCACCCTTCAAAGTTGCCCTTCATGGGGCAGTCTTTTTCATTTTGTAATTCTTCTCTCCTAGATAATCTAAGCTTTTGTTAAGTTTTTCTTGAATTCTTCATTTATTTCTATTTAGAATAGTTTTATATGGTACTGTACAATTCTACAATATGTTTATTCACTACTTTTTGCCATTTCTGACTTTTCTGATGACTTTGGATCTAATTATTGCAATTGAATGATGTGTACAAAATTTTAAGTTTGGCTTTCCTCCAACCGATAGTTGATAAGCAAATATGGTCATCCACAAAGTACAAAGCCCACTAAATAAGGTAAACTTGTCAAGCATCCCAATGCTGGTCCTTCCTCTTGATGTGACCACACCTGATTCATTTGCCCTTTTTGCCTGGAGTTAAAGATAACTGAGAGAATTGTCTCCTCACTTTACATACTTTTTTAAAAGCAACCTCTTATAAGGAACCTACATGTAGAAGGTCAAAAAAACTAATGGAGCTTCTACTTCTAAAGGTCCATTAACTTAGGAATTTTTTTAATTATAAGATTTTAATCAATGGTGTATATATGCAACTTCTTTAATGATTCTCATTGACTTTTATGTTATTTAGGCCTGGCCTTAGCTTCTTTGTGTTGCAGCATGTTTTATTATCAAAGTTTATTGCACGATGTTGAATTTTGATGATTTTCTTGGGACAGCACTAACACCTAATCCACTAAATAAGAATTTGTAATTAAGGGACTATTAAGGAACTTTTATTACTACAAAGCAGTCAAAAGAGGTCTCAAATTAAGGAACTTAAAGAACTAGGCTCTGAGCTAGGCTCCTTATAAAAAGTGTGTAATGTGATGGTGGTTTAGAAACTACAACCTTTGAACCAGGGCTGGATGATCTAACCACTGGGAACCACTGGGCAATCTCTACTTCTTGACAAAAGCTCACTGTTCATAGAGATGTTTCTTTATTATTGCCCAAATTCTATGAGAAAATTTTATGAGGGGGGTCAGGGCCTGGTCAATGTCCTTAAAGTCTTGGCCATGCCCTATTTCCCCTAGCTTGTGGAAGGCTGATGCTGCCACAAGGCAGAAATCAGAGATTAAGGGAGTATTAGAATAAAAATTTTATAGGTAACCGAAGCCTGTCAGGATAAGTCAATATTTTAATTACATCTAAACTTGAAGCAAGAAATTATTCAAATCTTAGTATAGAATGGCTATCTAAGAATATTTGTAAAACTATCAAATTTTTTTTTTTTAATAGCCTTTGAACATTTCCAAAGAGTTAAGGAGATTTTAGAGTGAAACAAATGGAATATGAAGCTGGTAGAGAAACACCGCGACCCAAAAAACACAAATAAGTTTGATTAAATAATTTGTGTGTTTTTTGCCTCGAGGTGTTTCTCTACCAGCTTCTAATTGATTTCTTTGCCGTATTCAATGCAGCAGTTAGTTTTAGTGGTTTTTTCTTTCTTAATAAATGGAATACGGTCTTCAGTATAAACAAGGGAATTATGCGTGTGTAGATTGCGTAACTCATCTTCAAGGTGCTTCTAATGTGGAAAAAATCTCTCAGTTCTTGGTTTCTTTGAAAATTTGCTGGGGATATAGCTTAGAATTTTAGAATTTGTTCTAAGAAATTCAGCGCCTGTTTATATGAGTTTGCTCAGCAGTCCTGCTCAGTAAACAGGCTGGATTCTCATGTCTGTTTTTACGGAGAAACCTTGCCCATTTATTGATGCAGGATTTTACGCCAAACAATAAATTTGTCAATCATTCAGTAAAGCTGTCAATTAAGTAATTGATTAACTGTTTGCATCTGCACACTTCATATCATTCCAGCCTGGTAGGCAAGCTGGTCAGTTTACCTGGGGAAATCTTATTCCACCTGCCCAGATCCAAATGAAAAATCTATTTTTCCTACAGATTTGAAAAGGTAGTGAGATCTTGCTTTGCAGACCAGCCTGTTCAGTGGGGTCATATAAACAGACCCATAAAGCTTGATTCTTAATTCTAGACTAGATGACCAAGTAGTACATTTTATGTTAAGTAATTTTATTAAGTAATTGTAAAAACTTGTAGGTGTGGAGAATTTCTTGAAAGTACTGTAAGACAGCATAATTTCTGCCAAATTGTTTATGGTATCAATGAACAATTAAGCAATCAATTCGCAAGCATAGTTCATTAGCTGACATTTGACAGAGTTTAGCCACAATAAGATCAGGCAAGCCCCTCTTGATAATTACTTCAACAGCCAAAGGAATTTTTCTCTATATGTCACCAAGAATTCTAATCATTATTTTTTCCTTTGCAAAGTATAAAGAAACCAATCAATCACTTTTTTCAGGGTCGTGCAAGTTGATAGTTGTTGATAGTTGATAGGCACATGGGCTTACTATCTTCGCAAGGTATGGGTTTATGTGCTAAGCACAAAGGGTCCACTAAATAGGTAAACTAATTGAGCAGTGGGACCCTGGTCCTTCCTTTCGATGTGACCACACCTCCTGATTCCTTTTGCCTTTTTGCCTGAAATTACAGAGAGCTGGCTAATTCTCTCCTCACCCTTTATGGCAACTCTGAAGGTGGTCTTGAACCCGGGACCTTTCGAACAAGGGTCAAGTGATCTAACCATTCAGCAATCCCTGCCACTACCCTTGCATCTCTGTGGATACCTTTTTAATGAAATTTGACCAAAACTTAGCCAATGGAGCATGCCTATTATCACAGTGAACGTAACTCATTCTCTAACTTGGCCGTAATTATGATTATTTCTATATTTCAGGCTCAACAAGAAAAGTAGAAGCCCAAGGCTACAACTTCAATCCAGGGGCAATACAGGTGAGGAGAAATCTATAATTGAAGAGAAGGGTACATCTACTGATGAGTGGGAAACCACAAAAACAGGCTTGTTGAGATAGAGAGAAATTGTCTTTTGAGTCTCGTCCCATTAATATGTATAATAGGTTGACCAGAAAAACATTTGGATGTTGGCTGAGTTTAGAAGGGATGAAGATGCATCTGAATCACCATGAACTTATTATTTGTGTTGGTAAAAGAATGAGGGGGAATATCAATCAAATTGTTCAGAAATGTCTGTGATTTGCTTTGTGGCAAAAGAAATCTTAAACAAAAAACTTGACTATGGCGGGTTAGCATTTTAATGTGCAATGACTTTGCTTTAGTGTGATTTCAAGAATATTTCTTCGGGACAGCCATGATAAAAGTTCCTTTCAAGAAAAGATTCTTGCATTGCTCTTCCCTATCCTAATAGCGTGCTGAACAACAACTTCTTGATCTAATAAGTTGACTAGGCATGGTAGGAATTTCCATTTATCTGCAAGAATTTGTCGCAGTGAATTTACCAAAGATTTGCAGATAACTGTGGACAAAAATGAATATTAAACTCTTAAAAACATTTTAATCTAGTATAATGTCCAAACCTAGGTTAGGTACAAACTTGATGTTAATGTGCACTAGTTATGGTTATTGGGCACCCTTTTTTAGTAAACCAGAATACAGACTTTATAATTCAAGAAAGCAAAATATATTTAATAATCAAGTCGGGTGCTTGTGCAGCATGCACGTTGTTTAAATATTTTGTTGTTAGCATTTTTACAGCTAAGGTTTTCTAGGGTCTGAAATCTGTAAAAAGGAAGGTATGCTAGGCAGTTTTAGTCCTAAGTTATCACTTTTGAAATTGTACAAAAAGTTTTACTGATTCGATTAAAGCACTTTAAGAACCTGTTAATTTTCATGTTTCGCCAACATTTCGCCATTTGAGGCAAGCACCAACCCAGCTTATCCTTTATACAATCCTTAGTAACCTGAGATAGGTAATGAGTTTCTTTGTTATTTATCCCATTTGAAGGGAATTTCCTGCTTCAATATGCACTTTTACCGAAAAATAGCCTGCCAGAAAGCAATAAGGAAGACTTTGCGAAATAACTGAACTTCTTGAGTTTCCTTTTAGTGTTTCACAAACTGGTCTCTTTTTCTTATCCTTATAATTGTTATCGTCCTTATTTTTTTTTTACAGAATCCGAACCCTTTGCCCCCTCAAGCAGAAGTAAGGACAGGGACAATGCCAGAACAATCATTTGTATCAGGGTATTACCCGAACACAAACAGTGCCTATCCTATCTCATTTAACTTTGCGCAGCAGCCTGCATGGTCCACAGGCACAAATGTGAACTCTCAGCCTCAAGGATTTGAACAGGGTGTACCTAATTATGGCTTTGGGGCTCTTGCTCCTGGTGTGTCAACAGAAAGCCAGTACATGGCTCAGGATGGAGTTTTTAACCCTCCAAACTCGGGATTCACGTCTTACACTGCTCCGTATATGAATGGGATGAATGGAACTGGTTGGTCCTACTTCAACAACCCCAGTTCGTTTTTCTTCCCAACTGGAAATACAGAATTGAACTTGACCTTTGGAACTGCTGAAACCCCCAATGGACCATTGCATCAAGATTTGTACAAGCCCCCACCACCCCAGGAGAATGAAAAGGTTAATGAGTCTGGGGAACTGAATTCGTTTGAAAATGGAGAAATAAAGGAGGAATCCGTGGAAAAGGCTTTATCAAATTTGACTGTCAAGAGTAGTCCAGGGGAGAAGGATATAAATGACCCCACTGTGAGTAGCTCTGTGCCAGTGTCCAGCAAAGGAGGTAAGAATTCCAATAGTATTGCTCAATCAGGGACTTCTAATGCTCCGGCTAAACCTGCTTCATGGGCGGCAGTTGCAAGTCAGCCAGCAAAACCAAAACCTCCACCAACTAAAACTCAAAAGGCACCAGTACAGCTACCTTCTGCTTCCAAATCTAACTTTTCCAACCATAATGGAACAAATAGAAATGCAACAGGCAAGCAATCACAGGGAGCCAATAATTCAGGACGTTGGAACCGTCAACCAGCTAATGGGCATCCAGAAAGTGGCGGAGGAGAAACGGCAATGCCAAAAGATCCTTCTCCATTGCTTCGTGAAATTTGGGCCAAAAATAATTTCAACCCAAAGGAATTGAATTTGGAATTCAAGAACGCAAGATTCTTTATTATCAAAAGCTACAGTGAGGATGACATTTTTCGTTCTATAAAATACGGAATCTGGACCAGTACTGAGCATGGGAACCGTCGTTTGAATGAGGCATTTAAGGAGCAGCAAAAATCAAATGGAGGCCCCATCTACATGTTGTTTAGTGTTAACGGCAGTGGACACTTTTGCGGAGTTGCAACAATGATGTCACAAGTGGACATTCATATTGAGACCGGGGTATGGGTGCAGGATAAATGGAAGGGACGATTTGAAGTCTGCTGGATTTATGTGAAGGACATTCCTAACAACACATTGAGGCATATTCGTTTGGAGAACAATGAAAACAAGCCGATAACAAACTCCCGTGACACTCAGGAGGTGCCACCAGAGAAGGGCAAGCAAGTTATAAAAATCTTACATTCCTATAAAGCTGTAACTTCCATTTTTGACGACTTCAGTCATTACGAGGAAAGACAAGCAGAGGATGCTAAAATCAGGGTGAGTTTTAGATATTTTTTTCTTTCTGCATCAGTAAATTGCTACAGTGTTAATACAGCATTAATACAGTGCGGATGCTTGTCGGGTTGGTAGCTTCTCGGGCATTTTGTAGTTTTAGGCCTATTTGGTCCTTTTTTGTCTTGGTGTTGATATTCATTGTAGGATGGTTAAGAATTCAAAGCATATTTTGTCTATTTTCAACGGTGTAATTGGTTCCATTTGTGTTGTCAACTGTTTATATAAAGTGGACTGTAGGTTTAATTCTCGTAAATGTTCAATTATTTTTTTCATTAAAGAATCATTGAAATGTATAACAAGAATTGACAATGCTACGAAAGTTTTATTTTAAAGAAAAGTATATTGTTTTTCTTAGCACTGTATGAAAGGTTAGACATTCCACTGATCATCCCCACATGGAAATACTGTTATTGCAAGTGAAAGTTTTAAAGCATATGTAAATAAAAGCCTATCAATCCTTTGTGTCTATGAAAGGACTCCCCTCTTTCTTGTTAGCTAAAGTGCTACACGACACAAGCCAAGGATAAATGCAACATTAGAAAAATGCAACAATCTGGGTGGCTCTATACCTGAGGGTCATATAGGGGTTCCAGGGAACAAGGGATCATGAGACAAATTAAAAAGGGGACAAGGGAACATGAGACAAATTAAACAGGGCACAAGGAACATGAAACAAATTAAACAGGGTACAAGGGAACATTGACAGCAAGTAGGGATCAGGGAACACGAAAGATCAACATTTCTTTTTAGAACAACGAGGGAACAGTTGCAATTTCTATTAGGGAATGTGGAAACATGACCCCCCTCCCATTATGACCCTCATACCTTGTTTCATTAACCCTTAATAAAAGATACTAATGTATAGTAATTAAGAGAACAATAATGCTTGTGGCACGCAAAGAAACTTAATGAAAGTTGTGAAGGACACTGAAAATAGTCTCAAGGTTATCAAGCCCACTGTCCTTACATTCATATTGTTATTCTTACATTATTTTCTTCTTTTGTAGGGAAAGAAAATGCCTTGAAGAGAAGAAGGCAAGTCAATTACTAAAGCACTTTATCCCTCTGTAAAAGTAACATTACTTAATTTTAAATGAGCTTTCCATGATTAAATTGGTTACACGTAAAATTTGGTTTTTTCCTATTATTTTTACCTAAGTGCTCTAGTATACCATGTTGGCCAAAAAATATGAAATCACTCAATAATACATCAAGAATTCTGTAATTATGCTAATGCTCAGAAGCAGCCTCGATTATTTGCAGCAGCTCAAGCTTTCATTTGGTATCATTCTGTTTAATCCATTGAATCTTCATTAAGTGGTTCAACCACAAACCTTGAATAGCCCGGTAGGTGATAGTTGATAGGCAAATATGCTTACTATCTTCTTAAGGCATTGAGTTTATGCGCAAAGCACAAAGGGCCCACTGAATAGGTAGACAAATCGAGCGGTGCGACCCTGGTCCTGTCTCTCTATGTGACCACACCTCGTGATTCTTTTTGCCTGGAATTACAGAGAGCTGGCTATTTCTCTCCTCGCACTTTTTGACAGGTGTGAAGGTGGTTTTGAACAGGGAATCCTTTGAACAAGGGTCAAGTTATCTAACCACGCGGCATTCCCCGCCACTAGGTCATAACCTGCAGATGCATAGATATTGGAGTTAGGGTTCAGGTTTGAGTCAGAGTCAATGATTAATGTTGGGGCTAGGGGAGATTTAAGATTTATGTGAAATCTAAAATTATGGTCATTGGGTTAGGGTTGGGAATAGGGTTTGGATTAAAATCAAAATGACGGTTAGTGTTAATGTAAGGCTGAGGGTTAATGTTAGTATCAGGGTTAGCGTTAATGCAAGAATTAGGTATAGAGTTAATTTTAGTTCTAGGGTCAGAGTATATACAAGGATTAGGTATAGTGTTCGTGTTCAGGGTAGAGTTTATGTCAGTGTTATGGTACGAGTTTATATTAGGGTTAGGGGTAGTTATTGTAAAACCTTGAACCGTATACAAGATGAAAGCTAAGCCATTTGCACATCGTTTAAGCTGAACCTGGGGACTAGCAATATTACAGGCTTTTTATGAATATTCTTGGCTATATTCTTGGCTGATTATGAAGGAAACTATGTTGTGTGATTTCATCCTCTTTTCTAAGGCTATAATAGCCTAATATTACTTCCTGGACAATCGTGAGTGGATGGAAAGCTAATACTGAACGATTTTAGGTCCAATTCTGACCAAAACCATTGGCTAACCATCAAGCTTTTTCCCAATTTTTAACTGATTTCGAATGGAATTTTTTTACTGATTTGATACATTTTATAAAGCTATTATAGCCTAATATTGCTTGCACAACAATACTGAGTGGATTCGAAGCTGATATGGAACCGTTTATTTTGGACAGAGTTTGACCATTAAAGTTTTTTCCAATTTTTGGCTGATTTTGAAATGGTTCCTTTTACTGATTGGATGCATGGATTTTTGCAAAGCTTCTATGGCCTAATATTGCTTCCTGAACTGTACTGAGTAGTTGAAAGCCTATTTGGAACCATTTATTTCTGGGCTAATTTTGACCAAAACTATGGTCTAAAAATCAGGGTTTTCCCAATTTTTTGCTGATTCTGAAGGTAATTTTTGAATTTATTTGATGCATTTCCTAAGGCTATTATAGCCTACTATTGCCCCCTGAATAGTCCTTGGTAGATAAGCCTATTTGGAACCATTCATTTAGGGTAGATTTTGACCAAAAACCATGGGCCAATACCGTAAACTGGGGATACTTTAGCCCATGGGGAAACTTTGGCCCCAACCACAAAAACGAACTGATAATGCATCTAGCATCAAATATATGATAGTGATTGGGATTTCGACTCTTGAATAAGGTAGCCTGGTTATTTGGGCACAGAAAACAAGCATTTTTACCAAACTTTGTATTTTCAGGTGCCAGCTATGGACCCTGGAACAGAGCACCCTTTTTTCGTGGAAAATCGCGCACCTGATACCCAAAGCCTTTACTTAAAAATGGTGGGGGTGGACAAGTAACTTGACCCCTGAAATTGTAGCATATTTATCCCTCTTCTAGGGTATCCAAATGAAAAATCTTATTCTGGTCCTTTTTTCCAGATTTTTGTCTATGTATCGAGTGGGGCAACTTTGGCCCTCCTTTGGTAAGACCTTTAAACCCTTTACTTGACACACAGAAATACTTATCTCAGAGGCTTCAAATTTTTAAATTAGATTTGATACTGACCTAAATATAGGAAAATAAAAAGATAAAGATTTTGACTCCCCGCCGAAATTACTACATCGATCACGTGATCACTTGCGAACCCCCACCAAACATAGCGCTTCCCGAATCCGCACCCACCTGCAAAGGTCCCACATCGATATCTGAAACAACCCCAGTAAAAACCAAAAATCAGTTTTACAGTGGGAATCAATAGGAATGTCGTCGCTCTGGCAACTTCGAGCCCCCGAACGCCCTGGAACCTGGCTGGAATTTTTGGCCGAGGCCACAAACCCGGGCCTACAGCCCATCGCTTTCATGTACCCTCTTTCAAAGATAAAGATTTTGACTCCTGCGAAGAAGAGGACATGAAGGTGGTGACGGCCAAAGTCAATCATCGAGGCCACTTCACCTTCTCCGGCTGATTTTGAAAGAGTTCCTTTTACTGATTTGATGAATTTTATCAGGCTTTTATGGCCTAAAATTACTCTCTGAACAGTCCAGAGGATATGAAAAGCTTATATGAAACAAATATTTTGGGCCAATTTTCAGTAAAACCATCAGGCCTTTTTCCAATATTGGCTGATTTTGATGAAATATTATTAGTGGGTTTAGAGTTTTTAAGACTATTATAGCCTGATATTGCACCGGAACAATCTTGAGAGGATAAAAAGATGATTTGGAACCATTTATTTTTGACCAAAAACTATGGGCTAACCATCGAGCTTTTTTCCAATTTTTGGCTGATTCTGAAGGAAACTTTTTGGGGATCTGATGCATTTCCTGAGGCTATCATAGCCTAATATTGCCCCCTAAACAGTCCTGAGTGGATTAAAAGCCTATTTGGAACCATTCATTTTGGGCAAGTTTTAACCAAAAACCATGGGCTAACCATCAGGGTTTTTACTAATTTTTGGCTGATTCTGAAGGAAATTTTTGACTGATCTGATGCATTTCCTGAGGCTATCATAGCCTAATATTGCCCCCTAAACAGTCCTGAGTGGATTAAAAGCCTATTTGGAACAATTCATTTAGGGAAAATTTTAACCAAAAACCATGAGCTAACCATCAGGGTTTTTACTAATTTTTGGCTGATTCTGAAGGAAATTTTTTGACTGATCTGATGCATTTCCTGAGGCTATCATAGCCTAATATTGCCCCCTAAACAGTCCTGAGTGGATTAAAAGCCTATTTGGAACAATTCATTTAGGGCAAATTTTAACCAAAAACCATGAGCTAACCATCAGGGTTTTTACTAATTTTTGGCTGATTCTGAAGGAAATTTTTTGACTGATTTTATGCATTTCCTAAGGCTATTATAGCCTAATATTGCCACCTAGACAGTCCTGAGTGGATTAAAAGCCTATTTGGAACCATTCATTTTGGGCAAGTTTTAACCAAAAACCATGAGCTAACCATCAGGGTTTTTACTAATTTTTGGCTGATTCTGAAGGAAATTTTTTGACTGATCTGATGCATTTCCTGAGGCTATCATAGCCTAATATTGCCCCCTAAACAGTCCTGAGTGGATTAAAAGCCTATTTGGAACAATTCATTTAGGGCAAATTTTAACCAAAAACCATGAGCTAACCATCAGGGTTTTTACTAATTTTTGGCTGATTCTGAAGGAAATTTTTTGTCTGATCTGATGCATTTCCTGAGGCTATCATAGCCTAATATTGCCCCCTAAACAGTCCTGAGTGGATTAAAAGCCTATTTGGAACAATTCATTTAGGGCAAATTTTAACCAAAAACCATGAGCTAACCATCAGGGTTTTTACTAATTTTTGGCTGATTCTGAAGGAAATTTTTTGACTGATCTGATGCATTTCCTGAGGCTATCATAGCCTAATATTGCCCCCTAAACAGTCCTGAGTGGATTAAAAGCCTATTTGGAACCATTCATTTTGGGCAAGTTTTAACCAAAAACCATGGGCTAACCATCAGGGTTTTTACTAATTTTTGGCTGATTCTGAAGGAAATTTTTTGACTGATCTGATGCATTTCCTAAGGCTATTATAGCCCAATACTGCCCCCTAGACAGTCCTGAGTGGATTAAAAGCCTATTTGGAACTATTCATTTTGGGCAAATCTTAACTAAAAAGTATGGGCTAACCATCAGGGTTTTTACTAATTTTTGGCTGATTCTGAAGGAAATTTTTTGACTGATTTTATGCATTTCCTAAGGCTATTATAGCCTAATATTGCCACCTAGACAGTCATAGGTGGAATAAAAGCCTATTTGGAACCATTCATTTAGGGCTAATTTTGACCAAATACCATGGGCTAACTATCAGGGTTTTTAACAATTTTTGGCTGATTCTGAAGGAAATTTTTTGACTGATTTGATGCATTTTATGAATCTTTCATGGCCCAAGATTGCTCTCTGAACAGTCCAGAGGAGATGAAAAGCTTATTTGGAACCAATATTTTGGGCCAATTTTGACCAAAAACCATGGGCTAACCATTTGGCCTTTTTCCAATATTTGTTGATTTTGAGGAAATATTTTTAGTGGATTTTGAGTTTTTAAGGATATTATAGCCTAATATTGCCCCAGAACAATCTTGAGTTGATAAAAAGATGATATGGAACCATTTACTTTTGGCCAATTTTGACCAAAAACCATGGGCTAACTATCGAGCTTTTTTCAATTTTTGGCTGATTCTGAAGAAACTTTTATGACTGATTTGATGCATTTGCTAAGGCTATTATAGCCTTATATTGCCCCTGAACAGTCCTGAGTGGATTAAAAGCCTATTTGGAACCTTTCATTCTGGGCAAATTTTAACCAAAAACCATGGGCTAACCATCAGGGTCCTCCAATTTTTGGCTGATTTTGAAGAAAATTTTTCACTGATTTGATTCATTTCCTAAGGTTATTATAGCCCAATATTATCCCCTAAGCAGTCCTGAGTGGATTAAAAGCCTATTTGGAACCTTTCATTCTGGGCAAATTTTGACCAAAAACCATGGGCTTACTAGGCCCTTTTCCAATATTTGGTTGATTTTGATGAAATATTTTCAGTGGACTTTGAGTTTTTGAAGGCTATTACAGGCTAATATTGCTCCCAGAACAATCTTTAGAGGATAAAAAGATGATATGGAACCATTTATTTTAGGCCAATTTTGACCGAAAACCATGGGCTAACCTGGTTTTTCCCCAGTTCTAGACTGACTTTTTATGAAAGTTTTTGGGTGATTTATTGCGTTTCCTAAGTTATTAACCATAAGCACCAGTTTTAGAACGAAGTTTCTGCTCTAATTACTGTTGGGACGTTGGCGTTGCAGTAGATAACCTAAGGTGGTTAAAGAGAGCAAATGGCTCTGGTTCGAATCTTTTCGGAATGATTTCTTTTTGTGTTTGAAATATTTCATTTTTCATGTTGATCACAATTTTTAGATAAATTCAACTCCTTACTATTTCCAATAACATTGACGATGGTTCGCGACTTGGACAAATCTGAAGTAAAAGCTTTTGATTAATGATGTTGGTGAAAATGATACAAGAGTAATACCTCTCTCTTTAAGAAAGCTGGTGTGGCCCAGTGGACATAGTCAAGGACTGTAAATGCCCGGACCCTAGTTCGATACCTGGCAAGGCAAGGTTTTTAATGTCTAAGATTTATAATGTCTGCTAAAATTGATACAACAGTAATACCTCTCTCTTTAAGAAAGCTTGTATGGCCGAGTGGACTAAGTCAAGGACTGTAGATGCCCGGACCGTAGTTCGATACCTGGCAAAGCAAGGTTTTTAATGTCTAAGATTTATAATGTCTGCTAAAATTGATACAATAGTAATACCTCTCTCTTTAAGAAAGCTTGTATGGCCGAGCGGACTAAGTCAAGGACTGTAGATGCCCGGACCGTAGTTCGATACCTGGCAAAGCAAGGTTTTTAATGTCTAAGATTTATAATGTCTGCTAAAATTGAAACAATAGTAATACCTCTCGCTGTAAGAAAGCTGGTGTGGCCCAGTGGACATAGTCAAGGACTATAAATGCCCGGACCCTAGTTCGATACCTGGTAAGGCAAGGTTTTTAATGTCTAAGATTTATAATGTCTGCTAAAATTGATACAATAGTAATACCTCTCTCTTTAAGAAAGCTTGTATGGCCGAGTGGACTAATTCAAGGCCCTCGGATGCCCGGACCGTAGTTCGATACCTGGCAAGGTAAGACTTTTAATTTCTGAGAACTACAATGTTTGGTAAAAATGATATTAAAATAATTCCTGTCTCAATAAGAAAGGTTGAGTGGCCAAGTGGACTAAGCTAAGGGCTTTAGATTCTCGGACCTTAGTTCGATTCCTCGTAAGGTGAGACTTTTGATTTCTAGAGTCTGAATAAAATGATACCAACTTCAAACTTATTCTGTCGGTGAGGTCCGGGTAGTGTGCAGGCAGAGTGCTTGTCTCACAGTCGAAGGGTCAAGGGTTCGATCCCGAAACATACTGTTGTATCCTGGAGCGAATCAAACCCTTTAAATTCCAAAAAGCGGGGTTAGCTCCGCAGGAATCGTCAAGAGGGGCGTCAATGGTTTGCGGGGAGAGAAGAAAGGTATCTTTAATTTCTAAACCAACTTACAATATCAACTGTACTATATTAAACTACGCTAACTCCCAACTATACTATACTAACCTTTTACAACCTATACTAAGCTATAATATACTATACAACAATTTATACTATACAACTATACAACAATTTGCAATACTATACTACACTTTACTTATACTAAACTATACTCAACTATACTAAACTATACTAAACTATACTAAACTATACTAACGTAAACTAAACTACATTACAAAATTGTTTAAAACCCCCTTTATTTTTCACTCGGAAAGCCGCCAGGGGGACCAGACCCCCCTGACGCTCCTCCTTGCCACATCCTGTGGAGCCATTGCGGCTCCGACGGAATGGTAGGTGGGAGATTGGCTCACTCCGGGTGTATCGCATGATCGAACCCTCGACCCTACGACTGTGAGACAAGCACTCTGCCTGCACACTACCCGGAGCTCACCGACAGAATAAGTTTGAAGTTGATATCATTTTTATTCAGACACTAGAAATCAAAAGTCTGACCTTACAAGGAATCGAACTACGGTCCGAGCATCTTAAGGCCTTGGCTTAGTCCACTTGGCCACCCAACCTTTCTTATTGTGACAGGAATTACTTTAATATCATTTTTACCAAACATTGTAGTTCTCAGAAATTAAAAGTCTTACCTTACCAGGTATCGAACTGCGGTTCAAGCATCTAGAGCCGTTAGCTTAGTCCACTTAGCCATCCAAGCTTACTTTATAAGAGAGGTCTTGCATTTGTATCACTTTTACCAAACATCATAAATCTTAGAAATCAAAAGTCATTCCTTACGAGGAGTCGAACAATGCTTCGAGTGACTACAGCCCCTGGTTCAGTCCACTTGGCCATCCAAACTTTCTTTATGTGAGAGGCATTACTCTTGTATCATTTTTACCAATCATCGTGAATCAAAGCTTTCCCAGATCTCGAAAAATCATCCATGCCATTAGAATTAGGAAGTAAATTATATCTATTCAATCATGGTAAACAATTTGAAAAATAGAAATTTCAAACATAAAAAGAAATGCACTCTGCAGCGATCCGAACATAACGAGGAATCGAACTGTGGTTCGATGAACTGAAGCCCTTGACCAAGTCCACTTCGCCATCCAACATTTCTTGATGATAAAGGTATTACTTTTATATCATTTTTACCAAATATCATTCAACTTAGAGGTCAAAAGTTTTAACTCACGACGAATTACTGTCTGGGCAACTAACCCTTGGCTTAGTTCACTCCGGGATCCAAGTTTCCTTAATGAGAGGAATATTACTTTTGTATTCTTTTTAAACCAAAGCCGTTAAAAGCCTATTTGGAACCATTCATTTTGTCCCAATTTTGATCGAAAAGCATCGGCAACAGGCTTTTTCCAATTTTGGCTGATTTTGAAGTGAAATTTTTTTTATTAAAGCCTGATATTATTACCTGAGCAGTCCTGAGAGGTATAAAAGCCTACATGCAACCATTTAATTTGGCCAAATTTTGACTAAAACCATCAGGCCTATTTTCCAATTTAAGCTTTTGAAGGAAATTTTTAGGTGATTTTATGCGTTTTCTAAGGCTAATATGATAGCTAATATTGCTCCCTGAACACTCCTGAGTAGATTAAAAACCAATTCGAAAGAATTCATTCTGTTCAAATTCTGACAAAATCATGGGCTAATCATCAGGCTTTTTTTCAATTTTCGCTTGATTTTGAAGGAAATTTTTAGGTGATTTTATGCGTTTTCTAAAGCTATTATGTAACATTCTAGGTAGTAAATGTGCTTTAATAACAAGGCAAGTGATCTTTGCTCTGTGTTCCCATGCACAGCTTCCTAGTATTACTCTTGTTTATTCCAAGTCCCCACTAAATATAAGTATGATACTTACAGACCTCGCCCTCTCGAAGATTTAAATCGAACACAAGACATAATAAAATTTCGCCCCTCCTTTCTCATGAACTATCGATGGAGTATATCTAGAGATCTAGAAATATTTCTTTCCCTTCTCTACCACCTCCTTCCTCTAGACAGATTGGAGTCTTTTTCTTTTGGTTGGTCACCATTTTTATGGTAGCAGGTCATCTAAATAGATAGGAGTGAGTCTCTCTCTACCCAAAGTATTATTAAGTTGTATTTAGTGTAATTCGCTGTTAAAGTTGGAACATGTAATTGAATGTATTTTGTAGATATATGTATACCATAAAGCGAGCTCTTAATTATCCTTTCTATACTTAGTATAGCTAAAACAAGACAATACCAAACAAGGACTGAGTAAATTGTTGTTTTTTACCAGAATAATAAGAATATGAAGTATTTTTCATGGTGCGACTCCCATTACACGCTAGCCAGTGTGCTTTTCTGAGTATTAATCTTGCACTTACCACCAGATGTTAAAATTAAGTTCATCAAATTTTCGCCTGATTTTGGATGGAATCTACTGGTGAATGTATGCGTTTTATAAGTCGTTTACAGTTATATTATTTCTCCCTTAACAATTCTGAGGGGATTTAGGACTGATTTGGAACCAATTATTTTTGGCCAACTTTGATAAAAAAGCATGGGCTAACCATCAGGCTTTTGCCAATTTTTGGCTGCTTTTGATGGGAAACGTTTTGAGTGATTTAATGCGTTTTTTTAAGGCTAATACAGGCAAATATTACACCCTGGACGATTCTGAGTAAATTAAAAGTTTATTTATGCTCATTTATTTTCGGTCAATTTTGATCAAAACTATGGACTGACTGACCATCAGGTTTTTTCTCAATTTGGCCAGTTTTGAAGATTTTGAAAATGCATAAAATCACCCAATTTGGTGATTATATGCGGTTTTTAATGCTATTATAGCCAAATATCACTCCCTAAACAATGCCGAGTGGATTAAAAGCCTATTTGGAAGAATTGATACTTAGCAAATTTCGACCAGAAATCATGAACTAACAAGATTTAATTTCAAGTCAAGAAACAAGATTTTAAGTGGGGGGAGAGTTTCTCTATTTGCGTTGATTCATAAGAAAGTAAAAATCTAATTGTACCCTGCTAAATAGGCAGAAGAATTTGAAGAGCGGAACAGGCCTTATCGTATTAATTTGATTCAGCTAAGGCCCACGCTATGAATGTTTTGAGTAGGTTCTGGCAAAATCAGAAAATCTAAATAATTTTACGCGTAAGCAAGCAGCTTGTTGTATGTTCATGCTGCAATAACTGAGAGGTAAATCAAAGCGATATAATGCAGTGGACCAAAATATTTTCTTGTTAAATCTTGGGGTCACATGATATTGCCCTATTTACTAACCCCTAAACGTGAGCCTATTAATAATCGTTGATTGGGACGCCAATCAGTGTTTGAAAAATCTGAAATTTCTAACAAATAATCAACCTTAAAGAATATAGTAAATAGAAAGGGGTCAGAGAGAAACAACTAACTCCTTCATCCTGTGGAACGTCTGAAGTAGTTTCTGTAGAAGGGGTTCAGTACTGTGGAGGGTATTCAGTATTTGTGGGGATACCACTCGAGGGGTATTTCACTCTTTCCCAAAGCGTAGGAGATTTTTCAAGAAAAAAGGATTTTCAAAGATTACTTAGGGGTTTTTTTAAAAGAAAAGGATTTTCTGGAAACGTGTACGAGATATTTAGAGAGTAATTTGCCCGTTGATACATCAGTTCTATGGGGAACATTCACCAATATTGAGGGAAAACACGAGCACTGTCGAAATAATACCCGAAATGCTTGTGGTTTCCTTCCGCAGTACTGAATATTATCGTCCCACGGTACTAGATGTTATCGTCCCACAGTACTGGATGTTATCGTCCCACGGTACTAGATGTTATCGTCTCACGGTACTAGATGTTATCGTCCCACAGTACTGATGTTATCGTCCCATAGTACTGATGTTATCGTCCCACAGTACTGATGTTATCGTCCCACGGTACTAGATGTTATCGTCCCACAGTACTGATGCTATCGTCCCACAGTACTGATGTTATCGTCCCACAGTACTGATGTTATCGTCCCACGGTACTAGATGTTATCGTCCCACAGTACTGATGCTATCGTCCTACAGTACTGATGTTATCGTCCCACAGTACTGATAATATCGTCCCACGGTACTAGATGTTATCGTCTACAGTACTGATGTTAGCGCCCCACAGTACTGATGTTATCGTCCCACGGTACTAGATGTTATCGTCCCACAGTACTGATGCTATCGTCCCACAGTACTGATGTTATCGTCCCACAGTACTGATGTTATCGTCCCACGGTACTAGATGTTATCGTCCCACAGTACTGATGCTATCGTCCTACAGTACTGATGTTATCGTCCCACAGTACTGATGTTATCGTCCCACGGTACAAGATGTTATCGTCTACAGTACTGATGTTAGCGTCCCACAGTACTGATGTTATCGTCCCACAGTACTGATGAAATCCCTCCACAGTGCTGAAAATGAATACCCTCCAATACCTTGATGGTATCCTCCGCGATACTAATGGTATCCTCCCCCACAGCACTGATGACATTCCACGCAGTAAAAAAACATCCTCCACAGTAATGAACACTCTGCACAGTATTGCCAAATGTTCCCTAGGGTCATACTACAATTTTGAGACATTACATCTCAAATTAACCTTTAATTGTTGGATGTTTCTTCTCCTCAATCGCTCTTCTTTCCGCCTCTCTCTTTTCGATGGCTTCGCATTTCGCTTTCAGGTCATTCACCTGACGTTCCAAGTCACGCTTGTCGTCCTCCAGTTCTTGTATCTGACGGGAGAACATGCAATATCAAAGACAATATATCGGGTGTAACATTTGTATCATAAATTTAATATCTATTAGATAACGATAGTAGTCCTCCAGTTCTTGTATCTGACGGGAGAACATGCAATATCAAAGACAATATATCGGGTGTAACATTTGCATCATAAATTTGATATCTATCAAATAATGATAGTGGTCCTCCAGTTCTTGTATCTGACGGGAGAACATGCAATATCAAAGACAATATATCGGGTGTAACATTTGTATCATAAATTTAATATCTATTAGATAACGATAGTAGTCCTCCAGTTCTTGTATCTGACAAAAATTCAATAAGCCTATTAGTCTTACTATATTCCTTACCTTTTTGGCAAAAATTTATGATATTAAAAGACCTTCGAATTTTAGTGCATTTTGGTCAATTTGCCTTAGTATAGCCTTACCTTTTTGGAAAAAATGAATGATTACAAATACCTTCGACTTCGTGTGTTTTTGGGTAAATTTGCCTATCTTTTTTGTCCAAAATTGATGATTTCGAAGACCTTTGATTTTCGGTGTTTTGGGTCAATTTGCCTTAGTATATATAGCCTTACCTTTTTTGGCAAAAATTAATGATTACTGAACATCCTAAAATGTGCCGATGGTACACCCCCACAGAAAGGATGGTATCACCCACAGTGCTGATGTTATGCCATAGATGACTGGACACCCTCCTAAGTACTGCAAAGACGTTCCTAGGGTTGTCAAAGTGAAACTATACTTACCAAGTGGGGTAAGCTACCATTTTGAATCCTGCTCTGAGCTCCCCAAACTTCCAGCACGTCTTTCCCTCACAGCTTCCTTGATACCTTGTGATTTCATGAAGTCAACTTGTGAGTAAGCATAATGCTGGCCCCGATGGGAACTGTCCTGTTCGAGTTGCGGACTATTCCTACAACCAACAAAGTTGTCTGATCTTTTAAACGGATCTATATCAGCATAACGTCCTTCACAATTGTCATCAAAGTATGCAGAGTGTTTCGACTCTCCTTTTTGATTTTTCGAGCTCCCTAGCAGCTCAACTTGGGCGTATGCCAGGTTCAAGTCAACAGGTTTCTTCTTCTTTCTCCGCGCCGGATACTCATCAACAAGGTTTTCGTAGCTCCGACTCTTTGAGCTCATTTTCAATAAGCTGATCTGGCTCGGCTGAATAGCGTCGAAATCGTCGCGATATCTGCCGACATTTTCATATGAAATTGCCCTGTCACCTTCTTCCAACTGAGGGCTTTGACAATAATGCTGCTTTCTTGGTGACACAGGCTTAGCTGCATCGCTATTTTCTTTCATCGCTTTTCGACGCTCTTCTTTCTTCGGCCTTGGCGCAGGAATCGGCCGGTCACCGAGTTTCAGACGACTAAAATCGACCTGGATTTTTTGTGCCTCTTTGGTTTGGTTATAATTTTCATCAATGGTCGAATAAACGTCATTCTTTCGGCTTTTAGGTTTTGAAGCAGGGCTCTGCTGGATTCTCTGTATTACGCCTTTATTCTTGATATTGTTCAAGTTCATTTCATCTGGTAAAGAATCAAGGGCTGCAACAGAGTTTATGATTGGTGAATTCCTTGATTGTTCGAAATTACTGACATTGGTATAACCAATGGTATCACATTCCTGGTCAGAGCTGATGCTTTGCCTAGAGTCACTGGGAAAAATCGCCTCAACATTGACATCAATGGATGCATCATTTCTTTTCTCTCTGATATTCACATTCACATAAGCTGCTTCCTTAAAATTGACAGAGCCAATATTATCGCCATCGCCCTCCTGGATACAGCTATCACCAGCGGATTTTGATCGCTTGTGCGCATCTCGTTCTTTGTTACCATTTCGCAACGCTAACAATTGCTGCATTGCTGCGTCTTCTGCAGATCGCCGTTGCTCAGCATTAGTCTTCTGCCCCTTTCCGGTGGCTGGTGGCTCAAGATCTGCATTGCAGCGCTCTTCAGCACCATCAAGGGGAATCCCGCTCAACCCACTTTGCAACAAAATATTCTCATAACCTTCGTTTGACGTCGGGGAAGATGGAATTTTCTCGTAATTGATTCTATGACTATATTGGCCTTTTCCCACAGGCATTTCTTCATTTGTTCTTCCCTTCAATACAACATTAGTATACAGAGCTTGGTCGTTATTTCCGTCAAATTTCTTGTTTTGCTGCTTGCATCTGTTCTGTTGTACCTGTTCTGGTTTGTCTGATTCTGACAATTCTCCCAAGACTGAATTTCGATCAGCGTTATCAACTGTCAGATTTGCGTAAATATTGTCAATTTTTTCGTCTCCTCTTTCCATTTTCGTCTCTGCGTTTTCTGCAGCTAGTGACAAGCGATCAATCATCGCATCGTCCGAATGTTTACTTTTCAAGTCGAGAAGATCAGGCCGTAGTTCTGTTTTTCTGTTCGAAATAAATTCTGCGATCATGTTGTTTTCGTATATTTTTGTATCACGCGATTTTGGGTTTGGGTTTGGCTTTGTCTCGATTCCTAGTCCCTCTTCCAAGGGGCAAACTGGTAAGGTATCGACGTAGAAATGCGATGTGGCTTCGTTTTGTCTAGAAGGAAATAAATAGAGAATTTGAGACAAAGCGGGGCTTTGAAAGTCAATCCGATTGTTTGAGATGAATTGCCCCCGCAGGACTCGAACCAAAGACTTCGAACTGGTCATTCCTAGCGCTGATGGTCATTGGTAGAGCTCCAAAGGTGGAAAATGTGGGTTCGAGTCCTGCATAAGCAAATTCATTTCATACAAATGATCAGATGATGATAACTTACTAGTATAAAAGGTAAAGAGCTCGAGTAAGTATACGCTTTCTAAAAGACCCCGTTTACACTGTGCCAAATATTTAGCCGCTCACGTTTTTGTTCGGAAACGGCTTGCATTTACACTGATTTGAGTTAGACCACTCTTGTTCTTAACATCATGGATCAAATAATTGTCGTGTTATTAACATCAATTTTCAGTGCAATAAAAGTGCATATGTGCATGACAAACCAACAAAGTTGGCTGGCCACAAGTACAGTGTAAGCGGGATGGCAAACCAAACAAAATTTTGTGCAGCACAAGTATAAACGCAACGCATCTGCTCAAAACCTGAGCGACTCAATATTTGTCCAGCACAGTAAACGGGGCCGGAGAAACGAAGTTAAGAAACTGTTGATATGGATATAATCTATGAGAATGAAATGACCTGAGTAGGACTTGAGCCAAGGACCTCTAGATTGGCAGTACTAGAGTACCAATCAACAGGTCGTGGAGTCCTACTCGGGTCATTTTCATTCTCACAAATTATCTTGATTGATTTTTCAAATCCTTCTTCTACTCAAACTATCAATTAATACTTTCGGGGGGAATCTGTATACTTCCTGATTCAAATGTGATTTCCTTTTGACGCCATCAGTTTGGGTCAGATTCAAATGGGGACTAAACAAGACAAGTATAGTTCTGATAACGAGGCATTTTCAACAGGATATCTCAATTTAAATGTTGCTTGGATCTGAACCAATGTAACCCCCTCCAGACGATATCCAAATGAACTGATGGAAGCCTGGATAATTATGGATAGGTAGGGATGGGTACAATATCAACATAATATCAATGTTACGGGGGTACTGGGAGCACATAGCTAAGTCGTAACTGGAGACCCATTTTCTAAAGGCAGGATCCACTTTCCCTGAGCAATTCTATGCATGCGTTTTATCAAATTATGCACAGCTCCCCTAAGTTGAACTTACAATCGCTTAGAGCAATATTCATTTAGCAGCAAAGTCAGTTATATTTTCTAAGAATTCAATATCTAATTAACATCATAGAGGTCATAGGGCAAAAAAGAAACAAAAACAACAGCGGGCATTGGAAGGAAGCAAAATGCTAAAAAGAGGCTACTGGAAAAGAAGCTACTGGAAAGTGGGTCACACCATATGGAAAGCGAGTTGCCGGTTACGAATTATCCATGCGCTACGGCGAGCAGAATTATTTTTACTTACTTCTTTTTGATTGGTGACGCATCCTTCTTTGGCTTCCAATTCATTGTCATTTGCTTTTTGAAATCTCTCAATTTGCTAATTGCTCGCTTTTCGGGAGTTGTCGGCAAAGGTGAACCTGATGAATGCTTTTCAATATCACCCTGTAAAATTTGACTCGCCTCAGACCTCTCAAAAGCATCTTTCTGGGCATCAACAGCAAACACTGAATTTCGAACAGCATCATACTCAACTGAGTTCCTCTGTTCCTTCTGCTCAAAATGACAATCTTCAGTCAGCCCCGTCATCGAGTTTCTATCTGCATTAATAGCACTGTTCAAATCTTGACGGCTCTCGGGGCATCCCTCAGTTACTCCCGTCATTGAATTCCTATCCGTATTGAGAACTTTGCAATCTAGTTGTATGCCAGGGGACATATCCATGGACTTGTCTTGTACTTCTCTGTCTTTAGTTACAGCGGAATCGGGGTCGAATAGGACATAAGTGCTATTACTTGCAAGCAATTCTTTTTTTATTCCTTCTTCATTATCAAAGTTCATGCACATATAACCATCATCTTCCAAGGACACATGTGTTGTTTGTGGAACTGAAATTAAATTGTAATGCTGATCATTATCATTATAAAAACTTTTTTCGACTTCTTGTCATCATATCGAAAATATTATGCTGTCTCTACTAGCAGCAAAAACTTCGGGTGGCTGGTTTGAAAAGAAGAGCCTGCAAGCAGAAGGTATTAACATCGTGAGTTAAGGCCTGAAAGAGTTGGAAGCAGGTCGAAGGTAGGGCTCTAGGCAATGTGGAAATTTTGATAGTGATACCTTCAATGGGTACTTAACATCATCATGGCAAAGGGGAGCTATGGGGAACCCCTCTAAATCTGCCTCTGACCCATACTTACAACAAACAATAATGATTAAAAGTGGTTTCTGCGAGGAAAGTTAATCATACTCTAACAACATTGCTCGTGAACTCGCCCATGTTTAGGAGGACAAAAAAATCACTTCCAAATGTTAATAAACATTGTTGATTGGATGAATGGGGGAGTGGGGAAAAGTTCCCCGGATGTTAAAAGCTCGTTGTTACAAGTGGCGTTACCCTGAATGTTTGCGATGATAACGTCACAGTGCTGCCAGGAAGAATGGGCTTTAAATGATGGAGTAGTCAGGCCTCTAGTTCCAATGCATTTTAGGAACAAAAAAAATGCAAAGAAAGGGTCCACTAAGATTAGCATAATCAGAACTATGTAAAAGTATTTGGAGATATTTGGTTCATGCCCTGTACACGCATTTTTTATAAGCAATTTCAGCTCGAGTATTTGTCATGTTGAGTACTGACTTGCTTATAAAGCAGTTGCTTATAAAAAATGCATGTAGTCTGAGGCCACTGTCGTTACGCTATTGAGTTATTAGTGAGTACAGTTCTTGAAATAGTGCTGGTCTCTTTTAGATTAAACTCTATTTCGACTACATATCAATTTTACAAAAGAAAGGCCTGCAAATCTTGAATGGGGAAAATTATGAGTCGTGATCTCTGTATTACTGATCCTCTCAAGATTCGAAAGGTGAAACCACCAACTATGGTATCAAATCTCTATGTTATCAGGGACCAAACATTGATGATGAAATAAAATTCCAAACATATCAAACATTTTAAAAACCATAATTAAAAAAGGTTTCTGGAAAATAAATGTGAATGTTTTTTGGTAAAAAATAAGGCCTACTACAGACGTCGTGCCAGCGCCGTGCCGTGCTCGCACTTTTCTGGCACGGCGCCAGCACGCCCTGGCACGCCTGTTCGATTCAGACGTCGTGCCAGAAAATAAATCACAGAATTTGTGAAGCCAATGCGGAGGAGCAAAATAGGTATAAGAAACAAAATGGCGCCCTACAGTAAATCTGCACGCGCTCTTCTTCTGCAGCGTATGTTACTTGCCAATAGAAAACGTAAGGAAATGTTCCAGAAAGTCATTCTGATGATGCAAGCTATAAAGGTCAGGATGTTAGTTTTGCTGATTTGTATTTTGGCATTTGCTGGTGCTGGTGGATTAGGCCTAGGCCTAGGCCTACGAGAAAGAAGTAGACGTAAAATCAGACGTTTGAGCAGAAATACTGATTGGTGGAACAAAGTATCACAGGACTATTCAGATCAGCGATTTAAGAAAATTTTCCGAGTTTCGAAAGGAACATTTAAATACATTTTGGACACAATAAAAAATGATATTTCTAAGGAAACTGTCACGGAAGAGCCTATTTCTCCTGAAAAGCGCCTATCAATTTGTCTTCTTCGTTTAGGCAGAGGAGATTATAATCATACAATATCTGAACTGGTTGGCGTCGGTGAATCTACCGTCTGTAATGTCACAGAAGAAGTATGTAAGGCACTTGTTACAAATTTGTGGCATCAATACGTAACACAACTGTTCCCCAACAACAACGAAAAGATGATGGAGATGATAGTTGAAATGGATAGCGAGTGGCAATTTCCATATTCTTTCTGTGCCGTTGATGGTTGCCACTTGCCCATGCGATGTCCAAGAGGAGGGGCCGAAGCAAGAAAAGAGCATCACAATTTTAAAAATTTTTATTCTCTTATTCTGATGGCCCTTGTCGATGCTAAATATAGATTTATCTGGGCCGGTTCAGGATGGGCAGGCAACACACATGATTCAACTGTTTTCCAGTCAACAAAGCTATACAGGAAGATTTTACATGAGAAGCTTATACCAGATATCAGGTTCTCTTTAAATGATTTAAACATAGGACCAATCATCTTAGGTGATGGTGCTTTTCCCTTACAAGCATGGCTCCAAAAGCCATATTCCAATGCTACTCTGACAAAAGAACAGAAGTATTTCAACTACAGGCTGAGTAGGGCCAGAATGGTAGTGGAGTCAGCATTTGGAATGCTGAAAGGAAGATGGCGTGTGCTGTTACGCAAATGTGAGGCTTCAAAGGACACGGTAAAATTGTATTCATTGGCATGTGTGGTTCTGCATAATCTTTGCTTGCAAAGAGGGGACACAGTACCAAGGTCTTGGGACTTTAAACTTGATGACATTGGAAATCACAGAAGACCAACTGAAAAAGTTAGAGAGCTACTGGTTATGGTACAAGGAAATAACCAACAGAGAGGCCCGGGTGCAGAAAGAGTGAGGGAAGCAATAAAAATTAAACTATGGAATGAAAAAGAAACTCAAATTGTTACATAATTTTTCAAACATAAACTCTGTTGGGTTAAATATTTTATAATTTGTTCTGTTATATTGTTATTAAATTGTCATTTTCAAAATAGAACTACTTATCAGGTATTTGATGATCAGTTGTTACAGTATTTGCTTTAATCACTTCTTTCTAATTACTTTACTTGTAAATTCCATTGAAGACAGTTCTTTTCAACAGTTTTTTTTATATGGCGTTTCTTGATGATCAAATGTGTTGAGTGACTCTATGATCTTCATATAACCTTCAAAGTTTCTTGATGGTTCAGGTGGCATTTCCATAGGCTGAAAGGCAGGTGATTGCACATTACTAGAAGAGCTTGGTGGTGGGAAACCTTGCTGCATTACATTATGTTGCATGGTTAAAGGCTGGTGTGTGTGCTGCATGGTTAAAGGCTGGGGTGTATTGGCAGCTGTAAGCATTTGAAAAAGCTGTAGCTCATGCTGCCTGGCCCTTTCATTCTCTTGCTGAAAGTACTGTATAAGGTTGTCGGTTTTATCAATTTTTTCCATGGCAGAAACAACCACAGTTTTTAGCTCCTCCATTGCACGTGATCTCTTATGTGCTTGTTTCTTAGGAATGAACAGCTTTTCTCTCTTTTCTTTCTCATTAGATTTTCCATCTTCTCTGCTGCTTCCTGGACCATCATCTCTGCTGCTGTTCCCTGGACCATCTTCTCTGCTGCTGCTTTCTAGAACGACTGAGTTATCAAGCAGTGTTCCACCTTCTGTCATTTCAGTGCAGGGCTCTATTGACTGGTCAGGATCACAAGATTCTCGCTGTTTCACAACAGGGTACAAAAGCTCAAACCATTTTCCAAATTTGTCTTGAAACCGCTTTATCCCACTCGCAGTAGAAGTAGTCAGGGCAACTTTCTTACATTCTGAGATGAGTTTCTTAAATTTGTTTCTCACCTGTGTGGTAGAAAAACCAAAACTTTCACCTCTTTCTGTACTGCGATCATGCACTTCTTTAATGATGCCTTCGTAAACACGAGAATTGGTGGCATTTGAAGTGTTAGTAAATATTAATTTCTTCTTAAATGATTCATTGTTGACAACAACGTCTACGACATCCGCTAGCTTTCTTGGAGTCCAACATGCTTTATTCTTCTTCTTACCTTCACTACTGTGGCCTGTACTTCCCTGTTGTGACCCCGCTGCTGACATAAAAGGCCCAGGCCTAGGCCGTTTCTTTGAAGCAGATGTGCTCTTTGTGGTGTTTTTCTTCTTTCTTTTGAGGACTGATTCCATGGATGCATGCCCCGATATTTCATCTTCGCTGGAGCTCTCTGTGTCGTCTGGTATTTCTTTTTCAAAGCTCTCATTTTCTGTTTCATATTCTGTTAAATCCAAATCAGAATTGTCGGCCATTTTGTTGCCGTTGTGGTGTGATGTTGAGTCTAATTGCGCATGCGCATTTACTAATCTTCTGAAGTAAAACATTGACCACCGGAATTCATCATGACTTGGCACGACTGCAGCACGGCGTCTGTTTCAGTGCCGTGCTCGCATACACTGGCACGGCACTGGCACGGCAACCTTGCCGTGCCAGGACTTCAGCACGGCACAGAAATTTGTGTTCACTACAGACGTCGTGCCAATGCCGTGCCAGTGCCGCGCCAGAGTGAAATATCCTGGCACGGCACGGCGCTAGCACGACGTCTGTAGTAGGCCTAAAATCAATGCCATCCCTTGGTTGCTGCATGTTAGTGTCTCACACTATTATATAAACTAGCATTAAACATATTTTATTATTGGGGGCCCGCAAATTTTTGAAATGAAAAAGAAAGCCGAATAACGAATAAATATGAAAAATGAACCTACCTTCAGATGAAACAAGAAGAGAGTTGTCACTTTTATAACATCCACTACTGCGGCAATTTTCTGATAAGTCTCCTGGACTATCCGTTAAATCATCTTCCAAGCTCTTCCATTTATTCTTCCGAAAAGCAGCTGTAGAAAAATATGATAATTAAAAATTACACATATGTTAATTAAAAGATGATTTTCAGATACAGTCCTTGCTCGTGGATAGCAAAGGATTACCAAAAATCCTTGATTTTTTTCCCAACCTCATATACGTCCCTTCTTCGAATAGGCCCCTACTAAAAAAATATTCTTAAGGGTTGACTGATGCTGATAACATGTTGAATATTGCTATATTCCTCTATTAAGAGATTCAGTCCCAAATCTGAGCAAAAATATTAACTTTTATATGCATTTTACACCCCAAACCTCAAATAAGCCCCCATCCTAAAATATCTTTGTAAAATGAGCCCCTGGGGGCTTATTCGAGGATTTACGGTAATATTTTCAGATACCCAGATACATGTGTTGTGCGAGAACCGCATTCATAAGAAACAAAAACAAGGTTTAACTTGGGTATTTTACATAAACACAAGGCAAATTAACTATCATAAACCCAGCCTAAAAATGCATTTTGAATATATTTAACAAGGTTTGGGAGAGGGGTATTATATTTACAGCTTAAAATCCCTTAAAAGATAAAATAAGAAATAGAAGTATTAAATCACTTTTAGCATTTATTATTTTTTCAATTATTTCTATAATTTATTGTTTCGTATTTATGAAATATTTTTCATTTATGATTTAAATCATTATCATAATTATCGTCATCAAAATCATATTACTATTAACTGTTATATTTCTATCACTTTGTTTTCTAATATTTCCTTTTTTATGTTCATCATTATCATTAGTATTATCTATATCATTATTATCATTTCCATTACAATAATTGCAACCTTTCCAACCTCAGCGTAGCAGCACTACAATAACGTACAAAACATTCAGATCAGAGTTAACACTTTAAAATTTTGTACACACACATTTTTTATAAGTAAGTCACAACTCGACATGACAAAAACTTAAGCCATTCCCTTACTGGATGGAAGAATGCTAAGCAATTTGAAAATTCTCGTTCCGATCCAATTGTCAATCGGCATACTTTAGTACGAAAGATACCATCGAAATTTGTTGCACAAAAACTTCTGAGATAGTATTCTAGGAAACAAATCTTCAAGTATAAAAAGCTAAGCAATTGCTGAGCAATTTTGAGTACTCAAATTTGCCCTCTTGCTAAGCAATTTTGAGTGCTGAGCTCGAGCTGCAATTACTTATAAAAAATTCGTGTAAAAAAGCTCCTTGTTTTCGTCTGTAAATTTAGTCCTAAAATACCCTGTAGGGCGAAATATTGACGAAACGATATAATATTTAATTTGTCTGCGTTTTTCTGTTTGTGCCGTCTTGCATTGTTCCTGTCTAGATCAATAAAACGTATCCTTGGTAACAAAGAATAAGAAATATTTCCTTTTTTCATTCATCTAACTGGCTGTTTTAAACAACCAATGACTGCACAGTATTCTGACCACATGACAAGACTGACTGAGAATCAGTAAGTGATATTGCGGAACAACGTAGGCTGAGACACGTGATTTCAAGTTAGGCCCTTCTATGCAAATGTTTCATTTTGTTGCCCACAACTAGTTCAATACACGATTCTTCGAAGAAAATAAATATTTAGTAAGTAATTGAACTATCAAAGAGACCAAAGTTATTAAACATTATTTGATTATGCGCAAAATTACCATGAAAAAGAGAGTTGATCTTGCATACTGTTTAAATTTCAATAACATTATTCAAGTTTTCTAATTCGATTCTCTTAAAACTTGATTTGGATGGACACAAACAAGAGAGAACAGGCTGTGCTTAAAAAGCGGGGGAGTAGAAACTACAAACCGCATAATTCCACCGAATTTTCCCACAAATTTGTAAATAAACAAGGCACAACTCAAAAGGGACTAAATTCAGAACTTTTTTTAGTTGTTTTCATCACTTTTACTTCGCCTCGATAAAAGCTTTATTTCTTACTCTCCAACTTCTTATTTCTTACAACCCCATCATTCCTATTAAGTAATAAGTTTCTTAACTCTAATTAGTAGCCTACAAAAAAGCTTTAGGGATCATTATATGTTAGAGATAAAAGTATCATGAAATAGAATGCAATAATATAAAATAAGATAATATAAAATAGAATATAGATATCATAATAAAATAATAATAATGATAGTAGGATATATCTAAATACAGTTAGTATGAAAATTATAACATCTTATGAAAGTAATGAATATTAGAAATTAGTCCATTAATTATCGTGATATTGCGTATTTCGAAATTCAAAATGCAATTTCAAGGACACAGTTGTGAAATATCTCTTGGAAAAGTTTCAAAAATCAGATGAAATAATTAAATTGGATGAATATAATTACCTATCACACATGTATACATTTAGAAGCGTTGAAATTCCAAAATCACAAGAAAAATATCTTCATAAACAAAATCAGAGTTCATCCTTTCCGGATGAAGAGGAGAGGCTTCCTGCAGTATGCTACTTAGGCCATACTAAAGCTAAACTTCCGCTGGAAGTGAGAAAGACTCAGTGGGAAAACAGTAAACAAGTAAATTTGCACGAGGGAAGTTCTGTTTGGGCATGTTCAAATGCAAAATATTTGCTCATCGATCTCTAAAATACGTCAGAGTTAAAGTTTTAAATTTAGCGAGGGATATATAAGAAAAAATTGGGGTTTTTTGCGGGCCTCTTCTCGGGTTTCGGAGATACTCAGGGGCAGGGGTGCCGTGGAGGGGGGTCTACGGGGGGCGGAGCCCCCCTGAATTTATCAGTAATTTTTTTTGTGTCGATGTTTTCTTGTATGGGCCCAGGCGCAAGACTGAGAACAGCGTCGAAAAGTGTGGACGCCATATTTCTTCCTGGATTCTAAGCCATTTCAAAGCATCAGAAATGGCAAAATCTCAAGATCTCCTGGGGGCTCCACTTCCCGGACCCTTTGGTCAAACACAGCCCCCCTTCTTAAAACTTTAGGACGGCACCCCTGCTCAGGGGCGGGGCGCAGGTATAAAGAGCCAAAAGGCACAGGGCTCGAAAACCTTCATAGTTCATCTCGGTGTCCTTGTCAACATTTCTTGTATATTCATAAATTTTTCACAACTTTTTTTGCATTATATTTTTGATGTATACTTTAAATGTTATCTGTAAGATTGTTGTTCAATCCAACGGACTTGATTTTGATTCGATTCAAGAGACAAGAATCAAGATCGGGTTTTAGAAATATCAAATTTGGCTTTACTTACAACCATTTGACAATATTTTATCATTAATGAAGAAAATAAGGAATGTTTATTGTTTTAGAGTATTTTAGAAGTAGAAACTGGCGAATAATCAAGAAAATTTTGGTACTAGGGCCTTGGCTTATAAAAACGCATTGAATAAATTCAATTCTAATAACTGAATTTCATTGATTTTAATAGGTTCGAGGTTCAAGTTTAGATAAAAGTAGTACTTCACTTTCTAAAATTTCTTGTAATCCAAAAAATATGTTTCTTTTGCAAGGTTTCGTATATAATTGCTTCATCAAATGTGTAAACACTTCACTGCGTACATAAATTTAATCGTTGATCAAAAACTTATGACTAAATCAAGGGTACATTAACTACACTCACTGAATCCAGCATATTGGTCTAAAAAAGGTTCCTTGTGATTCCGTTGCACATCTTACCTAAACTTCAACAAGATGCGTGATGTACTAAAAATCTGCGATGAAACTTTTATGCTTGCAATCTCTTCCTCTCTTCTCTCGTCAGCAAAACTCTCATAACTTTTTAACGCTCTGGTAAACCTTTTTAATAAAGGATTACAACGACACAAAAGGGCAACGAATCTCAGTTTTACCACAACACAACAGATTTTTTGCTCTAGTGTAACTATTTGCTGTTTTATTCCATGCAAAACTACATTGATTGTAAGGTGGGGGTCATGGAGGGGTAAATTTGGAACTGGGATTCGCCTTTTTATTAACGGCATTGGCTCTCTTGGGATTGGGATTCGGGAATAAAAAAGTAAATTGGGATTGGGATAGTTAAACACGTCCAGTAATTGGAATTTTCCTATTTTCCTCATTTAGATAGGGAGTTTTGATTATTTCAGTGCTGGGACTTGGGGTCAGTACCCATGGGGGTCAGCTGGGTCAGGAGGGGCAGAAAACCACCTGTAGATCCAAAGAGGCAGTTTTTCGAAAAAATTTCTAATCTTTACGGAAAAATAAAGGCAAAATTTTCACTTAGGTATAGGCGAAATATTAATGATATTTCAAATTCTTCTTTCAAACTTGACATAAACATCTGCTTTACAAGCAATTCTAGTACTGGATAAGGAATGCTAAGCAATTTGAAAAATTTAGATCTGATCCATTTCGCAAAGAAAATCGTGCATCAGCCATAGAGAAGATTGTTACATTGGATATTGGTACCCCGGTACACTTTAGTATGCAAGATACCATCGACATTTGTTCTACAAAAACTTGTGAGATATTATTCTAAGAAACAGATTCTACAGTGAAAAAAGCAAGGCAATTGCTAAATATTTTGGAGAACTCAAATTTCCACTCCAGCTAAGCAATTTTCACTACTGAGCTCGAGCTGAAATTGCCTAAATAAAAAAATTGCGTGAACAACCCAACTCACACAAAAATTTCAAATGTAGCTCACATAGATTTGAATTTGACAGACTTACAAATGCCTTATAATGCTATGCATTTCTGTGACAGAGGTCCGTTATTAGATATCCCAGAAATAAATATCTGTGGGAAAACTTTCATGCTTGCCCCAACAGACAAACTTTCTGTCTACGTCACTGTCAGTACCCCATTCAGGACCTCCAATGTGCAGCATAATAGCTGGCAAAACCGTATGGAAGCTTGGCGGACATTAATTGGGGGGGGGGGGGCGGCCACAATTGTTCGGATACGAAAGAAATAGGCACTCTGGTAAGGAAAATTGTTATGAGGGAGTAGATCAGTGATCAATCACCAAGGAGAATGTACAACTCAAAAAAGGTTAGAGTTGGGGATAATGAGGGTTTGCGGCACCCTAAAACTTGTGGTGGTGGAACACGGCGTTGTTGCAATTTTGTGATGGAAAAACGGAAGTCTTCATCCCTACTGGTAATGATACACATACACTCTTTTTTTATAAGAACAATTTTATAAGAACACCAGCCTCAAATTTGGCCAAAACTTAAGAACAAGCTAAGAACAAACTGAAGCTGACCATTTTCGGCTCAATATAGAAATTTTACAAAATAACCACAAGACTGAGAAATCATTACAAAACAAGTAGATTGGTAGCACACAGATAATCTCAGATGGTCAAGAGAGTCAAACTTTGCAACAATTAACACTACTGATAGCAAAAAAGGCTTCCCAACCATTGTAAAAGTAAGAACAATTTAAGAACATTTCAGCCTGAAAATAGAAGAATATTTAAGAACAGCCAGCTTGAAATCAATTTTACTGGTTCTTATAAAAAAAAGTGTAATGCAGAATCTTAATGAATATTTACAGATTGACGGAATCATTGGTTCTAACTGAAAAACGAAGAGAAGTCTTCAGGAGTATCTAACAACAAAGTTAGTTTTCCAGTTAGAATTATCTATAATCAGCAGAACGTCGGATTTTAGCTGAAAATTGCACGGAAGGAACAGCAAATTTCTACCAGTCTTGGTAACCCCAACTTTGAGAGTATTAAGTTTTGAGGCTCTGAGTAAAAGAAAAATATCTAGGGGTCCCCTGCGCTCATTATTTTCTGCAGAAATTTTTCAAATGTCCTGCACCATTCAAAAATCGCAAATCTAGCATCTAACTTGAGCATCTTGATAATCCAAGTATGAAGTAATCTTTTCAATTCCTCAAATCCACAATACTTTTTACAACTCCAAGAAACACCATCAAATACACCTCAAAATAATCACTGCGAATCTTCAAACCATTTCTAACAAAAATGACCTGAAGCGGGGGGCAAATCAACCTCTGATATCCTGCAGCCAATAACGGAAAGTTCAAAACGATAAGTAACTTGGGGGCTCGCTCCAAATGAAAAGGAACCTTATAACAAGGAACAAAGCCCAGGCAGAATATATATGCTCTCTTTATCTCTATTTGTTTCTTAATCCCCATAAATGAATTAGAGTGATCCCTAAAATTTACTTTCTTTATGTTCCTGTGATCCGCAAAATGTTCACCTTTCTCCCTTGCTCTCGAAAACCCCCCTCGGGAGGTGCTCATCAAGCTGCCATGCCCAAAGTAATTAAACAGAGCTTGCTTCCCTGGCTTGCCTATCATACATTGTTGAAAGGAGCCTCAAGAGAATTTATTGTTACATTATAGCTTTCTTTGTTGTGCACATATATCATCAGAGATATACAAATTGATAGAAAAGAGACAAGAAACTACTCATTCATCTCGACAAGCCTATTTCGTGGTTTCCCACTCATCAGGAGATGTTCTAAGATTAAGAATTAGAACATCTCCTGATGAGTGGGAAACCACGAAACAGGCTTGTCGAGATGAATGAGTAGTTTCTTGTCTCTTTTCTATCAATTTGTATATACACTCTTTTTTCTTTATAAGAATAAATTTTATAAGAATATTGAGGCTCAAAAGCGCCAAAGAACAATGGAAATTTAAGAATAAACAATGGAAAATTTGAGGCTCAGGAAAATTTTAAATATTCTTATAAAAAAAAGAGTGTATCACGCTCTACTCTATGTATTGAGTACTCTCACGGAAAACCGACATACAGACTTCGTATATCATCAGAGAGACATAAAAATCATCTCAAACTAAGAGCCGGATAAAATGCTTCAAGGACACTTTTTCAAAAAGAAATAGGGGCGATTTCTAAAAGTAAAAGGACACTTCTTTGATTTTGCAAACTTTTGGGGTGGCACATACCCCCATCCTGCCACCCAATTCCTTGGTATGTCCCTGTTAATCACTACACAAAGTTATATTGGTCATAGAAATACCAGGGGGCTCTGTTACCATTACTTATAACAACTTGAGTACTGCACTTTTGTAACTTGAGTATAAATATTTATTGTTGTTTATTGGAAAGGTTAGTCCCTACACAAATCAGAGCGGGTATGGCAGTTGTTAAAAGCAAAAACGCACTTACGTGTTAATCTATGCTTTGCATCATCCGGCAAAATGATAAGAGGTCTGCGACACGGTGCAACTTGCTCATAACAATTGTCAGCCACACAATTATTCTCTGTGATTCTTGCCATATAAATATCTGACGTCGAGCTCATTTTACCCAGCTTTTTTATGCAGGCGAGTCGGGTATTGGTTGGCAAATTAACACCAACCATATTCATATTTTGCACCGATTTTGACAAGCAATCATCGCAATGCTTATTTAGAAGTGAAATTAGTTTTGATTTATGACTGGGCGAAATTCTGCTCACATGTTGATGATCCAATTGATGTAAATCTTGCACAGACAGTGACATTCGTTTTTTGCCACGAAATAAGGAGCAACGTCGTGATTTTTCCGGGGATAATCGAGATGGTTCCGTAGTGTGTTCAGATAATATCTCATTGAATAAACCTTCAGTTTGGTCTGCTCCATCTCTTTGAGGATCATATAATGATGATGTTCTTCTCTGACTAGATGACAAACTTTTCTTCCCTAAAAAGGGATAAAGAAATATTCAAACATTGGGCCATATTGTATCTTTAAAATGAGCTAATAGGCAAATACCCTTATCTTTGTAAGGCATTGGTTCATGCACAAAGCACAAAGGTTATAATGAATAACTGTACAAGTAGAAGCAGAGCAAACCTAGTCCTTCCTACTGATCTCAAAATAAGGATGGGATCGAGCATCTGTTGTTCTGAAATGAAGTCATTGGCGGCCATATTTGTAGGTCCATTTAATGCATGGAGATTCCCCTAGCGGCTGCTATTTTCTTTGATGAATGTCGGATTGTTATGGATCTCAGCACGAGTCTGAATAATAGTGCAGCTATTGTTAGCAAAGAATAAATTCAATATAATTTCTTTGGCAGCCATATTAAGAGGCCAATGCAAGCCAAAACAATTAGCTTTAACATCTGAATCCAGAAACGACAGAATGCTCGAAATCCATTCTTTATTTTGAGATCAGTTGGCCTTCCTTCAAATTTCACCACAGCTGGTGATAGGCTTGAAGTTGGGCTAGAGCCGACAGAACAAGATTTGAGTGATCTCCCTATTCAGTATTTAAGCCAAAGCAATGGACAAACCAAGAGAGCTCTATAAGTGCGGTATTGTTCATAGTTTAGTATTAATCATTCAGATCAAGTACAGTGATGGTGGTTTAGGATTGAAGAAATGAAAATAATTGGGTGCAGTGACATGCAGCTTTAAATACTGTGAGACCGAAGAACGCTTAAAACATGAGGAACAATTTAAAAATTGGCCAAAAAACTTTTTAAGGGGAGAAACTATATAAAGAGAATGACTTTTGTAAAAAACCAATTTTCTTTTTAATGAATAAGTCCTGGATCACCGTAAAATAATTTGGCTTTATTGGAAAGAAACCTGTTAAACAAATCTACAACTTCATGTAAAGAATCAAGTCCGAATTTAGAGGAAACCTTAACCCTATCAAGCCTAGGGGGGGGGGCTGAATCAGCCCCCCTAGCAGTTTTCCTGCTGTGTATTTTTATAAATTGCATCTGCGACTTTCAAACTTTCTGACTTTTAGTTTTTTTCTTTCTAATAATTAAAAAGTGATATTTTGAAAAAATTGAATTCGTTCCAGGGGGTCAACACAGGTCATTTTGAAAAACAGTAAACATCAAAATTCAAACGTGTCCTTATAGAAGTTACACAAGACAAGGAAAATGCATTTTGGACAATTGGTTTAGGCTATCTTTTATGCTCTTTCTGGTGAACTACATTTTGTGCAAATCAAACATAAGAAATAGCAAAATGTTAATACGCATGCGCAATTCTCCCCCCCCACATTTTATGCTAACGTCAGCACTTTTACTTGACCCTTATTACATTTTTCGACCCTGCACATGTATTCTCAGGGACGTAGGAAGCATTTCAAACTTGGGGGGGCACGACACTTTAAGGGCACTTTTGCCGCTAGAAGGGCACTTTCAAATACCTTAATTTGCGAAAATGGGGCAAAATACCTATGGTAAAAAGGGCACTTTTTCTTTTTTTGCAAAATCTTGGGGGGGCACGTGCCCCCAGTGCCCCCCGGTTCCTACGTCTCTGTGTATTCTACTCAACAAAACTGCCAGTACTGGTAAAACAACTCAAATATATGAAATAAAAGTGATTCCTTATTCTGGCAATAAGAGCGCGCTTAGACACGACGCTCAGAAATATACTTAATTCCATCAAAATTTTGTGTAATATTCACATAAATGATGTAAAAATACTTATAAAGCCTGTGTGCATCCATATTGAAGTGAAAATTGTGTTTCAGATCCCTTTCAGAGAATTCATACAATCATATTAAAATTTCTCAACACAAAGGAAAATATGATGACGTCATCAAGATATCACGTGACTTTTCTAAAAATAAATTGCTCAGTTTTTTGCATCTTGCTATGGACTATAGTCATGCAAAGTTTCAAGTCTACCGGGTGTGTAAGAAAGGAATAAAAGAGGGGGGGCCGAATCAGCCCCCCCAGGTTTCCTACAGCTTCAAATACCCTAGGCTTCATAAGGGGTGGTAACGTGACGTTACATATAGGTGATGTTACATATAGGTGATGTTTCATATAGGTGGCCTTAGAAATACGCGGGTGTTGATTGTTCTTTTGTTCAATACCGCGTATTGTCATGCGTTATCTAAATAAATCTATAGGGACCTCGTCTAACATTGAATTTTGCCAGGTTATTTCTTAAGGTGGGAGACAGGGCAAAAAATATTTTTTTATTTTGCCTCATTTTTTGAGATATATACTTATATTTTACAACCTGTTTCTCCAAACGGTGCCATGAAACAAAATTTGTTGATAGATATCCTACTAGAGAAAAGATCATTTGAATACATAGGTAAATTCACAATGTTAACAATCTTACACGTTTTTTTATAAGAAACTTCTAAGAAACCCAACAAAGATTTAGTCTTTACGTGTGCACATTTTAAGCCATTGTGGGTGCTCTGCAGGTGTGGATCTAAAACTCTTTCGCTTGCTCATTACACTGCATCGCCCACTTGAAAAGCTCCCTACAAAGTTAACAGAAAACAGTTGTTCCCAACTTAAAAGAATGTTTGCATACCCTTTCGCCCGGTGTCTCAGAGAAAGCCCTTCGAACACCTTGATTAACTTTATTGGTTGGACAGTTTCCACAATACCAGCTATTTTTCCATTACAAAAAGTGCCTCTTGAATCCTCCTTCTCCCGCCTGTTCATGAAATTGTAGTTTGGGGAGGGCCATTTAGAGAGAAAAGTGAAGGGGGCCGCGGGCAGAGCCCCTGGAAAATTTTTCGGAGCCACGCCCTTCAAACCTTCATAGAACGCTGGCAAGGCCCTTCCAGATTTTTGTTCTATGCATCCTAGAACAAAAAACTGTTAAACTGTTTCTGTCATGTTTTACCACCAATAAAATTTCAATTTTCTCTAAGAAAGTAAGCCTCCTTTCGAATTATCCCATACATCCTTATAAATGGGTGCATTTTTGAAACTTTAAAATTCATATGGCATCTGGGGTTAGTAAAGGAGTAAGTCTCTATAAAGGATCTGTTATGCCATGCAAAGTCATAAAAAACAAAGGAAATGAGCTTGTAGCAACTTTCATTTTTGAAAAACCTGGATACCAGACGTCGAGAGATGGAGTATGTTCGCTGCCAATCGAATGAGCCCAATTTCCATTTTCTAATTTGAATTTCAAGTAATCCCAAGGCTTTAAAACATCAGTAGATTATAGTGGTTTTTATTCAACCATTTCTAATACACCCTCTTTGCCCTTGAGAACTCCTTCACATATAATAAAAATAAGCCAGCATAGCCAGAGAGCTTTTATGGTAGCATTTTCTTTATTTTCAAAGTTTTCTCATTGTAGTTAAGTCAAGATAAGACAAGAGAACATTCTATCTTTGGTTAGGTGTAAGTAATCCCAGGTTTGGGAGGGGGAGCTTCATGATTAAAAACCGAATAACCCTTAAAACCAGCTTTACCTCAACCGGATTAAACATCAACCAATCCGATCAATACTTTTCTTTGAATAGACCACTCGGAACATATTCATTACATAGGTTCAATAAAAACTGGTTTAACTTGCAATGTGAAAGTAGTAATAGACTCAATACAGTTATTGCTTTATTCAACACTTATGGTATTCTTCTCTTTACGCGTGTTTACAATTCAGTTTTAGCTTGTATGAGTTACGTTATGTATTTTAGCTTACTATTGAAAAAGGAACAAACTTGAAATAGAGCATAAAACAAACATATTAAATCCTGGTTGTGAATTTCTACTTTTATTCTCATATACTAAGTTATTAAAAAAGTATCTATCGCCTGGGTCCTTCTTTCCTTCAGAAATCTTGGGCACCAGTCCTAGAAATCCTATGTTTTCATGGAAAACAATCAAAAAGTTGTTCCTAAAAACATCACTAGTGAGATTCATCACTTATCATTACGCTAAGAGTACAACTACAAAACAAATCATTGCGTTGCTAAGAGCATGGAACGCCTTTGGGATTTTGATCCACATGGTATCGATGCTACCATGTGGATCAAAATACCAAAGGCGTGCATTGCTCTTAGCAACGCATAGATTTGTTTTGTAGTTGTACTCTTAGCGTAACGACATGATGAAGGGTCCTTACTCAGCAGGGAATCACATCACCTACCTCACTTTCAAACAATTTCTACATCATTGTGGAAGGGGTCTATTGGTAGAGCACTTTTCTGCCCCACAGTGCCCTGATACCAATAGGACAATAGGGGCACCTACCTGTGCCTCTGGCACCCTTGACTTTCAGGTAAGGTACTGTTAGCACTGAAGCACCCAAAAATTTTTGAAGCAAAATAAAGAAACTTTTACTATTAAGTGCTGATCCAAGTTTCTTATAAAAAAACGTGCAAGATTGTAAACATTGTGAATTTACCTATTCAAATGATATATTCTCTTGTAGGATATCTAGATCAACAAATTTTTGTTTCATGGCACCGTTTGGAGAAACAGGTTGTAAAATATAAGTATAAATCTCAAAAATGAGGCAAAATAAAAAAAAGATTTCTTGGCCTGTCTCCCACCTTAAGAAATAACCTGGAAAAATTCAATGTTAGACAAGGTCCCTATAGATTTATTTCTTTGGCCACCTATATGTAACATCACCTATATGTAACGTCACCTATATGTAACATCACCTATATGTAACATCACCTATATGTAACATCACCTATATGTAACATCACCTATATGTAACATCACCTATATGTAACGACACGTTACCACCCCCGCTCCTAGGCTTGATACATAGGGTTAAACAAACATTTGAAATGCAGTTGTAAAAGTTATATATCAGACAAAAACATGCTACTAGAAACTTATAATACTGGTTGCTATAAATCAAGTTGTCTTGGAAATTTCCTTATTTCACTATACAAAAAGTTTTCCAATAAAAAATGAGGCCCATTCCGAAAGTGCAACCTTTTATGATTGGCATGATGGTTCTCCAAGGCTCTGTTATCAAAAATACATTTCATTGAATTTAGATATTTTCGATCATTGTTCTTACATACAACTATTTCGCTTCCATACCTTTGTCCTGGAACAGATCATAAGTTCTTTCGCTTACTCGATCTTCTACTATCATGAAAATAGGCCAGCTTTGAAACTTTAACTTCATGTAAATTGCACAAATTGTTGTTGTTGCTCATAATGTGGAAAACACCGTGTTCACGGAATCCCATACCAAAAAAACTCGATATTCTGTTCCGTATTTCATGCACTCGTCAAATCGTCAGAGAGGGGATCTTTTCCTGTTTCCCATAAAAACATTATTATGAAATTCTATTCCTGACCTAGCTACTTGCTTACGAATAATCATTATTAGCCGAGAGCCTACATTGTCCACTCCCTAACGATTGGATCAGTGCATGAAATACGGAACCTACCCAGACAGATTTGTTGATGTAAAGACTAGGGTTCAACTTGAACTTAGGGACACGGGCAGGTGAGGATTATGGCAGTTCTTTGGCACAGGGCATCTCAGGTTCAGATTTTGGGTTTACATGCTACCTGTAAGAACAACTAAGTTGTTACAACTTTTATAAGAACAAGGAAGACGAGCTCGTCAACTTTAAGCCCCCGCCTTGAGACACATTTGAGAAATACGGAGAATGAGAGGCTGTTAAGTTAAAAGATCGCTTAAAAAAGAAAAGGCATGTTTAAATCAAATTCAAGTGGCCTTATAAAAGAGCGTGCATGAAATGAAAAAAATTACTTAGGCATTGTTTGTATATCCTAAAACCAAAATACACTCATGTTTTTACAAGAATCAGTAAATTTTGGTCGAGCCTCGGATATTCTTAATCTTTTGTTTTTCTGAACAGTAGGCTATCGTTTTTTCAATTGTTCTCCATTATAGATTGAGCCTCAGCGTTCTTACAAAGTATGCTTCTAAAAAAGAGTGTACTCACTACGCGTTTCAGGGTCCTTCGGTTTTGATCTGAAGAAAGGCAAAAACCCTCTTCTACTCGCCTTCGTCTTGTCCAACGCATCACTCCTTGTTTGGTTTGTCATGTCTTTGGATACAATCTTAGGCCTTTCACTTCACTTTGATCTCGGTCTTACCAGAGAGGAGCTAAAATCCAAATTTCTTCGAATATAACTTTCTAGGCTAAAATATATTTCCATTTCAGTCACGCTGTGACTTTATAAAGATCGTTTTCGATATAGTAGCTAGATAAACTTCACTGTAATTTTTCCGAGTCTTGAGTAAAACTCGTGCAAAGGCTATTATGGCCTAGTTTCTCTTACGATGTAGAAACAAAAAGATATGTCTCAGTCACTGAGCAATATCAAAAGCAATAAACATGTTTTTCAATGAATAATCTTCGGAAACTAATCTAAATTAGGGGGAACAAGGCCTATTATATCATGTAGACTCAAATCAGATAAATTGACCAGTTTTGCTCTGCCTCTGATGGGTAAAGAAATTCGCTAGGTTTCATTTTCGTTCTCTATCAGACGAACAACTCCAATTAGTGTCAGACAAAAAGCTTCAGAAGTAGGTACAGTAACATTCATGTCCTCCATATGGGAAGCACTGATTTAATTACTAGTGCAGACCTGATCGAGGAGCAATTCACTTCCTAAAAATCTCGTACACTTTTGCAAAATATTTTATTGCTATTACAGAAGCCCCTAGAAAATATCCCGAAATCTTTTAGTTCTTGAAAAATCTGAGGGTCCTATAGGAGTTCCAGGTAATAAGGGAGCATGAGACAAATTAAACAGAGAACAAGGGAATATTGACCGCAAGCAGGGATCGGGGAACACAAAAGATCACCATTTCTTCTAAGAAAAAAGAGGAAAAATCTGCAATTTCTTTAAGGGAACAGGGGAACACGACCCCCCCCCCCTATATGACCCTCAAATCTTGTAGGCTTGGTAGAGTGGATTGCCCTTCGGACATGATTATAATGGTGTATCATATATATAACTACCCATAAACCCATAAAGAATATATATAACGAAATTATGTTGGTATGGAATGAGACAAATAGAACTTAAAATACCTTAAATCGTTTTGTATACTCTTTATAGGAATCGCAAGTATCTATGCAACTCACAGCTTATGTAGAATTTGTTGTTTCCAATTTCTCTCGCTGTCTTGAAGTTCTGAACTGATTAAAAACTGATTTGAATCTTTCAGCTTAGGTGTAAAACATTAATGCTCTGATTAAAATAAAAAAATACTTCACCTTTAGACGATTAAGAATGAGCTATCACAGAGCACCACGATTCAAAGCTGCAGTGTACATTGACTGTGCATTCAGAAAATAACCTCAAACGCACTGATCAGTAACATACTTTATGAATCATGTTGAGACTTCTCGTATCTTGAGTATTTTGTGAGGAAAAAACCCTAAGCAAGAGTGGGTTGTTATATCCCTCCTGAGGTTTCTAGACGGAAGATGGGGGCTGACTGTAATAATAAGTCTTTGGCTGCTTTCAAAACACGATTGCGAGGGAAGACCAGATATCTAGACCTCAATGTATCATTGTTTTGATTCTAAACCATCTTCGAAACAACGATTCTTTCGACCTAGTTTGAGAGGCTTAGTCAGTAAATAATTGAGGAAGACGAAGAAAATCTGGAAAGTGAAACTTATCAACTACTGGAGCTTCCAAGAGAGTACTACGTCGGAAAGGGAACGAAAGCGAAACAAATCATTATACCCAGATGTTGATCGAAATGTACCAATCATAAAGGAGGTAAATGATTGGTTCAGTGAGAAATACCCAATCATCAACCGAGGTCCAGTGAGACGAACTATAAGTTATCTATAGACCCTTGTGGGTAAAAGAACGCCCGTTTCAACAATATGGGGGGTGTATGATTTTATGTAGAAAGACTCTAAAATTCGTAAATAAATGACAGCTCAAAAAATCACTTTTTGTAACTCATACGAAATTCTAAAACGTGGTTTCTTGCAATGCACTCTTTTTTTTATAAGAACCAGTAAATTTGATTTGAAGCTGGCTGTTCTTAAATATTCCTCTATTTTCAGCCTGAAATGTTCTTGGTTATTGTTCTTACTTTATAATGATTTTGAAGCCTTTTTTTGCTATCAGTTGTGATAATTGGTATAAATATGGACTCTCTTGGCCATATCTGATGCATCTATGTGCTGCCAATTTGCTTGTCTTGTAATTATTTGACAATCTATTGGTTATTTCGTATGATTCTTATATTGACCTTGAAATGGTCAGCCTCGGTTTGTTCTTAAATTGTTCTTAATATTTGGCAAAATCTGAGGCTCGTGTTCTTATAAAATTGTTCTTATAAAAAAAAGAGTGTATCTGATAAACCTGTTATCAACTACAGCCTTTAAATACGGCCTTTCAATCCTGAAGAACTCGTATACAAATTTTCAAAATGATTATTTAGTACCAGTTTGGACCCAGCCCCCTATGGAAAAGAGTATGACTAAGGAAGAGAAGATCTTGAATTCGATAGTGGGCGGTGTTTTGGTTACAAACCCACACTATCTTAATCAGTTTTGTTTCATATGCTCTTGGCAGTCTTATGTCATTACTTAACACCGTCCTACAAATACTAAAGTTCATATATTGCTTTGTTCATATATTGCTTTAGACAGCAAAGCTTCAGTTGTGACGTTGCTACCATCCTCATACATACGTATATGCCTGTGTATAGATCAACTGCCAGACCAACTTTTGGTCCAAAACACTCCTTTTGAACCAAAATCAACCTAATCATGATAACCGAATCAGTCATCATCATCAACCTCATTATCATAGCCAACAAAATCATCATCTTAATAATCATGAACAACACAATCACCATAATCATCCTAATCACCATAACCAAATCATTCTAAACAACATAATCACCATAATCATCGTAATCACAATAACCAAATCATTCTAAACAACACAATCATCATATTATCCTAATCACCATAACCAAATCATTCTAAACAACACAATCACCATAATCATCGTAATCACAATAACCAAATCATTCTAAACAACACAATCATCATATTATCCTAATCACCATAACCAAATCATTCTAAACAACACAATCACCATAATCACGTAATCACAATAACCAAATCATTCTAAACAACACAATCATCATATTATCCTAATCACCATAACCAAATCATTCTAAACAACACAATCACCATAATCATCGTAATCACAATAACCAAATCATTCTAAACAACACAATCATCATATTATCCTAATCACCATAACCAAATCATTCTAAACAACACAATCACCATAATCACGTAATCACAATAACCAAATCATTCTATACAACACAATCATCATAATCATCCTAATCACCATAACCAAATCATTCTAAACAACACAATCACCATAATCATCGTAATCACAATAACCAAATCATCCTAAACAACACAATCATTACAACGTCATTTTGACCTTAAATTGTGTTTGAATTATGCTCTTAACATTAATTATGTTTGAGTTCACGACAAAAGTCGTAAGTGCCGTTTGACTAAAACCAACACAATGTGACCGAAAAACATCGAGAAAAACCTGTCAACTCATTGTTTTTGACAAACAGAACACCTGCCTGCCCATTTTTATTCGCAGAAAGTGGGTTTTGGTTTGAACTTTCTAAAATCATTAATTTTCATTGCACATGTGCTGGTTCTTGGGCAATAACTGCAACCACAAACTACTTTTCAACCTGAAGATGTCCTACAGCTTAGCAGTAAAGATTCTTGTTGCAAGTAAGTTTATAGAATCTATTTTATCAAATATTTTCTAAACATCTAAACTTCAAATGATCGTTTGAAATTCTTATCTAACTTCTTCCAATGTAATCAACTGTGCGTTGACTTCATTTTGTTTTTACAATTAGCAACTAGTCAATTAGCATCAAACCTTCAATTTGGGGTGTTTCTTCTACAAAGAGCATTTGATGAAGGCTATGATTCTTTTGGATTGATCAACTAGCTTCTTCTTCCAGGTAACATATAGATGAACAGATTTTACGAGTAGGAGGGTAGTTAGCTAGTATTCTGATTTTAGCAAAATGTCAACAGCGAGGTTTTGGACCAAGAGTCCGATTGTTTGTTGTAAAATTTCAGCCTCTAATTAGAGTACCCCGTCATTCAGATGAACCCCTGAACAAAGATATTCTTATCAAAATAAGCTTCCATCGCGCAAGTGCCCCAGCAGATATTAAAGGGACAGTTTATTATCTGTGCTACAGTTTGCCAACGAAGAGAAATTGCTCGGGTGATCTATTTTCTGTCTTTTCTAAGTAAAGTAAAAATGATTTTGTTGCTTGCAAGGCTCTGGATTGAAAAGTGTTTATCATAAATTGATTTGATTAGCATTGTAGCCAAATTTCTAAAAATCACAAACAGACACTTCATAGTTGGGCAATTCTTTTGCTTTTGTTTTGGTGGTTAGGTAATGGCCTTTTTGATTTGTACGAAGGGTGGGAAATGCAAAAATCATCAACATTTTATTTCACTTCAGTGCCAACCAGAGAAATAGATAATAATAGGTCCCTTACTGTTATAAAAACATCACTATATTCCTCAATTATCAGAATTATAACTCAATCGATTCGTTTATGAAACTCAAAATTTCAAATGCTTTTTTCATATTACTATGGCAATATGGTGTGGGTCTTTAGTCGGTTTCGGTAAGTTTAGATTATCATGAACAATTGAAAACAAAGCGGAAAATGTTAGAGTTTGGTGTATTTAATGAGAATTGCTTCACTTTATTTGTAGAGCGGGCTTCTCTTTGGCAATTTTAGGTCAAAGAATCGGGTTTCCTTTATACTGGAGCAACAAGGAACTTCGTTTCTAAAAACGAATCTTTCAGCAATGTGATGGCTTGTAGGAGGTGGACGGGGGTAATTGATTCGAAATTCTAACTGTCCTCAGCATGGGGCCTTATATTTCTATTGCTCTTGAACAATGATCCTCCAATAGTAATTTAATAAGCTCCTATGGCAAGCAAAATGCACTTAAATTCACTAAACAAGGTTTTCTCGCTAAGAAAGTAGGTTTCTCGCTCGAGGAAATTTGTTTCTCTATAGAGAAAGTGAGTTCCTCGCTCGAGAGGCTGTTTTTGAAATGGTTGATCACAACGTGAGAAATTGAAATTAGTTAGAATATTGAATTTTGCGTGTATTTTCCTTGCGATATATCTACTGCATCTGGTATAATGTTATATTTATCAATCTGACAGGTGAAACTCCCAAATAATTAGCTAAAGTAGCTGACACTCATTGAAAATCGTATGTCGGACGGACAATAATTTTTTAAGGAAAAGAGAGATTTCATTTACGGAGTATGAACTATCTTTTTTTTACTATACATCACTTACTTTTCTTAGTTCAGAGCTGAAATTTTTCAGTTCTTGCTTTTACTATAACAGAGAGATGGGATTTCAAAGCAGTATGATATCCGTCCGACATAAAAATAAATGGGGAAAGTTTTTTTTCTGAGACGCTGACTGCATTCAGTATTTATCAGTAATCTTTCTTATCTCCAAATGTGATTGCCTTTTCATTAATAACAAGAAAAATTGTCTACGGGATTGCACACACGAATGTTTTCATTTTGAATGTCCGTCCGACATATTATTAATAGGCATAGAAAAAACGGAAGAAATTGATGCCAAGAATCGTCTGATCGTGAATAATTCAAAACTCTATGTTTATAATAAAGCAGTCGGGGGTAAAATTTTCATAAAATGAAAACGAGACTGTTGAGGTCTGACGTTGTCTGTTCAAAAATATGTCGGACGAACATTTTAGTTACATTGCTTAGTATCTTAAAGTGCTGATTTGTAATTTAGAAGCTTTTAACATATTATCACAAGGCCGATACAACCCTCTACCAAAAAATGGAGGAAAAGGAATGCTGATCATTTTCTTTTGGATACTGTATGAGAAAGGTGCCCAGTACTTGATTTTATGTCGGACGGACAAACAAATTGATATCTTGTTGTAGCAGAGCTGGATTGTATTACGCTGTTTAAATAAGCCTTTCCATTGCGTATCGGTATTCTGCGTCGTTCTATGGCAATTAAGTGAATAAATATCACATTTTGGTTTGAGTTGCATTTTTGTCCTTCCGACATGTCCGTCCGACACACCTTCCTTGCTCTCACCTTTTTCATTATTGAGAGCAATAAGATTCTTCGACCATCTTTATCTTTTGTTTTCAGTATGTTTAATTATATCTTCGTCCAGAAATTGACTGGGTTTTTGCTTGATGTGCATAGTTTTGATAGAAATTTACACGAAATGATATTTTCCCTCGAAGGCCTATTCTATCCCTGTCCATCCGACACTGCCTTGTTTCTTCAAACTGCGGTTACAGAATTAATTTCTTTGAATTTTGTATCTAGGCGTGCTACAAAGCTGGCTGAGCTCTGCATTTAAATAAACTGGCATTTACCATACAACATCTAGAAAACTTTTAATCAAGGCTCAAAGTATCGATTGTCCGTCCGACATAATCGTTGAATTAAAAAACAGCCTCTCGAGAGAAAGTGGGTTCCTCGCTCGATAAAGTGGGTTTCTCGATGAGAAAGTTGGTTTCTGGAAGACAAAGTAGGTTTTTCCTTTTGAAAAACTGAGGTTTTCAGCGAGAAAGTGGGTGTCGTGCGGAGAAACTTACTTTTTTGAAAGAAAACCCCTTTCCTCGACATGGAACCCGACTTTCTCGATCGAGAGATTGGGTTTCACATTGAGAAAGTGGGTTTTACAATCGATAAGTAAGCTTTCTTGGATTTATGTGCAATTCGCTTGCCACAAGCTACGGTGTTTCACTATTTCAACCATTCATTCACCCCTTTTTGGGTTAACCTTAATATGCTTCTCTTCTAGAATTTAAAATCATGTTTGTGACTTTGCCAGTTGGTAGAGTATACCATCTGTTGATTTGGAATATCGACAATAAACCGCAATCTAAATAACTAACTCACTTCAAGTGAGCCTACTCAATGCCTTCCCTAACAAGTGGATCTGTATGCGTATTTCACGGAATTATTTACACTAATGTTTATTGTAGATATCCAACAGAATATATACTCTACCAACTGGCTGTGACACAAACATGGTTATGAATTTTACAAAAGAAGCATATTACTAGTTAGAAAGTGTGAAACTTGTGAAAGGAATGACTTCAGTTGTATAAACTATTTGTTTGTGTTTCGTCTTTTCCTAACGTAGCTAAGTGGTTTCTAGCTGAAAACTAATAAGGTCTCCCACCTTCAATATAATTCTTGTTAATATAGCGACTGTTTGATAAACCAGCCTGGCAAAGGCCATCTCTTGTTTCCAGTAAAACCACGGCAGAAGAGTCAAATACACGTATTTTTTCAAAGTAACTGCTTTGTAAGCAAGGCAGTACTCGACAAAATAAAAACTTAGGCAATTCTAGTACTGGATAGAGGAGTGCTTAGCAATTTGAAAATTTTACTTCTGGTCCAATTGGCAATGAGAATTGTGCAGCAGCTATAGAGAAGTAGATTACAGTGGATATCGGTATCCTGGCACAATTTTGTATGAAAGAGACCATCAACATTTGTTATACAACAACTTGTGAGATAGTATTCTAGAAAGCTAAGCAATTCCTGAGCAATTTTGAGTAGTTGAATTTGGCCTGCAGCCAAGCAATTTTTAGTACTGAGCTCGAGCTGAAATTACCTATAAAGAATGGGTGTAGCAGATTAGTAACAAGTTTGAATGTAACTAAGTTCGGCAGTTGATTTTTGTACATTGGGGCTCTTCGATATAGACTGGGTCTGACTAATCTCTTTCACTATTGGCTATGGGAAGAGTTAGGAGAGGGTAGATCCAAAATACTAGAACGTATAGATTTTGTATCATGTTGGTATTCATAGTGGACATTTCAGTTAATTACCGACGTAACCGTATTCTATAGGTTTTCAAGTATAAATGCTGCTAAAACGAGAGTTGATACCGTACATGTCGGTCAAATCATCAGTATTCATTTCCAAAACTAATTGAGGGAAAGGTGGAGAATTTCAAGGAATTAGGCTAATAAAGTCATGTTTAGCTGTTTACTACCTGATTTTGAAAGAGCTGTACCATATTTATAAAAGTAAATGAGCAGAAAAGCCTACTTTTTTAAGACGCGGAATCTGTTCTGGAACTGCATTTTTACCAAGAGTATGTATGTATGCATATATTCGCCACTAAAAACTATCTACAATGCCAAAAAAATAAAATAAAATCGTTTAAAATATACATACATTAGTTGATATAAAAAACGTTTAAACCAAAATATCATATAAAAACAGCACCCCTAACTACGTTGGTAGAGATAGCATTAAAAGGTCTTAAGAACATCATCTCGATGATGGTCCTCTCAGAGGTGTGCTAAAACAAAATATCAAAAGAACACTGGATTTTTCAAACATTTTCAAAAATGTGCAAAAAAATTGATGGCATCTAGGACGGAATTTTTCTTATCTCAGAGGTCATCCCATGAATGAAATCATTGTCGTTCCTTGCAACAGTATAGTCGAGACGGGGGGGAGGGGATAGTAGTGGTGAAAGTCCAGGGCCCGCAGAGGTCTTTCACAATAACATTTTTTTTACTTTTTCAATGAAAAATGTTTTTGAACAATTTCCTGAACGCGTTCCCCTTGCTTCCTTGTATTATGAAAAGTTTGATCAGGGATGGTTTTTTCCGAAACCCCCCCTAAGCCCGTGGGGCTGGTCTTTATAAAATACTCCAGGGCCCGAGCTGACTCTCGACAGCCCTGCCTTGCAATGCCCAAACGGTGTCTCAAGCCTGGTGGTGCAAGACAACAGCACGGTACCCAAACGGCACTCACCTCAGACGTTGTGAGTGAAATACCCTGGTTTGGTTTGGCATGGTACTGGCACAATGCCTGTAGGCCTAGTAGGGCTCATATTCGTTTTAGGTATGGAGTTAAAGCTTCGCATTTTGCATACCACATAGAAGAACTCATCAAGTTAGACTCTCAGACTTTTGAATTCAATACCACATGCATATCAGTGCTTCGACAAGTATGGAAACGTGGCGTATCTTAATTAAAATTTAAAGAAAATTGAGCTTTTTTTGTAATTTCATTCCTGCATCCCACCAGCAGTTGCTTTCATAATTTCATAAACAATCTCTTTTTCAGAACAAAACACTGAATAAGACTTGATGTTTGGATAGAAAAGCTCTCAGCTGGCTGAAAAGACCTTTGGCAAATATTCACTTATTTTTGAGCATTGCTGTAGACAAGATTCGATGCTAATCTCGTTGTTTTCATTGAGACAATCAAAGATGAGGATAAGACTGTGGCAGTCTGTAAAGGAATAAGGAGGCATTGAAATTAAAGCGAAATCATCAGTACACGATCTCGATGAATTTTGAGATCTCTGATAACAGGAATTAATGAAAAACATTTCATCAAACCCGAATAACAACTCGAATACTCAATTTGGTTAACCTCTGAGTTTACATAGCCTTTGGATGAAACGAGTTTTCAACAATTTATATAGGCATGAAATATATTGATTTGGTTATCTTAAAGGACACAGAGAGATGATAGAAACTCTATGAGGAAACAAGTATAGATATAAGTTTAAGTAAAGCCATAGAAAGAAAGAATTAGAAATAAAAGGAAGTAATGAAATATCCCATGAAGAAACGAGTAAAGACAAAAGTCTCACTAATAACATCAATTTAGATGATTCTGTTAGGCAGTGACACCAAATACCAACCAATGCCAAAAAAGGAAAAAATAAGCTAATGAAATATTACATAGAAGAACAAGTATAGACAGAAGTTTAACTGATAACATCACTATGCATAATCTTGTTAGGCAATCACACCAAATACAAAGAAAGAAGGAATTAACGAAGAACATTTCATCTGACCCGAAAAGAACCTAAAAAACAATTTGGTAGGATGAAATGAATAAACTGATATAGGTGTGAAATAGATAGGCTTGGTAAACTTAAATGAAAAATATCGTGATCAAAGAAATTCAACGGAGAAACGCGTACAGACATAATTTTAGCTAATAAAATCATTGTAGATAATCCGCTAAGGCAGTTATTCAAATTAAAGCCATAAAATAGGACGAAATATGAACAAAAAGGAACTAATGAAATATGCTGTGGAGAAACGAGTCAAGTCTTACTAATATTATCAGTATACATAATCTTGTTAAGTAGTGACACCAAATAAAAGCCATTCTTAAAGAAAGTAAGAAGGAACTAATGAAATAAGCTATGGAGTAACAAGTAAAGACATAATTTTAGCTAATAACATTAGTATGGATAATCATATAAGGCAATGATACCAATTAAAGCCATAAAAAAAGAAACAATTAGAAAGAAGGAAATAATGAAATATTATATGGAAGAACGAAGAAAGACACAAGTTTGAGTGATAATATCAGTGTAAATAATCTTGTTAGGCCCTGACACCAATTGCAAGTCATTCACAAAGAAAGTAGGAACTAATGAAATAATATATGGTAAAACGAGTACAGACACAAGTTTAACTAATAATTTCATAATACATAATCTTGTTAGGCAGTGACACCAAATAAGAACCATTCACAAAGAAAAAAATAAGAAACTAATGAAACATTACATAGAAGAATGAGCACAGACACGAGTCTAACCAACATTATCAGAAGAGATAATCTTGTTAGGCAGTGACACCAAATACAAGCCAATCACAAATGAACTAATGAAATATTATATGAAGAACCAGTATAGACACAATTCTAACTGATAACATTGTTGCAGATAATCTTATAAGGCGATGATTCCAATATAGCCATTCTCAAATAAATAAAAACGGGACTAATGAAGTATTCTATAGAGAAGCGAGTATAGACACAAGCTATACTGATAACATCTTTAAGTATAGATTTACTTAGGCAGTGACACCAAATAATTGCAATTATTCAAGAGAGAAAATAAACTATTGGAGGGGTAAACAGAAGAACATATGATGGTATAGAGATTGTGGCATCATCAGTACCGTATATGGTCGAGAAATGTAAAGATTTTGATAGCAATCAACTAATCAAAGGCTTAACTAACGAAATCCTCAAAAACTGCCTTATCAAGAAAAGCCAATGAAGATATTAAGGAGGATTTCTTAAAACAAGAACTGGTGGAAATAAATTAACCCAAAACAGATCAAGTGGGAACGAATAGTCATGCTTCAGCAAATGAATAGGGTCACCAGTAGTCATTAAAAGCCTTGTTTCAGAGCAGCCGCCTGCATAATAGATATTCTAAGGTGTTTGTGGAGAAGGGCTGACCTTAAGTAAAGAGCTTGCAAAGGAGGGATCATTGAAGAGCATATCACACGGTGTCAGAGACAGCTTAGTTTCTAAAAGGCATCTTAACATGTTAAATCGTCACTCGGATAGTGAGATCTGATTTGGAGGAGTTATGCTGTGAAAACTCGATAGAATCGTGTTTCTGAAAAATGGATGCGCAGAAATAAAGAGTTGGTGAAGAAACGGATTCGAAGAGAAAAACTCGATGCACCTTGAATATACTTGAAATTTTGACTGAGTTACTGACCAATGATAGTCAAGGGATATTCAGTTAATTCAAAGGAGGTTACATGAGGGATGCGTAAAAGGTATGTCCCCTTGTCAATAACAGAGAAGAAAGCAAGTAATATTGCAACATATGCTTATTTAGTCATTTATATCTGAAATTGAGCAACATCTTTCACTGCAAGTTACTAAGAACAGCAACTGCTCTAAGTTCAAAAACAGATGGGACAAAATGTTGAGAAGACATTTCCTCGTGATGATTATGATGATTGATAAAATCCAAAGCTTTTGTCCTCTTTGATTGAAAAAGGTTCACCTTTCCTGAGTATAAAAGGACTGGCTTTAAGCAGTCTTAACCTAACCAACTACCGAAGTATAATTGATCGAGATTCCAGAATAGATCAAATGTAAATAAATACACATCATACTAATCGTACATTTAAACCGATGAATCGAGCCACCAGAAATTATGAAAATCCTAACTACAAGGGGCTGATCTGCACTCCAGATAGCATTCTAAACGTGCTCACTATCAGTGGCTGCTTTGAGTTAAAGAACTGGTGGACGAGCGTAAATGGAAAACAAATAGCATTAAGACGGATTGTTATAAACTCGTATTTAATCAGATGAATAGAAGCCCTGTTGTTATATAAATCTGACAAGGGAGAGGCAAATTTGTTGACATGATATAAGGAGAATTTCCGAACGAAAACGCTGTTTTTAATCAAGCAACAGGTCAAGGAGAATTAATTCACAATAGATCACAGGAAAACAAACGAATTAAGCTCATAGAAGATCCAGTTAATGAAATCTGAAATTGAACGGACCAATATTTGAAGCATACATTACGTGAGAGGCGTTTCTGAATTGAAGCTGCTTAATTCAAAGAATGATGTTTCTGAACAGTGGGTGCCTTTATCAAACAAGTGGTGTTTTTGAGAAATAGCGATCTGAGGTAAACAAGCAAAGTTGGCTCTGACAATAGCTGTCTGGATCGAACCACTAGTGGAAGACATCAGTTGGCACCAGATGAAGTAGAAAAACAATCCCTAAAATTTGTATTTTAATCGCTGGTTTTAAGCAAATGAATCAAAGCCTAAAGTCTGAAATTAAGCGAGGCAGTCTTTGAACCATTTATCGATCAAGTGGTGTTTCTCCGGAAAATATGGCTGACTAAACTAAACAACTGGTGTTTCTAAACCGGTGGAACGAAGCTCGTTTACAACAGATCCCATGAAAACAAACGAATAAAGCTCCCGTGTATTAAATTTGAAATGGAACGGAGCAATATTTGAAGCATATATCAATTAAAGAATGTTATTGAGCAATCGTTGTCTTGGTATAACAACAGGTTATTCTGAGGAAAGGATGAATCAAACAAATAAAAAGTTTGCTCTGAACAGTGGTTGTCTGAATTGAGCAAATAAAGGGAAAAATGAATTGGCAACAGATGAAATAGAGGCCACTAAATAAACCTCTGATATTCAAACAAATGCATTGAAGTCCAAATTATTAATTCTGAAATTGAGCGAGGCAGTCTGAACCCTATATCAATCAAGAGGTGTTTCCAGACAATATGGCTGTCAAAACTTAACGACTGGTGTTTCTGAACTGGTGGAACGAAGTCCGTTTTACAACAGATCACATGGAAACGAACGAACACACCTTATGCCAGACTTAGTTATTAAAACTGAACTTGAACAGAGCAAAATTTGTTTAGTGAAAACTAATGATAAAGATTTATATAAGCAAAGGATTATAAAAAAGACAGTTGAAGGACGATAGTTTATTGAGAATATATCAAATAACAACGGAGAAGAAAAGGTCTTGTTTGAACAGACGAATTGAAGTCGCAGCTATTGATATATGAATTGAAGTGAGCGACCTACGTACAATATAACAACACGTAGGTATAGACTAACAGGTAACGCTGGATGCCTTGAATGGAATAACTGGTGGAAGAAAGTAAGTTTATAACCGCACGTAAATGCTCATAAAAGCAATTAAATTTCAAGGATAGCATATCAGAACAAGCCAATTGCAAAGATAGCTATTATATCAAGCAAGCCAATTGCAAGTATAGCTCGCATATCAAGGAAGCGTATTGCAAAGATAGCTATTATATCAAGCAAGCCAATTGCAAAGATAGCTATTATATCAAGGAAGCGTATTGCAAGGATAGCTGTTATATCAAGCAAGCCAATTGCAAAGATAGCTATTATATCAAGGAAGCGTATTGCAAGGATAGCTGTTATATCAAGCAAGCCAATTGCAAGTATAGCTCGCATATCAAGGAAGCGTATTGCAAGGATAGCTGTTATATCAAGCAAGCCAATTGCAAAGATAGCTATTATAGCAAGCAAGCGTATTGCAAAGATAGCTATTATATCAAACAAGTGAATTGCAAGGATATACCATATGGGAAGAAGCCAATTGCAAGGATATCTTATGAGAACAAATCGACAATTGACATCAGACGCATGGTTAAAACTCTTTAAGTCGAATGGATTTATCTTGTATTCACAAAGTTGAAATGAGAATCATTCCCATCTGTTAATCAAGGAGTTATTCTCAGTACATTATATCGAATTACTGAACCGTCGCACCGTCGCAACATTTGAGTAAATTTATATTTTAATTACGCATTAGATCGAATAAAAAGAGGAAAGAAGCAACAAGAAATCTAGAACAAATATGTACGAAAGTCATAAACGAGAAATTTATATCCATATGACGCATTAGATCAAAGAAGAAGTAAGAAAGAAATTTAATGCCGACATGAGTAAAAATTGAAAGAGAAATTCTATATCTATATCACGTCTTTGTTCAATGATAGCAAATAAACAACAAGAAACTTGAAAACAACACGAGAACGGAGAAGATGAGGCCAAGGAAAGAAGGATGCGAAAATATTGCAAATACCTCTTCACGCTGTGACAGTGCGATAAACAAAAATATATATAGCATCGATGGCAGATAATCCTGACAAAGTATGCAATACATCAAGCAAAAGTAAATATTTTGCTAGAGAAACTCTCTACATAGCAGATTACTAAAACAGATGGATTTTATGAAACAAATAAAGCATTTGAAGTCCTACCTTCAAAGGTAAACTTCATCAAAATCTTTTAGTATGAATGAATTTACCTGAGATGAAATAAATGACCGTGGAGCTGAAGTAAAATCAAGCATAAAATGACGGATAGTTGCAGAGAGGAAGAGAACAACAGGCGCCAACGACTGTCCTTCAACGTTAGTGGCTTTCAGTTCGAGACGTGGTCTGACACCGTTGAACGCTTTCCTACCACTTTGTTGGGAGACTTCAGCAAGTTGCAACCACATTTTTGTTTTGAGACAAATGAGTATTATTTCGATCGCAACAGATTCGCATTCGAGGCAATTTTGTACTTCTTCCAGTCGAATGGTAGGCTAATTAGGCCTCCGGAAATCTCGATGGAGGTTTTCGAGAGAGAATGCACGTTTTTCGAGCTTCCTAGATATTTCATCGACAGGCTTCGAGAAAGAGAGGGGCATTTGGTCGGAGAGTGTGACGACCCCCTTACGCATAGGCCTGCAAATTGGAGGAGTAAAATCTGGAACCTGATCGAAATACCGGACTCTTCTACGACTGCGTTTTTCTGCAGCGTTGTGTCTTTGCTGGCAGTTATCTTATGGATCATTGCGAACTGCATCCGCACCATTCCGTTTAAACTAGATACCGCTTCGAAATCATGGTGGCTTTACACTGACGTTATATTCAGTTCTATCTTCACCTTAGAATATTTAACGCGTTTTGCAACCACACCGCACCTGAAGAAATTCGTCTTCAGATTCATAAACATTATCGATTTCGCAACTTCAGTGCCATACCTACTGTTGCTTGTCACTGTCCGCCATGAAACCGCCACTTTGCTGAATTTTCTGAAACTGCTTCGAACCATCAGAATAATTCGCTTTCTAAAGCTCGGAAACTCGTCCATACGAGTGAAGTTACTTGCGAAAATAATGGCCTCTAGCCTCAATGATATAGCGTTATTGCTCTTATGTTTGATGATGGTGGTACTTATTGGTGCAAGTCTGTTGTTTTTCACAGAAAGGGACATAGCTGGCACAAAGTTTACTAGTGTGCCAGCGTCGTCTTGGTGGGCCATACAGACAGTCGTGGTCCTGGGATATGGAGACATAGTTCCTAACAGTTACCTTGGTAAACTCTTTGCCTCCTTCTTCATGATTTTTGGAGCACTGACAATTTCTTTGCCAGTTCTTTCAGTGGTAACTAAACTAGTGAGAATATATAACGTAGAAATGTCTTGAATTGATAAAAGCAATTTTACGATAGATCAAAAAATTGTAGTGAAATCGTGAAATTAATACCTTTTTGGTTCTTCTCCTTATAATGCATGAAGTGCACTGCATGTGCCACCTGTCTCAGGGAATATGCCACAAGTTTGAGGGTCATATAGGGTTTACAGGGAGCAGGGGAACATGCCCAAAATCAAAAAGGGAACAAGGGAACATGAGACAAATTAAACAGGGAACATTGACAGCAAGCAGGTATAAGAGAATACAAAATATCAACATTTCTTCTTAAAACAATAAGGGAACATTTGTAATTCTTTAAGGGAACAGGGGAACATGAGCCCCCCACCCTATACGATCCACAAGTTTGGGTTTACTAATGATCTATATTTACATTTTTGAATCTATCCATATCAGCGTTTGTACAGGGTGCTCAATACTGTGGTAAATTTTCAGTACTGTGGTGGATATCATCGGTATGTTGAAGGGGCGGATCCAGGGTTAGAAATTGACAGAATTACAAACAACAATCCAGCTGGAGGTGTAGGGGCGCTATAATCTGAAAGCCCCTAATATTTGAAAGTTTTAAAGGAATAAAAATGGCTTAGAATCCAGCAAATCATCTTGAGACCTCGTTGGATCATTTTGTTAACCAAGCTCCTAGAGGACTCAAAGGTTAGTGTTTTGAACAGGACATGGAAAATCTTCAGGGTACCCCTAATGGTACACTCATTGATACTATGCACAGATGTAGACTTCAGAAAAAACATATATCTTTGTTGTAACTTTGAGTTTCACGCATTCATGCGATCATCAGATATCTTATTTTACTATTCGATAAAAACTCATTTTTATAAAATTTATAGAAATATCTGCTCAAAGAGGCCCACAATGGTTATTGGGTGGAGGTGATAATTGTCCTAAAGTTAAGTCGATTTTTTCGATTAATCTTTTCTTGTACAGGTTTACACTAGGAATTTGTATGTTTTTCAGCAAGTAGTTAAATCTGATTAGTTCCATTTCTCCTACGTTGAATTTCCGGGTCGACTAAAGTGCTCGACTAAACTAAGATTTAGGAGCGTATTTATGTCATTTTGCTTGTCCATTCTGGATGAATACAGTGCTCTATGCCTAAGAGATTATCGCTTAAACATACAGTGCTCAATATCTACTACTACTATGTGTTAATTTATAATGATAAGCAGGGTTATGAAAGGGGACCCATGACCTTCATCCAGGTCAGGTAAATGTGATCAAAAATTATCTAGCCCAAACACATTGTTAAAAAGGCTTTTTTAAGGTTTTCTGAGTTAATAAATGATGTTAAGAAATAAATTTCTAAGGAATCAGTGAAAAATCTGTGGATCTTACAACTTACACCTAGGCTATTAGATTTTCGACTAGCCCTCCCTATAGGCAAGGCACCCAAAGAAGGGCCAAGTAGCCTTCCAAAGTATTAGCTGTTGCTATAAGCAAGCAAGGAAGGCGAGACTATTATATCGTGAAATTGTAAAATCAAATCAAATGAACAGAATTGTTTAAAAAGTCATAAAATATCTGGTCCAATCTAATACGAAGGTACAAGATTTTAGGGCACTCACATACAAGTCTTCAAGTTAAGGCAGATTTGGATTTAGGCCTAAAATTAGTAAAAATTCTAAAACAAGCAAAAACTTACTTGCATTTAGGCCTAGTTAAGTTGCTCATCGTTGTTTGATTTGTCTGCCTTTTGAGATTCATCTTGCATCCTTTGTTTCAACTTTATTTCACTTGGATTAATAGCTTGCACAAAAGTTCCCTTCCCTTCCATCAACGAATTATGAAAATGCCCGCCATAGCTGTACTGCAAGAGGATTAGGTATGGAACGATGGGCCTAAATTTACGACATCGAAAACGCAATACGAGGCTATGCAATTTTTTAAAAATATTTTCGCGCGAAAAGTAAAAGCTGTTGTGATCAAAACAAGAAATATAAACAAAACGTGCTTTTATCAAGCCATATTAGCGTTTCTGCTGTCGTGATTCAAGGTCCATCTTCTCCGTACTTTCATCCCTAAACAGTGGGTTGACAGGTGTGCACTACCCTCGCAAAAGTTTGGAAATCTTTTGAATTTTAGCCCTAACTAGAAATTCTCTTCTAATCAAGTTCGATATTGTCCTCCTCTTCTTCACTTCTTTTAACAACTTGTGCGTGTGCAATATGTCAAATCATTGCAAAATACACTTGAAAAACGAAACTGAAACTTTTATTCAAATTGAAATATTCAGATAGCATGAAATATTGATTTTATTCGACCATTGGTGGCATGATAATTCATTGATCTGTGATTGATTCATATGTGATTGATTCATCTGTGACATGATTTTAGATTGACAACTGCGCAGCCCTCTCAGCCTCCCAAGGTGGTGTAAGACCCTAGGACCCAGTTTACACTAGAACAGATCCAAATGGATCCGTACCCAAACTAGCACCGATTCGCCTCCGTTTACACTAGACCTGTGGATCCGGACCACTTTGGGATCGATTTTCAAGGTGTAATCATTTGGATACAAGCTCATTTAGGTCTAGTGTAAACGGTTGTAACCATTCTCAAACGGGCACGGATCTTATCGAGGCAAATTTCGCTTTGTTTTTTTTTAAAAATAGATTCAGGACAAAGTGCTGAAAACAGGGCTGGACTTGGTTGTGGATCCATTGCAGTGAAAACGCTAGCAAATATGGGCAGGGTTCCAAATTGGGGTCTAGGTTGATGATTCAGCGGTGGCAACAGATTAAAATGCAACAATGACCATCTTACCTATCAGATACAACCATTTTATCGTTTACAAAACAACAGAAAACAATTGTATCCCTCCAGTGTACTCAATCATCCTCCACAGTACCGATGGTATCCCCCTGCAGTACTCCACACCATCCGATGTACTGATGGCAACTCAAATCAATCATTATGACTGTTGAAAAAATGCCATACTTCGGCATGGACAGATTTTGATTTCATTAGCTGCAACTAATTGAAAGGTGAAAAAGACTTTTAAAGGCAAACTTACATGTTTCATATTTATTTTCAAAAATTGTTACAGAGACAACGGCCTTAAAAAAAGCCTTTGCAAAATATTTAACCGTGATTTTGCAGTTAAGAGTCTCCAAGAACTTCCCTCTAAATGGCTTTCAGCCGTTCCATTTTTTCATTCTTTTGATAACCTTGACAGAATTTAAAAGGGAGGATGACCAATCATGACAATAGAGCATTGCTGCTAAGCATCACTGATCTGCCAATTGCTACATAGCCCATTATCTTGAGAAACAACCGACACAAAGAAAAAGCAATATCAATACCTCCGGAAAATTTATCATTCTTGCATCTACTTAATTCATCTTCCTTACAAGAGCGTTTATTGCGTCTTCTCTATTTCCAAAATCACCCCCTTCAACAAAATGATTGGTCTTCTTATTGAATCCCCCAGTGGGGTTGTTCAGCTTGAAGGGCCACAGGAAATTGCTTGCCTTTTTGAAGTTGGGTCCAACAGTGTGAATTTCGTGGATCAGGTCCTCAATGCAAATGATGCCTTCTCTTCCAAGCACATTCTCAATAATGGCATTATCCGTAATTGGCACCCTCTGTTTGTTCACTTTAGCATAACCACGTTTGTAGATGAGCTCACGGGTTGTTTTCAAGTTTGGGTACCTAGAATGAAATAAGAATAACATGAAGTTTTTTATCCCTTAACATTTTGTTAAATAAAGATTCAGAAAAAGACAAGTGAATAGAACGGTTTCCTTATGACATAAGGTGTTTAGAAATGCAACTTAATCTTAGACATGATGTATAGCTCAATGCCAAAGCGTACATTGTTCTCAAACGTACAAAAGGTCTTCTTTGTATTGCTAAAAGAGATGCATGCTTTTGGGATTTAGAAACAACTTATCTCAAGGCAATAAATACATTTCTCAAGAACTCACGAAATTTACTAAGCAGGTGTATTAAATTTTGAGATGAATAAATGAAAAACATTCCGAGCATTTATTCTCAAAAATTAATTCTATTGATTTTCCAAATCCTGCATCTTCTCAAATTTGGAGAAAGCTTTGCCATTTCTAAAAAAAACATTGTGACCTCAAACTTCTATTGAACTATAACACAAACAAAATTACTCCAACAATTGGCACCTGTAACAGGTCTTTTCATTGAAAATATACAACAGGGGCAGTAAATTGCCCTGACAAATGACATCAGATGGGCAATTGCCCCTCTAAAAGTTTTTTTATAGGTTCCTACACAGTATAGAACTAAATGAGCAGAAGGATGATTTCCTATTCTTAAATGATTTTCTAATTTTAATCTTAAGTTTGAGTACAACATAATTGTTTGGGATTGTTGTTACACCAAGCCTAAATAAACATTTTCGAATGCTTTAAACATTTGAAATCCTTCTTGAGAAGATCTTCAGTGACTGGCCTATCTATTACTGGGGACACTCCATGCCAAGTGTAACCAGTCCAAAAACATCATTTCCCTCAATTCTAATGAAATTTTGTAGGGTTGTTAGTATCAATGAGAGGAATTATTTCCCAAATTTTTTTATTCCATCTCACCTCCTTAGCGAGTTATCGCTAATTAAAATTTTGGAGCTTGTCGCTGATCACGAAAGCATAAAAATCTGAAATTTATCACAGATATCTCTGATGAGGTTGATCTTGGTGTCAAATCAAAGCTTTAGAGCTGCTGAGTCCACTAATGAGCTTCAAAAAGCAACACCTGGTATCTATCAACGTGAAAAAATTGATGAGTCATTCCATGTCAAGTGGGACCAAAAAAATGCATTTTTGGACCTCAAAGTCTTGGATTTCTTTCAAATTTTGGATTCTGGTACAACTTTGGGTTCTAAGAGCAGAACAAAAAAATTTTTTCATTTCTATCCATTATTACGCTAATTACGCCTATTCAAAATTTCGCTAATTGCGGCCGCGCCCGAATACCTTGTGTGCCCTAACTTTGGCTGTATTTGTCCTACCACTATGTATAATATGTCATTTAAATGCTCTTCTAACACTGATTCCAAATCTCTTATTGAAATATTCATATCCAGCTTGCTTAAGTGAATGAAAAGCACTTCAATATTATGATGCTTGACCACGCCCATTTGTCAAATCAAAAATCAAAATTTTTTTCACCAAAATATAAATCAGCTATTCATGTATCATTGGTGGAGTTTTCAACTTGGGACACCCATGGGATCATGCAGAAAAATGCGTTTAAATCATGGAGGTCATAGGCAAAAAAACATTTTGAGCCATATTTAACGGTCAAAATCAATATTTTTCATAAATGAATATATTTGAATATGAAAAACTGTTTCAATCATTATTTCTATTGATTCAAATAACCTAAGCTTATTCAATCTCCTTATTTGCAGCTTCAAATTGTACCACTAGTTAATTGAAAATATCATATTTAACATTTAACAGTTTCTCATGTAGAACACGCTCACACATAAGCTTACTGATAAAAACCAGTTTCTTCGGTATCATGGCCCTTAGAAATCTTTTGTAATCAAAAGGTATTACTGAATGTACAGCAAAGGTGCCATTTTTCATGATCTTTAATGGTTAGAACTGGAGCTAGGTTTCTCATTAAGACGTGTTTGATAGAGAAATGTGTTTTCAAACAGAAATCTTTAGTCTTTTATAAACGTAATTCACATCTTGGATTCTACACGTTTGTTTGTCAAGATTCTGCTCAATCTTTTCATTAGAACTGTAGTACAAGTAGTGCCACTCTTCAGCCTTTGGTATTCTATCAAAATGAAGGGGAACATATCCAATATCTCTTATCAAATTGCAGCCCCCGTGATACTGTGGAAGTTTATTCCTTTCAAGAACGATACCAGATTAATCGTCTGAAAGGAAAGTTCCCTGCAGTGCACAATATGATATATTTTTCGATGGCTTTGCAGGGGATTACAAGAATTGTAAAACCTTTTTTTGTATTTTTATATCAAAAGGATTTTGCCAAACCTGCATAATGGTATTTTTTGCCAAGGCAAGGAAAGAGGCCATGGGATGGAATCTAGTGTAATAGTAGAGAGAGAGGCAGCTAAAGCCAGTTTACAAAGACCTGGAAAATATCAAAATATCTCTTCCTTTTCAACTTTATAAATAACTAATTGCCAGTCATTAGGGCTTAGTTCGTAACAATAGCTGATAGGAGTGAGGAAGAAACGATAATTCGTAATATTTTCGACATGGCAAAGATCATCCCTGGAACGCAGAAGCTCCACTCATTTGTTCCACTTTCCAAAATAGAATGGAGAGTGAGTAGGTATGTCAATAGCGAAGGAAGCGTTGTCATTTAAGTAGTGAAAATTCCTGTTGAGATATTAGAGTTTGGACGTATCTAGGGTTACGTGGCAGTGGAATACAATGAGGCCTATATGTTGAATGTAAAATAAAGAACATTTTGAACTTGCAATCGAGTAACTGTTAGATACATGTAATATCATATTTTCAATTGACTAGTGGTAGTATGAAAAGCTGCAAATAAGGAGATTGAATAAGCTTAGGTTATTTGAATCAATAGCTGCAATCTGATAAGAGATATGGGATATTTTTCCCTACATTGTGGAAGTATATCAAGACTGGGACTACTAGAGTTCCAATGAAAAGATTGAGCAGAATCTTGACAAACAAACATGTACAATCTAAGATGTGAATTACGTCTATAAAAGACTAAAGATCTCTGTTGGGAAACACATTTCTCTATTTAACACGTCTTTATGAGAAACCTAGCTCCAGTTCTAACCAACAACTTTATTGAATTTCATGTTATGCCAAAACCTTAGATAACAAGAGCTGATGTTAACGTTAAAGATCATGAAAAATGGCACCTTTGCTGTACATTCAGTAATACCTTTTGATTACAAAAGATTTCTAAGGGCCATGATACCGAAGAAACTGGTTTTTATCAGTAAGCTTATGTGTGAGCGTGTTCTACATGAGAAACTGTTAAATGTTAAATATGATATTTTCAATTGACTAGTGGTACAATTTGAAGCTGCAAATAAGGAGATTGAATAAGCTTAGGTTATTTGAATCAAGAGAAATCATGATTGAAACAGTTTTTCATATTCAAATATATTCATTTATGAAAAATATTGATTTTGACTGTTAAATATGGCTCAAAATGTTTTTTTACCTATGACCTCCATGATTTAAACGCATTTTTCTGCATGATCCCATGGGTGTCCCAAGTTGAAAACTCCACCAATGATACATGAATAGCTGATTTATATTTTGGGGAAAAAAATTTTGATTTTTGATTTGACAAATGGGCGTGGTCAAGCATCATAATATTGAAGTGCTTTTCATTCACTTAAGCAAGCTGGATATGAATATTTCAATAAGAGATTTGGAATCAGTGTTAAAAGAGCATTTAAATGACATATTATACATAGTGGTAGAAGGACAAATACAGCCAAAGTTATGGCACACAAGGTATTCGGGCGCGGCCGCAATTAGCGAAATTTTGAATAGGCGTAATTAGCGTAATAATGGATAGAAATGAAAATTTTTTTTGTTCTGCTCTTGGAACCCAAAGTTGTACCAAAATCCAAAATTTGAAAGAAATCTAAGACTTTGAGGTCCAAAGCTTGATCCCACTTGACATGGAATGACTCTGATTCAAATATTTTAAATGACCCCCCGTCCAGGATGCAATTTTGAATTTTTTCAAATTTTGTACAAATGCAGGTCTATATATGGTCCTTCAAATAGCAAAGTTTCAGAGAGGGGTAGAAATGGGTTCCAGTTCATTTTCACCCTCAAGTGTGGAGGGGTATGACATGCGCAACAGTATTTTCGCAGAAAATCTCAATTAATCAAATCAATATGTTAATGCATTTTGAAAATAATCAAATTTATATTTGCTATTCTGACAAACCTCTATAGTACCCTCTATGTTCCATGCAAATAACACAGAAATCAAATTAGGATTGAGTTAAATGACTTCTCTACTTTTCAAAAAATATGCTTGTACGTAATGTCTATATTATTCTGAATGTGTATGCTCTTCTGGTGGTAGTAGTTGGTTCCACTTTCATAATTACATCTACTCAATCCAACCAGCAAGAATCTTAAGATAAAATGAGGTTCGACTCTTAGCTTGGAGGGTTAGTTTTGAAACCATTGTCAGTTTAAATGGGGTAGTCTAGTGGACACTGGCATTTTAATATGAACCTCTTCAGCAGAAATTGGATTATTCAACATACTGACCTCATTCTCATTTATTACTATATGCAATGCATGCTACTGTATCCCCTCTGGAATGGAGGCCTCTTATGGCCTTTGTATGCTGGCAAGTTAAACACAAACTCACTCACTTGTTTGCTCACTAACATACTCACTAATCCACTCGAGAACATTTAGTTTGCTATGGGCACAAAAAATTTCAGCTTCTGTATCCTTACTGTTGGTCTTCTAACATAAAAACTTTCCTTCCAATAATTTTCTATTATTACCCATATCTGTTTTTGCATACTTGTTGTTTTATTAACCATTATTTAACTTTTTTTATGAAATACTTGCACTAAACTCTTGCCTCTTGCCGTTACTTTACTTGCCTAACTATCAGGAAGGGGAAGGATTTGACAACTATCAATAGGCAGATGATGGAAGTTCCAACGAAAAAGGTTACAGTAACTGGATACATACGTTTTCCTGAGCACGTTGCCTTGTGGAAAAAACTTAATTGAGCTAAATTTGAAATACTCCTAGTTAACTGGTGATAATAGAACTGGTGATTTTAGAATTCACTATGAATTTTGAATTTTACTATGAATTGCTACAATGTACCTTAGCAGTTTCATTGTGAAAATACATAATTGCTGGAAAATCAATTGCAGCCAGTCAATAATTTGCAGCAAGTCATACACCTCAAGACTTGTGAGTTAAAATGAACTAAAATCCATTTCTGTCCTATTCCGGGACTTTGCTTTTTGAATATCTATAGTCAAAAATGTATACGAAAAGTTTTGTACTGATTCATGTCTGGTTGGATGCCCACAGAGGGTAGCAAATTCAATAATGAAAGTGGAACCAACTACTACCACCAAAATAGCATATGGTGTTCGAAATAACTACAAGATTCCAGGAAAGAGGATTGCTAAACAAAAGCAATTTTTTGAAGACGAAACACTATTTTGCAAGGGTGATGGAAAGCTCTTGCAGCTGATTTTGTGAGCGTATTGACAAGGACAAGAGAAATTGCCCTTGTAAAACAAAAAGGCCTGAACTGTAAGTACTCTTTGAAGATTCAAGCACAATGATCAAAAATATAAAAATCAACTACTCACCCCCAAGCAATGTATGGCTCCACCAATCTAAGCATGTTCAATGTAGCTTTATTAAGCCTGATGAATACACCATTATTGATCTGCCTCAGTCTCAGAAGCTGCAATGCCTTCTTGACCTTAGGGCTGACTTGATTGATACCACGGATTCTCATAACAAAACCCAACTTGGCTTCAGCAGGGATGAAGTACTTGCCATGTGCCTTTAATTGGCGCTTTCTTCTGATTTCATCCTTCTCAATGTTTCGGTATTCCTTAACGTAGGCCTCAGCACGCTTGAAGATGACCTTCCTCTTATCTTTGGCGGCTTTTCTTTGTTTTACAAGAGCATTTGCTCTGGCTGCCCTTATCTTTTCAAGGGTCTTTCGTTTCTTCAGGAGTGTTTCAGGGACACCAGGGAGCTTCTGGCTACAAGGAAATAACATACACAAATCATTACTTGGTATACCAATTTGATTCTCTTCATAGTGCTTTCTATCAAAGAATATTGTGATGCTATACTGGCTACCCAGTCATAACATGGTTACTCAACCAACACAACTTGCTGAAATTGAGACAAGTACGCTTTCAGCAAAAAGTGGGATAAAAGTTATATTTTGCAAAAGAAAGTTGTCACAAATCATGTTCCGTTTTCGTCCAAATCAAGACTTCTGATTACCTGAGATTCACTGAAATTTGATTATTTCAGTTTCCACCCGAGCAATGTGATGTTAAGAATTAAGTTTGAAGCGAATGCAAATTCAGTGCGCTTTATTGTTTACAATTTTTTCACATATATCAGGTTTATTGGTCCAACAAAGACAAATAGATGATACTAAAAGATTCGGATAAGCCAAAAAGTCGAGATAGATGTGAAGAATTTATTTATTTCTTCCTTAAAAATAATCTATACAATTTAAGTACACTAAAGCTCAATTCACACTGGACGCGTCACTATGCGTCGCGTCACCTGGCGTCACGGCGCGTCGCATCATAATTTTATTTTCCAATTCACACTGGAAGCGTCACCTTGCTTCGTTTTGCTATCTTATGATATTTCTGTGGTTGGTTTTCTTTATTATGCAAATCTGTGGTGAGTTGTTTGGTGATGTTATTTGAGAAAGAAAAGAGGAAGTATCCTGAAGTTTAAATTTCGAACAGAAAAGACCAAGTTGAACGAGAATAAATGAAATAGTTTTACCATAAAACCAAATATATTCTCGTATGTTTGTTGCATAATTTTACGTTATAAAATTACAGTTTCTACAGTACCTGTATTTTGATTTTTCTTTACGATTGCGATTCTTAACAAACAGAAATTAAACAAAACGAATGTAGCGAATTAGATTTAGAATAAGATTTGAGTTCTCACAACATTGAAAGCTTCTTCGTGTTGATACTGAAGGTTTTTTTGAATTTTGGAATCCTGTTTTCCCACTTTCGTTATTGTTCTGATGCGTCGCGTCAAAGATGGATTTTTTCAACTTTGACGCGTCCTGACGCATTGCTCAAAAAACGCGATGCGTGCGCAAAGCGTCAAGTGACACTGACCTTATAAGGGCAGCGTCATGACGCGACGCATCGTGACGCGTTCAGTGTGAATTGAGCTTAAGGCCTTTCCAGCTAATGCTATCATCAGAGTGATATCATCTGATGATAGCATTAGCTATAAAGGCCTTATCAGGTTGATAAATATATATATCAGGATATACATTTTGAATGTAAAGCATCAGGGAGCTTAAATAAAACTGGGTCCCAAATCAATTGCGATTGTGGGCATGCATTGCTGAAACTCCGAATAGGCTTATCTGTTCCACTTATTTTGCTTGAAGCATAATAATCATGATTTGAGCCAAGGGTCCTATTGGGGAGCCTTGTTTTACTCAAACGCACAGCCAGTCTAATGAAGCACCATAAACAAAAGCATAATATCATAAGTGCACAAATGTTTGCAACCCAAAAATGATGGATGACAAAAAGTAACTCCATAATTAAATGAGCTGCATCTTTTATGTAGTCCATAAGCGAAACCTAATAGCTAGATAAAAAGCAATAGGCTTTAGAAATGGACACTTTTTGTTAATGTTGAAATCATGCTCCACTCTCCTTCCAATGCTAGATTTCGCGATAGTAAAGAATCGTTATTGAATATGGACTCAGTATATATAATAGTTATTGACCACTGAAATTTGAGCTATTAAAAAATCCTCTAATTGTTGATGCAGGATTCAATTGAACAAAATGAGTGATTTGACTGATTTCACCTGTTTATGCCTTGGTTTTGAATAGTAGGGATGTCTTGGACACGTATATGGTTACGGTATTTGGTACAGCACACAATAAGATATTGTTGAAGCACAGAACACAATGATATATGCTCTCTTTGGCCCTTGACATTTGGGTTTTGTAGTGACCCTTTCCAACCAAATTTCAATCATAGCTATTTTGTTGAGAGCAAACTTATATACACAATGTCTGGGTTACAAAGAGTGGTAGTCTTATTTGAGAACTTGTGTAATTGGACTTTGGAAAAGATATCTGTAAGCTATAGATTTGGGCAAGAAATGCAATAATTTATTCAACTTAATGGAACAGCTTATTTATAGCTGATACATCATATTTCTTGCATGACTGAAATGGTGGCCTAAGTTGTTGATGAAAAATAGTTTGTTGCTTCGATTATTTTTAAGTTCTACCTCCCCCTACATTGGGGCTGCGCAAAATATTATTGGATATTTGGAAAACTTATCTACTATAACCTTTCATTGCACTGGATATCATATCTGCCCACATTTCATTTTTTCTAATTAAAAGCCAGCACACCCAACAGACCTGTATCCTTGACTGCATTGTAAAGCGTGGCAGGCAAAGTGTAATTATAACAGAACTTTAGGATAGAGTATTGGGCACTATACCAGTGCAGTTTGAATGCCTGGCAAAGAATACAATTTCTCAATCTCTCGGAACACTTCGATTGGCAAATCTTCCATGAAATCTAGTTCTTTCATAAGTAAGTTTCTGCTAGTTAGTCCTGCAGATACCAAAATTTTCAGCCTATAAATCATTATATCTTACATTCAGTAGTACGCCTAAAGAAGAAATTCACCTTGAGAACCATGTGTAAATTGCTTGTAGAAATGTGCCCAAGATTTCCCATGGGCTTAAGCTTCAAAACTTAACTATCCATAATCACTAAGTTTATTCATTTTCAAAAGGAATACGGTTTTTCATACGCCTAAGTAAGCATTGGAAGGGGCCGAACACATCATAGTTCCCCCACCACAGCAAACAATCTGAAGAAGATTGATTACCATCCCCAGTTAGCTTATCAAAAATACAAAGCAAGGTTCTTGATAATCAAACAAGAATTATTTTGACAGGGAATTTCTGTCGCTTGAGCACGAGAAAATCAAGATGCAATGGGATTGCCACTTGTACGACTTACCTTTTCTGTTCAGCCATTTTTGGTGAGGGAAAGAGACTTCGCCAACTGGTGCCCAGGCTCTTATTGGAGATATTGCGCTACGACAGCCTCGTTTCTACGGTTTGTTACGATCTTTCACTCTTACACTACGAGGCTCCAGCTATTCTGATTTTGTAGTTGTCACACACACTTTTTTATTATCTTGTTTAGTTCAGCTTGTTTTATTTGTATGTAGGACGACCAGTCGTGGCGCCAGAGGGGGACAGGGGGCTATAATCCCCCCGTCAGAGGAGGTTAATCCCCCATCAGAAGATATATCATTCTTAATTTTCTTTGTCTCACAGCGAATTTGTGGTATTTTCATGGGAACTAGCCCCTCCGTTCAAACTTCAAGGTCCCCTGTTGGAGGAAACCTAGCGCCGCCATTGATGACGACTACACATGTAACTAGATGTAAGTCAAACAATAAAAAAATGTTAACAAATTAATTCGAGCCCCAATACAGCAAATGACTTGATTAGACTCTTTTTTATAAGAATAAGTAAAATTGTCTCGAAGCTGGCTGTTCTTGATCATTCAATTTTTTTTTGCTTTGCTTCCTCGAGCAGTGGCGTCGCCACGGGGTGGACTGGGGTGGACTTGCTCCGCCCCCAGGTAGCTCCCCTACCACCCCAGTATATTTGGGCTGGCGACGCCCCTTTCCTCGAGAGATTTGTTTTAAGTGCTTCTCCTTTCTAATTTGTGTGGAGCAAATACAGGTTTCCAGGTGTATTAGTCGTTTTCATTCTTGTGTGCATAAACAGGGAGTAAAAATCACTATGAGGGACGAATTCTTAGAATTCAACTCGCCAGCTGTCCAAATAAATAGTCATAACAGGTCTAAACTCCCTGAATAGTAATAGGGGCAGCAAATTTTTCAAAACTTATATGGTCGGTATATTAAAGCACAAAAATATTATTGAGGGTCATATAGGGGTTACAGGGAACAGGGGAACATATCCAAAATTAAAACGGGAACAAAACAAGAAAACATTAGACAAATCAAACAGGGAACAAGGAAATATTGACAGCAAGCAGGGATCAGGGAACACAAAAGATCACCATTTCTTCTTAGAACAATGAAGGAACATTTGCCATTCCTTCCTATAATAGAACAAACTCAAACTCAAACTCAAAATCTTTTATCAACAAAACAAATATTGATTACAATATACCAATGTTAAAAATACAAAATATTAGTAATAGCAATTAAGAAATGTAGTTAAATGAATACAACAGTTAAATTGGTTTTGTTATGTTGAAGGACACATGAACAAAACTCATGAAGAGCTATCGAGTCATGTGCCCTAGATGACGCATTTAAACATAATAATATAATTTCGATTTCAGTTTGAAGTTATATAACAGTAACAGTAAGACATAAAAAAAGGAAAAAAATAACGAGGCGGCAGGCTAGTAAACATTTCAGGGATAGATTTAAGAAACTTTAAGGTGCAATTTTCGATTGTTAGGAGTTCTGTAGAAGATATGATTTTATCAATTTTTTAAAGGGATGTTTGTTGCGAGTATTCTTAAGTTCGATCGGCAAGCTATTCAGAGTTTAACCCCATCGAATGTTAAAAAGTTTTTTTTGAAATTTGTAGTAATAGAGGGAAGAGAAAAACCAAGATTGGACGATTGTCTTGTATTATGACAATGCAGTTTACTAGTTTTAATAAATTCCTTTTGAAGAAAGTTACTATGATTTTCTTGATTTGTTTGGAACATAAATTTTGCTGTTTCAAGCTTGTAAAGTTTTTCTAGGTTCAATATCTTGAAACGTTTAAAAATTGGTTCTGTGTGTGCTGTATAGGAAGCAAAGTCTATTACTCTGATAGCTTTACGTAGGCTTATTTTTAATGGTTCAAGAGTAGTTTTATTAGCACAACCCCAGTTTAAAAGTCCATAAAGAGCATGGGACTGAATAAAAGAGTTGTATAATGTTACAAGGGTGCTTTTTGGCACAAGATTTCTTAACTTATAAAGGATACCAATACTTTTAGATATTTTAGTATTTAGTTGATTTATGTGCTGTTTCCAGTTAAGTTTCTCATCAATTAAAACACCAAGATATTTTGAATAGGTTTCTTGTTTCAAGTTTTCTTCATTTATTCTTATATTTATAGCTCTATTATTCTTATGAGGTCTTACCATAAGAAAGTCAGATTTAGCTACATTGAGTGATAGTTTATTAGCTAGAAGCCATTCAGAAACATTTTTCATTTCAAAATTAACTGTTTGTTCAATTGTGTATAGGCTCTTATCAGCAAATAAAATACTTGTGTCGTCCGCAAAAAGACGAAATTCAAGAATTTTAGAGGATTTATAAATATCATTAATATAAAGCAAGAAAAGAAGGGGGCCTAATACGCTCCCCTGTGGCACACCACAATTAATGTTTAATTCTTTTGAGTTTTCACCATTCACAGTAACAATTTGAGTTCTATCATCTAAGTACGATTTAAACCATGCATGACCTACTCCCCTAATTTCATAGTGCTCCAGCTTATCAAGTAGAATTTTATGGTCAACTGTATCGAATGCTTTAGACAGGTCGAGAAATATGCAACATGACGTAAGATTATTCTCAATGTTATTGATTAATTGTGATTGAAGCTCCAAAATTGCTGATGTGGTTGATTTATCCTTTTGAAAGCCATATTGATGTTCAAAAATGATTTTATGTTTATTTAAGAACTGAACCAAACGGTGATTCATTAATTTTTCAAGTATTTTACTAAATATTGGAAGAATTGAAATTGGACGATAGTTTCCTATTTCTTGTTTTGATTTGCTTTTAAAAATTGGTGTAACCTTCGCAAATTTTAACTTTTCAGGAAATACACCTTCAGTGAAAGATGAGTTAGCAATAATAGAGAATGGTTTTGACAGGGTATGACGAACAAGCTTAATTAACTTTGGAGAAATATCATAGGAGTCATTTGCTTTATTTTCATCTAGATTAGCAATGATGTCATTTACTTCTTCAGGTGTTACTGGATCTAAGAATATACTATCAGGATTGTTATTTTGCATATAATTAGAAAAATGCTTCGATGCTGACTTCATTTTTTCTTGTAATTTTTGGGCTATTGTCGTGAAGTACTTATTAAATAAGTTAGCGATTGTTTTATTATCTGAGATTAGTTTCCCATTTACCTGTATGTTTAGGACATGGTTTTTATTATTTATATTCTGGTTTATGATCTCTTTAACCCCAGACCATAGCTTTTTAGAGTTTTTATTGAAATTATCAAAGTACACATTTTTTTTTTTAACAAAGCGTGGGAAAAACAACAACTAAGTCACTTGACATATTAACATTGTAATTAGAAATCGGTTCGTAGAGGTCCACCTCGGGCCTGTGAGCTTGTAATACATCATAATAATAATAATGATAATATTGACCAAAATCACTTAGTCTCATAAATTACCTCGTCTTGTGGTACTAACCCCATTTCAGCTTTCAAACTATTAAGGGCAGTTCCAGTGGCGGTTTTAAGGGGGGCCAGAGGGGCCATGGCCCCAGGCCCCGCGCTTTTTTACAGGGGGAAGGGGCCCCACAAATGTTCTCGGCCTCAGGCCTCGCAGTTCCTAAAACCGCTACTGGCGCAGGTGTTTTTTTGACTAGAGACACCGCTCTCGCTCCGATTCTGGGATGTGTAGGATTGGAAAGGGCAGGAAGCATTTCACCATATTGCTCTCCATTTGAAGCGTTGCTTTGTATAAGTTGGTTGTTGAGTTGGTTTGTAAGTAAATGACTTGTTGACACCATCACTTTGAACAGCTCTGAGACTGCGGACTTGACTAGCGTAAGTACACCTTTACAGAGCGTTTTTACACGAAGGCTTTTTTACAGGGGGTAGGGGCCCCGCAAATGTTCTCGGCCCCAGGCCTCGCAGTTCCTAAAGCCACCACTGACTGTGCAGGATATTTAGTAGTGTGGAGGATGTTCAGTACTATGGAGGATGTTCAGTACTGTGAAGGATGTTCAGTACTGTGGAGGATAATCAGTACTGTGGAGGATGTTCAGTACTGTGGAGGATGTTCAGTACTGTGGAGGATGTTAAGTACTATGGAGGATGCTCAGTACTGTGGAGGATGTTCAGTACTATGGAGGATGTTCAGTACTATGGAGGATGTTCAGTACTATGGAGGATGTTCAGTACTGTGGAGGATGTTCAGTACTGTGGAGGATGTTCAGTACTGTGGAGGATATTCAGTACTGTGGAGGATGTTGAGTACTATGGAGGATGTTCAGTACTGTGGAGGATGTTCAGTACTATGGAGGATGTTCAGTACAATGGAGGATGTTCAGTACTATGGAGGATGTTCAGTACAGTACCTAGATTACTTCGTGTTTCGCTGATAGATAGATAGATATATAGATGGATAGATAGATGGATAGATATATGGATAGATAGATATATAGATAGATAGATAGATAGATAGATAGATCAGGTCAGGTCAGGTCATTCCCGTAGCCGTTGGGCCGTTGGGGCACTTTGCTGCAGACACTAGACTCCTCCATCCATCCCTGTTCTCAGTACTTCTCATGCACTCCACTATGCTCTTTCCCATCCATCTTCCTATATCCTCATTCCAGTTCCTTCTCGGTCTCCCTCCTCCCCTTCTTCCATCTATGTTGCAATGCATGTTAGTGTTTGCGAGGGTACCAGGCCGTCTTGACACATGACCAAACGACTGCATTTTTCTTCTCCGTGCTGTCTCCAGAAGTCTTTCTGTCTCCCCACCCAGTTTCTCAATTTCTTCCAGAGATAGATAGATAGATTTATATATAGATAGATAGATAGATAGATAGATAGATAGATAGATAGATAGATAGATAGATATTTAGATATATAGATAGATAGATAGATAGATAGATAGATAGATAGATAGATAGATAGATAGATATATAGATAGATTGATTGATAGATTGATTGATAGATAGATGGATAGATGGATAGATGGATAGATAGATAGATAGATAGATAGATAGATATTTATTGGATTCAGACATTCTACAATCAGTTGTTAGGTCTTCCTTTTCTTGCTCATTCATTTTCTCTCAGAAGTTCCTTTCTCAACATTAAAACGTAATGGCAAAACGTAGGTGTCGGTATCACCTATTGCCGTAGTTGAATGTCTGGCCATCTGCACTTAGTGCTCCCTGTTAATAAAATCTCATTATCAAGTAGCAAAGCTTTCTGGTAGTTTAATGGAAGGAAGCGGCAGGTAGTTCTGTTGGAGAAGAAGAGATAAGATTTTGAGACTTTATATTTAAGAAATACACGAGTATTCATAATTATTACTGATATTGAATACTTAAATCTGCGACACGACTGTATCAACCCCTACACCAATACAATACAAGGTCATTAGAAATATATGATATTGAATAGCTACTTTTATAAATCTGGATTATTGAACTTCAAGAATTGTCTGGATTCACTTACCTAGCCTTTTCTGATATAATTGTATTTACGTATCACTGAATTACATTTTCTCAGGGGAGTTCACTTTTAACGTTTAGAATAGCCAAGCCGTACGATCTTTTTTATGTTGCTTTATAATGTTCATGAATTCTTTGATGAGCTTGATGAGCTCTTCTGTGACTTTAAGATAGGAGACGATTGCGTAAGCATCAAACTCAGAGTCACATGATAACATGTCTGTTTCTTAAATATAGTTTCAACTATAAAAATGAAACTATTATCACCAAATATCCAAAAACATGTACAATGCTTTTGGGACGCCCAGTAGTTTCTGCTTGTCATCACTTCCCACCAAATTTTATGGCGAAAACAAAACACATCAACAGCTTTTCGGGAACTTTCACATTTATAGTTAAGATTTATTGATTTGATTCGTTTCTGTGCTTTAATCACAATCTTTCCGTTGAAAAATGTATTAGCTAGATCAGGTGACCAAAAATTAATGTCAGCGAAATTCAAAAAAATCATACATAATTCAAAAGCTCTTTAAACGTAAAGTAGCGAACTGTTATTTGTTTTCTGCTAGTGGAAACTGATAAAAAGTTGTCAATGGTTAGGCGAAAATCAGTGTATGAGACCACTGATCTCAAAATTAAGACTGGATCGATCATTCTTTTCTTTCTGGAGCCAAATGTTTGAAGCCAATTGCTTTGGTTTGCACTTGGCCTCCCAATATAGCTGCCAAAGAAATTATGCTGACTTGATTCTATTTAAAACAAAAGCTGCACGATTTTTCATTCTCGTGTTGATTATTCATAACATTCCAAAAATCATCAAAGAAAAAGGCACTCCCTTGCGTAATCTCGTTGTATTGAATAGACCTCTTTCAAAATGACGTAGAATATGTCTGAAAGTGAGGCAAGTGGTGTGATTCCCTGTCGAGCAAGAATTCTTCATCATATCATTATGCTAAAAGCACGACGACAAAGCAATTTCATGCGTTTCTAGGAGTAATGCACGCCTTTGAGATTAAGATCAACATGATATCGAGTGTTGCGTTAAAGATAGGTTCACAGAGAGAGAGACAACATTCGACTCTGTCAGTATTTTTCTCGAAGAACAGACCCCGAACTCTTGCAACACGCTGTAACATAATACATTTGTAATCTAATACCTATGTCACATGGCACACAAAGCGCCACGTGACGGGAAGCAGTACAAATATCATTACACCATTCCCCCCTTTATTTAATGGGTGACAAAGTCTCCAAATCTCAGAGGGGGGTTGATATTCTGTCTCAATCGAGCTGGGCGTTGGTTATGATGGTCATTTTGCCTAGGGCCCTCTTCCTCCCCCTGTGGAAAGGCACCTCCCTCTACAAAATTGATGTCCAATGATTCTGGGACAGGACACTGGGGGAGCCCTTTAGCACCAGGAACAATACATTGCTTAAGGTTATCGTGGTGAACAATCATATCGCTACCTGATTTGGAACGTATCTTGTAATTCACCCCTTGCCGGTAGACAACTACATATGGCCCAACCCACCTGCAACCAAACTTCCATGGCTTGGGGCGTTTCAGCCAAACAGAAGAGCCCGGATGGAATGGGACCCACTTGTGACCATCTGCAGATCTAGTGTCCTGTTGCTTCTGTCTACTTTGGTGTAAGTTGCTTTGTGCTAACTGTTTGATGTTACGCAAAGTCTGTCTGATTGCCTGACTATATTCTGACTGACTGCAAGGATTCTTAAGTGGAATATCTAAGTCAAGCTCTAGTGGACTTCTGGCGTCACGCCCAAAAACTAGCTCGTACGGACTAAACCCAGTGGATTCATGACTAACTGTATTGTAGGCATAGACAACCAGGCTTACCCACTCATCCCAGTCGTCCTTGTGGGCAGACACAAATGCAGCCAGCATCTCCTGTAAGGTGCGGTTCTGGCGCTCAACTTGACCATCACACTGGGGGTGATAGGCAGTTGTGCGCGACTTGTGGATTCCCATGAGGCTGCAAATCTCGTGCATCAAGTTACTTTCAAAATTTCGACCCTGGTCGGAGTGAATAATGGTGGGGGGACCAAATCTACTAAAGACCCTATTGACCAAGATTTCTGCCACTGTATGAGCCCTCTGGTCCTTAGTGGGGAAGACCTCACACCATTTAGTGAAATGGTCCATAACGACAAGCAGATGTTTGTTGCCACGCACTGTCTCGGGAAGGGGACCCATATAATCCATGGCCCAGAAGACGAAAGGCTCGTTAACTTCTATAGAATGCAAGGGGGCTCTGTTGGACTGATAGTTCAATTTTGTTCGTGCACAGATTTCACAGCTGCGAACAAAATCCTTGATCTGAACAGACATTTTGGGCCAAAAGTAGCGGTTTTTTGCACGCATAAGGGTCTTTTTAACACCGAAATGGCCTGCAAAAGGCGTGCCATGAATCCCCTGTAAAACAGAAGGTCTTAAGTTAGCAGGGATCACAAAGGCATACTCAGGTAATGCACGAGAAGAGTCACCAGAAGATTTAACAAGTAGCCCATTAACTATGTATAGAGCATCCCAACAATGCCAGAATACCCGGAAGTCAGGATCCCTAGCCCAAGCAAAAAGTGGTGGTTTGGGAAGATTATTGGACTTTAACTCGATTATGGTCCTAAGTTTGGGGTCTTCTAGTTGGGCTTCCTGTAAGCTATAGCCTGGGGACATGGTGGTGGCATACGCTGGTGAAGGGGCTGGACTGACATGTTCTGGGAAAGATGAGGGATTTTGCAAGGGCAGACGGGAAAGGGCATCCGCATTCCCATTGGCAGTACCGGGCCTATGTTCACTAACAAAATCAAATTCCTGAAGTTGCATGACCCACCTAGCCAAGCGCCCTTTGGGCTCCACTGTATGCAGCCACCGCAGCGCCTGGTGATCAGTGAACAGGATGAATTTCTTGCCAAGGAGGTAGGTACGGAAGTGGTCAGTGGCAAAAATTACAGCTAAGGCCTCCTTTTCAGTAGCAGAATAATTCTTTTCGCGGTCAGAAAGCGAGCGACTGGCATATGCTATGACATGTTCGTATCCAGAGGTATCTTTTTGTGTGAGCACAGCCCCTAAGCCCAAATCAGAGGCATCCGTCTGAAGTATAAATTGCTTATCAAACTGGGGGTATGCCAGCACAGGTGCAGAGCACAGCAATTGCTTTAACGATATGAAGGAGGTTTGTTCAGCTGTATCCCAACGAAATTTAGAGCCCTTTTTGGTTAAATTTATAAGTGGAACTGCAAGGGACGCAAAATTTGGGATGAACCTCCGATAGTACCCTGCAAGCCCCAGGAAGGTTCTTACTTGTTCCACAGATTTGGGGGGGGCTAATTCTGAAACTGCTTTGATCTTTTTGGGGTCAGTGTGAACGCCAGCTGCAGACACAACATGGCCTAAAAACAAGACTTGATCTGCTCCAAAACAACACTTAGATGCTTTGACACGCAAATTATGTTTCCGAAACCGAGAGAGCACTGAAGCCAAACGATCACAATGCTGCTGTAAGTTATTGGATGGGATTATAACGTCGTCAAAATAACAGAGGCAGGTATCAAAATTTAGGCCCGATAAAACAATTTCAATTGCACGCTGAAAAGTGGCTGGCCCCCCTGAGACCCCAAAGGGAAGGCGTAAAAACTCCCATAGGCCATCTGGTGTAACAAAGGCAGTTTTCTCTCTATCATTAGGGTCAACACTTAACTGCCAATAGCCCGAGCGGAGATCAAGTGTGCTAAACATCTGCGAGCCATGAAGGGCATCAAGAAGGTCATCAACCCTAGGGAGAGGATGGGCATCTTTTCTGGTGACTTCGTTTAACTTCCGGTAATCGATGCAAAACCGGAAGCTGCCATCTTTCTTTTTTACAAGAACAATGGGGGAGGCCCAAGGACTATGACTAGGCTGAATGACACCTTGATCTAACATTTCGGCAACTTGCTTTCTCGTTTCGTCGCGATAAGCATATGGTAAACGCCTAGGGTATTGACGGATAGGGCGGGCGTCCCCTGTATCAATCTTATGTTGCATGACATCGGTATGCCCTAAGCTCTCCTCGAAAACATCAGAGAATGATAACAGGGTGTCAAGAAGTTGTTGTTTGTCAGCCGGCACAAGGCAAGGGCTCAAAGCAGCTTCCAATTGATGTTTGATGTTACCTGTGGGTATAGAAGCACTGCAGTTCACATTCAAGTTCTCCCTAGATTGAGATAGGGCGGCATATTCCTGTTCGACAAGGGGAATAAATTCACTTACTCTTGTACCAGCCTGCAACTGAATATCAATGTTAGCAGAATTCATTAATCGCATGGGGATATAGCAAGAGGATGCTTGGCATACAGTGTATGGGGTAACAATACCAGGTGGAAGAGATGTGCTATCACTAATAGGTGTTGTCATGCCAATCTGCTCTTTGCTACTTCTAGGTAGACTGCAAGTAACTATTACTTCTGTTCTGCTAGGAACACAGATGTCTGACTGTAACTTAACTGGAACTGGTCCTCTACTGGTAGACTGGACTAGCAAACAAGGAGAGACTTCATTCTGATTGGCTGTGGTACTCCCGGCAGGCACAGAAGCTGGTGATGGAGAAGCCGAGAGCGACTTATGGGGATTCAAGGGCGTTTTACCATGGACCCCATCCAGGGAATACGTTCCGTCCCCAAGAAAAGACAGCTGTAGATTGTTACCAGTCAAAAAGTCCCAACCTAATACACATTGCAATGGTTCAAATAAGTTAGAAGAGACTAAGAAGTGACCAGAGTAAGGGACAGCAGTACTACCCGGGGAAAATAGCAAATCAGCCTGTATTGTTCCTGCAACTTGTAAGGGTTCTCCAGTGATACCAATACAGTTAGGACTATCTCTATGCAATACGGGAAGGGGTCGCATCCTGTCAAAGACAGTTTTGCTGACAAAGGACTTCATAGACCCAGTATCAATTAAAGCATGGACATCTACCCCACCTAATTGGCACATGATCAAGGGCTGGGAGGGTATTTGAGCTCCTACAGAAAATACACGGGGGTGACCATCAATCCAGCCCTTCATTGAGCCACCCCTCTGAAGTTTAAAGACTGCAAATTATTAGGATTAGTAGGACGTATAGAATTATCATACCTAGGCCTAAGCTGTTGAGGAGAGTTCGCTGAAGGCGAGAGTCCCTGCTGTCGGAGTATGTGGTTATTCTCAACGACATCATCAGATGGACGTGAATTTGCATCGCTGGCTGGAGACGTTTGTTGTTGCAGAAAGTTATTAGCACACTGTTCACGGCTGTGACCAAAACCAAAACAAAGTCGGCAATGTGCGTCCCACGGACAAGAACGGGCGTAGTGGCCAAGCTGGTTACAATTGAAACATCTTTGCTGCTCAGAAGTTTGAGGTCGACGTCGGTTTCGCCATCTTGAAACTGAGGAAGACGATGAGGTGCCAACTTGTTGTTGCGGTTGCTGGTGTTGTTGTTGTTGAAGCTGTTGCACAACCACATCTTGCAAAGACTTCTGATTGGCTGTCAGTGATGCAACAGCGGCTGTCAGCTCAGCAACCGAAGCATGAAGCTTATCCTCAGTATTAACATCGTGCCCAGCTTTTGCGGCAAAAGTATGGCTGACGTCATTTCGATGTGCGTGGTCTGTGGTCCGGTGAATAGCACGGTGGCGTTTAGTGAAATCCACCATGGATGACAACGTGGGGGTGGGGTCGTGTTCCAAAAGGCGGAGACGTAAATCGGCTGGCAGGCCACGGATAAACTGGCGACCGAGTAGGGCGGTTTTAGCATCCTGACTGAGCGTAGGGTCCGCTTTGGAGAGTAGATCTTGTAATGACCACAGAAAAAGCGACGGGTCTTCACTTGGTCGTAACTGGCGGCTCTCGAAATCTGCATAATGATGCTCTCGATCGACTAACGGGCATAAGACTTCACGTAGATGAAGAACGAGGGTGTTGTATTCGTCCTTCTGGTTAGCAGGCAAGCCATGAAAATATGCAGCAGCAGGTCCACGAAGGAAAGCCGGTAGTTTTCGCAATTTGTCAGCATCGGTCCAGTTGTTTGCGGTGGCACAGCACTCAAACTGCCGCAGCCAAGAGACAAAATCACCCGACTCAAATTTTTCGGGTATAACAGAGATCGAAGACATGTTTTTTCTTCTCTCTGCACCTCTGTCACCAATTTGTTGCGTTAAAGATAGGTTCACAGAGAGAGAGACAACATTCGACTCTGTCAGTATTTTTCTCGAAGAACAGACCCCGAACTCTTGCAACACGCTGTAACATAATACATTTGTAATCTAATACCTATGTCACATGGCACACAAAGCGCCACGTGACGGGAAGCAGTACAAATATCATTACACGAGGATAGAGATGTTCCTAGCAGTATTTCAAAAGAATTGACGTCATTGTCAAAGTCGTCTATTGGGCCTCCCAATATGGCTGCCAATCGATTTCATTTCAGAACGACAGATGGTCGATCCAGTCTTTATGTTAAGATCAGTGGTATGAAAATTTCAGAAAAGCTATCTGGTCGTTTTTGCAGCTCGCCACCATACCTATCAGAATCAAGTAAGACACCAAATGTTAGCATGTTTGGAAGATTGCTAGACAATATGCCCTGCCTAGTAGCTACTCTTGAGGCTGTTCAGCACTGTGGGAAAATACCATTGGTACTGTGGAGGATATTCAGTGCTATGGAGGGAAACCGCAAGCACTTTGAGTATCAGCTCCCCAGTGCTAGATATCTCCAAACACAGTACTGATGGTATCCTCCCACAAAACCGATAGTATCCCCCACAGTAGCTACTGATGATATCCCCTCACAGTACTAGAGACCTTAGGCCCACTTTATACTGCTTAGACGTCCCCCGTGGTGAATTTGGTTTCAAGAAACACCAGGTTGATTCGTTATGACCAAACAATTTAGATTTATGTTTTAAATTGAAGTTTTACCTTTTGAGGGTCTGTATAACACCTGCCGAGTTAGTTTTCTACAATGGAAAATGACCCAAGTAATATTCAAGCCCAGAACAGACTGAGTAATCGGGGTATTACCTTAAACATTCTCCCACTACAGCTTCCGCTAATTTTGAGCTGTAGTCAACTCGGCCGTTGATTAGGCATAACCCAATTTTTCAAATCGAGCTGCAGGTCACAACTGACTTTTCAACTTTTCCGCACTTATTGAGCCGCTAGAGCCGTACAGCCCCCCCCCCACAGCCAATGTTAAAGACGATTTGGTCTGCACCGTTTCCTAAAACAGAAAACTACGCGGAGTTTCTGTTAAAAAAAGGAATTTAGCTTGTGTAGAAATAAGGTGCTAGGGAACAAGGCAAAGAAATAGATATCATCGTGACAGAATTCCCGATTGTTTATTTAAGAGCTTTAGTTAGAAGAAATAGAAATAAAAGGTCTGAAAATCTGACTACGGCTTGAGCAGCACTGGTTGAGTCTGCATCCGCCCCTGAGCATTTGGCTAGGATATTATCTGTTAAGTAATGATGTACCAAGTCACTGTTTTGGGTAATCTTGTTTGGGTCATTTTTCATCGAAAAACCCACATAATTTTACTCTATATACCTCTTATCGGGGTCGATGCCCCTGCTGGGAAATTTTAAACACAAATAAAGTGGTTTTAGATATCCTTGATGAAGGATTTCATCTTTTTCAGCTCTCGCTTGATTGTTCTTCTTGTATCTTCCATTCCGAGACCGTAGACGAAAGGATCAACAAAAGTATTGACTTGAGCAAGGAAGATGGAAACTATTCGGAAACTGGACTGCACACTCACTCCTGTAAACGCCGTGGTAAACATGTAGATACCCAAAGGGCACATGCATACCACATACAGCACGACAACAGCACTGGCTGCAATACTTGCCTTTAACTGCCTCTTTCTGAAATCATGAGCTTCTGCCTGCGAGCCAAAGCTGCAACCGGGTTGGTTTCTGATCAGCCTTCGTGCCACTAGATAGAGGTTGATTTGAGTGTAGACGAGGCAGGTAGTACTGAACATGATGACGCTTCCATACAAGACATTTGCAAATCTGGACATAGGAATATTCTCGGTCGAATTCGACTTGTAGCGCTTTTCATCTGCCAGAGCACCCACCACAGCAAACAGCCATATCCCACACAATGCTATTTTCACACGTTTGTGCGATAGAATTTGGTATACGCGAAGACAGTGAACACAGGTTATATACCTTTCGATAGAGAGTGCAATAATGCTGCCACTAGATGCAATCAAAGTTAAGGTGCCGACAAATCCGGCGAAATTTCTTAGGACTTGGCAAAAAGCGTCGGTTGTGTTTAACTTGGACAGCAAGGCTACAAAGAGGGTGAAAGCCACCAATGTTATCTGCATGCAATCAGAAACAGTTAGACTCAGTAATATCTTATGCCGTGGAAGTCTTAGTCGGTAGTTTGAAATTAGAATTTTAAAGATCAAAAGGTTGAGTGGCAACGCAACGACTACTAAAATGCAAGATAAAACAGCAGGAAGTCTAAGGACACACGGATAAGCAATAATTGTATTATTTGTTGACATCGTTGTCCTGCCAAAAGCAAAGATTCATCCCAATTGCGTGACGGACCTTTTCTTGTAACACATGCTCTCATTAAAGTTTAATTGTTGTTCTCTGAGATGGAACGCTCTGTAAAGGTGTACTTACGCTAGTCTAGTCCGCAGTCTCAGAGCTGTTCAAAGTGATGGTATCAACAAGTCATTTACTTACAAACCAACTCAACAACCAACTTGCAAAGCAACGCTTCAAATGGAGAGCAATATGGTGAAATGCTTCCCTGCCCTTTCAAATCCTCCACATCCCAGAATCGGAGCGAGAGCGGTGTCTCTAAACAAAAAAACACCTGCGCCAGTGGCAAGGTTTATTATAATGATATGATGAAGAATTCTTGCTCGACAGGGAATCACACCACTTGCCTCACTTTCAGACATATTCTACGTCATTTTGAAAGAGGTCTATTCAATACAACGAGATTACGCAAGGGAGTGCCTTTTTCTTTGATGATTTTTGGAATGTTATGAATAATCAACACGAGAATGAAAAATCGTGCAGCTTTTGTTTTACAAAGAATCAAGTCAGCATAATTTCTTTGGCAGCCATATTGGGAAGCCAAGTGGAAGCTGAAGCCATTGGCTTCAAACATTTGGCTCCAGGAAGAAAAGAATGATCGATCCAGTCTTAATTTTGAGATCAGTGGTCTCATACACTGATTTTCGCCTAACCATTGACAACTTTTTATCAGTTTCCACTAGCAGAAAACAAATAACAGTTCTCTACTTTACGTTTAAAGAGCTTTTGAATTATGTATGATTTTTTTGAATTTCGCTGAAATTAAGTTTTGGTCACGTGATCTAGCTAATCAAATCAATAAATCTTAACTATACATGTGAAAGTTCCCGAAAAGCTGTTGATGTGTTTTGTTTTCGCCATAAAATTTGGTGGGAAGTGATGACAAACAGAAACTACTGGG